>JAQQWM010000002.1:2951130-5902260 GCA_038363915.1 Apiospora saccharicola
CACGTACGACGTGACCAGGATCCCGTCGTCGCGATGCGGGAACGCCGTGCTCGCCGCGTCCACGGCCTGGACGCCCTGCGTCGAGTAGCCCTCGAGCAGGAAGAACGACCCGGCCAGCGCCGGCACCCGCCGGAACGTCTCGTTGATGTCGTCGTACACTTTCCGCAGGGCGGCCGTGTTGTACGTCTTGAGGCCGATGGGGTAGCGCATCGACGTGAACCCGTACTCGCAGCCGCCGGAGCCCTCGCTCATGTAGGTCAAGGCGGCTAGCTCGGGTTGCGTGGCCTCCCCGGCGTTGACGGAGAGCGGGCCGATGTCATGGATCGGCTTTGCGTATTCGCGAGCGGTGTCGACGGGTCCATCATAGATGATGGCATACCAGATGATCGGCTATGAACTTATGAGCGCTCCCCTCAAGCTTGGGGGTCGTCACGGGCACATCCACGTACATGTTCCGCGTCGATTTCGGCGACTTTGAGGATATATCCCCAGTGGGTTACCTCGGGTGGCTGACTTTTCATCATTCGGTTGGTAAGCTCGTAGAGAGCCTCGAGCTTATCGCCGGAGAAGATGAATATTTCGTAAGACCACTTCGGGTTCTTGACATCGTAGATACGATACTCCCACTCAACCACAAGTCCAAAGTTGTGTCCAGCACCCCGAATAGCCCAGAAGAGGTCCGGGTGGAATTCTTGGGATACGGTTACAGCGTCGCCATTGGGGAGAACCACGCGCGCAGAGATGATCTGGTCGGCAAGTAGTCCGTACTGGCCTTGCAACCAGCCGTGGCCCCCGCCGAGGATGGGTGCGGAGATCCCGACACTCTCGCATATACCCGTCACTTTGGAGATCAGCCAAATTCAAAATGGCCTGGTGCCTGGTCTGAAAGGATAACTGACCGGTCTGCTTTCCGACAGCACTCAAACCTCCAACTACTTGCTTCACAGTGGCCCCTCCTCCGACCCTGGCCGTTTTCCCGTCGGTGGACACCTTGACGTGATTGATGGTTCGGAAGTCTATCTGGATGGCATTCTTCGCCGCCGCCAGCGCCTCTGTTGCGCCGTGGCCTCCAGAGCGTGCCACGAACGGCATTCTGTGACTGTTCGCATATCGGACCTATGAAGTGACTGAGCTTAGCAACTCAAAAGCTAGTTACTTTGGAAGAAGAGAGACTCACTGCTACTTGGACATCGCCCTCAGTTGCCGCTTTCACGACAGCGGCGACTTCGGGCCCGTGCCATTCTCTCCATCGGCTCGTCAAGTTGGTGAAGTTTTCGCTATCAGGGAGCACAACGGAGCCCTCTTCGGAGAGCTTCGGGGCTAGATCAATAGAAATGGCCATGTTGCAAATGAGTAGGATCCTCGAGACGGTCTGTAGGGAGAGAGTTTGAAGGCAAGTCTGCAGTAACGCAAAATAAGGGCCTCGTGAGACGGAATCTGACACTCGTCAAGATCAACAAACCGGATATGTGTAAGCACTAGGAGGCTGGTGCTGTCAATGTCCAATTGATTGCCTTGGATCGGCGAACGATGTGCCGTCGCTTTCCTCTTCCTGTGCCGCACTTGTGGCATGATCAGTATAATCAAGAGCTATAGCTCGTCGACGTAATATCGTGACGAATTTATGTGCTAACCCGAACCCTACCTACCGGTCGCCGGCTAGCTACCCGCGTCCATACTTCCCGGACTCGCCGGAGCTACCGAGACCCCACACCTCCGCCTGCAGCACCGCCCCCATTCTCAAGAAAGACTTCTAATCAAAGACATCAATAATCTCAGCCACCAACTATCCCTTGAAGTAGATAAAAGCCTCATTCACATTAGATAGGGTGTTCTCGAATTGAACGTGTCCGGAGCATGTTGGCCCTTGGCAAATAGTATCTTGGGCGCAAACCATTCTAATTAGTATCGTCTTGCTGGCATCGCATACACAGCAATATTCTTCATCTATATCTTCTACTGAACCGGGAGGTCAAGTTCTAGGAATAGCCTCAGATAAAAGGGGAATGCCACTGGAGCAAACATTCGACACGGCCGTAAATCAGGGGCCATTGGTCGTCTTCCAGGGGGAAGAGATGTTTGCACCATCTGCACTCATCGCGTTCCCTGAAAAGGGGAACCCGGCACTAAAAGCCGTCACTAACATCATTGGGCTAAGCAATTGAGGCTACAACATCTTTGGAACGGTCCAATGGGGATCGGTACCGGCGATATGGACCAGGAATAGAGTACGATCATGCAAGAAATATTGCATGCAGTGCTACCCAACGAGCCATCACTCATGGCATTCCTGTAAGGGGTATGCTGGATTCGGACGTCAGCGGTTTGGGCCCAGATTTTCAACCTAGTTGATCTAGCATCAAACTTGAGGCAAAGTAAAAGGGGAAGTGGTCCAGCCTCGACTACACTTTCGACGCAGTTAGAGACTCTTTACCATAACGTGACCTGTAAAGACACAATTGCCAAGCTTCTGGGTGGCTCCATGTAGTGCAAACTGCGAGGCAGTCTCTCAATACGGTACTTTCACTAACAAACTACTTAAACATGAAACGGTAATAAATCCTCTGGGGTTGCATGCTTGTCTACTTTCAACCGAGTCACACAACGTATGCACTTGTCAGAAGTTCATCGGCTAACCGCGAATGGCGATGAGGGGGTCTGACTAATGAGTGAATCTGGAAAGGGGCCGGCCCGTGTATGAGCATTCAATGCAAGGAGTCTATACAGGATAAGATATACCAATCATATTGCTTCTTATGTCACAGTTCTCGGGTCGCTTCCGGGATCTCGTTATGTAGATTTCGTTCGGTTATCCAAATCTGGCATAATGGCCGAATCTCTAAAAGCAGAAAGAGCTCGTAAACCTGCTCCGTGTTGAGGCAAGTTATGGGAGGATCCCCATCCGACAGCAACAGTGTCAGAACACAAAGAATGCAAGGAGATACTGACAGTAAGTATACTCTCTCGGTATGCCGGGTTTGGCTCTACCGTTCAAGGACCAAGAGGGCATTAGGAAAGGGGACAGAAAAGAATATAAAAAACCACCTTCTCATCCTCAACTTGAGGATGTCTACAGACTTTGAAACATCAACACCCTCAGCAGCACTAACAAGGCAATATCTCCCATCATCTCCAACATTGAAGGCCCAGTACCATCCCCCATCTTCTCCTCGCTTCCATTCCCAACCATTATACTTCTAGGCCCTTTTATATCTACCCAAGCCCCCTTCCCATCGCAACCATGCAGCTCACCATCGGAACCCTCGCTCTCATCACCTCCCTCCTGGCTACTAGGAACAATGGCGGCACCGCCTGGTACGACCTGAGCGCCCTGGATGGCGACCCGTTCCTCAACCAGCGCCGCGTGGGCTACTGGCCCAACACCAACTGCCAGATCGTCTGCAATCCGGGTGAAACGAGCCGTTGCGAGTGGCCCGTTATGCCGACGTGCCCAAATCCCACCGACATGGTTTTGGCTCTTTGCTAGGTTGGGCACTGTCATTGGAAGAAAAGGGGGTCTATGCTGCTTCTCTGACATGGGTTGATTTGGCGGGGCTTTGGGGCTCGTTATCTCTCTCTCCCTCTCTTACAAAGGGTGGCATTTTGTCATATATGGTGGCTCTGTTGATGGTCAGAGGGGAGGGAGGGTCAATAGTCCTAAGTGGTGTATATTTGCGTGAAGCCCGAGTGGAGATTCAACATCTCCGTATTTGAATAACATCGACTTAATCTTTATATCAGTACTTCATGTACCCGATTACGGAACGAGTCATTTCATTACTAAAAGATTTGATAGCAAGCTATAGTACTAACACAACTAATAAATGCACGGCATCCTATGTAATCGGCGAATAGGGGATCGAATTATAAAAACGTGGCTTGTTGCCCCCTTTTCCTGCCCCATATATGTTTGCTCGAATAAGTCACTGCATTACAATCATCAGCGCAATACCAGCAGCTACACAAGAGTATTAGGTCGAGCATAGAAAGCATAGCGGCATAGGCTTACGGCGTATACGTTGAAAGTCGTATATCATCCCCTCTTTCTGGAAACATTTCCCGGGCACCTACCCACGAACACACACACACATGTAGTAAATTTGAAGTGACTAGTTTACAACTGATTATCTAGCTGTGAGCATTCGATATACTGGATTTCCACCATTCTTCTTTGGCCTTCGAGCCATGAATTCCGTGTCAGACTCGGAAAGGGGGTGGGAAGAACAGACTCGTACACACTGGCTGCCGAAAGGTTTGGCCCTTTTCCGCATTTAACGTTGCCCAGTCCATCCATCTATAAAACCTGAACATATACTGATTGGATATTCCTCCTCTTGGTTTATGCAGCTGCTCCCTGAACGGGCAATTCCGGAACGATATGTACAATGGCAACAGCTTCTCTAATGATTCATAGTGAATCACCTGGGGGTTTTGAATGCTCCGCGGAGGATGAACGACTAATTACCTACCAGGCAAGCCACCTCCCATCAATTGGTGTCGTTGAAAACAGGATGATTCATTCTGATATTAAATGTCATCATATCAGCCAATGGAAATATAAGACCGCAAGCACGGGCAGTTCTACTTCAGTAGGTTCAAATCATTTCACTTGAGCACGATCAGACACATGGCTGGTAGAAAGAAGTGTTTCGACTACTATTCTCGTAAGTGAACCTAAGTCCTAGCGAGCCCCTATCCTTCTCTTATATCGTCCTTCCATGAATGAACAAAATCACGTTCCCTAGTCCGACTTGAACCGTCACTTTCGACGGTCAAATGAGTGACAAAACCAAGAGCCGACATCGTCTGAAGAAGACCAATCAGCATAATTTGGCATGAGCAGCCCCTTTTCTTTGACCATCGGCTAATGACGTCATTTCTCCGACCCAGCCTTCATACGAAGCATCGACCGGAGTGCAGATGCCTCGGCCTCTTGACGTGCGAGGCGGATCTTCAAATCATCACGCTCGTCCTTAACACCCTTGAGTTCCATCTCCAGCTCAGTGATACGATCAATCTTCTTCTGGCGATACTTCTTGGCGGCAACGTTGTTGCGCTGCCGCTTCAAAGCAGTGTTTGAATCCACTGGTGAAGAGGCGCGTTTGCGCGAGTTTGTTTGTGTCCCAGATGAGTCAGGGGACTGAGATTCAGGGCTAGAGGAGTGCGAGGCAGCGATGGCAGGGGGAAATGATGGAGGCACAGAAGACATGGGGAATGCTGAAGAGCTAGTGACCGCAGGTGGCTGCGTGTTGTTTGCAAGAAGTAGTTGATCTATTTTCGAGGTTAGTAACAACATCGCCAAGGTGATAATTTCCTGTAGGTTCATGCTTACCATAGATGTCATTCTGAAACACTTGTGTAAAGTCAAATGCGTTTTCTTGAGGGGGCTGAAGGCTTGCGGACCATTGCACATCTGGGACATCAAGTCCGAAGTGATCAATGCCCGTTAGCCAATCAGCAGATGTAGAGCCAGTGTTCCCAACATGGTCCCCAACCCCATAGAGGGAGAAGTCTGTCGGCTCAAATACAGATATCTCCCAGGGTTGGAGACTATGTTGGTTCGCAGGCCATAATCCACTGCTGGGGCTGGAAGAAGCCGATGGCGGATTGCGACGGTGCGAACTGGATGGTGATTGTTGATTGCTGCATTTTGGTATGGTGTTGCGGCCTTCACTCAAGGCCGGGAGGTAAAACGGGTTAAATTCCTGAGTGATTGTACTGGCGCCGTCAACTGTAGGACGGCGGGCTGATTTCTCCCGGGCAGGTTGTCTCGGGAGATGTGGATGAGGAAAGGAAGGGAAATTCCCATTCAGCTTTGGGGTGGTCAGATCCCACTTAAAGGGGACACAACCCAGGTGTCCGTGCGCCGATCGGGGTCCCACATCCGACCTCAGCGCTCAGCTAAATCCTGGCTGCTAGCTGAGCTTACCTCAGATCAGAGATATGAATCATACCTTGGCGTGCCCACTCGACCAATTTGATGCACTGGATTTTACTTGTAGGCGTTACAATGCCTTCGGCTCCGCCACCGGTCGCCCATAGTGCCCCGCTAACTCGAAGCCACTCAACCCCTCCAGAATACCTCAGGGGACTGTGGGAAGGAGGAGTCGTTACTACTCCCGAAAGAGTACTACCGAGTATCTGCAGCAAATACGTTGCGTCTGCGACAGGATTCCCGTGTCGCATACATATTGCATTTAACTGCTTCAACTGATTGGTGGACCTTCCCGAAATAAGCCTTATCTTAGTGTGGTTCGTGCGTCTCCCGTCACCTAAACATCGGCTCTCTGCGCATAATCCAACCTCTTTATCCTCTGCTTCTCCTCCCTGGCGGTGAAAGTGGTCTGACATCTGTATCTCCGGATATGATTAACGCTGTGCTGGTCTTCAATGGCCAGGGCCAACCTCGGCTCACCAAATTCTACACACAGCTGGTGCGTGACTGCATGCAATCCTACATATACGCCGTATTGCGCTTTGACTGACGCCCACCACAGGAGACTAGCATACAGCAACGCCTAATTTCCGAGATCTTCACCCTCGTCTCCAACAGGCCCGACGGCGCATGCAACTTCCTACCGCTGCCCCCCATCCTCGCTGCTTCCGGCACTTCCCACTCCGCTTCCGAACCGCACAACGACGTCCCGTCGCTCGTCACCTACCGCCACTATGCTACTCTGTACTTCATTATAATATCTACGTCTACCGAGTCGCCGCTGGCGCTGCTCGACCTGATCCAGGTCTACGTCGAGTCGCTGGACAAGCTGTTCGAGAACGTGTGCGAACTAGATCTGATCTTCAACTTCGAAACCCTACACTCGGCGCTTAGCGAAATGATTGTCGGCGGCGTGGTGATCGAGACAAATATGGACCGCATCGTATCCGGCGTTAAGGCCCAGGGGACGGTTACGAAGAGACCTGTCAACGAAGCCAGGCCTTCGGGGCTCGGTGCCGGACTGGGCGGTACGTTTGTGTGGCCAGGGCGATGAAGATTGTACAAAAAGCAAACATGAATGGGAGTTCGGGAGTTATCACATCAGAAGCGGTGTGTTGAGAATCGGCACATACAGCCAGAAAGCAGTCTGGGACTACTAGTACGGCTTTTGAGAAAGTTTTGATACAATTGCATAGAATACCAGTGGATATTGTCCCCCCAAAGCCTGAAAACGCCTAGAAAATGCAATGCAGACGTCTTGTACATGATACAGCGCTCTTTCCGTTATTCGATGGCTCGTCGTTCGTTTCTTTTGTTCGGTGAGAAGGCATCGAAAGCGCCCCAGAATCGGCTCCGGATCTACACACGCAAGTTAGATCCAGCAATGGTGCAAGCGCTTGGGGTACAGGGAAGGAAGACTTACTCCTTGGAAAGGTTGTTGATCAGTATTCCAGTCCATGAACAGAATGCTGTAGACCGCCACACCTGCGAAGCGCCTGTGTTAGCTCTTTGCTTGTCGCTGAGGATTCGTCGTTTCCAACCTACCCGTAACACTGAACAGCTGCGCCAGCTTCACGTATTTGTCCCATCTCGGCCGCATTGTCGCGAGCTTGACCCGTCGCTTGTACTTCCGCTCGAACCGGAACTGCTCCTTCTCGGAGAGCTTGGAGAAGTCGGGCGGCCAGACCTTCTTCGGCTTGAAGCGGCCGTAGATGCCGGGGGCCGATGCTCGGATTCCGGCATTGCGTATTCTTAGGGGTATGGGGCTCTCTACCGCCCTCCGCGCGAGAGTTGCGAACATCGTTGGGCGTGCTGGCGAGGGTCAATTGCACCAGTCGATGGACGAATATGCTGTCGCCGTTGATGGCCTGTTTGCATTTGAAGCTGCACTCAAGTTCATGTGGCTGAATACATGGGCAGGTACATGAAGTTTGTAGGGCTCAGCCACAGCTTTCAATAGTTGAACCCCACATTAGACTTGGTACTGGTTGTCAACAGCCCCTCTTCTGCGAGGTATGGTAATGGATGTCCTGCAACATTCTACCTTCTTCAACTCCGAAGCTAATACTCTTGTTTACCTCATCCAGAGGAAAGCAGAGATAGGATTGCGTGGCCAAGAAGCCGGGAAACATCCTCTTTTGCGTATCGGGCAACCTTTGATGTAGGTTTGCTTTTGTCCGCCTGCGACACCGAGGCAAGCGAGGATACAGGCATCCAAGCTGGTGAGCACCTTCGTACGCCTTGTGGAAGTTGACAAGCGTCCATTGTTATCATTCCAGTCTCCCTTTCAAGGCATCAAGTTCTTATCTCTTTTTCGCGTTGCCTGGTTGCTATATTGCATATCTCTTAACGGAGCTGTACGGCAGGCTAGGAAAGATGAACTTGATTCATACTAGATGGTTGCCTGATGCCTCATGTGTATCAAATGTCTGGCCTTCCTTTTGTTCAGCTCAAAAATCTCTTACTCGTCCTTTCATCGTTATTAGCAAGCCTTCTGCAGGCAATGCCTCCGAGGCCGCCTCTGTCATAATCTACTATTTCTGCCTTGGCTATCTTTCTGCTCGCCTTACTTTGCAAGGTACACACTGATGCCGTTGGCCGCAGAAGTCGTATAGAAATATATCGGTGCCCAACCGCTCCTCCTCTCCCGCCTTGTTTCTTCGGTCAAGCGATCGCGCTGACAATGTCGGCGCAAGATTCGTGTCGACCTCTTACTTGCTCGATCACTATCGCTTCTGTCTCCCGTCAGACCACCATGGCACCGGAGAGGGTCTCACTAATCGCTCGTCAAGCATGACTTGGCGGATATTGCAAGGCTGATTCTGGGCAGTAATATCCCCTGTGTACACCTCATCATTGTTAGCCCGTTGCGTGCTACCATATGCATCAATATTGGGTCATGGGGTCTAAGCACCTTGGTTTGGTACGGTGCAATAAGGGCGATGCACAGGTTATCGTCATACTGTGGAACCGCAACAGATGCCGCCCCCTCTCCTCAGCACCAAGATCATGAGTGGTGAAGACAGGTCCGTCTCATTGCTTTGATACCACAATGGCATCAAGTCCTGAGTTCGAATGTAAGGGGGTTCCGAAGCTTCTCGCTTTGTGGCTGTTCCCTGGCAAGCCACAGTGGCACAGTGACCGCTACCAGGAGCAACGGATCAAAACACCAATTTTACGAGAGTTTGCACTGACGGGAACAAATATTACGTAGAATCACAAGGAGGCAACGCGAAGTGGTACAGGGAATTGCATTAGTTTGGAAATGCAGACTTGCAACAATGCTTGTGATACCCAGGTCGGGCGTATACCGCGTGACGTGTTATCATTCCCATGCAGCACCGATGGGGAGGTTGCTTTACTTGCAGCCACTGAAGTACCTGCCTTGGATCACTTGCAGCCCGGCCATGCATTCTCATGCCTACTGCCATTGGCTCCGGTAATGGAGGATCCGCTGGAGGCTGGACGTGTCCAGGATACCTCTCATGGGAAGACTTGGCTCACTTACGCCGGCGTCAAGCTTGTCTTGGAGCTGCGAATGCCTATTTACAGCCTACCTCCGCTCTTCTTCGACGATCTTCCAATAACTAGCGTGCCACCCAGACGGAAATTTGTATGGGTTTGGAGCTGTGTCAGTATACTGTAGGCTCCGATAATGTTTTTACCTGCTGACACTTCTGAAGTGCTCCTGTGGTCAAAATCGAATTGGCATCTCGACACAAAATTGCACCTATTGTGGCGACCCTCGTTGCGCAAATTGCGAGGTGCAGAAGGTTTCTACCAGATAGACCTCGAACGACGCTCATCACTCGCCATGGTCAAGAAGAACATCGTTACTCGATATATGCAGGGCGGAATGACCCTTTCATCAGGCGGAATTGGTACTCGGGTGGTCAAAACAAAAGTACATCTTTTAATACTCCTTTATTGGGTTAAAACTGGTAAATATTATTCACATACAGCTTGGTTCCCAATTTCAGCAAATAGAAGTCCATTCAGGTTCTCGATCTTTACAATATACGAATCACTAGGCAACAATTCCTTCTCAATTTTGATATTACTGGCTATTACGTACACCTTAAGGTCCGTCTCTCTTGTTATGTCACAGTTCATTAAAATCTGATTTTATGTGATGAAGCACGATGGGAGCAGATTCAACCAATAAGGCTTGGATGGATCCCGGGGGCGCGATCATCGACTCACTCAGACCGGCGCTGTACAGATGGAAAGACGACTTCATTCATAGACGGCAGCTATGTTTGGATGCAGAGAATCGCTCGTACTTCACGCAGGAGTCTGAAAGAAAAGAAGACGATGACGAAGAGATCATGAGTGTCCTATCTAAAGCCTACGAAGACAAATACGAAAGATGGGCATACAGGCTTAAATTGTTGCAAGAGCTATGTGCAGGCCTCAAGCTGCGTATGCTTAGGCAAATCTCCCTCGATATGGGAGAGCCGGTCGCTTTGGTTTTCGACAGAGACGCTTCTGGGCGAAGGCCCCTAAGCAATGGCCCACTCACTGCGGGTAGGCTATACAAGGTACTCAGTATGCCGGTAAGTCGAGATCAAGGCCTTTTGTTTATTGATACTAATCAGGGTATATTCTAACTAAATTTGGTGCAAGAGATTCGATGTTGCAATGGCTCCACTGGCCATCGAGGAGGATGAATGTGACATATCAGATGCTCTATTGATTCCGTGTAGGGCTCAGGCTGATCAGCGCATCATGTTGGTGCCCAAAATGACAACCCTCTCACCCCTACTGACCTTCCATGTAGTTATCTCACAGATCCAAATGCGCATAGTCTCGCCGTGCTCGCCGCCACGGCCTCTCTGCCACAGGCGCTGCCCCTTGCCGGATTCATGGCGGACCGCTTGTCAAGCAAACCACGGTTTTCTATTTCAGTTTCTGTGAGTCTCCCTGTATTGAGAAGTAGCATCGTGGAAAGGCGGAGATCGACTCTAACCACGTTTGGTCGCTTAGCCCAAAGGTGTCCCTGTTTACCAAATGCAATTTCAGCTACCCTTTCCCGTCTTTCGCAACCGCCGTTCAGAAGATGTCGCGAACGAGCCCTCGGGAGCACGTTCGAGGTACACGGACTTGGCGTTCTTGACCTTTGACTTGGCCTCCAATGGCTGGGATGCAAGTGGTCAGGAACACGCCCTCTGCGAAGCTATGTTCTCCTGCTTTATCCATGGATATGATTCCACCAGATGGACAGCATACGGTTTGTTCGACACCTACTTCGACGAACCGGACAGCAGAGAGTCTGCTATGCGTTATCATGAGGAATCAACATCTGCGTTCGCAGGCGACCCTCTCGCGCTCGCCAAAGAGGACTTGGACACACCAGTTGCATGTCCGAGACATTACTTTCTCCGTGTCCTTCACGTCAGAATGGTCCGAGTTCAAGATGAATGGTGGAAAGTCGTCACCGAAGTACTTAGTATGGTGCAAATTGGGGTAAGTTATCTCAAGAAGTTGCAGGGTACAACATAGAGACGTGGTAGTTTGTTCTTTACAACGGATCCAGTCTCAGGGATTACTTACTACTCACAGTCGTTTTCAATATCATCACTGCCTCCACAACTAATTGTCTTACTACAAAAGAGGCGATGCCAGGCCACATTCCAAGCATTTCGACAAGACAATACCAGCCCTGACGCTGTGTTGAGCAAAGTGATAGAAGAGCGGCGGTCCAAGTTAAGTCAGATCGATCAATGGAGGACCGACACAAGAGATCTACTCAACAAATTAATATGGCTTATGGATAAGACAATGCGTGAATGGCAACTCTTTACGTCGAAAGATGCTAGATACCTACACCAGACAGGTTCTCTTAACAACATCGGGCCCGACGCTGTTGAGACGCTGGTCAGCATCGATAATTCGATCAGTGGTCTAGACTGCTTGCGCGACGACCTGCTTCATGAGCTGGAATTGCTTGATAGAGGCTTCGTACAGGAACATGAGCAGCATACGGGTGACGTGAGTTTCTCTTTTCTTCTTCTGCCTGCCAACATATTATATCAAGTTAAGACCACGGCTAAACTCGTACTCAGTTACATATGTTCCTTGCGCAATCACAGCAGTCCATGTCCGAGGATGTAAGGCTACTGACTTCGGCCAACTTTGTACGTATCAGGTAGCTCCTAAATTTATGGATTCCACCACACTGACTATATCCGTAGTTATTCCTCCCGGTCCTTGTCGCGGCTTCTCTGTGCAGCACGCAGCAGAGTCCTCTTGTCGTTTTCTTCGCTTTCCTCGTTACGATTGCGGTTACCATCCTAGTCTTGGGCGTTTTGCGAAACTGGAGATGGTGTTTGAAGATTCTGAAGTGGTTCAAAGGCATGATGGCTGTCGAGTACGATGCCGTTCGAATATTGAGTGGCAATGAGCCTATTCTACCCCTGAGAGGCCGTACAATCGGTTCTATGACGACAGCAACTGATCAGAAGGGCATATCTGATATAATGCCGCGCCTGGAAGGCCGTAATAACCCAGCAACAGATGAATGTGACAAGCTCAGTCACTAAGGTGTTCTCACCCAGAGTGGCTCTTGGCCTGGGCTGCTTAACAAATTGGGCTCTGGAGAATTTTACTCGCAACGTGTTCAGCTTGGCTAGGGAACGGTGCGGGAACACGGGGGATCAACGTTTGCTCAAGATGCCCCGTTGCTTTTATAGTTACTTGTGATTTATCCGGCGGTCTGAATGAACTCCTTTGATTCAATGGATGCTGCACTAGCTAGATTGATACGTACTATGCGAATGACACCACCTACATATGGTCTGCCCCAAGATCGACGGCAAGGGCTAATACTTGACACCCCTTGCCGTGTATCTTTCTGAAGGTAACAGCTTTCATCTTGCCCCTCCAGGGACAGTATATATGGGGAAGACGGGGAAGTCGTGATGCTATAATGCACCTGTAAAGTACCATTAATTGCGGGTAAAACTGTAAGATAACTGCACAATATACCCCAACCAAGGATTCAGGCTAATATGAAGTCGTCCAGGTACTACTATACTTTCACTTACATAAGTAAGTCTACCTACAGATATATACTTTTGGCATGTGGTGTAATTTTCTTGTGAGATGGGAACATTTTTGAAAGAGAAACAGAAGAGAACCCAATCACCCATCTGAGAAGGAACCCCTGGATCCCATTGAACGTTCAGGAACCATGCTCTCTTTCAATATCACTGTAGCCCTCTTCTTCACTCAGTTCCACACCATCATCGCCCTCGATGTCCCCACCAGCCTCCCAGCCCAAGTCACAGTGAATCTCGACCAGCAGCACCAAACCATCGACGGCTTTGGCTTCTCGCAAGCCTTCCAGCGCGCCGCCTGGCTCCACGGCAAGCGCGGCCTGCCGCCGGCACAGCAGCGGGCGGTCCTGGACCTGCTGTTCGACCGCGAGCTGGGCGCGGGGGCCACGATCCTGCGCAACGGCATCGGCTCGTCCACCTCGTACGACCGCGACTTCATGAAGTCCATCGCGCCGATATCGCCGGGGTCACCCGACGCCGCGCCGGACTACGTCTGGGACGGGTACGACGCGGACCAGGTCTGGCTGACTAAAGAGGCGCTGTCGTACGGTGGGCTCAAGTATGTCTACGCCGATACCTGGTCGGCGCCGGGGTACATGAAGACTAACGGGAACGACTCACACGGGGGACACCTCTGCGGCTCGTCGTCGTCTTCGCTGAGCTGTGCCAGCGGCGACTGGAGAGAAGCGTACGCGCGGTACCTTGTCCAGTTCCTGCGATTCTACCGCGAGCGTGAGGGCGTCGAGATTACGCACCTGGGCTGGCTCAACGAGCCGGATTTGAACCAGACGTACGCGTCCATGCTGTCCGACGGGTTCCAGGCCCGGGACTTCGCCCGGATCCTGCGCAGCACGATGCGGAACGAGGACTTCGGCCACGTGCAGCTTGTCTGCTGCGAGGCAACGGGTTGGACGCAAGGGGCCGCGATCCTCGCGGAATTTCAGACGCAGGTCAACGAGGCGGATAAGGATGATGACGCTGCCTTCTTCGACGTCTATTCGGCGCACGCCTACTCGGCCAACTCCAACAGCCCGCTCCAGACCAATCGAAAAGTGTGGCAGACTGAATGGGCCGACCTGGGCGGTCGCTGGAATTCCGCATGGGACAACCTCGGCAAGCAAGGGGAGGGCATTGGCTGGGCCAACAAGATCCAGGAGTCCCTGGTTCTAAGCAATGTCTCGGCCTGGTTGTACTGGATCGGAGCCGAGCCGACGCCGACCAACTCGGCACTCATCCAGTTGCCCATGCAGCAGAGTAGCAACAGTGATGCGACGTACAGCGTCTCAGGTCGCTTCTGGGCCTTTGCGCAGTTCTCCCGCTTTGTGCGGCCGGGCGCGGTCCGGGTCGAGGTGGAGACTGACCGGGGATTCCTGGGGACCAGCGCCTTCGTCCTGGACGATTGGAGCTTCGAGGGTGGCAACGGCCGAACTATCAGCGTACAGATGGTCAACAATGGACATGTCGACCTCGACGTGCGGGTTGTCCTCGAGGGAGGTGGTGGTAATAGCAGCAGCCGCAGTCCAGAGATCTGGCTGACGAACAATGAGAACAATTTAACTAGGCTTTCTTCGTCTATAACACAGGCTTTAGAGAACAGAAGATCGCCGTCTTCCGAGTACTCGGTGCTTGTACCCAAGAGATCCATGGTTACGTTGATACTATGAGGTCCAGCTGGTGTAGTACATATATAAGCAAATAAGATGTGTCACGAACCATATATCACAGAAGATACCATTATAATAATCATGATGGTATATTGGCTCTTCTACTTCACCCTGCTCATTATAGACTCCGCTCCCCTCACAACATCCATCTGTGCCGCGCGCGCCTTGACCGAGTTGAGCATACTACGCTCAAAGTCATCGCGGGAGCGCAGCACGGCCTCGACCCAGCTGAGCTGGAGGTCCCAGTAGGCCGTCTTGAACCGTTCGAACACATCGGCGACAAGGTCCTTGTCCGCCATGATGAGGTCCGTGAACAGCTCGAGCACGCGCCACGTCTGCTTCACCGAGTTGCCGACGTCCGGGTTGGCCAGGCTGCCGAAGAACTCAAACGCCGTCGAGATGTCGTTGAAGATCTTGTCCTGGAACGGGTCGGTGCGTCGGAATTTGGCCCCCTTGTTGCGCACGCTCATCAGGTAGCGCACCAACAGCTCCTCGGCGAAGACCTCGGTGAAGATGTCGAACAGCGAAAAGTGCAGCACTGGCTTGTAGTCGGCCAGGTAGTCCTCAAACGTGTTGACAATTTGCTTCATCGTCGCGCTCGTGTACCAGCCCGGCGTGAAGAAGATGGGCAGTGCGTCCTTGAAGTCTACGGCCATGACCAGCGTGACGAACTTAGTGATGCACCACGTACTGAAGTCAACGTAGCCGTCTCGGAGCAGCTCGATCTCGCCGTCTGCGCGCTCCATGTACTGGGGCGTGACGATGGGCTCGAACTTCTGCTTGAAACTTGTGAGGTAGGCAAAGCGGCCTTCCTCCTCTTGGTCGTCGATACATGCAATCTGGTCGTTGGCGGTAGCAACCAGCCAGTCTTGCAATGGTGTCAGACCCTCCAGCTCCGGGACCTTGCCCTGCTCGTATTTGAGAGATTCCTCCTCGAGCATCTTCTGGAAGGACTGTTGGCGACCGCGCAGACGGATAAACATAGCGTCTATCACACCCTCCGCCACGTCGGCTCGCTTTGAATTTCCGGCCCCGTCGACTTGTTCCCGCAGCATGCGCCACATGTCGACCAGGTTCCTGGTGCGGAAATATCCGTATTCGTCGCTATCCAAATTCGAGCCCTCTATATTGCGATTCGCAAAATCCTTCGTCTCCTGGGCAAAGATTCTATCAATCCATTCATCGAGGAATTTGATAATGAGGTCTCGGAAGCCTCGTACAAGCTCCTGTTCACGGTTGTCAATGACATGGGGCTTCAGGTCCGTCTCGCCGAATCCCAGCTTCTTCATCTTCTTGTAATACAGCTCGGGCCAGTTGATGATGGCCAGAGTATTCGCAGAGCTAGCCTCGGGGTCATCGATGACACCCACGAGGAAATCGTGCATAAGTTGGTGATAAATATTCCCATATGTCTGAAGAATCCTCCACTTCTTTGGCATCAGAGACACCATGCCTTGCTTAACAGCATTGAGGTCGTTGAAGTACCATTTCATCAGTTTGGCCAGCCCCTCGGGGTCGCCCAGGAAATCATCCCTAACCTCCTCAAACTGCTGCTGGCAGCTCAGCTTAATGGCCTCGATAAATTTGCCCTTGTAGCCTCGGACTGTCTTAGCGCCGTCCGTGATGCTCTGGAACCTAGTGGCCATCTCTTTGTGGTCCTTCAGAGCCTCCTGCAAGGCCTCTACCCTCTGGTCGCTCTTCTCCTCGGCCTCCACAATCAGGGCCAGCCGTACCACCAGACTGTTGTTGTCGGCAATGAGCATGTCGATAAGATTCATAGAGATGAGGCCGATGTGACCGTCGAACTCATCAATTGCGTCGTCCAGTCTCGAGAAATAGTCCTCTAAGGTAGACTGTAGGCCTGGGTCGTCGGCACGTTGTATTTGCTCCATAGCATCGTCGCGAATGTTGCGTAGCTGGGTCAGCTCGTAGTGGATGGCTAGCAGGTTGGGCTGGGCGTCCAGGTTCTCTTCATCCTCGTGCAGCATATCCTCCACCACGTTAAGCCGCTCGTTGAACATCTCGAGATTTTTGCGCATGGCCTCGACAGCTTGGAAGTTGCGGTGGGCCTGGGAGACGAGGTTGATGTTGTTGAAGTCCTTGATCATGATCTGGGACTCGGAGCACAGCCTGTCAATCTTGGTCATCTCCTCCTTGATCGCCTGCACCGTCTTTTGGCCTTCAGTCAAGCCATTCATGCCGGTCTGGATGGTTTCAAGCTGGTCGCGCAGACTGCCCCGGAGCTGCGAGTCGATGACATTCTTCTTTCGCGTAAACTCCAGCTTCAGCGCCGGCAGCTTGTCAAGGTCGTCTGGGTGTCGGAGGAGGTCCGCGAGCTTGACGGGGGGGCGTCCATCGTGTCGAATGGCAGTGAACCAACCGATGCCAACGAGGCAGTAGGATCTGGGGTTATCTATACCATGCCAAGTGTCTCGGGCAGCGCTATCGTACAGGCTGGAAATTTTAAGGGGCGATGCGGGATGTCGATGCTGGATTGGGCTTGAAATAAATGATGCGTGTTTGAGGGCACAAAGGCGGGAGAGTGGGTTCGTCCCATGAGTTGGCTTGGCTGGGCACGTTCGGGAGCCCGGACCTAACACTACTTGAAACCTACAGGGAACCTGCACAGTGGGGTGACCCCTAAAACATTCACTGCAAACAGCCTAACCCCCTCACCCAGGACCATTAACCAACACTGAAGCCGTTCGCATACACAGCCTGGAAAGATCAGTCCTGGAGAATTGGATTTCACTGGTTTACTTTTCGGCTTGCTTTGATGATTCCTCAACTTTATTTATTTATTATTGCTCAAGTGAGCAACTATTCGGCAATTTGATCATAACGCTATCTGATCTCAAGTTCTAACATCATAGCTCGCCAACTGGACAGAGCACCGCTTCGACTACTTTGGTTTTACTGTTTTTTACATATTTGGTCCGAATGTGAGGTTTCAGTCAGCATCTAGCCTGGCCACGGGCGGGGTGTCATTGACTTGAATCCCTCCTCGCTTCTTCTCATTGGAGTCCCAGAACGGGAGCCGCCAGCCGCCCTCGTCCTCGGGCACGCTCAGCCAGAGCCTCATGAGGTGCCGACGCGGCTTGCCGCTATCGGGACCAAAGTCGCGGTACGCCGTGCGGGCGTGAAGCGTGTGCGAGTTGGAGACGAACTGAATGTCGCCGACGTCGAGGATCATGTGCAGCCGGACGCGGTTGCACGTGTCCTCGAGCAGCTGCGCCGCCTCAGCCTGCTGCGGGGATAGGGGCGGGATGATGCCGCGGTCCGAGAAGCGCGCCAGGCTCTTGAAGAAGTACGGGTCCCACTTGCAGTAGACGCGCTGCTCGCGGTCGGGGTCCGCCGGGTCCGGTGTCTCGAGGTAGAAGACGGACGTCCGGATGTAGGGGTCCTCGCCCTCGGACACCTCGCCCTTGCGGTCAAAGTACCAGATGGGCTGGGTCAGGAGCTCGGCCACGTCTGGCCGCTCTGCCTGCAGGATGTTCCAGACGTGGTGGATGGAGGAGACGTCGGACTCGCCGCCGAACTCGGACTTGGCGATGCACAGCAGGCCGACGACGTCGCAGTCGTCGGCGTGGAAGAATTGCCGCGCGTTCGTCCGGTAGATGCGGACCTTGTCGATCTGGGTGCTGTCGTCGCCCAGGTCCTTGACGTGGCCGAGGATGTGCCCGCGACCGTTCTGGGACACGGGATAGCCAATGTAGGCGCCGAGGCCCATGTAGGCAACGGCCGACTTGTGGTTGCCCCATTGCTGTACGGGGAACCCTTTGTACAAAATGAATCCCTTCCCGTCCAACATCTCGCGGCGCATGGCCTGTAGCGAGGGTGCCAGGTTGGGAAGAGGGAAGTTTTCTTTGGTGATGCCAGTCAAGGAGTCCTTGGAAGACATGAAGTTATCAGCCGCCTGCGAGATCTCGCTTATCTCGTCGGCAGAGAACTGGTGAACCCATCTCTCGGGGTTTTCGGAATAGTCCGCTGGGTCCCATACTGTTGGGCCTGAAATGGATTTGGGAAAGGAGCTGTATGGGTATAGTTTGTTGTACAGGGGAGGGTGTTGGCCTGTCGAGGGTTCGTTAGTAAACGGGCTTGAGATAGACCGGGAGCAGGCGTTGCCAGACGTACCGGAGGTCTTCAGTCCGTCCGGGAAGACATTGTGATCTGGGTGTCTGATAGCCACCTTGAGCTGTTCGATATGATCGACAACAAGTAAGTCGGCTTCAAGAGCAATGGGTGCCATGTTGGGTGTCAAGTGAGGGGCAAAGATTATATACACAACGTATGATATGGATTGTGTCTTGTGCCGTGTCTATCTGATTGTCATGCAGGGTACACAACGAGATGGCCGTAAAGGCGAAGCCGCTTAAGTATATACTGCCCATCACTCCTCAATCACTTCTCGGCATCTGGCCGAATGTCACATATATTGTCTTATTATCGAGGTATCACGGAATCCGTCAATTAGTGGCTGTGATTGGCTTAGATTGGCGGCTTTGGGGTAAAGTTTGGGGATGGGCAAGGGGTTCCGACAAGCACGCAATCCTGCCCCATTTACTCGACATCCCGCGAAGGTAACTAATAAGCAAGTAAACAAAATCTCTTCTAGGTAAGCCGAAAACCCCATGGTACAACAACGACCTAGTTTGTCCCAAAAACAAGCCGGGCTGAGGGATCGCCGGTGCGGGTAGCGACGCGGTTTGAGGTCACGCCATCCGCATCATTGAGCACGTACCTACCCTTCGTACCCTTTGGCGATGCCGTAGCGACAACTGGCGCATCGGGATACGACCCGACAAAGACCTCGGAGAATGTTTCGGAGAGGCAAGATCTCGCTCTGATTACGTATTCTCACATTATTTCGAGGTTACAATACTGTTTCCGGATGATATGTTATTATACACATTGCTCATGAGCAAATGCGACCATATCAATAGTTTAGAGGGCCAGAGGGGACCGACCGGTAGTGAAAGTCCGGCAAATCATTCGCAGCCCCCGGGAACTGTTAATATTCTCTGTATAAAAAGAATAGTAATCGTTTCCATCATAATATGAACATGGCGATTACAATCTTCCCAATATGCTTTCATGAGTGTCCCAGTATCCAACTCAAGGCACAAAGCAGAAGTTGGGCAAAGAACTGGGCTCGCAAGCCAGGCCGTCTCTACCGACGTATCTTTGCATTGGTGTACCAAACAAGCACGAGTATTGGATATATGAAATCATTGGATTGCGGTCACCAACCGCATTGTCGTCGACCGCGCAAATATGCGATATATGCAGAAAAGCCATGTTGCGGCAGTACGATGCCGCGACTGGTCTAGACTCCAAAAATAATGTTTGGACGTCATGCAAGCTTTTTCTCATTCCCTCCCGTCTCGCATCGTGTATCTTGTCGTAGCTAACTTCGAGTTACCATCCAGATAAATGGCATACTGAAATGAGTTGACGGTGTTTCGAGAAATGCGCCTGGATGCCTACAAGTACGCTTGAGAAACCTTGCAATCACCCGTTTCCATTGGCCTTTTATTCCAGTGGTTCAGCAGCTTGATCTACATCACTCTCGACCCGTGCTTGACGCAGTGAGCGACATATATCAAACAGAAACTCCAATCGGCAGCCCGTTCATTCAAGAGTTTGCTTGGCAACGAGACCGGATTTCGATACCGAACATGAGCTGAACTTTTGGCTGACAAAAGCATTATATGGATCACTTATTCGATTTGTGACTCGAAAACATGTCACATTGGCAGCTGCGGGCACGTAAGGCATCCAGGGGAGTTGGGAAACGACAAGAGATGGCCGACCAGATCAAGAGCACGAAATTCATACACAGTTCAAAAGGTTGAGTCATCCCAAGCCCTCACTCTCAGCTTGCTGTAGCATGTTCAATAATTTTTCAAGTGGATTAGGACCTTCATGGACCAAGCAGGCAATCAATCCAGTTCAATCCAAAAGGTTAAGCTTTCCATTTTCCAGGTGGAAGAATCAAGCACCCAAAATTATTTCTGTGCCTTCCTCCGCCACCACTGGAATAATCACTCGCGTTGAATTAGCCAACTTCGAGAGCTCAAACGGAGAGGGAGAAACATGAACATCATCACATACAAACCCATACAACTTAGGCGACTTGGCTGGATCAACAACCCCCATTGATTTCATTAAATCTCTCGAGTTGACACTTTGATATCGTCACCGAAACCTGCCGACTACCGAATACCCACAATGCCTGATAAGAAGAAGGACCAGGCAGGTAAGTCGCGCCCGTATCTATCTGTCTGCAACACGGTGGGCTTTTCTGGAGAAAACTCACGATACTAATAAAAACAGGGACGGACGCGCCACCCTCCTCCAAGACCAAGGCTCCCCATTGGAAGGATAAGATCGAGCGCAAGTCGCGTGCCATTGACAAGGAGCTGGGCTTCGACGAGGTCAATGCCGAGAACGCCAAGGACTGGCTGAACACCCGGATCGGCCTAATCGTCCAGGAGAATCAACATCGAGCCGACACATCCTGGACCCAGCTCCAAGCTGGGTTGGACTTCCAGCGTAAGATGAGCCGCGGGGTCCTGCCCTGCTCAACGGAGACACCACCACCGGCCGCTAGCTTTGAAGCGAAGTCATCCCGACAGGCGACGACTAGGGTCACCGTCCCGCGAGCTTCGCTCGAGCATAATAAGTCTTCAGATACCTACCGGGCAACCAAGGCCGTAGAAGCTTACGTACCGGGCAACCCGAACTCGCATTTGCCAGAAGACTTCGAGGAGTCGAACGTACGTGGCACTGCCATGTCTATTGGTGACATGAACAACACCAACAAGGCCACGCCGCTAGTAGAGTATGAACCGCCCCAGGCATATCCCACCCCGGCGAAGCCGCAGAAGCGCCGCCCATCCAAGTCCCTCAGCCCAGAGAAGCAGCACAAGCGCCGCCCTCCTACGATGCCGTCTCCTATTACACAGGCGTCCAACGACAAGGACGAGGACGACGATGAGGATCACGAGCACGGCATTGAAGATGGCGACCAAGACGCAGCAGACATTCAGAGTGCCTGCCGTCGCCGACAACAAACAACAACAAAGCGCTCCCGAGCCAACCCCCTCGAGACGAACCTTGGCCCTAACTGGGATTTCCACTTGGTGGATGGGAGCAGACCAACCAAGGCGCGGGGTAATGGACACATCTGATAGTCCGGAGCTGGATGAGACGTTGGAATTTGCATTGATACCCCCAGAAGCGATATAGCATGGAAGGATAAGAGTTGTGGTGGAGGATGTGAGGTAATAGCGCTTTGTTTCATGCATAATGACGAGATACCGGATGCACCCGTTGCAAACAAGCGGTTTCTATACAGGTTTGATTCTGATGGTCTCTGGAATACGAGGTAATGCATCCCAAGCGGCCGTAGGAATAAACCGTGATTGACAGCACCTGTCATGATTATTCCACTTACTCCCAGTGTAATAAGCGACCTGACCGGTTTATTCTCCCAGGGGGTTGATATTCAGGTCGGTCATGACTTACACGGGCAAATTGTGCCATTTCGGGTGTATGCCTGCAGCTTAGTCACACGAGTACATAATGCAGTCGACCTGTCTTGTTCGTTCCCAAGATGCCCTTTCCTTTTATGCCTATTTATAGGCATTACGTACATGCACTAAGTGACAGGGGTGCCCTTGCCCTGGCGAAGACGGGGAAAGGAACATACCACATGGTGGGGCGCCTGCGACTTCTGCTAGGGCTGAAGAGGACAAATTGGAAAGCTCCAAACCAGAAACTAGGAGCTCGGGTTGGGAAGCTAGACGACCCCTCCGTCCCTCCCCGTTCGTCATACCAAACACAACGATCAAATAGGAATTGCCATGACACAAGAACATGGCAGGAGAGAAAAAGAAGACCACGGCCGGTAAGGCCAAGACCATAGTCTTCCTGCACCCTGATCTCGGCATTGGTGGCGCTGAGCGCCTTGTCGTGGATGCCGCCGTCGGCCTGCAGAACCGCGGCCACAAGGTCGTCATTTTCACCAGCCATTGCGATCACACCCACTGCTTTGACGAAGCCCGCGATGGTACGCCTTCCCTGCCCCCCACGGCACCTTCCCCCTCTTGCTAACCGTTTCTTCCGCATAGGCACCCTCGATGTGCGCGTCCGCGGCAACACCATTGTCCCCTCCTCGATCCTGTCCCGCTTCAGCATCCTCTGCGCCATCCTCCGGCAGCTGCACCTGATCCTGCAGATCGCCTCCTTCTCGACCGAACTGAAAACCCTCGCGCCCGACGCCTTCTTCATCGACCAGCTCAGCGCCGGCCTGCCCCTGCTGCAGTACCTCTACCCCTCGGGCCGCATCCTCTTCTACTGCCACTTCCCGGACCTGCTGCTGGCTCAGGGCCGCCAGCTCTGGTGGAAGCGCGCCTACCGCGTCCCCTTCGACTGGGTCGAGCAATGGTCCATGAGCTTCGCCGACGCCATCGCCGTCAACTCCAACTTTACCAAGGGCGTCGTCAGGCGTACCTGGCCCTCCCTCGCGGCCCAGCGCGGTGGCGGAGGCGGTAACGATGACTTCGAGACCGTCTACCCCTGCGTCGACACCAAGCCCAAGAAGAGCGAAGCGAGCGACGAGATCGAGATGGGCAAGCCGCTCTGGGGTGGCACGAAATACCTGCTCAGCATCAACCGGTTCGAGCGCAAGAAAGACGTCGCGCTGGCCATCAAGGCGTACGCCGGCCTGAGCCCCTCGGCACGCAAGGGCGTCCGGCTCGTCGTCGCGGGCGGCTACGACCCCCGCGTCCCGGAAAACGTGGGCTACCATCGCGAGTTGGTCGAGCTGGCCGACTCGCTGGGCCTGACCAACACGACGGCCAAGACCATGGTGACGGCGCTCGAGGTGCCCGCTGAGATCGACGTGCTGTTCCTGCTGTCAGTGCCCGCCCTGCTCAAGGACATGCTGCTGCAGTCGGCGCAGCTACTCGTATATACCCCAGCCAACGAGCACTTCGGCATCGTGCCCCTTGAGGCCATGCTGGTCGGCGTGCCCGTCCTGGCCGCCGATACGGGCGGCCCTGTCGAGACGGTTCTCGAGGGTAAGACGGGCTGGCTCCGGTCTCCGGCCCAAGTCCGCGAGTGGACCGAGGTCATGGACACGGTGCTCACCAAGCTCTCACCGGACGAGCTAGCCAAGATGTCGCGGGCCGGCGTGTCGCGTGTGAGGGACAACTTCGGAGACGTGCAAATGGCGGAGCGTATCGACAATATCATGGACAAGATCTTGGCCACTTCAACGAAGCCGGGTTCATGGGCACCCGTGTTCTTTTTCGGGCTCAGTGCGTTGGGGTTACTGGGTGCAGGTTTGGCGGTGCTCGCGAATGTCCTCAATTGAGTGAATTACTCGGCGAATGAAGCTAGTCGGCGATCTGAGTCATATGATGCTCTCCATGACATGCTATGCCATACCATTACTTCATATCAGGGCCGAGGCCATACTGTAAATATAGGTGAATGAAATGTCACGATATTGCAACTTACCCCTCTGTGTGTCACATCACGTAATCACATTTTGTCACTGAAAACAAACATGGTAGCGCCAGGAATCGTGCATGAATTGCATGTATCTTGGGTATATATTCTTACAGGAGTGGTGAAGGGGGGGCCACTGTCATGTTCTCCGACCATCCACACACATCCATTCCCATTTGTAAAGAAGATCATGAACCCCTTTCCTTCCCCTTGCTCAAAAAGCCGGCTGGGCAACGCTTCCTTGGAAACGTGTTGCTCTTAAGCAACAAAACGCCGCATGCGAAAACAACAGCATCCTCTCTCTCTCATTGGCGGCGGAACCCAGACAAAAGTTAAAAAATGTACAATCCTCAATAGTAAAAAAGAGTATAAAAATAAAGACAGACTCGGCAAAAACACACGAATAGACACTAGGACTCCCCTATGAGAACCAGCTATGCAATAATCACAAATGTCGACCACCGAACCCCCAAATTCTTCTTCGTTGATGAGCGCTGGACAGGTAACCTCCCGAAAAGAATCAAACATAACACAGAAAAGGAAAATAGAGCCGGCTGATCCAAACAGGCCTCAGTTGTCAGCAGTTGACTCATCTGGTGCAAAACCCCAACCCACCAAATTACAGGGCATACATTTTGGAGAAACAACTAGACGCGGGCACTTTACAAGTACAGGATGTCTTTCCTTGACGAGAAGCTCACCCTGCCCAAAGAAGTCGAGGCGCTACTAGCGCCCGTATCTATCAGGCGGCTGGCGACTATCGTACATGTTGCGGTCCTGAGGTCGCAATTGCTGCTGAAGGACGGACTGTTGGTGCTGCTGCTGCTGCTGCTGTTGTATCTGTTGTTCTCTTAGTTGTACCTCACGCATATCTTGGACTGGAGTTGCGTAGGCGCTCCGAGTATCGTATGCGCTGGGTGTATAGCTCCTCGGCGGGCCCGGGTCACGGGGATCTCTGCCCGGTACTGGCGTGGCGTATCGTGGATACACGGGAGTTTGAGATGGCGGCGGCTCAGGAGCCCGGGAAACTGGCGCGTATTGAGGCATAGGAGGCTGCATCTGCCGATGTTGAGTATACAGGTCTCGTGGGTCTCGTGCATCGCGCAGGTTCATAGCATCCCTCGGGTCATGTCCTCGCGGCGGGGCGGGAGGAGCTGCCCAGGTAGCCTGCGGCGGAACAGAGCTGCTGGGATGAGGAGGCTTAGGTGTTGATGCATGCTGTGCAGCCCAAGGCGACTGAGCAGGCGGGGGCTGACTGATTTTCGGCGCCCCCCCAGCCTTGGGATGGCGGTTGTTGCTGCTGAGGCGGCATGCCATGCGCAGGATGCGACCCTGGCCAGCCCATTTCCCGGGCGCCCATCTCCCTTGCGGCCATCTCCCGGGCGCTCATCTCCCGGGCGCTCATCTCCCGGGCGCTCATCTCCCTAGCGTTCATCTCCCTAGCGTTCATCTCCCTAGCGTTCATCTCCCTAGCGTTCATCTCCCTAGCGTTCATCTCCCTAGCGTTCATCTCCCTCGCGCTCATTTCCCGGGCAGCCATCTCCCTAGCGTTCATCTCGCGACTAAGATCCCGGCTATGGCCCATATCTCGAGCAACCATCTCACGACTCAGATCTCGGCTATGGCCCATGTCCCGGCCCATGTCCCGGCCCATGTCCCGGCCCATATCTCGGCCCATGTCGCGCCCCATGTCACGACCCATATCACGGGCCGCCATCTCAGCTCTCATATCACGTGGCATGTCTCGGGCCATCTCCCGTGGCATTTCCCGAACCATATCCCGCCCCGGTGGTGGCGGGGGCGGTTCGTGCGCACGTGTGACTGAAACTTGCCCGTAGTGAGGTGGCGGCGACGCGGCAGATGGAGGCTGTTGAGCACCATAGCCATAGCCAGGTTGAGGCTGGTAAGGCATCTGGGTCGCCTGAACTTGAGGCGGGTATGGGTGGTTGATCTGCGGGGAGTTCATGGCCTGCTGGTGCGGGGATGGATACTGCTGCCGCTGCTGCTGCCGCCCGAAATACTCGCGTTCGCGCTCTATTCGCTCGGCCTGAGAATCCATTGCCATGTACCTGGGCGTGCCAAGGGGCTGGTGCTGTGGCTGCGGCGAGGCAGTGGTATGGGGTTTGAGTGATGGCATGGATGATGGCGCTGGAGGTGGATTACGACCATAAGGAGTATAAGGCGATGCTTCAGGCATCTGCTGCTCGCGTCGAATGTGTGACGGGGGAGGCGGAGGGGGTGGAGGACGATTATTCTGTGGAGGCGGCGTTGGTGACGGTTTCGATACCGCCGCCGGCACTTCGCTGATTCTCTTTGGCTGTGGCGGGGGAGGATCATTATTGAGCAAAGACATGATACTCGACGTCTTGCGTTCGACAGGGCGGGGTGGCATGGACGCCGCAACTGGCGGTGTTGGCTGTGCAGGCGGAGAGTTGAAGTGCTCTCCTGGACTGTTGAGCTCAGCCACAGACCGTGACAGTGCAGACAGGGGTCTTGTGGCAGGAGATGAGGGGTTCATATCGTTGAAGAAGCGAGTAGGTGGCTGTTGGAGAATAGCCTGGAAGGGCGCTTGTGAGACCGGGGGTGCAGCTCGCGGGGGATCCGGGTGCCGGATTATAGGAGAGTTATCCTGTCTCGGAGGTTGCATACGGCCCGGGCCCGGCGAGGGAGCAAACGGTTCATATGGCGATCCAATGTCCGGTTCCTGCTTAACACGCGAGGGGGCCGCGCGCTCTGGCTGGCGAGGTTGTTCCTTTGCGGGTTTAAGCTCCACCATCTGCTGTCGTTCGGGCTGGTGATCCATCATAGAACCAGGCAATGGATGTCTAATGTTGAGGGCTTCGGCAACAGGAGTAGAAGGTTGCGATACTTTCTGGACCAGCGGGGTTCTCGCAGGTTGCTGGAGAGCAGGCTCGCGCTCCCTCTCAGGGTATCCGAACTGCGGTGCACGTACTGACCGTATGGAAGGCGACATTGCCTGCGTGACGGGCTGAACAAGCGGCTGGGCAGCCGGCGGAGCTGATGCCGGAGCCTGCTGGGCTACCAGCGGTGCTTGCGGCGTCTGCGGTGGTTGAGAGAAGGGTGATTGCGACGCCGGTTGCGGCTGCGCTACGATGGGTACATTGAAGCGACCGGCCTGGGGTGCCGGTGGAGCCGGCGGTGGCTGCTCCATCTTGGGCGGAGGTACATCTTCCATTGGCGTATCAGGCGTGCTTATTGGGCGGTTGGTAGGCGTCGATGTGTCGTATCGCTTCTTGACGTTTGGAGTAGGCGTGGGGGGGTGCTGGAAGCTTCTCTCCACGCGATTTCGCGTTCTCGGCTTCGGTCACCACACCCTCCCAATCTGGGTTCTCCCCCTTCTTACGCGCGTAGTAGTTTTTGACCTGTAAGAATGATCAGCATTAGGGCAGATAGCAAAAGAACACGAGTGACGTACCATCACGGTAGTCTTGGTTCGCATGTGATTAGCAATAGCGGCCCAATCACTTCCAAATGAACCGAGCAGAGCCGGGAAGTCCGCCATCTCCGGTACACTCCAGTAGCTCGACGCTCCTGAATTCGCTTTATGATCAGAGGACGGAGTCTGCTGCTTGATATCGAAGGGTGTGATGACAGAGGGTTGCGGTGGTTCCGGTCTTAACTTGGGTGGGGCCATAACCTCCGAGATAGGGCCGGGAATGGGCGATGGTATGGCCCGCTCCGGGCTGACAATCGGTTTCGTTGCTGTAAACGTCGCCGGGATAGTAACGGAAGGCATTGCCGAGGTTCCTGGGGTAGCTTCGAATTGGTTAGGTACGTGCGGCACACCCACCTGGGCTTGCTGAGCTGTCCATTCTGCCGGAGGTTGGACACGAGAGCTGGAGCGCGAACGGTTGGTTTTGGCAGTGGCTGCGGGCATCGATGGTGCAGCTGCGAGTGTCTGGTTTGCACGTTGTTGCTTCTGTTCCTTATCTTTCGCAGCACGGCGGCCACGCTGCTTACGCTCTGGTTTCTCGCCGTTGGCACCTCGGCGGCTTGGAGTTGACGTCCCTGTGGCCTCACCATCGGTGGCCGGCGTGGCCTCAGAATTGAATGTGGGGGCAGCTGCTCGTCTAGGGCGTCGCCTTTCACCATTCTCGCCGGTCTCGTGGTTCTCCTCCACCTCGTTGTCGCCATTGCCAAGCTCCGAGACAAGGGCACTAGATCTCTGTTTGCCCCGGCCCCTCTTACGGGTCCTTGGCCGTTTCTTGAGCTTCTCCTTGAGGTTCAATTCGTCCTTCTCCTTCTTCAGATAGTAGAACTGAATACTCGTGCCAAAGTCCCGATTTGGCAGTGGATCAGCAACCTTACCCCATTGTTTAGGAAATTCCAGATAAGCCTTCTCAAAGAGGCCGACTTCCTCGTCGGTGAAGTTGTTGACCGGTGGTAAAACCTCCCATGCTGCCACAATCTCGTTGGGTTCGAGGAAACCCGTGTTGTCCACATAGAACTCATTTTCCCTCTCTCCGGGGGTTTGAAACTGTAGCGGAGGGATGGCCTCTTTCGCATCAATTCTGTACTTCTCCTTCTCGGCCCGTTCCGCCCGCTCTCGCTTCTCGTCCTCGACCCGTCTTGATTCTTCTAGAATCCTTTCCAAGTCGCGTTCTGATGCATATCTACTGCGCCTTGTTGACTCAGGCTTGGCCTCGCCATTCCAACCAACTTTATGAGATGGTCCATCAGATGAACCAGGGGCAAACCTGTCCCGGCTCTTGACAGCAGCCGGATCGTTGGACGTGGTAAAACGGAGATACGCCTCGTATTTCTCCGCATACTCTTTCTGCAGCCTCTGCTTCTCGGGCAAATGCTTCAAGGCATTATCTTCGAAATCTTGCATCAGGAAAGTATTGAATGCGGTTGCAGGTGTATTCAAAGACTTGACGAAGTTTTGGTCCTCAAACCAGGGCTTGTCGTCAAAATCAGGTAGGCTCGAGAGCGGTGGGGTATTCATCTGGACACGCACAGTGTCAAGAGCTCGCGAGTCCATATCATCGATGTCGGTCTCGTCGTCATCTTCCGCGGGTGTTGGGGTGCTGGTTGCACCTCTGCTGCGATCCGTTGACAAGGGAGGTTCGTAGCCTGGGTACAGGGAGGATCTTCGAGACTTCGGGGAAGTGACCCCGTTGGTCCGATCAGTTTTGGGTACACCTAGCAAACTCCCATTTTGGTCTGCCTTTGGTGCTTCGACGATATCTTCCATGATTACATCACCATCATCCACCTTTGGCTTTTCATCAGCAGCCGATGGCTGGTGATCGATCATGTCCACATCTTGTTCAATAGAAGGATGAGGTACTTCCGCCTTGGCTGGACTTGGGGGCAGGGGGGACTTCAAGAGCACTGGCGAAACTGCTTTCTCAGAGGGTGCCTTGACACTGGGTGCCTTAACACTGGGCGCCTTTTCACTGGGAGCCTTTACACTGGACGCTTTTTCACTGGGAGCCTTTACGCTTGACGCTTTTTCGCTGGATGGCTTTTCACTAGGAAGTCGCTCAGGTGCTGCGCTCTCTTCCTGCCCCCCCATCACCACATCGACCGGAGCTTCTTCCGGTTGCGGCAAAACCTCTTCAACTGTCGTCTCCGGTGGAATTCTCGCACCGTCCGGGATGGGTCCCACCATGGCTAATAACCCTTCAGATTCGAATACAAGTTTGTTGACGGCCTCGAGGGATATAGAAACGTGGCGAACAATTGCATTAAAAGGGACGGAATCCTCTCGTGTTTCCAGTCGTTCGAGCTTCGCCTCCGTTTCGCCCATCTGGTTGGCGATATGATCCCCCATTTCTTCATCATCGGAGTCAGATGCTTGCTCGATAATTGGCGTCTTGATCTTTTTATGGGGTCGTTTGTGATCTCGGACCTGGTGGATGCGGAGCGTGGGCTTTCGCGACACCCGGGGCTTTTCATCGCTGCTGACAGGCGGCTTCTGGTCTGTAGCAATGTCCTTGGGGGTTTCTTGCAAGCCGAGATCCGTCGCTTTACGCCCTGGCTTCGCGAATGTGGGCGACTCTTGAGCTTTTGAGGTCTCGTCAGGTTTATAATCTCTATTCCCCAGGGGACCGGCTGGCTTGACTTTCATCTCGCCCTTGTCGAACTCCTCGCCTTCGTCCATCCGATAGGTCCCTCGGTTCGGGGCATCGGATGCTGAGGACTGAAAGTCGGCCTGAGTGTCGCTGCTTCGGGGCCTTCTGTCGCCTTCGAATTGCTGGTCTCCAGGTCCATCGGGGCGAAATCCCGGGAAACGACTCGACGACACGAAGCTTTGCGACCTGCTAGCTTTGGGTGACTCCGGGCCTCGCTTTAGGTTTGGATTAATCCACTGCTTGGACGAAGGACCAGGTCGTTGTGCTCGAGGGCCAGAGGGTATCGCAGGACTTACTTCAGGAAAAGCAGCTTTGGACGGCCCGGTGGGCGGTAGTCGTGCTTCGGAAATTGCCGAAGGGCCGGTAGGAGGGCGTTCGTCTTTCAGCGCCCTCGGCCCTGTTGGAGGCGCCTTGGCTGTTCCAGTACTAGCCTCGGATATCGATGGTGTCCTGTTCGGTACCGACCCAAAAGACGGCGCGGCAGGCGCAATCGGAGGGGGCGAAACGTCTCTCGCAGACTGCGGCGGTTCGTGGGAGGTTCGATCCACCTTCATGCGCATGTCACGCTCGCGGGCCTCACGATCATCCCGAGAATCACGTGACCGGATATCGCTGTCCATAAATCGCGGACCTTCACGATCTCGGTCATCCCGGTCCCGGTCCCGGAAGCGCCCATCCTGAGAGCGAGCCCTGGGTCCGGGTCCGTATCTGTCGCGATCCCGGTCTTCGTAAAATGGCCTACCGCGGCCACGGTCTCCCCAGTCGCCCCGTCCCCTTCCCCTGCCTCGTCCACCGAAGCCGCCTCGATAGGATTGCGGTCCAAATGGAGGATCGGAGTTGGAAGATCCAGCGGAAAGCGGTCCATCCCTTGAGCCCCTGCGTGCTCGCTCCGCGTCCACCCCAAGCGGTGCATCACGCGGATCTCTCGAGTCCCTGAAATCCCTTCCTAGTGGTGGCGACCTTCCTCGAGGCGAGGGTCGTCTGCCTCGAAAGCTATCTCTGTCGCGCCAGTCGCGTTCCCTTTCTCTACTCCTTTCATCTCGATAGGGCGGTCCATCGCGCCTATCTCTGAAATCGATATCGCGATCACGTCCGCGGTCACGGCTGTCGTCGCGCCACCCACGCCCCCGACCTCTACCCCGGCCTCGAAAATCTCCACCGCGGCTAGGACCACTCGGTGCGTCTATGAGCGCTCTGGGCCCTCGCGGCGTGTCCCGCGGAAGTGTGTCGCGAAATCCATCTCGGTTGGCCTGGAAGGATGCGTTGTTGACGCGGGTTTCCGCCGAAGTCCGCCGCGGCCCTCCGTCGCTATACTGCGAAGCACGGTCATTGTAGCGGTCAGGGGAGCGGTCGCGCGATCTCGAGCGACGTGAATCGCCATCATATCTTGACCCTGCATAGCGGGAAGCCCTAGGACACGTTGGAGGATGAGCATGGAAATAACGGTTAGGAGGACGCGTAGGCGAGAAACTAGGCCTCGCGGGAGAGCCACGACGAGGCCCATAGGTTCGTTTACAGGGTAAAATGTTTGGCATTTGCCCTTCATGATCACGGACGAAATACGCAAAGAATACATTATGGGAAGACAAAAGCACGGCGGCAACAATTTTCATGTAGATGCAACAGAGTGGGCAGGGTTCAGGTAGCAGCAGGTGGCGGAAGACACGTACATGGCCAGTAGGGCTCAGGGACAGCCAAGATATGGAACAGCTCTATTGAGTTCGCATGCGAGCTGGTTCGATGTGGATGCGCCGGAGTTGAGGTTGAGAATTTGAGCGCGAGATGCTGCTGGTCGAGGTGGGTATAATGTTGCAAAAGGTTGATCGGGTGGTTGATGTTGAATTGACGAAAAGCACCAGCAAGGGCTGTTCAGACCTGGATGCCACCGCCTGGTTTATCGCGAGGTCCAAACCGGTATCAGATACTCCTGGAGAAAAGAATGCGACCCCTAAGATGTTGCTGGCCCCTTCATTGGCCGTGGTAATGGTGATTGGAAGCGGTTGCAGGTTTTGGGTGGAATCTCTTGAAGGAGGATTGAAGAGGCTGAAATTGAAGATCTCGAAAACACCTCTGCACAAACACACTCTCACTGCACACACCACCACCACGCACACCTACCAAGTACAACCATACCCGTTGTCTCGCGTGGCGCTAGGTGCTTGACGCTAGGCCTGGGCAGGGGGAACATGAACGAATCTCTGCCTAGGGCCGGTCCAAGGTATCGATGTACCGGTCCCTACAAATCTGTCTCCCAAGCTGGCAACAAATACGCACAACAGCCCTGCGGTCTGGTACGACACACAGGCAGCAAGTAGGCAGGCAAGCAGGCTCCCCCAGTCCTGCTAATCGGCATTGATGGATGGAGGAAGGGGGCTGGATTGGATGGATTGGACGTACCAGGCTACATGTATCGAGCTACCTTAAAAACCACAATTAGCAACATACCCGAAGCACATCAATTGAAGGTTGGTAGGTAGGCCATGTCAAGTTAGGTACCTACTTGCAGGCAGGTTGGCTCCTGGCACCCAGATGGTACCTAAGAGACAGCGGTAGCGTAGCACTATCAGCGTTACATAACAACCTTCCTTGAAGCCTTGGAACCTTGAAATCCATCAAACGGATCAATGAGAGGAGCGCTAGCAACGTTAAAACAAAATCGGCAGCCCAAATCTCGAATCCACTCTTTCTTCAGAACATTTGCGCCCGCATCTGCAGAATCTGCCACCACCCGGGCACTGCATCCGTCGACTGTACCATGGCTTAGGGGCCCTCCTTGAACCTACACCCACTCTATAGAGTCGTGCTACCGTGGTGTCTAGAAACATAAATAAGTTTGTAAACAAGTTGACAACTGACAAAGGTCGATAAACAGCAATGATGGGATTGATCAAACGAAGATAAATCAAACAACCGCTGCGGACATTGGCTGACCGGACGGGGTAAAAAACGAAAGAAGCAAAGAAAAGTACAGACAGTACGTAGGTACTGCCACTCGCGGTTCTTCTTACCCTTGTATGACCTAAAACGCCGACTGGGCATGGGACATGACACAGTGACTCAAATCTGCGAATCGTGGGGTCGCAGCGTACCGAACCAGGCAGCTAAGGCCGCAAAATAAGGCAAGAGCGCTCGCTGGGTTCGTCGCCAGCTGTAGGTTCGGAAGCTCACGCCGAGTCCCAGACGCACAGGTTCACCTGCGCTGGGCCTAAGATGTTAGCCCTTCTTTTTGCGCAACTAGAGGAGCACTTAATTCGGTGTTTTTTTTTTGTGTTTTTTTTCGGTCCTCTTGCATCAACTGCTACTTGTATGCGCCAGCCTCTCTGTGACACATGCCATGGCATCAAAATCGATTGACATTTGATCAATTAACCAAGCATCCGTTCAAGTTAAGTGCGTATGTAAGTATCGTACGAGCCGGTCAGGAAGGCGACCTAACAACAAGCTGACGGCAATGTACCCTCGGCAATGTGTAGGTAGGTACCGGTGTATCTAAAATCCCCAATTCTTTATTTGATCATAGGGACCCCACCCAACTCGCCAATTCTCTCTTCGGTGGAAAAATGTCTGCCAAGTGAAGGGACGAGTCACAAGCCCCACATTGAAATACACCAGATGTAATTCCAGGGTCCCGGAGCGTTGGTGATGATGACATTTTGAGATTCGCGGGAAGGGCTGGCGACTGGCATAGCATTGATTGATGTTTGAGAGCATCAATACTAGTTTCTACTTCGATATAACGTGATATTGTACGATTTGCTCCCTCCAAACATCTGAGATTCGGGGGTGTTGGGCCGACTGCGAAGAACCTGCTACAGCGACTTACATCTGTCGTGGTTCGATTCGTTATATGGGTCGCTTAGCGATTCCTTAAGGCTGCTCCTCAAAGACAAATTCTGAATAACGACCTCAACAGGGTGCCTAATAAATTTATACTTATCCGACAAAAGCACCGAATAAGTGAGTATAATACAGACTGGGCTAATCTTCTCGAAATATAGATTCGATACACGCCCGCCTTTGCCCCAGTTTCATTTTTGGGGACCTGCATAGACTAACTCAGTCGCAAAAGAGGGATAATTCGGTTTCTAGTGCGCGCGGGGTGTTAGTCAAAAAAAATAACAATCTTTTCCAAAAAAAAAAAAAAAAAGAAAATAGAAAAATGGCATCAACGCAACCACAAACCGGAGGGGATAACCAGCCCCCCTCCGGCGCCACGGCCGCGGTGTTGGTCCCATCCGACGAGCTGCCCAAGGATGCGCAAAAGGTGCAGGAAATCGACTTCAACGCCCTCCTGGCCTCGGGGCGCCCCATCACCGTCGACGATATCATGACCTCGATGCCGTTCATGGGGTTCCAGGCCTCCGCCATGGGCGAGGCAGTCCGGATCATCAACGGGATGCGCACATGGCGCGGCGAGGTGCCAGCAGAGGCTGCAGACGGTGCCGCCGCTACGCCAGCCAAGACCACCATCTTCCTGGGCTACACGTCCAACATGATCTCGTCCGGCCTACGGGGCATCTTCCGCTGGCTCGTGGAGCACAAGCACGTGAGCGCCATCGTGACGACGGCCGGCGGCGTCGAGGAGGACTTCATCAAGTGCCTGGGCGACACCTACATGTCCGAGTTCAGCGCCGTGGGCAAGGACCTGCGCGCCAAGGGTCTTAACCGAATCGGCAACCTGATGGTGCCCAACGCCAACTACTGCGCCTTTGAGGACTGGCTGATGCCGATCCTCGACACCCTGTTGGAAGAACAGGAGGCTTCCAAGGACACCGAGCACCCCATCAATTGGACCCCGTCCAAGATCATCCACCGCCTCGGCAAGGAGATTGACGACCCTTCCTCGGTCTACTACTGGGCCTACAAAAACAACATCCCCGTCTTCTGCCCGGCCCTCACCGACGGTAGCCTCGGCGACATGCTCTACTTCCACACCTTCAAGGCCTCGCCCCGCCAGCTCAAGGTCGACATCGTAGAGGATATCCGCCGCATCAACACCATCGCCGTGCGCGCCGAGCGCTCCGGCATGATCATCCTGGGCGGCGGCGTCATCAAACACCACATCGCCAACGCCAACCTCATGCGCAACGGCGCCGAGAGCGCCGTTTACATCAATACGGCCCAGGAGTTCGACGGCAGCGACGCCGGCGCCCGCCCCGACGAGGCCGTCTCCTGGGGCAAGATCAAGATCGGCGCCGATCATATCAAGGTGTATCTGGAAGCGTCGGCATGCTTCCCCTTCATCGTCGCCAGCACGTTTGCCAAGAGCTATGAACCCTCAGCCCAGCCAGCTGAGCCCACTAGTACCCTATAAAAGAATAAGATGGAATAAATAGTTAGCGAGACACAGAATAGCTGGCTAGTTCATGAATTAAAAAATTAAGAATATAATCTTCATAGACGAAAACAGCACATATACGCTGCTCCCATTAGACTATGCTGTGCTCTATATACCTGGGATCACTTAGTCCTATGAATGCAACATTCATTCCGTTAGATATGATACGTAATTGGATAAATTGGCCTGTCGACCGTTCACGGCAAGTATTTTCCCTAGAGTAGCGTTGTCGCCATCAAGGGAATAAGTAGAAATGTCGGATTCTATTCCACCATGACGAAAGTCCTTTCTTGTTCGTTGGCAATACCCGTAGGAATAAACCGGTCACGTCATATCAAACAAAAGGTTACTATTCCAGCTGAACGACCATTTGTTTATTCCTTTTACTTCACGGTCGCAATTATGAGTGAGTGGATGTGCATTTGATACGCTTTATTCCATTCCAGCGGTCGCTTGCTGGCTCGCAATTTCTTCCTCGAAGCCGTTTCCATCGTCTAACCTGATGTAATAATGTAGGAGAGTTCAACCAAGCGTTTAACGCTACGTGATAGGAGATGATATGTAGTTCCTCCATCCGATCTAAACCCTGCCAGGTTCGCCTTTGCCTGCCTGCCCATCCATAGCACATATTGGGCGGGCACCAACACCAAATCTAATTACAGCGAGAATGCCTCCCCCTATCCATTTCCAGTTACGCCAGCCGCTACAAATTGACAACAAAGACCTAGACGCTTCCCAGTAGCACCCCTTTTTGCTCCAATCATGCTTGCCGATCAGAGCAAGCAGCCATGAGAAAAATACGGGATGTGTTTCCCCCTTTTCCCACGAGTGATTTCAACACGCCGCACCCTTACAGTCCATAAATGGGTACTATCCAATCTGCCCCCAGCCCGCAGGACTTTCAGCCCTTCCGCTGTCTCTTATGAGCACGGTCAGGACTATCCAAATCCTCGCGCAGTATCTCCTCAGTCCCATTGGGACTAGGCGACTTGTGGCTAGGGGTGTTGGTCTCCATGATTCGACTGTCATTCAAACTAAAGTCATGGTGTGGAAGCGGGTCATTCAACGGGTCGAAACTGACAGGATCGGCACTCGTGGGACCGAAATCGAAGTCGTTGGTTTGGACATCACCGTGGAAAGCATTGGGGTCCAGGAAGAAGTCCATGCCTTCGTCAAAGTAGCTGGTGTTGTTGGGGTCTTCAATGCCGGGAATCTTGCCCGATGGGCTATAGGGACCGAGCATACTTTGCAACTGGTCTATATGCTGGCTTTGCTCCTCTTGTAGCTTTTGCAGTTGGTCTATCTCATCTTGCGTTCGGGTCATCTCCTGGACGTTGGGCGGCGGGAATGCCGCCGCAGACCGGAGGATAGGGGAGATGGCCGAGGGTGTCGAAGCAGGGACAGGTGGTGAAGCTGAGCCTTGAGGCTGATTGCCAAAAGTAGCTGTTGGAGATGATCCGTTATTGCTCTGGGCGCCCGAGATGAGGCTAAGCATGCGGTTTCTCTGGTCATCGGTCATTGAGTTTGAAGCATTGGCACCAAGATTGGGGAGGTCAACAGAGTTATTGCCCTTTCCAGCATTGGTGTTGACATCTTGCATAATCCGCATCATTCCTTCCTGGGGATTCGACTGGAAATTCTGTCCAAGATATGTGGGCGCGTTGGCAGCCTCAGTCGGCTGGTCAAACAGCTCGGTAACGGTGCCCATGGGCGGTTGTTGGGAGCCGCCATAAGGGGGCGGCGTGGCGCTTGCGGAAGGAGATCGCTTCAGCGGAACACCTTGCTGAGGGAACGATGGTAGCAGACGAGGCCGGCTCTTAGCTGGTGTTGACATGGACGTCGACTGCGCCGGCTGCTGTTGCTCCCACTCGCTCAAATCCACCACGCTGCCCTGCTGCTGCTGACCGAGCGGCATATTTAAGTTAGGAATGATGCCGGCAAAGAGATCATTCACGTTGTTGACAACCCCCTGTTCTTCCAGTGGCTTCCTAAATACGTTGGCAAGAAATGTGAGAATCGCATTGATCGAGTTTTCGTGTCGGTTGTGCATATCCTGGAAGAGCTTAGCCTGGCCGGCAAGTTGGCGGTGTTGGCCTTGGAGGCGGCTGATCTGCATGGCAATGGCCGCCTGCTGTTGCTGTAGATTTTGCATCTGGTCGCGAACAAGAGCAAGGTCCTTCTTCTGCAGGGGGCCGGACTCGGGTGCCGGCAGAGCACGAGTCGATGGGGCTTGCGGGGTGAAGGCCTGGTTGGTACTCTCATCTAAGATAATACCATCTTCGTCGCTGTCGCCATCTCCTTCATCGGGTCGTTTTGATGACTTCTTCTTCGCATTGCCGCTCTTAGGCTTGTTGATGAGCCACAAGAGATTAGGGTGTCCACGCCGGAAATAAGGATTGTAATACTCGCTGGGGCTCTTATTCTTGCGCTCGCTTGCCTTCATTGAGTTGTCCGATAGACCGACCTTCTTGTGGAATCCGTACATGTTCAGTTGCCGCACAAAGGAGGCATAGTTATTGTGCTTGAACAGCTCCGGGATGAGTGTCTTTGCGAACTCATCCTCATCAAGAACAATGAAAGAGTCGCCTTTCTCCGACCAACGGATCAGCTCAGTATTCTTAGACTCCTCCAGAAAGCTGTATAAAGTTAGCGGCATGACCATCAGGGTGGGAGCAATTGGCCTTGCTTACCTGTTCAACTTTTGCACGAACGGGGGGATCTGTTTCCGCTTGGCTTGAGACTCCCTCTTGGCCCGCTGAGCCCGCTCTTCGAGCACTTCGATGTTGTCATGCTCCTCGCCGGCGTTGGTGTTATTTTGTTGCGGAACCAGACTCTCATCGCCGTATGCCCAGACGTCATTCTGCTGCGTGTTGAAGTTGTGGTTCGTAACCACGAGCTGGTTGTTGTTCCCTCGCCTGGCCAGGGCGGTCGACGGCGTGGTGCCAGGCGTACCGCTGGAGTTGAACGGGGCCTGGGTAGGCGGCGACAACACGCCGTAGGGGTTTAAGTTGTTGCTGGAGTTATCCATGAAGCTGTTGACGTTGCTTCCATTCCACCCGTTCATAGGATCCGGAGTACTCGTCGGAGGGTAGTATGTTTGCTGCTGATGTTGCGGCATCGTAGGTGCTGGTGCGCTTCCCGGTGCTGGCCGCTTCCTCGGATTCGGCGACGACATTGGTACATTCATAGAATGTATATATTGAGAAGGAGGAAGCCCGGCCTGAAGCATTCGGACTGCCTTTGTTCGCGGTAGCTATTCGGGATTGAGGGGCGCGAGGTCGTCGTGCAGCGCGGAGTTGGGCGTAGTTCTCGAGACAGTGGCAGCCCTCGCTTAATCGCAAGTACAGCTAAGTAAGGCTCAGCCACGAGGCCGAACGACGGGCAGGAGAAACTCGACGGGCTGGTGTGAGCGGGCTCCAATTGAGATGCAGGCTGCGCATAAACTTGGATTGACTGTATTTACGGCTGCGGACGGGACGGTTGGACGACGTCGCGGGCTATTATTGTATTCTAATATGGAGGGGTATCGTATTTCGGTGTAGGCGGGCCCAAAGCTGGTTGGAATGCCGACTTTCTATTCTCGTCAGATTGCGCCCAAGGCACTCAGCAATCAGGCGGCGGTGGCTGCAGTGCAATGCACCCTCGAGAGCCCGGCCGTATGAGTAATAGCAACAATCAGGCGGCTACCACCACACCCACAGCAGCACTGCACCGCACAGATGCGCACAAGGATGATGCAACTAGCAAAACTGTCATCTATTGCCTTACGCAAGGCTCCAGTACTGTGATGTCAGCCAATTGGGTTTCCGGTTAACCGGGCGGCCGTCGCGGTTCGGGAGGATTAAAAGATATGCGCGCGCTGGCAATCGGGAAGGGCTGGAAGAGATTTCGCAAATGTGTGGCTGGACGGGTAAATTTTATTTGTCGGACTCGACGGGGAGAGGGAGCTTGATCGATTCCAGGTTTTGATTTTTCTGTTCCTCGGTGTGGAATTGAATGATTTGTTGACTGAAGATAGGCGACCATCCACACACACGAAGCGATCACCCCACACTGGCTGAAGTGAGCAGACCTTATATCTCCCTCCGGGTTTTGCAAGTATGTCGATCAAAGACCAGAGACACGGGCACAATACACGGACAAAAGCGCAGGACAGAAAATTGAGTCAACGTCACCCCGCAAGAGAACGGAACTTTGGTATACGCTGGCGTAAGATTCGAGACAGTCAGGCAGGCGCGCTTGTGTCTGGCGATGTCGTCGTCTATAGAAAAGACAGAAAAATGGTTCTGCTGCTGTACCGTTGAAAGCCGGGTGTATCAAATCGAGTGCCGCGAATATCAAGGGAAAAAGACAATCAGCCCGTAGCGCAGATTCGACCACAGCTGTTGCAGTTCCTCTTCTATCGGCTTATGGATCGGTGTCTCGCGCACTCCCCAGGTTTCTTATTTCCTTTTGTTCCGCTTCGATGGTTATCCATCCGTTTGGGAGGGGAGAAAAAGAGAATGTTTGGCCCAGGTTTTGCGACGAGCCCTTCGGACGGTGAGGTAACTGCTGCTTTGCTATGCCGGGCCCCGGAGCTACAGGCAAGTGCAGTGGACACGCACGGGTGCCGCCGTAAAAGTAGATATCTCGATGCTATTGGTCTAGCACCCAACACAGTCCTGCAAAGTGGCGTCGTAGTAGTACAACCAACAATGACCACCGTTCAATCCGAAGCCCACCTGCACATGTAACGCTGCAACTGGTCGAAAAGAAGGTGCTGCGGCTCAACCAAACAACCTGTATTGGAGGTGATGCGATTCAAGATTCCAAACGGCCGTACACCCGACTGGTCTCGCTCCCGCCTTGTGCCTGACCAAGCCTTCCTCAAGGTTGGGTATAGTTAGTCAGTCAACTCAGCAAGAAGGTACCTATAACTATTCTGTTGCACATGCAGTACTGAGACAGTGGAAGAAATGGAAGCTGAAGTAAGTGCGGTATGGGCCCAATACAATGGGATGATATGGTTTTGTCGCAATCAGGAGGTACAGAATGAACGGCTGTTTCGGATGAGAGACAGGCTGCAGATAATAAACGCTTTGTGGATTTTCGATGTTCGCTACCTCGCATTTGTTTATATGTCTCGTCCTATCTATCTCTTCCCCCTTCCTCTCTGACCATATTCTCCGGAGCAAAAGTACTGCCCTCCTCCTTGTCATTTATGTTAAATAGTCTAGGCTCCCTCGAACTACGTACGTGCATGTAGCTATCCCCGTCCAAAGGTAACACTTCCAACTCTTTGACTCGCCCCCACATATGTGCCAGGATTTGAGGGTAACATACAGAGCGACGCCTATGTTGGTGAGAAAGGCTTCTTCTATACAAAATCGTTCCATAGGGACCCTGACCCCTGGACTATATCCTCTCTGGCGATCTGGGTTTTGTAGGTGGTATCTGCGATTCTGGGCATTGGCTTCTCTTCCAGCGGGAGGGCCTTTTGCTTCTGGAGACCACTCTGCCCCATCAGCCCATTCACATGCGCCAGGATCCCTCGTCAGACCAATGAGAGGCTATGAAACGCTCCGGAGGTGAGCTCCTATAAATACGGCGGCGGTGGAAATTGAGTTTGCCGTGATGATGGACCGGCATTGCGGTCTCCTACGAACGGACATGGCATGATTGTCCTTACTAGTGTAGCAACGGCCATCACTTCTTGGTAAAGCAGCATTCATGAGCTGAATTGTTTACGATCACGATCACGATCACGATCACCAAATCGATCCATGACGTGAGCCATTGACAACAGGACGCGTGTCAGGACCAACAATAGTTCATTTCCAAGGCCCCCACTTGATATGTATCGTATTAGAAGCAGGGCAAATTTTTCTTACGCGCATCTCTGAATAGCTTCAATTTCAATTCGGGTATCACAATGCATACTACATACTACAGCTGTCTGCTCCGCGGGGCACCACCGGTTCCACTATACTCGGCATTTTCCGCCCAACCTGCATATCCCGAGGGGATGGGAATCGTGAATTAGTATAGCGGATCGACGAGACGGGCAGAAAATTTTACCGGGCCCCCCTGCCGGCCATGGCGCTCTGTCGGGCCAGACTCTGATTCCTGGCCTGGTCCCATTCGCGACCGCTGCCACCGGACCTGGCTTCTTGTTGCGCCTTCTTCTCCTCCTTGAGAGTCCTGGCCTTCTCACGTGGGTCGATCACCACGAGCTCCTCGTCCGCCTTTTTGCGATAGCTCAGGTCCTTGCCCAACTTATCGGCTGCGACACTGAGCGCGTGGCCCATCCACCCATCATCATTATCATCCTCCTTCTCAGCCTCGGCATCAAACCAGGACTGACAGCTCTGGCAGTTGGCAATGAAATGTAAATCGCAAAGTGCTGCTTCCTCATCTGGGTTTATTGGCAATGCACCATCCTGGCCATTCTCAGATTTGGGTTTGGGGGTCTCCTTTTCAGGTTGCGCCGCCGCTCCCTCCAGCTTTGACTTGAACGCCTCGAATATAGAGATGTCTTTGTTACCGGCGTTCTCGGCGCCCCTCCGACGTTTGCGGCCACGAATTGCGGTCTCGGGGATGAATTGCTCAATGCCAGTTTTCTTGACTTGCGCCTCTGGCTCAGCATGTACGTTTCTCTTCATCGATGCTTTGAGGGCCGCAATCTCTTCGTTGGCCTGCTCCAACGCAGACTTCTTCTTTGGTAATTCGAACTCAAATGAATCGCTGTCGTAGCTTGGTTGTCGCGCCTCCTTCTCTGGCGCAGCCTTGATTTCGGGTTCCGCTCGACTCGCGGGCCGTGATTCACGAATCGGCAGGGGGTCTCTGACATCTTTAGTGGGAGATTCCTCCTTGACTGTCGACTTCTTCTTCTTCGGCCGCTCCTCTGTAGTATTCTTCGGCTTTGTGACATCTACCTCTGGCTCCTCCTCGTCGATATCCATGACGATGCGCGTGTCGAACTTCTTCGCCTTCTTGATGACGGGTCCGGCATCGGCGTCTCCTTCCTCATCACCAAAGCTCAGTAACTTTTTGCCGCCCTTCGCCGGCTTCTTTCTCTTCTGTGCTGGTGCCGTAGACGTTTCCAATTTGCGTGCTGTCCGTTCCCGTTTCTTCATATCAGTAAAAGGGTTCACCAGAATCTCCACCCCCGTGATTTTGATCTGGTACATCGGCCTCTCGGATCCTTCCGCGACTTCGGACTCGCCCATGCGCGCAAGGTTGTAGATTGTGTCGCCCACTATTCGCCCAAACACGGTGTTCTTGTTGTTGAGCTCCTCGGCCTTGTCGAGCGTGAAGAAGAACTGGCTGCCATTCGTGTCCGGTTTGCCTTCGTTCGCCATGCCTAGTAAACCACGCCGGGTGAACTTCAGTCGAGAGTGAAATTCGTCCTTGAAGTTCACGCCCATGGGCCCGGTATTTTTTCCCCGCCGCTGATCTGCCGGCCAGGGATCGAGGTCGCCGCTGAGGGCCTCGCCATCGAAGATAGACTCGCCTCCATTTCCCGTTCCCGTTGGGTCACCACCCTGAATGATGAATCCCGGAACGAGTCGGTGGAATATGGTGTTGTCATAGTAACCGTCGAGGCATAATTGCAAGAAGTTTCGGGAAGTGAGGGGAGTCTGCTTGGCGAAGAGCTCAACCGAGAGATCTCCTTGATTGGTTTTAAGAATCAGAGAGGCGGTTGGTTGCGGCTCAAGGTTGTAAATGCTCGACATGATGGCGATTAGCAAGCTACTAGGCGCAAGCGAACGCGTCGTTTCGTGCTTAGATCGACAGCCAGGCTAGAAGTGTTTTCGAGTGCGGGGAGATATCTAGGACTACCAGCTTGTCATTCTCGTCAGTCGACGCGGTCAGATTCGTACAGAGGGTATTTGATGAAGTTGGGAATTCGAGGTTACTTCATCGCGAAAAAGGCCTGGCTCGGGCTTTAAACTCTTATCTTATCGGGCTCTACTTGCGTTTATGCGGAGAGAAGCTTCAGGGGACCTCCACCAATTATCACCGTATTCGCATTTGAGCACGTATGAACATTTACAATTTGTCAATTGGGACCAATATGCATGTAGTTTGAGTTGACTGCATTCTCTCAATTAATCATTGCAGCATTACTCGTTATCTCATTCCGCACGCGAAGTGGCGAACTATTTCGCTTCCTCTCTGCTCTGCCCGGCAGCCTATCTGGAAGTGAAAGAAGTAGACCTCGTGCATACAAAGCAGGCAACAGTAAGCTAACTAGAGCCATTCTCATGCAAACCCTCAATTCAGAAACAAAACCAGAAAAAGACATTAAACGCCCATAACATGCGGGGTATGTTTGATGGATGCCAGGCAGGAACCAATAAGGGGGAAATCCCTCGAAAAGAGACACATCCAAACTCCATCACCAATCCTATTTACGCCAGCAAGCCGTCCAAAGCAAAAGCTTCTCTAGCCGTTCTAGATGGCGCCGAAGCTGAAGCGCGCCGACAGACGCACGCGTGTCCCCAAAGCAACATATCGCCCCTAGCCCTGTGTCCTGGTGCCTATGCATAGATATGCTGGTTTGACCGGCTCACTCCAGAGGGTAAGAACGCAGCGCGTCAGCGCCCTTCGCATAGCCTGTCCATTCCTCGTTCCTCATTCGCTAACGGAATCGTCGGCGACTTCATCCATCTGGCAGTATTCATCTGTTCGCCCCTGTCTATAGTGCGACGCCAAACCTAGCTCGGCACGTACATCGCTCTGGATCTTCAAGAAATACTTGCGTAAACTTGCAAGTCCGCGTAGGAAACCGCCGTCGGGCTCGTTTGGATGATGTGGTGGACACGGCTTGTCCTGCCTCAGGTCATCTGGCGTGACGCTGTTTGCAAAGTCGGCTATCTTGAAATCAATCTCCTTCTTCTCGCGTCGCCGCCGCCGCCGAGCGTCAACCGTCTCCTCCGTATCTGTCGCAAAGTCGGTCGTTGAATCGTCGACCATTGCATCGTAGTCGTCCTCATTTGTGTCCTCATCGTAGAACATTAGGAGACTTGCCGCGTAGAACCGATATCCTCGCAGGCGCCCCACCGTCTCCTCGAGCTGGTTGAGCTTCTGCAAAATCTTAGGGATGTGTCGCAGCACGCTCGAGTCATCAAGGCCGTTGGACAAGAACAGCGTCAGGGCCTGTTGGAATTCGTCGCCTGCTTTGATGTTGCGGCCATAGTACTTGTCCTTGAAGAGGTACCTTTGTTCTTTAACGTCCCATGTTTGTAGGCCACATACACGGACACCCAACTCCCGCGAGGTTGTTCCTGCACACTTTCGCCTCTGCGAATCCCGCTTTTTCGAGGTAGCTCCCACTCCATACTGTCTCGTGCCCATCTTCAAATCCATGATGCACGGGCGTTTCATGCCCGCTGTCAAATCCTCCAACAGCAGAAAGAATTTGATAGACTCCTGCCGTGTCTGGGCTTCCTTGGGATTGACAGGCCTGGGGATCTTCTTGACTTCCAAGGTTGGGCTAGGAAGCTCGGACAAGCCTGCGGAAGAGTGATTGGATCGTGCCATGGAAGATATGTCGTGTTCCAGCTCCGGCTCAGTGGACGAGACAACGTGGCTTCCGTTGGTTTCCGCATCGCCCTTGTACCCTGCGTCGTCCACGTCTTCGAAGTACTTGAGTGCACCACGACTTCCAGATACATCATCTGGCCTTCTTCTTAGGCCAGTTCCAGAGTACCGTCGCTTACGCCGCTGGTGCGAGAACTGATCGGTCATTGTGTCAGCCTCCGGGGCACTAGTTCCTGTGACATCCTTGACCTGTTCCGTAGGGTCGGCCTCCGAATGCTGGCCTTCCAGCCCAAGATCGCTTTGGGTTTGAGTGAGCTGAGGCATGGCGCGTAAAGGACTATGGCCGTGGACTAGCTCGACAGAGTTGTTTGGCTCGGCTCGGCATCGCTCCAATGCAGGATCAGAGGCACTGGATCGTATAGAGCCTGGATGTGCATGTCTGCGGGGAATAGAGCGCTGATGTGAAGCTGGTCTCTGATGCCTTTGAACTGCAATAGGCTGTTTCAAAAACGCATCATTGAATACCTCGTTCCGCAGCCGTTTGTTCACAGTTGTGGCTCCCCAGCTTTTAGCATGGCGATCCTCTAGCGTAGGCCGCCTTACCAGTTCACCATTGACTCCACGTTTTTCGTCGGCCTTCTCCGTGGTGTCAAAACACGCAGCGGCATCGGACTGACTTCTTGCCCGCAAGGGAGGGCTTGTGCCTGAAGGCTGCAAGAAGCTCCGGGGTAGGATGTGCTGATTATCCACGAATGTTACAGTTGGAATTGGTGTTGGCCCAGACTGCATCGATTGGCTAATAACTCTGCGATGTTCTTTAGCAGCCACTGCGCTGGCGAGTGTATTCTTGAGCATCTCAGGGCTTGGCCGGCCATCCGTTGACTGAGCAGTGTGATCGATCTCCTTCTCATCGGTACCCAGATTCTCGTCCCTCTTGACGATCGATTTGCGTCGTGGTTGTTTCTGGAAGGTGACATTGAGAACACCGATATATCTGCAAGTTTCGTTAGTCAACTCACTCAGAAACGCTAATAGCAACAGGAAATGCAGGACAGCATCACGGGGAAAACTCTCAAGAGAAAGGTGGTCTAACCTTGGCAGAAATGGCAAAAGATCGCGGTGAAACCGCTCAATGTTCTCGTAGAACTTATTCTCGCTATTGTTCAATTGCTTACACACAGCGCGCTTAGAGAACCTCCATAATGTAGTATGCCCACCAACCTGGTGCTTGTAAGGTATGAGTTCAATTGCCTCCAGAGGTGCTGCAGGCTCGATTTGGTGGTCATGCACTGGAACGTGGTCTTCATGAATGGCACGAGATGTTCTACTGGGGGCGTACGCCCTCTCACCGTCTTCGTGATCGTCTTCGATGGCACTCTCTTGGTCATCTAGGCCATCCGCGCATCTGGCAAACCCGTTATCGCCACTGTCGCAAGGAGTTTGTCCAGGCTCATGATGGTCTGTGTGTCCGTCATCTTCGGGTTCATTGGCTTTAACAAGCCAGGGACCAGGGCCCTCCGGGTTTGAGCCTCGATGCACTGGTGCGGGTCTCCCTGCCGTTTCCCTTCGTGGCTGAGTCTTGTTCATTCCCTCCAGGCCTTGATGCGGCACGAATACAGCTGAAGATATCTTCTCTTCGCCAGAGAACTCCCCTTCTTCGGGTGTCTCATCGTGATCAGTCGTAGAGTTCAAGCCCCTTCGTGGCTGCATTTTGCCATCTTTCACCGTAGCGTCTGTATCGGGTGTATCGTGCTCAGCTTCGGGTGACTCTTGGTTTCCTGATGGGGCATGATTTTGCTCCTCCCCATCACAGGCTCCCGATGTCTGTTTCACACTGAAGTAATCGGGAGGTGCTTCTCCTGCCTCAGACGGTGACTCAACAACAGAGCTGGCAGAGGGGAATGAGTTGGTCCTGCCCGGAAAGAGGGGGCTCCGGATCTCCTGATCTATCAGGTTGGCGACATCGTGAGCAGACGATAAGGACAAATTGGCTTCGTGGTGATTTGACGTGTTTCTTGCCTCTTTGCGCTTGGCCTGGCCATCGGGTAGACCTTCTTTGAAGAACCGAAGACTGTGGCTAGCTTTGCGACTGCGCGTGGGTTCCACCCCGGCTAAGGCTTCAGCAATGGACTTCTCCACCTGGCCAGCTTCGGTGTCGACCAGATCGCCATTACCAATTGACCATGCTTTCTCGGGTCCCATAGAGATTGTACGCTCCTGCCTCTCTTGCCTCCATGTCCTATACTGAGCGCGAGTATCGGTAGAAGCCGTGTGGCCGTTGGACGTGACGATTGTCTGGTTCTCATCGCCAAAAAGTTGGGAGAAAGATTGATCCTCTCCGTTGGTGGTCCCATTGGCGCCTATGGGATAGGTCCTGATCTCCTTGTATGTTCGTTCCAAAGATCTAGGCCTCCCCTTGGGGTCTGATATAGACTCGTGGGCCGGATCAAAACGCGTGTCTGTCAAGGCCGGCATGGCAGGCGTTCGTAGGGGTGTAGCAGATATAATATTGCTTTCCGGTAAAGTTGTTTGCACACCGGACGACTCGGGGCTCGTGGAGGCGTGAACCGAGTTGGTTGATGGTGTTAAGGACGCGCCGTGGCTCTGATTGGGCAAGACATCGCGAGATTCGTTTGTGGGCCGGTCTGAAGGCGTATCCGAAGCGTTCCTGGGCTGGCTGTTGCTGGCGGCGTCGTTAGTACGAGGAGGACTTTGCTCCGGACGTCGCGTATCCTGTTGTTGAGTATGAGACGGCAAGGAAGACTGGTTAGGAGGAATGCCTCGAGCAGAAGCGAGCGCCTGGGTCAGCAACGAAGGCCCATTGGATCTGATGGAGACAGTGGGAGGTCTCGACTTTTTATTATTACTTGGATCTGTGACTGGGGTGGAAGACTCAGAAGAAGAAGAAAGGGTCGATATGGAAGATGTACTATTAGGCAAAGAAGTACTTGTACCTGGCCCCGCAGGCGAGACATTGCCGGCGGGATGGGCAGGGAGAGGTACATGGGAATGAGATACAGGAACCGGGGAGGTAGAAGTAGTATGGGTGTCATTCGTGGTCCCAATGATAGCGGTTACAGCTACAGATTCAGGTTCAAGATTGGGACTCGCGCTATCCACGTCTGCCACCACATTGCTTATGCCCGTTGCTGTATTTAAACCCACGCCCGGGGTGCTAGCGCTGGTAGTGGTAGAAGAAGTGGTAGGGTGAGGAGGGTGAGGGTGAGGTGATGGTGATGATTGTGAGGGTGCTGCTGGTGTTGCTGGTGCTGCTGGTGCTGCTGCGCTGGGCACGATAAGCATCTGCTGGTGCTGGTGCTGCTCCGGCTGTGCAGGATGCAGATCAGAAGATTGGCTCATCGGTGCAGCACATGAGGCATTTTCGGGGTGAAAAGGCGGGCTAGACATGAGGTAAACATCTGGCGAGTGCTAGGAGAAGTGGGAGAGAGGGATGGTTCGCAGCAGCGTGGTGAAATGTGTGTGGGATGACCCTGGGCGCTATGCTATCTCTCTCTCAAATGGAATGGGGGGAGGAGGGGTGTGGAATCCGAATGATGGACGGGTGAAGCCGCACACAAAATAATGGGTGGAAAGGGAAATGATATCAGCGGTTTTGGGGCCGGATTTTCATGGGGGTGGGAAAATGTGAGAAGTCAGAAAATGGGAAAGCGAAAAAGAGAGAGCCTGATACGGCAGTACCTCAAGGTGGCGGGCAGGTAGCGTTGGGCTCGGGTTGATTTCTGGTGGCCATTACCATTGTACCCTGAAATTAGCCACTAATATTGGGGGATCCTTAGGCGGTGGAGCGATGCCGGAGCTCCGTGCCCCCTCAGGTAGGTGGTACCTGTCAAACAACAACGGCCCAAGTAACATTGAACGAAGCACTTGCGTCCATGTTCACAAATGAAGGGAGAAGAGGTTTTGTCGACTACGTAATACTCCAGTTCCGACCACGTAGACATACATGCATTGGATTGTAGATACCTACATACATATTACTTAGTATCTCCACGTCGTAAATCGATCATCACTGATCAATACACGTATGGCTCAGCACAGGTACAGACAGGCACAGTCAAAAGCGCGGCCAAAGAGGTGGGATGTCCACGCCATATCTTAGACTGATAATGCTACTAGTAAAGCTGGCGGGTCAAGTCGCATCAATTTACATGTTTCCCCAGCCACGTGCGTCGATAACCCGGGTTTCAATGAGATTGTTTCGCGCTTGACCTGAGCATGTGGAAAGTTAATTCGAGCTCGAGCTGCCGTACAATAGAGCCCGATAGCCGTCACTACCGGGTCTTCTTGATCGAGATCCTACCAAACTCCTCCAGGTCGTTCCCTCACTGAGCCCAATCTCCATGAGGGAGTCCCCCGAGCCCCCATAGGTTGATTTGTTTGTGTAGTAGTGCCAGGAACGTCCCAGCGATCCATCCTCTCACTCACAACTGACACCCACTCCGGCTCGCGACGGCGTTTCCAGAAGGACGGAAGAACAGAAGAAGAAGAACTACCTATTAACTGACATGTAAGTCAACGATAGGGGAACCCACACACACACCCACTCTCACACCACCATTCATTCATATGCTTATCGCAACCGCAGCTCCCCCTCCCTCTCCAATCTTGCCTGTTTAAGTTTCCGTCTTCTTAGAAAAAACATGGTTTATGATGCAATTTCATGTCCAAATAGTCTCTCCTTTTGACCGCAACATCCACATTGGCTCTCTTGGATTTTAGGCCCAGGGCCGCGTCCGAATTGCCCTGGGCATGCCCGACACGTTGATTCTTCCCCAAATCTTACAGGCTAAAGCGGATCAGCCACCTCCTCTTGGTTTTGATGTTAGGTAAGTATGTACGGAGTATGTAAGTATACTTCCGGGTAGCTAGGTAGGTACACACATGCCAACATTGACGTTCGCGCCAGTTCCACCACAGCCCATGTCATGTCGTGCCAGGCACCCCAGACGTGTATATTGCAAACCCCATACATTGGCCCGTTGCCCCTGTGCCGTCGTGTCATATAAGGAGCTGGCGCCGGCGGCAGTGTCCAGTCTGAGGCGTGCAAGCGTTCAGCCTTCTGAATGGTCTAGTCTAGCTGATGATCTACAACAGTAGCTGATCATCGCGACACTAAGAATGTTCTTTTGGTCTGGGGATTTCCCTCCAACGGCCCCACGCGGGAAGTGGTTCCGGGCAGTTCGTGCCAGCAGCCCGCTTCGGTGTCGTATACCTACAAGCAATGTCGGGCTGGCAACACGTTGCCCTCTACAAAGGCAGCATATGGCTATTGTCTGAAACTGGCCCCCGGGAACATGTTGACATGACCAAATTAGACAGAGACCGCAGCCAAGCCAGCCATACCGGACGCTGGAAGAATGCACCCGGGGGCTTGCCTAGGCGGTCGACACCATGCATCTTGTGGCAGGGCTTGAGATGTCCTCATGGCCAATCAATTGGCAACGTGCTCGCTTCAATGCCGTGGATCCGGCTATCTACATTGTTCTTCGAAGCCATGTAGCCCACTGACCGCCCAGCAGGAATACAGTCTCTCTGCTCATTGCTCATTGCTCATTGCTCATTGCTCATTTTGTGAACACTGCGCGTTCATCTGCCTGTTGCCTGTTGCAGGCTTGATCATATTGCGTCAGACCGCTGGAATTTGTTGGTCAAACATGTAAAAGATTACGTGAAATGTAGCATACATACCTAAGGTGGTTCCTAGCCTGTCAATATCGATTACATAATGTCATATAGGAGCCCTTCAAAGCCCGTGTGTGGGTGACTAAACCTCTATCCGCGCCAGTGATATGTGTGACGGTTGATTCGCTACAAACATACGATACGATCTGTATCGAAGCCTTCGGCAGCCCGCCGCCTCCGACCCGGATCCTTTCCCCAGGTACCCCTCAAAACCGCCGACGGCCATTAGATTTTACTTGTTATCTGCGCAAATAATCCGTGAATCAAAGGGGCTATGTCTTGTAATGTAGGTATAACAATCCGAATAATTTGTGAAAATACGGGAATGATGATGGGGATAGTCTAAGGTGTATCTTATCTACGATAGCCCAACATACGGTCTATAACAATGCCACTATAGTGGAAACCACAGAAAGATGCTATCAATCGGGAAAAGCAAAAACAATGGAGAGAACGAATAGAACACCTCGCTGTATCAGTACATCTAAGTGCGTGCCTTGCATAGAATAACAAGTCTGTGCCGGCCTTCGTCCATTACATCTTGGTTCTTGAAATACGAAAACAAAGCAACTCCGGGTATATATCTATCCATAGCGTCGTTCTGATCGCTCAGGGGGAAACAAAATAAAAGCAATCAGAAAAACACCGGTTCGCTTGCTTGCATGCTCTGGTCCATGTCTCTTCCTGTTATTGTTAGTCTTCTTCGATTATCGCAGCTTGACAAACAAATTGTTGTTCTTCTCCTAAGACAGCTCCCGGTAGACCGTAAACCCCCAGCGCTGATTACTATGCTCCGCGAGGCTCCGGTTCACATTGGCCTTCTTCTGGACGCGCCCTTGCAGCTCCTTGAAGCCGTAGCACAGCGCGTTGATGAAGCCCGTCAGCTGCGTCGTCGCCTGCAGCACCGTCAACAGCTGCGACTTGTCCCCCTGCAGCTCGACGAGCCGGTTCGCTAGCCCCGGGATCCACACCAGCATGTAGGTGGCCGGGTAGATGGACAGCACGAGCCAGTGCCGCAGCTCCGTGTCGAAGTGGTGCTGGCGGCTGCCGTCGGTAGACTTGACGTAGCCCGCGTCCGAGCGCTCCGAGTTGGTCCGCGGGTTGCTGGGGCGGATAGCGAACTCCTCCCGGCTCGGCGTCTCGATCGTGCTCATTTCCGTGTCCATTTGGAACTCGAGATCCTCTAATACGAGATAATTGTGTTAGTAACTGACTCTTCTTTTATTCCACCCCCTGGCTGCATGGGAAGTCACACTCACTTGCTGATACTATAGTAGCCGTTGGCAGGCTGATTTCTTTGATTTCGGGGCGACCTAGCTGTGCACTCCGGCTGTTCGTCCTCTTGCGAGTCCGTACTCGCAGCACGACCTTGATGAAAATGTACAGATAAATAACGATGATGAGTGCGAAAATGGCGAGGCGCCAGGCGTGTCCCAGGACGTAGCGTAGATACGGCGGGTCACCGGCAATCCAACACCAATTCCCAGAGGCGGGCTCCATCTCGTTCAGAGCCAAAGCTATAGTCCCTAAATCACAGCATCGAAGTCAGCGTGTTCGAGGTTTCATTGGGGTGGTGATTAAGAGCGACATGCCTGTAGTAAGAGGGATGATCCAAATCGACAAGCACACACCAAACTTTACAAGGTTGGAGACTCGCATCGGCCAGGTGTGATAGTTGAAGGTCATAAGAGTCACCAGAACTATAGCGAATATAGAGAAATCGGATGCCTAGTCAATACTTGTCAGTCGTGGGACATATATACAAGAGATGTCTACTTGTACGGCTAGACTTGTTAGTAGACACATACCTGAACTGAAACCTGGCCAGTCCAGCCATTCAGACTGCAGAGCGGCCCTCTCGATATGGGAATGTGCGAAGTGATGACCCTTATCCCCGACACACTGTTATTTGTCGAATTAACGAACTCTGTGAAATCAGGTTAGCAACCCAGCTTACGACAACGAGGAACTCCACCACAACACAGGCGCAACACTGGTGGTCTGCCATTATCACTCACCTGAAATCATCAAGTTGAGCACCAGCGCCTCGCGCAGTGCGTTATTCTCGGCGGCTCCCTTGACGGCCGGCTTCGCGGCCGAGCTGAGCCATACCATGAGCACCAGGCCCGTGGCCAGGGACGACAGCAAGCTGAGTACCAACGTCGGTCCCGCGACGTGCTCGACCCACCCCATTGCGCTGCTTTTCCAGCGTCGTGGCGTCGTCGTGACGTGGTGTGTGGTGGAGAGGCGCGGGTTGACGACGACAACTCTGACAAGTCTCGTGTAAATTCGTAAAGTATGTCCTGGGGAAGCGGCAGTGGCGCCATATATAACTTACACCTTTTCGTTTTCCTCTTACGGAAATGAGTAAAAGAGGCGACGATGTCAAATTTTCTCCATGCTCGGCTCGACTCCTCCCAAGGCTCGGACCCTCCGCGGGTCCGGTCACACCTGGATGATCAACCGGAATACGGGTAAAGTTGAATATGCATGTTAAAGGTTTCACTTGTGCCAATTTGCCCTGTCGCAAGGGGATCACTGTCCTCCACTACAGATGCATTGAAGGCGTGGACGGGGGTGGCTTGGGCTTGCTGTGACCGCGAAACACGGCGCGAGTCATGAACGCTGCAACCGGGCCACCCCTGAGGCTGTGGCTCCACGCTATCACCCGCGTTACCAACCGCAACCAGCCCATCAATGAGCCAATAGTAGTTAAAAGGTTCCTTGACAACGTCGATGATTCAAACTCGAGATCATTCGCATAGAGCTGGTTCTAGCTCGGACAGTGCGACTTGAAACCACCCAACCTGATGGGCATGTGTCGAAACTCCATGTTCAGCACCTGACGAAATTGCTGTTTGCAGTTTATACTCTGGAAGATCAGCAACATAACGAAACCGTCAAGATCGCCCATAAACCTTCTACCTTACCGGGCATTCCGAACATAACTCATCACACTACTCTCACCAACGGAGAGTGTTCTAATCACCTGTCATCCTGTGTCGATTGCCAAGCATGTCCAGGCTGATTCCCCAGATTCTGCGGCAGATGGGACATTGCTGACTCCTGTATCGGCCGGTGTATTAATCGCAGTATGTACTGATTTCGATCGTCCGAAAGTCCCATGCGAAGAGCGTCAGTCTGACGCCGGGCATGGTCTGGAAGGTGGTGCCATGCCGTCACTCCTTGGCATGAACGTTTCCCCCTCAACAAGTTTCCCTTGGGCTGTAATTCTGTCCTCTTAACTGCACGGCTTAATATAACAACCCACCCAGACCTTAATATAGCAAGCTTCTATTTTAAGGTTGGGATACCCGGGATATCCCACCTAAGCTTTCTTGGTGGTATGGTGGGACCGAAGCCACCCGAAATCGGGTTTCGAGACTTCAGACGACAATGCTTGGAAACTCACAACGGCAGCGATCGAAGCATACCCACGAGTCTGGAGACAATTGAGTCATCCACGAGATGATCATATTGACGAATCATATAGTACAAGTAAGAGTGCTACATATCGGCACCTATTGACATTGTTGCGTGGCTTTGAGCCCAAAGGCGTCACGCGTTGGTGGCTTTTGTTAGCCTCTTCCTAACTCCAACTATACCCCCTGGACTCCTTAAACACCTGAATATAACCAACATGCAGTCGTTCGGGGTAACAAAACATCATGAAGAAGAAGTATGCGATCGCTTCCGTCAGGTCCGTACGCCATGCGGGCGCAGACGGGCTCGAGCACGCTTATCATAAAGTAGATAGAGAAACGTGCAACCCCCGCACATCTATTCGTTTGTGTTTTCATCCCCTTTTTCATAAGCCTTATCACATATGAGGGGTATACGGCCTAGGTGCTCCCCCTCCACGAGCCACGGAACAAATGCTTCAGCATGGCCCCATCGGGAATGCTTCCGTCATTCGTAGCACCCGAATGGGCCTGGCCCATGCCGAAACCGTCGATGGGCAACACCAAAATGTCACCGACGAGTCGGGGTTCCGCCAGGCCGGACATATCCATCAGGTTGGTGATCTGGGGATCGGCGCGCTGGAGGTGCTCAAAGACGACGTCGGTCCAGGCCGCAGGTCCCGTCGAGTTGACCGTTTCGAAGTTCGTGGGTTGGAGGCTGGCGAGGGTCGTGTTGTGGAGGCCTGCAAGCTCGTTCAGTGACTGCACGGCGCGGTCGACCATATCACGGAATAGAGGGTGCCCCGGGGCAGCGGCAATGGTCCACTGGCAGAACTGGAGGTCATGCGGGATCTCAACCCAGCCGGAGCCGTTCAGCCGGTCGAACTCAATGCCGACGACAACGCGCGCGTCCCGATGGTACCGCTCCGGCACCCAGAGGTCTACAGGCTTCAGCGAGATGGTGTCAATGTCGGTGTAGACGCCGCCCTCGCGGGACAGCAGCAGGTAGCGCAGGATGTCCGACTTCAGGCCGTGTTGCGTTAAGGAGCGGTAGGTATCGAGGAGTGATTTGTCGTGGGCAAAGTACTTTTCCACGTAATCGTCGGACCACTGGCGTCCCACTAGGCGATACTGATAGCCTGAATTCATCCCGATCCACGTTGCGGTGTCACGGAGCTCGGGATTCGCAACATATTGCTCTGCAGCACCATCCTGGGGGAAGAAGATCTGCCAAATCTTTTCCGCGACAAGCGAACCGGTTTGGGGTGGCGGTGTCACCACATCCACCACGGCTGGCGGGTGGTCTTGATATTGCGTATATGGCGGGGATGCGCCGGGGATGTGGCGATAATGTGGCTTGTACAAGTAAAGGACGGCGAGTAGGAGGAGAGCCGCGCCAAGGGCTATCGCTTGTCGCGGCCTGCGCCATATGGAAGGGAGCGCATTCCCCTTCAGCTGTTTCAACATGTCCATTTGGAGCACCCGCAGTTGGGATCGCGAGGGCCCAACGTCTTGATCGTCAAAGTGGTAGATTTGAAACCTACCAAAAGTATACAACAAAATAAAACTGCCGGAAACAAACGGGCAGGACCAAAAAGAAGAATCATTAACGGTAAAAGGTTTCCTCAGTAACTAGAGACATACTCGTAATGGCATGATGAAGAAAAGAGCGCAGAGTGATATTTTGGCTTCGCCATGGAAGATGGTGAGGCGCAGTGGAATGGGAATGTCAAAAGAACATAAGCATTGATACGGCAGGCGCATATGCCAGGACAAGGGGGGATGGAACGACAGAGAATAGGCTCAGCCCGGAAACAATGTTGATTGGGCCTCGGCGACAGCACTGCGTTGGGGTTGGGAAGTCTCGTATGTGTGTTGGAGATACATGGGTAGATGCCAAATACACAGCAACATAACAACCTGGAAGTAGGTGGTTGTGGGCTTTGGACCCTTATTCTGATCTCTCGTATTCCGTGCTTTGCACCTACTACCTAGGTACTGATTATTATATGTACGACCTCTTAAACGGCCAGAAAGATCGCCCTACACCTTCCCATTAAGCGGCTGCAATTTACTGCTCTGAGATAGGCATGGATGTGCTCCCTCGCTCCCAAAAAGGCATCGAGGAACACTTCAGGAAATTGCTGCCTAGAAGAAATAGGCAGGAGGAGGCCCAACTTGGGGGCCAATTAAGCTTCATTGAACCAATCTTATTGCCCTGTCGTCCAGTCGCCAAGAGTCGCACTCAAGCTCCAGTAATAGCATACTAGTATACACTTTTCTTTTTCTTCTTCTTTTTTTTTGGTAACCGTATGATCATCTTACATTGCAGTATATGCAAGCCTTAATACATCGAATGCAGGTTGCCGCGCGCCGCTGGGAGGTCCCCGGTTATTGGACGACCGTCAGTTGGTAGGGTAGGGGTATCACGGTTGGTTTCAACAGAAGACAGAACCAACACACGTTTTGTGGAGGGCAAGTTCCATGAGCTGGTTGCACAGGGTGAAGACGGCATGAACCAGTCGGTACGACACGTGCATTGGTGTTGCTTTTGCTGCGTTGGCAGGTGCTACCTGCCTCCTAGACATCGCATTGCTTATACCTAAGCGTAACTTTTCCCAAATATGTTGTTCGCGCTGACTTCTTGTCGCTGCGATGGTCCGATCTGTTCCGTGCATAGGTTATAGCCTCACATGCCGACGGACGGCAACTGTCTGTTAGGAACTGCAGGTGTGCACAGAGACGTGTGCGACAGACGATCGCCATGCTCCTGACACGTTTTATCGGCGTCGGCCAATGAGATGAAGAACAAACTTTTACAATTCCACGGACACGATTTGATGAAGTTCAGCCAACAATAACAGTAAATGTATAAGATTATCATGTGTGTATCTTGCGGCTCTGATTCGTAGCTCCAAGTATAACAATATGCTTCAATGTTGCAAATGCCGTACCATAAACAATCCCGAGGGGGTCTATGAACACCGATGTGCTCGCCGCCTACACCTAAACTCCTGCCATGCAATCGATGTCTTCGTGCAACGGGTATCGTAAACAGCCTCCAAATCGTCAATCGCCGGTTCTCCGTAGCACCATAATTTTGATGACCGCTCATGTGATAATCCCTCAATGCTGGTTCCTGCCAGACTAATTCCCCACCCCCAAAGCAAGTTACTTGTGAAATCAGAGTGCCATACCCAGATCGCTCTCTTCACCCCACTGCGGATTGAGAAAGTCGTCTAGGTTTTGCATCACTTCAGCGACTGCGTCAAGCCCTTGGCTCTCCTCTCTCCATGGCGATTGCGGGGCGTCAGTTGCCGGTCCATCGTTCTGGAAGCTATTAACCGGGGGCGCCTCTTCTTCCTCATGGGATGACGTTGTTGGCATAAGCAAGTCTGGAACACGGAAGGTATCTGCCTCTCGAAATGCTTCTGCCATTGCACCGACATCGGGGCTCATGGGTATTTGCTGGGACTCGCTTGGTAAGAGGCGTTCATGAATGCCTACTTTGGGCTGATGATCACTGCGGGTTTTCATCGCGTCAAAATGTTTCTGGAAACGATAATCGGTGTCATCGTCACCTGCTCCGGGCGTTACTGCTGGGGGAGGAGAGGCAGGCCGAGGCGCTTGAGGGGAAGTCATGATGGTAGCTTCCTTCTCTTCGCAGGGCAAAGGGGCAAACGAGACGCGACGATTTGACCGTGACCCTTGAGTGCTCCACGCGTTGGTATCCGTTGCATTAAGGAGCATCTGCGTACTTGGTAGACGGCTTCCCGACAACCTGGGATACTTATAGGCCCGAGGTCTGCGTTTCGGCGAGGGTGTATTGAACTTAGCAAATGACTTGACCGATAACTCAGGTTCAGGCGACTCCTCTCTGGTCTGAGCTGCTTGCGGGGTCCCAAAAGCGTCAGGCGATACACCGCCTCTCAGAAGGCTACACGGAGTGTCGTTAGGCTGAGAAGCAAATGACATATTGTCTCGCAATAGGCTGTCGGGAGTGTCGGTTGGTTGCGAAGCAGATAACACACGACCTCGTAAAATATTGCTGGGGGTATCGTTAGGCTGACTCCGTGGCCATTGAGGGGACACATTAAGCAGTGATGCTACTGATATCGACTCATAAGGTCTGACAGCTGCCTGAGCCTCAATATCACCCCAAGGGCTTTGCTGTTGCGATGGCAACTGGGAAGTTGTGTTTGGCGACATTAAAAGGTCGGATTGAGGTGCTCCCCTCTTTGCTGATTGGAACTCGTTCTTAACCTCCAAGAGAGCGTCTGCAGTGACAGTTCCCCATGGGCTCTGTTGAGAGGGTCGTACAGCGCTCTCGTTCAAATCTGTTGACGGGCCTGCCACGTTGCTATTACTGGTATCGAGGGCGGACATATACTCATCCGGCTCCGTTTTGATATGCAAAATGTTGTCTGCAGCGGCCGGCTCAGCCTCCATGGTAAATAACTCCTGTTGCAGGCTGTTATCAAGCATGTGTTGATCGAAGTTCTCAGCCATGTTCTCTCCTGCTTCGCTAGACAAAGGAGACCGAGATATCTCTACTGCAGCTGAGAACAAGCAACCAGGAGAGTTCTGTACTGGCCCTTCGATGCCCCATTCCATCTGTGACAATGGAATGTGTACTTCTGTTTCTTCTCCGTCAGAATCATGCCTTGGAGAGGCATTATCTATCATGCTACGCTTTTCGCCTCCTAACGATATCGGTGAGCTGGTGGACACCGGCTTCTCCACAGATACCTGCCTGGAATCCACCTGTGAGCTGTCTCTCGCATCCAATGAAGACAACAATGGAGCACTTTCGGCGTACTTCACCGTAACTAATCTTTCGGGCGGTTGGAATGCGCTTCCACTGCCCAGCTGGCCATCGACGTCCATCGCATCAACAACGAGAGTTGTATCCCCATCTACTACAGTACTAGAGAAAGATCCTTTAGAGCACGTTGCCTTACTCTCAGGTATATCTCCCAACAATTCCAGAGGCTTTGGGTGGCCGATGCTGGTGGCGTCTTGGTCTGTAGGAAGATGGCTTTTGCTGTCCTTAACCTTTGGCATATGATCCTGTTCTGCTGAGATCTTGCACGCTGCATTTGCATTCGCCATTGCTGGGGGTATATCCAGCGCCTGTGGCGGTTCAACTTTTTGCCGTTCCTCAATTTCCTCGCTGGTCACGCTGGGAGTCTTTGTAACAGACTGAGATCCCCTTTCGGAGATTGAAATCGAGCTTTCACTCCGAGCCAAGATACCATTAACTTCGCCCTTCGGTATCTGCTGAGCCCTGAACATTACAGAATCTTGATGATTCTCAGATACTGGTGTTCCTGTCTGGGTAAGTTGTGAAAGAGGGACAGTTGCTGCAGGTTCTGCGGTTACCAGCCTTGGGGCGTTCTTTCGGATTGGGCGTGTCTTGTAATGGAAGCTTTGGTCCACTTGGCTTTCGGAATTAACGTCCGCCTCCTCTGTTCGACTATCTTCACTAGTAGTGGCTTCTCCAACTGTTCCGTGAGATGAGTCTGCAGTGCTGGGGTCTTGTAGATCACCGGCTCGTTCAATAGGTTGCATAGGGCAAGCAGGAGTGACTTCAGAGCTCCGGAGTGATGAAAGTTCACTAGAAGTCTCGGAAATATTATCGTTACTAGTAGTCGGATTGCCTAGTACGTTTGCGTCTGATGGGATCAGAGACATGGGGTCCAGAGGCTTGGGCAAGGAATGCGGAGCCGGGAGTTGTTTCAACCCTGGACAGTTGCTTTCTGGAATCGCTTGGGAGGATTCCTCAACAGACTGATCCATCCCTTTACCGGATGGCCGGATGACAGTATGCGATTCCGGAAGTAGGAGTCGTTGGTTCATACCCGAAGCTTCCTGGGAAATGGCGGAGGACGGCTGACTGGTCTCCCGAATCGGCTCGTTTGGAAGGGCGGGGGTGGGAGTCATCAGCGCACTTGACGATGGGTGGTCCGACTTTGACCGCTTCGACAGCTTGCTTTTGAGCCAGTTATTCCCTGCAGGCCGCTTATTGGTAGCATTGTCTAGAGTTTGCAAGTTGGCTGGGGCTGGGGCCCAAAAACTGTCTTTCTCTAGCGCACCTGTCGTTACGTGTTTCGCCCAGCTTTGTATTCGGGACCGCTTATCGGGATCGAGGTTATCGTAGTCTTCCTCTGGGCTGGGCAAGTGACATTGCATAGACCCGCCAGTTTCTGGTGTCGAATTCGCCTGGCCCTCGAGTTTGTAGATATTCCGTCGCATGGAGGCCTTGACAGCGGGTTTGGTAATGGTTGGTCGAACCGTGGAAGCAGATAGAGTGACGTTTTTGGGGAGCCAGGGGTTCTGCCAGCCAGAGGTTCTCTCGAAAGGACCCCGCAAGGATGCCGAAAATAGTCGGAGAGGTCTGCCCCTTAAATATTGCCGTCCTTTTTCTTCATATCGTCGCCGCTTCGCAGCCTTGGTGGCATCGTCGAGGCCGTCATCGGACCCCAGATACAGAATATCTTCAGGAGGTTGCGGAGCAGCACAATGAAGGGGCTCTTCTCGAGGCTGGGCTTGCTCCCACCAATCCATGTCCATGTTGATGTTTTCCCCCAACTCTTTCTCGCTTTCCGACTACAGTACTGTTTGCAGCTGGGAAAGGTCACACAGAAAAGAGTTGGAACACCTCCATGCTCAGCCAAACTACTCAACACTGTTGCCGCACTGTCGGACTGAAAATAAAAATGGGCGGGGGTCAGAGGCTGTATCAACTTTGGCCCATGTCAAATGTATTTGATGTCAAAGCAAGTGCTCCACTGGTGGTCGGCATTTTGGGTTGACCAGAGAACGCGGTCCCAACATCGGAGCACGCGCCCTCGCGTAAAGTGGTTGACCCCGTTACAGACTAGCGCAGATCAATCGCATCAATCGCAATTGATCAATCGCCCTCATCCCTCCAGAACATCAACCGATTCTCAATAATCACTAATCATTGCTTTACAGTACTACAAGTCATGCAGGAACGAATTTAGGGATGATTTGTTTCTAGAAGATCAATATGCTACAGATGTATGTCTGCTTTAGGCACTGTACAAGCCCCTGCGAGGATAAACCGGTCACGTCTCTTCGAGAACAAGAAGTTATATTATTACTACGGTACCTAGTATTCGTTTGTCCCCCTATTGCAATCGGGAGTCGGTGGAATATTCAAGATAGTTGCTGTCAATGGATAAGAGAACAGTTTATTCCTGCGGCCGCTTGCTTGTTGTCAAAGCCAGGTTGCTCACATGAAATTGTCTTTGTGTTGAGAAAGCACTATTGGACGGGTTGATTCGTTTCTGGTGGCAACTCCAGAATACACGATTATTCCGTCCGGGTGATTAGGCAGATAAGAGACTTGTCCGGTGATGTCAGTCCAGTAAAAATATCCCCCCTCTATACATGATACAATGAAGTACATTATGGAGTACCCTGTAGGCTCAACAGCCCGTGTCGGAGAGAAAAAGCACGCTTTGGTTCGCTCTCTAGCCTAGTCGCCGTAGCAACCGGCAGGCAAGACCAGTCCAGATCGGCAGCCGGTTGTTGATTGGGTCGCAACATGGTCAATTCTCAAATCGCGTCTTGGTGCCTTTGCTTTATCTTGTGGAAATGCGACAGGAAGAGCCGCATCACATCATTCAATTAATACTGCTACCCTACCCTCACCTTCCAGCATCTCCAACTTGAATTGACTTTGTATAGAGAGGCCTCGACCTATCTCGTCGCTTAATTACGTATACTTGCTGCCTGCTTTGAACCCGAATTCTTCAGTGAACCCATTATACCTATTTACCGAGCAATTTCCATTACCCACCAACGCGTGCCGCCATAAACAATAGCCCGTCGCCAATTCCCCTCCCCCAACCTAGGACCAGACCCCCCGTGCGCAAACATTCTGCTGCAACATTTATTCGTCTTGATTACCTGCTCTGTATGGGGACATGCTGAACGCCTAAGGCGCAATCTGTATTTCTCTTGCTGAGATTGGGTTATTCGCAATGTCTCACGCTTGGCTTGATTCCTTATCAGAGGACTGGGTCTCCGAACCCAGGTCCGTCAATTCGCAAGCTCAACTATCGCCTTTTCCCTCACAGCCCAACTCGAGGCGAGGCAGCACGCGAGACCCAACAAACCGACTACCGCACCTCAGCCTTCTCTCTAGAAAGTCGCAGCCCACAACCTATGATAGTAGCTTAAATGTGCTCGCCGAAAGAAGTCAGAACGACGTCAACATCCGATCGTCGCAACGGGATCTCGCCGACATAGCACAAAGCTCAAAGAGCAGTCAGCGAGGCCGCCAATTGAGCCGCTCTGCTTCCGAATCTAATGGCGGTTCAGTAGTGCACAACATCAACAACAACACGGTACACAAAGCGCAAAGCGCGTCTCCCACCAAAGACACAGACTCGATACCTGAGTGGAGGAGGCGGTTGTTGCATGGCGAAATGTCCTATGGCGAAACGAAGGACTTGTTCAGCTCCGCCGCTAACGGATTGGAGAACATCTTTCGCCCACCTTCCGATGACCAGCCAGATGAGGACAAGGCCGAGGACCAGGGCGAGGGCTATACAATGAACGACACAACCCTCCCTTCAAGCCCGCCGCCCTACATACGGCGCCGCCGCCAACAACAACAACAAGAAGAACAACAACGTTCGGCGGAAGATTCCCTACAAGATTTGCAGGAAGATAGCGCGGAACCTCTTGAAATCCAGCCTGAGCTGCAAAAGAAGAGCATCACATTCGCGATGAATATTGACAACTTCAACAAATCAGCTGGTCGCGCGGACAAATCCAAGATGAAAGAAAATGTACAAAGTCAAAACACCAACCCCGGTGACATTTCGACCACACCACCGAGCCCTGCAAGCCACCTGGACGCGTCGCGCAAAGTGAGCGCGAAGAGCGCTGGAGGCAAGAGTGACGGCCGCAACGAGAGTTTCAGCCCTATCTTACTCTCGCCACGGAAGACCGAGGACGGTCGAGTCCAGTTTGCGCCGATGGAGTTGTCTTCCAATCAGCTCAAGAAACGTCTCCAAAAACTGCGCCAAAACCAGATGATTCTCGACTCGGACCCGAGCAGTCAGATGGATCAGCATTCTGTTAGAGGATCCAATGCTGCTCGGAGTGCCGACAGTACTGCGGAATACGCGAAGAAGGGTGGTTATCTTAATACTCGGCGAGGAGGGCGCTCGACGGAAGGCTCATTCAAGAACCGACCATTGAGCCCGCCGGTCCATACTGATACATCTGAAATGCTTCCAGAGTCCTCTTTGCAGGCAAGCACCCCGAAACAGTTCCCAACTGTGCGTACAGATCGGTTTTCGTCAGCTGAAGAGAAGCAACAATCTTTTTCGTCTAAAAGCACCGAGATGCCGCCCCCTCCGAAGCCAAGTCCCGAAAAGCAGGCTCCACGTCAACCCACTAGCGGCAGTCCCTTGAAACTCTTCGGGCCGTATGATACCTTCACAAATCAAACTCTTCTACGGCGAATCAGCCAGTTTGAAGATCCCATGACTGAGAGTCCATCCCGCTCGATGGAAGAATCAGTGCTTGCATCGCCTGGTGCAGCCCCTTCCAAGTCCAGGTTCAATAGAGGATTTGCACCTACTTCCAGTCCCCGGAGACCGCAAACAGCTGAAAGAAAACCATGGCTAGAGAAATACGAGAGGCTCAATCGGTTCGGCTCAGGCGCTCTTGACGGCTACTCCTTCAGCGAAGAGCTCTCTTTGGCTTCCCAGGAGTATTCGACGTTGACTGACAAGGAGAACGTCGCCCCCGAGAGCAGTCCACTCCCTCCAAGCCGTCCAATAAAATTTGACTTGAGTCAACACTCCACTGTATCGGAAGCCGACTCTTTGATGGTGGACCGCCAGCGAAACAAGTCTAGTACCACGACAGAAAGCTCGAAGTATGGGAAACTGGCTCTCCGGACGGATATGCCAATGCAGGCCCAAGGCGCGAACAATATGATGACCCCAAAGCGGGATGGCTCGGAAAGCAAGCGGCCGCGAACCTCGCCCTCGAAAGACCCCACTCCAAAGAGACGGAGAACATTGCACAGGTCTGATGTTGCGTACGGCTTGAACGAGCGCAGCGGCGCCGTAGTACCGGTGCAGGTTTCTCACAATACCATGCAGCGTGCCATAGCAGATAGGCAACATGGTTCCTGGTCGGATGGCTTGCGTCCAATCAACCCTGCGCTCCTAATGGCACAGCAAGCCGAACGGCCTCGCACTCCCACACCCAGTCAAAGGTCTTCAGTACAGCGAGATAGAGAGCCACTGGCGGATATACCATACGAAGCGGCCACTGGCTCGATTGACGAGTCTGATATTTCCATTCAAAACTCCGACTTCACTGCTAGCGGCTCTCGAAAGACCTCCATGAAAACTCAGGATTTCTTGAACGAGGCTGAGAAGATCATGGCTATGATCCGTAGCAGAGCGCGACCACATACTGGACTCGCGAGTGTGGAGGAATCCGAGTCCGAAAGTGCGCAGCAACGTGATTCGATGCTATCGGGTACCGACGAGTCTTCGTTTGAAGACTCGACTAAGGAGCCATTCTCCAGGCCACCAAGCCGAGAGGGTCGCGCTGAAGTCTCTCGCATAGCCATCCGGCAGGACGATCCCGAGTTGATGGACAAGCTCCGCCAATACGAAGAAAGAAGCGATATGGGAGATCTCGCCACTTACTCCTTGCGGTCTATAGGGCTGGCAAAGGAAGCCCTCGAACAAGACAAGCGGATCAAGGAAGAGATTCAGCGTAGCCTCCGTTCGAACGAATCACGCCAAAGTAGTCTCGGTCACGAGGGCATCATCAGCGATATGCCGCCTAACGTCAGGTTCTCGCGCAATCCCGATGTTCCTTCGAACGGTGCGAGCAGTGACTACCCTTCACAGGACAGTCGCTCCTCATTCAATTCCTCGGGCCGCTCTGGGCGAACCGCGTCTTCTAGAGGCTCGGATTCGAGGAGGCTGATCGCGCCGGACGTGGTGAGTCAGCTGATTGGTGATCAAGTTGGCAATATGGTTTTGGATAAGGAGAAGAATGTCTGGACGAAGGTGAAGACACGTCGGCCTCAGGAGCGTGTGCTCAACTTCCTCCCGTCGGAAGATAGTGAGGACGACCCGTTTGCTAGCATCCCTGACCTCTCAGTGGACGAGACGAGAGAGAAGCTCAACTTGAAGCTTAAGACGGCGCCGCTCGAGGACTTGAACGAATTCGTTAGGGAAGACTTCGTTCCCCCTCCGTCATGCGGAAAGACATCGACAAAGACCCGGGGAAGCTTGGAAGTGGAAAATATAATCAACCATAAGACGGAAACATTCTCCAAACTGAAGACGGTTGTGACGGAAGAAGTTGTCGATACCGAAGATGTCGAGCACGAGATAACACTCCTGGAGGATAGAATCGCCAATTCCCCTGCACGACGGAAGAACCTTACCATCACGTTTTCCTCTCCGATTGCATCTATCATCCAGGATCATCTGCCGCAGCACGGAACTGATGGTAGTAGCACGGAAGATAGCTTCAGCACCGTGGATAGATCCATTGGAAACGTGGCTGCAGATTCAATGAGGCGCGGTCGCCATCCCCAACCTGGACCTACTGTGACCACGCGATCTACTTCATCAGGGTCCAGAAGTCGATCCCGAAACGCGAGAAATATCTCGGTGAAGGCACAGTCCTTCTTCCCCCGCCCGATTTCTCGCATTGACGAACAGGACGAAGAAACTCTCCTCACTGAGCACGATGCATCGGAGCAAAAGCAACTCAGCATCCTTGGCGAATCCAGCTTGATGGTTCCTGAGGAAGATGACGACAAGAACCGCAGTGTCAGCATCATCATCACACCTGGTCCTCCTGCGAGACGTTATCCTGGGCAGTCTGCTACGCCCGTGATTGCTCAACATGTTGGCAACCTGTCTCTTAGCGCCTTATCCGAGTTTACCTTGAACCACGGGGACCAATCCCTCGGTCTGGAGGTCAGCTACGTGGTAGGCGAGGACTACCTTGTCACCGGCAACAAGTCGAAGAAGGTCCTGTCGCAGGCCATTCGAACGCTGGTCGAGAAGATCACTGAGGTGGAGCCATTCGAGCCCGACTGGGATGGAATGCGAGAGCTGGATGTTAGCAGCAAGCAGTTGCAAAGTCTGCACAAGCTAGACGACTTCTGTGGTCAAGTCGTGTCTCTTGACGCCTCGGATAACTCCATCAGTTATCTTGACGGAGTACCCCAGAGCGTGCGGAATCTGAAGATGGCCAACAACTGTCTTTCGGGACTCACGGCCTGGGGTCACTTGATGAACCTGCAATACATTGACATTTCCAACAATGAGATTGATAGCCTGTACGCCTTCAAGGATCTGGTACATCTGCGCAATCTTCGTGCGGACAATAACCACATCACTAGTTTGGACGGTATCAAATTCCACGATAGTTTGCAGGTGCTTCGAGTTCGTGGCAACCTGATCGAGGACCTCAACATGGACGGTGCCAGGATGGACCGTCTAACCGAACTCGACTTGCAAGGCAACCAAATCCGTTCAGTTAGAAACCTGGACCAGCTGCCTTCCCTATCGACGTTGAACCTTGACAACAACCGCCTCGAGTCTTTTGCCGCAACCCAGGGTCAGGCCATGACTGGTCTGAAGTACTTGAAGATTTCGGACAATCTAATGAAGTCACTCGATATGGCGGGTTTCCCAGGCATTCGTATGATCCATGCCGACCGCAATCGTCTCACGAAATTATCGGGGTTCACTCTTGCCCGGCGCCTAGACAGCCTATCTTTGCGTGAGCAAAAGGGGGAAACGGCCCTCGATATGGCTTTCTTGACCCAGATATACGAGCTCCGCAAGCTGTTCCTATCGGGCAACCTGCTCACGACCTTCGACCCCCGGGTCGACTTCCTCAACCTGCAGCTGCTCGAGCTGGCCAACTGTGGCCTCGAGTCGCTGTCCCCGAACCTGGGCCAGCTGATGCCCAACCTCCGCACGCTGAACGTCAACTTCAACGCGCTCGGGGACCTCTCAGCGCTGCGCTACATCCCCCGCCTCAAGAAGCTGCTCGTGGCGGGCAACCGTCTGGCCGACGTCAGTGGTGCCACAGCCGGCCTCTTGACCGAGTTCCCCCACCTCAGCAAGCTAGACCTGCGCGATAACGCGGCCACGCTGGGCTTCTACCCGCTCCACCACGGTCACTCGTCGCTCATGTCGACGGAGAACAACAACGCTGAGCAGCAGCAGCAGCCCGACCCCTTCACCCTGCCCGAAGCCAGCCGCGAGCGCGACGCCACCTATGCGGCCCGGCTGGATATGGGCACCAAGAAGCGCCGCCGCCTCCACGAACTGGCCATTACGCAGGCGTGCCCGCGCCTCAAGATGCTCGACGGCCTGGCCCTGCAGCGCGACGAGGTCACGAGGCGGGACGACGTCTGGACCGCCCTGGCGGCATGCGGGGCCATTGCCGAGCCCAAGAAGGCCAGTTGAAAAAAATAAACCAACCAACCCAAAGAAAAAGGGCCTGCTTGGTGTGTGCTAAAGAAACGCCTACAACCTTACCCATCTCACGACGTTACGTAATTTGAGCAAGTCGCCCCCTATACCGATAGGGGGAGGAGGAATGAAACGGAATCACTGGGTAACAAAGGAGTTTGCGTGTTGTTTATTAGTGGGCTAACAGGCCCCTCGAAAAAGTTTATACTTCTACGTTTGTATGAGTACTAGTCATTAGGGATTTAGGGGGATAAGGCGTTCACGACACATTTATGTTGTTTTTTATTTATTTTTTGGCTCATGGCATTGCGGACCCGGATCGGTTCGAATGGTTCCATCACAAAAAGGAGGGGGATTCAAGCACAAAGGGAGTTCTTGTAATACACACTCCCTGGGGCGTTCTTTGGTACGAGATTGGTGCTTTGTATTGGCTACTACGTAATGTTCTGTCTGTTTGTATAGGGCTAGATAACATGCAATTGGGATGGCATGATGACGTTATTAATAATGAGAAGAGACGACTTCAAACACACACAATACTTGCATCTCATCTTGTGCCTGCCCAACGATACATGTCTCGGCTACTTTCTATACCACTTTGCGAAGCATAACAAGCAGTGAAAAGAGTATTGTTATTCGGTTCTCTATGTAGAGGAGAAAAGTTTGTTCGCTATATTAATTAATGCATGAGTGAACTCCGTAATATGCCAAACTATTCTATCTATCAGCGGTGCGTCCGCAATGCTAACAGAATGCCACCAAGTGTTTCGCCCCGTGCCCATGTGTTTCATGTTTTTATGTGCGTGCGCGAAGCCGAGAAAGCAGCAGCAAGGAATAAAGAAGCTGCCGCCTCAATGCCATAAGAGGGAGGTGAAGATGCTGTACTAGTAGACGGGCTCGTGTTGCCACTGCCCGCTACGACGACGCCCTAGGAAACAAGACCAACAACAACAAAACACCTCAACTGTTTGCTTGCCCACGTAACCACGTATCTCATCCCATCATTCAGTCTGACCATGATCAGATGCGTGCTAAACCTATCGATCCCTCGATGTATAAAATAAAACTCCAGTTCTGTCGTATGAATTTATCTCTTCTGCGAGAGGAAGCAAGCCATAGGGCATAGGAAAATCAGAAGCTTGCGCAATTAGCCGAGGTGCGAGCCGTGCAGCAATTTCTACGGCAGGATGCGCCGAAACAGAAAGAGGAAAGAAAAAGGCTGTGAAGCGACGTCGTAGCTGAGGCTGATTTATTCGGCTTGCATGTTAACCTTCTTCGCGGTCTCCGTGCTGCCGACACTAGTTTGTGTGTCTCTCCGCTTAATGCGCGTATTGGATCTGGACGGAGGTTGGCTGGTCGGGTCTTGACTCGCCCCCCTTCTGCGGGGTCTGATCATGACCAAACCCTCATCACTGTCGCTGTCATCGTCATCGACTCCTTGCGAGGAGAATACCGAAGATGACCTCATAGCATGTCTTGAGCTGGCCGCTCGCAAGTGGAATGCATGCTCGTCCTCAAGAGTCTCGAGAGGGAAGCCAGCCATGGGTTCTTTCGCCAGCGCCGGAGGCGTAAGCGAGTCTGTCGTGTCAATGAGCGAAGGCCGGTTGACAGAGCCCGGACGGAGCAAGAAATCGCCCTCGGCGTCCGCCGACACGGAACTGGCGCCACTGAGCAGAGCAGGAAGCGATGGGTCGGATCGGTAAATCGGCGAGTCGCCTTTGCGGACCGGACTCGTTGCCACGCTGGGGCTAGTTAAAGGCGTGTTCATGTTGCCATACGATGCCGAGCTCGAAGTGACTACCGTCCCTGCAGTGTCGGATCTGGACGGGGGCAACGGCTTTTCCATTCTTGTCTCGTCGTCGGGGGATGGAGGGCACGATGGAGGACATGGAACCCAAGCCGCGTCCACGTCCTGGTTGGAAGCTTGGCGCTGCTGTCGTCTAGCTTCCTCTTCATGTTCTCGATGTTGGCGGCGTTGCATCTGCTCCTGTGCTCGAGCAAACGATTCAGGGGTTGAGGCTTTGTAGATGCGCTGGGGCGGCGTCTTTGCATCCATCTGAAGGACCATTTGAGCCGTCAATGGCCGCTCGTCCAAGCAGGCGGCCACAAACGATGGTCTTCCGTAAAGGTTAGAGTCGGATCCGGATGAAACATGATGATAGGTTCGGATGGCCTTCGGGGAATAAAACATGGGTGATGCTGTGAAAGCGTCCCCGTTGTTGCTACTAGTACTGGGGTCGGACATGTGAAGTGGTGTAGGGCGCTTGGGTAGTTCAACACTGCCCGGTGCCACGGCAGTACTCAGAGACACCTTCGCTTCTGCCCGCTTGTCCTCCCTTGCAAATAGGCCACGGTCGACTGAGCGCGACCGCGAGGACTCGTCGAGAGACTCCATGTCACGGGCTTTTCGTAGAGCCGCAATGGGGTCGTCGCAGGACGAGGAGATGGGTGCGGGGCTTGTTGGTGTTGTTTGCGATTCGCGACCCGCAGCTGTCAGGACAAGAAAGTTGCTGTTTACGGAGCGTGCGCGGATGTGTGACGGTGGAAAAGTCTTCCCGGGCGAAGTAGTCTTCCTCGAGGGCGACCGATTTGCGGCATCTGAGCTTGCGTTAAAATTGCTGTGGGATCCGGTTGATTGGCCTTTAAGATCTCCGCCTACCGAACTCGAGTGTAATTGACTGTGCTTGAAAGCATTGCGGTCCTCATCGTCGCCAAGAGGGGATGCTTGTGGACTAGCCGTTACACTTTGGGAGAGAGGGTGCTCATGATGTCCCACTGTTTCTTTGGCACTCACAAAATAGTCATCGCCACGGATACTCTTACGGCGGCTGTCCCGGATGTGGGGTGAAGAGGCGGCGGTGGCGTTCGGTGGGCTGTCACCAGCCGAGCTGGCGGCACTACTAGCCGCCCTTCTCCTGGTTACTGTGGCATCCGGGCGATGAGAGGGGATGACTTTGCCCACGGCTTTCTTCACGGCCGAACGGGCGCGCTCCAGGAAAGTGAGAGGCACGACGGCCCGAGAGACTTCGCGCTCGTCCACCTGGATCTTACGGCCAGCAGTCCGTCGTGAAGGATCTGTGTCGTCGAGCCAACCGAGGAGGTTATCGATGCCTTGCACGACCCAGGGATGGCGCTTCACTTCCCGCAATCGGATGCGCTTCTCGGGGTTCTTGATGAGCATGCGAGACAGTAGATCGTAGAGAAGGTCGTCGATCTCTTCATACGCAAACTCGCAGTCATCTCGGTACGGCGCGTTATTAACGCGATGATATAATGATGTCGTAGCGGGAGATGTCAGAGGATCAACGGGCTTGAGGCGTCGTCGCGGGATGTAGACATCATCGGTTGCTATCTTCCTGAACATTTGAAACTCGTCCTCGGCCATGAACGGTATGCGAGCAAAGATCAAACAGTATAGAGTAACCCCCAAGGACCACACGTCAATCTGTTCCGATATTTTCGGCTGCTCACACTCGACATCAGTATAACACAGTTCGGGTGCAAAGAAAGCCGGCGTGCCAACCGTCTTGGCAAGTTCGAGGTCGTCGTCAAAATCGCGTGCTTCGGACTCCGACACAAATTCGTCCACTTCTCCATCTCGAATAGGTCGACCGAAGTAGGAAACACCAAAGTCGGAGATCTTCACGCGATGGTCTTTGGTCCAAAGGAGATTTGCAGGCTTGATATCACGGTGCACAATTCCCTCGTAGTGCAAATATTCCAAACCTAGGACGGTATCCCGAAATGTAGCCCGGGAAGCTTCGATTGTGAAGCAAGGTACATATGAGTAGTCATCTGCAAAAGGGTCGTGCGGTTGAGTGTTGAAGTCGATAGAAGACATGTGGGAGATGATCGAATCGGCCATACTGGGAGATCGACCACGGTTCATGGCATCCTCGGCGGCATAGGGCCCGTACATTGTGCCCTCGAGAGCAGTCACTGAGCCCGGTCGTGAATGCAAGGGCCCAGGTGTCTCTACATCGCTCGAGTAGTCGGCGCCAACGGAAGATAGATCGGCCTCGGATGGTATGGGTGTAGCAGCGCGGGACGTTGATCTTGATCCGTAGTTCGAACCAGAGAAAAAGTTCCATTCGCCGCCATAAGCCGAACCTTGTACAGCATCTCGAGATAATACGCGTGGCAGGGATGACGGGTCACCTTCGCTAGCCGCGCCGTACTCGATGCTCCAGAAATCATCGGGTCCCCTTTGCTGTTGCTTCTGTTGCATCCTCGCCCGCTTGAGCTCAGTCAAGGCATGCTTACGTTCTAGAATTTGAACGTAGGCTTCCTCCTCTTCAGTGCTCATCTCACCGCTCATCTCTTTCTCAATGCGTCTCCTTTCCCAGTTGCATATCGCGGGTATGCCCTTCTTACGCCAGACCACCTCACCTAGCTCGACATGCTCAAGAACCATGTAGATTTTCTTAAGTTCGGGGTCGTCGATGATCTCGAGAAGCGCGACAACGTTGGGATGACGGATCTTTTTGAGGATGGCAATTTCCTTCTTCGTCTTGTCCTGGGGCGACAGCGCCATGACCTTACCGAGGCGTCGCTTCTTGGAGAAGCGGGCCACGATCTTAATGGCGACATTTTCGCCGTTCTCGAGGTTTCGTGCGAGCTTGACTTTACCGTGGACTCCACGGCCGATTTCCTCGATAACCTCGTACTGATTGATGATCTTGCGGCCGGTCATTGAGTCGAGATCCACCAATGCCTTGTGCGTCCTAGATGACTCTCAGCCACTCTGTCCATAGTAATTGGGGGGGGGACCACATAATACTCACTCTCGGACCCGATGGTTCTGTAGGGGATGTAAATAGGGGCTGTTCATCGCAACTGGGGTGGAGGCATCCGACGCGGGATGGGTTGGGAAGTTGAGGGCGGGGCGCGGGTTGCTGGGACTGAAGAGCCCCGGCGAAGATACCGGAGTACTGCTTGCGGTCCGCGAGGGAACATGAGTCTGCGAAGACAACTCAGTCTTTAGGCTTTGGAGGGGCTGCTGCCCCGATCGGGATGATGATTGCGGCTCCATTGCAGTTCGGTAGTTATTCGGCGGCGTCGTCGTCGAATCTTTCTGTCTCGGTTTGTGGGTCGTGTTGCTGCAGCCGTCATGACGAAGGGTCATTGAATCATGGTATGATTGATTTCGCGTAAATAGAAGGTTGTATTTTTTTTGGTTGGAAATTCGCCTGGTTGGTGGTTTGCGTCGAGGAAACAGTTTGTTGTTTCTATGGGAGGCGGGCGAAATGTTCGAAGATTAGTGATTGCCCCCTCCTCCTCAGGACGTCATTATTGGCTGTCAGAGCGGATTAATAAGTCGGATTTTGGAAGGGGGAAAAAAGGGTCGAAGCCTGGTAAGGTAGAGAGTCAAAAAAGAGAAGGAGAAGAAACCAAAGTTACAGCGCCAGATTGAAAGGTAGTAGAAGAAGGGAAAACGACCGAAGTTTAAAAAATGGTAGCTATCGACTGAATCAGAACTTGGGGTGGGAGTTTGTGAACAGACGACCGAATCTTGTTGGCAGCGAATACGGACGGTCGAAAATGGGCGGGCGAGTGGGAGGAGAGTGTTAAGAGTGAGCGAGCGGGTGGGTTGGAGCAGGACTGGACAGGCGGTAGGTCGGCACAGATCTGATTTGAAAGAACCGTAGGAGGAGAGGGCAGGGAACTAATCAATGCATGGGTCCTGGGTCGTCTTGGGTGTGGTCCCTCTGCGGTCCCTCTGCTGGGGGGATGGGAGGGGAGGTTCCACCATCTGCTGCGCTGCTACTGCTGGATGCTGGATAGCCCAGCCCACCAACAAGCATGTACGTACATACAAGTAAAAAAAGGTGTGGGTGCACTACCACCTAACGGGCTACTGGACTTCGACTCGACTTCAGTTGGGCAGGCGAAGGCTCCCGACCACAAAGTCGAGAAAAAGTACCTCCCTCATTCCCGTACTCGCAGGTACCTCCCCTACCTCTGAGCCCTACCTACCTCCCGCCCGTCTGTATCTTCCTACCTAAACATGATCTCATCCACCAAAGATATACTCGAGATAGGTTGCATCTCAAGAAAAGAAGCCGGGTGCGGGTGCAGACGCTATCAGACCACTCACTCACTAAGTACCTAACATACTTTCCTGACATTTGATACGTATGATACCTACCTAATAATATTTGGGCAATGTAAAACTAGGTACCGACTGTCAATCTAAGGGCATGTAAAGTTAGGTATTGATGTATATCGCAACCCAAGTGTGTACCTACTACGATGGGACCATAGATTCCCCTAGGTTAGGCCACCACAAGATGAAGGGGTTGCAGCAATATGTAGGTATCGTCCGTTGTATGTTGCTCGGTGGGCTTTGTATGGAATTATGGAACGATCAACAAAAAACATTGATATATTGTACAGTATACACAGTAACACCCAAACTCCCGTCCCCGTGGATACACGCCCCCAAGCCCTTGATATGTACGGCATACTAATACAACTGTACCCAAGAGCAGGTAGGAGACGAGTCCGCCGCCGGGGGTTACGTGATGCTTATGCACATGCATGTCCGACATGGAGAAGCGGACATAACTCAAGATGCACGCTGTGTTGGAACTTCTCCTACAAAAATCTTGTTTCCCCCTTCCGTCGAATCGAATAGTCGGTAGCTATATACAGTACATTATTGAATTTGGGCGATGGTGGATGGAGACCTGGCGTGGTGGGTGGGTATCCTCGGTGGAGTTCTTCTGGGTGACCCAGCATGCCAAGCCCTGGCTCCTCCTCGTCCATCTTGAATTTGTGGTCGCTGGATGGAGCGAACACTGGAGCTGCTGAACGGATTGCAGCATAGCTACCTGAGTTGTCCTTTAGGCTAGGATCGGACAGAACGATATACTAGCAAGATAATCTGGCAGCTTTGTTGGATTGGCTACCAGCGGTTCGTACAAACTCCTGATATGGAGACTTGTTCTAGGCGGCTGTCCAGGCGGTAAAAACTTTATTATAAATGCCATTAGTTGATTCCCACCTTTGCCCAGGAGATAGGACACCGGAATCCGCCAATCCGCGCTGGGCACGATCGCCAGATCCAAGTCAAGAAGCGAAGCGAGAAACATAATGATGATGGGGGAAGTCGTACGCGAATGAGATAACACCGGACATGACAGGAAATCTCCTAGCCAAACGCAGCACTTTCGCCATCAAGGGGATCTTATCTCTACATATACCATAGTCGTGCACGTGTGTAGTTGAAGCTGAGGCTCCGATATACCCAACATTCGTGCGGCTCACGACATTGTGGGCCTTTCCTGGGCCGAGTTTCGAGCCGAGTCGCTACACTAGAACATCCAGGGAACGCGCTGGGGTTTGGAAAAGCAAGTTCGACAATGATGTTACTATCGATTCATATCTCATATCATATTCGATGGTATTCGACCTGCGCTCAGTTTTCATTCTTTATCAGGGGTGACGTCTTCAGAACGCAAATCAGTGAACCTAGACCGCGCAAGACTGGGTCCCTGGCGAGAGAGGAGGAACTATCCTGAGGTTTCGATAACGTGCTACGTAGATGCCAAATTCCCTTGTTTGGTGTTTGGCAGGGATTTGGGGGGCGACTGGTAGGGGGCGCAAGGACTAGGTATAGGACGGTCAGGCCTCAGGACTGCCCAGGAACAGGGAAACTAATTGGTGGCAGGGTGGGACAATTTGTCTTAGCTGTGTCTATCTACCTACCTACCTATCTACCTGACTCCTGACTCCTGACCGAGAGGAGGACATCCATCCGTCCACAGGATGATGTATGTATGCGTTCGAATTGATTGATTGGACCTATCTGGCAGGTTCGCTGGCTCGCATGGGTCCCAATGCATCTCTGTTTCTGTCTGCCCTTTGCTGGTCAAATTATGTTGTAGGCATGTAGTCTTATAGAGTATGCCGCTCCGGGTCATGCATGGCTTGGCACCTGGAAACTTGCGAAGCAATCAAGCATCACCGCCAACGACCGGCGGCCACGGGCTGGTCTCCCTCTCCTGAGTTATGCATTGCAGTTCTGTAGGCTAAGCATGTAAGAAAAAGAAAGAAAATTTTACAGCATATGCAGCTCGCAATGTCGGCGCCGTGGTCCGGCCGCTTCCCATTGATCAAATCAGACACATACATACATTTACCATTGCAGAAACGTCAGGTACCAGAAGTATATCCCTATACCTACCTACATGTATGAACATCCGTCGTAAGATACAGTCTTGGCTATGTGCATATGTATAGATAGCGATGCTGCCGCTATCTTCCTTGGACGACGATAAGAATCACCACGCCGTCTTCAAGCCGAAGACCATGTTGGTTAGATGTGATCGGTCGTACGGCATGACATCAATACGACTGTTGCAGAACTCGGCTGCAGCTGCAGTCGCATGTATGTAGTCAAGGTCTCCCTAGGCTTTTTCTTTTCTTGTCCTGTGTAAGTCGGCAGACCGGTGGTGGTAGGAATGGAAGCGGCTCAAAGCTGCTAGCAATGTGTGGCACTTCATTGGAGGGGTTGACGGTGCTACTGCAGAGTTCCAACTCTGCCACTCTGTTCCTGCGCTCCAAAGCGAAGGTACGCCGTGGTTGATTCTTCAACTGACTCGTCACATTCTGTGGTCCCGCATAGCAACATTGAAGTCTTTCAAATATTCCTTTGAGATGGTCAAATCGCACCGATTGGTTATCAGATTGATATACTGCCCAGGTCGTAAGGATCAACGAATCACAACAACGGAAGATATACTGCATACTGATCCAACTGCTCACTCGCCAATACATGCCCGCTTACAGCAGATCTCGTACGAGAGCTATGACTCGATGATGCTCCGTCCACGATCGGCCAAGTACACACTTGTATCATACACCCTTGACAATACTACTACGCTATACAATTAGGGTTAACCTGCTGATCGACACAAGAGCCTTGGGCTGATGGCAAGAAGGTTGGCTCGGGATGAGGCAAGTTTGGCAGATTGGACTAGAACAGTGACGGACCGGTCGATTTATTGACCAAGAGCTGCCTGGTGATCGTCAATAGGCATGTCCAGTGTGAAGTAAGGACTACATGTACTTCATGACACACGGGTCTTGTCTACTTGCGGTTTACCTAAGCAAGGAATTAGTGAACATGTAACCTCGTTCATCCCCAGCCAGCTACGGGATTTGGACTGGATGTACGGAGTACGCCCGGAAAAGAGAAGAGAAAAGGAGAAAAAGGAAACCCCGCTGATGTCGGGTTTGTTAGTAGCGGGGTACAGTATTCTGGGGTTGAAGATGTTGATTGAAGATTAGTCGCAATCACATCAGAACCCGCGACAGCGGATAGTCCTCCTCGGATGCACGTGCATAAGTAACGCACATAGGCGCTATGGTATCAGAACGTGTGTGTTTAGCAAGAATGGCATTTTGTGAAATATCCATGGAATTAGCATGTAAGTGCGTAGTTTGGTTTGATGGAGTGTGTCGGTTGGGTACCATTTCCCACCTCACCTCCAGTTCATTGATGGATACTACGTCCCGACTGCATCGAGGGAGTTTGCAATTAGGGGTTGATTGAGTCGGGGTCCATGATCAATGTCTGGTTCATGAGAGGGCCACGCTTCTCTGCCCGTAGCCAATAGAGGGGACCGTGGGGTGGGCGCCGCCGGGTCTCCTTTTTCTCCTTCTCCTCCGTCCTTGCGCATTACTCTTGTCGAAACTCACGATGCATCAAGAATGGGCTTGCGATCGAGCGAGACTGGGCGGTGGACCGCGGTCTAGACCGTCGAGGTAGGGCACTCCGGTATACCAAAAGTAGACGAGGCACCGCTTGCCATGGGTCCGACCCGGGTGTGGCCGCATTATCGTGAAGTCCGCCAGCCGCCAAGACTTTTTTTCTTTGGTCTCTCCCCTCGACATGAGCGCATCGTCACCTTGTGAGGCCAGCCTAGACCCCGATTACCCAAAGAGGGAACTTGTCGCGCACCCCTCAGTTCCCAGCCAATGAGCGGAACCCGACACATCATGGGCTAGGCCATTACCCATGCCGATAGGTGTTGTATCCGTTCATTGGGGTTAGCCACCATTTCGGAACAAAGCACATAATCTTGCCCACTTTTTCATCACAAACATTTCGGAGAGTAATTAAGAGTCTGGGGTCGAGCATGCTGACAGGCGCTGCGTGTCTATCTTCCTGGGTGACTTTCAGGAACAGTTGCGGGGGGCGTATGTAAGCGCATGGCGCAGGGATGAGAGAGGTACCACTAGACCAGCCAGGACGCTATACCCGATGCTAATCCGGGTGCATGTTGGTCTAAACCAAGTCCATCCAAGTCTCTGGGGATCAACGACACCAAGTGGTCTTGCTTGGTGCGTACACACCTCATCTATGTAGTGCTAGTCCGATCACACGCAATTACTGATTAGATCTTACTCCGCGAGATGACTTCAGTCCTCCTGTTCCCAAGACCTCCTCCTCCTCCTCCTCCTCCTTCCCCAATGATGACATGCAGCATATCGGGCCTGCCTGACTCTTCTACATCGTCGCGGGAATTGGGGACTGCCACATTTCCGCGCATGGCAGCTAACGAATGGCCGAAGTGTGGATGGAAGATGCCCCGACAAATGGAGGGGGACGACTTACATCAGACATACAAGTAGGCATATAGGACCCCCTGCCAACCCATGAAATCCTGCCAAGATCCGATCTGCCCCCAAGCGAGGGATGCCCTCTTTTTCCCGCGCGACACTCGTCCCCAATCTAAAAGCAGTTCGCGGGGAATGGTGAATTTCGGGTGTTACAGTACAATACACGAGCCGCTTGTGCTATTTGGGATTTTCCGCCCCAAGCGCCATCGAAGTTAGGGAGCTTGCAGCTACGTGAACCCGATATCCCCTTGAGTGCCAAAGCGCTGCTTTCACCAAAAGATTCCGTACTGTACAGACCAGGGATAATCGGAGTGACGTTTTGAACGTCCGTTGTACTCGGTGTGTTATTTGATTGGTCGGTATGCCCCTGCTACGGTATGCACGGCCGCGTTGATTATTTATCGAAAGTATTGTACGGAAAGCAGCGCTTTGGCACTCAAGGGGATGTGTGTGTTTGTAACACACGTGTGTGTCTATGGCTGCTTGGCTTCGTTCGTTACGCATATGACCGACCGTGCCGTTGTCTGCGGCCGTGTACTGTGTCCGAGATTCTCCGGATATCACAAATATGACAGGCCGGTTTTCCGTCATATGTTTGCTGACTAGGGGGCGGCGGGCTCACCACCCAGTTCAACGTCTCTTTCCCATACGCTCGAGGTGATAGGTCATTTGATAGGAAACCGGCCAAACTTATATAGGATTGTACATACGTGCAAACACAAGATAAACATCCCCGGATCACCGCCAACCTTGCATGTACATACATACAAACCTCCGGCAGGCAGGCAATTCGGGGGTACTAGTCCTTTCTATCACGCCTCGCTGGGTTGGCCTGATGCCGTCAATACCCATTCAGCCAGTCAGATCAGATGGTTGCAAGACGCTAATGGACCCTCGACAACCGGTCTCAGCAAGCCACGCCGACTAAGTCACTATTCAGATATTGGGCCATCAACACTCGCGCTGGGCTCTAGCTTCTTTCTCACGGAGCGTAAGCGGTTTGTAGAGATCAAGATTAGCCCGGATTTGCTGGCAATATCTCGCGAGCCCCGTTGCCCAGAATTGATATTGGCTCTCGAGGCGAGCGTCGGGCTACCGATTTGGAGATGCTGCTGTATCTCCTTGAACGCCAAAGCGCTGCTTGTCACCACAAAAGACGTACAGTACGGACCAGGAATGGTTTAGTGTGGAAGCTTTGACGTTTCCTACCGTGTTCGGTGTTGCCACGCTCTCTGATTGGCTCATTCGGCCTTGTACCGTTTTGCACGGCCCGTCAATCATTTGCCTCATTTGCCGGACGTATTGTACCCCAAGCAGCGCTTTGGCGTTCAAGGAGATATCTCCCACAAGGAAGCCAGCTTGAACCTGGGAGTTTTTGGACAAGGGTGTGACACAAACTCTCAACCAACGATGGCACCTTGGAGCAGGAGGACCGTCCGGGATATTGTCCACCAGAGGAGTAAGTTGTTTCCATTGCCCCAACAGCAAACCGCATGTCGGTAGACAGACATTGGAACTGCCTGGGGACTTCAGCCGAAAGGAACCATGCCGATTTGGTGCCCACATATTTACCTTAGGTAATCATCAGGAGTGAGCGAAGGTGCTGCATCCTGTTTTCCACTCGTCCAAATCGATATCGATATACTTAGAACAGTCCCATCCTCCGCCGCCGTCAATGGCGAAGGGGCTGGGCTAGTTTAGCCCCTGGTGCTATCTTACGTATGTATACGACTGCAGCCGCCTTCTGCATATGTAGGCAAGTCTTTGATCAGGTCGATCAATGCGGAGAAAGCATTTTGCATCCATCTTTCATGCATACAGAAGGAGAGGGTAGCAGCGGTGGGCCGAAGTGGTAGGGAGGAGAAGGGGGTAGGTAGATAGCGCCATCATCATGTTGGAGAAAGGGAGAAGAATATCAACCACCACCTGGGGACCTGTCCAATCACATTGCCTGGCGCCGACGCACTCTGTCTATCTCGACTGGAGTAGCACCGACACCCAAAGCTAACGCCGTCGTCGTATTGGTTGTGTGCCCATCGCGCTCTCTGCCCAAGAGCCTCCGGCCCATTGGAGAATCTGCAAACTCCTCAAGCAGACGCCGCCACTTTCCACGCATGATGTAACCACTTGGATGTGCGTACGTACGGATGTACGAATGGATGCAGATCGAGTGGGAAAACGGCCGAGTGAGCAACACCCGAGACCGAAACGCGATTTGCATACGGAATGCATGGTCAGCAACGCTACCTGGTGCTACGCCAACGTAATTTTTAGTTGCAGATCAGGACAGGGAAATCCGTCAGGACTTGGACGAGTAATAACATAGCATGAGAGCGAACAACGCCAAATAGTCAGCATGGGCCAAGTGTGTGTATTCCTGTTGGAGATCGGAATCTACCCTCGGTTTTCCCGGGGCTGCCTGCCCGCAATTGATGCCCACCAGGCATGTCAAAGGCCTCCTGAGACCGTCGAGATGCACGTCATCCTACATTGGGCCAGACGGGGATGCAAATGCGCAATGTAGGAAACCCTCCTAGTGTTCGACCCGCATCCACCCTTCTCTCTTTTGACGCGCATATACAACACCTTATACTTTTACTGACTTGCAGTACTTACTTCTTCTAGGCATCCCCATTGAAGATAAGATGCGGCTACTGCTGCTGCTACTGCTGCTGCTACTACTGCTAGAGGGCGGCGCGGTCGGTATATAGTGTCTCTGGTAGCCTGATGCGAATCGGCTTGCCGCATGTAAGGCAATGAAGATAGGATTGAATGTGCTGAGGTCGTGCTGTTGCCGCGTCAAATCAAATCGATTGTGGCACGACTATCAGGCCGTCGTCTAGACTTTCCTTTCCCGTCAGCGATTAATCCTCGTCGTCCGTACCGTACCCCATTAGAAGTAGGTACGTATCCCCCATCCTTTGGGGCCTGCCGCCATCGCCGGCCCCTCTCTCTAGGTTGGTAGGGTGGCAGTGGCTCCCAAACGATGGGCAGGCATACAAGTACAACGTAGTAGTACATGAGTACCTAACTTTCTCCAATTTTGTTTTATCATTCGTCTCAATCAATATCCCAGGACGAGCGGAAGTGGTGAACTGAGGAATGGTCGAGGCCAAGAAGGCTCAACGTAGCATCAGGGCACTTGTAAAAGCCACACACCCAACTAAAAAGTGAAACCACCTCTTTTCAGCTCTCGACATGTCTAAGTAAGTCATGTTGGCCAGTACATGTAGCTAGCTGTCTCTTTCGCGCCGGGTCTCAACAAAGAAATTCAAGAATTGAGGGCTGCCACACTGATTGCAAAGCAACGGTTGGTTTTGTTTTTCTTCTTCTTTCCTGGAAAATAAGCCTCGCGTCGACATGTGATAATTCTGCATCCCTCCCGGAATTCCCAACAACCACAATGACGAGCCATACCGTGTTGTCCATGATGATTTGCTGAGTTTCATTTCTTGTTTCCCCCAAAAAGCCCACACACACACCTACCAGTACACAGACACCCAAGGCGAAGAAGTTGGAAAGCCAGCCACACTTTACTACTTTAACCTTTTCTCTTATCGAGGGTAACACACAGCCAGCAATTTACTTTTCCGTGGATGACGCCGCCGTCCGCGCCACCACCTCCGCCCGTCCGACGTTGATTGGCGGAATGGGGGCGTCGCTAGGTGAAGGTCGAGGTCAGTCTCACCCTTCACTTCCCCTCCCCCTTAGTGTTGCAGCCACACTATGAATTCGGGGGTGTCAGTGGCACCAAGCTTTTAATCCTTTGTCACGATGCTGGGTGTCTCATGTCGCTTAATTAAAGAAATGATGCTACATACTTCCGCTTGGTCTCTCCGCTGTATTTTCCCTGCGCGACTTGCATCATTGGGGCGAGGAGGATGGGAGTAAGTAGACTGGATGGAAGGGGGAGGTGTGGAGGGGCAGACGCTGGGAAAGGCAACTCTTTCTCTCCGTAGGGCCCGTCACGTCCCTGGGTCTATCGCGGCTGGGCTATGGTTGTCGAGCGGAAAAACTACAAATGACGGATACAAACTCCTACTGAACCGCGAAAATGGAGGCTAGCAATGGGGGAGGGAGGCTCCGGGCGAGACGAGACACACCAGACCGATTAAACTTTCAGCAAAGATCGTGGCTGTAAGTGTATCATCAAGGTGCGAGCACACCTCCATCCACCATCGCGAGGTTTTGATGTCTGCCTACCAGGACAGCAAATTTGCCGCTTGTTCCATCATCTGCCCCGCCAGGTTCGCCAAAGATGGGAACCCGCTTCGATCGTATCGTGCCTGGTGGTTATCCGAGGAGAGACGTCGTGTGCGTTGGTTTGAATTCCAGTGTGAGATCCAAGAGCACGGCAGGCCCCTGCGAAAATAAACCGGTCAAGTCTCTTAAAAAAAATGAAGAGTTCCAATATTATACTGACATGTTACAGCTGGTTCAGTCCACTTATGCCATCGGGAGCAAGTGGAATAATCAAGATAGGTGCTGTCAATTCTACTGTATCCTGCAGCTGCTTGACGTTCCATTATCGCCAACTTGATATGGTTTGACTCGCGACCGTTGGCAACCGCCGCGCGGAGAGTGCTACGAAAGTGCGTCAAGGACGCGCCAAATGATTCGTCACGACCCGGAGATGGCATCGCGCCCTCCCGGTTCACTAGGCGGCTGGAGTCGGGCATCACCATTACCCGTTTGTCCATGGAGGATAACGTTGCATTTCAAGGCGATCAGATTCAATCAATCGACTTGGGCCCGAAAGGAAGGAACTGGGCAGAGGTGCATATATCTGACTCGCGATAGTACCGCGCAAAACAGAAGTACAGGCCCAGAGAAATGGCCCTAGTGCTGCCTACAAATGCCCGAAACGAAATAATCTCACTCACTTGCTGCGCACCCTTGGTGAAAAGGATTAAGAGAACGAAAAGATCCCTGCTTCGAAATTCTACGACATGGGCATGCTACTGGTCAACAAAAATGCAGGAACGGGTAACGCACTCGATCCTGGGATTGCCGTTGGCCAGAGAGAGAAGGGAGGGAAAAGCTCCAACGTTGAATTAGTGCCGCCGCAATCTCCTGACGGGACAATCATGATCTCGTCATTGCCTTGTAATTTGCTACCGAACCGGCGCCACTCTTTCCCTCCTGATCCGAACCTACAGCCAGCTAACCATCCCCATGGGGGCCATGGGCTGAGTTGATAGGCGGGGATCCTAGTAATACCTGCGCACATAACGAGGGCCATCGATAAGGTCCAGTGCAGCCTGTGCGTGTGCGTGTGTCGTCCGCATTGGTCAGCCAGCGAGTCAGGTAGGTACAGCTTATCCATCTACAAGGGATAGCAAAATCCGGGGGGTGGTGGAGCACCAAGACATGGCCTATCACACTGCTACATGACTGGCCCTCACAGCCGAACATACACGCTGTGGTAGAGTCTGGGGAAGCGGGAGAGAAAGAGACGAGAGATGCACGGATATAGGGGGATAAAGCAATCTGGACATCGGGATGTACGACTCACCTCGCGGCCCTGTGCCTGTATCTGGGTCTGCACTCGCACAGCATCGAGTTTCTCCTGGGCAGCACGGTGGCTCCGGATCTTGACCTGTTCAAGTCGCTGCTGAAGCTGGCGCGGCATATCCTGCGAGCCCAATGTCGCAATATTAGCTACCATCACACCTCTGAATTCGAAAATCAATTATGTCGCTCTGAGAGGGGAAGCGAAAATAACATCGATGTGTGAACGGTTTGCTTGCTCACTCACTCACCTGCAAAAATACCTCCCGCGGCAACGGTCCCATGGCTGGCCAGATCCCGTAATGCTGGAGCGCGGCGTTCAGCCCCCGCCAGGCGCGCTCGGGCTCGCCCGCCGACTCGACGGCCATCATATCGGTGAACCCCTTAAGGTTCAGGAGCGGCATGCCACCGTAGGGTAGCTGGTTCCGGCCCGGGTGCCGCACCGCCGTCTTGTGGTCAAAGTACCAGGCCTCGCAGCAGGCCTTGAGTTCGTAGTCGGCCATGTCCTCGCTCGTGTAGAGGAAGCTGCCGCCTTTGAGGTTGGACTTCCCTGTTGTTCGTTTCGTTCGTTCGGGTTAAGTTCTTGCTTGTTGGGAGATAGATGGCAGAAGAAAAAGGTCAAAAAGAAAATACAGGAACGAACGTACAAATGTTATCCTCGGCAAGAAACCCGTTTAAGTCTAGAAACGCCGATAACGTCTCTGGTCTGATATGCCCCGCTCGGCTGGGATCGAGACGCCCGAAGAAGGCGGCCATGAGCGCTTCGAATAGGGGCGTGGGCGCGCCGTCCGGGTGAAATAATGGCGTCCACCTACTGCCCATTGATGTGCCACCACCTCCACCCGGGGTCGACGACGCAGCCTGTGGTGGTGGTGCTTGGGAGAAGAAGGAGAATGGAGGCCGGGCATAACCAGTCCAAGCGCCTTGCTGGTACTGTTGCTGTTGTTGTTGGTGAGTAGAGGGTCTTGGTGGCAACGGTGGGTTCTCCTCTCTGGGCGGAGTGGGAGTATGGATTTCGTACCCCGGAGGTCGAGGTGGAATAGGCGGCGGGATGCCCATTGCAGACTTTGTACTTAGATGCTACAGAGCCTATGGTGCGTGGAAGTAGAGGAAGAAAAAGAAGCTTAGGTTGTGTAAGTAGGTATAGCACCAAGCTACTCGTACTCCAGTTTGGAACCGGTCCACGAGGGACTCTAACGGCTGTTCATCCTGACACCTCGAGTTCAAGGAGGGCTCCTGGAAGAATTCAGTTGTTCCCTTCCATAGCTTTGCATGTTTCCCCTCGTCCATAATCCAACTTCAGCCGCACCCAAGAGAGAAATATCTGATTGGCTTTCCTTAGCCGTACCAGAAACGACATGGACGCCAAGAAACGGTTATTGTTTTTGTGCATATGAAACTAGACTCTTCACGGGTTTCAGCTGGTCGTTTTGATTCAATCGGGGGCGTGGGTGTTCGGCAAATGCTATCTATACGGGAACTCGCAGAGGGACGGAGCGCCACCAACCCACCTCCAGCCATGTGTCACAGCAACAAGCAAATACCCGCTGAACAAAGGAAGTCTTACAGACCATCACGAGTCCCGCGTAAAAGAAACAATACTCACAACGACGAAGGCCAATGGTTGGTTATGTTTGGTATCATGACACATGGATGTTTATCATTCTTCATCAAGTAGGAGTAAATAAGTACATACTGGTTGTAGACGTTGTCACTTGAGCATTTTCATTCCATCTCCTATTCGATGGCCGAACCACTCCCCATAACCCCTTGCCCGAACCACTGCGCCACCGTCTTGAAGCGGTCGTCACCCTTGCTCTTGCCGAGCGCGTCCTTGAACAAGTCGTGCCGGTCCGCCCGCTCCTCCTGGCTCCGCTTCATCGCGCGCACCGCCATGTTGCTGCCCGCGCACACGGGGCACTCCGTCTCGGACCCGTCGTTGCCCCCTTGCTTCAGGCAGCGTTGGTGGAAGCTGTGCTTGCACAGGAAGTGGACGGCCGGGAGCTCGAGCGCCCCGCCGCAGCCCGGGCACCGCTGCGCCTGGAACACGGCCGGCTTGGACCCCAGTTCCGCGATCTCGGCGCGCTTCTGCTCCGTCTCCTTACGGAAACTGTTAATCTGTCGGCGGTTCGCCGCGATCTCGCGGCGCTCGCGCGATATGGTTTCTGTCAGGTATGGCTTGATCATGCCCATGGTGGCGACTGCGTTGGCACCCAGTGTTTGAATGACCTGCAAGGGGGCCATGAGCCCATCATCGTCAATACGCTTTAGCACGCTGGCCAACTCTTCTGGGCCCACTTCTTCAAGAACAGCTGGATCAGAGGTGAAGTATGCAAGTGCAGCAGGATAGAGCTGTGGCTCTTCGGGCCCGTACTTGCGCAGTGCCTTGATAGCACCACGCGTGTCTTTGGCACTAGTATAGGAGCGGAATATGTCAAAGAGCAAGCCTGATTGCTCTTTGACCAGTATTGTCCCGTCGCGGAAGGCTGACAGATGTGACAACAGCAGAATGTTGGAATTCTCGATTGGCATATCTCGCCCGGATATGAGATTCTTCGCCTTGGCCTCCCACTCCTCTCGCTCTTCACCCTTCTTCTGGTTGGCCTTGTGCAGATACATCTCAAATAGAGTCGTATACAAATCAGACTTATCTGTATCTTTGAGGTACTCTTCTTTCAGGCACGCCTCAAGGAATACGATAAATTCCTCTGGGTGGTCTATGAATGACGAGAACGCAGTACGAGGAGCTGGCGTTTCATATTGAGGTGCCTCAATCATACTCGGATCTATTGTCCGCTCACCATCGCCAACTTTTGGCCGGCCGGCCCCCTGAGACGGCGGCGTGGAAATGTTCGAGCTGTTCATGTAAGGCAAGGGCAACAAGTTGGTTAGGTTCTGGACTGCATTCGCAGTTCCAGTGGCAAGTCCGCCAAGTGCACCCCCGGATGGCGATGGAGGTCGCTCTGGAGCTGTTACATGGACTTTGGGTTTATATGACCCCGTGTAGTAGTCAATGAAAAATTGAGTCGCCTCTCTTGGACAATGCTCTAGAAGAACTCTTGCATATTTCATCAGAGTTGGATATGCCTAGGAATGTTGATTAGCTTAGCGCTTTCGATGAGAGGAGGACTACCTACGGCGTCGGGATCCAGATGCCAGATAAAGTCGAGAGCGTCCTGATAGTTCTTGGAGTCCTCTATCAGAATATCGACAACCAACTCATTCTCGCCATGTTTCGTGGCTAGATAAGCGGCTTGATCGAAGTACCCCCCTTGTCTGCACATGGTAATCGCCGTGTCCAAGTCGAACTTGAGGTCTCCTTCGGACTTGATGAACTTTTCCAACTTCTCGACGTCTTTGAGCTTGGCATAGCAGTTTAGCAGTAGTGTGGTGTGGTCAGCAGTGGCTTTATGGTGTTCATGCAATTCCTCTAGGTATTCAATCAGATTATGTATCCTTTGGGTATCAAGGAACTAGGCATGTTAGCTTATTTGAATGTGTTGTGCTTTGGTGCAAAAGCTTACCTTTCTGATAACTTGCGACGGCTCGGTATTGTCAATGGCTTTGATATACTGGCCCATGGCGTTGTCGTAATCGCCTTTCTGGTATAAGTGATCACCATACTTACGGTAGATAACATTTTGCTGTTCCACATCCATGCCTGACTCTTTAGCCAGGTTGATGGCCAACGGATACAGGTTGCGTTGGTATAGTAATTCTAAACGCTGCTGTAAACTCTTCTCATGGTATCGGTTGACCTTGCCGTCGTCTGTCAATATGAAGAGATCGCCCCATACTTCGAACATCTGCTTCACTTTGGAGATCAGAGTTTCAGTATGCGCGACAATTTGCAACTTGGGATCGACCATTGTGAATGTTGAGGCGTTGAAGAGCGACTCGGTGCTTCCGCCACCGAATCTACGCCGCATATTATTTGAGTCGCCATCTCTCGAAGAAGAAGAAGGCGGCGAGACAAGGGCGACATAGTCCTGGTATGTTGAGGCCAACGTCGTCGTGCCATCGTTGGCAAAGCATAGGCCCCTTTCATCCGCTTTGTAGTAATAAACGGCATCATCTCGGACCACAATGACATCGCCATCTTTCTTGTTAGTTGTCATGCATCCGACAGCACACCCAGAGTCCTCGACTGTTCGGGGTGGTTGCCCCTGGCCTTTGCCGGATATGACCAACTTCAGGAGTCGGGACGTCGTCGCGACAAAGAGGGTGTTCGCCTTGGCATCGCCTATAAATTCTACACCAGTGACTGGTTCTTCCGACTCGTATACGATACGTTGCTTAGTCCCGCGGTCGTGAATTAAATCGCCCCGTATGACTGTGACCGCTCCGTTCGCGAACCCTACTGCCAATTGCGAGAGGTCGTCGAGGGCCGTGAAGGCAGAAACCTGGAAATGTCAGCACCCCCATTACGCTAATCCAATCGCGCAACCATCCAGGATGGCTTACTGGGAACTGTTTCCTCCCATTATGCACATTGAGCGTGCTCAAACAGGTCGGAAGCCCGGTCTTCTTGACCGGTTTATCGAGGGCCCAAACTTTCAAGACCGGCTCGCTGCTCAGATCTTCCTGCTATCTATCAGCCAACGTGAACCATTATAACGGCGTCGGGATTACCTACGGCAACAGTGACCAAGAGACTTGTGCCTTCAACCTGGCGCATGTGTGTTATGCCAGAATCGTGAGCCAGGAAGCTCCGGACCACCTTCCAGGTCGGCCCAATAATGCGTACGTAGCCATCGAAGCTGCCAAGGAAGAGGCTGTCGGAGCCGGAGCAGACGCTGGATATCTCGTTGTTCTCGAAGAATGACCGCGTCTCGTCGTCGCCCAGTTTGACCTGGCTAACTTCGAAGAAGTCGAATGCTTTCCACTGCACGGTACAATTTGTGGTTAGTTTTGCTACTGGAAAATGCGGGCAATAGCTGTATGTAATGACGATTACCTACCAAAAGCAATGCCATGATCAGTTATCTGAGCGAGCGAGTGGAATTATCACGGTAGCATGGCGCGCTTGCTGTCGCGGTATTGAAGATGCTTAGAGGCCGCTGTCGTCACTCGGGTTGCTGGTGTGGAGCTAGCTTACCCCGTGGAGCGTGGAGTATGGAGGGAGTGGCTGTGCACGTGGCTTTGGCGCTCAGGCGATGGAAGCTGTTCCAGAGTCACCTGAACAACACGAGCTTCACTCTAAATCCTGGTTGCTAGTTCCAATGGAAATTTGTATTGGCGGGTATCATAACTTATTGAAATCTATTATGTTTTCGCAGGCATCTCATAACGCTAGATAAATGAGAGGCAGAGAGGGTATCTATGGATATAACTATGTGTGTTAAGCGCCCGTTTGTTTGCCTGCCTTCCAGCATTTGAACTGTTTACCAAAGCTTCTATCGCTACCTGCCTCATCCGCTCGCAAAACGGGGTTGCCCATATCAATCAGAGGAACCATTGACGGCCGTCCGTGGGCGCATTGGAAGGGCAGTGCACAGTCAACAAGCCTCTTCAGTAGACTCTTGCAATCATCCAAGGAGAGCAGGTCATTGAACATGATGGCACTTCTGCAAGCTCTAGAGTTGATCATGTCCAATATGCCTTGAGGGCATCTGTGGAACCTCGCGAGCCAGTGCAAGTCTTGCCCCAGACCGTCATTTTGTTGGCTACCCTGAAGATATGATTGCACAGACCAACTATTGTCGTGTTCTGAATGGTACCAAATCTCCTTTCTAAGCAAATCGATTAGAAGCCGGGGCTCGAGCCGGCATCGTTCAATGATAGCCGGGGGAAGGCGGGTGACCTTTAGAGACGGCTGGTGCTGGCTACGGTCTCTGGACTCTGCCGTGCTACTCGGGCTTATTTCGTAAATTATCCCCCAATGTTTCCCTAGTGGAGCGTACCGTTTGAACAGTGTGCGCTCCTGGGCCGTGATCTCAAATTGAAGAGCTTGGTCTAGGAGCTTAGTTCGGGCTACGAGGCCTTGCGAGGTGCCTGGGGTTTCGGTGTCGAAATAGTCCTCCATCAAGGCTTCCACGCGACACCGCTCATCAGCCGCGTGTTGGTCAACCATGACTAGGAGTGAAGGGGCATTTTCCGTGTACATAGTCCCATGGGGAGGCTTATGCTGTAAAGGGATCTTTGCGAATATGAATTTCTGATCAACTTGTGAGATCACCCTGGCCCCTCTTAAGGCTTCCTTCGAAACTCGCCCTTCCACATCGGCAAGACTCGCGAGACTACTGTCCTGCTTAAATTGGCAGCCCTGGATGCTCTTAGATCTAGCATCATTAAATGAGCTCGGAAACCCAGAAGAGATAGAAGCTGCTGGAATTGGCGCTTCCGTGGCTTCGAATATGGGGTTACGCCAGTGAGACAGCAAATCTGCTACCCATGTGTCTGTTTTCTCGTTTGTTTGAGATTGCCGTGGCTGCATAGACCTTGTCGTCAGAATGCGAAGCGGCTTGGTCCACACTGCATGATGTTTTTCCGATTGATCTCCAGGTGGTATTATAAAACCCGTCCGCGAGTATACGGCGGACTTTTGCTTCGTCATGGGATTTGTCCAGAGAATATAATCATCTTCATCTGTTGCTGCAGGTCCTGTTGAGTGTTGCTGGGGTTGGCAAGCCAATGATCTCACATTAGAAGACGTGTCGTCCGCGAATTCAGTGTCTAGAAAAGGGGGCCGAAGTAGACTTCCAGACGAGTCAAGTAGTGGCGGGTCTGTACGCTGAGTCCGTGAGTCGGAAGTTGTTGATCGACTGGGCTGCAAACCAGGCCGAGCTTCTGCATTCTTTAGGTCGGTAGTCTTAGATTGTATTGCAACCTGCCGCCCACTTTTGAAACCCGTGAATCCGCTGAAGATTGATTCGGATCTGTTGTGCACAGTGTGCAAATGAAGTCGTGTCGTTGCTAGATCGCCGATGGTGGGCTGGGAACCAATTTCAGCACCATGATCGTTGGCCTGGCTTGTTCTCGAAGAAGTTACGACCCTGCAGTTGTTTTTCTTAGGACTGGTTTTGGCCTTTTCTGACAAAGACGAACCAGTAAGGCTGCTTTGGAGCGGTTTAACACGAATCGGGCAGAAATGATGTCTCCTCAAGAACTCGGTGACAACAGCTCTGACAATGTCAACGGTGGTCTCCAGGTCCCGTCGGCCTTCGTTAAGAAAACCCTCAACATCCTGGACGGAGTTGACTGAGTTGCCAAGGCGTATCATCAGATAAAACATAGGCCAGCGGTCAACTCCTCTCTTTCCCCTTAGCTCTCTATTCGTGTAGCCATCTGTTTTGAACCGCCTGTCTTTGGTCCTCCGATCTTGTTCAGCTTCGCCTAGGTCAACGAACTCTTCTTGGTCTCCGAAACTGGAGTTGTAAAATACTTTGTTAATCTCGTCATACAGGATATTTGAGTTGTGCTCGATCAAGAGCGGTTGAACCCCTATACTGATAAACTGCATGCGTTTAGTTGCGACTGGTACTAAACAAACAGCACCAGTGACTTGTATCCCACTTGCCGATGCCTTCAGAGCCACCCATGATTCAGGGGAGACTTCTTCTGACAGACCAGCGGTATTAAGAACCCGGGAAATGTGGGAGACCAGCTGCGAGCGACGACCCCTATCCGATGCATCTTGTACCGGGGTTCCATTGCTCCGAATGGCTATGCTTTGTTGACGGGAAGAGTCGTGGGCAGAAATGCCAACAGGATTCGGCCAAGGAAGCGCAAGGCTTGCCAGAGTATACCTGAGCCGGTCCCAGTCTCTACTATATTGCCCCTTTTCGGCATTTATAGCACGTTGCTTCACCCGAACAGGCATAGATCCAAATAAATCCCTTACTGTCACTCGAGTGCCTTGGCCTGAGGACAGTCTCTTTTGATCGGGCAAAGATGGAGTATGGCGTGCTATAACCTCTGATTTATGGATCTTGACTGTATTCTGCGAATAGTGCCCATGGTGAAGAGATGTTATAGAGAGCAGCGACAACGCAGCCAGTGACGCCAAAAATGTCCCACTTCTTCCATGAAGATCGGTGAGAGGAGGGAATCTCGAAGTACCTTTGCAGATAAGCGTGTTAGTTCCGAAGCTCAGTGGGGTTCAGGGGCGTTCAACTACTGGGATCTTACAATGAGGTTTGCCAAGGCCACCACCGCCGTCGCGGAACTCTGCAGGAGGAATACCTTCACCGTTGTCTTCTACGGTACAATTACCTCGGGAATAATCGACAACGATGGTTATTTTGGTCGCCTTGGCATCCAGAGAGTTCTTTACCAGGCCGCATACTGCATCATTCAGCGAGGTTATTGTGATAGAGGACCTGATCTGATCAGCCACGTCAGGTGGCAGTAGTTTGATCGACATAGCGAGGAACAGATTAGATCTCCGAGCCCCATCTTGTGATGAGATGATACTAGTAGCTCGTGGGAGGTCTGAGCAGAGCTCAGCTCAAGTTGTGGCGCGCGTGTAGATCCCCCGTGCCGACATGTGCAGCATCCAGAACAAGAATCAAACGTCTGCGGCACTGTGATTAAGCGCAAATTAAACTCCGGGGGTCTGGCCGGGAGGAGTATTGATTAGCTCGACGTGAAGCTTATTGACGTGGGTGGTTGTGACGACTCTGCTGCGAGATTCGTGGAATCACGTGCCTTAGGCACAGGCGTCGTGATGCTATCCAAGGCCTAGAAAAGTATGGACAGGGCGAGCTGCTGAAGCTATGACGAATGCACTTCCTTTCAGGGTCTGGACTCTGGAGGGGCCTAGAATCCAATCTTGGGCCTGATTCTGGCCAGTGCAGACAGTGACGGGTTGTCGGAATGGGGCGCTTTGGGGTTTTGCGCTGCCCCATTTACCGTATTGGCTCGTAGTCAGCCTGCCTGTCACCCACCCGCGCTGTGGATGGGACGGTGGGATAGCCACTTTTGCCCCTTCAGACCCCCCTGTATTTCCTGGACTCTGGCCTGTTAGGTGCCAAATAAGGTGACATTGCGGGCGGTTTCCGCAGGCCTAGCACCCACAGTCTCAAGGACCCGAGCCCCCGAGACTGGATCACCAGTCGTCTTTTAGGTCGTTCGTCCAGCGACAATACGATTGGCAGATTGGGTCTCGATGCGATTCTCATCGACAGACCAGAAATCTGACCACACACAACTTCGGGTACCTGATGCACAAGGAAACCAAACCTCCCTTCATCCCAACATTTCATTGGACCACTTCATTAGCCGCTCAACCACTGCAACAGGCCCATCCATCAATTCCCGACGAGCCTACGACTAACTACTGATTACCTACCTCATCAGCAACCTACTTGGACTTGTGCGATCGACGGTGCTGCACCGATTGGACCTTTGCAACGAAAGCGCGGTTCATTCGACACACCTGGTACGTCGGTATCACCATCACACGTCACCCGAGCTCAGGCACCAAGAGCCTTCGTCTAGGTTTCTGTCACGCGAAGCCCAAGAAAGTCAAAGATCCATCTCTTACTTCGTCCTCTGGAGCCCCAGTGGCTGTGCCGCCAGTGCCTGACTATCTTTCCCCGTTCCTGGTCCTGGTTTCGCGACAGAAACGTTCCTGCTGTCACCATCATTTTCTTACTGTTGTCCGACATTTCTTTACCATCACGGCTTGGTACTCATCGTCCGGGGCGTAGATATCTTGCACAGAACGGTGCTTAAATGGCCATGACGGAATCCCCGACTCGCGCTGTTGGTAAGTGCCCGCTTTATGTACTACTAGCGCACAAATCCATCCACGCAACCATTACTTCACTGTATGGCTATCCTCATGAACCCCAGCTCTAACGAGATACCAGATGGGCAGGAGAGGACAGGCCGTCGACGGCCCTTTTCGAACTGGGTTAAAAAGCTCGCCAACTTCAAGAATGGCTCCTCGTCAGCCGAGGCGGGCAGCAGCCGACACGGCCAATCGTCCAAAAGAGATGGGAACCACAAAGCCTCCAAGAAGCGAGGGCCGAAACTGAACAACCCCTACCCGCAATCGGGACATGTGGGAGGAGACCATCATAGCCACCCCTCACTCACGACAAATAACACGGGCGTGACGTCGGTAGTCTCGCGCAGCCAAGAGTCACTCCATTCCTCCATGCAAGGCATTGCGCCTCCGCGATCCACCGCTCCTACCGTCTCGACCGAACACGATGCTTCGTTGTCAATCAATACCCCCTCGCACATGGCGTCGTCCGTTGCGGGGACTAGCCGGACCGCCAACGGTGGACTGGACTCGAGAAAGGGAGGAGACAGTACCTTTTCATCGCCCGCCCCTTCAGTACGATCATTGACGACGACCTTGACGACTATTCAGTCCATGGCCGCCAATGGCAACGTGAATAATACGCATGGTACGAACCAAAACAACAACAACCTGCAAGCAGTCCAATATACCCAGCCGTTTCCCACTGCCTCCCCTGCTTCGGCAATACCTCCTCATATGGCCCAGGCCCAGGCCACCCATCCCAGCACGGGGGACACCCCACGACCTATAATATGGCAACTGCAAACAATCTCTTGACTGACAATGCGTCCATCCTTACGCTGGCTTCGTCAAGCAACCGGCACCGACGACGGTCTTTTGACACAGACGCGTCGGTACGCGCCCTAGCCCCATCATCTTTGTGGGGAGGTTCTCGAGAAAGCCTGCCACTGAGCGTACTGAGTGCGAATGTGGATGGCAGCGGCAATATCCCAACCACACCCGGTCTGCACCAGACGACTTCGCGCATTGCGAATAACGAGCGGACAAGCATCTACTCTGCCACGGGTGTGGTCCCCACCTTACCGAGTGAGAGGAATAGCTACTATGCCAAACAGAGTATTGCCGGCGACGCCACTAGCGTACGAAGTGGGCTGCTGGGACATGGCAGAGCAGACAGCATCAGTGGAAGTGTTGGCGGGGTCGCCAGCCCTCTTGCCAGTCCTCTGGAAGTATCCGAAGGAGAGCATGTTGATGAAAAGGCCGAGGGTGTCGTTTCGACCGACCATGCCGAAGGCCGGGAGAAATAACGGTCTCATTGGGAGAATGCATACAAACAGTGTAACAGTACGTAGAGATAGGGCTCTACGGCTGCATGGAAGGTTTCAAATCTGCGGTTTCAAGCAGAGTTTCTTAGAACACGCTTCACGGAGTTGGGGTGGTAAGTAAAGGGGATAAACGGGGTGAATTCTGAGATCGGAAATAGCGCTGGGATTTGGGTATGGGGCAAGGGACCACCAAGGGAACTCGGGAGTCACGATAAACAACAAGATACCCCAATATTGGATTCAAACCAAGATTGATTATGGCAGCACCGTACGAAACAGCACCTCAAGACATTGTGTTGGAGCGTTATCAATAAGCCACTTAGAAGTCATATGGCAGGGTGTTACTAAGATATCAACACCATCGCTATAGCCTAGAGTCTCCGCGAAGCTTGCACATGCTTTTATCATACGTCATGCAGTGGTCTCGAGCAATCTACTTTCATACGACTCTTACGGCAACATATGGAAGTATATTGGCAATCTGAGACGAAGGCCCTAGCGTACCATATGTCAACCGAATGACTTCAAATCAATGAACACCCAAAGGGTTCCATAGGCGAGACTGTGTAAACCAACCCGTTCCAAACATCATTATATTGAAATTGACTGAACCCCTATCTGATATCTAGAAATTCCTCTTTGCGGTGATATATACAGTGAACGAGACAGATCACCAGCCAAGCCAATCCCACAGGACCGGCGTGGGGTGTGGTCAATCGTATGCAGGCAAGTGGCATACATACATCATTACTCACTTAGGTAAGGTTACATACTTTCAGGATCTACTTTAATGGAGGATAGCCCCTCACCTCGCAACACATGACCGACCACCTGCACCACAACTTAAGTTTCCATTCCTCTACTTAAGTAACTCACCTTCCTACATAATACAGTCTAACCCTTCCCCACGCCTCACACGTAGGAAAATATGAGCGCACCAACAAAAGGGACAATTCGCTTGGCCACGGCCTCGCCGGCGACCCAGGCCACCACCCGGGCCACGCTGTCCCAGCTCCAGCACGTCGCCTCGCGCGCCGCAGCAGCGAGGGCCGACCTGCTATTGCTGCCCGAGGCCTACCTGGGCGGCTACCCGCGGGGCTCCGACTTCGGCTGCCGCGTCGGCGCCCGGACCGACGAGGGCCGCGGCGAGTTCCTGCGCTACTTCCAGGCCGCCGTCGACCTGGGCGACACCGTCGGGAACGGCGCCGGGGCCGGGGACGCTTGGGTCAAGCGGCAGCTGCCTGGAAATCAGTCGCCGGAGGTCGCCGCTGACGATGGTTCTACTGCCAAGGATCCGAAGAGCACCGCCGCCCAGAATCAGCGGGGCGACGGGACTCGCGAGGAGCTCGAGCGCATTGCGCGGGATACAGGCCTCTTCATCGTCGTCGGGCTCGTCGAAAAGGCGGGCGGCTCTCTGTACTGCTCTGTCGTATACGTTTCGCCGACCCAGGGAATCATTGGGAAACGGCGCAAGGTCCAACCAGTAAGTCATTCATGTTTCTGCCTAATGCTTCTCCTTTTTCTACTTGGACAGCGGATCTTGTTTAATAGTGAAGATGGAATACTCGAATGAGCAGTCCATCTACATGCACCACACAACTTGAACGACACCCATGGCTCTGGGATGCTCTTTATGGAAAGTTCCACATCCTATTGGGCGGCCTTAGGTTCAATATTAAAGCCGGTCATTGCAATATGATCTCATGGCCGTTTGTTTAATACCCCCTTGGCGAATCGGTTGCTAGAATGCTTTTCCAGTGTTTACCCAGAATACGTTTGATGTTGGTACAGCGTGTATAATATACGATATGAAGATTCAGGAGAACCCAAAGCTTTCCTGGCCATAGTTGGCCCCGTCAAGACTATATAGGCCAACTTACTTTTGACAACTGGGAATTGAGCACGAGGCTGACCAGTCCAACAATTTAGACTGGAACTGAACGCCTGATCTGGGCCCAGGGGTCACCAGGTACACTGAAAGCCGTAACGACTACCATCCGCGGTGTGCGTATAAACTTAGCGGCAGCCATCTGCTGGGAGAACTACATGCCGCTGCTCCGCCAGTCCTTATATCAGCAGAATATCAACCTGTATCTGGCGCCGACCGCGGACGGCCGTGATACCTGGCTCGGATTGATGCGCACCGTCGCACTTGAGGGCCGCTGCTTTGTTGTCAGCTCCAACATGTGCGTGCGCGGCAGTAGCCAGCAACAACAACAACAAAGCGAGAAGGTCGGTTCGGCGGCGGCGGCGGCGGCGAGCCCTGCATCAGCCCCTTACGATCGGGACTCGCCGTTGTCTCGGGTGGCTTCTCCGCCTCAGGCTCACCATGGCAGCACCACCAGGAGACGTAACTCATGTCTTACTGAGGAAGGGTTCGAGATTGCCCTCCCGCGTGCTGCACCTACCACCACTTCCGGCTCCTCCTCGCCGTCTAGGGCGAGGAAGGAGAGGAGGCGGTCGATCTTTGACGAGGACGGCAACGAGATCGTGTTCCCCTGCGACGGAAAGGAAAAAAGTGTACCTGCCGCAGACGTGGTGGTGGAGGAAGACGAGGGGGTCGATGTCTCGACCGTGGACGATGCGCATAGGCAGAAGCAACAAGTTACCAGTGGCGCCGCTATGGCCGGGAAGTCGATGGCTACCGCCGCTGACAACTTCTTAACGCGGGGTGGCTCTAGCATCATCGCACCTGATGGTGACGTGATTGCCGGGCCCCAGTGGGAGGATGACCACGGCATCATATACGCCGATGTTGATTTCGAAGATTGCATCAGGGGTCGTTTGGACCTCGACGCCGCTGGCAGTTACTCGAGGTATGGATCACGCAGTTTCCCCTTTTCCCATCTTCGACAATCGTTTGCTGCACCTATGTCCTTGATTCCAACCTCTGAGCTTCTGCTGATACCATGATTCTTACCAGAAATGACTCGTTCAAATTTTCGGTTGAGGGACTCGATCTTGACCCCTTGCCATACTAGATCACTTCGAACTTCTTCGTTCCGTAAGGTGGAAATGGATTTTTTATGAGGGAGGGATTTGACATGCTTGGATTCGGATGTGAACTCAACTCTTGTAAATTGGAGATTGTATAATTGTGAATACGTATTTAGTTGAGAAGAACAAACCCGTGTTGAACAAAGTATCCGTTCTTTGGTCTCTGCGTCCCCTATCATGACTCCTTACTCCTTGAAGAAGCAACGCTTCGTGGCTAATGCGAGTAAGTCAGGAGTGGCTGTGACATTGTGGCTAGTGCCAACCCATTCTAGCAGTTTCCGGGCCCAATCAGAAAATACTCCCCATGCCAATAAGTGGAAGCGTTCTGAACGGGTCTTATACCCAACCAGAGGATTCTAGAAGCTCCATAAACGATCTATACTCGACTTCAGCGGCTTATACGGTTCACCAATATCACTTACCACAGTAATCACATTTTCATTATTACTACTTAATTAACACAAAGGCAGGCATGAGATATCTACGTCTACCTCACACCATCCTCCTGAGATCATCCGCAACAAGTGGGCTGCACCACCACCAAACACCCCCCAGGGCCACATCTGCCCTCTTCACCAGACCCTCACCTCAGGCACGGATAAGAACCATGTCTTCCTCCACCTCTTCCACCAGACCTCCCAACCAGGACACCGCATCATCAACCCCTGCAGATCAAGCAAACCCCTCAAATCACCAGCCGCTCCCCCTCCCGGAGCCGCCATCAGCAGGAAGCGAGGACGTCTCCGCTGCACGCCAACTGGAAGTCGGCGGCGAGGGCCTCAAGCTCGACCACCTGGGCCCCCTGGTGGTGCACCAGGACGGCACCATGAGCCGGATCGGCAACTGGGGCGAGATGAGCGAGCTTGAGCGGGAGAACACGCTGCGGATCATTGGCAAGCGCAATCAGATGCGGCTGAAGAAGCTGCGGGAGGAGGGAAAGTCTGGTGCAGCCCCTGCCGCTGCCGAGGGGGAGGTGGAGGCCGGAAAGCAGTAAGAAAGGAAAAGGAAAAGGGGAACGGGAGTTGTTCGTCAGCCCGGTTCCAAACAAGACTATTGTATAGTTTCTAGAATTAATATAAAATTGCATACCAGAAGCCTCTTGCCCTTTGTGAGTAACTAAAGATTTCTTACGATGAATGATGCACAAATCAAGGTGGTATTTGCCAACTGCTGGAGAAGAAAACCGTGAAAGCGATTAAACGATGAAGGTAACACATACACTACGTATAAATGCAGGCCAAGAAGGTGCGACGCATATCTTGTACGGTCATCAATCATTGCAATACTTGGCCATGCATATTACAGCATCTTCCCCCTTGGGTTTAATCACCTAGCAGAAAAACCGGGTAAAATTATGTCATCAACTCGGGGGAAACAAAATCAATAGTCGTGGTTCAGTGTAAATTCTCCCACAGGCAACAGCTATCAGTTCATAAACTCCAAAAAGGGGGCCTTGTCATGTTTCCATCTTATGCCAGCGAGAGTCGGATGTCTTGTCCTACTAAGCACATATAACATAACCAGAAAAACACACGCATATGTTACCGGCCTACATCCTTCCTATAAATCAAAGAATCCTTCCCCACTAACGCCTCTAGCATGACGGTCATCATGGTCTAATACCAAAACTCGTGCATCAACTAGACGCTTCGACCTCTGTTGCCTTCGATTCCTTTTCAGCACTGCCCTTGGAACTTGATTCTTTGCCCACTTCCTTGAGGGCGGCAAGCAATTTACTGTTGTCCTTGGCATCCTTGTCATCCAGCTTCCCCATGACGAGGTTCTTCAACCACTTGTTCTCGGTTTCAAGGTGCGTAATTCGCTTCTTGAGCTCCGAAACTTCTTCGCCCAGCTCCTTTTCCCGCTGCTCGAGGGCCTGCTCGCGAGCCTTCTTCTTGACTCGGAAACGAGCACTGGCAGCTGTGTTTCGACGACGCTTGTCCTCTTCGGCAGCGACTCGGGACTGTTCCTCGAGGCTCATCTGCCGGGAACGACGGGCCGGGTGTGACGGGGCTGCTGGCTTGCTTGCTGCCTCGGACGGAATGCCATATGGGCTTTGCTGAGCTGCCGCTGGAGGATAGACAGATTGCGAGCTTGGCTGAAGCGGCTGCAAGGCCAAGCCCTCAGTGTATGACGACACAGGCGCATTCGGGTAATGGGCGAAGTTGAAATCGAATTCGTCTAGAGGCATGATGTCAGTGGAGGCCTGTGACAAAGAAACGCGGCGTCGATAAGGTTTCGGCTATTCATTTGAAAACATGTGGCAAAGCTCTGACGGGTTTCGATAGCCATCAACCCAGGAACCTGAGCAGTAAACGCCATGGCGATATCCCAAGGTGGGCTTCAGTGATGAACTGAACTCTTCCCCCAGACAACCCAAGATCACGGGGTATGGTACCATAGCGTCGATTGCGCCATAGCTCGGCTAATGTGTATGTAAGCCCGCGAGGCACTTGCCTGCAGCTCAAAAAGGCATGTAAAATGGGGCTCTGCCAATCATCCCAGACGAAAAAAAACAAGGAATAAAATGAGGTAGCGTGGGGTATAGAGAGAGGGCCGACAAGATTGATTGGCTGTTCCGTGATAAGCAATGCGCATCCTGCTGCTGGAAAAAGGGCGACAGTTGATGCCGAGGGCATGTACAGCTTGCAGTTCGCCCCCCAGTCACCATCGCACAGCATAATCACCCAATGCGGGGGTTTGATGCGATCATGGCCGAATGGAAGCCAAGCATGCAAGACGTGAAACGAAATGCAAAAAAAACCAGAACGAGTCCAGAAAAAAAGAAATGACGATTTATTCTATCGTCAACTTACCAGCAACAGGAGAGGTAAAATCCAAGGCCAAGTTGGCAGCCGGAGCCGCAGTCGTGGTGGCGGTGGCGGCGGCGGCATCAGTGTTTTGAGCACTGACTTCGGCCTCTACCGGCGCGTGCAACTCGGGTTGCTGCGTGTGACTCCAATCGATGAAATCCCCGGCGAACATGGAGAGATCATCGTCGACAAAGGTCTCTTCGGGAGACGTCTCTTGGGTCGAGACCTCGTTCAAATTATTGAGGTATTGAGAGAAGTTGAGATTGCGGCGCCCCCCCGTTCCCTCCATTGTAAAGCGACATTTTTGCCAGTCCTTAGCGACCACACGAGAAGTCGCCTGTACTGCGTTGATGATCCAAATCCTGCCCAAGTCCGCAACAAGTCGTTTTTTCCCCCTTTCCTCGGATTTGATTGACGGTGCTGGCCAGAAATGCGTTCGAAGCCTCAACTTTTGTGGATTGCCAAAGGTGGGTCGGGAAACAAAGCAGGCGGTAGCCGAAGTTCGCACAAAGCGGGCTGCTGGTGGTGAGTCGACAGAGGTTTGAGGTGTGCAGCAGGTTCAAACCAGAAGCAGCAATTGGCGATGCGGTGCAGTTGTCGTCGTGTGTATGTATCTCAGGTCTCGAAATGCTGTCGAGAGGCTGGTATGGGGTTGTTGTAGTGGTATGGAGCAAAAGAGAGGAGCAGGAAGGGAAGGAAAGGAAGTCTAGTGTTCATTCCCGAGTCGGATGGGAATACCGTCAAGCTCACCCGTAAAACGACTCCATCATTGATCAAGGATTAGTCAAATCATGGACAAAAGGCGCAGTGACACCACCCCTAAGCGTGGGGTTGATGGCGGGCAAGCGGCAGCCCTGATTGGCCCCGGCGGCCTAATTTACAGAGTACTTCCTGAGTAGGGCGTAAGAAGTGCGCCCACATGGCCTGGCTTCTCGCGCATACCTAAATGCTGATATTCATCCGGAACGCGCACGCTTGTATAGAGTATTACACTACGAATCAGAATATGTCTATCTCTAATACTGGTGAGGTTATACTATAATTTATTGTTAAATGTCCAGCAACTGGCCGACAATTGTGCGCACAGACATCACGAGAGAGACGAACAAAGAAAGAAAAAGAAAAAGAAAAAAGTCATCTCCCACTCCCCAGTGCCCCTCTTCCGAGTTGCTTAACCGCAGCGCCCACTGCCCTCCAATGATTGGAGGTGGAGTGGTCCTTCGGCTGGATACGGCAAGCTACGAGGTACTTGCCTTGACCTGGCTTGACCTGCATCATTGATTTAATACTTTTGATTTCAAAGCAGGCCACTTTGCGACAGGGCCACCAGCTAGCTCGCAGTGCTTGTGCAGCAGGGCAGTTGGCCAATTTTTTGTTCGTGCGTTTTCTCTTTCTAGGCACATGAACATGTGGAATAGAACTACAGTATGACGGGACCATAACGATCCCTTGCGTCTATCTTATCGACCACCCGGCGTTACATATAGCGTTGTCATTTCAGGCTGGAATATTCAATATTCGCATCGATGCAAAATGCATTATTCGCATGGATGCATAGTATGCAGACGCTCGGGCAATTAATAACGATTTCAGTAAATTCGCTATACAAATTGGCATCGTCCCTTCTAAGCGTTGGCATCGTCCGACGGTGACCCCCGTGACTTCCCCTCCCTTTCGAGAGGGCGGATTGGCGGAACGCGAGATCAGATTTCATGAAACGCTCCAATTACATCATACTATTCCATTATTCCATTATTCCATTTGTATGGAATATTCAACTATTCAGGGGGCATAGTTGAATAATGCATTATTCGCATACTATGCGCATATTGTACAACGCTAGTTACATATACAAGATACGTAACCCTGACACACCACCTTCTGAATTCTGGGGTCTGATCATGTGTTGGACAAGAACACGAACTCAGGGACTTCTCCATTGCATGGTATTGCCTAAAAATGGATTATAAGTGTAGCCTCTTTTCCTAGCATCCCTTACTAAATAAAGACTGCTGCGCACATCTCAATAGCTGTGCTCACCGCCTGAGTTTCGAACAAGTGCCTCTCTTTGCTGTCCTCGTAAAGCTTCGCGGTCATGTCCCGATTGTTGGCTTATAAATCAAAGCAGTTCCGGTGTCTGAACTCGGCTCAGAATGCCTAATCAGGTATTTAAAATCGGGCTTCAATCGCCGAGGCCCGGAGAGTACATCAACGTGATGTAGAGCTATGCATCTAGGGTCCAGCCTCACTACTACTGGATGCTGTAGTCACTTACGTGAAGGTATACAGCGTAATCTGTATCAGTTGAACAATACGTGGCTTTTAACAAAAAAGATACCACGATAGTTACATTTTCATTTCACTAACTTCCACATACCATCTTTTACCTTTTCCAACCAGGTTTCTTGCGATGGTGCCCCTGCCTTGTGAATTCGACACTATACCTAAACTACCCACCACTGTTGGCTGTGCCAGAACATGCCAAGTGATCTAGATCTGGGTTTGTGGGGTTGCTAACCGCTTAGGTAAGCTGGCACTAATTATGCATAGTTGCGTGCATGTACTGTAAACATGTGCATTCAACTCAACATCAAGATTGGGCGACAGCATTGACGCGATTAACTGATAATACAGGACTTTCTCAAGAGCCAGATAAAATTGTAAACATTTCCCCAAACGAGAGAGTGAAATTTGCAACACCATTTGACGGTACTATCAACAATTTAGTTCGCAGTCGAGAAGGCCGGCAGGTTTTACTCTGTACAATCTCGACGCGTTTTGACGCGTTAGCTGCTGCTGCTGGCGGCCACCAGCATCATCAATCTGCAACACGTAACAAGTGAAGCGATTGCAAAAACATGGCGCGCCTTTCTGTGCCCACAACCGCTAGGTTGCCATCGACATTACCAGTAGAGACCTCAAACAGTGCGGTGGTCAAATTGCTGAACCGCCTATCCAGGCCGTCTCTCCTTTCTATGGTGTTAGACTGGCTGGACCCAACCAATCAGTCACTGTGTCCACCTTTGCTGCAGAGCAGAGATGACGACGACGATGACTTTTATCCGCCCGCCGGCTCGCTGGAGGAGCTGCGGGAGATCTACAGTGATATGCAGCAAAGGAAAGGGAGCAAGCGGGAGGTTGTGGACCGCATCGTCGAAGGAGACTGGCGCAATGGCGTCACGCTGTACCAACTGGCAATGGCGGACATACAGTATCTCTACGACCATCCGGGCTCCTTGAAGTGGACTGCCTATAAGATCCAGCGGCTCAAGACGCCTTCGTCGGAAGACGCCGCCGAGGGGCCCCAGAAGATGGACAAGGAGTCCATGCCCATTCCGCGATTCCACCCGTCCACCTTCGTGCAGAACCTCCAGGCTGAGGTCCTCCCCGACATCAAAGCCCACTACAACCTGGACCGGCCCGAGGGCATGCCGCTATGGCTGCTACGCATCTTCATCCTCGACTCGCCCTACAACACGGGCCTGGCCGTCTCGAACCGGACGGGGAGCGCGCCGCGACAAGCTTCGACGCGTCCCGGACCGTCTACATCGCCTTTCCCGACGCCTCCCCCCACGTCTACCTGTCCAACTCGCAGAGCACGGGCGCCACCACGACGGGCGAGTCCAAGTCCCTGCGCGCGCTGATCGTCGAGGGCATCCCCAAGGCCATGTCGCGCCCCCGCGAGCGCTACGCCCTGCGCCTCGCGGGCCACGCCACCCGGAACCTGGCCGAGCTGCTCCACGTCAAGGGAGCCGGGCGCTCCAACGCGGCCGGCGGCGGCTGGTCTATTTACGCCGCTGACGACAACAGGCGGACCGACTCCCCGCTCAATCCGGTCTTACCCACCCCGCCCCTCTCCGACGAGGATGCGGCGGAGAACTTGGCCGGCAGTGCGCGGAAGAGGCGCGCCTTATCAACGAAAACCACGCACGACAAGTACCGGCAAGAAGCCAAACAGGCCAGGCTTGTTGCGCAGGCCAGATTCGGCGACTCGGCCAAGGCGGACGACGGGAAGGGTATTGAACGCGTCGACATCTTGATTGAAGATGCCTTCCCAGACGGTCGCCGACGAGAGGGCGATGCGGAAGACGGAGGAGAAGACGACAGTTCGTCGCAGCAGCATAAGAAGACCAAAGGACGGAAGAGTGGGGCCGACCTTGCGTTTGAGAGATCGCAGGACGACGATGATGCGGATGATGCCCGAGACTGGAAACCCAAGGTGCGGCTCACTTTCCATGGCAGCCATGTGTTCGCTGGTATCCGACAGCTCGTAGAAGCGGGCATCGTGGACGGAGAGCGGATGCCGGGCTGGATGACGGGCGAGGAAGGCGTTACGATAGGGGCTGTGCGGCATGGGAGAATAAGGGGTCACAAGGGATCCGGGCTGTAAACATCTACATGTTGCGAAGTTCTCATGATGAATGATTAATGATTTATCAGTACAGTTGGGCAGTATGGCTTGGGATACTAAGGATATCCGATAGGGTATATAATCCAGTAGCATAATCCAAGAAGCAAAACTGCCAGCCTTGATCACCAGCGCCGGTGCGCCCAGCCGTCTAGTGATCTATTTAGGGGTAATTCCATTCACTTTGCGTGTTGTCTAAACATCTAGTCCAAACACCTTGACCGTATTCTTCCAAGCCGCCTCGCATACCTCTTCTTCGCTGACTCCTTTGATGGTCGCCACGATCTTGCTGACACGCTCGATCATGCAGGGTTCGTTGCGCCCCTTGATCATTGCACCCTCTACCCACTTCTCCTTCTTCACCGTTTTCCATCGCTCAGGGATCTCCGGCTCTTTCTTTTGAGGCTTCTTGCCTTTCCTCTGCGACTGCTGCTGTTGCGATGGTCTTGGGCCGTTGGGCGTTGAAGCCCCACTGCCGGTCGCGGACGAAGCAGCATCGGTCACAGCCGCAGCTGAGCTGGGCGTCGAGGTACCCGGTATCGTCGACTCGGACAAGGACTGCTGCTCCTGCTGTTGCTGCTTTTTGGTTTGTTCGACGAGGAGCCTCCACCCTTCGTGGCTGGGGCGCACCTCGCACCAGGGCCCATCCGTCTCGAGCATGAGGCGGTTGAGGTGGATCTCCCGGACGACGGCGCAGTTGTCGGCCGTCTTGAAGCTGCAGCCGTTGGTACCGATGTAGAGCCCGAGGTCCATGAGCTCGCGCATCTCCTCGGCGGTGCCCGTGAAGCTGTGCACGACGCCGCCCCTTTCAAGGCGCTCGAGCTTGACGCCGAACTTCTCCTTGAGCAGGGCAACGAAATCCGCGTGCGCCGCGCGCGAGTGCAGGAACAGGGGCAGCTGCGGCTTCAGCGCCAGGACCAGGTCCAGCTGCGCCGCGAACGAGTGCAGCTGGATCTTGCGCGAGCAGTAGTGCAGGCGGTCGTAGTCCAGGCCGAACTCGCCGAAGGCCACGAGCGACCCCGGGGCACTGCTCTGGCGGGCGTCTTCGATCAGCTGGCGCAGGTCCGAGATGATCTTCTGCGTCTTCTCGTGGTCCGGGTCGTGGTCCTCGGGGATGGGCGCCAACGGGTCCGGGTCACAGGGCATGGTGTGGCCGTCCGTGTCCTCATGTTTGTTGGCACTGCTGAAGATGGCGCTGGAGCATGGGTGGATGCCTGCCGTGGTATAGACAGTGCCAGCTGCGATTCGATTAGTCATCAAGGGGGTTTCTCAGGCTGTTAGACAACACCTCAGGAGACACGTACGATATTGCTTGGCTATCTCGAGTGCTTCTCTAGAGCTTGTGAAGTCGGAGCCCGTGACTATCAGTTTAGTGCATCCGACCTCTTGAGATCTCGATATCACGGCGCTGAGATCATCAGGATGCCGTTGGGTTCCATGGTGTTTGCCACGGAAAATGGGGTCGGCAAGGTTGATACCAATCTACAGAAAAGAGGTCAGCCAGTATCGCCAGAGCCTGGGCGCGTTGCGTGAGTTACATCAATGTAGCGAGGCTTGTAGGCCAGGGCTTGAGTTGCCGCTTCAGGGGCCGGGGTCAATATCGACGTGGACGGCGATAGCTCCGACGCCATGGTAGGCAGCGATGATGAAATGGGCCTTGCGCAAAAGCGGGTTGAACAGAGTGGGAAAAGAGATTTAGCTCTAAAACTGGAAGAAACGAACAACGAGGAACTACGCCGTATCATGGACTTTTGTACATGATATAGAAGCATTGATCTATCTCACATGCAGGTCTTGATGGTGACTCACGACTCAGCTGAATAGTCATATAGGGCTGTGTTCTGCTTACCAGCCAGTTGTTTTACTAGCTGCCACCAGTCTTGGATACAGGCAGTTTCGTATCGATTTACCGAGTATGCACTGACCACGTGCTTTCGTGTTAATGCAGCCCGCCCATGCCGACTTGCATGCACAACACCTATATGAGATACCGTATTTACGTCAATTGTGTAGAGTATGCAGTGCTTAACATATGTATGATATCCCCCCTCATAGTAGGAGATCTGATGTAGACCCTGGCAGTGGCGTTGAGGAGGGGCGCTTCGAAATCGACATGAAAAGCCAAGCTGCCTAGGTATATATCCTACCATCCTTCCCATACTACCACTCATTCATTGGACATAGTAATCGGTGGGCTAGTAGAGGGTATGCTGTCAGGGGCTGCTGCTCCTATTATATAGACATACCTATAGCCGCCTATAGTATTTCATCAGACTTCGGCTTTACCATATAGTGGCTACTAGAGGGACAACAGGTTGCTTTATAATCCTTAGATGGGAAATCTCTACAGGCCCCAGAATGCTGTCCGGGAAACGGAGACTTGCTACGTGGGGCTTGGCCTAGCAACGGCAACGCAAAATGCGACGGTGCAGACTGGCGTGGATATGCTACAACTTCGAGACAGGGGTAACGACAGTCTGCAAACTGCCCATGATAGGGCTCTATGTCATTGATGTAATGAAGTCTCAGACGCATGTACAATGATTATATCATTCGGTAAAAGTTAAATAAAGACTGTCAGTGCCGACTTGTCAAGAGAGGGGTGGCAGAAGCCCCAAGCCCAACCCCACCAATGTGCGCGTAAAGTGGTTTTTAGTGAAAAAGCGCGTCCATTGGCGTGTTAATAGGCGTCCAAAGCCCATCCTCCCCTATCCGATTTCTATCCCTCCCCTGTCGAGCTGATTAATGCAACTGAAAAAAATACCCCCAGCCTCTGGTGTCTTTGTAAGAGATCCCATGTACCTTCCTAGGTGTCTTCACATTAATTAATTGATCCGAGCTTGTTTTTGACGCGTTTCCTACCATTAAGAGGCGCGTCTGCACGCGATTTCCATTTAAATTGGCCCGCCTTTGCAAACTCGACGGTTGTTCCTCCAACACCCCAACTTACCACTCAACAACACACAACATTTTACAGTACAAGCATCTTCTACTCCCTTCCCACAGTAGATGCTCCTGCCTGCAGATTTCTGAGGCTTGATAAACTAGAACGCATACTTTGCTCTAGAACGTTGCTCATACATCCTTTGTGATAACTGATCTATCCATCTCCTTCGGGCCAGAAGACACTCGACCTTCTTCGCCATGTATGTCAAGAAGCGTGGTATGTATCAGATCTCTTTCCTACCTCCCTACGGCAGCCGACTCACAATCGAACAGATGGACGCCAGGAGCGTGTCCAATTCGACAAGATCACTGCCCGTGTTTCAAGGTTATGTTATGGCCTCGACGCCGACCATGTCGATCCCGTTGCCATCACACAAAAGGTCATCTCCGGTGTATACGGAGGTGTCACTACTGCACAGCTCGACGATTTGGTAAGTTTGCTTGATCTCAACCCGTTTTCATGGGGTTTGCTAACCCATAATGCTTCCTAGGCTGCCGAGACCGCTGCCTACATGACCGTCACACATCCAGACTACGCCATCCTGGCTGCACGTATTGCCGTGTCCAACCTCCACAAGCAGACCAAGAAGCAATGGTCTTCAGTCGTCAGTGACCTCTACCACTATGTCAACCCCAGGAACAACACGGCATCACCCATGATTGCCAAGGACACCTACGAGTGCGTAATGAAGCACAAGGAGGAGCTCGATTCAGCTATTGTCTACGATCGAGACTTCAACTATCAGTACTTCGGCTTCAAGACCCTGGAGCGTTCATACCTCCTGAAGCTCAATGGCAAGATTGCCGAGAGACCCCAGCACATGATCATGCGCGTCGCTGTTGGTATTTGGGGAGACGATGTCGAGAAGGTCATTGAGACCTACAACCTCATGTCAAGCAAGTTCTTCACGCACGCCTCTCCTACTCTGTTCAACGCTGGTACTCCCCAGGCCCAGCTCTCCTCATGCTTCCTCGTCGACATGAAGGATGACAGCATTGAGGGAATCTACGACACCCTAAAGACTTGTGCTATGATCTCAAAGATGGCGGGTGGCATTGGTCTCAATGTTCATCGCATTCGCGCCACCGGTTCCTACATTGCTGGCACCAACGGCACTTCCAACGGCATCGTGCCCATGCTTCGTGTCTTCAACAACACTGCTCGCTACGTCGACCAGGGTGGCAACAAGCGCCCCGGTGCCTTTGCCATTTACCTGGAGCCCTGGCACTCTGATGTTTTCGAGTTCCTTGACCTCCGCAAGAACCACGGTAAGGAGGAGATCCGTGCTCGTGATCTGTTCCTTGCCCTGTGGATTCCCGATCTCTTCATGAAGCGTGTCGAGAAGAACGAAGAGTGGACCCTCATGTGCCCCAACGAGTGCCCTGGCCTCGCGGATGTCTATGGTGACGAGTTTGAGACCTTGTATGAGAAGTACGAGGCTGAGGGCAAGGGTCGTAAGACGATCAAGGCCCAGAAGCTATGGTACGCCATCCTGGAGGCCCAAACCGAGACTGGTAACCCCTTTATGCTCTACAAGGACCACTGCAACCGCAAGAGCAACCAGAAGAACTTGGGTACTATCCGCAGCTCCAACCTGTGCACTGAGATCATTGAGTACTCGGCACCTGATGAGGTCGCTGTCTGCAACCTGGCTTCGCTGGCTTTGCCCCAGTTTGTGGACTACAGCTCGGGCACGTATGACTTCCAGAAGCTACACGAAGTCACGCAGGTTGTCGTTCGTAACCTGAACAAGATTATTGACGTCAACTACTACCCCGTCATTGAGGCGCGCAACAGCAACATGCGTCATCGTCCCATTGGTCTCGGTGTCCAAGGTCTTGCGGATGCCTTCTTGGCTCTTCGCATGCCTTTTGAGTCTCCCGAGGCTAAGCAGTTGAACAAGCAGATCTTCGAGACCATCTACCATGCTGCCTTGACCGCCTCGATGAACATTGCCCAGGTCGAGGGCACGTACTCTACCTATGAGGGCTCTCCCGTCTCTCAGGGTATTCTTCAGTATGACATGTGGAATGTCATACCGTCCGATCTCTGGGACTGGGCCTCTCTGAAGGAGCAAATCAAGCAGCACGGTATCCGCAACAGCTTGCTGTGCGCACCTATGCCTACTGCCTCGACGTCTCAGATTCTGGGCAACAACGAGTGCTTCGAGCCCTATACCTCCAACATCTACTCGCGTCGTGTCCTGGCTGGTGAATTCCAAGTTGTCAACCCCTGGTTGCTCAAGGATCTCGTCGACATGGGTCTCTGGTCTGACAACATGAAGAACCGTATCATTGCCGACGGTGGTTCCATCCAGAACATCCCCAACATCCCGACAGAGGTCAAGGCTCTGTACAAGACTGTGTGGGAAATCTCGCAGCGAACCGTTGTGCAGATGGCTGCCGACCGTGGCGCCTTCATTGACCAGTCTCAATCTCTCAACATCCACATGCGCGATCCCACAATGGGCAAGATTACCAGCATGCACTTCGCAGGATGGAAGCTTGGTTTGAAGACGGGCATGTACTACCTGAGAACGCAGGCTGCTGCTGCTCCTATCCAGTTCACCGTGGATCAGGAACAGCTGAAGGTCGAGGATAGCCAAGTTTCACGGATAGGAGCCCTGAAGAAGCGAGCACCCCCGTCCGGCAGCTACGTATCTCACCCTTCTTCCCCCGCTGCAGGCCCTCGGCCCATGTCGCATAACAGCCTGGCCAGTGGTCCCGTTGGCCTTGGCATGCCCACACCAACCACTACTCCTCCGCCCGCCGCTCAAGTTCAGCAACCTGCGCCTTCGCCGATCAAGTCTGTGCCTTTCAAGGCTGACGTAGAGGAGGGTGAGAGCCCCAAGGCTCTGCCCACCGAGCCGGCTGAGAAGGTTAAGGACGATTCTGAGCCAGTTCTCCAGAGCAAGAAGGCCGGTCAAGAAGAGGACAAGGGCGATGAGAGCAAGGAGCGCGAGTTTGACATCTACAACGAAGCTGTACTGGCCTGTAAGTTGCCCCACCATCTGATTACATTAAGCGTTTTGAGTTCTTTCAACTGACATACTTCACAGGCAGCATTGAGAACCCCGAGTCTTGCGTGATGTGCAGTGGTTAAATGCTGCATATTGACGATTAGGTTTTGGGAGGAGCGATGACGACATGAGACGGCTGATGATGGATATACATAATGTTTTGGGATTTGTTTACTGCCAAACCCCCTTGGCCCCAGGATGGCCTTCGGGGTTTGCCTAGGTGCGAGGTCTCGAGCGGGGAGGTACTGGACGCTGACGCATCGATGCATTGTATTATGGATAAGGGTTTATGTTTGCCATTTTGCGTTTGGTTTTTTCTATGGTAGAGATACACTCGCAGGCTCTGGGCAAATTTGGTCCCTTGTATTAGTTAGTCTTTCGTATAGTGAGTCCCTGGCCTACCGCAGTGCTTTTCATGGGCATGGTGGCAGGGCTGCTTGCGAAGTCAATGAACAATTACTTGAAATGAACAAACCCTGGCTCTTCTGTGATGCTGATTACACCGTTTTCCATACGGAATTATAATGATTTTCACTTTGCTCCTCAAGTTGTGGGAAATTTCTCGGCATCCTGAAGTGACAAATACCATATGTTCTATCTATGTGTACATAACCCTTATGTATAAGCGACTTCCGGTGTGTCTATTCCTATCCCAACGTCTATCTCTTGCGGCCTCAGTGCTTGTTCCTCGTTATTCTAGTGTCTCAGGAGTTATCTTAGAGATGCCGTCATTTCCAGAACAGTAAAACCAACGCCACGAATCAATAGGTGCAACTAGCAGACACTGTTAATATCGCATACTCCAGCAAACCTGACAACGACCTTACGGAGAAACAGGGTACATAGTCATGTACACACCGACTGCTACAATTCCTCGGGTTCAGTCGGAAGAAGGGAATGAATAGCCTTCGCAGAACATTCGATGTTGCCGAACAGATCAAGTTCGGCTCCTGTACTTCTCAATCTGGGCCGTAGGGAGGGGAAAAAAGGAAGCAGTGCCAGAGGGGGCCTCCCAAGTCATCTAATATGAGGATTGGTTTCATTTTGGGACATATTTTCTACAATTATGAGGTAATAAGGGGGCCACGTCAGGGGAGTGAACCGAGACGGGCTGAGCTTCTAGAACATAACCACCCTCCCACTGAACCATCCAAAGCGAGAGTCAAGTGCGAGACATTCATGTCTGGCACCGGACCTACAGAAACCTGGTGACGCTGTGCTACCGTCTCGGATGAAATTTCGGCGCGACAGGGTCGCCACGTGAAAATAAAGTCTACCCGCTACGAATATCCCCAGGACGATATGCTTATTCTCCTTTGCATGGTGTAAGCGGCAGCAGCGCGACACAGCATGCCCTGTAACTCACAATATTAGACTGCGGCCATGTAAAGGCCATAAAAGGATGTAGGAGAGAAGCTGCCAGTTGTGTTCCACAACCGCTAGGCCTTGGCCAGATGAAGGCGGCAGGCATTGGCTATTTGTAGGCAACTGACAAGAAATCGATTTCGGCGTCTCCTAATGATGCAATAATACGATGGTGAACCTACCAGAGATTTGTCGCGATCACGAACCAAGCGGCCAAATTTCCTTTGAGCGACGTCGAAGTGGGTATCGAGATCGCATAGGGTCACACAGCAACAATAGAATAGGCATCCTGGCGATCCTCACCAAGCTCTTCCCCAACGCGGTTGTGGTAGGGGCCATGGTTACGCGACGAGCAGCGTAACCTTTGCTGGCTTGGGCTTTATCCGTACACAACGACCATACATCTGACTCTATTCAACATTACGAAGCCTCGCCACACGACAGGATCAGCGTGGTTATGTGACCAGAACAGTCATCCGGACAGGTGAGCTCCTTTGTGAGAGTCAATGAAACACCTAAGCTGGACTGTGGGTTGCGGCCTCTGATGAGACGTCATGCCTCAAAGACGAGGGGCTTCTTCGCCATGGCAATACATAAATAAATCATGTTGGGACAATTCCTCAGTCAAGCCGAGTTTGTAGGAATCCCGTTCCAGCCGAAAATATCAGCCCGTGTTGAACCCAAACATCCTTCTCTTTGGCAGCTATAGATCAGCGTTCACACATAGACCCAGAACTATTGCAGTTATTTTCGTCCCTCATGGGAATCGTCATCGCTGGAGGCCACGGGAACGCATCAGTTGGGGCAAGCGGGGAAACCCAATTGGGCGCCTTTATACCGGCCGTCGTTTGCATACGCCCAACCAGGTTGCACCTAACGAAAAGCCAGCAACTCACCGTCATTCCCTCGCTCGGAAAGAGGGCGACTGCACATTCGCGAATGGAGGCCTCTGCCTCCTGCCCTTAGCCGGCAGCTGTTGTGAGCTAGAATCTGCCAGACCCCTAGCTGTACGCAAGCCGGCCCAGTAGCAGCAACTCAACTATTGATCACTACTTGATGCGACTATCCTCCAGTCTGGAGCCGTGGTGGATGTCTTGCCGATATCGTCATTTTTGCACTAGAAAGACCCCAATTGACACAGAGGTGGAGGGAGTTGGGTATTTACACACAACGAGGACGGGATATGGTTTGGTGGAATCCTTGCAGTAGTTGTCCAGGTGATGCTCAACGACCATTGATATACTTTTGCGCTTTATGTAGTGGTATAGGCCGATGGATGGAAACATGCCGGGAACATCGACAGAGATCTAGACCTTCAGGGCATAACAAAGTTACCAGCCACGGGTGGTGGGGACAAGCGTGCCTTCATGGGATTGGACAGATAGCAAGATGATCGACTGCCTGATTGCAAGCTGAACCTTGCTCTGTCAGAGAGAAAGGCAGAGGGGCTGAGGGAGGTGCTATTGAAATATGTATTTCGTCACTCCAGAATAGACATGCATGTGTTGAGCTGAGCCAATGGGGCAATCGATGTGCACATGCCCTGCCCGCAGAAACCGTGCAAGATAGCTCCCGCGACCTTTGGCTGCCAGACACGCAACAATGCCAGTCTGCCTACCAGTGGAGAGAGATATCGGCTTGCAACCCAGTGCGCTTGTTGTGTGAATAAGTGAACGAAGACGAAGGGTGGCACCGACGACTGGATCCATCCTTACATAGCGTCTAGAGAGATTGGACTCTGGAGAGATCTCCAGTCAGGGATCGCTATGCATGGCCACAGGGCTCGCGCTCCTCGATTTAAAATGCACACTCCCTGGGTACACTATTACCCTCTCTTGTCAGGTAATGGTTTCTCAGCCCCTATCGCTATTAAAAAAAGATAAAAATTACTTTTGTGTAAAGAAATCAATTATATTTAATATACTTACTTTTTTTTCTTTTTAAAAGTGCGTATTGTGTTAATTGTACCAAAGGGAATAGTGAGGTCTTGTTGTGGTTAGAGATGTGTGCATTTTAACTTGAGGAGCGCGAGAGGGATGACTGGATTGAGTGCTCGAGTGGGGCGTACAGTCTGGATGTAGCTTGAAAAGTTCCCTTTCTGGCAAGTTGATGACATCAATGCGGACTCTACCGCGCAGTCCTACTGGCACTTGCGGCTGCGCTAGCTGTGAGCCCAAAATTCCTGATAATCACCCTTTATTGACATTGACTTGATTAGCTGTGCCCTGGGGCTAGTCATCTTGGACATTAATGATGTGTTGAGGGACGTAGTGGTACTTATTACCCCATCCTGGATATTTATTCATGTTTACTGGGAGCTGCTATCATTGATTGACGATTAGAATTAATGCACGTGGGTGCCGGCCACAACCTTCACCTACCTACACGGTGTCGAGGTTGTCTTGTTTCCATGTCAACCTATGGGACAGCCTGTCGATCCACGTCACTGCGATGCAATATTCGACGGTCTGTTTCCCGGTTTTTCTCTTTCTGTTTGACAGTCTCCATAATTCAGTGCTAAGCATCAACGGAAAATCTCGAGCCAGGTCCAATTAAGTAAGTGGCTTTGCGGGACCCGCTGACCAATGAGCTCTTGCCAACAACCAAGCTCCAGCCACCTGGATCGTCCAATCTGGACTTCAACCTATGCGATGAGTTCTTCCAGAAGCAAATCCATGGCTGTGCCTTGTTTTACGTAGCTTTCGTTGGAAAGTCGGTGGACGGCCCGTCACATATTTTGAATCCAGCCATCGTATGTGTAGTTTGTCATCCGATGTTCTTGCACAGGCCAAAATATAACAGGCCCTGTTGCCATGCAGTTTGTTACCCCACCAAGATAAGGTATAGTACTACTATGTACAGCTGGGACTGCAGGCGCAGGCGATGGTTTGAAACCCATCTTGCGTGAAACATGCAGCTGCACACCAGCCGTAATTACAAGTACCCTGTCTATCTTCAGCTAGGCAGGAGAGACACCGCAAAGGTGACGAAGACAACTAATGATGCTACTGGTCAATGCTGCATCAAATAGAAGACGTCAGTCGAGAAGGTGACCTCAAATAAGAAGATGAGCATGGTAGCACGACTCTATGTCCATCAGAGCTAGGCCAGGCATAAAACAGGATATCGTAGACGGGAAATGGCAGGGGCAGTGGTTTAGTCGTACATGCTACCAGTTGAGCAATCTTATTCAAGCATTAGTTAGGACGGACGTTTGAACCATGCGATTCGTGACTACAGACAGCATCGGAGAAGTGGTAGGCGACCGGGGTTAGGCCAGAAAAAAAAGAGAAGACAGGGCCCAACCTTACCTTAGCGACACCCTCAGAAACAGTCACTTACAGACATATTCTTCCGTCAACACACCTTACTTCGTGTCGTGCAGCTCAAAGAAGGAAGCAGGGCTGGTCAGTACAGAGCTACATGTATATTGGTTGACGTTGGTGCGTTTTCTTCTAGCAAAGTTGATTGCCCGTCGGAGCCGTCGCAACCGTGGAATCGGAGATCTGCCTCGATGGCGCCGAGCCGGACAGCAGTTGATGGGTCACTTCTAGCATAATATTCTTTCCCCAAGACACACGACAGGCTAGCCCGAAGGAGCCGGGCCCGCCCGAGGTGAGGTACCGTAGGTAGGTCAAGTCGTGGCTTTGGTTCTTGGGAAACAGAAAATGGAAAACGGGTCACACCCCACAATGAGCTCAGCAATGGAAGGTCGAGATGGACGGCGGGCAACCTACGGCCATCTATTGAACCTGCCAGCCAATGCGGGCTTGCTGGCGGGCGGCGGTCGGGCAGGCGGGTAACAAAGTTAAACGATCCTGATGTCAACCTGTGTTTACTAACAAGAGATGGCTTCGGGGAGGTTGATGCCCAGATGCTAGGCAGGGATATGGGCGCCAGGAAGAAAAGAAACAGGGGCAGCCCAGAGGCAAGTGGGGAGGAGGGAGGTTGGTGCAATCCCACGGTTGTACTGCTAGCGGTTGAAATCGACTTAAACCGGTATAGCATGGGTTGGGTATAGTAGCGAATGACAAGCTGCCATGGAAAAAGAGGGCAGTCACTACACGACTTACGTAGCTGGCCTGCATCGTCGGTCTGTAGAACAGGCTTGATTTTGGGTTGTAGAACCAAGGAACCACCGCTTGCCAGCTCGCAAACGACAGACGATGGGATTATATAACGGCCTGCTGCTCTTCCCTCCCACAATCATATCTCATCTCAACCACACTCACAACATCAAGGATACTCAGCTCTTCATCAGCCTGCCTCTCTAATCCCACCTACCTAATAATTCAACTAATTACCAAGAGATGTAAGTTCACAATGTTACTCGCCCACTTCCCTGCCATCCTGCCGGGACCTGCATAATTCAGGAACACGGGATGAGAGGTCTAGCTTCAAGCGTTCCCGGCCCCTTCCCTTGCGCCTTCCATATACCCTTCAAACCCAAACCCCATGTTGCAATTGCACATCACTCCAGCCTCTTGCAGTGCAGTTGCACCTGCCGCGAGTGGTCTGAGACGCCTCATGTACACACACTATCTCGCCAACCATTGCACCTTCCCTGCTTCTTCCTGTCCCTCCCAAGACAAATATCCTCCGTTCAAGCCCATTTGAAATATCGGAATTCCCCTCTCCCCATTTCCCAAGTCCATTCTTCCTCCACTACACACTCCAGCATTAAGACTTTCTTCGTTCCCGGCTCAACATCCGCAACACGCACAAGTCTTTCTGCAGAACAGGCCTTTTTGCCCATCTTCTTCTTTTGGCACCGTTTCGAACATCATTTCTCTGTTGAGACTAAACACATTCGTACAATACTCACACGTTCTCGTTGACAGATCTCTCGAACCAACCAAAACCGCCAACATGAAGAGCGTTTCTATGATGATCCTGGGTGCTTCCGCCCTTGTCTCGGCCCAACAGATGCCTGATAGCTTCCCTAAGTGTGGTGTAAGTCATCCCCTCCACTGACCGACCATGTCTTCCACTGGTCATCTTGACTTTTCCGGGGGATGTGTGACTGCTTTAGCCCATCATTGCTGACTCCTCTTCGATATAGCTTATCTGCATTCCCAACATGGTGAACCAGGCCTCCGCCTTCAAGTGCGAATCCGGTGACTGGCGCTGCCTGTGCTCCAGCAAGAACTTCATCTACGGAGTTAGAGACTGCGCAGATCAAGCCTGCCCCAAGCAAGAGGAAGCTAGTGCCGTTAAGGCGTTCGGCAAGAACCAGTGCGCTGCCGTTGGTATTGACATCGAAGGCGTTCCTGGCTCAGTCACTGGCTCCAACCCTTCTGCCACCACCACGGTGATGGCCACTGGCTCGCCATCTGCTTCCGGTTCCGGTTCCGGATCCCAGAGCGCGGTCACAACCTCCGACATCCTCTCCACCATGACCACTGATGGATCCACTATTACCTCCACCGTTGGACAGACTACCATCTTCGGTGGTGTCGCTGTTCCCATCAGCACTCAGGATGTCCTGACTACCATCGAGTCTGACGGTTCATCCATCACCTCCACCATTGGCAAGTCCACCATCTTCAGCACTAGCGGTGCCAGCGGCAGTGAGAGCGCCTCCGTGACCCAGTCCGGATCCGCTTCCGTTACTACCAACACCTCTGAGGTTGACACCACTGTCACCACCGATGGCAGCACCTTCACCACCAAGACCCAGGCTGAGTCGACCTCCACCACCAACCCCGAGGCTCCTTCCAGCACTTCTGGCAATGCCGCTGCCATGAAGACTGTCGCACCGGCTGGTGCTTTCTTCGCTGCTGCCGCCGCCATGTTCATGCTTTAAAGTCGACGATATCTTTCTGAAAACTTTGAAGACATTACGAACTGTTTCCTTTCTACACTTACAACATTTTTGGCGCGCGAGGCAATGATGGATGATATAATGATATTGGTTTTTCATGCATGGACTTTGATGGGAGGGGATGAAGCAAAGGTACCATCGCTTTTACGACGCAACGAACTCATATTGCCTGTCAGTTGGGGTTCTGTATCCTGTACAAAGAGGGGTTGAGGCCGTGGAGGGTGGGCCACTAATACCGTATGATTGAAGATACCCAGGCTTAGACGCTTATCGTCCAGGCAGTGGAAGTTGGCTTTTTAGCTATGAAGTCACTATTGATAATAGAACATACCGCTGTTGCAGCATTCAAAGATTATCGTTCCAACTTGTCTGTCGTGTTGGTTACCATATCATCAAACACAATCCAATGCAATGCCATTGTCTTCTTACCGCACACGGATTTTTCCCACGTCACATGCCTTTGGTTAAACTCGTATCGCGATCATTTAGGGGGTGAAGTTGTTTCATATCATTGCTGTTTTTCCAGCCAGCGAGATCACGTTTAACGCAGAAGGGCCTATTGGGTAGACACCTAGCCTGCTTGACAAAGGGTATGAGCAATGCGCCGCCAAATATGGTGGCTCTTTTTTAATACGTAAAATACATACACATCATCAGGGTGCTAGCCCAACACACCTGTCCGGCTGTTACCATTTTTTAGCCTGTCATCCCGGATGGCCAAATATTTGATATAATAACAAGCATCAAGATAAAAGATCCAACAGTCTTCTTCACCTCCCGTCCAACCAATGCAAGTGCTTACATAATAATATCCAAGAAGAACCTTCCCCGTATTCCACAATTATCCTCCTTCTACCCAAAAGGCAATGAAGCCAGCAAAAATAAGAAGCCGAAAAAAACAGCGCAATCTATGTGAGCGAACAGGCTCACATGCCCAAGAATGATTAAGCGTCATGCCCAGCAAAGGGCTGAGTGGGTTGGTAGGTATAGGGGTGGGTCGTGGTCGTGTGCGAGGTAGAGTAATTTGTACAGGTGAACAAGTAGGTAGGTAGGCTAAGCTAGATGCAATGGGGCGAGAAAGAACTGGCGGGTACGTTTATGTGTTGACCAGGCCAGAGACGTCGTCGTGATAGTTGAGTGGGTAGTAGGGTAAATAAGGGGGTGTAGGTCATATATAGCGAGTAACAATCGTGAGGGTCTTGACACAACCTGCAGATAGAGAAGGAAGTGTGTGGTTTTGGTATAAGGGGGTAGAGAAGAGAACCCCAAGATTACACCCGTGGGCTGAGGGGACTCTTGCCGGGGCCTTGGGCCCTCTTGAGTGCGCGGAGCTCCTCTTCGAGCTTTCTGCGGTTTGCTTGCTCGGCCTGTTTTGTGAAATGTCAGCTTGCTTGTTACATTTCGATTTTGGGGAGTCAAAAGGGGTCGAGTTTGACATGTAAAGGGAGAGGGGATAAAGACTGGTTGGGGTGGAGAGAAATTATTGCCTACCCTGAGTTGTTCGTCGTGCTTCTTCCGCTCGGCGCGGAGGGCCTCGCGGTACGAGTCCGTGACGATGGAGCTGCTGCGCGATCCGCCGGGGGAGAGCGGCATGCCGGGGCTGAGAGCGCCGCGGGAGAGCTTCTCACGGTCGAGGGACTCCTGGAGTTCCTCCTTCTCGCGGCGGGCCTGCTGGGCCGTCCGGTCGAGCTCAGCCTCGAGGTCGGCAATCTTGGCCTCGGCATCGATGGCCTGCTTGGTGATGTCCTTGAGGTCCTTGACGGTACCGCGCAGCTCCGTCTCGAGCTCGGCGACGCGGGGCGTCAGCGTAGCAACCTTGTCCTGCAGCTGCTTGGTGCCGTCCTTGTCGTAGAGGGCCGCGGCCTCGAGGGCGCGCTCCCGCCGGCTGCCGTAGGCGCCGTCTAGCTCGGCCTCGGCCATGGTCGCGCGCATCTTGAACTCGGCCACCATTCCCATCAGCTCGTCGATCTCGTTCTGCTTGGACTTGAGCTCGTCCGTCTTGGCTGTGACGTCGGCCTCCTTTTCGGTGACAGCCTTGTCCGCCTCGTCTTTGGCCTGGTTGGCATCCTGGAGCTGCCTCGTGATGATGGCAATGTTGGTCTCGGCCGTCGTCAGGCGCATTTGGATGTCCCGACTGTCGGCTTCCAGAGACGCAATCTTGGCGTTGCGTTCCTTGAGCTTCTCCGTGGCTTCCTTGATGGCTGCATCCTGCTCCGCATTCCCTTGCTTCTGGCTGTTATGCGCCGTGTCGAGCTCTGTGAGGGCGTCGGAGAGCTGTTGGCGTATGCCATCTGCCTCCCTTTCCACTTGGGCCAATTGGCTACGCGCCTGATCAATCTCTTCGTCCTTGGCCTTCATGGCTTCCTCCTTCTCCACGTCCGACTTGCTGTTCAACTCGCGCTGCTGCTTAATCTGCCGTTCAAGGACGCCCTTCTTATCCTTGAGGCTAGCAGCCTGTGCGAAGAGCCACTGGACCTTGGCGGAGAAGGCCTGTAGCGAGTAAGTCTCGTTGGGGTCGAAGCCCTCGTTGTCGGACATGTCTTCCTCCTCGGCATTGATACCCTTGTCCATTCGCGTCTTCCTGCGGTCGCGCTTGCGCTGCTCGGCATCGGCCAGGCCTGCCTGGATGATATCCCATAGGCCCATGAGGACAGCCTCGGACTGATCGCCCTTTTGCTTGACGTCGGAGCTTGCGGCCGCGAGCGCAGCGGCCCGGTCCATCGACTGCCCTGCCACGCGGATAGCGTCTTGCAAGTAATCGAACTGATCGTTCAGATCGGCACCCATCTGAGGAGGGCTGGGATACCCAGCGCTGCCATGTGACAACAGAAGCTCTTGAATCTGCTGGTTGGCGGCTTGGATCGATTCTGCAGCTTCGGGGTTGTTGCCGATGCTGCTTTTGACCTCGGCCAATGCACCATCCAGATAGTTCAGGTGACTGCCTATCATATCACCGGGCTCGAGCTGGCCAGAAGGAGGTGCTTTGTAGCCGTTATTCTTGGCAGGATCCACAGTCCTCACGAGCTCCCGCAGCTGTTGGTTGAACATCTCCAACTTCGTTTCTGTGTCGGTTATCAGCTTCATCTGGTTGGGATCGCCGCCCTGGACATCTTGTAGCTGTGACCTTAGAGAATCGGCTTCTTGTTTCAGCTGTATATTTTCGATCCGTAACCGTTCACTCTCCTCCGTCAATTCTTTTGTTTGTTGTCGAACCGGCGATTTCAGGGGTATCTCTATGGTGTCCTTCTTTCGATTATTATCCCTTGGAATCATAGGACCGAAATTTGCCATGTCCTCGATCGATTGGTACAAGCTTGCTTCGTCGAAGAGCAAGTCGTCCGGTGGTTCCAAGCTATTCCTACCGTTGGAGCCTGTGAACATGCTTTCGGGGCTCGCAGGTATACCGTTCATCGAGGGCATCTTGGGGGTCAGCACGCCCTTGTTGGCAGCCTTGTGCGTCATCTGGAGGATGCCGGCCGTGTGCTCGAGCAGCCTCCTTTGTGATTCCGTTGCGCGCTTCTCTAACTGCGAGAGCTCCGAGGCTAAGTCCTCGCATTTCTTCTGTATCGCTTGTCGCTCAGCTTCCGCCTCGCGAGCGGCGTCGCCTGTAGATGCTCTTTTCCCAAGAAGGTTTCGTGTGGGGTTGTTCGGCGAGTATAGCCTGGCCATGGATATGGCAGCATCTCGATACTTGGACTGGATGGCGAGGCTGGCGCGCGTTTGTTCTACCCGTTGTTTGAGAAGTTGGCATTGTTTCTTCAGGTCGTCCACCTCTTCCTGGGACAGGATCTCGTACTCCTTGCTGTCAAGTATAGCGGTTTCGGTAAGCAGATGTACCTGCACGGGGTCCTTCAGGTCTACCAGCACCGAGCTTCTCTCGGGGTTCATCTATGCGAATGAATTAGTATGTTGGGGGCCACCGGGTCTGGTTGAAGATGATATCCTACGGGATTATAACGCGGCTTAGAGCGCATGTCGCCTTTCGGATCCTCTTGCCTATAGTGGTCGACGGGTATGTTTGGTTTCGGGCCCGAATTTGTGCGCAGCGGCTGTAGTGGCCGGATACCCCCATCGAAGCCATTGGCAGCCGGCCCTCGGTTGAAGAGACCGTTCATCTTGTGTCTACTACAGTTTCCTAGCAACGGCAATAACAAGCTTTAATGGATCGCATTCGTCGTTAAAGCAAAGACATGGTATAGTTTTCGTAGCGACCTATATGCTATCTTCGCTTCCTTCTTTTTCTTTCTTCCACCTGTTTCGCGGTTTGGTGTTCGTCACTGGATGGATCGATCGGTCGTTCCGTACCATGGATTGGGAGACGCGCGAAACTCGAGGGCCTAATCTCCGGGCGGCTATGTACTTTTCTTTTTACGGGGTACACGAATAGGGAACGCGGAGATTGTCGAACACGCGCGAGAAGACAAAGGCTGAGAGGAATGCGAAATATAATTATACAACAAGGCTCTTATTATAGTATGAAAGGGAGGGGAGCCAAATATGGCGAGAAGCAATGGGTCCCGGTATCGAAGGAAAGGTGGTAGGTAGTGCAAGGAAAAGGAGGAATTGAGGCTGGCTTCTGCTGCCGGCGGTTGATTATTACAAGTATGGGGTTGGACAGATGGACAAGGATGGGATAATGGGGTGTGGAAGGAAATCCATTCCCAGGCGAGCTTCGTTTTGAAAAGGTATTGTGGCAGCACCAGATGCTGCTCCGGGTACTTTGAGGATAGGCGGCTTATGCAGGTCCCGGCGGGTCAGCACAGAAAGTTACTTGTTAGGGGAGGAATGTTAAATTGAAAGTAAAATAAGAAATGGCTGACAGGATGGAACACTGCTGCAATTCCGGCTCCCCTGCTACGGCCCCCCCTACATCCCTGCTAATCTGCCACTTACAGTAACGACTCCCAACTAATCCGGACTGGCGGGATATCCAGCTAGCCCCCGACAGGCAATAGTCTCAGAAGGAAGAGGCTGGTGAATCAAATCGGTCTTGAGCTCTTTAATGGGTTTTTTAGCCCCGAATGTGTCAGAAAGTCCGCCCAATTGTTATCTTGTTGGATGCTCCTTCGTAGCGTAGGCCTCGTCGACTACGCCTACGGCCTACTGCGCGCTGCTTACTACCTGCTACGGACGCAGCACACGTCACAGCCGCGGTCGTCTCAATCCAATCCCCACGACGTTTCTATATATAGTATTTGGTTTCGGCACTCGTGATGAGCATTGCCTCCTCCAATGACTGACTGACTGCCAGATGCTGCGTGTACGGCGGGCGCGTACGAGGGAGGCTAGGTGTCGAACAGAGTACGACGTAGAAGGCATATGTTTTTAACCCCTGCAAGGTAACGAAAGATCAGATGCGTAGTGCGATACCTCTACAAGAGAAGGATACTCTTCGTTCAAGCTGGATTGCCCGTTCAAAAACTGACTTCTTGACTTCATGCAGGTAAAAAACTTACCCATAAGGCGTAGTACGAGGAAAAGCAAGACCAAGATTGCGAATTGGACAGTCGCATAGCTTGAAGTGAGACCCTACACACATCTGTGCGGCACGGGTATCAACCGAACACATCACACATGTATGTGAACACACAGACCCCGCCAGCGGGAGGATACTTGATATTTTGGATGGCCGCCGGTTCGAGCGCAAGCATGCTTGGGATGGCAGTGTGCAATCCACATTGGTGCTCCTTCTACACGCGTCGCCGCGTTGCGTCGGTGCTGCGCCGAAAGGGAAATATTGGATATGCTTACATGTGCGTGCATGTGGGTAATTTTGCCTATCTGCCGGGTTGGGAGGGTACGGCTTTGCTGGGCTGGCTGTCAAGGATCAACTGATGCAAGCCGGCGCTTATTTGGTACGCCAGGCTGCACGAAGAGAAGTGTACGTAGGTACTTGTAGTAATCAGCTCCGGTTGATGGTGACTATATATCTCCAACCTGGCTGACATCACAGGACAGGCTTGATGTGAATTACTGTTGAATTGTCGACCAGTTCGGTTCACTACGGTTACGGTACGGCTTGGTATACATCACTTACATGTTACCCTCCGAGACGATCAGACTTTGATTTCAGTGCAGTGCGCGCGTGCCTTAATGAATCTCATGTTTATACTTGTCTGAAGGGTCCAGCGTCTCTATCTGCGTGTTGCCCCAAATAAATGAGTTTCATACGTAGCCACTTCTGGATGATAAGTTTTAGTATTCTCAGTGGTTTCTAGAAAGCTCCTCGGAAAGTGTCCATGAACTGCTGACCCATGGTTCTGCGCCGACCAGCTTCTCCTGCTGGTTGTGCGCCGCTCGTTGTGGCGGTAGATGCATCCTCCCCTTCAAGTCTTCGCCTCAAGCCTTCAAATTCCTCGCTCCGTCGTTGTGTACGAACACCGACCATCCAGCCGGGAAGCCGCCATTTCGTCAACGATCGTGGCAAGATTTCCATTCGCCAGGAATATCCCACAAACCAGCCGATCAGAGCGCCCAACAATGATCCAGGCCATTGGGAAAGGGCCAGTTGGCCGGCCATCAAGTATATGTACGATTTGTTAGAGAAGGTAATGCCCTGGACTTGCCCATTTGCCGGCGCAGACGACGACGTTGCCAGCCGATACTTATACATGTGCGGGACCATGGCATGGTATTGGGCGAGTACCGCAAATATGACCGGTGTCGGTCCCGCTGGGAGATAGTTGAAGAGACCAAGGGTAAGTGGCCGTAGGACGAAAGCGAGGATACCAGGGGTTAAGATGCTCGTCAGCATTAGTGTTACGATGATGAACGACTGGCAGTTGCGTTAGCTACCGATGAAAAGCGTAGTCCGAGTACCGGCAACCATCATCGCCCGCCAACTTACAGCGTACTTCCTTGAACCCCAAAAACGCTCAATGGTTCGCATATGGTACAGTGTCATGGCGGCGAAGAGCACTTCGGAGGAGTTGGTGTAGCATAGCTGAAATATCAACGCCCGCCATGTCTGATGGAACCTCCAGAGGTGAGTGTCGACGAGTATGTAGCAGTAGTGCTTGACATCCAGAAGACTGGCAGCTATGGATGTGCCAATGAGCCCATAGACAAGAGCACGGGAGATGGGTGCATTCGTAAAAGACATGATACCACGTCACCTGTTCACTGTCATGGCAAGATTCTTGGATGTGACTGCGACCAGAAGACCTTGCGAGGTTCGAATAAGGTGAACAGCAAAGACGTATGGACGGGCGCGCTTATATAATGCAGTGTGGTATTGTCATGCAAGATGCTTTCTGAATATGACGGACGTGGCATCAGAAGTGGGAGGTTATTTCAGCCTTACTGCCGTCGAGGAGTTAGAATGCGCGGCTAGGTCATCGAATCGAAGCGAATTGAATCTGTCCTTAAGCGCAAGGGTGGTTGGGAACCAGCGAATGAGGCGTTGCGATGGACCTTTAAAGGGAGCCCCGCTCTTGATAGAAGCACATGTCACAGCACCTGAGGTTAATAAAGTGGTCAACCACCACCAGGTGTACGTCGATTCTGGTTATCCCTTGGTACCTAATATCGCAAAGAAGAAAGCAACGACGACCAGGCCATGTTGGCCTGGGGGTAACCCCTTCCATGCGTATTAGCGATGGGACTTAAAGCAGGTGCGCATCCGAAACAGAGTGTATGTACCTATGATTTCGTGGACAAAAGAGCTCCCTTCTTGATGACGAACAGCCTTGTATTACGGGTAATTACATACAAGTACATTATCCATTACACGGGGACGCCCAACTGCACAGCCTTGATATCTCAGCTTGCGATCATGATGTGTGATAGGCGATCAGTCAAACCCCTCTTTACCTAATTGAGAAAATCCTCTGGATCGCTATGTCCATGCTGTATTTCAGTCACTACCTGCCATTGATGCAAGTGGTTTTTGCTCAATGGCACGATTTTGACGAACTCGGGGTCTCCAACCCGAGGTCTGGCTGGTAGTTCAAGAGCGACCGGACGACCAGGGCAAGGGTACATACATGTATGTTTGCCCGTAGTTACGACAGGTGAAATGAACCAATGGCAAAATGGCCCAAGCTCCGTACCGTCCACGCCCAAGAAGGCAACGTTTTTGACCACACCACGCAAGAATGAACCAAGACATCCACAGTACCTCCAAGCCTCTAGTAACCACAAATACTAGTCGCCTTCCGCTCGTTTCCTGCTGGGTAATTCTGTTTGTGTAATTAGTACGTCCACGTTCAACAGATCATTCATTTGTGCCTTGTCGGGAAGGAGAAAAGAAAGGGAACAAGCAGCAGCATTATGTGTTACGAATAGAGTCATCCATCACCTCAGCCTACCTCTGGCATTCGTACCCGTTCTTTCTTTTGTCGCAGCCAGTATTCCCAAGTATTGCGACGCCTAACTGCAGCACAACGAGATAACCGATTCATTTTGACTCCCACTCGACAGCGTATTCGATCCTGTTTTGCACTTCACACCCGGTACCATGTCTATTAAAGCGGATGCGAACGTTCAGAGATGGATTGCTACACTGCCTCCCATATCGTGGGCTCTTAGGCAGGCCCGCGAAATGCTGATTGGCACCTTGCGCCAGGGCCCCATCCCGCAACATGTCGCCTTCGAGATGGATGGAAATCGCCGGTTTGCGAAGAACAATCATATCGAGACCATAGAAGGTCACAATATGGGCTTTGAGGCCCTTGCTAAGGTAGATGCGCTGACAGCCAGACTTGGAGGTTTCGGAACTGACTGCTGACTCCCTCCAACAGGTACTCGAAGTGTGCTACAAATGCGGAGTCAAAGTCGTCACCGTTTACGCATTCAGTATCGAGAACTTCAACCGACCGAAATCTGAAGTTAGCGGGTTGATGAAGATGGCCAAGCTCAAGCTCGAACAGCTGTGCCAGCACGGGGAGCTACTCGATCGATACGGCGCCGGTATTCGCGTACTGGGAGAGCGTGACATGATCCCTGACGATGTCTTACCCTTTGTCGACAGAGCCATTGAGATGACTAAACACAATACCGAGTACGTGGTCTGCCGCCGTTGGAACTTTGGTGAACTGGGCTAACGGCGTAAACTTTAGTGCGGTACTCAACATTTGCTTCCCATATACCTCAAGAGCAGAAATGACAGCAGCCATCAAAGCCACGGTGGATGAGTTCTCGATGCCGGCCGAACCCGCAGCCACGCCCTTCTCGCAAGCCAGGATTACCGAGACAATCAGATCTAAACAACCAAAGAGGGCGGAACCTTCCTTACCGACACTCCGAGAGGACTCACCGGACCCGGCTGCGAAGTCAGACGTGGACGATTCAGTGTCGTCCACCACGACACTCAACCCAGGTTCGCCCCAGACGGAAGCAAAGGGCAAGGGCAAGGCGATGCCGTTCAAGGATGCAGAGTCGATTACGGTGGACTCTATCAACAGCCACATGTATACGGCCGACTGCCCTCCACTCGACATCTTCATCCGGACTAGTAACGTGATGCGACTGAGTGACTTTATGCTGTGGCAGTGTCATGAAGACACACATATCTTCTTTCTGAAGTGTTTCTGGCCTGAGATGGACCTGTGGCACTTCATCCCAGTGCTCCTTGAGTGGCAGTGGCGACAGAAGAAGGAGCGGGAGGGTAGGTCCGGCAGGCGGCTCAAGACGGAGTAAATACGAGCATGAGTACCAGTAGCGAGAGTTTGTTCGATTGTAGAGCATCAGCGCAGTCTTTTGCGTGTTTCTTTCGGCAGTGGACAGTTTTCCTGCTGCATTTGATGGTGCGCCTTAGCGTTTATAGAACAAGCACCCTTAGGAGTCGCATTCGGTCGGGCAGTCTTCTTAATGTTATTACAGCTGCAGGCTGCGGGCTGCATTATACCACGCCTATGTAGATCATAGGCTACCCAGAAGTATGTACTTTACATAGCACATAAAAACTTGTGTATAACATAATTGCGCTTCCAACACATCCCTGAACAGTTGCATAAAAGTATAAGTGATGATGGGTGCTCCTAAATGTGCTTTGGGGTGTTCAAAGAGGTAACTATATTCATGCATACACTTGTCACATACTTTTAAAAACCGGGTATCTATAATTTATAATACGGTGGTCTAATAGGTACGTAGGTCGCACTTATGCCGTAGATCGACCTGCTCAACTAACCTTAAGTCTTGAGTGGTCAGTCACTATGGCCGGCCCCTTTCTAGCGAAGATGTGCATAAAGCCGGGATGAGATCATAGCGAGTGATCTTATCTTATCAGCCCGGATAAACTTGAACCCCCCATTCGCGTGTTCGCAATGCGCGAGAAAGGTGAAGTAGCTAGTCTGGGACTGGCAACAGCCCATAAGTCGCAGTGCTTTTAGTGGTGTAGCGTGTTTGTGCTGTGCCGGGAACAGCGCTGTGCAGCAAATCAATCCCATCCAGTCCCAGTCCAGGTCCATCCCATCCACCACCATTCTCCCGAGCAGTTGCAGTCGAACCCAAGGTCTTTTGCAGCTGGTCACTTGGATCGCTTTCTGCGCATCCCCTCTCTACGATCCCAGTAGCATCCCTCGATCATGTGTTTCTGCGCATAGGTTCTCATACTTTCTATTGCAATATGACATAGTCCCTCTTCGTGCATCCCAGACTTCGAGGTCCCCCAGGTTGTTTTTTCGCGGCGCTGGAGAGATCCAACTTTTCATCTCTTGCGGCGTCCCTCCCCCAGTACGATCGAGACACGACTTCCCTCGTCACGACTCAAAAAACCCACCAAGCTTCCCACCACCTTCTTCCAATTCAGTCCAACATGAGGACCGCAAAACCTTCCCAGTCAGAGGCAGGGCCTAGCTCTAGCACCCCTTCTTCGAGTCGCCGAGCTCAGCCAGCTCGCCAGGCACGCACCAATCCCCAAAGATCATCAGCATCCGCGCTCGGTGCTGCGTCCCTGGCCGGTCGTGAGGCGCATGCCCACGACCAGCCCATCGACATTTTCCCTGCCATTACACACTTCACCGACGCCATTACGTCCCTCCCCAAAGATCTTGTTCGCCATTTCACCCTATTGAAAGAGGTCGACGCCAAGATCTTTGCCCCAGAGGACACCCTATTCCAGCTCGTCGACGTTGCCCTCAAATCAAACCCTCCCGAGCCGAGACCGACCACCGACAATGCGAGCAGTGTCGCGCCCGGCTCCGCGCCTATGAGCGCCCAGAATAGCTCGACCGGTTTCGGCACAAATGGGAGCTTGCCGCCAGCGCCCTCGGCCGACGAGAGTTACAATGCTTCGCTGTACGATCCAGCCAATCTCCCTCGGCGTCAGCTGTTCCGCCACACTGCTCTAAAGATCCAAGAAATGCTGGTATCGCTTGAAGAGAAGAACCACGTAATATCGACCGCCAACGAAGCGCTGTCCAAGCAATTGAGTCGCGCCGACGACGTCTGGCCCCACCTCGAGAGTGAATTTAGCGAGGAAGCCAAATACGGCAGTGCTACACACTGGGCTTATCCCGAGAACAGGGTCAACAAAGCAAACGCTGCCGAGAGATCGCGCCGTGACGGCGCCCAGGCCATCACTGCTGCCGCCCAAGCGCTCGCCGAAGAGGCAGCTGCTAGAAGCGACGCGAGAAAACAAGCCGTTGCCGCAAGAAAGGGTCAAAAAACGCAGCAGCAACAGCAACAACAACAGCAGCACGCTTCCGATGCCGATGCCGATCACGATACTACGAAACAGAAACACGAGCCGGCCAAAAGGGCCGCAAATGGCAGCAAGTCACGCAAGGCGGCGGCAGACACAAACGCGCCCGTTGGCCTGGGTATCACTAATGGGCCTCCTGTGAACGGTAACCCAGCGCCGAAGAAGCGCAAGGTCGATAACAATAAAGACAAGGCAACGAACGGCGCACAGCCTATGGAGCGGGCATTGAGCGGCGTCTTTGGCAACAATGCTCCAAAGGCGAAGACATCAAGCCCGCGGGCAACGCCAACGCCAGAAGCTGGAGCAGCTCCAGCCTCCAAGAAACGCAAGGCTCTGCCAACTGTCAATGGCCAAGCAAAGAAAAGGTATGTGTTGGTGATATTCCGAAAACATAGTATTGTGTATCTGACTCGGTGTAGTAAAAACGGCCTGCCCTCCACCCTCTCACCTTCCCTCGCAGCCACCTCCCCAATTTTGCCCAACTTTACCGACCCGAAGAGTATCGCACGAAGCTCGCCTGCGCCCGCTGCTGTTGCGACTCGTCCGGTCGCTTCAAGAGCCCGGCAGAACTCGACTGCATCGAACATTGATAACACGAAACTCCGGCCAGCTTCATCAGCTTCGAACAGACCTAATGGCGCTGCACCCCTTGCCCCCGATGCAACCCCCGCGCAGAATGGATCGCGACCTCCAGCAGAGGTCAAGCCCATGAAAGAGACTCATGTGCCAGTCAAAACTGAACACCCCAAGGAGGATACACCACAGCCGAGTATTGCCACCAACATTGCTCTGGGCGGGAGCAGGAAGAACTCTGTAGCCAAGGATGATACACCGCCTAAGGCAGATAGTACACCAGTTCCACAACAAACTACAACCACAGTTGTTACGACCAAAAGTGGCCGGGCAAGCAAGCCTTCGACACCTGCCTTGGGGGCCTTCCCGGACCAGGCCAGGTCACGGTCAGCGCGAAATGCGCAGACTGACAAGCCTAAGCGGAGTCACAAGAAAGGGGCTTCTGCTCAAGCTACACTGGCAGCTCAGGCCGTGGACGAGGACGCCCACAGCAGTGCACATGGTGACGACGATGGCGAAATCGATGCCAACGAGCCACGCTACTGTTATTGCAACGGTGTTTCCTACGGCGAGATGGTGGCGTGCGATGCCGACGATTGCGAGAAGGAATGGTTCCATCTCGGGTGTGTTGGTTTGAAGTCGGCACCAAGTTCTAGTAGTAAGTTCACAGTCGCCTCTTAAGAGCTGAAGCGAATACCTCGGATGCTAACCTTGTCCTGCAGCGAAATGGTATTGCGACAACTGTAAGATTCGCATGAAGAACGGAAAGAAGGTGAATGGCAGGTGAGCGCTTGGATCACGGCGCATCTAGTTGCTTTTCGGTATAAAATCGAGCGATCACAGTCACATTTGAAGGAGTTCAGGCGTTGGCGAGGACGGTATTTGGAACCGAATACCTGCTCCATGGCGCAAGCGTTGCACATTGTTAAGTACTTATTCTGGCCATTCGTGGCACTGGGAGGCCTATTTGGGGTCGATTTTGGCGTCGGGCGGAACGAAGACCTGCGTCGTCTGGATAAATCTTAATGTTGATATCCCGGGGACCTTTTATAGCAGCAACAGCACTCCAACGAGGCGTAATGAGGATATGAAATGGGAATTATAAACGGAGGGCTGCAGGCACTGGGGCTGGATGTTCCAGGCCTGCTTGCAATACGCTTTGTCGGATAGAGGCCTCTTCAAGGGGGCTGCATGTATGTACACACACATTGTTCGAATGGACACATATTCAAGTCACTTGGAGATGTTTTCTTTTGTGCGAATACGGTTAGTTGACGAAATGGACGTCTTGGCCTCGAAATGTGGTGCAGTTCGATCTCGGTCTGACTGTGCATGTCTGGTGGTGTCTGGAGTTTATGGCGCCATTCAACGACCTAAGGATGCAAAACTGGGAGTTGTTGTTCCCGAGGAAATGGTCAAATTTCTATTACATACTTTCGGTGCCTCTTGTGTGACCCATAGCCCGCTGGCTGCAGGGATTGCGTGAGCTCAGCTGTTGCGTTGGGATCGGACTGGATAGGATCCGATGATTGGCTAGGTGCGCATCCAGTCATGCACGCCTGGTGACTGCGGTCGCCTGCCTGCCTGCGTTGTAGGAAGACACCTGAGGAATGTAGGAGCGGCCGCAGCTTTTGCAGGCGAATGAATGGGGTCCAACCGAGTCGCGAGAAGATGAGACGAAGGGTTGTCGTAATGACCGTAATGCAAGTCGACAACGGATCGAAAGCCGCCGCAAGGGATAGTGCGGCTTCCGATGCTGGCGCCGTTATGTATGTATCAGTAAACACGGATCGATTTGCAGGTTGGAAGGTTAGGTGTGCATTTGCAGCGGCAGCAGGCTGGGGGCGGCGGGCTAAGAGGGGGGGCGGCAGCGGCTACAAACAACGCTCGCTCGTTCGTTCGTGGCTCTCTTTTTCTGGGTAGTGACTTTTTTTTCTCGACTTATTACCCCTTTCAGTAACTGGGTGTTTCCCTGACCTATCAGACCCCCTGGACTGGTCCGGGGGAGGATGGGGCCCCTCGAGGGGGGTCACATGGTACGAGGAGAAAATAGTTAATTTGGCCCAGCGCCAAAACAATTGCCCACGTGAAGCGAATTGAAATTCTTCAGGTGGATGAAAGAGCTGGACTTTGGGCTGCTCGAGCCCCGCTGGTGGTTCGTACGTATGGGTTCGGTTGGCAACGGCCACAAGTCCCCTATTTTCCTTCCCCGTCTCACCCTCACCTTCTCACTGCCGTTTCCCAACACCTTGCCAAGCCGGGGTTTTCAGTTGTTGGGTTCTCTCTTGGCCCAGAAACCATGCAAACACGGGGTGACGGGGTAGTAGTCAGGCTCCGACGTAGCACTCTCTTCTGTCAGTCGCTATTTGTCCTTTCCTCCTTTCGCTCAGCTCCTACACGATCCATGCCTCGCTATCCCATCAGCTGATGATTAACAACCGTCTGATGTGTTCCAGTGTTTAGGGACGAAAGCTTGTCGCGGCGGCCCTAGGCGTGGACTTGGCGGGAACTGGAACGAGCAGCTGTATGCGATATCGCAGCTAGTCAGTCAGGCAACTTAGGCCAGGTCCTAGCTAGTTGGCGGGAAATGATGTCTCTCTCGCCAGGCAGGCCGGCTATAGCGGATTACTATCGTATGCAGTTATGAATACTTTGCATCCAGGTATGTTGGCCCGGTTGGTTCGTTTTTTTTCTATTTCGGATGATGTTTGCTCCTATTTTGTTCGCGTTGGCTGACAGGATCTGAGAGGTTGGAAGTCAGACAATAATGATGTCTTATGACGCTATGTTTGCCCTAGTTTATGTAATCCGGTGAAGGAGGTCAAGTATCCAGTATGCAAAGTGTCATGAAGTATCACTGGTGACTGGTTAATTGATGCATGGGCATGGTTATAGGGAGCCGCCGCGCATTAGGCTACCCCGGATTTCCAGACTGAGACACAGGCAAAAAGAAAATCGATTGGGGTTTCGGCTGCGCGTGTGGTACCGTAGGTAAGGTTAGTTGCAGGGCAGCTGGAAAGTCTAGGTGGTGTAGGGCATTCTTTTTCCGCCTTTGCGTAATACTCACCCCTGGATGTCGTACTACGAGTAGGGTTCCTATTACTTAAGATTGACCCAATAGAAATAATGCGCAAGCAATTAGCTTGGCGGCCTTTCCCTCCTTTTTCTTTTTTTCTTCCACGCTTCCTTTCGTTGTTGCCACAACCCCGTTGGCAGCTTGGCCTTATTTCGGACCTGCTGCTCAGGTGACCAACAATAGTCAATGACTCCTTGGTTTCCATTACCCAATCCGTTGTTAATGGAAACCCGAGTTTGCTTTCTCATCGGCCTGCAACTTGGGGGCGAGCGCATATTAGCATGCTTTTCTCTTTTACCTTCTCGCCCCCAGTTACCAGTGCCTTCTGTAGCCTTTTTGTTGATAAAAGTAGGGTAAGGCACTGTCACTATATGTCTGTATAAGTCAGGTACACCCAGTTTGTTGGCGGTGACATACGGCCCCCAGAGTTCTTCTAACCGAGCAGAGATCCACATCTTACACATAGCATAACATGACATACTACACGTAACCGAAGAAAAAGGCACCTACCTCTCATACTCGGCAGTCCCAGTAGCAAACCCCCAGAAACAACAACAAGACAATCCGTCCATCATACATGCCATATTCTAGACCACGACTCTCTCGTTACTGCCGTGTCACGGACTATCGCAAACTACCCTTCCACGGCCCCGTCCCGTTTGATTGTTTCCCCGCATCTGGCCAGGAATACATTACCTAAAAGCCTAGCACCTTGACTAATAGAAAAGATCGATCCGCAACGTTCCCAGCTGCGGCGGGTTGAGACACGCAAAAGACCTTGTAACCCAGGCAGTCTCCTCCCCCTTCCTGCAGGCTATCGTTCGTTATACCTATCGTACATACGGACAGAGGACAAACAACCTGGGTTCGAAGCTAAAACACAAATAACAAATAAGAGTTACATGGGGTTTTGGACCTGCCGGCTGCTCTGTTACATTTCCGCCAGACGCCAACACGCACCCTCGTCTCGTCTACCTCTGGCTTGTACCCACCATGGTCCCAGCATCGACCAATATTCCGGACATCGCACGGCCAGAGCCTTGTCTTTCCCAGGGTTCTATTAAACCTGCTTCCGTCCCCTACCACGGCACCATGGAAGGCTCCGACCTTAGCCAGAGAAGGTCTTCTTCAGATAACAAGAGCAGTGGTCGCTCGTCTTTCTCTTCTGTACGAGAGAACGACTCGGATCTTGCCCAGACTTTCACCAGTACCAAAGTCTCGTCCTACTCTCAGCCTCCAGAGACCGTCATAGTAGACGACGAACATCCACCTTCCTCTTCATCATCTTCACCCTTGTCGTCGCCACCTCCGGAGATGGCCACCATTACAACTACTACACGACAGTTCCTACCGCCCAAGACGCAACCCCAGAGCAAGCTCCATGGCTGCTGGTTTCCTGCTGTCGCCGCTGACGGCTTCCAAGGATGGAAGCAGATCGATGTCAGAGGAAGGCAGGCAAGCCGCAGCTTTGGTGACCTGCAAGCCTTGAGGATTGTATGGTCGGCTCCTCCTGCCTCCAATAAGCCAACCCCGACCAAGGTACCAGGACGGCCTACAGCAGGACAAGCCCCCATTGAGAGGCTGCCCTTGGAATTACTCGGTAAGCTGGACCCTAATACACCAAAACCCAGCCCGCTCTCCATGGAAGTATATCCCTAACTAATATAACTATAGGCCCTATCATTGACTTGCTCGTGCTGGATGTGCCTCCCAACGGCATCTCTGCTCGCAATGTGGACTTGATGTCACTGCTGTTGACTTCGAAGACGCTACACACGGCCACTCTCCATGCTCTGTACAGAAAGATCACTATCCCCCACTCGCGGATCTTCCGCAAATTCTTAGCTCATGTCTCCCAGAACCAGGAGTTGGGCACTATTGTACGAAGGCTTGACTTCAGTCACTTCAACCCTACCACACTCTTCTCCACCGCCGCAGAGCGCTCTACCACGCGAAACCTAACCCCTGAGACGTTGCTGCAGTGCCTGGAGTACACGCCGTACCTGCGCGAGTTCTTGGCTCAGGAGCATATCGATGATGAAATCAACGAGGACGTTCTGTGCAAGCTGTTCCTCGATCTCCCCGCCTGCAGGCCGTCGACTTCACGGGATGTTCTTCCAACAACTTTAAGGCTGCCATGTCGGCCATTCCGAAATTCGAATTGCCAGTTAGCCTTGCGATAACCCGCTTATCGCTTCACAAGTGCATCAACCTCCCATCCGCGGTGTTTGAGTCGCTCATGCCCACCTTGAGCCACTTGACACACTTGGACGTTGCCGGTACCCGCATCACGGACGAAGCCCTCCTTTCCATTCCTCGCACCGCCAGAATCACTCACTTGAACCTGGCCAAGTGTGCACTGTTGAGTCCAGAGGTGGTAGTAGAATTTCTGGCAACACATCCTGCAGTGAACGGGTCCCTGGTCTTCCTCAGTGTCGCCTCCGACGCACGAAGCCACCAGCTGCTGGACATTGAGGATGTCACTCGCCTTCTCCCAACCCTGCCGTCCACCTTGCGATCACTGAGTCTGAAGGGGAGCAAGATGGATGACTCGCACATCGACCTGCTAAGACCATTGACCAAGCATCTTGAGGAGCTTGCGCTGGGTCGGGGTTTGAGACTCTTGGATATCGACCGGCTGTTCGTTCCCGACGAGAACGAAGATGACGTGCAGATGCAACTTGACTGGGTGCCCCACACTCTGAAGTATCTTGACATTTCCGACTACTCGGCCGCCGAGTTGGATTTCAGCACCCTATTCAGCAACAGCATCTCCATTATGAAGAAGTTTTCGGCGCCCCTGGAGGTCGTAGAGGTTACAGATAGCCTGTACGGCAGACTGTCGAAGTCACCGGCCTTGCAACGACTGGGCTGGACGGTCACGGAGTTTGGTAGCAGAGCCTGGATGGTCCGGCGGCACTCGCCCGAAGATGGACCTCGTGACTCAGGCCTGCGGTCCTGGAAGTTGGGCGCCTCCTTCTGGGGCATGCGAAAGATACCCATGGCCAATGCCGAAGTTGGCGGCATGTACGGCTCTTACATGTTTAAGCGAAAGTTGTAAGCTTCGCTGGATTGGGGATGGCTTATTTCCTTCCGGGCTTTTTCATCTTCCTCACATCTCTTCCTCGTCTCTTTTCTTTAGCGCATTTCACGACTTCTGGATGATACCTGGATGATACCTTGAATGCATTGTCTGGCGCACATGGTTCCTATCCTCTACTGTATTTTGCGGCGTTCAAATGGGATCGGGGGTAAATAACAAAAGCTCATCAAAGGCGCTACAGCATAGCATGGGGGTAACTGCATAGCGTCATCTTCTGGTAGCTTTAGCTCATGTACAAATGAAAAACATATTCCATAAACCACAGGACATTTGTCTGTGACGCTTGTCAGGCTGGTCCAAAGGAGCCAAGTGACAACATGCCTCCCCTTCGTGAGGAAAGCTATCTACGCAGGGTGAGTAGTATGTTCAGTTCAGTATGGGAGATTTCATGCACAAGACGGGTGGTTTCAAGAAGACTGTCTTGGTTTTTGTGATATGATTCTTATTAATCTGAACCCAGTCCATCTAGGGCTTAAGCGCGGCTGCAAATCAGCAGTCAAATTTCCATTCCAAATCTCCAACGAGATTCTTCATCCATAAATCCCAATTCACAGCCCAAATGGTGTATATCCCAGTAGTAACTCCAACAAGCCCGTGCCTTAGCAACAAGCAGATTGGTACACGCTGCAAATAAACAACCGCTTCGTTCAGATTTCGCCAGTGCTAATATGTGTGCAGATAGTAGTGGGTTGCAGGCGTGTAGACATTGCCAGTAGGTGTGAGTGTGTGCGCGCCGTATAGCAGCTGGAGCAAGCAAGATCTTATTTGCTCGTTTCGACGCAGATCCCAATGATACTGATGGTGTATGGGTGTTGTTTGGCCTGCTCAAAGGAGATACGATTCTCTCTCCCTTATAAAGTTGTTTTCTGCTTCTTCTTCTTGGTATAGTGTGAAGCGAATAATCGCTAGCCAGATACTCGAAGACGCTTGAAATGTAGCAGTATGATGAAGATGCTCCCAGAGCCAATCCAAATTGCAACGCTGTATAAAATTTTGTTCCCATAGGGAAGAAAGTAAAAAGGCCGCTTAATAACTGAAATGAGCATTGGGCATACATGCTCCTGTGCTCGCTATGTAGGAGGTAGCATGCAGTTGCTGGTATTGGCCCGGACATATAACCGAGGAGGCTTGTTGATATTGATATTGAGTGCTGAACTGTAGTTGGGTCTGCGGATATTGAGCCCAGGTAGCGTGGCTTTGCTGGGTCTGTTGTTGGTAAACAAGTGACAGCTGATAAGTCTGTTGCGAGATCAGGTCCTTTGTAAAGTCGCCTGCGACGTTCTCGTACACAGCATGGTTGACCGGAGCTAGAGTGACTGCCCGAGGTTTAGGTGTGCCGACACTGGCCTGCTGTGGTGACTGCTGGCGAGGGCTTCTGGGAGATGCGGGTGCAGAAGTGGGACTGATACATATACTGCTCTGCTGACTCTCGGGACTGCTAAGCAGTGACCCTCGGAGGTAGATCTCCGATGTAAGCCTGGCATCATTGAACAAGTCGTTGTTAGCCGAGGTCACAGAGCACTGGTGACCGTACAGGTCGATCCAACTTTGCATCTCGAGCTTGAGCTTCTTCCCCGGTGCAGCGTCATTGTTGACGAGGAAGGGCTTGAGTGCCTCGACGGGGACCAGGTGGACCCAGCCGGCGTAGACCCAGGCCGTGCGGCTCTTGGGGAACTGGCGCCCGCCCTCGAGGAGGAGAAAGTTCCGGCTGGCGCTATAGCGCTCGGTGCCGGCGAAGGAGCGGAACCGGTCCGGGTCTTTGCTTTGATGCCAGGTCTGCTTCCAGGGGGCCTGGTAGTCATTATGCGAGCCTGAGCTGAAGGAGGAGATGGTGGTGACCAGGGCGTGTTTGCCGCTGGGGGCCATGTCCATGATGATGCAAGGGTGGTCGGTGGCGCCGGAGTGAAGTTCTTGGCCGAGGATGACCTCTTGGTACTCTTTTTCGAGTTGCCCTTGGGGTTTGAGGTAGGCAATGTCTCGTCTCTGCCAGGTGTCTGTGGTAGTGATATCACTGGTGGCAATGGTAGATTGAGTAGATCTCGGGCTTGATGAGATGGAGGAAGAAGAAGACGAAGTAGTGTTTTGGCTCGCCACCGAAGTGGTCGAGCTCAGGGTGGTATCGACAGCAACAGTGCTCATGGTGAAGGATATACTTCGATATGCTTATATATCTAAGCTTGGAAGGGTTCTTCAGAGAAAAAGAAGAGGAAGAAGAAGACGTAAGTCTAACAGAGCAAGTCGCTGCAGACAGGTGGGATATGTTTGCAAAGGGAGACGAGGATGAGACTACTCAGTAGGATACACCATTGTGAGAAAAGAAAAAGAGGAATTGCCCAAAAAGAACTGGCCTTTATATGTTCACGAGCGAAAACGCGGATCAGGTCTTAAACGTCTGCCTCAGGGTTTATTTACTCATATTGTAAGGTACAGCCCCGAGGCAGCAACATTCATGGCCCGATGATGTATATAGGTGTTGGTTATGGATGAAGCTTAATCGGCAGATTTTCCTTTTATTTGCTCAAGCCAGGCAGTGCAAACCATAGCATACGGTCTCTTGTACTGTCTGGCGAACCGAAGCCATCCACTTCCTCAAATGAGTTGCAAAGACTGAGTTATGTGAAGTGGTTATGTTTTATACACTTTGATTACTGAGAGTTGTGACTCGCATACTGAGCCTAGAATTTTATTGAAAACCGTGGAGTATAGGAACTTTAAATAGCGTCGTGACTTTAATTGAGGTGCCGAGCGGGCATAACAATTCACACTGGGGTTTGCCCAAAGGCTCTACTGATACTTGAAAGATCTTGTCAAGTCCCTGACGGTATCAGCACGAGTTTTGTTCCGTCGGTATACATCATCTAAGCCATTAGGATATAGTCATAGTTTCAAGGGGTTCAATAAATACGGATGTAACGAACTGGAGCCAAAGAATATGGCCAGGCCTTCAAAGTGAAGTTCATTAATTTCAAACAAGCTATTTTTAGGGTAGGTATAATACCCTCAGTTCCTATGCTGTCATTGAGATAGGTAAATGAGGCAACAACGAGTCATCGCAGCTATTCTCATGTTAGGCGAGGCCTTGGTAAGATACGGCAAGCCTCCAAACGCTGCAGATAGACCAATCTTCCTAAAAGGGTCCTATAGGGAGGGGTAAGATGGACATCAAGGAGGTCGGAGTCTGGTCGGAGGCGGGGAAGTTGGGGTATTGATGAAAGGCGAAGACGACTGGTGGCTGATCGTCTTGTGGCAGGTACACAATCGGGTACGAGCTATGTCGGACCGAGAAGAATACCGCTGAAGCCTGGTAAAGATCCGACACAAAGCCTGGACGCTGGCTTACACGCGTATCTTATGCATAGCACAACACAACCGGGTAATGTTAATTCATGGAAATGCCCGGGAAATATGAATTGTATTGCAGCAGTTTATCTTTGATGATAATGAACACTGCCGCATCCACAAGAATGCAGCTATTAATACAACCTATATTGATGACATAAAAATACTATACCCCAGTCTCAGGCAGTCAGCTCCCCAATCCTCCTCTCAATTTCCGGCACCTGCCGGAGCAGAACATCGAGGTCTTCCTTCTCGTCCTCCAACTTCAGCCGCTTGTCGGCGTCGAGTTTCGTGAACACGTAATTACCCTGTCCGTCGAACTGCAGAATCCTACTGTGGTACTTCCACAAACTCCGCCGATGACTCACAGTCATAAGGGTGATTCCGAGGGCCTTGGCGTTCTCGTACATGATCTTCTCCGTCTCGAGCGTCACGCTGCTGGTGCACTCGTCGAGAATGGCATATCGCGGTTTGTGGTAGAAGAGGCGTGCCATGGCGACACGCTGCTGCAGACCGCCAGACAGCACATCGCGCCATTCTGCCTCAGCATCCCAGCCCTCCGGATACAAGTCGACGAGGTGCTCGAGGCTGAGGATCTTGAGGATATCCATGAGTTGCGCATCAGTGACACCGCGAGAACGTACCGTGCGCAAACTGTCAGGATATGTGATTTGTTGTCGCAGGCTTCCGCGGGAGAGGTATGGTCGTTGTGGGATATAGAAGATGTCTGAGAAGGGAGGCTTGTGTACAGTGCCTCCGTACACTGGCCACAAGCCGCCAAGGATGCGGAAGAGACTGGACTTTCCACAACCATTAGGGCCAACAACAAGCAAATGATCGCCCTGGCGCAGGGTGAACGAGAGTGCCTTTACTAGAACATCGCCGTTCGGTGAGATGATAGGAACGTCGATGAACTGGATGTTCTTGCTTTCGACAACCTTGCCACGGCCCTGAAGGACAGCCTCATGTTCTGCAGTCCCCGAACTAGAGACGAGCTTCTTCTCGAAGTGGCCTGCCTGAAGGTCGTCCATGACCTCGAGAAGGGAAGCAACACGTGACGTATAGCCGGCCAGCTCCATAATCTCCCGGTAAGAAAACATAATACGCCCGAACGCGTCCGAGGCACTTAGCAACATTCGGCGGTTTGTGACGAAGGTTTCGGTCCTGTCGCCCATGCTAACAACTCCGCCAGCAAGCTGACCTGGCAGCTTGAAGAACACAGGGACACTACAGAGAAGCAGTCCCAGTGCACCCCAGAAGTATTTGATGACGAAGTCTTCCATCACTCCATGATAGAATCGCCGGCGTAGGATGTAGTTCACATGCTTAATAAGCGTGAAATAGCCCTTGTCGAGCGTATCTTTCTCAGCTTCATGCCCATGGTACAGTGCAACCTCCTCGCTGTGGTCGATGAGCCGTGAATGCTGGAACCGGAACTCTCCTTCTAGTCGAGCTTCATCTGCTACGTATTTCCCAAATGGTGGCGTGAGCGCGCGCATAACGCCGGCAGACAGCTGTACGAGTAGTGACATGAACACGACGCCCTCTCCGCCTACACTCTTAGACAAGGACCACGTGTATATTGTCTAGTAGATATTAATCATCATATTCGAGAAGGGGCAAATGGCGTATCTGCATACCATATCCAGTAAAGGCTTGGCCAGATTGCTGTATAATTCGGCCAGACTATTAGAGAATTTGGCGACGTCGACAGCAATCAGCTGATCTGGGTTTTTGATCCGGTCATCCAGGGCCGAGATGCCATAAAATGTCAGCTGTGACAGGTATTTGTCATGGATATGCTGGGTCAATCTCGTCCTGTATTTGAGTGACAGCTCGGCTTGGTGGTACGAAAGCATCGAATTGGTAAATGTGGCAGGCATCGCAATCAACATCCACCACATGATGCGCATCAGGAACTCCCGGCCGTTGCCTTTGACAAGCGCTTTCACAATCGCGCCGTCCATCTCGGCGACTTTCACACTGATCAGAGTCCGTATAACGAGGAAGAAACTGTGGCTGAGAAGTAACCGTGTTTCTTTGCTGTGCCAGTCGGGAATCACGATCTTCATGAGCCGGAGAAGGGAGCGGAAGAACTCGCGGTTGAGCTCGACCTTCTTCTTGACCGTTACATCTGCCCCTTCGCTCGATGTCGTGCCCGTCCGACGCTTGGAGGTTTCGCGAGCCGACGCGGCCTTCTGCTCGGAGATGGCATGTCGCACGCGGTTGACGAGAGCGACGAGGAGGGTGAGATAGACTGCACGCGATATGCGCGTCCGGTTCTTGACGTATAGGTCTGTTAGCTGCGCGACGGCCTTCTTAAGTGACCGCTCGGGCAGGACTAGTTTCGATTGAGCCGCCATGTCCACAACGATAGAGAAACGTCGTAGTCAATCCGGTCGTTCTCGAGTGATGAAGCGCGATACGGTGGTTCCAACGACGCCTAACCGAGAAATGAATGGAGATGGAGGGGTGGGTTTTCAAGCATCAGGTAGACAGCAGCATCTGTGTTACGTTACAAAACGGACCAAGCATCAATCGATTATGCTAAACAAGAAGAGGGTAAAGGGGCAATGAAGGTTGCGATTCCTGTGCAATAGCTACGTGATTGCACGTAAAATGGGAGAGCCTGTCGCCATTCGTTCCTCAGCCGGACCTCGTGCTTTAGGAACGGACGGACATTGAAGGTGAGATCCCTCGGCGGATGGAATAAGACGGTTAGCTGTCCGCGCTCGTTTACTGGCTGAGCGCTGTGCTGGGCCTGGTGAGGCAGCGCAACCCGCAGCATGTGATTGCCAGCGCTTTCCAGCCGGTGCAGGTGGTCTGGGGAAGAAATTACCCATTACTTTACCCAGCGTAAACTTGATGTGGCTAGCGTTGGACTGTCAGCTCCTTTACCCCAGGCTTTGCCCATCAGCAGCCCAGCGTGCCATTTATTAGTTGCTGCTCAGTGCTAAGGAATGTGAGAAAGGTGGCTGGCTGATGGGTAAGTACCTAGGTGGCAACTTGTGGCTGGCCTGTCAATTTTGTTCAGCGAGGGGCGACTGACTGATAGGTATGCGCCGGCTGGCCGCGGGGCACGCTGAACCAAAAAATTACATCGCTTGTCGACGAAGACTCATCACACTTCCGCATCCTCAATACTCGACGTGATAAACCAACCCGTAACGAAACGAAACGTTCCCTGAAGCCATTCAAGGTTACTTGCGACCATGTCGGCCGACGAGGAAATTGCCGTTTACGATGAGGTCGAGATAGAAGACATGGAATTCGACGAGGCGCAACAGATATACCATTACCCGTGCCCATGCGGCGATCGTTTCCAGATCGCACTTGAAGATTTGCAGGATGAATCCAACGACATTGCCGTCTGCGGTAGCTGCAGTCTTATGATCCGTGTTATTTACGACAAGGTAAACTTTGAGAAAGCAATCCTCGTCTACAGGTTAAATTTGCCGTGTCCGAGAGCTAACAATGTTCTTCACTGTAGGATGACCTACCCAAGCCTGATCCGGACCCTCAAGCCCCCGAACAGCCCGTAGAGCAGGTCCCCGTCGCCGCTTGAACAAATGTGGACGACTACAATCAGGCAGTATACGGCAGATCCGCTACACGGCAATACAAGAAAGCCTCTGAGCTTACATATCTCACACGAGAATACTCGTTACACCCCGAGTAATCTTTGAGACATGCCAATGAACCGCACAAGTTTCAAGAGCTCTGCGCCACGGCTGCTTACGCCGATTGATCGACGATGCCAACCCTTTAAGCCTCACCAGCAACTACACCCCGCCAAAGGCTTTCGCTACACCAGTTCGTGGCTCACGTAATCAGACTCCCGACCTACGGACCAGATCCGGCGCAGTGTCTGAGTCAGCTCATGACACCGAGTAATGCCGCGGTCCGAAGCAAGACGTATCCGATATGCAACAGGATATCTCTGAGACACTCTTCGAATAATGGAAATTTCATTTGCGAAGCTTCAGCTTGTTGAGCAATGAACCCTAGTACCCCAGTCCTGAACGCCATAATAAACAATTGAGACATCGAAGTGCCCTCCTAGATGAACGCCTTCTGAATAGAAACCCTCCAGGAATCCCGTCCTCCCAAAAACTCCGTGCCTATGCAAGTGGGTATCTCATACTTCGTCGTCGTCTTGCGTCGTTCTCGTGCGCACATCTGCCATCATATGGCTTGCAATGCGGGCGGCCTACAACAGGCAAAGCCCTGCGACTCCAAAGACAATCAAGCTGAACATGGACTTGTCCAGAGCTGGCGCAGGCAGGTCGGCCGCGGCAGTAGATATCGTTTTCGAAGTGTTGTTTATATTGATTTTGGTTGAAGGCATCGCCGACATGATATCTGCAGACAAGTGATATCAATATATGGAGTCTCGACAAGGCCTACTGAACAAGTATGCTTACTGTTGGTGGTGTTTGCGGGTTCGGTATACAATATCGAGGTGGCAACTTCCTTGTATACCAACGGTTGCTGCGCAGATTCAACAGCAAGTGTCGCTGGGACCGCGCAAGCCAGAAAAAGGCACTGCAATCGCATTGTGGTTGATGGTCGATTGTAACGTCTGTCGCGAAGTCCGACTGAGAACTCCCGAAGGAGAAGTAATCGCTATCAAGAAATGGACGAGGGTAAACCTTCAAAACCAGCGATCCAAAGACGGAGAATAATAATAGGAGCTTTGCAGGACGGGGCAGGGCAAGGAGAGTCAGCTTTAACAGAGATACTGTGGGGGGTATATTTGAGGTCCAGCCCACAGCTAATGGCACGACATCATCGCCAACCCTTGCAGGACAGGGGACAGGATGTTCTGTAACCTGAATTGACGGATCTTTGGCCAGACCACCACCAGCATCCCATATATTAAATGGCTCCATAGCCAAAAACTATGGAACATGCATGGCGTAGTAAAGAGCTTACTGGCTTCCCTAAGCTCCCTCCTCACTTGGCTGCTCGTTGCTATCTTTGTACAGGGGCCGTTTCAACAAGGGCCGATACAAGCGTCAGCCAGTATCCACCATCCCTTCTTACTCCCACCCGAGTCGTGTCGGCTTGTCCATACAGTAGTAAATCCTGCCACTATTGGCTTTTGTCTACGCGAGGAAGAAGAAAAAAAATACAACCACACTACATACGATCCGCTTTACAAAGGCTCCCAAGATCGTCATGGTTTCGGGCTGAACCGTTCGAAGCCTAGGATGATTTGGCTCTTACTCTTGCGGCGCAGCCAGACAACGGACCGCACGCCTCCCTGCCCCCTTGTGTCAAATTCTAACTGTATACAAGGCGTACAAGGCTGTGATCTACAGGGTGTGCTATACCCAAAGCTAACGTAGCCAAGGCAACTCAGTGCGTGTAAATGGAGTTTGCGATTTGCGCACATGTGGCAGTTCTGCTGTCAATATGGATTCTGCTGCTGCTTCAGAGGCATCCGAGTCGGCAAGGTTCAGAAGTTTCCCATCGCACTTGCATGCATGTCTCGGACTCTGCTGGGGATTCGTCCCCTGCTTTTGGCACCTATGCAAGCCCATCAATCTAGCTATCTACTATTGACTATTGCCATACTTTTCCCGCCTAGCGGCGCCATGACATCTCTTTTGTCCGTAGAGGGGGCTTCGTCCATGTCTTTATCTGAGACTTGCTCAGTTGACAGGATGCAACTCAATCATGATGGAACGGTTTTCTCTGATAAGAAGGGCCTGGGTTAGGTGTGTCTGGGGCCTGGGTCATGCTGCCAGTGTCGTCATCGGGGCAGGGGTGGGCTTTGGAAAGGAGCAGGACTTTGGTCGGCTGTACGGCATAGCACAGCCCGTTATCGACTGCGATTGCACACAATATTCAGGCATTGGGAATCGTGGCATCACAGTGAGCAAAGCCAAGGAGACTGATAAGGAAGGAATTCGCTCGGAGGGGCGTTTCAGTCTCCTCCTCACCTAGGTAGAGAAAAAAACCATGACGGTAAGGGCCGAAGGTCAGACCATGTGCATCAATATTTTAACCTCGTTATGTATCGGCTACGTTGAGCCTCCTGCAGACGACGACGACTGCAGAGCAGCTTCGTATGCGCTGCCAATGCCCTTGGCGGATTCCAATCGGTACTGACTCATGCAAGTTGGATGATTGGTGCCAAGATAATCGACGCATCTTTATATTCGTATGCATCTCACCTGGATGGAGACAGATAGTAATGGTGCCTACCTAAGGTTGCATTGGATCTCGTTGGTGTTTTTCATATTTACATGTGCACCTATTTACGGTCACGAGGAGGTTGGTGAGCGCCACGTCAAGATTACAGGCAAGAATGTTACATGTATTGATGTTCTGATTGCTTCACCAAGTGCTCGGTGTGCTCGATCGCAAGTAGACAGCCAGCAGGTCGCACGCGGTTGTTTACCTGGAACTATGTACGCCCGCCGCCTATTGAATGAAGCCGGATCATGCAAGGCGGCTCTGGGCCCTCGAGTTTGGCCAAAAGGCGGTCTTGACATAGTGGTTACATAGTTGGCGAAGAGCCCACCGCAATCTTTACGTGTGTCGCGTGGGCTGCAATGCAATGCTCCCTATGAAGATGGATGCGCACATGCAGAGAGGGACGCGGACCGAGGTGCTGATCAATAGTTTACAAAGGTGGCCGGGCATACGGATACATGGAGAAGCGCAAGTCGTCAGGAACAGAAGAGCTGCCAGCAAGCATTCAGACCAATACGATCAACTTTGACTATAACTCCGTCGCTAATCGCGGTGATTGATGTATGATGTACATTAGACATGTGTCTAGGTAGTTGAGGACATACATAGGTAACGGGCTTATAAAAAGAACCTACCGTACGATTTCCATGGTGTAAACCCCGCGTTAGCCCATCCCGTATTCCCCTCAAGCTTTTGCTCCACCCCTTGGTTCACTATGCGGGTGTGGGTTACGGTTCCAAGGAGGTTCATTTATTAGGTATGGATTGGTTCGGCAGTATGCAGAGAGTAGGTACTTGGGCGCGTGGGCGAGTATACGCCTATTTGCTGCCACAGGGCATGTACCAACCACACACGTATACTCGGCCAGCGCAGCCCATGAAATTTATTCCCTTTGGCGGGTCTCTCATCTCAGCCTACTCCAATTGAGCAATTGCCTGGGCCTCTCTACCTAGGTAAAGGTCAGCAGGCAATATTGTTTATAAAAGTGACCTAACTTAACAAGTTTTCGCGCTGGCAGCTGGCTGAGCTAAGAAGGTTCAACCGTAGCCGTGGGACTGACAAGGGAACCTTTGCGCCGCAAAAATGGCTGCAACCTTCTCAACGTCTTTTCTTTTCTTTTGGTCGCATTCACGATCCTGATATCTGGTCTCGCCATTGTACATATTGATAGACGGAGGGTATTTTCGACTTTTCGAAGTGAACGTCATTCATTGCGGTGGGAAATCGCGCAGCTCGCTTGAACCTCCGCTTAAAAGGAAAAACAAAGCGCGAAGGACGAAAAAAAATACATCGAGCGCCGCCAGAAAGAAAAAAAAGCTGGTTGTCGGAACCTCCACAGGCAGATCAGCAAGACTGCTGCACCAAGCCGTGGCCTTCACCTCCATGACCCACGACCTACTGGCCCATTGCGTAACCTGAAGGTCCAATGGGAGCTTTCTGCCTTCAAGGCAACCGGAGCGTCTGAAGCAGGAAAACTGAGAAATGGAGGAGGCAAATGGCAGCAAGAGCCATGGCGCCGCCAAGGACACGAAATCCGACAATACTGCTAACGGCAATCATGCCGCTACAAAGTCCAAGGATAGCACACCCATAAGCAGCACCACGCCTACCCATGGCCCTGAAGGTGCCAATAAGAGCCCAAGGAAAAGACGCAAAGTCAATCACGGTATGTTGTGCTCTGCTGCTAAATTCTCCGGCTGCCTTTCGATACCCCCTTCTCAGGCCGGGCTGGGTGCCTGAGGTCGTATCCCAATGTGGTCATGGGCTAATTTTGGCTCGCGTTCCTACAGCTTGTGTCTATTGTCGTCGATCTGTAAGTCTTCGAGATGGTCTGCGAATCCTCACTATTGGATCCACGTCTGCGTGTATGCGTATGCGTGAAATGCCCACCCTGTCCACGGTCGAGACCTGATCCCCCCTGCCTGCCTGCCTGCCTGTCTTCCCGCTGCCGGAGACATAACTCAATCTCTTGACCCCTGTTGAAGCAGCTCGCACATGGCTCGGCGCCTCTTTTGTCTATTGAAGCTTTCTTGGTGTGACATATGGCTAACAGTACCGGCCTGCGTGCCAACTAGCACATGACTTGCGATCTCGTATGTAAGATCTCTTCCTGCAGCGCCAGTGGCTGAGAAATATACGCCTTTGGCCTTGCACAAGAGAAAAAAAGAACTTACTAAAAACTGCTGTCGAATATAGGAGAGGCCCTGTACGAGATGCATCAAGCGGAATATAGGGCATCTATGTCATGACGAGCCGCGTGACCCAGACTCGAAGAAGTCCAAAACTGCCCCTACCCAGGGTGCATCAGGACAAGACGAATCAGAAGCACAGTCGGATCTGGCGCGAAATTCGATAGACCAGAGCGCTTTTACTGCCATGGGTCCACCTTCTTACGAGAGCCCTGGGGCTTCCCAAGGCACCAAGGCTGGGTTTGGCACAGGCGCATTGGGCCAGACAAACCCCCTACAGCTTGTGCCACCGAATCCGGTTTCTAGGATGCAGGCCAATGCCTCTAGCAGCAGCATGAACCAATGTAGGTCCTGTAAAGCCTTTATGAGCGTCTAAACCCGCAGCAAGCTGAGTATCGTGTAGTTGCCGGGTTTTCTGATGCCTGGTTGACCGCCCAAAACCAATTCCACGACATGCACAGCTATAACCCTCAGTATATGCTGGCCCCTGAGGTCACCCATGAATTCAACCTACTCAACGAGTTTCTCAACACTAGTCTGCTTGATGACAGCGGCGCATTGCCTGGAGATCCAAATCATCCCTTTAGAGACAACCAGTCCGACATGGCAGGCTTTCTAGGCGGATCCAACGCCATGCTGCCCCCCAGCGCAGCGCACAATGGCTCAATGCTTCCGCCCAACGCCGATCAAGGAAAAGCCATCCTGAGGCCTACCAGTGTCATCCCTGCCGACAAAACGCGGGAGTTCTACTTGCAAGCGGCGGATCCTTCTGGCAACGACACTCCCGAGGAGCGTATGCAACGTGTGCTCAAGGCCAAGTATGATGCCGGTCTACTGAAGCCATTCAACTACATCATGGGATATGCCCGCCTGGGCACGTACATGGACAGCCACATTGCCCCAGCATCGAAGCAGAAGATATTGCGGCAACTGAACCAATTTCGGCCCAAGTTCCGAGAGAAGATGCACAACCTCACCGATATGGAGCTGATCTACGTTGAGATGTGGTTCGAAAAGACCTTGTTGGAGTACGACCGAGTCTTTGCCGCCATGGCGGTGCCAGCCTGTTGTTGGAGGAGAACAGGGGAGATCTTCAGGGGCAATAAGGAGATGGCCGAGCTGATCCACGTTCCAGTTGAACAACTTCGCGATGTAAGACGATCTGCCCAATGTGGTACCCACAACATCTACTTTATTACCCACGTCTTGGCTAACCCCGGAGCAGGGCAAGATCTCGTTACATCAGATCTTGACGGAAGAGTCACTCGTACGGTATTGGGAAGAGTTTGGAACGATTGCCTTCGATCCCGCACACGACACGCTTTTGACGGCCTGCGCGCTCAAGAGCCCAGATGACCGGTCCAAAGACCCCATTGTCAACTGCTGCTTTTCCTTTATGATTCGCAGAGATGATTACAAGATGTAGGTACGCCATTGTCATGGGAGTCGCGCTCAGTTGTTCGTCCACTCTAGCTGACCACCGTTCCAGACCCTCATTGATCGTCGGAAACTTTCTCCCTCACGACCCATCTCAGTAACGTAACCCACTGGTTTCCCGGCAGTCTATAGAAGTCGGAACCTCTCAAGGCGCAGTCCTAGAAATGCATATGTGAAGGATCTAGAGTGGATATATGTATGGGCGAAGCTGCACTGGTACTGGCTGGTTGTTGCTCACGATGGCATCGTACTATTTTGTATTCCAGGTTGTTTTGCTAGAATATACCCTAGAAGGATAGTTTGGGAGATACCCCTGCGACAAGCGCGTGATGACTAGACACAATGCAACGAGTTCCTTTGCAACCCATTAACGAGACAGATAATCAAAGAGTATCTCTTACGTACTCGATAAGGCTAGAAAGATGGGCAGTTTTTGTCTAGTATGTGCAAACTTGACCAGGTTCGGATTGCCTATCACATAATTGTTAACCACGTAATAGATCGACGCTCGAATAATCTCAGATGACTCAGGTTTACCAAACCTATAAACATATGGTTTGTAATTGCTTCGAGAAGATCATACCTATGCCCACAATGTATGTCTCAAGCGCACTTATTGGTGTGCCTACTAGATATCGAGAACGGAAGGTACGGAATTTTTGAGCGACTCGCAAAGGCACTGCCAGGGAAAGTGCCACCAGGGACCTATGTGTACATGTAAATTGAGGTGGACGCCTTCCATACTTCATTTATGGTAGTAAATCTTGGGATATTACAATATTTTCCCTTTCAAATGGATGTCCCTAGATTGAAATCGCACATCATCCAGTGGCCTCTGACCGCAACTTTGCGATTCTTGTGACTCCTGTGACCTCGAGCTCGTACGCCCTGCTGTGTGCACGTACGATCTGTCCACGACATAAAGAACAACAACAACAACAACAGCAACGCGAGACGTACTGGACTCTGCAGTATCTGGCTGCATCTCCCTTCGGATTACATGCTACAACATGGCAGCGCAACCCAAGCACAGTGGCCTTGTTAAAGATCCGGGCAAGGAGAGGCGCATCCACTCCTTTATTTGTTAGTCTGTCTTAGATATATACCTGTGTCCAATTTTACCTCTGCTGATTCCGGGTACGAAGCTTCTTGTCGCGATTTCGTCGCGGATCTAACAGACATGAGCGAGCAAAGCGAGCACCGAGACCTGGTCGAAAGACTGCAAGGCAAGGTGTGTGCTATCAAGACATACACGTTGCGAACTCTTGATATGCACACCCGCAACCAGCTCGAGGAAACGGGAGCAGATTTGTGGAATCTTTGCACTCGGAAGAGACGAAACGAGGGCGAGCGAACTTCCTTAGGTTACTGCAGAGTGCTGCTTCTGGCCCGGATATACGCATTCCTATTGTTGGCTTTGCCCGGCGCGAAGTCAGAGAAACAGTCCAATGCCATGGTTCGCATCTTCAGATTAGCAGTCAAGACAGGCAGATCATGTATAGGTAGGCCGCAGCTGTATCCTCCCGATAATTTATGCTTGCATACGAGACTAAAACCCACACAGAGGGCGGCGAGCTCGAGTACGCGCTTTGTGCTCTGCAAAAAGCCGCGGATTACAACGGCTTGTTGCATGATCTGCAGAGCCAGCTGCCAGAAGACGAATTAGGCGTGTGTAAAAGGCTCGAGGCAGAACACCTTGTTCTTCGCATAGTCCTGGTAGGTTACCCAGGGTGATGTGCTTACCAATAGGTTCTGACAAACATTAACAGGCATGGAAAGAGAACCGGTTGGACGTCGCCGAGCACTTATACGGCAAAACACAGTCGTTGAAGCACAGGCTAGATCCGTCAACTGCCGAGGCTCTTGCTGATGCTCTATACGAAGTCGGAGAAAGTTGTCTTGGTAAACAAGACTTCGCCATGGCAACCAAATGGCTCGAGCGAGCATACGATTTTCTTAGTAGCCAGGATCTTGAGATGCTCTCACGAGACGGTATTGAGCTCCAGTTGACTGTCTCGCAGGCACTTGTACGAGGTTTCCTCGGACTGGACACTACCGTTAGTCTTCAAAAAGCCGAGAGTCTAGTAGGTTCTCTCGAAGCAGAAGCTGGTGACAAACTCGTCGTCTTACTTTTGCGGCTTGATGTACTGGCGAAAGCACCAGGTGAGGTCTTCGACAGTAACTCCTATGCCAACGTGCTTCGAAGGATCATAAGAGTCGTGGATCTGTCGGATACCACTTTCAAACTACTGATCAGCCGTATCCGCAAGTTGGATGACAAAGGGCCAGCTCTTGCTTGCCAGGTCATGGACGAGTTTATAAAGCTGCACGTACTACTATCACGAAAGGATGATTGGGTTGAGCGCGCACTTACTCTTCGTGTCTACATGTCAACAAGCCAACGTGATTCTCTAGAGACTGTCAACGGCATCAAGTCCCTGCTGGACCAAGTACAAGAGTCGTTGGAGAAGCCCATAGCAGCTCATGCTGCTCTTGGTATTATCACAGTACGTACTACACAAAAGTCATGATACCCAGTGGGTCTTCGAAACTGACCAGTCTTAGTTGCTGTGGAAGAAAATCGAATCCAACTTTCACCAGGGAACCCCTGAAATGGCTCAGCAGTGGTGCCAACTTGCACTTCATCCAGCCCTCTGCCAGTGTGGTCCCATCAATGCAGCAAAAATCGCGAGGTAAGTGCCGCTCTTCTCCTGGGTACTCCTAATATACCGACTCTTGCAGGAAACTATTACTATGCTCGCTTGAACGTAATGATCTGGACGGGGCAAAAGAAGCCTTGTTTTCTATGAGCGATGTCGCCAAAGAACAGCCCATGACCATCTACTTGGCGCACAAGCTGGCCGTGCAAGGTGGCGATTGGGACATGGCTGCCGAGTGTATCGAGCGCATCAGTCAATCGTCTTCCTCGGACCTCAAGTTCTTGTACGCATGTTGCCTTGAGGCACACGCTAGTGATGACAAATTGTCTGCCTTGAAAGCTCTCAAAGTTCTGGCTGACAAGCATGAGTTCAACGCCGACAGTCCTATTCATCTTCCGGCCCTGCTTCGAGTCATCATCCGTCTTCAAATGTCTATGTTGTCCAAGGGTTCGGTGGATACCGATAGGGAGCTGCTCGCTGAAGACCTGTGTCACGTCTTCGAAGGAGGTGAGTAGGTAGACGAAGACAGCGTCGGCAGATTACTCACATGGAACAGTGACAAGGATTCTCCAGCGAGACATACGAGATAAAGAGGGTTCGAAGCTCTTTCCTGTTAAAGAACTCGATTGGTTCTGCAAAAATGCGTATAACACCGGCCTCAAGTATACGGAAAGTTGGAATCTCCATTTTGTCGCCCGTCTCTATAAATCTTGCATCACGATTACATCCTACTACCCGAAGGACTTGCCAGAGCAAGATTCGGTAGACTTGGCACTTCGACGCCTCTTTTGCAACTTTATGCTAGCAACAACGTACACGGCGTTGGCTCGTTCCGAAGACAACATCGAGGAACAACTACAACTCTACCTGATGGTTAGAAAACATGTCGAAGCTTATGATTCCGAGTATACAATTTGTCTCACTGGCCTCGACGAAGTCTCCGCCGGAGACCTCACACTCAAAATGGGCTCATTATTGGTATTTGATCTCGAGGCTGCAGTGTGTTTGAAGAGATGGGATGACCTATCGGTGATCGCTCGCAAGATGGGAACAAGCCGGGACGTGGAGACACTGCAAGCTGCAGCAGACTGCATCCTCAGAGCCGGGGGCCCACCGACTCAAGGTATGTGCAATTCCGTGACAACTTTTTGATATTACCGCAACTAACAAAACGCACAAGCAGTGACCCACTCGACATTGCGCGTTTTAATCAATGAGATCTGGAGGTTGGAGGGCTTTGACATCGAGAAACTTGCAAAGTATATGAGATGCCTCGTGCAAGTCACACTGCCATCTAAGTCAGAGATGTCTGCAAACGTAGTTGAAGACGTTTGCCGGTACGTGAAAGAAGCAGCGTCGGTAAGTCATCATCAACAGCTTGTAGTTGGTATTCCGCAGCTAACATCTAATCAGACGAAGACACCATTTCCTCCTCTTGAACTAGAATGGATGGCAGCCACTTGTTTTAACCATGGCCTGGATTTGTATGGAAGCAACGACGATGAAACCAGCCAAAAATGGCTTGATTTTGCGATGTCGCTAGCCCATTTCATGCAAGACGGAGGTGTTCTCGAGCGGCACTTACAAGAACGACGTACATCGCTCAAATGGGGCTGAGGAATGTGATACTTGTCTTACGGTATTGAGGGTGTCAACTAGGGGATGTTGAACAACACTTACAGACGGGTACTTGTGTGGGATACGTTTAGCTTACTTAGCTTGGTTGCGTTCATTGGTGCAGTCGCGTTACTGATGATTGAACAGTGACAATTTGTTGGTGATAGGCATCTGAGGAAATAGATACATGAGTGATATGCTATGAAAGATCAAGTGGTTGGCCTTGGTGTCTAGAACCATGGATAGAAAACTGACCACCTGCATTGATGTCGTGCCTCACCCCCTTGTTAACGTTTATATACATGTACCCTTGGTATGACCGTTCTCGGGTATCAATCATCAGCGTCCAGATTCTGCTTCTCCCCCTGTCGTCCGCGCCCAGCAGTAATTCACCCCGTTTCCTGGTCTCCAGTGGGAGCGACTCGACCTCCTCCAGGGTGCCCTCTCCTCGCAGTCCTATCTCCATGTCCTTCAGCTGCCTCAGGAACCCGTCATTCGGCCTCATGGCCGGTCTCGCCTTCATGATTGTCCCCAATGCGCCGTGGAGGCTCATGTCCTCCTCACGCATCAGATAGTAGGCTAGCACGGCCGGGGATCGTGACACGCCGCCCATGCAGTGGACGAGCACCTTGGCCTCTCCTCCACTTGCTACGCCCTCGGCGCTCCCTCCCTCCCTTTGTCGGCGACGCGTGTTGCTGATGATGTCAGCGACGAGCAGAGCCGCGGTACCGAGGTCGGCTTCCGGCTTGTCTCGGATGCCTATGTGGTGGTAGACAATGACAACGTCGCCGCCATCGGCGTTGTCGGTCTTGGTGCCACTGTTGGTGCTGTTATTGTGCTTGGGTCGGCAGCCCAGGGAGACGATGTGGGTTATGCCTGCGGTGGCCGCGACGGAGGGCTCCGTGGTGTTCTGCGGGCCGACGAAGAGATAGGGGAGAACCTTTGCGGGTCCGGCGGAGCTTTTGTTGGGGAGTTGTCTGGGGGTTTTGGGTTTGGGGCGCTTGGCGGGCATTGCTTGGGGTCTCTCTCTGTCTTCTATTTAGGTATATTTGCATTTTGTGTCGCTTGATACTCTTTGTATAAGTCATTCTAGTTTTTCCAGCAAAACATGAAAACTTATTGATAATATGTAGGTAGCTTAAATGCCGTCTGGCAGCTCGTATTATTCATTCTGGCTGGGCTGTGTGACGGGCGACCTCGTATCCACCATCTATTCTTCCTCGCCGGTGACTCAATTGGGCCATGGTTGTTACTTAGCCAACGGTCGCATGCTACTAGATTTAGCAAGCGACTCATAATCGTCAGCCGAAGTTGTTGCTTACGAGTTATGCAACTTCCAGCCCACAAGATAGACCCCTGCTTACCTGGTTGCTATGTTAATGACATGAATTAGAGATCTCAGGACAGTATCTCCTTAGATGCACATTTTGAACAATTCTTGGTCTGTAGTATCTGCAGGGCGATGGCTTAGTATAACGCGTCACTTCGAGTTTAGTAGGCGCGGGCCGTTGCGGACTGGCACGGAGTTGTGCGGGTTGTTTTGCAGATATGCGAACGTGAACTTAAATGTAGTATACTAGTCTTCTCCACAGGGTCTATAAGCAGTAACAGCCAATCGCATAGCTGGGGAACATACAAGGGTGGCCTGTCGCCCTCCTCAAAAAATGGATATCTACAACAGGGCTAGAGCTCATCGTGAGACATGAAGACGATGACGGCGGGAGCAACCTACTTCGTCTGCGCCTCACCTAAGACATTAACCACTAAGCACAACGTTTCTCATATAATATAATCATCATGCCTTCGTATCTCATCACCGGCACCAGCCGTGGTCTCGGCCTGGGTTTCGTGACGGAACTGGTAAGACGACGACGACGCTCCTCCTTCCTTACACCCTGGAAACCATGGCACCCAGGCCTTCCACTGTCCACGTAGCTTACCGGCGTTGCGTGAACAGCTCAAAAACCCCGACAATGTCGTCATTGCCACTGCCAGAGACCCTGACAAATCATCCGGTCTCCAGGAGCTCAAGGCAAAGCACGGGGACGGGACCGGGCAGCTTCACCTCGTGAGCCTGGATGTCATCAAACCGGACAGTGTCCACCGCGCCGCCGAAGCCGCGCAGAAGCTCCTCCCCAATGGCTTGGACTATCTCATCAGCAACGCGGGCGTCAACTACAGCCCGCTGAAAAGCCTTGACGAGATGTACGGGTTCTTCTTTTCTTTTACGTCCTTCCGTCTTGGAGCTGGCAGCATTGACTAATAACGCACCATCCTCCGCAGGGACATGGACGACTTCAAGGCCGAGATTGAGTTCAACGTCACCGCGCCCATGTACCTCTTCCGCGAGTTCAGCCTGCTGGTCCGCAGGAGCAGCGTGAAGAAGATCATGGTCGTGACTTCGGCTCTGGGGTCGCTCGAGTTCAGCGGACCTAACGTGGGCCCTTGTGATGCTTACTCGGTTGCCAAATCTGCGCTCAACATGTCAGTCATTCCCATCCTACAAGCCGCATACGACTCACATGAGATACTGACCTTTCTGGCACTGTAGGTTGACGCGCAAGTGGAGCGCCGCACTGAAGAAGGATGGCATTACCACTTTCCTGATCCACCCTGGTAAGAAACCCCCTTCCCTCTCTTTCTCAGATTTTACTCTGTGTCAGACAACTAACAGAGTAATGTTGCTATACAGGCTATATCGGCGGCACGGATATGGGCGCTGATATTGGTGAATGGGTCGCAGAAAACATGCCTGACCTCCCGAATCTGACCACCGAGACCTCTTGTTCGGATTGCCTCAAGGTCCTGCATGATTCGACCGCTGACGACAACGGCTTGTTCTTCAGCCACAATGGGACAAAGTGGCCGTGGTAGCCCATGCAAGCCTCAGGCTGGCTGTTGTTGGGGTCGGGTACGAAGTTTTCCAAAAGTGTTATTAGTGGACAAGGATGCCAACAAGAATGGTAGACAATGGACCGTGGAATAAGGGGCAGGCGGGCCTTGTGACAAGAACACTACAACGATGCTGAAACCGCCATGGCTTCCTTGGCCTCCAGATTCTTCAGATATATAGCTTCAAATCGGTTCATCAATATACACACTTCTTTGCTTCTTATAGGTACAATTACCTCTTTCGACAGATATTCGTTGCTGATCTTGGGTCCCAAATCTGGCTCCGGCGGGACTCCAAAGTCTCGGGATATTTTGTACATCTCTCCAAAGTCGCGTTTCCAGACCATCAAGGGCGCTGGCGTTGGTTACGTCGGCTGTCTTCCTCAGAAGGGTGTAGCCATGCATTGCAGTTAGGCAACATGAGCACAACTGAAGCACATGGCAGACTAGGAACACCATTTAAGCCTCCTGTTTTAGGCTTTCTTGGCGGCAATTCCTTCCATGGTGTACATGGTTTGCATGCGTTTCCTATACGTGTAGACTAGAAGGCTATAAAAGATCGAAATTAGTATAAGGGGTAACATAGTATATTTAAAACATTGGGCGAAACTTTACTCACTTGTACCGTTGTTAACTGTCCATGGGGGAAGGGCTCGGGTGCATTTCCCTTTGGAGCTTCAATAGGCTGTGCATTCCTCGCGAGCAAGTCGGCGAGGGTTGTCTGTGTGCATGTTCGCACACTTAATGAAATTTCACGGGTGTCTTTTGTGGGGGCGTTGGTGTATCTTTGTCGGCATTTGCGGTGTGCCGTCCCATATATTCATCTATTCCGTTAGAACCTGTCAGTACATTGTCATGCTTGCATTTCAAAGAGTCATTGCAATGATACGCAAACTCTGCATCATTGTGTAAACCTTTTGACGTCAAATAAATGTTCTGCCAATCATCTATTTATATTTATATTGTAGCGGATTACGTCTTTCAATTGGCCATGGAGGTTTACAATATCACTGTATGGGCAAGTAAGTACAGATCAAGCGGGTGGTGTTACAGTTGACGAGCATGCCGAAAGGGGTCGCTACCGGGTAACACCGGACGAAATTGGTCGCCTACCTAAGCCTAACAGACCCAACCTCCGGGTACATACCACTGCCGCATAAAACCTCCGGCCTGAGCCCTCCTTGCGGCGTCTTCTGTACGGCCTATCTATTCAATAGGCGGATGCGCCTCTGCTGCTTCTTGGGCCCCAAACCACTGGTGAACCTTACTCTTGGTACAACTCAATACTCACGGAGGTAACCTACACGGCTCTGCAAGCTGCTTCATTAGATGTTAACCACTCCCACTGCAATGAGCTCCTCCATTTGGTTTTCAGAGGTCAACTCGATTACAGAGATCTCCCTGTTGCTGTTGGAGTGCCTCGACCTGTAAGTCTTACCGGTGGACCGTCGTTAGCGTTGTGACCCACCTGTCATCATTCCGATTAGCGTTCTGCAACCCACTGAGATGTTAAATCTCCGCTGCTGCCACGCCACCCCGGCCAGCAGCCGTCGTGACTTGGATGATTAGAACGATAATATCTTCTTCTCGGGAACCAATGGGGTCGGGCCCTCAATGTATCTATAGCCTAGACCGATCTATGAACCAGATGCGAACTACTACTAGCTTGAGATATAAGAGATGTTGGGTGACAGTAAATCTGATCTGAGATGGAACGGTATAAGCGGTACCGTCGCCGTCGGTATCTTGCTTCTTCTAGCGTGGGGTGATATTGCATTGGCCAGGCACAACCTCTTATATTCTTCAACAGCCCAGTTGGTGAAGCTGATATACCGCCTCAACCCTCTACTTGCAACCTTACCCTCTCCTCCTTTATACTGCCTATTTGCGCACTCGCACTTGATTTGGACACCGAGGCGCATTGGAATGGAGCAGCTTTCCTGCAGTGCAATTTGCGATATACCCGCCCCCGACGCCAAGCTCGTTCACGACGGAAATTGCACATTCATTTACTGGCACATATATAAGAACGAACCGTGATCGGTTCGCGAACGAAATTCAGTACTACAAAAAATCGACAAGAACGTCGGCGACGGCTACCTCGTCGTCGCGCGCGGACATTTACCCCTGCAAGACGCGTCTACGGCTTATACGGTGGATACCGCCGACGCGACCTCACCTCACCTCCACCCTCACACCTGTGCACTTGTTGAGGCCATCCATCTTACCAAGGATCTGCCATTGACTTCCAACCTCTTTCCAATTGCCCGCGGCAGTGTTGGCAACACCTACTCGTTTTTTTCTTTTTCCCATTTCGTTCGTTGCAAAATACCCTTGCCCTAGTGGAATATTCTCTTCCCGGGACGCTGTGTCAGATATAGGGCTCGTGTCACTCAGAGTTACTCATCTGTGTTCACGTTGCCCCAGGCTTGCCAAGACCGATGATTCATTTCGTTACCAGTCTTGAAATCCCTGGAACAGTATTAGTCATCCATCATGGTTAACCAGCTGAAGCGCAAGCGGAGCGGATGCCCCGAGACTTTCGCTAAGCGTCTGCTGCACGGGGCCGATAAAGAAGAAACCAGCCCAGAGCAGCGTATCCGAGCAGCCACACATCAAGCAGAGCCAGCCGATACGGCTTCACTGTTTAGCAACAACCCAGCAGGCACAAAGAATGACCTGGCAGCAACTCAGCCTGCAGCAGTTGGAACGGCCTCGGTAATAGCCGACAACCCAGAAGAGGCAGGAAACGCCATATTAGCCAGTAGTGATCATGATGACGCCGAAAACGTCGTCGGAAATGACAGCGACTCGGAGGATGTCCTGGAGATCTTGGACATCCCGACTCCCCAGCATGACCCTACCCACTTCGACTGCATCAAAGGCATGCAGAAAGAGCACAGCGGGATCAAGAGCTTTGCTGTGAAGAGCAAAAGGAAAAAGCAGGTTCCGACCAGCGATCCAGAGGATATACGAAGACTTGCCCGTCTAAGTGTCCTTACCTCAACTTCCTGGAGTTCAAGCTGGAGATGAACCACCGCATCTTCAAGGAGTCAAAGGTGGCAGCGACCCTGGCGCTCATGAACACGCCTGGCTTCCACTTCCCTGCCGGCGTCGCCGAGCGTGCAGCTAGGCTAGTGGCCAAGTGGGAGGACGAGGACTGGAGCGAGGACAGAGCTGAGCCTGAAGATCAGCCTGCGGCCCAGCAGCAACAAGCATCGACACCGGCACGGGCCACAAGGGGTGCTGCATCCAACAACGCCAACGAGGAAGCGCCAGCCGTGGAGATTAAGATTCCCGGCGCACGCGATCCCCTGTTTGGCACCAACGGCATTATGCACGGTGTCATCTCGACCCGCAACGCCGCTGGCCGCCGAGTCTACATGCTGAATCCGCGGCTGCCGCACCAATCGGCCAAGGCGTTCGGCCACAACGGCCTGTCGGTGGGGCAGTGGTTTCCCATGCGGTTCGTCGCCCTGCATCATGGCGCGCACGGGGCCAGCCAGGCCGGCATCCACGGGAGCCAAACCACCGGCGCCTACTCCATCGTGGCGGGCAACTCGCTCTACCACGAGTTCGACCAGGACACAGGCGACACCCTGTACTACTCGGCCCCACGAGCCCACGAGAACAAGGACCCGCGCCAGCTCGGTCCGGCTAGTAGTGGTAGTTTGGCCCTGCGCGTCTCGCACGCCAGCCGCAAGCCCGTCCGCGTCCTGAGGGCGGCCGGGGGCGGCGAGAACCAGTGGCTGCCCCGGTGCGGGCTCCGGTACGACGGCCTGTACCGCGTCGCCGCGGTCCGGGAGAAGAAGAACGCGAGTGGTAAGTGGTTCTTCCAAACACGATCCTAGCGTAAAATACGATAACTAACGAACGCAAATTCTAGGTGGACTCTACGAGCAGTTCAAGCTCGTCCGTTTGGGCGCCAACATTAACGGCGACGAGGAGCTGAAGGATATAGCGGCAAACTCGCCGAGCGCGGCGCAGGCCGCTGCGTACAGAAACTTGATGGATCGGGACTAGAAAGTAGCAAGAAAAACTTGTAAAGTAATGCGAACGATTTTTATTCTTGCGTGATCGAAATCCGGTTGCGTAGGACAGCTTGCCCGTTTGTGATTCAGAATTTTGTTATCTACAGTCGATGGTGGTAGTAAGCTTTTGTCGAAAGGGGGAATTTTGGCGCCTCCCCCGTGGCACGCTAGATAACCTTATTTTGGTGACGATGGCAAGGCAGGCTGCGTTGGTCCTGCTCTAGGATACAGCCCTGGAGGTTGGTGGTCGATTGCACGCGAGATAGCAAGGCGTGGCTAAACGGAGGCACCACTGGGTATAGACGGCAAGCCTACCGTATCCCGAGCCATGCGTGGTGTTCGAGATAGACACCTATCACTGGTATATGGACGATGGGTTCAGCCACGGAACGAAGGCGAGGTGATTCTGGAGTTCGCATTCTGGATTAACCAAGAACCGGGTGTTATACCCCGTGAAGGGATCGGCAAGATATACAGAGACGATGGCCAGATTCTCAGTAGAAGTTTCCAGTTGACCTAGACGGTGGCCATACAAGGCAAGGCCGTGACGCAAGTTGGAAACAATAACGCAGATCGAGGGCAAGTCAAGTGTTGAATTTGACTTAGTATTCATCAAAAGTGGTATCATCTATATAATCGTATCCCTCCAGGTATGGTTCCATCATCATATATTTAATATACACTTTCCTCCACCCGTCTATATGCGCCCAGAAAACCCCATATGCCCGGGACCGAATGCAGTAGTAGTCGTCATCCCCGTGCCCATCATCGAGGGCTTGGATGTAAATACAAGTCGCTTTTGCTAAGCAGCTTGTGCAAAAAGTCTAACATGAAACTTCGGTTCTGCGCGTCCAGGTCCCACCGGGAGCTGAGCTCCTCGTAAGCCCCCAGGACCGCGTCCTGAGACTTTGTGCAATAAGCAAAGGCCCGAAGAATCCACATGGCCATCCATGTGCTAATATGCAAGCCGTCCGTGCCGGCGTCGTGGGCGTCGAGAAAGGCATTCCAGACGCCGTCGAGTCGCTGTGCGCTCCAGTCCGACCCATCGCCGCCATGCAGGGAAAACGATTTGAAAAGGGCAAGAAATATGCTGCCGTGAAGCGGAACACGGAAAAACTTCATCTCGTCCAGAAACCGGGCGACTCGGGGCATATCCCCCAGTCGGATACCGAAGTGGCTTACGAGAATGCGGTATGTGTACAGATCGGGCGTTGTAATACTGGCGCTCTGAAACCCCGGCTGCAGGTCTGGATGCCTTTTTGCAATACGCGCAAACATCAAGAACACCTTGGTTATCTTTCTCTGGAGTGTGTAGTTGCGTTCAGGGATAATCTTGGACCTTTTGTCGGTTGCCTTCATCTGGTTGTACAGCCGCTCAGCTGAGGCCTCTTCGCCAGACTTCAACAAACCAGTCATGACACAATTGAGAACTGTCGAATCGATGGTCTCATTTGCGTTTACCATCTCACGGTAAGCTGCTCTGACACCGCCGGGATCCTGTTTGAGACCGAAGAAGTGGATGAGACTGACATGGTGGAATCGGTTGAAGTGGAAGCCGCGTGTGTTCATCTCCTGATAGATCATCTCGGCGAGCGCAAATTTCCCGGCCTTAGATGCGACATCGAAAAGAATGTTAAACGTAGCTTCGTTGCCCTTGACGCCAACGTCATTCTCCATCTCTCGCCACAGATGAAGTGCTGCCTCCGCTTCCACGTCGGTAGAAGTGCCCACGTAACGACTCGCAAACGACATGGCCGTATTCCACTCCGGTGTCGACAGCGCAAACCCGCTTGCTTTCGTATCGGCTACCACGTTGAAGTAACGCAGCATGGCCTTGGGATTCTTGCGTTCTGTGAGACCCAGAACAGCGAAAAGGCCATGACGTAGACGAGCAGGAAGATACGGTATCCGGTTCCCAGGCAGCAGCATGTAAAGGTCATATACTCTCTCTAAATCCATGGTATGCGGCCTGAGTAACTTTGAATAAATAGCCGCCCTCAACTTTGCTACCGCATGTAAATCCATTGGCCCCCCCCGCTCCACCTCCTCAGGTACGGGCGCCACCAGCTCATGGGGGCGATCGGACACATCGACGTTCGTATCCTGAGGTGGGGGAGCATAATTCCGCATGTAAGGGTCTTTCAAGAACTCTAAGCGCTCCTCCACACTGATATCGTCGTAGTAGTCGAGGAAACCAAGCAGCTCTTCCTTGGACACATGCGGGTCTGGATGTGCTGTGAAAGGAACGACACTCGGAGCATTGGTGGGAGCTTGTCTATCGTTATCCTCTTCTAAGGGAGCGGCGGAGGATGTGTGGTTCCATTTTTGCTTGCGAGGGAGGTGAGAAGTGAAATAGGTTGGGTTCAATGGTCGTCGGCCGCCCTGGCTCGTCACAGTGGAATAGGATGCAGAGTATAATTTTCTCCCTTGGCTCTGGATTGGCTTGCCACTTTTCTGGAAGGAGATACGTGGGTTGAGGGCACTTTGACACAACCTGATCGCGACGGGGACGGCATGTACAGCGACCGCGGAGCTAACCCCACCATTATCTTGATTTTTTGCGGCGATTGTCGTGATGCAATCCGATGCTGATATAGAGCTTTGACGGCAGGGTCGTGGTCGACTGCAAAGTATCGCGCCGTATATCGACCCGTCAATTCGACCGGAGATTTTCATGAGCTGTCCAGCATGTTGGTCCCGTCATCACAGCTCTAGAAACGCAGCGACATTAGCCGAAGCCGTGGGACGTCGCAAGAGTTAGAAGAAGAGGGGGGTATAACGGTATGGAGATCCAGGGCGGAGGAGGTAGATTCGCCTCGGGAGCTTGAAGTCGCAACTTTTTTTTCAGGGAAGCTCTCGATCTAGAAGGACACGGGCCCGGCAGGCCGGGGTTAAGCTAAGCTTCTTGGTGGTGTTGGTGGGAGAGTGGTGGTGCAATTATCGATAAGGGACCAATTGAGATCGAGGGGGCCTGTAAGATGCGCCTAAACGACCGGATCCACCTGAAATTTCCATTGGCGGTTCCGGAAGATTGCTACCACCGATGAGCTCTCAATTTCGAGCCCGCTGCCGATGCCTAGAGCCTCGTAAAGGCACCGATTCAGACCACCTCGGTGAAGAAAGAGCCCCAGTAGCCCTTTCTTCCACGTTGACGTAACCGTTGAACCCTTTTCGTCGCCACCGGCTGAGCGCATCTCAGCCCTCCCCCAGTTTGCGACCATGGTTCGCGGGCCCGCGCAGCGCCAGATCCGGCCGGCGCGCGTATACCAGACCGTCACGACGCTGATGGAACACCGCATTAAGCCCCGCCTCGCCGTCCAGCAGCCCGTTTGGTACAAGGTGGTCGAGTCCATACCGCCTTCGGAGATCCTCACACGGCCCTTCCCGCCGCAGCACAAACAGCCGAATCCCCGGGCGCGGAAGGCGAGCCGCTTATTCCAGCCCCAGAAGCTGGTGTACAAGGAGGATGAGTTGCGCAAGAAGTTCTACACAGACCACCCCTGGGAGCTGGCGCGGCCGCGGATGATCATCGAGATGGACGGCAAGGACGCCCTCCGCTGCGACTGGAGCAAGGGTCTAAGGCAGCCTGGCATGCTGCTGAGCGGCGAATGGTAAGTGATGGCCCTCCAAAAAGGATTGTTATATGTACGGGGGCATTCGTGACTAATGACTGTGCCTTTCAACAGTGTTGTCCAGCGCCAGATGTATCTGATGGAGAACGTCCCGGGCATCACGGAAGATGGAGCCTACGACCAGGTGCGAAAGGAGTTCTACAAGCTCCGCCAGGAAGAGGAGATCGAGCGCAGAATCGCCCAGGAGGAGGCCCGCATGGTCGGCGCGTACTTTGGCCAGACCTTCCAGCAGGTTGGTATGCAACTAGAGGACCAGCAGTTCGAGCGGTGGAAGAGATGGGCCACCAGGGAGATCGAGAAGATCCAGGGCGAGCAGACCGCTGCGTACACCTCGTTCGACGCCACCGAAGACCCAGACACGGGAGATCTGGATGTGGATTCGTTGCGAGAAGACCTGGAAGCCACAGCCAATATACCTCCTGTGTCAAAGTAGGACAAATTGTATTTTATGTAATATACATGTACAAGCATCAAAATGTACAAAGCCCCTTTCCCTTGTGTGCCCATATGCTGGATTCGCAGGGACTGTTTGTTAGTATGCACAGGGCAAATCCTCTCTTGATACCTGCCCCGACTTGGCCCACACAGCAAATCAAGTTGAGCCTGGGCGCTGGCTCCTTGGACTGGGGTAAAGAGCTTTACCTGCATGAAATATGGTGTGTTGGTCCCTTCAACGACTTAGTTCGCTATCAATGCCTATTGAATTCATTCAAGGCCGACTCCGCAGTTAACAAGGACTGTAACGTGAAATCGCTGGAGTTTGATAACAAAAGCTCAGGGAGTAGCCACTCGTATGAATTTAATACCACCAACGCCTCGCTTGTCATCTAAAACACCTTGGAAAATCCTGGGAACTTATCGCCGTCAGGATTGCCGGGCTCTCGGGCTGTGAGCATCTCTTCCACTCTAAGACCATACTTCTTGCCAACCGCCTTGTGTTGGACGACCATGCCAGTAGCGATGCCCGTATAGTAGAAGAGTTTGCCAGTCAGGCTCAGGGTCTTAACGCGAGCAATACTCTCAATGAAGATAACCTTGCAAGAGCTGGCAGGGAGCTGCCAAAATATCTTCATCAGCCATGCCACACCTGCGATGATGAGACCAGTGCCGGGGCCATTGGTAACAATAACTTGAGGATAGCCAATTCTAGGCTTATTGTTGCTCGATGTTTCTTTGCTGTTATCTTGAGTTCCCCGGTATGGGTATCCTTTGGTAAGAACTTTGTGGATGTCGTATGCGCATCGAATAGCGCTGACGGGAACAGTAGCCCAGGGCTGATGCACTTCGCGAGCCCGTCGAATTGTGACAACTTCATAGCCACTAACTAGGGATTTGCCCGAATTCCTCTCATCTTCCCAGGCTATAATCTTCTTGCGTGATGTCTCGTCCCCATGGCAGAGGACCCAAATCCGGTGGATATTGTCTGTTGGCGGGCTGTTGGTGAGCATCTGGAGAAGCTCTCCGGTGTGGCCCCCTGATCCAGCGAAGTAGAGACGGAAACCATTTTCGATCTGATATTCACTTCCAGGAGGTTGGGTGCCGCAAACAACCAAAGACTTGTGTCGAAGCTTTTTCAGCAATCAGCAAGAGGCAGGATTGCAGGGTAATAGGCAACATACCGTGAAGAAATAGAGGGATATGACAATAAATTGTAGACCAACAGCGCATGCTTTCATGAGGAAAGAAAAGTCCCAGACAGAAGTATACGCGAAGGCAGAATGCTTCACCTCATAATTAGATTCATTCGCAAAATTGGAAAGTCGAAAATAACCTACCAGGAGGAACCAGAGAATCGCAACCGAGGCCAGATGCAGATACATGTTGTTGGCGCGGGCATAGCTTCTGGTATTGTCAATATTTTCTTGAGAATTTGATGCTTGGTTCTTGTGTCTCAGGCGAAGTCCGGTTCCTTCCTGCCCGACTTGACCATTGACAGCAGGGCCTGATGATACCGCATGGGAGACCATGATGAGTTCAGTGGAATAAACCGTACTTGGCTCATTGACACATGCGCACTTACGATGGTTATTCCACTTGCTCCCGATTGCAACAGGGAGTAAACGGATTAAAGAATACTAGAATTCGTGATCCGACATAATTATCCGATATCGGTATTTTCTATAAGGCCTGCTCTGGTGGCTATAGAGCTGGTATAGTAGCTTTCCTATCTAGCAGACTTGGCCGGTTCAATCTCACAGGGGTTGCCGTTCGCATTAGCGCAGCGGATGTTAGCCGCCAATAGCCGGTGAAACATCGGCATCATACCCCATGGTGGCTGCCCGAGCATTGATAAATTTATGTGCACTAGCCTTCGAGTATATGCAATTTCCAACCAATTCCATGTTGACATTTTGGTTGTTTACTGATGCTCCATCCTGTTGTCGTGTCATACCTTCGATGTTAGGTAGCTTGACGTGTTGGTGTGTGTAAGTACCTAACTAGGATACTTGTTCCTTCTGGTCTGGCTTGGGTCTAGTTTCGACTGGTGGTCTTTGTGACGTTTTGCCATCTCATCACGTAAACCCAGGCAGCCGAGCATTGGTCGCATCGCTTCCCTCCTTCATCAGGTAGTTAGGACTCGAAGCATCCAAGATCCTAGACTTTCCCCCAGGCGCACAGCTGTGGCTTGCAGCAAGCTTTTTAAGTGCTGCTTTCTTTTGAAACGTTGCGCAATTGTGCATGCAAGAGAGAAATTGGAACCTTGAAATTTGAGAAGCAGCATCTGATGACTGATCCCATCACCAACTCGGTCAGTCACCTTGGTTGGAGCTTCACATCATGCCAACGCTCCGGTCAAGGACGAAGCATCTAAGCTGCTTCTATTGCGGCAGGAGATCCAACCTGCGCTTCGAAGGCCGCCAATCGTTTCTTTGCTCTCATTGCGAGGCCACCAATTGGTTAGATGAGGTATGTAGAACGCGATAGCGATGTCCCGTCAATCAGACAAGCGAGTGTTGACCAAGATCCCGGCATTCTAGAATGGAGATATCACAGATCCGCCGACCTCAACTCCCCTGGATGCTGCTCCGGCTATAGCGCCTCAATATGCTGTGTCGTTCAACTCGAGAAACCCGTCGGTACCACCCGCCTCGTCTCCAGACGGTTCAGCTATGGACTCTATCTTCTGTGCGACTTGCTTGAAGAACCAGCATATCTATACCGAAGCCGTACGCCAATTTGAGCTCCCGGATGACCAGAACGACCCCGAGTACAACGACAGAATGCGAGCCTTCCGAAAATGGAGAGCAGAACTCGAGCAAAGATACCCGCAGGTATGCGCCACGTGCGAGCCCAAGGTGCAACAGCAGCTTAATAAAGCCAGCTACACTGCGAAGACCGACCACCTTAGACGCGTGATGGATCGGACGAGGGCCAGGCAGCGCGAAGTCAAGAAGCGCGGCGCACTAGATGTGTTGGACTCCGCTGGGAAACTGGCATGGAATATCGCCTTCGCCCTGGAATTCTGCTGGCATGCTTCTGTGCTTTGCTCACTTTTTGTCGAAGATGAAGATGTTGCTGCCACCACGCACTGGCTCGTCGCCCCTCTACGAATTACATGTCACTATGCCTTGATGTTCTCGCCGGGCGCCGACCGGTACATAAGATGGTCTATCAGCCTAGGCTTCGCCTCTTTTGCGTGGAACCCAAGGTTCAAGCAGACTATCCGAGGGTTCACTTCACACATCCTGGGCGTTGGCCAGTGGTACACATACCAATTCGTTATTCTCTTCGTGCGGCTCACTTGCCTCTTCGTATCCCAGTACAATGACTCGAAAGGAATCCCGGCACAGGCGCAACTAGGGGCGCATCTCGTGATAGGGATTTTGATGTCTTATGTAAGTACAACGTTGATGTATCATCTTCGTATTACTAGACTGACAGGTAGTAGGTGTATACATTGTCTGGAAAAGCCATTCACTACGACACTACGCCCCTATTCGGGGCAAATAAACCGGTCGCTTTGGTTCCGGCAGATGAGCCGAAAGCACCACCACAACCAAAGAGCAGACGTGATGACTTGGGGAGTGTCTTAGACGAGATTCTGGAAACCCCTTCCAAACCCAACAAGGTCCCCAGCAAGGCCCGCCAAGAATACACTGCCTTGGGTTCACCTCTTCGCCATTCGACGAGCTTAGGCCAGGCACAACAGCCGCTGCGGGGGTCGTTTGAGCTACACCCTCGTGCCCAGGCTGTTTCTGGGCTCGGCTCTCTAAGACTCTCTGATGAAGTCACGCAAAGACACCCTAAGCCTCCAGTAGCTCAATACGGCGATGAAATGGACTGGGCACCTTCTGGATCGCAGCATCGAGCATTTAGCACACATAACCCTTACAAGGTCAAGAATCCCAACCCACGGTTTAGTGATGCACCAATAGAGGACAAGCCAGGTCCGTTCTGGTATAAAATCCCTCCGGCACCGACTACTCCTGCGCAGCGTGTACGCAACCCCCCCCATGAAGCCAATCATCCGCGATTCCCCTAAAGACATCCCGGAAAACTTTTTCTCGACCACGCGCAGAGGTCCTGTTGAGATTGGAAGCCCAGCCCGGAACTTGGAGCAGAACAACATGGTGTTCAGAGAGTCGAGTTTTCATGCTCCTCAACCAAAGGACGAAGCTACGGAGGGTCTATCTAGGTTGATGGGATCCTTCAGTTTGAGTCCCGAGCCAGAGAGCCGTAGGACCGGTGCACCCAGATACAGGACAGGTGTCTTTGGGACACCCAACCAACTATCTCAAGGCACACTCAATCATACGAGGATGCGCATGGCGGAATTAATTGGACTCTTTGTTGCTCTATGGGCTTGGATAACAGCCCTACAATCACAAGAGGAGTACGCCCCTACCCTGGCTCTTGGAGCCATCATCATCAATCTCACGATGTCGGTGCGGCTCGCTATTGACCTTGCAGAGTCACAGATCCAGCAGGGCAAACCCCAAGCCCTTCTGCGCTTTTCTTGCGTGAATCTTGCGGCTGTGCAGGTTGTGGCAGCAGTTGTCTTGTTATGGAGGCTATGGATGGATAGCAGCACGACTGTCATGCATGGTGCCTATGGCAGCACATTGATAGGGCTGACCATCATACATCACGTTTGGCATGTCTTTCGTTAGGCATTTTGGGAGGTACCGATCTTTGCTACAGAGACTCCCTACAGATACGGCGAAACGGTGGACTTTCTGGGCTTCACGGCCCATGCCTTGGGAATATATTGTATTGGCTCTCCGTACCGCTCTGTCAGGAGGAGCGTCGGGGTTTTGCATGGCATGGAGTTGGGAATGGAATCAAGTGGAGTTTCTGTGGGAGTTTGTTTACTCAATACCCGGCGCATCAGGAGGCAAATTTGACAAATTCGCATCCCATAGTTGTAGGTAGGCACTAGTAACCACCAAACGCTGCGAATCGAAAGAACAGTTGTTCTTCACCGCTATGTACTGTGCAAAGAGATATCTAATGATGGACGTAGAGTCACTAAAACATTGACCAATCCACTAGCAGCACTCCTCCCCCGACACCGAGTGCTCGCATTCGCTTATTCGCGTCGCTTTGGTAAGTATCAGCCAGCGGTATCAAACAGACACCGCGTCCAATAGATCAACTCAAATCAACTGCTCATGTACAGTGCGGACACAGTAGATCCGTTTTGGATATACCTACAAGGTAGACCCGGAGAACAAACGGAAACCGACGTGGATAGTATGCTTTTCGATGACGGGTAGATAAAGACACTAGACGGGTTTTATGCACGTGCATAACAGCCCAACTTGGCTGTATTTACGCCTCTCAAAGGATCACGTGGAGCGAAATAGCGTAAGCGGTTGCCGGTTGTGGTCTTTGCGCGTAGATCGCTCCCGGATAACTATCGTGAACCTGATCGATAGCGCAGAGGGTCGGGCGACTGTCAGGCCACCGATGCTGCCACCGACAAGAGTGCCAATCTCATTCCATGTGGTTTTTGGTTTCTACCCCGTACACCTAGGCCATAAGCATGCGCATCAAGCTTCCATCAGTCATCCCAGCTGGGAGGGTTTTGCGGGCAGAGGGACAGAAACAAACCGGGGTCTGCCCAAAAGTTTGGAGGTGGTTCGCAGCATGGAAAGAGGATACCCTGCGACAAAGATACTTACATGGTCGCAATTCGCGACGTGGACGGCATATCGCCGGGAACTACTATAGTTTAAAAGCAAGTAAGGCTGCCTAGTATTGAAATAGAGCTCAGGGCTGTGCAGTTGGAACATTTAGTCACTCTGCTAATATATCGCGTTCGTCAATCCAATTCGGCAACTCGTCAATTCGTTGATCCGCTATATCGCCAAATCGCTTACCGATCCGCCTTTTGCCACGGATTCTGATCGGGGTCTGCTTGGTGCATTGCCGCCCCATATAGAAAAAGTAGCGCCACTCTCAGGCGATCATTCCATTGCTTGTACTCAATCTCTTCGAGTAAATGAACCCCTAAAATCTTGTACTAGGTCGTTTATTAGTGGTTACTTGTATTGTTATTTATTATCCTAGGTTTGCTCCTCTTGTTGAAATTCTTCAGACTGTTGCACTTCTGCTTTCACCGTCTGCCATTTATGCGCTCGCTCCTTTCGCATTACCTGGCACAGCATTCATTATTCTTTTAAGGATCGATACTACGACAACTTTCCTTAAGTTGTTTCCATCTGATAACAGCCATCCCGAGCAATCCGAAACCCTCAGTGTCTCCATTGACGCTACAATTGCCGCCCCCTTTCCGAGCTACAGCTGCAACTCTCGTCCACCACCCGCGACGATGCCTGCACGTACGCTTCCTACGTTCACCCAGGCCGAAGTCGACTCGCACAACACCTCCGAGTCCCTCTATGTCACTGTTGGGCGCAATGTCTACGATCTGACCGACTTCCTCGAATCCCATCCCGGCGGTCCCGACTATATCCTTGACTATGCCGCCAAGGATGTTGGCGACATCCTCAAGGACGAAGACTCCCACGTGCACTCCGACTCCGCGTACGAGGTCCTTGAGGAATCGCTTGTTGGCTTCCTGGTCAAAGAAAAGCTTGCAACCAGCCCCGAGACCCAAAATGCCGGCGACAAGCAGATCAACGAGAAGGTCAACCCTCTCATGCACCCGCGCACAGGCATGAGCTGCGAGGAGGATTTGAGCAAGGACACCGACCTGACCGCCGACTACAAGACGCACAAGTTCCTCGACCTGAACAAGCCTCTGCTAATGCAGGTATGGAATGGAGGCTTCAGCAAGGACTTCTACCTGGAACAAGTCCACCGCCCGAGACATTACAAGGGCGGCGCGAGTGCGCCCTTGTTTGGCAACTTCCTGGAACCGATCAGTCTGACGCCGTGGTGGGTTGTACCTACGGTCTGGCTCCCCCCGTGCTCTATGGTACCTACATCTCGAGAGAGGGTCTCAACGGATGGGATTCTGTCGCCGCGTATTGGTGCCTTGGGCTTTTCCTATGGACCCTAGTCGAGTATATCCTTCATCGTTTCCTCTTCCACCTGGACCAGTAAGTTGCCCTATTACCCAATGCTATTGATCGAGTTGGCTGCTAACGAACAACCTGTAGCTACCTTCCTGATAACCGAGCTGGCTTGACGCTGCATTTCCTTCTTCACGGAGTGCACCACTATTTGCCTATGGATAAATACCGCCTCGTTATGCCACCGACTCTCTTTGCAGCGCTGGCTACACCCTTCTATAAGCTGGCACATGCCGTTTTCTACTGGAACTGGCATGTGGCGACTGCTGTGTTCTGCGGTGGCATCTTTGGTTACATCTGCTACGACTGCACCCACTACTTCTTGCACCACCAGAACCTGCCTTACTACTACAAGCAGTTGAAGAAGCACCATCTTGCCCACCACTTCTTGGACTATGAGAACGGCTTCGGCGTAAGCAGCCGCATCTGGGACAAGGTATTCGGAACCGAGATTCCGATGTCGGTCAAGACCACGTAAAACGAGCAAAACTGCCGGTGAGACGAAGCTGATGAGTATAAGATATTTCCCCTGTATATATTGGGCTTTTTAGGGCTTCAGGATGGATTAATAAGACACAAGCCCCTAAGGGCAATGAGTTGGTGGCGTTGGGAAACTGTCTCACTTCACTTCGCGAAGCACATAAAGGCCACAGCAGTGATGCACATCTCTGCACTACTGAGTAATAATGCATTAATGGCAAACTTCAAGAAGAACCTCCTCAATTTTTATATAAGTGACGGGAAGATGATTATTATTAACTGGTATTATCCATGACACAGTGTCAGAGCCTTCAGTACAGGTGGCCTATGTTGCATAGAAGTGTCATCTCCATTGAAAGGCCTCGCCCAAATGACTAAGCCAGCGCATTTCTGGATTGCATCGAACCGTACTGAATTGAGCCGAGGAACAACCGTGCTTAACAATCGGCTCCACCGAAGGATCTTCGTGTGAGGGACCGCCCACTTTCAACCTCAGCCTTTCCGCCTGACTGATGAGGGTTCTTTTTCCAGCCGCAGTTTAATCAACCATCTCCGCCTGCTACCAGATTCACAGGAGATACCCTAGGCATCCATCATTCATAGTTGTCCGATCCGACTGTTGCTCAATAGCTACCACTTTGCATTCCATTCACCTACCCCCCGTGAACGCACGCCTTCCCTGCAACAGCCATCCTGTTTGAAACTGTCGCGAACTGAGGTCCCACTACGACTTTTATCTGGAGGAGCTGCGACCCTGAATTATTTTGCCTCAAACTATTCAGTGAGATAGACACCAGTCGAAGATGGCCACTCTCGATGTTGAGGCGTTGCTTGATGCGACCGCCACCAAGAATGATGACAAGGATACCAAGATGACTGAAGCCGATGAGAGACCTAGATCCCAGCACAGCGATCGTCGCAACCGAGAGCGCGGCAGTGGTAGAGCAGGCAGCAGAGACCGCGACCACGATCGCAAGAGGCGTGACCGCAGTGGCGATCGCACCCGCCGAGACCGCGACGACAAAGACAGAGAAGCTACGCCGCGTAGCGATACAGGTAGCCACAAGAGTAGGCGTAGAAGCCGGAGCCGTGATGATGGCCGACACTCACGACGTCACAGAGGAGATGGCGACTTCTACCGTGGTGGTCGAGGAGGCGGTCGCGATCGCTCGCGTTCCCGCTCTCCCTACCGCCATTACCGCCCCAGAGACGACCACCGCCGCGACCGCGACAGCTACCACCGAGGCGTCAGGGATGACGATCGGAGGGGTAGCGGACGTACTCCCAAGCGAGATGGCACGCCCCAGCTAACTGAGGATGAGCGTGACCGCAGGACCGTCTTCGTCCAGCAGCTAGCTGCCCGTCTCCGTACGAGAGAGCTCAAGGAATTCTTCGAGAAGGTCGGCCCAGTCAACGAAGCTCAGATCGTCAAGGATCGTATCAGCGGCAGATCCAAGGGGTAAGCAGAACCTGTTCATGTTTTTCTCGACTTGAGACACCATTGTTGACATTACTACGCAGAGTCGGTTACGTTGAATTCAAAGCCGAAGATTCCGTCACTGCTGCTCTTCAACTCACAGGTCAGAAACTGCTAGGTATCCCGGTCATTGTCCAACTCACCGAAGCCGAGAAGAACCGCCAAGTACGCACCACTGACAGCTCTGGCAACACCAATTCGATACCCTTCCACCGGTTGTATGTCGGCAACATTCACTTCAGTATCACAGAACAAGACTTGCAGAATGTGTTCGAGCCTTTCGGCGAGCTCGAGTTTGTCCAGCTTCAGAAGGACGATAACGGACGGAGTCGTGGGTATGGATTTGTACAGTAAGTCATATCTGGTCTCCTGTAACATTCCCTCAGTTACTAACAACGACACAGGTTCCGCGAAGCAGACCAAGCACGAGAGGCGCTTGAAAAGATGAATGGGTTTGACCTTGCCGGTCGCCCGATCCGTGTCGGTCTTGGAAACGATAAGTTTACCCCCGAGTCAACTGCCAATCTTCTGCAGAGATTCCAGGGTCAGAACCAACCATTCCAGGGTTCCGCATTCTCCGGTGCTGGTGGGCGAGGTTCCCAAGCGGCTGGCTTTGACCGAGCTGGAGCTCGAGACAACGACAAGGCCACTGGTGCCAGCGCTCTGGACGACACTGATGTCGGTGGCGTCAACTTCAATAACTACAGCCGTGACGCCTTAATGCGTAAGCTTGCTAGAACCGATGAAGCTCCTAACGGTGGTCGCGATGAGAGACAGATTCTGAAGCCCAAAACGGAGACCAAACCTCTACCCGTCAACGTCAATATGGCGAGCCGTTGTGTTGTTTTGCACAACATGTTTGATCCTACTGAGTAAGTCATGTTCCTCCCGATGTTGGTCCATTAGTCGTACATTTGTTGCTAACACTGTCTCTAGGGAAGAAGGTGAAGCTTGGGTCAAGGAACTTGAGGATGACGTTCGACAGGAAGCCACAGACAAATATGGAAACGTTGTCCATATTTCGTTAGATCCCAACTCCCAGGGCGACATTTACCTGAAGTTCGACAAGGTCCAAGGCGGTGAGAACGCAATCAAGGGTTTGAACGGCCGGTACTTTGGCGGACGCATGATCAGCGCCGCCCCTGTTGTGGATGCCGTCTACAGCAGTTTGTTTTCACGCACCAAGGCTATCTGAAATACTAATACTGTGGCCTGACAACACTTCCTCTAGGATCTTTCGATGGTAAGTTAGATAATACATACATAAATTATGGCACAATTTTCTGCGACTTGATACTAAATGCGCCCTCACTCAGGTTCACCTCAGCCACCCACTTGCACGAGAAGCATCCGATATATCATTTCCAGCGTCATCTTTTTGGCTGGCAGCGAATTGAGCTCACGTATTCATGGTTCGGCGTTCGACTGGTTCCATCCCTATCTCCCACGGATAACAAGACCGTGGGTCTTCACACTGATTTCGACAGCAGAAATAATAAACCAACGCACCTTAAGCGGCCCTGGTCGCGGCACTGGCCTCGAGTTCATGTCCGCCGCCTGCATTCAAGCTCATGACAATCGAGACCTAACAGTTCGGCGCTTTCCGGGATCGCTTAGTAGTAGATTTAGCACTCAATTTTTTCCATCTTTAACTGCATCTTCAAATCCCAGTGAACCAATCGCGTAATCCGACCGCAGCAGAGGGCTGCTGATCACGGCCGTATGAGGCTCAGTGGCTCAAACCCTTTCTCCGTCTTCATTGGGTAAATTGTGGCTAATCCATTTCGCAGAGTCACTGCAACGAATATATCTTTCGGTGTATCACGAGTGGAGTGACAAATGAGTCTAGCTCGACGTTTCCTTAGTCGCCTTGTCATACCTGAGTAGGAACGCATGATGAGTACAATCCATTCGCCGTATTGGAGCCAAGAATACACGGCCAATACGACAGGTGTCATAGACCTTTGTCACATATCTCGAACCAGTCACCAATCTCCTCCCCCGCCCGTATGGGTCAGCCTGCGTCTGTTCATTACATCGCCATCGACACCTTCCACAGTTCGAGATAAAGGGGCCACCACTTGGCGTTTGAATCCAGAAAAGAGCCGATCCGGAACCGTCCTTCTTGCCAACACCATAGCAATGCCTACCCATGGCCAGTCGACTTGTCGGTGCCTACGCACAGAATCAGCTACTCGAGAATCTGATTTTCGTGTGATACTTCTTCATCAGGTCACCCAAGGAAGAATTTCCAAACCTGGCTCAACTGTTGGAAACATTGGGTTGGTTTCAAAACACTTGCTCGCTATTATTTATGCAGCATCACGTGCTCAAATGTCTCAGGGTACCACAGCCCTCTTGCCAGTCTTCTATGCCTGATCTTCTTGGGATGCTAGAACTGGTATGGGTTGTGGACGGATATTTCCTCAATTATAATTCGGAAGACTCCAGGTGAGAAGTACATCAACCCCGAGAACTGACTGATGAACATTTATATCATGGGAGTGGCCCCTCATATAGCCAATATAAACTCCCTCATCCTCTTTTCTCATGTTATTCCATGATACTCTTCTCTCTCGTCTCAGATCTGTTGTATCGTTGGTGTTGGCCCTGCCTTCGATGTTCTCATATGGACCACCACCAAGGCATATAACTTCTTATACATTATTTTGTCGCCAGTGCTAGCGTCATCGTCACTCGTGAAAGTGACATCATATATGTACTTGTGACTGGGTGGGAAATGCTATAGGCGTGGAATTTATTTTGTCTTCTTTTACTATACTCCGATGCCTGGTGGGCAGAGTTCACACTCTTATCATGGTTGGCACCTTTCGTCCAAACAAATGTCTGGCAATGGCTGACCCTTTGAAGCAGACCCATCACCCCTTGTCTAAGATGGCTTCTATGTCCCTGATTAAGGATATCTGGCGGTGGGCTTCTGTTTGTAGCCTGGACTGTGTGGTTTTATCTACGAGTATCGAGATCTGCTCTCAGCTTCCAACCATCACGACCCTCTATCAGTCCCCTATATGCTGGCTTGGTTGAGATGTCGGTTGGGTAGTAGATTATCGATCGCTATACGGCAGCTCTGCTGTGCCTCTCATGGAGGTCTGTTGAATCCGGGTTTGACCTTGTCGTCGGCGATACCATCCAGATGTGAGCCTATACTGGAAAGCCCTTACACTGTGGCTCATCATCGCCGAGAGATGCGAACCACCGCAGCGCGGCTTGACCATGTTGTCGATGAGGCTGACCGGCTGGCTGGCTTATTGTGGCAGCCTTCCCATTTTATTCACCTGAAGCTCCAGGCTTGCTCGAACCCCGATTTCTTTTTCTTCACCCACAACGCCAGTTTCTATCTTGAACTGCTATAAAACTCACCCACTTCTTCCTCCACCAGGTACGTGCTCCAACCCTGTTCAACATCACCCGCACTACTCACACACACTCTCACTCTCTCCCCTCTCTCTTCCTTTCACTCTCTCCCTCGCTCTAAATCTCACACTCTTTTTCTCACCCTTCCTTCTACTTACTCACTCACTCCCACTCACTTTCTCTCTCTCTCCATCACTGCTGACACTCACCCTCTCTCCATCGCTCTCTCTCCATCGCTCTCTCTCCATCGCTCTCTCTCCATCGCTCTCTCTCCATCGCTCTCTCTCCATCGCTCTCTCTCCATCACTCCTCACACTCACTCTCTTTCTCTTCATCACTCCTTACACTCACCCTCAGCTACAGTAACAGAAACAGCAACGACAGCAGCAACGACAGCAGCAACGTAAGTAAAGATCTCCATCTTCTTCGGCGCGCGCTCTTTTTTATAGAGCTCCAATGCACTCTTGAACACACACACTTCCGGGTGCTGAGTGGAGTTCTGTCACCATACTATCATCTACTCTTATTATACGGTAGTACCCCTTTCGCCAACAGAGGATGTGAACATACCCTCAATAACCCCGTACCCCTCCCCGACGGTCTGCGCACAACCTCGATACACTATCCGCTCTGAGACACTACAAGTCGACTGCGTTGATGGCGGCGATCATGCGTTCTCGAGCTGTTTGGACTTTCGACTATGCAACTCGACTATGCAACTCGACTATGCAACTCGACTATGCAACTCGACTATGCAACTCGACTATGCAACTCGACTATGCAACTCGACTATATGCTCGAGTATGCTGTCGCAACAACCCTTAGGCCCCTTCAAGCCAAAAGGGCGAGAGCTGTTGGGGCACTTCTTGCATCTTATCACCACCATATACTATTATAATTGTTGGACGCTCTTACTAATTATAAACCAGCAGTTCATCATGCAGCTTCGGAAACCGGACTTGCTACCAGGGGACGATCCCATGCCCCGCTACAGACACTTGGATCTGGCGCTGGCGTCTCCGCTGTTCTCGCTCCCGGTCCCGTCGCCTTCCGGGGTCGGAGTGCGCTTTGCCGACAACCCCGGCTACCTGGCCGACGAGGAAGACGAGGACTCTTCTCCCATTTCGTTGACCTTTGAGCTCATTGAAGCTGGTAGACGATACCGAGAGAATGCCATCCCGGCTGTCGCGCCCCAGGGCCTGGTCTTCCCTGCCGAGTTTACCATGGATGTTTTGCTACGGTATGTGCTAACTCTTTTACATGTTTCTTACTGTATTTTCGAAGTTGTCTTAGCGGGCGTGTAATTCAACATCACGTCAACGATGTCGGCTCATAGCAATGCTTCGCCCAGCTGCTCAAGGGGGTTTTAGGGTTATAGCTTAACACAGTGCTCCTCATGGTCTGGTTTAATAAAACGGGCTCTTACTATCTACGATAGCCTGGGGAGGTTGTTGTTACGCCCCAATGAGAACCCCCCTCACGAGCTCGACACGCCTGCTTGGAGCTTGCAGGTAGGTGGTCAACAACTTATGAATACAACGACCTAATGGTCCTTCGTAAGCTATTCAGGCCTGTCTATTGTCCAGCTGTATTCAATCTTCCACATTCAATACCTTCACTCAAGCTCCTCCTGCACAATAAAAACCCCAACTTCCCCAGCTTCGATGCTCCATCTCCACCACTCCCACAACCACAACCACAACAACATCCCAAACGCGTACACCTAGCTGTTACTGGGACCCAGTGGCTGATTATCTTGGTTTATTATCCTGCCCATTGTTCCCCAGTGGTGTCCATTTGATTCTCTTTGGTTGCCATCAACCTGCTACTTTGGCCACCTCGCATTGGAACTTGATTTACTCTTACCACCATCCCAACTCGAGTTCATCTGCAAGGTTCACCTTTCCCTCTTCCTACAGTAACTTGCAAAGTCGCAGGTCTTCCCACAACCAGCCATTTTCGCACCTTACTTCGGACTTCGCGTTCTTAACCACTCATATCCCACCGCTTTTTCTTTCGTTCCTTCAAGCACTTCATATCCTTCTGGAATTATTTCTGCTTTCGGGATCTTGGTTCACGTGGGACAGAATATTCCGGGTGGTCCTGACCAGACTGTCATTCCCATCTGACCTTCATACACTCTTCACTTTTCCTCAGTCGCGAGAAGACTTGCATCACCAGTTTACCAGAACAAACATGGCTAACTCGCAGACTTCCAGTGACGAGTCGGGAGGCGGCGCTCCTCTGCATTCGCCCCCGTCGTCGTCTTCTACTAACGAGCGCAATCGCCAGATGGCCAGCTCCAAGTCGGACTCACCTTCTGACGAGGAGCTCGCCTTGGTTCGCGCAAGCTCACAGTTCGCCAAGCAGGGCGGCAACAAGTTTGCCAATCAGGGACCCAATCCTTTTGTCAGCACTGGTCCCTCCAACTTTGGCCAGCACCATGGCGCTTTCGGTCACCAGACCCCTCGACCTGGAACTGCCATGCCTCGTCACCAGAACTTCGGTAGCCAGAACTTCGGTAACCAGAATAATTTCATGACCTCTCCTCCTCCCCAGCGACCTCATCGCAATGCCGTTGGTCCTGCTGGGAATAACCGAGGTGGTATTGTAAGTACACCCATCACCCGCGCCTCACACCATGGTCACTCACCACTCTTTACCTCCCAGCATTTCCAGGAATGTGCCAATATTCAGGAGCGACTCGTTACCATTCAACAGTACATCCGCGTCTCTCCTGGCATTTCCTCTGATCTGGCGAATAATGTCCAGAATCAGCTCATCACCATCGGTCAAGAGTTGAACGCGTTCTTCCATAATGCCAGCCACGAGTGCCAGAAGGCGCAGTACCAGGCCGGTGAGCTTCGCGTTCACATGGAAACCATGCAGCAGGAGCTCTTGGCGCGCAAGAAGCAGATTGACGAATTCAAGACTGCTTACTCCAAGTCCACCAATGACAACGATGGTCTCATGAACAAGAATCGCGAACTGGCAGGTCGTCTGGGTGATTCCCAGGCTCAGAACGCGCAACTGAAGTCGACGATTCAGGGCCAAGACATGAGACACATGGCCCAAGTTCAGGTTTGTTCGCTCTTTTCGTTTCTTTTACTTATTCGTACTAACATAGAGCGATACAGAATCTCGAGAACGAGATCAAGGCTTTGCGCATGTCGGGCGATAATCCCATGCAGCTGATCAAGGTAGACGAGCCAAACAAGGAGCCTCGACGTGGCTCTGGTCTCAACCCGACTGCTCCTGCTTTTGGCCCGCGAGCCAACGGAGGCCAGAGTGACAAGGGCAAGGGCAACATGCCAATGCCTGAGTTCCCTGCCTCGAGCGCCACCACCGTCACTCCCTACAATCACCATGCCGGCCCTAGCAATGTCCCTGAGCGCCCTCTTACCCCGTTGGCTAAGAAGCCCAACTTTGGTCGTCAGATGCCGCCTCAGGATGCCCGCACTTATGAGTCCGGCTACCAACAGTCGGCACGTAACCGCCGAGTTGGTTCCATCGCGGCATCTACCTCGGGACAGTCCGCTTTCGTGAGCAACCACTCATCACAGAGAGCCACAGCTATGTCCACCTCCAACGTCCTTACTCCATACAAGGACGGACTTAGTGAAGCGATTGCCAAGGTAGATGACTACAGCGACATTATCGATTGGGAACCCGCGGACATTCAGAACGGGTTTGGTCGCCTCTACGAGATGATGGAAGGTCTCGTTGCTACGCAACACTGCAACCCGCCGTTCAACGATGTGGACAAGATGCTGCATAGAAGCCACCCTGACACGTGGAACTACATCTTGGCCATGGGCTTGCCGAACCCCATGCAAAGTGCAACCCACATGTCGCACCTGCTGGGCGATTCCCACTGTCGCCATTTTGTCATCAAGCGTGTGGTCGTCGATTACCTGTTCAACTGTTTGATCAGCCCTGATGCTTTCCGCGAGTTCAGCGACGAGATGGACGGCCATCTGGAGGCTCTCCAAGAGAAGATGCGCGGCAAGATCCCCGGAAATGGTAAGCTGTCCCGCTAGCACAATATTTATCGATTTTGAGGCACAGTGAATAACTAACTCCCATCGTCGCAGCCAACGGAGTTCGTCCTCAGGGCGATCAGCGACAACGTCTGATCGAGGACCATGCCAAGTTGATTAAGCACATCGTGTACTCACCCGAGGGCGAAGAGTTCCGCGATCGGTCAGTGACGAAGCACGTCAATATCCTGTCCACGATCCTGCGCCCCATGCGCAACTGCACCATCAGTGACGAGGCGGCACAGAAGACCCTGCGTATCATCATGAACTACGCTTTCACTGTCACTTCTAAACTGTGGACATCGTCCATGACCATCCACTACTTCTTCCCCGAGACGGGCTCGAAGTTCTCGGCTGGTCAGATGCGACCCATGAACCATCTGGAGATCCCACCCGAACAACTCCAGTACAGTCAATGGCGAGTCATGCTTGTGGTGTGCCCGACGCTGAGTCTGCGTGACGATCGCGATCGCGGTTCGCTCCGCACTCACGAGCTGATGAAGGCGGATGTCCTGGTCATGAAATGATCGACTCTTCATCGTCTTTCCCCGACCCAACCAACTCCCCTTGGATTGGAAAATTGCGTGCAGAGATGAGAAGCACGCCCATCTTATTGTTGGAGTACTACACATGGTTTCCTGGTTTCTTTCTTTTCTTCTCTAGTGGCGTTATGACTTGCGAAGGCTTCTCCCCCATAATCATCCCGGCTCTTGACCAAGGATGATACGGGAGAGGGAGGCACTGTCGCACCAACGCGCGACACATTGAGATCTGGCATGGTAGCTCAACACGCTGTATACGCTGTTGTGACGTGCAACAAAAAGGACAAAGATGGTTTACAGCAAGAAGAGATGGAATGGGCGAGTTGCAGGGTTGAAGAGCAAATGATGATGATGCTCAGGAGGTGATACTGACTTTGTCTGTCTGCTATCTCGAACCCTCAAAATGGACTCGTATAAGCCTGTTCTAGGGCTTTCAATCTTTCTCTAATGCCCTTGCATCTTTAACATTTCCAGTGCCCTCGCATATGGTTGAAGAAGATCTGTGCTACAGCTCAAAAGGCTATAGAGATGGCTGCCCAACCTCTTACCAAAGGAAAGGTTGAAAACAACGAAAACGAAAGAAAAAATATATGGCGGATGGGGATTGTCTGACATGGCAGATTTTTGATCTCTCGTCCTAGACACGTATGGCCAAGCCTCTAGTTGAGGTAATTGCGAGCCTTGCGGAAGAGGCATTTGGTATCCGGGCGTTAACCAAGCGAGAACATGGGAAGGGCTTTTATAGGCGTCGGATGCTTTTTAGTAGTGAGCTGATGACTACACTCGGCAGCCTCAAGCGTTGAGTGTTTTTCCCCGTGGCTGCTCTTCTTCAGCTGGTGGGCGAAACCAAGCCTACGATGGTTCCTGTGCTGGAACACAATATTGAGTACGCTGCTCTGAAGCCTGGCTCTTGCTCCTCCTCTGATAGGGAAGGGCTTCGTCTTGTCTTTCTTTGCGGTATTCTTCAGTACTCGAGTTGTTTCCACTCAGGCTGGCTAGGAAGTAGCTTGCAGCGTTTTCTACATTTCTCTCTTGCCTTACATCGAGCATATGAGATAATGAGAGCAATGGATACTAGGGCAATGAATAATAGATACTATACATGGGATCTGGTAGCGTTTTTGGGGAAATGACTGTATGTGATGTGATGATAGTAATAAGTAGGGGGAGTAGTGGTTTTGCTCCCTAGCAAAGCTAGCCACTTCTGTCCTCCTATGCCCTCTTCTTTTTTGTTTGCCGCGTTCGGGTTACCTATTCTACTGATACCTGCATTCATGCTTACAGCTCTGTGTCACCCACGATTCTTTTGCTTCGTCATCACGGGTTGCAAGAGGAAGCCCAATGATTTGTGCGATGGATGATGGATGGTGTGGTTTTCTGCGCCCTCTTTGCTTACTTGGGGGTACAGATAAACCAAGAGATAGTCTCACCGAAATTCTCACTAGGTATTTATTTTACACTCTATATAAAAGTAAGTGAAGGGGAAAAGTCTTCTGGCGGTGCTGCTGACTTAATCTTTTGGAAGCGCGTGTTAAAACACCTTGTTTTCTAGCCTCTATTCGTTTGCCGCCGTCTCCATTGCAAGCGCGGCAGTTTGCTTGCTTCCTTGACTTTTTTCATGCAGTCTTGATTGAATGGATTGATCGAGATGCTTGTGTTAGACCAAGACAACCAGTGCCACGAGCAAATAATGCCACCACCCATGTCAGAGTATCACCAACCAACGTCGGTGGCTGATTGGGCACCGTTTGGGTGGTATCCAGAATTGGTACTCCCCCAGTCCCCCATGGCCGCATCGGGGCTGTCCGGCCCCTCCTAGATTGAGCCAGCCAGCCCTTACCTGCCTGGCTCCGGAGAGGGGCCATATTTATTGGCCCGACACGCATACATTAGTACGTGTATATTGCAAATGGTTGATCGAGATGGCACGCCGCGATTGCTTGACTTGTTGCCTGGCTGTCTTAGCTTACAGTAGTGCATTAATAAGTAAGTAGGTAGAAGCAACAAGCACTCATGCTGTTTGTTATCTGTTCCCGGATTCCCCCCTCCTATCCCCCGCCAAGTACGACGCAGTAGGACTTTTCCTCTTTTATAGATGTTCATCGAACCCCAAGCCAGCCCCGTCCGACGTCGTCGTTCGTCATTATCCTCCGGTGTCCCCCAGGTGTCCGTCCATGGAAACTTTCAACCACGAGGAAAACGGATTTCGCCGTTCCGTATACTATTGCCCGCAGCTGTAGCCTTAGTACTGAGATGAGATGAGCACCTACACTCCAAGCTACTACCTATCACCGCCACAATCGCCGCCGTCGGAGTCACCTCAGTACCAACAGCAGCAGTATCTCCATCCGTACTACCAGCAACAGCAACCGCAGCAACAGTTCCAACAACTACATCAACCACAACACCAGCCGCAGCAATACCAACAGCAACCCCATGAGCAACCAAAACCACCCCTCCTGAGCGTGAAGATTGTCTTTGAAAGCAGTGGCGGCGGCGGCGGCGGCGGCGGTAACGGCGGCCGCCGGGTCAGCATCGGGTTCCGCAGCCCGCAGCAAGCGGAGCAGTACGCCAAGCTCGTCCGCAGCAAGATGATCCACCATACCGAGCGCCTCGCCAGCAAAGTCCAAGGTCGTTACGTCAGCGTGCGGCTCCCAGGGCGCGTGACCGAAGTCGTCGCCTGCCTCGCGGGACCGGGAGCCGGCGCGAGCCGGGTCGGCGGTTTCTACTTTGTCTTCAACGACCCGATCCTGGCCCAGGAGTGGGTCGAGTGCCTGCCGCTGTGGCATTATGTGCCTGGCAGCCGGCGCAAGCTGTACATTGAGCGTGACGTCCGGGACGACGTGCTGCACGCACGGCTGGACATCACTGTCACTACGACTGAGGAAGGGGCCGTCGTCCTGGTCGAGAATAATGACGAATACCACCAGCACCACACCAACCTCGTCGCCAGTCCGGTCTCGCTACGGGCGCCGTCCAAGGCGAATACGGAGGAGGTGGTGACGATCTACAGTGCCGAGGGCGAGGAACTCGCCAGTCCTGGTCTGGAGGTAAGTCGGGGAAGGGTCATTGGTTATTTATGCCTCTGATAATTAAAATGGGTCAATTGCTAACACTATCCCAGCCAATGTCTAGCAAGCAAGGACAAAAGTCGTTCCTGGATGTAGTCCGACGCAGGATCAATGGAATAGGACGTTAAGGTAGGATACAAGGGTGTACAGGCTGTGCCGGGACTCCCCATCTTGACCATGGTATTTGTTGGGCGTTCATCATGAGGCGTTAGAGGAGTCGTACTCGATGGGTTTGATTACGATATATCGGACGGTTCCTCAAAGTTGTAGCAAGAAATCATCTCACGGGGATAACTTATACTAAATAAATGAAAACATTCATTATGATGCCCACAGGATCTTTATGAACCACTAAGAACCCCTATATCACTCGTCCCCGCTTCCAATTCAAGTTTTGCAATCACTTCTTGTAGGGGAACGAAGAAAAATATGCCATTAAACACTACTAATTCATATTGGGATTGGCACCCGGCGTCTGGAATGCTTTCCCGCCCTCAATGGCAATTTGTACAAAGAAGAAGAGATCTAAGTCTAACATATTAGGAAAGAAACGATGCCGTTCAGTAAATAGCGTTATCCCCGACCCTGCCCCCACATGTCAAACTCTCCGCTCGGCAGTTCTTGTATCGCTCTTGTCGATTCGCTTGTCCACCGCGCCCAGTACCACCTTTAGAAGCTTCTGAGATGTGAGGGTTCCCCTGGTGCCTGCTTGAAAATAGCAGGTATCAACAATATCGCGGACGCCCCTGCTGGGGAGATCGTCATCCAATGTCTTGAGGGCCTTGGCCGCCTCCACATAATCGCCGACCTGGAAGAACTGAACGCCAACCTGGTATTCGGGGGCACGCAGCTCGTCAAGTTCCCTAGCCACCCTGACGATGGGAGCTTCGACATCGTCACCCGATGCGCCGTCGGTGATGACAATGACGTTGATGGTTTTCATAGCATATATATCTTCAGTCTCGTCGACCACCTTACGGTAGCGGCGCATGTAAGAATCGAGGATTTGCCCCAACCTCGAACCAGTCGGCGTGCCTCCGCTAGGAGAGACCTCTCGGAAGAGGTCTGTGACGCGGGCCGCGCTGGTGATACCCCGATAACCGGATCCGGCTTTGCCGCTGACCTTGTCGAGCAGCTCGCCAGATTTGTGGTTCAGGAAGTAGACATCTATGCCGTCCGAGTCGTGCTCCACACAGATAGGGACAAGATCCTTCAGCACGCGGCGGACCTCGGCCCATGAGCCTCCGCCCATAGACCCCGAATCGTCAATGAGGAAGACGGTGTCAAAGGACGACAGGAAGGCGAACTCGTCATCCTTAGTAGATATAGTTGCAGCTGATAAGGCCGGGTAAGCGCCTGTTCTAGAAGTGGTTTGATTGCGGGTAGAAGCACCTGAGGTTGTGACATTCGTCTCCGTATATGCCGGCGGAGGGTCTGCCCCGGACGGCACCGTCGCAGCAGGCTGTTGTGTCGGTTGTTGTTGCTGCTGTGACTGGTTTGTAGATTTCCGGCTCAGACTACGGCTGATGGAGAAACCCGAACCCTTGGAGCTGCTCTGCGTAGAGAGGGAGTCTTTACTATCTTTGCTCGAAAACAGATTGAGCCGTGACAGGAAGCGGCTGCTGCGTTTGCTGGAATCCATTATGAGTGTTGTGAAAGGTGTTCGAGTGACTCCCGATTGGCTCTCGTCTGGATATGACGAGACAAAACCCAAGCTGAACTTTTGCAATTGATGTGGCGTTGTTAACCCCAAGGGGAATGTGGACAGGCTGTTTTATATTGCAAGTACGGATGGCAACTTCTTTCCACGTGCCTTCTCAAGTGGTGGCTATGCAACGCAGGAACAAAGACCCTGAAGTTTCAAGGTAGAGCAAATAAGAGTACGTTTTGTTTGTTGGCTTGCACAATAGTTGGTTGGCTGGTAGACAAGGTTTGGGACATTTTGGGGCTTCGCTGTTTGCAACTGCCCGTTGATGTTTGACTGGAATGTGGTCAACGAAAGACAAGGTTGCTCGTGCTTAGAGGGTGACTTGCAGCTTGAATCATCTGCTCCACGCAATGAAGATAAAGCAAATTGAAGACACTTTACTTTATATCAGTCTTCAATATCGACATACAAACTCGATATGAATATCTCCTTGCTGTGGTAAGGCAGGGCCAAGGCATTCACAGAAGCCTTAGACGTCAGGCACCGCCTCCTCAGCCCCCTCATGGCCCCCAAATGGTCCCGACCAGTGAGATGCATCGCCGAGACCTGTTAATGAAAGGGTGTGGCTCAGCTATGCTTCCTAACAACAACTATCAATTTAAAAGTGGAACAACCCAAGCTCTGGTAGCTTAAGCTTCTTTTCGGTAGGAGGCTATGCATCTCACTGCCCACCGTCTCAACGCCAATTCAAGACTTCAAGACTAATCATTCCAATGCAATATGCCTACCAAGAGAAGTGATATCATTATTTCGGCACGATACTCTGGCTAAAACTTCACTGCGAGTTTAGTACTCACACTATTCGTGAGCTGGCCGAAAGAAAAACTGCCTCAGAGTCTGCCATCTTAGTCATCACGAAGTGGAAAATAGGCGCAGTGTAAGCCATCATCACATGAGGGTATCGTGAGCAACATACCACGGCGAAATTTCCCCCGACAGCATCACACAGATACCGGGGTAGAAGTCACCTGGAGATTACCGTGGTTTTATTCTGATTGCGCTGCCCTGATGATGCCTTCTAGGTCTGTCTAAAACCCAGCACACAATGCGAGGGCTGCTCTGCTCTGCTGCTCCTTTCGCTATCATCTTTTCAGCCACTGATTTGTTCAAGTAAGCGCGCGGCATCAATCATCATAAATCAACGCCTGCCCTGATGCCCCTCCTGAATATAACGCCTGGCTCGATGTGTAGCAGATAAATGTGACATAATACACGACAGCTTAAAAGGCCGTCCCCCTTTTACCCCCACCCTTAAAAACAATTAGGTAGTCTGCTCTGGTTTTCGGGGTGCTGGGGTGGAGGCGGAGGCAGAGGCCGGAGCAGGGGCGGGAATCACTGCCTTATCTCCGGCATCTGAACGGTCCATCCTGTTATATGCCTCCTGCAGCGCCCTCTGCTCGGTCCTTTGTTGCTCTAGCACGTGCACCCAATCTCGAAGCTGGATATTTTTGCCTTTTGCCGAACTCTCTCGGAACTGACCGAGATGATGTGCGCTCCCCTGTGTCAGAGGGCCTTTAGCCGCACCTCGACTGCCGCTAGCCGGTGCCCCCGACCCTCCGCCCGCTCTAGGGGTACTTGCACCGCTTGCCGCACCGCCCGTCATCCAGGAATATTTCTTCTTCTTGCCTCCCATAAATTGGCTAAGAGTCGAGTTCACTGTGCTGCTGGTTGCTTCCGCAAGCTTCGAGGCTACCTTCTTGCTCTCCTTCTTCGTGAGCGGCTTCGAGTCACCTGCCTCAGGTGCAACGGAGCCGGGCGTACCGGGTGCCACCGATCCCGATCTTGACGTAGTTCCGTCTTCCTTCTTGTCTTTATCTGTAGAGGAATCCATGCGTTTCTGTCGCTTTCTCAAACGTGCTTCCTCCGCATTACGAACAACCTTGCCAGAACCAACTACCGCATCGACCAATGGGTTGTTTGGAGAAGCTTCAGACACGGGCGTGGGCAGACCATTGCTCATCTCATCCGCAGGTCCTACAATTTCATTAGTGGCAATGCAAAACACATCTTCGGATATTCCTTACTTTTCTGCGCCTTAGTGCTTGGGCTGACTGCACTATTCGCCTGGGCCAAGGGAGGCGAGAGAGCTGCATCGGCCCACTCGGGTGGGACCGCGCCGTGGGCAGTTTGTTGCCGCAGGCAAGCGATTTCATGGGCATCGGCAAGAAGCTCACCCATACGTTCCTTGGTTGCAAGGGAAAGCAGCGCAATCTGATCGATCAAATACGCTTCTTTGGGAATCATGGATCCAACTGTCCGCACCAAGGTGCCACTGGGCGCTTTGTCCACTTTTACCGTCACACTGGGCTTAGGTAGGTTAGCAGGCTGAGTGAAGCGACCCAGAGGCATGTGTTCCTTTGTCGGCTTCGGATCCATGTTGAGCTCGAGGTTGTTTGCTTTGGCAATCGTCTCTAGCCGATGGTGAAGCATTGCTGGACTGACAAAACCCTCTTCCTTCCACTCATGCAGTCGCGACAAGGTCAACCGATGGGCCGCCGCATTCCATGCGCGATCTGCGGTCTCTGCTGCAAGTTCTTCTTGTGTCCGCGATTGTGATGGCTCTACAGGTTGGTTCGCAGGCCCGGCACCATAGAAAGTTCCTCTTCCACCAGGTGCGAAAGCACCGAACCCAGCTCGCGACTCGAAATCATTCATGAACTGCTCTTCCTCGTCCAAATTGATACCTGTTCCCGCAAGTGTATCGTCCATATCATATGCAAATGCCTTGGCCGGCGCCTGCTTGATGACCGGTGCCTGTCGCGCTGCATCGTTGGTGTATGGCGTTGCTGGGGGAGGGCCCATGGGGGTGGTAGCGGTAGCGAAGGTCGCGTTTGTATAAGCATTCTGAGAGTTCTGCATCGCGCCTGGTGTACCCGGCTGTTGCGAGGGAGGCGACATTGCGGCGTTCGGCGTTCCCACAGTACCTTGAGGTACTGAAGTGTTTATGGGATGAGTATTATTCGGCGTGGCGTGCGCTGGGTGGCTGGCGGCAAGGCCCACAGGTCGATTCGTGGCCTGGCCTGCTGGCTGACCTTGATGATGAGGCGTCTGATGCATAGGTGGTGGGTGAGGAGCGTGACCTAGAGTAGGTGTCGAGCGGCCGTTTGTCTGAGCTTGCTGGTTGTAGTTTGCCTGCGCATTGTAATGGGGCGAATTATGCGCAGGAAGAGATGGTGATGGTAGACCATTCGGAGTTGATGTACCTGGAGTAGCTACTCCAGCTCCAGGGCTCGCACCTGGAAAGCTTTGAGAAAAATGCGAGGCAGTAGTTGGCGACATTCGCGAAGGAGGCGGCTTCTGCAAATTTGGATACGCGACCTGCTGATTAGGTATTGTTGGAGACGGAGAATGATGCTGCGGTTGCTGCTGCGGAGGGAAAGCCCTTTGGGCAGGCGCGGATGGCTGTGGTTGCGACATGATGGCTGGAAATTATGCGTCTTGACCAGAAGATGTGCAAGTACGTGAAGGTGTTGTGAACGATTAGGTAGTCGTGGATTCGAAGGTTGTTGGATTGTCCGTCAGGACGGAAGGTTCGCGGCTCCAGTGGTTGAAGACTGAATCAGAAAACCCACCTCAAAAAGCACCTTGGGCACCGTCTACTGCCGCCAGAGCTCTTCATCACACACGGGAAGCAGATGCGCAGGCGAAGCCTGTCACCACAGAGATCCCGTGAACACCCCCATCCGACGATTGCGCACCGTCGAGCTGGCCTCTTGAAAATCGGGTGCAGCTGGTAGCAGGTATATATCCGGATGCGATTTCGACGCGACAGCCGGCGCTCGTAGTGATGTTGGTTGGTCGCAGGAATCGGTAGGTTGGCAACGATTTGAGGTGAGGAGGAATATTCGCGGGAAGGTCCCCAAGTCACCAAACTCAAAGTCACTGGTCCCACTTTATTTCGCTGCCTTGCACGACCAGGAGATGCAATTGATTGTGGCTGGTTGCTCTTCAATACCAAAACGTTAATGAGATCAATTGAATCCAATATTATTAGTCAGCCACTAGCCTCACTGTCCTGCCACAGTCGGCCGTCTGCGAGTCCACCGGCACTTGGAAAAATCCGACGATTCGGCAAAGTGGGTCCAAGCTCGATCTGGCTCTACCTAAAGTCCCTGTCGAGCGCGCGCGAACGCGACAAGCCCCATGCATGCCATTTGATCCAACCTGCCCCATCCCGACCGACTACTTCTCAAAGACCGCCCCAAGAGCTTTGGATTGTGGCAATGCGCGATTACAGCTAACCTGACAACCTCAAGCGTGCCAGCAGAGAGAGCTGACTTCCGACATCAAAATCCTAACCCCACAACAATAGGTGATCCCGACGTCCAATCGCACCTCCCATTAATTCCTGTACCATGGCTGCCAAACGAAAGGCGGCAGGCATGGTTGCCTCGGTGGTCGAGGAACCGGTCGATCCGTCAGACGAGCTCATGTTCCTCGCTCTCGGAGGTGGCAACGAAGTCGGTCGTTCTTGTCACATTATTCAATACAAAGGCAAAACTGTCATGGTACGGCTACCTCGTTGCTGCTGTCTACGCTGCGCTCACATGCTAATGTCGCATCCAACAGCTTGATGCTGGCCAACATCCTGCCTATGATGGTCTGGCTGCGCTGCCATTCTTCGACGACTTCGATCTGAGTACAGTAGATGTGCTCCTTATCAGCCAGTAAGCGCCCTTGACCCCCCAATTCCCTATCCACTTGTAAGACGTAGAGCATACCGCGAAGGCATCACGGCGGGTTTCGTAGGGCAAGGAGGCTTCCTAGACCTAGCAAACTCCATTGGAAGAAGATCCCGCCAGTTTCTAGTCGCATCCTTGGATGATCCGTACTCAGATTCTGCGAATGTATCCAGCTAGCAATAAAGTTATTCCTTTTTCATGTTGCCCACTCTATCCCGTCCTGACCGTCGTGATGTCTCGCTATGCTCTTCCACATATCCTGCTATATCATAGACCCCATATGGGATTCTGCATATGCTGATCTACTCAAAGTTTCCATATCGATCACGCTGCTTCTCTTCCCTATGTGTTAGCGAAGACCAACTTCAGAGGGCGCGTCTTCATGACGCATCCCACCAAAGCCATCTACAAATGGTTGATTCAAGACAGTGTGCGAGTGGGAAACACTTCGTCGAATCCAACATCGCAACCGGTATACACAGAACAGGATCATCTGAACACCTTCCCTCAGATTGAGGCTATCGACTATCACACCACACACACCATTTCTTCTATTCGGATCACCCCCTATCCTGCCGGTCATGTTCTTGGTGCTGCAATGTTCCTTATTGAGATTGCCGGTTTGAAGATTTTCTTTACAGGCGATTACTCGAGAGAGCAGGATCGACATTTGGTTTCCGCCGAGGTCCCCAAAGGTGTCAAGATTGACGTTCTTATTACTGAGTCAACATATGGTGTTGCCAGTCACGTTCCCCGTCTGGAGCGAGAGCAAGCCTTAATGAAAAACATCACGGGTATTCTCAACCGCGGAGGGCGAGTGCTAATGCCGGTCTTTGCTCTGGGTCGAGCCCAAGAACTCTTGCTCATCCTAGACGAGTACTGGGGCAAGCACTCGGAATACCAGAAGATCCCGATCTACTATGCCAGTAACCTAGCTCGCAAGTGTATGGTTGTTTACCAGACATACGTCGGTGCCATGAATGATAATATCAAGCGACTATTCCGCGAGCGAATGGCCGAGGCCGAAGCTGCTGGAGACGGAGCTGGTAAGGGAGGACCATGGGACTTCAAATACATCCGCTCCCTGAAGAACCTAGATAGGTTTGACGATGTTGGAGGCTGCGTCATGCTGGCCAGTCCAGGTATGCTGCAAAACGGAGTAAGCAGAGAGCTCTTGGAGCGTTGGGCCCCAAGCGAGAAGAACGGTGTCATCATCACCGGTTACAGCGTGGAAGGTACCATGGCAAAACACATTGTCACAGAGCCCGACCAAATACACGCCGTCATGTCTAGGAACACGAACGGTGTTAGGAGGGGTCCAGGTGGTGATGGAGAGAAAGTCATGATCCCTAGGCGGTGTACTGTCGCGGAATATTCCTTTGCGGCGCACGTTGACGGCAACGAGAACAGGGAGTTCATCGAAGAAGTCGCAGCGCCAGTCGTGGTAAGTTACATGCATTGCCCCCCTCTCCTATGATAATAACTAAACCTGTTGTAGATCCTTGTTCATGGCGAGCAGCACAATATGATGCGCCTGAAGTCTAAACTCCTCTCCCTCAACAGCGGGAAACCCGAACAGGAGAAAACCAAGGTGTTCAGTCCTCGCAACTGCGAGGAATTACGCATCCCTTTCAAGGCCGACAAGACGGCCAAGGTCGTCGGCAAGCTGGCTGCCATCCCACCTCCTAACAAGCACCATATGCCCGATGATTATGCTGCTCCCCTGATGACGGGTGTGCTCGTACAGAACGACTTCAAGATGTCTGTGGTGGATCCCGAGGACCTGCGTGAATACGCGGGCTTGACGACATCAATGATTGCATGCAAGCAACGCCTTACTCTGAGCGCGGCCGGCATTGATCTCATCAAGTGGGCTTTGGAGGGGACCTTTGGAAGCATTGAAGAGCTCCCCGAAACTAAGAACAAGGGGACTAATGGAGCTAAAGAGGATAATGGGGACGAAAAAATGGAGGACGCCGATGAGGAGATAACCCAGACCATGGCCGCATACCTTGTCATGGGCTGCGTCACTGTGCGCTATCGCAACAACGGGGAAGTCGAGCTAGAGTGGGAGGGCAACATGTTGAACGACGGTATCGCCGACGCCATCATCGCCGTGCTCCTGTCGGTGGAGTGCAGCCCGGCCGCCGTCAAGCAGTCTGCCAGCAAGAACCCGCATACGCACGAGCTGCCGACGCGGAACCTGCACGCCCACCTCTCGCCGCAGGAGCGCCTCGAGCGCCTGTTCCTCTTCCTCGAGGCCCAGTTCGGCGCCGACGCCGTGTCCCCGGTCGCCATCCCCAAGCTGACGCTCCCGACAAAGGACGAGAAGGCCATCAAGGGAGAGGCGGACGCGGGCTCCGAGGCGTCGATGGAGCTGTCGGATGACGGCGAAGAGGAGGAGAAGCTGCTGCAGGCCCGGCAACAAGCCGAGATCGAGCGGCTGCACAAGATCGGCATCCCGGTCCCCGGCGTGACGATCAAGGTCGACAAGATGGTGGCCACGGTCTGGCTGGAGGACCTCGAGGTCGAGTGCCCCAACAGGGTGTTCGCCGACCGAGTCCGGGCAGTCGTCGAGAGAGCCGCCGAGGTCACGGCGCCGCTTTGGGGATAAGGGGGAGGTGTGGATATATGAAAAGAAGAAGAAAAAAAGCCAAGTGGCGTTTGGCGTTCGGACGGGGGTGATACATACTCTAGTTTTCGCAGTTCTACCAGGGGGGCAATGACAACTACAAACGCCTTAGTCTCCCATTGGGTGTATCAGGTTCTAAATTAGCCAACACTTGTACGGGTACAATCGCGAAAACGACTCTAGCCATACTATAATGATAGAGATGCAATTTTTGACTCGCAGAAAAGCAGGCTCAACCGTGGCGTTTCATTGATCAGTCAAACCCTTGGTCAAACCCTCGGTCAAACCCTCGTGAACAAGTGCCAAGCGCTGATCTGTTTGATGGGGGTTTGCTAGTCTATATTCAGGGCTAGATTGATGTTTCCAACTCTGTAATGCAAACCAGATGTGATGCGAAACCTATAATTAGGGTGAATTCATCCCATCTCTTCTCCTGGGCTGCAAGTATTGCGAAACGAACAAGGCGCCCCGTCCCATTAAACAAGAACCGAGTGCCAGACGTAGTAAGTCCCGTCAAAGCAGTAGTAGTACTACCTCCTGGGTGTACGTAGTAGGTTGTTTTTATGGCATTGGTCTAGGCTCAATATCGGCAGGATCGGGTTGGTCCACTACCAAGATACGGCGCCGACCTCCGAAATTCTCGGCTCGCTATCGCCGGAGGGCAGTTACGCCCCAACAACTCTTTGATACTTGACGGACCAAACACCAACTACGTGCACAAGGCCAACTCTACAATCGGGCCTCAATATTACTAATACCATAGGTAGACTTCAAGAGTGCCAATTCTTTAGCCATGGCGATTGCAGTGAGTATTCCGCCATTTTTCTTCCCGTTGTCGAGCAATGACGTTAACTGAAAGCAGGCTGTGGGGCAAATATGCTCAACCGCCTCCATGGCGCACAACCTGGAGCAGTGCGTGAGACTCGTCTCCAAGGCGGCCGCTGCTGGTGCAAAGGTCTGTCTGTCCTTGATATCGAGCCTCTCTATGGGACGTATGGAATGGCCACTATCCAGAATGTGTGCCAACGTATCCACCGGCTAACTAAGTAACGTTACCCCACATCCAGGTCCTCTTCCTACCAGAGGCATCCGACTACATCGCAACCTCAGGGGCCGAGTCCCTCGCGCTCGCCAAACCCGTGGCCAGCTCACCCTTCGTGACCGGCCTCCAGTCCGCGGCGGCCAAGCATTCCCTCGCGGTGCACGTCGGGATCCACGTCCCGGTGCCCGTGGCCGCCATCGCCAAGTCCTCGGTCGTGAACCCCTTACTCACCGCAGCGCCCCAGCCATCACAGGAAAGCAGCAGCACAACAGCGACAACAGACTCGGTGACGACGAAGCTTTACAACCGCACCATCTGGATCAACGAAGACGGCTCGCTCAATGAGAAAGCCGCGTACGACAAGCTGCACCTCTTCGACTACGCCACCCTGCGAGAGTCAGCCAACACTCAAGCCGGCGCCGCCTTCACGCCGCCCTTCCCCTCGGCCCTGGGCCGCATCGGCAGCCTGATCTGCTTCGACCTGCGGTTCCCGGAGGCGGCTCTGTACCTGACCAAGCCCCCGCCCGCCACCAGTTCCTCGTCGGCGCTGGCCCAGAAGCAGCACCAGGAACCCGCGCAAATCCTGCTGTACCCGTCGGCCTTCACGGTGCCGACGGGGCGGGCACACTGGGAGGTGCTGCTGCGGAGCCGGGCCATCGAGACGCAGAGCTGGGTCATCGCGGCGGCGCAGGTGGGGCGGCACGGCGAGGGGGCCCGGCGCGTGAGCTACGGGCGGAGCATGGTGGTGGACCCGTGGGGCCGCGTCGTCGTGGAGCTCAAGGGGGTGCGAGACGTAAGCAACCCCAACGACGCCTCGGAGGGGGAGGAGGTGCTGGAGGCCGAGGACGGGGCGATCGGGGAGATGGGGCTGGTGGATATCGACCTCGGCGAATGGGAACAGGTGCGGCAGAAGATGCCGCTGGTGCGGAGAACGTGAGTGAACAACCTGTCCTAACATACCCCTTATGAGTGAACAGGGGCTTCTGTCCGTGTGCGTGTTGGTACGATACACAGCTGACAGTGGTTCACAGTGACGTTTACTCGGAGATCTGATTTGATAGACATCGAGATCGCGCGAGGAAGACTTCAGTATACGATATTGAACACACGAGATGTGACTACGACTGTATACCGAGGCCTGTATGCCCTGAAGAGGACTTATATGTGGTTAAAATGCATTGGTTTCTACGTTGCTACATGTCATAAGGGGCAATGTATCAATCTGGAAGGATGGCTTCACTAAACATACCACGATGCGCCGGATACTTTCATAGCGAATAGGGGCTCGAGCCGTCTCTTAAAAAGGGGCGAGTTCGCGCGTCGACTATATCACTAAGCACGGCATCTATCTCCCTTTCTCTGACAGCGGGTTGCCCTTTGATACAACAGTATTCCGGCGAGTTGCATTGACCGTTACCACGTGCATGCAACTCCTATTCTCACAAGACTAAGATAATAAACTAGAAAAGACGAATCAAGGGTGGATATCAATCATGGTATACGTGTATGAGTGCGAGTGTGTGTGTACCACGCCCCCCAAATCAAGTCGCTTCTAGCGCAAAGATCAGCTTCGCCTGAGAAAACTCTTCAGCCCGGCGATGCCATAGCCTGCCTTCAGGGTAGTAGTCGTCGGCATCAATACGTGCATATCTAATTGCAAAAACTCTTGGTCCTCCCGGGTCGTGTAGCCGGCCAGGGCTCTTGCCACACACATTATCGACCATCTCGATTTATTTTGACAGCTGAACTTTAGGTTTGTGACGCGATAAAAACAACTCACGAAAACAAAAAGATATCCTCTAATGCATTGGCGATCATCCTCGGCGTTGATGCACGGCGGCAGATCCGCAAAGAGGGGGACGTTCCGGTTGGCGTGACGGAAGGGTCCGGGTGTACCTGCTTTTCTTTTCCATGTGTACGTCTCCAGTACCCGAACGAACGCACACACAGCACGTAACCCTTGCTTCCCGGCTATCTGCGTTTACTTGTTCCGCATAAGAAATTATATGTGGAGGTTTTGCGATGGAATTGCCGCTGGGGGAGGGGAGGGGTGGCGAAGCAACCCGTTCGTCCTCTCCCGCCTCCCAAAGGCTAGTGTAGCGATAGAGCGATCCCTTGGTTCGCAGTCGACATATAGGGGGTCTGGGCCGTTCGGCCGGGAACCAGCATGAGTATAATATCAAATAACCACAAACGCAAAACACGGGATATCAGCCGAACGCTGCAGCTCAGGGGAATGAGGAGGGGGTGCGAGGGCAGCGGGCGCGGCAGACTCGGAATTCCACGTGGTTTTCTAGTAAGTGGCGTTCTTCTTTTTCGCGTCTCTCTGTTCCTCCATCTCGCGTCTCACATCATACAAGAGAAGAAAAACGATCAATCATTCCCGATCGCACATACATTCACATATGCTGTCCGCCTTCCCACTGCGAGGTTTGATTGGCGCATGTGCGTTCGTTCATCCGATCAGAAACCCGTGTCGAACCATACACGACGTATATGCAGGAGATGCGGATTGCAAATGCAGGGCAGAGCAGGGTAGAGTAGGGCCAGCCTCGCGCCAGCAACATCGGAAGATCATTACCAGGCCGCCGGGTAAAAAGGAAGAATAGACGAGCTGATGGAAAACGACGGCGCACGCGCAGCAGAAGTCGTATAATTAGTGCAAGCTAGATATCATGATCATCTTCTCGTGGAGTCGCACTACGTTTTCTCCGATGGTTCTGCCCTGATTTGTTCTCTGTCGTAAGCCAATGGATAGTAGCAGAGCAAGATCAGTGAAGGGCTCATGCCTACTTTTCAGCTACACATGTAGCCACACACGCAGGGGGCTCGGCATCGGCATCGGCATCATATTGTTGGGAGCTGGTGGGGGCGTATCTGAGGGCGGAATTTTGACATATACCAGATGTTGCACAGCACGTGTTTCATCAACGCCGACCCTATCTTTGTTATACACCTATGACACAAGAGTCAGGACTGTACACAACAGCAGGCTGGCTGCCGGAGTTCCCCGGGCGGGCTTGGTGGTGACAGAAACCTTCTGGAAGATTGATGTGGTGCAGGGAAGGGTGATCTGGGAAATCTTAGCTGTGCATGGGTCATAGATATGGCGCGTCCCGATGGCTAGCCAGCAGAGTAAAACCGACGACCCCTTCTCCTGCTCTACCTGTATCAGGAAGAAAGCATTCGTGGGGGGTCGACCCAGGAGGGAGGGCCGGAACATGATCACCCCACGCTGCAACCATCTCCCTGCCCAAGGGATGATATGACATATGCGTCAGCTTACGCATCTTACACTTTACTAATGCGAAAGTTGCGAAAATAAATTGTCATGGCTGGCCTGGCGTAAGAGTGTCAGATAGTTTCGGTCCCAGAGGCAGTTGAGAGATGACAACCGCATTGTTTGACGTGGTCAATAACATTCAAGGATATTGACCACAAGAAGGGAAAGGACACCGCCGCCGCCCCCCACACGAGAAAGGAAAAGGCTGTACACACCTGAAAGGAGGGACCTACGCTGATTGGGTTATCTGGTTGGAACGGCCATCTTTTTGCTGTTTCTATTTCAGGGCTGGCTGGTAAAGGGCTTGCAGTAGCTTCAGATCGGCACCCAACTGCCACCATGCTTAGGGGGGACCAACACCCATTCGTTCACTCAGTCTAATTACTCCGGGAATGAGGGAGGGTGCACAATTACGTTGAGTCATCACACAAGCAAGATAACCATCTTCCACGCACGCGTACGCACGCACACACAGATTGGCTGGAAAATACGAGCCGAGGAGGAGACGGCGACGTGAAGCAAAAGAATCCCTGCTCCTAAAAACCCGCCAAGGAACACAACCGCTTCCCCGTGGCAGATCCATGCGAGCTCGTTTGTCGATAAGCGTGTAGGTAGAGCCAGAGAGGTACGGTACACATCACATTTGGGTAGGTAACGTAAGTAGGTAGGTAGTAGCTGGTATCATGTGCGATATTGCGGAGGTAGCGCCGCTGTACCTCCAGTACTTTTATACGTACCGGTACGCGGTTCCTGACATCCGCTCATATTGATGGATCACTTCCTTTGGGAGACGACGCGGCGCGGCGCATCGGCTCGGCTCCTCGACAATTTGGTTTGGACGTATGTAGTTAGACAGGTCGACCAAGCGCAAATGTAAAGGGGGAAAAGTACCCGATCAGGGCCCAGCCCGTACCTGCATCAATCGGCGAGGTGGCGCATTCGGGGGGGCTGCTTGCATTTTCGATCCCGGATGCTATTACAATTAATCTGATCTGGCGGCGTCGCAAACAGACGCAGAAAGAACGAAGGAAGGAGACGAAGAAAGAAAAAACCAAATAAGCCACCAAGCGGGATCGTTACCCGGCATCGCATGTGTGTGGTCCAACAGAAAGTTTGAAAGGGTATGATTGCGCTGGGATTACGAGTCATCAGCAATTGGGCAAGAAAGATGATGGTGATGATCAGGGATGAACTGTGGGGAAGTAGTCAAATTGACACCATGCTCTTTTCGTCTGTTTGTTTCTTCTCGAAGGAGTAGGAAGGTGGTTAGCGCAGGGTGCAAGGTGTTAGAGCATTGGCTGGTATATCACCCGTAATGATGTTGATCAGGGGGGGTCAGAGGGAGAACAAGTTGGAAGCAGCAGAAGAAGAAGACTACCAGGCTACTGCTCCAAGTAGAAGGTACGACGATGACTTCTCGATTTGGGCCTAGCCGGGCGGATGGTTCCGGTCACGCATCCGAACCCAGCCGACATACGTTTGATACTACCTCTTTGGAATCTAACTGATACCGAAGCTGACCGGAGTGCAACGGTATGTCGGATGTGATAATAACTGAGATGGCACGGATGAAAGAAAGGGCAAAGCAATTCATCAATCAATTCATTGTATATCAGCTGCCAGCTATAGTTTGAAGAGTTTTTTATCTCCATGGCTTTGTTTCCTTTCTTCTTCTCGTCTCTCTCTCTCTCTCTCCTGGCCCTGGTTCTGGCCTGATCCTGGGCCGCCAATGTACAAGCCATCTACATACATACTTGAACTTTAGCGGCCAGCCTGACAAGTGCCTCCAACTTTTTAGCGGTAGCGGACTTGCTGCCGCCCTGCCGCTTTTCCTCTTCAAGTCAGCTCTCGTTGTAGCGACCCGAGAGAATGGTTTCCGGGAATCATGATCATGCGAGCTCCTTATTAACCTTGCATTAGCCTTGCAGTTGGCTCGAAGCCCACCCCCTAGTCAGTAGGCATGTAGGCTTCATCCCTTAACACCGACAAATGTGTGTCTGGAATGGAGGGGAGGGCATTGAGGGATTCGATGCTTCAAAGGTCGAAAATAAATGTCAGGACGATCGGATCTAAATAACCGAGTCGAAGAGGAAGCAGGTCCGTCGTCATTTATTATTTGGGGAAACGATATTGTCTGCCATAGGCTCGCTCGCCCTCTCTCGGTGGCGCGAGATTGCTGCGCCGTCTCTGTTCCCTCGAGGTGCGGGAGCCCAGAATTAAAAAAAAGGAATGAGAATGCGATGGTGGTAGCGGAGGGTGCAATAAGTCTTTAGTTGAGTAGCAGAGAAAATATGACAGAATTGCGCAACTGGTCGTTTTTTGAGTTTCGAATATTGATGCTTCTTGAGTGGAACTCGTTTCTTTTTCCCTTGGATCGCGCAAGATGAAATCTTATCCCACCCGTATGCAGATGGGTGCCGTGGCCAATTGCCTATGCATGTCTCTATTTTTGTCTCATGTAGGTAGCTGTCTGAGAGAGGGATGTTTGCACAATGCGCACGTCAGGGAACTCTATCCGCCTTCGAGGAAGGGATGCGATCAATTGTGATGGGCGCATCTTGTTTGCATCTACTTTCGCCCCCTCCACGCTTGGATCTCTTGCGCAAGTCTTGTTTTTTTCCTTGGTGTCGCAAAAGAAATCTTCTGTTTGCTATTGCTGCTTGGGCAACATAGACCTGAGTTGGGAATGCGATTGGTGTTCTGAAGCTGAAATCTTTCCAACCGAATTCCTGGTAACCTATAGGAAAGAAGCAAATACAGCTGCCCCTGGCGGCGCTGCGGTAGATTTTCCCACATTGCTGTTTGAATGAAAGGACGCTTGACCATATACTACTTGCTATCCATCTTTCGTGTCACTTCAGTCACGAAGGCCATGTTTGCTTGCAATATATGTGAAAATGTAATTGGTTATCCTTAATTCTCTCTAGGTATCGATCGGTGCGCTCTTCACTATACTCTCTAAACCAGGGGGTATCTTCATCAACCTGGGTGCCAGCCCAGCGACCAACCACATGGCTGACAACCCTCGAAACATGAAATGAAAATCGCTTGTCGAATCAGGGTCGCTCTTCCTCCCAATTCCTTGCCACATACATTGTACAGGTGTCCAGACGACAATGGCGATCAATCCAGAAATGTTCTGGTAACCCAAATCGAGCAATATGAGTACAGACATACCACCATCCGATACCCGGTCTCTGTGAAGAGCTCTGGGTAGGTGTTAGTGGGTACAAAAAGAGAAACAAACAAAAAATCAAAGTCTATATGCAATCCAATCCAAGATTCTTTTCCCAACCCAATTCCCTTTTTTGTAAACCGTACCAGAAAACCGTCGCAAAAAGGGGGTATCCCCGAAAATTCCAATCATTGTGTGCTGTGTCCACAACCATAAAACCAATTCACGTGCTGAACTGAAAAGGGGTATTAAAACGTGTGACATGCGCGGAAGAGGCCACCATCAGGGGCGAGGGCCAGTCGTGGTGCGTCGAAGTAGTCGAGGGGTGTACGGAGTATTGCCTCTGTAGCTCTCGCAAGAACCGTGGACTCCGTGGCACAAGGCCCCGAGATATGCTGATCCGAAGGGCGCCATTTGCGCAAACTCCCAAGACCCTGAGGTGTGGCCGAAAAAAAATATGAAACCCGATGCCATTTCCAGTCTAAGATTAACGCCGTGGTGAAAAACAAGCCCAAGTAGTTCGAAAGTGCAGAGCATGTGAGATATAGTGTCTCATTCCCTGCTGAATCGAGGAGGCGGCGAGCCGAGGTAGTGTATATCGTATCGTATCGGAAGATGGTGCATTAAAGGTATATCGGCGTGCTGACATTGCAGTCAAAAAGTTGTTGTACAGTCGAAGCGCAAGCGATTAAAGCACTAGCGAGCACACTCCACCATTCGGAGCGGGCACGCCAACACTCGCGTAGGTGGAGCTATTGCTGGTGTTGCGATATATTCGACAAAGTGAGGGTTGGCCAGATTCCTCGTATTAGGCGTAGCGTAGTAAAGCCAGAGTCGTAATCGCATTGGTCCAAATTTGCTCGTAAAGTGCATGCATTTGGGACTCTTAGGATGGCTTGGGGCGGGGAGGAGGCTTGGGCACTCCAGTTGTGTCGTATGCACCGCGGCCCATGTTGGCGTAGCTTTGCATCTCGGTATCAAACATGGTGATCTGTAATGCGGGATGAGGGTTGCTGAAACAAAACCATAGTCAGCAAACATTACTCCAACAAAGTACACATGCAACCTTATGGGGATCAGGATCGCAGGGAAGCCGTATTCCCCTATCACCAGGATTGTGAAGCCCAGTGGCAGGGGAGTGACCGAAGACCAAACAGAGCAAGGGGAAAGAGAAATGTAGTCATCTCTCAAGTTGAATGGTATGACTCACAAATTTAGGCTTCGTAGTGCGACGTAGAAGATATGTACCTTGGAGGCGCGGGATGCCGTGGGTTAGGATTGGGCGAAGTGTAGAGGCGATGATGCTGCAGGTGCAGGGGTTTTTGCGTTGTCGGGTAATAGGCTACTTTCAGTACGAGTGCTGAAATGGGAGGTGTATGCCAATTAATAGATGGGATCAGCTCCGAAGGCGTCGAGGGCGGATGAGGACCAAGATATATATCCGAAGGAGGATTTGATCTGCACGGGTTGGTATTTTGGACGAGAGGTTGTCGGTTGCTGAGGCTGTTGAAAAAGCTCGTGAATATGAGACAGCAGACCAAGTATTGTTGCTGTGTATAGTTGCTGGTAGGTCGGCTTTTTGGCGAGGGTTGCGCAAGTCTAGTCTCGGGAACCAGATGGATTATGAGGTCTGATTATTGTCGTTGTCTTGGAACGATATGGTAATGCCAGGTAAGGCGGCTGCAAGTTTTCGCTGGGCTGAAGCAAATGCTGAAATCCTGTCTGTAGCTGGAAATGCTACCGTTGGCTGCTGCAGGTGGAGGAGTGGATCAAGTCGCTTAAAGCAGTGCAGGAAGGAAGTTGTCGCTGGAACTGGTAGTTGTACAACAAGGAGTGTCGGCGAGATATATGAGTCTTTTGTCTTCAAATACAGGCAGAATAGCAATATGTGAGAGAGGGGACGAGGAGAGAGAGACTGGGAACTCTTATTGTACAAAACAACCGATTGATGGTTTAGGAAAAACTCCTCTGAAATTTGGGCCTTGGGAAGGGGGTAGATTTCCGTCTTATAAAAAGACACACAAGGGCGTGTTGGCCTTCTCAAGGGGGGTGTGTGCTTTCCAAGGGGAAGGAAAAGGGTGGTTCATTTACCAGCTCTCAAACTTCACGCATGTAAATTGAGAGACCCAGCAGGTACCTGGCCGTCGCAGGGAACCACCTTGACAAGCCAAGTCAACCGCGGGTGCATGGGTAGGCCGGTTAGCGCACATGAGGATGCCCCGTTAGGTCGTTTGGGGCGTTCGGTACATGCTAAGGTGGTCTGATAATCCAAAGTAGCGGTACTTCCTGGCTCATGAGCTGGACAACAACAATTCAATGGGCCGGCCAGACAGACAGACGTCAGTAAATGGATCCAAGTCATCGCCCTATGGTACAACACGAAGCAAGTATGTACCTAGCCCCCCATACCTCTTTGCTTTCTAGTGTATGCGGGCAGGCTCTCCCACTCAATACTTGTTAGCTTTTCCATGTGCGGCGCGTGTTAGACTTGTCGCTAGAGCGCGAGACCCTATGTTTGAATTAACTGAACTGCCAACTTATTCCGGCCACTTTACTAAGTAACTAACCTACTGCAAAGAACGATTACAACTTCAATGCCTCTTACCTGCGTAACTATTGAAATTGGACAGCAGTCCTGCCCCGTCATTGACACTCGGAAAGCTTCAAGTAGATACAACATGCCCACTTGCTTCGCTCTCCTGCCCATGATGAGCAGTCACTTCGTTCGATCGACTATTGAGTGCAGAGAGGGAGCAGCAATAATGGTCTGGTTCGGGCCGGGGGTTGTTCAACAAAGACGGAATTGTCCCCTACTACAGTGGAGGAGGCCTGTAGGTTAGTGGCGGCCATTTCCCTAGTGGACCAGCAGCCCGCCTAACGCTTCGCTCCGGTTGGGACAAGCAGGAAAGGGTATGTCGGGTACAAGGTACCCTGTACTGACCGACTGGACGCCCACCCCTGAACACCGTCCTCTGCCAGAAAATAATAATGCCACAGGGTTTGAAATGTCGTCCTGGGATTGTCCTACAGGCTAACAGGGTTATGGGGTGATCTTTTCGTTGTCGGTACGCTTGATCCACCTGGGTAATAATTCCCTTGCCCGACACGCTAGACCAGGTCGCGCCCACTTTCGAATTTTTCTCGAATATGTTCTATCCCTTCCACGCTTCCACCATTGCTTCCATCAGGCCTGGCGATGAACAATGCTGCGAGGACAAGTCCACTTTCGGTCGTCTGATGCCCAGCCTTGCTGAGTTTCGCAAGTGCCGTTGAGGTGGATGTTGGGGCCAGACTGGTATGGCTCCATACGTGTCCCTAGTTCCTCAAGTAACAGCGGTCATTGACTCCAGATTTGCAGAAGAAACCATACCGGGGACCACGTCTTGATTGGCAATCTTTTCAAAGTTTTCGTTGGTTTCATCGGCCCAAAACTTTGTCTGCCGCGTGGGAAATGATACCTTGCGAAGGGGGAAAAAGAAAAAGTGATGCTATGCTTGTGCTGGGGGGGAGGTGTGAAAACGACATGGGGTACATACAAAGTTCTGAAGAAACGGTTCGATGGCGGGTCGCCGGGGAACTAGGGGAACTCGGAAGACAGAATACCTAGCCTAGGCAATCAAAAGGTGCGAGATTGGGAAAATGAATGTGCCTTGAAAGAGTCTTGACGTGTTGCCCTGGTGAGCCTCTTCCCGATTCACCCGATCTGGCCGTCAATTCAGTTGGTAGTCGAGAGACAACCCGTATGTAGGTAGGGAGGCAGGTAAATCGGAGCTCGCTCGTATGATGATGATGATGTTGAAGAAAACTACCGTGCCTGGGCTTATCGCATGCTGAACCACACGTGGTATCGGCTATGTCAGCCGTGCAGCTGAAGCTACTATTTTGGGGTGTATTGATGGTTGGTATGTGGGAGGGCTGCCAGTCAGAAAACATCAGCGTGTTCACCTACGGCTTACTTGGGGTCCCTTTGGCCTTTGGTGTTGGTAACACGGCATCATTTCATCTTGTTCTCCGTTCCGAAAAGTCCACATCTGGGAGATGCGAACTGCCACTGCAGAAGTTTCCAACATTCGGCAGTGGCACAGAGACAGAGACTAAATACATCTAACAAATAGTCCGGCAAGAGCGTTACGCCACGAGAACAGCCCTTTGTCGATATCATGCGTGCTGTAGCTACGATTCCAGAAGCCGAATACATAATACGGATTTGGTGTCGTGAAAGGAGGCACCGCATTCGATAATGTCTATTCTTAGTCTGCATGACCTACATGGTGATTGCTTGGAGGTTGCCATGGCCCAAATCTCTGGGAATGTATCAGGCACAGGAGGGATTGGGACCTCTCTTCTTGCAGTTGTTCCTGACTAGGCATGCATGTATGCATGCATGCCGCGGGGTTTCTAACAACATGGATCGTGGTTCGAAATGTGTCTCCTGTATTGTGCTTGGCTTTTAGGTGGCGCAAGGTTTCACGACGACAATGTAAGTCGGATTCATTGAACCAGCGACGCGATGAAGTGCTTCGTATATATCTTACGAGATGTGTCTTGTCCCGATAGTCTCAATCACTGGTGTCCTACTCTGGACTTCGCGATCGGATGGTGGTTTGATACCACCTTAGGAGGCATTGAATGGAAGGCTGACACGGCATGGAAGAGTCAGCTTCTTCTAGCTCCCGCGTACCAATAGAGGCTAATCATAGCTACTTCATGTATGTACTGCGGGTTATGCCGTCGAACCTGTGTGCTGTGTATATGATGGGCTGCCAAGGTTGATGAGTCAATTATAGTATAGTCCTCCCCTACATAACTACATCAAGTCCAATGATTGACTCGGCATCGGAGGGAATCACCAAATGCTGGTTTCGTCAACTGAACAGTAGGAGAGGGGTGAGGTGGTAGGTCAGATGCACGAAAGTACCTTCATTGGCACCCGTCCAGTCCGCTTTGATGCTCGCGTCGAATACAACGTAAGCATCTGACCAGCAAAATGGCAAAAGCGTGTGGATGGCCTTTGTAGCTGGAGGGCTATAGTAGTATCAAACGTGCATTTGTTCTTCCAAACTGGAGGCGGTTGTATTAGCACGTCAGCAACCCAGTCCAATGCTACTCAGCGGTCGTAGCGATTAATGGGTAATGCGACTCGATTTTCTTTTAAAAAAGCCAAGCGATCACCACGTAGGGTCGCGGCGCTAAGCAGTGTTTCAGTCCGTTGAACAATTCTCACGGTACGTTTATTGAAGTGAGTATAATGGTTGCGCCTGTTATTATACTACCTCCTTAGGCATATTTCGAAATGACGACAGCGTGGTGTAGCAACTTGTCAGCCCAACACCACAATAAGTGTACAGAAGAGAGAATCGGCAGCACACCTGCCAATCCCACCAGACGGTTGCAGTAAGGCATGATGCTACCGACACACTACCACTTGCAAAGCGGGGCATTCCACGCTCGGCCGGTTCATCTGAACCAGTTGCATCTGCTCTGTCTTCGATGAGTTGCCCGAAACAGTCACTCGACACTAGGGATTCAGTAGGTAGCAGAGTATCATGAAATGGAACATCCTCCAGTTTAGCTCATTGGAAGCCGGAACAATTCTGAAATCCAGCAGGCACCAACTGCTCTTGTGCTATCCCATTAAACTTGCGGCCGTTACACTACCGAGGCGGAACCGCCCACGTTGGTTGGTCATACGTGGATGTTAGGCCAAGCAGTAAGGTAATACCGAGGTGCTTGCTATGGCGATTCGGAGATTAGCGGAGCGGAGCGGGCTAATGTCACTTGCAACCCGGCGTCATCGTCGTCGTCGTCGTCATGTGTGCACAAGCCCGTACGGTAACCAGTTAGCTCAGCCGGCTGAGGTGGGACAGAATCTGGGAGGGCGCTCGTTTTCCGAAACAAGGTTAGGAATGGGCGGACGCCTGGATTGCTTGTCGTCCCGCTTCGGGTGCCAATACGATACTTGTGCCACTCGAACAAATTTAGGATACGGGCGTAGTAGGTGGAATGTCGCCAAACGGGTCTCTTCCATAGGCGGTTTGCAGACTTCAACCCAGCTACTACTAGAAGACAATTAGTTGACAGACTCCGTTTACGTCAATAAAAGCCGATACCCGCGAGTGTTGCAAGCGTGACAAAACGGGCCGGCCGGACACACAGGACACCACAGGGACAATACCACACACGTCCACACAGACGAAACCGGCAATGGATGTGCTCGCTTCGCTCAACTGGGGACGCCCATTATCACTTTTGGCGGATCATATAGAAACAAACATCAAAGATTATGGGCGTGAGCGTCCACGTCCGCAAGCCCCTGGATTAGCTTTTTGGTTGACCCCATCGCCACAGGGCAGGTAACCGAAAGAGGCACTTGGGGGCTTCTAGAAGGCTGCTGCATGCGGCTTGGGCTGGCTTGAGTCCGATTAACGAGGTTTGCTGGAATATGTCAATGACATAGCGCCGTACAGGTACCATGCGTTCTCCACTAGCATGGATGATGGAACACCCAGTCACAAAGATCTTAATTCCAGAAGAAAAAATTTCCTGAATACCACCTTAAACTATGAGATGTATCCATTGATAATACACCTTCGGCAATTTCCCAACATTCCCCGAGGCATCCAAGCAGCTCTGGGCAAGAATGCAGTTCGACTACCAAAACCTAAACTTGTGATAACTCATAATGTGAGCTTTATTCTTTCTCCTCAATCATGTAAGTGTGGTGGCAAGGAGCTGGGATAAACGAGACTCTAGATGCTTGTAGTCAGCCCATAATATTGAAGCTATGGAGGGAAAAGGAGGCTGCGGGATCTGTCAATCGATGCCTACCTAGGTCCCGGCTACAGTAGACTAAGAGTAAGCTTCTCCCACTTATGCATTTTATTCTTCGCGTCGCGTCCCGAAGTACCTCCCAGGTTGAGACTAAGGGGAAAGTGGTAAGTAGAGTTACTACGTTAGGTACTAGTAGCAAAGGGCAGACCTCATGTTCACCAGAGCGTTCGGTGTGTCCTTCAGTAAGCATTGACTGATCTCATGGCGCCTGGGCTTAGCAGCCTACTGAGCCTTGCATGGCGGAAGGGCGTTTCTCTTGTTCTCTCGTTGAATTGGTTGCTCAAACTCGCCGAGACTTTCAAAATTCCTTACGCTGTTTTCATTCGGTAATAATAGGTTATGATTGGGTTTGGCCTATTCAAGAAAGTATCCGGTACTTTAGTATTGCCTAGACCTACGTAGGTAGGTTGTAAGGGAGGACTGGAGCGAAGCCTTTCTGAGCAGTAACCACGCCTTGTTCCTGCATTAGCCAAGCTCGGGGAAAGCTCCACCAAAGGTCTGCATTGTAGACAGGTATCTAGAGAAGTAGTTAAAAATAGGCATGAAACTTTAGGGGAAATTAGGACAACATGGAAATATGGAGGTACTTGGCTAGCTACGGATCGATCAGCCGCGAATAAGTCTGGTCTTGACGTGCAACGAAAAACATTGATAGGTGGCGAACTGGATTGGTAAACCACTCTCGCATAGAGCAAGACTCAGGTTGCTGCAGATAGAGATACACGTAGGTTTTTGATATGTTATGTAGTCTTTGGCATTTCAGCTGGGAAATGCGAGGCTCAGTGAAGTGCCCCCATCTGGTCTCTTTTACGTGATTGGCTGCAGCACCAGACAGTTTGAGACTTGATGGAGTGAGAAGGTTTGTTCCGACAGGCCCTCCGTCCAACAGGCGCAGCGCGATGCGTTCATGGCTACAATGAGTCGAAACACCAATTAATAGTGGACATATCTCAAGGATAGATAATGCATGCACACATCGTCCAATCGTCAGGTGATGAAACAAAGACACATGCGGTATGGTTCGAGCACATTGCATATCGCCTTTTCTGATGTCTCGGTGTTAAACAACTGCCCGGGGACAGTAAGCGTAGACTCTGTCATTTCGATGACGCCAGTACGTTTGATTGGTAAAAAGTGCCTACAACCTCGCCATACACGATGCAACGCAGTCTAACCTTAACCCCTACTGTACATCTCATCCCATATTACCGCACAGCATAGTATGGAGGAGGTGTGCCGATATACCGGTAGCGCGAGTATAGGCTCACCATCGCCAGTCTACTCTACTGGTCTACATCATCCAGACACTTTACTTTACTGTATGCCAGTGGATAAGGTGCTTACGGATGTCTTACATGCCCGGTATAATATGTTAACGTATGTAAACATACCTACTCGACCGCCAAAAAAGAAAAGAATCCACTCGACTGCACCGACACGTCAACGTACATACGTACAGCATCCTCTGCAGGTAGAAGACCTCTTCACCCAACGGACCGCCCCGACCATGCCCTGCTTCATTGTACAAGACGAAACACACAGGCCTCATTCTGACCTTCTAGAATGATTCTAGAGGTTTCTCACCCCAGTAACCGGGATTGCAGCTAATGGCTATGTTGACAACCATATCCACTCCCGCGTGGAGCGCACCAAGGAGCAAAGGAGTTACCGGCCTCCACGATGGCTTCTAATCTCAAAATGACAGCCGGCGGTCCCTGAGAGCGATCCACTGCTCGAACGCCATCGACTTTCCGTGCTACATACCCATGATCTCCCCCATGCATGGCAGAATTTGATCGACCTTACCGAGGAAATGGGTTACCGAGCTGCGAGCCGCTTAATGTTTGGGCCTTACTGAGGAATGGATATCTTGGGTATGCACGCATATGCGCTACCCAGGTAGTGACCGTATGTGCATGCATCATGCATATGCAGTAAGATGTCATGTCGGTATGATACAATGTTTTTCATATTAAGGGACAAGAGTTTGCTTTTGTGCGGTTGCAGATCGGGGCTTATACTACTACTGCCCATGCCGGCCGCGATGAGTTTATGCCCCCGGCATGATGAGTAGGTACTTACCTAAGGTATACCGTGGCCTCAATGCAAGATCTTCGATGGGATGTTTGAATCGTGGGTAACATACAAACAAAGTACACAGGCCTCTCCTGCGGTGTAACAGTGTCTGTGGTTGTCTGGGCTCTCTGGAAATGCCGTTACGGAGATATCGCTGCCGGTGTTGGTAGGTGGATGCGTATTCGGGCCAGGACCCCTATTGTGTCTCTGTTCTTGCTGGGGGTGACGTGGTGACGTGGTGACCAAGAAGGAGGGTCCCAAAAGGGCACTCCACCTGCAGGACAGGGTTGTGCCTGGACATGCAGTCTGCAAAGACCAACGAGCGGTGGATGGGTTTGTTTTCCATCAATCCTCCAAATCCGGACCGGACCAGCAAAGTTGAAGGAAGCCTTCCAGAAGCCTTCCTTGCACTTTCTAGCTTCATTCCAATGCTCCACTGCACCATTCCCCAGCCACGTTGCATACCTTAGTACATACTACAGTACTAACCGTCCTGCATGACCCCCACTGGTTAAGCATTGATCTTGGGCAGAGAACAAAACCCATTGTTTACTTCTTGAGAAAGGTACCTCTTGACCTATGGCACCGGCTGCAAGTACACACACACCACCGACCCAATATGCGCGGTGATGTTAGAATGGCTTGCACCCTGACAGGGCCATCTGTCTGCCTACATACTTACCGACTTCACGTCAATATTGGTTACACCGCTCAATTGGTCGGTGTCGGGTCGGCGTCGGTTCTCGATATGGGGAACGATGTCATCCGTCCTCATTCGGTCTACTACCGGTAATGTTTGTATGTACAGCTACATACATCGATCAATTGGCGAAGAGGCAGCCGCGGCGGTGGAATTGGTTACATGCAAGGCAGGCAGGCTGGCTAGCGTCCGCCAACGAGAGCAGGGGGAAATGCCAATCCAATCTTTGGCCCTCCTACTGTACCTCGTGGCGCGCCGTCACCGGGGAACCGTCCCGAGCCTTAGCACCTGAAACCAACTCTTACACGTACCGGTATTCTGATATTACCATACTATTGACATCTCGCTAATCAGATAGGAAAATTTTCCCCTTCCCCTTGGGTCGCATATGGCAAACATCCTGGACCGCCCAGGCCATTGGAGCCCCGGTTGTGAGCCCCGGCGCGAAAGGCAAAAGTGTTTTTCAAACCTGAACCAGACTTGGACAGGACGAAGGGATGATCTGCGGCTATGCTGGCCGATGGACTGACATTGACTGACATTGGGATGAACAGTGATGGGTTTGGCCGAGCTGCCTGCCAGGATGTTCCTAGAAGTGATACGTTTCGGGATGCGGACTCCTTCCCCGTCGCAGCCCGTCAAAGACGGACTCGCCTCCACGGCTCAATGCCGTCCCTCTGTGTACCAAATTTCGGGTGGCTTGAAGGGCGCCTGCCTACCCACCCATTTCTTACGACGTGAGCACGATTGTGAAATCACAAATGCCATGCCACCGCACCACAGACGCTCCCCCAAACAGGGCCCTGGGAAGCGCCCACCGTCTTTGTTTTCGACCCCTGGGCGCCATAATAAAACCAGCATCAGCCTTGTTTGAGACCTGCTCACTAATGACAGGTTGATGCTACCAAGGTGTGGGCAAGGTGGACACGTCGATTCTCGGTGAACCGCGATTTCTCACCTTGAGGACCATCGTATCCCCTGCACGGAGAGGCCATATCGGACTGATTGGAAACATTATTGCCAATCCTAGCAACCTGGGCAATGGGTCAGACTGCCAGATGTCCAGTGTTACCGTCCATGCAGCCCAATGCGACTCTTGTGACCCGGCACAGCGGTGGTCAATCCGGACGAATCCAATAATTTTCCTTGGGCTGGGGGCTCTCGGGCTCAATCCGTCCCCAATGCAGCGGGATGTTGAGCCCGCATTCCGCCCCCTTTTGTTCCCACGGCGATTCCGCTCCCAGTTACAGGTGCTGTCTGTAATTGGCGGTCTATTGTTACTGTTACCCTGCGTGATGTCACACAACGTACGTTCTGGTATGGTATTGCATTCTACATCTATCTGCCATTTTCGATTTGTATTGATTGTTTCGCTAAACTATGTGCCGGTGCAAAAACCTGTTTCCATCCTGCAGATGGGATGGTCTTTCCACGTGGCTTATGCAAGGGCAGAGGAGACACTTCTCAGAGCCCAGAGAGGAGAATCGTATGTCACGTACATTGGTTTTCGGCTTGTCCTCCGTCATCCAGCATATTGACAGGAGATAGTACGGAGTAGGTACCAACACATGCAACTACAAGATGCGATGGTAGGGCTCACCGCAGACCTTTTTCAGCTTCTAGGGATGGGGATGGGGACCGCTACAAGACCCTGCGGAAACGGGCTTCGATAGAAGCGGTGATGATGCCGGATTTTGCTGCAAATCCTATTGGTTCCGAGACTAGACTAATATATACCTAAGCGAACGCCAAATGTTGCAAACACGATTGGAAGACACTGCCGGCCTATCACGTGCGTGCCCACCGGCTTCACCTCTATCTGGCATGCAAAGCCACCACTTTCCTACTTTCACCATATCGGATCTTCATGTGTCGCGGAGAAGTTTTGCAGCTGACCTTGCAATTCTCTGGTTGCTCTCGAGTATTGCTGCCTAACCTCAACAAATCGGATCCTCATGAAGCGAGAATCGTTCGTTAGCTGATGGATAAATACGTGTCGTGCAGCTTGTTCATGTACGAAGATGGGTTTGATGGTATATACGAACCACAGAAACCCAATACAAAATGCCTGCCTGCCTGAACTAATGTAGCCTATGCCCCTGGCATGTCTGGATAGCTCTCTTTTTTCCCTTTCGTCCTCCCCTCGTGAATATTTTACATACATAACCGACTGGCACCCGCGGGTCTATTATTTGTCACGACTCGGCGCATGTAGCAGTACAAGGACGGTAACTGTAGAGACGATTGAATAATATCCATCTGCCCTAATGCAATGCAAGAACCGCGCACGTATGACTCACATTGTATCATCCTTTGAAATTCGACTCTGGTCGCCATACGGGAGCCAATAGGCCATTCTAGCAGGTCGGTGTAAGTGCAGGTCTGCGACGACAATTTTGCTCAGCCCCTCACCCAGCACCCTGGCCAGCTGCCAATGGAGCGGGCAAGCCTGATGTGGCAGCTCTGATTTGGCGGTGGCCGGTGGCTTGCTGACTGTTTTTAGCAGCCTCGCCCCGCACCCGACTGGGGAAGGAGCTCCTTGTGGTCTCCCTGGCTGCCAGCAAGCCAATGCCAACTCCGACCTCCTCCATCACCGCCAGGAAGACCCCACTACCTCACCTCAATCCAACACTGTAGGTCCCTCCAAATCCTGCAGATGATTGACGCATACCGCGGCAACAACCTCCTCACCATACATACACCATTGACTATTGATTGATTGATTGATTGACCAGGGAGTGTGGCAGTAAAAGCGACAATAGACACGCCCCCCCACCCCCTCTAGCTATCAGCTGCACGATAACGAGTCACCTGATTCGTCCCCCTTCGCAACGAACAACGCATACGTAGTTCGAACAGGAAGGAACAAGCAGCGACAAGCAGTAGCAGCAGGAAGCAAGCCAGCCAGCCAGCCGACAAATCCACACCACCGGCTTCGGCTCCTACCTTCGAAAACAACGAAATTATGTCGATCATACAGCAGCACACCTCGGCGTCCTTGAGCGATGCGTGGCGCACTATCAACATCGACGCCTTGGACCCGGACTCTTCGCAGAACTTCGACACCACCACGCTCCACCCGCCGCTGCCCGAGATCAACGAGGCCGACGTCCGCCAGCTCAATGCTCAGGTGCGCCAACTGCTGCGAGGCGGTGACGCCGAGGGTGCCCTGCGTGGCTGCCTAGAGACACCCGTCTACAACGGCTCAGAAGGTGCAAAGGTATGTTTTACCACTTGTTCGGTCTTCAGATGTTTGTTGCACGGGACAGCTCGACCCCTGTCTGTGCCTTGGCTGCTACGGAAATGCCGATGATGAATAGGGGGAAAGAGCGTGAATGAAGATGTGTAGTTGGAACGAAGAAGGCTGACCACGTCATTTTGAACATTACTACAGGAAGCACACCTGCAGACCGTTACCGAGGTCCTGCAATCCATAAAGGCGAGCGACATGTCGCCGATGCTTGAGCGTATCCACCAGTCTCCAGGCGGCAGTGAGCTGTTGGACGTCTTGATCAAATATCTGTACGTGGCTAGATTGCTTCGGAACGAGGGGCTTGCCTACCTCTGAAGAAAGAGAACATATGGCTTACTGACGGACCTTTGTGAAATGCAGGTACAAGGGCATGGCAATTTCTGCCGGAGCCGCTGGTGCTCCTAAGATGGCAGGAAGCCGGACCCCGAGCACCCTGACGCCCCAGCAGACGGGCTTCAGCCAGGTCGGATCGCGGCCCGGCTCTACCAACGAGTCCACAGGCGCCGCCATGAGCGTGATCCTGAGCTGGCACGAGAAGGTCATCGACATCGCAGGCTTGGGCAGCATAGGCCGATGCATGACCGACTGGCGCAAGGTTTGAGAAAAGACAGCACGTAATTTAGACTGGACGACAGAACCTTTAACGAATTCAACGCCATATGATATAATATTCTAGTGCCGGGCACGCCTCAAAGAGATGACTTACCAGATGAGTTTGCTTGAGTGCAATTATGTGCCTGTAACTGTAGTACCGACTCTTCTCATTGGCGGGGAAACATCTTTGGCCGTGTAGACATATACAGGGAGTATGCTGCGCAACCTGCATGGGCAAAGGATCCAAACATGGTATTGATGACACCTGGCTCGCTGCAAGTCCTACCGCTTTCGCTTTTCCTGCTGTCCTTCGATATAATCGAAATACTTGGCAGTTGGGTGGCTGGTTGGTAATATTCTCGCACCTTCAAGTAATGTAGGCTTAACGTAGCGTCTAGGATTGTTATATTCAGTTGCTGGACATTAATGTCCTTAGCCAATTATTATTAAGCAGGTTTATTAAGACTATTATGTATTTTATTACCTACTTTGCCGAAATACAAACAGACACTAGTAATAAAGTGTAGATGGTGCCCCTTTTCCTTATAAACCCTTACTCAGCTTGCATAGCCAAAAGCAGTATCTAATACTTCGACTTATACTATTAACGATCATGTTACTATAAGCTGTCTCGATTACGATATTATAAATTGTATAGTATGTTAATATAAATTGTTTTAAGAGTTAAATTATTAATTGTAACTTAACGAGCGGTTTTATATAGCTGATTACGTTAAACACTTTATATACGATATAGCCATTCTACTATAGGATCTTCGTGCACCTATTGCAACGGAGTTTCTCACCAAAAGCTCTCTGCCTTTGCGACATCGCCCTTTCCATCGCACTTGGCATGCTTCGGGTACTTGCACAGAATTCGCTGCATATCGGAGCCACCATTCTTGTTGTCGTCGTCGTTGTCGTCACCGCGAGGAGGAAAATTCGCCACCATCATCCGAGCCGGCAGGACCTCAGGGGCCTTCCCCTCCTCGACCCACGCCCTCAGCGCGTTGACTAGCCCCTGGGGGGCGGAACCCGAACCCGCCGAGCCCGCAGTGGCCCACGCCGGGCGCCTCGAAGTACCGCAGGTAGTCATCGACGTCAACGTCGTTGTCGTGGTGGCTTGATGGTGATGTCGCCCTCGATCGCGGCTTGATGGCCCAGACCGGCCAGACGAGCGTGCGCTCCCCGCCTCCGTCCGCCTCAGTCTCGTCATCATCGACATACCAGCCCTCCCACACGGCCTGGGCCACCCGTGCACCCTTCTCGGTGAGCTTCAGCTTTGTCTTACCCGCCGCGACCGCCGCCTCGTCCTCGCAGACAAACTCCTCGCCAGCCAGCGCCCGCGGGTCGAAGCTCGCGGCGCACAGTTCCGGCTCAGAGATGACGCCGTCCTCGACGCCGTCCAAGCCGTCACAGTGACGCAGGGCGCGTCGCAAGAACTCGCACAACTCGCACCCCGGCGGCACGTACCCGAGCTCGTTTATGAGGGCGTGCGGGTACAGCGCTGCGACGAGGAACCGGTCCCAGTAGAGGGCGGGCGCGCCTGCAAGGAGGTAGCCATCATAGGGCTCAGGCCAGCGCTGGGCCAGCAGGGCGGCCTGGCGCCCGCCCGTGGAGCAGCCGGCGAAGTAGCTCCGGTTGGGCGGCTTGCCGTAGAAGGCGGCCGTGGCGTGCTGGCCGATGACGGCGGCGTCGCGCAGCGAGACGCTCGCGAAGTTCTGCAGGGCGTGGAGGTCTACGTTGCCCTCGCTCACCAGCGCCCACGTCGATGGGTCCCCGAGGTTTTCCGTCGTGTGGCCGCCGTCTGTGCTGACCGCGGCGTAGCCCCCGGAAACAGCGCTGGCGTGGTTCCAGATCCCGAGGCTCGTCTGGAACCCGCCGCCGCCGAGGCTCATCATGACGCCGTTCCACGGGATGCCCGCCACGATGGTATCGCCACCATCGATACCACCGTTTGGCAACGGCAGGGGCAGCCAGATGTAGGTATGGATGCGGTCGTGCTGGCCTGGATGCGTATGCGTCACCGTGATGTTGCAGAAGGTCAGCGGCGGCGTGCCGGAGGGGTAGTCTTTAACTATGGCGAATGCCTGTGGCGTAGAGGTGCTGTAGTTGACTACGGCGTGGGTCTCGACAGCGAGGAACTCAGCGCCGGCCAGCTTCGGGAAAAGAATGGACTCCGGCTGACATGTGGTTAGTCGGGGAACGCTGCCTCCGAAGCCGAGACTGCTCGCTAGGAAATCCATGGTGAAGGAGTTAGAGAGCCTTGATGAGATTGGAATGGAAAAGGGATATGTAACTATCGACTGGTAAGAAGTAAGATCTGTATTTATGTCTTAGATCGTCCAACGATATGATGAATCTGCACCGCAGCCCATGTAGCACTGCAGCGTATGCCGTATTTCATATTGCGATTGGCGGCGATAACGAGAGTCAATACGAACCCTTCTCAGACAAGATGAACATGTATGTGCAAATATTATCAATGAGAAGTTCTACATCAAGGCTCTTGTTGTGGATGACTTGCAATCTCAACCGTAGTAAGACATAGCAGCCTCAAACCTCACCGGATCTGGATCCATCTCCGTGATCTGCTGCGGAGGAACCGGGGTAGTAACTTACCAGCCCTGTTAACTACTAAGTAAGCTTGCGTCCATGACCCCGCCCTATGTTAAGCACTTATGTCTTACAAGAGCAAACCAGTGTGCTTGTCCGTCAAGATCGCAACCCCCTCCGCATCTGCAATGCACGTTCGCTTACAAAGATATCTCCAATACACGGGTAGATCCAGTTGGGAAGCCCGTCGGTAGACTGGCAAGCAACCGCTGGAATACACTGTACACTGCCCACAGGTAATAACAACCTGTGCACCTTGATTATTCTACTTACTCCCTATTACGACAGGGAAGTCGATGTTGTTCTGCTGTCATAATCGTTCAACTGGAATAACAGCATTTCGATCTGTTAAACTTGGCCGGTTTATTCTTGCTGGTAGTACCAATCATTTTATATCCACTACAAGAAAATATGTCGGCTCCGCCAATGTTACCGGGCGTTTTCATACAGAGACCAATTCTCTTTCTCCTTCTCTTATTTCATCCTCCGACAACTTGATCACATCACCTTCTGATGTTTGGTGTTCTCCCGGGTGGAGGTAGTGCTGGTGTCATGGCGCGTTGTTGCTGTTTGATTCTGGAAAAAGGCCAGCAATCTGGTCATCTCCTCCAGGCCGAGCCGCTGGCTCTCGATGATGCCCTCCTGGGAGTTCAGTAATCTCTGTTGCATTCGAACGAGCTTCAAGGCATCGTTCAGGGACCCCTGCAGCTCGAGGCTCTTCTCCCATAACTCGTCGGTAGTGGCGGCACAGAGATGTAGGGTTTCCAAGTCGGTCACTAGCTCCTGTCGAATCGTGTTGACGTATGATGGTACAGTACTCGTGACGCTCCTCATGACAAAGGTCCAGAGATCCAAAAGCGTGAGCTTCATCGTGACAAACGGGTTGATTGCCGACTGTCCGCCTGCAGAAGAGGCCGCAGGTATGGTGCCAGGCACCTCTTCTGCGCCGATCATGCCGGGCACGGATGTGTGCACCCAGTTGCAGAGCGTCAATACCTTGGGACGCTGAGGGTCGGGGCAGTACATGTTTCCAGTCATGGCCGCCGTGGAAGAAGGGTCTACCGTAGTGGACTTCTCGGGCGGTGTTGTCACGGTGGGCGGTGTTGGCGTCGTGGGCGGCAAAACGAAGACAGTCGTGGTCGAGTATACAGTCATTCGCTTCTGCAGAGTGTCATCGTTGAGCTCGGGGTCTGTTTGATCAACGGGCTTTACGGCTTGGCCCTTCATATCCAAGACAACATAGCAGATGCCGACTGTATGCGTGATGGTCAGCTGATGCACTATAGAGTAGTTGGTATCATTGATTGGGTAGGGATGGGGAGCGTACCTAGCACCATCACTGAGGCGATGCCGCAGATGATGGGGATCCCGATCCAGGCCCTCTTGTGCCGACTTTGTTTGACCTTGTCCTCGACCGACCGGTACTTGTTCCACAGCATGTTGTTTGGTTTATTTTCCCTCTGGCTTTGTTACAGATAGCAGTATGAATTGACGAAGAGAAACCGAAATCCAAACTCGACGTGAGAGGTGAGAGCAAAGTAGCGGAGAAGCAGTCACTCCTGGATGATGCCAGTTGATTTGTTTGCAACAAAATGTTTGACCGTGGTACAGATGAGGTGACTACCCGACAGGATAATCGATCGAGGACCAGTGGAATAATCAGTCATATGAGTCAAGTTGCACGCTGGCTGGTGGGAGCATTGATCAATCGAAGTAGCAAACTTGCAAGAAAATCACATAGATCAGATCGACCTCGTCAGGTCCCACCTTGGTTTGGGTGTTTTTGTGAATGGGGGAAGAGGGACAACAATCCAGCACTTGTGTAGGCTAAGGATGGAATAATGCCCACCTGCTCACATGAGCTTTACTTGACCGAGCTCAACCTTCTCAGGCTCGGGATAACCCAACCCACACACTTGGGTAGGCACCCATGTATCACAAACCATCATCACAAATTCACAGGATCCGGGATGCGGCCCGTAGCGATCAACCACAAGACGAACCGAACCGTTCAAACAATCTGTATGCATCAACTTCAAACAACTATGCACACCTACCCTACCCTAACCTCAGAACGCCAGTCGCTGTGGCTGTGGGAAAGCAGTAAGAAGCCGGTGCCTGGTCTCTCCTATTATAAAAACACAACAACAGCTTTTGTTGAATCCATCGTTGCTCAGCCTCCCATATGTTCAAGATTACCTATCCTACGATGATACCATGACGTTGCTAAACATATCCGAAATATCTTGTTTGGTCGGCCCTTCGTGGAGCTCCGGTACTATCGAAACACCGGTAGCCAGCCTCTCCTCCATCATCTTCAGCATTACCGGAGGCACGCTCTCGTCAGTGGCGCGAATGGTCAATCGAATCATCTAGTAACAGATGATGTTAGTCTGGTTGTTACGAGAATATATCGGGGCATCTTACCTGTGAAGTGTAGTTGGGTTCCAGTCTCAACAGACAACCAAACTTGCCGCCTTCAGATGTATGCAAAACACTGGCACCCACCAGGTTCTTGTTGTTAGGGTCAACTCCATCAAGCACGCCCCATCTGAAGCCCTGGACTGTCTTGCGGACAAAGCTCTCGCTGATTTCCATCACGTCCTTGTTACCGTTGAGGCCAAAGATCTGCTGGGCCTCGCGCGGGGCGCCTCCTATCTGCTTCCACCTCCTGAAGAAGTCATCCGCAGCAAGTTCCGCTGGGTCCATAAACTTATGGGCAGTGAGCGGCAATTTCAGCGTCAAGGCCTGAAGAGCACCCGCAAGGTAGCTGATTCGAATAGTCGGCGCTTTTTCGAATACCTGTTTGCATTCAAACATGATAACTTGTCGTGTCTGTGCCCCCTGAGAAATACTGCTGTCGGGCATTGCTTTGATGTCCCAGGTGAGTTTTGCTTTCTCGCTCGTATCAAGGTCCAAGGTGGTTGTGAAGCCGCTGACAGTGGCTGGCGTCTTATTGGTGAAGTAGAGAATGAGACAAGCCATTTGCCCTCTATATTCAGACCTAACACCAACTTGGATCTGCCCGTCTTCGAACAAGATACCATCAGCCTTGAGCAACAACTTGTAGAAGCCCTGCTCCCAGCCAGGTGAAAGATGCGCAGCACTGGCCAGGTTGGGTACCTTGAGCAATTTCTGCTCGATGGGACCGGCGTTCATGTCCAGTCCCATCAAGTCATCACTAGCATGGCCATTGGAACCACCATTTGCCGCACCGTTCATGGGGCCGTTGGTGCTGAATGTCCTCTTGAGTCCAGAGTTCTTGGTCATGTTGAGCTCTGCCGCATCTGCATTTGCCGACTTGCCTCCAACAACCCATGTCCGCTTATCACTAGTGTTGGCGTGCTTCTGGTGCAGCCGGGACAGCAAGGCGGATTGTCGTTCGGGGAATGGCGGCATCTCATCGCAGACCGTCCGCAGCAGGTCGTCTGTGGGCATGCTAGCAAGCGACAAGTATTCGCACGCTCGTTGCTGCAGCTCCGAGTCCAGAGTATGGCTGTAGACGTCAAATACGTGGACAAGCTGCGGCTTGATCTCTGGGAAGAGATTCACGAACTTGACAAAGGAGGAGAGGATCATGGCGCGTGTACTGGAGGAGCAAGCTGGCAATTTGGTTTGCAAAGCCAGGAATTGCTCGACAGGGCTACATCCTGGCTCTTCTGCAATCAAATGACCAAACTCTCCGAGTATGTATGCCCCTATTTTGACCAAGGTCTCATGACAATGATCCTGCTTGACGTGCTGCAACGTGTTTTGCGCAGCGTAGACCTGGAGTTCTTCGTTGTTCGTCACGATTTGAATGACTCGTTGCCATACCTCATCACTCAGGTGATCGCCAGCCACGGCAACTAAGCGTAACGACACATTGATGTACCACTGGATGTCCGTAGCGTACTTCTCCGTGAGAATAGCGATCTTCAAGGCCATCTCCTCACGAATGGCAAAGTCGGCATTCTGTAGGTAGTGCAAGAGTTCCGACACAATGGGGCCGGAGTTGGTTGAGTCGCACATACTATATAGCAAGTCAAGACCTTTCCTGCGCACGCTGATATCTCGGTCTTTCAAGGATCCTAAGATGACATCTTGGTGCTGCTTGATCGGCTCAAGATCTTCAGCACGGGCTGCTAAATGGGTCATGGCCTCCAAGCCAAGGTACCGCACGTTAGTCTCCCTAGAGGTAATGAAGCGGCCCAGGCGCGTCGAGATCTGCCTCATCAAAGCGTGCTCCGTATCGAGATGAATGATGAGGTCGATGGCTTCAAAGAGAACGGCGTTTTGTGCGTTGTTTTGTTGGACGTTCTTGTTGGACTCCATGGCCAAGTTTAAGATCTTCTGCAACGACTCCCTTATCATACCGCGAACATGGCTGTCCTCTACAAAAGGTGTCAATTCATAATTCATACGGCGTTGGAGCACATGAACTTACCAGAGGGAGGGAAATATTGAAGCAGGCGCAAGAGCTTGATCTGTATCCAGGGGCAAGGCACTTTGTAGTAGAGATAGTCTGGCGATACCTCCCCGTCAATAAGTATGCGCTTCAACCGTGATGCCGCCTTGACGTAAGCACCCTTGTATTGCTCCAGGTTGTCTTGAGCAACAGTCATGACCAAAGATGTGATTGAGAGGGCGACCCCGAGATCCTGGTCATCCATTAAGGATATGATTCGCTCCGCCCACTGAGGTTGGACAATATCCGGGTGCTTGCGGTACAGACGTAACAGTGTTAGAGCCGCTTTCTTCTTCACAAAAGCTTTTGATGTCCTTACGGCACGTTAGCATAAAGTTGCGCCAACGCGAATACACTAGACTTACGGAGAGATTAGTAGCCTGTGAACCTCATGGCTTAGGGCCTCGCCCATCTCTCTGCCTCCAACATTGGCAATCGCGTGTAGAGCCAAGCAGTTGAATAACTCGTTGTGGTCGAGCAGGTCCTTTCTTATACTGTTGACCACCAAGTGCAATAGCTCGTGCTTCTCGTGGAGGAAGAGGGTCATTGCAAGATAGCCGATCTGCTTCTCCGAATACTTGTTGGCCGAGATTAGGTTCACGGCTTCGAGGTGCCCGAAATCGACGTTCCAGCCGAGTATGTAAATATAAAGCAACTGCATTGATGGGTTAGCATCACGATAGCCGGGCGCCGCCGGAGGGCAGACATACCTTGCAGACGTATTTCTTCTTGTGGTAGCCGCTTAAGCTGCCATCTGCGATACCTTATTGTCAATACTCTATCCTTCAGGCGCATGTGCAACACCGAGTCCGGACGCGTGCGAAGACAGCGAAGACAAACCTTTGAACTTTTGCCTATACGATATGGCTGGTCAGTATTCAGATTCCAGTCGCAGCATCTCGGCATCAACGCACCGAATATTGGCCAACTCCTTGTTGATCCGTTTCTCCTCCAGCTCCCGAGCCCGCGCATTTCTCAGGTCGGCAATGAACTGCACGAGACCGCGCATATTCGAGTTGCTGCTGCCCGATCGGCCGAGAAAGCCGGCAGCTGCTGAGGAAGCCATGATGTCGTCGCTAGGGTACCCCTATATGTTGTACTACCATGAAATCTCTCGGGGGTGTCGCTTCGTGTCGGGGGAGGTTGTATTGTACAGGGCGAGGGGGGATTCCAGAAAGCACGCGGTCGTATGCGGCTATCTTGCCATATGTCGATTAGTCACTCAACATGGTCTCGCGATCGGGCGTTGGTGTCGCTTGGAGGGTTCGCAAGTTCAGAGTGCTGATGTTGAGGTTGATGATGGACCGGGGGTCGAGGGGTCCTGTCAACTTTCGGGAACAGCTAGAGTTAATGTTAACACGACCAAGTGGGATGCGCTAAGGTCGCGGGCCTCTTTGGTATGGATATTGCCTGGGTGTGTTTTCGCCCAAGGGAATTGAGGTGCAAGGCCCCCGGTTCTGGTTCTTGCGTTGTTCACGAAAAGATTGGAGCAATACAGAAGCCCAGCCAGCTAAGGAATCAATGGCTCTTGGTTGAATTGAGTGTATGCAGGTGGGTTGGATTTACGAAGGGGGGTGTCAGTAGCAGCAGCATGGCATGGGCGACGCGGTAGAGTTAAAGTGGTTGTCTCTCCTCCTTCTCCCATGTTGATCGGTCACCCACTCACTCAGCTTCCTGTTCTGTCTTGCTAGTACGCCACCAATTGCTTCGTTTATTCTTATTAATTAGTCAGGTTGGTCTAGGGAAGCATAAGCAGAGTCGCATTCAAAGCGCATTGCCAAAGTCCTTCCAGAATACATGCGGCCAGTTGGCGAGGCTCGACTTTGATTGATCATCAGCTGTGGCGGCAAAAGTGCCCGTTCATTGGCCCGACAGATCAGAACAGAAGGGTAGCAGTAGGGGATGTACAGCTATATTTCGGGGCTAATTGGGCTCCACCTGTTTCTGCCCAGCATGTATTATCAAAGCTTGACTGGATGCATCCCACTGTAGGTAAGGTTTAGAGGCTCAAGTCTGGCTAATGTTTGGTACGGTCGGAGTCTCGACGTCACGGCCTTTAGCACCATCTACATTTCGCATCTCGACAATTTGTGAGCTCCCCCAGAGCTCCCCCTTCCAAATCCAGACGCCTTAGATCGCGTCAGAATGCGAATTGGTTCCCCAATTCAACCGGGACAATGCATTGGACGGTCTCGCGACTCCAACTCCTGCGAGGAGCCACAGGGCTGAGAGCTAGCTGCTGGTCGTCCGGAGCTCGACGATCGTACGCCTTCACCACGGCCGGACCACCTGTCCACGAAGTTTTCAACACACGGACGAAATGGCTGCAGAAAGAACGTGCCGCCTCCAAACTCGAGGAAAGTCGAGTCGCCGATTACTTGAAAGATGAGGTCGCCATACGCTTGTGCGAGAGACTGCTGGATATCAAGCGCAGCTATCCCCGCGTGCTCGACATGGGTGCCAACTCGTGCAATGTCGCCCGCGCCCTGACAGCCCCGAATCCCGATTCAGACCCGAGCATGCCAGAGTCGGATCCATTGGTTACAAAGATCGAACATCTGACTGCTGCCGAGTCTTCAGAGAGCATGCTCTACCGCGACGCCGACGAGCCCTTCAACCAGCAGATCAATATGACCCGCGATGTTTTAGCTAGCCAAGAGACCCTACCCTACGAGGCCAACACCTTTGACCTTGTCTTGAGCTCTTTGAGCTTGCACTGGGTCAACGACCTTCCCGGCATGCTGTCCCAGATCAACAATATACTCAAACCGGACTGCGCATTCATGGGTGCCATGTTCGGAGGGGACACCCTCTTCGAGCTGCGCACCTCGCTGCAGCTGGCGGAGCAAGAGCGTAGGGGAGGACTATCGCCCCACGTCTCACCACTTGCCGATACTCGCGATTGCGGCGGTCTGCTTCAACGAGCGGGCTTCAAGATGGTCGGTGTAGATGTCGATGACATCATCGTAGACTACCCCGACTCTTTTGCCCTCATGCAGGACCTGCAGGCCATGGGCGAGAGCAATGCCGTCCTGGGCCGCGAGATGGGCGCCATCCAACGGGACGTGCTCCTGGCTGCTGATGCCATATATCGCGAGCTTCATGGGAACGCAGACGGCACGGTACCTGCAACGTTTCGAATGATCTATATGATCGGCTGGAAAGAATCAGAAGATCAGGCCCAACCATTGCCAAGGGGCAGCGGCCAAATCAACCTGAAAGATGTATTGGAGAATAAATAGAGGAAACAGACGAATTCCATGAATGCCATGTATCAACAGGTAGTTTCACCTATGCGCAGAAAACCTTCAGGTGAACAAGGCTAATGTATGGGGAAGGAAGCAAGTTGTGCCTGCTACGGGCCAAGACCTCTTAATCTTGCCCGATCATCATGTGCTGCCTCGTACTATGGTGGTCTTTCCCGTGGGAAGACGGTGGACTCTCCTTGGCTGCCGCAACGATCTACACCCCCATTAAACACCGAAGTCTTTTGTGGGTTTCGGGGTGTTCTGGTGCGGAAGGCTGGGGAAAGTTGCCTTTTTCGCATTTTCTACCTCTCACTGCCGGGTAACAGTCACCTTCTTTTTCTTCTGGAAACGACGGGGAATACCGCGGTTGGGATGCCAAGGTAACGAGATTCACAGTTCCAGAGCCATTCAGACGTCGCATCGTAAATGCCGACACGCTTATCTTACGCTACTAGGGTGGGTGGCTTACAGGCAGGCCATCCACTTTTTACCCAAGGGCGTGGCCATCGATGGCTCCGTCAGCACCACCTGCAGTACGTAAATTGGAGCCGACGACCGGACGGCCGAATTCTGTCGCTGTATCAGGGACGACTCAGTCACTTGGGATGGCTCGCCACGCTCGCGTTTTGTTGCTCGGTTTAATACCACCCCGGTAACCCACTGCATTGTGTGGACTGGGCTTGGCCCAGCCATGGGAAACGCGAGTGTTAAAAAAGATGGAGTTTGCGAGGGAAGAAAAAAATCCACTCCCCCAGCGGTGGCTATTATTTAGTAGTAATGGCTCGCTCGCCGATACATTCTAGCTCGGTCGACTACTGTATAATCCTCTCTTCCCCCTTCGAACTCTAGCAGGCTGTGACAAGATGGGAATAATCGAGGAAAGTGATAGTTCGCTGCCCAAAATCATCGAGACGCCGCCGACCCAAGCTCACGGCACGTCCATCCACCCACAGGCTCCCGACGACACAGATGGCGAGTCTATACCACCGCTCCCCAGCCGAGATGGCGGGGCCTTGAGACACTCGAGGACCGGGGACAGACTCTCTGGCTATATACCACGGGCGTCCGAGGATCTCCGTAGGGTCACCTCCAATGCCATCACCCAGGTTGCTTCGCGCCTAACGACGCGGGACCTACCCGAGCCGCCGCCTCCACCAGATGGCGGCCGTAAGGCTGTAAGTAACCTACCTAATCTTACCCCATAATGCTTACACGGGGCATCGCCAAGAATGCGCCGAGATGCCGCCTTAAGCTCAGTGGATTGCCTGGTTCTTTTTGGGTGCTTATTTGCTAACGTGGGATCCGTCACAGTGGACACAGGTCGCCTGCGGTTGGCTGGTCATCTTCACGACCTGGGGTTACGTCAACTCCTTTGGCGCCTTCCAGACGCACTACACGCTGACCATGGACAACACGCCGTCCCAGATCTCCTGGATCGGCTCCATCCAGACCTTCCTGACCCTCATCATCGGCGCCTTTTCCGGCCGCCTGCTGGACGCTGGCCTGTTTCTGCCCACTCTTCTGGTCGGCGCCGTCCTCCAGGTTCTCGGCATGTTCCTCATGAGCATCTCGACGAGCTACTGGAGCCTCATGCTGACCCAGGGCGTCCTCACCGGCATCGGCGGTGGCATCTTCTTCACGCCCTCGCTAGCCCTAGTGGCCACCTATTTCAAGGACCGCCGCGCCCTCGCTGTGGGCCTGGCGACCACGGGCAACTCGGCCGGCGGCATGATCTACCCTGTTGTTGTGCGCCAGCTCATTCCCACTTTGGGTTTTGGCTGGACGGCCAGAGTCTTGGCCTTCATCAACTTGGGGTGCCTGGCCGTCGTTTTTGCCTTCATGAGACCACGACTCCCGCCGCGAAAGTCTGGTCCTTTGATTGATCTTAGCGCCTTCAAGGAGGTTGTCTATGTAGGATTCGTCGCCGGGTTGTTCTGCCTCATGTGGGCCAACTACTACGTTTTCTACTATGTAAGTACTACTACTCACCTAGGCTTTCCCCCGGACGCGATGAGAAAGCAGACTGTCTGCTGAATGATGTCTAACAACCAAAAACAGATTGCTTCGTACGGCAACGAAGTCTTGGGCCTTGATTACTCGACGGCCTCGACCCTCATCATCATCTTGAACGGCGCGGGCCTGCCGTTCCGCGTGATTCCGCCGCTGGTGGCCGACCGCATCGGCCCTATCAACGTGCTGATCCCGGTGGCCTTCTTCTGGACCATTGTGACGTGGTGCTGGTTTGCCGTCGGCAGCGTGCCGCAATACTACGTCTTCACCGTCTTCTACGGCATCTCGGCGGGCGCCTTCCAGTGCCTCATCCCCACCACCGTTGCCAGCATCACCGACCGCCTCGACATGGTCGGCACCCGCCTCGGCATGGCCTTTGCCGTCGTCTCTTTCGCTTCCCTCACGGGGCCGCCCATCGGCGGCGCCCTTCAGGGTGCCATGGCCGGGCACTTCACGGGGGCACAAGCCTGGGCCGCCTGCGTCACGACGCTGTCCATGGCCATGTTTGGCTTTGCCCGCTTCCATCTGTCCGGCTGGGAGGTGGCGAAGAAGTGTTAATTTCCTCCTAGCGTGCATGTGTGTGTGCGTATGTGTGTCATGTTTGAACGGCCGAACAATGTAATTATGGTGTTCAAGGATGGAAATTTGTGTTATTATTGGCGGATTCCCTCATTTACGAACGATACGACCCTAAAACATTATATTAATATTTAAACCATATATACGAAGCGATACTTATCTTATATTTTATATTACAACTAAGACAATACAACCATTTGTGGATTTCCTGGTTTTTCTTGAAGATCCGCTTCAGGCCATCGAAGACGCTCGTCGACCCTACACATACGTAGTGTGGTACTCTTGAATAGAAGTTGGAGCCCCTGGGCCGGAGGTGTGCGTACGCGATCTGGATGTCACCCTCTATGCATCAACAGTGCATAAGGTGTAAGCTGACATGCTTTACCCCTTCGTGCCGATATGTCATTGCGCCAACCGCTTTCTCGTCGGCAATTGCACGGGCAAGGGTGCCGTATTGCTCACTGGCCAGTCGGGCCGTAGCATCACGCTAGGGCACTCTATAACCCCCAAATCAGGTCTCTGCGCGCCGCCAGGGGTATTTTCGCTTCTCGCTGCTTATGACCCAACTTCACAACTTCAGGGTCTTTCGGAGGCCCTCCAGGACCCCCGACATGATGTCCCTGTTCTTGAAAAGGGTAGTGATGCTACAATTGGGGGTTGACAAAGTTGGCTGCTCAGTAGTGCTTGGATATGCACCCGACGTCACGGAGGCGACTTGACATAAGCGCTTACACATCCATTTCAGGGACGATTTTGCATTTCCGACCCTTACTAATGAAATTTATGATATGGTCCGGTTTTTTCTAATAGAGGGAGACGAGAAACTACTGACTTGTTTCCTCATTGGAGTTTTTGAGGGGTCGGGGTGTTTGTTGGCTGTTGCTGCTTGAGTACGGCACGTTTGGCAGCTGTTCACCCGAGGCAAGCAGTTCTTAAGCCGGTTACACGAAACGTGCAGTAGCAAGCTTTGGTCGGACGACTATGGGTGTGTCCGCCTGTTTACTCCTCACGATGGCATGGGACCTTCTGCCTAGAGCTGCCGAAAGAAATAGAAAAATAAATAGCGAGTTCCCCTTCTCTTTACCTATGCGTCTGTAAAAATAGTCACAACTTCCTGCCAGGAAACTAGAAACAGACACGCATTTCTCTCCTGTAACTGAGGTCGACAAGGGAATTTTTTATTTTGGATATCATCATGACCGAGGAAGACAGCCAGCAAAGCTTTAGGGGGCCGATACCCATCATAGTCTGCTGCAAGACGGAACAGATAGGTGCCGGGATGATTCAGAGTCTCAAACCAGAGTATGACGGTGCGTTTCCTTGAGCTTTCTAAAGGGGAAGGGGAGGAAGTGAATAGCGGCAAGAAGCGCGAGGAGATAAAAAAGGGGTTACCTAAACCCACGCACACAAACAGGCCAGAAGACTGAACGTCACCAATCTCTTTTGTCTCCGTCTTACAGTGGTACATTTCATCCTCAATGCCGAAAACGCCAGCCGCGAAATCTCCAGCATTCTGCGCGGCGAGGCGCCCTCTACGCCAAACAGTCACTTGGGCAGCAGAAGATACGGCATGGGCGAAGCGCTGCGCCCAAGAGCTATCGTATCCGGAGGCGCCCACGAGGACGGTATCATTGAGAGGATAGGCGAGGAGTTGCAACGTCTACTACTACATACTCAGGCATCACCACCAACAGCGCCAATAAGAACAAAAGTACCGTTCCTCAAAGCGAACCAAACGGCCACGATGCCACCGCTAGGCCCAGAGTACGGGAAGAAGATCGTGCAGAGGGTCAAGGCGTGCTTACAAAAACTAGAGGAGGAAGGAAAGTTTGATGGGACGCACGGAGGGGTATATCTATACTGAGAGCGCCAAACCATTGAGTAGGGCGTAATATATTTGAAGAGAGTGGTATATCAACTTTTGAACTCCTTTGAAAATCTTTTTACACACAACCGGGAGACTTGCCTCCTAATTAATCGTATTACCGTTTCCAACCGACCTGCATCAACGGGCAGTGCGGCCACTGCCAGTCACCTACCTCACAGGAAAGTATCACTGAAATCAACGCCCCACAAGTCGCCCAAGTTCGTGCCGAGCAAGTCGAGGTTGTAGTCCGGGTTCGGGCCGAAAGGTTGGCTCGCTTGGCCAGGATCGGTGGCCATGGGCATAAGCCACGGCATGGACAGGGGCGGCAGGTTAGGCGTTGGTGCCACCGTGGCCGAGGTCATGGCCCCGAGGGAGGAGCTCAGCGGGGACGCTCCATACATGGAGGCGGGAGTATGTGGCTACACATTTCGAAAGAGCATTAGTATCAAGTATTGGTTCGGATGGATATATCGGTTTTCGTCGTACCTTGGGCCCGATGTAGGGCTCTTGACTGCCGGGACTGCCGTCCACCATCTGATAAGCCAAGAGTTTGTAGTGGAGACTGATGAATCGTTCCGCAGACGATGCTTTGGCAGCATCCGGGGTCTTGATGCCTAGATGTGTTTCTAGCAGTCCTATGGCAGCACACAGAGACGAATAGCCCCAGGGGTCATTGTTGCCGAGTCGAAGTATTCGATCTTCCTTCATCACAAGACATTTCTCCATGAGCCGAATCGTTTCAGCAGAATTCGAAAGAATCAAGCCGGGCGAGTCTGTTGTGTTCATTATCAGCAAAAGGGCACTCATAGTTAAGTTTGACGAAAGCAGTAGGGATAGGTATATAGGGGGTCTGGTGACTTTCTCCTGTCCAATACCACGAACCTTTTGGTTGTAGGAGCGAAACGTGGGCCAGGCACATTGCCGCATTTGACGCATCATCTCGCAAGAAATAGAGTGTCCTCATCTCTTGCTGGAAGAGACGGTCGTGCATGAGAACAAGGTCTCGGGCTGCGTTGTAGTAGAAATATTCAGCCACCTGGTATTTCGAGTTATACTGGCGGAGTTTCAGGAAAGGCTGGTGTAGTGGAATGAGGTACTGCTTTAGTTGCAGATGGAGCAGCGTATATCCAAGAATAGGCTGAGAGGCGGCATCTATGTCTTTTGATAATCGGTCCAAGGGGGGCAGCGAATCGATCTCTTGGAGAACCAAATCACGATATTTGGTAGCTTGATCCCAATCCCAGTGCGGCGTAGGCCCAGTAAGGAGTTGACTAAGTTCCAGCCGTAGCTGCAAGCTTTGTCGGCTGATGTGTTGATAGGAGGCGAATGTATACTTGTCCGAGGGACAAGATATTGGGAGCGACTCGGAATCCTCATCGAAAGCAGAGTCGTCGATATTCCGGGGTGCCCTAGCCTGAATGTCCAACTGGCTCAGCATCGTGGGGAGACCTTGTTCTAAGGATGCTTGTATGTCAAATTCCATGATGGTGGCCCACATGCGTCTCCTCATTTCGCTGTAAAAGGGGGTTATCTTAGTGGAGACGGAGTCTGGGTCACGGTGAAGGCCAGTCGAGATACCGTCGGCCACTAGAGCAGCCGAAGATGCCCACTGTCTCTTTTTCTTGATCACGTTGATTCTCCTGGCGACGTGCAGAAGACATAAAATCTGATAGTGGATGAGTTTGCGATGTTTTTGACTTTGTTTCTCCAGCCAAACATCACAGGCCTTGATCCACTTCTCGGCAGTCTGGTATGAGCTCGACTTAATGCCGACAAACTTGGCCGCTTGTTCGTCTAGAGAGTTTGATATTGACAGTACAGCGAGGACCAGAGCAGTGAAGGCGGCGTATCTCGGAGTGGTAGGGTCCCAGAAATTGTTGTATTCGCGCCAGAAGGACGGAATGTGTATGATGCGATGAAGCTGCTCGAAATGGTCCAGATATTTGTTCACGAGCAAGTCGACTTCCGTCTTCGGAGGCAGCAAAGCTTCGAGTGCGGGATCGGGCTCCAGGAACTGTTTGTCACGGTCCTCTTTGCGCTTCGCTCGATCTTTCTTGGTGATATTCAATGGTCTTAGCCACTGATCAGCTGTCTCCTTCATGAAAGGCATGAGTCCATCTGCGAGAAAACGGCATTAGTTTTTGCCTTTTGCTGCGGAACATCAAGCGAAAAAGGGGCGGGTGCTCCTGTGCCCATTGCGACTCAGGGGTTTGAGCAAGTATTTTCAATGCAATAGTCAGGATGGCTTACGGAGCTGGTAGAAAGACGACCAGGAGTTATGAGGACCAAAGTAGCGCGCTTTGAATTGATTTCCCTTCACGAATTTGTATTCGAGGCCGTCGGAGGGTTCATTGTTAAAACCAGGCGGTGCTTCGACTGGAGCGGCCGGGCTTTCTTTGGCCGCCTCTCGCAAAGTCGACGGAGAGGCTATAGTGGTGCCATCCAGCGATGACTGCTTGGACAAGGCATTCCGCAGTTGGGACACCTCCAGTTCAAGTCTTTTTATCCTGTCATGGTCACGGGCAGCGTCTCTAAGAATAGACGGCTCAATATCGCGTCGGGTATGAGAGCTCTCACCGGCATGTAAGACATGGCCATGATCCGAGAGAAGAGCCGAGGATGCCCTATCGGATACTGAAGCGTCTCCATGCGGACGGGCCTCACTGTATTAAATTGTCAGTCGAGTGTGATCATATTTCCAGAGTAACTAAGCCGACGAAAGTCTTACGACTGTTACGCAACAAGTAGCCAGTGATACATTGTAAAGGACAAATAGCGTAAAGCAACGTTGAGACATTGCCAACGTTACTAAGCATGGGGACTCCTTGTGGACCTAGCAGGACACTTCTCGGGACGGAAAGGGGTGGCAGAAGGATGGGGGATATATCGCCGAGCAAGTGCGACCTCGGCCGAGGAACTCTACAAGCCTGTGCCGACCGTTTATGTAGGTATATAAGGCCCGGCCAGCCTGGCCGCGCAAGTAAAGTTCATGCAAGCCATGAAAGTTGCAACGTACAGGAAGTTGCACTTACTAATTGCATCGCTCGGGAGTGCCAGATTTGACACAGCGGTCGCAGGGGAGCTCTCTTGAACAAGACAACTTGCGGCGGCGACACTCTAGGCACGACAACCGGACCCTCTGTCGTTTTCGAGGTGGATGGCTACTTGAATCATCATGAGAATGTGATCCCTCGTCGTTGTGATCGTCATCGTGTCCGCCGTCCTGGTGGAGCGGATGGGTGATCTTTCCCGGTGCTGCCGCTGTATTGTCTGTGGTGTCCACCATCGTTACTGTCTATGGCTGCTGACTTGTATTGAAGGTGGGTGTGGTGGCAAGCTCGGAACAGCGCAGCGAAGAATGTAGCCAAGACAGCTGATCGAAAGATCAAAGATTGATAGGATTACAGCAGCAGAGTTTACAATGTATCGGAACGGATGGTCGTATGACCCTGGGGGGACTTTTGCTGACTTTGAAGGTATTCGGAGCGATAGACAAATCTCACGCTCGGACATATCGGAACTCCGAGCAAGTGCGAAAATCCCGCGAGCTGACAAACCCCAGCATTCAGCTACTACTGCTGACACCCATACTGTCCAATCCTACAAACGCGTACGTCAAAAGGAAATTCCGTAGACCCATTTGCTTACTCTGTTCTAGGTTCCTCGGATTAAACAGCCGTTAAGCCGAGTATCAGTTAAATCTATATGTAGGTAATAAGTAGTTGGTTGTTGGCTGTGCACGTTCAAAATCATTGCACCTTTGAAGGGATAACACGCTGCGCCGCTGCGCCGTGCTGGTCATTTGAAAAGACAGACAGGCCAAAGGCCCAACAGAAACGATACATCAAATAGCCGGCCGGATTGGAACAGAAGTTTGGAAGTGACCAGTGTTGCTCGACTATATACGATATTCATTATACCTAGTATACATTCAGGTATAGGTGCTTTATGTTAGTGATTAAGAAAACGTATATTTTCGGATTGAGTGTTTGTGTTAGTTAGGCGGAAGGCAGTCTTGACGTCTCGTTGCAATCCTTTGGCTTGGCCTACAGCGGGAGCCGCGTAGATCATGGCTCGCGTGCCGCCCCTGAGACCTGAATCGTGGCGTCCGTCGTCTGAAAATCTAAGAGCCTTTATTATTAGATTACTTGCTGTCCATGCTGCATAATACCAAGTGCGACTGGCTATGCTTGTCCGTAGGTGTCTTTCACGATGCCCAGTAACTTTGTAACCCTATTAGTGGGTTTCCTCGTCGTTTTAGCGCCCGTAAATAGTGCCATCGTCCCCGGGCGGGTCTTCGATCGGTTCATCAGTATTTGGCTCGAGAACCAGGTAGGCCATCGTCCCCCATCTGTGCGCTTCTCTCGGCGCTATTTCGTTCCTCTCTGACAAACTGTTTCTTCGCCATCGACAACAGGACTTTTCCCAAGTAATCCTGAACCCAGACTTCGCCGACCTGAAGCGCCATGGCATCCTGCAGACCCGCTACTATGCCAACACGCACCCCAGCCAGCCCAACTACCTCGCCGCCGTGGCCGGCGACTACTTCGGCCTGAACCACGATGAGAGCGTGCGCGTGCCCGACAATGTCTCGACCGTCGTGGACCTTGTCGACACGCGCGGCATCAGCTGGGCCGGCTACTTTGAGCGCATGCCCGGCCCGGGCTACCTGGCCGACTTCAGTCTCGATGCGAACGGCACATGGGATTACGTGAAGAAGCACAAGTAAGCGAGGGCCTCCCGCATTTATGGCGCTACATACAAGAACATGTTAGCTCCTGATGAGTAAACTTTACCGAAGGGTGGTTACACAATATTCATTTTCGAGTAACGCGCTGACAAAGATCACCCGCCCACTAGCCATTTCGCCTCCTTCGACAGCATCAACAAGAACGGCACGCGGCTGGCCCGTCTCCGATCCTTCGAGGCCTTTGAGCGCGACCTCGCCGCGGGCACTGTCCCGCAATTCGTCATGATGTCACCCGACATGCGGAACGACGGGCACAACACGACGCTCGAGTACGCGACCAAGTGGGCGCGCGAGTTTCTGCTCCCGCTGCTCCAGACGAACCAGAACAAGCGCAAGGACGAAAACGACAAGGGGAACAAACTCTGGAAAGAGCGCACGGTGATCCAGCTTACGTACGACGAGGCCGACACCTACGACCACCCGAACCGCATCGTCTCGCTGCTGCTGGGCCCAGGCATCCCCCGGAGCCTCGCCGGCACCGAGGACGGCACCTTCTACACGCACTACTCGATCCTCGCCACGGTACAGCACAACTGGGACCTGCCGACCCTGGGCCGCTACGACGCCGGCGCCAACGTATTCCAGTTCGCCGCCGACGCGACGGGCCACAACACGAACCGGGACCCGCCGAACCTGACCACGGTCAACAACTCGCAGTCGTACGCCGGCCTCCTCCACAACAAGACGACCCGTCCCGTCCCGCCGCCCAATCTGAAGCTGGTCGGGGCAGGGGGCAAGGGCGTGCTGCCAAAGGTGGCAAGTACCTGGAACACGACGGTCCAGGACGAGTCGCCGTACGATGAGAGCGGAAACGTCTACGATGGCAAGATCATTCCAGTATATAAGCCGCAGGAATAAATTTCGCATACACAGTGTTTTTGTGTGGTTAAACCAAAGTATCATCGAAGCCGCAAGGGCTTTATTCTATGTACACTGCAACTTCATCGAGCTGATGTACATGCCTATGAACTTTGCTCAACTTCTATTTCATGCCTGGTAAAGGGACTGAGTACTGTGACTATATCCTTTTCATGATTATCTTGTATGTGAGCCAGCAATTCCCAGAAAACAAAAGAAGTCTGGGTCACCCCTTGCACCCCTGCAAAGCCGGCTCAAATGCCCTGATAATGATCAACGTCAGGTAGGTAAGGTGTACTCGTTGGTTCACAGCGTTTTGGTTGATTGCAATTCGTATATCGTCTCTATTACTAAGTTAAACAGTATGTGTGTATCATCAAAATAACCATTTCCCCGAGGCGGGAACAAGATATAGGCCAGGTATCTAGAAAATAAAAAGTAAAGACGTCTTGGGACGTTAGCCGACAGATTTCGGTTCCCTTTAAAAACAAAATCGCCACTGTCAAAATTGCCAAAGTGATATATATAACATCGCATTTCAAAATCTCGCTATAATCTGACCACCAAGCAGATCCATCTCCAGGAAAATGTGAGATATACTGCTAGTCCCCGATTTGAAGATGACTAAAAAAATGTTCAACGAAGGGTTTGTTTTGAGGGGGCGAAGGTTTGCCTAACGCCCACTCAGGTGCCGATTCAAAATAACCTCCACGGCGTTATTTTCTCTCGAACTGTTGACCATGGTTCCTGGCCACGAGAGTCTGTTTCGTTTCCTAGGAATCCCATGTGATGTACGGGATACACCGGAGATGGCAAATCCCAAGCCGGCAAACACCAAAGTATTTCCAGTCTCGCCTGCCTGCATACTGGGCTGAAGTGTTGTCGCTGAATCAGAGGCTATTCGCGTGTTGACTGCCCTGTTTCAACAACAAAAGAGATTTCAACAGGCTCCCGGCCCACCAAGTTGGACTCTCCGGTTCCGGGTGTGATCCGCTGTCACAAACTGATATGGTTCATTGCCGCTGGCAGGAAGGGGGGTTCTTCCAAATTCGACTTCAATTTCGCACAATGGGGCCTTTTCGAAGGGTCACAGGAAAAAAAACCTGGGTTCACAACGTGAAAATATCCAGTATCTTGGACATGTTTTGTTGCGTGTTATTCGCCAGGGGTTACGGCTGGAACCCGACCCATCCTCCATTGGCAGTCAGGTGAAAGCGACTGGTGTCGGTTGATTTGCCTTTGGTGGCTTGTGGTTCCAACCAGCGGATAAAATCGCGCAGCGAATGGTCACTGGGCTCCTTCGTTGCGCTGTAGACTCCGATAGGCCATTGCGACCGAACCTCGCGGATCATTATAGCCATCCTGTCGTCGTCGTCATCGCAGCTCGCAACCTCGCGCTTTAAAATATCCGAGAGTTCAGAATCCTCAGGGCGCAGTGAGCCCTGGAGGAAGTGGAAGACGGCTTCCGCACCATAGTAGTTCCGTCCCTGTTCCCATATGCCCTTGGCGCAGAGAACCAGTGTCGAGATAAGGCTCTTCCGCTTTTCTGGATCGAGATCCCTGTTTTCTGCACCTCGCAGTTCGCCCAACGTGCCGAACGCGAGCATTGGCAGAAACTGTAACAGTGTGGTGTCATAAGATTCGAACCCGTGGCGAAGGTAGTAGATGCGCACAAGAGTCTCGAAGCAAGCCTTGGACTGGCCTACAATCAATTCCGGGGCAGGTTGATTGTTGGCCGGTTCGATAGGCGTATACTGCTCAAACAAACCCACCACAAGGATGTGGAAATGCATGCTGGTTCGGGGCATCTCGGTTAGAACAAAGTACACCTGTTTTTGGAGGGTAGGACGGCTAAAACTCACTGAAGCTTCAAATGACTTGGAAGCGCTATTCGATGAGGGGTCAGAGCCTCCGGTAGTTGTTTGTACCTGGTCTTGTTCAGTATGAGGCCAACGTAGATGCACTATGTTACACAGGCGGGCAACGTGGTGCAGAGCACGCCGGATAGATGCTAAAATGACAGTGCACACTTACCAGGCTTGAAGTTTACCATAGACACCGTAGGCGTCACTTAACGTTATATAACTCGAACTCTGTGGTTCCTTGAACGATTTCTTAGCAACTTCATTCATAATGATGCGAAACTCTGAGACTGCCCGAAAGACAGCACCATTGGAAATGCTTGTAGCTGCATCGCTCCCCGGAAACTTGACTCGCACATCACCATAATAATCCGGCTCGACGTCAGGATTCGGCAGTGGACAAGTAGGCGGCGCCTCCACCAAAGGCGGCCTGAAAGTGTGATAACAGACTGCACTGCACGAAGGTCTTAGTATCTCAAAAGTTTTCCAGAAACACAGCTGTGTCTTGCTTACGCTTGCCAATTGAACAGACTCCAGGCCGTGGTCCCAGCAACAATCTGCCATAAACGACTCGACTCTCTGCTGTGAACAAAGAGATCAAGCTGATGTGCCATGTTCAGAGATTTGAGTAAAAATGGCCATCCCAATTCGTCAATGCCATTTATAATACAAACCGAATTGAGGATCGCAGCAGCCTGCACGGTCGTTATTTTTGGAGACCCCTGGTCGAGCTCCAAGAGTCGTTTGGCTTCTGCAAGAAATCGATATCCCATATTATCAGGGTGCCAATAAGCAGCCCGAGATTTAAACTCGCTGTGTCCATGCTATGAAGGGTCAGCGAGCGACTCGCAACAAGACAAATAAGATGCACAGAAACCTACCCACGCTGCTGCAAGCACCGCATTCACAAGAAGAGGCGAACAGAATCTGAGGTCCCCGCTCAACAAATCATCAAGAAACAGGTCCTTGTGGAAAAAGGGGTGGAATGGAAATTCGTAGATGAAGTATAATTTCATCAGCTTCCGCAGCAGCACGTTGTCCGGAGTTACGGCAGTCCACTTTGCCACATCGGCCGACTCGAGCTTGGGTTCGGCCATCTCAACCGTATGGTAGGGCACCAAGAACATCTTTTGTGATTCATCCGACAGGATCGACTCCGGATCAATGGCGGGCGATTGACGTGACGAGGGATGAATCAGAGCCTTTTGGTGTAATGTTGATCCCAAGTACGGGTTGGACCAGGAGTCACCGTCCAGAGTGGGTGGCATCTCCCGTATGTACGGAAACTCATATCGAAATCGGTCCGGGGCACGCAGACGGAGCTGGAGTAGGAGGTCGCCAGCTTTCATGGTGCTCACGATTGCTGCGACATCGTCGCCGGCTCGAATTCGTCGCAGGACTAAGTCTGTGTCGGGTCCCTGTCGGCTCCTGAGGATGGTGTATAGCTCTTCGTAGGCCTCGCATTTTCCCTGGAGGTCATTCAATCGTCGCTTTTGCGCGGTGAGGTGGGTTTCCGCCGGTAGGGTTTTGTATTCGCAGATAGTTTGTCGTTCAACGCAGATAGCACACTGCGGCCGCTCAGCGGTACACTAAGCAGTGGACAGTCAGTCGCGTGTACAAAAATTAACCGTGCCGTGGAGAATGGGCAGAATAACCTTGGACTTTCGTCGGCGGCAGGCCTCGCAGGCGGCTTTGCTGGCAGTTCGCTTGGGTACTTGGGGAGTAGGCGAGGAATCGGAGCTATTTTGTTGTCCACGGCCGGCGGGCAGCAATGGGCGCAGCGAGCGCGACATGACCTGCAAGTGGCAGCTTCTTGGGCGTGCTGCTCACGATGCCCAGGCGACACAACCGGGATTGGCAATCCTACACCCAATGCGAGCCAAATCGAGCAATCCTCCCAGCGCTTGAACCGCACGATGGACTATGTTATTCACCCAGAACCCTGCGCGGAAATAGTGAGGCTGGTGCAAGTGGCGGCTGTGGCGTGTAGAACGGTGGGGACCATGTCGCTTTCAAAGTTCCCATCAGTCTGCCTCGGACGAAGGGCAAGTGTCATGGTATGGTCGATGGTCAACATAAACGAGGGTGCCAATCGCTTGGGTTCAAAATGCATACGGGTTAGTCTGGCCAAGTCACGCGACAAGCCGTACCCGCCCCGGTGTTTGGATGCTAGAATGGAGTGAAAAGTGCGAGAAGGCTGTGAGCTGCAGCGAGGATGGACCGCGGTAAACCGTCGAGCCTGGGTATCGTTGCGTCGTGGTCAGGTGCCCTGTGCAATCGCAATCGGCGGACAACGGCAAATGCTAGTGAGTGAATGTCGGCGTATTAAAGCAATAGTGTATCTCCAATGCTGCCTTCGGACGTCTCGCCCAATCTCATGCTTATTAGGCTGATCTTGGTAGGGACATTCGAGCTTCATCTCCAGTTGTTGAGCCTCGCGGCCAAACCCAGGTCAATGGAACAAGACCTTTTCCGGTAGCTCAAACCAATGGACAGCGGAGCGGTTGCCGGACGTATCCGGAACAGGTCGCCCCTCCTGGGGTTGCATGTAAGCGCCCCTTGTCGTGGGGACAGTAGCTTTAGCACAAACGGCGGAGAGGTGCTACTGACTGACGGGGGCAGGAAGCTTGTAGCCATGCTGCCAGCCTAGCAAAAGAGACGTCCATCGGCTCCGGGGCAGCAAAGCCGGGTGAGTGCCACGGAAACTGGCTTTGCTTCCTATAAAAGCACATATGTAGGGAGATATGTAAGAAAAGGAAATGAGAAGAGAAAGGTAAGTTCTGTGCGAGCGAGAAGAGTTTGGGCGTTCTCGAAGCTGGTCTCTTTCTTGTCCTGTCCCGTTCCAGAAAACCCACTAAGTTAGCCAGAATCGGACTGACCACCCACCACGCAATTTTCCTAAGGTCCAAGTCAACAGCAGCACGGCGCTATTGCGACGCCACTAATTAATACGGACTAGGCGGAAACGCACGTTCTGCGTAACAAGGCCAGTATCGTATCGTCTGTTGCTCTCCTTGCATGGTTTTGAATTTCTCCTTTGGAAAAAAAATCACCCTACCAAACTCAATTAGCTCTATCCCTGTAATCATCATCACGTCAGGCGTTTCAAAAGCTCACCTCGCTCGGTCTGGGGGAATGGGGAATGCAGAGCAACTCACCTACGTCTGGCTGCTGCAACTGTGGGTTGTGCGCATTGGTCCCTTGGCCGTGCTCCAACAGCTGCAACCAGCAACGCAAATACGGGCCAGAAGTTGACACATCAGCCCAGCGAGAGGTGTTCCCGATCTGGCCCTTGATGCATTTCCACATCCGACTTGTGTATGTATAACACTTATTGAGTCATACGAGAGGGAGACGAAAAGGAAGGGGAGGACAGAGAAAAGGGTTCATTCGCCACCGTGGGCAGTTCTGAACCTATACTAGCTGGGCATGGCCAGATGCACGCCAGCTAGGAAACCAGGACGAGGAACTGTTCGGCGACATCCGATATGCCATGTTAGCACTCCATCAATCCACGGGCCCCTTATCAGCTTGCACTCAAGACTTTCGAATCGTTTCGTAGTACAGAGTATAGTCTTTGGGAAAAGTTTTGCTCCCCTGAACCATGCCAAGTAATGCTGCTGGCTGCATGTCGCTTGCACTTCCTCACCTAGTAATAGCGGCCCACGCATGCTGCAGAGCAGTGATGGCGTATTACATCTGCGCATCTCGATGGTTGCATGGATACAGATTCTCAAGTTCACTCGATCCATATTGCTCTTCAAACCCCGCCTGTAATAGTTGGGGCTCGTCGTCGTTTGAGTATAGTGCCGATGGGTAATCCTACAGTTGGGTTGTAGGGAACGATGGGATTGTGGTCATCTCTCTGGCAGCTAGCTAACCATAGCTTGACCGTCGTAGTCGGTCCGGCTATACGCTGACTGATCATATATAAGCGAAGAGGAGTATTTATACCCTGTCATGGCGCTCGAGTCGCTTTCGGAATATGTGTTGTGATGGATGGTCCTATGGTAAGGAGGTACCACGCCCTTTTGAACGGCGCCATCACTTGACGGCGTGATGAAATAGAAGGATAGCTATGTTCCGAGGTTGTTTCTTGTTGAAGATGGACTTGGGTAGGATCGTTCGGGCAGGTGGTGGCGAGCTTCGAGCCATTGTATTGCGATCGTGTACAGCATTGAGACCGTACGAACAAGTGGTCCGTCTCTGTCCTGGATATTTCGAAGGATAGAATGGAAGCGGTAGGTAGCAGAAGACAGAAGTCGAATGACAAGCTCGATGTCGGAATAGGGTTGGGTTTTGTGCGTGCTGTACGTGCGGAAGTGAAGACGGGCGGACACAGCCAGCCTTACAAAGGATGAAATGAACCTTGAACTCTGATGGCGGAGGCGTCTCCGGCTCCGCTGGGAACCAAGCGGTCTCTGCAAAACTCTCGCCTACACGCGCTGTAGTAATAAGTCTTCAGGACCTCGTTCCGCTTCGGCTGATCCACCAATAGTGGTCGCATGCATATGTAACAACCGGGGGCTGCTGCTACAGGAGAAATTACATACTTCGATCTATCGAGGCTTCTAGGGATCGCGTTTCCTTGATTGGTGCGTTTGCATTCTAGGAGGGGCTATGATTCGTGTAAGCTACAACCTGCACCAGACTTGATCGAGTTTATGAGCCCTAGAGCGCAAAGCCCGCGAATCCGGATGTCTTGGGATTCATCTTCTTTGCATGACCTGGCTGTCTTTTATCAGCCCATGTAGCACCACGGAGTATCTAGCTCGCTTAGAGCTGGATATTCTGATTGGACAATAGATTTCAAATTCTGTCCGCGCAAACATTACCAATCAAAGTCAATTTTCACAACAGGTTACACAGCCCTGAATTGCTGGAGAAGCAAGCCCGCCCAACAAAGGAAATGAGGTACTTTGGAGGCTGCACCGAGGATATTTGCTTACCCCCAGCTCGCGACCCAGCACCCAAGAAGTCCAAGGCTAGGGCTGAACCCACTTATGGATGCTGCATCATGGGTAGGCTTGCCATCTGGCAAAGATCTATCATTCTAATTCACCCAGGAGTTTAAAATGACTCGGGTAACGAGGCTCCATATCAGTGCAGCGCGCAAAGTCCGGAGTCCGATGAGGACCTGGATTAGTGAGCATCGAATTTTCGGTGATGATACCTACTAGTAGTTGGATATCGGGAAAGTATCCACGAATGGCGTAACTTTCCGACCCTCTGATATACGAATTGCCGGTATCGCGGGTAGGAATGGGGCTACATATGGTAGTCTTCTTGGTACAGTTGAGTCAGGCCAGCATGTGTTTGGCACTAATTCGTGTCATTCGGGGGCTGCCAACTTACCTAACTTACCTGAGAATATACTTGGTAGAGACGATTACGCTTACACCAGCATCTGAGCATAGCGCTTCCGTGTCTATGCACTTCATGTTGTCGTGCTTAGTACGTTTGGTACACCTGAGACCAAGCGCTTTCAACACGAACAGAACCCCGGGTAACCCTTGCCGTCATACTGCAAGACTAAACTCTAACGGAGTTAGCAGATCTATGGATGCCAGCAGGACACAGTATCGAAATGAAAAGGCCACCAAGGTCCTCAATGTGCAGTATGTACCATGTGGGGTCTTGGGTCTTGGGTCTTGAGATCAATGGTTCGATGGAGCCACGAAACCAGAGAGGTGAAAAACGGGCAAGACTGCATCTTGAGATCCCTGAAAAGTCCCGACTCCGCCAGGTCTCGCCAAGGCCAGGAGGCCTGTTTATTTGTCCCGCGGCGCATGTAAATCTCCTCGCAAGAGACTGCCAACTCCTATACAAGAACACCAAAAACTCTGCGAAAGGACCCCGAGGAGCTCGTGTAAGTTGCGACATGCTGAGGCGGATCACCCCCATGCTTCAGTGGCCGCGGCTTGATAATAGGGTTATGCTAATCGAGAAAATTCTGGGCGTCTTCTTATCCAGGTCTTGACTTGATCCGTTGATTATTGTCTTCGGACGAGTATATGCATCTATATAGTATAGGGAGATATATCGAGGACTAGCTCCAGGCGCGGAGTGGGGACCTGACTTGTCATTCTTAGCGCATCTCGCACTCAATCTATCAGCATAGATCTATTGGCAGACACTTTCCCCTTTGCGGCACTCGTGCCAAAAACGGGCGGCCGCGCCCTGGTCTTTTTACATGTAGCTAAGCGGGTCGAATTAGGTAAACCTCCCGGCTTGACCTCGGGGCATCAGCTTTCCACTGACCGGTGAACCGGGTTTCTAGAAGTGCAGTCACTTCTGCCCGGGCATCAACAATACGAGTCACGACATGTGATCTACTCAAGAGACCCCATTCCGTAAGCGCTACATATAAGTTCATCTCAGGTGGACAGATAATACCAGGCACTGTTCATCTTCCACTAATAGCGACAGATGGATAACCTGTCCTCGGAACTATATACCTAGGTAGAAGGTGTAAAAATACTTATCGTCAACTGCCGCCCCGCACGCCTCTTCTACAGGTCAATCCTTGAATTATTGTTCGCTAATAAGGATCCATTCGTACCTTAGATAAAGTATCGGCAGGCCTTCTTTCCTTAAGCAATACTTCGAGCATCCTACTCGAAATATAAAAAAGGGCTAGAATACTACGTTAACAGCTGGGAAAATTATGCTTCACCGGGGATCTAGATAGATCTGGCGTGATTACAGCTAGTAACGGGCACGTATAAAAGACTTATATAAGGACCCCGGGCAGATTATATTCGTGAACAATAATTTAAGGATTGACCTGTACAGTACTACTATATACTTAAATGCATGAAGCTTAACCTGAACACCTCGGCAGCTAACGGTGAGTGATTTGCATGTTTCGCAGACCGAGTTACTAGCGGCTGCGGTGTGTGGATGATGCGGGTGCTTTAGTTGCATCAGATTACTTCGTCTGTGCAACATCAATCAAAGTGACTCCGCGACTTGAACTACTGTATGACCAAATTGAACGATGCCTCGGTCCATCCTCTCTACCCCGCGCTTTCCTGTGCAAAGGGCAAACCCCCTCTGCATCATTGCGCAGATTCATGGGGTAGCGGCCGGCGGATCATAACTAACCATCTAAACCAATACCCGTGCAGCTAGATACTTAGCCTCAACTCATTACCCCGGATTTCGACAGCGAAAAAAGGCGACATCAATCGAGATTCATTTGTCATTCCACTGCCAACACGCCATCTACTTTGTCTCTCAAGCTCAACACCAAGTGCCAGGCAGTCGAAATGCCGTCAAAACAGAAAGCCCCCGTCTACGTCCTGGGCGTGGGCATGACCAAGTTCATCAAGCCCCGCGGAAAGGTCGACTACACCGAGCTGGGCTTCGAAGCCGGTGTCAAAGCCATGCTGGATGCCCGGATCAACTACGATGATGTCGAACAGGGCATTGCCTGTTACTGTTACGGCGACTCAACCTGCGGCCAGCGAGTCTTCTACCAGTTCGGCATGACACAGATCCCCATTGTGAACGTGAACAACAACTGCTCGACCGGCTCGACCGGTCTTGCCATGGCCAGAACCACCATTGCCTATGGCGGTGCTGACTGCATCTTAGTCGTCGGCTTTGAGAAGATGATGCCCGGCAGTCTCCAGAGCTTCTTCAATGACAGAGAGAACCCCACAGGCACGAGCGGCATGATGATGGCCCAGACCAGAGGAATCACCAATGCCCCCGGCGCAGCTCAGATGTTCGGCAATGCAGGGCGGGAGTATATGGAGAAGTAAGCTTTGCCTCCCCTTTGCGTGAAAGAAGCTATAGCCCCTAACGCAGCACCGCCGCAGGTATGGCGCTAAACCGGAAGATTTCGCCGAGATTGGCCGCATTAACCACCTGCACTCTGGCAAGAACCCCTACTCGCAGTTTCAGGATGTCTACACACATGAGCAGATCATGAAGGCACCTATGATTCACGAGCCTCTTACCAAGCTGCAGTGCTGCCCTACTTCCGATGGCGGCGCCGCGGCAGTCTTGGTCTCGCAGGATTTCCTTGATGCCAGGCCGCACCTGAAGGATCGTGCAGTCCTCATCGCTGGCCAATGTCTTGCGACTGATGCCCCGAGCCTATTCTCCAAGAGCTCAATCGATCTAATGGGCTTCGAGATGTCCAAGTACGCAGCAAAGACCGCTATGGCCGAGGCAGCTGTCACTCCCGGCGACTGCCAAGTGTGCGAGCTCCACGACTGTTTCTCCGCAAACGAGATGATCACGATCGATGCGCTCGGTCTCTGCGAGAAGGGCAAAGCCCATGAGATGGTACGGAATGGCGACATAACCTATGGCGGTAAGATGGTCATCAATCCCTCCGGTGGTCTGATATCGAAGGGCCACCCTCTCGGTGCTACTGGTATTGCGCAATGCGCCGAACTAGTTTGGCACCTCAGGGGATGGGCCAACAACCGAGATTTCCCCCACACCAAATATGCGCTGCAACATAACTTGGGGCTGGGAGGAGCCGTTGTGGTGACTGTCTATTGCCGACCAGACCGGAGTGAGGCGCCGAAGCTGGACTCTGCCACGATCGGTAAGATTAACCAATTGGGCTACAACCCTGCTATCGAGGCCAAAGGCTTCACCGCAGCCCAAGCAGCAGCCGTTCGCAGCAAGAGCAAATCGAGTGCCTGGGCATTGCAAGACACCTTGAAGAAGGTTGAGGCCAGATTCTAGAAGCAGTGGTGTGACGACTCTCAAAGTATGTAATTTATTCCTCGCAGTTTTGTAGCCTTAATACCAGCCAAACGTTTCCTTTGCCGGGCTATCTCTGCCTACGTAGCCCAAGTTCCCCGTCCCCTCGCGCATCGCAACACCGAGAGAGCGACTCGTTGCGATGGGTGCTTATCGTCTGGAAACGTCATCAGACACGAGATGAGACGGCCAGTTCTTTTGTGGGGATGGATCCCGGGCTTTCCTTTAATAGACTCTGGTCCAGGGGTCGATCAAACGCCGACAGTTCTTGCCCAATTGAAGCCAAGTGTGAATTCATTGCACTTGTCCCTGTTATGCGTGCAAACCTAAGATCAGGCAACGTGCCTGCCACGAAGCCTGCTTCTTGGCCTGCATAACACGCCTCCCCACACTCGAGTCTCGGAATACCTGTCGTATTTGGTATTGTTCGTCCGCCCGCGGCCGAGATGTTTTGACAGTTGGATGGGGACTATTGCTTGTCTAAACGACAGGCGCAATGTGAAGCAGTGCTCGTGCGTGCGACAGCTCCCCGGGACGGATTGGGCTCCCTGCGCACACCAGATTGTCGGCACTGACAACAATCGGCAACGAAGGGCCAGACACGGCTCCTTAAACCGGACATGCTATACACACCCTGCAGGGATACCCATGCTGCAGCGTGGGTACTAGCGAAACCTTAATTGGCTGCAACATCAGGGACAGATACTGCAACCGCAGACGACTAAGACACATCGGTGACAAATAACCCCACGGCACCGCCCCCTTGGGTTCCCCTTGAATCCCGTTGGGGCTCGCTCTCGGCCTCCTATGGCCAGCCTCATCAACTCGAAGCATGTTTCTTATCGCCCTTCTCTGACGATAAACAGGCTTCTCGAGTCCACAGTATCCGTCATGGTGGGAATACATGAGCATGCTAAGTTAGGCGAGCCCACCCGGTCCGATACTGCATGTGCGCATTGGACAGTACCCTCACTCACTCGAGAGCCAGAACCCAGTAAAGTAGGGCTGATTGGTTGGTCTAGACCAGGCAGGACACGGGACACGAGAGCCTCTTACCGAGAAGGGATGAGAGGACGTCCTCTAATGGAGACTATATTTGGGTTAAATTATTCAACACCGGGACGTGGACCAATCCCTACCCGTGACTGCGACTTGTTTCTAGGCCATCCCGAGCCAAGCGTGCATATACATACACATGGCCGTAGCTGGTGTTGCCCCAAAGTCTATATTTTCCTCTCGAAAAGGTCGGCGAAACGTGGATTATATAGAATCGTGACCGGCGACTCTTCGTTCCTTCTTTCTCTCACATTCGGCCATCGCACCAGGGGGTGTTTCGGTTCCATACACTCTAGAAACAGGTATAAACAAGATCGACGACTCTGAACGCAGAAGGTACTGGCTGCCGTCCACCAATACTACACACCTACACACACAATGATTAGACCCGGCACATGGAAATCTGGAACCATCAGCCGCTAGCTCATCATCGACGTGCCCCGAATCTAATCGTCAATTTTACCCCCGAGCTTACACTTGGTGGTCACTCCTGTCCTTCATGCCATCATGTCTGACACCATCCCCGACACCATCCCCGACGGCGGCGACGTGTTATCAACCGCCCCGGATCAAGGGAAAATCCTGCTGGCGGTTTCGATCTTGACCAATGTCGTCGCGCTATGGACGTGTGTGATGAGGATATTCGTCAACCGGGCAGACAAGCGAGAAACACACTGGTGCGACCGCTTCGTCGGGTTAGCCATGGTGAGAACCAACTCCATTTTCCCTCCATCCTCTCCTTGCTCACGCACTTACTCTCACGTGAGCAATGAAGAAGATGTGACACAACCGCCCCCCCATCCTCCATATCTTCGTCGCTCGTCGTTTGCAACTTTACTGTTCATATATTCACCTACCAACTTATCTTCTTTCCTTGGCTGACCATCGATGATGTTCTTCTTCACTCCGCTCTAGGCCTTGTCAAGCGTTAGTAACCTCTTCATCATAATAGAGACGGTGAACTGGGACAAGCCGCAGGCCGCCCTCGAGGCCGACTTCTTCGCGCAGCCGTGGCTGATCATCAGCGCCACCTGCGCCAAGGCGGCGATATGCCTCTCGCTGGTGCCGCTCCTCCAGCACGACATCTGGCAGCGCGTTCTCGAGGTTCAGATCCTGGTTATATGTCTTGTCAACTTCGCCTTCATCGCCGCCACCCTGTTCCAGTGCCAGCCCATGTCGGGCTTCTGGACCCCGGGCAGCGACGAGCAGTGCTGGGCGTTACATACTCGGCATAGTCTCGAATACGTCCAAGGCAGTGAGTTGGCATTATTGCTTCTCTTGATACGTTTTATCCTTTGGCCACCCAAAACTGACTTGGTGCTTCCGTTCAAAAGTTTTCGACTTGTTCTCGCAATTCTATATTGCCTTTATTGCCCTGATCGTGGTGCACCAAAATTCAGCCACGGCACGGCGCGGGCTGAAATGGGGCTTCTGCTTTCTCTCGGTTGCGAATATGATGTAAGTCCATGAGCAAACTGCATCACTTCTGCCCTCTCAGCAGTTCTATGACTAATCAAGATGTCTCTCCCTTTAGCGTCGCCGTGACGATTATGACGAAGATGTATTTCATCTCTCTGACTACCAACGACAACAGGTATCTGCCTCAACCAGTCGCTACAGTACTCACAGTGTAAGCTGCCTCACTTTAAAAATATGATACATATTTATGTGCCACATATATTGCACTCGTTGCTGACAGTTGCGGAAAACAAACAGGCTCGTTCAAAACTTTTTAATCATGACCGCCAACATATTGCCTATCACCACATTCTTCCTCAAGGACGGGCGGACGCTGGTCCAGATGCTCCAGGAGCCGCAGGCCATCAACCGACAGCTGCAACATCACCCGGAGAGCGGATTCTTCGTCCACTTCGACGCGGCCTCAATGTCCAAGGGGGACGGCACGATCAGGAGGTCGAATTTGAGCCGGGTCAGCTCGCTACGGAGGCGGAGTAGCGGATCAACTTTCTACGTCCAAACCGCCGTGAGCGCGCAAGGGCCAGTGGGCTGGCATCAGCACCATGGATCCGTCGAGATTGATGGTCAGCAAAGACAACACACGGTGGAACTCGACGGTTTCGAGCATGTCGAGCTCGGTACGGGCTCGGGGACCGTAGTTTGTAAGGTCATGCCGGGGGAGACGTTGTTGTTATCGCCTCAAGGTAGAGACAGATAGCAGCTAGCTCCTAATATATATTGATGAAGGATGCGGCCTTATTTCTCTTCTACGTCTCGTGGTCTGAGTCGTTTTATGAAGCATGGCATCCAGGCGGGCTATCTAAGTATATACAGGTGGCTGGTGTACAAATCTGCTGCACAGTAAAACTACCTATAAGCGGATGTCAACATATTGCTAAGGTAAGAGTCAGACATCAGACCTGCATTAGCGTTCGGGCTGGGCATAATACCCCGCCATTTCACTCTTGACGACTCTGGGGTTTATTTTACAGGGGAGTTTACCGACTGGACAAGGAGCTCCAGGCTGCCCAGCCGCTACACCTCGTAGCTCCTACTCCATCAATTCTCACTGTAACGTTCCCATCGAATCCTGCCATTTTACCTACCCAGTAGCAATACTACTTCGTTTTCTGCCTGCATATCCCGTACCACCGACCGATATGTAGTATTGGCTTATCCTTTCCAGAATACTAATCGTTTCTTAGATAAGTGAGAAACAGCAGCCGTCCTGGCTGTGTGGGTGTGCCGGCTAAATTCGGCTACGTTCGCCGGCTGCAGTGCGGCACGGCATGCCTGCTGATTCGATAAGGGAAAGAGAAGGGAGACTATCAGGATACCTAAGTAACCTGGCCACCCTACCTACCATGGCAGGAACCGACGAAGCTCGGCATGTCACCGCTGTCGCGTGCCGTAGTCAATCGTCAGTTCGCCCTGGTCCCTCTGCTTCTTGATCTACCTTAGCTTGCCCCTTGCATGCGTATTGGCGAGAACAGCGTATTGAGCTCAGGATTTCTGCAGTTCAATAGATCTACGAGTACTACTGGAGAAGAAGAAGTAGAAGGGCCCGATATTTCAACAACTACCCTGATAACGGCTGCTGCACCTTTCGCCATGACCAAAATTGACCCGGCGGACGACCCCAAGCGCGGCGGCGCCACCACTGATCATGTCGTCCTTACCGAGGCCATCCAGCACGAGCATAGCCTCGAATTCTGGCAGGCGGTCAAGCTCTACCCGGCCGCGGTTGGCTGGTCCATGTTCGTCTCCATCGGCGTCATCATGCTCGCCTTCGACCCGCAGCTCCTGGGCAACTTGTATGCGACGCCGCAATTTGCCGCAGACTTTGGCTACAAGTATGAAGGAGAGGTAAGCATAAGTATCTGCCGATTTCATCTTTCTCTTGGGCACGTTGGGTGTATAAGCTATCCTGATCTGACAATGTCGATTCATTTCAAAAGTATATCATCAGTAAGTATACCTACGCTGTAGTTTATTCACATTCTTCTATAAAGTGAACGGTAACTTAACTAGTGAACCCCAAAAGATGCTCCCTGGCAGACGGGCCTGTCCATGGGAAATCCCATTGGTCAAGTAATCGGCGCTCTCATCTCGGCGTACCCCATGGAGCTGTTCGGCCGGAAACGGACCTTCGGCGTCTGCGTCGTCCTCACGGGCGGGCTGATCTTCATCCAGTTCTTCGCGCGGTCGCTGCCGGTGCTCCTGGCCGGCGAGCTGCTGGGCGGTCTCGTACTGGGCTGCTACGTTGTCATCGCGCCCGCGTACGCGTCCGAGGTGTGTCCCTTGGCCCTGCGCGGCGTCCTGACGAGCTACACGAACCTGTGCTTCGTCATGGGCCAGCTGCTCGCTAACGGCGTCACGGCGGGGACCTCCAAGCTGAGCGACCACTGGGCCTACAGCATCCCCTTCGCCCTGCAGTGGTTCTGGGTCGCCGTCATCGTCCCCGGCATGTTCTTCGTGCCCGAGAGCCCTTGGTGGCTGGTCCGCCGCGGCCGCTTCGCCGAGGCCGAGCACGCCCTCCGCCGCCTGGCCTCGAAGCAGGTCGACGTGGCGGCGACCCTGGCTGTCATCACCGAGACGGACCGCCTCGAGCAGGAGATCGAGGCCGGCAGTACGTACCGTGACTGTTTCAAGAGCGTGAATCTGCGCCGGACGGAGATTTCGATTGGTGTCTACAGTATACAAGTGCTTTCCGGTACGTCTTCGTCACTTGAACCTACCCATTGAAGCTGGACACAGTCGCTCATCTCTGCTATACAGGCATCTATCTTATCAACTACGGGACCTACTTCTTCAAACTGGCTAGTAATCTTTCAAGCTCCCGAAGCAGCGACCCACCCCTTTCTTACTTTCAAGTAACCCCCAAAGTCCCCCGTGATCAAACTTGATTTCATGTATCCAAGCTAACATCATATCACCCGATAGGCTGGGCTTCCGACCGACAAGGCCTTTGACATGGGCATCGGGTTCTTAGGTGAGTTTGGACTGCAGCGAATATTAGCGAGCCGTACGAGCAAGTAAATATATAAAATATACTTTACTAATCAGCACCACCACACCCCGGATATTTAGCCGTCGGATTCGTCGCCACCACCATCTCGTGGTACCTCCTGACCCGCTTCGGCCGGCGCACCATCTACCTCCATGGCCTCTTGGCCCTGGTGGTCCTGCAGCTCCTCATCGGCATCCTGGACTGCATCCCCGGCCGCCCCGCCGGCGTGGCCTGGGCCGAGTCCTCGCTCATGCTCGTCTGGAACTTCGCCTACGACCTCTCGGTGGGCCCCGTCTGCTTCACCATCCTGGGCGAGTGCTCCGCCACCCGCGTCCGGTCCAAGACCATCGCCGTCGCCACGGCGGCGCAGGCCCTGGTCGGCATCGCCATGACGGTCGCCATCCCGTACATGATCAATCCTGATCAGGTAAGAAAGCCTCCTCCCCCATTAAAGTGAATACCTAGAAAAAAGAGAGCAACACACACATGCATTCGTGTCAATGAGGGCTAACTTTTGTTCCGCTTGACTATAGGCTAATATGCAAGGAAAACTGGGCTTCTTCTTTGGTGGCCTCGCCGCTCTCTGCTACGTCTGGGCTTTCTTCCGCGTGCCTGAAGTGAGTACTTATTCCTCATATGTGATACTTGACATCGGTTCTGATATCTATATCTCCAGACTGCTGGGCGAACGTACGAAGAACTCGATATCCTCTTTGCGCAAGATGTGCCAGCGAGAAAGTTCAAGACGCACAGCGTGGACATTACGGATACTGAACACTAGGTCGGACACAAGTTGACGAGATGTACCGAATGTCTGAGGAGAAAAAAAAGGGGCCAAAGCATGCCCCTAGAAAGAGCTGAGGGGTGGACTCGAATATCACGGTTTCTGGGCTTGTATATAGATCCAACCGGTCCCATATGAATAGCGAATGTGGTATTATTCATTAAATAAGGTATGTACACGGATTTGCTGTGCATCTAGATGATGTATGGTTCTTGATGGCAAAAAATGTCAGTGGTAAAATCAGCCCCAAGGTATGGGGATGCACCCGTACTCCCCTCCCCTTTTCTAACCCAAATCAAACCATCGCTGGCACCTGACAACTCAATTATACCAACCAACGCCGTAGCTAAGAGTTCACATGGTGCCGTTTTGCAACAGCGGTTGCCAGAACTCCATATCCCACATCGCAAAATCATCGGGTATCTGAAGCAAGTCAGCATTAGCCACACATAACACCCCCCCCAAAGGGTAGCTTCCCCGGGTTCAGTACGGGGTTCATTCAAGCACTTACCACGTTAGGAAGCTCATCATTCAGGATGAAGGGTTGGACAGGATTGACGAAACCTGGAGGCGTCTGCATATTCGTCAAGGACATGGGCGTCTGCATCTCTGCTGGTTAGCTACCATAGAGAAACAACACTTTTCAGAGATAGGCGAGTTCTATTGTAGAGCGAAGATTGAAGAAGAAAGAAACCAAGTTTAAGCTTAGGCGGGGAAAACCCACTTACAGGAAGTGAGGCAATGGCCTCGTGGCTCGTCTGCATAGACTGCAGCCCTGTATCGATGATGATCTGGAGTCCATCGAGGGCTCGCTTCTGCACCTCCTGGACAGAACCGCCGCGACAAACGCTCAGCGTTACCGTTAGGATGACTAGGTCTTTCAAATCGGTGCCAATCTCACGGATGCGTCGGACACTAGAATTGAAAGCGTTCTCAACCACGCGGACAAGGCGTGGCAGCGCAAGCGCGATGGAGCTCTCCGACGCAAGCAGACACGCTTCCTCGATGGTCTCGGGCTGTGTTCGTGCCGGGTGCCAGATAGTTGGGTGGAGTGTTGTTGCCGCGTTATCTTTGGTATGGAAACTGTTGTGGCCGTTGTTGGCGGCGATGATGTGCTTGATGTAGTAGCAAACACTCAGCGCGGCTTGCAGTATATCTTGCCGAAAGACGAGGTTGTGGCTGTGCCAGAGCTGTGTGTAGCTTTCCGTACTTGGATCCAGGTCGTCGAGGTAGGTGAGAAAGGCCACAGAAGATCGGAGATAAGCAGCTAAGATCTGCTGAGGTACGTCGGGTGTGCTCAGCGCGAACGGCCTGTACAAGTTCAACAGCGCACGACGACAGTGCATGTCCAAGACCGTCCGGATTGCCCAGTTTTTGTTCCTCTCCTCAGGGGTGGCAGGCAGTATTCGAGGTACCACGGTGCGGATGTCGTCCAAGGCACGCTCCAAGGCGGTGCCGCACTCAATGACTTGCTGGTAGTCGGCCAGACTGTCGATACGGTTGATGAGGTCCACCACCTTGAAACGGTACCGCAACGTGCTCGAGGCGTACACCTGGATTTGTGAGTCGGTCATATGGTCTATCGGCCTCGACTCCGGGAGTTCTTGCATGTCTACGTAAATCTCGTCGTCGTTCAGATTCCGCGGTGCCCGGCATGTAAAATCTCCATCACGGACACAGACCGGCAAATTGCACTGTGTCGACATCTGGACATCCAATTCCAGAATGGTGTACCACAGCCTCCTCCTTTGCTCGCCCCAGTACGGAGATATTTTGAGAGGAAATTCGGACGCGTCTCGATGTAGCCCCATGGTCATAGCCATTCGCACAATCAGACCGAGATGGGTCCATGTCTCCTGGTTCTTGGGGTTGATCATGCGCTGTGCTAGCAAGAGCAGAACTTCGGCCTGTAACGTGCCAAAATCCACCAACTGCTTACCTCTGAGACTATCCAGCCAACCTCTGACTAGACTACAGGCAGTAGGTATATGGACGCCGTCTCGATCAGGATGCAAACCTTTGCCCATGCCAATGAATCGGTAGCCTATGCAGAGGATCGAGAGCAACTGAGGTAGGAACGACTCAGACTGCACGTTGCCTTCCCACCACCGATTGTAGATATTCATGAAGGAAGGAATGTGGACCACTCGGTAGATAGACTCGGATGCCATGAGATATATCTGCAGGAACTGATCACATACCGCCTTTTTCGGCAGGATGTCTGCCATGCGTTTCTGGATTGGGGTCATGCTGTCCACAAAAACCGTGATCGGCGTAAGTGCCTTCCTCTGCTCGTCCTGAAGCGTTCTATGAATCTTCTGGATATCGGAGAACGGCTCCATGATTTCACGGGGCTTGTTTCTAGAGAACATGAACTCCTTAGACTCATCGAACTGTTGAATGATGAGCAAATGGGCTTGATGGAATAGGTGTGAACAGCTCTTACCAAATTGAGGAGCACGCGGGTGCTATTCTGCCCGAAGAACCTCGTCCGTAAGCCTCCCTTGACCGTGAGGCCCCGGATAGTCATGGAGGAGGATGTGAGGGGCTGGTGACGCAGACTAGGGGTTGAGTACGCTGATTTTTCGGCATTCGCAAGGACAATGTTTTCTAGCCGATCAAGCCTGGCGCTGTGGTCTTCAAGCACCGAATGTTGAGATGATCCCGCAAGGGGCCGTTCCCGGTTCCTCTGGGTCTGCTCATGGGTAGCACTGGTAGGCACGCAGTTCTTTTTCGAGGCGCGTTCCGAGACCTCGGCATCAGAGGCATCTGACAGGTTGGCAGCATCACCGTCGGGAGCATAGCGGCAGTGGCGCTGCGACTTTTGACATTGTGAGCATGGCAACAGACGATCGCACTTGAGCTTGCGCTTGCGACACTCACTAAGGGTGGTGGCGGTGGATTAGAAATTCGTACTTAGGCATATACAGGCAGGCAAGTGATTCATGTATGGCGATAGCTGGCTTACATGCAAGACTTTACCGGTCGTGGTCGCTTTACACTTCGCGCAGGTGCAGCTCCGTGGCCGGATCCGGGGTCGTGGGTCGACGTCGGCGTCGGCGTCGGCGTCCCATGGTCGGCCATTTGGGGGGCGGGAAAAAAAGTGTGTACTCCTCAACAACCTTTGGAATGGAAAGCAACAACCACGTTGCGTATAGGTTATATCGTGTCTCAATCCCGCAATCCCAGCTCAACGATCAAAGAGAACCCGACCCAACGTTAGTTAGTAGATATATGAAAATGATCTATATGGTCACCGTCCTGGACAGGCAATAACTCGTGGGCATGGAGCATCAACAGTACATCTGGCGAGACAGGCGAGTAGCAGTGACAGGGCCAGGTTATGCATAACCAGAGATTCGGCCGATCGAAGTCCGAAGCCTAGTTGGGGATGGATGTCGATGATGAAGACGAAGGGGCACCTTTACCTAACATTAAGGTAAGAGAGGCGAGGCTCGGGTTAAAGAAAGATTATTAGGTCAGCCTAGGTCTAGGACGAGTTAGGTTGTAGTAAGATGGAGGCAGACCATCAACATGGATGCAAGTGCATGTATGTATGTAAGTAATGCAAACACGTAGGCGCTTCTGCTCCTTCCTTTTTTCTCTTTCTTCTCTGCTCTGATTGATGCTTTACTCGGGGTTTAGCTCGATAAGCGATTGATTCATCCTCAAACCCCGAAAGTTCGCCTGATGCAGACTTGCACGGGTCGGGTCGACAATCGAATGCCATCAATGAATGGATGGGCTTGTTAATCGTCCGCTTCCGTGGGGCTGAAGAAGGCCGATTTACCGTACATTGGGACCAGACCTCAGCACTCTCATCTTCTAGCTCTTGGCAACTGCTACCCGACAAGCGACACTCTGGCTGTTTTGGTAGAGGGGGCGATCAGAAATGGTGCCAATGCTGCACAAATGTACCTAGATACCACCGCATCTCGAACCAATGTCCACCACCACGTGACGGTCTGCTCAACACCCCCTGTCTCATTTCATTGACACTTTCCCGAAGCGATGGGCAAAACTGCAGATCGTCCAGGGCGCGGCCTCGGGCGGAGAGGGGAGGGCAGATGGGTTTGTTGGGCGAAGCGGGTTCCGTTCGGAGGAAAACGAGCGAAACAATAACGCCTTCCCCACTCTAGGCACGTTTGTTGGTCTTGGGTCGATCTTCAGACGTGCATCCCGGAGTGGTGGTAGGTTGTAGTGGTCAAAAATGGCATGGCATGGCAAAGGCATGGCACTTCAATAATACCTTGCAGACCGAGAAGGCACACACAAATGGCCATATCACATGCGACAATCCCTAGAATCCCTCGCTTGCCCACGCGGTAAGTGGATACGATTGTTTTAGGAGATGCCTAGGCAGATGGCAGATCTCTTTGCCTCTCAGTTCCTTCGGTAGTCACTACCGGTTCTTTGTTCTCACCACCTATGTCGCATCCAAGTGCCTCCAGTGCCCTCCAGCCCAAACAACATGCGGTCAGCCCAAATTGCCGAATTTCCCAAACTACCACCATACTTGAAGCCATATAGCCCATTTCCCCTCCCCTGTGGTCAGGGTCCCTCCCAGTAGAAGCCCAGCAATAGCAGGCGAACCATATTATGACGCGCAATGCTGTGGAAACTCTGCGAACACATAGCCAGAATAGGTAGGCAAATAGTATGGGCATGGCTAGCATGGTAGGCTTGTAGGGTGTATACTTGCACTCACACTTGCACTTATTACCCATGGCGCTACGGCAGGAAGCCAAAGAGAGGAAGAAAAAGGACCACAAAAACCATCGAAAGTGTCCCATTCCCTCCATCCGCTTTGCCCGCTCATGCATCCGACTCCACGTGTAGTTTCCCGGCTTGGCAAGTCGTTTGAGAATCCGTCGTTTTGGAAACTCGGCCGCCGCAACCCATCCAGGGGAGAAAATCCGAATGCAACCTCCCTTGAGCGGAAATATGGGATGATACCAGTCATCTTGCCCGATCGTCATTGCCCTTCTGGTCGGTATGACTGACCTAGCTGACCCTTCTGTCTGACCACTGTCGGTAAGGCTGCACGGCTTTACGCTTTTGGTGGCTGGGCCAACGAGAGAGACCTTCTATTCCTTTTCAAAGAGGATTCCAGCACATTTCGGCACGGCCGAATGGGCGCATCCGCGCAGCGCAAAGCCCAATTAATCCTTGTCGGCCGTTGCAAATGCTAGTCAAACCCGTAAAAAAACACGCCAGGGGTCAATAACAACATTTTCCCCAACCTCGTCATTCGGGATCGACCTCGAGAAGGGCTAGTCGTAGGAAACATACCTACATACATACCTACGTATCACCTTTATTTTGACTGACCCGGATCGATCCAGTCGGGAAAAAAACGACCAAACAACTGTATTGCATTACATAGATGGGGTACTGATGGCCCATCTTTTTCTCTCGTCCGTCCAAACAGCACACCAGAGACGATGGACCGCGGTTCAACAGCAGGTTCCGACCATTGGCTCATAAGGCGGTATATTTAGTATGTGGTGCATGCTTCCATATTGCAAGGGTGTGATCTAAGTGGCCCCTTCTGTCTCTACCTGACCGGCAAGCAAGATAATAATCGGGCTGGGAATCACCACGCAGGACCGGCCCCGTTACTGCCCGTGACAACTCCTTCGCGTCTCAGGCGGGTGCCTTTTGCACAGCCGCGTTGCTTGATGGATCACTCAATGCTGACTGGAAAGTTTGGTGCGATATTCACCTTGGGGGGGGCTATTTTTCCCGCATACACGCGATAGCCTTGTATCGTGACTGTTGCTCTCGAGTCCCCCAATCTTGATTTCGCAGGATAATTGAAACAGAGACGTGGTCACACTCCGGGCTGCGCCTAGGTCGTCCGAGCGGAAATCATGCCGCTGGGGAGAGCTTGGGCGTGATGATCACCGTAGCCTGCCTTGGTGTAGAACGGCTCTCGGCATCACCGCCGCCTGGAAGCTCCAAAACACATCCCATGCATTGAAGAGAACCCACGATGATCATTGTAAATACAGTCAGCTATAGGACTATGTAACGCTGCGATGCGGTGAGTAGCGTCTCTTAGACAGCCCCTTCATCACTTTCATTACGTGGCATCTATCTACCTTTTTCTGGGTTGAATCATGACTGGATCGCATGGAAGTAGAGGCAAAGTCAGTATCCATACCGCACTCATTATTCCAGGCAGGGTCAATACGTGCCAGAAAACTCTTTGCAGTGGCTTCTGGGTGTTGCCGGATTGGATACTCGTAACAAATCAAATGCCACCCACATCAATAAGCACAAGACCTGTTCAGGCCCCCCCTTTTGGTAGGCCATGTTCAACGGAAAGAAGGAGCAATCGACTCAGTTGACGAAGGTTGGCGGGGACACCAACCACTATGTTCGAGTGTCTGAACCGCTTCTTTGATCAAAGATAGAATGCTGTCATGTGTTTTCTGACTCGATGCCATGGCCAGCTCAGACTTGGTAACCGAGCTATACCTACCTGCTGTTTGCTCTCTGGGAAGTGACTAAGCAGCTGACAACTATTACACACTCAAGCACCACGGACTTAGCACACTGATTAAGATGATGATGGTTCACACGGCCCTGGCCCTGGCCCTGGCTCCCCAGACAGATGAAGTGACTCCGCATCTTACGAGATGGAGGAACAAGGAAATGTAACAAACCCCATCTCTCATTGGGGTTTACTTGACGAATAAGAGAAAGAGAGGGAAGCAACACGAATCAACAAAGGGCAAGAAAGTGAATACACCAGATGAGAGAAACTGACTAGGAGGTGTTGACCATGGCTAAGTACTTATGTAGGGCAGCAAGGATGGCCAGAATAATGGACCTGGAGAGAAACAGACGTTGTGGCCAGACAAGATATTGGAACATGTCGCCCATTTTGCCATTGTCAACATCGCGGCGGCCTCTGTCAACATGCAGGTGCTCTGAGCAGTCATCTATCTACAGTCACAATCAAGAAAAGAGAACGAGTTGAGTACGCCCCCTTCCCTTATGTTTGCTTCTGACTCATTCTCTAAGGCGGTCGACCGGCTGATAAACAGAGCCCCAAATGAAGAAGTCGATAGACTAAGCAGTGAACTATGCAGTTTCCGAACACATGTTGCCCGCCGTACCCCCTCCCTGAATGGCATACCCCTTCTATCTTTCCGGTGATATATCCCCTTGACAGCTCACGCACCCTGCTAGATAACAAGCAACGTTTAGTTGAGTTTGGTATTTATGACCAACACCAACCAACCGTCACCAAAATACACAAGTCAGAGAGCCGCAAGAACAGCCCAGGCAAAGACTTGAGCACTTTACCTACTCAATCACATTGATATATCACGATCAGATCTTCTCAAATGACGATAAAGAGAGGGGATTTGACGAAACGAAACAGAGGATCACGAGTCCATCCACATGAACTCCAGAAATAGGAGGTCAACCGAGGAATCATACAGAGCTTAGCTCTGATAAACCAATAAGAGTCACTCCTTTCTCTCCATAGACACTGTACACACAACGGCTATATGTGATACCTTATGGCAAGAGGTATCGCCCATTCTCCCTGTACAGCACTTGGTCAACTTTTCCCGTTCATGCGGTGCACTGACACATCCTATTCTGACCCTACCATTCGAAATCAACGTGACTCCCGGTAGAACAAATCAAAGGGAAGCACATTTGGTCACCCTACACCACATATTTAGATGACTGGATAGATAGGCAGGTAGTGGCTCCCGCATAGTTCGAAGAGTTGATTAATAAAGCTACACAGCCCAGGGGTTTAAAGCACAAAAGCATACCACTTGGGCCGGGACAGCCGCCCAACCATGCTTACCAGACGCTTTCTGCGGAACTTGGAACGAACCAAGCGCTGTTATAGTTAACTGCAGGACCACTCAGCAGTACACTCGGTATGCCTAACGTGACGAAATGGGAGCAAGAATAAAGATGGACGAGTGAGTTGCGCAGAGTTCCAATGAATTCCTAGACCAGATTTCTATTGATAGGCAGCATCGTGTAATATCGATGTTACGAAAAAGCCTCAAGCCGGAAAACTCCCTTCCAAGAGATATATATATCCCGCATTGTTGTTAACAAACCAACCATCAAAGAAAAATTCCATTGCATCATATCGCGATATGAGCCGCTATGCTATGCTCTTCACCCCGTTCGCGTTCATACGCTTATCTCCCCCTCTCAATTCCGCAAGTCGACCCCATACTGATACCGGGCTATTAGCCAATCTCCCAAGCCTACGCCGTGGGTTTCTGGCAGCAGTTCGAGGCTGTATTCGAGTGAGGTGGGCATGGCTCTCCCTCTTCGCTTCTACCGCTGTTCCCTGTCTAGATAGGCACTTTGTGTAGAGGAGAGGGCGGATCTTGTTGACTGGGTGCCTCTATGCGGCATCGGGCAGGTCGATACTCTTGGACTCGCCGTCAGCCTCGCCGGACTTGACGGTCTTGCCGGTCTTCTTGATGGTGCGGAGGACAGTCTCGTAGTCGAGGCCGGGCTCGGCAACAACAAGGGCCTCCTGCTTCTCGAGCGAAACCTCGTGCGACTTGACGCCTGTAATTCGCGAAAAAGAGAAAGTTATTAGCGCATGTTACTTTGGATCGGACTTTCCCACCGCCCCGTATCGTGTGCTTCTTGGGTGTGATTGCGCAAAGTGGGAATGGGGAAGCAGAATGACGCCCGATTGGGGAACCAGGGACACATGGGGAGCTTACCGTCGAGCTTCTTCAGGACGCGGTCAATGGCGCCGGAGCAGCCACCGCAGGTCATCTGCACGCCAAACTTGTAGGTGTGGTCAGACATTTTGGTGTTTGTGTGTTGGATATCAAAGAGTATGTGGAGGAAGAAGTGTTGATGTTCGGTGGCTTTCTGGTTGGTTTCCGAATGTATGGTGTTGCGGGGTTGTTCGCAGTGGAAGATGGTATGGTTGGCGACGAGGGAATAGTGGAAATAGAAAGAGAGTTCGTCGAAATGCAGCGGGCACGACCAGGCTCTTTATGCACTTTGAAAAAAGACACGGTTTTCCTCACGCTTTCTATTCCTCTTAGTCTTTACGTGATCAAAGTACAATATGGCGGCAGGCGTATCTCAAAAAGAAAGGCATTAATAATCCGGATGAGCAAGTTTCCAATTCCCCCGTTCCAGTTCCAGCAACAGGAAGGAACAGGGCCCATGCATCCATTCCCCTTCCCCTTTGTGCCCCTCCCCCATCTTCATTAGCCACCCCTCCAAACGATAGTGTTGCTTCATAATCTTGACAGGCCATCATACATAGGAGCACCTGGTTGGTTACCGGCTCCAGTTATCACTAATGGTAATGCGATTGCAACCTACAGAAGCAATACCCTTACCCCGCCATGTGTCTTTGAATCGTGGGGTTAAATACTCCTAGAAAAGGTATACACACCTGCATATAGCAATTAATTTGATGGATGTTATTATGAGTTCAACTTGCAAGTACTGGCCCTATGTGGCTAAATGAGCGCTTCATCTTTAACAATACTACACCTGACAATCTCCGGTGGTTTCGGCCGGGCTCGCTTCTGCGTTGGCTGAGGTTGGTGGTGGAATAATCCTCCGTCCGGAGCACTTAACCTACATATGTATATCTGCTGAAACATGAGCAAGTTTTCGCGATCTGAAACACCCACAGGTCATCGTCCAGCCCTTGCTGTTGTAACAAGACACAACCCAATACTGAGAGAAGTGGTTTCACACAGGTTAATTCTTAATGGCCAAAATAACGTGTTTACCGATTTGGCTAAGCTTGCTTATGTATAATGTGTACATCGAGCATGCATCGTCGCTTGCAAGCTGACACTGCACATCTCACAGGCGCGACCAGAAAGCTTTGTTGATCAAGTACCCACTGACTTTTATGTACAGTAGCTGTCATTGATAGTACCAGACGGAACGGGCCGGTATCCGGTGGATCGATAGCCCGACTTATGCCCCGTCAAGTTCTAAATTGGGAGCAAGTAGCAAAAGGGGCCAGTATAGGTGATTTTCGTTAATCATTGCCTTATCTATATTCGGGTCTGTCCACTACGTAATTCGGGAAGGTTTGTCCGCTTATCGTGCAGGCTCCAGATGAGGCATGTCGTCATCATCATCGTCTGGATCCCTCTGCCTCGCGCCTCCCGAAGCTTGTGGTTGAGTAGCCTCTGCTATCAGTGGCGGCAGTTCGTCCTCCTCGTCATCGCTAGGCCAACCACCCGGGCCCATGTACCTCAAATCGTCGCTATCGCTGTCGTCTCCATCGTGTAGTGTTCGTACAGGCCAAATCATACCCATCAGGTTTTGCCAGAGTCCGGCTTGTTGGGCATCCTGTTCCGGTTCGCCTTCTGCAATTCCATCCCCACCGAGCACGTCTGCGTCTTGGCCGTTGTGGCCAAGGGCTTCCTCGAGAGCTTGACGGACTTGTTCGGGAGCGCCATCTCTAATGACTTGTTGCAGCATTTGTTCCAGTTCGCGGCGACCGACACCGTTTGGCATAGGACCCAGCATGGGATTATCAGTGGCACCGCTGTCAGGAGTCCATTGCACTTTTTGAGTTTCATAACTGAATATGTTTTCTTCGTGGGCCGGTGGCAACGGATCGAAATCCCAATTCGGGAAACTGTGTAGCATCCCATCGGGTACCAAACCCATGAGAGCAGGCGTGTTGTCCAGGTACACAAACCGGCCAACATTACGTCCCGCGATAGGCGGAGGTGCAAGGGCATCCATTGACGGTTTCTGAGCCGACGTAGCAGCTTCTTTCAGCAGTCCGATTGCTTGGGTATTGTCCCAAAGAGGCTTTGTCTGGTGGATATAAAGCTCCGTGAATAAGTTCTCGTGCTCATCTCTAGCCTCGATGCCCCAAATAGCACGTGGGACATCGAGACCCAAGGCCTTGAACAACGAGCTGTATAGCCACGGGAGACGCTCCATACCCTCGACCAAGAGGGCTTTAGCGCCCGCGTTGTCTTTCTGCTGCAAACGTGCAAGCACTAGAGTCTGGCGGATATAGTCTTGCGCCGTATCGCACTCGTCTAACGCTGCCGAATCGCAAAAGTCTATTAACCATTTCGATTCATGGGCGCGGATGGCCAATGGGTGCATGAAGTGAATTACACCATAGGGATCGGCCAAGTCCATGCTCAGTATCAACTTGGTCCATTCGAGGGCTGTTCTGTAAGTGCCTTTCATGACCAAGCTCTTCAGGTAGTGGTATCCAGCAAGCCAGAATTGCCTGTTTTCAGGCCTCCGGAAGTCCAGCCGCGCCTTGCCTTCTACTAGCTTTTGGCGGAACGTAGAGATTGAGACGCGGCCCAGGGTGAACAGAGCACGCTCACACAGATCCGCAGCCAGAGACGAGTTCTGATCCTGTTTTGCAATTTTGCTGACTTGGATCAACGAGGAAACGTGGTAGGGGTGACGGTGCAAGAAATGCACCAGCTGCATGGGCTCGTACATCTGTGCAAGGGCGAAGAACTGGCGCTCTAGGTTGTTGTAGTTCTGGTCGTGTGCGAAGCCGAACTCGACAGTGCCACACTTTGTTTCTATTGTTCCGTCCTTCACCTGCTTCATCGTAAGCCCGTCTGTAGCTGCTCTTGGCCACGTCTCTTTGCCTGACAAGAACGGATTGCGACGGAGGGTGATCTCGGGCAGAGACTTTCCCGGAACACCTCTGAGGAAAGTCTCCAGATCTACATTCTCTCTCATCTGGCGCTGGTTTCGACGATGGTTGCGGTTCATCTCGTCTTCTTGCTCTTCCATCTCTGCTGCCACCATCGCTTCACGGCCGAAAAGGGTGCGCATCTCGTTGATGGCCCGGAGGTGAACGGTGTTAAGGCTCAGCAGCTCACAGATACGCTCGTAGGGTTTCGCAGCTGCAGAGGTGGCAGGCCCAGAAACGGGATCATCCTTGGATGACTTGGCCACCAAGTTGAGTTCGCGGAGCGCACGGTCAATCTCGTCGACATCGTCGGCTGCGGCGGTCGCCTTTTTACCAGACTGAACATTCTTGTTACTGGTCTCATCCACTGGCTTCTTGGCCTTCTTCTTCTTCTTTTTGCTCTTCTTTGAGGTCGGCTTAACGACTTCTACTATTTCCGGCTCCTCCTCTGGGGCTTCTTCTTCCTTGTTGTCGCCATCATCGGAGTCGTCCTCATCGGCACCACCCAAAGCTGCGAAGCCAGAGAAGAAGCTTGGCTTGGATTTCTGTACCGGTGCTTCCTCGCTCTCAGAACCACTTTCTTCTTGCGTGCGCGCTTGCAGCTGTTCCAGCTCTTTCTGCTTTTGCAGCTTGCGTAACTGCCTGCTTGACATGGTCGCGATATCGGGAGCGTGATTTGGACAATTCGTAAATGCTGGTCGTCATCCGAGTCTCACAACAGGACATAACACATAGTAGAAGTGGGAGGAGTTGCAATATGTAGTGGTGTTGTGGTGGGGTAGATTGCAGTAAGGCATCCGGTGTGCGTCATACTGCGAACAAAAAAAGTGTCTGGGTTAGGTTACTAAGCTATGCGCCCTGCACTATTTCCTACCTACCTACCAGCCGGAAACGACTGATCACACACGTACATGTACTTAGATTGTTACTGCTGAATCATGATGCCTTCCTCGGGGTACCTACGAAATACGGGATTACCAGGATTGCACTTACATGCAGCTTGCTGCCCGCATTTGTGGGTAGTGTGGCTGGTGGCAAGCACGAGGTAGGTACTGGCACAGTAGAGATGGACATTGTGTTTCAACCGTAATATTGTTATTCCTGACGAGTCAGCCCCTATCGAAGTGTAAATGAAAAAAGTCATTCAAGTGGCCCGAAGACGTCCATGAAAGCAACCCGATTGTTTGCATTCTGGCAATTGTTGATTTGTGCTATTTTTGACACTCCCATCATCCGTAACTCGCAGCCCAAATTGAATGGCAGACTGGTACACAGCTTAGGTAGCCAGGTAGCCTACCTCCTAACTTTAGCATGCATTTGGTTGGAGCTGAGTGCTGATTGATTGTGCCAATTAGTGTAGGCTTTTTTCAATTTTGTGGTGGGGCCGCCCCAACCACCAGCCCACGGAAAGAACAGAACTTCTTTCATTTCTTCCACTCATCAGCCTCTCCCAGCTCCAGATGTATCCACACGGGCTTCTCTGATTTTCCCACACCACAAACTCTGTCTTTTCTATTCTGCTTTCCTACATTTTCACTCCCTCCTCCCATTCATACAAATCGCGCTCCGTTGCGCATTCAGATTTTGCAAAATGTCTGAATTCTTGGGGTATGTGTCTTCACATCAACATAGCATAGCATAGGTTGTTGCTGGTGTAGCTTGCTACATCCGCCTCCGCATCGTCAGCCATCTATCATGGAGCTCACCGTGTAGCTTTACGAGCAATTGGTGGCATCGATGCTGACTCCATCATTGCAGTTCGCGCATATCACTCATCTCAAAGAGTGATATCAGGTTAGTCCTTCCTCCCCGCCGCTATCTGCTCCCCGACTTTCAACTGACCGCTCGCCACCATTTTAGGTACTCGGGAATACTACACGAGATCAATTCGGAAGAGTCGACAGTGTCTCTCGAGAATGTTAGATCATATGGTACCGAGGGGCGCAGAGGCAACCCCGAGGAGGAGCTTCCGGCATCAGATCAAGTTTACGAGTATATCGTCTTCCGTGGTAGCGATGTGAAGGATCTACGCATCGAGGAGGGACCTGGTTCCAAAGAGAACAAGCCTCCCACTGTGCCGGACGACCCTGCCATTGTCGGTGTAAGTTTTGGCCCCATCTTCTACACCTCTCTACCAACATCAGCTTCATATGATGAAACATTTCGGATGTAAACCTATAACTTGACGGAATTGCGCAAACAAACTCCATGTCGATATTTCCGTTGCCTTCCTTCTGATCTACGAAGCAAACCTTTTCCATACAAGCACAGCAACCACCTGGGCCCTGAATACATTGCTAACATAGATCACCTGCTGCTTAGGCTCGTGCTCGTCCCATCGGTCCTGCTGGCCCAGCTGGCCCCCAAGGTCCTCCTGGTCCTCCTAATGCCGGTCCTGGGCCTAACAGCCAAGGTGGTTATCCGTCGCCGTTCCAGCAACCACATGGACCTGGCTTTTTTCCTCCCCCCTGGCCCCGGCGCTTGGGGTGGCCGCGGTGGCCCTGGTCCTGTCCCGGACCCGAGATTTGCTGGCATGCACTACCCTCCTCCTCCCGGCTGGTTCCCTCCTGGCCAAGGCTTCCCGCCTGGTCCCGGCCCGTGGAACAACTTCGGTTACCCTCCCGGACCGCATGGTCCTCCTGGCGCACCAGGCGCTCCCGGTGCGCCTGGTCAAGGCATGCGTGGAACACCACAGCAGGATAATAAGCCTACACCAATTGGTGCGGGACCTGGGGCTCCTCCTGGCATTGAGAGACCAAAGCCAGCTGGAACCCCCCAACAAGGCGAGGCAGCATCCGAACAAAAGGCTCCTACTCAACTGCCCCCTGGATCTGCCCCAGCTCCCACTCCACCTGTCGAGTCGAAGCCAAGTGTAGAGGAGGTAAGAGCTACTGCGCAGTCGCTCAACAACAACGGTCCTGCTAAGGTCGCTCAACAACAGAAGAATGTTCCTACAGGACCGAGAAACAACAACCGGGTGACACCGGCTGTTCCTTTCACTGGTGCTCAGAAGGCAGGTCCTTCAGGGCAATCTGCACCTCAGATCACTGCTGCTGCGGCCTCTATTAAGCCCGCGTCAACGGGTAATGCCCCTGCGTCTGCTGCAAGCATTCGTGATGCGACCCAGCAGGCGAAGGATGCTGTGGCTGTAGCGATGGCTAAGCTGGGGAATGCATCTGCGACTCCTGGTGCTGGGCAGCCAGCGGCCAACGGAACTGGAAATGCCATGGACAATCTCACCAAGAAGGTTAACGAAATGAGAGTTAATGCTACTACTTCTACTCGAGGTGGGCCTAGTGGCCGAGGCCGTGGCAGGGGCAACCGCGCTGGAGGAGCTGGCAAAATCGACGTCCCTGAAACCGATTTTGATTTCCAGGTGGCCAATGCCAAGTTCAACAAGCAAGATCTTGTCAAGGAGGCAATTGCTGGCTCACCTCTGGGTGAGACACCGAATGGACCGGGACTTGACCCTGAGGTCGAGGAAGCGGATGAAGAGCCTGCCCCCGCCCAGGCTTACAACAAGACACGGTCATTCTTTGATAACATCTCGAGCGAGTCCAAGGAGCGATCCGAAAGCGGTGGTCAGAAGCCTGGTGGCCGTGAGTGGCGCGGTGAGGAGCAAAGAAAGAACATGGAAACATTTGGACAGGGCAGTGTTGATGGTGGCTACCGATCTTACCGTGGTAGGGGCCGCGGCCGTGGTCGTGGCGGCCCCCGTGGAGGTGGCCGTGGCTTCAGCCGAGGCGGTTTCCGACCCAGAGGTGGAGAAGCCCAGGGCCCGGCCCAGTAATGGTCTTTTGAGGCATTGCATACTCAGCGATACCGCATACCTACCTTTCAGTCTTACTGTACAGTGTGTAAAATATGGCATGGACGCAGCAGGAGTGGCAACAATCTGAGAAGGGCTCAGACCGATTGTCAACTTACGAATGATCAATGAGAACCAAACAAGGCGTTAACGATGCTTACGAGGAGTTGTCACGGATCAATCATAAAAGCGAGGCTTGGGAAGCCTTGGAAACTTGGGGGAAAGCATATGGTTTAGGAGCGAAAGTGCACTGATACCAACTTGATTTCCCTTGCTTGTCAAGGAACGGCAGGCACATCACGGATAAATCAAGTCCATCAGATAGTCTTGATGCACACAGCCAACTAGCGCTTTGTGCATAGTTGAGTGAAGCCACCACAGTGGTTAATACAAGCGCCATATCAAGCTATATCGTCTGTTCTTTATTGACTTGATGATGATAACTACAACTTTGTCTTTGCTAACTCAGAATCGTAATGTAAGCCAGCTTTTAGGAGTGGGCTATGCCCAATGCCAGCCAAACTGCACATCATGAACTATTCAACTAACCTTTGATAGTACTGCAAAAAATATGAAGTGAAGTTTGCCATGCATAGCGCTGGCTTACAATGATGTCTGCTCAATCACGAGTGCTGAGTTGGAGGGCTGGAAACAAACCAGGGTATCTCTTTCGTTCACATCATCCAAACTACATGTAAGCAACCCCCCAGATGAGCTATGTACAATTTCCTACTTGTGCATATCAAATACCTTTTTCAGTCAATAAACCCTGTCTGACCCCAAGCATGATTGCTGCAGTCTCTTCAAACTTTTGCCCAGTTGAGCATATCATAAGCAATCATCAGCTCTTGTACTCTTACAGCCCGTGCTACAGTCGCTGGCGGCACTATTCCATTTCCTCGTCCGAGTCAGAACCGGAGCTACTGGTGGTGTCGTCTTCCGGGACCAGCCCTATGTCGCTTCCCAACTCCTCCTCGGCATCGTTGTCGTCCGCGATCTCGCCTTCTTCTTCACTCGAGCCGTACTCCACTAAGACTTCGCCTTTGCGCTTTTGCGGAACCCAAACGCCCCCTCGAGAGTTGCTGCTGCTATTGTTATTATTGTTGTTGTTCTTGGTAGGCCGGTTCGCCCGTCGGTAGCCCGGCGGGAGGCGCATACCGGCTGGCGTGACGTAGATGGAGGGGAACTCTAGCACTTCCAGGCCGGACAGCACGGAGGCGAGGGTCTCGTCCGGGTGAATGGGTATGAGCTTCTGGTCCTCGCGCGAAGGCGTCCCGGGCACGTGGTAGTAGAACTGGTATTCGTCCTTGGTGGTCTCGGCGCGCATTTGCCGGTCGCTGGTCTTCTTGGGACCCCCTACCATCATCCTATGCCAGCAGCCGTCCTTCCCCTGGACGGGTGCTGCCACCGCGGCCCATGTCGAGTTCTCCCAGTCTTGGCCGCCGGGAATGGCATTACTATCGTTCGTATCATCATCCTCCACCTCCGCTGCGTCGTCGCTTTGCTTTTGTTTCCTTTCTTGTTCTTTCTCCTTCTTGGACATTTGCGATCGCCGGAGGAATTCGCGGCAGTCGGCGTAGCCAAGGTAAATGGGCACACTGTCGAGGGTCTTGTTGAGCAGCTTTTCGGGCTGGAGAGTGGAGTTCTCGGTGGAGGTAGACGGGTCGAAGAAGCACCACTCAACCTGCCAGTTAATGGTCTGCGTTCGCTTGTTGAAGGATGTCGTGTTGTTTTTCGGCCTGTTCATGCCGTAAGGTTGATGCTTGACGGTGATGTCCAGCGCCCGTAGCCGGCCGAGCGCCGCCCTCGCCCACGATCGCGAACCGCCGTCGAGCGTTGTGCGGCCCCGGCTCTGTCCCTTGTTCAACCGTGCTTTCTTGTGCGGAGGCCCATGATGGGATCGGTGGTCGTTTTGCTGCTGCGATAGGTCGGGCAAGATGCCCCGTTCGTGGATCAGTAGCTTTTCCGTCTGCTCGAGCGACCGCTCGATCTTGGTCAGGAAGTTGTAGTCGTGGTCGATGCCGGCATCGGTGCGCAGCTGGGACGGCGGCATGTAGACGGTGGGATCGCGCTCGCCGTTGCACGAGGACCATTTCTTGTGCTTCTTGACGCAGGGGAGCGAGCAGGTGTTGGCGTGGCATCGGGGGCATTTGTACTTAGGTTCGCGCATGTGGCAGATGCCGCAGAGCGAGGTCAAGAGAGGGTCGGCCATCGTTTTGTGTGGTGGCTGGAGTGATGGCCGTGTATGGCGACTGGGGTAATAACAAAGGCTATCAAACAATTCACTGGTCCGTTGGTTCAACGTCGAATTAGAATTGTTCCAGTGCTAATATGGACTGCTTGGGTTTGGAGATACCAAACGTTGAAGGTTACTTAGGTACTGGACTTTTTTCTGGGTAGCACCTTAATCTAATCCGATGGCCCCACTGTTCGTCGCGCTGGTGCAGCAAACATTAACGGAAGTCGTTCCGCTGCCAGCAAGAGTATGTATGATCCGTCCACTCACCACTCACTCAATGCAACTACGGGGTATACCGGTACCAGCAAATTGTGTAATCCAAGCACTTACGGACATATTCTACCTGCAATATCGTAGACCCGGGTTGTCTGCATATCCGGCCGGCTCTCAACTATCTACCAGGTTTCCTCTGATTCATCATCATCGTCATACATATTCGCACTATTCGATGGCCAGTGAACCCGAGATGAAGGTCGACCCCTCCAGAGCTGCAGCTCTGATATCCCAGCTCAATGGAATAAGCGAGCGGGTGGCAGCAGTAGCCAAGGGCAGGAATGTAGGTTAGCAAACAAGACAGCACCCATACATAAAATACCACTGAAGCCAACCCAGCCGAGAAACAGACCATCTGAACTGACCCTTTGACGCACTCACACTCAGGTTCGCCTAGTCGCAGTTTCGAAACTGAAGCCCGCCAACGATATCCTGGCGTTATGTCACCCGCCGACCTCTCACCTGCATTTCGGCGAGAACTACGCTCAGGAGCTGAGTCAGAAGGCAGAGCTCCTACCTAGAAGCATACAGTGGCATTTCATTGGTGGTTTACAGTCAGGTAAGTAATGTTCAGTGTGCAAAATCCCTAGAAGAATCGGTACTAGGACTGTCTAGCTTGTATGCTAATGACGTTTACAGGACACTGCAAGAGCCTGGCCAAGATCCCCAACTTGTTCTGTGTCTCGAGTGTTGACACCACCAAGAAAGCAAATGTCCTTAATGAGCACCGCGGGAAGCTCCTCGCCACAGACCCAGAGGCCCCTAAACTGAATATCCACGTCCAAGTCAACACGTCGGGCGAAGAGTCCAAGTCCGGCTGTCCTCCGGGGCAAGAGACCGTTGCTCTCTGCAAACTGGTCGAGGAGTCGCCCAACCTTAACCTCTTGGGCCTTATGACTATCGGCGCTATCGCTCGAAGTGTGGCTACGACCGCTGAGAACGAGAACGAGGACTTCACGTGCTTGCGGGAGCAGCGCGACTTGGTCGTCAAGGAGTTGGGGCTGGACAGGGAGCTGGAGCTGAGCATGGGCATGAGCGAGGACTTTGAGGGCGCAATCGCCATGGGCAGCCGTGAAGTGCGGGTAGGTAGCACCATTTTCGGAACGCGAGGACCGAAGAGCGAGGCGAAAATTACACTATAAACACTGTTGCCTTGAAATAAACCCAAGTTTTCCGTACCAACCAATGCACTTGCTTTGTGATCTGCGATAATGTTGATACGACAGCAAAGATGTGGCGCTCATTCTGCAGCATTACAGTGCATTAGAGCTTTTACAGGTGTCGATCACTGGAGCCTGACGCTGTTTGTAGGCACAAGAGATGATCAAAACGATGCTGAGGCCACCGGTACGTATGGGAACGAGAGCCAGATTTCGTAATCAAATGGAAAAAAGGGAAAAGGAAAAAAAGGGAGGGCAAAATAGAAAAGCTGCTCTCTACGGGACTCAATTGGAAACCAACCCAAAAAAAAGATACGAGGTGGTTGTTGGAACGGGCATCCACATCCGAACGCTTCATCTTTCCATTAGGCTAACTACCGCATGTAATACTCTAATGATGCTACCTCTTAAGGGGATCTGGGGCCATTGGGCTTAAGTATTGAGTGTTGAAGCCGCTTTTCGCTCAAAGTTGAGTTGCAATGGTGAGCGGGAAGAGGGCGGAAGGTTTACGCGTCACTGGTTTACCTAAAGCTACCTCGAGCATACGTAGAGCCACCACACTTTTGCATGGTCAACGTAAAGATTATCCACGTATATGGGAGAAGGGGGTTGCTAGAAGCTCGTTATAAATCAGTGGTATAGCATAATCGCGCAATTCGGCCAGATGGTGGTTCACCGGATGCAGAAAAAGGGTTTACGAATGTATAACGCAAGAAGATGGCTGGAATGAGTTAATACATGATACATCCCAGGTATACACCTTTTTCGAGGGGCTCAACAATGATATGAAATCAATTGAGATTTCCCGACAATGGGGGATAGGGTTTCATACCCGATAGAGGGTGGCCAGGAACCCAGCCGGACTAGAGTGACATCCTATAGGAGCAAGCAGCGACAACTGCTAAAGATACAACTTGCATAGACTGACAGACTCTGGTGTAAGTGGCTTCTGTGATGCGTTGCAGGTCTCTCTGTGAGCTTAAGAATTCCATACCTGAGGGATGTAATGGGCCCATAGAGGGATACTGAGCAAATAGACATCAAGCATCGGTTCTCTTCCGTCGGAGCCCAACGAGGATCGAGTGATAGTGATCTCGATCAAGTGCATCGGCCATGCCTTGACTAAAATGTGCTTGATACGGACAACTGAAAGCTAGACCATGCGGGTTTCCCTTATTGATTAGGCATGCGCAAGTTGATATAGTAAGCATATACAGTTCGCAGTCACTTCACACTCAGGGGTTCACCCGACAGAGCGACTTGATCACCGGTATATTGCAGGTAATATCATTAGAATTACAAGACCCATAGATGTATACCAACTTGCACTGTTTAACCCCTCAAAAGGGGCTGGGTGTAAATGCTGACAAACCCACAAAGGTCTCTCAGATGAGGGACCAGTCTTGCTTTCGGACGTCGACGAGATTCTCAAGAGTATAACCAGCCATCGAGATCGAAATCTGCCCAGGACTATCGTCTCTTCTTCGAGCCTTTTTAAGACCCCTATATTATTATCCAGCAACCTTGGCATGAGCTAAGACAGTGGGTGGATATAATAAACCTTGAATTAATAATATAAAGACGTAATAGAGTCTTTTTAAAAATCTAAAGTTAAACGCGAAAAATATTATTTAATATAGCTACTTTATAATATATATATAATTACCCCTTTAATTAATTATTTATTAATAAAGAACGCCTTTATATTTTAAATTATAGTGATATAATACGCTAGTCCGTGCCTATTAGCGTTACATTAATGTGGATTAAGCCCCGCTCCTATACTTATTTCAGGTCCTAATCTAGCTCTAGCTGGATCTACCTTTTTTCTTTTTTTTATCGTAAATTATATTATTTTAGGTATTATTTATAGCTTTACTTTATTAGATTTTAATTCCGTAACTATTTATAATCGTTAATTATATTGCTTAATAAAGCGTTATTCTACCTTTAATTCTAAATAAATTAATATCGATTTTATTACGGCGCGAAAAGTAATAAACTTTAAACCGCGTACTAAAAGCTTTAATATATAATTATAAAAACCGAACTTAATTAACCTTTATCGCGAATATTATAATACGCGATAAAAATAACCGCGTTACCGCGGTATATATTAAAAAATAGGTTTAATTTAATATTAATATTTAAAAGAAGTTTACTAGATTTCGTATTCCCCGTAACGTTATTAATCTCGGTCGCCGTTCTTATAAACGATTTAGTATTAACGACTTTAAAAATAATTAAACTTTTAAAAGCTTTAACGATAACCCGATCGACGAAGATGCTAACCGAATTTATAAGGAGTTTAAATAATAATAAAAGGACGCCTATAGATTCCGATATATTATAAATATTAACGAATTAAACGGCGATAATTTATAATTCCGTTTTAATTAATATTTTAATATATATATATATAATAATAATAAGCCCGCTTTCCCTTTTTCCCTTTAAATTAATCCCGGTATTATTAAATAACTTATTAAAAATAGCCTTATTATAATAAAGGAGTTTAAAAATATATATAATAATTTAGAAGAGTTATTTTAAGAAATACGATTTATTATTATAATTATTAATACCCGGACTATATAAGTTATTAATTTATATTAATATATAAAGTTACTTAATTTTTAATAAGAATCTATCGTTTCTTAAGTTAAATACTTCGCCTATTTAATTAAGGAATAAGTATATTAATTTATCGAGGGTAATAATTTAATTAAAGATTAATATAAGATAAATAGTTTAAATTTAAAGATTATTTCTTTAAAGGATCGTTTTTAAGAGATAGGTTAAGAATTCGGTTAATATTAAACCTAGATTTAAGAAAAGATATTTATTATTAAGGATTTTACGACCGATTTTATTAAAGTTAACGTAAACGTTATTAACCTTTAAAAGGAATTATATAATATTAACGCGGCCGTTATTTAACTCGTATAATCTCGCCGTGCCGATATTCCTTTAATTATTATTAATATCGGAGGTACTTATTATAAGAAAAGCCGTAAGGTCGAGGTTAATAATTTTTACGGTAATAAAGATAAGGATAAAGTCCCCTTTAAAATTTAATTTTATTAAATTAAAAATATACGTTTTAAAAATGCCGATTATTTTATTATCGAGTCCTAGGTATTTAGTATTATCCGTAATTATATTAAGGGACCCGCTGCTTTAAAGCTCTTTCCTTTCCTTTATAATAATTATTTAAATTAAATAAAGATACCCGACGAACTTTTAAATTATTTATAAAATCGTTATTTCGATTATACTTTACGCGAGAAGGTTAAAAAGGAGTATAATTAATTAGAAATAATTTCTTTAACTAAGTATTAAAAGTTCCTTTTAAACTTTATCTAATTAATTAAAGAAAAGAAACTTCTTTAGACTTCTTAAAAGGAGGCCTTTTATAATAAATTTATATTATAAACTATATTAACTACCTCTATTTAATATTTCAATAAAAATATCGACTTTAATATATATATTAAATATTATTAATAGATTATTTAAAGTTATATTAACGTTAACGAGAAAAAGAAACGTATTAAAAAAATAATAACCTTTATTAACTTTAAGAACGATAAAAGCGATAAAAATAATAGGAACTCCGGTTCTAAGAATAACGGAAATAATAAATTATCGTTTAAATTAACCTTTATCCCGATCTCGATTAAAATATATCCCTTACCTATTATTATCGAGAAGATTTAAAAATTAATTTAAGAGAGATAATACTTTAACTATTATTAAACCGGTTATTAAAAGAATAAATACCCTTTAAATCTCTATAATATTAATAGAAAGAAACTTACCGATATTAATAAGATTTATTAATATTATAAAACCCTCGTCGATTTCTTTTCGAATAATTAGAAGCTTAATTAAGCTTTTATTAAACTTAATAAATTAAAAGATTAATCTTAAGGAACGAGAACTCCCTTTTAAAATAAGTATTAATTAGTATTAAGAATAATTTAATAATAATATTATTTAATTTTCTATAACGATTAATTAGAGGGTCCTTATTAACTTTTAGATATATTATAAGTAATAATAAATTATTATTATTTATAAATGTAACGCTAGCTAATATAGGAGTAATTAATTATTTATTTATTAACGTAAAGTTTATAAATAAATTAATTAAATAATTAAGAACCCGGCGCGAGATCGGATTCTAACTTTATAAGATTAAAGGGTTTAAGGGAAAGCTTTCTTAATATATTAATACGGTATTAATTATTAATATATATATTTATTATTAGAATATTAAGCTGGTCCCTTTAATAGTAATTAATATAAATTATAATATAATTATTAGGTAGAAATAGTTTAAAGAGTATAATATAATTATTTGTTTAAATATTCAATATTTCGATTACCCGGACGATTAAATTTTAATTATAAATATTAATATTCTTATAAATAATTTTAATAAATTACTTTATTACTTTTCTTTTTAAAAGGATATAGACGCCTAGGATAAGGCGTTTAATATTTAAATTAAAGGGGATAAATAAAAAAGGGACGGCTGTCTCTTTTAATTAAGATTTTATTTTAAGGAGGGGGAAGAAGTTAGAACGAATATTAAGATTTTAGCTCCGATTTTTAGAGATATTAAAATCCTTTTATATACGATATATTAATTAGACGTAAGGTTAAATAAAATATAATATAACCTTAATAATAAATTAAGGATTAAGGAACTGTTTTATATTTATTCGTTATTAAATTTAAAACTATAGGAATTATATTATAATAAAAAGGATATATAAAAGCAATACCGTTTATTATACAACGTTTCCGGATAATATAAATAATAAGTATTTAACCTCGCGATTATCGGCGTTAACGGATTTTATAAATATATAAAGAAGGATAATTATTAAGTTATTATAGTAATTTTATATAAGATTAATTAATTTATTTAGGAGAAATAAATTTTTTAAGATAATTCTTTATTAGAAAATAAAGATAAATTATATCGTAAGGTAAAGGAGATAATCCCGAAGGTATATAAGGATTATTATTATATTTTTAATAAAGTTTAATCTAATAAATTGGTTAAATATCGCGGTTTAATAAATTATAGGATCGAATTAAAGGAAGGAATTAAATCGGATAACCTCGGTTATAGCTTATTTTATAAAATATTTTTAAAAAAACTAATTATAATTTAGAAATATATTATTAAGAACTTATAAAAAAGCTTTATTATATTTAATAATATATTATAAGTTATATTAATATTAATAGCTTTAAAGGGAGATAGCGGCCTCTAATTTTATATAGATTTTAGGAAATTAAATATTATTATTAAAAAGGATTAATATCCCCTCCTATTAATTAAAAAGACTTTTAATTAAATTTCTTAAATAAGGATTTATATAAAGATCGATATATATTAAATATTTTATAAAATTCGTTTAAAGGAGATAGACGAGGATTTTATAATGTTTAAGATTAGATATAAGGTATATAAGTATTAGGTATTTTTATTTAAATTTATAAATAAATTATTAACTTTTTAAAGGTTTATAAACGATTTATTAAAGGAGTACTTTAATAATTTTTATTATATATATATTAATAATATCCTAGTTTATTTAAAAGACCTATTAAAATATAAAATATATATTTAGAAGGTATTTTAAAAGCTTTTAAAGGCTGGAATTTAAATAGATTTTAAGAAATACGAATTTAACGTAATAAAGATAAAATACTTTAGTTTTATTATTTAAATTAATAATATTACGGTCGACCCCGGGAAGGTTATCGTTATAAAGGATTAGATATAGCTTACGAGCGTTAAAGTAATATAATTATTCCTTAAATTTTATAATTTTTATTAGAAATTTATAGAAAATTATAATAATATAATTAAACCTTTAACCTTCTTTATTAAGGCCGATTAATTATAGGATTAGGGCCTCGATTAATAGAAGGCATTTAATAATTTAAAAGCTGCTTTATTATAAGCACCTATCTTTATTTATTTTAATTATAAAAAAGAAATAAAATTAGAAATTAATTTTTCCGATTTTATAATAACCGGAATATTTTTATAGAAATAAGGCGATAGAGATTAGTACTTTATTAAATATTATTCCGAATCTTTTTAAGGTTTAGAATTAAATTATTTAATTTATAATAAAGAAATGTTAGTTATAATAAGAGGACTTTAATATTAACGAGCTAAATTTATAAGCTTTTAACGCTTTAAGCCTTTTACAATTATTACCAACTATTATACTTTTAAATATTTTAATATTAAATAATATTTTAATTCTTAATAGATATATTGGATAGAAATCCTAACGTAATATTATTTTATAACTATTTATTAATTTAAGAAAGATAATATAATTACCGATACGTTATTTTAAAAGGTAAAAGAATTAAGAATTTTAAAGGTTAAAAGAGAGAGCGAGGTTTATTAAACGATTTTTAAACTTTTAAACTTTACGTTAAATTTTAATTTTAAGATAGGCGGTTAACCGGATATTATATTATTAAATAATAATATTCCCCCATTAGACTTTTTTAGAATTTTGTTAATTAATATATTTTTAAAAATAAATTAATAAGCGATAAATTTTAAAGTTTTTTAAGGAAAGGTTTAATTAGAATATAAGGATTTTAAGTTAACGAATAGATTACTTTTATATAAAGGAAGGTTAATAGTTTTAATAATTAATAATTTTAAAATAAAGTTTATTAAGGATATTTATTATTAAATTATTATTATATATCTAGGAATAAATAAGATAAGGAAATTAGTTATTAAAGGTTATTAATAGCTGGGTATAATAAATAATTATAATATCTTTATAATAAATTATATATATAGATTTTTAAAGGTTTTAAAGATAAAGATCTTTAAGAAATTCTAGCCGTTTTTTATATTAAATTAATTTTAATAAAATATTATTATGGACTTTAAAGTTATAACTTTTTTAAATAAGGATATGGGATATAATATAGTTATAATTATAATTAACCGATTGATAAAGCGAAATTAGATTATATTGTATTATAAAAGCGTCGGTATAAAAGAAGTAATTAAAATATATTATTAAAGGCCATTCCGAGTTTATAGATTATTCCGAATTGTTATAAATAATAAAGGTATATAATTTATTTCCTTATTTATAGATAAAATATATAAGATTTTAGGTATTAAATGGATATTTATTTTAATAGTTTATTACGATATAATAGGATAAGTAGAAATTATAAATGGGTATATAGATTAATAATTACGACCTTTCTTTTTTTATTATTAAAATAATTAAGTAAACGCTTTATTAATTTTAAATTATATTTAAATTACGATTCTTTATAAATTGTTAGGAGGAATAATACCTTTTGAAGTAAAGCGAGGTTTTAAATTATAAATTTATTTTAATTAGGAGAAAAGGATTAAGAACCTTTAGGGCCTGCTTTTAAATAAGAAAATAAATTAGGAATAGGTATAATTAAATGTTTAAATAATTAAAGAATATATTAAAACCGCGAGATTTATTTTTATTTCGATTTAAAGTCGTATAAAAAAATAGGTGAATTATTATTAGAAAGAGTTTAATTTTAATATTAATAATCGAGTATTCGTTAAAAGGGTTATAAGATTTGGAATAAATTAATTAAATAATAAATTAACGTTCCTATATATTTAATAATTATTTCGAATCCTTTTTTATAATAATTATATATATAAATTAGATATTCTTTATTTTTAATTAAACGATATTTATTATATTAACCGATTATTTAAGAATTCGGATAACCCCCTTTTTAAATAAATTCCCGAGCGATCGAATATCGAAGTTATAAACTTTAACGATTTTAAATAATTAAAATATTAAATATTACGAGTTAAGGTATTACGGACTTATTATAAGAAGCTTTAATATAAGGTAAATTAAATCGGATAAGAAAACGATAATATATAATATCCGGCTTCCGATTTTAAGAATTTTATAAATAAGTTAAAAGAATATTATTATTAAAACTTAAACGAGGCCGGCTTGCCCGTTAAATTAACCGAATAGAAATACATCGTTAAAGAGGATTGTTTTAATAACGATTACTTCGATAACGAAATCCTTATATTAAAGGAAGTCTAATATTTAATATAAAGGAGAATTAAATAAATAATATAAATAGATTAATTAAAGTTAGGAAGAAAGGAGCGGTTAAAGGTTTATAAAAGCTATAATAAAAGGATTTTATATAATAAGGTATAAAGAAATTTAATTATAATATTATAGGAATTAAGGTTTTATAATTAAGCGGTTAAGTAAATACCCGAAGCTATTCTTACTTTAATTAGAAAATACCTATATTTAAATCCTTATTAAAATTTCGACACGCCACCTTTTTATAAAGGGGGGTAATAATATAATATATTAATCTATATTTATTAGCATTACGTTAATATAGATTAAGCCCCGCTTTTATATTTATTTTAAATCCTAATTTAATTCTAGTTAGATTTATCCTTTTTTCTTTTCTTTATTATAAATTACATTATTTTAGGTATTACTTATAGCTTTACCTTATTAGATCCTGATTCTATAATTATTATAAAATTATATATCTGTATTTATTATTGTTTTAAATGAATTTTCCGTTTTCCTTTTGTTTTTTTAATCTATTTTAATAATTTATATTTATACTTTATTTAAAAAAACCCTTTCTTTATTTCTATATAACGCGAACCTATTAATATTTATAAACTTTTTAAATTAATTTAGTTTAAATATTATTCGGTATATTATTTCCTTTATTATATTATTCCTTTCTTTTTAAACGTTTCCTTAATTAAAAATACTTCTTAATTTTAATAGAAGGTCCAGGTATTATTATAAATAAAAGATTTAAATCTTTTTAAAATTAAACTCTTTTCCGTTACTTAATCCGGTAATTTCTTATTATATTAAATATAATAGATCTATAAATTCCTAAAGGTTTATATATAATTATTAAGGAATATTATTAATTTCTTAATATATATTAGCTATTTTTTAAAGAGTATTATTTAATTCTTTACAAATATTATTAAAATCTTAAATAATTGAATTTAATTGCTAAAAAGTATTAATAAGTTCTTAATAGGTATTATTAAAATTATAAAGGGCGTTCGTTAAAATAATATCTAAATTATAAATATTTTATATTCTTAATATTATAATTTAACCTTTTTTAAAATCTTCTTAAATATTAATAATATTTTATTTTTAAATCTTTATATATTTCTTTATTATATTTATTAAAAGTTTTTTAAAGTTTTTAATTTTTAATTTTCCTTTTAAGAATTGTTTAATATTTAATTTCTATATCTTCGACCTTTTTTTATAATATATTAATCTAGGTTTTAAAAGTTTTAAGTTCTTTAATTTATTTTCCTTATTGTTTTTTAATTTAAATTTTATAATCTTTTAAATTTTTAATTATTTTTAATTATTCGGAATTATTAATTCCCGGTTATTTATTATAAGGAATTTAAATTATAATTTTAGGACGTTTTAAGTCTTTATTTACGCTATTTCTTAAAAATTTTAGAATTTCTTTAGGAATCTTTATTCTATCCTTAAAAAAGGAACGTTCTTTTTAAGGCTTAAACTTAAAATCCTCTTTATTATTTATAACTTTTTTAAAATTCTATTCTTATATTTTACCTTTTTTAACCTAAAGCTTTATATTTAAAGGCCTCGTTTATAATTTATTAAACATTCTTTTAAATAATAAATCTTTATTTTTCAAATAAAATATTTTATAATATTAAATAGTTTCTTTATTAAATTATTTCTTTTAATATATAGGACTAATATATTTCTTTTTAGGAATTAGGAAATATAATAAATTAATTTATTTTAATAATATTTCTAATGATTCCGGGAGGAATTTAATATTTTTCTTTATATCTTTAATTATATAATAAAGTTTTAAGACGGAAAATTCAAGAAATCTATTATAAATATATATTTAATTATCCTATTTATATACTTTAATAATATCCTAAATCTCTTTCAATTTCTTTATAAATTTAATATATAAAGATACGTTAATAACGTATTAATTAATAAAATATTTCTTTACTTTATTTATTAATTAATCGAGAGGTATAACTTTAAAGGGAATTCCTTTATAAAATAAATCTCTTTAAAACTATTCGTTATAATATTTAAATAATTCTTTCGGTTTTTTATTTTTAATTAATAAAAATTCCTCGTTTTTAATAAAATTAACTTTCTTTTTTTATTTAAAGCTTTTAGGTTTCTTAGAATTATTAAAATATTCCGTAAATATATTATTATATTCCTTTCATTTTTTAATTAATACTTTTATACTATTCTTAATAAATTTATAATATTTATAATTCTTTAATTTACCTTTAAAATCTCTTTTTTATAAAAATAAATATTTATATTTTAAATATAATTTCTATAGCTTTATTCTTCTTTTACTTTCCTTTATCGGTTCTATAATATATTTGTAATTAAAATACTTATTTAGGACATTTATTTTTCTTTATATTTTAAATAATTTAATTAAAATATTTTAACCAGCTATTATTTTTCGTAAAGTTTTAGCTTTTTTTATATTCTTTTTAACGAAGGCTTTAATTAATTCCTTTTATTTATTTTCCTTTAAATCGTTATTTTCTTTAAATATCCGTTTCTTTATTTTAACTTCTTCTATTTCTTATTCCTTATCTTTAAAATTATCCGGGATATTCCTAAATAAAAAGGGAAATATCGTTATTAAAACTTCTTACTTCCCGGATAATTTAAAATTAAATATTTATATATTTCTATAAAATTTAATCCCTTAATTTTTATTTTTTAAAGATTTAGGTTTATATTTTAATAATTAAGACTTTAATTTTAAGAATTCCTTTATATTTTTAAAGAATTTAAAATAAATAGCTTTCTTTTTATAATAATTAATTATTATATAAAAGTTTTATTTAATAATAATTCTTATATTTATACTTTAATAATTAAAATATAAAGGGACGGGTATTCTTAATTTATTCCGGGCTTATTTAAAATAATTAAATTACCTATAACGTGGTTTATTACCTCGCGGATTATATTACCTCGCGGACCACTTTTTCAATTCTATAACCTAATTAAACTTTAATATATAATAATTCTATAATTATAATATTTAATTAATTTAAAAAAGATCGAATTATTTTAATAATTTAAATAACGCGAAACTTAATAAATCTTTTAAATAAAAGAATTATTACGAAAATATATAACGTCCTTTATATAATTTTATATTACCGAATTAACGATTAAACTTTATAACGCGAAATCTAATAATAATAATATAAATTAAATTTTATTAAAAAGGAGGTATTATAAAAGTATATAATCGATTTAAATACCCGAGGAATACTTTTTAATATTGTTAATATAGAAAATATAATTAATCTTCTCGCGAGAACGTATAACGGTAAATGCGTTAATAAATATTAAATTAAGCGCTTTATTAATTATAATTTAAACTTTAAAATTAAAATAAATTAGAAATATAATTATTAAAAGGTTTTTTATAAGGATATAAAGGTTATTTCTAGTTAGTTTATATTAATAATAAATATAAAGGTTAAATATAATATCTTAAATAAAGATATATAGAATTTCGATAAAATTAACTTTATAATAAATATTATCGGCTTAATATATATCGTAATATATACCGATCGGTATAGGAAAGTGAAGACGGTTTAATTTAATAATTAGGAATAGTTAATAATAATAAAATATATTAATTCGTAAGGTTAATATATTCCGCCGTTTTTAATTATTTAAGGTTAATATTACTTTATGAATTAAATGTATAAATATAATTTATCGGGCGATTAAGTAATTAAACTAACCTTTAACGGCTAGACTAATAATAAAATAGGTTTAAATTAAGTTAAACACTTCGATAAATATATTAAAATACGAGCGACGGGTTATTATTACCTTTTAATTATTAATAATTATGAAAGTTATATTTCGGTTAAATTTAAGGTATATTATAAGGATAACGGTATTATTATATTTAATATACCTCCCTATTTATTTTAGTTACTTTAATTATTAAATATTATATTTTATTCGCCGTTAAAATATATATATTCGAAAGAAATCGAGCTATTTATAAAAGCTTTAATAAATTATATTATAAAGCTCGAGTTCTTTATTACCTTTAAAACCGCGTATTTCGTTATTTTTATAAAATATAATATTAAATCTAGATTTAACGTATTTAATTTAATATCTTATAATTTAAATAAGGTAATTAATAAGTTAAATATATAAATTCGAATATTTATATTAGAGTTATTACGTTTAAGGACTGTTAATATTTATAACCCTTTAATACTTTCTAACCTTTAATAAATAATAAAATATTTTACTTTTATTAAAAATAGGATCTTTAATTATTAAAGAAGCTCTTTAACGCCGATTTTAAATATTATAAATAAATTAATTAAACATATAGAATTAATAATATACGAAGTTATAATCTTATATAAATAAATACGGACTTTAAAAGCGGTTAATTTAACCTTTTTAAAGCGCCGGAGGGTTAAAAAGTTATATATTTAATTTAAAGGAGCCTTTATTATTAAAGAATTTTAATAATTATAAAATAAAAAGGTAAAAAGGAAACGTTTTACGATTAACGAAAATAAAAATAATAATTTATTAAAACGACGTATAATAAATAATAGGTATTATAATATTTATAATAAAATAAATTATAATATATAAATTTATAAAAAGGATATAGAATTAAATAATAAATCGGATAACGAGTAATTTAAATTAATTTATATAAAAGTATTAGGAAATAGAAAGAGTAGTTTACGAGGTAATATAGTCCGCGAGGTAATAAACCACGTTATTTTTTTTTAAAAAGAAGTTACTTTTCTTTATATTTTCTATATAAAAGGGCTTTTCAGGTTTATTTCTTTTTATTAAAAATATTAAATATTTTAAAATTATAAAATTTTTATTATTCTTTTTAATTATTTCCGGAATCTATTTAATTTAAGGAGTATCTTCCTTATATAAATTATAATTAACCTATCTATTTTTTAAAAAATTCAAAAAATTTATTTTTATATCTTTTTTAAAAAGTCTAAATTAAAGAATAAAAGTGATTTTTATTTATTAAATTTAAAAGGAATTTCTTTAAGGTCGTAAAACTTTAAAGTTTTAAATTTCCTTTTCGATAAATAATCTTTTTATATTTTCTTAAATTATTTATAATTTTATTTAATATATGTTTAAAATTGTTTTCGCTATCTTTATTTATATTAAAATTATTTATTAAATTTAGAATCCGAGTTATTATTTAAAATATATATTAAATATTAATTTTTACGAATTCCTTAAACTTATTATTTCTATTTAATAAATAAATAAGGATTTCCTTTTCTTAAAAGATTATACTTTTATATATAAAAATTCTTTAAAGGAATTCCTATTTTAAGAAAATTAGTAATAATAAATTTAAATTCTGTTTATATTTTATATTTTCTTAAAAAATATCTATATTTATAATTTTAAAGTTATATTCTTTAAAGGAATTCGAGTTAAATATAATTATTTATAATATTATATTAATTATTTTTAAATTTTAATTAAAAATAATAATATTTCTATAGGAAATTTTTTTATATAAATTTTATAAAAAGTAATTTATCGGAATACGATATTACTTTTAAATTATCGACTTTTTATTATAAAATAAAATAATCGAAAAGTAGTTTATATACAATAATAAAAGCTTTCTAGTTTTAAAGTTTTATTAATTATTAATATAATTCCTTTAAAAATTTAATATAAAGTTTATTTATTTAATATTTTATTAAGCTTCTTATAGCTAAAACAAGTAATAAAAAATAAATAGAAGGTTATATAAATTGGTAATAACTCCGTATTAAAATAAAAAGGTATCTTAAAAGTAAATTAAAAAATTAAAGCCTTTAATAATAATAGATAGTAAATATTAAGCCCCTTTCTATTATAATTATCGACCTTAACTATTTATTATCCCTTACGGCGTAGGATTTATAATAAACCCGGGTTTCGTAATAATATTATATTTAAATATTAAGAAAGGAATTATTCGTTCGCGTTATATAAATTTAAGGTTTATTAAAGATTATTTATATTTAAATAATAAAATTTTTAAAATTAAAATATAAAGATACCGGTTTTATATAAATTATTAAGAAAAGCTTTCGTATATAAATATAAAATCTTAAAATAAACGCTCTTTAAAATTTATAATATCCTCTCCTTCCTATTATATATAAATATATATTTATATTTATTATTATTCCTTATTTAACTTTATACTTTTATATGTATAATTATTTAAATCTTAATATTTATCGATATATATAATATTATATATATTAATAAAGAACGCTTTAAATAATTCCGAAAAAGCCGGTACGCTTATACCGGTAATTATTAAATTTATACCCTTTAAAAATAATTACCCCCGTAATATAGAAATCGTAACCGTTTTTAATAAATTTAACTTTAAGGTATTAAATATTATATATAATAATAAACTTTTCGAGCCGTTATAATATATAACTTTTTATATATATAATCTTTATATTATATTTAAAAAGAATAACGGTAATAAGTTTTACGGAGAATATTAAATAATAGAAAATATATTTATATATATATAAAACGGTAAAGAGGCCCCGGAGGACGTTAAGTTTTATTAATACGACGAGCGCCGGTACGATAAGATTATAGATTAATTAAGTATACCGAAGGGGAAGAAAGGCTGGTATTAATAAACGGGAGCTGGCGCGCGGTTAACGAATAATCTTTTAATTAGATAGGTTATTATTAATTAAGTTATTCGTCGGTTATTATATAATTAATTAAATTATATATTTATTTATTTAATTTATCGAATAAAAGGTAAAGGTTTTATATAATATTTCTTTTTATAATATAATTAATAAATTAATGTCCTCTGTAGGACGGTATAAAGTTTATTTAATATAATTAATAATATAAATATTAAAAAGATTTTTAATTATTATTAAAAGTATAATAATTATAATTAACGTAGCTTATAAGCGAAATAACTATATAAACGAATTAATTACTTTCGTTAAATTTTATATAAATAACTTTTATAATTTAATTCCTTTATTATTTATTATAATTAATATTTAAGAAGAAGGATAAATAATTCTAATACTTTAAACGTTAAAAAATAATTTAAAATTAAATCTCTAACGCGTAACCTAAATATATAAAGTCCTTTATATAACCTTTTATAACCGATAACTCGATATTCTTATAAAACGCGAAATATCCGTTAATTCTCGGAAGTTAACGGATTTTAAAAAAGATATAATTATATAATATATAATTAAATTAAATTCGCGGTTATTTCCTCTCCAGATAAATAATATTAAAAATATAATAAATCGATTACTTTATTAATGTAACGCGGGACGTATCGGTATTAATTAAACTTTTAACTTTATATAATAATAATTAAACCTCCGGACGTATTTTAATTAAAAAATCGATTATTAAAGAGTCCTTTATAAAAATCCCAATATATATTACATATAATTTACCTTTATATAAAATATAATTTATAAATATAAGATTTAAAAGGAGGATATTTATAACTTTAATAAAATCGGTTTTTTTATAAATTAAATCTCGTCCGAAATAATCGTTATTACTTCCGATCGACGCGGAAAGTTTAAGATAATATAATAAGGGAACCGGGAATAAGTTATAATTATTTAAAATATCGGATCGTCCGGTTACGCTATCCCTCTATATATTATATTTATTAAAAAACGTACCTCTTTTTTAATATAAAAATAACTTATTATTAAAAGATTAAGTAATTATAATTATTAAAAACGGTTAAATTATAAATAAAAGAGGCGAAAATTAAATTCGGTATTTTAATAAATATATAAAGTTTTATAAAAAGGATATTTATTATTTATTAATTTTAAACGATTATAAAAGTTATTATTTAATAACCTTTAAGTTTTATTATAAAGAAAACTTAATTATTATATTTTATATACTTTTTTATTTATTATATAAATTCTAATTTTGTAATATCGGTTATTTTTATATATTAAAAAGGTTATATAGGAAAGAAATCGAAAATTTTATATAAACGTATATTATTTATATCTTAAAGGAAGACTTTTTATTAACGTTTTTAAAAACATTTTAAGCGACTTTTATTATTTTAAATATTTAAGGAGGTTTTTAAAGGATAGGACTTATATTATATAATCTAGAATTTATTATTTTATAATTAAATATAAAGCTATATATATTAATATCGCCGGCGACCTTTTCCGGTTTACCTATATTTTAGGAATTAAAGACCTTAAATAACGTAATTAAAACCTAATCCTAAACCGAATATATTAGGAATCGAATCGCGCGATATTAAAATAACTCTTTAATATTAATTTTTATTAAATTTAATTAAATCGCGAAAAGTATAATATAGGTAATATACCGGCTCGTTTTATTAAAGGATAAGGTAATCGTATTATAAAAAGTAAATAAAATATTTAATCGGCGCCGTTATATAAAAAAGAAACGGTTATAAAATAAAGGATTATTTTATATATAAATTAAAGAAGATTTATAATTTTAAAAAGACATTAATAAATAATTATAAAATAAATCGCACCGGAGTAATAATTATATAAAAAAGCTTAAAACGCGCCCGCAGCGTTATAAAATTTATAAGGAGCCCGGGTATAATACGCGTATTTATTAAAACGATATAAATATATTTAAAGATAAGGATTCTGATTAATTTTAATATATTAAATACGTTATAATAGAATTAATTTATATTTTTTTATATAAAATATTAGAAAATAGTTAATTCGCTTATATAGTTATTTCGTTTATAGACTACGTTATTTATAAAAAATATTAATATATTTAATAATTTATACCTTATAATTTCTTTATTTAGTTTAACGTTTATAAAATTCTATATATATTTTACAGGAAATTATTTAATTAAAAATAACCTATAAAATATTATAAAAAATACTATTCTATTAATAAAATAATAATAATAAATAATTATTATATATAAGGAAGGTTTAAAAAATAAAGTTAATAATATCCATATAATAAAAATTATAAATTATAAATAAAAAGTTATAATTCACGTAATAATATTAAAAAGTTTTTTTATCTTAATTAATAACTATATTTATTCTATTAATTTAAATTAATTATTAATAAAAAGGAATAACCCGAAAATTTAATATAAAAAGTTATAAATAATTTTTCTTCCCTCTATTTAAATACTTTATATTACTATTTTAAGAAATATTTATAATTAATTATAATTATAATATCTTTCCTTAAAATATTAATCGAAGTTCGGGTTTCTATAAATTTATTTAAAATAATAATAAATAATCTTAAAGAAATTTTAAGAATCCGCTCCTAAATATAAATAATTTAATATTATCGATATAATATTTATTATTTCTTTAAATACTTATACCGTTATAGTTCTTTAATAATACGGACATTCTTCCCATTAATTATTCCATTTTAAATAAACCTTATTATTTAATTATTAATTTCTTTCTCTTCTTTTCTTAAATAATTATAATTAAATTCCCGATTAAAAGGAAAGATACCTTTATTTACTTCTTTAATTAATATATAAAATAACGAGCTAATTATAGTATATAATTATTTTCGTTTTCTTATTTAATATTTTCTAATCTATATTAAATTCATTTTATATAAATAAATTAAAATTATAATTTATATTCTCTTTTTAAAACGATATGTTTATTTGCTTAAAAGGCTTTTAATAATATAAATTCTTTTAATATTATAAAACCTTTAAATATTTTAAAGGGCTTTCGAAACAAATAGCCGTATATTAATTAAAACGGAGATATTTTAAATTTCGCTATATATTTATTATTTAAATTTCTTATTATATAAAATAATTTATTATTTTAAAAAAGTTAAAGGAGGGTTATTTAGATATTCTATAATAATAACTTTATTAAATATAAATTATATTATATAATTAAAAACTTTTATAAATTTAATATTTTTATAAAAAGTTAATAAACTTCTTAAAAAATAAACCTTTATAAATATTAAACCTCGAATAAATTCTATTTTAACGAATATTAATTTAAGATTTATATATATTATTAAAAGATATATTCCTTATTTATTTATTTATTTCCTAAAGTATTTAAATATATTAATAGCTTTTATATCCTTAATTAAATATATTTATTTATAATTAAAAAATAAATTAATAATATATAAAATATAACGATTCCCGTTTTTTAAAGCGATATATAAATTAATAAAATCGATAACGAGAATTTAAAAAGGTTTATAAATAATTTTTAAAAAATTAAATACTTTAAAATAGACGGGATTAAAACGGGTATATTAAAAATATTCTATAATATAATTTATAATTTTTATTTATTATAAATTAATAAATTAAATAATTTAATCGCTTTAATATAATTATAATTAGAAAATAATCGCTTTTATTATAAACTTTCTATAATACTCGTATTATTTTATAAAAAAATAAATACCTCCGTTATACGTTATTTTTATAATATTTTAAAATATCGTTTTTAATCCGAAATAGTTTATACTTTTTTATAAATATTCGAATTCTTAATTTTCCTTTATTTAAATTAACATTATTTTAAAGAGTTCTTTAAATATTATAATATTATAGGTTTTTCTTATAAAAAAGGTTATTAAATAAATAAAACCTAAATATTAATACTATATATATTTTTAAAATAAATTAAATCTTTATAATAATTTATATTTTATCTTTAAATATATTTATATTTTCTTAATATATTATACCTTTAAATATATTAAAATATTTAATATTTAAATTATCCGATTATTTTTAAAATCTTAAAGCTTTAAATATTACCTTTTCCTTAATAATCTTAAAATATTCTTAATCGGGAATATATAATTTCCGGATAAATCCGTCCTTTTCCTTCGAGGAGAAATTTAATAAAAGTTCGTTATAATTTCCTTTCTCGTTTTTTTATATTTATTAATTAAACTCGTTTATTATTCTATATTTTTTTAAATATTTTATATTTTAATAATTATAATTGAAAAGATTATTCTTAAAAAACGTCGGTAATTTTATTCCTTTTCCTTTTAATATAATAAATTTATATAAAAATTAATTTTAATTCGTTTATTTATTTAATATATATACTTTTTATATTAAATAATACGCGGAAGAATATTAAAGGTTTATAATTTATAAAAATAATAAATAAAAGATTTTTATATAAAAAATAATAACGGTATTTATAGATAAATTTAATAATATTAAATAATTTATATTTATATATATTATAATTTTATTAAGTTTTAATGAATAAAAAGGAATTATATATAATAAGTTTAAAAACCTTTTAAATTATTTATTTAATAAAGTATTTAACTATTTATTTAGAAATATTAATAAATATATAAATTAAATAAATAAAATTATATTTATATATATTTATAATAATAATATATTTCTCCTTTAAAGCTTAAAATATTAATATTTTAATTAAGCTTTATTATTATTTAATATTTCTTATTAAATATATAAAAAGGTATAAGGTTTCCGGAAAGTTTTTAATAAATTTTTATATCGAGCTTATAGCTCTTAGGAATAAACGGACTTTTATAATATTTATAAAAATAATTTATTTATTTAATTTAATTAATTTAATTTTAATAATATAAATACGTCTTTTAATTTTATAAATATCTTTTAAAGCGTTAGTTTATTTTATATTAATCTTATATTTCTAAAAATAACAATTTAAGGAGGGCTTAATCGATTTAAAGAAAGAAATAATTGTTTATAAAATTTAATAGTTTATCTATTATTTTCGTTTTAATAATAAGATTGTCGATATATATTAGGAAGCGTTATATAAACTCCGGATTACTTTTAAATAATATTAGGAAATTAAATTTAAATAAAGGTTCCGGTATTAAATCGAAAGCGATATTTATAATTTCGTAAAAGGAATATCCTATTAATTAAATACTTTATAGTATTTAAATTAATTATAATTAAAGAAATCCGGGGATTTGAAAAGCGAGAATATATTTATAATCCTTATATATTAAGATTATTTAATATCCGTACTTTAGATTAAATTTCTTAAATATACCGATTTATAGACGTAATAATTAATTATAAATATTTATTAATAAAGGAAGATTAATTCCCGGAAAATCTTCCTTAATTTTATTATAATTAATAATTAATTTAGGTTCCTTATTATAAATTATTTAAATATTCTTATTATCCCTATTTTTTAATATTAAAATAAATTATATATTTTAATTTAATAGCTTATTATTTATCATTGAAATATATTTATATAATCTATATTTAATTATTTCGGAAACTATTTTATTTAATTAATATTTTTAAAGATCCGTCTAAGTTTTCCTTTTAAATCGGGTTTAAAGCTTTATATTAATATAAAGTCTAACCTTATAAATAAATAAATCTCTAAAGGTCTATATATTAACGATATTAATTATATTATAATCCTAATAAATATATTAAACTTATATATAATTTATATATTTATATTTTAAATTAAAGGTCCGAATTTAAAGCTTAATTCTTTAAACTATTTTATTATTTCTTCGTTTATAATTTTATTAAATATAATAATTTAATATCTTTTAATTTATTAGTTTATAAGAAATTAACGCTTTATATAAAGGAATAAATCCTAAATATATTATTCTTATTTATTTAAGAGTCCTTCCTCCTCTTAAATAATAAATTAATTAAATTTTAAGATTTTAATAGGAATTATTCCTAATAAAGAATATATTATTCTATATATTTACTTTTTAAAAGAAATAACTATTAATTTAAAGGTATAAATAGATAATTAATTATAATTAATTTAAATACAATTTAAAAGATTATTATTAATAAACATTTATTAAATATTTAAAATAACCGTATTAAGAATTAAACCTTCTTTTAATATTAAGAGCTTAATAAAATCCTTAAGATTTTAAAGCGTAATTTTTTAACGAGACGACTCCGTTTAAGGTAATTTTATAACGTGCCGAGGTTAATATAAGAAGTTTAATTTTTAAATTTATTATTTAAATCTTTATTAAATTCGAATTCGTTTAATTTTTCTTTAAAATTATTATCCTTTCTTAATGTTTTAAAAATAAGTATTAATTTATAATTTAAATTTATAAATAATAAGGACTTATAAATAATAATTTAATATTTATCCTTATCCTTATTTTTAGTAATTATATAATTTTCCTAAATAAAAAATTAAATATATATATCTTAAAATTATAATAATCCGAATAAAAATAAAATAATATCTCTTCCTTTAATAAATAAAATAAAGTATTAAATAATTCGATTAATTTTCTTAATAATAATATTAAAAATTATAAATTCTATAATTATATTAATTTTTCTTAATAAATTAATTAAATTAAAACCTTTTAAAAGCCTTATATAAAATAAAAGTTTTCTAAAAAGGTTAATCCGGTTAATTAAAAATAATATAATAATATTAACTTTATTTCCTTAATTAATATATTTATTATCTTATTCGAATCCTATAATAATAATTTTATTATTTTTTTAAAAAGTTAAAATAAATATTAAATAAAAAACCTTTAAATAATTAATTTAAAGGATTTTTATTCCTTCCGTTATTTATTTATATTTTTTAAAGACTTTATTTAATTATTTAATAAATAAATACCGGAAGTTTTTATTAAAATTTAAGTTAATTTAAATTAATTCTTTTAAAAATAAAATAACTTTTATACTTTTTAAGAAATATTAATAATTAAAAGGACTATTATCCTTTTAAAACCGAATAGGGTTAAAAGATTTTAATAGTTTATCTGGATTTTTAACTTTCCGTAATCTTTTAAATTTAAATATTTTCTTAATAATATTACTTAAAAAACTTTCCTTATTTTTATTTTAATCTTTTTTATTATTATTTAATAAAGAGGAAATAGGAATAGTACCTTTATTACCTACCTTCCTCTTCTTTTTTAAATACCTTTTAATTAGATTAAAAATATAGGATTATATTATTACGATTTTATCTTTAATTTCCTTATTTAATATTAATATATCGATATTCTTTAAAATGGAAATATTAATAAAGGTATAAAAAGATAATACTTTAATAATAGGTTTATCTTTTAAAATTAGTTTATAATAGAATTAAGTTAATCGAGTAATTATTTTATTTTCTAATAAGGAAGTATTTACTTTATACTTCTTAATTAAAGTAATAAAAATACGGAAATATAATTATTTAAGTTTTAAAGTTTTATATCCGGGGACGTTATGTTTAGCGATTCTATAGCGGAAATATACTTTTTATCTTTATTTTAATATAAATAAGTTATTAATATAAAGATTAAATAATTTAAAACGATTAGGAATTTTAAGATTTCTTATAAAAAATTTAATATTAGATAAGGATTATAAGGTTTTTAAAATTATTATTAAAGATTTAATTATTTTTTTAATAATCTCTCGTTATATATCCTTCTTTATTATATTTAAAATATCCTCTCCGGGATTTATTTAATTCTTAAGGCGGGGTTAAATATAATTAATAATTAATAAAGTTTTAAAGAAAGTATTAAAATTAAGAGTTTAAAGAATAAAAGGGATTTTATACTTAAATATTATAATAATTATTATATTATTAATATTAAAAAGGAAATAATTATTAAATAAGAAGTCTTTATAAAATATAAAGGGTTTATTATTAATTATATTATTATAATAATAATTATGAAAAGATATTTCTTAAATAAAAAAGGAATTATAAATTTAAATAATATATATATATTTAAAGAAATTTTATATTTTAAATTATTTAATTATATAAACCTCTATTTCTTTTAAGAATAAATTTAATTTATTCTATATATATATAATTTATTTTAATTTTCGTTACTCGCTTTTAATCTTTTAAAATACTTTAAATTTCCTAAATCGTTTTAAAATAATATTTTAAAATTTTTATTAAATATACCTATTAACCGATAAATACTTCCTTTAATTTATAATCTCTTAATCCCTTTATAAATTTAAAAATTATAAACTTTAAAAAGGTTATTTCTATTATAAATATTCCCTTAAATCCTTTAGAATAATCTTAGATTCTAACTTTTCGGAATACGTTAAAAATTCTTAAATAATATTAAATAAAAAATTTATTAATCTTTTACTTAAATTTTATTAAATCTTCTTTTTAAATTATTTAAATATTAATAAATTTAACGGGGAATTTATCTTTTAAAGTTTAATTTATAATATTTAAATCTTCTTTAATAACGATATAGTTTCTAGATTTCTTTAAAATAAATTAAATCTTCTATTTATTATTTAAAAAAATAACGGCTTTTATTAAATATAATATATTAATTACTTAAATTATTTTATTTAATAAAAGTTCTTAAACCGGATAATTAATAAATTCGAATTATTAATAAATTTTTTTTAATTATTTTATAATTAATTTAATTCTTAAAAACTCCGGAACTGATTAAAAGTTCGGTAGTTTATAATTCTTTAAATTTATAATAAAGAATATATAAAATAATAAAGAAAATTAAGGAAATAAGAGGTCCTTCGGTTAATATTCTTATTTAAAAAATTATATTAATTAATAATGAATATTTTATTATCCTTAAAAATTAAAGTTTTCTTAATAATTTTAAAGGAAAATTATTAATTATAAAAATAATAAAAGAAATAACGGTTTTATAATAATAACTATAGTATTTCAAAGAATAAAATTTATTAATTATAAAATTTCAAATTAATATATAAAAATAAGAATAATATAATTTTTATTAATAAAAGATCTTTAAATAAATTAATATAATCCTTTTAATAAAAGCTTTTAAATTCCTAATAAAGGTTTCCTAAAATATTAACTTCTTATATTTAATATGGACACGCGACGTTAAAATATATTTAAAAATAAGATTATATTTATTAATTTTCAATTATTTATAAAACGCGAAAGTACGGGGTTAAATATAAAAAAAATTATATTAAAAGGATTTTAAAAAAAAGGAGTTACCCTATTAATTTATATTATAATTTCCTTCTTTATTTAAATTTTTAAATAATATAAATAAAGCTAAAAGTAATAGTTTTAATAAAATTTTTTATAATATTATTAATAAACCGTAACGTAATTTATTACCTCGCGGATTATATTACCTCGCGGACTATTCTTTCTACTTTTTAATACTTTTATATAAATTAATTTAATTATAACGCTTTAAATTAATTTAAATTATTTATTATCCGATTTATTATTTAATTTTATATCCTTTTTATAAATTCGCGTATTATAATCTATCTCGTTATAAATACTATAACGCTTATTACCTATTACGTGCCGCTTTAACGAATTATTATTTTTATTTTTATCGGTTATAAAACGCTTCCCTTTTATCTTTTTATTTTATAATTATTAAAATTCTTTAATAATAAAGGCTCCTTTAAATTAAATATATAACTTTTTAACCCTCCGGCGCTTTAAAAAGATTAAATTAACCGCCTTTAAAGTCCGTACCCGTTTATATAAAATTATAATTTTATATATTATTAATTTTATATATTTAATTAATTTATTTATAATATTTAAAATCGGTATTAAAAAGCTTCTTTAATAATTAAAAATCCTACTTTTAATAAAAATAAAATATTTTATCGTTTATTAAAGGTTAAAAGGCGTTAAAGGGTTATAAATATTAACGGTCCTTAAGTATAATAACTCCGGTATAAACGTCCGAATTTATATATTTAATTTATTAATTACTTTATTTAAATTATAAAGTATTAAATTAAATATATTAAATCTAAATTTAATATTATATTTTATAAAAATAACGAAATATACGGCTTTAAAAGTAATAAAGAATTTAAGTTTTATAATATAATTTATCGAAACTTTTATAAATAGCTCGATTTCTTTCGAATACGCATGCTTCAACGGTAAATAAAGTATAATATCTAATAATTAAAGTAAATAAAATAAATAAAGAAATGTATTAAATATAATAATACCGTTATCCTTATAATATACCTTAAATTCGGCCGAAATATAACTCTTATAATTATTAATAATTAAAAAGCGATAATAACCCGTTACTCGTACTTTAATATATTAATTAAAATATTTAACCTAATTTAAACCCGTTTTATTATCGGTTTAACCATTAAAGGTCGGTTTAATTACCTAATCGCCCGGTAAATTACATTTATATATTTAATTTATAAAGTAATATTAACCTTAAATAATTAAGAATAATAAAATATATTAACTTTATAAATTAATATATTTTATTATTATTAACTATTCCCGATTATTAAATTAAACCGTCTTCGCCTTTTTATATTAATCGATATATATTATAATATATATTAAACCGATAACGCTTATTATAAAATTAATTCTATTTAAATTCTATATATCTTTATTTAAAATATTATATTTAACTTTCGTATTTATTATTAATGTAAATTAATTGGAAATAATTTTCGTATCTTTATAAAAAGCTTTTTAATAATTATATTTCTAATTTATTTTAATTTTAAAATTTAAATTACGATTAATAAAACGCTTAACCTAATACTTACCGACGCGCTTACCGCTATATACTCCCGCGAGAAAATTAATTATATCTTCTATATTAACGATATTAAAAGGTATTCCTTAAATATTTAAATCGATTATATACTTTTATAATACCTCCTCTTTAATAAAATTTAATTTATATTATTATTATTAGATTTCGCATCGTAGGGTTTAATTATTAATTTAATAATATAAAGTTATATAAAGGACGTCGTATACTTTTGTAATAGCTTTTTTATTTAAAGGATTTATTAAATTTCGCGTCGCTTAAATTATTAAAACGATTCGATTTTCTTTAAATTAGTTAAGTATTATAACTATAAAACTATTATATATTAAAATTTAATTAAATTATAGAATTAAAAAAGTAGTCCGCGAGGTAATATAATCCGTGAGGTAATAAACTATATTATCTATAAATAAGAATTAATAATAATTTTTCTTAATTATTTTCAAAATAAATTGAAAACGGAGTCCTATTAATTATAATAAATATTAATCGAATATATACTTTAACTATATACTTCTTAATTAATCTTACGTTAATTTAACGCTTAAAGTATATATATTTTATATAATTAAAAATATATCGCTTATTTTTAAAAGAAGCTACCTAATTATAAAAATATTAAAAGGTTTAATTTAACCTTATATTAAATACTAGTTAAAATTGTAAGTAAATATAATAAACCTCGAATTAATAATATAAAGATATAATAGAGTCTCTCTAAAAATCTAAAGTTAAGCGCGAAAAATATTATTTGATACAGCCATTCTATAGCGTGCATGTAACTACCCCTCTAGCTGCATGTAAGAATAAAAAGAGGTCGGACGGACCAGCCTCCGTCCCGTCCCAGTCCCCAGAGAATGAGGCGCGCGCTCCCAAAGGGTCAGGGGTCGTAGTACTCCGGACGATCCCAGATAGGCATCCCATGTAGATCGAGACGAGCGGATAGGTGCCCAATGGCGCTGTCAGGAATTATACTTTACCCCCGTAGTAGTATATCTGTATCTGCCCAAGGCATGGCCGCATGGGGGAGGGGTTTCAACCTAGAGTTGCCTAGGGCTAAGTCAATGTCCAGCACACTTTGGATGCTGACTGCATCAAAGAACTGGATCGGTAGAAGCTGGCTTCTACAGCCAGCCATTAGTCATGAGAACATGTCGTGGGTGGCTGGCCTCGGCAATATGACTCGTGCATTTCTCTTTGCACACCTTCCCTCCTGCCACATAGTCGTCCGACGTCGATCTAATCTTTATTCAGTCGGGTCTTGCGAATCTCACAAAACAGCGGTGTTAGTCGACAACATGCTGCTGCAGGACGGAAGCAATACAATGAATGACGATCACTTGACGAAGGGCTAAGGAAGGAGGGAAAGCCCATGCGCAACGGCCCGGATCGAGCAGGCTGCATAGACAGCTCTTCCCGTGTCTCACTTTTGGGGATAACGCAGGGACACGTGGATTCCAACGGTGGTGAATGATGTGCAGTGGTCTTGAGCGGTTGTGGCGCTTGTAGCCGTAAAATGTCTCCCACATTTTGATACTTGGCTATAGCGGCTTGCCATGTGTGTGTAAGTGTGAGCGCGCCTGTCCGGCAACGAGCCTGGATGCGAGCGAATAGCATTTAAGCTCTACTACATGTTACCGATGCTTTTTCTCGTCATCTGGTCGACGCATAGACGAAAGGATCTGCTCTACCCGTCACGCAGCTTGTCACTGTCACTGTCACAGCGAAGACGGCAGCAACGGCGACAGCACACGAACGCATATCCATACCACCCGGATTCTTGTTGATTGTGGCCATTATAGCCAAGCACGTTCGGAGATGCAGACAAAGGGCAGCCGCGAAGTCCTGGGATGCGGTGGTTGGTATCTCGGCTTCGAACAGGAGGAGACGATGAAGGAAGCCTGGCAGGCACCTCGTGCCCCCTCGCCTCCCAGGATCTTGTTTTTTGTTCAGCCTCGACCTCAAGATAGACAGCCATCTATCTACCTATTACACGCGTTGCATCGACATGACCAACCACGTTTTTCTTTTCGCGTTCGAAGCCGACACACCGGTCACAATCGTGTGTCAGCAGCAGCTTTCTTCTTCCTGGCTTCGTTCAGAATTTGTGACCTTGGCCATCCCCGTGTCGAACCCCAACAACCGGCGCCAATTGGTTGTGCCTCAAAGCCGCGACTGGCCTGACGTCTGCGCTGACTTACTATTTGGGTGTGCGATTGTCGAGGTTCACTAATGAGGTCGTCGGTATTTTCTGCATGTTGTGGTGGTTTATTCAGTGGCAGGTTTTTCTTATTCTTTCAGCTGAGCCGCGATGATCCTGGCAATCGACGCATACTTGACCCTGTATAACTGGCTGGCTCCAACCACGCATGGTGCTCAGCATTGTGGTCTGTTTCAGCCTGGGTGCCCCCTCGAGTATTGCTTTTCGCAGACCGAGTTTAGCTCACGTCATTTCCTTCACTCGACTCTTTATTCGTGCGTTGCGGCGTCCACTGCCACGATCACAGGGCCCACCACCAGGTTCTCCAGATGTCCTGATCAACGACATGCAGCGATCGACTTCAGGGTCTATCCATGGAGCCAAAAGGTTCTATATTACCGTTGGCTATTTTCGGTCAAGACTTGGAACCCCTGACCTTGAATCCACGGAGGAGTTGGGTAAGAGCTGATAGGGTCATGCAGGTGGCTGGTGTCCTTGGATCAACGACGTAGTTGCGCCTTTTCGACCACGTTGGTTATCCAAGAAAGAGCCTGCATGGTGCTGCCAGGAAGAACATATATATCAGAGGAAGCCTCGCTCAATGTTGAGACCTGATTTACCAGAACAACTCACCAACGAATCACCCCTCTCATCAAGTTTGGCCTATATAGCCTTTAGCACGTTATCAGTTCATTGAAGGACTTTGTCCTCAGTCATATCCATAAAAATAATCAGAACCACCCATGATGGCTTCCAGCCATGACCCGCAGTTGCCCTTGCCTGGGCAACTGGGAATTCCTGGTGGTCCCTCCAACCTTCACGAAGTCCCTGAGCGCAATTCCGACTCGGATACCGAGCCCCAGAAATCCGGTGCCCGGCCCAAATCTGGCGACGCAAGCCGCCCTCGACGAGCAAGCTCGGCACGGCCTCAGAGCAGACCTCCTCAGATTGGGAATGCCATTGGGGGGTTTGGCCGTATCTCAAACTCACGTGAGAGGGACGACTGGTGGGACGAGAACGACTTTGGTGACCGAGACGCTCCTCGGGGACGTGAAGAGCCCAGGCATCCAGATCTACAGCCGTCTCGGAGAGCTAGCAGAAGTCGACCTCCCCGTGCTTTCCTAAACCGTCAATATAGCGACTTCGATCAGAATACGCCATCGAAGGCCAATTTTGACGAAACGCGCAGTAACAGGAACGGCCCAATCGTGGACGAGGAGATGGGTTATGCTCGACAGCGTCCCACTTGGAAAGAGTTGAGCGACCAAGAGAAGATGCAAGTCCTCCGCCTGCCAATGACTCAATGGATGAACTCAAACTTCAAGAACCACTTTGTTGCCAGCTTGGGCGAATTCATTGGGACCACGCTCTTCCTCTTTTTGCATTCGGCGGGACGGAAGTGGCCAACATTCAATCTCAAGCCAACAACGACAACAACAATTCAGACAGCAACACCACAACCGGTGGCTCCACTGGATTCGATGTCTCGGTCTTGCTGTACATTTCGGTCATCTTTGGCATGTCGCTCATGGTCAATGTATGGATCTTCTTCCGCATCAGTGGTGGCCTCTTTAATCCGGCAGTGACACTGGCCATGGTTATGGTGAAAGCCATCTCAGTCACGCGGGCAGTGTGCTTGTTTATCGCACAGATGTTGGGATCTCTGCTCGCCTCGGTAGTGGTCCGATTCCTGTTCCCCGAGAACCTCAACGTCCGAACCACCTTGAGTGGTGGTACTAGTCAGGTCCAGGGAGTCTTCATCGAGGCTATACTGACGGCCGAGCTAGTCTTCACCATCTTCATGATGGCCAAAGAGAAGCATAAAGCCACTTACCTTGCACCAGTGGCTATCGGCATGGCCTTGTTCATAGCCGAGATGGTTGGTGTCCAATTCACTGGTGGCTCGCTCAACCCAGCGCGCTCGTTCGGGCCATGCGTCGTCACCTTGACGTTCGACCCCGAGCATTGGATTTATTGGATCGGGCCGCTTATAGGGTCCATTATCGCAGTGGCATTCTACAAGTTTATTAAGACCCTGGAATATGAGGTAAGCAGCACTATGAATCGCATCACCACAACCGCAAAGTTACTAACAGTGCATAGATGGCCAACCCCGGTGCTGATGGTGACCCGCACAACGACCCCACCGTCAATCCCGAAAAGAAGGCCGAGATCATGAGCCGTAGGCGATCATCGTCTACAGCTAGATGAGCATCGCGGAGCATGTTGCAAATCAAGAGTAGAACGAGAGCGAAAGGGGCAGCGACGACAATATAACGGGTCCAAAGAAGGATACGAAGTCATGATATGAAATGATAATAATGACGATGGATACGGCAAAAACGAGGTCAATAATATGGTTCACACCCGATAAATCTAAATATAATGACATCCCATAGACTTTACAGTTTGAGATACCGAGAAGAGGTAGAAGGTGGTTAAAATCAATGGGATGTATTGAAGACGATGCAAAAAGACACAAACGTCTATTGGCTCATACTAGGTTTCACTGGCTGCAGTGACCCTGAACGTTGACCCTGCCTGCTTGCCCTGCCTGCATAGATCGCCAGCGCTAGACGCTAAAAACAGCTTAGTGCGGGGCAAAGCCGATTTTCGGGCAACCATCGCCCTCCTTCCTACTCATAGTCTGTTTCTAGGTTTATTCGCAGCTGACTTATTTTTTTTTTCTGCGTGCCAGCACGAATTTATACAAGTCCTTCTCTATACTGTTGGGCTATTCTGTCGCAAACTCTTGGATAATATTAAGTCCAGTGACAATCTCATAATGAACAGTGCAACTACCAACGGAGAAGCCTCGAGTGGCTCGCCCCAGCGTTATCTCAGCACGCGGGGTGATGACTACGACGTACGATGACCTAGCTGCTACCCCTTTCCAGGCAGGCTTCGCATTTGGTAAAACGTTTACTGACACTTGGTAGCTCTCTTTCGAAGATGTTGTGCTGAAGGGTCTCGCATCTGACGGCGGTCTATACATCCCAGAGCAGATTCCTGCGGCCACTGAGTGGCAAAGCTGGAAGGATCTCTCCTTCTCAGACCTTGCCCTCGAAGTCCTGTCGCTCTACATCTCACCTACCGAAATCCACCGCGAAGACCTGAAGGGCATCATCGACCGGAGTTACTCGACATTTCGCGCGCCCGAAACCGCTCCTCTGAAGCACCTGCACGATAACCTATACCTTCTCGAGCTGTTCCACGGCCCGACCTTTGCCTTCAAGGACGTCGCGCTGCAGTTCTTGGGTAACCTTTTCGAGTATTTCCTTACGAGGAAAAATGAGGGCAAAGCTGGACGAGGTGGGTTCTAACAATCACATATCACCTGACGGAACGCAGAAGAGCAATAGCTCACAGCAAGATAGATCGACACCACCTGTCAGTTGTAGGCGCAACAAGCGGGGACACCGGCTCGGCTGCTATCTACGGCTTAAGGGGCAAGAAGGATGTCTCCGTATTCATTCTCCACCCCAAGGGACGAGTCAGCCCTATCCAGGAGGCCCAGATGACAACAGTTCTGGACAAGAACGTTCACAACCTGGCTGTCACCGGTACCTTTGACGACTGCCAAGATATCGTCAAGGCTCTTTTCGCCGATCCTGACATCAACTCGACACTGAACCTTGGTGCTGTCAACAGCATCAACTGGGCTCGCATTCTTGCTCAAATCGTTTACTACTTCCATTCATACTTCTCTTTGGTGAAGGCATCATCGACCTTTAACGTTGGGGATAAGGTACGTTTTGTGGTCCCCACCGGCAACTTCGGCGACATCCTGGCAGGCTACTTTGCGCACCGAATGGGACTCCCCGTCGAGAAGTTCGTGGTCGCCACAAACGAGAACGATATCCTCGACCGTTTCTGGAAGACTGGCAAGTACGAGAAGAAGCCTGTCAGCGGCGCCCAGGCAGAAGGTGGGCTGGCTCAAGATGGTGTTCAAGCCGATCCCGAAGGTGTCAAGGAGACTCTGAGCCCGGCCATGGACATTCTTGTCTCGAGTAACTTCGAGCGACTCCTGTGGTACCTCGCCTACGAGTTTGCGGCGTCCGCGAAGATGGACGACGAATGGAACAAGAGGCAAGCCGGTCAAGAAGTCGCCTCTTGGCTTAAGCAGCTCAAAACCAGTGGCGGCTTTGGGCCTGTGTACAAGGACGTACACGAAGCTGCCAAGCGCGACTTTGAGAGCGAGCGGGTGAGCGACTCGCAAACCGTGGAGACCATCAAGCAGTACTTCAACAAGATCAACTACGTCTTAGATCCCCACACGGCCGTTGGTATTGCCGCGGCCGCGCGCTCTAAGCAGCGTGATGAGCAGACACCGCACATTTCGCTGTCGACTGCTCACCCGGCCAAGTTTGCGGGCGCGGTGGAACTGGCCTTGAAGGACGAGAGCGGATTTGATTTCGAGAAGCAGGTTTTGCCTACGGAGTTTGTCGGTTTAGAACAGAAGGAGAAGCGCATTGCCGAGGTCGAGAACGACTGGAAAGCTGTTCGCGAGCTCGTCAAGAAGCAAGTGGAGGAGGAGCTGAAGGCGGAGGAAGCAGCATAAAAATACGTCGAGCAGGACATGACATTTCTATCGCAGAGGATGGATCTGACCAACCCCTACCCCTTACATTCGGTATAGATGACAGACAAAAGCTCTCGAAAATAACAACAACCAGGCATGTAAAAAAAGACCAACTCTGCTCATTGAAACTTACCAAGTTGGGGCATTATAGGATTGTTGTGGTGCCCCAAACTTGCTAGAGTCGGTGTTTCACTTTAGGTATGTCTCACAAGCAAAGAGTAAGGTGTAAGCCACTTGCTCAAATACGAATACGGCGTGTAAGTGAAAGTCAGTACATGTACTTGTACATATCAGTCTCACATACCCGCCCAATCAAATGGCTCAGTAAGAGCCCGGCTTTCCAAAACGGGCACTCGCAATATGCATGTGGGTGGGTATACAACGATCTTCCTCGGATTTTGTTCAAAAGGGTGGAACTGCTAGTATATTGACATCCATGGTCAATGGACTAAAGGCATGTAGCATTATCTTCCCACCAAACAACTTGCCGTTGTCCCATCCATTTCGTAAAGTAGCAATCAATCACCTCAAGCCCCCGCCAGTATATCCTCGGCCGCCTTCTCCCCCAGCATCATGGTGGGACACACGGGGAACGCCCCCGGCACGACAGGGAAGGCGCTGCCGTCGACGACGCGCAGGTTCTTGACGCCGCGCACGCGGAACTTAGAGTCCAGCACCGCCATCGCGTCGTCGTCGCTGCCGATGGCGCACCCGGACGTCACGTGGTGGCTGTGCGCCTGCAGCTTGAGGTACTCCTTTTGCCCCGCGTCGGTGCAGCCGCCTTCTTCGCTCAGGGTGGTATTGGGGCACGGGTGCAGTTCTTGGAAAGGGGTGATGGGGGCCGGGGCCGAGGCGAAGGCATTGCGGAAGGTCTTGATCTGTTGAGCAAGGTTGCGTCAGAAATCAGCAAGCAGGCAGTGAAGTAGGTATACTTTGGGAGGTTCGGGTTATGTATGTAGCTTCTCGGTGATTGGTGTGGCTTACGGCATCCAGCTGTTCCGTCAGGTCCTGGTCCGCACCCGTCGCGTAGAAGCGCAGGTTGATGTCGGGCGTGTCGCGCGGGTCGGCGCTGCGCAGGCGCACGGAGCCGGCCTGCGACTTGGGGTTCATGTGCACGAAGGCGCACTCGTACTCGGCGGGGCCGTACTCGGTCGGGTAGCCGGGCCAGTAGCCTTCGAAGGAGAAGGAGTTGCACCAGGCGTAGATGTTGCGGCCGTATTTCCCGGAAGCCGTGGGGGTCTGCAGCATTACCGAGATGGGGCCCGCGGACCCGTTCAGGGGCTTCGCCGCCAGCGCCAACAGGTTGTTCTCGTAGTTGTCGGCCACGCGCTCGCCGACGCCGGGCAGGTCCTTCACGACGGGGATGGCAAACTTCTTGAGCTCCTCGGCGGGCCCGATGCCGCTCAGTTTCAGGAGTTGCGGGGTGTTGAAGGCGCCACCCGAGAGGATGACTTCCTTCTTGGCGTAGGCGCGGCCCGGTTTGCCGGCGACTTTGGGATCGTAGCGCGGGTCGGCTGAATAGAGGGACTTCCCCTCCAGATACTCGACCCCGATGGCGGTTGGCTCTTTGGCCTTTTCGTCCAAGAGCACCTTGGTCACGAGGGTCTCGAGCTGTATGGTCAAGGGGTATTTGGCCGAGTCGGCGAGAGTGGCCTTGAGGTACGTGTTGGTTCCCGTGCGCATGCCCTGTTTGTTCGCGTGGGCGGAGAGACTAAAGACGCCAGTATCGTGGTCTCGGTTGGGATCTGGCGAGTTCATATCTTTCCTGGCCAGGGTAGCGATATCGGACTTGTTGCCTCCCGTAGCCTCGGCCAGTTGCTGGGCCATGGTCCTCATGTCATTGTTCTCAGATGCCCAGGCGGTATTGCCCATGGTGGTACTCAGCCAGCCATCAAAGCCATGCCCGGGAGTGCCCTTTGGCAGGTCCTCGTTCTTCTCCATCTTGACCCAGTACTTGCGCATATTTTCGGCCGACCAGCTCTCGTCGCCCGTCTTGTTGACGATGATGTCCCAGTCGGCATCAGCGGGCAGGGCGCATACACCGGCCTAGCTCATAGTCAGGGGGCTTTGCGTCTTCACTATTATGTCAAATACTCAATCTATGGCTTCTTACATTATGCATTGCACACCCTCCGAGTGTTCCGGCTCGCGGATACCAAATACCCAACTGCTTGGCGCCCTCGGGTGGGTCGACGCCTGTGTAGAAGCCGCCATCCGTCTTTCTCCAGACCATGTGCAAATACTTCAACTCGCGTTCCGGGTCCTCGGAGTGCTTGGTCCAGAAGTCCCATCGCGTCTTCTCGTCATTGGTAGCGAGATTGAAGTTGGCCAGCGAGGAAATGTTGGGGTTGTTCGCCTGATCGTCACCGGCCTCCAATAAGAGAACCGACTGGCCGCCTCGTGCCAGATTTGCCGCCAACGGCGCACCCGCCGCTCCCGAACCCACGACGATGTAGTCATAGCTAGCAGAAGGGTCTTGTGCCACAACAGTCGTGGAGGCGGCGAGCACCAGGGCTCCAAACAGACGGGAAAGCATTGCCAACAGAAATCCAGAGAAACAATGACCAAGTGGTCGTCCAACGTAGAGGTACTACAGAACTCAGCCTGGTGCATGAAACATATACGACATAGAACCAGTACTTATAGTCGTTTCCCCCATTTCCCCAAAGATGTGACCCCACTGTACCTTTATAGTTACGTGGTCCAATATGGGGTGGCCATGAATCAGCTATGGCTCATATTGACCATACGGAGAAGGCATATAAAAAACCCCGATGCGACAGCATGACTGCGCGAGTCCATTTAGAGAGAATGGTCAAATGCAGGTGGGCGGGCTTGGCAGGAGACATCGAGGGGTTGAATTCATGATGGTGGTGGCCTCGACTCGCCGGTTGACATGCGAGTGGCGGACCTGCGTATACTCCTAGTAACATCATGCGTTGAATATAACGGACACCATATGTCATGCCACAGGCGCCAAGTGCGAGATACCGGGTAATATCTCTAACCGAAGCCTGGATGGCTCTGGTTTTGGAATCGTTGCAACTGAACCACTACCTTTAGCAGATTTACACAGGATCTCGTCATGTTTAGTACCTGGTCAGGTGAGGTTGCCAAGCAAAAACTCAAAAAATTGCTTCTGATGCTGTTATGAAGGGAAGGAAGGATATGCGCTGTAGAGTTCGCCCAGATGAGGGGGACGGAATAGTAACTACCGACCATTCATCATCCATTACCGACACCTGCAGCTGTGGCTTTCGGAGTGTAACACAAGTTGCTCCAAAGATAAGAGCACTCTTCGGCGCGTAGATGTCTCTGTATCTCCTCATGAGGTAGACTTTCGATCAGCTCATGGCCAACATAAAAGGCAGCCGCGGCTTGTAACGAATCCATGTATGATCCGTATGGTTAAATGGGATGCCAGCCGTATATTAGGTTGATATTGTGGAAGGTCATAATCGTGTGTTTCTGCACTGTTAATCAAAGCGGGTAATAGTTGATTGCGACCACGAGTTGCGATGGGGAGCGACCGCAGACGGGCGAAATACCAAGGAAAAACGGTTCGACGAGTTCGGGATTTCCCTATTCTGTCTTGATGCGACAGAAGCCAGCCGGCGGTCGTTGCCCGTTCGGGCTCCTGGCGCGAACCACCAGACAAGCCACCCGGAAGCTACCAGAAAACAGGATCGTGCTAGAACGAAGATCATCTGAGGTTTCGCTGATCTGAATGCGTAGTAAGTCTGTTTCGAGAAGCTTGCCCAATTCAATGCGCGCTCTCCTTTGCTAGCAAAGTGAACCCCCCAAACAGCCATTATCACTTCCATAGCGGTTTCACCTCGTCCAAAACAGCAAGACACACTAGTCCCCGTCCAATTCGTCCAATCTATAGGCTATAGCGCTAGCCAATCGCATCTCCTGGATCTCTCCGTCGAGGCTCAGGCTCTTGTACGACTATATTCCCTGGCCGAGGCACGCGGCTTACACCTTTGGGGGGACTATTATGGGGGACAACGGGTTCGGCATCCGACACAGATTGGTTATCCACAACGGAAGCGCTAGACAGCAGTTCGACTCGAAACTACTAACAACACCAGGCCTCCGAGGAGTATTTAGGGCTGGTCCTGGAGAATCCGCTTGAATCTGCTTCATTCAGCTGAGCTCGCGAGTGCGCTCAACCTGACATAATGAAAGATGAAAAAGGGAATGTGCCACGTAGTAGGTAGCCCGGGGTTTTCAGCTCGATGAGACTACGGAAACTTCGGACGTAGCTGATATCATGTCGACATCACCATCGCTATAAAGTTGGGTGTCCATCGCTCCCTAATCGTGATTTATGTCTCTTCGGTAGCCAACCAAACACAGCCTTCACACTCCCTTACAAGCTTCCAGAAGACGAGCCAGTTCTCTCTTTCTTTCTCTCTCTTTCTTATATACCCCGTATCTCTTATCCATTTCACACACGCAAACACACAAGATGCATTTCTCCACAGCAACTGCCTTGATCGCCCTGGTCGGCTTCTCGGCCGCGTCGCCGGTCGATAAGCGCCAGACTAGCCTGGCTGGCACCACTCAGAACGGTCTCTCCGGAGCCTGCAAGGGCACGACCGTCATCTTTGCCCGTGGTACAACCGAGACTGGCAACGTCGGCTCCGTCGCCGGCCCGCCCTTCTTCCAGGCGCTGTCCAAGATGGTCAACGGCGACCTCGCGGTCCAGGGTGTCGACTACCCGGCCGACATCCCCGGCTTCCTGGCCGGAGGAGACAAGAACGGAAGTGCCAAGATGTAAGTCCATCCATCCTATCCTCCCTTGATCCCAAAACACGTATCGTTACTGTTTCTGACGATATCGTGAACCACGAACAGGGCGCAACTGGTACAGCAAGCCATGACCAAGTGCCCCAACACAAAGGTCATCATATCTGGATACTCCCAAGGTGGCCAGTTGGTCCACAACGCCGCCAAGCAGCTCCCGGCTGCTACCGCCAGCAAGGTAGCTGGTGCCATCATCTTCGGCGACCCTGACAACGGCGACGCTGTCCAAGGCGTCAAGAAGACCAAGGTCATCTGCCACCAGGGAGACAACATATGTGCCGGCGGCAACCTCATCCTGCAGCCCCATCTGACCTACGGCCAAGATTCCAACACGGCTGCCCAGTTTGCTGCGTCGCTGTAAGGGGCAAGGCGGTGCTGTATTCGACTGTATTCGATTCTTCAAACGCGACCTGAGTGTTGCCTGTTTTCTTTTATTTGGGACATTATATATTCATTAGCGTATCAAGACACCACAATCATAACAAGGTTGGGTTTCCGCCGCCACTTTCGCCTTCAAACCAAGGCATGGAGGCGTGTTGCTTTTTTGTGAGACAATATATCGAAAGGAACTGGGATTCACCGTGGGTGTAACACGCCAAACATCATCAATATGCATTTGTCGACCGGCAGGCTTGATCGTGTATAGCGAATTCCAGTACAAGCGCTCTTGTCTATGTGTAATATACGAAAACAACGCTAAAGACCGACTGCTTTTCCATTGTATTACGCTATCTACATAGCAGCTTTGATGGCCTCTTCCAAAATATCTAGACCGCTTTCTATTTCTTCAGTGGTAATGGTCAGAGGGGGCACGAACCGGAGGGTGTTTGTGCCGCAGGTGATAACCAGGAGCCCTCGTTCTCGAGCAGCCTTGATGATTGGCGTCGGGTCTTGGGTCATCTGGAGACCCAGGATCAAGCCCTTGCCCCTGACCTCGGAGATCAATTCCGGGAAGCGTTGACGCATCTTGTCAAACCTGTCGGTGAAGACCTTGGACTTCTCGATCACCTCTTTTTGCAGGGCGGGGTCTGCCAGGCGAGATACTACGTAGTGGCCTAATCGGCACGCCATTGGGTTTCCGCCAAACGTCGTGCCGTGGTCGCCAATCTTGATCTTCTCGCTCACTGTGTTGTTCACGATCGTGGCTCCGATGGGGAAACCATTGCCGAGCGCCTTGGCGGTTGTGATGATATCCGGATGAGCCTCCTTGGGCAGGTGGCCGTGAGCCCAGAAAGAACCCGTGCGGGACATGCCACATTGGATCTCGTCATAGGCTAGAACCGCACCAACCTCGCGACAGCGTTTCGCAAGCGCGACCAGGAAATTATCGCTTGCAACATTGACACCACCCTCGCCCTGGATAGGCTCAATAAGCACACCACACGTCTTCTCCGTCACCAGGTCGTTTATGCCCGCAATATCGTTGTATGTTCCGTACTTGAAGCCGGGCAACATAGGCGCAAAAGGCTCCTGGTATTTGGGGTTCGGTGTGGCGGACAAGCTACCCATCGTTCGGCCGTGGAAAGACTGGTGGAAGGAAACAAACTCATGCTTGGACCCTGAGGGATCTAGCACCTTGCCGACCTTGCGCGAAAACTTGATGGCGGCCTCGTTGGCCTCGGACCCGGAATTACAGATAAACACAGTCGCTGCATCGTGCATCGCCCCAGACTCGAGAGTCTTTTCGACCAAAAGTTGCGACAGAGCTCCAGTCCAGGGGTTGTAGTAGAGGTTCGAGGCGTGTATCAATGTCTTGGCCTAGTAGGTGTTAGCTTTGGCCCGCCAAACATCGTCTCTTCTGAAGAGGGAAAAGACTTCAGATACTGACCTGATCAGCAATGACATGCCAAACACCGGGGTCGCAATGACCGAGCGAATTGACTGCGATGCCCGAAGTGAAGTCCAGGTATTTGCGGTTCTCCAAGTCATACAGGTACGACCCCTCTCCTCTCACAAACACCGGCGGCGGCCGGACATAGGTGGCCAGCATGTACTTGGCATGCTCATTGATCATGGCGGCGCTCGCAGAGTCCTCCGCGGGGTCAGGGTTCGGTACGGACGCATCATGCGCAATGGCTTGCTTGACCTGTTGGGAGAGGTTGGAACCCGCTGCGGCCGGAGACGATGCCGACAGGTAGCGTCGACCGGCAGCCGCCGCGAGCCTTCGCGCAGGCAATCGGAAAGCCATTTTCAGATTTTATACTCACGGTGAAGACTGCGAGAATAGTATCGGTCGGCCAACGGGTTCTGCGCAGAAATATTTCTCCCAATTCGCATGCATGACTGTCAAGTTTATCGATAAGCTAATTCGACTGGCACCAACGTCCCGTCTCCGGCATCGGCTTCTGACACACTTTGGGTTACTGGATGCGAACACCATATTGGCTTCAAGGTACAGTTTCCAACATTACAATCCTAGTCCCTTTTACTACTTGTACGTACGACGCACATGACTGTTTAATAACCTGGCCATTATCTTGGTGTTTATGATGGCTTTTTCGATCCGAATTATTGATTGGTACACTTGACGAGCCGATTCGTTCCACAATTCCCAACACAAAAGGGAGCAGCTGACTTACGCTTTTGGTTCCCAATTCCCTTGGAGTTGTCGACATGACTCGCACGTCAATGCTGGGAAGGGTCTGTGGCCATTGACATTGGGTGCGACTGCAATACTCTGAACTAAATCTGCATGCACTTGATGAGGGTTTAGTCATATTCCATTTAAGCAACCCATGACGCAATGGTGCTTTGGCAGGAAGCGTTACCCAAGAGGCAGATTTCCCTTTGTAGCGAATAGGACAATGGCTGACTCCCTAACGCCAGGCGCTGGGCCGTCGGCCGTCGGGGTACTTTAGCACTCAATTCAGCCATTCAAGAGGGCCCACCTCCATTCCAAAGGCACGGGAGTTGGGGGCAAGCTGAGTTCCCCCACGTTTCCACATGCGACACAAGACATGTTGCCCAGCATTCCACTTTCACATGTCAACCGCAAACGTACCTTGGAAACTAACCACTTAGCTGGTACATGTAAGAAAGTAGCAGCCCGTAGCCCGTCAACATGGCTCTCAGCGGCCACTCACGGCTTTCATTCCTACTTCCTCCAGCTGATCACGCTGTACATCTAGGTTAGGAGCTCATGTGCTTGTCCGGAGATGACCATGGTTGCGCCTCAGGGCCGACAGAATAACATGGCATTTCTTCTTGCTACCTCAAACAACAACATATTCTATCTAGTCCAATTCTAAGCCCTCGTGTTGATACATGCTCTTTGGGGTTGCCTTGTGTATTTCTTTTCCAGCTCCTACTACTAGCCCGTTAGTCGTCATCTTGTCGGATTCTGTTGTCTGACTCGAGCGTTGCATCGCTGGAGACAGGATGCGCTGAAATTGCCCGGACGTACTGCGCCTTACCTAAATACTCCTTGACTTTGCCCTTCAGCCCATCTCGGAGACTTCGGGGAAGAGTCGCTCCTATATAACCAACACTGCCGAGTTCTTACCCTCTCCATGTTACTCCTGCACCACATCTCAACATGATAGACCATGTGCTGGGCAAGCCATCCGTAAAGTCGCGGAGGCTTCAAGTCTTGGCCGTACTGGCCTTCTGGTCATTGTACCTCTATCGGTGAGGCCTCTCGAAATTCTTGAAGATGCATGTTATACTAACGGTATGCAGGGGTCCTCGCCATGGCCCTCCTATCATTCGCCTGATGTCGAAATTGTCTTCCAAATCATTTTCAGCATGGCAGACCGTCGTCTTAACCATGATGTATCTGTATGCGGCTCGAAACTTCAGTACGCTTGTCGGGCTCGCCAGTCCCGAGCCCATGGCAAATATGTACGACGCCGCCTACTTTCGTGCGACTTGGGTCATGACGGCTCTGGACGCCGGCTTCTGGACGGCCATGAGGATCAAGAACAAGTGGTTGCGTGATCTGTCGAGCGTGGTCTTCTCCGTCTTCTACATGTTCGCTGCCGAGCGGGCCGACGAGAAAGTCCGCAAGGTCAGGGCACTGCTCACGGTAGAACACCTTCGGGTCAGCTGGAACAAATCGACGACGCCGTACCTTAACTTCTTCCAGAACCTCGTGCGACCTCGTTTCACCCGATACCCTCCCAGAGCGATCCGCATACCCAGGCCTAGCACAAGTGATTACAAAGAGCCGGTCTCGGGATGGCTGTACTACGATGGCCCTGTGGCCGACTTGGAGCACATCAACAAGATGATTCTGGATATCCCGGGTGGTGGGTTTGTTGCCATGGACCCGCGCACCAACGATGACAAACTCTTCTCTTGGGCTGGTAAGACGGGATTGCCGGTGCTGAGTTTGGACTACAAAAAAGCACCCGAGTTTCCGTATCCTTTCGCCCTGAACGAATGCTTCGACGTCTACACCACCATTGTCAAAAGCAGGGGCAGATGTATAGGGATGTCTGGCCGGCAAGTCCCCAAAATCGTTGTCGCTGGCGACAGCGCCGGAGGCAATCTTGCGACAGCCATGACGCTCATGATTATAGAGACTATAGTCACGAAAAAGCACCCAGGAATCAGCCCGACTGAATTAACGATACCGGACGGGCTTGTACTAATCTACCCAGGCCTTGATATGAATATCGGTAACTGGATGTCGGATGAGCAGATGTCTTTGGTTCAGGATAGAAGAATGCGGGTGACGAACAAGGACTACCTCAAACGGAAAAGCACGCAATACACAGATCTTGTCGGAACACCGCACCAATCCGATGACGAGGATGATACGCCGGCACTGATCGATAGCTCCAAGGCGCTGAAGCAGAATGGAGCAGGGGACGAAGACGGCATGCGAAGTCCTCACCCGGAGTACTCTCATGCCAACCCCAGAGAGTGGGCGAAGCTACCTCCAGCCACACCAGCCCCTAACAGACGTGATTCCAAGTCGTATAGACCGCAACCATTACGCACCCGGCTTGCCATGGCCTCCATGATTTCCTACTTCAACGACCGCGTCCTTACGCCAGAGATGATGCGGGCCATGATCATTCTCTACGTCGGTCCTCATAACCGCCCGGACTTCTCCCAAGAGTACCTACTATCGCCCATATTAGCACCTGATATCCTCTTGCAGAGGTTCCCCAAGACGCATTTTCTCACCGGCGAGCGCGACCCGTTGGTGGACGACACGGTGATTTTCGCAGGACGTCTGCGCAAGGTGAAACAGGCGTACCATTCACAGCGAGCCTCGCAGGGACTGGGCAGCTTCCACGACATATCCGACTTTGACGAGAAGGACGTGGCGGAAGTGGTGCTGATCCCCGGCATCAGTCACGGCTTCATCCAGTTCCCGACCCTCTACCCGCCGGCCTGGAAACTCATCGACCGCTGCGCGAAATGGGCCGTCGACCTGCTCAACGCCGCTGAGGCGCGCGAGAAGCAGCAGGAACAAGCCTCCCGGTCGAACAGGCACCATCACCGAGTAGAGTCGAGCGGCGACGAGGACAAGCCCCTCGAGATCAGCATGACGAGGATGCGCGGCCGGACCATCAGCGGCGAGGACAAGGCCAACGAGGGGTCGGGGCCGGCCATCAAGGTCAATGGGGAACAAGGAGGCAATAATGAGTCGCCCAGCAAGAAGAAGCGAGGCCAGGCAAGGTTCGAGAAGTCAAAGAGCATAGTGAAGTTGAACAGTTCGGACGACTTGCTCGGTCGCAGAATGCAGGGCCTGGCTGGACCTCTCACCGGGACAGGTGACGATGATGATTGAAACGGCGGGGGGGGATGAATTCGAGGGGATTGTAGTGGTTTTATTCAGCATGGTTTAGCCGCATAGCTATATTATATGAATTTTGATGAGACATGCCTTCTGTACAACTTGCAAAATACACGGTATTATAAGCGTGATTTGATGTATCCCCTTAATAGTTATAGGCCTACCACTGAACTATCCGTACTGTGTATATATAGCGACAGATTGATCCCACAGATCATGAAGCCCGACTGAACCAATTGGCCTGTCGCTTCTATTCGAAAAGCAATATATATACCAAAAGCCGCCATTAAAGGTATACATACGTCTGCTCGAAGTAAGAACTCAAACAACGATTACACGGCGGTAAAATAAGAAGCGTCGAAACGTTTCATTCTGTGTCTCGTTACATTAGGCGCAGCACTCAGCATCAGCTACATGTCGGCAACATACAGAAGGCCAGCGTGGCCTAGAGGAAGTTACCGGTGTGTCCGGACTCTCACAGCATAGCCTCGCTGTACGGGTGTTACATGTACTTCCCGCACCTTAAACTCTCTCTTCGGGGATTTCTCTATAGTATTACTAAACACTGTTTATATACAGAGCTCCGAGATAATGATTCATGGTTTACTTTATACTCGTCTATATATCTATAACGTGGTTTACTATATATTCAGATATATTATATAATTAAACCCTTTTCCTATATTTTACTATTTCTATATAAATTAATTTAATTATAATACTCTAAATTAATTAAATTTATTTATTATTTAATTTATTATTCGATTTTATATCTTTTTTATATATTTATATATTATTACCTATCTCGTTATAAATATTATAACGCTTTTTACCGGCTGCTTTCCGTTTTAATAAACCCTTTGTTTCGCTTTTATTAATCGTTAAACGCTTCCCTTTTACCTTTTTATCCTATAGCTTTTAAGATTTTTATATAATAAAGGCCCCTTTAAACTATATAACTTGGTTTATTATATACTCGGATATATTATATAGTCGGATACCTTTTTCCCTATATAAAAAACGTCCGTACGTAAATTATAACTCTCTTAATTCTTTATTAAATTTTATAAAATTTTAATCTATTATATTTAATTATATAAAAATATTAAATCTATTTTATTTTATTTTATATTTATTTTATTTAATAAGTTAAAGCGGAAAATGGAAATTACAGGGATTAATTTAACATATTTTTTATTTAAAGGTATAATAAAATAAATATAAATTTTAAAAAATCTTTTTTATTTATTTTATTTAAATTAATCTTTAATTTTGAAATTACGGTTTAAATTTAATCAAAATTAACTAAAATATACGGTTACGTACGGACACTTTTTATATAGGCAAAAAAGTATCCGACTATATAATATGTCCGAGTATATAATAAATTATATTATTAATAGCATAGTTTATAAGGTAATATAATTAATAATTGTAAAATAAAGAAGGAAAGAAAGAGTAATAGAGCTAGTATGCGCGTAATTCCTAAAATAGGTATTAGTACGTATACGGGTTATTAATATTAATTAATTAAATCGGTCATTTTAATAAAGTTTATTAAAATACCGGTAATGTAAAGAAAACCTGTCGACCTCGGTAGGTCCGATCTCCTTATTATTTAAATTATATATTTATTTATTATAATAAGATAGTATATATCTTTAATAATTTATATTTTTATTTTAATAACGTCCGTATATACTTATTTTTAATAACGTCCGTATATATCCGTTTTTAATAATATCCGTATATATCCGTCTTTAATTTAATTTTATTATTTTTTAAGAAACGAGTACTTACGCGGTTTTCCGCGTTTACGTTTAAGCTCGATATTCTTTAAAAGGATTAATTAATTAAATTATTTATATAAACAGCTATAGCGAGGTTATTCTTATATTATAAATCTTCTTCCTTAATATACTTAATATTTTTTAATTAACTTTTTAATATTATTAAAAATATTTTCCTATTATTAAATATCCTATTTATATATAAAACCTTTTTATTTAATTAAGTATTTATAGCCGTTTTTATTATAATTAAATTTATAATATAGGATTATTTCTATAATATAACGAGGGAGACTATTATTTTAATTTACTTTAATAAATCCTAACGGAGGGCCTTTTTTATTAAAGATATTATTACTATTCACTAATAGCGTTAAATACTCAATCGAAATAATAAAATAAATATATATATAATCGGGAAAATTAAATTTATATATTAATTTATTAATATATTTAAATACCTTTTATAAATTAAAGTATTATTATAAATACTTACGGGACGGCTTATTTAATAAATAATAATTATAATATAATTTAAAATAGATTTTATTTTTAATATTAAACTCGATATTTTAATAACGGAGATTATATTAATATTTTATAACAATAACAATATAGTTTATAACTAATAATATATCTTTATAAATATATTCTTATATATATCAGATATTTAAAAATACTTTACCGGTAATATTAATATTAATAATAATATTCAAAGGATTAAGGGCTTAAATCTAAAGAGTTATTAATACGGGGTTAAATTAATAACGCGTTAATAAACGCTATTTATATTTTATTATAATAAAGGGATAAAATCAAGCTAATTCTTATTAAAATATATAAAGTTATAAAATCGGATATTAATTTTAATTTCTTAATTATTTTATTTAGAAAGACTATTTATTTACGAGTATTAAATAATAATTAATAAAAAGTATACATTAAAAGATTTCTATATACCTTATTAAAATTCTTTTATAAATTTAAAATCTTAATTAAAAATAATACTTTTTAATACTCCTTAATTAAAAAGAAAGAGCTAAATTTTAAGAACTTCTCCTTAATCCTTTATCGTATATTAAATATCATTTAAAAGGAGTATAATTCGTTTAAAAGTTTAATAAAAAATTATTATTATATAATTATAATAATCGGAATAATCTTTTCTTTTTAATTATTAAAACGTTCCAATAGAGTTAAATTTAAAAAGTTTTAAAATAAAGTCGATTACGATATTTCTTATTAATAAAGGATTTTTATTTTAAAAAGGTTTATAATTACCGATTAAGGGTTAGCGATCCGTAGTATTAAGTCGATATTTAGGGTAATAAGCGTAATATTATTTAATTAAATATTTCTTTTTTTAATAATAAATCTATTTAATACTTTAAATATTTATTTAACTCTTTAATAATATCGATTATTATATATTATTATTATAAATTTATAAATTAAATTATATAATATATAAAGTCTTTTTTAACCTAAAGGATTAATATTATAAAGAAATTTTTCACGGACTTTAAAAAAATAACCGGGACGAGAAAAATTTATAACGATTTTATTAAGTATAATATCTCTTTTTAAATTAATAATAATTATTTAAAAACACGAGTTTTTATTATATCCTTTAATTAATCGTTCGCGAAATTAATTATTTAAAAAGATTTCCGCTTTAATAAAATATATATTATATAAAATATATTAAACTTTATTTAAAATAATAGATTTATTAAAATAAGCCGATATATTTTCGATAATTATTAAACGGTTTAAGGTATTAAGGATGAAGTTAATTTTTCCTATAATATAATATACTTATAAGCCGTATTATAATAGGTAAATAAAGACGTTAATAAAGCGAGTATTTAATCGATTAATATTAATTATATTAAAGGTTATTTAATTATAAATATCCTTTATAATTATATAATTAATAAAAACGATAACTATATAATTATTTAATTAAATCGTTATACGAAATTTCTTTATTATTTAAATAAAGTATATAACTTTTAATTTAAATAAGCCGTAATAAATTTTTAATTACGAGAGTATTTGGTTAAGATAATTAATCGGTTTAACCTAATTTAATAGGATTAATAAGCCTGGTATTTATTTATAGCTTATTTTAAAATAAAAAGTTATAATATTAAAATTACGTTAAATCGATCCATTTAATTAAAAAAACTAAGGTTTTATTAAGATTGAAATAAAATAACGATATTTCTTTATATATTATAGATTAAGGAGTATTAAAAGAGGCTTTCTTAAAGTTAATTAATTTATAATAAGTAAAATTATAATAAGTTATATATTTAATTAAATTATCGTTAATAACTCGCTTTTATTTATATCTTTTAATAAGTAACGCTATTTTATACTTTTAAAAAGGTTTAATAATTTATATAAAATAAGGTATTAAATAATGTAAAAACTTAATAATATCAATATATTATTTAAAAGCTTTTAGATTACCGGGAAAAATAAATTTTTTAAAAGTAGTAAAACGATCGTTAATAATAAATAGTCCGAGCTTATAAACGCGATAATTAAATAATTTAATTAAAGGGTAATTAAAAAAGGATTTAATAAGAGGTATAAATATATTACGAGAGTTAAAAAAAGTAAAGATTATTTTTAAATATTTAATATAATCGTCCTTTATTTTAAAGAAGATAACGATATTATTAATAAAGGTTCGATAGAAATACTTATATTTTATTAAAAATCTATTTATAAATTGTTAAGTATATATTAGATTATTTTAAAAATTTATTAAAATAATAATAAATTGTTTATTCTTTAATAATTTATTATTATAAATCGATTTCGAAAATCTTTATAAATAATGAATTAATAAAAGAAAGTTATAACGTTAATAATAATAATAAAGTATTTATTTTATAAATTTAATATAATGTGGTTTATTACCTTACGGATTATATTACCTTATAAATTACTTTTTCTATTTCTTAATACTTTTATATAAATTAATTTAATTATAACGTTTTAAATTAATTTAAATTACTCGTTATCCGATTTATTATTAAATTTTATATCCTTTTTATAAGTTTATATATTATAATTTATTTCGTTATAAATATCGTAACGCCTATTACTTATTACGCGTTATTTCGATAAATTATTATTTTTACCTTCGTTAATCGTAGGACGCTTCCTTTTTACCTTCTTATCCTATAGTTATTAAAATTCTTTAATAATAAGGGCTCCTTTAAATTAAATATATAATTTTTTAATCCTTTAGCGTTTTAAAAAAGTTAAATTAGCCGCCTTTAAAGTCTATACCTATTTACGTAAAATCGTAACTTCGTATATTATTAACTTTATATATTTAATTAACTTATTTATAATATTTAAAATCGGTATTAAAAAGCTTCTTTAATAATTAAAGATCCTACTTTTAATAAAAATAAAATATTTCGTTATTTATTAAAGGTTAAAAGGTATTAAAGGATTATAAATATTAGCGGTCTTTAAATATAATAACTCCGGTATAAATATCCGAATTTATATATTTAGCTTATTAATTACTTTATTTAAATTATAAAATATTAAATTAAATACGTTAAATCCAGATTTAATATTATATTTTATAAAAATAACGAAATACGCGGCTTTAAAGGTAATAAAGAACTCGAGCTTTATAATATAATTTATCGAGGTTTTTATAAATAGCTCGATTTCTTTTAAATACGTACGTTTTAATAGCGAATAAAATGCGATATTTAATAGCTAAAATAAGTAAAATAAATAAGGAGGTATATTAAATATAATAATATCGTTATCTTTATAATATATTTTAAATTTAATTAAAATATAACTTTTATAACCGTTAATAATTAAAAGGCGATAATAACCCGTCGCTTATGTTTTAATATATTTATCGAAGTATTTAATCTAGTTTAAGTCCGTTTTATTATTAGTTTAACCGTTAAAGGTCGATTTAATTATTTAATCGCCCGGTAAGTTATATTCGCGCGTTTAATTCGCGAGGTAATATTAACTTTAAATAATTAAGAACGGCGGAATATATTAGTTTTATAAATTAATATATTTTATTATTATTAACTATTCCTAATTATTAGGCTGGACCGTTTTCGTTTTCTTATGTCGATCGGCGCGTGTTACGATATATATTAAGTTAATAACGTTTATTATAAAGCTAGTTTTATTAAAATTCTATATATCTTTATTTAAGATATTATATTTAACTTTTGTATTTATTATTAATATAAATTAATTGGAAATAATTTTTATATCTTTATAAAGAGCCTTTTAATAATTATATTTCTAATTTATTTTAATTTTAAAGTTTAGATTATAATTAATAAAACGCCTAATTTAATATTTATTAACGCGTTTATTATTATATATTCTCGCGAGAAAATTAATTATATCTTTTATATTAACGATATTAAAAGGTATTCCTCGGGTATTTAAATCGATTATATATTTTCGTAATACCTCCTCTTTAATAAAATTTAATTTATATTATCGTTATCGGATTTCGCGTTATAGGATTCGGCCGTTAATTCAGTAATATAAAGTCGTATAAAGGATATTATATATTTTCGTAATAACTCTTTCGTTTAAAGGATTTATTAAATTCTATATCGTTTAAATTATTAAAATAATTTAATTTTCTTTAAATTAATTAAATATTATAATTATAGAGTTATTATATATTAAAGTTTAATTAAATTATAAAATTAAAAAAGTAGTCCGTAAGGTAATATAGTCCGCGAGGTAGTAAATCACGTTAATATCTTTTTAAAGTAATAAAGGATATTAATCGGGAATAATAATAAAATTAAATATAATTACGGAATTAGGATTTAATAAAGTAAAGCTATAAATAATATTTAAAATAATATAATTTATAATAAAAAAGAAAAAAGAGTAGATCTAGCTAGAGTTAAATTAGGATTTAAAATAGGTATAGGAATAGGGCTTAATTTATATTAATATAACGCTAATAAGTACGGACTAATATATTATATTATTATCCCCCCTTTTTATAAAAAGGCGGTACGTTAAAGCTTTAATAAAGATTCGAATATAGGTATTTTTTAATTAAAATAAGGATAGCTTCGGGTATTTATTTAATCGTTTAATTATAAGGTTTTAATTCTTATAACGTTATAATTAAATTTCTTTATATTTTATTATATAAAATCCTTTTATTATAACTTTTATAAACTTTTAATTACTCCTTTTTCTTTAATTCCGGTTAATTTATTTACGTTATTTATTTAATTCTCTTTTATATTAAACGCTGGATTTCTTTTAATATAAATATCTCGTTATTAAGGTAATCGTCGTTAAAATAATCCTCTTCGGCGACGTGTTTTTATTCGGTTAATTTAATAAGCGGGCCGGCTTTATTTAAATTTTAATAATAATACTTTTCTAATTAATTCGTAAAGTTTTTAAAATCGGAAATTAGATATTATATATTATTATTTTCCTATTCTATTTAATTAACCTTATATTAAAGTTTTTTATAATAAATCCGTAATACTTTAATTTATAATATTTAATATTTTAATTATTTAAGATTGTCGGGGTTTATAATTTTAATATTTAATTATTTAAGAACTTATTTAAGGATGGGGTTATTTGGATCTTTAAATAATTAATTAATATAATAGGTATTATTCGATTAAAAATAAGGAATATCTAATTTATATATATAATTATTATAAGAGAGGATTTAAAATAACTATTAAATATACGGGAATACTAGTTTATTATTTAATTAATTTATTCTAAATCCTATAACCTTTTTAATAAATATTTAGTTATTAATATTAAAGTCGGGCTCTTTTTAATAATAATTTACTTATTCTTTTATATAATCTTAAATCGAGGTAAAAATAGATTTTATAGCCTTAATATATTTTTTAATTATTTAGATATTTAATTACGTTTAACGTGGTTTATTACCGAGTAGGCTATATTACCGAATAGGCTACTTTTTTTATATTTCATTATTTTTATATAAATTAATTTAATTATAATGTTTTAAATTAATTAAAATTATTCGTTATCCGATTTATTACTTAATTCTATATCCTTTTTATATATTTACGTATTATAACCTGTCTCGCTATAGATATTATAACGCCTGCCGCCCGTCGCGCGCTTTTTTAACGAATTATTATTTTTATTTTTATCGGCCGTTAAACGTTTCCCTTTTACTTTCTTATCTTATAACTTTTAAAATTCCTATATAATAAAGGCCCTTTTAAATTAAATATATATTTTTTTAACTTTCCGGCGTTTAAAAAGTATTAAATTAACCTCCTTTAATATATATATCCGATCGCGTATAAAGGTTATTTTATAAATTATTTTATTTATACCTTTCGTTATTTAATTTATAATATTTAAAATAAGCGTTAAAGAGCTTCTTTAATAAATAAAGACCTTACTTTTAATAAAAGTAAAGTATTTAATCGTTTATTAAAGGTTAAATAACGTTTAAAGGTTATAGGTATTAGTTATCCCCGGATATAATAGGTTAAGTATAAGCGTCCGAAGATATATATCTAATTTATTAATTACTTTATTTAAATAATAAGGTATTAAATTAAATACGTTAAATTTAAATTTAATATTATTTTCTATAAAAATAATAAAATATATAGCTTTAAAAATAATAAAAAACTTTAATTTTATAATATAATTTATTAACGCTTTAATAAATAGCTCGATTTATTTCGAATATATATATTTTAACGCCGAATAAAGTATTATATTTAAAGGTTAAAGTAGGTAAGATAAATAGGGAGGTATATTAATTATAATAATATCGTTATTTTTATAATATACCTCGAATTCGGCTGAAATATAGCTTTCGTAGCCGTTTAAGATTAAGAGGCGATAACGACCTTTTATTTATAATTTAATATATTTATTAAAATGTTTAATTTAATCTAGGCCCGTCTCGTTATTAGTTTAGCTATTAACAATTAATTTAATTATTTAATTACCCGATAGGTCGTATTTAGTAACTTAATTTAAAAGGTAATATTAACTTTAAACGATTAAGAACGGCGGAATATATTAACTTTAAGAATTAATATATTCGATAGCCGTTAATTATTCCTAATTATTAAACTAAATCGATTTCGCTTTCCTACGCCGATTAATACGTATTATTATAAATATCGACCCGATTATATTTATTATAAAGTTAATTTCGTCGAAATTCTATATATTTTCGTTTAAAATATTATATTTAACTTTAATATTAGCGATTAACGCGAATTAATTAGAAATAATATTAATATCCTTATAAAGAGCCCTTTAATAATTATATCAACGGTTTATTCGGGTTTTAAAATCCGGGTCGCGGTCGATAAAGCGCTTAATTTAATACTTATTAATATAATTACTACCGTATAATTCTAAAAGGAGATTAGTTATATCTCTTATAATATTAATATTAAAGGGTATCCCTCGGGTATTTAAATTAAATATATAATTATAAAATACCTTTTCTTTTATTAAATCTAATTTCCGACCGTTCGATCGGGTTTCGTATTAAGGTTCGGTACCGCGGAGTCGTTTATTTAAAATAACTCGAGGGACGTTATATATTTTCGTAATAATTCTTTAATTAATTCGATTTAAACTTTTTCGCGTCGCTTAAATTATTAAAACGATACAATTTTCTTTAAATTAAATTAGTATAATAATAATAAAGATATTACGTATTAAAGTTTAATAAGGTAGGTTAAAGGGAAAGGTGGCCTATTTAGTAATATAGCTTACTCGGTAATAAACTACGTTATTCCTAATTCATTTTCTTATTTAAAAATAAACTTTAAAGATTCTTAATCTTTTTTTATAATTAAAATAGGTTTATAATTTAAAACCTTATTTTATTTTAAAAGGTATTATTCTTTTTAATAATTTATAGGAAATCGTAGCTTAAATATAATTTAAAGTTAATAAAGCGTTTATTTAATTATTTTAATAATAGGAAAAGAAAGGTTATAATTATTAATTTATATATTTATTTATAATTTCTATTTATCCTATTATATTATAATAAACTATTAAAATAAACATTTATCTAATATTTAAAATTTTATATATTTTATTTATAAATAAAGAAATAAATTATATATTTTTATCGTTTATAACGGTTTGGGGTAATTCGTAAATTTAGAATAGATTTTAATAATATATTTTAATTACTTTTTTTATATTAACGCTCTTATAGTATAAAATGGTTTAATTTCGTTTTATTAATCGGTTAATTATAATCATAATTATATTATATTCTATATCCTTATTTAAAGGAATTATAACTTTAAAATCTATAATAATATCCTATTATAATTAATTTAATATAAAAAGCGGTTAAAGTTTCCTAAAGGTTTTTATCCTTAAGATTTTTAAAGGTTTATATATATAATTTATTATAAAAATATTATAATCGTTTATTATATACTATATAACGTTATAAGGAGATTAGCTATATTTCTTGTAATATTAATATTAAGAGGTATCCCTTTAATATTTAAATTAATTATATAATTATAAAGTACCTCTTTTTTTATTATATTTAATTTATACCGTTGCTATCGGATTTTACGTTAAGGTTCGATATTATAGAATCGGTCGTTTAATATAAATAAAGGGACGTTATACACTTTCGTAATAACTCTTTAATTAATTTAATCCGGGCCTTTTTATATAGCTTAAATTATTAAAATAATACGATTTTCTTTAAATTAAATCGATATTATAATTATTAAGTTATTATATATTAAAGTTTAATTAAATAAGTTAAGGGGGAAAATATTTAATTATATAATATATCCGAGTATGTAATAAACCACGTTATAAATTATATATATAGATAAATCTAAATCATAACCTAGATAGATATATATAGGGTAGACATAGGATATAGACAATCTACTGCTCCCCCAGTCCCACCGACCACTCCCCCGCTACATCCTCAATCTCCTGCATAATCTCCCACTTCCTGCGGTCGGCGCACCAACTGCCCATGACGGCCCCCTTGGCGATACCCTCCCAGTCCCGGACGCTCAGGTTGAAGACCTCCTGCAGCGCGCAGTAATTCTCGAGGATGTAGCCCCCAAAGTAGGCCGGGTCGTCGCTGTTGATGCTGAACCGGACGCCGCTGTCGAGCAGCTTGCGTAGCGGGAAGTCGGCGAGGGACTCGAGACACCGCAGCCGCACGTTAGACAGCGGGCACAGCGTCAGCATGATCTTCTGGTCCGCGAGGCGCTTGAGCAGGGCGTCGGTGACGGCCTCGTCCCCGCCCAGCACGGAGCGCAGGCCGTGATCGATGCGCTGCGCGTCCAGCATGTCCAGCGAGTCGACAATGTACTGCGCGGGCCCCTCCTCGCCCGCGTGCGCGGTGCGCCGCACGCCCACCTCTTTGGCGGCGCCGTAAAGCTCCGTCCAGAGCGCAGGCGGGAACGGCTTCTCCGAGGAGTCGAGACCAATGCCGCCCAGCACGGGCGGCTTCTCGTCCTTCTTCTCGCCGTCGCTGTCAAAGTAACCGGCACCGCGCGCCTCCTCGAAGAGGGCGACGCCCTCGGCGGGTGGCAAGTGCCTCAGCACGCACATGATGAGGATGGAGGTAATACCCAGCTCGCGCTCAGCGCGGTCCCGTGCGGCCGACAGGCCCTCAACCACGGTACTCAACTTCACGCCGCGGGCCGAGTGGGCCTGGGGGTCGAAGAAGACCTCGGCGTGGCGGACGTTCTGGGCGGCGGCGCGCGTGAAGTAGGCCATGGCCAGGCGCTCAAAGTCGGAGGCGTCGACGAGCGCCGACATGGCCACATAATAATATCCCAGGAAATCGTCCAGGCCGGTGAAGGCCTCGTACCGCTGGCGCAGGGCCTCGACCGAGGCGTAGGCCGGATCCGCCGCCGGCGACGGCAGGGCGATGCCGTGCTTGGCCGCCAGCTCGAACAGGAGCTCGGGCTCGAGCGAGCCCTCGATGTGCATGTGGTGCTCACATTTCGGCAGGGCCGCGAGGAATGGGTGAAGGGCGGTTTGACACATGATGCTGCTGTTGCTGATGGCGATGATCTTTTGGTGGTGAGGGTGGGCACAATGACGGGGGCTTTTCGCCCCTAGAGAGGCGCTTTCAATAGTACGAGTCACCCAATTCTTGTTATCGGACCTACTTATTCCTACCTCGTATATCCAAGAGTATTTGTGTAGCACATATAAATGTACGATGCTTTTCGTCACAATTGACAGCTCTACTTCATGGTGCGCTGGTACTACTTCAAATGCGTTCTTCGTCATTGCGAAGATTATTCAGTCTCAACACCGTGTCCGATACTAGTCCGGCTTCGTGGTGGTCCTTGTCATCGTAGAACTGCGTAGACGAAAGTCGTCAGCGACCGCTGTTCGCAGCTGCCGAACTTTTGCCAGCCGCTTTATCCTCGACAAGTGGGAATAGAAAGAGAGCCACTAATTCTCGACGGGCAGCAATCACATTTGAAGCGGGATGCAGCCGATATCTCCTTAGGTGCTGCGGCGCTGCTTGGGGTACAATACGTCCGATAAATGATCAACAGGCCGTGCAAAACGGTACATGGTTAATTGAGCCAATCAGAGAGTGTAGCAACACCGAACACGGTAGGAAACGTCAAAGCTTCCACACTAAATCATCCCGGGTCCGTACTGCACATTGTTTTTGGTGACAAGCAGCGCTACAGCACCTAAGGAGATAGGTCACAGGAGCAGGCAGAAGGGGGTGCTGATCCCAAGAAAAGAAGACGGCATCTTCTCGGCGACAGCCGCAGGCCCAAATGCAATTAACAGATCGCTGGCGACTGCACTCTTTTCCACGCTAGAAGGAGCGGCTCGTACACGTCGAGAGGAAATCCCGGTGAGATCGTCATCAATAGCAGAGGGCAGATATCGTGTCATCCAGGACGAGGGGCGGACCGCGAGGGAAGGAGAAGAAGAAGAGGAAGGCAAAGAGAAGCAGGGAAACCGCTGATTCGCGTAGGATTAACGTTTGGCAAGGATATGGTTCAGGTTGTTGAGGCGAAATTAGGGAGGCCAGTACCGAACAGCTCGTTGATCTTGGACGAATTTCGGCTCCGGATCCGAGACAGCGGGCACGCCGAGGAGGTAGGCAGGAGGGGAGGGAGGGGGGCGCGACAGGATGGCAGATTTGGCCATGCTTTGGATAACGACAAACCCTGTAGGCTTATGTCGATCCAAGGCGGACGAGGCCAAATAAAACCACGCATACCCGTACTCCTCGCTACAGTCGGCTTGGTGGGATAAAGGGAGGCAAACCGCATTCGTCGGCCAGCATGAAGGAAAGAGGGCCGAAACGGAAACAAGAGCGAATAGGAAACCGACCTTGCCAGCTTGGTAGGTCGTGCAGGTCTTACGACGACGACGTAGGCGGGCAGTACATCCCCATACAGACCTTCGCATTTGATACTGTATAGGCTAGCCAGGCTGACTGTGCAGACCCAGCGGTCCTCTTTTTCTGACGGCAGGATCTCGAGACCCGCCCAAGACATGACTCGACAGACCCGAGCAGCAGGTTGTGGTCATCTACCAGCCTCGGGGGATGCGGCCCAGTCCGATGCTTGTCAGCAGGGAAGCATTGGAGACCTTGACCTTGCCTGTCCCATGCAAGGAGTATGCTTTTTCCTTCTTCTGTCTACCAGGGATGAGTGATGCCGATGCTACTTCCTAAAATGCGACCTAACCTTGTCAAGCACATGGGGCAGAAGGGGGGCAGATGTACGCGTATCATGCAGGTATGTAATACTAGTAGTACACCTGTACCCTTGAATTATTATTCGCGAATATACTCCGTTTCGCACCCTGGATAAAGTCTCGACAGGCCTTTTTTCTGTACGCAGTACGTCGAGCATCTAACCCGAAACATAAAAAAGGCAGAATACGACGTTAACAACTGGGAGAATTATGCTTCCCCGGGGACTGGCGTGATTACAGCTGGTAGCAGGCACGCATAAGAGACTTGTGCAAGGGCCCCGGGCAGATCATATTCGCGAACAATAATTCAAGGGTAAAGGTGTAGAGTACTGGCAGATAGAGACAGGCACAGAGAGAAGGAGAGAGCTCAGAGAGGTGGGCCGTTCGTGCACTTCCTTGTGTGCCCTGCTTGCTCAGTCAGGAGTCGGAGGAGGCTTGGGACAAACATGCACGAACTGTTTGCCCTTGTCAGTTGTAAGCCGTTATTTGTAGTGGGTCGGCGTTAAGCACGGCCCATTAACTGAATAAAGCGACTGCTGAAGATTTTGCAATTGGACAAGATCAAACCAAAGTGACCGATTGATACTAACTACATAGGTACCAGCATCAATGCTGCGGGTGATCGTCGGGTGTTGCTGCCAACTTCTCTCCCCCACCGCTTGCCTGCTCTTGCCTGCTTGCCTCCTGCCAAGCACCCATCGAGCCTACCTACTTCTGTACCTACCTCCTAGAAACCTACCTAACGACCTACGCTTAAGTACGCTAGATGACTAACGTGCAATGCAGCAGCACATCTCAGGCGTACCACTGTACTGCTAGTGCACTGCGACGACTGCTACTGCACCCCAAGGACTGCCCGGGCAGTACTTATGTAGCATTAGCTGGCGCTTGGAGTGCACAAAAGTTGAAGAAGCGGGGAATCCCGCACTCGTGAGATGATGGTTGCGAACAGACGTTGCGCCCGTGAGGTGCCAATTGAGTTCGACCTATCTCGGCAAGTTCTTCAACTGGAGACTCCATGTGCCAGCCAGTCATGATAAGTCGTGCGAGCAACTGATTGGCGGGCAGGAGCTGCTTCCTAGCCCCGTTTTACACTTACAACTCTCAGGGATCATATAACTTAGCTCGGTCCACAGCGTTAATCCGTACACTGCACACTGGAATATTATAGGATAGGTACGGCTTCCAAATCTAAGTCTATACCGGTCCCAGAAGTTATACCAGAATTATCCCAGGTTTACCCATTTATACTATTAATCTAGTGCTGCGCTAAGTTATATGATCCCTGAGCGTTGTAGCTGCTAATTACTAGTCGGACCCCAAGTGGCTTCAGGTCGAGAGGTCAGTGGTCTTGTCTCGTCAGGTTCGTTCAGGTAAGCCGCCGCAAGCCTGCTCGCTTGCCCGTCCTCTTCGCCCTTTTCGCCCTTTTCGCCCTTTCCATTGATGTCTTAGGTCATCTGTCCGACGCAAGTATCGCTGCCGTGTAACGTACTTCCTCATATTTCTGCGGGCGTGCGGCATGGGTAAAAACAGTCAAGGTCGAGGATGCAGCATGTACTGTACTGCAAGTAGTACGGGTACAGTATTGGTCTAAACCAGCATCTTCCTTTCCACAACAAAAAGGAGCAATCCCGAGAATGCATGGGAGTCTGGCAATCTAGCGACTCCAGGGACTCACTCTAGTCTCTAGCAGCCTAGGGAGCGTAAGCAAGGCCAAACTGCATCCTCTACCTGACTACGCGCGAATCGGGATGGTCCCCTGCTCCGAGGCAAGCGAAGAGGCGAGACGACCGTTGAACTTGTTTTACTGGATCCAGCCCTTTGACAGCCCAGACATGCTCGGCCGTTGCACTGCATGGGTTCACGAGCCATCTAAGGTAAGGTGTGCCGCTGCTGGATGTTTGTGTCTCGTGTGTCTCGACTGGTGTGTCTCGCCTTATTAATCACCGTCGCATCAACTCAATACTAGGTACTGTAGGTTACCTACAGCTGTGTCGCGACACCTCCGCACGTGAGAAGCATGGTGTCTCCGCCTCTAGGGTGTAACTAGCCTACCCGCCGATCTGAACGTGTTCGGAGACGTTCCTCCATGACGAGACCTCGCTCCTTTATTCGTTGTGCAGGGAGAAGGGCGACAAGAAGTACTTACCATCACGCACGAACACACACTGCTCTAATAAGATACCGCGATGGCGTGCACTCCCACTGTTCCAAGGGCGTTATTGGGAACAGTGTTTATCCCGGCTCCCTACCCCCTTCTTCAACTCTTCCAAACCACCCGATGCCAATCGGTTGAAAAGGCTTATGTCTAGTGCCTTCTCGGCCACACGGATAACTTGGCTGTTTCACTTATTCACATATCGTTGCACAGGCCTCCATGCCGCACTCTCAGATCTAGATGGGCTCGACGATCATTGTTTTTCTTATTTTTCTCCTTCCTTCCCTGTGTAAGCACCCATCATTACCGCCATGCACTCCGTAACGTCCTTGATCCTTCGGCAGATGTGAAACGTGACCTGTCAGTCAATATACGGCCTTCGAATACTCATTGTATAGCAACCGAGGATGCGAAATTTTAATTGGCAGTAGGGAGCATACGCCTCTCCGCATTTCAGTGCATAGCAGCGTTAGCAAAGGAATGCGCTGTAAGCGATGCATTGCATGGGCTTTCCTTTCCTTTCCTTGCAGGGGGCCGCACAGAAATTGAAGCAGAAAAAAAGAAAAAGTCGGTACCGGCTATACCTAGATTAGTTGACGTGGTAGCAGCTTAGGTATCCCCTTGGTTGCCATTTACGCCATAAAGAGTGGGGGGATTCGATACTTGTGACTCGCGGAGGTAACAACATAAAGAGAAGTCTTCGACGGCGTGAACTCTCACCATCCGAGCATATCTGATATTCTGATTCGACCAGAAGCTGTCCCCACAACTTATGGCGTATTTGGCAACCAAGGGGATAGAACAGCTCTGTTAAAGCATTCTCGCGGGGTGTACCATCTCCAACCTTTGCGACCCTCTTTATCTCTGCCGTCGGGGCAAGAGTCAAAAAGGGTGTCGCCCGTGTCTCAGGCCCCTGGAGTGGGCTGCGGGGCCGATCTCTTCCCTTCCCGCAGCATTCCAGAGATTCGGCAATCGGACTGATCCTAACGGGCCAACTCGGTTCCACAGTCTCCATTAGGAACCCCCTCCCCTTCACTGTCTTTGATTATCAGTCAAGCAAGAAGTTGAATATCCCGTCAATGTTAAGTGGAGGGGAATATATGAAGGGGTTGGCGAGGGAGGGCAGTGACGCGGGAAATGATACACAGAAGGGGTCATTGGCCACATTTGGTTTTTGGGTTTTTTTTTCGACCAACACACATCTTGGCTCCCGCGGCTCGTCAGGATGGTTGCTCAAGGACAATAATTTCAACCGGTGAATAACGCCTTGGACTATCGAGCCTGTCAGGTTGTGAGCCCCTTTGATTGTAGGTATCTGGGTGGCTGTGAACTTTCTCGAATCGCTCACTCCAAGCCATCCCTGGACCTCCAAAGTCACTCCGAACTCTTGTTGGGTCTTCGGCTGTGTAGATAGGATTTACGCACTCACTACACAAATGTTATTAGTTCGGACACCATATTTGCCGTTGGGGAGGATGGTCGGCTCCCTGCGGCATCGTGGGATAGCGTGGTGTCTATTGTCTGGCCGCAGCATACGCTAATACCTTCTCGTGCCCTTTGCTGATAGGACACATCCAAATGCTGCGAATATGTAATGGCGCTATAAGCGCAGAGCCGCGGGATAGGTGCATTCTACATGCGAACGGCCGCCAATACGATGATCTGCGTTGAACAGATGGTCGAATCTCTGCGTCGCTGCAACGGCTAGCGGCATAGGCATACGGCTTCCAGAAGCCCTTCGTATTCCTTCGACATCTGGCCACGAGTGGACGCCGGGACCCGCGCAAGCGGGCTTCGTCGCATCTGCCCCAGCGTCTACTACATTGCAATGAATCTCGGAAAGCTTGGAGGTTGCAGTCATGGCAGGAGCCGTTGCACTGTGCGTTCCCTCTCAAATGAGCCAAACCTCCCGACTACTCAAGTTGTATACTGTAATAGCTTCGACCAAATACTCACTACCCTGATCCACTGCGGTGTAATGCATATGCCGAAACTATGGACTTCTCCCTGGCATACGGCATGGTCTGGTTGGGTAAGTTGGATGGGATGATGGTGGCTGAAATTCGACCAAGTAGAAACCGGAGAAAACCGATACGTTGTTCATCCCGAAGGCTACATTAGCTCTGCATATGCTTTCCTCCTTGAACCCCCCGTTAGAACTTCCTATTATTATGGCCTTTTGTTGTTGACGACGCCACGAGGGGTTGGACAATCAGCCCGCGATAGCCCAGCTGTGCATTGTAGAGCCTGCATGCGAGGTGGTGTCCACGTATGCTGTCTGATTTTGGCGAGTATCCTTTCCAGTGACTGGGTGGCGGCATGATCATCATGGTGTTGGTGCCACCGCTACGATGCTAGAATACGGATACAAATGAGTAGAATGGGAGATGGTCGTCGCCTAGACTCAGCGCGTGCAGGCAGGCGAGTAGGCAAGCAAGCAAGGCAAAAGTACGATCTACATCCCAAGGTTGAAACAACCCACCCTGGTAAGATAGCAAGCGGTGATGCACGATTCCTGGTGCCTCGATTTTAGCAGAGGGCTATCGAAGCAAGCCAAACAGGAAGTTTTCTAGAAGTGTTTCAGGCATATGGAGGATAAATTAGGGTCGGCAAGCAGCCGGATTTTGGCCGGATTTTGAGGCGCGTCTTTGGCGGCACAACAGGTGGCTGCTTGGATTTTTGGCAGACATCCACCCGGATATTAACCAAGATAAGCAAGCGATGGGAAAGGGCGAACGTGCCGGATTCTTCCTGTCTTGCGAGCGATTAGCAACACACACACGTACAGTAGAAATTAGGGAGATGACGAGTGCCTGCCGATGGGTGATGTGTGGACCCTTAGATTTCCAATGTGCATGCCATTGCTATCACCTGCACCCGAGTCATCTGATATGGATCAATGGACCTTGTGCTGTTTGTGCCTTGTTGAGCTTAGCACACATTTGAGAGCATGGGCGGCGCCATTCCTATTGCAAACATTCCGCGATCGAAGTGACCAACTGCATCATTTGGACATGTACCAGGCACGGCCTTGGAGTAGTACAGCCCTACACCTAAGCCTGCTCTACCTAATTCAGTCGACTATCAAGGACAAGCCCAGTGGCCCCAAAGCTCTGGGTCAGATAGCGAGTAGTACCGGCCGGTTGAATCTATGGTTGCTAACTTAGCATGACCTAGGCGCCCATGCTAGTGACGGTAGGTAGGGTAGGGTTTGGGGCTGGCTGGCTTGGGCGGCTTCAAAGGAAACCATCGGCAACGGTCACGAACCCCATCACCGGTGACCAGCTCCGTGGCCGCCTTGTCTGTTTGGACTCTAGCCTGCATTGCCAAATCTCGCCGTGAGCCGGCTTGGGTTAAGCGGCCGAATGAGAGGACCTGCCGGCCCTGCCGGCCCTTTGCGGATATTATATTGCAGCCAAGCACATGAGAGGAGCGTGAGGGGCTTTTCGTTGCATTGCCCAATTCTATTTGATACCGTCTCTCCCATGATGAGGTACTTTTGATGAACCACCCCTGCAGTCACTGTCTTGTTCGCATTCAGCAAAGAGTAGGTTGACTTGCAGCATCACGCACTCTTCCCCACCCCCTTGACCGTATCTCATTTCGTTTTATTTTCCTTACTTTACTTACACTGTACCGCAGCAGTAGTAGCATAGAAATCCAGTCAGGGCTAATGTAAATGAGGACATTTTATCGTATTGGTCGGAGGCTGCTCCGTCTTGGCTGATGAATGGCCAGGGGACCCCCGCAACTGAGTTGAAACCCCATGTCAGAAAATTGACGCACCTCGTTAGCTCCGAATGTTTCTCATCGCGTTTCTCCTCGAGACCGACCAGGACCAGGCCAGGTAGGTAGTCCCCAATACGTAGGTGAGATATGTGGATTACAAACCCACATGGTAGGAGATATGGCAAAGTTATGTAGCTGTTTTTTCTTCTTCTCGTACAGTACGCGCTTTTTACCTACTGTCTCGTCCCAGGAAAGCCGGCGCAGTGCTTGACGCGAAAATGAAAATCGGATGGCCAAAAACAAACACCGCCGTCGCAATCGGTGTCGAACTGCGTAAGAGAGGGAGAGAGGCGCTGTCCATTTTGAATACATACATCATGCAGGCGGCTTGGTATTTTGTTTCCGAGGCCGAAACCTCCGAAAGACCAGGACTGACTCTCAGGACTGCCAGGCAAGGTGGAGAGGGAGCTATACCCGCTGGCTGCAGCATCGCAATAGTCTCCTGGCCGCGGAAGCCAACGCTCTCGTCATCAAGGTCACTTTTTAACCGATTGGGGAGCGCAGGTGAGATGTATGTGATGGGGTCCTTGTCAGCGGCCCTTTGGGAAGCAATCTTGCAAATTGGGGTCATGGCAGGCACGCAATATACAATGATCAGCATATGTTTACATTTTTCTCTATATTTTTGCTCGGCCTTTGCCAGCCAGCCGCCGCAGCCCCTGGCGACCCTACAAGTACCTCCGGGATGAGCTGGGCCGGGTCTAGTCACACACCTGTTCATATGCATCTGGCGTCAGCGATATTCCAGCTCCACAAAGTTCAACGTGGTGAGATGGTCTGACCAGAACCCCGGTCATCATCCCAGAAGTCTCGTGGATTGGATTTTGATTGTGCTGTCGATGATTGCCCCTTAAGACGTGGGATCTCGCCCGGTCTAGCCTCAATCACTCGAAAGCAGGGGTTGCTGTGACCCGTTGGCTCCTGGTCACCACTGTCCTGTTTGCTTTCCGGACAACGACATCCCTCGGCTTGCAGGGCTTGGCAACGCCCTGGACATGGGATAGCGATGGAGCTCCCAAGGTGCCTGTTCATTTCAGCCTGTCTGCAGCAGCTGCTCGAGGAGCCCGAGTATGTATGGGTTCGGCCACTGACCTGTTCCTGGACTCTTTGTTTCAAACAAGAGAGGGTGGCATGTTGCCCGAAAGAGAGACGGGGGCGTACGGCAGTACGTTGGCTCCCGTAGGTCTTCTTTCTCTACCAGACCAAAACATGTATATATATTGCATGCATGTATAAAGATCAGCTTATGCGCATGGGGAAGAGCTACAGAGGATTCTATTAAGCAACTACCGGTGCCCGTCAGAGATTTTTTATCCGCAAGACTCAGATCTCCAGAGGCAAGATCGGGAGCGGTCGGATATCTGAGATCGCTCATTGGGCTAGGTGACCCGTCCAGGCAAGCGCTGCATTATTATGTAAGAATGGTAGGTAACCTAACCTGATAACCTCGTAGGCTGGTTGTTTGGGAAAAACCCACCCTTCCCCCTCGCGGAACCGGCCTGCAATGCGACCTTGACAAGGCCGGGATCTCCTCGCCTACATAGTGCACTGCCCCAGAGGGGGACGCTGTCGGGCACGCTGGCAAGAAGGTGTCAGAATAAACCGGTCTTAGCTCAAAGCTCCCAATTCTTTAATATTAACTTCCACGCTGTATCTTACACCCAGCATATCCCTGAAAAAAAATACCAAAAATGCGTATAGTATTTCTAAATTAATTAAGAGTTAATTGTAAATTTTTTTAGGCGTATTAGACCCGTCCGGTTTAATTTGACACCTTCTTAGCTGGCTGGGGGCGTCTCTGAACTAAGCAGCTAGCGTCCAAGTTGGAGGCTCGCTAAGCATGTAGGTTCCAAGCTTGGAAGGGTTCGACTTAATCAGGCAGGCATTTATATACACCTAAGAGCACTATATATGCCTGAGGAATGAGACAAAGTAAGGTAGAGGCTAATAGTCGATAGACAGCTAGCGAACGATTTTATAATTACCTATCCCCTTAATTGCTAAATACCGCAAATAAAGTGGAGAAATTCTATATATATTACCCGCGGAGGTAATAATATAAAATAAAGTCTTCGACGGCGTGAACTCTTATTATCCGAATATATCTAATATTCTAATTCGACTAGAAGCTGTCTCTACTCTAATTGCGGTATTTGGTAACTAAGGGGATACATATGCAAGCAAGCATAGACAGTTTTACGTATAGAAGCACAGGTCAATGCATATATCGGCCCAAGTAGATCAATAGATGGCATCATAAATGACATGCTCCCTACCATGGCAGTGATCCTCACCGACTCATGAAATTGTATGTCCTGTACAGAGAGTGGGTTTAGGCCCGAACGGAAGATACCACCCCTGTTCATCCCGTAGAGAGCGCCAGTACTGTAGTCGTATGTACTTAGGTGATCGCCAATACTAGTAACTAACAGTATGCAGCGCTGGGCTGTTGTTGTTACTAGCTATACTCCTCTCTTCAGATTCTGTACCTTATCATGCCATGCTTGCTCCCAACGTAAGCCGGGGTTAGAGGGAGAGAAGAGAGAGGGGTACGTGAAGACGAGATAGGTATCTAGACGAATGTATATATGCATGTACCGAACTTGGGAAATACGGAGTCGACCGAGGTGCCCGACCTGGTTCAAGTAAGCATCGACGTATGGAAGCGACTGCTAGTTCGAGTCGGTTAGTGGGACCGGTCAATTGGAGACGCTATTTCGCACATCTGCCCGCCCTTGGGTGCTCGGCGAGTAAGGTCAGACCTCCCCTGTCAGATAGAATCGGTACATGCCACTGGTACTCGACGCTAGACTGGAAAGGGGGACTTGGAAGAGCTGAGAAGGGGAAAACGGAGAGAGAGAAAGAGAGAAAAATTAGAGTAGATGCATATTGTTAGTCGTAGCACGTTGGCATTTGTTGTTGGAGCTGCAATTTTCCTCTCAGTTATTTTCTTGCGCCGAGCCGTCAGAAGCAATATAATAGGCGAATGTGCTACCATAGACCAGACGACAATGCATACACCGCACGCACACACACACACACACACACTCGCGCACGCATGCACGCCCATATAAAAAAAAATTATAACTTTGGGTTTCGTGTGGCATGCGGGAAGAATTGAATTCGGCAACTGGCTAGCTCGCTATGTTTCAAATGTTTCCATTTTGGTTCTGCATGAATTGATTCTACCGTCAGAGCCGGTATCTCTATCTTTTGCTTCTTGTTTCTGAGTTGGCCATTCCTGTCGTGTCAAACGTGCAGCGGTACACAATCCTACTCTATAGAACCGGCATGCCTGCTTATAACGAAGCCGGGGCAATCGCTTCGATAGTAGCGATGAGCTGTGTATGGTGCGTTTACTGCCCTGCCAGGTCCCGACCGACTGGCGGAGTGCCTGCCATACCAAGTACCTCTGCTTTATCTGCCTCTTCTGCTATTAACTCCTCAAAAAAGATGCGATCTTCACTTGGGTCGAATCGCATCTTCTTTTACCCAAGAGAAGATGCAGCCGGCATTCGTGCAGTAGCTTAAGCTGCATACAAACATCAATATATCGATATGCAAGCTTGGATACTACTCGTGTGCTACAGATATATATATTTGCGCACTCCAAACAAAGCGCGCCTGGTGCTTGCTTGTTCGCACTCAACCAGGCCGGCTTACAACTCTATATAGAAACAATCATACATAAACCCACCCTTGCAATTATGTTGGAAGTGACTGGCGGTGGAGATTGCTCGCTGCTCCCAGCGCTCTGTCTGTGTACATCTCGAATTGATTTATGTCCAGCTAACTGGGGCAACCCATAGCACACACAATGCAATGCCGACTCGACGTGCCTAGCCCGCCATCCCAACGCTAATATACATGCGGACCACACGGTACAGTACAAGTTACAGACAACAGCAGCGCAGCAGCAGCAGAGCCCAGGGTTGCATGCGACCAGGTTTCTTCCTGATCCTGATATGCGCGCCCAGACGACGGCCATGCTCAGTTGGACGCGCGCAAGTTGGAAGTTGTGTGTGCGGGCGCGGATGGATCGATAGCTAAAGATCGCTACTGTACGAATTATCGCCACCCACAAGATATATCAATGCGAATCGCATCTGAGGGCCGACGACCTTGGACGGGAAACCGATGAGATGGAGGGTCGATGTTGGCCAATGGCCGCTCTTGCCCCGGCCCTTCAGGCATAGTGCTTGTCTTCACGTCCTAGTCTCGTCTGGTGTCTGCAAAGTACGGACCCCGGCAAGACTACTACAGACATGGAGAAGAGCGCGAGGGACGGGTAGAAAGTAGGTAGCAGATGTCAAGTCCACTGGCGCATCACCTTAAATTATTTTTCGAATGGGTATGTAGCCGGTTCGCAATCGGCGGCTGGAACAGTGGCAGTAGCAGTAGCAGCCAGCAGCGTGGCCCTCCTCCATGCTTTCTCGAGGTTTACATTACATTAGTTTCGGGGCCCAGGGTTTCCTCCTCTTTTTTAGTCGACTTGGTCCGAGGTTACTTGCTAGAACAGAACATGAACCCAGGACGGCCCACCTCCGCTCGAAACACGTTAGCGATTTTGGTCGATGAACATCACTCCGAGCCCTGTTCCCTTCCCTCTTCCCACTCTTGTCCTGTTCATCTGCAGGGATACGCACCTCTGGAAGGATTCGCTCACCCCTCCAGATTATATTTCCGATTTTTTGCTTTGGCGCACGGAGAGCCCCGGGGCCTGGTCCCGGGCAAGCTACTCTATTGTACATGGCAAGACTACCGTCGGCCGTCCGCAAACCGACTAGACTTGCCCCCATTACTACTACCACCACCACTGCTACTCTACCACTACATACTATTGTTGTTGTTATTACTGCTGCTGCTGCTGTTACTACTGCTGCCGCTGCTATTCCCATTACTACTACTACATCTTCCCTTTTTCACGTCGCCGCCCGTTCTCGTAGGTACTTCCTACCAACTTGTTGTTCCCGACGAAAAAGAGAGGCACACTACTTCCTTGTGTATGTGTGTTCGTGCGTGCGTATACCACCAACCAACGCTGCTTGTTATCGACGGTCCCTGCTTTTCTGCCGTGGTTCCCTTGGTCGAGGGTACATTTCCAAACAACATACATAATTCACCGCTCCCTGGATTCCTGTTTAGGCAACCCGCGTCGAGAGGCCAATCCTGGGGGGATCGCAATATTATACTCGCCAAAGTGAAATTCGCAACCACCGCCACAAATCGATGCTCAGTAGCTGCCGTCTTGTTCTAGGCCAACTGGCGCTTTTACAATAACCGGTCGCCCACTGGCTCTTGAAACCTGCGGGACACTGCTCGGTCAGGCGAGCATACCGCGGAAACCCAGAGAGGACATAGCGGCAGTCAAGTTGCACAACGCTGCAACGCTGCAAGGCGCTGTCCGTTGAGAGATCGCCTCAACGAACACACTCAAGAGACGTTTGCCCTTTGCGGTTCCGAATATCTTGTGACATTAGTACGAGGGGGTCCCCCAGCCCAGCCCACTCGCCGTTTTCTGGTTGCATATCAGTCCTCCCCAGGTACATCCTACACCAACAGTAGCGCCTTGTGGCCACCCACACCCAACTACTAAGACGCCTCCCACGAGACTCACCAATAACCGTACTGCATGTTCCTTGAGCGGCAGCCTCTCGGGATCCGACCTCTTGGGGAGTCCTTGGAATCTGTGCCCAATCAGACCACGGATCTCTGGCGACTGAGGTTGCCCACGATGGCAACTTCGTCGCACAATGCCTTTCCTCGATCTCCGAATCCATCCACAAGGTCATACGACTCCTCTTCAGTTTCGTCCGCAACTTCGCCCAAGCCGCCAGCCCAGTACCTCAGCAGCTTGATGAGCACAAGTGCGAGGTCCGGGGGTCCTCATGCTCATCCTCATGCCCATGCTCCCCAGTCTATTGGCATCCCACCTTTACCCTCCGTCAGTCAGTCGGCATTCCAGCCGTATACTCCAGGGACAGCGTCATCGGTTATGGGAAGAGATTCACTTCCCTCTAATGACTCGGTCGCGAGTACTCCGGGTCTGTCAAACGCGCAACTTTCCGCCAACGTCCAAGCACAGAAGCGTGCATATCGCCAAAGAAGGAAAGATCCCAGGTAAGAAACTCCTACCTCACCTAACCCCGATCCCGCGTAGCCCTGAAGCGACCTGGTGATAGACAACCCTGATGCGCATGTCGTGTGTCTTGCGCCATCGATCCATGATCCAGAGTTTCGAACTCCTCCAAGTCTCGGATTCGTCCTTCTTCCTAGCTGATGCGTGTTGTCCGACTAATTGCTGACTCCCTAACCCGCAAAGCTGTGATGCCTGTCGCGAAAGGAAAGTCAAATGCGACGCAACAGAGACGACAAGTTGCTCGGAGTGCTCCAGTCGCAATGTCAAATGTCAGTTCACAAAGGAGACGAATCGACGAATGTCATCCATCAAGCAGGTGCAAGATCTCGAGAAGCAGATCGAGCGTGTGCGCAGGGAAAACAACACGCTCAAACGCCTCCTAAACGACAGAGATGGCCAGATGGACTTGGATTCAGAGGGCGTCGATCAGTTGGCTATTCCTATCCCAGATATCGGATCCGAGCCTAAACGACGGAGAAGAGCAGCACCGCTTCACGATCCATCGAGGGCCCGGACAAACGTGCGGAATATTTCGAAAGGGCTGTTCAAGCCACCAGCGCCCTATCGACAAACACCACTGGCTGTTCCAGCTGAGGTGCGGCTTCCATCTCCGCCACCCAGGTCTGTGACGGAGGCGCTTCTGCACTCCTACTATGGTGCGATTCATGTCATGATGCCTCTGTTGCACTGGCCAACGCTACAGCGCGAAGTGGACGACATCTACCAGGGCGCTGGCCTGCAACGCATGTCAGCCTCTTGGCTGTCGACCTTCTTCGCAATCTTAGCAGGAGGAAGTTTGTTCAGTAGTGAACGTCACCCAGACCGCGTCCACCAGGCGACCGAGCTCCTGGAAATTTCGCGCAGCCTAGTCGACCCCTGGAACAACGACTTCAACCTCGACAATGTAAGAACAGCGTTCATCACCTCGCTAGTTCTAAACGAACTTAACCTGAAGTCGGCAGCTTGGACCGGACTAGGAACCGCAGTGAAGATGGCCCAGGATATGAGTCTACATCTTGAAGTTGGGGCTCCTTCGAGGCTCGAGGCCGACATGCGGCGGCGAGTATGGTGGTCAATCTACATTCTTGATCGGACCTTGTCCCTTGATATGGGTCGCCCATCCCTCATCAACGATTTCGATTGCGATGTTGCATTGCCAGAACCGATAGACGACCATTATCTCCATGCCGAAGGGCCGGTGCATCCCCTCAACGCCGACTCCCTGACCCACTCGTTACATGTCATTCTCAATGTTGTCCGCTTAATACCGGCCATTGTGCAAGCTCGTGGATCCTTGCCCATTACACCAAGCCGCTTGTCCAACTTTGACACGCACTTCGCCAACTGTCAGAGGGCCTTCCCGGCAGCCTGCGATCCCGAAAACCCCCTCCCCATCCCGCCTCACATGCTGATGCCAATGGCTTATCTTATGAGTACACGACTACTGCTTCATCGACATAATCTCGCGCCAACATGCCCTCCCGACATCCGATCGAACGCCATCGCTCAGTGTAGCTATACTGCCTCCGAAACGGCCAAGTTGATTTCTCGAACCAACGCCACTCTTGCTGACACAGCCACGGCGCTACTCACTACTCATATCTTCAGATCAGCCTTGTTTCTGGTGATTACGGAACAACACGAACTAGCCGGTGTCTGCATCCGTGCTCTAAAGTCGATAGATTTCCGGCGAGATGTCGCCGTGCCCTGTGGCCGATTTTTGTCGTTGTTTCTTTCGGCTGTGGCGAACAAGCGGGCCGAGATAGCAGCGTATCTTCCTCGGTCTGTCCCCGGCTTTGGCGCGCAGCGGCCACCCGCGGCTGCCTTTCAGGAGGCTTTGTGCAGGGATGAGGAGTTATTGGCATACCTGAGCGCCGACTTGCAGGGAGGTGTTGAGTCTGCATGGGTCTGGGTGGGAGCTGAACGTGATGCGATGCCCGCGGCGGCTTCGGCTTCAGGTGGCCTAGCAAGATCCGAGAACCGGACTGGACTGAGTGCGGAGGATGTCCGAGACTGGGTTGGTTGGGATCGACTAGACGGGCAGCTACGAGGCCTGGCGACGGAAACCTGGAGCCCGACCTCCCAGTATGCGCCCCATACGCTTCCGCCGATCAAGATGGAACCGACTTCAGGACCGAGCATCCCACGAAGCAGCATGCCCCCGAACGAAAGCTCGTCCGCCAGCCCAGCGCCAAGCGCCGCGAAACGGAATACGGAGCGAATCAGCATCGCAAATATCATCTGAGAGATGTCTCCCTCTTGTCGGGTCAGAATAGAGGCATCTGAAAACACAAAAGGAAACAAGCAATACAAGGGAAGCTCCCCACGGACTTCACGAAACTTTATGAAACGAGCGAGCGCGGCCATGCCCTTTCGTTCCCCCCCTTTTTTATGACGATTATCTATCAGGCCCCAATCACGGACTGCCTAAGGGACGTCATCAACATAATCACTGTATCATTATTGTCATTTCATAAAACGTGCGGTCGTCATCGGTATTTGCGCGAGACAGAGGCTCCGGTTTCTCAGTGATGCTATGGCCGACCTCCTCGGATGTAGTTGCTCGATCTATTACACATCCATCATTTGCCCCCACTGCTTACTCGAACCGCAACGTCACAATACTCGACTATTTCACAGCATTTGCAGCAAGCAGCTTGCCTCGCTATCTAGCCCCTAATTGGGGAGAAAAGAGGGGCACTACCAACAAAATCAGCACACGCTTTCGATTTCCCTACAGCAATATGCCGGCGCAAAACCACCAATGGAAAGAAAAATGGCGGGCAGAGGGGGTGAGACGGCCCACGTTCATGAGGAACTTGCGATTTCTTCTTAATGCTGCACCTGGAGGAGTCGAGCTTCGGTTCGGATATGGATGATTACGGGTGTGGGAAACCGGGGTGCGCTGTTACTGGGGGGCTCGGTGGGGTTATTATTACAGGTTCACTACCGGTATAGGATCGGGTCAGGTCCGAAAGTCTCAAAAAGGTCCCCGCTTGGGTTCAAGTGAATGTCGGTCGATCACCCGTTAGCCGTTCGAAGGGAGGGCCACGATCACCACCACCCGTTAACCCTTCAATCCACTACTACTACTATACCACAGAGAGGTCTGAATGGGCGTGCGTGCAGAAAGATGATGTATTATGTGCTTACCTAATGTGCTTACATAGTCCCAGGGGCTGTGAGTTGGTGGATGATGATGATATGGGGTATATATAGTATTATTTATCCATCCAAATACCTGTCTACCTATAGATTTCCCATGCAGAGGACCCGGATTTCTATTTTATAACAACGATATGAACCAAACCCAAGAACCAAGAAAAGGTTGATCGAGAACAGGTTTCCTGTTCCATTCTTCTTCTTGAACATCATCATGCGTGCAAGAATGTACCATTGGAACCCGGAATCTGGATCGATGAGTGGCCTTCCAAGGCAAGAATGCGAATGCCACGCTGCGTCGGGTGCGATTGGCGTCGGAAGGCCGGTAATCTACCCAATACTAACCCAGCGCCAGCAATCACAGCAAATGTCCGGCGGAGCTCCAACGTTTTTTTCTCCTTCTTCGTCGGGACTACCACCCTAGCTTACCAAAGTAATGGACACGGGCTCGGAGAGCTGCCCGACAGTTTGGCGCTATCAAAACACATAAAACCACCCACACAACCCCCACTGTCCGTCCACCTGGCTAGCGAAACGAAGAATAAAACGGGCACGCTTGCACGTTGTGTGTGTGGACATGTGTATGTTTCGAATTTCCCGAATTTCCATGGCAATTGCGGTGATCACAAGGCGTTTGCAACGGGGAAGAGGAGCCAGAATACTAGACGCCGGGAAATTGGATCATCTTAGTCCAGCAGGGGTTGCTGTGTGGGCGGCAGTCAGGGGCTCGGCAGAAGGCCCGACGGGATTTAGAACGATAAAGGTGGAGCCTTCGCGTGGGAATGGAAGCAAGAAGGAGTCGGCAGTCCACTTACACCACACCATGTATGTACCAACAACAACGTCGTCACATGCCTTCTGAGACGTGGACAAATGACAGCAGGTGGATAACTGGCCCTCCGATAAGCACCGGCAGTCGTCATCATAAACGCATTGATGGATTAATACAGAATGTGAGTGGGGTGCCGCAGACTTGCTACAGTTCATGAAGGACACTAATTATTTAGACGCGTTCATGGGCCAGGTCTGTATATTTGGCACTTGTATATATGCCGTGAACGCTACAGTATTTGTGCGTTACATGTGCCCGTGCGGGCTCGAACCCATATAGCATCCCGGCGCAGTGCAGTTGTTATCTTCCAGCTTTTAGAACATGGCGTCTTGTATAATCCACGCTCTAGCAATATCTGTCATGATTCATCAAGCCTTTGCAGGCTACCATCGGAAGAATATTCTAACATATAGAGTGAGTCTTGCCATGTTTACCTTGAATGGAGTGTTTCTCGTTCTAAATGAATTATTAGCTTTTGCCCTAGTGCCGCCGGGGTAGTCTGGCAGAGGTTGGAGTTGACTTACAGCGAAACGAGGGTGGTTGTGCTTCGATTGAGAGGAGTTCGTGGCATGGTGGGTTTTGACGAATTCCTCCATCTTCTTCACCGAGTCTCGGTCCATTTGTTCGAGCAACTCCATGCAGAGCTTGATATCAATGATCAGGGCATCGCATCGGTTCTTGGTGAAATCCTCGCGGACAACGACACGGAGCATCTTCAGTTGGTCCGTGTGGGGGGCCATCGTGTAGGCTGGAACCACCCAGCCACGAGCACGAAGCCTGTGTGCTAGGGCGAACTCATCGAACTCGTGCTTGTCGTCGGCGTTCAAACGGAATGCAACAAGAGGCAGGCCTTCACCCGACTTCTTTGACATGATGACGAAACCCAGAGCCTCCAAGGAGTTCGAGAGGTAGTCGGCGGTGCGGGTCAGGTTGCTCATGATAGCACGGTAGCCCTTCTTGCCGAGTCGAATCAGCTGGTAGTACTGCCCAATCACCTGGCTGGCACCCTTCGAGAAGTTCAGTGTAAAACTGGACTGGTCGGCGCCGAGGTAGTTGATGTTGAAGACGAGTTCCTTGGGCAGGTACTCGGCAGACCGCCAAACGACCCATCCCACACCCGGGTAGACAAGGCCATACTAGGATCCAGTCAGTTTTTTGGTGATTCGGCAATGCATTCCAATATGCTGGACATACCTTGTGGCCGGACACGTTGATCGATACTACTCGCTCACACCTGAAGTCCCATTGTAGATCTGGCATCACAAAGGGTGCCACGAAACCGCCGCTGGCAGCATCAACGTGGATCGGGGTGTCCACGCCTCTCTTCACCAGCAGGTCGTTGATGGCCTTAACATCCTCGTACTCGCCAGTCTAAACATCATTCTTGTTAGTCACAAACTTACAGTTGGCGTACTTGGGTCTTCGTGAAGAGTATGCCGCCGTATAGATGACAAACGGGTAAGATGACACTGGGTTGGTCCTGTGAACGATTCCAGACTAAATGACTTACTACAGACGCATTACTTATTAGCAACAGAGAGGGAAACTCGGGATTCACTCGAGCTTACCGTAGGTGGTTCCCAGAATCGCGCAGATACCAATGGTATTCTCATCAACCATGTTCACCGTTTCCTCGGGATCGAGGACATAGCGTTCCGGCGTGCAATAGACGAGCTTCTCTTCAATCTCGAAGTATCTTGCGGCCTTCTCCCAGCAAACTTGGACTGCCGAGGACATCTACGAAACACGATCAGCATCGCTCGGCCGGGACAAGGGACATAGTCGCAGTGAAGTGAGCTTTTCCACCATCAGGCATTGCCCAAAGGCTCTGATGGTGCATGTCGTTGCTGACTTGCTTCTCTTGCGGAGGGAGAACTTACGATGATGTTTGGGTTTTCCGTAGACAGGCCAGCGGCCTTTCTTTGGTTCTTCCACCGTCTCTTCATGGCAAGAACTCCCAGCATGATGGCTTCCGAGGAGCCAATGCAGGAAGTACCAATGGCACCAGCATCACCTTCCTCGGTGGGCGCGTTGAACAAGCGGCCGATCATGGATACGCAACGGTTCTACCGAAGAAAAAAAGGAAGGAAAGCACATGTTAGTGCAACGTCCATGTGCTCCGGTACACTTGTGTGAGATCCCTTGCAGTAGTGGGATGGACCCCACCTGCTTCGAGCAAGAATCAGAGCAAAAAGCAGCCACTCACCTGGATGTCGGCAGACTGGGGGTACTCCTCATAGTCGATGAAGTTCTTGGAGAAGGACTCGGTCATGAGCTTTTCGGCCTCCTCTTCCATATAGGTGGTGACGAAGGAGGCCAGGTTCAGCATGGGGTTGCCATCGAGACTGAGGTCGTCCTTGATCATGCGATAGGCGACCTCACGGGGCATCTCACCCTCGGGCATCTCGTGGCGGGGCAGGTCCTCCGCAGCGAACCTGGAGCCGTAGACGCTCGTGGTGAAGGAGTCGTCCTCATTGCTGAGTTGCAAACTTATTTTCTTGACGGCATCAGGGAGATTATCCTTGATCTCGCTGTCATTGGGGATGTTTGCAAGGTGGACCATCTTGGCGGTATTGCAGAACTAGTATACGCAACTGTGGCAGTGGGGCGGGTTGTTTGTATAGTCGAAAAGGAGCGAGCGAGCGAAGAAGGGAAAGACGTAAGTTGAAGGTTGGAAGAGGTTTGACTAGAATGAGAGTGGGCAGTCAGAACAGTATAAGAACGAAGGGTAAGTGCGTGGATGGCTTTTTGCTGAGTCCGACTTACACGCCAACTATAAAGCACGCACGCTTCCAAATGCAAGTGCAATATAGAAGGAAGCTACGTACCTACACCGACCTCTTGAGGCGATGTATGGATGTCAGGAAGGCGCGGGTGCGGGGTAGGCAATGTGTGTATGCTTCTGACCGCAATCAGCAATCAGGAGGGGCAGGAAGGAATGTCAAGGACGAGGTTCTGTCGCTTCCGCAGGTCGAAATGAGGGCTTTATTTATACCCACGTGTATTCACTACATGTATATACGGCTTGCTGCCAGCTCAGAGAGAAGGAGAGGGAACTCGACCTCTGAGAAGCTGGGGGGGCCTTCAGCTGGTGTCAAGACTGGTATCATTCAGTCGGTGTCGGTGTCAGGCCAGCTTACAGTGCGTGCATCGCAACCGGCCGATTGTGCAAATCATCTTGTTCAGATCTGATAGGTAGCAAGGTAATAAGTGACTGAATGAGTAGTCACCCCACGACCACACCGAATCGATTCCCATTGTGCCTCTCCCCCTAAACCGTACAGGATGCTGGGGCAGGCATCGTTTCAGTACTTGTCAGGGTACGGTATTTATGTGCGTAATTGGCGAGCATGGGTAGCACAAAGGCCAGCCCAGCATCGCAGGCACGGGCAGGGACGGGGAGGGTTGGCAGAAAAGCTTGGCACAGAGTGTTTCCACTGGCAGGGCACTAGCAGGGTTGCAGGGTCGATCTGGTGGGTGTGGTCACTGGTGGTGTGCTTTGGATTCCACACAATCCCATTCAAGCCTTCAAGCCATCCCACTTCGCTGCTGCGGTTCGCTAGGGAGCGCTTCAGAGCCCACCCGGGGATATCTACCGGCCAGTCACCGACTTCTTTTCGTTTGAGAGCCAACGTGCCTGTCCATGCCGCTTCTTGGTTTTGGCTGACTATAGCAAAACATATGAGGCTTTTTCCCTTGTTCTTCTCGTCCTCCTTGTCTTCCTTCTGCTTCTTCCTCGGTACTATTCATGCAAGTGCAGAGGCACGGGGAGTAACGTGAGTCGTGAGGGAGCTTGTTCCAGATTTGTAACCAAGTCCCCAACCACGCTCCCGTAGCTCGTACTGAAGGCGAGGCCGCCTGCTGCACTGCACACTAGCTAGGCTCGGGTAGAAAAGCTTGAAACTCGAATTCCCATTTGGCCCGCCTGGATGTCAGTGACATCATTCAAATCAGATCGGACACGTCCACGTCAGCTACTACCATAGACGCTACCATTAAGGGGGCACTGTCTGAGATATGGTGGGATATTATTGGGATGTTGTTGTGTGCGGCGCGGTATTGCCGGCTTACAGGTCACAGCCAGGCCTCATTAATTGAACCCTAACTCCATACCTTACTTACTCACCCAAACTACGACGTGGTAGCTACCCGCTCGCTTCCGTCTGGAAGAGAGTTCGGATGGCGACTCGATGGCAAATGAACAAACACAGCCCCTTTTCATCGTCTGCTCATTTTCTAATTCTAGCGGTCCGGCCTGCCTGGGTATGTACTTAGGCTAGTGGGATACGAGAAGACTGCCCTGTGTGATTTGGCAACCCAACCCAACCGCCCATTTGTGTTTGCTTATTCCTTCCTTGTTATTCTAGAACGATCCCCCATGCTAGATCTACACACGTTTTTGCGATAGTGCGCACAAATCGTCACGTGGCATGTGGCACAGCACACCAAAAGCATTGTCACATTATACCTATCACATCGATATCACATACCCAGTTCCAACGTAGCTATTGCGGCGTTGCTGCAAGACTTGAGTATACGGTTATACAGATATTCAAATAACCCATCACATTGTGTCACTACGCTGGTGTTTTGCACGGGACAACACATTCATGACTTAAGTTCTCTCGATTGCATAGCCGCCTCTGTATTTTTGGGTGATGCATCTATCATCTCGCTTGCTGAAATGCCTACTCAAACATACTATCTAAACAATGCATTGAAACCATGAACCAATCGCTTGCTCCTGGGTCATATTATTCAACCTGATGGTCCTGGTAATTCAACCAGCGCCAACCGGGCCTTTCCTGATGTGACACCAAAATGGTTTGTCGGCAAAAACACCTACTGCTTCTTCTCCTCGTCATCGGTCTTGTCCTCCTTCTTCGGCTTGGACTTGTATGACTAGAAATAGTCCTCGGGGAACATGGCTGGGAAGTAGCAGCCTCTCTTCGACGGCTCGAGCCAGGCGGGGCCCCGAAGACTCGGCGTCACGTCCAAAGTGGCCCAGTCCTCGGCGGTCCAGGGGACCGAGCGGCGGATCGAAGAGTCTCTCGCTTCCTCCTAGGTCAGCGAACAGCCCTTCTCCATGTCGGTGAGGTCGTCCTCTGTGTATCCCTCACGAATCCGCGTGCCGTTCTCGAGGAAGCGTGGCTCGGGCGTGGCGGGGGGTCGCTGGCAGTGACCGAGGAGGGGGGTGGAGATGCAGGGAGCTGGAGGGTTTCGGGGCTGCCGTCGACCTGGTCGATGGGTTCGGAACTGGCAGGTTGCTCAGGGATGGTGCTCACCTGTCCAGTCTCGCTGCGCGCAGCATCTTGCTTAATTATAGCTGCGGCTGTGGCAAGGATGTCGAGTCCACTGGGGGGGTTAGGTGACTCAACAGAAGCCTGTCCGGCCCCAGATCCGCTGAGCATTTCAGCCTGGTTCACAGTCCGAGCAGCACTGTTGTCCGAAGCATCTGCCGTAGCTTGAGTTTGAGCTGCAGCCTGGATTTTAGTCTTCTTGGCCTTAGCTCTCTCCTTGGCCTTGACTTTGTCCTTCTTGCGCTTTTCGTTCTTTTTCTGAGCTTTGGTCAGCTTGGGCTCTGCAGCTAGTGCGTTGGTAACGGTATTCTCCTCGTTAGTAGTTGCGGTCTCGACGACTGTGTGTTGGTCTTGGTCCTCCACATCATCGTTGCCGCTAACGTTTGTGTGGTTTGCCGTGTCGTTATCTGCTACGGAGTCTGCAGCCGGTGCGTCAGCAACGGTGTTGACATCGCTACTAATCGCAGTCTCGACGACTGTGTCTCGGTCTGCCACATCATTGCTGCCGCTTACGGCTGTGTGGCTTGCCGTGCCGTTATCTGCTGCTGAGTCTGCAGCCGGTGCATCGGTGACTGTACTGGCCTCGTTGCTAGCTGCGGTCTCAATGATCATGTCTTTTTCTCCGCATCATCGTTGCCGCTTGTAGCCGTGTGGCTGTCTGCCACCGGATCTGCCACCGGGTCGGTCTTGGCCGGCTGCTCTGCTCCTTGGTCTGACATCAGATTTGCCGCCGAGTCTGCCACTGGGTCTACTGCGGGGCCGGTCTCGTCGGGGTGCTCCGCTTTCTGGTCTGCCGATTGAGGAGAACCAGACTGGCCATCTTCAGTCTCTCTGCCGGCATTGTCAGTAGGTTCGGGCGGAAAGTTGACCGTGGCAGTGATGGTCGCCCTTTTGCGCCCGTACCTATATGTGATTGACTTGTAGATGATGCGCTCGTTCGGGTTCGTGTCATTTCGGACAGGCTCAGGATATCTAATTAGCGGGACGTTACTGTAATCGTACGGATCCCTGCTTGGTATAACAATCGGAGCCTGCGTGTCCACGATGCCCTGGGAAACCGGTGGGAGTTGAACGCTCACTTCGTCGCCATTGCTTGGTGCGTCCGTTGTGGTATCCGATGCTTCCTGTGCGAGCTCCTCTGGGGCTTCTTGGGTCGGCTTCTCTCGCACTTGCTGTGCGAGCGCCTCTGTTTCCTGCTCAGGCGTTTCTGTCCACAAGCCAAGCATAGGTCCGTCCAGAGGCACAGGGTTGGGCAGCCGCGGCAATTCGACCGGAGAAGGCTGCGAGTTCGGAGATGCGTTAGCTTCGGGCTCGCTATGTTCCAGCCCCTTTTCATCCGGAGTGCTTACGGAGTCGTCGTCCCTGTAATTGCCCCAGAAATCCACTCCTCCGCGCGGAGGACTGCTGTACGCCGTGCGTGACTCTCGATACTTTCGTCCCATTTTTAATGCTTGCTGACCCGGAACAGCATTCGCATTAATACTAAGAGGCGACGAGGTAACGGATTTAGTTGATACACGGCGGCGGAGGGAGTTTGTAGGTGCCGGGGTATGCTGGCCCTTGAAGTGGATTCGGTTCCCAAGCTTCTTCGGCTTTTGTTTTTTAGTGACCGTGACCCATTGCTCTTCAGTATCTTCGGGGGATGCTGCTTCGAACTGGTCATGTACTACGGCAGTCGGTGTGGAGGCCAATCTTTCCAGTTCACGTTCTTGCTCATACGTGCATGGCTCCTTCTCTTTGGCAGGTGCCATTGGAGGAAGGTGTTCGTGCAAGCGTTGACTTTGCTCGGATGCAACTGAGCTGCTTGATGGAGTAAACATGACTCCAGATGAGCCCGTTGTAGCATCACTGAAAGAGCCTGGGGTGTGTATTGCAGTCTTGCTGAGTACGCCGTCTTGGTTCGAGTCGTTCTGGGCCTCACTGACCGACTTAGACGCAGCTGCCTGGCTCTTCTTCCTTGCCTTGGCAGCCTTGCGCTTCTCAAGCTTCTTTAGGCGCTTCTTTTTAGCCTGCTCTGCCCGTTGCTGCTCTTGATCGCCGCGCTCATGGTTGTCTGTGGCCTCAACAACCTGTTCGGCATGGTCGTCGGGACGTTCTGCTGCAACTATCGTGGCTTGAGACGAGCCACTTTTTGTTCTTCCGTGGCAGGCGTTGATCAAACCCTGGAAGTCTTTGATCACATTTATGTCCCCAAGGTCTTCAGCGTCAAGCGTATCAAGACGAATCACCTTCACCGAGGGCCCGGTCGTCCATCTCATGTTCCAAGGGATCGAGGCTCCCGGAGGACGGTGAGAGGACACGGTGATCTTGTAGTTCCTCACGCGGTCCAAGGCAACAAAGAATCGGAGAAGCTTCTCTCTCATGAAGAAGAAAAAGTTGCCGTGAAAGTCGTCGGTTGGCACGTTTGTCCTCTTCGGGTGCTTATACATGTTGGCCCAAGCCTCCATGGGATCAAATCCGTAGTCCTGGCATCTATCCCAATTCGGGAAGAAGGCCGGGTTTGGGTATTTAAACTCATCCTTTGAGGCCGTGATAGGGAGGAGAACACCCGTTCTCAAGTACTCCATTCGGCTGGATCGCCACTCCGAAGGAATCCATCCATCAGAGAGCTCTCTTCCGATATCATCGCGCCGATCATTGATGTTGTTGGCCCTTTGTAAAGCAGCACGACCCTGGTGTAGCATAGATCTAAAGGCGTAATTTCCCAAGTGAGCACGGGTGAACTCTGGTGAGAACGATGCCTCGAAAACTTTCGTGGTTGAGTCTTCACTGCTACCACAGTCTTTGTGGTAGTCAATGGACTCATCGCCAGAAGCATAAGGGATTTTGGCTTGTACTTCCGAAACTGCTTGTTGGACTTGTCTTTCCAGAATAATGACCACCCAGTCCGGAAGAAAGGCCGAATACCAATAGTGCAAGATGGCCTCGGCGGATTGGACATAGTGGTTTCCACTATTGGCCATCACCAACACGGCAAACATCCGGGCGGTGGTTTCTTCGTCTGACTCGTCAATATAAAAATTGTACTTGGTCTCCGAGCCTTGGGGTACTGATAAGAACGTCTCAATGAGAATTCCCAGGTCACCAGATCCTTTTACTCTTGTTAGAACAGATTCTTACAGCATAACCCCTTCAATGGCAAGGGCGGAAGCAGTGCTTTCAGTATCAAGGGGATAATGGCTGACTGGACAGACTTACCATTAATTTGGATATTGACTTCATCCCCTTCCACCTTGTCCCCGGGGGCAATGAGGCTCTTGACAGGGTGCTTGGAGAAGAGTCTCGGCTCTTTTCCACTGTCTGGTTTGTTGTAGGGATTCGATCCGAGATGGGGATATGGGTCGTTCTTATCATCCTCCACCACCAGGGTTCGGGTGTCCTGCTGGGCCATATACGATGGACTCTTTCTGCTTTGGTGGGATTGACATAGTGATAGATGCCTGTCATGATCTTTTATACTGCAGTCGCGACTGCAGTATCTAACCAGCTTGCATTGCTGGCAGTCCACGTTGACCTCTTTATTGCGGCAGGAAGGTCTTGCGCAAATGGCGCGAAATGCCGTCCAGCCTTCGTCCGCATCCATATCGAGTACAGAAGCGACGCGCTGTCAGTGAAATGATTGACCTTTCAACGCGTGTAGGCCACAAGAGGAAAGTGAATGAGATAGAGGGCGCGGGGGCGGGGGCGAGGGGAAGTGCGATCATTCATGAGTTCTAGTCGGCAGCAGTAGCCTTCATGAAAACGTGTTTGGAAGGTTCGAGATGAAAACCGACCAATATTGAAGTGTGCTTGCAGTTGTAGGGACTGCTGGAAGTCGAGTTGGGACGAAGAATAACAGACAAAGTGCGACGCGTGTGATGAGTAGCACCCGCGAAACCTACCAGCAGCTAGTACTGCTCAGATAGTATTCTAAGGGCTTTGTAACAGACCAGAAGTCGCCAGAAATTATCTTGAATCGACGTTTGAAGGAGAAAGAAGTGTGAAGACAGAGAGACAGCTCACGCCACCTTGGAGTTTTGCATCGACGATTACAGGAGAAAGAAGTGTGAGGAGAGAGAGACAGCTCACGCCATCTTGGGGGAGTTTTTCAAGCTGAAAGAATCTTTGGGAGTTTGGCAGCCTCGACGGATGGTGAAAGGTTGGTACCGAGTGGTCACTCGAAGAAAACTGATGCAATGCACCTAGTCACACTTAATTGGGTAAACAAGTACCATAAGACGCGCTAGAAGCTCGTTCTAAGACTGGAAAAGTCACTGATTGCATCTGTTATGTCATTGCAGCCTGTAGCATCAATGGTAGTTATCGCCTTCTCAGGGGCTAGTCGGCGGTCAGGGGCTTGCCGTCGGTCAGGGGCACGTCGGCGACCAGGAGCTCATCGTCGCAGGGGCTCATCGGCGCAAACAGGGGCTCGTCGACACGACCTCTACTACACTATTTGGGGTCACAGACAGGCGGTACTATAGAGTCTGATGGTTATGTGAACAAGGTCCGTCACACACCCTTCACCTTCTTCGCCTATTGCCTTGGTCCTTTGTTTGACTACAAGTTATGCGATGGGCTCTAAACCTTGAGACACTAAATATGAATAAATAAAGGCTAGATCTAGAAGGAACAACCACTGAAAGTCGTCTCTGTTGCCTGTATCAATTGGTTTTAGGTATTAGTATTTGCTCCGTTGGAGATAAAGAGGATGCCCCAGGAGCGAACAATCGCGTCTTGTAGAATTCGACTGCTTGTTTCTCATCCTCTGTGTCTACTCTTTCAACACCGCCTTCCATTTACATAAGTCTCAAATGGCATATGTCCAACACTTGGAACCTGCGCTTGGTCACGATTATAGAGTTACCAATATTACGTCTTTCCCATGTTCCACTGAAGAAGGCATGGGTATTGCACTCAACACTATCAGACGAAAACATATCCTTAAACAACTCAGTTGTACTTATAAACTCAAGGCAGATATTCGATCGACATGACCCTACTGACGATGAAGTTGTTCATAGAATAGCCACGAGCCACTGCAGAGGCCAAGAATCCGAGACTGGCCCCTTCGAGAAACACTGGTCACAGTGTCAAGAGAATACATTGCGACTGTCCACCATCTTCCAGACCCCTACGGCGATAATCAACACCGCAGCAACGTAACAAATCGTCGGACATAACGACGTCCTTTGTACTCACCCCTTTCCATCCATAAAAGAGCTCTGAGGACCTGGTTAGAGATTCAACTGGAACATAGGAACGAGAGGACGGACAAGCCATGATAGGAAGGAAACAGATACTTCTCCTACACCCAAAGGCATACTAGCACCATGATGATATACAACAAGGATTGCGACCGTGGCGAAGTACGGACCAAGGATCACAAAAGGCGCCAGGATCGGTGACCACGGTTGCACATCGAGCGTAGACGAAGGGAAAACCAACATGCCGGAGAAGGCACGAGGGGTGGTGCGAGGCCACACACCCAACAAGAATACTCCCATAATTGTCTCTTTCTGCCGGAGGAGGGAATAACGGCCACAGAGTGATTGGTAGCAGGCACGTTATCAGTGTTCAATGGCTTGAATATCTATTCGAACAAGAAGAATAACTGACTAAGTAGCCAACCAAGCCACTGTCTGGAGGCTAATTGTAAAGTCTACAACATCCAGGATCTTGCACATTGAGCCTTGCACAAGTAGGCGGCCTAGCGATGTGCGAGAATCCAATAAAGCATTATAGGTGTGATGTTGTGTTGCCTGTACCAACAGTAAGTCTTGATCAAGCTGAGTGAAATCCTGCACATCGCAGTACACTGTTGCAACCCGGGTTATCTTCTCAGCGGCGAGATAAAGCCGAATATGCAGTGGTAGGTATTCATCATGTTTGCTAAGGGAGGAGAGGACGAACACAAGCAATATAGCATGAGAAAATTGTAAGATATGACCGGGGATACTTCTCGGCTCTGCGACTCCTAATAGTCTCGCGTGTGGATTTTACGTTTCCGTTGACACACATGAGCGTACCGTTAGTGACACTGTTCTCACCAACCCGCCGTTATTTAATCATTGTTCCACCAATTAACATATTGCATCGCCGATTATTCCATTGTTAACTCACCACTATCAAATACTTCGACTGGAGATCGAACCTCGAGGCTATGCCATGCAAAGGGACGTTATCAGGGGCTGTCCCACCTACTAGGCACTACAAATAGCACTGACAGGCTGAGACTGGAGATGATTTCGAACCGGCATGAGGCAATTAAGTAGGAATAGCAAAGTAATAGAACAAACAGCCCTTGGATGTGCGGTCTTGACATATATACACACACAGCCCAAAATCCCAGTAGACTCATCCCTTGCTTGAGCTACTGGACAGATGGATTCCAATTGATCAATTGGTACTGGCTTGGAGTAAAAATAGTTGTGAACCCCGGGACCCACTACGGAACATTGAGGGAACCCTGAAGGTGGCAGCCGCTTGGCATGCATTCCCATTACTGGCCAACTTTAGTGCATCAATGTGTCCGCCCTATGCAAGCCAAGGAGATTGGCCCGGGGGGCCATTTGGCACATTTGGACATTGATACCTGCCCGCCCGCCAAACGCGTTACGTGCTACCAAGTACCAACCTTAGATCAAAATCCGGGGGCAGCTGGCAGCCTATCGACTAGCACTATTGGAACTTACTTTACCAATTTACCTAGCCAACCAACACAGAACTAAACTAAAGCCTACGACATTTGTGTAACCGGTCGACGAACGAATGTACTGTACTTGCATAACATAAACCCCCCAAATACCCGAACACTTTGAACCTAGCCATGCATCACAAGCCGTCACTGTTCGGTTTCTGTTTTTATTAACCACAGACTCTCTTTTCCCCCAGAGCCATGTCTCAAGCATGCACACACTTTCTATTACTGATATCAACAAAGACAGCACAACACAGATAACTTCCTTCCATTACCGCCCGCGCTTGCAACCTCGATGCTGATGGGCCATGCCATGAAATGGAGCCCGAACCCTCAGCGCATCTCGAGCGCTCTACGTCACAGCTATCAACAGCCTCCACCAGGAGCACCAGGGGACACACCCTCCGCGCCAAATCCCGATCCCGCGCGAGAATCACCTCCCAGCCGTCCAGCTCGGCCTCCTCCATTGCGGCGTCTGACAAGTCGCTGACGTCGTTTCCCTCTTTCTCCCCGGGCTCGCCGTCATTCGGGCGCCCCCTTACGCCCGACCTCGAGGCCGCAGCGACAGCTGCAGCCGCCGCGACCACGCCTGTTTCGTCGCCCAGGAAGACGTCCAACCCGCAGTCCGTTCATTCCATAGTGGACACGTTGATCTCCTCCGATACGCCGGCCCAACGCTCGGCACGAAATGCCCTCTTCGAAGATACCCCGCTGGCGACCCGCAAGGTGCCCGGCGCGCTTCACAATGCGCCCGACGACCATATCAAGCAACTGATCGCCAAACAAGGAGCCGTGCCGCTCGTTCGCCAGATTTCCGAAGACCTAGCGCAACGCGAGGACCAGATTGCCACGCTCCGGCGCAAGGCCGACATTCGGGAGAGGGCGCTGCGCAAAATAATACTGGAGTGTGGCTTGTCCAATCTCGACCTCGAAACCAGACTGCGGACGATCGAACTGGACCTCAAAGTTCAGGAAGAATCGAAAAAGGCCAGCGGCGGGGAATTGTCGGATCTTATGAATGACGCAATGCAAGACTCGGTGTCATACGGAAACTATGTCCTGGGAGACCCCAGAGACGCCACCATCAGAGCGAACAGCCTATCTAGTCCCACCAAAGATAATGAGGCGAAAGGAACCGTGAGGGGTTGGAAGGACTGGATTCTGGGGAGTGGCACATCGAAAAGGACCAGTCGCGCAAGCAGTCTCAATGGCGACCAAGCTCGCTCGGCTGTTCGCGCCCCAACATCGGGGGAGCGAAGACCCCCGCTCCAGGAGAATCTCTTCACTCCTCCCGATTCAGGTTCCGTGAGGAGCTCCAGCAGGGCCTCGAGCATTTATTCGAGTCAAGTACCCAGGAAGCAGTCTGGGTCTCTCGCTAGCATGGCTTTGCAGCTAGTGGCCGGCAAGACTGCCCGTGACGGCGACTCCATCAGGGGAAGGACGAGTTCAACAGGCCAAGGCGGTTCCCTGAGAACAACCTCGAGCACCAGCGTCAAGACGAACGCTTCCAATCGAGCTGTTTCTACTCAGTTCGGCCCCAAATCACTCATGGCCATGCGACGACCAACTCCAGCGCCTCTCAATGTTGCACCACGGAGCCAGCCGCATGAGAGGTGGGACACGATGGGCACAAGTCCTCCTAGCCCCTCGCTTACACGCCCTGACAAGTATGGCCCTGTTGAGATGGACACGATCTTCTCCCCGGAGGGCCAGCCACCGACGCTGACGCATATCTATAACAACTATATGGGTGCCGACTATCTTACTGACCGCTTCGGGTTCATTTACGACCAGCGCCGTAAGAAGAGGCAGAGGGAAGCGGCGAAAATGGCACAGCAAGTGAAAAGGGGCAGCCGAACCGAGATGCTCACTAGTGGGCGATCGAATATATCCCCCAACATGTTGGATGACAACACCAGCCTAACTACTGACGTCGGCAGTGGCGATCGGCCAGGCACACCGAACTCTAGCGAGGGCTCTGTAGAACAGGGTAAACCCAAACGTTGGCAAGACTATCTGAGGACAGCTACGTTCCCCACAGAGCTGCTCTCGCATACCCCTTCCATCACAGCATCGGGTATCCAAGTAATGGACGGTAGCGATCCTGCCAGGTCACCCGTTGTGATTACCTCGGACGAGCGTGGGTTTGTGCCTCCCCTAAGTGCCGCCCCTGCTCTCAACATCGAAGTAGCTGCAAGACCTGATGATGAACCCGCTGCTGCAACCCTGGTCAAAGAAGACGCCGAGCCGGTAAGACTGTTACTTCAGCAGCTCAGCGATGTTCACGACGCTCTTCAGCGAGAGAAAACTGTACGTTGGAATGACTTCTTGCGCAAAGTCAGAGCAGAACGCCGGCGCGAAGACGAAGCTGCCATTGCGGCGGCCACTGCTGCTGCAGAGGCTCGTTTCCAAAAGGCCCCTGTCATGATTCCCGAGGCCAAGTTTTCCGATGGGGAGACCATTGGTGTCGCTGATCTTGGCGTCAAGGGGAAGGTTGGACGGAACAAGTGGAATGAGTTCAAGGCCTTGGTTTTAGGAGGCATCCCCGTGACCAACCGGCCCAAGATCTGGTCGGAATGCTCGGGCGCTCTCTCTCTGCGCATTCCAGGCTATTATGATGATCTTGTTGGCCAATCCACCGAAGACGACGATCCGTCGGTTGTCTCGCAGATTGAGATGGATATCACCCGTACGCTAACGGACAACATCTTCTTCCGCAAGGGGCCAGGAGTTGGCAAACTGAAGCAGGTCCTGCTCGCCTACTCCAGGCGGAACCACGAGGTCGGGTACTGCCAAGGCATGAACCTGATCGCTGCAAACCTGCTCCTGATCATGCCTTCCACCGAAGACGCGTTCTGGGTTTTGGCCTCGATCATCGAACAGATTCTACCGCAGGGCTACTACGATCACAGCCTAATGGCATCGCGAGCCGACCAGCAGGTCCTGCGCACGTACGTGTCCCACGTGCTGCCCAAGCTGTCGCAGCACCTCGAGGACCTGAGCATCGAGCTCGAGGCCCTGACCTTCCAGTGGTTCCTCAGCGTCTTCACGGACTGCCTCTCGGCCGAGGCCCTGTTCCGCGTCTGGGATGTGGTCCTCTGCATCAACGACGGCAGCACCTTCTTGTTCCGCGTCGCCCTCGCCCTCCTCAAGCTCAACGAGCCCCAGCTGCTCCAGTGCGACGCCCCCGCCGCTGTCTACACGTACATCAACCACCAGATGACCAACCACGCCATCAGCATCGACGGTCTCATCCAGGCGTCTGAGGGCCTCCGCAAGGTCGTCCGCCGCGAAGACGTCGAGGACATGCGCGGCCAGGCCATCGACGCCGAGAAGCGCCTGGTCAAGGAGCGCGAGGAGCTCAACCAGCTCCGGCGGAACAACATGAACAACCAGCACAAGGCGACGTCGGCCCCCGCGCTCATTACCGAGGAGACGGCGTCGGGGGTCCCCAGCCCCATGCCCAGCCCGAGGCCCGGCACCGATAGCGAGAGCGCCGCCTTCGCGAGTAGTCAGAGCGTCGCCGACTTGGACCTGGACCTGGAAAGGACCGAGATGTCCAAGACGCCGACGCCCGCCGAGGAGGAGGCGACGTTTGGGCTCGGCTGAGAGTGAGAATGCCAACTACTTCCAGTAAGAGGGGGAGAGGAGACATGAGATTGGACGGATGAACGAGACGACTCTCCAGTCATTTGCATTTTTTAGGTTTATTCATTTCTTTTGTTCTTGAATCCGGGATGGTGTTCTTCTATAGATTAGGCCAGCCAAGATACCCCATCATCACACACACACACATTTCTTCTTTTTGGTCGCATGGAGGGGGGACTTTCTTGGACAAACTCATTGGAGGATGGCATGCAAGAGTCGAAAGGACAGGGGGTTGGGAATAGGAAAGCATTAGCGTAGCGTCACAGCCGGAATATACGATTGTTTGATTTGATTTTCGGTTTTGGGTATTGTGTATTATCGTTATTCTAATCTCCCAAGACTGTATCCAAGCCAGATTGATCTAACAAACATATATATATCACGAAATAGGTGCAGGTGTTGGTCTGCTTTGTATGTCTATATGTACAACAGAATATATAGGTTTGGGGCATATCTCCATCATCCAACTCTCTCCTGGCCGCCGCCTAATATTAGGTAAGATGAAGAGCATTAACTAAATGGTGGTGGTACAAAATTTGTCGGTGGGGGAAGAGGGCAAGACAGCTTCAGTCAACTGGTGGTCAGCTGGCTGGCGCCTCCATATCCATCCCTATTTCCGACGAGTGGCAGCTGCTCACGTCGTCGTCGCAGCTCGTGACGTGCGTCTCGAATGACTGGCCGCGGTGGCCCGGCTCGACGCCCTCGACGCGCATCACGACCACGCGGCGGACCTGGATGTCGCCAAAGGAGGACCGCACGCTGGACCGGCTGCTGATGCGGGATACCTGATGCCGCAGGATATGGTTCTGGGACAGGTACATCGGCCCACCAGGGGTTGACGGCGTGGCAGGGGTCGTAGGGGTTAGGCAGCGCGAGCTCGGCGGCGCCGTCATCGAAGATGGCGTCGTGCAGCGTGAGCCCGGCGTGGCGCTGCGCAGGCTACTGAAGAGTGCGCCCTGGTCCAGCAACTCGTGGATTGAGTCGTTCTCCTCCCCGGCTTCCGAAGTCGTTTGATGCTGCTGCTGCTGATGCTGCTGATGCTTCTGCTGTTTCTCCCGCTCCTGTTCGCGTTCCATGGCCATGGCGGAGCTGCTGTACGTGGAGAATATAGGAGTAGGGGTGTTAGTCCATCGCGACGTGTCATCACCGGCAGTCGTATTAGTCAGACCAGTGAAGCCAGTTAGGCTCATCAGGGTGGGCCCGGGGCTTGGGGTCGCGAGGATCCGTGCCATGGTCTCTTCGGTGGTCCCGTTGCTGGTCTGGCGTGTGATGTAGGCCTTTTTGAAGTTTCTATAATCCTGTGCAGCCTCAGGGTCGTCATCGTCCATGTGCAGCCATCTGGCGATCAGCGGGGCCGCTGAGAGGATGTTTGTGCATGTGAAGCCTATGAGGACTTCTACGACGCCCCATATGTTGTAACTAACAAATGTGTCTGGTGTCGTTTAGCAAACCTCTTTTTCTTTCCACGAACGGGGAGGGAGACTTACAGGTTACATCGTCCCAATCGATGAAGCTGACCACTGCAATGCGGATGATGCTTGCAACCAAGGCACTAGAAACGGGACAACTGTCAGCATTGCTGTACCATGTGCGGAAGCTCCAGAACGAGAATAAAAGTTAAAGCTTACAAGATTCCGAACATGAACAAAAAGGCCGAATCAGCTATCCGTCTTCTCGAGGTTTGCCAGGACCAGACTACCGGCAACGGCAGCACCAAAAGCCCAATATTCAATAAAGAGTTGAGAGACGCTGAGGCGTAGTAGAATGAGGCCCTGTTAAGGCATTGCGCTGAGCCGGAGCTGGCTGCCCAGAAGCTCGAAATGGGTATGCACTGCGCGGCGAAGCCTATTGAGTTGGCAAAGAGCAAGGCTATCGAGAAAACAGCGAAGGCGAGGATCCATTTCTGGAACATGGTATGGTTCGGCGGCGGGCTCAGGCACCAATATGACAGGAGGATGCCGATCTTGACACTGAAGGTGGTGACTGTCCAAAGCAGCATGGACGCGAATAGGTTCTAGTCCAAACATGTGAGCAACATTCCCGATGACCGTGGTGCCTTTTTTACCTGTTTGAACCCCATCACCATGCCTGGATCCAGATGGCTCGAGTGAGTCCCATAACCATATTGAACCCCTGAGCGATGTAAGCATGTTGCTATTACAACCTTGTTCAACTAAGAGGCTGCTCACCTATATATTCGCTGGCGCTCACGCCGAGACATAGAAGCAGAGTGCCAGCCATCCAGTAGTCACCAAACCAGTACCTCGAGTCTCCCAGCCGCACCAGTGAGTAGAAGCGCAGCGCAAAAGACCCTGCCGCTAATGCGATGCATGTTGTAACGACGGCAATGATGAGCCGCTGATTCTGGAGTTCGCTAGACTGTAGGTTGTCCATTGCGGCGGCGACCATATCATCCTCGGTTTCGATAGGTGTGCTTGAGAAAGATACCCCAGGTGATCTTGGCGGTGGTGGTACTGGGCGCCGGGCTCGATAGCGACTGATACCTGACTAATATGTTGCGTCGAGGGCAGCGCTATAGGGGTCGAGGAACGAAGGAAGCGGAAATAGAAACATTAAGAGTCTTGATGGAATGACATGGCCGCCGCCTAGAACCTGCTTGATCTGTTTGCCCAGCCTGGCAAGTCCATGCCCGTCATTGTGCGTGCTAGGCTCCTTGCGTTCGGGGCTTCGTGGTGTATGTGTGCCAAGGACTCCCACATGGAATGCTGACCGTCACTCTTAGACATTTGACGGGTGCTGCCCGAGCGTCTGCACTTTAGGCTTTTACCAACAACGGTGAATTCCCTGATCGTCTCCATTTTCTGCCTTTCATGGGAGACGGACAAACGTGGAGCACTTCGAATCGATCATGCACTCCGCATGCCTATAATATTCCGTGGGTATATGTTACCTTGTTTGCATCTCGAAATGTAGGCTATCGTTCGTCTGGCCCTAGAGACTATACTGGCAGATGGAGGTGGAATGCAGTGTCAGTAAGAAAGCAACGAATCGCAAGTAAACGGAGCCCGCCAATAGGCAAAACCTATTCCGCTGGTCCACCCAAGCAGGCACTCGCTACATGTCGGCTGCTTCACTTCAGAGTATTGAAAGGGGGAAGGACGGATCGTGGTGGTGCGAAGAAAGGAACGCCACTTGGACCTTCAGGAGCCGATCCGTCAGTCGTGTCTCCCAGCCTCCCCAATCCGCCGACCGTGCAAGTGATATTGGCCTGAACGATGAGATTTGTCTCAGAGCCTCGCCCGTCCTGCTCCCGCGAACCCTGACCCTTTAGTCGTGGGTGGGCCGTTGTATAAAAATCAAGAAGTGGGATCAAAACGCCCCTTCCTTAGTTCGGGACCAAGTGGAAGTATACTCCGTGACAAACGGCTGTCAAAAAGAACAAAAAATAATGGTAGGTATGGAATCCAGCTGACAGACTGTATCATCCACATGAGACTTACCTACATGTATAATTCAACGACAGGCTGCAGTGCGCGCCCTTGTTGGATCTTTTTGTGCTCTGGAAGGCCAAACAAAACATCGGTGTCTTACGCGTATTGACTAGAAGAGTATTCGAACGACCCAGCCGTGGTATAAAACAAGGGAACAAAAGCTGTTGTCCAGGTAGCTGAGTAAGTATTGTCTAAGTTTGACCAAACTTCGTCCGAGCACCTGCCTCAATTCAATCTGCTAGTTTCAAATCCTCTTCCCTCCACACATCCGTCAAGCAAGGCTAGCCCCGGAGGACCAATGAGAGAAATGGACAAGCCAAAATGCCAGAGAGCACATTCCCTTCATGCAAATCAATAATAATCTATTTGGAGTACGTCTCGCTACTTGTTGTGTTTGGGTTACTGGATACATAATATACTTCCGATCACAGACGTTGAATCTAGTTGATATGATACCTTTCTGACAACCTGTCCAGGTCGCCCAACAAAAAGCGGGCATCTTTCAAGGGTCTATGCCTACTGGAATCCAAGAGAGCTCGTCTGGCCCCGGACATAAGCTACCAACTAAGGTCGACTCCTGACATGGCTGGCATCTGCATCCCTGGGCGAGTGGCTGGTTAAGGTAATTCCTGGAGACAACGGCCAGTCATCTGTCACTATGGCATAGCGAAACGCTTTGTCTTTCGAGATGTGCTTGGAGTTATTTCATTGTGGGTACTCAAAGTATGTATGCATTCAAAGTACATGATTCCAGTTTGTGCCCATGCCGGTTCGTTACCCAGTTGTGCATCAAGTCAGTCCATCCCAACATAGTACTTGTGTCATCATAACACCGTCTACACACGAAGAGACCCAATATTCTTGGTGATGAAATTATACGATGCGCTCCGGAAATCATCCGCCAGAAGCTGACTGCGGTCATTGTAGAACTGCATGAGCTTCTTGCCGACCTTCCATTGGGGCCAGGCAGGGAGCCCCGTCGACGCCGTCCCGTCGCCGTTGGGGTCCAGATGATATAGGAAGTTGAAGTAGTACGTCTGGGTCGAGCGGCTGGCGTAATTGGGCAACACACCATAAAATATTTGCAGGATGTCGGCCGCGTGGAAGGTGCCGAGGATGGGCGTGCCGAAGTTCCAGCTGCCCAGGAACGACCACGACGGCACGTCCGGGTTGACCTGCGCCGCCACGTCCAGGAAGGCCCGGCGCGTCAGGGTGAATGCCAGGTCGCCCAGGATGGCCGCCAGCCGCTTGTACTGCGGGTAGATGGCGTTCAGGATACCCGTGCCAAAGGGGCTGCCCGCCGTGATGGAGGCCGGGTACGTGTCGACCAGCTGGCTGACCTGGTCGCGCGAGGCCTTGGTAAAGAAGAGGTCGCTCAGGTAGTCCACCAGCATGCCCGTCGTGGTGATGTTGATCTGGAAGAGAGCGAACATGGTCCCCTCGTCCTCCATGTCGCCGATGATCATGGGCATCGCGGCGTACTTCTTCTCCTGCGCTAGTATTTCCGGACTCGCTGTCAGCGCCGTAAAGTCCGGTCGCGGCATGTATGATAGGGCGATTGAGGAGTAGCTGAGGAGTCCAGGCACACTGTTGACTGCATTCAGGAACTTTTCGTAGCTCAGACCGCGCAGGCACTCGAGCGTGTCCGAAGCACCCGAACAGCCACCAGTACTGACGACGGTATCATACACAACCTGGCACTTGTCACAGTTCACGGGGTCCGTAGGAAGGATGCTGCCGCTGTTCATAATGGCACCCCTGAACAAAGGTTTCCCATTGTAGGTGTTGTTTCCATCATAGAGTGCCATCTGGTTGAAGACACTAATAGCACCAGCGCTCTCCCCCAGATGGTGACCTTTTCAGGATCACCACCAAAAGCCTCGATGTTGTCTGCCACCCATTCAAGGCCCATTCTATAGACGCATCAGTAAAACGCCCTTTGAGGAAGCCATAGTAGTAGTTGATTGCAGTGACTAAACAAGTCGGAGTGGGTTCAAAAAAGGAGAACTGACCTTTGATCGAGATGTCCCAAATTAGCAGCCCCATCCGCCAGGATCTCCTTGCCTGGCAAGAAGCCAAAGCCCGCGACTCTGTAGTTGACCGCGGCAAAGATGAAGGGCTTCCCTTGAGCAACCGCGTTGGCCAGCAAACTTGTGGCATCGTACATTTGCGGAGACCCTAGCTCAAACCCACCTCCAAAGATCCAGCTAATCTTAGGTTAATCTTAAAACCCTTCCACTAAGGCGGAAAGCGTTACGTACAAGAAGACCGGAAGCTTGTTGCCTGCCTTGGTGCCAGCAGGCCGCTGGACTCTCATCGTCAAGCAGTCTTCGGTCTGCTGCGTGACGACCTGGAAGAACGGGGTGTTGATCAGGTTGCCTATCACCTTGGGTATGATGTCGTTGCCACCCGTAGTGCTAAGGTCTAGGTAAGCTTCTGTATATACTTGAGCTGTGGCGATGCAACTCACAAGAACATCTGAGGGCATGAGGGCCCAGCACCAGTGGCGTCGATGGTCCCGAAGCTCTCGGTGAGTCTCTGGGGCGGCCTCAGCCGCAGAGAAGCCACCGGGGGCTTTGCAAAAGGCATACCTATAACGGTAGCAACAGTCAGCTTCGAGTGAATCCAACAAAGATCCTTTCACCCTCAGGATCGATCCACGGGTGCTCGAAGATATCTCAAAGTACACCGGAGTAAACAGCAACGACTGAACAGCAAGGCCGGGCTTTTCTGATAGGTACTAACCTCCGAAGTTCTCAACACCTGCCAACACAGAACCAACAACAGTGCCCGCCGGAATGGCCAGTGTTGTTTTTGCAACAACACGAGCCTCCAGGGTGGCATCAGGACTAGGAACAGGCTCGGGGGAAGGCGCAGGCGCAGGCAGAGCGAGTGCCATGCCCGACAGCACCACGGCAGAGAACCAATAAGTCTTCATGTCGAGGACGGCTACAAGAAGAGACTTGAGAAAAAAGCGAGAGCAGGCTTGGCTCAGAACAGGCCAAAGGGGAGAAACTGTGCAAGCAGTTCGCAAGCCCCACAGGAGCAAGGGGAAGAGCAAGAAGAAGCTGATATATCAGAGGCACAGGACGGTGGCCATGAATCAGGTAAGACAACTTGATGGCTGAGCAAAAGAAATTATGCGATCTTTATACCTAGCTATAAGCTACAACGCACCTTGACTCGTGGCTTCACCATTGTCCTATTTCGGTAACCACGTACCGAAGTTGGACTGGACTTGTCACAAGGTATTACTTGCCTACCTTGAAGGGTAGGACGGGGGGCCACTTAGGACCAATCTGGTTGTTTGTTGGGGAGACCATCGTCCGTACCAGCTGACGGCCTTTCCGACCCTGAGCATACATAATGAAGAGAAGGAAATAGATGTGACTGCTGTGGTTGCAGCTATTTCCCGTATTGTCACCAGCTCCAGGAGCCAACTTAGCTCTGGGGGCCGGCGTAGCGGGAGTTGGAGGGCAAACTAGGAGAACAAGCAGCGTGGAGAGTCCCGTTGCCTCCCCGCTTATTATGTCCCGCAGAGCCCGCTCGTACCTTTGTTTTCCCCGAGAGAGGGTCCAGCTCTTCGAAGAACCAACCATATAGCTGAGTACAGCTGCTAAATGGGGTCTGAAATGATAACTAGGAGGCATGCCAAACTAGGCTGCTTGGCTGGCTGGCTGCAAGCCTGTTATTGCTGCGGTTGTTATTGCTACTTACTACTACCTCCGCCTGAGCGCTAGAGAATGCATAAAAATACGATTGATGATGATTGTTGTGGCATGGCACATATCGGTGCCTCGTCTCATTTCGTTCCATTCCTCCCGCAAAACCACATGACAAAAAGTTCCCAAGGCGCTCAGTGCCTGCATATCAAGAACTGTACCGAGGCAGCGCCATCACGAACTAGTCAGAGCGGCCGTAAGCCATTGAGAGCGAGTGGCTACGAAGTAGGCGAAAGGAGGGGGGCCTCGGCGCATGTCCCGGATGTTGCGCAGCTGGGTGTCGAGGATGGTGTGTAGATGATCAAATATCGTCGTTAGTGTGTGTGTGTGTGTGTTGTTGTGGTTGGTGATTTGTCGAGTTATGTGTTGTGTGTTGGACGGCGGGGAGAGAGGCTTTGGTTTGGTTGGCTGGGGCCGTAAAAGGACCGCGACACGCATGAAATGTTTGTGATATCCGGTGATAATCATGATCTGAACAGAGTAGGCGTTGTAGAAATAGCCCCAGAGACACATAAGGTTGCATCGTCTTCCCCGCAATCTACCTGCCGCCGGGCATTTTAGTGATGCGTTCCATTGGTGTTACTGTTCCCTTTCGGATGGTGTATACCCCACATGAGGTGGAGGGTTCTATACAAGCTTACTTGTACATGAGCTAGTTGGCAACCACCATAGTATTGAACGCCATGCTTCCATCTTGGGTGCAACGGCCGTACCTACTTTGTATGCCGGATTCTCTTCACACCCTCTCTCCCCACATACTCCCCTTGTTTATGGCTTTCTTACTTTGCCATGTGCTTTTTCTTTTCGGCCGAGAAGGTCTTCGACGGGTAGTTGCTCGCACGTCGTATTCGAGAGTCTCTCGCAAACGACGGCCATCCGAATCTGGCAATGAGCTCGTAGGGAACTGCCCTTTAGTAAGCATGGCGCCAAGCCCTTCACCGCAAGCATCCTTGTCATGACGTTTGCTTCTTCCCCAAGCACCGTTATTAGCAGCTCGGCATAAATCGTGATTTGGGCTTACAGCCCAGAAAGGCAACCGTCCCCCTTTCACCGTATATCGCGTATGGCATGTGACTATTAGGTTGCATTCGCAGTTCTCAACATCAAAACCAATCGTGCCGCTCGAAGACAGTTGTAGCCTTCGTTGGGCAAGAGAGTAAGGTGCTGTTTTGCGATATACGGCCGCAGCTCCGAATCTAGGCTAACGTCACTTGACCTCGGCCTTCGAACCAGATACGGAAGTCAACTTCGCAATGTACATCTGGATCTAACAGAAGGCTAGGGTTCCTGCGGATTCCCAGTGCCGGTCCTTTCTGTGGCCCACGTGCTCAGCTTGGCCTGTGGGGTAGATACTGGAACCTGTAGTCAAGGTGCCGGTGTTGTTAAGAATCGTCCACCGACCATAGTGTGTGATAAGTTTTATTTGCATAGGTAAAAATGTAACGAACATCGTGGGAGTATGTATAGTCTAGAGATAATTCAGAAGTTGCTCCAGCCACAATAGAAAGGCTGGACTATATCACAACACCACGCTGAGCCCAGCCATTCCTCCCTTTCCATGCCCAAAGAATCATTCCGCATCCCACCCAAATAGACGCAGTCATTGCCCAGAATGTGATGGCGTAACACTTTGCGCCGTAGCAGAAAGTGTCGTCCTCAGAGTGGGTAGCTGGAGAGGGGGTGTTGGCTCCGGCTTCGTAGACAGCCGAGTAGATCAGACCCCACATAGTCGACCCGATGGCAGGAAACAGTGCAACGATTCCAAAGTTGGTCCCGAAGTTCTCCACGCCCCAGATGATGGTGACTATTATGGGCATAAGACTGAAAAGGCCACCATAGCCAGCCCCAATCAAGCTGGACACCATCCAGAATCGATCACCGTGCTCCTGGATCGCTCCAGTTGCCAGGATGAGGGTGCCCAGGGAAATAATGATGCCCGCAGTGATGATCAGTGTGATGCGCGAAACGGTAAATTTTTGGGCCGATGATGTATGCGACAAGTGTAAGCCTGCTTGGGGATGGGCACTTTCAGGCTTCGGCGACGCAAAATCGCTTAGGGAGCCAACAACAAGACGAGCCACAGTATTGGTAGCAGCAATGATCGAAACGTGGGTTGCCGGAGTTGTTATGCTCTCACTTATATGAGGCGTATGTAGAGTTCCGATGACAGTACCAAAGTTGTTGATGAAAGCCTCGCCTGGCCCGATTATGAGCCAGAAGCCGAGAGCAAACCACCACATAGTATGGTCTGACAGGAAGCGGCGCGTCTCGCTATTGAGCAACCATGTCTTTTTCAAGGCATCGTTGTCTTCGTCGTTGTCTTTGGTGGGGTTGATAAGACTGCCATCTTCAGGGTCTTCGCCAGCGCTGGCAATACCGTAGCCAGATGTGTTGGTGGATCTTCGACGGAAGATTTCGCTTCCTTCGAGGAGACCACTTCTCTCAAGCTCTTCCACTGCTTCGTTGATGAGCTCATCTTCGTCGATGATTCGAAGTGTAAAAGTGCCAAACAGGCCAACAAAGGTCAGGCAGACGGATAGGAACACAAAGAAATAGAAGACGCTGAATTCGCCTCGGGAACCGTCCGGATTTTTCTCGTATAGGATCCGGCTTGCGACCTGGCTGACCAACACGCCACTAAACCCAAGGGTCGCGATCGGGGCAACGAGCATCAGGCCTCTGTATTTCCCCTTGCTGAAGTTCTTGGCGCATGTCGTGACAGATGCGACGTACACGCAAGCGGTGCCAGCACCGATAAGAACAAACGCAAATATCATGAAGGGGAACAATATGGGGTCTTTACGCCCCAGCCCTCCCAGCGCGACGTCTCCTCTGCGATATAGTCCAGCCGCGAGCCCGTAGCCTCCACCCAGTAGAACGGCCGAAATCAGGGCGATTGAGCTCGGCCCGGTACGGTCGCACATGTACCCGATTAGGGGAACTGGGATGTATAACGCGAGGCTCATGGCGCTGGCAACGCCGTTTATTTCGAACTGCGTGAAGCGCAAGCGCGACTGGAAACTGGGGCCGTACAGCGAGAAGACCGTGATGGTGCCGGCGGCAGCGGCAGCCAGCAGCGACCCAATGAAGGCCATAGTGCGCAAGAAGCGCGTCTTGGCTCGGTAGGAGGATGTTCTCGATCCATCGAGTATAGAGCTATTAGAACTCAGTGGCCCAAGAGTCGATGCCGGGGATGAGGGTCGTAAGAGCGGCGCCCGGTCGTCTGATATGGAAATGGAAGCCATGGTAACGGTAAATAGAAGGTTCGTTCGCTGTGTCGGGTTGTTCGGGGTCAAACACAAACTGGAGATTCGCAGGAGGGTCGATGGACTTTATTGCGCAGGTCGCATCTGCTTGCTTTCAGGGGCGCTTTAATTGCGCATGCAATGGTAACGAAATGCTCATGTGGTCATTGTAACAGAAGATTGATTGGATTGATATTCCTTTTTGGGGGATGATGGTCTTAGATTCCTAAGGTCATCGTGAGTCCGCCCAGCTGACACTGGAAGTGCCTAATATCGGAGCACGTCAGTCTTATGAGCTAGCTTCCTCTTAGGCCATTTTAGTGGGTTTTTTGCAGTGAGGCGTCATAAATCAGGGTACCTGTAACAACGCCCCCCGCCTATCGGTTCGCTAGGCGCCCCAGGAGCCAGACAAACGTGGACGTACCTATTGGTGTTGTGCTTGGTTAGACCTACTGTATTTCCACATCTTGGGGACTATTTGAACTGCTGACGTTCAACCGTGACCTTGTGACAACAACGAAGATCTTTCTTGGAACGTAATCTCAGACCTTGCATCCCCAAGGCAATAGTACTCAGGGGCATTATCATAAGCTCTTGGTCCGGTAACACAAGGTAAAAAGATACCATGCCATCTGCCAATAAGCATCTTTGTAAAGTCAGACTCGACCCAATGTCCATCGTCGCTAGTGTCGAGTCATGTCAAGTCGCGTTCCCCGGAATGCCAGTATGCTTGAGTAGCTGCTACAAGCCGGGTGTTTGCCGCTGGCGCGACGGTTCCGACTTGACGGCTGAACGCCACGCCATTACGACACACAGAAGGTTCAAGTGTATCGCATTGTCGCATGGCATTTCAGGAGAATGTCGGCATTTTTTGTAGAATTGCGTCATCGCACATGCAAGTTGCACAATCGGTACTGAATAATGGTAGCACAGCACGTTCATTAGACCGACATAAGCCAATAGAAGTTGCAAATATTCCCTCGATGGCGACAGTGCTGCTTTTGGTATCATTATTCGTGAAAGGTCGACTCGAAGCCAGCTCATTGAACCAGATATCATCATATCAAGTGGAATTAACAACATGCCAATGGCATTAAATGTTTCCTGGCCCGTACGGTACGGCAATCATTGAATATATAATCTGATGATAGCAGCGCTTTCGCCATCAAGAGGAAATCATGTGCCGGGTTGTGTGCGCCTTTTGAATAAGGAAGTAAACTCGAACATATTACAGCCATAGGACTGGCTCAGCCTTATTCTTGAACACCGCCGAAGAGGATCGCGTAGTAAGTGAACTTGCCTCATCTCCGAACACGGATGGTGTGGAGGGATACATTCCGCCTTGGCGAATCGGTGGAAAAAACCCATTCCCTCTCTCCATACTCAACCCGATCATGGTCCGGACCCCAAGCCCGCAGGATTATCCACGAATGTCATTCCAAGCATTCCACCCAAGGTTGTCAGTAGGTGTTTCAAAACACCGCTTTGCACGTCAAACACCAAAGTCCTGATAATCTTAAGCGCTGTAGCAAGGGGACTCACGTCTCACAATATGGTACTGAATATCTCTACTGATTGGGTCACGTCCCGAAAACTCCTTTGGGTCGCTTAACGGCCGCGTCGGACTGTGGACTTTTGCCCTGGCGGTAATTATCATTTCGTGGTCCGTCTAGTGAAGATGGCCTCACTAGCAGTCTTACGATGGGATAAATCCCGCCAATGATAGAGGCCATCACGGAGATTGGTAGTTCCTGTATATAAGTAGGAATAACTATATATCTTAGACGCCAAGCCATGAAACAATAACAGTTCTTTTAATATTTGTATATCTATTAATTCTTAGTAGTCTAGACATCAGACCCTAAATCGATACAATGTATACGACCGCCGCTCTCGCATCCCTGCTCGCCGTCGCCACGGCGCACCAGAACTTCCACCAGTTCTGGGTAGATGGCGTCTCACCCGGCAAAGACATCGGCATTCGAATGCCGCCGAGCAATAGCCCAGTGGTAAGTTTCGACCATTGGTTACTACCAACCGCTCCATCTTCGTTAGGGCTCCTTTCTAACAGCTTGGCTTTTATATTAGACCGACATTAGCAGCAACGACATCGTTTGCAACGTCGGCGGCACCAAGGTCCCCTCGGGAGTCAAGACCGTTGCGGCCAAGGAAGGCTCGGAGATCAAGGTCCAGTGGGACCAGAGCGGGCATCCCGGCCCCATCACCCACATGCTCTACGGCCCGGTTGACGATGCTTCAAAAGCGACCGGCATCGGTGCCGGCTGGATCAAGATTGACGAGCTGGACTACGTCGACGGCAAATGGGCCAACGAGATCATGGAGGCAGATGACATGACCCATACCTTCAAGCTGCCCACCGGTCTTGCCAGTGGTGAATATCTGGTAAGCCAGTCACATATGCTATATGCGTCTCCTTACTAGTTGCTAACACTTGCCATAGCTTCGTTCCGAGATGCTGGCTCTCCACGCAGCCCAGACCGAAGGCGGCGCCCAGGTATGTATACTTCATCACCCCTCGCCTAGTTACCAGGCTATATCCTAACGAGCTCCTTGATAGTTCTATATCGGCTGTGCTGAACTCAAGATCACTGGAACTGGTAGCACCAACTGCAGCCCCAAGATTACGCTGCCGGGCGCCTACAAGGCAACGGATAGCAACATCTACATTCCCAACTTCTACAACGGTTTCAACGCGGCGAGCTACAAAGCCCCCGGAGGCGCTGTTGCGACTTGTGCAGCTGGGGCTGGTGGGTCAGCTCCTCAACCGGCGCCCATATCCACTGCTGAGCCCATTTCGACTGTCGCGCCAACTTCCACTGCTGCGCAACAGACGACTCTGACTACTAGAACCAGCACAGAGACAGGCCCAAGACCTACTACTGCGCCTGGAAGTGTACCGATGTATGGGCAATGCGGAGGTATTGGATACACTGGGGAAACGAAGTGCGTATCTGGGGCCAAGTGTGCTGTCCAGAATGACTACTACTCCCAATGTGTCTCGGCCTAAATTCGACGGTTTTTAGTTCCATTTGGGGGGCCGCATGAGGAGCCGGAAATGAAACCTGGCATACATCGACTTGTGGCCTGGGTTTGGTTGAACCAATACCATTAACATTCTATTTGTATATACACTTTTAGCTTTCAGTCTCATGTCATAATATAGTGGCTATGTAAATTCTTGCTTAGCGGTCAAGTCCAATTTTTGAGGACCTCTCCGAGGATAAAGTTGTAAATATCTTTCTTTACAGTATCTGCGGGGCTGTTGCTCTCGGGCGGAGAGGTTTCGAGTCTAAACGCCATACCACATACCCGTTATAGAAAAGCGCAATCATAAAGTTGTCGTCGTGGATGATGGCTCGGGGATGGGGGTCGAAATGTTCAAAATCAGGTTCCGCCTCCGTGTCAAGCCACGGGATTCCTCTCCGAGACGCTCGCCGATGCTGCTCCAAGCCAGGTTGATGGAGAACCACGGTTATCTCTCCGTCTTCGAGCCACTTCATGCCTCCGAAAACAAGACAATTATTCCATACGCGGTGTTTCGTCTTGGGATAGAACAACGGTAACTCGAACCGTTGCTCGACGAACTGTTTGTGGTAAATGTCGAATTGGGTGGTGCAGATGCATCCAGCATGCTGATCGGGGTGCCGCTGCCTGCCTACATCAGAATGACACAAGGCATATAACCCATACGAGTTGGTTTTCTCGAAGTCTGCCCAATAGTGGACCTCCTTTTCCCCAAAACCAGACGTGGTGGACTGAAGGTTGATATCGTCAGGCAATTCGCCTTCGTAGGATTTCACGAATTTCAACTGCTTGAATTCATAGACAACAAGAGTCGTTGCCTTGTCAGCAGACTCTCTTCTAGTTGCCATGAAAATGGTACCTTCTTCATTTGGGTGTGCTATTGCAACAGGCGTCGCTTTCACATCGTCCAACGGTGGTGAAATGCTTGCGACATCAACAGATAGCAAAGATCCTCCATATCTCCAAATGAAGACCTGCTTGTCTCTGGTGACGAATATTACTCGGTTTCCTTCAGTTGTGCATGTCTGCACCCAGCTCGGCAGTTTAACTCGGTCCAGGCGGCCTGTCTCAATATCCCAGGCAAAGAAAGACCGTTTCAGAACGCTAGCAACTAGGAGCTTAGATCCTAACGTCTCTAATTGCATGACCGATGTGGACAACTTCGCATCTGGGGAGGTAAAAATCTTGCGTTTCCAAGTATTGAAGCAGTCGATGACGAATGTGTGGCTCTCGTATGCCCAGGCAATGCGACCATGCGCATACAGAGAGTCGCAAGCTATCCCAGAGTCGTTAAGGGGCTTTGGGTAGCGATCGTATTCTTCTGGGCTGATGGTGAAATGTCTTTCATGTTTCCAAGAGAACTTGTTCACTAGCTCCGAGCGGAAAGGTGTTTTGTTGCAACACAACGAGGTTCGCACCGCTCTCGCGAATAGCGAACTGATGCTGTCATGGCGGGCAGATTTCGCCCATGTGTAGGATAATGAGGGAAAATGGACATCGGCTAATGCGCGGCTGATGTCTTCACTCATCAGCCTTGACCTCCATGACTTGGAGACTGTCAAGCAGGACCAAATGTCTCGGAGCTGTAGATGGGTTACAACGGCAATAGCGAGCTCAACTGGCAGCTTTGACAGAATGTCAGTCTGTAAGGTGAACCGCGACAAAAGGTCCTTGAGCAAACGTATCTCATTGGTCGTAAGTGAACCACCTTCTACCAGACAGGAAAGGCTGGCCTCGCGAGCATGATGGTCGGGTTCGCCATTAACCAGTTTCAGACCATCAAGTGCTTGGGCCAATGTTTGCTCCATCGGTCAGAGTATTGGGAAGATGATGAAGGCCTCCTGGGCTGTTTGTCTGTCAAGTAGGTACGCAGGCGGCGGCGGTTAAACCCCCACCAAATAAGCTTCCCGCGACAGAACCCCACATTATGTCCCTCCTATTGCAGGGATTTGCAGGGGTATGCGCCTATGTATGTACTAAAAAGTTTCTTATCGCAGCACGATAAGCCTGCAATCGAAATTTCTCCAGCTATGCCAGTGGTGGTTGGTGTGTGTACCGGCTTCCTTCCCTAGGAAATTTGTTAACCAAGTTGGATTTAACTCCAACAACGACATCGCAATGGGTCGCACTGCTCTCGAGAAGACCGAAGCCGATCTGGTGACTTTGCAGTACAAGATCAGGCGAGATCCCCAGGCCTACGAGAAAGAGTTCCTGGAGTTATGGAACCAATATGAGTCGACAAGAGATCAGTTCCTGGCTGCCCCAGTCACCAGCGAGTCCAACGTCCTTATAAAATACAGAGAACTCGTAGACCTGATTGCGCATTGTGCGGATTGTAAGTTGGAATCTGTCCTCCTGTTACGGTTGCAGTCGAGGCATCAGTACTAACCAGAGTCCTGTTTAGTGTATCCCGAGTACACTGTCGGGTTCGCCGATGGCCTGAAGGAGACGCTCACGAAACATCACGCTGTGCTCGAGTCCGACCTGCGAGAGAAGATTGTAACCAGTCTGGTGCTTCTCAGAAGGAAAGACGTAGTCGATTCTGGTTATCTCCTCACTGCCCTCCTTCCGATCCTTGTCTCGACGCCTTCCAAGTCTCTCCGCCACCTGCTTTTCACCAAGATCCTTAGCGACCTGCGGAATTCCAATACCAAGCACATCAACCACAAGTTGAACCGCACAGTTCAAAATGCCCTGTTCACTCTTGTCACGAGCGACCGAACCTCCTCAAAGGGTCTTTGGGCGGTCAAGTTGACTCGCGAAATGTGGCGCCGCCAGCTGTGGACCGACGCCAAACCGGTTGCCATCATGAAGGAGGCTTGCTTGTCCGACAACGAAAAGGTCATGGTTGGCGGTGTCCGGTTCTTCCTGGGCAGTGACCAGGAACGTGAAGACATGCAGGACGAAAGCAGTGACGAAGATACACCCGATATCAAGCAGGTCAAGCATCAAATTGGTATCAACAAAAAATCCAAGAAGAAGAAGAAGGCTCTGGACAAGGCTGTGGATAAAGTAAAGAGGGCCAACAAGAAGAAGAACGCACCCAACCCTCTCAACTTTTCAGCATTGCATCTTCTGTACGATCCTCAAGGTTTCTCGGAAGCGCTGTTCTCCAAGCATCTTCATGGCAAATCTAGAATGGCTCTGGAATCAAAGCTGCAAGTTCTGCAACTTATCACGAGGTTGGTTGGTCTGCACCAACTGACTCTCCTTTCTCTGTACTCCTGGTTCACCAAGCACCTTACTCCCAGGCAGCAAAGTGTCACGACATTTTTGGCTTGCCTTGCGCAAGCTACGCATGAGCTCGTGCCTCCCGATGTGCTGGAGGTTCTGATACAGAAAATTGCAAATGAGTTCGTGAGCGAAGCATCTGCTGCGGAAGTGGCCTCGGCCGGCCTCAACGCAATCCGAGAGATTTGTGCGAGACAGCCTTTGGCTATGACGGACACTCTGTTGCAGGATCTTGTTCAATACATCAAGTCTAAAGATAAGGGAGTTTCAATGGCTGCGCGAGGTCTGCGATCCCTGTACCGTGAGCAAGCCGCGGAGATGCTTCAGAAGAAGGATCGCGGCAAGATGGCGTCTATGAACCTTAAGAGCGGCGAGCAACGACAGAAGAAGTTCGGCGAGCAAGAGGTCGGTGGTATTGAGGGACTCGAGCTACTCGCGAAGTGGAAAGAGGATGAGCGAAAGAGGAAGCGGGCTGAAAAGGGCTTGGAGGATGGCGACGACAATGGCGAGGAGGAGGAGGAAGAAGACGATGGTTGGGAGGTCGCCTCAAACGAAAGCAGTGACTCCGGCGAGTGGATCCGAGTCAGCGACTCCGAAGATGAGGATGAACCAGCCCCCAAGAAGCAGAGGCGTGCGTCGGAAGAGCCCGAAGATGAAGGAGCTGCTGCTAAAGCGCTTGAGGAGTTGTCGAAACTGGCAACTACTCAGATTCTAACGCCCGCGGATCTGGCCAAGCTACGTGAGCTGCGCCTGGAAGCGAGCGTCGACAAAGCCATGGGAAACAAGAAGCGCAAGGGAGACACGGGACCGCGACACTTCGACGAAGGCTTGACGGCGGAGCAGATCGAAGCCCCCGCCAGGCTGCGCAAGGACACCAAGGAGGAGCGTATAGCCAAGGCCATGGAAGGCAAGGGCGAACGCTCCGAGCACAAGTCGACGCAGGCCATTCGAAAGTCCAAGAAGGATGCCGAGGGCAAGTCTACTACCAACCAGGAGAAGGCCCGCAAGAAGAACTTCTTGATGACCTTGGGCAAGGCCAAGTCGAAGCAGAAGCGCAGTCTGGTCGACACGAGAGCCGCTCTCAAGAACCATATCTCCAGAAGCAAATCTGGTGGCAGAAGACGAAACGGTGTGGCCAAATAAACGTAGTGCTGAGTGTGTGTCTCAAGCTCATCAATATAATACCCTCAAGTTTCTTTTGAAGGCAATATTCTATCTTAGCAACCCCTATTGACGGCCCATTACCGCGCCCCTTATTCATTCCACTAATTGTCTCGGTCCGCTCGCCTTCTCTCTATGATACCATGTTACATATAGTAACAAGATGGGTTCTTCATCCCCGCTCGCGCCTTCTAGACATTACCAGGACTCTTGTATAGCCAGTTCTGAACCTGTATGGGCGGGTGACGGCCGAAGATGATTCGGCACCGCCCCAAGATCTACGACGCGGTGAGGTTGGGGCCCGTTCACGTGGAGAACGCGAATGAAACCATTGAACCGGTTGTCTTATTCATTGAACGCCATGCTTACTGGGCAGCGCTTTCTGTTTAATAACAGGCATGGTTGGGGGACCTTGGATTATTATTCGTTACTAAGGCTGAGTGTACGATTTACATATAACAGTGTAGCACGAGATGATAGTTAATAGCAATAGTATATGTATTTACATTCCAATGAGCAGGATATCATAGTGTAAGTCAAGGAAGTGGTGTTTTCAACTTCCTTGAACTTTGGGGGAGACCCTTCTAACGGAGGATGTGTCATTGACTGAGGACAAAGGCAAACCACGACCTCTATTCAATTTTAGATCAACGTTGTTTGGTGAGTGCCTAGCGTTATTTTTTCTGAACTCGGTGATTCAATTTCACTTACCTACGTACACTAACTACGTGCCTGCGTTTGGCTGGACAGCATGAGCCCGATTCAATGCCTCTACTGTACCCTTATTCTGTGCCACCACTTATCTAGAGTCCCATGACTCTTGTCTGCTTCTTTCTCTACTTTCTTCTCTGCCTCCTTACGGGCACGGCTTATAGTTTCTCGGCAACTCAGGCACTTACTGCACTGTGTCCCGTTCGCGTCTACGAACCATGCCACTTTTAGTCTCCTTTGGCACATGGCACAGTGCTTCATTGGAGTTGCGTCTGTATGCATGTTCGTTGTTGATCCTTGTTGTCTTGCTGTAGAAAGGGCTGTTGACTGTTGTCTAGAAGCCTCAGTCCCGAGCATTCTGGGCCTAGCTAGGTCTATTTAAGATGGGTAGTTACAAAGGCCTATGGCTCCTAAAACGTATGGCGCCGTCAACTTATGCTTTGACTCCGAAGCTCATTGTAGGTCCAAATCCCTTGGTGAATTGTGTAAGGACAATAAGTCATTGTTCAGTGGTGTCAGACGTTGACAGGATACCTATGTACTCATTGCGACTCTCCCAGGGGTTCCCATGTATATACATCAATAGGTCGTTATTATTAGGTTAATCAACTGCCCTGGTTTGGGATTGATGCACGTAAAAAAGTGCTCACATCATGTAAAATTTAAACACGAGAAAAATATGCCTGGCAATGTAAGAGAGGCAGGATATAATGCAAGAAAATTGCTGATAGGATGGTAGCTTGACAACGAAGTCGATAGAGTATCCTGTCTCCCATTGTGGCAATATATACAGACTGAAACCGTTGTTTTCAGACTATCGGCTCTTTACAAGATCTTTTGGCAGTGCAGGCCTAGCCATGGCCAGAATTAGCATCAAAGGTTTGATACAGTAACTCCTGTGATCTCCTGCCAAACCTCAATGGCTAGACCAAATGAAGGGTTCTGCTGTGGATCAAGCTGAAGAAGTGCAATGGCCATTGCGGTGTAGTAAGCAAATATGTCAACCTGCGCCTGCAAGTGAAGCAAAAAGATGCAGGATCTTTTGCTACAAACGTGAGTTTCTGGCCCACGATGAAGCAGCGACCGGCGTTATTTTGACAATGATAGGCGAGTTCCGCTTCGGATATATTAATAGTAGCAAAATCGACGGGAAGGTAGGAAGCTGCCTGCTAAATCAACCGACCAATCTGCTGCGCCCCTTCCTCGGTTGCCTAGGTCGTCGCGATAGGTGTCTAAGCGAAGAACTAAGGTGTAGCTTGGTGGGCCCAGCTGAACGGCTATATTAGCCACATCACCGCGGCAAATACCAGCTTGGAGTTTTCTGCATCGCTATCGCTTATCGCTATCGCTACCTTTACCATGACGGTGCTCATTTCAATGTTGGCGGCATGCTGCCTGGGCTTCGCGAAAGCCAGCGAGGTGGCAGGCGTCGTGTCGCTGCCGGTTGCCCGCGAGTACGACGATCCCAGCCAAGCAATGCGCCAGCGTGACACGGTGCCGTGGGAGCTGGGCAACGCCTACATCAGATATGGACAGTTCACAGTCAAAATTTCGATGGGCAATCCGCCGCAGGATTTGGTCCTTAAGGTCGATTCAGCCAGCGCTGAGACTTGGGCCTTTGGCCCCAACGCGTGTAGTGCCTGGGATTCATGCGTGGGTGGAGAGTGTAAGATATCCGTGCTGCAAATCAACCACACCGCATGCGAGAGAACTGACCTGTTCCGCAGTTAAGCCTGCCGACTCGAAGAGTTATGTCAACATATCGTCTTATCCTGAATTCAAGATCAGCTACGTGGACGGCGCCAAAATTCAGGGCCAATACTTCGCCGATGATTTGAAGGTTGGCAACATGGTTCTGAAGAATATCACCATGGCTGTGGCCAAGACGGCCAATGGAATCAGCCGCGGTATTATTGGAGTTGGCTTCCCGTAAGTCCAATACTGGGCATCCTGAATAGGTGGAGACATGCTAACATGGCGACAGCGCCGACGCCGGCCCGCATGGCAGCAGCTGGGAGTATCCTACCATCATGGACGAGCTCGTCTTGCAAGGCAAGATTCAGAGACGTTCATACAGCTTGTACATGGATGGCGTCGGTACGTAGTCTGACCCACCCTTCCCCCGATCCCGCACCTTATGATCAATACTGACTTCGATCAGATGCGACAACCGGTAGTCTCCTCTTTGGGGGTTATGACCGGGCCAACTTTGAGGGCGAACTCAAGACACTGCCTATTAGTCGCAAATTTACCGACCCAGTCGTCCAATGGGATTCCTTGAGGGTCACTAACAAGAGTGGCACCTTCAACGCGACATCGCCGTCTGAGTTCCCGGCTTATGCCAACCTCGACCTCGGTGCCTCCTTCCTTCATATCCCCCAAAACGCATTCAAGGTCCTCGTAGAGTCCGTCGGTTCGAAATACGACTCCACAAGCGATAGATACGACGTCGATTGCGACCTGGGAAAGAAACACCCGGGGTCATTAGACTTCGTCTTTGGCGGAAATGGAACGAATCCTGTCAATGTCTCCGTCCCGTTCTCGGACCTGGCGGTGACGTATGTCGATGCCAGCACGGGCAAAACATCAATGAAGAACGGCAAGCCCTCCTGCCGCCTGGGTGTGGGAGTGTGTGAAAATACGAAGACTGGGAAGTGCGGCTTTGGGGACACGTTCCTGCGGTCTGTGTATGTGGTGTACGACCTGGACCATTACGAAATTCGCATGGCGCCCATCAAGCACAAGGCGACCGAGTCGTCACTGGTGTCGTTTGGGAATAACACCGAGACTCCAGTCTCCAGCTCAAGTGCGACGCCAAGCCCCACGGGAACGGGAACGCCTTCAACAGCTTCCGGTAGTGGGGCAGCATCGAGTCCCACTGGCGGGAGCAGCGGTGCGACGTTGCTACCAGTGGGAGGTGGGATGCTCCTTTCGCTTGTGCTGCTGGTGTCGGGCCTGTCTGGCCTCTCTTAGGGGCTGCTCATACACCATTGTTGTTGTACATTTTTAGCACAGAGATACCCAGGGTCGTATTGTAAATCCTACCCCAAATAGCCTTCGAACACGGACCTAGAGAACATAGGAACCTCCTAACCAAGTTTGTTGTTTGGTCTCATCTTTGATAGGTAGTTAGAGTGACACAGATGCATGCGATTGAACGTAACTTGCTTATCGATATCGATAGGTATTAAAAAGGTGTACGTATAAAGATAATAAATGACCTCAAATTACCCGCCTTTGGTGCAACTTATTATATGTAGTCTTTAGATCACAAACACGTTTCTGGGCGATTTGGGGCCATTTAATAACGAGATCATCCACCAAACAGACAGGAATAATCTCCTTGTCAGTATCGAGACGGAACTCAGGGCTCTCGCTGTTCGCGAATGTGTGAACCCCCGCTCGCTGTGGTCCCTGATTTGCCGGGCGCACTCCCGAGCCATGGCTTGCTCGATCGTCATTGCTTGGCTGGGGTGGGACTTTGGTTAATGCTCCATTCATTGCAACTAGCGAATAGTAACGATGGCACCTACCCCAGCTTTCCCCATACTTGTTCAATAGTGAGATACCCACCCACGAGTCCACAGTCGGAGAGTCGGACGCGCGCCGCCCTGCTAAGCGCGAAATGCAACGCACTGTCGAGAGGCATTTCGCGGGTTTCAGGGCATGTGAGGGGTACAGGCCATGCCGGCAACTAGAATCGAGGGCGCATGATGATATCGATGCCGGAGTAGGAGGAGAAGCACAGCAGGTAAGCACCATATTGGACACACCTTATTGGCCTCAAGAGCATTGCCTATATATAAGAGTGACCAAACCCTGAGCGTCTGTCTGGTGAAAATAAGCAACTTTCTCTCTCCATCTCTATCTCTTCCGAAACTCGCTGGGATCAACTCGTCGAGTCATCGCAACCCAGTACAACTAAACTGCCGAAGCCACCGGGGCCTCCATCGTACTATCTGAAGCTCAACCGGATCAACTCAGCATGGCGCTGATACACCTGTTCTACTCGCCCTGGGCGCTTGCCTTGCTGCCCTTGGCTTTTGTGTTTTACTACGCAGTTCCCTACTTCACCACATTCGGCCACTTGAGGAAGATACCCGCCCCGTTCCCGGCCTCCTGGAGTAACCTCTGGCTGCTCTACGTCTGCCGGAGGGGCAGGCGCTACCTGTCTGTCGATGAGATTCACAAGAAACTCGGTCCCGTTGTCCGGATCCAGCCAAACCACGTTAGTATTGCAGATGACGAGGCCATCCAGATCATCTATGGGCATGGAAACGGGTTCCTGAAATCGTAAGACTACTTTCTATTTACCACGAGTTAATTTCCGTATTCTTGGGTTTGCACAGGCCTGCTAACGAATTTCCTAGTTCTTTCTATGATGCATTCGTCTCTATCCGCCGCGGTCTCTTCAACACGCGAAACCGGGCAGAGCACTCTCGCAAGAGGAAGGTCATATCGCACACCTTTGCCCCAAAATCAGTGGGACAGTTTGAGCCATACGTCCACCAGAACTTGGAGACATTTGTCAAGAAGTGGGATGACATTGCCGAGAGGACGCGGCAATCTGACGGATATGCCCAAGTCGATTGTCTTGAGTGGTTCAAGTAAGCTAGTAGTTCCCTCTACATGATCCTAACGATTTGGTTTGGTTCATCAAGATCTTTCATACTATGGGTGCTAATATCAAGTAAAACACAGCTACGTGGCATTTGACACCATCGGCGATCTCGCCTTTGGTGCTCCTTTCGGTATGCTGGAGGCGGGAGCCGACATCGCCGAGGTCCGTACAGACGTGAACAAGCCGTCTATATATGCGCCCGCGGTGCAGATTCTCAACCGCCGCGGCGAGGTGTCGGCCACTTTAGGAACGCTGCCAGAGCTGAAGCCTTATGCTGCGTGGCTTCCTGATAAATTCTTCACACAGGGCATGGAGGCCGTCGAAAACCTGGCGGGCATTGCCATCGCGCGGGTCAAGAGCCGGCTTGAGAATCCACCCGCCGAGGACCGCACGGACGTGCTGAAGCGGCTGCAGGAGGCCCGGGACGAGAAGGGTGAGCCTTTGGGCTTTGAGGAGCTCGCCGCCGAGGCGCTGACCCAGCTCATCGCCGGCAGCGACACCACCAGCAACTCGTCCTGCGCTCTGCTCTACCACATCGCCCGCACGCCCGGCGTGCTGCCAAAGCTGCAGGCGGAGCTGGACGCGGCCATTCCCGAGGGCACCACCGCCCCCTCGTTCGAACAGGTCAAGGACCTGCCGTACCTCGAGGCCGTCATCAACGAGACGCTGCGCCACCACTCGACCTCGGGCATCGGCCTGCCCCGCGAGGTTCCCCCGAATCGAAGGGCATAACAATCCGCGGCTACCACTTTCCCGCCGGCACCGTCCTCAGCGTGCCGACCTACACGATTCACCACTCCGAGGAGATCTGGGGACCCGACGCCAACGAATACCGCCCAGAGCGCTGGCTCGGGGAGGGAATCACGCCCCGCCAGCGCAACGCTTTTATTCCGTTCAGCTACGGGCCCCGCGCCTGCGTCGGTCGCAACGTCGCCGAGATGGAGATGAAGATGATTTGCGCGACGTGGGCGCGGCGGTACGACGTCGTGCTGCGACAGGAGATCATGGAGACGCGCGAGGGGTTCTTACGGAAGCCCCTAGGGTTGGAGATTGGGCTGAAGAGGCGGGCGCCGTCTTCTTGAAGACGTTGTGCAAAGTCAATTTTGTGTTTGTAGGTATCTGGAGGGTTTGTTTGTTGAAAAGCACATAGAATTATCAACGTCAATTTCAAAGACAGCCTCCTTATTCAATACATATATCATACATACCTACCATGCACATCATTTGAACCTCGGATGTCGTTCACTTATGCAGTTTCTTTAGTGGTCGCTAGGAGTCATGTACCCTCACGCAAATAAGAATTGGTGTAACAATTGAGTTGGGATAACGAGCAATGATGCAAGCGGATCGGGGCACTCGGCGACATGATTTAAATTTCAACCCATCAACCTGACTTGTCTTGATATATCAGCTACCTGCCTGACCCCTTTCTATGCTGCCCCTTTCCCGTATATATCTATCCGCAAATATATGCATCTAGCCACCAGCCCAATTGATATTTCCAAGATTGCAATTCTCCTAGCCCGTCGTTATTATGAACATGTTCGCTCTAAATCTCAAACAGTTGGCTTTACTCTCCGAAAATGAAAAACATGTCTTCCGGTAAGTTTGCGCGTCAAGCAGACAGCAATTCTCAGCCGATATTCTTTCTCTGCATTTTGGTCTAGATCGTGTACCGGAAGTACGAAGCGTTGTCGCCCCTCTCTCGCTCCAGGAGCCGCTCCTCGGTCGTGTACGCGGATGGCGGCTTGTGCTCGCGGTCGCGGCGCGCGTTCTCGCGGCGCAGGTAGAGGGTCATGAAGACGCAGAGGACTAGGGACATGGTCTCGGTGGCGATGAGGGTGCCGTGGCCCGGGTAGTACATGGGCTTGTCCTTGGCCTGGTAGAGGAAGCCGGCGATTACGCCGCCCAGGTTACCGAAGCCGACGTGCATGGCTAAGAGATAGGTGGTCAGCATAGTGTTTATACCCAGTCATATGTTCAAAAACTTACCGATGCCCACACCCCGCTTGGTCGACCCGCCGATGTTGTTGCCGTTCCAGGCGACGCCCTGCGGCACGTTGGGGTAGATGCCCATGGCGGCGAAGAAGGTACCGGCGTACTTCAGGGCGTTGCTGGACGAGGCGATCTGTAGGATGAAGCCGAAGATGGCGACGCAGTTGAAGAAGATCATATAGATGCCACGCTGGCCGTTGCGATCAGCCAGATACCCGCCGCCGATGCAGCAGATGCACGCCGCGATATAGGGTGGCACCGTCATCAGTTGCGCTGTCTTGTCGTTGGTGAAGCCGAGGCTGGAGATGATGGTCGGGAGGAAGAGGGAGAAGGAGTATCTGAGATGCACCAGTAAGAAGTCAGTATGGATCCGGTTCACTCTTGTAGAAAACGGACGCAACGTGCGATTTCCGTCGTATGGGTGGGCGGGCAACAGTGGTCAAGTTTACTGACAGAGGCGTGTAGATTCCGATGGTGATGAACATGTGCACCCAGATCTTCCAATCCTTGACCGCGTCCCAGAAGTACTTCAGGTGGAACTCATCAGCCAGAGATGATCGATCCTCCTCGAGACGCCGTATGACCTCCTTCTTCTCAGTGGCTGTCAGGAACTTGGCGGTGTCCGGATAGTCGTTCATGATGAAGAAAGCAGCAATGGCTTCACCAGAGATTGTAGTGTTAGCCGAGCACAATGGAGAGGGACATTCGACTGCTGGTGGTGTAGCTTACCCACGATGAAGGTGATGATTCCCTCGATGATGAAAATCCATGCCCATCCACCGAGGTTCGCGCGGCCGTCCAGTTCCACGATACCGCGTGCCAACAGACCGCCGAACGCGCCGGCTGCGGTGGCAGCTGAGAAGAAGATGGCCATTCTGAGGCCGCACTCGTGGCGTCTATACCACAGTGTGATGCTTTACGGGGACACCCATACATGTTAGACTAAAAGGCATCCAAATAGGGGTGCGCAGGTGAGAGCGTTTCTTCTATGAACTTACTAATAGGTGATACCCGGAAATAGACCGCCCTCGGCGATGCCCAGCGCCATGCGACAAGCGAGCAGGCCGGCGTAGTTGTGGACGAGGCCCATGAGGGTGCAGCAGACGGCCCAGGCAACCATGATGACGGGGATCCAGACAGAGGGCCGGAAGCGCTTCATGGCGAGGTTGGAGGGTATCTCGGCGGCGACGTACCAGGGGAAGAAGACGCTGAGGGCGATGTTGTAGTCTAGGCTCTTGGGATCCATGCCGAGCGACTTCTCGAGCCCCGCCAGGCGCGCGTTGCCGATGTTGGTCCGGTCCAGGAAGCTCAGCAGGTAGAGCAGCGCCAGGAAGGGGATCAAGGTCCAGTCGATCTTGCGAATCAGCCGCTTGGTCGCGCCCGTGTCGAAGGGCGCGCCGTTTCCTGCTGCTGCTGTCGTGGTGTTCTCGAACATACCAACTTCGATCTCTCCTTTCGACTCGCTAGGGGTTTTGGAGCCGCCCGAGAAGCCGACCTCATCGTGAACAGCCATCCCGGAAGGTTATGTTACAAGAATATTGGAAGAATGAAGAATAGTACGAGCTGTCACTCGTCCCTCGAAGAAACTCCAACGAGGGTGGTCCCAGCCTGGAAGCAAGTATTTAAGCTGTCTCAGTCAAGACGGGAGAGCAAAAGAAAACATAAACCCAGCGACAGCCGCGTTGTTGCTGGGTGTCTTGCCTTGGTGTGACATTGGAGCCGATTGGAGACTGCAGCCTCTTTATATGCAGTACCAGGGGGAGCCTGTTGTCTAGCTCGTGTCGTCGTGGCCCTTCGTCCGAACAAACCTCCAACTCAAACCACAGGTTTTCTAGAACCAATCAATTACCAGGCCCAGGCCAGCTAGATGATGTAGGCACAGATGTGATAGTAAACCATGAAATAATAACCATGTACCGGATATTGGCACTTTGGGGTTGCACATTGGCGCAGCTTAGGGAACCAAAGACACGCATACTGCAAGACAAGGGAGCAAGGGGGCAGAATACCGATAGTCGATATGCTGTGTACCAGCTGGCTGACTTGGATCTCGCACTTTCACCCTCGAAACTGACTCACATTGCAGCAAAGGCCACTTCTCCCTTGCCTGTTCGTTTCTCACTTTCTCACCCTTAATCATGTTGTTGGTATTAGCTCCAATCAAAGCTCGCTGCGGCCGTGTATGGCCATCCCTAATGGTCGCCCAGCTTGGGCAGGCACAGCAGTGGCCGGGAAAGCGAACACCACCACCACCTGAGATGCTCCATTACATGTCGCCCTCGTTTACATCTTCTTCCCAGCCCATGGTGGTCAGCAGTTATGTCTAGCTCAAGATCCTGCCGTCTCACTACTCGTGTCCTAGTAATTAAAAAACCTGGGGGAAAGTTCCACAAAGGTAGCGAGCGGTTGAGTTTGCGGGGAGACAAGCTTAGACGGCGATGCTGTCGGGCTGGCGATCCGAAGAAGGTATAGTTGACAAGGCCCGATCTCATTGGTTCCATTGCATCGTCGAATGCCAAGGATCTGGGGTTCGTAGATATCGCCTACGCTAACTGGTGCCAAGCGTCCGCTCCCCCAATGGTAATGGCCTAGAACTCGAACTCTAAACGAGAAACCTGTCTGCCGCTGGTAGAGGAGCCAGGTCATTGGGTCAAAGGAACCAGTAGGATGAGCGGGACCACAGCGGATATATTGCCTAAAGCAACCATATCACTGGGTTTAGATCAAAGTTGCAGGCTTGGCTGTACTTCTTCAAAGCCTCCCCGTTCAGCTCCAAGGCCTCATGCATCGCAAGCGAGGAGAATACAGCTTCCCGTGCAAGGACGAGCGGAAATTGTTTAGCCATAGCAAAGCCTGCGTAATCACATCTGACTTTGCAGCCAATGGAGGACACTGGGCTGCGTCGCAGTTGCTTTTTGTTCTCTGCAATCCCACCCCGGGTTATACCCCTTATTTGCTTTTCCATGACTAAGCTCTCAGCATGCACAGCGCTCAAGCTTTCCCTGTCTCGCCCAGAGAAGCGACGATGTTAGGAACGGATGGATTTCTATTTTCGGTCGAAGGGAGAAATGGCCCGAATAGCCCGTCAGCCGGCATGAAGGGGATCAAGAAGAGCAGCTCTTCATCCAGTCATCAGTCGTGATGCTGCAGAGTCGAGATGATTGTGGCATGCCAAGCGACGCCAAGGTCATTCGATGAACGCCACGCACCTACCTGAACAGCCCGCCCTTGCCTCCGTTATCTTGGGATTTCGTTTGGCAGACTGGGCAGAAGCCTGGGCATGTATATCTGTTCTCCTCATCCCTCGTAGCCCAGGGAATTGGCAACGCAGGATGTGTATTTTACTCTTGTGCGAGAGGTCCAGCATCTAGCGGATGGATTGTTTCTTGAAAGCGAGCCGCGCGAGGGCGGCTGAATACTTCCGATTACACTGGCCAAGAAGTCGAATAGCAGGTTTGCTGTACTTGGCTTGCTTGGGAGGCGCTCTCAGGTTCTCACACCGGTAGATGGCTTGATGGGCGCTGACCAAGCTTTGTGCGTGCACTGTGGCGTCTTGTTGGTCCAAACAATAACAGAATGGATGATAACCATACGTTGTTGCGGCTGCTGCTGTAAATGAAGCTGGTCTCGGCCTGAGCGAGCGGATTGTAAATTATTCAAATCCTTTGCATTTTCGGCAACGTGTCTAAAAGGTACATTACCATTGCAGCTAGCCATCTCAAGTTGCTGTGTCATCTTCTCGGGTTAATTGGGCATCATTGTGCATTTTACCCGACAGTAACTTCGGGTGTGTACATGTAGTAAATATATCAGCTCGTATATAAGCCACGCTTCACCGTACATCCTCCAATTTCAGCTTTATCTTCCAGGGCGATATACGTTACTTCATCCATGCCAATACTCTGTCGTTTCTTGAATGTCGCCGCGCCAATTTGAATGTCCTTTATTGAAACTCTGGCGGATGATCACATCCGATTCGACCTAAATCGACAACATTGAAGTGTGCAGGTCGAACACTGGTTCTTCATCGGCGTCGGCATCGACATTAGCAACGGCACCACCGACAAGAAGTACTCCGCACGTTAGAGCCAACACAACCCCTTTCAAGATATCATCAACAATTCCTATCTAATCAGGACACCATCCTCTTTCACGATGTGCTCCTTGGCAATAGTACGTCATAGCTATGCTGAACAACGGGTTGGGTAAGCAGTTTCGTTTCATCCGAAGTCTGGTTTTCCAAGTCGGACAGAATTCATCAAACGACCTTGGCCCGTTGGATCTTAGGCGGTGTTTACTTTCAATCATCCAGATGATTTTCCGGTCCAAATTTTGGCTAATCAGCTAGCTTTTTCAATTCTGCTTTTCAGCCAGCTGATCGGCTAATCGGCTGAAATTTTCGTCGACCGATCGACGGCCCCCAGAGTCATAACGTTCGTCCGGTGCCTCGAGGGACGAGCGCGAGCAATACCACTCACCAATTTTGACGCACGCCGGCTCCGGGCCGTGCGCGAGCAATGCCACACTTACACAACTCACCTCGAATGAGCCAGCTCCTCGATAATCATCGAGGGTTAAGCTGGATAATCATTATAGCCGGAGGCCGGCGATATAATTAGCTAGATAACGAAACGTCGATAATCCAGCTTTACGTGAAAATTATCCGACGTGGAAAGTAAACACGATTCGGCGTTACCAGCTGATATATATATATTGAAAAAATATGCTTATACCCCGTAACTCCCATCCTAAATCATACAGGATGATTGAAAGTAAACACCCCCTTAGCCTCGGCAGATATTTACCCACAGTGAGGCTCTGAGCACGGAGGGTCCGCCATTGCTGTGCTCCGCAAATGGCTGGGGTCGCGGATCGAAACTCCAAAAGACTCCTTCCCAGTTCTTTGATTGTTCGATGCAAAAGCCCGTTGTCGTACGATGAGATGCTAAATCATCACATCTACCAAGAGGAGTATGCCACTCACGCACATGCGCCGCAGAGAGTAATGTTTCAGAGTTGCAGGCTGTACATATGCAAGGTACGGGCGGCGTGCTGTAGACGAGTAGCACACACGAGTCAACCTGTCATTTTGACAGGTGGAATTCACCGTCACTATCCGCCGCGAAGGACGGATGCGCCGAAACGATCAAGTCGTCAGCATCCCAGTCGAGCGGCTCTGATTGCCAAGCCCCCGGCAGTGGCTATATTTGACTGCCGATCATCTGGATGGCAGTTGCATCCAATGCAACGCTTTTGAGGCTTCCCCGAGCCGCTTCGGGGGTTGTTGTGATTGATGTCGCATCCTGCATCCATCTTCACCTCCGAATAAATTGGATAACTGGGTCTCGCGAGCAGGGTCGATATCCGCTGCCGTCCAGGACCAGATGCCAAGATGTGGGGAGGACCGCCTCAGGTTGCCAGGAATCGTGAGACCACAAGAGACGAACGTGTGGATTGGAGCCTCAAGGCGTTTGACGTGAGCCTGCGTGCCGAAGTTGTGGGCATGAGAGGTAGGAGCGCCAGTCCCTTGCTCATTTACATCGGCAATACCTGTCGCATCCTAAGCGGGAGCCAGCGCTTGCGATTGATTGCATCCAAACGCATCATGTTTCATGATCGACGAGTGTGCTGCCAACCCCCACAGTAATTGTGGGCTTCGCCGACACAACGCAGCGGGTTTAATCTACCTTCCATTCAACCCGAGAACCTCAGTGGTGGAATTATCGACACTGGGATGTGTCGGTCCATGGCAGCGGCCGCTATCCATAGCAGCGTTTGGGTGGCCGTGCTGTATCCCGAGGCAATGGAGAGTGTGACTCTGCGAGCCGCACTCCGTCAGGGGCCATCACATTGGAGAGATGTCGTTCGTTGTATAAGAGCATGTTGCTTCGCCGTCTATCTTGGTTTATGATCACTAGTCAACACACAACAGACCACCAAACTCCAGACCATTCATTCACTGCTTCAGTCACTCTTTCCAACTTTTTAGTAGTATAATACAATCGCTTAACCAACGACAACAACAACAAACACCGCCACCATGAAGTCCTTCACCGCCCTCACCATGCTCGTCTCGGCCGTCTCGGCTCACTACACCTTCCCCGCCCTGATCGCCAACGGCAAGACAACTAACGACTGGGAGTACGTCCGCAAGACGACCAACTTCCAGTCTAACGGACCCGTCGAGAACGTCAAGTCCGACGCGATCCGCTGCTATCAGGCCGCCCCCGGCAGCGAGGGCGCCAAGACCATGTCGGTCAAGGCCGGTGACAAGGTCGGCTTCAAGACCAACATCGGCCACCCGGGCCCCCTGGCCTTCTACATGGCCAAGGCCCCCGGCTCCGTCGCCGACTTTGACGGCAGCGGCAACGTCTGGTTCAAGATCTACGAGGACCAGCCCAACTTCGCCCAGAGCGGCCTGACCTGGCCCACGGAGAACGCCCGCGAGGTCTCGGCCACCATCCCCCCTTGCGTCGCTGATGGCGAGTACCTGCTCCGCGTCGAGCACATTGCCCTGCACTCGGCCGGCCAGGAGAACGGCGCCCAGTTCTACCTCAGCTGCGCCCAGATCAAGGTCGAGGGCGGCGGCTCCAGCTCCCCCGCTGGTGTCGCCTTCCCCGGCGCCTACAGCCCCACCAACCCGGGCATCAAGTTCAACCTCTACTACCCGGTCCCCACCAGCTACCAGAACCCGGGCCCCAAGGTCTTCACTTGCTAAGCGCCTTACTTCGTTGCGACGATGACAACGACTACATTGGCAACCCATGGTACACAGAGACATGGGCAAACAACCACAAACGTGCTGGAGCTTTTGGTGTGATTGATGCCTCCTCCTTCTTGTAGGATATATTCCTATAAGCTGTGGAAAAAAGATGCAAGCACGAATTACGATGTTACGAACTTTTCTGTCTATATTGATATAGCTGTACATATGAATATACCTGTCCATGGATTGGACTTCCCGAAGATTAGTTGCTTTTATCCTTGAATGTGTGTGACGCTGGGCCATAGCTACTTTTGCATGATCCGACTGTGACTTACACGGTACCTGTCAGCTATGTTTCTGACAAAACAATTATTAGATTCCACTTTCTAGGTAGTGCCGGCTGCGCTAAGGGTTACGATAGGAGGTGTGCTCTGGTGACACAGCGTTGAGTCGGAATGCTTCAGCAGCCGAGTCCACGACAGATGGCTCAGTGCAATGCGTGGCATTGCAAGACTCTGCCGGTGTCTAGTCGATGGAACAGCACGCCGGACAACAACCAGTAGTATACGACGACTCTGGTGGTGGGATGTATTCCAGAGAGTGTGCAGTCAGTCAAGTGGTTCTCCATAACGCCATCTCAAGGGTTCAGGGGTTCAGGGGTTCAGGGGTAAAGTACACCATGATATTACGCCACAGGTGGTTGGAGGCCAGGAAGTTGAGTGGCACCCTCAGAGAAGCCACCGAGACGACAAAGATGAGTGCTTCGCAGAGCCCGCCACTTCTATAGGCAGGAGTAAGGAAAAGGAGTTTTGGCATGTCCTTGTTGTTGTATTATTTTACGTCTGGGGTGCGGCGTGAGCCGTTCCGACCTCCCGAGGGTTATCGGACGTGCTCCTATCCATCTATCTATTTTCTAATAGTATACATATAGTCTTCCGTCCTAGGCAAGACGTTAAAAAGCTAATGTATATATATAAATTATCCCCCCTACTCTTATTAAATAAAGTTATAGCGCCCCATTTTTAGCCTTTTCATTTACTTATACCTCTCTCCCCTTAATTACCGGTTTTAAGTTTATTTATTTATATCTTTATTTATTTAATTTTTTTTATATTTTCTTTTTAAATATAGCTCTATTTTAAATCTTTCGAATTATATTATATTTCTCTTTATCTTTAATGAAATAAAAATAAAATAGGTAATTTAAATAGTTTTTAACTTAGGAGTTAAATTTTTATTATAACCGCTTATTACTTTAAATAATAATAATAAACGTTATAAGATAATAATAACTTCTTTATATTTTCTATAAAATGTTTTTTAAGATATTTTATAAGATAAAGATATTATTCTTTCTCCCTTTTTAATTTATAGTTCTTAATACGATTTTATGTTTATTAATAAATAGATTTTCCTTTTATAAGAGTTTCTTATCCGGTTAAATTAAAGCTTATTATATAAGTTATCGGTTAACTTAATTATAACGAAGGTTTAAATATATCTTAAATATAACCGGCGATAGTATAACGCGCGTAGTATATATATAACTATTATTACCCCGTCTTTTAATTATTGTTTAATTATATTATATTAAATTTAAATATATAAGCCTTAAATTATTTTATATATATTATCTTTTATTACCGGCGATAAATTATTCCCTATACGGGCCCTTAATATAAATTATATATAACGTGGTTTACTACCGAGTAGGCTATATTATTAAATAAGTTACCTTTTCTATATTTTATTACTTTTATATAAATTAATTTAATTATAACGCTTTAAATTAATTAAAATTACTTATTATCCGATTTATTACTCGATTTTATATCCTTTTTATATATTCGTATATTATAATTTATTTCGCTATAGATACTATAATACCTGCCGCTTATCGCGCGCCTTTTTAATAAATTATTACTTTCGCCTTTATTAATCGTTAAACGCTTCCCTTTTACCTTCTCGTCCTATAGCTTTTAAGATTCCTATATAATAAGGGCCTTTTTAAATTAAATACGTGCCTTTTTAACTCTTTAGTATTTAAAAAGTATTAAATTAACTTCCTTTAATATATATATCCGGTCGTATATAAGGGTTATTTTATAAACTATTTTATTTATACCCTTTATTATTTAATTTATAATATTTAAAATAGGCGTCGGGGAGCTTCCTTAATAAATAAAAACCTTACTTTTAATAAAGGTAGAGTATTTAATCGTTTATTAGGGGTTAGATAGCGTCTAGGGGTCGTAAGTATTAACTGTCTTTAAACGTGATAGGCTAGGTATAGGTATCCGAAGATATATATCTAGTTTATTAATTACCTCGTTTAAATAATAAAATATTAAATTAAATATATTAAATTTAAATTTAATATTATTTTTTATAAAAATAGTAAAATATATAGTTTTAAAAGCGATAAAAAACTTTAACTTTATAATATAGTTTATTAACGCTTTAATAAATAGCTTAATTTACTTTAAATATATACGCTTTAATACCGAATAAAGTGCTATATTTAAAGGCTGGAGTAGGTAAGATAAATAGGGAGGTATATTAATTATAATAATATCGTTATCTTTATAGTATACCTCGAATTCGGCTGAAATATAGCTCTCGTAGCCGTCTAGGATTAAGAGGCGATAACGACCCTTTATTCGCGATTTAGTATATTTATCGAAATACTTAATTTAATCCAGGCCTATCTCGTTATCGGTCTAGCCGTTAGAAGTCGGTTTAATTACCTAATCGCCCGGTAGGTCGTATTCGATAATCTAATTTAAGAAATAATATTAGCCTTAAACGATTAAGAACGGCGGAATATATTAATTTTAAAAATTAATATATTTAATAGCCGTTAATTATTCCCGATTATTAAACTAGACCGACTTCGTTTTCTTATATCGATCGATATATATTATTATAAGTATTAACCCGATTATACTTATTATAAAGCCGGTCTCGTTAAAATTCTATATATCTTTATTTAAAATATTATATTTAACTTTAATATTAACGATTAATGCGAATTAATTAAAAATAATATTAATATCTTTATAAAAAGCCCTTTAATAATTATATTAACGGTTTATTTAAGTTTTAAAGTCCGGGTCGCGGTCGATAAAACGTTTAATTTAATATTTATCGACGCGGTCGCCGCCGCGTAATTCCGAAAGGAGATTAGTTATATCTCTTATAATATTAATATTAAAGGGTATCCTTCGGGTATTTAAATTAAATATATAATTATAAAATACCTCCTCTTCTATTAAATTTAATTTCCGACCGTTCGATCGGGTTTTATATCGAAGTTCGGTACCGCGGAATTAGTTACTTAAAGTAGCTTAAAGGACGTCGTATACTTTTATAACAGTTCTTTAATTAATTCGATTTAAACCTTTTCGCGTCACTTAAATTATTAAAACGATACGATTTTCTTTAAATTAAATTAATATAATAATAATAAAGATATTATATATTAAAATTTAATAAGGTAAGTTAGAGGGAAAGGTGGCCTATTTAGTAATATAGCTTACTCAGTAGTAAATCACGTTATATATATAATCTTAAGACTAGAGGATTATTTTATGCCCCTTGGCTTACTTTTGGCATCTCCTTCACAACCGGGGGCGTCTTAGTCGTTGCTATAAGGGCGGGATGAAGGATAAAGACGCTGCTTCGCACGAATAATTGGTTTGGTAACGTACATTTCCCCCTTGTATATGTCGCAGATCTCCACCAAGTCATCCTCCGATACATTTTTGGTAGTAGCACGGTCTAACATATGCTGAAGAATGTGCTGAGCCTCACACATAGATCCATTATAATCTCCAGCTACTTCTCCAGCGACAAGCATTAGCGAACCACGATTTCGCCCCGAATGGTCCGATTTGTGAACCAAATGAGCACCTGCGTCCACTAATAACCCGACTGCCTCAGAATAACAGGTAGGAATGAAAGGCTTCTGATCCAGATGTCTGATCCCCTCAAAAATCGTCTCGATTACCATGTAAAGCGGATCTTCCCGAAGGTTGCAAAATCGGTTTGGATCTGCACCAAGTTCCAGCAGAAGCTTGACTATAGCCAGAGGAATAGGAAGAAACTCGCCCCCCGTGGTTCGCTGTCCAACTGTGGCGGAGTGCAGCGTGGAGGGGTGCGAGCTGTCCGTTATAAACGGAGTTATGAGGACTTCCGACGTACCATGGTTCATCCACGTCAAACCCGTATTCGCTTATCAGAGTTCTGATAAAAGCAAGCTGCTCGGCCTCACGCTCCGCTCGTGGTTCCGGGAACTTAACAATGGGGTGCCGGAGAAGTGGCATCACTGCCCGATGAAGTAGCGGCATTCTCAAATCATTCTCGTCATTTTCCAATTCATCTGTGGCCAATTGTCGAGGATCGGCTCCTGCTCTGAGCAGATGAAGGGCGGTAATATAGTTACCCATTTCGCAGGCACGAGAAGTGGTGTTTTCCGAACAGGCCAGCCGCAATTAAGGTTGACATCATGTCCCGCTGCAACAAGACGCCTGATGGCACCTTTACTGTTCCAACTTTCGCAGGCATAGTGGAGAGGGCTGTCCAACTCGTTTTCAGCTCGGAGAGCCGTCCGGATGTCAACTTCAAGGGCACGTTGCACCAGCGTCTCGAGACCATTGCCGGTAGCGCAATGTACCAATGATGGAAGAGCCAGAAAGTCCTCTTGGGCGTGAGGCTCATAGCACATTTGTAGAGATGCGCCCCTGTCCAGCAGAAGGTTGGCAGTAGAGAGGTGGCCGTTGCAAACGGCGTGATGAAGAGGAAGCCAATTTGGGAGTGGGCGAATACTCTCATTCATTCCGTGTCCTTCGGCTTCGCTGGTCACCCGGTAACCACGGGAACCATTGAATGCACATCTGCAAAGTCCTCGCGAAGGCGCATGGATATCCGCACCAGCATCCAGGAGCGCTGCCACGATCTCACCATGCCCCAAACTAGCAGCAAAGTGGAGTGGTGTTCCGAATACTTTCTGTGCCCACGCGACTTTGATACGAAGAGAAGTATAGTCAGCATAGGCCTCCAGCATTTCCATTGTGTCGGCCTCATCGGGACCGGCAGTGTTTGGATCTGCACCATACGAAAGCGCCTTGCTTAATGTCCGCAGTGTACCTGTTTTAGCTGCCCAAAACAAGCAGTGAGCATGGCGTTGGCGGATGTTATCCTTGTAGAGGCGTGGGATCACCAGATGATAAAGAGCGCTGTGCAGGGTCGCTAGATGAGCCAGATCTGCAGGATCAAGGCCCGATTGAAAGAAAATCACATCCAAGATGTCCACAGGCAGCTTGAGTAACAACATTGCATATGTATTTAAAGAAGGGCAGATGTTGTTATGAAGGCACACAACACCACCTGCTGTGTTTATGAGATGTAAGTTTGGATAAGCCCGTTAGAGGGGCAGCTTGGGCAGCTGCACGGCAACCCTGCTTGGGGCTGCTGCCTGCAACTTCCTCCTAACTCAACTCTGCAGCGCATTTGCTAGGCCTCCCCGCCAAGATCCCTTTACTCAATGAAAGCCAGCCTTTTAAAAGATTAAAATGTTTATTTTCTTTAAGAAAGTTGACAATGAAGTTTTCCGACGGCAGGTCAAGTCTAGCTAATTGCCACTCAGAAATGAACTGTTCCAGGGTTTTCTATTTTAGAAGTAGTGCGCTAGATGGCCTGTGCCTATGCACTAATACATCAACTGAACGAAGCTGCATCGATATTAGTTTCAGACCACTTCCAAGGCCCCGGGTCGACTGACGAACAAAGTATCAGTTCGACATCATCTCGCCAGTGTATCCTATAAATTTGAGACTTGACAACGTTTCGGCTTCAGAAGCCTAGAAATCATGTTTCTTTTACTTGGACAAGGCCACCAAGTGTACAGGCCGGCCTTCGTGAAGACTTTGGTCACATTGTCCTCTATTTTCTCCCGTCAACCAAGAATGCCGGCGCCACTACTGCCCGCTATGAGACTCTCGAAAAAGGCAAGCTGGATACCCTGGGATGTCCAGTCATTCTCTAGCCCGGCCAGCCGGGTGTACTCTTCTTGCTGCCACGGTTGCGGGACGACAGGCGGCCCGAGCCCGTAGCCCGCGTCGAGGGTCGAGGGTCGAGCCCTCCTCGGGACTTAGGGGATGCATCTCCTGCGACGCCAAGTACGCGGCGCCCGCGACTTCCGCGTTGCAGAAAAACCGCTGCATTGTCTCTGCTAACGCTACCTGGTGCGGCGGCCCCAGCGGTAGTCGTATCCATGTCCGCCCCCGTCGGCGCAGGACGGCCCACCTCCTCAAGGTGGGCCAGAAGCAGGGTTATGGCAGCCATGAGGGCAAGGAAGTCGACGGTCCGGCAGCTGTAAGCTGTCTCCTTGAGGCTGCGCAGGGCGGTGAAGCGCGTCAATAGCTCCCGCGGCGCGTTTACGCATGTGCTGCGCGAGTGCTCATACTGTTGATGTTGCCTCTGGCGACTGACGCCGCCATCGGTTGACGACGCGAGCATGTACGGTAGATGCAGCTGGTTTAGGAGGTTGTAATGGAACACCTGCGCCATGATCTGGCGTGTTTCCCAGAAGAGCCTTTGTGAGTCTGCCGAGGCGGCGTCCAGTCGCGGCGCCAGCCACCAGGTACTGGGAAGGCTCCGGGCAACCTTCTGCAGCTCTGTCTCGATGTTTTGGGTTAGGGAAAGCTCGGAAGGAGAAGGATGGCCGGTCGTTCTCGTCTCGTTGTGCTCCAAGATCCGGCAGGCGACGACGCAATGTACCCGGTCGAGGCGTCCATGGGTGTATCGCTGGCCAGAATCGTCTCCGACGCCATGCTGCAGTCGCCGGAGCCTTGCGAGACGCCCAACATGAGGCTGAGGTAGCGATCCAGAAAGACGATGCGGTACTACATCAGCTCCGGATAATACTGTGTTCCCGGGTGGAGAACCTTGTACTGCGACCAGGGACTCGACCGGTTGAGGCCCATTAATTGCGCCATACTCATTGCGCGCCGGCAGGCGATCCAGCTCCGGTGGATGTTCCCTAGGTTGGCCTGGTACACGCTCTCGATTATGACGCACTCTAATCCCTCGACGCTAGCGACAAACTCGTCGCTCGTCGTGATTAATCGGACGACGAGGTTAAACAGGCGCTCTCGGACCACTCGTAACGGTTCGGACAGGCATCGAATTTCCTCCTGCGAGTCCGGGTGCAGTTGCAGTATGAAGAAAGCGAGTTGGAGCATGTACCTCGCGACGAGCACAGGATGCGCATCGGGCTCGGGGGTCTTCAATAGGCTGTTATGTGACTTGAGGCCATTTTGTTCCATAATGGTGTATGGCGTGGTCATGATTCCGTCAGTCAGGACAGACAACTGCCGACTGGCATCGCAAATCCTCCTCATATCTTCCTGCGAGGCAGATATTGATACAAGAGCTGAGAAAGCCTCCCATATTTGTCGTGGGGCTCGGAGGAAGATTCGAAGAGGAATTGATAATGTGAAGAGTCAGATGACAGAATTGACCCATGGGGGTAGTAATGGCTATAGTAGGTACCCCTTCGACGGCGATCTTCATCGCTGGACGCCCCGGGTGTCCATCCAATGTCGCTGGCCTCGGGAGATGCGTCGGCAGGTGCTGCTGTGGGCGCTCTGCCGGCCGTCGGTGTGAACTCCTCGGGAAACTCCTGGCCAACGCAGGGGGAACCACGTCGCTCGCAGCCTTTGCAGGCGGTCGCGCAGGTGGTCGGATCGAAGACGCATCGCATCTTCCGCCGTTTGCACTCCCTGCAGCTGTGCGTGCCCTTCCGGAGCCGGCGCCGCCTGGCGTCCTCGCGCGGGTCATGTAAAAACACCATGGTCGAAGCAACGCTACCTCGTGTTGTCGAGCCCCTGGGAGAGTGCTTGTTCATTGCTAGTCGCTAGTTTCACCGCATTCCGATATTTAGTCGGAAATACCGAACAGTTATGTTGGTTCACCCGGAATGCCACGGGGGAAGCGGATGACCTGACAGGTTGGGAATTGTGAGCATCCACGTGACGCGGCGGAAGAAACTGGAACCAACCAATAGCGACCTGTCTCCCTCACATAACACGGCGGACGAATTGATGCTGACTGCATATCAGGGCAGCATGCCGTGCATTAGTGGCATGACCAACAGACAGGGGTAACATTCGACCGTAATTTCTGTCGGGGACGGCTGAGGCTCAATCTCGGTAGGATCATTATGAAGGCAGTGAGGTCATGTCCTGGCAATTACACAACGCGGCGGACCAAATGTGTCGTACATTACAGCACGCTCTGTAATCGATGGTCCAATCCCACTAATCGTCGAATAGACGGCTTCCGTTTGTTTCCGTTCTTGACAAATCCCGGTCGCTTCTGGTATCTATGGCGTAGATCCCGATGCTATCAATGCGGTTTAAAAGGTGTTGGGGACATCACCGTCCTCAATTGTGCTGTCGTTTTTGATATCGTCTCTTACTAGGTACAGTTCGCTTTTTCTTGTCCGCTTAGATCATTCATATCATGTCAGGTCACAAGTCAGGCCAGGAGAGTGAGAGCACTACTGCGACTGAGGGGGGAAGTCGGAGCGGATCCAGGGCTATGATGAAGATGCATCTCACCCTGTATGCAATGCGATTAAGGACGCCGGCTCAGAGCCCGCACCCGAGCCCACATCTGAGGCTGCAGGTGAGCCGGAGCCGGAATACATGACGGGATTGAGGCTGTTCCTAATTATGATTACTATTAACATGAGCGGACTGTTGACAGCCTTGGAGATCGGCATCATCGCCACGGCCATCCCTGCCATCACCGACAAATTCCACGCGCTGGACGACGTAGGCTGGTATGGCAGCGCCACCTTCCTCGTAGTGGCCGTCAGCTCGGGGCCCTGGGGCAAGGCGTTCAAGTACCTCGACGTCAAATCGGTCTACCTAGCCTCGATCGCCTTCTTTTTACTCGGGAGTATCGTCGGCCGCGCCATCCAGGGCTTCGGCATCACGGGCACCATGAATGGCTCCATTGTCGTTATTAATTACGTGTCCCACCCGCGCCGCCACCCCGTCCTCATCGGCGTCTGGATGGCCGTCTTCATGGTTTCGACCATCTTCGGCCCCGTCATCGGCGGCGCCCTGACCTCCGTGTCCTGGCGCTGGGTCTTCTACATCAACCTGCCGCTGGGCGTCCCTATCGTTGTTATGTAGCTCCTGTTCCTGCGCGTGCCCAAGCATATTAAGCCGACGCCGGCGACGTGGAGAGAGATCATCCTTCAGCTGGACATCCCGGGCTTCGCCATCCTCCTGGCCTCGCTCGTATGCTTCATCTTGGCCCTGCAGTGGGGCGGACAGTCGAAGCAGTGGAGCGACGGTTCGGTCATTGCTACTCTGGTCATGTGGATCGTGCTCTTGATCGTGTTCGTCATCGTCGAGGCTTTCCAAGACGAACGGGCTATGGTTCCCTTGAGGTTGTTGAAGCCGCGGTCGACGTGGGCCAACGTTGCATGGTGCTTTGTGTGAGTCTCGCTCGTCTCGTCCAAAAACACGATCCCTAGTCCTCTCCCCTCCTGTATGAAGCTGAAGCTGACTAGGTGAGCCGTTGCTCAGCTCCAATTCCGCCTTTTACCAGGTCATGTTCTACCTGCCCATCTATTTCCAATCCGTTAAGGGCGACTCGGCCATCATTAGCGGCGTCAACACCCTCCCGTTCCTGGCCTTTTTTGGCCTGGGGGCTATGCTCGGGGGTACCCTCGTCGGCAAGACGCGCCATGTACAACCATTTCAACTGGTCAGCGCCCTTCTTATGGTGGCTGGTGCGGCGCAGTTGTACGACCTGGGCATCACATCCTCCACCGGCCGCTGGGCCGGCGTTCAGATCCTCTTCGGCTTCGTGGTCGGCCTCGGCAACCAAATACCCCTCATGACCGTGCAAGGGTTATCGAAGCCGGAGGACGTGCCCACCTCCACCGGCATCATGTTCAGTAAGATTACTCGGTGCTCTCTCCCCCGCGTTACTTGGCTAACTCGTGGACCCCACTAGTGACCCAGTCCGGCAGCGCCGCCTACTTCATCGTCGTGGCCCAGGCCATCTTCGCCAACCGCATGCTGGACACGATTCGGTCCAACGCCGCCCACCTCAACCCCCTGCAGGTCCTGGGCACGGGCGCGTCGGAAATCACCAGAGTCTACCGCAACGAGGACCTGGCCGCCGTGCTTGACGCGTACATGGTTGGGATCAAGGACGTCTTTACCTGCGTCCTGGCCGGCCCGTCGCTTGCCGTCCTGCTCACGGCGCTTGTCCCACTGCGGAGGCTTCCCAACCACGACAAGAACGAATCGGCGGCGGCGACGGGAGACAAGAACGAAGCGGTTTAGGCTGCTTGATTCAGCGAACAGGGGAAACGGCCCTGGAACTCTACTTGGTAGAAATACGGGGTCCTTAAGTTTGACCAATATGTCAGGGAAAGCAAGGATAATATTGCTGTTCGACTACGCAGGCCAACCCTGAGAGAAATGGGATAGATGGATTCGGTTAACTTGGGACTTCATTCAGTCCCTTCTCGGCCAGATTTTCATTGGAAAAGCATCGGTTTGAGTACTTAAGCGCTACGTGCGAGGCACATAGCAGTAACTGTATTAGTCATATTCGCACACCTCTCGCACCGGTAAGAAAGATTCTTCAAATCTAATTAGGCGTTTCGATTGGAATTTAAAAGAAGTGTATCCTATAGATCGGTTATTTAGTTAATATACATTTTCAGAGTGAAGAAACCCGGAAATCGCACTTTAAATCTGGACTTCTGGGGCTTACTGAGTTCCAATTCAGTATGTGCGATCGAGGGCTCGAGCTCTGCATCTATGTGCTTACTTAAGAGGTAGTAAGTAACCTAGTAATATTCTCAAACACTTGATAGCCCTAGAATTGATCGTCGTCACTTCAGAATATACCTGAAATTTATCCAAAATGATCGTAATTGAAAGACAGCTATCTCCATACCAATACATCTCCCAGCTCGCTGTACTATTGGGAGCCTTTAAGATACACTAATATGGTATACAAAAAACCCCAACTAACTAATTACTCCAGGTCCGCCACCAGCTTACTCTCCTCGGCAATCTTGCCGGTAAATACGTCCATGGGGACCGCAGCCAGGATCTCCAGAAGGGCCATGTTGGCCTTCATCTCGCGTGCGATCCAGTTGCGAACCTCGAGCGCCACGAGCGAGTCTACCCCGTAGCGGTACATTGGCCGCGCCGGGTCCACCTCGGACGCGGGCACCTGCAGGATGTCGGCCACCTTGGCCACGAGCCCCTCGGCGATCCAATCGACCGCCTGCTCCTTGTCCGCGGCCTGGGCTAGGCGGGAGGAGAGCGACACCGTCGCCGCGGCCGCGTCGGAGCCCGAGGTACCACCGGCTGCTTGGCCGTCGGCGCTCGTCATGACCGCCAGCGGTCCGAAGCGGGCGTCGTTCTGGAAGTGGTCGGGCGGCGGCAGGCCGTGCGCGGCCAGGATGTCGGCGGTACCCAACCCCACGGTCACCTGTGCGGGACATGGGTTGCCAGCATCGCCGGTGCCCTCCTGTTGGCGGCGGATCAGGCTCTTAATCAGAGCGCGGAAGGCGAGCTCCCGAATCCCCAGGGCCTCCTCCAACTAAAGCAACTGGCCGGCGTTGCCGAAGACGCCCGAGACGGAGGAGCAGAGGATGAATACGTCGAGCGGCCGCGTGTGGTCGGAGTGTTGGTGCAGGTTCCACGAACACCGCACCTTGGGCCGCAGCGGCTCAGCCCACGCCTCATGCGACATCTTCTCGAACACGACGTCCCGCCGCACCATGGCCATCTGCAGCACGCCCCGAGCTGGCGGCAGGTCGTGCTCGCACTGCTTCATGGCTCCTTGGAATGACCATGAGCCTCGTGATTATACTGCATACTAACCATTACCCCGAAGGACTGCCCTCAAGAAGCCATCCCTACTCGATCCCGCCAGCACCAAATCCGAGGTGAGCCTGGTCGGGATTTCGGGCGGTCTCTTCAACGCCGCGGCGGTACCAGTCGCCACCAACTTCGAGACTCTCCAACAGGCCTGTTTGGAGGCGGCTAAGGTCTTCTGCAGAGTCTGCAGCCTCACCTTGGGACAATCCCGGGCCATGGAAGACCAATCCAGAGCGTGGGGCTTCGCTGTTCTTGGCCTCTCGCCCGAGGAGCTCGCAAAGGCGTTGGAGAAATTCCAAGACTCCATTTCCATTGTAAGTCGTCCCCCTTGAGTCGAATTTGGGAACTTTTACTCTAACTTCAGCCAATGACAAGGCGTTCCCGCTGCCAAGAGAGCCCCAATAGGCATTATAGGGGACAGATGGAGCACAGTTATAGGACTCCCGTCGATCTAGGCGCTTATCATGAGCCGCTGTGCCGCCATGCAGCATACTCTGAACATCACAGACGCTGAGTTGCATACGTTGTTGGGAGCTCTCCACTCCTCAACACCCCTTTGTGCCCTGGATATAAAATCTGGGGTTTCGATGATCCCAATGCCACCTATTCTACCTGGGGAGATTTGTTGAGGGCTGCGGTTCGGCAGGCTTTGTCTCGCCCTTTGGACATTCGGCAGGTTCTGGGTGATCTGAAGAGACATCTGGGGGATGCACCTCAGGTCGACCTCAAGATCATGGGTCCTAGCAGCCACACGACATATCTCGTCAAGACCCTGCAAATTCTCGGAAGAAATACATCGGTTTCGAATCGTCTAGAAGACCAAGAAACAATCGCAGACGCAGACACGGGAGGCAGAATCGCCATTGTGGGGATGGGAGATAAGGGACCAGGGAGCGATGACCTGGAAGAATTCTGGAATGTCATACTGGCCGGGTAGGACCTGCATGGGGAAATTCCGCCCGATCGCTTTGACCTGGACGAGTATTACTGTCCCAAGCATGGCACAGGAGGGCCGGGGAAATGCACCATGATCTGCAGGCACGGATGCTTCATCAAAAAGCCAGGCAGCTTTGATTCCAAGTTCTTCCACATCTCCCCACGCGAAGCCATGCTGATGGACCCGACCCATCGTCTGTTCCTCATGAACGCCTACGAGGCACTGAAGATGGCCGGCTACTCGAGCAGCCTGACCAAAGCAACGGATCCCAACAAGGTGGCCGTTTTCTTTGGCCAGTGCACCGATGACTGGCACACGGTGGGCCACCAGATGGTGGGCTGTGACGCCTACACGCTGCAATCGGTCCATTGTGCCTTCGGCCCTGGACGGCTCGCCTTCCAGATGAACTGGGAGGGGCCCACGTACGCGCTGGATTCGGCCTGCGCCTCGGTCCCCTCGTGAATCCACCTCGCCTGCATGGGCCTGCTGACGGGGGACATCGACATGGCCGTGGCGGGCGCCGCCAACGTCCTGTCGGACCCCCACTCCTTTGCGAGTCTGGTCTGAGCATGTCGGGGGTCCTGTCCGACACGGGCAACTGCAAGACCTACCGCGACGACGCCGACGGGTACTGCCGGGCCGATTTCAGCGGCGCCGTCGTGCTGAAGCGGCTCGAGGACGCCGTGGCGCACAACGACAACATCCTGGCCGTCGTCGCCTCGTCGGCCAGGAACCACTCCGGCAACTCGCCCTCCATCACCACGTCCGACGCGGCGGCCCAGGAGCGCCTGTTTCGCAAGGTCCTCCGGAATGCCAGGGTGACGCCGCAGGACATCTCCTACGTCGAGATGCACGGCACGGGGACCCAGGTCGGCGATAAGGCCGAGATGGGCGCAGTCTCCAACGTATTCTCCCAGGACCGTCGCAAGGAGCCCCTGCCAGTGGTCGCCATCAAAGCCAATATGGGCCACAGCGGAGCAGTAAGTGAGATCAAGATCAATAATGGCTTCCTCCTTGACGTTTTCCGTTGTCACTGCCTGTACCTGTCTGTGCTGATATTGTGTGATAAAAATTACGTATAGGCGGCCGGCATGTCTTCACTGCTCAAGAGCATCCTTATGTTTCAAAAAGACACCATACCGCCGCAGGCCGGCATACCTCATAGCCTCACTCCTAAGCTTCCCCGGTTGGAAGATATTGGCGTGACGATGCCGTCCAAGCCTATGAGGTTTACAAGTACACCAGGCAAGCCAAGACAAATTCTTCTTAACAACTTTGACGCATCCGTAAGTCAAAACTTGAGCTCTTTGGTCGTTGGCTGCTCCATACTCTTTCAACTGACGAGAAATTCGAATAATACTTAGGGGGGCAATGCGTGCATGATCCTGGGAGAATACCTTCCGCAGGCGAGGAAGTCCGAAGTCGACCCTCGACCCGCACACACGATCGTGACCTCGGCAAGGACACCAGCATCGCATCTGAACAATAAGCGTCTACTTCTTGAGTGGCTGAGAGCGACTCCCAACGTGAGGATTGAGGATTTGGCATACACGACCACGGCCAGGAAAATGCACCACCCCATCAGGTCTGCACTGGTGGCCACGACAACGCAGGAGGCCATCTCCAAGTTGGAAGCCGAGATGGAGAACGGGAGCGGGACCTCTGCGGTCTCGAGTTCGCGCACCCGCACCGGGCCCGCTGGCGTAGTCTTTGTCTTTAGTGGCCAGGAATCCCAGTACCCGGGCATGGGGGCCGAGCTCTACCGCACCAGCCCCGTCTTTTGGGAAAAGGTCGATCTCTGCGTGGCCATTTCGAAGCGCCACCACTTCCCCCCGTTCCTCGACATCATTGCCGACGGCACAACCAACCTGTCGACCAAGGACGCGGCGCAGGTGCAGCTCGCCACGTTGACGCTGGAAATCGCCCTCGGCGCCGTGTGGCACGCCGCCGGAATCGAGCCGGCGGCGGTCATGGGCCACAGGCTGGGCGAGTACGCCGCCCTTCACGTCGCCGGGGTACTGTCGTTGGCCGACACCCTGTACCTCGTCGGCCGGCGCGCCGGTCTGCTACTGGAGCGATGCGAAGCCGACTCCTGCTCCATGCTGTCCCTGTCGGCCCCGGCGTCCGTCGTGCGCGAGCAGCTGGATCGGCATCGGGCCCTCTCGTGCGATATCGCGTGCATCAACGGTCCGAGTGCCACCGTCGTCAGCGGCACGGCCGAGGACCTGCACGTGCTGCAGGAGGACATGACCATGACCGCCCAGGAGCAGGAGGACGGGAAGAGGATCCGCGCGACCCACCTGCCGGTCCCGTTTGCGTTCCATTCCTTCCAGATGGACCCGATCCTGTCAGACTATAAGGCACTCGCGTCGGGCGTCACGTACTGGCCGCCTCGCGTGCCCGTCGCCTCTTGCCTGCTCGGTTCCCTCGTGGACGGCCCGGACGTCTTCAACCAGGACTACCTGGCCCAGCAAACGCGACAAAAGGTGGACTTCATCGGGGCCCTGCGCGCCGTGCAGTCCAAGCTACACGACCCGGTCTGGCTCGAAATCGGACCGTCCGCGGTGTGCGCCTCGTTTGTACGGGCGACGCTCTCGCCAGATCCCGCCAAGGTCATGCACACCATCGACGCCAACACGACCAACTGGACGTCCATCTCCAAGTGCCTGTCGGGTGCGTACCTCCACGGCGTCGACATTGACTGGCGAGGACTCCACAGCCCGTACGAGACCAATCTGCAGCTTCTGTCACTTCCGACCTACGCCTGGGATGTGAAGAACTTCTGGATTACCCACACGGACAGGAAGAGCGTCGCCACATCCGGACAGCTTCCGCAGGCTCCCGCTCCCGCCCCCAAGCCCTACATGGGCACATGGGCGCAGTATATCGTCTCCCAAGAGACGTCCTCCTCTGGAAGAGCCTCCGTCACCTTCCGAGCTTCGATTTCAGACCCGGGCTTCGTGGGATTGATTGAGGGTCACAAAATGCAGCAGATCGGACTCGCATCCGGCAGCGTTTTCTGCGATGCCGCAGCGACCGCGGCCAAGTATGCCCTCGAGTACAGCCCCCCCTTCCGGGGCATCCAGGAGGCCTATGTCGCCGGCGACTTCCAAGAGGCCGTGGCACTGGTGCGGCTCCCCGACGACCCCCCGGGAACCCGGTTCACCCTCTCGCCGTACTGGGGGGGGAGGCGCCCATGCACCTGGCCGGCTTCCTGGTCAACGGCAACCCCGGCAAGTCGCCCCAGACCACCTTCATCGTCGTGGGCTTCGGCTCGACTCAGTCGACGGCGGCCCTGCAGCCCGGGCGGCACAACTGGACCTACGTCCGCGTCGCGCGCTGGGACGGGGACGGGGACACGGCCTACTGCGACGCTTTCGTGTTCGATGCCGAGACGTCGCGCCTGGTCATGCAGTGTCGCGACCTGCGATACCAGGAGCTCCCGCGGGCGACCTGGCGGCATATCCTCAAGGGTCCGCATCATACGAAAACGCAAACGAAAACGAAACCCCACCAGAAGGTCTCGGTCCCGCCTCAGCGTGTGCAAACATCCACATCGGTAGTAGTCAAGCAAGCAAACGAAAAAAGCCCGGCTATCGCGGACAAAACACCATTGGTACAACAAAAGAGTGCAAAGGAGGAGGAAGAAGAAGGAGAAGGGCACGCCACTTCAGGCCTGTTCGATGCCATCCTTCCGGTCGCGAGTACCGGTATACGGCATCGACTCGCCGTTCTTGCACTGCCCAGACCGGATGATCAACGGACGGGTGGGCCTGGAGGGCGTAGTCAAGCTCATCGTCGACGCCCTGACCAAGGCCCAGCCCACGGGGCCCATGTGGATCGGCGGCTTCTTGGCCGGTTCTCTGGTCGGATACGAGGTGGCCCGTCAGTTGGCCGCGGCAGGGCGCCGCGCTCAAGGCCTGTTGCTCATCGACATGTGCAGCCCTCGGGCACCGCAGGGGCAGGACGGCGGCGGCAGCAGCAGCAACTTGAGCGCCGAGGGCGACTTCAGCTTCGGCGTCTTCGAGGCCGACGATGCCCGCGTGATGCGAATGCTGCGGGACCAGGGAATCGCCACCACGGCCTACCCGGGCTATATGGAAGACCCGGCCCTAGGCACGTTCGCCACCCTGGTCCCGGACAAGACGCCGACCCCGGCCCCAACGGCTGGGACAGGTACGTCGGGCCCGCGCCGCTGGCCATGTCGGTTCCGGGGGACCACTTGGACCTGCCCATGCAGGGGCATGTCCACCTCCTTCAACGCCAGATGGAGAAGGCGCTGGCGTATTTCGGTTCGGATAGTTGAGTCTTTTGGCTGGTTGGAATATATATTTTCATATACAATAGCTCTCTGCTGTTATATATGGGAGAGCGGACAGGATCCCTAGTAGGTATTCATTAGGATATGATCGTATGTACCAGCTTATTCAATTTTGACGCATTGTATTAAAAATATCCGAGGGACATACCATAGTCGCTTTCGTTGCTATTAAAGGGGGTATATAAGTAGTTACAGCAACACGAACCATCCATGTCTCTTGCTCATCAACTTCCTTCGCGGTATTCCAGCGTTTCATTTAGTAAACGCACATAGCCATTCACTCCAATTGCATTCCGTTTTTACATTCCTCTCATGAAGCCTCGTCGCCTTATCGGCGGGTTGTCCCCTTCCTTCTTGGAGTACTCCTTGGCGCCGTCGAAGGTCTCGACGACGTAGCGGTCCTTGTTGCGCTCGGCACTGCGCTTCTCGTGCTCCATCTTCCAGCGCATGAAGTAGCAGCAGAGCGGGAACAGCGTAAAATTAATGGCGACCCAGCAGAAGAGGACGCCAAAGTTCAACCCGATGCGCGGGTGCAAGTCAAACAGGATCTGGCGCGAAGCCTCGACAATGTTGTGCAGCGGCCAGGCGTATCCCCAGCGGAAAAACCGTGGCGCGAGGTCGAGCGAGTAGAAGGCCGTCGAGACGTTGGTGATGACCCAGAAGATGAGCCAGAGGGCGGTCCAGGGCTGGCCCAGGATCATGGCCACGTTCTCGCACGTGATGCCCAGCGCGATCATGCCGACGAAGTTGAGCATCCAGTACACGACGAAGGAGCCCCGCCCGTACGCCGACGCGTTGAGGGCCACCTCCACGGGCGAGGCCGGCGGGTGCGAGAACGGGATCTGGAACGCCAGCGACACCATCGAGTAGGCCAGCGAGACGAAGACGTACGCGACAAGGGAGGCGAACAGCCGCCAGAGGATGAATTGCCAGAAGTGCAGCGGGGGGTGGCCCTGTGGGGTGATGTATTTCTAGGTACGTACCCGTGTGTGTTAGTCGGCCACTATCACTGGCACTGAATATCATGTTATGGTTCGGAGTGCCACTATAAACAGTAAAGCCACTTACCGTGTGTATAGGTAGGAAAAACGCAAAGGAGAAGAAGGCGATAATGATCAGATAGATCAGACCAATCGACACGCCAGGTGTAGCCGCCGCAGGCTGGAAGGGCCTCAGGTCGATCTGGAGGAACGAAACCCCCGGGTTGACGGTCGCCGGGGCGGCCGACATCATGGACGAGGTGATGGAGGTGTTGTCCGCCATGCGCTGGGCCCACGCGGGACCGAACCGGGCCATGAACTGCTTCTCCAGCTGCACGAACTGGGGCAGCACGAACTCGAAGATGGTGTTCTGGTCCCGGGCCGACACGAAGATCATCTGGATGGCGCCCGAGGGGTTGTACGAGCTGTTGCCGGCGAACAGGGACGACTGGAGCAGGGACGAGGCGTTGGCCTGGACGACTATGGCGGCCCAGAAGTGGAAGTCGTAGACGGCCTGGCGCACCTGCATGGGGTCGTAGCCGTACGCGGACGCCGGGAGGACCTGGTAGCCCAATGAGGGTTGCGCCCTGTGGTCGGCCGCCTCCTGGGCCATCTGGGCCAAGGTGGGCCCTACAAAGGGGTCGACGTCGTCGTACGGTGCCGTCAGGCCATCGAAGTCGACGACAGCCACCTTTAGGTTCTTCATGTTCGCCTCTGCTTTGAATAGAACAGCCCAGTACAGGGACATGACCGAAAGGACGAAGACGACAAGGATCAGCACTGGGTGTGTGTAAGTTCGTGTGCGGGTCAGTACAACAACAACGTCTTCAAAATATTAATTCATAGTATTGCCATCTCACCTGTCTTGAGCCACATCTGGATGACATGGGCCCGGACCTTGCTCATGCTCCGGTCCCAGAAGCCGACAGCGTGGTGGTGCTGGTTCAAGTGCCGCTGGTTGGGGCCTCGGCCGGGTGCTCGGCCGCGGTGGCCGACATGGCCGCCGAGCCTGCTGTGAAGCTTCCTACCGGTGTGATGATGAACATGGCCATACCTCCGCCCGGCTTCCTGGTCGGTGCTGAAAATGTAGGTGGCCTCGGACGATATCGGGCTGGACAAATCGCTACCGGGTTTCGCCATGGTGTCTCTCTCTGCTGTTCTTAAGGGGTATGGGACAGGCATGTTGCGGAAGGCTGCCAGAAGACTCGTAGCATCCGGAAGACGTCTCTTCTATAGAAGACTCTGTAATTGTGATGATGACAAAAAAGGGCCAAGAACGTGTTTATTTCGTGGCCAAATCACCACTTAAGTAAGACGTTGGTTGTGATTGTTGTCGTGGACAACGGAACGGTAACGGCACCAACATGAATAAGTTCAGTTTGAACTGTAAAGCCGCAACTCTGGGTATAGGCTTTCGGTTTCTTAGCAGGGCGAAGACGGGCATGACTTGCTTGCTTCTCTCTCTCTCTCTCTACCATGACCATCGATGGTACGTGATTAAGATGGTGATGTCACCCCCTTTCACAGCAGTAACCACCATCGTTGTCAGATTCCGGCGGGACCCGGCATACGTTCACTTCCGTGCCTACTCACGCTGCGATAGATATATCCATTTCTTCGAACAAGGACGCGATCTCGCCTGTTATCGCCGAAGCCTCATGTCGTCCACACAACAGTCCGGCTCTAAACAAACCATGCCACTAATACCAGACCAAGCGTGGCTGGTTTCGTGGGACAAAGGTCTACAAATAGGTTGATGCATGGCGGCCTCGTGCCCCCCGTATTCCATGACTGGAAACACTCGATTCAATCGAGCCAAACACCTGCAGTGGTTTCTCGTCTCAAGTGCCGTTGGAGCCGAAACTATATATATATCATCGTCTAGGTTAACTTTACCATCCCGCGCTTATTCGTCTTCCGTAGGTAGGCTTTGTAGTGCTTAGTGTGTACCCTGCCTATCTCAGCAGCTTAGTATGCGCGCACGCGGGGGCAGGCAAGTCATCCCCTTGCATATCGCCGGCAATAACAGCGGTCCTTTGGACGGACCCGAGAGCGCTAAACCGACCAAAGAATTTCCGAGCTGAGGCGTAGCATAGAGACATGGGATGGATATTGCATGAAGACTGCACCTGTTCTTGTCACATTATATGTATATATACTGCCGTTGTGATATAAGGATGCCTGGAAGAACCGCATAGTAGGGTGCAAAATAGCAGCTTTTACTACATAATGTGGTTTCATTTTCAGGCCGAGTGGCGTTTGGCCGGCTAGTCTAATGTGGCAGTCATAAGCTGCAATCCAGTATCCCTCCCAACCTCCAAAGGCAAATCATCGATATGCAAAGATATATCCAATCTCCAAAGAACGCTAAGAACGCCGGTTCATATGTCACAGTCCAAGTGAGAAGCATCCATATCCATGGATGAATACATGTGGCATGTATGTAGTCCCTCCGCTTTCCACGGGACCCAATAATGAAAACGCCTTTCCCCACCTTCGTCAAATAATATTAAAAAATGTGAATAGAAAACCAATTACAACCCAACGGTGAAACGTTCTAACCGTTCCATCGTGGCTTCCATGCTGGCACTCATGCGCTGCACTCGCCTCAGCGCCTGAGCAGAGATAGCGTCAGCCTCCTCGGCAGCGTCGACAAGCTCGAAATGAGCAAAGACCTTTTTGGTTTGAATACCAACGAAAAGCTTGGTTGCGCGCGAGTCATCCTTAGGTTCCGAAACAGCGGGCGCAGCGTCGTCATCGAAAATGTCTGCGTCGAGATCGGCGACAACACTCTCGGTGCTGGTGACCTGAGTGGCCGGACCCTCGGACAGCTCAGACTTGGTAGACTCGAGCAGGGCGGGTGCCTCAATAGCAGAAATCTCGACCTTGCTCATTTCAGATTCGAAGGAAGCATCGGAGCTCTTGCCGGCCAAGACATCAGCGTTGAACTCGGGGAGCTCAGGGGTCTCCATCACAGTGAAAACCTGGGGCTGGTAGTTGAAGGCATCGCCAGAGTTCAGGTTCAGCATAGAGAAATCCATAGTCTGCTCAGGGACCATGACCATGCTGACTTGCTGTTGTTGCTGCTGGGCAGCAGAGTAGGGGTTGACGTCCTTGGGCACCTGGCGAGTTTCCTCGACGCGCTGCTCAACCCGCTGAGGTTGCTGCGGCGCAGAGGCACCAGGGTTGGTGCTGAGGTGATCCAAGAAACCAGAGAAGGCGTTGGAGGACAACAGCATGCGGGTCAGGTCTGACAAGCGTCTGTTCTCTTCCAACAGGGCACGGTTCTGGGAGCGGAGCTCGCCATTCTCGGTAACCTTGCCAGCAATCTCAGCTTCAAGCTGGGAGATGTATTCTACAGATATTAAATTAGCACACTGAAGTTGAAACGGGGATTTATGACCAAACTTACCCTTTCTCCTGGATCGGAAAGCGCGGGCAGAGACCTTGTTGCGAAGTTGACGCCTCTCCTTGCTGCTGAGCTTCTTGCCCTCCTCGCTGTTCAGGAGTCTCTCGTCTTCGTCCATATCCTCCTCGTCTTTCTTCAACTTGGGGACATTGAGGTGGGGCGAGTTGCCTTGACTATCGGCGCCAGATGATTGGGCCCTCATCGAGTTCAACAGCTGGGTGATCTTCTGCTCCACAAGGGGATCGGCGGGCTGAGCACTCTTAGGTCGCTGTTGTTGTTGCTGTTGCTGCTGCTTCGCGTTTTGCTGCTGTCGCTGTTGTTGCTGGATGATCTGCTGTTGACGCTGTTGCTGCTGACGAGCCTTGGCCATGGCGGCAGCCTGCGAGTGCATACCAGGGTACATTCTACCGACATTACTGGTGACCGCCGCAGGCGAAGCCATAGACTGCGCATCAATGGCATTGGGGTTGACGGTGGACTCGTTGAAGAAGAACGACGCGTCGTTCGATGGCTCGAAGTCCATGTCCATCTCAGGGCTGCTGAGCGAGTGTTGAGACGGGGCGGAGTTGAAGTCGAAGATGTCCTCGGTCGTGTTCATCTGCGTAGACATGTACTCCAAGTCGTATCCAACATGCGCGCTGCTCTGGTTTACTGCCAGGGTAGTCGCCAGGGCACCCGGCACAAACGGCGTCTGTTGCTTATACTGATCGTACTGATGACTGGGGCCAGACATTGTTTGGTTGGCGGACATTGATGACGCGATTGCTGAGATGGGGGACTGGCGGCTAGTGAACTGCTGCTTAACGGAAGTTTCGGGTGTCAGCGACGGAGAGTTGTAGGCGTTTCCATCGGGAAGACCATCGTAGTCGGTAAAGTCGAGCAGATCCAAAGGGTCTACCACGGCAGTAGGTTGAGTACTCGAGGGACTCGTGGATGTGGATTGGCTGGACGCCGACATGGTGTCGTTGTTTTTGTTGAATCTTTGAGCAAAAGGCTCCGGGCCCGACTAACTGATAAGCGGTTTTAACGATAGGAGATTGAAGGTGAATTGGTGATATGTTTGTTGTTTTGGCTGTTGGCGTTGCAATCGGTATAGATGGGAACGAACGTAGGGAATGGCAGTGGAAGGTGGTGTGGTGTGGTTGTTGATGGTTGTTGGAAGTTAATGTCAGAGAGGTGTTTCGTTGTTGGGAAAAAGAGTGACAGAAACCGGGCACAAACAGGCGACAAGAATGGGGATTTGGGGGTTATGGATGCCTGGGGAAAAGGGCACTTGCCGTTGAAGGTGGGCAGCACAGGGGCTTGGCACAACTTGGCCCCCGTCCGGCAGCTCGACAGGGGTCTGGCATCTTGGCCCGTGGAAAAGGACGCGTAAGCTCTTCAACACAGATACTTGCTAGCCCAGCCAATAGGGGGCGCTGGCGCTGCTGACAAGAACCACAGTCCGCTCGGCTTCATGGCACAAAGCTCCTGGGCGCAGTATCCGCTCTGCACAAGCAGCCCTGATCTGGTAAAATGGCGTACTTTCACTACAGTACAAATAATGCGAGCTATGCATGTACAAGTTATGGATGACATATTTTATTATTATCATCATCAAGGATGCCATTCCCCTCCTTCGAGCCCATCCATCCTATGCCGTCCCCCTCCCTGCGGCCTTCACGATGACGACGCTGGGTAATCTTGGCTCTTTCCTATTGCAGCGGCATCATGAAGACGTACACATAATCGAGCGATAACAGTCACATATCGTCCGGCGCCGCGCCCAGCGGTGTGATGCGGATGACGATGGCGAGGACGACAAGGACGACAAGGACGACAAGGACGACGTATACTCGCTGCAAGTTGCAGCCAGCCTGAACCAATTGGCGCTGGCTGTTGCCCCCCAACTATGTCGAGGCCCGGAGGTGTTTCACCTCGTACACAAATCTCCCCAACCTCAGGACAGGACCGGACAACCACCGCCGTCGAACCTTGCGTTGCGTTGTTCATCAGTCGGGCGATAAAAGTAGAGTGCGATATCACAGCCGGCTCTAGGCCCGAGCTATTAGCTATTAAACGTGGGATACGAACTGGATCGGCCTAATATCGTGTTCCACTCGATGCAGTTGCAATTACTTGCTCGATGAAGAAGGGTCCTAGACTTCCAACCCAGTTACCCAGATGTCATATTCCAGCTATGGTCATGGCATGGTTTGCATGGAGGGGAGAGTCAGATACATAAATCCAGCGAGCAATGAGCATATCTCTCGAGCTTGCTTTGCTTTTGCGGTGGCGTGCGTGCGTGCGTGCAGTGCATAATGCAGCACCACTTTAGTATCGCTAGTGAAACCCGCTCTTGTGTGCTTCGCATTTACGAGAAGGATACCTGATGGCTGGTGCGGGAGCCGAACGAGTACGAGCGGCTCGCGGTGTTTCTTCTTGGCTTAGCTATCTATCTCACCCATCACCGGCACTGGAATTCGTCTGCCTATTTTGTATTTTGCTTGTTGACGATACTGGGACACGACGACTTTTACGGCCTGGCAATCTGTCCTCTGGCTCGCTTGCGAAAGCGAGCTGCAGAAGCGAGCCAGGCTCACACAAGATGGGAGCTGATAGGACAGCACAGAACCACAGTCAGAATGGCTCAGCACTGCCACCACACCAATCTCTTGTGAAATTGCCCGATCCAGGACCAACGAGGAGGTGAGTTGTGCTATTTGATTTGCTCCAGTCCACTTGGCGGATGGCTGAGCCAGACGCCTGAGAACTTTCCTTCATTACAGACCACCACCGCAACGGCTGACTGCCCTGAAGAGAGTGCGATAGACTTTGTGGTGCCTGCTCTAGCCTCTTACCCAGCGACTCCGTTGCATTGGGAGGCAGCCCATCCGCTCAACTCTAAAAGTCGAACCCGACAAGCGCTCCCTTGTTATTGCTGTCCTGTCATTGTCGAAGGTAGATTGCTTGATTACTCCGACCGTAGATCGGACTGAAGGCATTGAGCCATAGATTTGCTGGCCATAGCCCTGACAGCCAGCTCGTCCAGTAGCGCTCGTCGATGTGCATCCTCGATGCATAAAACATCCAATCCGTGCGCTGTGAGACATTTCCAACTTCAAAAGGCTCCACCGGCGAGTCGGCCTCTTTGAAACGCCGTGCCCACGCCGATCGCACCCGGGGCGCTCCGGATGTTCCGGCAACCCATTTTTCGTGCTGAATTTTCTCTCCTTTCCTTGATCAATCGAGGCATTCCAAGAATGCGACCAATTGGACAGGTCCGTATGGTCATGGCTCAGCAAGAGGACTGGACAGCACCGCATCTTACACAACTGTGGTTCGATCACCAATTCAAAACCAAGTCGCATATTCTGTCTTTTCTTTTAAGTTGGCGTGGTTCATCCTGGAAGTCATGCAGGCCTTATGCCAGGGGGATCTGCCACCACCCAAATTTAGCGGGCGATCGCCCCCCCACGAGATCGTTTCACTCACATGCACCGTGTTGGCAACTGGCCCGAATTTAATCAGAAAACCACCAACTGTAGTCACATAAACCGGTGTTGCAAGCTGCAACTGGAGTCGGGCCAGTTCCAAGGGGGCCAGGACAGACCAGTAGACAGCCCAGGAGCGGGTGCGGTCGTGAAGCGTGTCGGGCTTTCGACAGCCGAGACCACCAACTACCAAAATGAGGTTTCACCTGCGCCCCCCCAAGTACATAGGGCGTGGCAGATAACTGCCAAGCTGTCAACTAATTAACCTACATAGCATCGCAATCGTAAGGCTGAAAGTGCGCAACTCCTCACCTGCACGCTGGCAGGCTGGGTGAGTCCCGAGCTGTCCGAAACCCTCCTGGCAGTACCGCTGACTTCACAGCCCTGTAGAATAGATTGCCCGGAGCAGCGGAGACGTGAAAACAAAACATCCGATATGCAGCCTCGAGGTCAATATCCGATCTACCCGTCATCTCTTCAGCTGAGCCAGGGTCACTTGTATGCCCTTCCAGTCGTTTTCCATGGAGGCTTGGTCCTCTACTAGGTCCCTGAAATCCCTTGGGAAGCATGGACAACCCCCATTTCCATATCCCGTAATAATACGAAGAGATGCACACAGTGTGCTGAACCGTGTTGGCACAGCTACACGAGAACCTGTTTGCTTCCCGAGATGTCATCATCTGCCGGAGCCCTTTTTAATTGCCGGCACGCCGATCAGGAAAATTCCGTCACACCAACATTGTGTGCATGAGGCTGTGCAAGTGTGGCAAAGGGAGTTCAGCCAGTTGTAGCTAGTGTGGCTGTTATCGAGATTCGATTCGATACTCTCCACGCCGCTTGTGTTTGCTCCGTATCCCCTTGAGTGCGGAAGCGCTGCTTTCCGTACAATACTTTCGAAAAAGGATCAACATAACCGTGCGTACCAGAACAGGGTCTAGTTAGCCAATCATATACCGCACCGAGTAGGATAAACGTTTTAAACGTCACTCCGATCAAGCTAAAACACACCCTGCCCGTACAGTACGTTCTTTTTGGTGGAAAGCAGCGCTTCCGCACTCAAGGGGATATCCTGCCGGCACTCATAATTTCAGTTTAATCAGTCTTTCCATCTTTAGAATCCATCCCTATGACTGAGTATCTTATTTTAGGACTACCGAAGTGGCATCTTGTTCCCCTTCGAGGTAAGCTTGAGTCATGAATTATGAATTGTCAAACCCCAAAGGGCCTCCGAAAAGCTTCGCCAAACTCAAAGAACCGCAGAGCGAACACTGGACAGACAGACGTAGCTGGCATGATCAGCTCGTACATCTGGAGAATCTGAATCGTCCCATAGGTATGCTATCAGGTCATAAGATATGGCGCAAATCGCGTTGTCTAACGTTGCACTTGACAGCCGAACAGCATATGGATGGCCTTATCTCCAGACTTCGATAAACTCCCACAGCGCGTTTCCCGTTGATTGTTGACAAGCAAGGTGGTGTATCGTGATCATAGCAGCATGGCTCATCCATGAGTCTATCGTGGAGAAGAGGTTCCTGCCTGCTGCCCCTACATGTATGCATCGATGCGTTGGCAAAATATACCATTGCGGGATGCTGACGGGTACGACTCTGTGTCCACCGTGCTGGCGTTCGTTCAGTGCTGGAGATGCACGCCTGGGCATCCTAACACCTGCTCGGTGAAAATGTATGAAGAAATCCAGAGGCTGGTATGCTGCCCGCATGTTGCTTTGCTTGACACACCGAGACACGTAGCTTATGAACCGAGAATTCCCTCTCTTGCCCCTCTCTCTTTCTCCGCTACGACCCACGGCCTCCCTCTCCAATCCATCACGGTTTACACCGCATACGCACGGGCAGTCGATGTACTACAAGCTTTGCACAGGCTCTGGCACCACGGTCACGGTTCACCGTTCGCACGACGCAAACCGGCCCGTCGGGTAGCCGTATGCAGTAAATCTTGCCGGTCCAGACCTTGCTGCATGCAGTCTCCCCCCCAATTGAGGGTTGAGGCCCATGGAATCGGCGCCATCGAGGGCAGTGGTCCTGGCTCAGCTTCCAGCACGAGTCGCCGGCAATCGCCTGAATCCATTGCCCGCGATACGGTGTGAAAGTTACACACCGCCTTGACCCGCAGTTGCTGTGGTTTATGTACGCGGGAGACATGGCTTTGGATGTCGTTTACTATCCGTATTTCATTGGAAGCGTCTCAACTATCAAGCGATATAAGGATGCTTACGAGAGTCGGTGTCTCTATATTTGGCTGTTTGGCTGTTTGGCTGGTGGTTTGGTGTCAGTTGGTGTAAGGGGTGGTGGTGATAAGCTCTATTGACAGTCAAGTGCGCTGACTTGACAACGTCGTCCTTTTGCCCTGGTGGGGGACGGGTTGGTTCAGTTGGTTAGAGCACTGGTTCCTCCGCCGAGACAGTTGGTCTCACGAGATGCTCCTCTTTTTAACCTGCGTTGAAAATGAGAAGTAGCAAGGCCCATACATGTTACTGAATCCTAGATGAATGTTAGGTGATGTATCTTAGAGTGTGTGACTGCAATATTCGGACACCAGCCTCGGAGGTCCACCGGCAAGCCCCTGTGAGAATAAACCGACCAAGTCTTGGGCATTTCGAGAAGCCACTATTCCGTCTGAGCGACGACGACAGCAGAGAAATATCAAATTACCATGCATAACTTCCCTGGTGTAGCTGGAAGGAGTAATCGGAATAAGCACGGAAACATAGGCACTTATTAGTAGGCCAGTATGTTCTATTCCAGCGGCCGTTATACTCATTGTTTTTTTAACGACAAGGCTCATTCCGTCTGTTAGCCATACTGACTCCTCACGTAATCAGTTAAACCTCCTCATCTACCATCACGTGCCAATCCTCGACCGACAACCCCTCATACTTAATCGGCATCTTCACCATAATCGGGACTATATCATCCTTCTCTCTGCCGACGTCTTCGCCTTTGTGTATGACGTATGTTGGCGTCTCAAAGCCCATGGCCCTGTAGAAGTGCCGTCCAGGTAAGGTTGACTCGACGTAGATTGGCAGGTCGAGGCGTTCGGCGGCATCGATGCCCCAGCTCATCAGCAAGGCCCCTACGCCTTTTCTTTGATAGTCTGGGAGCACCGCCATGGTTTGGCAATCTGTTGTTGCACGGTAGGGTCAGGTCTCGGCCACGAAGCACAGAGGTGAGGAATGAACCGCACCGAACTTACAGACGTGTTTGCGCTCGCCCATAAGCTCCTCTCTCTTGTTATTGAGAGCATCCAGGACGGTCTGCAGCCGCTGTCTCTCCCAGCCCTCGAGGCTCTCAGAGGCCCCGCGAGGTCGGCTGCTCCCCTTGCGCCACTGAACTTCGAAGACGGCCATGCCGACGATGTGACCGGTGGCTGGCTCGACGCACTTCAAGGTGTAGGAGTCGGGGTCGAGGTTCCACCCGTCGAGCACGCGCTGTCGATGTTCATTGTGGTTGATGCCGTTGGGATAGTAGTACTCGAGGATCGGCTCGTCCTTGAACGCTGCAAAATAAACATCGTACACCTCGGCGATCTCGGGTATGAGTGCGGGCAATACAACGAAGGCCATGGTGGGATGGGTGATTGTGGAACCGATACACGAGAATCAAGTAGCAGTGTTAGAGAGTAATGTACACAATAGTTGTTGAATGAAGTTTCCAGTTCATGACCATGATGTAGTGTACCTGATAACTAATCACAGTCGATGGGTTTGCAACCGCTCGCATAACGATGGCATCAACTCGGATAAACATGCGGTCTCGGTATAACCTATCTATTACACTACAATGGGATCACCATGCATGCCAGGACAGCCATCAGTCACGGTTTCTCTTGCCAATATAGATTATGGCGGGATAATACGCCAAGCGCTACAAGCCTGGGAATGCAGCCGAAAAGACCCAACCACTACGAGACATTCCGATGCATCATCACGACACATCACCACGAAGCAAACATTACGACGCAACAGTCGACCCCTTCTTTCCCTCCCGGAAGGCACGTCACCCACCGACTCTACCACGACGTCGTACTGCAGAGCCTGGTGCATCGAAGGGGGTGCCCCTTTTCATGTATGTGTGGCGAGAGCTCCGAGGCCCCAGCTGGCCAGGCGTCCGGATGGAGGGACCGCGAGCACGAAGGAGCCATGACGGAAGGTCGGTAAAGGGAGGGTTGTATCGAGGAAACGCAAGAACGAGGCATCACTAACATAGGTGCATAAAAGGAGTTGCATCCCCCTTCAAGGACAAAGAACCACCACGAAATTGTCTCGATCGGAGGATTTTATATTATATGTAACCTGGTTAAGGAGCCCCGGGTGACTCGTAGCAGACACGTCCTACGCCCCTAGGGGGTTGAACGTCGCCTACGGGAGCGTCCGACGTTAAATTACAAAACAAACCAAATCTTGGGACGTTGCCAGCATCGACCATGATGAAGCAACCAATCCTGTCTTGTAATATTGCTTGATGCCTTTTTCTTTCTGCCAGTGTGTGAATATGAAGTACAGAGTCAGTATGGCTAATAGAGCTTGGAGCATTGAAGGGTTGATGAGTCTTATCTTTAAAAGGGGGAGATAGCTGCTGTCATCCATCGGGATGGCCAAGAGCAGCCACGATGCGTCTATCCAGAAGTAGAACTTAGAATAGTGAATCAAAAAATTGGGTGAGAAGCAATAGCACCAAGCCAATCCACAATACCGGACAAGCACTCAGCTTTGACACCAACTCGAGATGGGTCCCAGTGTTGTTTCATGCCAAGCTGCCGGAAGCTGCTCAGAAACCATCAAGCCTCAACAGCACAACATGCACTCTCTATCTAGCCAGCACCATCCTGAACATGGCCGACGTGGGAGTCGGGGTCTAGTAAGGTATTGGCACCGCCTGCCACTTCAAAGGAGCTCTCTCTGTTCAATGCATTGCCCACGAAGACTAGTTTTTGATTCCTCTCCTTCGAACATGAAAAATGTCGCGTGGAGGGCAGTTCCGCATGGCCAAAAGACGTCAGTAAAAGCCACGCTATCATCTCGACATGAGCCCTTTCGGACACAGACGAGGCATATCCATTGGATATTCAAGCGAATAACAACGGAGGGTTTGGCGTCCGTTTCGGCGGTAGGACACCACCTACCACCTATGGTTAATGCGCCTGACCGAATCACACCGAAGTATCTCGCCTGGCGAATACCAGCACGAGGACCCAGGAGGCCCCTCCCTAGTCTCGAGGAGTGGACGCGGAAGCGAATGCAGACCAGCTCGGGATTGGCCGAGGACTGGCAAGATCGAGAGGAACTGACATGGGACTAGAGGGTACCCAAAGCATACAGGATGGCAGATGGTCAGAACAAGTTGAAACTTCTGTTGTGGCTGCACGCCCATCGCTTACACAGGACCTACAGGAGCCTGTGCAATGCCGGCGAATAGGACACGAGATCTGTATATGAAGTTTCGATGTTTCTGGCTGTATGTGGCCGAGCCTGCGCTCTCCCTCACGTCCCACCCTGGAAAGATATCCAGGTTTCTACAGTCCTGAATCTAAGGCATATCGCATACGTCTTCCTCTTAACATCGAGCAGAGCCATCACCAAGACAATTCATTTGGTCAGAGTACGACTTCCAGTGGCAAAGCGCCGACGAGCGACTCCAGGCCAGGAGTTCTTACCGATTTGGACTCATGGTGCCTGCCCTCACTCGCCCCCGCGGGGGCGTCTGGAATGTCCCATCACCCTTCAGCTCGACGGCAAGAACCGCTTGAACACACCCTGCTTTGCAGCAGAGCACGACATCGCGAGAACCACCGCTCGCGTAGAAGGCGAATCCCTGGACGACTGTGGAGCGCAAGACTCGAACCAAGTGTGTGCTTAGGGTTAAGTTCCGAAACCGCGTTCCCAGTAGCCGGCCTTGTGGTTGCCCACTCCGGCTGGGGTCAACCTGCTCCTATGCGCAACAAATCCTCACGCGGCTAGCACATCAGGCCCGCTGCGACCCCGAGCTGCGACGTGTTGCGTGGAGGCCCAAGAACCGACCGTGGGGTCCGAAGACATTCCTTGCGGAAAACGGGAGTCGGAGGACTGTGGGGTAGGCGTTTGGTACAAGTTGTGTGCTGCCCGTTGTCCCTTTTCCAGGACGGAGGCGAGAGAGCTTTTTCCTTTGAGTGAAACGAAGCAGAAGCCATAGACGATACTATTCCTATCTCGACCGAAGCTCCCAGCAACGACCCTATTTCAGATGCTGGCCTAAGAGTTATTGGTGTGCGTTGATGACATGACGGAGGTATGAAGAAGAGAAAGGAGGAAGAGCATTTACGACGCGCTTCTAGACGCGTTTATTTAATATCGGAAGTGCCGTAGCAACGACCACCAAAAGTGGGGGCGCTATCAGGATGTCTTCCAGGCGTCTGCCAGCGTCTTTCAGCTCTACTCCGTACCCAACGTCATATCAAACAGGTCAACTAGAAACTTCAATAATTTATTGCTCCGATTACTGGATGAGTGCACATGTAGACATTTCTTTCTAGAACGTCTCGGGCAGGTTGGAAGGGTATACTTAGACAGGTAGTGGTCATTAGTTTGCACTGAATGATAGCGGCTAAGTTGCCAGCTATTGATTTGATTAGCAGCTGCTTATAGAATCAATTAGAAGCTATCCCACTTCCAACTACAGGCGTGTAAACGCACACTTTTAGGCATACTCCGCTAGTAAGTACTATCCATGCCACTACAACATCCCGCAGCTTCATGATACTTCGATTGTGTGGCCGCCTTACAAATCCGACAACTACTCATATTGATTACCTCTTCACCAGCGCATTCGCTTCTGAGGGCCGATTATGGAAAACAAGCCTGAGACCAAAGGGTCGCTTGTCTCGTCGATAGAGAGCATCGGGAGGAAAGCCTTTAACCCAGACGGCGACGATGGCGCCCGTTCCGAGGGACAGCGCGAGCTTAGTCAACTCTTATCAAGGTAGGCGGTAGCAATTCAAATCAATTGCTAGAAGGGCATTCTTCTAAACGTCCGAAAGATCAGGAACATCGTCCTTGATAGCAGCCTTGAATGCTCTGATCAAACCTGATCGAGTGCCAAGATGGCTCAAATTGCATTTGATGGACCTTTTGACCCTGATGCCCCAGCGGCAAGACGGCGTGAGAGCGACGATAGAGTTCGTCTTCGCTTCCCATCCGTCGAGCACCGTGAAAACTTCCGAAGCGGCCGCGCCCCAGAAGCAGGGAGCGAATATCACGCTTGAAGCTCTGAAAATGGCGACGGGCCTCCTTGCCGTCCCACCGGCCAGTGTTGAGGCCGATAAATGGTTTTCTGGCATCTCCCCTCAGCTCCTCGAACTGCTGGACGGCAAGGAAGGCGCTGATCTCGTCAAAGCCGCAGCTTACATTATTGGATATGGCATCCTTGGCCGGAAACAGTTCGGTGCACCGGGCTCCCCCGGGTGGAGGGTGTTCGCCGAACCTATGGTCGCCGTCATCAACCCGTCTTTATCGACTCAGAATCCCGCGTCCGAGACCCTAGTTTTCAGTGCAGGACCCGATGCAGTGGTGGATCTCCAGAGAGAACCGGTCGTTGTTCAGCCAGATGAGCTTGCGCTGGCATTACGACGTTTGACGGCTTTGCTCAACGCTCATCCGAATCCCGGGCTAACCGGCAGGCTCCTTGCTCCTTTACTCCTCCCTCTGTGGACATTGTCTTCATGGCCTGAGACTGATGAGGCATGCTTGGAACAATTTTGCAAGCCCGCTAAGACATTACTCCAGATCTACCTAAAGATTTCGGGGTCCACAGATAAATATTCATTGATTGTCAACAACCTCTTGTGTAATGGAAGGGATCTCTCCGACGATGCTCACTGGACGTATGAAGGCTCCGAGAAACCGAGTATTACGGTCAAACGGCATCGTGGCACGTCTGCGGCTTTGGTTCCAGAACTAAATTGGAGCTCCTTGGAAACCAAATCGAAAGCATTCATAGAGCTGTTGCAAACCACAGCATCCGAATCAGATACATCCAAATTGTTTCTGCAGTTGTTTGAACATTCGTTCAAGCATCAAAAAAGGGCCGATGGAATACAGGTCAAGATGGAACTGGGTGGCGAAGAAGACCCAGCCTTACGGATTGTACAATCCAAAGTTTTACAGACCATGCTGGATAAGATCCCCGACAGACTGATTGCAGACTCTAAGGGGATGTTGGAGTTTTCAGAGCGCATTCTAACCGATTTTTGCATCTCCCCGGGAAACGTCGATAGCGCGTCTGTTGCGCTTAGTCTGGTCAACATCGTCATCACGGCGCCCAGTTTCCAGAAGACAGGGGCTGATGGCAAGCTCCTCGACAGTATTGAAGCTTCCCTGGACAAGATCACCAAAGAGAACCATCGGGATCTCTCACAGACTGCGCGTAACCTCTCACTCGTATTGAGATACAGAGATGAAGTGGATGATCCGTCAGAGCGTCCAACGGCGCCTACGGACCGCCAGGTCGAGGACCGCAAAACGTACAACTTGGCTTTATCTTACATCACTCAAGCCGATTCGCCCCCGCCGGTGCGCTCTGAAGGCTTGAATATTATATCTGGCCTGATTCGGAGTAGCAGTAGCATACTTGACATCCAGGGTGTTGTGGTGCTGCTCTCCTCCTTACTGGCCGAGGAGGAAGACTACATCAATCTCCGGGTGATGAAACTCTTCGTTCAGCTCGCCGGGAAACACCCAAAGTCAGTTGTTAAGGAGCTTCTAGAGCGCTATGTGGACGCCAACGAGGAAGCGAACGTCGACACGCGACTCCGCTTTGGTGAGGCGATCCTGCAGGTCATCCAACGGCTCGGAGATACCTTCGCGGGCGAAATAGCCTCGCAAGCAGCGGAGAGTCTCCTTTCCATAGCAGGCCGCCGGGGCCATCGGCCCAAGACGGAAGAGAAGCAGGCTCGGGAAGAACGGCTGCGTGAACGCCAGAACAGAGCCGCGAAGACTGCATGGGGCGGCCAAGTCCCGGATCTCAGCGACGAGATGGTAGCAGAAGAGCAACAGACGGAGGAGGAAAAGAAGCGAGACGAGATCCTATCCCAGATCCTGCAGGGCTGGGAGAGCAAGCGCGGCAGCGAGGACGTGCGCATGCGCAGCTCCGCGTTGTCCATCTTCCTCGTGGGCCTCGAGACCAACATTGCCGGCATCGGCGCGACGCTCGTCGAGGGCTCGGTCGACCTTTGCGTCAACATCCTCACCATGGAGTCCGAGATGGAAAAGGCCATCCTCCGGCGCGCCGCCATCGTGCTGATACTGACCTTCGTCAAGGCCCTGGCCGACGCCCGCGAGCAGCGCCGGCGCCTGGGCTTCGGGCTTGCCGACGCCAGCCGCGAGCACATTTTGCAGATCCTCGAGTACGTCGCGCAGACGGACAACGACGGGCTCGTGCAGCAGCATGCCCAGGATGTCGTGGAGAGCTTACGGAATTGGCAGGTTACGGCGATGCTGCCCGAGGCGCAGGGGGACGCGGGGCCGGCATTTACGCGGATTGCTGGGCTTGAGGTCAATCTACCCAAGTTGGAGGACCAAGGAGTCAGGCGACCGAAGCCGTTGATTGAGGAGATTGAGTAGACAGTGTGTGTGTGTAATTAGGCACGAATCAAGAAGAAACTCTTATGAACCTAAGAGGAGCTGACCAAGTCAGTTGCCTCCTTTACTTATATTGGAAGTCTTGTTCTGCTTTTGTTTCACGGTAGACTGCTGTAGTATGCACATATAGGTACAAACTCATCGTAACCATAGCCCAGGGTATCATCTGCTCAGCCTTCTAGAGTGCACACCCGCGGTCCTCCAAGTCATATCCGAACCAGTTAACGCATATCCCGAACCCTCGTTAGTCGAGGTCCATAGGCATATCACCCCCATCGTCGCCCAAATCAGTAGCCCCGTCCAGTCCGCCAAAGCTCACCCTCCGCTTCGGACCGCCACTCGTGCTCGTGCTCGTGCTCGCGGGTTTAGTTGGAGCCGCTGAGGAAGAAGGCGTTGACTTGTTTGCAGTTTCGTTCCCAGACGATCCCGTTGTGTCATACTGAGCAAAGCTCTTAGCTTTCTGGTTCGCGTGGTCCCTGATCTTGTCGTTCCGCCTCTTCTGGCACACGCTCGAGTACCAGTCAGCAGTGTGCATGGCGTTTCTGGCGACATTGAGCATACTGGTGACGGCGGCCTCGCGCGGTGTATCGCTTGGATGCACGGCCAGGGCAGCGACCTCACGGTACGAAAAGCTCATGGAGACCTCATATGGGGACGCCAACTTAGCAGTAGCGCCAGGTTCTGCTGCGGTACCACTGCCGGCGACGTTGTTATTGTTGTTGCTGCTATTGATATTGCTATTACTACGCTCATAGGAAGACCGGCGAAAGGCGGGGATGGTATTCGGGTTAGATTGCCGCCTCTGCGGTTGGTGTTGCATTTCTTCGGGCACCGCCGCCATTTTTCGGAGCAGCTCGGCCTCCTCGGAAGGGGTGGGCTCGAGCCGCTTTGAGCGCGGCCACGGCTGGCCCATCTCGAGGATCCGGGCCTCAGTCTGGATCGTGTCCTGCTGGATGCGTCGCGCCTCGCGCCCGACCATCCAGGCGTGGTTGGCGCGCACGACCGCCGCGTGCGCGTCGAGGTCGGCCAGCAGGTTGTTAAGCTGCTGGTGCGGGGGCAACTGCTCTTGCTCCTCGACGGACTGCTGCGGCTGCGTGTAGTCGAACTTGGCGGGCACGAACATGGCGGGCGCCCAGCTCGTCATGAGCGGGATGGCGTCGCCGCCGCCGCCGTTGCTGCTGTTTGGGTCACTGTTGCTGTCCCCGGCATTGCGCTTTCCGTTGGTGCGGGCTGTCTTGTGATCGTCATCCTCGTCCTCCTCATCCGAGTCGTCTCTGCTCCGGGCCGGGGCGGGCGGGGAGCCGTCGCGGATGGGCATGGCGGGTGGTGAATGGGTCTGTCACACCACGGAGACAGAGAAACAATGCGGGATCGTTCAAGTGAGAAGTTTGGGACAAATGAGCGCCCACCCTCTCTCTAGCTGAAATTGGGCCCCAAGCGGTGATAATAATAAAAACCACAGCTCAATGGCTTGCTTGCACTTCGTGGGGAAACCTCAGAAAGTCGAATCTCTCCTCTCCGTCCTCAATCTGAAATGGGTTTGGCGATTTGTCCGAGACTGTGGCACCAAGCACAACGCTCACTTCGTACCATGATCCATCCGATCTACGAGACGAGTCAAGCCAGTCTCAGCCAGTCCCGGTTCTCCGTCGCCAATTACACGCCTTTCAACCAAATAAACCAAATATCAATCAGGTGTCCTAGTAATAAGTCGTCAATGCTTGCAAGTTTCCTCCCGAAAATGCTGTGTTTGGAAGTCTTGTAAGTCGAGGGATTCACAACGAGAAAGGAAACTCACCCCACCTGGCCGGGAGCCCACTTAGGTAATCAGGGTTGTGGGTACCGACATCACGGCAGGTTGACTTTATTTTGTGTCGTATTCGCCTTTTTGAAAGATTGGCATGCTATACTTCTCTTCCTATCGCATTCTAAATACGCTCAAGTTATTTCTAATGAACACGGGGCAATTTCATATTTATCCTGTGAAGGAATCATCCAGATACCTTTGCTTTCAGTCCAACAGTTTGATATTATATTGTATCACCACATCAGTCGAGATCGCGTCAAATTCAGCATATGAGGATATCTGTAAGTTGCATTATATGTACCTGGGAATATCTAGAATTATATACTTATATGTTTATGTATGTATGTCGTTGAGTCTGCGTAAAATAAAAGGTCGTCGTGACACGTACTGTACAGCCCCAGATCTCTTTCCCATGCCTTGTGATGAGGGCACCATTATGAGTGTGTAACTGGCGTTTGACCATGAGTCACACATGGAGTCTTGGTGATGACTGGCATCTGACAGTTGGTATGCGTGAAATGCTGCTTTCCATGGAGGACTGTTCCGCAACCAAGGGTCAAGCCAGTGTAGCAAATATCACTTCTCCGTTAGTGGTGGAGGGGAGAACTTGGGGCGTATCAAGCCCTGGTGATTGATGGCCATATGATCCATGACGGGCAACGTTCAAGACGCTCTGCAATTCTGAAAGCGCCGAGTAATTCGAGAATAGACCTTGGGAGTAGACAGATACTCGATGCTGAACATTCGTAGCAGCCAAGGACGATTGTCACGGTGCTTGAATGTTCTCCTGGCCTCGAACTGTCTCCTTTACCTTGACGGCAGCACGTTTCTCGCGTATTCGCGTGCCAGCTTGAGAGCGGAACGCACCAAGTCCTCCAACCTCCTATCCTTCCGCCTCCTCATCCAGAGCAGGACAATGCACAATATCACGCTGTCCGCAATCACGTGCTTGAGGATGAGCCAACCTAGCCAGCTTATCCGGGCCCTCAAGGTCTTTTCCTTCTTGGTCCGCCACTCTCTCCCAGCTGTTATCTGTTCGCGCAAGGCTGCAACTTCGGCCGAGAGGCGTACCAAGGCTCTTTCTACCTTTCGTGACCACTTGTCGCCTTTCTTGACGTATTCGCCGTCGCCTTCGCCTTCGCCTTCGCCATCGCCCTCTTCCTTCTCTGGATATTGCTCGCGGTACTCCTGTTCCGCGGCATCGTCCTCGCTCATCGGACTCAGCACCTTCATCGGCCCTTCTGTCCCGGTCGTTGGTTTGGCAAACGTTTGCAGTTCGGTCGATCTGTTGATTTTTGGCGAAGAGTCTGACGTGGTCGAGCTGTTGTTCTTGATCTGGCCCCAGACGAATTCTAGTTCCGATACTAGTTCTCGCGCGTCACTATTCCTTTTGTTAGCCAACCGCCGAGATCAGTCCTTGTTGCTTGAATGGGCCGCGATGTTTCTGAGGGGTGCGATAACTCACGGTGTCGTAGCATATCGGTGCATAGTTTCGATAAGCGCCTCGATGTACCTCTTCTTGGCGTCGGTTCGAGTGAGTCCACGCTGCGCATTCCAGGCGTCCCATTTGTCCTTTTCGCGTTGTAATTCGTCGCTGTTAACACCACTTCCAAGCGTTGCTGCAGACGGCCTTTCCATCACACCGTCCACGTCCCCCTCCATCGCTTGCTTGTAGAGTCCATATAGCCGAAGCCGGTCGCCTGCTGGCGGACGCGACGCGCCAGTTTTGGGGACCCTTTTTACGGTGTTGAGTGCATGAACGAAGACTCGGTCTAGATTAGATCACGGACGCAGTTAGTTCATGCTGGAGTCTTAGATCCTGGGCTGTGTGGGCTGGTTGGTTCCGAATAGATATGGGAACATCGTTTGGGACGATACGGAGAGCTGTGCATGACACAATATGCCATCAAAAGTTACGGGTAGAGAGCTACTTACCAACCGAGTCGGCCATTGGGACTGAATAGTCGCCCCAACATGCGTTGAGGGAGCGAGAACATGTAGTGGCATGTAGTACCTAATGAAGTTGGGCTTCGCGGCTCCCTTATCGCGACCCAAAGAGCTTGGTGGAGCCGAGGATGGAAATGTACGACGGACCCCCGGGACGAGTTGCGATGGGACCTGGCTCAACCTTAAAGAAGAAAAGCAGGACTCAGGGGGCAAGGAGGGTCAGTAGAAACAGCGGACAGCAGCGGCAGCGGTACGCGGGCTCAGGCACCGATAGCTCAAGACGGGCTGATGGTTGGAAGTTGTACAGCACGAAACAAACCAAACAGATGAGGTAGGTACGATCAAGAAGGGCCGAAGCAAACAGAGTCACACAAGATCAGTCTTGTGCGACTCCCAGGAAATGTGCAAGTCGGATGGGGAAAGTACAAGCGTGACGGCGTGATGCAATTGATTCAACGTTCAATATTGGGTTGGGTATGATCCATGCGTCGAATGTTATTATCATCAATGAATCAGTACCCAGAATCCGGGGTACGGGCTAATGGCGGTACGCGCTCTAGCATCCGACATTATCTGGAGTTACTGTACTTGTACGGGCTTGCAGTAAAATATCCCAATGCCTCGGCGCAAGAGGACGCTTGGCAGGCCCCCCCCAAACATCCGTGTCGCTTGACAGGGCTGCAAATCCGCTAATCCCCTGTCGCGGGGCTTCCTGTTTTCATCCCGAGGCACACGTGAAAACGAAGACTGATATAATCTGCCGAACCGTCGTTCATGATACCCTCAACGTCGGGCTTTCGCTTGACTTACAGTCACAAATGGCATCCAACAAATACTACTGTGACTGGTGAGTATTTGAGCAACCAACTTCGCTCGAGGGCCAAATGAATCCACACGCATTACACCCATCACGTTCTTCATCTATCCAACCCGAACATACATGGTCTATCGTTGAAGTGTCGTCAACCGCTTTTATAAGTTTGCGGGGCAGTTGGTACCAAGTCGGTTAAGCCATAGATTAGGACGTATTAATGCGGATCTACGACCGAAGCGGAACCAACGAATAGTCCTGACCTCAACTTCCACTTCCAATGTTGTTTCTCTAGTGAGCGTTATGTCAGAAGTGGTACCTGAGCTATTGTTGCTTCAGTGAATGCACTGTCACCAACGGTGACTACGGACATACATGGGGGGGGGGTTAAACATTTTCTTTTGTCTGTGTTGGTTCAACATCAAAGTAATTGCTAACCTCCAGCAACCCCCCATGGCAGCTGTTTTTATCTCAGTGAGTCAGTGTACGTCAGAGACACGTTGGTTCGTTTAAAATGACGGACGAGGCTGTTTGTGTTGGTCGAAAGTGCAGGTTGTTACTTGAGATGGTAGCAGTCAAATCAGTTGCGTATATGCATGCATACTTCACATAACATGCCTTGTCCATATTATTGTGTACTCTGTGTTGATACCTCATACGTGACTCAATCGTACTGCAGCTGAGCACGCATAGCCTCCTCCCACTCCTGCTTCTTCTGCTCGTACTTCTTCATGAGCTTTTTGTTCTCCAGCGCATTCTGGGCCGCTTTAGCCCCAGCCTCTGTTTTAGAGAGGGCAGTGCCGGTGCCCAGCTTTACCTTGCTTTCGCCCCAAGCATCCACGTAAGCACCTACCGTGAACTTCCGTTGTTTTAATTTCTTGTCCACGGTCTCATTCTCATCCACATAATAGATTCTGACACCTTTCGTGCCGATTGTCTTAATCAGCATAGTCTTGGGATGGATATCCTGCGAGATAGGTGCTGGTAGACTCGTGGGGTTGTTAGTACCAGCCTGAATTGCGGCTTGTTGAGATTGCTGGCGGCTGTTGTACTCGGTTTTGATCTCTTTAGCAAGCTCTTTGCCCCAGAGTGCTTTCATCCATGATGAGGCGCGCACTAGGCCTAAATCTGGGTCTCCCAAGATGACAGCAGCGACGTAGGCCTCGAATATATCTCCGAGAACCTTTTTGTGTGTCTTCGCCTTGGCCCCTTGTCCGTTGCTGCTTCCGAAGTCGAATTCCGGGGAAATACGATGCGTTTTTCCAGCTCATAAGCTTTGGTGTACTTGGAGAGCGTCTCATTCTTGACCAAGGACTCACGGTACTGAGAGCACCTTCCTGCCGGCAGTTTGGGGAATGTTTGATAGATGAACATTGTCGCGAACATCTCGAGGTAGGCATCGCCAACCCACTCGAGCCTCTCGTAGCTCATATCGCTAGGCCCCGACACCATCCCCGAATGAGTGAAGGCTGCTTTGTCCAATACAGGGTCATTGATGGAAGGCAAGGGAGGCAGCATGGAGGATGTGTCACTTGGCGTCCATGCAGTGAGGACAGTAGGAGTAGGTAGTCTCAGAGACTCATCCAGCTTTGGGGCTTTGTTAGACGATACCGTCTGTTGGGCAGGCGAGGAATCAGCAAAGTACGTCACAGCAGGAAGTAGATCTTTGCTGATTCTTGAAATGCACCCAGCATTTCTGCTCTCTGGCTGCTTGCCCGAAGCAATTTCTCGCTTCAGATCGCATGCTGCTTTCAAAAGGTCCTCCGCATGCTTTATGATTGCCGATATGGCTTCGTTGGCGCCTATGCCAGCAGAGATCTCTGAGAATTGCCGTTTAGACATAGCGAAGACTGCGGTGAGTGATCAGAGCGCATTGAATATGTGGCAACCGAGAGAAGTTTTGGCAGACGACAGAGGTGGAACGTTGGTCTTGCTCAGAACGAAAAATAATGTTGTTTAATTCCCAACGCACGAGCCATCGGTTGTACAGCGAATCCCGTCTGCGAGAACAAAATAGCCCTGAGACTGTAAGTAATTATAGAAAATAAAAAACCTATTAATAGTTTAAATTATTTATTTTTAAAAATTACTTATATTTATAAATTAATTTCTATAATTTAATAACTTAAGTAAATATATAATAAATAATAATTTAATATTAAAAATCATAAACATTAAATAATATTATTTAAAACGTTTATTTAATAACATTTATTTATATATTAAATAATATTAATATTAATTTTATATATAGTAACAGTGTATGGCCTAGAATTAGCTAATTATATACACTGTAATAATGCGGGCCCATTTTTATCGATTGGGTGGCCGGCGCAATTGAGCTTCGAGGTACATTTGACTTTTAGTTCGCGACAACTTGACTGCATACCAACAATTCACTAAATCCATGCTCTGGACAAGATGGCAGTGCCACGAGCGAGGTTGTTGAGCCTCATGAAGGTCCGTACCTGGCAACCGCTCGAGCGACCAAGACACTAACACTAACCAATTGCAGGCGCAATGCGAAATCTTCTCGACGACATACAACCCCGATGGCATCCGCATGGGCAACAAAATCCTGCGACAGCGATTACGAGGACCTTCGCTAGCCAAGTACTACCCCCCGAAGGGCCCGAGCCTGAACGAGCTCCTCAAGGACTTCAAGCATCTCGAGCTGGAGGGTGTGAATGAGGAGTTTGAGGACTGGCAGGAACATATTGCAGGGTTCGTATCTACCAGCACCACTGGGTTATTGAGCATCCGGCTAACGGGTTCTGTAGTGTGCGTCAACGAGGCAAGCAACCGCCCAAGAAGAAGAGGACTCCTCCAGTTGGTAAGCAATAACCACAACATCCAAGCGCACATCAACAATGCTAACTCCTACTAGTCCCGGAGAGAGGAAAAAAATGAGCAATTGCATAGAACTACGACAATCTGTAATATATGTACAACAGTCTAGGCATGTGGCAGCATCGGCTATGCCTTCACACATCATGCAGATATAGAACTGGCCCCTCAGGCACCCAGACAAGGAAGGGCAGCTAAGGCTGGTGTCAGCCAGGCTCTATAAATACAGCTTGTCCAGCCTCCAATCCAATCGCTTGGAAAGGACAGGGTAGCGTATCCCAAATCTGTATGATTTGGGATACTGTCTGTGCCACGGAGATGCATGTTCTGCTCCGATAGATGTGCATGACGTGTTGGCTATATGGTGTAGACAGTCTATTCCTTAATAGCCAATAACAGCAAAATATGTTAACATCACCCCTGTGTTCACAGAACCATACGGGGACTCTCAATCCCATTGAAAGGCTTGTAGCCATTTCCTTCTTGCTAGTTTGGTATGGCAAGGAAGAATGCTTCAACTTGGAAGCTCGGTACCAATGTTTGTTTATTACACCCATGGTGCCGGGCCAATGCTTTACTGCCCTTGTTGTCTACGATGGGGAAGACCATATCCCACTCTCCGCCTGCTGATTTGCTCCTAAAATCGAGCTTCGAACGGAAAGTGAATATAACAGGATCCCAGATCCGGGTCAAGGTCGCACCCAACAGGAACTTAGACATGCATATTGCATTCAACGTGACTTGCGATAGCACGTGCTGGAGAATGGCATTTCGGTTGGCATTGCAACTTAATACATCGTTTATCTGGGCCAGGGACCAATGGAAGAGTGCACCACCCCTGACTTTTGGGTGTTATAACCTTTGCCAGGTGTCTAATCACTTTCTTGTGATGCAGATCACGGTATATAATTCATGCTGGTAAAACCCCGCACCGCTTAATGCCATAGCAAGCAGATAGAGCCGTTTCTGAAAACAACTTCCGTATATATGTGGTCATCACCGTGGGTTAGACAGGAATCGCATCCACACCTGAACATCCAAAAACATCAACGGGGGCACTTGTTCTGTAAGTACGCACATATCAGCTATTCGGTGTTCAACCTTAGTCAATGCCTTCCTAAAGGGCATCAATACGAAGAAGCAGGAACGGCCCTCGACAGCTCTTACTTCTGCTTGTACGCAACCACATATCCAAGCAAGTACGGGTACCTACCCTCCTTGCAGATTTTCCACAGCTACAGCTACCCACTGCAGCTGTGATCCATCAGAATAATTCTCGTCACCTTCACATCTTTCTCTCAAGCTCGTCCCATCTTCCACCTCACCTCAACACCGGTCACGGGCACGGTACTGAGTTTCCACCAGACCCGAGACTCACCCCTCTTCTTCCCTTTCTCCCATCATATTTGATCTATTCTGCTTGCTATTCAAGGCATATCTGCCATCTTGCAATTTTGTTTTGAGAACTTAGGTCATCAAACGTGCAGAAACTCCCACCTCACGTCCAACGATCCACCGATTCGGCTCCAAGATGGTTGGCAATGCTTCCACTGGCTCACCTGTCCTCCGTCGACCTCTTGCATCCAAGAGTGTGCCCATGGAGGACAACATCATGCATATCAATGTCGATTCGGCTGTTGTAGAGGTAAGCAGATTTGATTTATTCCCTACTCGTTCCCACCCCAATTCCCGCCCATATTGGCCAAGCAACCAAGCAGGCATCATCACCGTGAGGTTTTGCATCGTCCTTCCTGAACTATCAACCCTGTGCTACCCCTCAACGCCACCTACAAGTATCTTGTTCCCAGGCTCCTAGGCTAGGTACATCGGATGATCGAGTAGCATTGACGTTCTACGACTTAGGATCAGACTATGGCAAAGCCGTCTCTCAAGAAGTCATTGACTATCTCCACGGCTTCTCTGGTCAATCAGAGCTGTCCTAAGGTATGTTGACCGTCTTCCAACATTCTCTAACATCCTTGATGCATCATCTCGTCAGTTTTCCATCACGTATGGTTTACTTCGAGAAATAAGGTAACTAACTAGTGGGCGAAGAAGATGAAGCTGAACCACGACGCACTGGGCCCCTCGGAAACCTCTGGCACTCCCGACTCGAGTTCTATGGATAGACTCCTTGCCGACCTCACGGAGCAATCTGCCAAACTACAGAAGCAGGGAGAGGCCTACAAGTTTGCTGCCCATGGTACCTCCTACTTGAACCCAGGCCATCATCTTTCCAGCCATTCGCTGCCAGACACCCCAGCCACGGAGGACTTCAACACGACTGCCCCCTCGACCCGACCTACCAGTGCCGCTACGAATGTTGGCCAATCCAGCGAAGATGAGGTCAGCCGCTTGAAGAAAGCTTTGGCTGATGCCCAGAATGAGATCAGCAACCTCAAGGGCCAGCCCACCAAGCCAGAGTTCGGCTCTAGCCCGCCGATTCCCGGAGCCGACTATTCTACTGAGCAGGAAGTTTCGAGCGGCCCCGCCATTGGTGGACCAAGCACCATGCTTCCCCCTCAGCCGAATCGAGAACAGGCTAATAACTGGAATGGTTTCGATGACTCTCGTTCAGATATCAGCGAGGCTTATTCGGCGAATGGTTTCAACCGAGCGCGTGCTATCTGGGGCAATGGTTCTCGACCTGGTCAGAACATCGTTCAGAACCCGAACGGTTATCCTGGCAATGACATGCACCATAACGGTGCTTGGGGATCCCGCAACAACCATCAAGGCTTCATGGAACCCCCTGTCAACTACAATGGCGCATCTGGCGATATGTATCGCAATGATCGCTTGACGCCTGATTACAACGACATGACTGTCCGAGCACCAGGAGGCCGACGAGGTGGCCGTAGCCACGACAGCCGTTTTGGTTCGTCGTCCTTCGGCAGCCAGGCCAGTTACGGTAACGGCTACAACAACTATGGTCAGATGCCCTTCGACGCGGGCGCTGGAAACATGCCTGGGTCCGGCCAATACCCGTTGGGCATGGGACCATATGCCAACCAGCAGCAAGCTCCCGTCGGCACTCCCTTGTCCCCCCTGGCCACCGAGTTTACCTCATCCTCATCTGGGGGTCCATGGAAAACCGAGGTAAGTGAATCTGCTAGCTCAGGCTTAATGTTATGACTGAGGAACCGTTACTGAAATGTGATACTTTACAGCCTGTGGCAACAGAAGGCCCAACTTACCTACCTACGACCGAGCCACTGAACTACCGTCGCCTTCTGGACCGTAATGTCAACTGCAACTGGAAGTACATTGTCGACAAGATTGTGTGCAACAATGATCAGCAGGCCTCCATCTTCCTCCAGCAGAAGCTCAAGGTGGGCACTCCGGATCAGAAGTACGAGATTGTCGATGCGATCATTCTTCAGGCCCATTCTTTGATGGTCAACCGCTTCGGCAACTTTCTCGTGCAACGTTGCTTTGAGCATGGTACCCCGGAACAGGTCATTAAGATCGCCGAGGCCATCCGTGGTCACACACTAAACCTTTCAATGGATTCTTTTGGCTGCCATGTTATCCAGAAGGCCTTTGATTCCGTCCCAGAGGACTACAAGTGCCACATGGTTGGCGAACTGCTCCGTGACATTCCCAAGACCGTCATCCACCGGTACGCTTGCCACGTCTGGCAGAAGCTTTTTGAACTTCGATGGACCGAGTCCCCTCCTCAGATCATGAAGTATGTCAACGATGCATTGGAGGGTATGTGGCATGATGTCGCCCTCGGCGAGACTGGCAGCTTGGTCGTCCAGAACATATTCGAGAATTGTCTCGAGGAAGACAAGGTAAGTTGCCGATCTGCAGATGAAACTATCTTGTGAGAAAGGTGGCTAACCATGCGCACAGCGACCTTGCATCGAAGAGGTTCTCCAGAACATCGACATCGTTGCCCATGGACAGTTCGGAAACTGGTGTATTCAGCATATCTGCGAGCATGGAGCACCTGCCGACCGCAGCCGCGCCATCGACCATGTCATTCGTTTTGCAGCCGAGTACAGCATGGATCAATATGCATCCAAGGTAGTCGAGAAGTGTCTGAAGATCGGTGGCCCCGAGTTTCTTGCTCGCTATCTCGATCGCGTCTGCGAGGGTCGCGTGGACCGTCCTCGAATCCCGCTGATTGATATTGCCAGCGATCAGTATGGCAATTATCTGATTCAGTACATCCTCACCAATGCCAGCCCCCAGCACCGAGAGATTGTTGCTGCTCATATTCGCAAGCACATGGTGTCCCTTAGAGGTTCCAAGTTTGGCTCTCGAGTTGGAATGCTTTGCACCAACCCTGCCGTGGCCACCCGTCCCGGCCCTTGCGTCACTACCAACATGGGCCGGATGCCTCAGAACGCCAGATGGAGCCGTTCATACCAGTGATGGAGCGGCTCATCTTGCTATGCGTTCGCATACATCAAGCGAACCCCATCTTGGTCTTTCAGTAAGTCATCCAGCTTATCAGTATCTGCCAGCGTGGTCTGGTGTCCCTTCCTCTAGAGGCGGAGCCTAACATAATCAGTCAGCAGTAACACATAATCTCGACGGCCACAGGAAGTGACCGGTTAAAGTTGTATCAATACCTCGCCGACCTTGACTTTTCGTTCTGCATTGCATCCTCTCATCTCGACTCTTTACGACTTCTCCAAAGCAACTAGACATCTCACATCGGTTCAGCCTTGGGACCACCGACATCTGAGCATCTTGAGGAAATCTTTTACGGAATCATACGTCTATGATATCCTACACCACGGCGGGCTACTGTCTGGTCGATGGTGCCTTGGACACATCATCCTTACGGTTTTTGCGATACGAAGTCGAGCATCTGGGGCGTCCATCGATCATTCCTCGCTTACTCTCAACCAGAAAACACCACTTGGATGAGCGGTGGACGAACCGATACTTCCACCGTTGATGATTCATTTTCTGTCACGTTTGTCGTCCATCTCCAGTTCTCGGTTCTAACCGGTCCTTCATGTGGCCCAACATACCAAGAGTCTTGTTGGTGTAACTGCTTTGTGTACGATATACATTCAATGGGGGGTGGTACATAAAGAGGTTTGAAAAGGCTTCGATTTGCGTGTCTGAAAAAGAAAAAGAAAAAGAAAAAAGGGGGTGGATGGGAGTAGAGACGAGGAAAGAAGAAATGATTCATAGAATCTTTAGCATTGTGTTCAGAGCTGTTTTGTTTGTGTATTCTGGCAAGGAAAATCGATATCCCTACGACTAGGAGAAGTCTGGAACAGTTTATGGCATTGACGGTTAGATAGAGGTAGCCAGTCTTTCGTAGAACAATTGATTTCTCCTAGGTACGCCGAACTTTCAAGAATGATGCAACCGTTATGATTGCCTTGGGGATGTCCAGGAGCCCGCTACGTCAAGCCCCTAGCTGCTAAAGCCGACAGCACTCACAGCATCAACTTCGGTATAAGACAGGCCCAAACCCCGAATAGAATGCGAACATTAATAGTTGAAGTGTGCGATAGTAGCCACATAGTGCTACACAAACACAATCATGTCCACTCTCAATTACCGTGCCAACTGAGTGATGGCTTATAAGCGGAATCTAGTTGGCAGGCCTCTTCTCCCACGGCTTCAGGGGTACTGGGCGACCGGTAGTAGTGGTTATCGACTGGATATATCGTCAGTTAATCCGAAAGACATATCAGATTAGAGATATGTATAAGCCCTAGAGACAAGTCATCTTACCGGATCGCTGATAACTGTATCGGGGATCTTCTGAATGCCCGGAATCTCCTTCCCACTCTGGAGAAATTCAATGATCTCTCCGAACTTTTTAGGATACGGCTCCTTTCCCCCGTCTCCCGAAGTCAGATCGTCTTTATTTACATAAAGATCCGCCTTGGGAGCTGCCAGTTGCCATAGAGGTGCCGTCAGCCCTCCAGTAGCGGGATCAGCAAGTTGGCCGGAAGGGATCTGGTCGGCCGGCACATCACCCCAATCGCCTGTCAACGCAGCGTATCTGCGCTTCTGTAGATCCGGCTGAGAGAAGATGTCATGGTATCAGGTCTCAGCTACACACAGCCAAGGAGGTAAGACAACTTACCTCGTGAAGACGCTCCTGCTCAAGGAGGAATTGAGGCACTAGGTCTACCTGAGTCTTCGCGCCCTCGTCGCGGTAGGCTTGATACGTGGCAGGGTCTACTTTGATCTTGACCTTGTCCTCGAATCGCTTGATCCGGCAGGACAGCGCTATCTCCGCTGGGCTGGAGTCATGCTGTGTATACAGCTCCTTAGACAGGTGTTCCTAGGGTATGTCTGTTTCAGCATCACATCAAACACGAGTTGAGGCAGGAAGCCAGCATGGCATGAACATGGACAAAAAGGACAGCTGGTTACCTGGAAAATGCGATCTTTGGCCCAGGGGTAGCTGTCAAAGGCACGATAAATCGTGTTCTGGTTGGATCCCGTATCCATGTTGGCGCTCCCGGAGGGTGCTGCACTAGTAGGAGGGGGTTGGCTCGCGTTTGACTTGGGATCCGAGGCAATGGCCTCACTTGGATTCATCGTGACTTTGATGCTGGGCTGTCCACCATCTATTGGGTCAGTCTCAGTTCTTGACGAAAATAACGGAAAGAAACTGATAACTCTTACATACATCTTCTCAATACGTGGTGCAATATTGATCTCGGATCGGCTCCGCATGTGACAGTCCCGGATACCGAAGAGAACAAAGATCGGGTCAGCTTAGGTACTTTACACTTGGCCAACCCACTGTAGGTCCAGACTACAGGGGATATCTTCCAAATCCCCACTATCAGGTGCAGCTCCAGTACTCCCCAGCAGCAGCCCACGTCCTCATTGGTGCTTCCACTGGATTGCCTGCATTGAAACCCTCTTTCCTCATCCGTCCTTGGCCCACCAAACACCCCGAGTCCTTAACCTTGTCGTCCGCCGTTCGACCTTTACGGCGCGTTTGATTCCCTTCAAACAACAGTACTTTTAAGGATTACAAGAGCCACGGACGCTCTTTCTTGCCCGGGTCCAAATGCGTTTTGCAGCCGTGAGAGCTTTCCGGACAACTTGTCAAACCACCGTCCGAGGTTTGTCCCGAAACGTGCGCACGCGACAGGTTGGGCTACTGCTGCAACACCACTGCACCGCCAATACTGGCCTCACCAAGCTCGGTGGCCTGCGATCGTTGTCTTCCTCCTCGTCCTCCTCCTCGAACCACGCGACCCGACCCCAGCAGCGACAAAATGCTCTAGGTGAGCCGCTGCAGTCCTCTATGTACTTCAGAAGAGTCTCCGTCGCTTTGGTCTCGGGCCTTGTCGGCTACGGCGCCTGGTATTCCTACAAGGGCGACCCCTCATCCGAAGCCGCAGCAGTGCGCCCCTACTCGACCGGCGCCACCAACACCCCAAGCGATGCTGCGCCAACCCGCAACGTCTTGGTAGTAGGTGCAGACGAGCTGCACACCGGAACTTTTGTCGGCGAGGGCCCCATCGCTAAGAGCGCCGACGGTAGCGGTGGCAATATCCTCGAGATGCTTACCCCCGACCAAGCCACCGAGAAGCTACGGGACAACCAGGTCTCTTATATGGTGAACCGGGGACAGGGAGTTCTGCGATACGATATTGTTCAGCTGGCGAGCAACAACCCCATCGAGGACGACCATGCCGAGAAGATTGTCGAGGTCACGCCGCGTGACGCCCACAAGACTGGAGAGGCGATCAACGATTGGATGTTCTGGGGCGTCTTCGACGGCCACGCTGGCTGGACCACCTCGGCCAAGCTGCGCCAGACTTTGATCACCTCGGTGGCCCGCGAGCTCAACACCACTTACAAAGCTGCTACGGCACTGGGCGCCCCTCCCTCGCCCGACGCCATTGACGCCGCCATGAAGCTTGGTTTCACGCGCCTGGATCACGAAATCGTTCACGAAAGTGTGGACAAGGTTCTGAAGTCCAACTCGAAGCGGGTTGCGGCCGAGCTCCTGGGACCTGCCCTGTCGGGCTCATGCGCCCTGCTCTCGTTCTACGACAGCGCCACGAAGACGCTGCGTGTGGCATGCACTGGTGACTCGCGAGCCGTCTTGGGACGCCGAAGCGATTCCGGCAAGTGGACTGCCACCCCTCTTTCCGAGGATCAGACTGGCAACAACCCCAACGAGGCTGCCCGCTTGCGCAAGGCCCACCCAGGTGAAGAGCGTGTTGTTCACAATGGCAGAGTCCTTGGTGGTCTGGAACCGACCAGGGCATTTGGAGATGCTAGCTACAAATGGACCAGAGACATCTCCGACCGCCTGCGAAAGGGTTTCTTTGGCCGCAGCTATTCACCCCACCTCAAGACTCCTCCGTACGTCACGGCCGAGCCCGTGGTGACCACTACCAAGATCCAGCCCGAGCGTGGCGACTTCCTGGTCATGGCAACGGATGGTCTTTGGGAGATGTTGACCAACGAGGAAGTGATAGGCCTCGTCGGCAAGTGGGTCGAGACGCAGGCTATGGAGAACTCCAACTCGCAGCTCAGCTCAGTCTGGTCCAAGATCTTCGGCTCGGGACAGACCCTGCCCGTCGATAGCACCAAGGACGGCAACGGCCCCGACGGCCAGAAGACGCCCATCCGGCTGCAGCAGTGGGGCATCTCCCCCAACGAGAAGGAGCGGTTTGTCGTCAAGGATAGCAACGTAGCTACACATCTCATCCGCAACGCCCTAGGAGGTAAGAACGAGGAGCAGGTTTGCGCTCTGCTGACTCTGGTCTCGCCCATGTCGAGACGATACCGGTAAGTACCTGCAAATATTCAGATCGTCATCACATTTGACTTCTTTTGCTGACAAGCGACGACTACAGTGACGACTTGACCGTCCAGGTCATCTTCTTCGGCAACGGCCAGAAGACGGGTGAGGTTCTCGTCAACCAAGAGGCCACGACCCCTCTCAAGTCTGCTGCGAAGCCCAAGCTATAGAAGGAGCAGAAGAAAACGGTTACACCTTTAAAAGACATGTTGGCCAGGATATAGTCAGTTCCTGGTTTTGATCCACGCTTTCTTGTATACCGTGGACCATTTGTATAGTATAGTAGAGCTTGCCTTTTCTATTCGGCATAAGATATGAGCCAGCGAGCAACAACAAAGCAAGAAGTCAAACTGGGCGTTCTAGGGAGAGGAGATAACAAAGTTGGCGCTACATGGGCCATACGGTGTTGTTACGATGAACTGGGCAACTATAACCTGGCTGGTTATGGATGCTTCCATTTACTAGGGAAAACCAATCATTGCCCGTGGACCGTCGCATCATCTCCGACGATAGACTGCAGGTGCAAACGGAGAACCATGGGCGCCCCCATTTCAGCCAGAAAAATACCATTCGCATTCATTTCATGATTCCATGTTGTTATTCTTGTGTGCCTGCAGAGTATGCTCAGGTTGGGTTCGTGGCGGCCCTTATCTAGCAATAACCACACTTTCCTGCTTATACCTCCCCCCCTCCCGACATCCGAAATATCCAAAACATGGTATGCTATAACTGCTGTTTCACGACCATTCAGGCTCTGACATGTCAACCCAACATATGAATAATGCAGTCTCGCGAGTGCGACGTATCCGTTTACATTCGAATCAAGATTGAACAAGACGCGTGTATTCTGGCGGGGTATGCGACCTTCCATCTCCTGAAACGCCCACCGCCGCTATCTGGATAGCTTACCTCTCATTAAGTATATGTCACCACCCACCCCGAAATCTCACCAAAGAACGCCTCCTATATCCCTTTTTATTCTAAACTTCCTCAGTCCAACTTTCCCTGCCTACCTAGAATAGGCATGGCTGATCAGTACCTATAACCACCGCCACCCCATTGGCCCTGACCCCCGTATGGCGGGTAACCACCCTGGGGTGGTGGAGGACCCTGACCCCAGCCAGGAGGCGGTGCGCCATAGGTCGGCTGAGCCGGGTATCCTTGCGGCGGCATTCCGTAACCCTGAGAAGGTGGACCAGCGTAGCCCTGCGGCGGCGGCGCTCCATAGCCCTGTGGTGGCTGACCCGCGTATCCTTGTGGGGGGCCGCCTCCGTATTGGGCTGCTGGTGCTTGGCCCTGATAGCTGGACTCGCCTGAGTAGTAGGAGTCTGCTGCACCTCCACTAGATGGCTGTGCATCGGTCTTGTACCCGAAGCTACCAGGGGGCGAGTATTCGTGGGGGCATGCGAGGGCTCTGGTGAACTGGCACCCATGTAACCGACGCCACCGCCCTGACCGGCACCCATGGCGTCCAAGTCACGAGTCGCAACTTTACTCCAGAGCGAGTTGGTAGGTCTCCCGTGACCCCTGTTGCTATTCATGTCCCCGACACCTCCATCAAAGATGCCGCCACCGTGGGAATGGCCTCTATTGGCGTTGCCCTGCCCTTGTAGGATATGGTTCTTACCATCCTTGACGCTCTGAGATCCGAGTACGTGGTTCAGCTCATGGCGACGAGGATACTCGTCAGCCCACTTGCGTACGGTATGGAACATCTCGCGATGAATTTCCGTACGCTCGTCACGGAGAGCCGGATGGTGAAATGCCCTGGTCACATCATTGACGACCTCGTCGACAGGAACGCCAGGGTTCTCCCAAGCATACAAGATGCGCCTATCCATCCAATTAGTCACTCATCTATCACTGGGCACGATGAAAACTTACGGCACGGCATATTGCAGAACTGTAGCAGCAATTCTGCCAGCACAGGGGTTGAGAATGTTGGTGAAGTGATCCTTTGACAGCATTGAGTGAGTGGGGTCTGTGCAGTTGGGGTTTCTCCATGGCTCAAGCTGAGCGTTGGCACTTGTTGCGATGACACCGGACGATCCATCCTTCAGGACCTTGGTGACCTGGTTGATGATGGGTCGGATAAAGGGGGCGAGCAGGCCCAGGACAAAGGCAGTCAGTGTCTCGCTGATGTGCTCAAGCAGACTTTCCAAGCCGGGGATTTTGGCAATGCCCCTGTTGATAGACTTGACGATTTTGTCACGGAACTTCAGGATAGGGTAAATCTGACCAGCTACTCTGACGGGATCAAAGCTCTCGCTCATACCGGGAACCAAATTGGTGTTGCGTGTTCCATCACCTCCACCCCGAGTGGAAGCCATCTCGTTCTGCCTCTCCTGCTCGTCGGCCATCTTTTGCAGATCGCGGGCTTCAGAAGCGAAACCATTACCAATGACTGGAAGCTTGCTGACCAGCGAGACGAAACTGCTTGCGGTGCTGGGACCGCCAAATCCGCGAGAGCCATTGCCTCCCTCGCCCTTTGTAGCCATCTGGGCGTTTAGAAGCGCCGAGTTCATCTCATCGACTTCGGACTGCGTGAAATGGTCGTTTGCCTCACCCAGTACAGAGTGCAGGAAATCCACACCACCGAAGGTACCAGTAACGATGGGATATATGTGTTTGCCGTTGACATCGATCTGCGACGCGGTGCCGCAGTGGGGGAAGACCTCGTTGTGACCGAGCTCGCGGAGGGCCAGCTCACAGTAGTTGCTATGGGCCGAGAAGTCTTCCATGCAATGCAGCGATTGACCCAGGCACCTCAAGGCCTCGCAAAGATCGTCCTCGTTTCCCTTGCGAGATGAGCCGGAGGTGTACAGCCGTCCGTAATGAACGCTGCGGGCAATGCTGTTCCGGAGGTAACCGGCACTGGTTGCCCATCCACCAGATTCATTGGCGATGTAATTTTTCATGCCAGTGCGCATGTCAATTTCCGTTTCGACAGGCAGTACGGGACCGCGTAGACGCTTGTCGAACTCGCGAGCATCTTTGCCATCAGCATATCCAAGGGGGTTGTCGATGTGTTCCTCCGGACGGTAGACACCTAGGCGTTCTGAAGTGACCTCAAATTCCTCCGTCGCATAGCCATTTGCCAAGAAGGACAAAATCCAAACAAGAACTCGAATGGTTTCGGCATTGACGCCTTTCAAACTGCCTACATCGACGGCTTGAGAATAGTCTCGCAGCCAATTGCCAAAGTAGGTACGCTGAACCAGAAGCGTAGTCCATTTCTTGCCGTGAAGAAAGGCGACGGTCTTGAGCATATCTTCGATATCGCCATGACGCCAGTTGTGACCTTCGACCTGTGCGATCGAGGGGATGTTACCAGCTCCAAAAGCAGCCGCTTTACCTGGCATCACCACCAAAATGATGGCCAGGACCAGCAGCATACTGCCGAAGCCGAGCTGGGGGACGGCCATGGCTAACTAAGCTCGTGTTACACCTGTTTCCTTCGTTTCACGCTCGCTCGCTCGCTCACTTGTGTGCGCCCAAGAAGATCGACGCCAAGGGTCCAAGACTTTGTTCTTGTCTCAGTACGCAGTTGAGTGAATGGGGAAAAAGGGAATTTTGTTGATTGGAGGACTGGAATGTCAGATTGTTGCTTCGTCGAACCTTACCATCTATCTGTTGGGTGGCGGGGTAATTCCGAAAGTGAGATGATGAGTGAGGCGAGGCGATGTAAGCTAAGGTGGGGTTGCGTCTGGTACTGTAACGAGATCAGCTTCTAGCTTCGAGCTTCTGGAGGGGCAAGCTTGGATAAGACGATGACCTCATCTAGCTTTTGGAGGCCCGTCTTCTTTGCAACATCAACATACCTTACGTACTCGTATCGCCCAATCACACGAATGTCGCAGCCTCGTTAACTACCTAAAGATACGACGGATTACGAATCAGATATGCAGCAGGCTCCAACCAGGTTCGGGGCGAAGATCTATCCCGTGGCACACTTCCTGGATTGACGCAGCAAGGACCTGTTTTTTCCTGATTTGAACATGATATGCATCAGATGTTAGGCAACTCGCTAATCCTACTTAGTCCAAGCCTGGTCTCTTTTTTGGGGCCCATCTACCTAACCTTAGTCTCTAGTCAATCTGTACAAGGTACCTAAGGTTAGCAGAGAGCTGAAAGATACAGGGCGCCCTCCTAGGTACTCAGTTGTTAGTTGCGCCACCAAAACAATCAGACCAACCAAGCCACACATGCTGCGTGTTTTCATGCATTCTATGCATGCTACTTGCTACTGCAGGTCAGATATGCTGCATGCCAGAGAGTTACCAGTAAACCAATAAAACATCGCCTTCTCAAGTCACAAGACGTCCAGATGTTACTTCCTGGTCTTTGCACTGGCCCAACCGGCGACCCGCTTTGAAAGGTCGAAGGAGCATCATCTGAGGCTGCCACAACAAGTAAAGGAGTCAAAAAGGGCCAAGTCCATATATTCGAAGATGAAGGCGGATTAACTACCTATTTAAGTCCGAGAAGAGGTGCATAATACTCGACGCAAGAGGCAGGCCAGAACCAACGGAATGGCAACACGGCCCGAGGGCGTGGCAACTGTGATTCTTCTGGTAGCGCAGCCGATTCCCGGGCGGTGTTATTCGGCTACAGGCCCGGGCAAACCGAGACTTCCTTCACCCAGAAACTTCGGTCAAGGTCCGAGTCAGCTCGGTGACCCTGTCTCGCTACCTAGTTCTCCAGCTGCGCGGTCTCTATACCTACCGTATCCAGCATGTCATGCCTTGGTACCACCCTCGAAGATCCCGCTTACCCCTTTGTGACACAGACCGCAAACCCGCATACACATGTCACGAGCCACGCGCGTCCATTTTCTGGCATATCATTCGATGATTATATGCAGCAAGTAGTGAGCCGTGGCGTCAGCCCTATGCATGCGATGAGCCCGCCCAAAGGCATGATAACCTATTTCGGGCTCACCAAGTCGACCCCGTATTGGAATCGGGTCCGGTGTCCCGATATTTTCGGATCGCAAGGCATCAACGTCAACTTCCTAGTCACCGCCCTTCTGCTTCTAATATATGTGCGTCTTCTCGGACACTCAGCGCGCCATTGAGCCCAGAAAAGGCGGAAGCCAGCCCTTCCCTTTGTCGCTCTGGGCGACTTATTAGCAAAGGTACACGTGGCGGTGTCGCGACAGGAGCGCCCCTTTTACTCGTCAGACGTACGACATTACTGACAACACCCGGAGCGGCTGTTCTGTGTAAGCTTCCAGAATTACGACAGTTGTTCCAATCTTGCCCAATATAGACACCGTTCAAACCTTGCAGCATTTTGGTCTAACAATTAGGTGGTTGCATCGTCGCAACACCCTCCAAGAGCATAGGACAGCTCAACGCTACCTGGTGGTGGTCATGTCCTTGTATGTTGCGGCCTTTAATGCACACGCAGCATATAGGAAGAAAGCCTTACCACAACCATCAATATTCATGCAGGTAGGATCTCAACCTTGCCGATCAATATCCCCTTCCCCCTCAAACGCATCTCGCATGGTTTGAGTATTTCCGATCGAGCTGTGATTCGATCGTTGGTTGTGGGATTCGATAGGGGGGGCTGCGTCATACCCCCTGTCCATCGACCAAAGCGGAAGCTGGAAAGAAAAGGAGGAAGAGATATTGTATGCCGAGTATACTAATCACTTTCCAGATGTGACTAAGGAAAGCCCCAATACCACTAGCTAACCATGCATCGGTGCCAAAATGGGCTAACAGTTCTGCTCTAAAGTTCCTTGCCCCCCAGCCTTGAGACCCTGCGTCTTCGACCCTTGCATAGGAAGCAATAGGATTACTGAGGTTGCGCCGCGGGGAAACTTCTCCCTTCTCCCCTGATTTGACAATTTGGAGAACGAAAGGCTGTTACCATGGCCTCGGGTGGGAAACAAGCTTCTTGGGAGGGGTCGTACAATGCGGCCTTTCTCTAGACTGGCAATCAACACCGAGGGGGAACGACGTCCTTCGGAAACCGGTCGTCTCGTCTCGAGTGTGATGCATAATTACAATGCATAGTCACAATGATACCGCATGGTGGGGTTTCCGGCAGCCGGTTCGGCACATAGGAGTTAAGTAATCGAAAATTCATGCCGGTCAGTTACACAGCATCGGTTGATCGGAAAGACGTCAATACCGGATAGCTTCAAGGTAGAATTTGCCCAAGGATACTTACTAGGCCCCCGTAGCAAGGCCGGTACGGTACGTTGCAGCCCTGGAACGGGGGTGGCTGGCCCCCCTTTATATCCAAGATTGTAGTTTTCTACTAGTTTGAAGGAAACGAGCCAGATAAGTACCTAGGGAGGCAGACTGGTAGCCCAGCCCAGAGCTCTGTACACCAAATCGTGAAAAATATGCTTAATCAACTTCTTGTCGATTATAATAGAGATATGTGTGTTATGTAAGCAGTCCGACTACATACAAGAGCTTACATCCATCTATGACAGTAGTATTTTTATCTCTCATTATGGCATGTTTGATTTCCAGGAACCGAATGAAACGTAGTAACAGCAAATATGCTCGTTGCAGTCCCAAGCCTGCCTCATAGGCTGCACGTTACGAGTTGTAAAACAGGCCCTGTCTGCTCGGAACCAGTCCCATGCCTCTTCTGGGTACGAACATCCAAGAGGTATAGATAAACGGAGAGAGGCCTGGCCTGCTTGACTAGCTAGGTTCCATATCCATGGCGCTGGAAATAGATGGGGTGGTGTGTAAGCTCACTAGCAGCCCTGTAGGGGCTGAAGCAGCGAACGAAAGGCCTGGGCCCACCTCCTTTTCACGGAAAAAGGTCCTGGGTGAGATTTCGAGGTAAGTCTATTTATCGTTCGAGATATACTTATGCAGTCCAGTAATATAGGTAAGTACAGTCATGGCCGAGCCCGTAGGCTGACTACGAGGTGGTGTAGGAGCGGTGAGACTGCTTGGGTGGTTCGAGGACAGACAAGAGGCATGTATAAAAGGAGACTTCGGAGTCACAAACGCCAACAAACGAGAGACTTAGTGCATTATCCTCTATAAGAAACATCTTTGGCATCATATAATTAGATCACCCTTGAGTCATCAAGGGTCCCAAGTCTGTCGCAGCCCATTGGCATTGAATGTTAAGTTACCCAAGTCGATTTCTTGTCCATTTATCCTGCTTTCTGTTCAAGTTAGAGAACCGTAAACGAATCCTCTCTCAAACCATAAACTTAATCTCCTTTCACGAGACCTAAAGCCTTTACATACCTACCAAGTGAGATTCCGCTTCCGATATTGACGATCTTCCCAGTTCTTCTAGCTGACTTCGTTTGCCATGTAGCACACATACTGACTGCCAAGTCTTCTAACAACTCAAACATGCCTCTGACACTATGGAGAGACCTCTCACCGTTGGGACAGCCCCTTCGGTCACCCACCCCGGATGCCCCGCATGTCTTGGTCATCGGCGGCGGAGTAACCGGACTCGTCAACTCCTGGGTCTTGCTTGACCGCGGATACCGCGTCACTGTTTTGAGCTCGTAAGTCGGGAGGCCATCGCCCCATAGTTCCAAAGGGGGTATAACAAAGCTGACGATAATTATCTCTTGTGCAGCTCCTGGGCAAACAGCGAACAGCGTCTGACCTCGCAAATTGCCGGCGCGCTATGGGAATACCCCCCGGCTGTATGCGGATCTCACACTGACAAGATCTCACTTGCTCACTCGAAGCGCTGGTGCATGACGGCATATCACATTTGGGACGGGATCGCGTCCATCCCGGCATTGAGTGACGCCTCAGGGGTTCGCATGATGCCTTCGGACTTCTTCTTCCCTGTCCCCGTAGAAATAGATGCGGCGCAGCAACACAAGATGGTAGAGATCATGGCCAGTGGAGTCCGGGGTTTCTATCGCGGGGCCGACTTGATGACTGAGCGCGATGTCGATCCATTATACGGCGCAGTAGATGCCTACGAGGTGATCGCTCCAATCATTGACACGGACAAAGCTATGGACTGGCTCATGCAGCTCGTCGAATGCAAGGGCGCCAATCTAGTCACGGAAACCATCGGGGAGGACCTGCTGGATATCGAGTCACAGCTGCTCGAGCGCTTCGACGCAGACGTCATCATCAACTGCACTGGCCTACAAGGGCAGGTCCTGGCGGGCGACGCCAGTGTCTACCCAATCCGCGGCGGGCTGATTCGGGTCATCAACGATGGCTCGGATTTCCCGAAGGTTGAGGCAGCCCTGACCATCACCGCAGATGCCGTCCACGACTCCAATGAAATCATCTTCCTGGTACCGAGGAACGACAACATCCTGCTGATTGGCGGCATAGCGGAGCCGCATAAGTGGGACTTGGATCTGACGTTAGACAGCCCTATCATTCAGCGCATGCGCCGGAGGTGCGAGGCATTCTTACCCTGCCTCAAGAACGCCCAGGTCGACCCAGACTATCCGCTGGCCCAGGGTCTCCGGCCCTTCAGAGGCAACAACGTGAGGGTCGAGCGCGAGTTGCGCAACACAAGCAGCCGTATCGTCCATTCTTACGGCCAGGGCGGAGCAGGCTGGAGCCTGTCGTTTGGCTGTGCCCAGGACGTGGCCATGCTTGTGGACGAGGTGCTCTCAGGTCTGCCAGCGCGACCAATGAAGGAGATGCTCGGTGACCGCAGAGCAGCGGTGAAGCAGAGGTTCATGGCTGATTTGAGAGCGACGCTTTAGGCATGGTTCGGTTGCGTCCATCATCAAAGGCGGGCGGGTGTTGTGTCACGCCGGCGGGCCTGCCTCTTCCCAAGGCACAGATTAACCTGCATACTATGAAGTGTGCGTGTACGACTAGAGGTTCATCAAGGGGGTGGCTTCATATCGACGTACACTAGCGGGCCTCGAAATAAAAAAGCGTGTCCAATCTGATCTGCCGTTTTAGTGAGTTGTGGCTGGCTTTGCTTCTATGCCATTGGCCGTGTCGCCAGTGCGGCTCGCCCGCAACATTGAGAAAGTGAGTAACCGAAAGAGCTGACCACCATTGTTTGGTGTTAAGCTCCCATGGAGGTACGGTCGGATTTGCATACCATGCATGCGAACTCCGAGCCATAATACCCGGGTCGACCACATGGTCATGACAGTTTTATCAAAGTGAATGTGACCTGCCTACGCAAGCTCTCCGACTTAGGCGGAGTAAGCAGAGTGGTGTGTTGCGGTCGGTATGACGGGAACCTCGCAGCCTGTTGTGTCCACGTGTTTGGTATCACACCGCTGACCTGACGACAGCTACATATCATGGCAAACCCAACAGACAGGTATGCCGTTCAAGCATGAAGGATATATTTGGTAGTCAGACGCTGGGGAGTACGGGCTACGAGCATACACCCACCTCGATGTGATAGGATTCGGAACGCGTCCCCTAGAGACGGAAAGGAATATTTGAGCACAAGTCAGGTACCCACCGTTCGTGGCACGAAGCTGACTCGATAGTCGCAGTGATGCCCAGGCCCGTGGGGGGCCTGGGATCTGTCCTGTATCTGTCATCCCCCAATACAAGACGTGGGACTCAGCAACGCTATCGACTTTTTTGACGGGAAAGCGAGATTAATCACCTTACCGACGATGGACATTTCGGGAATTCGTTGCACCGGCTCGGACTCCTTGGCGCCAGACCAGGGGCAGTTTCCCAATTTCACACCGAAGGAGCCGCTTTCCAGGTGGGTCTGGGACACAGCTGGGTGCGGAAGCGGAAATGGCGAGCGTGACCGCGACTGAAACGGTAAAACCCACTGACTGCCGCGCGGGAGGAAACAGTGCAACCATGGGGACCCCGGAAAGTCCCGGCGTTGCAATTTGGAACGAGACAGGCCGCAGGTCACTTTGCTTCAGGGGACGGGGAATGCAAAAGGAAATCCCGATCCAGGTGATGCAGCGAAGAAGGTTATCAGAGGGCGCAGTTTCAGCCAGAGTGAGGGTTACTGACCGTGACGTAGATGCAGATGCATACGGTAGGTCACGGTGTGCAAAAAGAGCTCAAGGAAGTCGAAGATTCATCATATCATGTCTGTACATGCAAGTACGGTACAGAGTTCGTTTTGCGTGGGGGTTTTGGTGTCACATTGCCTCACCATGGACACATAGAGTTGACAGGCGATTGGAACAACCTTGAAATAGCCTGCGAGGTCTCACCACTTTCCTGCGTACCGTAACGCCTAACCGAGCTAACCCCTTAAATAAACAAACCCCTCGTAAAACAGCCTAATTAAGCCATTTTAACATATAATCGGCTTAATAATGTTATAATATATTAATTAGTTTTATAATAATAACACGCTTTAATTAATTAATTATAATTAAAATATATATTAATAATATAATACATTAGTCCATGCTTATTAGCGCCACGCTAGTATAGATTAAGCCCCGCTCTTATATTTATTTTAAGTCCTAATCTAGCTCTAGCTAGATCTACTCTTTTTCTTTTTTTTATCGTAAATTATATTATTTTAAATATTATTTATAGTTTTACTTTATTAAATCCTAATTTTATAACTATTTATAATTATTAATTATATCGCTTAATAAAATATTATTTTACTTTTAATTTTAAATAAACCGATATCGATTTCGTTATAACGTAAAAAGTAATAAACTTTAAATCGTATATTAAAAGCCTTAACGTATAATTATAAAAACCGAACTTAATTAATCTTTATTATAAATATTATAATATACGATAAAAATAATTATATTATTACGGTATATATTAAAAAACAGGTTTAATTTAATATTAATATTTAGAAAAAGCTTATTAGATTTCGTGTTCTTTACGATATTATTAATTTCGGTCGCCGTTCTTATAGATAACCTAGTATTAATAATCTCGAAAATAATTAGATTTTTAAAAACTTTAATAATAACCCGATTAATAAAAATACCGACCGAACTTATAAAGAGTTTAAATAATTATAAAAGGATACCCGTAAATTTTAATATATTATAAATATTAATAAATTAAATAACGATAACTTATAATTCTATTTTAATTAATATTTTAATATATATATATATAACGATAATAAGCCCGCCTTTCCCTTTTCCTTTTAAATTAATCCTAACGTGGTTTAATAACTTATTAAAAATAGCTTTATTATAATAAAGGAATTTAAAAATATATATAATAACCCGGAAAAGTTATTTTAAGAAATACGATTTATTATCGTAATTATTAATACCCGGATTATATAAATTATTAATTTATATTAATATATAGAATTATTCGATTCTTAATAGGAATCTATCGTTTTAAGTTAAGTATTTCGCCCGTTTAATTAAAGAACGAGTATATTAATTCGTCGAGGGCGATAATTTAATCGAAAATTAACGTAAAATAAATAATTTAAATTTAAAGATTATCTTTTTAAAGGATTATTTTTAAAAGATAGGTTAAAAACTCGGTTAATATTAGATTTAGATTTAGGAAAAGATATTTATTATCGAGGATTTTATAACCGATTTTATTAAAATTAACGTAAACGTTATTAACCTTTAGAAGGAATTATATAATATTAATACGGCCGTTATTTAACTTATATAATCTCGTTATATTAATATTTTTTAATCGTTATTAACGTCGGAGGTACCCGTTATAAAAAAAGCCGTAAAATCGAGATTAATAACTTTTATAATAATAAGGATAAGGATAAAATTCCTTTTAAAATTTAATTTTATTAAATTAAGGATATATATTTTAAAAATACCGATTATTTTATTATCGAATCTTAAGTATTTAATATCATCCGTAATTATATTAAAAGATCCGCCGCTTTAAAACTCCTACTTTTCTTTTATAATAATTATTTAAATTAAATGGAAATACCTAATAAATTCTGAAATTATTTATAAAATCGCTATTTCAATTATATTTCGCGCGAGAAAATTAAGAAGGAGTATAATTAATTAGAAATAATTTCTTTAATTAAATATTAAAAGTTCTTTTTGGATTTCGTCCGGTTAATTAAAAAAAAGGAATTTCCTTAAACTTCTTAAAAAAAGGTTTTCTATAATAAATTTATATTATAAATTATATTAATTACCTTTATTCAATATTTCGATAAACGCGTTAATTTTAATATATATATTAAATATTATTAATAAAATATTTAAAGTTATATTAATATTAATAAAAAGAAAAAATGTATTAAGAAAGTAATTACTTTTATTAACTTTAAAAATAATAAAAGCGATAAAAGTAATAAAAACTCCGGTTCTAAAGGTAATAGAAATAGTGGATTATTATTTAAATTAATCTTTACCTCAAGTTTAATTAAAATATATCCCCTATTTATTATTATTAAAAAGATTTAAAAGCTAGTTTAAAAGGGACGATATTTTAATTATTATTAAACCGATTATTAAAAAAGTAAATACCCTTTAAATTTTTATAACATTAATAAAAAGAAGCTTATCGATATTAATAAGATTTATTAATATTATAAAATCCATATTAATCTCCTTTTAAATAATTAAAAGTTTAATTAAACCCTGGCTGAATTTAATAAATTAAAAAATTAATTTTAGGGAATAAAAACTCCTTCTTAAAATAGGCGTTAATTAACGTTAAGGACGATTTAATAATAATATTATTTAATTTTTTATAGTAATTAATTAAAGGGTCTCTATTAACTTTTAAATACATTATAGGTAATAATAAATTATTATTATTTATAATTATAATATTAATTAATATAGGAATAATTAATTATTTATTTATTAATATAAAGTTTATAAATAAATAAATTAAACGATTAAAAACCCGGCGTAAAATTAAATTCCAGCCTTATAAAATTAAAAAGTTTAAAAACAAGTTTTCTTAATATATTAATATAATATTAATTATTAATATATATATTTATTACCGGAATATTAAATTAATCCTTTTAATAATAATTAATATAAATTATAATATAATTATTAAATAGAAATAGTTTAAAGAGTATAATATAATTATTTATCCAAATACTGGATATTTTAATTATTTAAATAATTAAACTTTAATTATAAATATTAATATCTTTATAAATAATTCCGGCGAATTACTTTATTACCTTTCCTTTTAAAAGGATACGAACGGCTAAGATAAAGCGTTTAACGTTTAAATTAAAAGGAGTAAATAAAAAAGGGATAGTTATTTCTTTTAAATAAAATTTTATTTTAAAAAAGGGGAGGAAGCCGGAACGAATATTAAAATTTTAACTCCGACCCTTAGAGACGTTAAAATCCTTTTATATATAATATATTAATTAAATATAAAATTAAATAAAATATAACGTAATTTCGATAATAGATTAAGGATTAAGGAATTATTTTATATTTATTTAATATCGAGCTTAAAATTATAAAGATTATATTATAATAAAGAAAATATATAAAGGCGATATTATTTATTATATAACTTTTTTAAATAATATAAATAACGAGTATTTAACTTTATAATTATCGGCGTTAACGGATTTTATAAATATATAAAAAAAGATAATTATTAAATTACCGCGGTAATTTTATATAGGATTAATTAATTTATTTAAAAAAAGTAAACCTTTTAAGATATTTCTTTATTAAAAGACGAAGATAAATTATATTATAAAATAGAAGAGATAGTTTTAAAGGTATATAAAAATTATTATTATATTTTTAATAGGGTTTAATCCGATAAATTAATTAAATATTACGATTTAATAAATTATAAAATTAAATTAAAGGAAGGAGTTAAACCGGATAATTTCGATTATAATTTATTTTATAAAATATTTTTAAAAAGTTAATTATAATTTAGAAATATATTATTAAAAACTTATAAAAAAGGTTTATTATATTTAATAATATATTATAAATTATATTAATATTAATAACTTTAAAAGGAGATAGTAGCCTTCGATTTTATATAGATTTTAGGAAATTAAACGTTATTATTAAAAAGGATCGGTACCCTTTCCTATTAATTAAGGAGATTTTTAATTAAATTTCTTAAATAAAGATTTATATAAAAATCGATATATATTAAATATTTTATAAAATTTACCTAAAGGAGATAGATAACGACCTTATAACGTTTAAAACTAAATATAAAGTATATAAATATCGGGTATTCCTATTTAAATTTATAAATAAATTATTAATTTTTTAAAAGTTTATAAACGATTTATTAAAGGAGTATTTTAATAATTTCTATTATATGTATATTAATAATATTTTAATTTATTTAGAAGATTTATTAAAATATAAAATATATATTCGGAAAATATTTTAAAAACTTTTAGAGGCTAGAATTTAAATAGATTTTAAAAAATATAAATTTAATATAATAAAAACGAAATACTTTAATTTTATTATTTAAATTAATAGTATCGCGGTTAATTTTAAAAAGGTTATCGCTATAAAGGATTAAATATAGTTTATAAATATTAAAATAATTTAATTATTTTTTAAATTTTATAATTTCTATTAGAAATTTATAAAGAATTATAATAATATAATTAAACTTTTAATCCTCTTTATTAAAGCCGATTAATTATAGGATTAAGGCCTTAATTAATAAAAGACGTTTAATCGTTTAAAAGTTATTTTATTAGAAACGCCCGTCCTTATTTATTTTAATTATAAAAAAAGATAAAATTAGAAATTAATTCGATTTTATAATAACCGGAGTGTTCTTATAGAAATAAAATAATAAGAATTAATATTTTATTGGATATTATTTTAAATCTCTTTAAAGCCCGGAATTAAATTATTTAATTTATAATAAAGAAATATTAATTATAATAAAAGGACTTTAATATTAGTAAACCGAATTTATAAGCCTTTAATATTTTAAGCCTTTTATAATTATTATTAATTATTATATTTTTAAATACTTTAATATTAAATAATATTTTAATTTTTAATAAATATATTAAATAGAGATCCTAATGTAATACTATTTTATAATTATTTATTAATTTAAAAAAGATAATATATTTATTAATACGTTATTTCGAAAGGCGGAGGAATTAAGAATTTTAAAAATTAAAAGAGAGAATAAGGTTTATTAAATAATTTTTAAATTTTTAAATTTTATATTAAATTTTAATTTTAAAATAAGAGATTAACCGGAGATTATATTATTAAATAATAATATTTTTTTATTAAACTTTTCTAAAATTTTATTAATTAATACGTTTTTAAAAATAAATCGATAAATAGTAGATTTTAAAGTTTTCTAAAGAAAGGTTTAATTAAAATATAAGGATTTTAAATTAATAAATAAATTACTTTTATATAAAGGAAGGTTAATAGTTTTAATAATTAATAATTTTAAAATAAGATTTATTAAAATATTTATTATTAAATTATTATTATATATTTAAAAATAAATAAAATAAAGAAATTAATTATTAAAGGTTATTAATAACCGGGTATAATAAATAATTATAATATTTTTATAATAAATTATATATATAAGCCTTTAAAGGTTTTAAAAATAAAAACCTTTAGGAAACTCTAGCCGCTTTTTATATTAAATTAATTATAATAGGATATTATTATAAACTTTAAAATTATAACTCTTTTAAATAAAGATATAGGATATAATATAATTATAATTATAATTAATTAATTAATAAAACGAAGTTAAATTATATTATATTATAAAAATATCGGTATAAAAAAAGTAATTAAAATATATTATTAAAGTTTATTTCGAGTTTATAAACTACTTTAAGTTATTATAAATAATAAAGGTATATAAATTTTTTTCTTATTTATAAATAAAATATATATAATTTTAAATATTAAATAAATATTTATTTTAATAGTTTATTATAATATAATAAGATAAATAGAAATTATAAACGAATATATAAATTAATAATTATAACCTTTCCTTTTTTATTATTAAAATAATTAAGTAAACGCTTTATTAATTTTAAATTATATTTAAATTATAATTCTTTATAAATCGTTAAGAAGAATAATACCCTTTAAAATAAAATAAGGTTTTAAATTATAAATTTATTTTAATTAAAAGAAAAGGATTAAAAACCTTTAAAGTTTACCTTTAAATAAGAAAATAAATTAGAAATAGGTATAATTAAATATTTAAATAATTAAAAAATATATTAAAATTATAAGATTCGTTTTTACCTCGATTTAAAACTATATAAGAGAATAAATAAATCGTTACCGGAAAGAGCCCGATTTTAACGTTAATAATTAAATATTTATTAAAAAGGTTATAAAATCTAAAATAAATTAATTAAATAATAAACTAGCGTTCCTATATACCCGATAATTATTTTAAATCTTCTTTTATAATAATTATATATATAAATTAAATATTTCTTATTTTTAATTAAATAATATTTATTATATTAACCGATTATTTAAGGATTCGGATAACCTTTTTTTTAAATAAGTTTTTAAATAACCGGACGTTAAGGTTATAAACCCCGATAATTTTAAATAATTAAAATATTAAATATTATAAATTAAGGTATTACGGATTTATTATAAAAAGCTTTAATATAAAGTTAATTAAATAGGATAGGAAAACGATAATATATAATATTTAGCTTTTAATTTTAAAAACTTTACGAATTAATTAAAAAAATATTATTATTAGAATTTAAACGAGGCCGGCCTCTCTATTAAATTAACCGAATAAAAATATATTATTAAAAAGGATTATTTTAACGATAATTACCCCGATAATAAAATATCTATATTAAAGGAAGTCCGGCGTTTAATATAAAGGAGAATTAAATAAATAATATAAATAGACCGATTAAAATTAAAGAAAATAAAATAATTAAAGGTTTATAAAAATTATAATAAAAGGATTTAATATAATAAAGTATAAAAAAATCTAATTATAATGTTATAAGAATTAAGGCTTTATAATTAAACGGTTAAATAAATACCCGAGGTTATCCTTATTTTAATTAAAAAGTACTTATATTTAAATCCTTATTAAAACTTTAATACGCCGCCTTTTTATAAAAAGGGGGGTAATAATATAATACGTTAATCCGTATTTATTAACGTTATATTAATACGGATTAAACCCCGCTCTTATATCTATTTTAAATCCTAATTTAACTCTAATTAAATCTGCTTTTTTTTCTCTTTTTTATCGTAAATTATATTATTTTAAGTGTTATTTATAGCTTTATTTTATTAGATCCTAATTCTATAATTATATTATATACTTTTAAAAATAGAATTCTTTATTTTTAATGCTATTTTATATATAAAAATACTTATTTTCTATTCTTATACCTTTTTAACCTTAATAAACTCTTTTTAAATCTCTTTAATCTATAATAAGTTATAAAATACTTTATTAAGGTTAAATTTAACTTATATTTTAATATTAAAATATAATAATTTTATTTATTATTTTAATAAATAATGTTTTTATTTTAATATAACTACTTTTATAATATTTCTATTAATTATATAACTAGCCTTTATAAATAAATTACGAATTAATTTATTAAACTTAACGTTATCCTATTTTATTATTAATAATATCTATTTTTAAAAATTTATAAACTTTATTAAAATTTCTTATACCTATAAAGATTTATTATTATTAAATTAAAGCTTTTTAATTAATAACGGCGGTTTAAATAACTTTAATTTATTATAAAATATTAACTTAAAACTTAAAAGATAAATACTTAATTAAACTTAATTAACATTAATATTATAAATTATAAAAGCTTTTATAAAAGCTCTATTATAATACTTAAGAAATATCTTTTTATAAATTAAAACCGATATTAATATATTAATAATATTCTTAACTTTTTATAAATAATTAATTTTAAAAGGGTTAAATATATTAATATTATAAAGTTAAAACTAATTAAATGTATATACCGGTAAATATAAAAAATATACGTTATTTATATAAGCCTTTTATATAAATTTCGGATTAATATAAGTTTTATAATTATTAAAGATAAATAAATATTACTTATTAGTATTATTTAACTTAATCTTTAATTAATATACCTCCTTTAACTATTATTAAGTAATAATAATATTACTTTAATTAATATTACTATTAATATATCCTTACTCTATTATATATTAATTAAATTATTAAATTTAAACGTTTTTATTAATATATATAATTATTAATATTAACCTTTTTCTAATAACTATTATAACTTTTAATATTATTACTTAATTAATTAATGTATTAATCTTTTAATATATTTTATTAATTTTTAATATATTAATAATATATAAATTCCTTCTTTTCCCTTTTTATATACCTACTTTCTTTATATTAATAATATTTTATACCGTCTTACGGAAGACGTTAATTTATTAATTATATTGTAAAAAAGAATTATATAAAACCTTTACCTTTTATTTAATAAATTAAGTAAATAAATATATAATTATAAATTAATTAATTATATAATAACCGATAAATAATTTAATTAATAATAATCTATTTAATTAAAGGATTACTCGTTAACCGCGATTCCGTTAACTCCCGTTTATCGGTACCGGCTTTTTTCCTTTTCGGTACGCTTAATTAATTCGCGATATTATCGTACCGGCGTTCGTTATATTAATATAAAAACTTTACGTCCTCCGGGATCTCTTTCCCGTTTTATATATATATAAATACGCTTTCTATTATTTAATATTCTTTATAAAACTTATTATCGTTATTTATATTAAATATAATATAAAGATTATATATATAAAGAGCTATATATTATAACGGTTTAAAAGGTTTATTATTATATATAATATTTAATATTTTAAAATCGAATTTATTTAAAGTAATTATAATTTCTATATTACGAAAGTAATTCTTTTTAAGAAATATAAATTTAATAATTATCGATATAATTACGTTAATTTTCTCGGAATTATTTAAAGCGTTCTTTATTAATATATATAATATAATATATATTAATAAATATTAAAACTTAAATAATTATATATATATTTAATAATATATAAAAGTATAATAGGATAATAACGGATATAAATATATATTTATATATAATAAAAAGGAGAAATATTATAAATCTTAAAGAACGTTTATTTTAAAATTTTATATTTATATATAAAAGCTTTTTTTAATAATTTATATAAAACCGGTATTTCCGTACTTTAACTTTAAAAACTTTATTATTTAAATATAAATAATTTCTAATAAATCTTAAATCTATATAACGCGAATAAGTAATTCCTTTCTCAATATTTAAATATAATATTATCGCGAAACTTAAATTTATTATAAATCCTATACCGTAAAGGATAATAAGGTAATAGTTAAGGTCGATAGCTATAGTAGAAAGGGGGCTTAATACTTACTATCTATTATTATTAGAGGCTTAATTTTTTTAATTTATTATTTAAAATACTTATTTATCTTAATACGGAATTACTATTAATTTATATAACCTTCTATTTATTTTTTATTACTTATATTAGCTATAATAAACTTAAAAAAATAATAAATAAATAAATAAATAACATTTTATAACTTAATTTATTTCTTATTAATAATCTATTTATAAGAATTATAAAAAGGATAAAATCGTTGAATTTAAATATATTAATTTAAATAAAATAATAAGCTTAATCGATTTTATTATAAACCTTAAAATAAAAATATATAAAAAAGCGAATTTATTTTATTTTAATTATTTTAATAGAGGACTTAATTTAAAGGATAAACTCGATAAATTTAAATATATATATTTTAATAAAAGCCTAGCCGGCGGCCTCTCTTTTTAATATTTAATTAATTAAAAATAATTCCTTATTCTTTATAAACTTTTATTAATTCTTATTCGCTTCCCTTTTACTTAAAACGCCCTTAACGCGATAACGGAATATAAAAAGTATTATATCGTAATTATAAACGGCCTTATAAAATCTAATACCTTAATTAAATATAGAAAATATATCGTTAATATATTATTTATATTCTATTTTTATATTATTAATTTCCGATTATATCGGTATAATAATTAATTTATTATAAATTTCTTATAACGTAGTTTACTATATACTCGGATATATTATATAATCGAATACTTTTCTTATATCTTATTATTTCTATATAAATTAATTTAATTATAATATTTTAAATTAAATTAATTTATTTATTATTCGATTTATTACTCGATTTTATATCCTTTTTATATATTTATATATTATAACCTATTTCGTTATAGATATTATAACGCTTTTTATTAACCGCCTTCCGTTTTAATAAACCCTTTATTTCGCTTTTATTAATTATTAAATATTTCCCTTTTATTTTTTTATTTTATAGCTTTTCAGATTTTTATATAATAAAGGCCTTTATAAATTATATATATACTTTTTTAACTCTTTAATATTTAAAAAGTATTAAATTAATCTTTTTTAATATATATATTTAATTATATATAAAGGTTATGTTACAAACTATTCTATTTATATCCTTTATTATTTAATTTATAATATTTAAAATAGGTATCGGGGAGTTTCTTTAATAAATAAAGACTTTATCTTTAATAAAAATAAATTATTTAATTATTTATTAAAGATTAAATAGTATTTAAAAGTTATAAGTATTAATTATCTTTAAACGGGATAAGCTAGGTATAAGCGTTTAAAGATATATATTTAATTTATTAATTACTTCCTTTAAATAATAAAGGATTAAGTTAAATATATTAAATTTAAATTTAATATTATTTTTTATAAAAATAATAAAATATATAGTTTTAAAAGTAATAAAGAATTTAAATTTCGTAATATAATTTATCGATACTTTAATAAATAGCTCAATTTATTTTAAATATATATATTTTAATATTAAATAAAGTATTATATTTAAAAGTTAAAGTAAATAAAAGGAATAAAGAGGTATATTAAATATAATAATATTGTTATTTTTATAATATTCCTCGAATTTATTTAAAATATAGCTTTTATAACCGTTTAAAATTAAGAAGCGATAGGAACCTTTTTTGTTATTTTTTTTATATATTTATTAAAATACCGGATTTTATTTAAGCCTATTTTATTATCGGTTTAGCTATTAGAAATTAATTTAATTACTTAATCGCCCGGTAAATTATATTCGTAAAATTAACTTATAAAATAATATTAATTTTAAATAATTAAAAATAGCGGAATATATTAATTCTATAAATTAATATATTTAATAGCCGTTAATTATTCCCGATTATTAAATTAGACCGATTTCGCTTTTTTATATCGATCGGCGTATATTATTATATATATTAACTCGATTGTATTTATTATAAAGTTAATTTTATCGAAATTCTATATATTTTCGTTTAAAATATTATATTTAACTTTAATATTTATAATTAATATAAATTAACCGGAAATAACATTTAAATCCTTATAAAGAGCCTTTTAATAATTATATCGACGGTTTATTCGAGGTTTAAAGTCTAAGTTATAATCGATAAAGCGTTTAATTTAATATTTATTAACACGTTTACTACCGTATAACGTTATAAGGAGATTAATTATATCTCTTATAATGTTAATATTAAAAGGTATCCCTTTAATATTTAAATTAATTATATAATTATAAAATACCTCTTCTTCTATTATATTTAATTTATATCGTTATTATTAGATTTTATATTAAAGTTTAATATTATAAAGTCGGTTATTTAATATAGTTTAAGGGATATTATATATTTTTATAATAATTCATTAACTAATTCGATTCGGACCTCCTTATATTGTTTAAATTATTAAAATGATATAATTTTCTTTTAATTAAATCGGTATCATAATTATAAAGATATTATATATTAAAATTTAATTAAGTAAGTTAAGAGGGAAAGTGTCCGATTATATAATATATTTAAATATATAATAAACCACGTTATCCTTTTTTAATATTATTATTATTATTAAAAATAACCTAATTTAATATTTTAATAAGGGTCTATTTATTTTAGGGGTTAGCTCGGTTAGCTAACACTTTCACTTACAATTGTCATGGGATGGGGCGAAAGAGCGATGCACACGTAGCGTATGTACGGAGCAGTAATACGGAGTAGTAGCGGAATAATACAATTCGGACATAACTAAGCTGGTTCGTCCCTTTGATGTCAACCTACGTCATATCAGACCATGCTTGGTAAGTAGGGATTTTAGTGTACCGTGCCAATGGTTCGTGAGGTAGAGAGAGTACTGTAGACGGCCTAGTTGTCCTGTCTGTCTTGTCCTTTGTCTCATATGCAATTCTGAGTGCACAGGGAACTCGACTGGATTATTAAACTACCGCCTGCCGCCCTGCCGCCAGCTACACAAATTGAGGGTGTTGTCTCGCTTACCAAGTGCTCAAAAGAACGTTTGGCGATGGGGTCTAGACTCTAGGTACCTCCTATAGGTAGCAACCAGTGACGACCCCCTAAGACCCTTAAGCTGGTCAGCCCAGATCAGCCGAACCAACCTGGATTGAACACTGGAAGCAGAGGCCCTCGGAAGGCGCCGGTGAATATTATTGATCAATAGTCTGGGGAGGCTGGAACCCCGCGTTTTTTTTGGGTTTTTTGTTTTTTGGATAATTTGTCTAAAGTTAACATTTGTCACGGAGACGATCGTCGACTTGTATGAATAGTCTCATGCGATGCTATCGTCTTTCCAGCTTGGCGTTGCTGTGTTGGTTTTAGAAGAGCGACCAAGAAAAGAGCGACGCCAGATCGGCACACAAACGCAGAAACGGGCGGTTTCAAGTCGAGACCATACCATGCCATCAAAAGACGACGATAGGGTGGTCCTGATTACCTTTTCCTGCTTTTTCTTTCTGTTGCCAATATCCTTTGGTCAACGCACCAATCCGGGACGATCGGTTACTAGGATCCCCTAAAGGCTCCCCTAAACGGATCACCGACGTAGGCTTAAAGAGGATTGGGCCGAACAAACTTAAAGCTACGCGCACGCGACAGTCGTGGGGAGTGGAGGTCGGAACTTGGAATGTCTGTTTTCCTCCGGGTTTTTTTGCTGATGTTATTTTCTTTCTTTTCCTGGTCTCGTGATCCCATTCCATTCCATCCGGGTTTGGTTGCCCAAGTACTTAATCTGATTAAAAGTACTTACAATATAATATCTGAGAAACCTTGGGTGCCCTTTGTCAAATTCAATCCATAACAATAACTTCGGTTACATGACGTCTGGTGCGCAGTGCACAGTGCACATACTCTGCGGCGCTCCAGGCTGCGGCCCACTCGAAAAAAATACCAACTCTCTCAGACGCTGGCTGCTGAGAGAGAGCCAAGCCAGCACTGTGAAAGAGCCCGTTTCTGGTTGGTTTTGGGGGACCCATAAAGGCCCTGCTGTAAGTTTTGGGAGACGTCAATACAGTGCTGGTTTGTCGGAGATTGCGGCCATACCACGCAAAAATCCAAAAACAGCAACCCCACGCCCCAGCCTACAGCCTTCCCCCTACCCTAGTCTCCTACAAATCTGGCTTTGGCCCAGATTAGTTTGACGACTTATTATTCCCTGCCTCAACCCTCGACAATATTTCTCCCATGCAATAAATGCTTGAGATCGGAGAAACGTCCCTGATCTGACTGGCTTTTTCCCTTCTAGTATATTTCAATCATACCACCCACGACACTTCTCAAGATGGACTTACTCAATTGTACCGTCACTCTGAGCTTTAGTGGCCATCTCTAGACTTCAGTTGTCCGAATATCTCGAACCATCTGTGTCTGTCGGAGATTGTCTCTACGCGCTCTCCCACCGTTCCGCATCTTGATTATAAACATCCCATCCAACACTTCGTTACAAGCTGATACGCCTCAACATGTCTGATACAACCGTCGTCCAACCTACCGACTGTGCCAAGGTACAGTCCATGGAAACCGTCATATCCCCAGATCGGCAAATCGCCATCGCTCCCATGGCTACCTCGCAAATTTGCAGCCAAGCAATCGATGCAAAGGAAGTGCCAGAAACACCAGACGTTTCTTTGAAGCAACAGAAGATCCTCAAGATCGCCAACCGGAATGTCACGTGCCAGGTACAAACGCAAACGCCCCTGGCCAACGAGTCTATAGGCCGTGCTTTGTCTTCCGCGGTCCCTCTGCCCTTGAATTTCGCCTGCGTCATTCCAGGAGTCTTCCGCAGCAGCTATCCGCAGGCGCAGGACTACGCCTACCTTAGCAAATTGAAGCTCAAGACCATTGTCACACTCGTGCAGAAAGATCTCCCAGAAGGCTTCCAGGAGTTCATCAACGGCAATGGCATCACCCACAAGGTCTTCGACATGGTGGGGACGAAAAAGGCCGAGATCCCCCTGGGCCTGATGCGATCGATCATTGAGATCATTGCGGACCGGAGATATCATCCCCTCCTGATCCATTGCAACCACGGAAAGCACCGAACTGGTTGCGTAGTGGGCGTGTATCGGAAATGGAGCGGCTGGGACACCGCTTCGGTTGTTGCCGAGTACCAGCAGTACGCGGCTCCCAAGGCACGCGAGTCTGACGTCAAGTACTTGAACGAGTTCAAACTCACAAGTCTGAAGCACGTTATGGGCAACAAGCGCCCTCATGGGATCAGGAAGTCCAGCTTTCTTACGATGGTTGCGGCAATTAGCCTCGTGGTCTGGGTCCTGACCCTGTATTGTTCCTCCCACACACAATCATCGTTGTGAGACGTGGGAGTTGAACTCTAGAGAGTTGAAGGAGTTGCGGGCATATACCGAAGGTGTCTGTATATATATACATGGGTGAGGGCAACTGAGGTGAGGCTAGAACAGGCGCGAAACCAGAGCTGGTTGTATCAACATGTGGCGTCATGGTGCAAGACGACTGCTTGGGGACGATACATATACGGGACAGCATTATACAGAATTCGGCATGGAGACGACTCAAGTGCTGAAATGTCTCCCCGGCGTTATGGATTTGCTTTTACAGGAAAGGATTATTGCCCAGGCTACAGACATAAAATTCCTTGATTCTTTTTTTTCTCGAGATAGTCACGAGAACTGCTCTATATAATCAATACTGTTAAAAATGACTTACATGGGATGATACGTGAACGAGTGTTTTCTTCATTCTCCATCATTACTCTATGTGAGCAACATCCACATTGAAATATATATTTCGAGTAGCCCAATTCTTGTGGGTGATGTATGCTGAGCTACGCAAGCTGGTGAGGTTACTCGACTAGAGTCATTATATTGGTCTTCAACTCGCTTGACAGTCCAAAGCCTTAATAGACAATCGTACCCCTTGAACCCCCTAAGCCTCCGCCCCTGGTACAAATCTCGCGGCTTCCCGCCTCGGATGACTCAACAACACAGGTAAGTGCCATAAGAAACCACTTTTGCCCCTCCCCTCTCTCAACCCCACCGGGGGTTGTTCTTCCTGTCCTCGTCCTCGGCGCGGCGGTCCGCCGTCGCGTACACCCAGCCGCAGCCGGCGACGTTGGCGAGCCCAAGAAGGACGGCGGTACCGCGGACGGCGCCGCGGACGCCGAAGCGCTTGAAGAAGGAGGCCGAGCTCCGGCGCAAGGCCAGCAGGGCGTAGGTGCCGCTCGCGGCCGCCGTGAGGCCGGCGCTGTCCTTCTTGAACCCTTGCAGGTTGATGTAGCTCGAGAAGAGCAGGACGGGCACGAAGAGCATGGGGGCCTTTTGCAGGGGGCGGAAGTGCAGGGCCGTGATGAGAGTGGCCAGGCCCGTGGGGGCCATGGAATGGGCTGGGGGGTTGCATGTCAGTTGGGTTCTTCTGTGAAGGAGAGGGGGGAGGAGTTTGAGATGACTTACTGCCCCAGGCGGAGAGGGTGGATAGGGCGGTCGTCTTGGAGGGTTCGGTTGCCATGGTGGGCTGTTGTTGTGAGCTGGACACCGAAATTCGAATATGAATATCGAAGCCACAAGACCAGTGACGAGTTAGGAGGCTATAGGACGAATGCACGGTGTTTTTTGAAGTGCCCTCTTTCTTTGCTGGTCGTTTGGTTTGTTAAGGTGTTGACTTGAATTATAAGATTGTCGTGTTGGTCATTGAGTTATCATCGTCCAATTCGCTAACAAGACTTGGCTGGGTCTCTTCAAGTGAGCACTGAAGCGATGCTGGATAAAATCATCGTCATAGCAAGCTTCAAAAAGTACGTACCGAATCTGCAGCTAGTTGCCCCCCATGTTCTCCAGCACTCGCCACAAGCCACACGACCATCGCCTTGAGTCGCGCGCTGGAAAAGCCACTTTGCACTTATCACTGAATGGCAGGAACTGTCCCCGTGGTGTTGTGCAAGCAACCGTGCCACGGGATGGGGGGCATCTAGACGAGACGGTCACCGTAACTAACACCGTATCTAAAACTTGGAATGCCCCGACACCGTGTCTAGATCCAGACACCGTCTCTCTAATCATTGTATGCAATTCACTACCAAAAGTGGTCTTGATAGCTACCTACATGATTAACCAGACTAGGTAACCATCTCCAGCGCCCTAAAGACGGCTACCAGCTGTAGTGACGGTCTTCGCAGCTATCTTCACTACAACAATATCCGTACAAAACGGTAAATAAACCAGCTAACCCATACCACCATACAAGGGTAGTGCGTCTCTGACCAGATATCGACTCCATTCAATATTCTCTGTACTTCTGAGCCTTGCCAGAAATCCACCACCGCCCATCTCATCCTATTCTTTCTATTACTACTATTCTGAAGCGTATCTGTCCTTCATTCGGAACATCGATCAACAAAAGAGCCAGTCGTCCATTCACTATATACGACGCAATCAGCAGCCCACTATAAAACCGCATTTGGCGATCCATCATCAGGACCACGCCATATAAACCACCACACCACACACTGCGATCGAACACGAGGCCGATATAAACCGCGGCAATGCCCAGCGCAACCGCATCAGGCGCCGACGCGGGCGGCGCGAACGGCTCGGCCAAGCACCGGGAGCACAACCAAGGCAACCAGGAGCGCAAGTACACAGTGGAACAAAAGGCGGCGGTGCTGCGGATCCGGAGGTGTCAACCGACGGCCTTTTACGACATCCTGGGCATTGAGACGGTTAAGACGACATGCAGCGAGGCCGACATCAAGAAGGCCTACCGCAAACAGTCGCTGCTGACCCACCCGGACAAGAACGGCCATGAGCACGCCGACGAGGCCTTCAAGATGGTCAGCCGCGCCTTCGGCGTGCTGGGCGACAAGGAAAAGCGCGAGAAATTCGATCGCTACGGCACCGATCCCGACTCACGCTTCGAGAGCGCCCGTGCCCAAGCGGGTAATCCATTTAGTGGCTTTGGTGGAAGGGCAGCGAGCGGGGGCGGTGGTGGCCCCGGCCCGGGTTTCGGTGGTGGTAATATGTGGGAGGAGGAGATGAGCCCAGAAGAAATGTTCCAGCGCTTCTTTGGCGGCGGTTTCGGCGGTGGCTTTGGGGGCCCGTTTGGCGGTAAGACTTTTACACTGGCAACTAAGATATTGCAACTGCACTACGGATGACAGAAGACTGACAAAGAGACGTACGCAACAGGCTTCGACACGGGACCGCAGTTTGTCTTCAACCTCGGCGGGAATAGAGGGTTTCGTGTACATCAAATGGGCGGCGGCCAGCCTCGCCGGCGGCCGCGCGAAGCGGCGCCCGGGCCGCAGCGGGAGACGACGGGTTGGGACACGCTGGTGTCGCTGCTACCCATCATCTTCCTGTTCCTGTTCCCGCTGCTGACGTCCATCTTCTCGGGCGACGAGGCGCGGTCGAACATTCCGGCCATGCGGTTCGAGACGGGCGAGCCGCCCCTGACGCACCACCGCCGAACACCCAAGTACCACGTCGACTACTACATCAACCCGGCCGAGGTGGCCGGGTGGAACGACCACCAGTTCAAGCAGCTCGACCGGCAGGCCGAGGTCCAGTTCACCAACGAGCTGCGCTACAAGTGCGACGCCGAGCTGCGTACGCGCAAGGAACTCTACGACAACGCCCAGGGCTGGTTCACCCCGGACCCGGACAAGATGCGCGTCGCCAAGGCATTCGAGACGCACAGCTGTAAGAGGCTGCAGAAGATGGGCATCTCGAGGTGACCTCCCTCCTGGGATGTGATGGCGTATTAATCCTCTCGATGGCGAAAACGATCCCCTCGATGACGAAAGCACTGTTCCCTGTAAATTGCTGCCGTACTGTACGGACCAGGGATGAATCGGTGTTATTGGCGTAATGCTGTCCTACTAGTCGGTTAATTATATGAGCATTTCATCGCACTGGAGATAACAGCGTGAGCATTTGGGGGGGGGTCATTTTAATGATGCGATGCGATGCGATGCCTGGTGTTGAGTGTACTGTATATTGCAAGTACGGCAAACTAAGCCCTTTTCTTCGGCCAGTATAAGAATGACAAAGCGATGAAATTCAGTTGACAAGCAAGTATACAAAACTCGAAGTATTTTCAGTGTTGGGTTATGCATGCCGGTTTTATTCAAGTCTAATGGCGTCTTTCAAGGCATATTAATTGCCAATACAGGAAGCTACCAAACCCGTACCATATTGCCCCGTATGCAACTACTTGGCAACGCTACTACAGCAAAGAGTACTTTATCTCCGACCCCTCCTAGGATCGAGAGCCTCGTTGCGCCGGTAGTCCCTGATTTCCTTAGTACCCAAGCTTCCGAGCCCGCCTTCGCTCCGTCTCTCCCAGCCGCCGAGGCGGACGACGAGACAAGTTGAATTGTCGCCGTTGCTCGTGACCTCGTTAGCGTAGTTCACCACGTCGGTGGCGCCCTCCTCGGGCGTCTTGGCCTCCTTCACAATGTCCACAATCTCCTGGTCGCTCAGGGTGCCCGAAATGCCGTCCGACATGAGCACGATGAAGCTGTACTGTGCTTGGCCGATCTCGGTTCTGGTGATCTCGGGTTCGGCCGACACGCCCAGGCGCTTGGACTGCATGTCGCCGAACGCGCGCGAGTTCGCCAGCCCCTGAATGCGCTCCTCGCCAAAGGAGTCGGTAATGAAAGAAGCAGTGTAGCGGCGTAGACGTTGGGCTTCGCTTGGCGAGCTGGGGTGGTGATCACTAGTCAGGGGCTTCGCCAGGCCTGTCGAGGTCTCGCAAAGCAAGATGCGTGTGTCTCCTACATGGGCAACAATCAAGGTGCTAGTAGCCGCCGGATGCCAGAACGGCGCAGGTGTTGGGGTGGAAATCAGAGCAATAGAAGCAGTAGAGCCTCCTTTGAATCGGTTCCCACCTCCGATCCCGTGACCTGAAGGGGGCGCGTGGTGGGGTGCTCCCAGGATTTCGTCATTGTTAACGGCGGCATCCGAAACATACGGGTCATCAGGATCCGGTTTACGAGCTTGGGCTCTGATGAAGTCCAGATCGGCCCGGAGAAAGGCATACGTCAAGACAGCTTCTATCGTGACGGGCGGTTCAGGGGTATCTGGCTCTCGCCGCAACCCGAAATGGGGCGGGTTGAAGCGTCGAAAGTAGCCACCGATCGCCTCCTTGTACTCTTGCACAAGGGATTTTTGCAATCTGAGCGCCTTCGACTCGTTACCCCCGGCAGGTTCCGGCTTGGAGCCAGCCATGGCGTCGGCGTTGTCAACCTCCTTAATGGCGCCATCCTTGTCTGCCTTGGGTATATCAGCCTCATTCTTAACTTCTTGAGGACCCTTCATGTCCACACTACCCAGTTGCTTGGCCCCGCCGGCATCTTTATCTCCCATCATAGGAGTAGGAACTAATTGGGGTTCTTTGGTTTTTCTGTTGGCCTTGAGGCTACTTTTGAGCTCAAACTCGCTGGCTGCCTCCTCAATGTAGCCATGCAGCTCTTCCCGAAGGAAATCACTGCACTGGTTGCCGCCATGGCCATCAAAAACGGCAAAGTAAAAAATTTGGGGATCACCAAATGTACTGTCTGCCGGGGTTGCCTCTCCGCTTTTGTTCATGGCACTTCGAACCAGGCTGATCGGTGTACGCTTCGCAAAGGATGGCATGTCTATGGTCCCCGCCTGGTTTGTGTCTTCGTTGTGTGGCCGCTGACCGCGGGACTCGGCGACTCCGAAGTGATGCTTAGCACTGCGTAACGGTATCCGTACTACGGTGAGGTCGCGGTTTGCTGACACGTTGGGCGGCGCAGCCGCTGGGGCAGGCGACGACCCTGGGGTGGGCACATAGCGCGTCGCAGCGGATCGGGGTAGCCTGTGGTGCGGACCGGATATACGCGAATCTGGGTGTAGAGATGAAGAGGGAAGGTGTGTTACAAAGTAATTATGGAAGCCGCGTCGAACGGCTTGCGCCTGTGCAGTCGAGACAGAGTCTTGGGGCGGCTCCTCGGGAGCTCCAGGCTCAGCAGCAGAGGTGTCATTGAGCTTTCGCGTGACTGAGAGGCAACGCGACGGGGTACGACGCAAGCATTTAGCGGGTTGCGATGTGTGTAGCGCCGGCGCTCTGCGTGATTGAGCTTCGACATAGTTGGCGATGAAGCCTATTACAAGTGGCAGGTCAGCACACGAGGCCCTGGTAGCTCATGTAGAACAGGTCTGGTCAGGCCATGGCATGGGCAACTTACCATAGGAATCCTTTAACGACCATCGTTTCGAGGACCGCGGGCGAAAGGACATTGTAAACTTAGGGCACCACGTGGGTTAAGAGTTTCTAGCGAAACACTATCGCGACTATAGCAGGGCGTAATCGGTGCGTATCCTTTCCATCAAGGATGCGACACGGCCGTTGGGGGAGGCTTCGATGCGGTAATTCAAGGCCAGATCCGAATGCACCTGCAGTGTTCAACCTTAAGGCAATGTGGGTAACGGAAGCCAGACTGCTAGTCGAGGCCAAGTTCTTGCTGGATCTTGATCAGCTTTTTTTGTGGCCGGAGGAACCAGAATTGAGGCCAAAGTCGGAGGGAATCGAGCGAGGGGTTTCGTGGGATCGTCAATGTTCCTGTTTGGTGTCCGTTGGGAGTTTAGTTGGGAATTGAGGCGTTACCCTACAAAATAGTAATGTTGGGAGAGAAGTGGTGGTTTCCAGCGATGCTGATTTGCACTAGGTACCTAGGTTACACGGGGACGACTACCTCCGGTTCATATAGTACATTTGTAGTAGCTCAAGCTGGCTTTGTGACCTCCTGCGTACGGAGGAATATATCCACTGGGCCCACAACCAAAGGCTCGAAACTTGGGGTCAGAACAGCCCATAATCATAACGCCGGAGGATCAAGTGACATCAACCGGGATAGACTCGTGCATATTCTTGAAAGTCACCTCCACTCGCCATTACATAATTGCCGTCTCAGGCATTGACTTCAGTGTCGTAGTGGTAACAATAGCCAGAAGCTTGGACGCGCCTTGGTTGCCCCGAAGTGCCATTGACTGGAAAGATTTGTGCTGGACTAACCAGATCTAAGAAAAGCTACTACTGATACATGCTGCCGCTGCCTGCATGATACACGAATAAAATAACCAAGTGCATGCACAATGAGACATTGGGACAGACGCTGAAAGTGTCACAACACAATTTCGTGGTCGACAGACAGGTATCTACATGTAGATAAACGATTGGAGGTTTTGGTAGTTAAAACCGGTTGGTCTGGTGGTTGTCCTATTAATGATAGCCCCAGGCCAACTCCATCCTTGCCGTTGCAACCGATGACGCGGGGTTTCAAGTAGCAAAGCTACAGTACGGACAGCACTTACCTAATCCACCAGGCCGATTTCCGTGGTGCTTGCCGGCCAAGTAGCCAGCCTGCCAGCGTGGTTCACAAACATCGATTTAATTTGGTTAGATCGAATTGCATGAGTCTATTTGGTGATAGTGATTGTAGATATGGCGCAAAGTGGTACTTTAATATAGATTTCCTCGTCCTAATGTGAGATCGGACCTGAGCAACTGTAACTGGGCTGACCAGAAGGGCTGACTGGTCACTGCTGTGCGGCTTACAGAGAGTTGGGAAGTTACGTACTACCAACGCCCGCTTCCCTTTTATTTCCAGCAACGGCTGTTTCGCCCAGACCTCGATTCACCTTAGACGAGTCAAAATATTTGACACAAAGCTAGCGTCACCACCGTCACCCACATCTTTGATCGATCTTCGTCCAAGTTCTGGCCCCAAAAGCAACCAAGGACAACCTGCTTGCTGCACCCGGGAGCGGCACACGTGCACGCCCTACCCTCCACCAACCCAGCCCAACCTTGCCAACCCCGGTGGTTGTCGTTGATAACTCGGTAAACCTCACTTGGCTAGCAATCCAGACTCCACTTTCCCTACCCTGAATCTGAATATCTTTGCGCACCCCCGTCACCTAGACGCTTATTCACCACATAACTATCGGTCATGTCCATCTCCAACGTGGGCTCGATTGTTCTACAGGTTGTAGTGTTCGTGACAACTCTGGTCAACTTCCAATCCGCACTGGCACATGTGGAACCCGTCGCTCTCATCGGCCTCTACATCGTCTCCCGCCTTTTTGCTCGGGGGCCCGACGACTTTTGTGTATCAGGATGCCTCGACGGTTGAACCTAAACGTCGAGGCTGCTGCCAATGGCTACATAACGCCGCACGAGGAACACTTCGTGTCGGGAGCCTCCCCTCTCGAGTCAGGTTTGCAAGAGAGGCGCATCTTGAACTTAAATCAGTACCAAGCTCCCAACCCGGCGAGTCTGGCCAAGATGCTCTCCAATGCGCAGAAGCAAGGCGGCCAGTCTACCAAAGTTGGCTTACGAGACCGTATATGCTGCCATCAATGGAACTGGTTCACCATGGTAGGACATTCCTCATTAAGTAGATTCTTATTCATATCGAGTTATACGTATGCTAACAGCCTATCAGACTATGGTAAGCTAGGATAACAAAGTTTCCAATGCCTACCTATTCTCATATCATTATAGGCAACAGGAGGCGTGGCGAATGTTATACATACCTGTAAGGAGACCCAAAGGCTCTATAGACGCTCTAAATTTAACTGATATGCAGTACCTTATGATGCAGAGTGGCTTCATTATGTCGGTCTCGCTTTCATGATGATCAACATATGTTTCTTCCTGGGGAACTGCGCACTCGCTATTATGAGGTTCACTTTCTCACCGGGCGCCTTCATACATTCCTTCACAGATCAGATGGAATGCCTCTTTATTCCAGCTGTGGTAGGCATCCCATTCTCCCCTCGTGTGATCTAGAGCCTTTAGCTTACGGTGTTAGGTTGTTTCGTAAGTACTTATATTACGTACGAGTTGAGCGTCCCTCTAACGTACTTTGGCAAGGGCGGGCATCATTTTAATCAACATCTGCGAATATGGGGTTCCATACACCGGCCCCTGGCTCCAGCATCTTGTCGAAGTGCTCTTCTGGATCTACATCACTGTGAGCGTGACAGCTAGCTGCGGAATGTATTTGATACTCTGGTCAACACAGTCAGTCATCTCGGTCTTTGAGCTTTGTGAATACGTCAGTCTCTGGCTACTAACTCGCCCTTAGGATCTTCCCCATACACACGATGACTCCGGTATGGGTATTTCCGGCCTACCCCCTACTTCTGGCCGCACCTTTTGCTACCAACCTCATCGCTGGCGTGACCGAGCAAGATTTGGACATGACCATCCATAGAGTGGCCATTGCCCTGTGTGCTCTGACAGTTCAGGGGACCGGGTTTCTTATAAGTTTCATGGTGTGCGCCGCCTTTTTGTACCGTCTGATGACGCAAAAGCTGCCGCAAGACATGCAACGACCTGGTGTGTTCATATCGATTGGTCCAGCCGGGTTTACGTGCGCCGGTCTCGTTGTCCTGGGAAGACAGGTCGACATCATTTTGCCACAGGACATGGACGGGCGTATTTACGCAGTCTATAGTCTGAAGGTCCTGTCAATCGTGGTGGGACTCTGGCTCTGGGGTTTGAGCAAGTGGTTTTTCATTGTATCAGTCGGGTCGCTTCACAAATACCTGCGCAAAGAGCATACTATGCCTTTCCAGATGACATGGTGGAGTTTTGTCTTTCCCAATACGGCCTTGGTCACAGCAACATCAGCGTTATCCAAAGCGTTCGACAACACAGGGCTGAAGATTTACAGCTGTGTCATGGCAGCGGCTCTTATTTTTGTGTGGGGTCTGGTTCTCATTAGAATGATGAAGGCACTGTGGCATCACGAGGTGCTCTGGCCGAAAGAGATAGAGAGCGATTGAAGAGGCCGGCGAATTAGACTACAGTATAGATCCCAGGTCGTTATTCAGCGAAATCTAACATGGCTTTGTTTCGTACGGTCCCCCCTGACTGCGCTTCTTTGATACAAAACTCCTGCTGGGCTCCCATATTAATACGGCCCAACGATGTTCTATACCATGACCATGACGCGATTGTGGGGCTAAACGCAACTTTATTCCAACCCTGGAAACCCATCCGCCCTTCTATATTCGTCGAAGACGATCGGGAACAGCAAATGCCGCAAGACTAGGCTCAACATGGCTTTGACTTGACACATACACTCTCTATCTCTTTGACTAAGTAATCGTTCACATTTTACTTGTTTCGAATAATTATGGAGGTTGAGGGAATTGCTATTGCTACCAAATACGTTATAATGAATGCAACGAGTGAACGATGACTGCTGCGTCGCTCCCGTGCCATGAGCCGGGCCTCGAGGACCTCCTCGTCCTCGCCGCCTTCCTCCTGGCCCTGAACCTCGTCAACGCCGTCTTGGACCGGACACTCTATTGCGCCCTCGTCGGCCAGGTCTTCGTCGGCGTCGCGTGGGGCACGCCCGGCGCTGGCTTTCGGCGCCCCTTGAGCGCGCCGTCGTGCAGCTGGGCTACCTGGGCCTCGTCCTACTCGTCTTCGAGGGCGGCGCGTCCAGTTCGCTCCCAACGATGCGCGCGAACCTCGCGCTCGCGTCCGGGCTCGCGCTGACGGGCGTCGCGGCGCCCATGGGGCTTTCCTTTCTGTTGGGGCCGATCGCGGGGGCGAGCCCGCTGCAGGCGTTCGCGGCGGGGGCGGCGCTGTGCTCGACTAGTATCGGGACCACGTTTACGGTGCTGAGCACGAGCGGACTGGCCTCGACGCGGTTGGGCAGCGTGCTTAGCACGGCGGCTATGATGGACGATATGGTCGGGCTCGTCATGGTGCAGATCATGTCGGCTGGTCTTGGCGGCGGCGGCGGCGAGACTGGCGATATCGCGCCTGCGATTGTGGTCAGACCGGTGCTCGTCTCCATCGCGTTCGCGGTCGTGATCCCGCTGGCCTGTCGGTTCGTGCTGCGTCCCTTGATGGCGTACGTGTGGAGGAAAAAGGCCGTGTCCGCGGTGAACCGCTCAGAGCAGGAGCAGTCCCCGATACTTTCACGCGTGATTCAGGCAGGGCAGAGCGCCTTCCTAGTGCAAACGGGGGTCCTGCTCGGGCTCGTGGCGGCCGCGGGCTACGCGGGCGCCTCGGTGCTGCTAGCAGCCTACCTTGCAGGTATTGTGGCGAGCTGGTGGCGTGACGAGCGTGCTGCTTTGCTCGCCAGTTCGGCCGGCTCGCAGTCGCCTACAGGATCGGCGGCCCCGGCGACAGAGTCTAGTAATATTATCCGGGACATGTATTCTACATACTACGGCGACTCGGTCGAGCGCATTTTGAAGCCTTTCTTCTTCGTACGTGCAATCTTACTTCTTCCCCTCTTCCCCGTTAACCTACGGCAACCTCTTCCCTACGTGGTTTTGTGACCTGGGCTTACAGCGAACACTTAACAGGCATCGATCGGGTTCTCCATCCCCATTAGCCGCATGTTCAGCGGCCCGGTGGTGTGGCGCGGCATCATCTACGCGATACTGATGGTCTTGGCCAAGACCCTGTGCGGCGTCTGGCTCGTTCGGTTCCCCGTCTCCGCCCGCAGTCTGTTTGGGGACATGCGCTCGTCGATATTTCGTACCGCCCGCATTCTCATACAAAGCGTCAAACCGGGGGAGCTGGTCCATCAGAGACAGCAGAAGCAGGACGAGGGCGGAAAGTCGCGCGTGAAGGAGGACCAGGAACCGTCCGTTGAGCCGACCATGCCTGGTGGCCAGGCAAACGAAGGAAGTCATCAGCATACCGCAGCAGCAGCAACTCCAAGACCAGCCCCGCAAGCCAAGAAGTCTAGTCGCCAGCCGAGAAAGCCTCCGTCGCTCTACCCTGCGGGCATCGTATCCTGCGCCATGGTCGCGAGGGGCGAAATCGGCTTCCTCATCTCCTCGGTGGCCGAGACCAAGGGGATATTTCGGAGTTCGTCGAGTCCCACCAACGCCTCGTCGACCCCTGGAGGAGAGGAGGAGGCATCCGAGCTCTTTTTGATAATCACATGGGCTATTGTCCTGTGCACGATCCTCGGGCCCCTCTGTGTCGGGCTTTTGGTAAGGAGGGTCAAGAGGCTGGAGGGCCGCCACGGCGCTCCGGGCCAGGTTGGAGGAGATAGCAAGAATGTGCTGGGGGTCTGGGGTGTCACTTGAGCGTAGCGTAGAGCATTGCATATATATAAATCATCGATGATGCCACCACTGCATTGTTACTGGTGGGATCAGATATTTGCTTTGCATGAGTTCTGTGCGAAATGGCATGCGTGCGCTGCAAGATGTAGTATACCTAGACCATAACACATGGAAAGCCAGGCATGCTTGCAAACAGAGATTGGATCAGAGCGGGAGATTGGGATATTTATCAGATCGGATGTAAACGAGTCCGTTATGGGGAGAATCTCTCCAATAGAACACTCGATAAATCCAGATCCCGAGGATGTACTATGGGGTGAGCTCGGAGCATCGAGAAAAACATGAAATCTCTTCGCAGGTCGAAGGACGTACGTGCGTACGACACAGAGAACCTGCACGCTCCTACCTCCCCTAATGCAATTATTAAGCTTAAATCAAACTTGACGATCAAGCTACTACGACAGTGGTATTTATTATTTAGATCAATATGTTACGACCGGCGGTAAGAGGCATAGATCCTTGAGAGCCAGAAGGCGTCCCTCTCATGCTTCCATAACGGCGTAGTTATATATGCTCTAGGGCACAAGATAGAGGATAGACTCGATTGGCAGCAGAGGAAGCGCGAGGTTAGTCGCGATCCTTGCTCAAGCTCACCTACAATAAAGTGTGCTCAGTACAATTTAATTAATGAAAGAAGAAAGAAAAATCCCAAAATTCTGGACGCCAAAGCTTGGTTTTGATGAGCCAGAAGCTGGGCCGGCTAAATGTCGGAGCGGGTGGGGACCCTTCTCGGGATTGGCTCCTGTCCAATGGCATTGTACAGCAACATGTACTAGAGATATTGACATGCCCAGAATCAGTATGATTGTAGATATGATATTTTCATTTGCTGGCATGAAGCATTTGTTAATTCAGTGATCAGCTATGGGAAATTGAACACTCGGTCTGTATGGAGGTCAGTGAAATCCACGCTGCATGCAAGCCAAGGCGAATCTCTTCCACAGTTTTACATATGTATTTGGACTTGGATGGATGGAAGGGCGGTATTCAAAGCAAATCATTATTCCTCTAGTCCCCAAGCTACAAGACACCATATCACATCAACGCTTCCTTGTCGTTTTCTTCGTCGGCATCGTCTCGAACGGATCATCCTCGTCGTCCGATATCTCATCGTCGCTGATCTCTAGCGCGTTCGCTTGTGACCCCTTCTGCGACGAGAAGTTGAGCTGGGTTTGCCGCTTCGAAGCAGGAGCCGCTGCTGCTCGCGATGGCCGAGAACGTGTCGGTTGAGACCGGGCTGGCTGCGATCTTGTAGCTGCCCCGCGTTTCGGCGGAGGTGCCGGCGCCTCGTCGTCGTCGTCCATGATGACATCATCGTCTTCATCATCATCCTCATCCACAAAAGGCCCTGGCTTGCGTCCCCGGCCCTTGGCAGGTGCCTTCTTCGCTGCTGCTTTAGAAGGCGCAGCCTTGGCCGCAGGTGCCTTGGCCGGTCGGCCTTTCTTCTTGGGTGCCGAGTCTTCCACAACCGAATCGTCCAGATCCATATCCAGGTCGTCATCGTTCATGTTCCTTGCCTTCGCTCGGCCTTGAGCCTTTGCTGGTTGCGGCTTGTCACCCTGAGTATCTACGATCGTAATAACTCCCTCCTGGTCTTCCCAGTGGCCTTCGAGGTCCGAGTCCCAACCGTCGGGCTTTGGTTTGACAATCCTGCGTCTCGTCTTGAGTTCGCCGGCCTTGAATTGTTTCTCTTCTCTGGCTTTGATCTTCCTCATGATGTTGAGTATCTCATCATCATCATCATCATCGTTATCGTCGTTGAGCGACATCATCTGCTTGACCTGGGTGGTAAGCTGGTCGTCGACAAACTGTTCCATCACATGCTTGTCGTCCTTGCTCACGAACTGCGTTACTGCGTCGTTAAACGGAGCTTGTGGCAAAATCTTGAGCGTTTGTTTCTCAAAGTACTCGGCGACGAGACGTTCCACCTCAATAGCGTTCAAGCCTAGTTCGGCCAACGTCTCTTTTGATATTTCCTCAATCTTCTCCTTGCCTAGATAGGGTCAGTATCAAACCACGATGGTAGTAGGTACGAATATAACATACGCTGGATAGTCTTCTTCTTGTAGAAATAAACGACATCGTGGGTGTTGGCCACTTTTCCCGCAAAGCGGTTGGAGAAACGCTGTGGGTTCTCACAGTCGAACTGGCCGCCTTCTGGTGGTGTATACTCGACCTTCAAGCGTATCAATGGCAACGGCGCCTCGTTCTGTTCTTCGTCCTCGCCCTCCTCCTGGTCCTCGTTCAGGTCTTGTATCGAGGCCCAATCTGCGTTCGCCTCTGCGATCATCTCTTCGACAACTTCCATCAGCTTTCGTGTGATCTCTGACCGATTGTCCTTCCTTTTAGTCAAGGCTTTGAACCGGTCGTCTTTGGCCAGTATGATTTCTCTCGTCACAAATGGTCGGACAGACTTAATACGGTGTTTCTCCACCTTGAACTCCTTCCCTGTCACGTTAAGAATGGCGACATGTTTTGCCACCGCCTCGCCAGGCACAAGAGATGTTGCTACCGATGATCCAGGCTGCATAACGTGGAAGCCCGTCTCGGGATTGAGTGTGGGGTCAATAAGACACTCGTGTTCATGGCCCCATACCACCAAGTCTAGCCACTCGGGAAGTGCATTCTCCGGCAGGTAGCTGGTGGCCGTGTGGGCATGATGGTTTTGGTGTACCGCCAACAAGTTAAACCAGTCGCTCTTCTGTACGTTGGGACGGAACCATTTGACGTGATGGTCTCGGAAGGTCCTATACATGCGCTCGTCTCTCACGTTGCTCAGCCCGTACAAGGCAAGCTTCGTGGAGCCTTTCTGCAGGAGGACCGGCTTCACCGAGATGTTATCCACTTCAGGAACGCGCCCGAAGTAGTTCACGAGACCAGAGACCTGGAGAAGGTCCAAAGAGCAGTAATTACCATCTCCTGAAGGGTCATCGTGGTTGCCGTGGATGGAGAACACGGGAATAGAGATGTTAATATCCGGGTCTTCGTAGTTAACATGGCTGAAAGCACCATGGAAGACATCGACTGCATCACTCAAAAATTGCAACTGGACGGGCTTCATGCCCAGGCAGTTCTTCCGTAGTGATCTCATAACCTGAAACATGGCGGGTCTTGAAGGCTTATTCTCGTGGAAGAGGTCACCGGCGAGCAGCACCATATCGACCTAGTTGTCAATCAGCAAAATGCGTATACGGTTTCGCGGGATAACCGACATCTTGTTTGCGGGCAAGCTGAAGAATCTCGTCGAAAGACTTCCAGCTGTCGTCCTTCCGTATGGGATCCCGCTCGCCATAACCGACATGATTGTCAGTAGCGACGAGGATTCGGATCGTGTCCGCCTCTGTAGCATGTTCAGTAAAAGTCATGGTCGACGGGTTCTCATAGCCAGCTAGTACCTGTAAGCTCGGGCGCAGCCATCTTGACCCTTGGTACTGATGGAAGTTTAGAGAGTGGTGGGGTTTGGCATCAATGGATTCATTCAACTGGGTGGTTGGTGTGGCGAGGATTATGACGACCCATCAGATTAAGTATTGCCCAAAGTGAGGATCTTGACCCATTACCACAATCCAAATTTGAGAGATTTGAGCTTGCTAGATACTATGGCTTTGGTCGGTTGAATATGTCAATAGTCGACAAGGGGACAGGCAGCCAGTCACCGCGTTTGTCGGTGCCTCCACTGGTGATTCGCGTACCCACGTGACCACTTAAGCAGTTCGTACCTACAAATACTCGATACCTCATTCCAAACTGCGAACAACAACATGGACGGCAAGATAGGAGACGATCGGAACTAAGTTGGTTCCATACGTCATTGCTCAGTCGAATTAGTACTTGTGCAATTCGCGAAATGCAGAATGATGTTGTGTTGCACTTTACGGTTAGGAGGTAGGTACCTGAAAACAGCACCACATGCACAAGGTCACACTTAACTTAGGCAGTTAAGCACCCAGCAGTAAAAGTTTATAGTGATATATCGTATTTAATACTAGACAAAACCCCAGTGGCCATCGCTTCATGTAATAGCAAATTTCCGGTAAGCCCCAAAGTCCATGTCGTTAATATCATGCATAATCGCTTTCCCAGCCCTATCCCTAAGAAAAGAAAGATAGAAATAGAAGAAGGAGCAGCCATCCAGCAAAGAGGCAATTCACCTGAAAGACACCCTAAACGCCGATGCCCCTTGCCCAAGTCCATGCCACCATATGTACCAGAAGTCCCAAATATGCACAATACATCCTGCAAAGCGCATACGCGGCTACAGCGATGAGCCGCAGAACCGAAAGCAAACCATCCGTACAATATCAAAACCACTGCCATGCTTCTACGTTAATACAAAGGTGCTCAGGTCGAAGTCGCGGCTTCTTTGTCGGCCTGATCAGCGACCGTCTCCCACCAGAGGCCGTGTGCCTCTCGATCCACTGCGCCGGCCCTGGCGGTCTCTTCCACCATTTCCCTAACTCTTTCTACGAATTCTGGCAGACCAAGTCCCGCCAGCTTCTCGCCAGCAGCGCTCGTGGCCTTCACCTTCTCACTCGCAGATCCCGCCTGCAACCTCGACAAAATATGCCCCTTCACACGAGTGAGCAACAACCGCAGCACTGGTTCTCTGGGCTCAGAGTTGACACGCTTCGCTTCGGCACTCGCAATCAGGAGCTTCGTCACAAGAGCGCGAAGATGGCCCTTGGTAGCTTGCGGCATAGAACGACCCGCTTCGAGAGCTGCCATGATTCCATCGATGGCCACAGACTGGTCCAGGGGCTTCTTGCTGTCATCTATAGCCTCAAGCACTGTAAAGATCCGCCCAGCCTCTGTTCTCCATGGGGCACGCACATCGCGCTTCAACATGTTCTTGCATTGTAAAAGAATCGCTCCCGCAGTCACGATCTGCAGGGTCTGCCGTCCCAGTCTCGCACGTCGCTTGATATCCAAAGCGAGCGGCTCTGGGATAGTTGCAGAATCTGGTGAGGGTTGTGTAAACTCGTCCAGCAACATCTGCCAGTAGATCTTGTCTGGTGTCGGTCGCAGCTTTGGATGGTTGATCCCCTCCGGGTCGCGACGCATAGCCTCAGCGTGCACTTTACGGCGGGCGGATCGCCATGAGGCCTCTGCTTGTGCCAATGTGAATGTGCCTTTGTCCAGTTCTTCCGCAAAACGCTTGGTTTCGTATGAAGAAGCATGCTCAAGCAGGCTCGGTGCCGCTACCTGCATCATGTAATTTGCATAATCATACAGCATTGCGTCGATGAAGGATATGAGTGCTTCGAGACGGTCAACAACGTGACCTTCTGCGAGCTTCTTCTCGGCCAGTTCCTTTACTTCTTCGTCGCGAACAGGGGCGCAAAGTTTAGGTAGCAATGCGCCCATGGACGAAAAGAACTTCTCATAAGAAAAGCTGCCTGCTAAGAATTGCCGTTGCGCCACCTCGGTGTCTAGGATCTCGCCAATGAATGTGTACATTGGTGAGCCATCCTTGACTAGATGTTGAAGGCGGTCTTTGATGTAATGCGCCATGACGACGAGATAGTGAAACTCCTTCTCCTCGTTCCTCGTGCCGGACTTTAGATCCTGAAAGAGAGGGTCCATTCGTAGCTTATGTTGTTCTTGGAAGTGTTCATATTCTATCCGATATTCTCGATTCATTGCAAGTTCATGAACGATGACTCGGTTGTCGGGTAAGATGGGAGGGTAGATCATATGAGGGATCTCCAATTTAAGTTCCTTGCTCTGCGGCTTGCTCTGCGGCGTGGAAGGGGGTGTGAGCCTGTTCAGGCTTCTTAGGACTTCCTCCTCTGCTGCTGTGTGGTCCTCTGCAGCGGAACCATCGCGGCCGAGGGAATCCCCGGTCGCTCGTGGCTTCGTATCCCCAGTCGGTTTATTGGCCGCGCGAGCTCTTCTGGCTTCGTTAATAGCGTCAACGATCAACTTCTTACCCTGCTGGGCACCTGCAAGCCGCTTGATTCGGACCATCAACATGACTTGATGGTCCTTAACACTCTGACGATATGACTCTGTTACATGCTCTTCTGTCCCATCTTGGACAGTCTGCAAGATTGCGTCGAGCTCGACAAATTGCAAGATCATGACTTCGATGAGGGCATTCGAGTCGCGAGCTTTCCATGCAATGAATGCGTTGTGAAAAGTGGCATAGGCCTCTGGCAGGGCTCCTTCGAGCGCTGGAGGCGGTGTATAATTGTTGAGATATGTAAGCCTGGACAGGATGGTCTCGAAGGAGATCAGAAGGTCTCGAGCCTTGCCAACGAGGTCCTGCAACTGAGGATTAGCCAGATCGTCACGAGGAATGGGTTGACCTTGTGCGGATCCAACCTGCTCCTGGTCCCCTTTGTTATCCTTATTACTCAGCACTTGGGTGGGGTGGCCCAGAATCAAGAATGCACCCAGGAAAGTTCGGACAGCGGCCATCTCGTTGACGGAACCTGCTTCGCCCTCTTTCAAGCCACACAGGCGAAGTACTAGCGCCGTAGTCACGAGAACCTTTTCCTCGGCAAGCAGATCAACGACTTGCTCAAACGATGTGTCTCTCACGCCATCGATTGTTAAACCAAGTTCCGAGAACCTCTGTACAGCTTGTCTTCTGAGTAGGCCTCTCCACCACCACTGGATCTTGGACGCCGCATCCTCGTCGGTCATTGCAGAAGACTCGTGCTCCTGCTCCTGCTCTTGCAAATCGGGCAGATCATCGACATCGGGCTTCTTGGTGGTCATGCTATGACCCCTTGATCGCTTTGAAATATGTTTGCTACGCAGCTCCTCCCGTCTCTTCTCTGCTTCGGCATGGCGCTCTTCCATTTGCAGCTTCATTTTACGAAGTTCCTTCTCCCTCTTCTCTTTCATTGACTCGGCGACAGCTTTGGCTCTCTTGACCTCTTCTGCGCATGCGGCCACAATCTCAGCAAGCTTGCTCTCTCTGGCTTGGGCAGCAGCTAATGCGCGCTCTTCGGAGTTGGATATCTTTTGTTGGCCGGCCTTGGCCATCGCGGCTCTAAGTCGTACTTTCTCGGCATGAGCGGCCCTGTCGGCCAGACGCGCTTTGCGGTCCTCTAGTATGGAAGCGCGGCGCAACTGCTGAGCAACATACTTGCTCTGTGGACCGTCACGACGACTGAAGCCGTGAGACGAGCGTGAATGTGCAGAGGAAATGGAGTTCCTACGGGACGAGGCGGCGGAGTCCTTGCGGCGGTTTTGAGTCGGACGGTAGAAACGTGCGGCAATCCGTGGGGGTGGGGTATACTGTCTTTCCTGATCCTCCTCTTCCAGAGGGGGGACAGTTCCATATCTGAGTTTAGGGCAGCAGGCAACGGGTCGCCATTCGACTCCTCGATGTTCCGAGACGGATCGGTTAGATCTGGCGAGACGCGATGCATGATGGCGTTGGCTGTGTATGTTGGAGAGAGTCGCTGAGGTGCTGATGTTCTCGGCGGAGAAGCATGTACGGTGAGATCCCCCGAATAACGCTGATAAAGATGATGGAGGGAGTGTCAAGACTAAGAAGTATCATACAACGATGGAGCGCAGACGGCGCCCCTGTTGCTCGTCAGGTGGGCGACTTGATACAAACACTGTATCGTCAAACAGCTCAGGACGAATCAGTCGGATCACGGGCCTCAAACAGAAGCAAGTGACGCACTGAGCACGCAACCGGCGGCAAGCCACTTGCGAAGCGCAGCGCAAAGATAGAAACAGATGAAGGAACGAACGTTAGGTATTTGATTAGGCTCTAGCCTATGGGGAGAACGAATGAAGGGTGGTCGCGAATTTTGCAATTGCAACAACAATAACCGCACGTCCCGCAAGTGTCTACTTATTGAAATGATAAAAGGATATCATGAGAAGTCAAGTGAAGAAAATGGAAGGATGACGACAAATCCTACCAGACTTTGGGCGACAAGACCTGCCCCGATACCATGCATGTATGAACCTCGTAAATTCAGAAGGCGTTGGGTTCAATGTTGGGTCTTTTCGAGATTGGGGTAAATGTACTGTACATGTAGCATTCTACATATGTGGAAGGGGGAAGGCTGGCCGCTGGGCGAGTTGAGTTGGGTTAGGTGGGCTCTTCTTGCTGCAAGCGTTAATAGCCTAACTAGAAAGAGCGGTTTTCTACCTGCATTACCCGTTTGCAGGTGCAACGCATGCAAAAAGCTCGAGTGCATCTGCGCATCTGCGCCTCTGCTGCGCTAATGCCGATACAAAATATTAAGGTGGGGCGTTCAAGTCCTCCCAGCTGGGGGGACAGCTGAAACAACATGCACGAACCATTTCAAAACATGTTTCAACTCAATGCGTTCGGGTAAATACATGCGCATGTAAATATTAAGCTACCGCATTACACTTGACGACGTATGGTCAAATTCCAAATACCTTGGGCTTAAACTACGTGCTTGCACATGCATTCAATCGGTTCACATCTAGATGCTCAATGTACCTATGCATGTAGGTTAGGTACATTCATAGCCGACGTAAGATATGGATGGCTTACATAAGTGCATGTATATACAGCATTCGTTTATGCAGGCAATTAGCCATCTCCCATCTACCTCGACTAGCCTCAATTTCAATATCATCTCGAAAGTTCTACTCCTTTACCTCTTGCTGACTAAACGGCCTACTCAACACCCTTTACTCGATACCCTTTTTATAGTACTAAAGACTGAAGTCTAATAATTGACGTGGGCATAGACGTTCATATATATGATCTAAATAAATACATATGCATACGAGCCAAGTCCGGAGTGATGCATCGATACCAGAGGGGTCATGTTATACCAGCCATTTTGAAGCAATGTCTAACATAGATACCCTGAATCGTCCGTGAAGCAGTAATCAATGTCGCGCTCCTCAAGAACCTCACGCCGACTGGCGTAGTTTCCAATTCGGCCAGTCTCTCTACAAGTCATGCGACCTAGACATGGCCGAAAGACGACAAACCTTAACGCACCATGATCTCGGTTGTGGCTACGCATGGTGCATACGACCCTTAGAGATATAGCGCCCAAATCCAGATCAGCGGCTGATGTGTGGGACATGAAAGAGCTTGAAGGCAAGGCGGTTGCCATCACCATGCAAATTGTCAAGTCAACTTCCCATATCATCTGCCGTCGAGGATATAGACAGTTCAACCCACTGAGTCTGAGCCCCGGAGTGTACATGGGACTTCGCTGGTAGACATTGCCACACCGATACCCGGTGAGGAAAAGCATCTCGAGAACAAATGATGTTCAACAAGACAACCAAGAACCACAGTACCAGACGCGATCCTAGAGTGGTGACTGGCTGCTTTATCCACATCAACTGGCCTCAGGACCGAGCTCACGCTGGTAAAAAGAAAATGCACACTTCCTGTTACCTTAGAATGAACTACGCATTATTCTCAATCCTTTCCCCCTTAAATACTCGAATCTGAATTGCGTTCTGCTCGAATTCCTATAAAAAAAGGGGGGAATAGCCTCAGAACGGTGCATTTTTTTATTCAGGTCCGGGATCAATTCCGTCATTAAACATCGGGTTGGCCAGAAGTTCGGCTCCCACAAGCCCATTGGGAATTCGGGGTCCATCATCGCTGCAGCCGTTGGCTACGGCAATCCAACTTGGGGCAGTTGGGGCGATGCACGACGAGAGTCCGTTGGGTGTTTGGATTCTCTGCTGCCTGGCCGGAAGCCTTTCTTGGACTGAGACTTTGCTGGGATCGATACTATGCCTGGTTGAACCCGAGTTCATCGACTTTGCGAAAGCCATTTCTGGATATTCCAATTTTCTCTTTGCTGACAGCGTGTACCAAGACACATATCCGAACCTTGCTCGCGCTCCTCAGGATAAGATACACACTTGAAACTGCTTCTGTAAATAAACGGCTGGTGAGCATGGGTATCGTTGCTCTCTGATTGCGATATAGTATAACGTCTTTCGCCACATATTGAGGGCTGGCAATTGCTGTGTTGCCAGAAATTTGTGCCCGGGATCTCCTGGGAGATACGCCGACCATACCTCCCTACAGAAATTCACCAGAGTGGCGGCACGTATCTCAGCGTTATATCGGCGCTCTGGCAACATGTCTTTATACGTTGTCTCTCCAGGAATATAGTTATGTCAAAAGTAACCTGGCCGGTTGAGTAGTTCGTAGTGAGATGCTCGGCTGAATAAGTACCTGCGTGATTTGGCAGGCGATTCCTGATGTGTCTATGGGCTTACTGAGCCTATAATAGTGAGAACTCTTCCGCTGGAAGGGACTACGAGCATGTGAAGTAGATAATCGGAACATGGCCATAGGACCGACTGACCGTGCTTCCTTGATATATTTGTCTCTTGTCCGCTTATGGTTTTCTTTTGGTACTCTTGAAGTAAACCAAGCTGCTCGGGATGGGAGCTTTCCCGAGACGAAAGTGATGTTGCTTCCTGGACACCACGAGACAGTCATACAGGTGCCAGAAACCTGCCTGTGGGCGCTGCCTCGTTTCACTTGAATTCCAAACATGTTGTTTCTTGTTTGCGATTGTCACGAGACAACAGTTGCGATGTCAGGACTGAAAAGCTCGAAGCCGAGTCGCCAAGGCGGCACGGGGCCAATTGCGACGGTTCAGCCAAGGCTGCCAAAAACAAAAACGGCCCAAAGAACGCATGATATCCTGCGTTGGGTGCCAGTGCAGGTTTATGCCAGAGAGGCCGCGTGGAAAGGGCCGAGGAAATGGACTGTTAACTGCTACCTATCTTCAATTCCGAGAGAGCGAAAGCTCCGCTCAGCTGTGCTGGCCGGCGCGGACGATGAAACATCATCACATGCTCCCCAAGAAAGACCTGAGCTCCATGTAGTCGATGTCACGATACGCTCTCTCAAAGTAACTCCGATGCTGAAAGGGATACCTATTCTCAACGTATGCAGGGCTGAAGAACGAAGTCTGTACGTACTTACGATACCTAAGTGGGCCGACTGCCTCATCCCACGTACATCAATATATCTTATGTACATGCAATGTACGCAGTTGCCAATAGGATAGCTAAAGCTTATAACGCTCGTTAATTATAATAGAATACGATTGATTTTTCACCGTTAAAATGGAATTACTGCTACAACCATCGCCTCTGCTCACAAGCTTCTTCACCACATGTAGCGGCGACTGATATGGATCAAGACTTTGGGTCTGGGGAAAGTTGGACCTCAACAACGAACTCGCTACTCTGGATGCTCGGCAGTCATTGGTGAACTGCCCACAGCCGGACAGCCAATGTTATTCTGCCCACTCATGCTCTTCAAGACGTGTAAAATGTTTCCTTATTTTATCCCCGTTGGCCGACCGCTACCTACGTGCTAACGCCGGGTAGGCCACACTTCGCTTGGTTTGCAAAGTGGATTGGTCAAGTGCTCCCGCAGACCAGCTGGCTAGACCGAGCTTAGAAGGGCCTTCATTAAAACTCCGGAAATTAACCAGGTTAGGCTAATACACCTTAGAAGTTATATATTTTAATATAGTATTAACGTTTATAACGATCCTTAAATTATATAATAAAATATATGTAAATATAAGGAACTATTTAATTTATCGCCTATTATTTTTTTCGATTTTATTTAAATAAGAACCGCCGTTATTATACCTTTAGAAATAAAATGAAATTTATTAACTGTTAATTAAATCTATATTTATTTCTAAGGTATATAATACCTTTATATTAACTTTAATTATATTATAAAAGAGATATATTATATTTAAACATTATTAAAATTATATCTATATTTTTTAGAATTCTTCTATTGTGGTTATAGCTATTAACATATAGCCGAAGGTTAGGTATTTTAGTAATAAAATCAATGTTTCCGGAGTCTTATTAAAGGCCCTTCTGCCGAGCTCGACCTTGCATACGAGACAACATAGGATAGACAAGCGATAGATACCCCCCGTATACTTAATGTAACTGCGATATGCACGATTTGACAGGCACTGCTCATATTAATGCCCGCATGACGGAGGAAAGCCTCCCTAAGCCTTTTTTCCTCGGGAAGGTGTCCAGCGGAACGGCAACCACTGCATATGAAGCAACCGGACCAGCTGTCCATTTTACAGGCCCGCAGCAGAATATTGGGAGTAATGTTGAAGGGGCATAATACAACAACAGCAAGGGAGCGAGCGGTACCCAACTAACGGAAAGAGACAAAGGGTGGGTGACCTAGTTGAGTGTGGCGATAAGGGCCAGCCCAAATGGGGAACTAACAGCTCACGCACCTGAATCCGAGAATCCCATGCTCAAAATCGGAAACGGCGCATGGGGGAAATCAGTGGAGGAGATTGCTGGGGCAGTTATTCGTATGGCGAATTTGGCAAGATTTGGCCACGCACTTGTCTGCCAAGCTGCCTGGGCGTTGTTAGCCCAGGCGTGTGTGTTGGTGATATATGAGGATCATCTACTGTTTTGTATTGTAGTCCGTAGTAGTCCGCCTGTCAACAGACGCTGGTGAAATGATAGCCATGGGGTTTCTCAATGACGATCAGTTCCGCGAAGGCCCAGACCCTTCGGATATCAATGCCAAGGGCGCAAGTACCCCAATCGCCGGAGATACGGGGCAAAACACCAAAGTCCACACCGCCCAACCAACTGCACACGGAAAGGCTGGATAACATAAGCTGCAAATCGTGACGTGGTAGTGATGCATTTCTGAAGGAATCGAGAAGCACAGAGATGGAGATTTAATCGCCCGACACGTGCTACAAGGACGCTAGAGTTCGAGTGGAAGCGTTGGAACACATTTTCTGCCCAGGATAGGTACATGTAGTAAAAGGCCTGAAATAAACGATAAGTCCGCAGCATGAGCAAAGCGCATTGACAGGTATTTCTTTTCCACCCGCAGAGCATGCACATACCTATACTCGAGCACAACCCGAAAATAAGAATGAGGCGGCGGCATACTGAGGGAATGTCTCAGCCTATGTTTCAAGACTAATCAGCTCGAGAAGGGCCTGAGAAAAGAGCGGCCGTCTCTTTGTGGGGGACCCTACATGAGGTCGGGAAAGCATGTCCGCTCAACTTTCTACGCATCGGGAAAGATCCGCAGTTATACCGGCCATGTTTGGCTAGTCCTCACCTGAAGATGTGCAACCTCCCTATCTACCTACCGAGAGGGGTAGGTCGATATGGCTATGTAGATCGTCGTTGGTTGGCTTGCAAGCTGCAAACTCGAATGCGATGTCAAACCTAGAAATGCAGGATCAAGGATCTTTTGTAGTGGCTTCAAGGGATCGCTGGCCGTCGATCAACCAGAGGCAACTCTTAACTTAACAGTCAAGCATTCTGGAGTCTGTATTTCGCATGTACAAGCCGTGCTGCTCCTGCATAGAAAAGTATGTACATGTAGGTACTGCCCGAGCCTCATGCGTGGGGGGTCCTACATGCTATGCTGCTGTTGTTATTCCATACCGAAATGTTCGGGGTTATCGCGTTGCCTGAATTGAGGCAAGGCCCTGCCATGGTAGGTATCGGCCATTTGACTGTATATCATGTAAGTCGGACAGTCGGAGTTGAGTTGAACGTAACGCCTTAATACATATGGAGACACTGCCCTATTGTGTTCCCCGAGTTCATCTGATTCCGCTTCGGCTCGCTACTCCTTGTTTGTTATCTGGAACCGAGCTGTGACGTCAATTTCGGGAAACCGAGTATAATGGAATGATCGAGTCTTGCCCAGAAGCAAAAGTTGCTTTGACGAAGGAATCGATGGGGAGTCCCAGGAGTAAATCCTGCGGATTCAGGCCGAAATGCTCAAGAGACCTCGACCGCTTGATGCTACAGTCAACAAGCGATTGGCAGGCCTTGACGGGCGTCTGTTTTGGTTTTAGATTGCCGTCCTTGGTCTAGATCAATGAGTCCTTACTACGTTGGCTTATTTCCCTACTCGTTTTCTATCTTAAGTACATGCAATCTGGGGATGTAGTCGTATAGAAGATAAATATAATACAATGCATGACCTGTGTGTTGCCACGTTTATCCTATCACCATTTGCGGATTCCACAAACTTGGGTGTGAGGGGTGTAATCCTAAGGAAACAGCCAGGCGCCAGACTAACGGGCGTTGCCCGATAATGCGACTAGGATACCATGATTCTCGGCTGGCGAACAGCGTTCTCCCCTGGAACTCGTCGCCCACAGCAGAGAAAGGGATTTCAAGCGCCAGGCTCAGGTTGTCGCTCTCGGATTTACCAATACCTGTTAACATAACGCGTCATCCAAAAAAATATGACTTGACTTCGGGGGTCCATCTCCCGCGATACTGCCGTAGAAAAGGAACCGCGACGAAGTCTCCCACCCGGAAACATACGTTAAGCAGTTTTGATTGATTGCGTGTACGCCGGGAGTGAACCGAATGAGTATTAAGAATGCATACCTACATGTACAGATATAATTAACGTGATGAATGGCCACTGGTTACACCTCTTGTGCTTTGCTGACTGGCGTTGACCCTTTTTGTAGCGACATGATAGGGTTGTGCACACCTGACACATCATCATCATTCAAAGGCAAGCTTTCCAGGGTCCAATTTCGTCATAGTTTGCCGCCTACCGAACTCGACCTCAGCTTCTGCATTCGGCAGGTATTCTTGAGGTCGAGATACATCCCATCGGCTTCGCGACTCATGAGCCAGCCAGAGCACATTCCAGAATAAATCAACCGCCGTGGGCGTAATCGAGCTGGCAGTGCAAGCGCAGGGCATTTGATGAGAGTTGGCCCATAGCCCCATGGGTCTCTTGCCCCCACGGACAGATGCAACAGCTTTCCTGTCACGATGACCTGGCTTCGCTGGCTTGCTGGCCAGGCTAGCTAAAACCGCCGTCCCATGTAGCACTACTTCCCAGAAACCCGTCACGCAATTGACCCCTGTGCCTTGTTCTCTCGATGCATTGCGTGTAGATTCTTACCACCCTCGTTCAGCTCCGCCAAAACCCCTTGAGCCGGCGAATCAGGAGTCCAAGACTCCATCTCTTGTTCATGTATGACATCTGCTTCTCGCTGGATTGCCCATGTTTCTAATCTGTCTTTCGACCACGCCCCCCTTTCCTATTCTCGCTATTTTCAACAAAAACTCAAGCCGGCCTCCCCATTCCAGTGATCCCACCCTCCTCGCACCCGGAGTCAGCCCCTACGCATTTCCAGGAGATCGCCTAGGCCCAGACCGCAACGGAATCTCAGGGTCTTCTGATAGACCCTTCTTTCCCCCTCTTTTCGTGTTTCGACCCTGTGCCGCTGTTCCCACAAGGAGCTGAGCTCCTGTGGCCACTTGATTCGGGAATAAAGTACAATTGTCATACCTTTTGCTTGCTCGCTCATGTCCTAGCTGCCCAACTAGACCTTCTTCATACTTTTAGTTACTCTATTACAACCACAAACAACCATTTACTCACCAACCGACCTTTTTGGCCCCTTCTGATTCTGGGAACACTCTCGCAGGCCACAAACCACCATTGTTGTTGATCTCTATTATTGACGGTCTAGCTGTTATTCTGTCTAAGAAAAGGGAAAGAGACCCCGCGAATAACATAACCCACACCAACCAATACTCGTCAAACTTGAATTACTACCGCATCATCGCCATGTCTAGCCTGAATTAGAGCGCGGGTCACCATCGACCTTTTTTTCTTCTGACGTAAGAAAATTCTGGGGGAAGTAGAGATTCGAAGGCGAAAAAAAGAGTTCTTATTTGAAAAGTAATGGCACCCGAGTCAGCAAATATCAGAGACCACGACCGCCGCGCAACGAGCACGACGACGAAAACATCAACTTCGCACTATACGATGAAGACGTCTTCGAGACCGCCTATGAGCTCGTCTCATGCTCACCACTCGCCGCACCAAGCCCGCCACTCGCAGTCTAATTCACAATCTTTTCGCGCAAATAGGTCCACTACCACACCCATGACCTCACCGCGCATGCCGCACTCGGTCGGCCAACCTTACCCGCCCTCGAGCAAACTTTCGCCGGCCGTACCCACCGACGTGCGATCGCCCAGTCCTAATTATTTCGGGCTCAACACCGATCCTGCCGCCGACCCGCGGGACTCGGCTGTTATGCCCCGGGAGAACTGGAGCCCGCCCACCTCGTCAGTCAAATCGTTCGGGGCCGCGATCCCCAAGCAAGTGTCTCTCGATGCCAACCCCGATTTCGAGGCGTTCAGGCGCCAGGCCGACCTCAACAGGGGAGGAGGGTCCTTCAGTCTTGGCAGCGCGCAGTTCGCTCCCATGCAGCCACCGTCTTCTTTAAAGCCTAGACCACCCCCACGAAGAGCGACAAATCAGAGCGAGACAATGTCTGATGTGTCGCGGCCTCCCTTGGGCCGCTCCCGCGAGACCACTGGTAGCCGAATGGATATCGACTCCGAGAGTTTGCACGATTCGGCCTACGTCTCCTCTGATTCAAAGCGGAACTCGGAGATCTCCTTGAATGCGCCCTCGTTCTTTGACATGCCCACGCATGCTTCTCCGGCGCAGACCGAATCTCCTTTCGCACCGATGAGACGCTCTAACCTTTCCAAGGTTGAGGACGCTCACCCGCGGCTTTCACTTCCTCAACACAAGATTAGCCTCCCTTCCCCGGGTCTCTCGCATCCTCGCTCGGAGACTTTACCAACTGCGCTTGCTGATGGCGGCCCGAGTCTCCTTATGCCAGCTGAGCTCAAAGAAATCCTTGAGAACGCACCTTCAAGTGACTACTTACTACTAGATGTACGAGTCTCTACGAACTACTCACAATCAAGGATCGAAGGAGCACTGAACCTGTGCATCCCTACTACTTTACTAAAGCGAGCCACCTTCAATCTCGAGAAGCTGCAGAAAACACTGCAAACAGAAGAGGATCAGGACAGGTTCTCCCGGTGGAGAGCGGCCAAGCATCTCATCATCTACGATGCTGCCTCTTCTGAGAAGCGCGATGCGTTAGCGGCGATGAATATGTTCAAGAAATTCGTCGCTGAATCATTTTCCGAGAATGCGTATTTGCTGAGGGGCGGTTTCAACGCTTTTGCGACTGCGTATCCTGACTGGATCGACCGTCGCCCGGCTCATGAGAGAGCTGGCCGACCCGTCGCATCCAATGATGGAGGACGACCTACATTTGCTCCCGTCATCGGGGGTGTTACGCTCCCAACCGCCTCAAACGGCGCCAATCCATTCTTCGGCAATATTAGGCAGAACATGGACCTTGCCGATGGTGTTGGGCAGATGGATGTGGCCTTGCCTCCTAATGTCGATCCAGACTCACTGCCGCATTGGCTACGTGATGCAACTGCCAAGTCGGATCACGGAAAGGCTGTCTCGGACAAGTTCTTGAAGATAGAACGCGAGGAGCAGGCCCGTATGAAGGAAGCATATTCCGCCTTCAATGCTGCGTCGCCGAGTAAAGCAACCTCGAGTGTTTCGCTATCCGGCATTGAAAAGGGCGTAAAGAACCGCTACAAAGATATTCTTCCTTTCGATCATGCTCGTGTGGTCCTTTCAGGTAAATCACCAGGGTCCTGCGACTATATCAACGCCAGCCATGTCCGAGCTTCACGAAGCAGGAAGCGCTATATTGCATCGCAAGGGCCTTTGCCAGCTACTTTTGAGGTATGCACCATATTTGATATATTCTTAACGAATCGTTAGCTGACTGTTCTTTTCAGGATTTTTGGTCGGTAATTTGGGACCAAGATGTTCGAGTCATTGTCATGCTTACTGCACAGTCGGAAGGTGGCCAGCTGAAATGTCACCCTTACTGGAACGGCAGAGAGTACGGCCCAATTAAGCTGAGACCGTTGTCGGAAAAGAAGGTGTCTTTGGATCTCGATAAACACAAATCAACACCTGCAGCCTCGTCGGGTCAAGCAGAAGCAGGTCGCCGCCGTGCCAACACAGCGACAAACCCGGGTTCGGCCAATCCTCCTCCCCCAGCGCCGGCTCAAGCAGAAACGCCGTATGTGGTCATTCGCAAATTTGCCTTATCTCACTCCTCTCATCCATTTGCACCGATGCGAGAGATTACGCACCTCGACTATCCATCTTGGCCCGACTTCGGCGTACCCGCTCAGCCGTCCCACCTTCTCGCCCTTGTAGAGCTCGCCAACGTCATGCAGCGCGCGTCCCTCCCCGTGGATGCCAATGCTATCGCAGCCTCTGTCGCTACTGAACGTGGTGTGACTCCTAACTGGTACAACGAACCGGAGTCCGACCGCAACTCACGGCCCATGCTCGTTCACTGTTCAGCCGGATGCGGCCGCACTGGGACGTTCTGCACAGTCGACAGTGTAATTGACATGATGAAGCGGGAGCGGATTGCCTCGTTGTCGGCAAACAAACGAAAGGATAACGACGGCGATATCAGCATGGACGGTGTTACCACGTCAGAATCAAAGGCTCGGACTCCCTCCGCCCGAGGAGGCAGCGATACGAACAAGGGTGGTGATGCGGATCTCGATCTCAGCTGGGTCGGTGACGACTCGATTGATTTGATCGCGAGAACGGTGGAGGACTTCAGAAGCCAGAGGCTCAGCATGGTGCAGAGCTTAAGGCAGTTCGTTCTTTGTTATGAGACCATCACCGAGTGGGTCTGGAGACTTCAGGAGAAGAGTAGCCAGACAGCCAACGGGAAAAAGGGGCATTTCAGGAGTGAAAGCGAGGCTCCGGCCAGGAGGTAGTTTTTAGCAGATGGGCATTGATTGCGCTTTGGGGAAAGAGAGGAAGGGAAAACGAAACAGCCTTCGGTCACTTTTCGAATTTGCATATCTCCATTCCGAGGATGAATTGACTCATAGAACGGGCTGTCTTCCTTCTGCCATCTGTATACAGGTAGCATATGAACATCCACTTCGCAGCGTTACGGAGTGCGACGAGGACGACTGATGATGTTTTGGATGGCGTTCAATGGATAAGGCAAATCATATCATATTATCATCATCATCATCATCACATTGTTTGGCTTTCGGGCTTGAGATCGAGATCGAAATGCAAGAAGGGAGAAGGAGAGAGAGAAGGCAGCATTGCTTGTTTCGTTTTCAAAAACAAGGACTAACCATGTTGGCATTATGTGGTTTCGGTCATGAAGATCACGTACGCAGTTATTATTGATACCATAACCAACGAACTGAGATGAAACAACATAGCCCACCTCTCGCGACCAATGTGATATATATAAATAGGCGGACGAGGGTTCTTTGAGGGTTTCTGGGTATGTTTTTAGGGGCTAGCGGCGGGGCAAAGGATGGATGGACATTTGCTTCATGGTTCGACGATGTAGGTGTATAACACTATAATACCATACCATGCATGTCTACATATGTATATAATACTATAAGCCATGGCTGTTAAGTAGGTTGCTGGGAAAATCAACCAGCCAAATTTTACTTCAGTAGGGGGTCCTTGCTTATTTACCACGACAGCCGCTTTTCGGACAGAATCTCGTGTGCTTGCTCCATCACGACGCATGCTTCAAGTAGGGCAGAGCTTCTTGATCGTAATACTATCATATATACAACGTGTATTTACCGGATTGCATATTTTTCGGAACCAGGGGGTATTAACCCTCATAAGAAAAAGTCACTTGTCATATTTTGCTTATCGATTTGGGAGGAAGTCAACTGCATAGCTCTTTTGATTGACGAAGCCGGTCAATCCCCTCGTGGCTCGGCCGTGGTCATCTTTAATAATTATACATGGTACATTGAGGCGGCAGCAGGCAGGCCGCCTCCATTTTCCAATGTGAAACCAAATCCCATAGCTTACTTCCAGAACTTTTGGAGCGAAACCTCTTTGTCGTCGTGCTTGTTCAGGATCTTGGCCGTCGCCAGCTCAAAGTCCTCCTGCGTGACGTGCACTCGCCGCTCCCTCAGGGCGTACATGCCAGCCTCGGTACACACACCCTTGAGCTCGGCACCCGAGCATCCGTTCATCTTCTCGGCGATCTTGGTCAGGTTGATACCACGGGTCAGGTTCATCTTGCGGCTGTGGATGCGCAGAATGTCGGCACGCGCCTCTACGCTTGGCGGGGGGAACTCGATCTTTCTGTCGATACGACCGGGTCGCAGCAGGGCAGGGTCCAGAATGTCTAGACGGTTGGTTGCCATGATGACTTTGATGTTCTTGGTGGGCTCGAATCCATCCAGCTGGTTGAGCAGTTCCAGCATTGTGCGCTGGACTTCGGAATCACCTCCCGACGAGCCTTCGACACGGGACGAACCGATAGAATCGATCTCGTCCATGAAGATGATCGACGGGGCATGCTCACGAGCCATTACGAACAGCTCGCGCACCATGCGGGAACCCTCACCAATGTACTTTTGCACCAGCTCGGAACCGGATACTCGAATGAACTTGCAGTCTGTGTGGTGGGCAACGGCTCGGGCCAACAACGTCTTTCCCGTACCCGGAGGACCGTAGAGCAGGACACCCTTGGGTTGCGCAATGCCGAGCGATTCGAAGAGTTCGGGGTGCTTGAGGCCCAGCTCGATGACTTCCTTGATCTCCTTGATTTGCTGGTCCAGACCACCAATCATGTCGTAGGTGCTGTCTGGAACCTTCTCCACCATCATGAGGGACACTAGGGGATCAACTGAGGATGGGAGGATCTTCTCCAGCTTGTAGGAGTCGGACAGTAGCGTCACACGCTTGCCCACTGTGAGCTTTGCTATGTCCACGGAGTCGGAAACGTCGACAACTGAAAGTCCGATCGGTCAGTAAAATCTGCAAACAATAGTATCACTTGTGTATGCGTGCGCCGTACCATATTTGCCCTCGGGATGGACCTTGACGAGCACCTTCTTGGTGCCCATCACCTTGACAACCTCACCCACGTAAGAGCCGGGCTGTTGTAACAAACCGAGCTCCTCTCGTAATAACCGCACTCTCGAGTTGTAGTCATTGCGTTGGGCTTCTAGACGGCGCAGGACAGCTTGACCCTTGAGGATCTCGAGCTTCATGGCCTCGATCTTGTTGGCATAGTAGTTGTCGAGAGCCATGGTTGCTGGCAAGCTCCGGAGAGTCTGGTACGTCCGGCAAGAATTCCGATAATGCGTGTGATGTGCGGTTGAACTCGACGAGGCCGACAGTTGGTAAAAGGATGAAGGGTTTCGGTCGGGGCGTCGCTGTTGTTGATGAAGATCGCAGCTGGGGGTGGTAGCTGCTAAGGCTCTAGGCTGTGACGACGATGGCGACAACAGCTCATGGAGCAATTGCTTACCTAAGAAGCTCAGGTCTCAATCGGATAGATGCTAATGAGGCTGGTGTGGCTAGTCAATGTGGCTTAAGTGGCTGGTAAGTTCCCCGCCAAGATGGAAGATAAGGTAGTTACATTTTTACATATCGGGAATCTACCAATTGATGGATGCAACTTGCTTACCTGAGGTCCCTTATCCGGTAACCTTGCTGGGAGATGGGAGTAAGCGAGTTGAGAGGACACATGAACTGGTGCAATCCAAGTCAGCTATCAGCAGTATGGTTGCATTTGTTCAACCGACGAACAACTGTAGCAGCGACACATGAAAGAGCTGTACAAATGTCCCTGTGTTTGATCATGAAGACACAAACTTACCTAGATATTGACTATTTCATAATTCAAGGATTCGACTGCGCACCAGCCTCACCGAAGACAGCAGGCTAGGGTAGTGCCTGCCCGGGCTGCTCTTTTAGGCAAAGCGAATGGAGTTACAGTAGCACTAACAAAGCCATCCCAGCAGCCGCGATAGCCTTCGGGATTTCAGGCCATACAGAGTTCATACTTCAGAGGCGGTTGTTTAGTGATGTTTCGAGAGGAGAGTCTATCTGCCCTGTAACCGAGCGAGCGATGCCGCAATCCATCTATCCAAAGCCCAGGGATGCAAGCGAGTGGACCGAAGTGGCTTGGCACCGTTGACATTTGCAGTCTTTCGGTGTCTAAAATGCACAGTGAAGTCACTTGTGCTGGAGTTACCGACTGAGAGAATCCCTACAAAGGTGCTTACGAATGGGATTCGTGGAGGGAGGGAGGGGAGGCTCCATTGCGTAGACTCCTGTATGCAGTTATCTTCTTCGCCCCAAAGTCCCTATGATCATGCGTGCCCGAGCACAAGATGCATTGCAGTAGATATTCCACGTCTAAGTGGACGACGTAATGGGCGCGATCGCCGAAATGACTGGGGCCTTTTAGCATACACAGGCATCTGGCTTAGCCGCGCTATCTGGGGAAATCGTCAATCTCAGAAGCCGATGCTCTTCAATGCATCCACTCGAGAAAACCTTCCTGGGAAGAGTATAGGCCATATTGATAAGAAACGTGATGAACGACTGGACGTTCTGGCAGCAAGTGTACCCAGAATACGGGCCCAGTGAAGTGGGCTCCTGATCCATAATACTACTCTGACTAGTATAGCAGAGGGCCAAGAATGGATTTCCATCGGGGTAGGGATTAAGCTGCATCGCAGACAGTTGCAGCTGATACCGTGCTGCTGTAAATCCATGGAATCACGAGGAGCAGGTGCGATTCAGTTGATCAAGTCCATGACCGCCCTCCAAAATGTCGTGATGCGTGAGAACTGAGACTTCCGAGGCCTACCTACTACAACCACCATACCAGACAGATCAATAGACAGGGCCTACAGACATACGTCCGGAAGAAGGAGCCGGCTTGGTTTTTCGTTGTTGTCTTGGCTGCCGCTACCTTGGTAATTCTACCGATTACTTCAATTGCACTTACCCTCCCCTCTTCCCAGCACAACAAGTGCTGACCTGCCAGGCCTGTCCATCCAGTCTTCATTTCTTTCGGGTTTTTGGCAGTTGGCTTGAACTGCTTCGTTTCAAAGCCGCACCGGAGTTACTTATGTACTGACCTCGGACTCCCTCCCGATTGTAACGTCTTCATTCCAAGCGGGCCCTATAATTTCGTCTGCTTTTTTCTTCTTCTTTCCTCTTTTCCTTTTTGGTGCAAGACAGCGGAAAAAGGTCTGTCTTAGATTCCCCGGAGCTTGATCCTGAGCTATCGGCGGTTTGTTCGCGGTCTCCAGTCCCTCGGTATTCTTCTGCCCAACGCTTTGGAACACAGACGCGATCGTTAAGTATGGATCCACCCACTCGCGACCTGGGCGACTCGGGCTCGCAATCTCCTACCGACACTCGACAAAGCAACATTCACACCGAGCCTGCTTCTCGAGAAGACACTCTGATGTCGGAAAGTTATCAATCTGGAGATACGGTGCGGAGGCGACCCGATGTTTCGTCGTACGGTATGTCGCGTCCCTAAACTCAATCTCTTGTAGCGCATCGATTCGAGTCAACCGGTCCCTGTTCTCCATCTGATGTCACTCGTGTATGGGCTAACAGAATGTAATGCCACTTCTGCAGGGACTCTGCAACCCCCCCTCCTGCTGGCAGCAGCAGTGCATATTATGGAGGCGATGCAACCTCTCTTAGCAATTCGGCCCATACGAGAACCGGTGCCCAACAACCTCTACGGTCTCCGATGCTGGGCCCAGAGCGCGGTAGAGCTCGTCCACGGAAGCCTCCCATGCCGCGCCGCGCTTCTTCGAATACGCAAGCGCCTCATCGAGGAGGAGTATTCTCGACCGACGACGCTGTTGACGAGGTAGACGAGGAAGTCACCGCAGAGAGGGCACAGAGCTATTCGTCGCCCCGACCACCCTATAACGCCGACCTTGCTAGGCAACCATCGGCCCTTCGACGGCGCACCATGGCCGCCCCAACCCTATCGCGAGTGCAGTCGAGCAGAAGTGATGCAGCAGACGAAGGCGGCATAGAGGAACGCCTGGAGGAGGACCGTGCCAGTGAGCAGCCTTCAGGGGATGCTGAGCAACCCGATATGGAAGACGATGAGACGCCACTCGATGATGGTGACGATGATGACGATGACGACGACGACGATCTCAGCGATGCTGAGAGTTTCACTCTGAAGGACCGCCAACAAGCCATCAACGAAACACATCCATTCGGTATTCGGTTATGGAAACCCGCTTTGTACAAAAAGGACCGATCCGTCCAAAAGACGGCAGAGGGTGATATTCACTCCTCGCCAGGAGGCCACGTTAGTATCTGGCTGCTGTTCTTCAATCTGATATGGACACTGGCCTTTGGTTGGTGGATGGCCATCATCGCTGCCCTTGGTGCTGTAGTATGCTTCCTGTTTGCGGCCACGCCCAGCGGCAGAGCCTATGGCCGCGTGCTATGGGGTCTGGCTGGCTACTTATTTTATCCTTTTGGCAAATTTGTCCGATTAGAGCAAGATGAGGCATATCTGGATGAGGATCAAGGAGAGGGCAGAAGCATCAGTGAATACGAGCAGTGGCAGAACGGAGACCTCGAGTATGGCCGACTCTTCTTCGGTCCTGAGAGCAGCCGGTCAATCATTGGCCGGTCCAGGAGAAGCATCGACTCGGAGCCCAGTGAGACCGACAGCCTTCTTGGGCGTCATACACACCATGCAGAGATCGAAGAGCAGGGTCGCCGTATGAAGAGACGCATGTTTGGCCGGGGTCAATGGAACATTGGCAGGGTCGTCTTCTTCATCTTCTTTTACGGTCTCATCGGTCCTTCGCTGATCCTCGTCTCTGGTATTTGCTGGTTGATGGTCTTCTGGATCCCAATGGGCAAGGTCACCATACTCCTCTTTGATCATCTTAAGCGGCATCCTCTAGCACTATCTTTTGAGTCGGACATAACCCAGGCACGCAACAACGACGGCACTTACTCCTCTATACTCCTCTGCACCTACAGGGCAGTCGGCTCGAAATACTGGAAGTATACCGTTGACGGTACCAACATCTTCCTCATCAACCTTATGGCTGTCGTCGTCTTTGTCATCTTCGATTGGCTTGTTCTCGAGGGCGTTTTGCATATTGAGGGCTTCATCACCTCGCCGGGCTTCCTTTTCGTGGCTGGCTTGTTATCCATCATCCCGTTGGCATACTTCATCGGACAGGCAGTTGCGTCCATCTCTGCCCAATCTTCTATGGGTCTTGGTGCCGCCATTAACGCGTTCTTCTCTACCATCGTCGAGGTATTCCTCTACTGTGTAGCCCTCAATCAGGGCAAAGGGGCACTCGTCGAAGGTAGCATTATTGGAAGCATCTTCGCAGGTATCCTCTTTCTCCCTGGCCTCTCCATGTGTTTTGGTGCTATCAAACGCAAGACACAACGGTTCAATGCTAGGTCTGCTGGCGTCACCTCGACGATGCTTCTTTTCGCTGTTGTGGCTGCTTTTGGGCCTACTTTGTTCTACCAGATTTACGGCACTCATGAGCTCAGTTGCACGGAATGTGTTGACTATCGCCCATCGCTCGAAAGCAAAGACAGGGACCGCGAATGCCGCCGCTGCTATTTCTCCCAGACGCCCAAAGTCGACGATCGCTTCTACCTCGAGGCAGTTCGCCCTTACTGTTATGCGGCTGCCACCTGTCTATTCCTGTCGTATGCCACCGGACTATGGTTCACTCTGAGGACCCATGCAGCCGTTATCTGGAACACGGAGGTGGAAGAGAAAAAAAACGACGAGCACCTTCACATGGCACGCATGTCTGAGCAGCATGGCGGTTCCGTTGACGCCACCGGAGCCGATATTCGAGACAGCAACCTCTACAAGCGTATCCTTGGGCAGTCTTTGAGGCAGGTTGGGCTGTCGGGCCAAGCAAGTGTACACCATTCACGACAGCCCTCGGGTGTTCTTCCGCCTAATGGTACTTTGCAGACCCCTCACATGGTACCGCCCAAGAACGGAGGCGATAATGAAAGTATTCGCTCCAATGTCCATATGCCCGGCTTTTCTGAGCAAGAGAACAATAATCTCATTCGAGGTGTGACCGAGCTCGCAGCCACTGCAGCCGCTATTGCCGCTCGCGATGCCCGCCTTCCACGTCGCACGTCCGCTTTCGGCTCGAACGCTGGCAATAAGGCTAGTTCTCGCCCACCTCAGCTGCGCAACACTGGGATCCCTGATATGGAAGATGCAGCAGAGAACCCCCAGGCACCCGGTGGACACGATGCACCGAATTGGAGTCGGACGAAGAGTGCCGTTATATTAATGGGAGCCACGGTTCTCTATGCCATTGTCGCTGAGATTCTTGTCGACACGGTGGATGTGGTGTTGCAAAACTTTGCCATTGACGAAAAATTCCTTGGAATTACTCTGTTCGCCCTTGTCCCGAACACTACAGAGTTTCTGGTAAGACGATTGCTCTTCCCCTGTCCTTATGCGGCCATGCTAACCTCCTTGTAATCAGAACGCTATCTCATTCGCTATGAACGGTAACATTGCTCTTTCCATGGAAATCGGATCGGCATACGCCCTTCAAGTCTGTCTCCTTCAGATCCCTGCGCTCGTACTTTTTTCGGCAGTGTATCCTATCATACCGACGGCTGAGGATCCCGATCTTGCCCACTACACGTTTAGCCTGTTGTTCCCTCAGTGGGACATGGTGACCGTTATCCTTTGCGTATTCCTACTCAGCTACGTGTACGGTGAAGGCAAGAGCAACTACTTCAAAGGCAGCATTCTCTTGTTGACATATCTCGTTGTCATAACTGGATTCTACTTTTCCGGGTACACGGACAATGCTTTCGACACAACCGCCAGCAGGTTCGACACCTATGACGCCCAGTCAGGGGACTGGACCACATACAAAACTATTGGGCACAGCACCAAAGGAGTCGCATTTTAAGATGGATGGGCGATCTATACCAACCCCCTGAAGCTAAGGGAAGCAGGTCGGAAACCGATTGCCGTCATCATCACTCCGATTTAATTGCACGAGAAGGGCATCTCAATATCCCAACTTTGAGGAGTATCGTTTGGTTTGATTTGGGCGTGTGGGACCATGTTTCAGTTAGAATACCTCTATGTGGCGTTGCTTTTACTAGATTCCTTCGTTATAGTTAAATACGAGGATGTTCATGTCTCATAAAATATATTTTCATTGTAAATATTGTCCTGACGGGATGTGCCATAATAAAACTGACCATGCCACGAGTGTACTTACTGGTCATCTCCTCAGTCACTCACGCGGCACGTAATATGGAGCTGCCTTCTATATAATCCAGCTTTTGAATGTTTGAATAGCGAAAGTTTATGCGGGAAAACATCTTGATGTGGACTGCCCCCAAGGAGTGCGGTCAAGCCAACTTTGCATGTGCCTAAACTTCCTTCCTTTTGAGCTGAGCCTGAGCCGCCTTGTCTGGCCAAGTACTGTGTACCATCATACGTTGCGTTAAAGCGTGGCAAGCTGATCACCCCAATGGCCAGGAACATCAAATGTGTATATGAATTTGGCAAATAAAGGTACAGAAGAGCAGATCGGGAACAGCTCAAATTTTCAAGCGCATATCTCCTTTTCTATGTTCTCCTTAGTGCTCAAAGAAACACGGTTGGGTTTATATTTTTGCTTGCCGTGACAGAAGCCTGGCATGTGTGTACAGCCGTGGCGCTCAGGCAAACGCAAACGCTTGATGAAGCTGTCCACTTCGGACACGGTTTGGTTGCAGCTTCCCTGATCAACAAACATCCCTAACATAGGCAATATCTAGTTGCACACGATCTTGTATATATCAATCGTGAGGCAAAGGTAGTGGGAAGATTAGACGGGCACTCAACTGGAACATGGAACATCCCGAAAATTGCAATCGACATCTGGAGCGAAGGACGAGGGACCTGAGAATAACAGAGGTCGAACTGGACTCGTATTCTGCTGAGCAATGGCATTACAAGCCAGGTCGAGATGCCAGGTTGAGGCTTCCCGTATGTTTCCTAGCAGCGAACCGTGGCAGAGCAAGCGAGGTCGAGGTTATGGATGTGCAGTGCTGGGTTCGTGACGGATGGGTATATTTGCAGCATGGGATCAAGGATCATAACCACAATGCTGCTGATCACCACGACAGCTAGCACACTTTGTAACCCATAATTCATTCGTAGAAATACGTAGAAATCGACGTCTTGAATTGTATATGGAGGACCTTCTTCCTCGCTACCAAGGACGAGCCCTGGCCAGCAATGAAAAAGAGAATAAAAACGCGCCTGTCAGACGTCCACCACCGCCCACCCCGGCCACGCGCCCGAAGGCAAACCATGACAAATCGGGGTCGAGATCATCACCACTCTCTATACAGCCGAGCCTCGTGAAAGGGACGTCGACCGCCCTCCTTGCGGAGGGTGCGAGAGTATCTGGAAACCTGGGAGGGTAACCATGGCAAGAATGCCTCTTCACTCTAGGGCGGCAGGGATAGAAATCATCAACCAGGGTCGGATCTGTAGCTGTTTTGGAGAAAACAGAGATTGGGACAAAAACTATAGAAATGATTCTTTAGAGTATTGTCGACATGAAGAGAAAAAGAAAAAGCAAATCGAAATGGAGGGAGGAAAGGCAGACATTTATACCGTTGGGCGAAGGGCCCTGTGGATCCCCAGATCAGCCTCTCCAGAAGCTGGGTAGGGGACGGGAGCAACCCAGGTGAAAATTCAGTCTGTTCAATAAGCCCTTTCCAGTGTCAATCTTTTTTTCTCATTGGTCAGAAAAGGCAGCTACAGGCACCGGGGCTCCTCCTGATGGGTGTGGTCCAGCAGTGATCTAGCAACGGAGTAATCTGATTGGCTCGAAATGACTTGAGTTTCCACGACAGTGGAATTTATTTGGCACTACAGGCACTTCGCACCTTCCAGTACCTGTTTGATAGGAAATCTGCTTCGAACTGACTCCGTTTGATCCATTTGCAAGATGGTACTCCGACTAATTGAATGCTTTGGACCGAGGTCCCTGAGGACCCTGATGGACTTGTGAAGACTGCTATTTGATCACAATTTGATTTGGCCATGGATGCAAAATGCATAACAGAGGTGTAGGTTTTGTGATGGCAATCCTATCAACTTGCACATGTACTATGCTATGCACCAGACCTGCTTGACGAAGTCCGCCTTGACATAACTTCTTACCTTCTCTTATAAAAATCTCGAACGCCACGATCGGGACCGACCAATCAGGAATCGTAGTTTTGCAGCCACGTGACCTGCAAACCTTCTATAATCCTTACTTTCGGCCATTTACAGCCCCGGTAGCTCCCGGCGCACCGGGTCGTATAACGTGCATTTACGATTATCGGTCCGGTTGGAAATTATTTTTTAAAGGAATCTAATTTTAAGTCTTTTTATCCCGTTACGGTACGGTGACGACGACTTCTACTCGAAATGCACCTATTTCGAGATATGGTGAGGATAATTGTGGCGGCGTGGCTAGAGTCCGCCCCGAGCGGTAGCGAGGGGCCTGGGGGGAGGGGGTGGATGGTGGTGGCGGCTGGCGGGGAGGGGGGGGGGGTCTTTTCTGTCACCCGGCTACCAACTAATTAATTACCTTTCCTTCACGCGGAGCGGGAACGAGCGTCAGCTTGTTGGGACTGATAAGGAATGCCTTCCCAGAGCCCTTGGTTGTTCAGGTATGGTCGACCCTTTCGTCCTTATAGAGCAACATTGTCGATGTACTGTGGTAAACAAGGAACTTTGATGTCTACGTAGACGATGAAGTCGGCCAAAGTGTAGTTGTCCCAATAATTGAATTCCCCTTAGTTGCTTCCGATCTGCTAGCTGGTCAAATACACCAACCCTTTTATTCATACGAGAGTTTCTAGGAAACCCCATGGGTATGTATGTATGCATTCCAAGTAACCATTGGGACTGGTAACGCATGTCCGCAAGATGTCCCCTCCCAGTGTAACTGTTCTGGGACCATACAGCTTCCCTATAACTATGGTCTTTTGGAAGTCATTACACATCTAGTTCTGCAGTCATAGATTTCATGTTTCACATATTGGATGTTGCTAGCGTATCGTGTCACTTATTGGGCTGTACGTAGTAGTGCCGGCATGGCGTGTCATTGTCCGATACATATAGATGATAATGGTGAATTAAATATTCGATGAAAACAGAGTGGCACGGAAAGGCAGTTTACATCTTTGTCTTGGTTTATTTCGACCGAAGATGCGTTTCACCGGCAAAGTTAGCAGCAAATCATGGTTTATCATATTCAAGTATCTCAGTGTTCCCGCAATTTGAGAAAGGGGCTTGCTCAAGTTCCAAGGCTATGATGGTTGGGCGTCATCAAACTTCCAACAAGGTAGCTTAGTTGTCTAAAGTGTTTGCTTGTATACCATGTATATCATGTGTGTCATGAATCATTAATTCTACCCTATAGCTATGAACCTTGGACTCAGATATTCCCCGCCACTCTCACTCCTCCTTGTACAGCCCCTGAGTCTTCACCCACTCGCTGACCCCGTCGCTCACGAGCCGCCGCAGCGCCGGCCAGTCCTCCCTCTGCACGGCGCCCCGGACCTTGGTGCTGCTGATGACGTCCGCGCCCTGGCCCTGCGTGCGGCCCTCGACCATCTCGACCTTATCCGCCCACTCCCGCCTGCCGCCCATGGCTTCGAGTTTGCCATCTCGAAGGCCCTCGAGGTACGCTCTCTGCTCGGCAGCGCTGCCCCAGTCCGTGTCCGTCCGCATGGTCACGCGCAGCCGCGACTCGGACAGGAACGGATCCAGCGCCTGCCGCATCATGTCGTTGGGGTAGTACTTGGCGTCGAAGATGCGGATCAACGTGTCGAACCCGGTCAGGTACAACTGCTCCATCTTTGCCCCGCTGCTGGAAGCGCCCGTTGGAGCGGCGTAGAAGTCGCTCGTCGCGATGGCGTGGCTCTTGGAGTGGAAGTAGGGCTCCGTCGTGACCGCAATGTCCACTTCGTCCTCTGCTTCCTCGTTGATCCCGGGCTTGCTTACAGAGTCGGGCTCGGCGGCCTGGCTCCGGACAGCTGAGAGGAGGTCCTGGGCAAACACATACATCATGGCCAGCCTTTGGGGAAACGCCGCAGGCTTGGGTGCCTTGTCTGCGTTATTGATGGCAAGAAGTAAGAGGACGCGCGAGTCGTGTGGGACATGACGCTGCTGCTGCTGGTCTGCCAGTGCCGACAGGGCCATGCGTTGATGCGCCAGCGTAGGAGGGTTGAATGACGAGTCCAGAACCACCAGTGTCCTGGGCGTCTGCTCCAGCGGGCTCGCTGTCGCTACTTGGGCGCCGTCCTTACTGTGGGCGGCGGATGACGAAACAGAGCACAGGACGCTGAAGGTCGCCTCAGATAGCTGAAACGTCTTCAGCGCTTGAGTGAAGTGGGACACCAGGTTGGACGGCAGCTGACGAGGGGATCCCATATTCTCCGTGCCGGTGACGTCCGATAACGGCATCACGATATTGTCAATCTATGGAAGGGACTCCTGGGATGCTGGCTGATGATTATTGGACGCAAACGTTTTGAGCGGGCGGTCAGAGCGCGGGAATTGGAGATTCGATCCCGGGATGCGGAGAACGGCCGGGTCCCACCTGTGCACCCCTCCGAACCCCTAGCCCACCTCTCACAAGGGACCGCCGACACATACCACACGTTCATGTTAAAGCAACATCTCAGACAAATCATCAATCTAAGGGTGAAGAATTAGTCGGCAGGTTGGGGTGAAAAGTGAGGATTGGGTCACAATGCTCGCTACATAAAATCTATCATTCCGGATCCTCGTAAAGCACTTCAACACAAGACGTAACATATGATGCATTGTTGCTCTACGCAATACTAACATCACTATTACACATGAGTGACTGTCAAGATATCCCGGATCTTCCTTCTTCGTGCTGTAGCAGACCTCCTCAGAATGCAAAAAGGGTATCTGAATCGCCCAGACTAAGCATATAGCTGTCCATGCAATTATCATATCATGCCTAACAGAGGAACGCATTCCAAAGTACTGTTCAGCGGATCTCCGGCTCTCTCATGAAGTATGGTATAGTTAGTCCTCCATCTCCCGGCACAAACTTCTTCGTTGCAGGTTTACTGCTGGCGTCGTGGTCATGCTTGGCACCACCTCGCCGACTCGATCGGCCTCCGTAGTCATCAATGGCCTCTGCCATGTCCTCGACGGGGTTATTATCGGCTGTGGTGGCACTGTCATCCAGAGCATAGACTTTGATCCCGCGAACGTGGGTGTCTTTGCCATTCTGGTGGTTCTCGAGTACGATAATTCGGATGAAGAAACAGCATAATGAATTCCCGTCTTTTCCGCCACCAGCACCAGTAATGGGGACATCAATCCATCCCTTAGGCGTGTTAAGCTCCATAGTGGTGAATGGAATGGTGAGATGCGGGGCAGTGCCTGCAGTGATCTGGATCTTGGTGGGTGTGTAGCTTTCGTCGAGTTCGTAGTCCAGGAAGAGCCGTAGAGCGCGAATCTCAACACGCTTGATAAAATGGATATTCAGACGATGAGGTTGCGGACCGTCGGATCTTATATGAGCAGTTAGCAGCTGCGTTCCAATCCGGAAGGGGCACATAATTCGACCTACTGCCAAAAGAGGTTTATATCATCATCGCGGAGCTCTCTGACACCACAGCCCGGCTTGTAGCTGCTGACGGTGAAGCTTGCAAGGTTGCTGATCTCCTTCAAGCCTACTGCCGCGGCGTTAAAGGGCAGCTCGTCCTCCTGGGCTTCTTCGTCCTCCCCAAGGTCCTCACCCTCTTCCTCATCAGGGTCAACGTCAGCCCCCTCGCCATTCTCATCGAGATCGCGGTCCAGATCTTCTGCCTCTTCGATGCCCTCATCGTTCCCGGAATCTTCAGAATCTTCGTCAGTAAAGTCAGAACCCTCAGGCGAGTCTGGATAATTCTCTTTATCATCGTCATAAAAGTGCTTTAGTGGAGGAACCAAGTCTGCCAGACGTAGCCGTTCGTATTCCTGGGGATTAGATGGATTCCAGTTGTCTTCGTAAATCGGTACATCCGCCGGCTGCTGTCTGGCAGACGCAGCCGGCGGCGGAGGCATCGAGGGCTCCCGAGGTCGTGGTGTCGACATTGTCAACGTGTTTATGAGGGCATAATGAAAGTATGTGGTGTATATTGTTGTAACACCTTGAATAAGAGTGAGGTAGACGAGTTGCAGTCTCCAAATGGAACTGGGAGCTTTGGGGACCGTGAATTTGACAAAAGAAGATCGGAACGCAAGTGAATGATATGTGTGACTGACCTTGGCCGGGTTGTTCCCATCGTGGAGGCATAGTAGAGGCTGGCTCTGATGGGGCAAGTTGATCCCATGAATTATTGCCAGGTCGCCGAGAAGCCTGCAGAGAGGGATGATCAAGACGAGAAGGCGCACCGAAGAGCTGTCGGCGACTGTCCATCGTGGCCTCTTCCTCTTCTGCTACAGTCTAACAATATTGCACCGGACCACGAACAGCAAAAGCGATATTCGTCTGGTACATAGGCTGCAATAAGTGTTCTTCGGTTAACATTTAACCGTATGGGGAGTCATGAGTTGTGAAGCTAAGGTGTAAGGAGGTATGCACAAAAGTGAGTGGCTTAGGTCACCCAGCTATCTATCAGCTATCAAAGGGAATCAAAACAACTGGTGTGAAAGGATTGGAGAACACATAGGGTGCGGCGACAAGAGTCAAGCCTGTGCGGTTACACATTCAGATGCAACTAGATGAATCAATTGATACCATCGAGTTTTACTTTATGTAGTTTACTACTCGAGGCCGTCGTTGGGCAGCTGAAGTTGTATTGCTCTACACCAGTATCAGGTATGCACTTGATGTATGCACGGAGCCGCCTAAATTGGGCGATGGCGATCCCGCTACAGGAATAGTTTATGCGTGTAACGAATTCCCATCCACTAAAGCTGGTCCCGACAGTACCTAGAACTCCATCGCCACTAATCCAGTAGGTCCTAACATAGCAACGTACAGCTTCCATGCCTGAAATCATATCAGCGTCAGAGACCAGCCAATTGCATACACCAGTCTGGCGCCTGCAAGTTCTCCAGCTGTACTGCATGGTATATGATGTAACCTCGCTTCGTGCGGGAGCTGCATCTTCAAGAAATCTACTTACGTATGGGTATTGGAGCTAAAGTGGACTGACTGTTTGTGCCTGTCTTCCGCCAAAATTAATTGACATGGCCATGCGCAGCCACGGCGCAACGGCATGGCGTAATGGGGTTGCCCGCTTCGTGACCAAAACACCCAAAACGAGTGCGGGGGAGAACGTAAAACCACTCTGCCAAAACACCCTCCGCCAATACCGTTCGGATCCCACTATATTACCTGCCTTTTCCAGACACACCTCAAGGGCGTTGATTGGTGCTAGTCCATATTCCAAATTCTCGTACCGGTCGTCTGCAACGCTGGGCACTGCGGGTATATCTCGACGACACTTCTCCATCTCATCGAGGGTTTACTGTTCTCCCACTATTCCCTCTTCCATCATGACGGACCGAGACACCCTGCCCACGGTCATCAAGCCGTCTCACTATGACCTTTCTCTGTCCGCTCTGGATTTCAAGACGTGGACCTACCAAGGAAAAGTGATGTAAGTGAAGTTATGTTATTGATATATCTTGGCCCATCAACCAACCAAGCACCACCTCCGCTCAACTTGGACCCCTTTGCTATAATTCGTTTATTTTCACGCATGCTGATCGCCCACTAGTATCGATGTAGAAGTCCTTGAGTCGACCAAGGATGTTGTCATCAATGCCTTGGAGCTTAAGCTCTCATCCGCCAAGTTGACTGTCTCGCACACCAAGACCACCCAGACATTGGAGACATCCACCTTCAGCTACGATGAGAAGAAACAGCGCGCCACACTGAGTTTCGCTCAGGAGATTCCGTTAACTAGCAAGGCTTCCCTCGAGATAACCTTTGATGGTATCCTGAATAACGATATGGCCGGCTTTTATAGAAGCAAGTACAAGCCTGTGGTGCCTGCGGCTGCGTCGGTCCCAAGAGACGACCAGTTTCACTACATGCTCAGCACTCAATTCGAGGCCTGCGATGCTCGCCGTGCATTCCCTTGTTTCGACGAGCCTAATCTCAAAGCCACCTTTGATTTTACCATCGAGGTACCCGAGGACCAGGTGGCATTGTCCAACATGCCCGTCAAAAGCACCACCAAGACTAGCGAGGGTCTCGTGAACGTTGCTTTCGAACGAACCCCAGTAATGAGCACTTATCTTTTGGCTTGGGCTTTGGGCGACTTTGAGTATGTTGAAAGCCAGACCGAGCGCCGGTACAACGGCAAACAGATCCCCGTCCGTGTCTATACCACTCGGGGCCTCAAGGAACAGGGCAGATGGGCTTTGGAGCATGCTCCCAAGACGATTGACTTGTTCTCAGAGGCTTTTGATATTGATTATCCTCTCCCCAAGGCCGATCTGCTTGCAGTTCACGAATTCACACATGGAGCAATGGAGAACTGGGGCCTCGTGACTTACAGGACCACTGCAGTTTTGTTTGACGAGAAGACCTCGGATGCAGCCTACAAGGTGCGGATTGCTTATGTTGTGGCTCACGAACTTGCCCATCAATGGTTCGGAAACCTTGTAACCATGGACTGGTGGGACGAGCTGTGGTTGAATGAAAGCTTTGCTACATGGGTAGGATGGTATGCCGTCAACGAATTCCACCCTGACTGGAACGTTTGGGCCAAATATGTTGGCGATGGCATGGAGTCTGCTTTCCAACTCGACTGCATTCGTGCCTCCCACCCCATCTACGTCCCGGTCCAGGATGCCCTCGACGTGAACCAGATCTTTGACGCAATCAGCTACTTCAAGGGTTGCTCGACTTTAAGAATGTTGGCAAATCATGTGGGAGAGAAAAACTTCTTGAAGGGCGTATCCATTTATCTCAAGAAACATGCCTATGGCAATGCCAAGACAGAGGCACTGTGGGCTGGTTTGGCCGAGGCTACCGGGGCTGATGTCGCGTCGCTTATGTCCAACTGGATTGAGAAGATTGGTTTCCCGTTACTCACAGTCGCCGAGGAGCCGGGCCAGATCAGTGTGAGGCAGTCTCGATTCTTGTCCACCGGAGACGTGAAGGCGGAAGAGGACGAGACAACCTGGTGGGTACCTCTTGGTCTTCAGGGCCAGTCCGGCACTCAGGAGGTACAGAGCCTTGCTCTTACCACCAAGGAAGAGACCATCCGTAAGATCGACGACGACTTCTACAAACTGAACCACAATGGATTTGGCTTCTATCGCACCAACTATCCACCTGCTCGACTGGCGAAGCTCGGCACCCAACTGGACAAGCTTACTATCGAGGACAAGGTGGCTACACTTGGCTCGGCAAGAGATCTTGCGTCGGCTGGTTATGGCACGACCCCAGCTCTGTTGGCATTCCTCCAAGGGTTCGGAGCCGAAACGAGCCAGATTGTGTGGAACCAGGCACTGAACACTCTTGGCTCAGTCAAGTCTGTCTTCGGCGATAACGACGAGATTAAGAAGGGTCTGGAGAACTTCACCCTGAAACTCATCAATGATGCGGTCGAGAGAGTCGGATGGGAGCCCGCCTCTGGAGAGGATTTCCTTACTGGACTGCTACGAAAGCGACTTTTGTTGACGGCTGTGGTTAATGGCCACTCCAAGTAAGTCTCACCCAAATGCCATGCTATACTGTGATACAAATACTAAAATGGTTCGAATGAAGGGTACTAGAGAAGGCAACACAGTTGTTCGAGGCATGGAGCAAAGAAGGCATTGTCTTGAGTCCCGACCTACGTAGCGTTGTCTACCGTGCCGGTGTCAAGCGCTCTCCCGCCGCGGCCTTCGAAGCGTTGAAGAAGGAGTGGGAGACGACTACTTCGGTTGACGGCCGAGAGATGTGCCTTTCGTCCATCGGACACATTGGCGACATCGAGATCCTCAAGAACCAATGCATTCCCTTCTTGTTCAACCTGTCGCCCCCAGCCGCTGCTTCCGATTCCATCCCCAGCGGTGACATGCACTACCTGAGCACGGCGCTGGCCGGCAACGCTAAGGGCCGCGTCCTCCAGTGGCAGTTCATGCAGGAGAACTGGGACCAGGTTACGACCAAGATGGCTAACCCGGTGGTGCTCGATCGCTTCGTCCGCCTCTCGCTCAAGAAGTTCACCGACTCCAAGTACCTCGACGAGATCGAGGCCTTCTTCCAGGACAAGGACACGGCCGCGTTCGACCGCTCGTTGGAGCAGGTCAAGGACGCTATCCGCGGACGCGCCGCTTACCGCCAGAGAGATGCCGAGGTACTCAAGGAGTTCCTCGGGGCTAACAGATACCTGTCCTAAATTCCTGAGGAAATGAAAATGGCTCGTTGGAAATTTATGGCAAGATGATTGATTGCCATCCTCATAGGTAGTCAGATTGTTGCACTTCTAGTCACCCATTGACATACTGAATGAAGCGATTTTGTTAAACCACCTTGATTAGTGATATACGTGTATGTTTAGACTTCAAACGATGTTATGATGTATGCCCGTCTTTGGCTCTCCTGCTCGGTCCCTGTAAATTATCTCATTTTATGACTATGTTATGGGGCCCTGTAACTTGACTAGTTCCCAAGGATCTTTTACCAGGGTCGAAACCCGCAAATGCCTCGGGATTGGTTCTATGTACACGGAGATAGGACAACCAGAAGGAGAAGTGGTTGCTGTGCAGCCTCAATCCGTACCAAAAATACGAAGACACCCACATGCTTACGAAACACTCAGAGGACACAAGTTTTGGTTTGTACCGGTACGGCACAGTGGTGATATTACATTTAGCTACCAAATTCCTGGAATGGAGGGATCCCAGACCGATCTCTTGCTAGCGACTTGACCAAAACAGGAACTATCCCCTCCTGTTGTTCTGGTCGGAGGTTCGTATCGTATAGGGACAGATCCTCAACCCCTGCCAAGAAGCCCATTATTCTTCTTGGGTTGTATGTCATGCTCACCCCCGGTTCTACCAGTTAAACCCCGGCTTGACTAACGAACGGGAGAGACCCGCTGTTATCACGGCCAGTGGAACTTGTGGAGAGGTTTCTCTAGGATGATGGTTTTCCACCGCCACGTCGATCGTTGTAACGACCGCGTCCACGGCCGCCTTCGCCTCGACCGCGACCGCGGTGGTCGCCCCGTCCTCCTCGGCGTCCACCACGATGCTCACCACCTTCGCCATGGCCTCGGGGCCGGTTGCGCTGGACCGATTGGAAACCATCATCTGCTTGAGCGGCAAGGGTCTATTGCACATGTTAGCATTGCGCGACATGAGAGAGGCAAATAGGGGGTGAATTTACCTCGGGAGGGTTCTCGGGCTGGTCATCAGCCCATGACTGGACAGGACCAGAGGCTGCGGGTGTGGCAGTCAAGCCAGTGTCCGTCTCCAGAGGGTCTCTAGGCACCTTAACCCAGTCCTCCTGAGAAGCACTCATATCATTAGTGGTATCCCACTGAGACTCCGCGGCAGCATTTGCAGCATCGTCGCTGATGCTGGCGTTGGGGATGGGCTCGGTATGTCCGTTCGCCATAGTTGATGAAGTCTCCGTAGCCTCGAGTTCGGTGAGACCAGCATGAACCACCGTAGGATCGGATACAGGAGCATCGGTCGCGGTCTCGGCGGCTTCGGAAGCCGGCTCTTCAGCCGCAGCGAAGACTTGAACGTGAGCGACAGATGCAGCCTTGACTTGGGCGACTATCAAAGTGTGTCAGTCACGGAAAGTACGAGAAGGCATCAATGCGCGGGGCACATACAAGATGTTTGAAGCTCGTCACCGCTGACGCTTCTGGTCTTCTCCTCGGAACCCGCGATCAGCTTCATCATGGTGGCAACGGCATTCTCATCACCCGAGTAGACGTTCAGGAGGACACCCTCCAGAGCCATGTTCTCGTCGGCAGTGGCATCGGCATCTTCGGATCGTCTGGCGGCGGCCAGTCGGAGGAATTGGGTGAGGACAAGGAGGCTGTCGTGTTGTACATTCTTGACGTCCGCAGCAGCCTTTTCGGTGGCAGCTACCAGAGCATCGGCCTTCTCCTTCTCCAGTCTCTCCGTCAACTCCTTCTCAACCTTGGCCTTGTCGGCTGCGCTCTTTGTCCGGTACTCCTCGTCCACCTTCTTGTACTGAGCAAGCTGCTCCTCCACTTGGGCGAGCTGGAGCTCAAGTTGAGGTTTCTTGAGCACTTGGGACTTTTGATCGGCGTTGATGATCTTCGCAGCGACCATCTCCTCAAGGGACTTGCCCTTGTGTTGCTCGATCAGTGCATGTGTCTTGGTGACGTTGGACTTAAAGAGAGGGGAAACATGTTAGCATTGACCTGAGTGGCATCCAAAGTATTGGTGGCATAATGGTGTGTTGACTCACGATCTTCTTGTTGATGTTGCGGATGTTCCTTTAAGGCCAGCGAGTCAGTTTCCAAGGCCAGGGAAAAGACATGGAGGGCCAGGACTTACTTCTGCATTTCACGAACATAAGGGCTCTCGTTGGCATCGTCACCAGACACGGAAATCGGGGCAGAGGCGCTGGGAGCAGGAGAATCGGTGCGCTGAGCGGCGGCGGCGGCGGCGTTCTTCTTCTTGGCGGACTTGGACTCCACGAGAGCCACGGGGTTCTGCACGGCGGAAGAAGGCATTGTGGAGGATTTGTCGAGAGTCTCTTGGTCGGGGCAGGAGGCAGTGGTGTCGGTCAAGTGCAAGACGTGTGCGCAATCGTTTCGTTCTGACTGGCGAGAGAGCCGAGGTGGTAGGGCGTGGGTGGAGGGAGGATGGATATTCGGATCGCAAACTAAAGGTGGCGAGTCCAGGTAAAGGTCTACCTAGAGCTGCAATAAGGGATTGTTACACGACAAGAGATCTGGTCTTAAAATACTAGGACTTGGGTGGGCGGGAAAAGGAATGCAGAGTGTTGTACAGGTTATACGAGATGTGTAGGGTCCGGAAGTGGGATGTGTAGAATTTTTGGGACGCAAAGAGCTTTGGCGTTTGGTCTCGAGATTCAGATCTTAGATTGGTCCCTGGCAGCTGCAGTTTGGAGCTCTAGGATACCTGCCCATCGTCTTAGGCGCGCTAAACGCCAGCACATTCACAAACGGCAACATCTGGCCAAACCGGACGGAACAAGCCTCATGGTTGATTGATCGCATTGATCGCGCTGAACAGGGTCCAAACAGCAATCAATCAATCCCTGACTTGGGAGGAAAGCCACATTTTCCGATTGCATCTCATACCTAACATACACCCGATCTGTTGATCCTATCAAATCCTTGCAGCAAAGATACATACTAGGGATACAAATGTATTCATCAATGCAAATACGGCGATTGTATTCATCCATACATGTACCTAACGCTCGCGTGTCGATTTGATGCCACGGACTTCTATAAGCCAGGTGGTCTCTTGCATTCCCGTCCGCAACTAACACTTTTCCCTCCACTTCCTCTTAGGACGCACGCGACAGCCCCGCCCGCCCTTGCTCCGTCACATATCAAACTTAGCTTATAGCGGGACCCGAGCCGCATTGGGACCCCTTCCAGTCCAGAGTGCTTTTGAAGGACGAATGTTGATGAAGCTGCGATTCCGCGCACCACCTCCATATGTATGTCCATATCCCCGAGGTGAGTGTGAAATATCGGTTTTGGGGATAACTTGATGTCGGTTCGTTTCCCTGATGATACTTGTGGTAGTTTGTGTTTCTTGAACCCCGGCCTCTATGATGAGTATCACTTGGGGCTCGAGGGTAGCACTCGGCGGGTGATATGCTCGAAAGCTGTTCTGCTTCTTGGTTTCGTCGCGGCCTTCAACCCTTGAATTTCGCAAGCGTGTCCTGTGGTTGTGTGTTGGTTGCTTTGTGCGTGATATGGATGCTTGCCATGTTGCTAACTTACAGCCGTCACCTTCTTAATGCTCTTGGCGCTAACTCCACGCTCGCCTGCTTGCTTCGAGTCGATTGCAGCCTCTTTCATGAGTCTGCCACATAATGTTAGATAGTCTTCTTCTTACTTTTATTTGTCAACGATGCCGAGATTGGGCGTACGATTGCATGAATAGAACATAGTCGAGGAAAACCTATGCACATACACCAGTTGTTAGGCTACATTCTCCCAAAAAAACGCGTCTGGGGGCCTTGCAGCCAACTCACCATAACATCGACATTCTTGCTAACGTTGCACTTCGAATGCGCTTTTACGATCTTTCTCACAGTCGCTCTCGGATATAGTTTCTGACCAGGCGCCATGATTGGTTGTATACCATAGGGGGTTGAGTGCAGCTTATGAGTGCTTGCTGAAGAGACGGCGAGGGACGACGCGAGACTGGAGTTGTGCAGGTGTGCTTCAGCCGCAAAAGGCTATCGTGGGGTAGTGGGCTCAAGCTTGGGCCATTCAGACATAACTTCGCCCACTGTACGGCAAGGATAATCTTCCAACGACGTCTTAATGATTGAACACAAATCCGCAATTATAGATACAGTGTAGATACGAGTTGTAACCAATACTCTTTGAGCAGAATCACCAGCCATCCGGTTCAATACCATCAAATCAGGGGGAGTGGGAATCTGGCAGAGCTTGAGTTATACCCATGGATGTTTTCAGACGTAGGGATTCGGGGAGTTGAACTTTAGGTATCTATCAATTAATACCAAACATAAACATGATTTCATGCATACATTACCTACCATTTAAACCAATGGTGAAAATTACTCTGGCTGCATCCCTAGAGCTGACATTACCGCCTGGCTAATTAATTGATTAACCAATGTAGCTGAATTAATGTTCCTCCGTCGGGAGCGCTCAAGCTACCCGACATATGAGAGAAATGCCTGTAAGATGTACATTGAGGCATGTACTCAACGGCTGCTGCTGCCCTGACGTATCAGAACGCTCACCTCAACTATACAGTAATAAATGGTTAGGTCATTCAACAACTAATATGGAATCGTTCGACAATAAGCCCTTCTCCACCTCAGTACCTGCGAAAAACAACCATGGTTATGTACTTTCCTTCAATTCATCCTCGGCACTCAGACGACGAAATAAACTATCTAACGTCTTCACCTTCTATTTTTCTTCCATCGCAAAAGCCCCGAGGATAATCGTTCGATTTCTTATTTCCGATTGCTCTATGTACCTGCTGCCCGTGCCCATACACAGCTGGTCCACCGGAGAATAACCGGCTCCACTCATTCGACGAGCACTTGCAACCTCGCCCCATCCCGCTTTAAACCGACTCCCATTTCACTCGGTCAATCCTCGTTGCGACGACGCTGTCTCTGCCTTTCTCACCCAACGCTACCACGGTCGCCTATTGGTCCCCCGGATTTTCATGTGCACTGATCGCATGTAGTGGCCTACAAGATGTCGGTCGAAGCGATGGCGCCATCTGCGCCGGAGCAGCCTCAGATCCAGGTCGCAAGTGGCCTACACAGTCCACCCGATAGCAACAACGCCATGAAATTGGATGGAAGCGACGACTCTGAGCTGAGCGACCTAGACGAATCCGAAATTCAACGCCCACCGACGGCCCCCAATTCAACTACGGACGAAGAAGAAGTCAAGAAGGAGGAACCAGACGCATCGGCGCAGGAGGAGGAAGATGATATCGGCGAAGTCATTCCAGCAGAATGGTCCGGTACTGTTCCGGTCTTCAGGCCAACCATGCATCAATTCAAGGACTTCAAAAAATTTGTATATTGAGCCTTGTCGCTGAACTCGGGTCGAGGCTAACATATGTTCTATAGATGACCAAGGTCGATTCGTACGGTATGAGATCTGGAATCGTCAAGGTTATACCCCCCGAGGAGTGGAAGAGCGAGCTTCCGGAGCTGCACGACATGGTTAAGCAGGTGCGGGTTCGGGAACCCATCAAACAAGACATTATGGGATCAAACGGCACGTATCGACAAGTAAACATTCTGCACCAGCGCTCCTATAACCTTCCGCAATGGCGCCAGCTATGCGACCAAAGCGAGCATCAGCCCCCCGCCAGACGAGGTGAGCGCCGTGCCCAGGCGCCTCCGAAACCAAGGACTTCCGCAGCGTCAGGCACTCGCGGTCGGGGTAGGAACACCAGGGGCAGAGCACGAAAAAACATTGTCAAAGAAGACAACACAGACCAGGAGCATAGCACAACGACTCCCGATTCGCCGAAGCCGAACGAGGGCGTGCTCGACTCGGTGGAGAAAGACCCTGGTGCTGAAGTGGATGAGGATGACGAGCCCGTTCCCATGGTTGGGAGAATGGGAGGCAGTAGACAGGCCAAAGCCAAAACGCAGTCCACTTCCGCGCGAAGGAAGTATGCCAAACGCGAAGCTTCCGCCAGAATCGATGAAGAAGCTTTCAAGGACTGGGATTATCGCATGGACATATCAGATTACACGCCCGAAAGGTGCGAAGAGCTGGAGAGGATATACTGGAAGACCCTCACCTACGCAGCTCCACTATACGGCGCTGACTTGCCCGGCACATTATTTCCGGAGGATACGACGGCTTGGAATCTCAACAAGCTTCCTAATCTTCTGGATGTGCTGGGGACCAAAGTCCCTGGCGTTAATACTGCATACCTTTATCTGGGTATGTGGAAGGCCACTTTTGCGTGGCACTTGGAGGATGTGGATCTTTACAGCATCAACTACCTCCATTTTGGCGCCCCCAAACAGTGGTACAGTATTTCTCAAGGAGATGCCCGCCGGTTTGAAGCTGCCATGAAGAGTATATGGCCAACTGACGCAAAGGCCTGCGACCAGTTCCTGCGTCACAAGGCCTTCTTGATCTCCCCAAACCACCTCCAGCAATACTTCAACATTAAAGTCAACAAATGCGTCTCATATCCTGGAGAATTCGTGGTAACCTATCCTTATGGCTACCACTCCGGATACAACCTAGGTTACAACTGTGCCGAGGCTGTCAACTTCGCGCTCGACTCCTGGCTACCTATGGGTAAAATCGCGAAGCGGTGCGAGTGTGCCCAGGCTCAGGACAGCGTATGGGTAGATGTGTATGAGATTGAGCGTAAACTACGAGGGGAAGAGACAGACTATGAAGAGACCGAAGACGACGACGACGACGACGAAGAAGAAGACGACGACGACGACGAAACCGACCTGCCTGCGTCGCAGTCACACGTGGTAAAAATCAAGCAGCCTGGCCGTAAGCGCAAGCGGACACTCAAAGACAAAGGCGATAGAAAAGCCAAGAAGATACGTCTTCGTGTACGGGTCAAGACACAAGTCGAACCACCCTGCTGTTTGTGCCCCAATACTTTACTTGATGCAGAGCTTTTACCCACGGACGATGGTCGTAAGGCACATCGTATGTGTGCTCTTTACGGAGCTGAGACCTGGATTGAGACTGTTGACGGTAAAGAAGTCATTGCCAATGCTGCAAACATAAGTAAGGCTCGCTTGGAGCTCAAATGTCTCTACTGCCGTTCGAAACGTGGTGCTTGCGTGCAGTGCTCGCAGAGAAAGTGCGCCCGGTCTTACCATGCCACCTGCGCGGCTGCTGCCGGTGTCTTCGTCGAAGAAGGCGAAGTCCCTCTCTTTGGCGAGGATGGCACCGAGTACAAAGAGCAAGCCTTCGAGTTCAGCTGCCGATTCCACCGAACAAAGAGAGACCGGAAACTGGATGGCCCAGCCCTGGAGGAGTGCCCGAAGACTCGGAAGGCAGCAATCGCCCTCAAACATGGAGATGTTGCACAGATGCAGTATTACAGAGGGGAAATCTTTGCTGGGGTTGTGGTGGAGAATCGACATGACGAACAAACATTACTCGTGGAGATAATACCCAACGGGTGCGAAGCCTACAAAACTTACAGTAACATTGAAACCCCACAGCTAACCTTGATCAGTGACCGAGTCGAAGTCGAGTGGAAATGGCTCCTCCTACCGGATGCCGCGGATTACCATCTGCCCAAAGCATCGCCGAACGCTGTTCCAATGCCAACCTCGCGGAAGGCAAAAGCAGAAATAAAGGCCACTAAGCTGGCAACCGAGGAACTTCCCCGGGCAGAGGAGCCTTTTGTGGAAGGCTGCACATGGGCCGAATTCCATAACACTACGGAGTGCACTAACAAAGCGCAGGCCAAGGTCGACCTCAACAAAGAGAATCAGATCTGGTATTATCTGGGGAGAACATCTACTGAGGCCCGGGCTCAGTACACGGAAGATCCGAAGAAGCCGGTGCACAACTACAAGAGCAACTTCTTGGAGACTATCCCGAAACCACTGGCGCCACCTACGTCCCAACCGCGGAAATCGTACACGCCCACCTACCCGCTCCAACATGGGCAGGCTTCGGTGATTGGCCGGTCTGAGAAACCCTACCAGTACAAGCCGAAGAAACCGATAACACCGCTGGCCAATCCAAGCGCCCCCATCCCGTATACGAACCAGAGTTTTATGCCCAATGGAAGGCCGTTTCCTACTTCACAGTCTACCTTTGCGGTTTACTCACCATATCAGCCGCTGCCACCGCATACGCCGCAACCGAGCGCGAGGCCTTCTCATCCTCAGCAGCCGATGTCGAGCCCGTATACGACGCCTCAGTCAGCTCCACAAACCACCGTGCTGCCGCCACCACAGCCAACCGCATCATCCCCTGCCGGTCACTCGTATACTCCGCAGTCTGCGCCAGCGAAGCCTGCCTACACGCCTCAGGGCGCACCGAGGTCCATGCAACTGCCTAAGAGCACACATCAGGCAGCCCACTCGCGAAACAAGTCGTTGCCATTCGGTTCAGACCCGCGGTTCAGAACCTCATCATCTACGTATGCCTCCGCTCGATATGATTTTAATTCAAGCTCACCATTCAGCTTCGGCTTTATGCAACCCCCCGGTCTTGGGACTTCTCCATCGCCACAGAACGGGCAGTTGTTCCAGGCACAGGCCCGGGCAAGATCTCTGTCAACCGCTTCTGCGAACTCCCTGAATACTCCGATGACCTCTTCGGCAATAAGACCGTCGTCCTCGGCATCGAGTCAGGGTATACACGGGCCTCCTCAGGTCGGTAAACTCCCGCCAATCACGAGACCTGCGCCTCCAAGCGTCGTACAGAAGTATGCATTTTTCCAAGTTCATCACAATAGGTGAGTTGTGAGTTTCTCTCAACTGTCATCATTGTACTAATCCTGTAGGGACTCGACTAAGTATCGAACTCCGTATGCACCTTGGGGAGGCTTTACGAATGGGTACGAGGGCAACTTGAGGGCGCATTTGATGAAGAGTCCAGAAGCTTTATTCAGTATGCAGCGGCAGCCCACGGGCAACTCGGCGACACCCAGTGGAACACGCTACGAACCACCCAGTGGACAAGGTTCTACAGCTACCTCCGGTCATCCTCAATCCCACCCCACCGCAAACTATCATTTGCCATCCTCTGCGACTGGGAACGATAATACAGCAGTTTCCGGACATAGCGGCCTGCGCACTCCCAATGGGTCGTGGGATCCTTCGTCAATAGCTGCCCAACTGCATCCTGCCATCCGGTCACACTACGCAGCCATGTTGCAAAGAAAGCAAGCACAACCACCAGTACATTCGCAAAACCAGACGCCGATGATGAGCTCGCCACCTGCTTATGCACAATCGCAGGCTATGCCGCAAGCTATGCAGTACCCGCAAACGCAGCAGCCTTACACCACTCACTGTAGCCCAGGTCTGCCTGAAGCTCAACAACCTCCCATGCATGGCCCGACTGGGCAAGCGTACCCACAGTCCACTCAACCCAGTAACATGGCAGCCTTGCCGAACCAGCCACTGTCCCAACAGCCGCAAATGTATGCTCAAGACTCATACACCCAGAGAGGCTCACCGAGCTTCTATCACAGCGTTCCCAACAGCGCAAGTCCCGACCCTCCCCCCACTGCCCAGATTGGCGGTGTTTACCAGGCGTCAGCATACCCCGCCAGCGCCCAGTCAATACCAGCGGCTCCCAAACAAACATTTGTCCCCCCTCCTCGGCCATGGGAACAAATACAAAAGTCTTCACAGCCAAACAGGATGTCACAGCCAGCTGAAGCCCAGCCAGTAGGCATGCCTTCTTTGAAGAGCCACAGCCCTCCACATGCCTTACAAAATATGGGACACCAAATTCGCACTGTAAGTGAGCCACTTCTGCGACATTCGGATTGAATACGAGACTGATAGCCATAGCCCGAGACGGCAACAGCCCGTACACAAGAAAGCCTGGTAATAGATCACCCATCAATGGAGTCTCCGATGTCTCCACCCCCGGTTCCGCAGCACTCGAAAGGCTTTCCTGAGGTCCCCGAGGAGTCTCAGGCACTTGTGGAAGATATAATAATGAACGCTCGGCGAGCAAGCGGCTCGGATTTTGCGCGTTAAGGCGCTGGGTCACTCCGGCCAACTCCATGAAGCCCCAAAGGTGGGGTTTTGATGACAACTTCACGGATTAATGAACCGAGGGCAAGGAGCGAACGCTTTGGATGATTGCCACTGGTATGGAATGACACATGAAGCATTCTTGATTTTTGAACTCTTCGTTTATTTTTCGTTAGGTGTTCCCAAGAGAGGGATGGCGTTTTGGGGATGCAACACTAGTGGATTGCTTCTGCACCACTCATCAGCAAACAGTGCTTTCACCATGCAACATAGACTCCCGTCTGCCTTCAGTGGCTCTCCTTCCTGCCCGGTACATGCTGAGGCTTTACAGGTTGCGCTTGTTGTGTTGCATTTTCTTCTTCTTTTAGTTCTCTCTCTTCATCTCGAGATGTTTACGGAAGGCGAATAAGGGTTGGGGTTTCCACTATACCCTGTATATTACTCAAAACGCATGGAATGCCCCCATCAGAAGCTACATAGGAGACAGGAACGTAAAGGGCGACGCTGATGGGACAGCTGGGGATCTTGTAATATGATATGCAATAAAAGCGACGGCACAGTGGTGCTGCTTCATTGTTTTATATCAGATTGTGTAATGTGATGGCTTGTGATGGTTTTACAGATGCTTCCAGTGTTCAGTTTCTTGCCTGGGTCGTAAAAGACCAGTAGTATAAAGCTCATATATTAGGTGTTATATATCCTTAAGTACATGTATGCAGTGAGCATATAGCACGGCTCGTAGGCCAGCATCTGCATGTGGCAGCTGAAAATGTCTTTCTAGGTGCTCAATGTCTAGAGGAGCTGTTATCAAAAATGTGAGTTTCCCTAGAGATTGGCAGGTGCTACCCACCATCCGAGGGGCCCACTTATACGCGGGACCTTCCCTAGATCAATCGCATTGCGCAGTCAATTATTTTTTTGTTATCGCAGTCTTGCCTTGTCCATTTCAGCGCCTGGGAATTTAGCAGCATAACGCGACCAGCTTTACTACAGCACACATCAAACTCACGCCCTCGTCACCATGGCTGGTGATTCCGACAGAAAGCGACTCGCCTCCGAAAAAGACGAAATTTCTGCCAAACGGGTTAAGAAGGAAGACGACATCGCAAACAATCCCTACTTGGCCCATATGAAGCAAGAGAACACCATGGAGAACGGCTCAAGGTATAGCGATCGCCTGCCAAAGGGCTCGCCCTTTGCTGAGTTCGAGCGACGGGCCACGACGGCGAAGCAGGCTGTAAAGGCCGAAGAGGGCGATAACAACCCCTTCACCGGCGAGCCGCATTCTCCCCAGTACTTCAACATCCTCAAGTCCAGAAGGGACCTACCCGTTTCCAAGCAAAGGTAAGCAATGCCGACTCAACTGCCCAAGAATTACCATATCGTACCACGAACTAACATGCATTGTGTGAAACAGGAAGGAATTCCTGGAAATGTACCATAAATCCCAGATCCTCGTTTTTGTCGGTGAAACCGGTTCTGGAAAGACGACTCAAATCCCCCAGTACGTCCTGTACGATGAGCTCCCTCAGCTGAACCACAAGCTTGTTGCCTGTACACAACCTCGACGAGTGGCTGCCATGTCAGTTGCTCAACGTGTAGCGGACGAGTTGGACGTAACACTTGGGGAGGAGGTTGGTTATAGCATCAGATTCGAGGACAGGACAGGCCCCAAGACAATTCTCAAGTACATGACCGATGGTATGCTGCTCCGAGAGGCCATGCATGACCACATGATGTCGCGTTATAGTTGCATCATCCTCGACGAAGCCCACGAGCGTACCCTGGCTACTGATATCCTGATGGCTTTACTGAAACAGCTGGCACAGCGCCGACCTGACCTCAAGATCATTGTCATGTCTGCCACTCTGGATGCTCAAAAGTTCCAAAAGTACTTCTACGAGGCCCCTCTTCTGGCCGTTCCTGGTCGAACCCACCCTGTCGAGATCTACTACACTCCGGAAGCCGAAAAAGATTACGTCGAGGCTGCCATCCGAACCGTTCTGCAAATACACGCTTCCGAACCCGAAGGTGATATCCTTCTCTTCCTGACTGGTGAGGAAGAAATCGAGGATACATGCCGCAAGATCTCGTTGGAGGTCGATGACATGATCAGGGAGGCAGATTGTGGGCCTATGATGGTCTACCCGCTCTATGGTACATTACCACCTCACCAGCAACAGAAGATCTTCGACCCAGCTCCCAAGCCCTTGAAGAAGGGTGGCAAACCTGGGCGAAAGTGTATCATCTCGACGAATATCGCTGAGACGTCCCTGACCATTGATGGTATCGTGTACGTTGTCGACCCGGGTTTCAGCAAGCAGAAGATCTATAACCCTCGTATTCGTGTTGAGTCTCTCTTGGTTTCCGCCATCTCGAAGGCTTCAGCCCAGCAGCGTGCCGGTCGTGCTGGTCGAACAAAACCTGGAAAGTGCTTCCGTCTCTACACCGAGAAGGCGTTCAAGGACGAGCTTATTGAGCAAACATACCCCGAAATCCTCCGGTCCAACCTTGCCAACACCGTGTTGGAGCTGAAGAAGCTTGGTGTCGAGGATCTGGTTCATTTCGATCTCATGGATCCTCCTGCACCCGAGACCATGATGCGAGCTCTTGAAGAGCTCAATTACCTGGCCTGTCTAGATGACGAGGGAGAGCTGACGCAGCTCGGTAGCATGGCGTCTGAGTTCCCGCTGGACCCCGCCTTGGCCGTGATGCTGATCTCCAGTCCTGAGTTTTATTGTTCCAACGAGATTCTCTCCATCACAGGTCTGTTGTCGGTACCCAACATATTCGTACGACCCGCAAACCGTCGCCGAGAAGCCGATGAGATGAAGAACCAGTTCCGACACCCTGATGGTGATCATCTGACCATGTTGAATGTGTACCATGCATTTAAAGGTGCCGAAGGCCGCGGTGAGGACGTCAAGCAATGGTGCCATCAGCACTACCTCTCACATCGTCATCTCAAAAGTGCAGATAACGTCCGCACCCAGCTCCGACGCATCATGGAAACCCATGAAGTTGAGCTCGTTAGTACTGATTTCAACGACAAGAACTATTACGCCAACATCCGGCGGGCGCTAGTGGCTGGGTTCTTCATGCAAGTTGCCAAGAGAGAAGGCAACGGTAAGATCTACCGAACCATGAAGGACAACAACCAGGCTGTCATGCTTCATCCCAGCACGGTTCTGCAGACCGATTATGAATGGGTTCTGTACAACGAGTTTGTCCTCACTACCAAACAGTACATCCGCACAGTCACCGGTATTAAGCCGGAATGGCTCTTGGTAAGTGCATCCGCCTCATCTGAAGTGCCGAATTTGTCATGCTAACTTATTGTGTGTAGGACATCGCACCAGTCTACTACGATGTTTCGACATGGGACGGTCAGACAGACGTGAAGGCGGCCCTCAAGAGCGTCCAGGAGAAGATGCGGCGGCGCGCTGCCATGAAAGCGACGCGTTAAGAGCCGAGGTACTTGATTTTGAAACACGATACCACGCACTCGCACTTCATCTAGCAAGCAAGTCACGCGGTACTAGAGGCTACATTAGACGTGAAGCCATTTACTACGGCCGGAGACTAGAGAATGCAATCTAGTAAAGCAACTGAACTGGGCCCTAATTTGACCTTTTGAACGAATGACACGGAGAGCACCGCGAGCACAGACGGTTACAGACAGAAGAGCCTCCTCGGCAAAGTGGGACTGAGCTGGATTTTCCATTATGGTTAGATGAGGCGGGCTTGCCTTAGTGCAGCTGATCAGCCGCATTGCGCGGGATGATATTTCAGCGTACAACATAGCGTCTTCTGTCGGTGCACGGATGGAGATTATGCACCGAGGCTTTGGAGCAACCAACGGAGAGAGAGAATAATAAGAAATAGATAGACAATAGGGAAGTCGGCATCACAGCAGTGGCAGAGTGTCTGTGCTGTGCTGTCTGTGTCACCAAACCTGGCCATTTTGCGGGTCACGGGGTGATGTGCATAGGATGGAGTTTCCCTGCTGGTTATTTATAAGTAGAAGAGCAATGAAGAAGAACAAAACGTCAGCCACTTGCTATGTCGTGCATTCATACGATTCAATCCTATTCTAATTCTGACGTTCTAGAAAGGTGCCGAATGGCTGCTTGCGCATGTTTGACGTGTTTGCACCCGGGTACTTGGTATTCGCTTGTCGCAAGCAAAAAGTTTACTCAGGGGGAGGAGCCGCTTGGTCCTGCTGGGTATTGCTGGGGCGGCGAATAAGACGCTTGTTCCGTCATGCCGCATGGTCAACATCCCGGCTGGCGTCTCCATTATGGGCTGGTCTAATAGCAGAGTCGCTACCAACGCCACCATTCTTGAAACAACAGGGCCGTGATATACTTTTTATCTATTACCATGGAGGCAGTCCATTACCATGCCCTGCTTTGCCCACCCATCGAATCCCGAGCGTGTGCACCGCCCCAGATGGGCCCTCTCCACCGATCATCTCGCCACATCCGGCCTGGGAACCAAGCGCATCAGGTGCACCTGCAGCGTTTGCAAGGGACCGGCGAGTATTTAAACTACTGGTTCGTGGTTTCTGGTATCCTTGCACTCCCGACTCAGGTCATCCAAATTTCCAGATCGCACCTAGGATGCCTGGCTTCTTTGCTACACGGGATGAGACGACGACGGGCTGGTCCCCGGTTTAGTATGACATCTCAAGGCTTCCCCATAGAGGACTAGAGTATTAGACGACATCATCTTTGCAATTTTGGGACGAAACTACCGGCAAACATCCCGCTTATCCAATCCCTCGTCCCCATTCGTGGTCATCGCGCCTCTTTTTCGTCTCCTCCATCACCACCTGCTTATCAACACCTGCCTCATGACCTTGACTGCTGGCTTCAACTCGAGATGGGGGCATCGTTACTTCCCGAAGTCATCCCCGTTGCCGTTGGTGTGCTCATGTATTCCGTCGTGTGCCTGCTGTTCAGTATCCTGTTAATCTGGCTGGTCTGGGTGCACCGCGAGAGAGGTTCCTATGTCGCCATGCTCGGCTACTTCACCTGCCTCAGCACTTTAGCGAGCATCATGCAGCAAATACATACCATCGTGGACTGGAGAAACATCAAGATCGCCGAGTACAACGCCGCCGTCCTCCTAGAAGACAGCATCGTGGTAGCAGTGGCAGGCCCTATCACCGGACTGGATCTGGGTCTTTTCTTTGTCCGTACGTTTCTGTCAGCTCGCCCCTGGTCCCCCTGACCTGTAATCTAACTTGCTGCTAGAATATTATTCATACAACGTCGAGGCATTGGTTGCCTTGTGCTGGTACGCATTCTTCTTCTTCTCTCTTTTCATTCTTCAAATTTACGACGGCGGGGCTCACACATCATTACAGGGCTTTCGCGTTAACACATTCTATATATGGGTGGTCCGATATAGCGTTTCTGAAAAAGATTGGGCCATCAACCAACATATCGGCCAAGATCCTGGCAGTCACCTTGCCTGTAGTTCTAATCAGCTTGTTGCAGCTCGACGTCATCCGGGCTTCTACCTGGGCCTTTCTGCTTGTTGCCAATGTCAATCGTGAGCAGCTGTCTCCCTTAAGGCTCTTCCTGAACCACTTTTTTTAACTGTTGATAGTTCTACTTAGCCCTGCGTTGGGGGCTATCGCCTTGCTACTCATCATGGGGAAGTATATCCATACGAAGCGTCATCTCCTGACCTGGAATGTACGATATGGGAAATCCTCTCAATTGGCGTCTTTGAGCCTCAGCCAGCCTACCATCGACAGCGCCATGACGGGGCCGAAGAGCATCTACGACAACTGGCTAATGATCCGCTTCACCGTCGGCTTCTTCTGCTTGAGCGCTTTCGAGGTCGTCCAGATCATGTTTCAGCTCGCGTCGATGAGGAACATTCGCGCGCTGGGACCGAGCCCGGATCTGAGCGCGGAACGGGCGAAGCTTGACTTCCTTCTCTTTATGCCTGGATGCGCGGCGAGCTTCGTGGTGTTTGTCGTCTTTGGCACGACCAAGACGTTTTGTCACACCATTTACGACACATTTGTTCCCAGATCCCTGCGGGAACGCCGGTCCAAGCGAGGACCCGTAGCGGCCTCGTCGACATCGTCGCGGGCATTTACGCCGAGCATCGGCGGCGGCCGCGGAGTCGGAGGAATCAGCTACCCCAAGGTGGTCCCGCAGACCAAATCCAACTATCCCAACCTGGAGGACGCCTGCCTGAGCCCCTGCACTGAGGAAGACAGCTTTACGTTCAAGCTCCAGGATTTCCCTAAGCCCAAAGCCGCCCACACGCGGAACAGCTCCTGGCCCGACTTCTCGACCTACGTCGTGCGCATGAGCCGGCAGAGCATACGGAGGCTGACCAAGAAGTCTAAGACAAAGGACGGAGATGACGAGTCCCCGATCCTGAATAGTCCGGTATACGCCAGCCGTTTAAACAACGACTCCGCCGTCTAGGGTGGCGAACGACCTAAGCCGATGTGTACGACTTTCTCCTTTCTGTTATTATGATACCCCCATTTTCCATTTGTTTTCTGAATACCCAGTTTCAACGATTTTATCCACTGGTGGCTAGATTGCCTTTCCTGGATTCCAACTTTCTATTCCGTATACATACACCACTGGTTATTCTGGGTTACGTTTTTGGTCATCGTCAAACAGGGATCGATGTCTTTTTGCTGTATTTGTACAATCTGTTCTGTGAGCGGCTGGTCTGTCTGTACAAACATGGGGTTTCTTTTCTTATTTATTATTTTTATTATCTAAACTTTTTGTTCGCACTATTCCTTCTATTTTATTTTTGTGGTCACAATACCCGTGTGCTGTTCAGCTTCGGGGCAACAATGGTTTCATCTGGGTGGAATTTGCTCCTTCCCTGCGTGGATCGGGGATGGATGAGTAAATGATCTGTACGGTGGGAAAGCATATTGGGGGCGGCCTTTGCAGGCTTCGGGGTCTTTTATTCCCTGGAGGGTGGATAGACATGGGATGATTTCGCGATATACTAGGATACACTGGGACATGCCAGAAACGCTCGCGTCTTAAGTGAATAGAGAGACGGTTCGAATCAATTCAACGATAATAAAACACAAGATGTTATCTAAACAGAAAGCGTGACCTTGTGGCATCAGAGCTGATGTCTATCAGTAGGAAAAACTTGGGTGCCGAAGCAGCCACCATCGTGTCTACAGTACAAGCAAAACTCTAGATTCTATGTTATGCATGTGAATACATGCTAAACACCATATCTTACACACATCAATTTCTATACAACGTTACGCTCTCTTATTTGGGTCGAACACCGAAGACTGAATTGAGCCAGCAGCCAGCAGCCTCGCCGATCAGGGTACACCAGTCGTCTACTTTGTGTAGGTAGACGGAGTCGAGAGCGGATGTTTCGATGCCCGCCCCTCTGGCTTCCGTAATCTGCCCGTGGCGGGCAGTGATACTCAGGTCAAACTGAGCAAGCTCCTAGTCAGTAAAGGGGTTCTGAAAAGGGGGACACGGGGACATCTAAACATACATCTTGAGGTAGGTAATCGGGCAACGGCGGCCGTGTCCTGGGGTCGTCCTCGGTAGAGCACGTTGAGAAGGTGAACTGTGGCGTTTGCGTGTATATCCAGTCCAGCGACTGTTTGTTACAATTTAAGTTAGTGTTTTGCCCTGTGTGGATATGGAGAGCATCCCAAGACGTCGAGAGGAGGTTGGTTAATTAGCTCACCTTGAGCTCCTCGTAGCCGCGCATGAGCTCGGGGATCTCCTCGATATCGCGCGTCGCGATGGTCTCAACGTCGACGTTGCCGTACATAGCGCCGAATTCGGCGACGACGGCCTCCTCGAAGGCCGCGTTGCCTACGCCCACGTTGCGGATACGCGAGCGCACGCTGTCGACACCGCGGGCCTTCATGTAGGGCTCGGCCGGGGACCGCAGGAATTGACCGACGCGGTCCAGGTTCGGTGTCGACAGCAGGCAGGTGCCGTGGTGCAGCGAGCGTAGACGCGTCAGCTTGTACGCTGACCCGGACACCTTGAACGTCTGCTGCTTCGCCGCGTCGTCGGGGTCGGCCAGGACGATGTCGTGCCGCTCATTCACGCGCGCCGAGGACACGCCCAGTGACTGCAGCGCCCGCACCACCATCAGTGCGTGCCGGTCGCGGTCGAAGGCGGCTGGCGGGCAGAGAACGCTGTAGTTGACGTTGCCCAGGTCGTGGAAGACGGTGCCGCCGCCACTCCGCCGCCGCACAAGCTGCACACCCAGCACGTCCGCGTCCGCATCGCCAATACCATTGCTATTGCCATTGCCATTGCGGCCTCCTTCCCCTTCTCCATCCATGAGTGGCACCACCGGCGCCAGGAGCTCCGGCCGGTTCAGGGCGCCGAGCCCAACCTCGAGCCAGGGGTTCTGGTTGCGGCCGATGACGACACAGGGCCGGTTAGTGTAGAGGAGCAGCACGACCGAGTCCGGGTGCGACTTCTGCAAGAGGTAGTGCTCAAAGGACAGGTTGAGGTAAGGGTCATGGCTGCGCGAGACGTAGATCTGGACCCGGTTGGTCGGGTGCGCGACGGCCTCGGCGGAGAAGAGGCGCCGGTGCACTAGTGGCGGTTGTAGTGTTAGCCAGCAGTTACTCCTTATGCGCCACGGCTGCCTTACGGGCGACGGACATGTTGAAGGGGTGGTGGTGCATTGCCGTAGCAAGTGGCGGCACCGGACGAGCGTCCGGACTGCCGAAGCCATTCTTTGCCTTTTCAGCTCCGGGAGGGCCACTTGCACGGCCAGTTGAGCGATTCTGGCTACTAAAGCTACGGAACAGGATTCATGTGGAACGATCTTGGAGGGATATTATGACATGTGCAGGTTAATCTGAACAGGTTACGTAGTAGATCTAGTGGAATCGGCAGTGACTCCCGGCATAACCCACTGGTTTATTGCGCGTCGACTTCTACATGTTGGAATATCGTGGTTTCCTATTGGCGTAACCGTGTGACCGTGTAGTTGCTTATCTGCATGCTTTTTCTTTAGTGGACCGACTTAAGGTTAGGCTAGTGAACCCCTGGTGATTCCAGCGATTCGGAAGGAAGGACTCTGCGTTAATGACGGGCTACTCCTACGTACAGTTGGTTTGGTGGGGTAATCAATTGGTCAATGGCGACCCCTCCATGACTCCCAAAATTTCTCGACTCACCGAATATCGGTCCATTGTAGCAAACCTCGTCCGTATAAATATTTCCCACGAAGCTATTCCAAACACCGACGCTGTTATCCCATAATCTCCACGCCATTATCCCGTTTATTTAGCGGACTAAAACAGAAGCAACACCCTATACCCACGCAGTTATTCCAGACTATCCAGGATAACGACACAGGATAACACCAGCAGCAATGTCGACTTTCGGCCAACTCTTTCGGGTAACCACCTATGGCGAGTCGCACTGTAAATCCGTCGGTTGTATAATCGATGGGTGCCCACCTGGGATGGATCTGACCGAACAGGATATCCAGCCTCAGATGACCCGCCGCCGACCTGGTCAGTCCAGTATTACTACACCGCGTAATGAGAAGGACAGGGTCGCCATCCAGTCGGGAACCGAAAACGGCAAGACCCTCGGTAGCCCAATCTGCATGATTGTTCAGAATGAAGATCAACGCCCCAAGGACTACGGCAACCAGACTATGGACATGTTCCCTCGACCCAGCCACGCTGATTACACCTACCAAGAGAAGTACGGCATAAGAGCCAGCAGTGGTGGCGGCAGGGCGTCCGCCCGCGAGACCATCGGTCGCGTTGCCGCTGGTGCTGTCGCTGAGAAATACCTTAAGCTCGCCTACGGTATTGAGATTACCGCATTCGTCACATCGGTCGGCAACCTGCACATGTTCCCCGCTACCGCCGAATGCCCGACACCGAGCCAGAACCCCGAGTTCCTCAAGCTACTTGAGACGATCAATCGCGAGACGGTAGACAAGTTCCTGCCTGTGCGCTGTCCCAACGAGGAGGCTTCCGAGAAGATGGCCGACTTGATCGCCCAGTACAAAGATCGCGAGGACAGCATCGGTGGTACGGTGACTTGTGTCATCAAGAACGTCCCCAGTGGTCTCGGAGAGCCGTGCTTCGACAAGATCGAGGCCATGCTCGCCCACGCTATGCTGAGCATCCCCGCCACCAAGGGCTTCGAGGTTGGCTCCGGCTTCGGCGGCTGCGAGGTCCCCGGCTCGATCCACAACGACCCCTTCATCCGGTCCGCTGAGACCGCGGCTCCCGAGTCCGGCGCCGCGCGCAACGGCATACCGCGCCCCAAGCTCACCACCAAGACGAACAACTCGGGCGGCATCCAGGGTGGCATTACCAACGGCGCGCCCATCTACTTCCGCGTTGCCTTCAAGCCCCCGGCCACCATTGGCCAGGCCCAGACTACGGCCACCTACGATGGAGACAAGGAAGGCATTCTGGCCGCCAAGGGAAGGCACGACCCCTGCGTCGTGCCGCGAGCAGTACCCATTGTGGAAGCCATGTCCGCGCTGGTGGTGATGGATGCGCTCCTGCAACAAATGGGCCGTCACGAGGCGTCCAGGCAGCTCCCGTCTACCAACATGCAGCCGTCAGACAACGGTGTCTCGATGACCCAGTAGTGTCTCATAGTGTAGTAATAGAATTGGGTTATAATTGCTACTCTGGAGGGTTTTTTGTTTATAAAATTGTGGTGATATGTATTATTGTTATTAAAAGTTGCTCCTTTACTACTAGCTATTGTATTATTCCTAGTCATTCCGTTACTTCCAGCTATTCCCCTGCCCCAGCTGTTCTATTACTCCCACCTGATCCACTATCACCAGCTATTCCGTTACCCTCATCTATTCTGTGAATACCGGTTGTTTCGTTATTACCAGGTATATTTTTGCTAACAAGTACCGTGTTACCAGGTATCTGAGGGCTGATATTCTCATGGGAAGCAACAGCACAGCTTGGATAGGCATGCCAACTAGCCACTCTAAGCGATGTCAAGAAAACTTGTCCGCCCCCAAGTCGACAACGGCGCAGTATGTAGTTACCACTTATCATTTCGCAAACAGCTATTTCATACCTGTGCCTCTGCATCCCAGTGCAATGAAACGACTGGTTCAAGTCCGAACCAGGCCACCTGCACGACCACCTTCATTGACCTTCAGAGCTCGTCGTATGACTTGAATGCAGGATTGGCTGATTCTGCTAGATCGTGTTCGCAGTGGGAGACTTGAGTGAAGCTTCTGCTTTAGGGTGTCTTTCTTCCTCAGCGTGTCCTGGACATCTTCTAACTGGGCGTAAGTTGGAAGACCTCTACGAGTTGAGTATGAGCTTGGCGTGAGATGGGGCTTTTTTGCTCCCACACGGTGTGTTCTTGCGGGGAATGAGTTTTGGTGGTGGTCTTGCCCTCGATGTGAAGAGATTCTGGTCGAGACAATGGTGGCATGCATTCGAACTCAAGATCCGTATACTCCAGGAACCCTGCATCCTCCGTGTCGAGATACTTACCAAGACTACCTGACCCCTGAAACCGAAGGTGCTACTGCCCCTTGTGTCTAACCCAAGTAACATCATTCATGCCTTCGATTCTTCACACTGTAGCTGGCCACTACTGGCTCTCATGCCGTACTTCTCTTGAAAGGTGTAGTCATCGTGGCTGGGTTGGGGAAGCATGTCCATTGTCTGGGTCCAGTAGTCCTTGGGTTGCCTATTACATTATTGATTGCGGATAGGTTATCGGAATAAGTTTCAATATATACGGCCTATTTCGTTGCTACTATCACCAAACCTGGTGCAACTATTGAAACGTGGACGTACCGGTCCAGTATCGAAGGGGATATTCTGCAAGTAACCGACGGAAAGGGCGGCTTCACAGAAAGCTTGCTTTTCTGCTTCGGGCTGGGTTTGCATGGATGTAGCCGGGCCATTACAAACCCGTCGGATGAGGATATTTTGCAGTTTGATGAGCCTGCCGTGCCCAAGGACGGCCCGGAGTGGGATGAGGTTCAGTCTTTTAGCTGAGATCCTTATGCTCGGCTCAAGCGGCTGGGGGCTGGGCAAGTACCATCCATCACCATCCTAGGATTGATATAAATTCCCTTTCGTCCTAACAGTTTTAGCCTTTACCATATATCTATGGATGTAGTCTATAGTTGGTCCAACCTACAATTAGATGCATGCAGGTCTCGCTCTTTGTGAGATATGGTATCACCTCGGGTATCGTGTCACCGAACAAAAGCATATTGGGACGGGATGGTACATTGCACAAATGCAGGTCAAGCATTTCAGACGTCTGACATCCAAACTGGCCAATACGCTGCGTATAATGAAGTGGATATGGATTTGGGGGCCAATCCTTTGCTGACGGGCTCGACACCGTAACCGTATGAACACAACCCCCGGATCTTTCGTGATCACCTATTCGAATCCCTCCCTCTTGTGTTAATGTCTCTGTTTTAGCCTTTCAGTGACATTGTCACTGTCGCCGAGTTCTAATGCATTATGTGGTTTAGTTCCTCCGCTTTAAAACACTTACTTCGGGACAGTACTGGTGCATATGACCAACATAGGGTTGCTCTTTCCCAAGACGGAGGGGCAAACCGTCAAAACAGTTCAACTTAACAAGAGGACCAGTTCTTAGTTTGCAAGGTACCTAAGTGAACAGCATTGGTCCTTTATTCACGAGGTCTCAGTACCCGTCCTTGAACTGATCACCCGATCCTGTTACTTCCCGCTCACTCACTCACCCGGCTTCCGCAATTTTCTTCGGGATCGAGTGAGAGAGCCTCTCCAACCAGTGATAACCAATATCGTTTTGTCACCTTCATTTCCCTTCCCTCTTTTCTGTTATTGAGTTTAACTCGTCCTTCGCCTCACCGGCCTCATCCGGGGCTCGCACCCCTAACATTCGTTCATCGAGGCACTTTCTCCCGTCCGCTTGGTCGTACTTGCTGCCAAGTCCCAGCAAGCATCTTCCAAGCCAACGGCGTTAAACGATCACGGACATCCCGAGTTACATTGTATAAGTACGCAACCATGCTTCGAGTTGCCGTCATTGGAGGTGGCCCGGCCGGCTTGGTCACGCTCAAGTTCCTCAAGACTGCCCACAAGTACTTCGGCGGCGAACCTGTCAATGTCACCCTCTTTGAAGCCGGTGAGAAGATCGGGGGTACCTTTGTAAACAAGATTTACGAGGATGCCGAGGTGAGTATATCTATCTCCTAGTGGTTCGCATGGGCTACCATCTCTTTCCAGTACGAAGCTACTGACATGTAGACAATAGATGGTCTCATCCAAGTACTTGACAGCCTTCTCAGACTATCGTTTTGGATCAGATGATCCGAGCTTTGTAAGCATTCAGAGGTATGTCGAGTATTTAAACGGCTACTGCGAGGAGTTCAATCTCTTCCAGCATATCCGTCTCGGTGTCAAGGTGGTCAAAGTCGGCGAGCCCCAGTTACCTCACCAGCATGGCCACACCCTGACCGTCGAGCATCGCGACGGCCAGAAGGCAGACCACCACTTTGACGCTGTTGCCATCTGCAACGGCATTCATTACAAGCCGGCCGATCCCAATATCCCTGGGATTCACCAGTGCGACCGAGTCTTGCACTCCTCCGAGTTCAAGACGCGCCAGGACTTCTTTCCGGAGGCCAACTCCCGCTCCCACGTCGCCATCCTCGGAGCGGGCGAGACCGCCATGGATATTGCACACCTCGCTGTTACCACCGAGGGCGTCGAGTCCGTAATTCTGTGCCACAAGAATGGCTTCTTCGTAGCACCCAAAGTAAGTTTTTCCATGTGCTGCCCCCTTTTTGTATCACCTGTCAAAACCGAACCCCTCCGCAGGGTTCCGTAGATAACACAGCATGAAAGAAAACACACGGTAGCTAACCATTCATTCTGTGGTACTCCATGCAGAAAGTCCCCGAGCCGACAGTCTTTGGCATTTGGCGTGGGTCCGACGACTCCAAGCCCATCGACTGTTCCGTGGCAAGTCTATTCGACACGGCGTATTGCCATCCCGAGCTGCAGCGCGGCTCCAAGCTCTGGACGTACTACACCTGGGTCGTCAAGTTACTCATGTACATCGCATCCGGAACCAAATATGGCATGGACCAATGGGTGGGCGAATATGACGAGGAAAGATTCCACATTGACGGCAGTAAGTGGCACTGATACTCCCTCATCCTGCAAGACAAACTACTAACGCATGAACCATAGTCTTCCTTGTCAAGTCGGTCAGAGCGATGCCTTACATCGCCCCCGCCTGGCGCAAGAACGCGATCTGGCAGCGAATCAGAGCATGCATCAGCAATATGCCCATCCAGGATGTCGGCAGCAAACTGATTCAGGTCGCCCCCTGGCCTACCAATGTCTGCGACGATGGCACTTGGGTCTTCCCCGATACGGGTCGTCCGGAATGCGAGAAGGTCAAAGACATCAATTACAAGCCTACCGTCGTCATCTGTTGCACCGGCTACAATCGCGGCTTTCCCTTCCTGGACGAGAAGTTCCAGCCTACCCTGCACCAGGCCAACGTCCGAGGCATTTACAACTCTGACGACGTAAGCATCGGTTACATCGGCTTCGTCCGTCCCAATCTCGGCGCTATTCCGCCCCTGGCCGAGATGCAGGCGCAGCTCTGGGTCCTCCGACTGATCCAATGGGACCGCCGCCGTCACTATAACGATGCCAAGGAGGGTTATAAGGAGGATAGAGTAGGACGTAAGTATGTGCAAGAAGTGCAGCAGCACCTTGCCCTCTTCACCCACGACCCCAACGCCATCGAGCAGTACGACATCGCCTACGAGCTCCGACCCCGCAGTGAGCACGACCTGGCCCGCGACAAGGGCGGTGTGGACCATGAAAGCTACGCCTACCAGCTCGCGCTGGATATCGGCGCCGCGCCCACCTTCTCGTTCATGCTGCGCCAGGGTCCCCGCGCCTTCTGGACCTGGGCCATGGGCAGCAACTTCAACCCCAAGTTCCGCCTCGTGGGGCCTTTTGCTGACCGTCCAATGGCTCTGGCAGTCATGCGCGGCGAGCTCTTCGAAGTAGCGTCGCGCCTCGGAGGCTTCCTCTTCTTCTTCTGGTACACGGTGGTACCTTTCGTTGGCTTTGGCGCCATGAGCTTGGGCCTGTATGCGCGGGACTTCGTCAAGAGAGTCTTCGCTTGAGGAGCAAGGGGTCGTGGTGGTGGCACATGTGATTGGTGGGTTGCAGGTTCTTCTTTGCTCTGGGGTAGGTTATGGCCGACGTGCCAGGCCTGGTGCTCCTTGTTAGTTGTCGAGAGCAGTTGGCATGGAGGAACGGTTATCGCGAACCGGGATAAAGCTTGTGCGTTGCTGTTGAGACAAGGTAGTTTCCCCTATATAAGGGGGTCATTGATGAGGAAATTCGAGTCCGTCTGCCCTATCCGCGCCCATATACATACAGACCAATTGCAAAACGGTGAAGGAAGGGGCGAAGATCACGATAAAATGACGGCCTCAATTTGTGAGCCCATCAACGAGCCGGACTCTGCCACGTCGTAATTGCCAGCTTACGGATCATCGAACACTGTCGCCCTAAACGACTCAAGTTTAGACAATAAAACATTTCACATCGGCAACCTTTATTACAACCAGTGAACTCGCTATGGTGAAACTCAATTTAAGCGTAATGTTACAAGTTGGACACACTTGCTGCCAGTAGATCACCAGAACTGATGGCCCTCCCTGAGCCAGGTATCTCTATTCAAAATCCGGACCAATCCCCTAACTACCTACCTATGTTAAAACAAAAGAAAGCAAAACAGCCTCTATAACTCCTTTCCCACCTTGCATACTCCCATATATACGCGCACACTTACATCCTCGAGATGGAACACGCACGCACAGATACACAATAAATGGAAAATGTATAGACACACCACTTGTGTTCAAACCCCCCTTTTAATCACCGCCGCCCATCCAGTCCTTACCCCAGGACCCGCCCTCGCTGCCGGGTCCCTCGCTGAGATCCCAGTCGCGCTGTAGCCGCCACGCGTCCTCGGCCTCGATGCCGAGGTCGAGGAGGTCGCAGCCGCGGTGGCCCCACTTGTCGGCGAAGACGCGGCGGCCGGCCTCGATCATGGCGTCGAGCCCGGCCGAGAAGCCGTCGGGGTCGCGGTAAAAGGGCTCCTCGTGGCCGCCGCGCTGAAGGGCCTGCCAGGTGTTGCGGAAGACGCCCTGGTCGGCCCACTTGGCGTCCTGCATGCGCTGGGCGATGTGGACGAGGTGCTGGAACGTCTCGCCCTCGCGATCGACCCAGGCCGACAGGTCGCGCTCCCGCTCGAGCTCGGCCTCGTACATGGCGTGGGCCGGGTCGAGGCCCGTCTGGCCGCCGGAAAAAGTGGCGTGGGTTCCCGGGAAGCGGAACAGGGCGCCCACGTCGTCGAGGGGCGCCGAGACGTCAAAGATGAGCCCGGCCTCGCTCTGCGGCTGCCAGTAGCCCGCCCAGTGCAGGCGCAGGTACATGTCGCAGTCGCTCGCGTAGAAGGGGATGTGTGTATCCCAGGCACCGACGTCGATGTAGGCGTCGCGGTTGACCAGCGTGAGGTGGTCGTAGGCGAAGAAGTGCGTGGCCCACGGCGGCTTGTCCTCGCTGCCCAGATAGCGCATGAGACCCACCGCGCGCTCGTAGAGCGTCGCGTACGGGTCGTGGTCGTGGTCATGATCGCGGTCCTTCTTGCGTACCTCCTCGTCGGAAAAGACCAGCACGTCCTGGTGGCTCCAGAAGAAGTGCGGCCAGCCGCGCTGAAGGGCCGTGTGTAAGTAGTAGTTCTGCAGTTGGGAGAAACCGAGCAGGGCTGGCGTTTGAAGAATATGAACGCCCAGTATGTTTAGTTGGGTATGGTTCATGAAGAAGGGGTTTTGCAAAGTCAACTCCTCGTCCTTGTTGGATTGGAAAGTGCCTGTGTTCTCGACAATATAGATGTCGGCAGGGGGCCACCCCGCGGCGATGTAGCTGGATACGCACTGGAGCAACATGGGCCAGTTTCTTGTGAAGCCGATGAAAAGGGGTGTGGGCTCAGGGACATGCGGCTCCGGGGGCAGGTTGTTGTCGAGCACCGGCGGCATCTTGCTGTTGTGGGTCAACCACGGGAAGGGGTCCTGAATCGCCTCAAACTTTTCGGGCTCGGGCTTATACACTTTGTTGTATGGAGGAATCTCATCCGCCATGGGAGTCTGGCTCTCGGGTCCGGCAAAGGAGAGAACCTTGGGCCCTGCCTTGACGTTGTTGGAGGCGGCGCTGCCGCCACCATCACCTGCAGCCGCAGCAGCATCACGGTGGCCGTGGAGGTGCGAGACGGCTATATTGACGGGCTCGCGCACCACGTAGAATACAAGCAGGGCCGCCAGAATCACGGCTAGGTACCGGGACAGCATCGAGACGAGCCGGGCCGGAAGATGTCTCACTAACATGACCAATGCGATGACACTAACGGAGCGGCAGCAACAACAACATGGCCGTTGGGGGGGGGGGGCTCGGTAGATGGCGCAGAGCAACTTGGGTGGCGCGCGGGTGGCTGTTGCGCACTATCAGGTAGATTGGTAGAGACAGATAGCGGGCAATGAGCGAGCAGCGAGTGAATGGCTACAATTCCGTGAGTTCAATTGCCCCGAGATGAAAGATGCTGCTCTCCGACTTTGCGTGGGATTTCACATTGGCCCTGGGAGAACAATAACAGTCGACGGGACGAAACGAGATATCCAGGGCAAAATGAAAGCAACAAAGCCCAACAAAAACGGGAAAGACGGAGGGAGGGAATTGGAGTTGGTTTCTATCTGTCCGTCTACTTGAGACACACATTAACCCAGTAGCTGACGTATCGTCTTGTCAATTGCCGACTTAGTATCCAGGTCGCGGGTACTACAAACATACAAGGCGGCCTGCTTGGCAGGGCAGGGCACGAATCCATTCCCCCATCAAGCTTTGTCTAGGATTGGGGATCATATGCTTCCGGCCCAACCACATGCGTCGAGTGCAGGCGCGCCAAGTCTGGGAGAACCGGCTACTTATACGGGCCTCGACTCGCCGCAATCCTACAGGCTGAATTCATGAATGGAATGAAACAAACCAGCGAAGATCCAGACTGCCAGGCCCCACGTGGAGTGCGACCAGCTAAGCTAATTAGAAGGGTCCAATGCCGAAATGGACTTTCGATTCGATTGTACGGGGGAGGAGTAAGGAGGGGATCCTTAGCTGCTTGGCGGGGTGACTGGACTGCATGCTAAAGAGGGAAGGAACCAATCTCCAATGTCAGGGGTCTATCAAGGTGCTTCCTTACTATCAAGTGTGCGAGGCAGGAAGAAGGAAGGTGCCTGCCAAGCCAGGCGTTACCAACTGGCACTTAGGTTCAATGCTGCATGCACGCATCGGAGGAACTGGGAGTTGGTTCGGAAAGAAGACAGAATACCAAGGGGATTTGAAGCAAGGGAGAGAGATGCACCTTATTAGAGATGAACAGGTCAATTAGTTGATTGTTTAACTGGCCATACTATTAAATAACACCATTATCTTATCACACCATCTCGCAAAGTAAAAGTTGATCCTTATCACCTACATATAAATTTAAACTAAACACACCACGGGACGGGTAGGAATTGCAGGGTCAATTGTCGCACCAATCAGCACCTCCCATCCCGTGGTGATCGGTAGGGATCTGCGTTCCATCAGAACAGCCTGCAACTCTGTAACTTTCCAAGAATGGGAGAGGCCTGTGGAAACGACAAAACCCGGCCAGCCTCACCTCAACCCCCAGACCATTTAAGAGAGGACAAAGAAAACACACACATCCGAGCAGACATGGCAATCGACCGACTTTCATTGTATTCTGTATCTGTTTTGTAAAGTGTGCGACTGCGCTTGCTCCTACTCGCCCTAGCAACAAACTTCGCCCACTATACTTTGAATGATATGGTTCATGACAGCAGTCATGTTGATTTATACGTTGTACATATGCTGCAAAGCCAAAACTCGAGCAACCCCTCTCCTTCTGTCCCCCGGCATCTAGCCATCCTTCAATTCATTGTTGCCGGCCGAGAGCCAGACAACTACCAGCCAGCCCCTTTCCACCCCTAGACTTGGCTATGTGAGGTATATATATATAAATATAAAAGTAGTGGTATAATCCGAAGTCCCCCTTCGCCTTTCTCTCCCCCCTTAAAGGAACAAAATGCCATTTTTGTACAATAAAACCGTCTTGCTCGGTCCGCTTGCCGCGTGTACAAAACATAAATACGCACACATAAACGCAGAACATGGGAATAGAGCTGGTGGGACGCAGAGAAGTAAAAGGACAAAAAAATAAAAAAAAATAAAGGGAAGACTTTGCGATGCAGTTTGGGAATCAATGTGGGAAAAGACGGACAAAAAAACGCTCCCGGCCACGCAAGATAGAAATAGACAGATGCGAGCGATCCTGATATCTCCCCCTTCCCCTCCTCGTTCCATCATATCCAGAACACCTAGATTCCCCTATTTCTTTTCATTCCCGAGAATGTGTGTACTGCATATAGTACGCAGAAACAGTATATACCACCCGACCACGTCTAGGTAGATGGGCGGTCGTGTCGGCCGCCGTCATTATTCTTCGTCGACGCCCCCCATCGGCCCGTGGGCCTTGTGAGGCCACTTGCCGCCAAGCCGGAGCATGCTGAGTCGTTTCCGCACGCTGCCTAACTTCGGGCCGCCAAACGGCTTCTCGTCGTTGTGGTCGTATACGTCCACCACGTCGCTGCTCTTGCGGTCGTGGCTTTGTGACCAATCCGCTGTGGCTACTTCACCCTGCGGTGAGTTGTTCACGCTGTTGCCGGTAGCGCCATCGTTTGTCGGCGCGCGGAAGAAACTCATCCGGTTTACCCCCTCTTTTCCCCTACTGCTGCTCATGCCATCGGACTCGGTATCCCCACTCGAGATTGGGCGGTCACTGTTCATTTCTCTTACAGAACTTTTGCGCTTGCCACCGAGGAAGCTGAGACGAGTCCCGCGCTGCTTCACCGAGATGGGTTGTACAGCGGAAGCCTCTTCGACCGTTGCAATGTTAGTATTCAGCCCAGCTGCAAACGCCTGACCACCAGGCGAGTGCTCGGTGGTTGGAGACGACCTTTGCCATATCGGCGATGTCGCCGATGAGTTGGCCTCGCGCGCTGGCCGAGGCGGACTTAGGATCTCAATCTCAGGGGAAAAGGTCAACTCGAAAGCTGCGGAAAGTCAGCCGTGTTCACAATGGGTGTTCTCCTCTCCTCTCATCCTGTAGGGTCCAACGTACGCGTGTGAAGATCTTCATATCCTTTGGCTAAGATCCTGTTCGAGCTGCGGGAGAAGCTTGCGAGGCATCTCTTGATCATGATGGCATGGTCAATCAAGGCCATCTTGATCGCGGTTTCCTGGGCATCCAGTTCTACCTCGTCTTCTTCCTCGTCTGGTTCCGGCTTTGGTAGCAGTTCCCGGTACCGCACAACGCTATTATCCGAGGTGGGGTTAGTGGAAATGGCGATAGCATCGACCAAGAGTCGAGCCAGTTCGTTGTCGTCCTCGGAAGCCAACCTCTTTTCGACAGCGGTCATTTCTTGCGTCTTCCGTACGATGCGCTCGAGAGCAGTCTCCTTGGCAGTAAGTCGGATGTCCTGTATTTCCACAATCTCGCTACGGCGCAATATGGTAGGGAACGGTTCTGCCGTGGTATAAACTGCCTTCTCTGCGTAGTGTTCGGTTACAGGACCCGAAGTGCTGCGTTTGGAAGAGACCGAGAATGTCTGTGGGTGAGCTGAAAGCAGATAATCCCGGATGGCTTGCGGGACCCTAGCCCGCTGGAAGACATGATTGTTAAGATCTCGATATGGGCTCACGGCCGAAATCACCAGATACTGGCCCTCGGCATCATTGTCCACATCGCCAGTGGTAAGTATTTGAGCAGACTGGAACTGTTCCTGCATGCGGTCTGTAAATGCCGACGTCCTTTCGGCAGCCCAGCCTTCGTAGATGTATTCCTTTGCCCGCATAGTGGGCGGGAATCCAAGACCCTTGAACACGACTTTGAAGTACTTGGGTATCACTCTATCACTCTTCGCCAGGCTTTCGTAAATCGTGGCGATCGACCGTTGCGCGCGTGCGAGCTTGGCGAAGTCATAGATGTTGTTCTCATACTGGTCTTGGAGCTCCTTGTAAGCGGCCAATGCGCTACTCCACGCATCCCCATCCTCAAAGTGCTTGATCATATCAAAGTAGATACGCTCTTTACGCTCGAAATGAGTTTGGGCTGGAAGTTCTGGATCATGGAGGGCAGGGGCCATCTTGATGGGGTTCCAGTCATACAGGTCAGCATGTAGACGCAAAGCCAAGCCGGCTTCGGCATGGTTTCTCGCATCTGCTTGTAGGGTGGCCAACTGGTGTACATAACGAATGAAGATTTCCTCCTTCTGCATGTCACGCAGAAATTCCATGAGCCGCAAGCGGTTGATGAGCTGAGAAGCTGCACCAGTGGCCTCGCCACTATGGACTGCGACAAGAAGGTCCAAGAACTCCTCCACGGTTCCGATCATCTCCAACAGGGCTGTGTAAAGTTCATTTTCGGTCTCCAACAATGGTTGGAATCGTTGGAGCAGCTCGCCGATGAAGAGCTTCTGGAGAATACTCTCCGTCATCTGCTTGTCCTTGAAGTAAAGGTCCAAATGGTCGATCAGCTCTGTCTGGATAGCAGACAGATCCTCGCTCAGGGTCCATTCGCTGACGATCATCGTATGCAGGACCTCCACCGCCATCTTCCGCAAACCTTCGTGGACGCTTAGGCATAACTCGACGATGGGCCCAACGAGGCCAGGGACGTATTGGACTTGGTAGCCGCCCATCCTCACTAGGCCGTATTTGGACCGCTCGTCGGCAGTCGCCTCCCAGCCGATTGCCTCCCAAGTTCGCCTGAGAAGATCTGCACCGTCGACCCTCACATCACCGGCTATCTTCCAGACTGCCCTGCGTTTCTGTTCTGGGAAGATCTCGAGGGCCAGGCAACCGCTTCCCACAAGTTTCAACAAAGTGGTAAAGAACATCTTCCACAACTCGGTACTGAAGCCTTCTGCTTCATCAGGGTGTGGGAGGAAAGACTCGAGCAGGATGCCGGAGAGATACTGGAGTATCTTCATTGTTGATTTGTGGTGAAAAATGTGAATGCTCAGCCATGTCGCAGGGAAAGCTTCGCCCTGAAGGATGCTCATATGAACATGGAGAGACTTCTCGATAAGCAAGCCAAGATCATCATCAGCTAGCTCTAGCTGCATTCCACTGGGCGAGTTCGAGATGGCAGATAATACTGCAGAAAGTTCGATCAAAGCCTCATCGAAGGAGACCTTTTCTGTAATGGGTTTGCTCGGAAATGGATACGAGGATGGGAACAGCAGTGAAAGTCGAGACTTGGGCTTGAGTTCCGTCTGCTGGATGGCGATATAGGAGTCCAGGATTTTTGGAATGTAATCAGGAATCTCAGTCCCTAAGTAGTCGATTTGACTCGCCAGAACTGAACAGCATAGTCGCACTTGCTCTTTCCATTGATCATTTACCTCATCTGCCTGGCCCCAATGGGGTGAAATCCACCGAACGGTATTTGCACTCAGGGCCGCCCGTTGATCTGGGTGCGAGAAGAGATCGAGTTTAGAGTAGTTGATGATCAATATTAGCTTATAAAGCACCAATTTGCCCTTGACATTCGAACACGAGTCCATAAAGTCGATGGCAATATGCAAAATCTCTTCAGTAGTAAGCAGCCCTGTCAATTCGGGCAACCAAGAATGGAAATGCTGAACAGCTAGCGTTTGGCTGCCTACCAGCACCGGAGCAGTGCTCCGCATCATGGAGTCGAGTGCTTTGAAAATAGTCTGCAAATGCCTCGTAAAGCCAGGATTGGTACTTGTAATGCCAATGCCCGCCTCCTTGGCCTTTTGCTGACCTCTGCCGTGTGTGATGAATTTGAGAATGTGACGAACTACCTTCAGGGTCGCGCGTAGTTTCCTCGCGGTTTCTGGGTCCGTGGGATTCGAGAGTAGCCGAGTAAAGGACCTGACTAGGCATGGTGTCGCAAAAGGGTAATTAAACCTGCTTTCGGCGTATTGATCCACCAGAGGGCCTAAATTGAAACGACGATCGTGAACAATGCCCAGAACCCGTACGAGTGCGGTGAAGACAAGATCCTCGAACTCGTCCTGGCCTTGGTACTCGACCAGAGTACCAAACAATGCATCGAGGACATCGCTGAGTAGCTTGACAACCTCGATCTCGGGAACAAATATAAGCTGCTTGAGTAAACCGGGGATGTCTTCCTTGGGCTGTTCCTTCCACCTCAAGAGTCCAAGAACGACTCGATCTTGCGAGAATCTGGTGCTGCAGAGATACGTCTCCAGTCGAAGAGCCGCAAGAGGGCCTGTAACATCGCTTGCTTCACCTCTGGTACTCCAGGGCAACGAAAGGTAGCCGCCCCTACCCGAGACCCCCGGTTGTGCTGTTTGCGTGTTCTCGTCGAGCTTGTACAACAGAAGGGAGTGTGGGCCATCTTTGATGAAAGCTTGTTGCTCCCACAAGGGAATGTAGGCAACCGCAAATGGCACGTTCGGGAGGTCTGTGATAGTCATGACAAGGTGCGCAATCGAAACGTCCTGTGGCTGGAGTGCTAGCCTCAGTGTTTGATTCCAAGCTTCGCCACGCTCTACAGCGTAGGACTTCCAAGTGGTGACAGGTTCGCCATTCGAAGATGCAAAGATGCAGTTCTCTATCCGCTCGCCTGACTTACGGCGCACCTCCATGGTAACCATTAAATTGACTCCGGTCATGTGGCTTGGTATGGAAGTCGCACTGCCTCCGAACCGCGATATCAAATTTTGCCGCGAAAGAAAAGCCTGGTTGATAGTCACATAAATATCAGATCTTGGCTTGGTTGGCGCACCAGCGAATCCCAGCTTGCTTGTCTTCGTAACGCCGGAAAGCTGAGTGGGCGTCGCCTTGACGAGCGCATCGGCATCGGGATTGTCAAATGGCCTCAGGTGGATTTGGAGGCGCTCCGCCCTCCTCGACTTCTCGAATTGTCCTGATTTGCTGTCTAAGAGGTGGATGATGAGCTCATCCCAGCCCTCATCGTGGTCGACCTTTTCAGGGGTAAGATTTGTGGAAGGCGCCCAAACGCTGATTAAATGCTCCGACTCCTCAGTATTCTTCATAATCTGATTGAGCTTTAATACTCCCATTCCCACCAATCTGTCAGCTGTGAGATGTGTCGTTTGTGAGGCGTCCGACGAAGAACGGGGGGGCCTTGACCCCGACGAGCTGGGTGCACGGCCTCCATCTAGACTGCTGTCTGCTGATGCAGTCGCCGGTCGCTGCTCTTCCGGCTGCTCAGAGAGGGCATCGAGTCGCGGACCTCCTCTAGAGAAAGCCGATCTTGTAGAACCCCACATCAAACTTCTCCTAGAAGACTTGGTTGCGCTGGTTGAAGGTGGCTTCTGATTATTGTTGTAACCGGTCATGGCAAGCGGCGCTGTACCAGATCGCGACATGGGCTTACCCACGGCAATCTGGTGGGCCGCGCGAACCTTGATTACGAGATACAGCTCCGTGTCCGCCGAGGAGGCGTCGCCAATATCGGTTGACGTCAAATCGGTGAAAAGGGTGCGCATCTGTGACGATTTGGCCATCTGGCTCATGGTTCCGCCAGGTGGGACATCGACAATATAGCTTTCCGACAAGGCTGTCGGGAAACCGCCCAGCGGCTTGCTTACCAGGTATACCGCCAGTGTGGTGGCTTCGCTGGCCGAGCCGGAGAAAGTCTTGACATCGACAAGCAGGTGGTGCAGCGCGGTCAACTCAACGTGAGGCTTTGGCGGCTCGTCTAATAAGCTCATCAGAGACTGCAATCTCGTAATCTCAACCACGGAGTCGTCGCCCGTCAGGACACGCCCACCCTGGGCGGGATCCCGAACAATGACCTCCCCTCCACATAGTTTGTTTCCCTTGACCAGATCCCAGACTGTCTTCTCGCGCAAGTCGCTGTATTCGTGCGTAGTCAGCACATTATGCAGGAACTGGCGCCGGGAGAAGTCCAGGCCATGTATTAGCTGGGAGAGTTTCTCCAGCGTGGAATACTCGCGCGCAAGAAGCAGCTCGTGGAGGTTCCTTGAATGCCACTCGCGCAGACAGGAGGCAATCTCGTCGATAAGGGGTTCGGATGCCGAAGTGGGTGTCTCGTCGCCGACTTTCAGCATGGGGACTGGCGCAGGTGGCTTCGGTTTCCCTGGCTCTCGCTTGAATGGTGCCACCGGTAACCCATTCTGATCGTCTGTCCGTATGCTTGCGCTTGACTCCAAACGCAGCCCGTTTGTCTTGTTGTGTTTAGTCCTCTTCTTTTCAATGGAAGCCACGCCGCTTTTGCCTGAGTCACTGCCGACGTTAGGTGTCTCGTCACTGCCCAGATAACTCCCGTTATCGTCTGTCGATGTATCGTCGCCCTCGCCCAGAACCTCGCGAATCTCAACACAGCTGCGCGGAAAGATGCCCGAGAAGACGCGGGCCTCGAGTGCTTGCCCCTTGGCTGTGGTCAGCCCCGCCAGTAAGGACGGGGGTGCTAGCAGGTAGCCGCGGAGCCATTGGCCGTCCTGGGACTGTTCGATGATGTAGAGATCATCGCCAATCTCGAGGGGGAGCTCGTTGTCGGACTGGGTGCTGAATGGGTATGTCGCGACAGCAAAGGCGATACGGGTGAGCGGTTGCCAGGGCATTGGTCTAGAGCGACCGAAGCTGTTGGTCGCACCGTAACTGTGAGAGGACGGTCAATTGCATAAGGTGGCGGAAGAGCAGGCGATATGCTTGTAGTTGCGGGAAGAGTGTATAGGAAGGTCGTAGCAGGGGGCTGCCGCGTGTATTCCTCCTGTTTCTCTATCTTTCTCTTGCGACAGTCGGTCCCTCGAAGTATTAATCGTAGTAAATGTAGATACTGTATTTCGTACTTCGTAAGGGTCGGCCTAGGAATGGTGGTTCGGCAGAGCGACAGACAGGCAGACTGGTCGGGTCGGGTCGAGGTGAAGGATGTTGTTTCGCAGTGCAACGTATGAAACCTGCAACCGCCGAAACCAACGATAAGGAGCGAAAGTACAGGTCGGAGGTGCAAGCAGTTGAATTATTGGCTTCCTATCTTTTGACGCATGCACTAGCAAGTAGGCCAGGTACCTTCAAAGGGAGGTAAGTAGGCGGGATACCTAATCTAGTGGGGACCAAAGGGAAATCAACGTCGGGTCGGTTTGCAAGTTGTTGTATGGGTTTGTTGGTGCGTGATGTTTGGGATTATTTCGCAGCGTGGAAACCATCAAGGCCGGCCGTAAGGAGAGATTACAAGGAATGCAGATGCCGTTCAATTTCCAGAAAAAAATCATTGATAAGCGAAACGACGCAAATCTTGGGAGGGCGAACAAGTCGGGAAGGGGAGGGACAGGAAGAAAAAAAAGGGGACTAGGCAAAGGCCAATAACAACACCTGAACCAACTGGATGGGAGTGAGTAATAGATTGAAGAGGATCAGATGCTTGCCCATAACGGATATGAAGTAGCTACGCGGTCAAACGCAGCGCTCAATGTTGTCTTGTCACTTAGCAGCGCGGGTCTAGTTGCAAGTGCCCTCTATCTCCTGGGATCAACTCAAAATTAAACGGTCAGCCTCTCAGGATTCAGTATCGAGAAGGTTGACGCCAGGCATGTGGCAAGGGTCCAAAAAAAAAGCGAGGCACAGTTGTTATATTATGTCTTACCTTTTTTTGCCAACCTCAATCCATCATCATCATCCATCGTCTGTTGCCAGTGCCGGTGCCTGTGCCTGTACCTGTTTCTCCATCGCCTTGGTACCGGCTTACGGTTAAGATGCGTCCCTCTTTCTAGCCCCCTCCCCTGAAGATGGCGTCGAGAGAGTGTGGAGGCATGCTCTCTTAATCAATCAAACACGGGTCACTACTGGGTCCCAATCGGGAGGCGCCCAATCTCAAGATGGGTCGACCACTCATCTTCGCGCCAGGTACACCCCTAGAGGCCCCCATTAGTGCAGGTACCTACAGCTGTCCCTTGCTTCATCACAAAACGTGGGCAGAAGACGTGGGATGATCAGGATATCATGGGAGCTTGCGAGCATGATAATCCTGATTGTGGCTCAGACCGGTACGTACTCGATTAAGCCGAGGCCCTGGTCGGCCGTTGTGGTGGTCGGGATTGGATCACTTGTTACATTTGATGCAATCATATAAATACTTATCAGTATATCGTACCCACCCGCCTCCATCGCAGCAGAATCGCCAGACTGACTTGCGACGCATCACACATCATATTGTCTTATTCGTGAAACAATCTCAAATGCTTCCTCCTCCTGCCTGTCTTTCGGTGTTATTCCCCGTAGAAACGCGCAGGATTCTCCATCATCCGCACTGACTTCCAATTGGAGTTGTCGTCTCGAGTATCTGACCTGTCATCACAACTTCCTCTTCACCGAAGCCACCCTGCAAGGCCTGTTCGCATATCAGTTATCACGTACACGCAAGGTTCAACTCTATCGCTTGACGGTTAATCCCATATGGTTATGTTCGGCATAATATTTATAGCAGCTGGCAACCCTTGGCGAAGCTGCTGAAACCATAAACAAACATACATGAGAGTATAGAACGCCAAGATCTCTGCCCCTGTTCTATCAATCAAGAGGTTTATAGAACTACTGTATACTGGCCAGGTCCAGCCATCCATTGCTGTTGATTCAATCCCAACCACGGCTTCTTTCATATACACCGGCTTCATAACATAAAACATATGGCGGGCCGTTTTCCCAGCGGTGGCTCGGACCTTGCAGCATCCTTGAACCTTGTGTGCGTATGATCGTCGACTCTTCAATTCTTTCGCTCATCAGAAGCTTGGGTCCGGCGAACTCTGGACCCTGGAACGCCGATGTGCGCCGACCCCTGTTAATTTCTGACGTCGAAAAAGGATGATGATTCTCGAGAGGGTTTGACCTTCCCACAATCACATGAAACCCATGCCCAATATATCACGACGACGGGACGACTGGAGAGGAATCCTGCATTGATGAAGACGTCTGTCCTTACTCGGTACGATGATGCTGCGAAAACGCGCGGCACAGCACCCGTTTTCCCGCGAGCTGAGTCCATGCGGTTGGTACGCCAGCCGCCAGTAAGTGGGAATGTCTTAAAAGCTGGCAGAAACCAAGACTTGAGATGCATTTAGCATTCGTGGCTCCCAGCCCGCAACGACGGCTTTGTCTCAGATCTAGCAGATTCCAGAAGTTTGGTTCCGCCACTTTCAGCGCCGTCATCTTTGTATCACAACTGCCGCCTCCCCCTCACTCCCCTCCCTATCCCCCAGAGCAGCATCTGCAATAGTTTCTTCGGCCATCAATAGGTAAGTAGGGAAAAGGGAGGGAGGGACAAGCAACGCCACACCGGCCCGTTCCTAGAAACGTTTCTGCAGCATTCGCTAAAGCGCGGGAAACCCTGCTTGCCAATGCTCTTCATGATCGCGTCACGAAGTAAGCTTGGTTCGCGACGATAAACAACAAAGTATCCTGTTCAGTGGTCACATATTTATTACTTTGTGCCAGCACATTTGCAAGTAACAACACAAGAATCGTATTTTCCTGCCGAGCAACTAATGATAAACAAATACATGACTGAAGGATAGACACAAACACGCAGGGGAAAACTGCATGCTTTTGACGCGCTCCAGGGTCGACAAGGCAAGTGATGAAGTAACACAAGAGAACGAATCCAATGAATGATGGATGACCTTGAACCCCAAAAGTTGATAGACCTAATCTAATACCTGCCGCTCTCGAGCTGCTGACTGATAGTGGCAGTCGAAGCGTAGCCCGAGTCTGATTCGGCGTCGACGGTCAGGCAGTCAGCGGGCACGCTTCCAAAGTCGAAGCCGTCCGCATCGAGCCCGTTGAGCAACATATACGGCGGGTCCGGGTCGTCCAGGAAGGAGAAGTCCAGCCCCTCGCCCGAGGTGTCGAAGCCGAGCTCTCCTCCTCCCCCTACCATCGCGCTCTTCGGCGGCGACGGCGTCCCCGGGGTCGTGGGTGCTGGGGACTGGCGGCAGCTCCTGGGCGAGCCCGGAGCCGACGCCGACTTCGGCGTGGGGCAGTTGAAGATGTGCTGGATGCCGTCGCGAACGAAGGCGTCGAAGTTCGCAATCAGCTCCTCGCCGACGTGGGCGAACTGCTGCTCGACCTTCTTGCGGATCAACACGGGCAGCTCCTTCTCGATGCGCTTCTTGTACTTCATGAAGTGCTGGCCCGTCTTGGCATACTCCTCGGCGTCCGTCTTCATGTCGTAATCTGCATTTGGGTCATCAGTAACAATAACTCCCCTATTGCTTGTAGCATGGACTTACAGGGGCTAGGCAAGTTGTTCTTGTTGGATTCGGGAAATAAGATCATGTAGATGTCGCGCCATCTCTGCTCGTCTGTCACGGCGGATCCGACCCGCTTGCGCTCCCTGAGCTTTTTCTCCTGCTGCTCGTCAATCCCTTGGGCGGCCGCGATGTCCTTCTTGCGGCAAGGGTTATCCGAACGCAGGTGGGCGTTCAGTGCTTTAGCGTCCCCGAAAGGATCACCGCAGCGGGGACAGGGATTGTTGGGCAGCCGGTGGTTACGATAGAGGTGCTCTCTATATGAGCAAGGTATCAGCATGCACTTGAAAACCAAAGCCATGAGGCACGAAGCTTACTTCAACCGATGGATTGTCTTCCACTGCAAGGTGAGTGAGAGTTAGCGCATGCTTTCAAGAAGAAGAAAAGGGGGCAATTCGTAACGTCACTTACCCCTGGTCCCACGCAAGTGCGAAGATGACAGAACCGCTTCGGATCGTGTCGGAAAAAGGGACAAACAAACGATGGCCCGTCCTCATCGGTCTTGGCCCGCTTGTTCCCTCCTTTGTCATGGCCGTTGCCGCCGTTCCCGTCTCCACTCGAGGACTCGTTCCGCTCCCCGTCGTCAAACTGACGCTTCCCCCGACCCGAGGAGCGTCCGGCACTCCCGCCGCCCGAGTTGAGACCATCCCCGCTGCCACTGTACGAACCCCCACCAGACGCACCGCCAGAGGACTCGTACGCATGGGTGATGATAGCAAGTTCGTCCGCCAGCTTCTTATTGAAAGCAGCCATCACCTTCTCGACCGCTTCTTGCCTCTTGATCACGAGATATTGCTCGGGCGACAGTGATGCGCGTTCGCCTTTGCTGCTTGACTTGCCCTTGCTGGATTTGTGAGCAGCGCCGGAAGTCCTTCCCTTCTCCATAGAGTCGATTGATCCGAAGTTCTGCGAAGTATGCTGTTGTCGTTGCCCAGATTCAGACCCTAGCGAGTTCAATGCTGCGTCGTCGGAAGCCTTGCACTCTGCTGCACATACTTCGGACCCTACGTGTTGCTCTTCTTGCGCGCTTCCGGACCCGCTGGCGAGTAGCAGTGATTGCGTAAACTGGTTCGATGCTGCTGCACTGGTCCGGCCCCTGACCATAATTTTCTTAAGTCGACGCACCGGCACCGCACGACTTTTGAACTGGGCCGCAAGCTTCTTGGCCGTTGCTTTCCACTCGGCGAGTTCCGCAGGGGATAACAGTGGGCCCCGGGCAGGGCTGCTTGGGTAGTGGCGGGATCGTTTCTGCAATAATAGTTTGTGTACGAGATCAGGTTGCACGAGGTATTCAAGCATCGTTCGTGGACATTGATTTTGATTGATAGGTTATTTGTGAGGAGCGAAACGTCCTATGTCTGGCAGAAGCACATTGCCGAAAACAAATGCAGCTTCGAAAAGGGGGGGCCAGAGAGTATTGTCGAGGCGCGGACGGCTCTGGAAAGGGGGGTCAGAGACGATGGAGGGGACTTAGATGGACATCTCCCTCTTTTCTCCCGATAAAAATATGAACGCCTGCTGAGAGAATTGGAAGATGGGAGAAACTGGGGAAGAAAGCTGGAGGAACGGCCTGTTTCGGGGGCCCGTAATCACGGCATTTTATGCTCAGCGCCGGCTTTTGCGCAGTTGCGCAAAGCGACCTGGTGGAGATATGCGCACCACGGTAACCGCCAATCAAGCGTGCAGCGAAAGCCTAGAAGCTGATTGCGCAGAGCAGTCATCATCGGGGGTACGGGCTGCATGAGAGCTACCGATATCGTCATCCAGTCAGGTTCGTTTCCCGGCCACAGCTTCCTGCGCCTCCGCGATGGTGAGGCCAGCGCCCGCGAGAGTAAAGGTGAAGCGGAGAGCGCGAGATCGACTGCGCGGATGGGAGATTACCCGCACACAAAGACGTCAACTCGAGCACACTACTCGCCTGCCCTTTGCCCATCTTGGATTGGAGATGGCAATGATGCGCTGATTGGGTGGAAAATGGGGTCGTACTGAGCCGGTTCTCTGTGCGCCCCAGCGCGAATAGCTTCACACACTGGGAATAAAAGTCGACGGCACTTCATTGCTGGTTCTCGATGGTTTCACCAAACTAGACAAAGATCAACTCAAACCTCCAGATCATTTGCACTTACCCCTATCCTCGAAGCCTAATTCACCCTGATCGCTATCTCCTGCTTGGGTCTCAGTTGTACTAAGTTCGATATCAAATTAGCATTCGATTTCCTCCAGCATCAACAACAGAACAGACAGAAAAATAGAGAAGAGGGGCCAGATGTTTCAGAAATCGACGATGATGACCGTTCGATCGGGTGACGTGTAAGTCGCAAACATTCCACATATCCCGGACGGACGATGAAGCAGTCACTAAAGCTCAATAACAAAAGGGCATCTTGTAACAGCGGCGGCTCATCTGCAACTCTGGAGACTTACCTCGCCAGTGAGTCAACCGTCACAGAAAGATTTGCTTCAGGCAGTGCACCCTCGGAGGAGGCCATGTTGCGGCGTTTGCAAGTCAAACAGCTGGAATTGGAAGCCCTTGTCAAGAAAGTCAAGACGCAACAGGGGAGGCAAGCGGCAGGCAGCACAGTCGTGTAAAGGGTAAAGGAAGGAAAAGAAGCGTCCGGATGGGGTGGTGGCAGACAGCGGTAATATACCAAATAAGTTAGATATATGTGTGTGTGTGCGTGCGTGTATGCGTGTGTATTGTGTATTGTGTGTTGTGTATATTGAGAAACCAGTCATTTGTACCGTACATTATCTTTTGGCGACCTTAGGCCCTGGCCGCTTCTTTGGGGAAGCAGTGATTGGGCAACGCGAACCTGGGATCCGAACGATCTCCAGAGATAATCAGAATAGTAGATGACAGATCTGTTTGAATTCTGGAGGGAGTCGCCGTCTTAAATGCATACAAAAAAGACGTAGCGGATAGGAGATTTCATAATTGCCTTTCAAAATGCCACCATCCAATGGACATCACGAATCCACTCTTCGCACCATGGATATTGGCTTAAGCTCGCAACAAGTCTCACGTCAGGCATCAATAACCGCAGGGTATGACTCAACTATCAAATCAAGGCTACCAACGTTTCAACAAGGCGAATAAAGTTATCAAAATAGCTCAGGCATCTGCCAATCGGCGATTTGACGCCTCGGAATTGGTCGACGACACGCAAGTCTCGTCATCAATATCGGCCTAAAAGTCACATTTTCATGCATCGTTGACTACTTCGTCGGGGCCCGACTGCCAAAGATTTGCTCTATTAAGGAAAAGCGGAAGGCGAGTCGACATCGCAGACTGTAGAGACCAACAAACGACTCGGCATAGTAAAAGTATGCTGCCCATCCAACATAATTGTGTTCGTAAGTCGTATCCATACATATATCAGGCTCACATGGGCCTGAACCCTGCGATTATATCGCCCCATCGTGTGTACATGACCAAGTGCCTATGACAGAACAGACATCATCATCTTAGCGTCTAGGGTATAGCTCATCCTTCGGTGGTATCCATCTGATCTCCATCCCGACTCTTGCGAGCGGCTGCGATTCGCTCAGCTTTCCACTCGTCCACCCGGGCCCGTAGCGAGTCGTCGGGCACCACGTCGTCGATCGTCATTGGCTGCCTGGTGAAAGGGTCTAGAGGGTTGGAGAGAAGCTGCTGGACAATGGTGGTTCTGTCTACCACGTTCTTGGAGGGCAGTATGACGGGGTCTGTCATCAATATACCCATCAGCTGGTCCTCAAACTCCTCAGGGATGTCGCCCAGATCAAGCTCGGCCTTGTCTGCAATATCCTTTGCTTCCTTCACCTTCTCCTTTAAGACACCCCAGCGAGCAAGTTCCTCGGCCGACTTCAAGGACTTGGTTGTAAGGATTCTTGATGCCTCGTGGAAATTCCCGGGTTTGTATGATCTTCCGTCTGCCGCTACGGCTTCGATGAATGCCGGCTTTTGCGCCAAGTTAAGATAGATGTCCACAAACGCCGAAAGCAACGTCTTCGCATCGAAGTTATACTTCTTGGCGTCTTCCACCTTCAAGTTACCTCGCTTGGACCCAACAATGGTGTCCAGGTTGTAGTTCAGCATGCTTGCCAACCGGCTGACGATTTCAGGCATGGTGAAGGCATCGGTCAGTGTCTCGGTGAACAACTTCATCATCTCCATGGTCTCGTTAACGAGCTGCATCCAGCTCTGGCATTGTCCCTCTGCCTGTTCCAAGTCACTCTGCTTCTTTTCCCTGTCTTCGGCAGACATAGACGCATCTTGCAGTTCCTTTTGATACTCATGGATGGTTGCCAACTTCGACAGTGCTTCGTCGAGCAAGTACGTCGCATCGTTGAGTAGCAGATTGACAAACTGGATGAAGAACTGGCGGTTGACCCGACTCTCCGTGCTCAGGCGCTCCTTGTAACCCGAATTGGTTGTCCAGACACTCTTCATGACCTGGAAAATCTCGTACCGGACATTGAACCGATCATAGAACCCAACGCTGACGCCACTGTGTTCGCATTCTGCTTTCGTTAGCGCAGCTCGCTACAAAAAACATAAGTTTGCACTTACCAATGTAGAACTTCATCAGAGCATGAAGTAGGTGTTCGTTGGCAAAATCGCTTCCAATCAAGAGCGGTCCTAGAATTCCTTGGGGATATCGCTTCCCTATAGAGAATGTCCCAGCGTAGAGAACTGTGACAAGAGAGGATTTAAGGTAAGGGTTTTTTATGTACCCGGAAGATCGCAGGAATGCAATGCAGAGTGCCACAGTCTCATCACCGACAGCCGACACCATGATCTCTGGCATGAATCTACACAATGGTTAGCTGATGACTCCAATGCAACGCAGGCATCCACTCACCGGAGCACGAATTTGAAGTTGTCGACTACCACCTGAAGGGCGTACTCTGGTAAGCAGCTAAACTGATCGGGTATCTCTGTTGGAAGCGGAAGCTCAAGGTTCTTGCCCGGAACATAATCCGATCGGCTTGCAATCCGGAGGAGCCAGACGGATACGCAACGCATGAATTGCAAAGACAAGGCTTGTGTGCTCTGGTCTGTGAGCACACCTTCGATGGAATGCCTCAATGCCATCGTCTTCTCAAGGACAGTCACTACTTTGTCGTACTGCACCTGAGCTTGTATCTTGTGAAAGCCGGTCTATCGATGTTAGAAGTTTCCCGAAGTCAGATATTGTGTGATAGACTTACCATCTTAGTCATTTCTTCACTGATTTGCTTCTCCATCTTCTGGAAGTACTTGATGTCACGATCCATGTCCTTCAACTTGGCGTTGATGCTCTCGCTACCATAATGATGAGAGGCGAGATTCAGGAAGAATACCTCGGAGACGAAATTCGACGTTCCCTCGACTGTCTGTCCGTAGAATGCATCTGAAGTTGCTTGATCGGCATTCAGCTTGGTTTCATCCCGTACGTCCACTCGTGGATTCCGGCGCAAATAATCAATGTCGATCTTGGAGACCTTAGAGAACGTTGAATCCAAGAAAGGTTGGCATAGTTGATCCAAGACAGCTGTGGTGTTGACCATGAAGCCGTCCGAGGCAACCTCTCTGGGGTCAACTCGCATGGCCCGACGCTTGTGGTTCGTGTTCATGACATATGCAAACCAGTCGAGGGTACGGCTCCGTGCCTTCTCACCCGCTCGCACGAAATGGTTAACAACGCTGATTAGATCGGACTGATGGGCCTTGAGGGTCATCTGCAGTGTACTTTGCAGACTCCTTATTTGTGGGGCATCAAGCTGACGTGGGTTGGTGAAGTAAGTCTTTGTGACTTCTGGCTGCAAAGGCGAGATGCGGAAAAACGGGCCGAGGATTGTTTGAGTCTCGGTCGCAACAGCCTGCTGTTCTTTTGTCATCCCAGCAGTGTTTTGGACTAGGAACCGAGGGTGCTCAGCCAATGCCTGCAGGAGAGCTGGGTAACGAGCGTATGTGACCAATATCTATATTGTCAGTATTATGTCGCTTCAGGTGATGAATGTACTTACGTTGACATAGGTCTTGTAGTCCTCATTCATCGTCTTAGTGGCAAGCTTCTGGCTCAGCTCCACCATGGCATCAGTGAAAATGGGAGCAACACTCTCATCGTCCTTCATACGCTCAACAGCCTCGTTGAAGAAGTCCAAGCAGATCCCGTCTTCGACTTCGGCGTTACGAAGCAGATAAGGAACCAAGCTATCGTGATTATGGTTCGGCTCTCTCCTATAACAACGCATTAGTAAGTCGATCAAGAATCCCTTCAACAGTGCAGGGGCCCACCTACCCAAAAAGTTCAGGCACAGTCAGAGCGAATATGCAATTGCTCACGCAGAGCCGTCTGGCTTCGTCCAGAACAGCTTGCTTCTCGGAAGTTGGTCGTCGGGCTGATGAGCCAATTTTGATTATCCGCTTGAAGGCCGGTAGAAGGTAAGACAGCACTGGTTTCGCGGAGGGCACGGTACTGGCGGCTTCTAAGATAGCCTGGTCGATGTTCTGAGCATTGAGCTTCAAGGGTTCGCCGCTCTGGTGAAGCTCCTCTCGAAGGTTCAGAAGAAACATCAGGGGGGCTGCCATGGCTGTCGTGCGTGCGCGTCTCGTTCAGGGTGACACGGAAGATGTCGCAAAGCGTCCTATCCGCCCACTCTTCAAGCGGTTCTTCCCGGACTTGTATCTTCTTCGCCGGCGGAGCTGGGGAACGATTGTCAGAAGTCGGTCGTTTGTTGGGGCTCGAGTTGACGATACCTTCTTCGCGCTGTCCCTTAGCTGGAGCTTCAGACTTGTTATTGGCTCCTGGAGGCAGGTTTGAGCTGCTCTGTGTAGGTTTAGACTGAGTTGGGGTCGGACGTCTGCTGCTCTCGGAGCTCGCTGGGCTCGCCCTCGCTGCCTCTGCCGGCTTAGGTTGCGGTGTCGGAGGAGCGCTCGAAGAGTTGGTTGGTGACGCGTTGCTGGATGTTCGGTTGAGCATCGCGAGGCGTTTCTGGCGCATCTAGAGCAGCGAAAATGGCATGGTTAGTCGCATGGGCTTGAAAACAAAATTACAATAAAACAACAATTTACCTGCTCTGCCGGAGGCAGTGTTGGCTCCGGCTGCTGCTCGTTGGGATCCATGGTGAACTATTTCCCGACTGTAAAGTATCAAATGCAGTAGATTAAATAGGCGCTGGGAAGATCGGCGTCCTGTTTGTTCTTAAATGAGTACCAATAAGGTCGGTATGGCCGAGCCGTTGTGAATACTGGAAGTTCCCCGTCAGCGGGCGGTTGGCTTGGTCGGGAAGAAGGTCGGCAAGAGTCCGAAATGCACACTGAGCCTAAAGTAGGGTCTATTAGGACAGGACAAATGCAGTCTCTGTGTGTATATTAAGTGCGACGCGTGAGCAACAAAGCTGGGAAAGACGTCACAGGTGAGGCTGATGTTATGAGTTACTGCCTACCCACCAGACCTATGATGGCAATATGTAATGATGTGTAAGCTCAGGCAGGTAGTGCTTCGCGGTAAGGATCAAAAGGTGGGTTGAGCTGAGTCTGGGTCCAGCACAGGCAGGCACCAGCTATGGGCTAGCGCGGGGTAATATATCGCGCTACGCGGACTCTACCTAGGGACCCATTGCATTCAATGCACTTCAATCTACCGGTAGCACACTTAGGTGGAATTGAGGTGTTAATGTGAAAGTATTCCTAACCCTGGGGCAAACTTTTGAACATCATTATCATAGCTACATACTTCTTTACACAATATTAACTATTTGAAATCACACCATACCGGTCTTTAGAGTGGTGACTGATTGCATAGTCTTCTCATGGATACTTAATAGTTTCAAGACTTATATACTGATGGAACCCCAGAGAAGACATTCATTACCTAGTCATCCAGTAAACGGGGCATGTCCTTAAGTCTGGTCGTCTATTGTATACATGCAGGCAGGCAACATGAATGTGGTATAATGCTTGCCTCTTTTGTTGGTATACGCTGGTTAAAGCATGGCATATGAGCCATGCTTAATCTGGGCCACAAGCCTCATAACACCCATCTCCGTCCTCCGTGCTCTGCCTTACAAGATTACTATTGATGGATGCTTCAGTGTAAAGGAACAAAGCTGGCAGCAGCAGCAGCAGCATATGCATAGATCTTTGTGCCCCAGTGCTCGCTGCATGAGGCTACCAATAATGGATGTGCCGGGCTCTCGGGGTCCTCTCGGAATGCAAGGAACGCGACTATTGTTGCCAGCCGCACACGATACTCACAAGAACGTTTGCCACCTATCGGGATCTTAGCCCATTGGTAGAAGACCCCTGTTGTGCCAATCATTCGGAATCAGGGGCAAGGTGTACATATCCACGATTCTCCTCGTATTTGTTGATCAACGAGTGCAAAGTAATAGCAAACTGCCTCAAAGGTGCTCCGGGCACCGTCTTAGCTTTGAGGCACGAAGAGTCGGGTCAGTTATTCCTTTCATCTGGGGCCCTATTTGTTCTCTCATCCTGAGCCAAACTCTTTGGTTCCTTGATTACCAGGCAAGAGCGCATTCAACGTCTACAATTAGGGCCGTATTTCTTCTATTAATAAATATTAATGACTTTTCTTTACAGGAAGCAGCAGGTAGGAGGCGTCACTGGTTAGGAGGTGTGAGTTGGATCTCTGGTGAGCCTGAACAGGGCGGCAGTCCACGTGGGTTATGACTGGGGTTACTTTTAGAATCAACTGTAAGCAAGACGCCGATTGCGTATATCTCAGGTGGAGTATCGAGCAACCATGACCCCCATCAGTCACGAGGAAGCCGGGAGCCGCATTGGCTCGAATGATTTGTGACTAACACCAGCTCATAATTACCGGCTGCTCGCACCGAGCCAGCCACTTTGCCCAAGACAAGACACAGACCCCAATATCAATCCAGTTGGACCCAAAAAGATCGATGGCATGACCAAGGTTCTGGAGGAGGCATACGACTTGTGTAGTCATGCAGCTTGAAAACAGCCATGTATCCCAAGTGGCACCCGAGACGTGGGGACAAACCCTCTGATCACAATCTTGGGGGGTTTACTCTGTATGGAGTGCTGGAAGCAAACATTAGGACCGAATGTAGAAGAGGTTTTCTGACACCAGATGCGACCGTTTAGTTTCACACGCAGCTGAGATACCTGAGAGGTGCTACTCTATTCTTGTGGATGGCTCGCCTAACCGATCAAGCCATTGGACAGCTGCGATGCGGTTACAGATGCTGAACTCGCCCAGATCCTGAGAAGGGAACTCTTTTGAGGCTAGAGGGTCTCCGTTGCAACTGTGACAAGATCAGAAACAGTATTGCCGGCCCCTGATCGAACGGCCACCGGGTTCAGCTTTGGGGCCGATTGCTGCGACTTTGACTTTGTTCGCTGTGAAGATGCCCATTGGCACAAGCTTATTGTGTTCTTCGGGAGCACCCGATGGCTACGAACGGCTCAGCCAATGGACAAACACAGTTTCTGTGTGGCCGATGAGAACCGATAATGGTTATGGTTGGATATCGCTCACGGGTGTCCCTGAGCCTGTCAGCGCGGTACTTGCCTTGTTCAGGAGCTCAGCTTGCCTGCCTGGCTGGAGAGGGGGCTCGGGTTACTGCCCTTGACGCTCAATGATCGTGGTCGGGGTGGGGGTTGCAGTCGGTTGCGCGACTCGATGCTCTTTTTCTATACGCAAGCCGCCTATGCCGCCCTTCGGAGCACCACATGGCATTGTATGCAGCATCGCTGGTTGCTGGAGCGGGCTCTGAAGCGGGGGGGCACGCCCAGTTTTGTCGATCCTCTCAGCTCGTTCTCCCACAGAAAGGTCGCTACGGGTAGCTGCAGGTTCGTCAAGCTTCTATTGGCGATGCTGTGTAACCACTTCCTCAACGCCATACGAGGAACGCAATTTTCGTCGGGATCGGGTGCACGCAGCCATCGTCCTACCCGGTGAGTCGTGCTTGTCCTTACTGAAGAGACCGCACAAGATCTTTGTCTGAGTGTTCTGATCTTGTCAGGTCGCCCCCCTCCCATTCCGTATAGGAAGCGGGCTTTGGTGGGAGGAGGCATCATGGCTCTGGGTACGGTAGTCCAACGCTGAGGGCATGGGATGGCATCCAGCCGGGATATATACATGGCAGCCCCCACGACATGGCGCAGTTGCAGAGACTAGATCCATTTCTAGACTGGTGCTTGCGGCTGGAGTTCTGACAGCACTGTCTTGCCTCGCCCTCACCGCAGCCATACGGAGAATTTACTTTTCGTAACGCTCGTTTCGCAACCCTCACCGCCATATAGACCAACATGCTTTCGTTCTCGAAGTTCTGTCCCCTAATATGACTCTTCTACTCATGTCTCTCCACGTCTCAGATAGAGATATACCCCCGAATGAAACAAAATCTTCAGCCCACTGGTGTTGAAATGGACGCGGCCATCGAGGATAGACTATCCAGACGTTCTGGGCCAGATGGACCACCGACCGTTGAATCTGCGGCTACCTTGGACTTCTACTCGCCGGATCCCAAAGAGTGTGTGCGCCAGTGCAAGGCGAGCTTCTTACTGAGTCTTCCTGGGCTTCGAGAGGGGGCTAGCTATGAAGAGGCCTGCCAAAGCCTTACGAAAAATCAATCGCATGAACTATTCTGGGATCTCTACTGTTGCGACTCAACCGAATGCGGTGTGCATATTGAGCTGAATCCCCAATCGCTTGAACAAAGTCGTGAGTAGTACTACCATCATCACTGATTTACAACATGTCTAACGGCCGCCAGCTTCTGTTGATCTAATAATTAATCAATGCCGAGAGTAAGCCTTCTGCTACTGTCCTATGTTGGGGATAGTGTCTGACCCCTATGCAGTATTGGGTATGACGATATATACGACCCAGGACCACCTCAGGTCACCTGCCCGGGCGTGGCACCGCTCTTGATACCGCTGAATGCCAGCCCTTCGACGTCGATAACGAGCAGTACGTCGACAACGGCCCCGTCAGCTTCAGTGATAACCACCCCATCTGCCCTCCCATCAGAGACCGCCACAACCGATGCATCGACAACGAATCCAACACCAGCCAATGCTATAACATCAAAATCTAACAAGCTCAACTCCGGGGCTAGAGCTGCCATCGGCGTCTGCGCGGCGCTCGCTACAGTGTCGCTAGCCATCGCTCTGTTCTTCATGCGACGCCGACGAAGAAACACCCGGGGATACCGAAGAACTTCTGCCGCACCGGCCCAGCATAATACCCGGACTGACTCCGAGTCCACGCAAACCGCCCACATGCCCCCTTTTCTGACGCCGCCCGCGTCATCATCGTCCAAGACCACGCCCTCGACTCCTCCGCCGCTTCGACTAAGCGATCGCAGATACCTCCCTCCCCTTCCCCCGAGAACAACAACGACAGCGACGACACCCCCGTCTACTCCTCCCGCAGAGTCGACGACATCTGAAGGGAGCATGAATGCTTCCCCTCACACAATAAAAATATCGTTTCCTCGCGCACCGGCCAGCGCTCCAACAACCAGCAGACTGGGGCCTCGACATGAGCGACATGCCACCACCACCGCACAGTCTAGTATCCGCCTCGGCGCGCCGAACAGCTCGTCTACCATTCCCGAGACCATGGCACTACGCCGCAGCACGAGCTCCAACGAGAGCGGCACTGGCCGCACCACTCTCTCGCCGTTATCGCCGTCCTCATCATTGATATACCCGACGCGACCGCCACGGCCACATGCCGGGCCCGCGCTCGAGATCCCCGACCTCGTGACGTCTGCGGGCCCGCCGCCGACCTGGGCTCTGCCCCGCCCTCCTCCTACTGCGTCGCCATCTTCCTCCACCACCAGCTCCTTACAGTTGTCCCATCGCTTGCACCCGTACGCCCCGCCCCCGTTGATCACGCCGCCAGCGCCGGCCGCCGTGCCGTTGCCGCTCTCTCCTATCCTTTCCGTCTCGCCCCTTTCCTCTACGCGCTCCCCTACCTCGCCTGCGGCGCGGTCACCACCACTGTCAGGCACACCCGTAGCAACTACGGCAACATCACCACTGCCGCCACCATCGTTCCATAGCATCTCAGAGCCGCAGCGCCCGCACGGGGAAACTGTCGACGTACTACTTCCTAGCCAGTTGCCCGATCTCCGCAGCTCGAGGGATTCGGTGCAGCATGGCACGCATGTAAGCTGGGGCAGCTGGAGCGGCCCCGGGGACGGAAAAAGAACCCTGGACAACAACAGTAGCAACCTAAGCGACGTACGCAGCAAGAGAGGTTCTGATGGCATAAATGGAAGGGCTTCTGGTGTCGCATTGAAGAAGCTGGATCTGGAGAAGCTGGGCGGCAGCTACTAAGAATTGCAGAAGAGCTGCTACTTCTATAGAATAAACGGGTTTGGCGACAAAAGGGGTTTATCTCGGGTTGCTTTTGACAGCTGGGTATCTATCAAAAAGCTAAATATGAAAGTGAAGGGTGGGAAGGGAAAGCAAGGCGCACCTCTTCTAGATGAGGCACACCAGATGGATGTAACAGTATTAGGCATTGCTATGTCAGGTGACGGGCGGGTTAGATAGTGCACCAAAAAGCAGTTTTCACAGACAGTCTTGATTTGGTAGAGCAATACTTCTTCGTTTTATCAACCCAGTTCCTTTCTTCCAATTACGATACGGTGACTTAACCCGATTCTAGCCCACGATTGGTTTCGGTCCTAATTCAAGCACCAACAGCCTGCAGACTCTTGACCGTATCGGTGACGCTCTTCTCGAGCGGAACCCACTTGATGCCCAAGACCTTGGTGGCCTGCGAGTTGTCGTATCCCGGGAAGCCGCCCTCGGGGTAGTCGCCGCCCTTAGCGTCCTCGGCCGGCAGCTCGTCTTTGAGCTCGGGGAAGTTCTTGCGGACAACGTCGACAATCTCGCGGTTACTGAACTTGCCAGCGAGGACGAAGAAGCGCTTCCCGCCGGCCTCAGCCTTCTCCATGGCCTGCACGTGCGCGAGGGCGACGTCGCGCACGTCGACCCAAAAGTGGACGCCCGAGGGCGCGATCTCGTCGCGCATCTTGCCCTGCATCACATCCACGAAGCGCGCGTTGGACGTGTTGATGGCCTGCAGCGAGTTGAGGTGGTGCACAACGGGGCCGAAGACGAGCGGAGGGCAGATGGTGGCCAGGTCAAAGTTGGGCTTCTCGTTCTTCACGAAATCCCAGCCGGCGCGCTCGGCCACCGTTTTGGACACGCGGTACGACGTCGCCTTGTTGTCCTTGAGCCCGTCCTCGTACGTGTTGGGGTTCCAGTCGGCCTCGCTGAAGACCTTCTTGGGGTCCTTCAGGCCCGCGTCCGACAGGATGGAGGCAAAGGAGCTGGTGATGACCACGCGCTTGACGCCGGGGGCGTACTGCTTGATCGCCTTGAGGATGGATGTGGTGCCGAGGATGGCAGGATCAAGTAGCTCCGTCTTGGGGTCAGTCCAGTTGTAGTGGAAAGGCGAGGCGGCTGTTCTATAGTTAGTATCTCACGAACACCGGCACTCCGCGAGCGGGCAGCACGGATCACTCACTGTGGATGACTGCCTCAAGGCCTGGTGTCTTTGTGACCCCATCGAAGGCATTGGGCTGTGCGATGTCGGGCACAATAACGAAAGATAGTTTTGCATCTGGGTGAGCAGAACGGATCTTGGATGCCTTTTCCTCAGATCGCACCGTGGTGACAACTTCATGGCCTCTCTGGAGGAGAAGTTCCAGGACGTGGGCTATAGAGACGACATGTAGTTAGCTTACACCCCGATCGTTCGGTGCGTTACAAGGTCGAGGGGCCAGTATACCCTTCGACTCTCGGTGTTAGAATTTACTCTTCTCGGAGTAGATAGGATGTCTTAAGAGGGAATAATAATAATGTTTTCGAATAAACGGTTATCCCATCCCTCGTGAGACACTGGGACAACGCGGAATGAATATTGGAACAGGCAGGAATAAACACCGAAAGTCGCTTACCGGCAATGAAGCCAGATCCTCCTATGTGTGAATGGTGTTAGCGGTGAGTTCTTTACATCAAAATCACATGAGGGACGTTAAGCTTGCATACCTGTGAGTAGTACTTTGGTCATTGTGGAGGTTAAGTCCGGTATTTGAGGATTTCTCTTTTGATATTCAACAGATCAATTGTATGTATCGGATTCTATGTTGTTTTCCTTGTCAAATGTCTCAATGTCTGCAAATGGTCTTCAGATATATAAAACGCAACTACGCTGCCGACTTCTACAGCCAGCTTGCAACTATCTCATCGGCGTTTATGCCACTTGAATCGCGGGGTTGGAGGCATCACGTCACTGAAGGCTGTTGATGCCCCACTACACCTATCGGCGATAGGCTGAATGCATAGCCAGCGACAGCGGCGATATGAAACAAACAACATGAAACATTGCCGTCCTATATGCTTATCTCCTTCTGCCGAAGACTTTCGCTACTACAACAACATGTGACTTGCAAAAGTTACACGCCGAAGCCATGTCTTATCCATCTACCTTATGCTACATCAGCTCGACTGCCCTTTACTGCAGTCGGATAGACAGTTGCTCCGCGTGACTCCATACTCAATCACACGTCGCGCATTTTGCTATCCGAAGAAGCCGCCGTATTGTAACAACTCAGCTGACAAACAAACTAGGTATGTTTTTATGGTCAGGGAGAAAACTGATATGCACACTGGCAAATCGCTCCGTGCATATTCCGATGCGAGATCCGTCTTTCCGCTCCCTCCATCGGCCATCTAGGTACCGCTTACCACGCGAGCTTCTTAGCTATCAACTAGCATGGCAGCCTGTCCACTTCTCGGAGAGGAGTCGCGCTATTCTGGGCCGGCCGTCAAGTATCGTCCAAGTACCTCCGTTGGGTGAGAACAAGTCACTTTTTTATTTTAATTGTGGCTCGACAACCATGGGAATTTTGCGACAGGTTCCCTCGGAAAAGAAGAAGGAGGAGAAGAAGCAAAAAGGAAAGGGCTGAAATCCGACCAAAAAAAAGAAACCCGTTGGCCTATTGCGGACACCTCGCTCGTCGAAAGTGGTGTAGGGTTACATTGCATAGGCCCCTGCAGGCCCCAGAGCCCAACCCATTCTGTCAGATTTGACAGACGCCCGAATAACTGAAAGATCTGGTACGCCGTTTTCGAAGCTACCCTTGCGGCTGGCACAGTCCTGACAATGAGATCAGCACGCAGGACAACGCCAGCAAGGCACCGCAACCGCACCACCAAGGAACCGAATGGGGAGAAAAAGGGCATCCCGCACATTGTTTCATCCATGAGAGGGAGGCCTTCGTTCCGCTCGACAAGTCAACACCTAATCCACGATGATGCCATTAGCGCGGGAACACTGGGCGGCCTGATTTGGATCATTACGTGATTCCCGTCACCTCGGCACCAGCAAGCCCGAGCCTCGCGGCGGTAGTCGCGACTTGAGCAAATATTAATTGAGCCTCGCGCGGTACCGATGGGGAGTCGCGAAGAACCAATGTAGTGGAAATCCCACTTGATCGTTTCATCGGAACCTGATACAGCGACAAGCCTTTTCCTTCCCCAAGGTATCAGACCATATGTTCCTCCGCCCAGCTAGGCTGTTGAGAGGGGGCCATGGAGATCACGAAGATCCAGGATTGTGAGAATCCCTGCACCCTTGGCCAGGGTCAAAGTCTGGGACGAAGGGCAAGGGGTGGATCGTGCCCCTTGCTAACCAGAGAGTCGTCGAGTATCAGCGGTGTGAGCATCAAAAACCACCTATCACTTCTCGCCTGCAGACGCGAATATGCCCCATTCACCGAGGAAAATTCCCATGCCGCCATGCCGCCTCATTATTTCTCGCGAGGCGGCGAGATGATGCTGAAATGCCCCGGCTCTAAACCCGATTTAATGCAGCAGCACTGTCCAAGGCCCCCCGTATGCAAGCCAGAAAGTACAGCGGGCCACAGCTGTAGTTCCGATCAGCAGCCTGCAGCAGGTCCTTGCATGCCTGGGACCAGATGAAGGAGACCACTGGATCGTGAGTGATGTCCGAAAGAGTCGAGAAACGGAAATTATTATCTTCTACTTCCAGATCAGGCCCCTCTACGAATGTCCGAAAAAAGCTCCAAGCAGGCGGGTGACAAAAATAAAATGACTGCAAAGGGGCGTGTACAGAAGTACCCTGAGAATCGCCCTCTATCTTAATAAGTTTTTTCAGCTCCCACATCCCTTCTAAAAATTAAAGAGAAATACTGAGATATAAAACTACTGTTTAATAATAGCTTAATATTTTCTATATATTTTTACTGTCTATTTTAGTAGCACCGTTCTCTCCTGAAGTGGTTGAACGGATTCGCTGTCATTTTATTTTTGTCATCCGCCTGCCAAGACTTGAAAGATTGGGTTGTAGCGGTGAAAAAAAAACGACCGATGAACCTTTCTTTCAACTTTGGTATGTCCAGATCGCGAATACCATTGATACGACGCCAATTCGCAATACGACAGTAGTGTCGACTGGCTGTGCATAAAATCGAGTGAAGGCTTTATCAAGTTATAACAATATTCTTGGCTTGGCCTTGGAAGTCCCCCCTTAGTCACTCCAATATAGACCCGCCAGGAAGAATCATCGACAATAGATATTTGAGAATGGCGTTTCAGTTCACATCCATTCCGGTTACGGCCAACGCATAATGTACGACTTGATCTAATGGTAGCCATAGACTAACCGATATATCCAGGCGAGTAGGCGAAGGAGTCACGGCTGCCACGGTCGCCGCTGTCTAGGGGCCATCGTCATGTGCCTAGGAATAGATATCCATTGTCGCGAACCAGCTCGGTGGCTTTCTTGGTCCGTTGCTCGGACACTGTACGTCAAGTGCAATTTGATCCCTCGAAGCGATAGAGTAGCACCACAGCAGTCTGCGGCTTAATTCGGGCATATTAGCTCCGCGGGTTTTGTAATACCTTTGCTGCTATCAATGGGACGCGCCCAGTTGTACGTACGATTCTTATTTTGGCTGCCTACATTACTCCCTTCCCATACGTCGAGAGTACCCGGGCAACAGCAATCACGGGTTGGACTAGACAAGCGCTGCAGCAGAGATTGCAGTTACTTGTACTCACGATGGGCTGTAGAACCGTCGTGCAAATGACCTCTCGTAGATCGCCTAGCTCTCTCCGGTCGCCCGTGTTTGATAAGCAAGCCGGACCTGCTGGTGGGTTTTGCGTTCCGGCAAAGGCCAGAGGCCGAACGCCTCGAAAAACATCGGGGGTCAATGCATGCAGGACCCGACTGATGAGGATTAGCAGGTACCAACCACTTCAGCTCAGACTGCCGCAGGTGCCAAACCCTACTCCAACTCACGAACAGATGTTGATTCAAGTCTGTGCCAATGCCGCTTTTGGCGTGTTTCTTTTTTGTCAGGACGGTACCTATCCCCACCATGCACGATACCCAGGTGGTCCCTGGCAGGATATAGGTCAGTACTCCGTACTGCTGCCAGGCCGTGATCCTCGTGATGGTTGCTACCACAGGGCAGACTAGTGCGGATAGCACGGGACGGGCGTTACCTCCAGGAAGGAGCAAGGCGTCTCTGTGCAAATCCAGTAGCTGCTGGTCGGGCCCTGCATCAGCTGGCTCGTGGACGAGTGGGCGAGCGGGCGGGCGGGCCTATCGACGTGGTATCGTCGATTTCGCCCAGCGGAGCGCCTCATGCACGGCAGGTGTCTTGAGTGTCAATGTCAGGCAAAAACGTCTTACCGCACTGTCAGTGATCGTTGTGGGCTCCTGGCCTGGAGGTTAGATCAGACCACGGGACGTTGGGCAGCCCTGAAACGGACCATCAGCGAACCTCGTTTCGCTGAGTCGAGAGAGCGAGAGCCGCCTGAGTGAAGGGGGGGGCGGGGGAATACAATTTGCGCATGGAGACTAACCGGTAATTGTTTGCAGCTTCGTCACCTTTTTCAACACCCAAGGTCAGCCCGAGTCAGTTTGGCAAGCCGAACGCCATGCATGAGAGGGTGTTTTCAGCAGTGTTTTGAAAGTGCTCCCTGTGAGCTAAAATTGGCATGGCTGGCACCGTTACGCCCGTCTGGGGAAAACACGCAAGCGCCAGCTTAGCTTAGTACGGGCATTGAAATGGGCATCTCTTATTACGGCGCCCATCCCTTTCATTCCCAAAGTCATTAGGGGCGCGGGGGGCACTCAATAAGATGATCATTCACATCCACCGACGTGACTATCGCCGCCCCGGCATCTTGCTTGTGGAAAATGCCGTCGAATCCGATGTTTGGTCTACCGTTCGTATCGTAACCTCAATTGCCTCGGCTTGGAGCGGATGGCTGACGAGGCTAGAATCCGGCATGACAGATGATGGGGCGATGTGTGTGCGCGCTACCCAGCATCCAGCTCAGCAGAAGCTGAGGCTAGATTCTGCAGACTTGGGGCTCTTAGTGGTGGTCATCGTCTCTTCTCTCCTAAGTTTGGAAGATAAGCTGTAAACTCAACGGGAAGAGGGAAAACCGTTGTCCCAAGAGGCGTCGAGGGGCGCATCTTCCATTTCCCGGTCAAGCCATCGTTAGAAGAAAAGGAAGACGCCACCACCATGTTTTGGCACATGGCAAACAAGACCTGTAAGCAAGCGAGGGAGAGGCGTGGAGGCGTGTAAGCCATCGCCGACGTTCTTTTTCTTCTTCGCCTCCCCGGTTATCTCCCCGGCTCGTCATCAAGCTAGTAGTACCGTCTCGTAGTCTCTCTTTAGGGTCTCGTGTCGTCGTTTCCGCTCGAGGGCGGAATTACCCACCCATGCATGAATCTAGAGGGATCGGCAGCTTTTCTAAGTATACCAATAGCGTTGAAGCTAGCTCCGACTCACTAGATTCATGATGTAGATGATTGATTGGTCTGCGGACCATGTTCCCTTTCCTTGTGGTCTAGCTAGCGCATAGCAACAGGGAATCGGACATCTATCTATTCTTGTCTATTTGTGTCAAGCTAATTTTTACGTACTTCTTGTATGATATCAAGGGTACTGATGACGCCGTCGTTTGAATTAATCGGTAGTGCGGCGAGGAGAAGATGTTGCCGCTAGCGAGATCTACGACTTAGTCAGAAAGATAAGAAAAAGAACAAAAACCCGGGGTACGGCGGCGGGATGGTCCCAACTTTGTACGCAGGCTAAAGGGGAGAAAAAGCACAGATCGCGGGAGCAGCACTCCGGGTGCGCCAGCAGGGGATGTCCTTGCGTCCCGGCAGTAGTAGGATTGCCAAAAGACTGCACTACTTCTGGTCCCGGGTCCGGACCTTGTGGAGGACTGGGAGACCCTGCCTTCCGGGTTTTGTGGTGGGCGATTGCGATGGGCGTCGATCCGAACAACCACATCGTTCGGTTTGTGGAGAAGAGAGTTTTGTTTAGTGCGGCCCTTTCGAAGTTCGAACACGCAACTCGAGTCATCGTCCCGTTTTCTTATGGATTCCTACGTACCTAGTTTCCGTCGCAGCGAGATTGCCAGCAACCTTATATTCTTTATCCTAGACCCTGGATCCCGGGATCGCCAAACCGGACGTATGTACCGTTACTGAAATACGACCGCGTAGGTGAGGTCAGGTATCGATTCGATACTCATTTAGGTAAGTACAGGTCAATCCTTGAAATATTGTTCGCTAATAAGGATCCATTCGTACCCTGGATAAAGTATCGGCAGGCCTTCTTTCTATACGCAATACTTCGAGCATCCCACTCGAAACATAAAAAAGGGCCAGAATACTACGTTAACAGCTGGGAGAATTATGCTTCGCCGGGGATTTAGATAGATCTGGCGTGATTACAGCTGGTAACGGGCACGCATAAAAGACTTATACAAGGGCCCTAGGCAGATTATATTCACAAATAATAATTCAAGGATTGACCTGTATGTACGACGTAGTAGGCATAAGTTTTTAACCCCTGCAAGGTAACGAAAGATCAGATGCGTAGCGCGATACCTCTACAAGAGAAGGATACTCTTCGTCCAAGCTGGATTGCCTGTGCAAAAACTGACTTCGTGACTTCATGCAGGTAAAAAACTTACCCATAGGCCGTAGTAGCTAACCATGAACCGGACTCTCTGGAATATTGGTAGTGGAGGTGCGGGCGAAAGCGGCTCCCTTGTCTACTGTAACTCTTGATGGCCTCCCTCCAACCCGTTCCGTCTTCCCGCTCCGGCCTTGTCACGTACGTACGTAGTAATAACTTGAGCATATCGCGGGGGGTGCCTGCCTGCCAGTGTGCGTTTAGGTTGATCTGATAGAGGCTGCTAGTCGCGCCAGTCGTGTGTCGTATTGTTTAAAGTCTAGAGAAGTACCCTCTTTCGCGTGCGGAAACTAGATGTTAGCTTCGACAGATTCCAAATCACACAGTCGGCAGTCGCTGTTGCAAGCGAGCAGTGACATATGAGTGAGTGGGCTTCAGCTGTCACTTATGTGGGATTCGACGATGCGATGTGCCAAACAAAACACCCATCGAAACCCCATCTTTTGCCAATTGGATCTACTGCTACTTTGTTGCTAGACTTACGCCCCCCCTTTTAAGCATGACTATGGCAGTGTTCAAGGGACATGGGATTGTTGCCCGTTTCGGCATGGAGTGGGTTGGCGCAAGTTTGGTAGCGAGTCTATCCAGATCCAGACTTGTCCAGATACTGGTTCTCTCGCCTTCACGGCATTTGGCACGAAAAAGAAAAGGCACGAGGAACTCAAACAACGAAGCAAGGTTGCCCTTTCTGTCTCTGTCTCTCTCTCTCTCTCTCTCTCTCTCTCTCTCTCTCTCTATCTCTATCTCTCAATCTGGATAGCCACTCCGAAGGCAACTATATTTCGAGGAAGGCATAGAACGAATAAAATACCACCAACAACAACACATCATACACTACACTGCTGCAACCAAAAGGGGCTCAGCCAGTAATTCCCCCATTATGGAATGCATGCAGACCTAGATCGGAAAGGCCATCGTTAGCTCGAGCATCAATAATTAGAAACAAGACGCCGCTGTAACCAACGTAATCTAGTCTACTGGGACAGCGAAGCCATCCTCACCAGCAACACTCCAGTTATGTAGTCGCTCGGCATTTCATCTCGTCTCCATCAATCGTCATTGGGTGGGTTACAATATCAGCGATTTCAGATGCCAAAGTTTATTCCACAGCCGCCAGTTCCCACAAGTCGCTCCATGTATACCACCTATCCCAGATCCAGACACAGAAATAGCCCACGAGTCAATCCCGGGAATCCCAGTCTTCTCAAGCAGAGGCCGTGTAGCGACCATGTACTCTCTCCCTCCGCGCTGGGTATTGCTCCATGTACCTACCTACAGGCTACCAGTGGACAGTCGGCAAGGTCTATCCAGCTGAGAGGCTGGACTGGAACACGAGACGGACACTGTGTAAACCAGCAATGGCCAACCATGGTAACGCCTCCGTGTCGCAATCTTAGACCTCAGCAAAGCAAAAAATTCCCGTTGCGACAACGGCGACTTCCATGGCTTTTGGTCACCTGAGCAGCAGCGGCACAATCATTAAGGGGCGGCCACACTGAGCAGCAAGAGCCGACTAACATACGATCCCCCGGCTCATAGATAAGCGACGTCCCAAGGCGTGTATTTCCATGGAAATGGCGTTATCCACGTGTGTGTGTTTGTGTGCCTGCGAGGGAGCTTGGGCAGGCCGTTGAACTTGGTTGATTACATGGACTTGTATCAGGTGTGAACCAAGTTCAGCTCATTGATAAGTCCAATAAATGACATATTAGCCATTATCAATATGCAACAGCTATACTTGAATACCATAACAATTTTACTTTGGGCATACATACACATTAATAGTCGTACACCCATGGTAACCATGCCCGAAGCATGCCCGCTGAACTCGTACCGGTACTGCAGAAGACTAGGGAGGTAGCAGTACAGTACAGTACAGAACCACATACCGCCCAGAAGAGGCAAATGCAGGAACGGCCAGTGATGAAATTGCCCCGAGTAATGCGCATGGAATCGTTCTCCCTGGGACCAAAGGGGATAACGACGCATCGCGAGCAACAACTCCCATAGAGCAGGCGCACTCTTGTCAGGGGAGAGAGAACACGCACTCTGCATTAGGGAGGCTCTTTAGGCGAGCACTCTATGCATTCCCTTAACCTACCTACCCAAGAGCATCGAGATGTGCAAGTGGGCTCATTCGACATATCAAGGCCCTGCTCATCTTGCTTTGGGTCGGACTTGCGAAGGGCCATATCGTGACGTCTTCGGCCCCCCTTCGGTCCTCTTTCGACCCTGATCGACATGACTCTCTCAACCGGAATGCTGGACGCGTCAACAAGGGAACGGGCAAATTGAAAGGAAATAAATCTCGTGAGGATGGGGGGCATATAACTGATTCAGATAGTCCGTCTATCTCCATAGACTTTGGCACCAAACCAGCAGACAAGAATAAAGTCCGATCCGACCGGCCTTGGAAGACGTCAGAGCTGGAGCTTCGCTCAGCTTTCAGGGGCTAGGGGCGAATTGGGGATAGACTTCAACGGCGTCTCGCACAGCCAGCGGCCGGGGCGCCGGCGGCTATAGACGCAGCAGGGCCGTACCTAACTGCCTGCAACTACTGCTACTGCGGCTGCATACCTTAAAGGGGCTGTTCGGGTATAAGCTGAACCGAAGGTTTGTGTTCAGCATGTTCCTCACAAGCGAAGCCTTACGTATATTTTGCTGCCCGCCCTCCCTGCACAGCACAGGCGCTGTCAACCTCTTGACGGGAGCGGACCTGAGTCGTCGTCCCTTAGTTCTTGCCCAATCGCGATACTTGTTTACGAGAGGCGGGCGTCTAATGCGACCCAACCGCCAAGTCGCCCTGAGAACACTCAACCAGTAAACTTTACTAAGCAAGGCTCTTTTGTGTCAGGTGTATGATATCAAGTCGGGTGATTCTTTTAATCTTGGACCTGCTTCTAAATGCTGCGGCTCACGGCGTTAGTTGGAAGGATCTCTTAGACAGGAGAAGCAGAGCGACGGCGGGAAACTCTACATCAGCCTACGATCCGACTCTGGAGCTGAGATTCGTAATACTACGACTGCGTAATTTGAACGCGACATCAATCACATTCACATTACTATTTACATTCGTTAACTCATATTAAGCAATACTATCCTGAGTCAACATATCTCCTTCATGGCTTTGGCTCAGGTACATGGGTTGCAGCCCATGATGCGTACAAGACAAAAGGAGAAGAGGTGCATGCATGTGGTGATGTTGTTGCGACAGCCTATCAGCTGCAGGGGGATATTGCACCTGAGTCGACCCCACTCTTCCTCATGCGAACCTACTGCGAACTCCTGCAGCTAAGGGGAAAAAAGAATTAATAAAGTCAATTAAGAAATTTTACTCAGTCATCAATGAGAAGGAAAATCTTTATTCGGCGCCACTGCACTCACTGTACGTACTGCTTGATGTATGTAGGTACGATGCACGGGAAAGGGGGATTTTTTCTTCTTTTCTCCATGGTGTCACAGAAGCCCAGATGGAATACCGTAGCGAAGCCCACTCTGCATCTGGTGCCTGCATTTCGACTCACCCCCCCAGGGCGCATTAGCCATACCAGTCAATCTCCCCAACTCAAACAAGAACCACTCATTAATTAGACAGGCCGACGACAGAATAGGAGAGAATAGAAAGGCCCAAGTACCGAGTCGTTGTCGTTACCTACCAAAGCTGCGGGTATCCGGGTATTTGGGATGGGAAAAGGGAAAAAATAACAAATAGTGCTAAACGCACGCATGTACCGATATAGGCTATAATAGAGTCAGCTATAGGGGCGATTAATAACAGCCCATCCAGTCGCGACGAGGCGACGAAAAAGCGCGCCACTGTCATTGTTACCGTCACTGTCAGCTTGTGCCCCAAATTCATGCGAACGAGTCGCATCGCGTGGCTTGGGAGTTCGTTGGTGGATACCCGGAGAAGAAGGAAAAAAGAACGAAAAGATGTAGCATGCGCCGCAAACAGGGCGACCCTTACCTGAAGCTGTCAAATGGGGTTATCGGGGGATCCGAATGCCGACAATCGCTAACGAACCCTCATACCAATTTTCTTTTCCCGTCCCCCGCCCTCCCAAGTCAGCCTCAGAATGCAGGTACAGAGAGGAAAGATGTGTGTGTGTGGTTGGGGTCAAGTTGGGGACCTGTCAGTCATCCATCCATTGATTGACCAAAGTTGGGAGAAATGGTTGAAGTCAGAGACTTGTTTTAGATGTTCCTCCATATTTTCCAAGGTTCTGTCCCGATTCCGACTTGATCGCCGGTTTCCGATACACTACACATGTTTCAATTATAGCTACTTAAGACTGGGAATAATTGTTAAAATTAACTGGCCTTTTCCGTTACGGCATGACTATCACCACCTCCTAGATTCTACATAGTCCTGGACATCTTCATACACACATATTGGCAATCCGCTTAAACCTCGCGGTATCAACAATGTACCTATTGATTACTTCCGGTGTTGCTTATCCTTGGGTGACAGATTTAATGGATCCCTGTCTGATCTTTTGCATCTCGAGACGAGAGAGGGGGATTGAACATGGTTTTCTTACCCCCCCCCGAATGCCGAGTTCCTTTCTCTACCTATTGGGGGAGGGGGAGGGGAGGCAAGCTTTACAGTGCGCGAACCTGGCTTTTATTTTCGTTGCATCTTGCCGAGAATATTGAGGGGTGCTGGGCTTCTTTTTCTTCCTTCATAGCCAGGCATGGAATCGTTCGTCCGCCCCTTGGCGCGGTCATCAGTTCTTCTTGTTTCGCGGGGGACCGATCCGGCCGATATGGGACCCAGGCACGGCGTATTCCGCATGGATGGTGGGTTGCGCGCGCACAGCGGCGGAACTGCAAGAGCAAGTCGAGTCGCAAAGTAGCAAAGGAAAAACGATACCTGCGGCGAGAAGTATTGCGCAATGTACGTAGCAAGAAAAAAGGCACCGCACATCAGCATTCGAACAGCATCATCGGTCCTCCACCCCGACCCTCCCCTATCTGATCCATCGCGCTCGAGTCCCGACAGGGCCGGACGTGCTCCCATAGGTCAAGATGGGCGCGATGCTCATTTGTCGCGCCCGTATGTGCTGTAACGCCTAGTAGTAGCCCAGGGCGGATGCGGATAGGCAAAGGGGGGAGGGGGGGGGGGGGGAAACAAACCATTCCCAAGAGAGCAACCGTTTCGTGGCCGCGCTGCCGCGGATGCGCGCCACTTACTCGCCAGGCATCCCCTTCCTCCCCTCCCTGGTAGGTGACTTGCGTTGGCGTGGGATGTCAACAGGGGAAAACGGTTACATCGCAAGTGCACGTACGTCAAGTCCTGTCTGTGATGTGCGTGGTGAGTAGCAGCCATGCTACGTGGAAGGGCGGAGCCCCAAAAAGGGAAGTAGAAAAAAGTAACGAGTAGGAAAGATAGGTAATATTCGGTGTGTGTTTTGGGGTTCACGTGCGCGTGCGGTATGTTAGAAAAGGGAAACAAGTATACGGTATATATCAAGATACCATGTTAATAGTAGGTAGCGATTGCAATTTATCTTGAGCTATCGCGGCCCCAGGTCATGCATCAGATCAGGTCCGAATACCACTCTTCAGGTGGAAAAGATAGTTGTGCGTGTGTGTGCTGGCAGCAAGCAGCTGGACTGTTGTAGCCTGTAGGACGAAGGTCCGGTGACTAAAACCCAATGCGGGCGGCCCTTGCATGCTGTAGTAGTGTCGTATTGTCCTAAACCTCCGGGCAAGGCGGACGAGACGCCGGCGGCGGCGACGAGATGACGATGATCACTGTGTTCCTGGGCGGCCCGTCACGAATCATACAAACATCATGTTTGTTGTTACCCAAGGTTCCCAAAATCAGGCGACGGCAGCCAGCGGTGACAAACCCAGGTGGTTGGGTAGAAACACAAGTTGCAACGCAAGCGACGAGGCGACTGGGCAAACAGCCTCATAAGACCAAGGTTGGAACCGAATATATGTTTATCCCTCTGATGGGATCAGCCCCCCCCGCCTATAGTTGACAGTTTAGTGACTGATCATATGCAATTTATTAGTAGCACTAGCCCTGCTTCGAGAACAATTCCCATCGTATTGTTGGATGCTGTTTGCTATGGATGGATGGATGTAACAGCAAATCTCTACCGCTAACCTTAGGTTAAGGATGTACCTCCCTACCTACCTTAGTGGTGCGCCCGATCAATGGACACAACCATGACCACCAGTGAGTTTGTGTTGCATGGTTCCTTCGTATACCACCACCGTCAATACCACTACTACGTCGTATGCTGTCTTTACATTGCTAACTTGTAGATTATAGATCATACTACTGCCGCTTTTCATCATTCATCCACCTGCCAAGTCGTCGTCTCGTTCCGCGATCGGTGGAGCAGAGAATCGGGCTTGGCCTTTAGAATCTACTTGCATAGGTAGACTTACTGTACCGGTATCTATCTACATACATATATACATCAAGTACATCAATCAAGCATCGTCCTCTCTGATTAGACTACTGGCTCCTGTGCATTTTATGGGGGAAGTACCTACGTTAGTAGGGGAAAAGTCATCACCATTATCATCCCTTAAGACCCTGTCCCTGAACCCTGGTCTGTCTCAAGTCTTAATTGCAACAGCTATCACGGAGCGAGGACAGGGATCCAGCTCCATAACGAGACCGAGAGTCACCATGCTTGCCTGCCGCATGCCGATGCGCAAAAGCCCCCCGTCAACCACCCAAATCCAACGCACCAATCGAGAGGCTAACAGGACTATAAACCGCTGCCTATAGGTAATTAGCAGATCCTTCGTGGACCTCGCAGAGACCAGCTCATGAACTGTGCAATTATGCAAAGCAACACCAGTGCATACCTCTCCGACTGAAATGTGGTACTGATCGGGGCAACCTGGCATAGCTTTTATCTCGACTCGCAATCTCTCGACCACGCCTACCACGTATCTGTGTGGCTGCTGCGGCTGCTCCTACTTGCTTGCTGGCTTGCTGGCCCCGAAAGTCTGGACGCAGGAAGCAAGCACTGTATCTGACCTCGATGCTACTTAAAACTTGGAGGTCGTCGATATATGATATTACGCCGCGTCGAATTGCCTGGCCGTCGGCCATGTTTGCAACTGACAGAGCCGATAACAGGCTGTAGTCAGCATCTAGTACATCCAAACGTGGATATATCACGCACTGGTTCCGTTAGTCTTCCTGCGGCTGCTTATATTTGAGGATACAGCATTGAATCATCATAATGTACATAAATAGCAACTCAAACTCCGAATGGTGCAGATCTAAAGCAGGTACCCGCCGTAGCACGGTCATTGTCAGCCGGAGCCTGACTTCTTCTTTTCGACCGGATATGGGATATTTCTGCTGATGACATACTACCGTTGCAGTTCACCTCTGGAGAATGCACCATAGCGTTACGGAGGGGAGATCCATGGAGGAACCTTTTGACGAGGAGGTTTCCGCATTAGACCTCAACCGGAGAAGAACCGATCGCCATAATGTCCGTGTCTCGGGGGCGGCGTGGCTTGTTGCTACCCTGAGCCCAGCGCCCAGCGATGGTGATGGACGATCCACAATCAATTGCGTATGCAGAGAAGGTCTACATGGAACTTGCCGGACAGAGTCGAATATTGCACCTTTCGATCAATATCCCAAGACAACTAGCCTTAAACGGCAGCCACGTGAAACGGAAGGGGGATTCTTCACCATTAGTCACCCTCTTAGTAACCCATAGTGGGACAAATGTAGGGTCACAAAAAGGCAGTGGCTCACCATGGGTAAGCCTTCATTCCACGGCCCGATGTACTGTAGCTTGAATAAAGGGGCCTACGGACTTTGCAGCATGTGGAAGGTGGAAGCTCCTTGTGAGGATGGCATATCCCGTTCACTGTATTGTGGATGCGGGTGACCCAGGGAGCGACTCCGACCCTTCCGCCATGTACAAATATCCACCCCGCAGCAGCGCAGTCTATAGGTTCTCTTTGAAATAAGGGAAAACCCTTGTGCCCTGGGCATTGTGGGAAATGGGCACTGAAAGACTCCGGGCTGGGCCTGGGAGGGGCTTCAATATATCTTCCGCTCCCAGGGTGGGACAACGGAACCGACACCCCGGCGGCCGGTGACAAAGGCTGAGATGTAGTATCTGTACCGACGAGCTAGGGGGGTAACAATGTTAATTTTTGGCCGAGCTTCGCGATGGCTGCGATGGGGAACTTCTGCAATTTCACTGAATGCCCGAGCGATCAGCAACAACATTAGAATGAATCCATCCAGTTTGGCCGACTGGTTGAATTGAAACTGCCCCTCCTCCGGATCCAGTCAATCGTGGACAATTGCAACACCAGGAATAGTTTCGAGGCCTATGCAGGAGTGTGCTGGCCTTGGAAGGAATAAGTTTCCGTGGGCTAATAGATGCTCGTGTTGTCCAGTCAAAGTTATTGGCGGGTAGGGCCACTGTCACAATCGCACCAGGAGGGAGCAGTAATAAATAAAGATAGGTTTTATTCCTATCAGCGCTAGTTAATAGTCTTTTGTTTTAGCTCTTTTCTTCGCCCTGCAATAATACCACCTTGCCACGAGCCGCAATCCCGCAAAGGCAAACCTGGATAGGCAGCCGCCAACCGCCTTGTGTCCCGTACAAGTAGCGTATTTTAAAAATGGTTATTGTGTTGCCGCGAGTAATAATGACTATAGGGAGTTGCCCTGTTTCGAAATTGAACTCTATGTCTATTCTGGGCTGCTTGCACGTCGTGCTCGAGCCGGAATTGCGGCTGGGAGATGTTGGCTTGGATATCCGACGGAATCCCGGTTGAGCCAGGGATTGGCCTCTTTTGACAGCGGCATATATCCGCGAACACTTGGTCCGTGAGTTGTCGGCAGAGGAATGCCGATGGAACCTCGGTCGAGAACGTAACACAAGCCCGTTCGCTTCTCAATTAATGAGCCACGGGGAGAGGCGCAATCATCCATGTTTATGCTTTATTTTGGCAAACAAGGCACCAAACACAACACCCGGTGCTACACAGCAAAATCGCACGCTTGTGTGGGTAGCCAACCCTCTGAATGGATTCAATACCACGCACGGTTGGCGGAGTGTGCTCAATCTGACCAAGTCACGGCTTTCTCCGTGGGCTACCAGGGGCCGGCCAGATCGTACTTGCAGTGGGAAAACCCTGCACAATAAAGGCAATTTGCACCTGGCGGGCGCTGCCGGCGCGACTCCATTTGTAGTGAAGCCACAAGTCGCGTCTCCTGACCGCAGCTTTAACATGCTCCCAGCTTGTGGGCGTTGGCAGTCACATGCCTACCTAAGCCAAGCCATAATAAACTTGAAAGATTGTCTAGATCCCCATCTATGGTGAACATCGAAGATTGATCCATGCAGCCACTCATTCAACTCTCCCAAGGACTTTGACGTGGCAGTTGTTGATAGATTTGAGTGCAGCCTGCTCGTTTTCGCTTGATTCGATGGGCACAATTTCCCAAGAGATGACTTGGTATTAGTCTGGTGGTAGTGGTGGACCACTAGCTACCGAACATGGCGATACCGCATGTCGTGAGGATATAATAAATGTGTTCTCAGCCGAAGGAGATAAGATAGTTCATCCCGTGTTCTAGGCATACCAGGCACTCTATGCCCGGTCCTGTTCAAGTTTCACAGGCTGGATCTTCCATTCAATGCAGGCATGGGCGGGTAGCCACTGCTAGTGTAAGAGCGCTTTGTCGTTGGAGCGCTTTGACGTTGGAGCATGTCTCCTGTTCTGGCCATCGCAGGCTGCGCCTTAGAAAGAAATTCGAAGAAGTCGAATGCTTAAGGGTTTGCATCGTGAACTGTCCCTCCTGTTTCAGGGTCCTGCCTCAAAAGCCAAGGGGCTCGCAGTGCTGAAACGGCACGCTTGAGATGGCCTTTGAGGCTGAATCGCACATGTAGACAGACCGACTCATTCACCATGTTCGCGCGCATGACACCCACATGCAGGTGCAGTGGGTATAAAGGAGATTGCAGGCGAGGATTCGAGCTGGTTTCGGTAACAGTGAACGGCGTAAGAGCATGCACCTTATTGCCACATCTTGTTGAAAAATCCTGCCCATCTTTGCTTAGGCGACAGCTCGAGGCCGATTCTCAGGGACGTCGTGATGTTTTGGCGGTTCTGATGATGGTGTCCTTCATGTTGTTTAGTAACCAATAAACACAACACTGAATTGTTGGCTTGCCACACCTCCAAGTGTGTCGTTGCCGATGATGTGAGATCCCGTGTCCTCGGGCTCTGTAGTGCAGTCTGGAGTGCATCAAAGCGGCCATTGCGCATACTCCGTCAGGAACCCTTCGCCGGGAGAAACATGCACAGAACCTCATAGCGGGCAGTGTTGTATGTTCTCCAGGGGTGCAGCCATTGGCGATGGTGGGACTGGCAAGCTGGGCGGAAGTAGAGTCGAGGCACTGGGCAGTGCCGGCATCGTCTATTTTCTTTTTCTGGCAATCCTGCCCCACCGGATTGCATTGACCTGCAGGTCATGTTTAACCAAGATCGTTGACACCCTTTCAAGAGATGGGAGGTAGCTTTTGTTTGTGGTTTTCATGGAAGATTAAAGCCAATGGCAAACCATAAAATGGGGTAAAAAGGGCTGGTGTTGTATCCCTCATCGACTGACTGGGGGTGCCAAGGCGGTTGAATCGGGCTCTGCGATCTGGACATCTGGTGACCTCCCTCTTTCAGGACGTTTATGGATGCATTGACGGCAAAAAGGAGGCATGATAATCAGCAGAATGATCAGGGCCTTGATGCTGATGTTGTGAGGTGCAGTCACAAAGTTGCACGAGTCTCCAGAATGTGGGGAAGCGGCTGCCAAGGAAGGACCTGGGAGGAAGCGTTGCTACTACGTATTTTGGAGGGTTACATCCAGCATCACTGTGGTGTGGCTGATCCCTGTCTGCCTGGACAAGATGGTACAAGTTCAAGGAGCTTGAGCGGCAGACTGGACAAAAACGGTTGCGCCGTCGTGGTATGGGGTGGGGCGGGATATGAGAACATGTGGGTGACGCAATATACCTCCCAACTGTGATTCGACTCCCGAATTTGTCAGAAGCACTTGTGCATGCTGATTCATCTCTATCGTGTTCCTCACCGGCGCATGATGCCTATGGCAGCCTGCAAACCATTGACCTACAAATTTTCCGAAGCGCATGATCATGTGTCTAATGCGATCGGGATTGTAAGATGTTTATCGGCAGGAGCAGATCAGCTTTGGGCTGCAGCGGAGGATCGTCTTTGCAGAAATAGTATACTATCCGGGGTTGCAGCAGTCCATATGGCATGTCCCGCACCCATATCAGTTCATGTGTTGTTGCCCGTGGTTCATCGCTGGAGCTGACGACGTGGCAATCCTAACCTTGGCCGTACGAATGCCGGTATGCATGCAGCATTATGCAAACTCGACCTGGAAAGTGCAATCGTCTAGATACCTAAGAAAAACTGTCGGATGGATAGCAGCTAGTGATCGTGCACGATACTGTCTGTAGCTTTCGACATTATCCGGTCTGACCAGGTCTAGGGATGATGTAGCTAGCGCTGTACATGCAAGCCGAGTTCGGTCCATAAGCGGATAGCAGGAAGAAAGAGGCCAGTAGCAGGGTTACAGCATATCAGACATTGAAGGCCTATGACCGACCAACTTCTTCCATGGAGCACGGAGATGAATATATGTTGTCTAGAGGGCTGCGGCTATATCCGGTGATGCCATCCATGGCATTTTCTGTCTCTTTGCTTCTTCGCGCCTACGGTTGCTGAATTTAGTGGCTCTCAGCTGGCTAGCTTCATCAACCATCATCCATGCAGCTCGTTCCATATTCCCCGACTTACACGTTTCTAACCCCGCTGGATAGGACCCTTTCAGTAGATTATAGGAGGGCTCAAGGAGCTAACCACAATGGCGTTCCTCTAGACCAGGAAACTGTTACCGGGTTTAACACGAACGCCGTCAGCTTCACATACTGCTTTTGCAACGAAGATCGATGGCGCCATTTGTTCTGGGACTGACTATCTATCTTCTTACTATGATAGAAATACTTGACACCCATCTAAGCGAGGGTATTGGCATCTGGTACTTTTTACAGAAATATATGTTCTGCAAAATCGTCCGTTGGATGGAGATGCATGTGAGGTTGTCCTGTGCTCACCTAACAACACTGTTGGCAACCAAGGTATTGGCCGATTCATCTTGAACTGTCTCACAGACGTCGATGCTTGGGCATACCCTTTTCTTCTTCTTGACCTGTGAGAGTGATGGAGAACTAGTGGTGAATGCATGGCTGCTAAGATAGTCGGGCCTCGTGGAGTATAGGTGTATCACCTCATTGGATGAACTGAGCCGTGCGTGCATGTGTACTCATCCCCAGTGCCCATTGGCCAACAAGCTGTTGCATTTATGTGTATATGTGCGTACTACCTGTCCATTCTTATTGCTGCGCATACATCGCTTAGCTACGAACGTCGAGTAGGCTGGTCTCCCACGGCAACTGAATTAGGACTTGTCCGTCCCATTCTGTCCCGTTCTCGCACTGCATGGCGGGGAAGAACCTCTCGCCCGTTCGTTCATGTCCAAGTGCTCTCTTCCATTTCTTAGTATCGCCATTTTGCGGGGTAAGATGGCAGAGAGACTGCCATTGATGGAAACACCAGCAGCATTGCACATGCCTACGAGCAAGTCCCTTGGTTATCAGGCTAATTATTCACCAAAGAAAGGATGAACCAGTGGTTAGAGCGCCTTCTCATTCTTTGCATCTCATGTCATGCACGTGCCAGGTGACTATTGAACGTTTCCGTTAACAATCTACCTATCTGATATGGTGAACTACATACTACAGGTTTCCTGCTAATATACCTAGCTTGAAGAGCTACGTTAGTTATGTACGTCTTTTTACGGGTAGGTGGTCAGGTTCGAGCACTAAGATGCGACCTCTGCGACCTTATACTCCGGTGTGATGCAGACTGCTGAGTGTAAGATGTTGTACACACTATATACCTGTTCTGTTCGACATTTACTCTTTAGGGCAATACATCCTGCAGCAACTCTCAACATATCAAGATCTGCGCTGCGCTGCCATGCGGCGTGGTCACAAAGTGTGCATACTCCAGCATGTCCCATGCATTACCACTAGCCATGGTTGCTGTGTACACTTATCGTATGTTGAAGTCCGGGTGGATTGAATGTGCATGTGCGCTCGTATCAATTGATTGATGGGACCTTCTAGTTTAGCATGCATAAGGAGCAGGATACCGTATTCTTCTTATTAATCTTGCTTTTATCGTTGTTCTCTTCGCCAATATACGCAGCGGTCGAGAATAATAGTAGTAAGTCAAACACAAGAGGATACAGAGAGAAGGCAAGTCAGCGTTGCAGCATAGTGGCTCTCTGCTTGGGTTTCATTACAAGAAAAAGAGTTGTCCAGCGGAGTGAGGCAGGCTAGAAGCCAATCGGAAGCCCGTCAATGTTCCGACGTCACAGTAATACAGTTGTTGCCCTGCACCTTGTGCACGCCGTTGTTTGTGCAACCCCTGGTCCCTTGTCACTTGTTGTGCTCAGCTTTTTTTTTAGCTTAATTGTGCGGCGGTGGCGGCGCGGTTGGCAGGCTGGCATGGACCGGGGGTCGGTGCAAATGGCCAAGTCCAATTGTGGAATAGGGGGACTCAATGGGCTCGCTCACCGCTCTCGGCTGTTGTGCCGGCATGAACTTGGGACTTCCAGAAGGCCCTGTTAGCAGATCGTTCAGAACGGAACTATCCCCGGGGCCTTTTCTGTTTGAGCCAGACTGAGCTGATTGCCACGAGGCAAGATCGAAGGCAATCGCCCGCATCTTTCGATTTGTCCTTGCTGGAATGACGTGCTTTTGTTTCAAGCCTGTTTTGGCGTTTAAACAGAGTCAAGAAGGAAGTGACCGCTTGCCGCATGCTTCCTTCGTCAAATCATAGGCATTCCTGACGAAATAAAAAGCAGTACGTGATCCAGCGCGCCATGAGGCATACAGAACGCCTCCTGTACGAGGCAGCAATGCGGCGCGCTTTCGGTCCGTCACACTCCTGTCTGCATAGACGTTTTTGTGCATGTTGGTGGCAGGAAGTGAAGGGTTTTGCGGGTGTGCGCCGGGTCCCGGGAAGAGCAAGGATACGATATCGGTCTCATCCCTGGCTGCCGTTAATTCGTGCCACCATGGCCGGCTACGCACAGCCTAATAGGGTAGCAGGATGCACACACAATCGGATCAAATAGTATTTGCCCGAGCTGGAGCAACCGAGATTTCTAGCATTGTCTGGAGCAGGTATTTTGAGGTTATCCTGACCACCAGCAACATGAACCGACTCCTTTCTGCAACCTCCACGATCCTCAAATCTAGATCTTGCACTTTTCTCCGACAAACAATCCGACGAGCTGCATATGTGCGATGTCTGCCCCTCACCAAAGCCCCTTGCTTCGGATGTGTTAGGAGGCCTTCATCAGTCACGTACTACTGCAGCTTGGCTGCAGTTCCTGACGGTGCTTGCAGCTACATACTTGTATGTACATTTGTGACGAGGATCACAGGTTTCAGGCGAACACTAGGTAATTTACGTGGGCCGACTATGCCAGGCTCACCAAATACTCGCCGCTAACTTTAGAACTCCTGTCATAAATATATGTGATATGTAGTTGCTGCAGTTGCCAAGCGTATGGGCTTTTTCCCCTTTGCATTTGAAGCCCCCCATTATGAGAATAGATATCAACCGGAGACTTGACAGCTCAACTCGCTAGCCACACCCTGACCTTGTACTTGGCCGTAGTGACTGATGGCAATTACGCTACAGCAGCAAAGGGGTCGAACGAATGATGCGATAAGGTGTCCATCCATGTGCAGGTTTTTCACTGCCGGGTTCCGTACATCAACCCACCAATATTAGCAAATATACTGGCCTACATTGCGTCGCATTGCATAGATCTGCTCTGTGCAGGCCAAGTGGGAGTTTTGACCACAAAGTCGTCGAAACTTCTCTTTTTCTGTTGACCGTCACCTTTGTGGAGTGATGGTGCCGGATGAGGTGTGCTACTTCTCAAATCCTCCGGATACTGGTGTCATCGTATGCCTTGATTGTGCTTCATGCGTCACGGCTCGGCAATGGTGGTGAGTTTGTCTGTAGGAGCGCGGTAGTCGATACCTATTATCAAGCGACTCGAAACGACGCTAAATGTCTCCGCATGTCTGCCTATCAACTATAAACCTGGCCGAGTAAGTAACAAGCGTGGTGTTTGCCCAATATGACATCAGAAACGAATAAACCAATGATGCAACATACGATGGAGACACACGAAGGATAAGAAGAAGGAGGCATGTATGCGCAGGTGCAGTACGTAGTTTAAGTTGAGTGATGGATATCATGACATCCATGGTGAAGGAGTCAAAAGTGCAGCGGTGGCTTGTCCTGGGGATGGTGGAAGGTCGTTCCGGAACAGCTGCTAGGATGTGAAAGAGAAGAACTGGGGGGCAATGTACTTGTAGTTCACGCCAACAGATTGGCGGGCGTGGGTGGGAGAGCTAGTTGCGGTTTAGCTATTCCAGCTTCTGAAACAATAGCATGGCCAGCAGATTGCCTGATTGGGACAGAAAAGTACCTGATGGGATTTCTTGCTTCTTATTAAACAATTGTGTCGGAACCCTGTAACTGGGGGGTTCCCGGTCCAAACCACCTTATCATTTTAGCTTTCTCGCTTGTCTCCCGACCGACGTGACTAGCCAAGGCCAACTCTTGGGTTCGCTCCCGTTCGACTCTAGTTATCTCGGTTGCTTAATCGAGGTGGTAGAATACATGTAAGGTAATGCTAGGGGTATGAGTCGGGTTTGATGTTGGGCATTCATAACAACAACAATAACATCAGCTAATAATAATAATAATAGTAGTAGTAGTAGTAGTGGTGGTGGTGGTGGCGGTACATAATAATAGCACAGCTATCTTTTATCCTTCTTCGCTTGCGAACATGGCGATCTGCTAAACCGAAGCTACCGTAATCTAGGCAGAAACACCAAATTCTAAGAAAATGATCGCTTGCGACACCAATAAAGCTTGCACAGATTGCTGTGTGAGCTTAGTTTCTAGCGGTACCAGATTATCGGGATAGGAGACGGTTCGTTATATTGATTGGCCTGGCCATTGCTAGCGACTAACTGAGAAGTGATTCTGACGAATCAAACTCAATAATCCTCCGATATACTTCGTGCTAATCTTCCTATCAACAGCTGCGTGACCTGCGCTTCTTCTTGCTCTGCCTAGGCAATGGGGGATAACGAGGTTACAGGCGGGAAACACGCCATCTTTTCCCCCTTATTTATTTGTTTGTTTGGAATGATAGATCACTAGACCTGAGGATGTCAGCAATGCCAATAATGGTCAGTTGAGTTGCATAGGGTACATCAAATACCTAGTAGCAGGTAGGGGGCATGAGGTAAGTAACGACATTGGAGATACAGCCACATAATTGATGATGCTCAATGCAATGCTATCGATACCGGCCGCACTCCGAACTTCGTCAACCCCACCAGTATCTCGAATCAAGACAGTCGCAAGTCTTGTTGACGCACGCAGGATTTGTTGCGTGGGATGAGCAGTTGCAGTCCTAGGTCACTGTTTCTTCGGCAATCAACCAACAAACCAAACCCATACTACCGTAGTATAGTCCAGTGCATTCTAGTCTCAAGGTTGTTAGTTAGTGTGGTGATTTCAACGGGGTCCATTCTACGGGCTTTCCATCTTGGGTCTCACTTCTCCCGCCCTCATGTCCTGTTCTTGTTCTGCCTGAAAGCCCGAGGGTGTTCCAGCAACAGCAGAGAGCCCATGATTGAAGTTTGATGTGGTTCCATTCGACGGCATCACCTGAAGGGAATCGATTTAACCCAATCTTAGGATAATCAGACAGACACGGCAGGCAGCGTTCTATCGGCCACCGGCCGCGGACAAGTGACACGTGACAATGCCCGATGTTACCTATTCATGTCGCCATGTCCATGTCTGCCAGAGGCGGCTGGGGTCCTTGTGATGGAGTTTGTTTCCTCCAGTCCAGGGTTCGGCACCTAGGCGGCTGTGGTCATTTAGACGGCATGTCCCTGGGTGGATGGGATGGGATGGGATGCGGATCGGATGAGGTGCGCCTACTCTGTTGCCCTCCTCTCCCCGTGTTAGGACGAGACCCCTCATTCATGGATTTGATTGAAATCCCATACCACCTACGTAACGTACCATGAATTCACGGCATCAATCATTGGTGTCAACTTGTCGTAGGTCCGACCGACCCCTCTTTCCTCATTGCCCCTCCATACTTCGATTGCTTTACAGTTGTTAAACACCTCTGCTTGGAGCTTGGAGGGGGAAGTCACCGCAACCATTTTGATGGACACAATATGCAAATGCAAGTACTCAATTCTCCCGCGTTTTGCGTGTAGCCTGCTACCTTCCTTCTGCCAATTTTGAATAAGCGTGCCGCTTGACGTACATAGAGTTTCCGAGACGAACTATTCGGTATCTACTCTGGCATGCGACCACTTTAGGGAATCCGCCGAAAACTCGGCATTGGTGTTGTTCTTTGCGTTTTCAACCTATGATTACAGTTTCATGGTCTATATCATATGTCGTCTTTGCCTTCCAGTATTCCGTGCAAGTTGGATTACGTACAATCACGGCAGATTGGCAAAGTGGGTAAAGGATAGCAGTTCATCAGGTCGATCTTGTTTGAGGCCCATTTCCGGCCACCCAAGTGAGGTAGCGAGTTGATATTAGTGAAAGGATGCTGTATGTGCCACCACTGCGATGCAAAGTACCTCGATACACAAGCCACGCAGGTGGTGTCGGATTTACCTACACCCAGAAGCTTTCACTGGGCTGGGTTAGGTTTTGTTGCCAGCAGAACGGAATATTGGCTGTCTTATTGGTGTGGGCAAGAAGTGGGATCTAGCGAGTAACAGCGGCAGCGTTACAGAGGTGCTGTTTGGATTCATTGAACTGAACTGCGCATACCCAATCTCTTGCCTACCTCACCGACATGAACTATGAACGACATTGCCCATCTAATGCGAACACCAACTACTGCCAGAATGAGAGCTTTCTTTTCCCCGAGCTACTCCATGGCCGAATGCAAGTAATCAACAGGAGAGCAGAGCGGGGCGCACAGCAGAAATACCAGGCCTTCTGGAAGAGACCTCCCAAGCTAAGGCGGAAGCGGGCTATGATTACCTACTGTGACATGCAGCAGGTGACAGGAGAGACACGCAGTAGCAGCAAGACGAAGCAGATTGACCTGACCTCGTCTCGTCTTTGCCCAATAATGGTGATGATGATGCTCCGAGTTAGGTGAGCAGCACGTAGGTAGGCGGGAATGAAATTGGCTTGGTGCATTACATTACTTACGCACCACTGCAATTGAACACTACCTGTACGTACGACTACTACTAACCCTCCATCAGTCACTAAAAAAGCTGCCCCGCATAGAATGCATCCGGGCTCCATCGGCTTGTACCTTGCCTTGGCTCTTGGGACTAAAAAGGAAAAAGGCACAGAGGTACACCCCTCCCCAGTTTCTATCAGTGACCCCTGCATCCCTGACCCTCCTGCATGCCGGTTGCTGGATGGGGCACCCATGGATCCCAGTTGCCATCCACCACCCACCACCCCCTGCCTCGACACCCTTGATGTATCTTTTCAAGTACCTGGGAGCTATAAGACTTTGTAGCTCGAGGCATTGCTTTGCCGGTACACACCGGTCCCTCCTCCTCCTGCCTGCGACCCCTTCCCATCCTCTAACCATGTGCGCCCCCGCCCAGAAGCAGAAGCTAGACGAACTGCTGCTGAAGAAGGTGAAAATTATGTATCTCTGTACCCACGTAAGGCAGGACAGGGGCGCGCAGGGAGCAACCTGGTCTAGGGTCGACGGGGGTGTTGAGTACCTCAGACGGCTAGAAGGAATTGGTTGCCCTTTCTGATTTATGTAACTGGCAAAATTGATAGGCGAGAGATACAGAGACAGAGACCAGGACATATTGCCCTAGGTAACTATTTTACTGCATATTACCTATCGACTTGACCTATTAATACGTAGATCTTACAGCTACGTTATTTCTCGAATTCTCTGGCCAGTCAGTCCGAAGCTATTATTACCGCTCGTCACACCTGTTTCTCTTCCAGAGAAGCCCGACTCCCACTCCTCGGCATCGCATCGCCAAACAACAAATAAAGCTGCCGTTGCAACTGGACTAAGGTTGTTCTTTTTCTTCTTCCAGCCAAGCGGCATTCTTCGCTCCAACTACCGGCGCATCGCATCGCATAACACGACACCCTGAACGCTACTTTATTAACCGTCCCTTTAGCTACATGCTGGTGACTTGCTACCTACGACCAACTTGGGGCTCGACCGTTTTGCAGGCTACACGCCATCCGAGAACTCACGGACTTTCCAACAACGCAGACCCATCTCTCCCTAGTGAATGTACTTGTACACTCACACTAACGGCTCAGACAAGAGAGAGCGAGCGTGGTGTGAGAGGACCAGGGGCGTCCCCAGAAATCCGTCCTCCTCACCTTGGGAGTACTCAAGTAGCAATACTCACACATCTTGCTCCCCCGATCCAATAATTACTCGACATTTAATGTCAACGCTATACCTGTTTGATCTCGTCAGCTGCCGCCTGCCACGTTCTGATTCAGTAACCCACATATCTCTCTCATTGTTCCCGAGGAGATCGCCGCTGGTCTGAGTCTGCTTTCCTCCAGGTACAGTACACGCCATCTGCTGCTACCGCTTGTACTTTGCCCGCCTCGAAACCCCTTCAACTAGATTGTTAGTTTCCCAGGCACACGCAACCCACTGGCTCCTCCTGGTGCTCGAGCATTCTGCTGCTTTTCTCGATCGACAGGACTCCACAATCCCTCTCTTTCCATCGTTCTATAGTACTGTACCTACCTACTCAAGAGGAACAGCGGCGAAGTATCTCTGCATCAGCCAGCCGCGACCCTCGTTCAAACCAGACCCCATCAGGGACGGGTACAATTCTGTCTGATATATATCAGCCTGGGTTATAGGGCCCTCTTCAAATTGCTCCTTGGCGGGTCCTCCTATAAGCACCTACGATAAACCTCCTCTTGGTTCTTAGGTCTGGACTACTTATTAAATCCCCAAGGACGCCATCGATCTTTCTTTGGCCTGGTCTGCCACTACTACCACTACCTACTTCCACAACAACAAGTTCTCTCCAGAGCTCGCCCAGAACCAGTCGTCCTGTCAACGACCTCGACTCAGCAACACGAGATAAGACCATACCGTCTTACCGTCATCACCTCGTGGATTTACCTTTCCGGCCAAGTATCAGCTACCAGTCAGGAACGTTCTAGCGAGTCAATATTCCGCTTCTGACGCAGAACCATTCGAACACATCCCCATCTCAGACAAACATTAGAGATCAGCCCACCCACAGCTTGAAGAAGGGAGCCGCCTGTGTTTCCTGAACCCCCCTTGGGTAGCCTAATTCGATATCGACGCAGGAACCCCAGTGTGGCCTCAACGGGTGAGACGGTTCAGAGCCAGAATATAGGCACTAATTGCCCTACTGCTACCTTCTGGTCTTCCCACACATCATACTTTCAGACCAAGGAATATTTGCAGACTAGTAGAATCTCCGGTTTCTCAACGTCCAAGATCTGAGCGCTCAGAAGTCCGGTGATCGCCCAGCTGTGTCTATCTACTAGGGCCAATTATGCTTCTCGTTTCCGGAACCTAACACACGCCGCCTTCCTGTTCCTGGATTTCGAAACAGAAGACCATACGCGCCACTCAGCCCAGCTTTCCACTTTGGTTCACATACGCTTCCGTTGTTCCTGCAGGACGCACATCAGCCATCATCTCACTCACTAGTCGAGCTACCTAGCCCGTCCACAGCATTAGTCACCCCTCGACTGCTAATTTACAACTTCGACGTATTCTACCTCTAGTGCTCGTGCGCGGAAGGCCTTTGTTTCTCCCTGTAAGTTGGGACCACCTTTTCTTAAACAAATCACCATCTACCCCCGGTTGCCGGTCGTTTCTCTTTTCACGATATATCAGACTGGCCAGCGCCTCTTCCTTCCGACACACAACCCCCACTTACACGTCTTCTTCAGGCTGCCGTGTATAGTAAATACTCGGTGCTCCTGCTTGGCCCCTTTGTTGCACTGCCCTTTCATCACCACACAGTCCCTTCGTCATATATTCCTCACTCCTCCGTCCCTTCCTCGGAAGTTAATACCCCAGAAAGGACCCAGCCGTTGCCCTTGTTATCTGCGCTGGACGCTGCACGGTGTCTTCCACATTGCCCTTTTGCCCGTAGCCCCTGTCCATTACCTGGTCAAACATCAACACGACAATATTTGGGACGACATTGCCAGGAAACACATAGACTTCATCCTACAGCGTTGCATTGATCAGATCCGGCTTCCATACCGTTCCGAGCAAGGGTGTCCTCCACTTCCAGTCCACTCCCAAACCATCAAAAGCTACCCCTGTCACCCTCGCCTTCTCAGGTCATCGGTGCCCTGCCTCACGTGGACCAGGACTTCTCCACTAACCTGACATCCCTAAGACTTTATAAGAGCTTTGAATCCGCTCACCCAGAGAGTTTGTTTTCGGAACTCTGATCTTGTCAAACAGCAACCGACGCGATGGAGTTGATGGAACTTGTGGAGAATGAGCCTACGGCTCGCCCCTTCCAGTGTGACTGGCAATCTTGCAATAAGGTATGTTAGAAGAAAGACTCGGGCCCTCGAAAGGTGCCCGTCCTGTTATCCACTCGGCTTATACAGAACACAGAGCTTCAATCGTAAATCGGATCTGCAACGGCACTACCGCATACACACGAACGAGAGACCGTACTCTTGTGTGACTCCTGGATGCGGAAAGAGCTTCATCCAACGGAGTGCTCTCACAGTTCACATTCGCACTCATACCGGAGAGAAACCTCATCAGTGCCAACATATCGGCTGCGGCAAACGCTTCTCAGATGTAGGTCATCAGGACCGGTACTAGCTGGCTGAACTCATAACATTGCTAACTCTCATGACAGTCATCGAGCCTCGCACGTCATCGTCGAATCCATACGGGCAAGCGGCCGTACAAGTGTGCCCACGAAGGATGCTTAAAGAGCTTCTGCCGGAAGACTACGATGGTCAAACACCAACGACGCTCTCATCAACGCGGCATCCACTCCTCTGAGATAGACGATTGTACCTCCGAGTCGGATGGAGGCGAGTCACCAACGACACCTAGGCTGTCGGCGATGCAATGGCCACAAAGCATGAGCTTGCACCCTGGTGTTCATGGCCATAGTCTTCACCGAGCGGCTTCTTTTGCCGACTTTGGCCAACACCTTGGGTACGGCATGCAACAGTTCAACCACCGGCACAGCATCTCCTCGGGGCCACATGAGTATCACGGCCAGTCGATGCAGGAGCAACAGCAACAGCAGCAGCAGCAACAACAACAACAACAACAACAAGCGCACCAACACCAACAGCAGCATCAACAGCACCACCAACAACAGCAACACCCTGGCGCACAGATGCTTCACCGGACGACTAGCATGCCACAACACTCATACTATGTCACTGAGCACAGCAACCCCGGCGTTGCCACACTCAACACAAACCCCATGTCAGCGTACCAGGTCCCGAGGCAACAAGTCGAGCGCTTGCCATTGGAGATTCCGTACACTGCTGCTGGGCTTGGTGGATCGATCCAGAGTAGTCCAAGCACCTTCTCTCCTGCCTCGGGCCGCAGCCCCTCTGCGCACCAAGATGGCTTCTACACCCACCAGCCGGCCCAGACTGCGACCTACGCCCTGCACAGCACATCCCCTGTGGTAGAGCATCCCCCACATCGACCGATGGTGCAATACGCCCAGCAGATGCCGCAACCTCTTCCCGCCTCCCAAGCTGTTCCGTCGCAAGCGCCCACGTCGCAACAAGAGGAGCACTGGTACAATGGCGTGGCCTACCAAGCCCCGGTGGAGGTGGCAACCATCGGCCAGCTGCCCACATACGGCTCAGGAGTCTATGACCCTTGGGCCATCAAGCCGGATTTCGACGACCCATCGATGCAAATGCCCAGCGCCCGGCTCGAAACCATGTAATGGATTTAAAGCGGACTTATTGAAAGCTTCCCCGCACCTCATCCTCATAATGGTCTACCCAAACGATACCCACCGCCGCTATTGGCCACCATTAGCGGCATATAGTAATTTCGAAAAGTCCTCTGAGACTTTTGTACAACATCCAGTACCATCGTTAGCGCCTTATTCATGTTCCTGCATCAGCGATCATATACCGCGGGCTTACAGCACCGTATGATTTCGAACGGGCAAGGATGTGTCCCACATCCCTTGTCCTTTCTTTTCCGGCGACTCTCTGAGCGTGTAATACTCACTATTCCTAGCGAGCTAAGCCATCGCACGGCGCCTGCGCTGTTCCTAACCGTTTCCCGAACTTCGTCGTCGCACATGCGGTGTCGCTGTGCTTGGAAACAAACAGCCTGGCATATATCAATACAACTCGACGCCATCAACCACCTGGTAGCATCGGTCCTTTGGTCGCTCTGCATCGCTCACCTTAATTCCATCACTTGGCGGCGTGCACTGCTCATTGATTCTTGGCATCATCCATCTTTCTCACATCAGTTCGGGCGGCACTCGTTGATTTTCCTCCATGTTCCTTGCCTTGGCGCTCACCAAGGCTGCTTAATATCCCTTATTTTGATTGGCATATCTTCGCTGGGTAAACGAGTCGCGGTTTCGAACCCAGCACCCACACGAAGACCACGAGGAACATATCTTCTGGCGCATGAACTTTTACCGACTTTTCACTCATGAACAATCCACGGCATGTCATTCCGGAGCAGAGAGGTCAACCAAAAGGGTTCCCCGGGCCCGGATCCATCGTTGTCAACCACGAAGGCACCGGTATATTCCCCATCTGCGTCTCCTTGTTCCTGACGTGGACAGCTCCTAATTTGATTGAACGACATAATGCGCAATTTATTAATCGACGAGACCGGGGCCTCGGGCGGAGGAAAGAGGCGGCGAGGGAGAGGAGGATCGAGGGGTTCGTCCCCATGTAACAATAGTGGTCTCATTGGAAAATGTCGACTTGGCAGAAGAAGAAGGAGAAGACAAAAAGTGACGGCATTTTGGGTTTATGGATTTCATCTTCGGTGGCGCGCTTTGACTTTTCCTCGGCAGTCCCATCCTTTCTGTCTTGTTTCCTTTTGGTATTTGATTCCCTTCGTATCTTGAGGTGGGAGAGAGGGCTCTAGTTCGTCAGGGGGGATTGATACCACTTGTGGAGGACGCTGACGAAGTTGATGAAAGAGAGGAGCTCCATGTAAGAGAGAGAGAGAGAGATGGTGTGGTGATATGACTGAAATTTTCGACGTTTGACTGAAGCTTTTCCAGTTGATGAGAAGACGATGCTTCCCTTTTTTTTCTTTGTTGATATATGGGACATATGGACCAAAGCATGAAGGAGAGACCAAGAGTTGTTTTGAACGGCCGATTTCCTTTCATGAAATGATTGAAACGAGACCCTGGATCTGTATATCAATAGCCATCAACTACACAACGCGTTCCTGAATATGAACTTGATGAGTTTCCTGAGACATGCATGGTGCTAACGAGATCTTGAGTGGAGTTGGTGCAATGTCTGTTTTGCTTGTTTGCCTACGTGCTGGGTGAGAGAAGAGAGAGGCGGGAGGGGGGAGGAAGAATAAGAACAAGCTTGTCCAGCGACGATCGGCCTTGTCCAACCAGGAGTCAACAGCCGAACGGAGGCAACTAGCCGCTTGATATCGGACACATTCTCACACTGGCTTCTTCCACTTCTCTCTTTCCAGACCAATGAGAAATATGGTCGAGAAGCTGATTGGGTGTGTAGGAATCTCACTGTCCGTGAAGGGGGAAGGAAGTGTTGTATAAGCTTAATGAACGAGCGAACAAATGCATTAATTCAAGTCGACATGGCCGTCCCCCTTTCTTTCCATCCAGAGGAGGAGGCAGGAAGTAGCAAGTAACATGGGGAAGAGGGCGTGGAAGAGGGCGTGGAAGAGGAAGGAGAATCAGCTGAGATGCGCGAACGATGACGAGAGAAATCGGTTTAGCTCATTGCTTAAAATTATACCGACGACATGTTCAAAGTTCGTGCTGTATGAAAATGGGAGGACCGAGTGAGTGAGTGGCTGAACGGAGATGGATGAGATCTCATGGGATTTCGACATGTCATCACTACACACCGTCGCTACATTAAGTCTACGGTGCCATGCATGATGAAGAAGGTAGGCAGATAGACGACCTTGGCTTGCTGAGATGCGGTAATATTGCCTGCCTGCTTGCCTACTATAGGACAGCATCATTAGCTGTAAGGAACTGTGAGAAAGTTGGTTGACCACCAGGGTAGACGGACCGGGTCTTCCAAACAACAGATTGCGCGGGAAATAGGCGGAATGGTCCTTGTGTTGAGCAAAGTGCAAAAAGCCTGCCCGCGAAATCTACACGAACGGGCGCGGCCGCTTATGCCGGCGGCTATTTGCGAAGCTCGTGTGTCTGAAACAAGGAGCGCAATATGCCCGACGAGATCCCATAGTAATAGCAGACCATAGTGTCCATCGTATCCCAGCAACAACGGATAATACCACCGGCTTCTTGTCCGTCCTCGCCAACTTACCCAAACCCTCAGACATCGTCGTCGTCAACGTCGTGTCACGTCGCATCACACACATCACATCCATCATTGAGCGAGATCTCTCCCACTTTCTGTGTCACTCGAAGGGGAATTTGCTGACATAAACGTACATACTGCAGAGGCGATGGATATATTGTGTTTTAGTTTTGCACAACCCAATACCACACAAAAAGAAAAACTACCTTTACACTGAATGCCATAAAAGGACTTTCATAGCCCTTGGGGGGATGATGAATGATGCGTCGCTGGTGAGAGCCTGTCCGACTGTGGGCATGGCCCCGTTCCGTTATTTACCCGACGATTATTGCCTGCCGATTATGCTGTGGAAACCAGCTCCGTGGCCAAGCCACATGTGCTTTTTCTTATTTTGCAGTCGCTGACATAACATCATTCGTAAACGAACGCTGTTTTGGAAGGGATCTCCATTCCCCGAACCGTCAAAAGTGCTCAGAGGTACTCCTTCCAGATTCCTCCTTGGGATAAGAGGCTGCCCTGTACAGAAGCGTATATTGCCCAACCATCGTAGCGCAATAAAAAAAAACGAGTCCCGTTACTCCATGCTCTCTTTAGCCGTAAGGAAAGGCTCAAATCTACAAGTCTTTCCCATACCCCACAAGCCCAACCGATAAAATTTCCCTTCCTTTCCTTTTTATGACTGGCGTGAATAAGCCAGTCGCTCAGGATGGAAAACCGCCAGGGGCTGGCGGAGCTGGGGGCGGTGGGGGAGGTTGTTGACCGCCACCGCCAGCGCCGGGCGACGGTAGGCCAGGGGCTGGCGTCTTTTCTGGTGCCGGAACTACCATAGGCCCCTTAGGCACAGAGATACGATCCGGAAGCTTCTCCCCCGTATCACCTTCTCAACTTCGGACTTGTCAAGCGTCTCGTACTCAACCAGAGCTTGCGCGAGCAGATCAAGCTCCTTGCGGCGCTCCGTGAGCAGTTTTCTGCAGCGCTCGTACGACTCGTTCAGGATGCGCTGCACCTCGGCCTCGATCTGGGCCTTGGTTTCACTGCTGAGGTTCTCGTATCTGCTGGCGTAGTCCATGTGACCCAGCTTGCTGGACATGCCAAGAGCTGCGACCATGGTGAAAGCAGTATGCGTCGCGCTCTTGAGATCCTGTACACGTGTTGTTAGTAGATTGTCCAAAGACATCTTTCATTGAGCATCAACTTACGCTAGAAGCACCACTGCTCACGTTGTCCGCGCCATAGACAATCTCCTCGGCCAGTTTGCCACCAAGGGCAACATCGATCATGGAGCGATAGTTTTGAACGGAGAAAGAGTACTTGTCCATTTGGGGAAGATAGGCAGTGTGTCCAAGAGAAGGACCACGGGCCAAAACGGTAACCTTGTAGAGTGAGCTAGCAGCGCTCTTCGACTCTCCGCTCCACAGCATGAGCAGAGCGTGGCCAGCCTCGTGGTAGGCTGTCATCCTCTTCTCCTCAGGGGTAATAACCATAGTTTTGCGCTCGGCTCCCATGATAACTCTGTCCTTGGCCCAGTCGAAGTCCTTGATGGAGACAAATGAAGACTTAGCCCGACTCGCGTGCACGGCTGCCTGGTTGACAATGTTCTCAAGCTCGGCTCCAGAAAGACCACTAGTAGTCATTGCGATAGCCTTCAGGTCAACATCCTTGGCAGCCTTGACCCTTTTGGCATGGTGCTGGAGAATCGCAAGGCGGCCACGAACATCAGGCAGTTCCACGTTGACATGACGGTCGAAACGACCGGGTCGTGTCAATGCCTTGTCCAAAGATTGGGGAAAGTTGGTAGCAGCCATGATAATCACGCCGCTGCTCTGATCAAAACCGTCAAGCTCAGTAAGGAGCTGGTTCAGCGTCTGCTTGACGTAAGTGGCATCTCGGGCGTTGCGCTTGCCACCTATGGCATCCAGCTCGTCGATGAACACAATAGACGGGGATTTTGCCTTGGCAGCGGCGAAGAGTTCTCGAACCCTTTTAGCACCAACACCAACGTAGACCTCATCGAATTCACTGCCAGACATGTAGAAGAAAGGAACTCCAGCTTCACCCGCGACGGCTCGTGCCAAGAGTGTTTTACCGGTTCCAGGAGGACCAACCAAAAGGACACCCTTGGGAAGCTTGCCGCCAAGAGAAGAGAACTTGTCCGGGTTGCGCAGAAACTCAACCATTTCTTGCAGCTCTTCCTTGGCATCATCACAACCGTGAACATCAGCAAACCTGGTCTTCTGGTTCTCGGCCTTGGCTTCACTATCGACCTTGGTACCGCCGGCTCGCTTAAAGACACTCAAGCTTTCAACCAGCATAGTTATAATCACGAGGCTGAGATAGGTGATGAGGCAGAACCAGAGAACAAACTTGACCCATCTGAAAAAGGAGTTTCCGAAGCTTTCGTCAACAACCACATGCAGAGGGCCGTCCTTTCCACCAGTGCCCGAAGTAGTCTTGTTCACAGCCAGGTTTCCACCACGAGATCGAGCTGCAAGCGCCTGTTTAACGGCTTGGAGCTGCGTAGGAGTGAGGTCACCAGGAAGTTTGTCTTCGACATGCTCGTTCACATTGGTGCCCCCAGGGCTCAGCAGCGACAGAGCCTTCTCGTAGGCTTCATCAGCAGCGGCATTAGAGGCGAATCGTCCAGAGCGGTAGCGTTCAATGATGATGGCAGGCATGTTGGCCTTGACCAGGGCCTGGTAAAAGGCATTCTGAGCGGTGGCACTTGTAGGATTCCTGTTCGCAGTCTGTTCCATGTGGGCAAGAAGATTTCTGGACAAGCCTCCGGTCTGAATCGATCGGCGCTGGGCAGTAGCTATACCGACCAGCGGGCTGGGGAAGACCGATGCGCGGGACTTTGACGTAGTAGAGAAAGAACGGCCGACAAGACTCCGAGAGTACAGGCGGCGTGTAACCGGGTTGGAGGCGAGGAGAGCCCCACCAGACATGCCAATAATAGAGTTGTGGATGTTCAGAACAGATGGAATGTATCGCGGGGTGGCGGGCGCGGCCCGGACAAGAGCGAACTCGACTCGAGGGTCGCGGAGGAACTCGGGCAGCTCGAGTTTGGTGGGTTGCACAGCCGAGGCCATATGCGACTGCGTTGTGGCAACTGAGCGGTTCGATTCAGCCTTGGACCGCACCTGGCTCAGAGGCGATGCCGGCGCCCGGAAGGGCATGAGCAGAGTGGTAGCCATCGAGGGCCAGAGCTCGGTCGTCGCAGCAGCGAGGCTCGGAAGGGCCGGCGCTTGGAAGGCCATGATGCACGGTGTTGGCGACCCGAGGTCGGGTGGTTCCTAGTGCAATTGTCTCAAAATCTGTATGATGGTGATGGTTTTGAGGGCAAAGGCGGGTAGTAGATGGAAAGTAATCGAAATAGGCCTATAATCAATTCGAAGCGGGCTGCCCCGGGCGAGGACAATCGAAGGCGCTTCCAGTCGTATGGACTATCGAGATAATCGTATGGAAAATATTAAATGAGAAGGCAACATTGTTTCCCCCAGTACCTATGAAGAACTGCAACTCACTCTTGAGGTCTGGAGAGTAGTGCCTGGGGTAAAGACTCGGGATTGATGGGTAGTGACGATGGCGACGGCAGAATAAGGCCCGCGGAAGGAACGTTTGGCGCTTATTACTAATCAACCATTCGAGTTTAGCGCGGATATCGCCACTTCATATTCAAGTGCTTCCTTTTAACGTAGGTAAGTTGTAACCTATTTCACAATAACCAAAGTGTAAAAGACTTGCAACAGTTCATTCTGACATCATTTGTAAGACTCGTCAAAGAGGATTTGGTAAGCAGACCTCAGCAGCAGCTAAAGGCGAAAACTATGTATGCAGGAATCTATATGTATGTCTTTTGTTTTTCGTGAAACCGTAGGCAGACGACTGCAATGGTGGCACTACCGGCGCCCCCTATGCCGTTACTTCTGCTACAGCTGTCTTCAACGCCTGAGAGCCATCCAACATAACCTGTGTGCTCTTAGCAGCGTCCTCCTTTGTGAGACCCTTGCGAATAGCCAGCACATTATCAACAATGACCGCATCGATACCCTCCTTGACTTGTCGCTAAATGGGTGATTATCAGTAAAATTGGACGATTCAATGTGAGTTATGTCATAAATGTGCTTACCTGGACTAGGACAGGGTCGTTGTTCTGAGCTCCGTAGCTGACGCACACCAAGCCGCTCTGCTTAACAACTCGTACGAGGCGCGGGCTGTTGATCAGCGGCCGCGCGACAGTGACAATGCCGAGCAAGTTCCAGCGGCTGGCAAAGCGCACGGCCTCTTGCAGACTGCTTGCACGGATATCGCCCACGGGCGAGCAACCGGCGTCTGTCAGGAACATGATGGGAATACTCGGCTGCTTGAAGCTGAGACACAGGCAGATATCGGGGTTGAAACTGCTGAAGATGAGATTGCGGGTTTTGGCCAAGTCATAGACCTTGGCGAGGACCGTGTCGCAGAAGGAGTTGAGTTCCACAGCGTAGATGTCCATGTCATGCTCCTCGCTCTCGTGGAGCATCGGATACTTCAACTCGATGTTGAACCCGACACTCTCCGGGAGTTCTCTGAAGAGGTCTTCCAACGTAGCAAAGGGTGCCTGGATAAAGTTTCCTCGCGAATTGCCCTTGTAACCTTTCTCCTTGAAGTCTCGAGTATGCTTCATGCGCTCATCAAGATCCCCATTACCCTCACCAGCAAAGCCCATGGAGAGGGATCGTTGGCGTGGCCCAGGCGAATTGCTGCGGATGCTCCTTCCGACCGTGGTCTTCTTGACTGCCTCGGGGCCGTTCCCGCGGGGTTTTGATTCTGGATTAATATGCAAGAACTGCTCCAGTGTCAAGGTGTGCACAGGCGCGTCTATGCCAGTCTCGCTGACCAGGAAGTCGTGGTAAATGACTGGCACATGATCTTTGGTGAGCTGTACATCAAATTCGACGTAGTTAGCTCCAAGATTGGCTGCCGCAATGAAAGAGGGGATCGTGTTTTCTCCAAGCTGCAATGACTTGTTGGTGGCGACGTTCTTTCCAAGCCCTCGGTGGCCAAACACCATGGTCGATGACATCTTCTTCCAATATGTTTGCTGGGAGTTGACTTCCATATTCGGATGTGAGAAGGGGGTAATGACCAAGAAGTTGAAGTTGATAGTTCCAATAACCTCCAAGTTTGCCGCCATGATTGGTACGCAAACATCGCCTTGGAGACTCATTCGGTTACTGCCCAGAGTGGGGCGGACAGAGGAGAGCAGAGCGACTCCTCGCCCAACCTTGTGCTTCTCGTTTCCAGAGTATGTGGGCACAATGTCGAACATGAGCTTGACTTTAGAAACGCTCTGCGTATGAAACAGGATAGGCTCCGTCGAGATGTTGTCGTGGACCGGAAGATCAATGATTGTAGGTTCTCCGGTTGCGCCCTGGGCCGAGATCACAACCGAGAGGGCAGTGTCCAATTGGTTGTTATGGGCCTCTGCCAAGGGCACACGATCTAATTTGACACCTTCTGTGTTCTTGCGCATATCCATGGACCCAAGACTGACCAGAACTAAGCTGGAATCTTTCAGGTAACGATGACCAAAGGATTTGACGGGCTCTGCGGTGCGTGTGCTGCCATTTGAGCGTCGATCATCCAGCGACGACGTTTCTGGGGGTGAAGTGCCGTTCTTGGAAGGAGGCTCCGGCTCATCCGGTGCGCTTCCCAACGTCTCAGGGTCCATGTTCTCCAAGAGCAGATCAGCAATTGGCATATGACCACGCAGGGCAGCGTGTTCTTTGGCCGTCCAACCAAAAGAGTCCATCTTGTTGACTTCAGCTCCGGCTTCCACCAAAAGCTGAGCCACAGGTAGATGCCCGTCAACAGCCGCAATATGCAGGGGCGTCCAGGCAAATGACTTCTCAGCGAGTTCCAGGTTGACTTTTTGCCCATCCGCACCATCTAGGAGAATTTTGACGATGTCAACATGGCCGAACCTAGCAGCAATGTGCATGGCAGTTTCTCCCGTCTCATCCTGCCAGTTGATGTCTACTCCAGCTTCAACAAGCATCTTTACGATGTCCGTGAAATTGGACTTCACCGCTATGGCGAGGACAACACTTGACTTGGAAACATCGCCACGGGAGTGCGCGACTGTCGAGCTATCTCCACGCCAGTTCTCCCCCTCGAGCAGGGCCTTGGTCGTACGAGGGTGGCCACCTATCACCGCAAGATGGAGTGGCGCGTTGCCCTCCTTATCTTGCCATTCAGGGGCGTCAATGCCGCTCTCGACCTCAAATTGGCCCCATGCTTGCATCTTGGACATGATTATTTGACAGAGCACGACGAACCCGAATTGCGCCGCGTAATGCAGTGGTAAGCGGCCCAACGAGTCTCTTTTCGCAAGAGCTTGACGTTGCTCGGGTTGTAAGCAGTCGAGGACGTACATGAGAATCTGCACAGCTTCATCGTCCTTGCCTAGTCGGTTTTCCTTGACTCCATTTTCTGGGCGTCCGGCAGGTGTAGCGTAATGACTGTTGAAGTGAGAGCCAACAGGGAAAGAGACGGTATTGGAGTCGGGATCACCCGCATCTGCCGACTTACTCCGACCAATCTGGATGACAAGGCGATGGATGCAATTACGCTCGTTCAGATCATCGACTTCCTCCAAGAACTTGACTTGCTTTAGCAAGTATGCAATAGAAGCTTTCGAGCGGGAGGAGATGGAGCGCTGCAAGTTGTTGAGCAGCATCGCCTGAGGGGCGGGCTCCAGGCTGACTAGGTTTGCGTCCGTCAGACATTTCTGCAACCCCGCAACATCGTCTGATCTTATAGCTTGATCGACCATCTCAAGTGTAGCCTGGGGAATGTCCAGCCTGGCCTTGACAGATGCCCGGCCAAGGGATCGCGCAGAGCGCGCGGATCTGTCTGATGCGTTATCATCAAGGTTTTGCGAGTCGCCCAAGACGGAAAGCCACTTGTTGATTTCGTTGACGAGCCTGACGGCAGTGTGGTCCTTGGCAAACGGTTTAGGATCTACCTTGGTGGTGATATATCGATGCTGGGTCGTCGTGTTGGTGGGTATCTTTTTGTCTAGCTTTTTCGTAATTTTGACGAAACCCCGGCGATTGATGTCACCGAAGAACTGGAGGTTTCTCAGCTGGTTGCGCAACTCGAGAAGAGCGCCCATCAGCTCTTCGACCTCGTCATCGTCCAAGTCGGAAATGACTTCGGGACTTCGGCCGTATCGGTCTTGGAGGAGCTTTACGCGGCGGTGCGCTTCGGAAAACTTCTTGTTGTAGAACTCGTCGACATCCTCGAGGTTGCGGTCCAGCGCGAAGAAGAACTCTGTGGGGAAGGGTTAGGTTGACCAAGTGGACGACCTCGGTAAATGCCCGAGGAGGGTTATTGCCCACCTGCTAGATCTGCGTTTTCCCCCGCCGTCGCCGTAACAGCAGCCGCCTTGATCAGCTTCTTCAGGCCCTTGTAGTTGATGTAGGAAGCCGCCCACTCGGGGACTTGATTCCTCGGAAGACTTCTGCCAAACTTCATGTCGTGTGGTTGAGTGAAGGTCCGACCGCGACCGAGTTGACCAATGTGATCGAGCGAATGCTGTCGCGACCGATGCGAATTTCAGTGATGATGTTGTTAATAATACTTGTTTGTATCTCTAGGGGAAAATGGTATGGGTCTAGCACCAGTTAGCCAGGACTAGGAATTGCAAGCTGTAAAGCGGCTGCTCTCTTACATAGGTATCTTGGCTCCACGGCCAGGAGACGATGTTATGAGAGGCCGGCGGGCTTAAAAGAGGTGATTTTAGGAATAGACAGCAAGTCTATCGCCATTGGGGATCTGGGAGCAGTGGGAAAGAACGAGAGTCGGAGGCCGGGTTGGCAGCTGAGTGGTGGAATTCCAATGGGCATGTACGTGTAAGTAAGGTGAACAGGACCCTGGGAGGTTCAATAAAGTACACTCGTGAGAGCTGGACTCGGCCAGTCTGGATTCAGGGTTCACAGCGTGAGCCAATGCGAGCTGGTAATTGGATTGCTTGTGGTTCACCCGGCGCCCCGTAAATCTATTTCGGGGGGGTCCTCTTGCTTGTTTCGCCGCCAAGTCTAGGCACTCCCGAAGGAGCTTAATGACTTTCTTTTGATCTGCCAAGTTGCTGACAGGAGTCATGCAATGCCAATGACGAAATTTTACGAAGAATCTTCTCTTTTCCCCGTTTCGGCGATATGTAACTGCCCCAGCGCCATGTCGAGCCCCAGGTACAAGATCTATCGAAAATTTTCCATTTAAACTCCAATTTTGTCCGTTTTGTCCGTTTTGTCCGTTTCCGTTCCACCTTCTACCCACCTAATCGTGCAGGCTTCGTCAGACTCACCGTCGTGCGTACCCCATCATGTGTCTAGTGTCTCACCGACTATTGAAGCCAAACTGCCAGACTTAACGGCCGGATCTCATTTCATCTGATAATTAGGTGGTACTGGTAGGGTCACGCGGTAGTCGCCCGCCACCACCCCTTGCTTCAATCCGCAGTTGCCAGGACCTACCCCAGCTTCCTGTCGCTGAACTTTGCTAGTTGGCACTATACACGCCAGAAATGAATACTTGATGTTAGCGTAAGCCCCTATTTCGATTCCTCACGTGATCTCAAGCAGTCAGACCCCAACTACAATGGGCTCCAGGATGACTGACTACCAGTAAAGTAGTAGGCGGGGGGTTAGTACGGACGGCGGTGCCTCTAGGACAACCCCGATATGCAGATACAAGTATGCATCGTCTATTGAAGTATTTACAGCTGTGGTTGCCCGTGCTAACTATCTATATAACACCAATAAATAAACAATGCAAGATCAAGCCGTGGCGGCTGCTTCGTAAAAATGCAACTGCTCGCGTGACTGCACCTCTCGCTCGGGACAGGTCACGATGGGCGCGGGTCTCGCATCGTTCAGAGACAGCAGAGCAGGCTTGTGCACGGCCAGCTCCCCTGATGCGGCCAATAGGGACTGCTGGGAACCCGGGGCGAGGACCAATGCCACCTCTGGGGAGCCAGCCACTTCGGTCATATTGGCTTCATCTTCCTCCACTTCGACATTGAAACGTGTGTCCAGTGAAGGGGTCTCTGACTGCTTCAACAAACGCGTACGACGGGCCATATGATGTTTGTAAAGTTCAGCAATAGGCATCTCATACCAATTGGGGTATATTTGCCTGAACTTGTGCTGTTCTTCTTTGGTCAAGTGAGAAAATAAAATGGCTTTTGTTGCATCCTCGTTATTCTCAAATTGTCGCGCAACGCGGAGGACATCTTTCGATGTTTCTTCCTCCTCGGCCCGTACGCGTTTTGATTCATTTGGGCCGTCTTGATACAAGCTCATGAGTGATCCGTACGACAAGTTCCTCCACCATGCAAAGTCTTTGAATTGCTTGGCCAGTTTCTGGTCAGGCAGACCAAGCATCAGTTGACGCCGCAGGGTTTTAGTTGATAGAGTTTTCAGATCTATACTCCGGAGGGCGTGAAAGACAGCCGGATATTGATTGAGCCGCCGATTTTGCACGTCAATTGGTGGCAGGCGAGACTGGGTATCACAGTGATACCCAGTGAGAGAATATATCATGGAAACCTTGACATGGGCCTCGATCCTCAATGTTCTCTTTTCTAATGCATCGCATCGCTGTAATAGTGCGGCTAAGGCACCAATGCCGCTGATGTTATTTACCACCATGCCATATGTTTGAATGTTATGCGGCTTCTCGGAAAGAGGAGCCATGCCATCTGTTTGATTGATGTGCGGCTTCTCAGAGAGAGCCGCCAGCGCTTGAGATACCCGCTTGCTGTACGGTTTGCAAAAGTTAATCGACTCCATGGTTTCGCGGAAGGCATCCTCGATTTCATCATACTCGATATTGGCTTGTGTGACGATTTGGAGCGACCTAAGTTTGCGTAACAGTATCCTGATCGATCTCTTTACACCACCGGCGACGGGGGTGTATTGTAAGCCGGAAAGATCGAATAAGGAGTAAAACATCTTAGCTATTGAACAGGCCGTCTGTGCTGGTGAGTTACTGTAGATGATCGTCATCAGAGCCTTGAAATTATCAAAATTCTTGGCAAGCCCCTTGAGTAGTTTTCGTGCACTTTGTTGGTCTAAGGAAGAAAGAGTTTGAGAAAGGAGATCTTGGATCGTATCGACGGATACGAAACAACCCTCACGGAGGCAGGCCACAAAGGACATGCTGGCAGTGCCGACCTTGCCAAAATGAAGCCATCCCTGGATGAGAGAGTTGAAAACATCGTTCCCACGTTTGGCTCGCTCAACCCAGGAGTGCTTACGGGATGCACAGTGGACCTCGGCCCACAAGAGGCCATGCGAGTTGTAGATGGCGTCCTTGCTCACAACTCGGAAGTGCAACCCATCTTCGGCCACACCTCTCATTCTACGCACAATATTCCGGAACTGTTCGATGTCGTTGGCAGTCACTGCATGGTTGAGTAGGCATACCATTGTCTGCTGAGTTGCGGGCCATCTCGTATCGGCTAGGTAAGAGTCGACCACGGACTGCGCCAGGTCTGGACGTTGAATACGATTGAAACCAGCAATCAATGCATTATAATTGTGGATGTTGGGCGGCGTCCTCGACAAAAGCAAGTTGTGGCATAACTTTCCCACAACTTCATTGACGTCGGGGGTTTTATCGAAAATACGTCGGAAGGATTCGCTCAGGAGAGCGCGCGCCTCAGCAGCGCCTCCCGAGTCGGCAATAGGGTTCTCGTAGCTTGGATAATGAGGGCCGGTCCGGAGCTTTTCTACCTCCTCAAGTATGCTTTCCTGCTTCTGGTTCTTGGCCAAGCTCAGTGGCTTTTGGTCCATAGATTCCCGGCATTGCCATAGTAATTGCCAGACTAAAGTCTCTATCGTTTGCGTAGTTCTTGCCATTTGTACTTCCGTATGGGGATGCCGAAGATGAATGCCTGAGTCTTGCTCTTCCGCTGAGATAGCTGCTTCAACTGCAGCCCAATCGACTTGGTGTTGGCGCCATGAGCGTGTGGTGCTTCGATATGTGCTGGCGGCCAAGTCGCCCAATTCTTCAAGGAGTGACGCCGTGCTTGTCGATGGAATACCAACCTCATATTCTAATTCCCCAATTGGTGTCTTGGCGAAAGTCGGAGAGGAACTTGAGGGTTCGCAAGCAGACGCTTCGTTCCGGTTCGGGGCGTCTTGAATAGCAAGACTGCTCAAAGCAGCGCGGGCCCTGTCCAGCTTCTCGTCTAGCTCATTCTTTCTGGCCTCCTTTCTGTGGGCGTCGACCACAGCGGCCGTGCCCAGTATCGTCGTGTAGCATGCCGTAAAGATGTCGGCGGCTGTCACTTTTCGTCGGGATGCAGCAGTCGTAGCTCGCCGGGTGATGGTGGTGGCAGAGTGAAAGCAGCCTCTACAGCGACAGGAAGACTGGGCTTGAGCTGCTCGAGACCATAGGGCGTGCATATTCAAGGCATGGCCGGCGGGCGACAACAGACTCCGTCGGGGGTGTTGAAATCGTCGTTAAGTCCCTCGTAGGTTGTGAACTCGGCTCGTCAATTTGGCTTGGCTAAGCTGAGCGGGTGTAGGGAGGTCAGTGCACGATGGGCAGGGTCACTAGAGATCCAAGTGGATACGGCAAGTGAACATCAATCTTCAACACCTGAACCGATAAAACACCAATGCCGTGATACTGAAATCCCAATAATAATGATAAAAACACCAACTGTTGAACTGGAAGTCAAAAGATACATCAATCGGGACTGGGCGCCAAATACAGACAAGTTCTCCTTCGACAAACAGGTTCGTGAACTGTAAATGTAATAGGTAATTAGGTACATACTCTCTGTACATGTAAACGTTAGCTGGTTTCTACGGGGCTGTCCTATAGCTAATGCTTCATCGTACAATTTCTCCAGCATCTCTACATTGCTCTCCGCACACCTAGTTACCAGAGACCTGAACTCCAACTCACGATGTTTACTCTTGCATTGACTGCCGAGCTCAACGGGTACGTTGCAGATCCATTATATGTCTAGAATGCGACCATGTGCTTACAGCCCGCAGCGTAACCAACCTCCGGCCCAAGGACACCGAGGACAGTCCGTTCTGGTATACCTTCACGGTCCAGTGCACGTCATGCCGAGAGACGCACCCCAATCACGTGGGCGTGAGCCGATTCGTACGTCAAAATGCTCCCATGACTCAAGGAGAAAACGGTTGAAATGAAGCTCATCATACATGCTCAGGACAACAACGAGATGAGCGGCAGTAGAGGCGAGGCCAACTTTGTATGGAAGTGCAAGAATTGCAAGGTCCGTCTCCCGCATTCCGCATTCCGCAAGTCTGCTTGTTGACAAGTAATAACATACATGGTCTTAATCCATACAGCGAGAGTCATCTGCTTCTATTATGGCACCGCCCAAGGCTTACGAGCAGGGAGAGCCGGCCAAGCGACAATCGATCCTCGAGTTTGACTGCCGAGGTCTCGAGTTCACTGAATTCCATGCCGAGGTGAGATAACATCTTAACAATCATGTTACTACTCTTGATTATATTACTGACGAGGCGAGTATAGGGACCTTGGCTGGCAGACGGCCTCAATTCTGGTACAAAGTTTGAGGAAGTGGAACTGGACGATGGAGAGTGGTTCGACTACGACGAGAAAGCCAACGAAGAAGTTAGTATCAAGGATCTGAAGTGGGAGATCCGGAGAGCTTGATCGGGGCCAAGTCTACAGAGAGGGATATACAGTTCGCAATAATGAATGAAAACGAGCATTGCATTATGATAAAACCTCCTCCCCCTCCTCCTGCCTACATCCTAACCTTCCTTTCTTCAGGGTTATGCATCGCTCCGTACATCCAGTAATGCATCTATTTATGTGGGACCTGACATAGGTGCCAGCCTTAGTCATCTTTTTCAGCCCCACGCTCCATCCCAAAGCTCGAAAAGTCCCTAAGAAGTGTCAAGCTCCATCCAAATCAGGCGCGCGCGATAGTGAATAACCAAACGACGAGATCTCCCAATTCTCGCCCAACAAATCGCCCAATATGAGTGTAAGCAGTGGCAATGCCACTTGGAACCTCTGACAGAACTACTCCATGCTAACATATCCGCACAGTTCATGCCCATCAACCCGCGGCCGATGCTGCAAGACCTGTACGTTTTTTTACCGCCTCGATCTTCCTTCTGCGTTCGCCCAGCATTCCTCCCCCGCAAGGCGCTTCGCGACCGAGAGGCGCAGCAAGAGAGGGCTGCTTAAAGAAGAGGATTTGAACATTATAGAGAATTGAAGACTAACTATACTGCTACATCATAGTGTTAACAAGGACATCGTCGTGCGACTCAAGTGGGGCGAGACCGAGTACAAGGGCCGCCTGGTCAGCATCGACAGCTACATGAACATCCAGCTTACAGGCGCGCAAGAGTTCATCGACCAGAAGTTCACCAGCGACCTCGGCCAGATCCTCATCCGGTGCAACAACGTTCTGTGGATCAAGGGCGCCGGCCAAGGGGAGGGCGGCAATGATGTGAAGATGGAGGGTTGATCTGCACAAGGGAAAAGACACACGTGGATCGATAATCAGAGTGAAGGCTCGTACGCGATGAGGAGGGGCTTGGCTATGCCACGATGGCGAAAGGGAACAGTAATGACACGATACCCTTCCCAAACGATGACGGTATGGACTACTGGCTGGCAAGCTTAAACGCGTCAACGAAGGGAGGGAGGACGAGAACCGTGTCACGACTGCTGTTGATGGATATACCTCAGGACTTGGCGATACGGGTTCTTCCACCGCCTTGAGCTATGCTGTGTGCGAATGATAAAACAAAACTTGGCTCCTTCCCAGGACATGACAACCCATGCACTACGCATAAGGAAGCAAGTATTTAGCGTTTTAGCTAGGCGTGTACTCACAAGAAGAAACGGAAAATGGCGATTGCGTGGTTTTATAGCATGTCTCGTACCCAGGATCAAAATCAAGCTCATACCCAATTTTCATCCTCAATCTTCCTTGCCATCTTTACTTGCTAGGAAGTAGTAGTACCGGTGGACTTTATTGTCCCTTACATCAAACAGGCGATCTTGCGGCTACTGCACATCTCAGAGCCTCCGACCTTGATCCGTTGTGTTGGGCCAACCCAGGCGAACGCTTCCACCATCCACTCGTACCAAACCTGCTTATCGTCTGTCTGTCGCCACATGCTGACCTCAAGCTCCGTATCAGGGGGAAGTAGAGCGGTTGCTGCATGCATGTTAGTTTTCTGGTGATTGCTTGTAGAGAAATCTTTCAAGCTTACCTTAAAGGGGGAAGAAAATCGGGAACCACGAGATCATATCCTTGCTCTTGCGATCGATGTTGTTGGGCAGCGTGCTCAGCTCGACCGGAGTCTTGTCCGTTGCCGTAGGCTGGTAAAGCACCGACTCGAAGTAGCCAGCCAGGCCGTGGATCACGCCGCGCGACCGAGAGACAAATGTCAGATGGCAATGGCGCGAGTTGTGGTCATTGGCACCGACACCGCCGGCCATGGACCCGCCGCCGCCTCCGACAACACCTCCGGATCGTCGCGCGTCGACCATAGCCATCGTGGCGTCGGGAAGCGGGTGCACAAACTCCCACGCCTGCTGGAACCGTGCGTGGCCGGGTACCTTCTCCGCGACGAAGTCGAGCTGGAAGAGACGCACGACCCAGGGCGTCTCGAAGCCGTGCGGGTCCATCGGTAGCCGCTGAGCAATGTCGGCATGGATACGGGGTGTGGAGATGGGCGACATGTGCGCGGTGTACGACTTGGGGATCGAGATGCCGTGCGGCTTGGACAAGACATGCTGGATGCCGTCCAGACACTCGGGAGAGAGCTCGTTGTCGCCAAAGGAGCCCAGGAGCTCGGATATCAGGATATCGACCTTGCCGTAGATGGGGTTCTCGTCGGCGGTGCCCGACACCAGAGGGCCCTTCCAGGCGCGCATGTCTGTCTTGACAACCATCACGCGTCCGCCCCACTCGCGTTGGTTCTGGCGAAGCAAGTAGACGTAGGCGTTCGGGTTCTTCTCGACGGCCCAGACCTGGACTGGCACGCCGGTTGTCTCGCTGGCCTTCAAGGCACGGGTGACAAGGGGCCCACGGCCGGATCCCGCGACGGCGATGACGACCTCGCCTGTGGACGACGAGGTAGGCTTGCTTTGCTCAGCCCAATCTTTCAGAGCCTCTGCGACGGCTGCCTCATACTGGTTGTATTTGACTGGGTCGCCTTCGAAGACCTCGTAAGTCACCGACTCGAGATTGTCGGAAAGGGGTTGGAGTGGTGACTGCAGCCAGTCCTGGAAGCTTGACAAAGTGGACCGTTCTAGAGAGGAGAGCGGCTCCTGTTGACTCTCGACATATCGCATATAAGATGCGTAGGGGTTAGCCTTGGGGTACTTTGGTGCTGTCCTTGTAGGTTGCTGCGAGGCGTCCGAAAGTGAAGGCCAAGCAGCCTCGGTTGAGGCTGCGGGATCTTGCAGCGCATCGGAGCTATCTTTAAGCTCCGGGCCAACATCGCAAAGCAGGAAATACGGCGCATGCTTCAACTTCATGTATGAACCGATCATTTCCTGGTGGTACTTGCTCAAAGACGGATTTCCACTCTTGTTGGGTTGGAAGGAAGAAGGCCCGAAAGTGAGATACTGCAGTGGTTCAGAGAACCATCTGGTCTGGACTTGCTTCTCGGGCAAAACCCGCGGCACTCGTACGGCTGCGTATGTATTAGCAGCGTGTTTATGCACTGCAGATGAGATAGAGCCCATCCACGTCCTGGCCAGATCATATTGTGGAAAACTTACCGACGGAGAGTCTACCGTCATACGTGCAAGCTGTGCGTATGACATTCCATGAATCCCATGTGCTGAAGATGTCGATTTCCTCTGATTCTTCGCTTTCGGGCTGTTCTTTTGCGGGCAACGCAGCGGACAGGTTCTCGATGGTCTCCTCGAGTCCCGGCTCACGGTACATGGGCAGGTGGATGATGAAGTTCAAGCGAGTCCCGATTACAAGAGCTTCCTGAATCGCGCGGCCAAACTGGGCAACCCCCTGGCCGCTTCCAACCTTGATCGCGTCATTTCGCGGGCCCGGGACAATGAGGCTTCGGATGCCACAGAAGTTGGCGTAGTTAACCTCGAGATTGAGTACCTGTCTCGAGATGCTCGAAATGACCGGGTTTGGGGAGCACAAGTCAATCCAGGGGCTCGAATAGGCGACGAGACCACTGGTGTATGTGTCAGGGAAGAGGGCCGTATCCTCAATAGTCAAAGGGGGTACAATCGGGTCAGGGTGGCAACTGGGAAGCTCCGACTTCTCCCATTCCGCAACACTGGTGGCAACCAAGTCCTTGATCCGCTGATGGAAATGACGGTTGGTGACCGGTGTCGTGGTGAAGCCAAACTGTATGTAGGGAGTCAATAGTGGGACCTAGATAGTTGGGTTCGGGGTCACTTACACCCGCATTCAGAATCTGCCCATATTGCAGATCAGTAGGAGGCTCGCTTCGGGCGGAGTCATGTTGGCCAATGTAAAAGACTGGGCGAACATCATCGTAACCCTCACTGGCCTGATCCATATATCCTTGAGACATCGCGACTCTGGTTGTGCAAGCGGTTGCGGGAAATGCTGTGTTTGTCGCAAAGTATTTTTGGTGGTCAAAATACGTCTAGGGTTAGGGAGAGAAGAGAGATTCAAAATTTAAAGAGATCGCAAGTCCATGGCATCTATGTAAAGAGGTACAACAAGGATCAATCAGCTAGATGCCCTTCTACCTTCTCCTGCTACTCGAGTAGTCCAAAGGTCAAGTTTGAGGATGTGCCGATGAGTTCAGGAAGTAGGTGGTAAAATTCAAATGGACGGTAGGTAGCGGGTGGTGGATCCCGGCTGTAAGGCCACCAGAAATATTCAGCTTCTTTCTATCTAAGAGCTATGAGCTTCTCACAGGCAAAATATAATCGCATCGCTGGTTGCTACCTTCGTCATCTCTATCCTATTACACACGTTCCTCGTGCAGTCGCTGATATTTCGTGTCAACAGTTATAGGCCCGAGTTGAGTTATGTTTGGACCTAGACAGATATCCAAGACAGCCATATTTGAGTAGGTTACGACTCATAGACCTGCGTGACCTACATATACCACCTCTTGTGTGAGATGGATTTGCCATCATGGAGGTCCTAATGCCCGAACAGACGGGCAGGTTCGTCTCTATGCCATTGGTGTACAGGCTACACTCAATTCCATAGCCAACCTCGATGAATAATTCCTTTTTTTGTATTGTCTCTCCCAGTATTCTTGTCATGTTCGGAAGAGTTTAGACATGCTAGAGTCCCCGAATTAGGTCAGAGGCCAATCGATAATTACAGCTTTGAGTTGCCCCACCTTGGAATCGCGGGGCTATCTTTTGTTTCCGGATAGCACCAGCTGTTCTACGGTCTACCGAATTTCATATAACCCGCCCAAGCACCCATATCGGAGTCGGCGCCGCACCAAACCGTCATAATGAACCGTCGTATGGTACGCTGCCATCCGTCTCGTACTTGTCGTATCACGCACGCTTGCTGACCGTCATGCGCCCCTGCAGTTATCCAAAGAGGAAGAGGTCGCAGGTGGCGACGAGGTCGAGGTGCGCCGTGAAGACCAGGACAAGATCAACAAGTTCAGCCGCCTGCACCAGAAGGAGCTCAACATCGAGGAGGAGCTCAAGGTCAAGCATGTGCGTCTCCCCCTTTTCGATTGTTGGCTGTGTTGCCCCTTCGACGACTTTGCTGATACGAAAGGTGTTTGCAGAAGGAGAAGGAAGAACTCGACGACATCACCACCGAACTGGAATTGGCCAACGAAGACGAGCTCGTACCGTAAGGCCCGCCCTCCACAACCACGTTGCGCATTTACGATTTACGGAAATGCATTCGAAAAGCGCTATAGCTGACCACACAACATGACTTAAAGATACAAGATCGGCGATGCGTTCTTCAACGTTCCCCTAGAGCAAGCGCAAGAGATGCTCGCAACATCTAGTACCAAGATCGAGGAAGACGTGTCGGCTCTGGAAGACAAGATGGGCACGATCCGAGACGAAATGACACAGCTCAAGGTTGAGCTTTACGCAAGGTTTGGCCGTAGTATCAACCTTGAGACTTGAGCGAGCCCCTACAGGCGATGGGATTACATCAAATGGCTAGGAATAGATAAACAAAACATGCCAAGGTGGAGGGGACAAGATGCAGCTAGCTGTACTGATCGATCGAGTGCTGGCTGCTTAGATTCGCTCAAAGCTGTGCAGGGGCGGTAGGCAAACAGGAGACAAGGCTGAAGTGAAGATGCTGGACGCGTTGGTTGGACTAGGATGGCCTGCTGTGCCACGCTACATTATGACAGAGGCCAAGATCTAGATCGAGCTGAGATGGGTTGATGCCAACGCAATATATGAGACCTCACAGACCTCACAAGAAGAAAGCATTGCGAGTAGAGGACGAATGAAACGGCACCAACCGGCACCAGAATAACGGGCTGCATCACGGCTGGGTGGGTGTGTTAATTTGACAACAAGAGGGAAGGGGAGAAACGATGGATCCGGAACCCTGTACGCAATCCAGGTTCAGCTAGTTTGAAACCGTTGCTCAGGAACGCCCGGTATGACATCATTCACGAGAAGCAACTTGGAACTCTGCCCTGGCTAAAGGAGCCAGCCATCTGAAAACCGGACAACCCAATGAAATCCCATATATTTCGTCTTAATTTCCCTGCTGGGATCACATCGCGCATACATGAACGCAGCGCTGATCTCTCTAACTACTTCTTCTTGCAGTTTCTCGTAGTGTTGTTTTAAGCCCCCGAAAATCCGCTCGAGACACGGCGACATTGTCAACATCTTTTTGTTGCTGCTCGATTGCCCATTTCCCTCCCAAGCGTGCACTACCTAATCTGGGTCTCAGCAGTCAACACCCCAAATCCCAGTTGACGATCGCCAAACATGTCTTTCATTCGCACAGTCGTGCCTCTCGCGGCCTTGGCCGCCGTAGCTCTGACCGCACCAGCACCCGAACCCATGCCGCATCCAATGGTCACCGCCGCGCCCGTTGTACCGCGTGATTTCCAGCCCGCCACCTATATGAAAAGCTTAATCAGCGGCTTGGGCAGCGACGTGAGCAGCTATGTTGTCTCCGGCGTGCCGCAATTCTTCCAAGATTTCCCGACTGGCGTAAGTAGAAGTGTACTACCTCCTGTGGTTCGAGACCATACCATACTAATATTGTGAGATTATAGGATAAGGTGAAGAAGTCTCTCGGCATCGATGAAGATGACTTGAAGGCGACGCCGACTCAAGTCCTTAACCTCCCGTAAGCTCTCTTTTCCTTCTATTTCTAGATGAGAAATCTAGTTTTCCAAGGCACCATACTAACTAAGTACTTCTAGTGCTTACGCAAACTGGACCGATGAGGGCTGGAACGTTCGGGTTCACGGAAACGTCTACAAAGTGCCCAACGCCAAGCAGGATAAGATTGACAAGCTTGCCAATGGGTTCCTGATTGGAACCGATATCGAGGACTTGCCCCCGAGCCAGCAAGACCAGGCCAGAAATGTGACCCGATCCATCTATGTCGTGCAACAAGCCGACGAAAACGTCACTGTTCATTTCGAGAACGATGTCTCTATTGACCCCGGCTCCACTGGCGGCGTGATCAATGCGAAGGGAGGTGCTCAGGTCATCACCCTGCCGTATGAGACCACACTCGAGGGCGACTTTGACACCTTCGTCAAGCTCAAGAACACCACTGGACCCAACGGCGGCCACTTGATGGCGGGAAATGCCACAAAGTCAATCCAGTCCCTCAACATGTACGTCAACGGCACGATGTCTGGCAACGCGACGGCGTACCTGGTACCGCCTACGGGTTTTACCATCATTTCCGATATCGATGACATCTTGCGCATCACCAAGATTTACATCCCGAAGGAGGGCCTGCTGAACTCTTTCGCTCGCCCCTTCACCCCTTGGATGAACATGCCCGAGATCTACGCCAACTGGTCTGCAAGCATCCCGGATTTCCACTTCCACTACCTCACCACCACCCCCGAGCAGGTGACTAGAAACTACATGGATTTCATTTACAAGACTTACCCCCTGGGATCATTCGACACGAGACCCCTTAACTTTTCGGATGTCTCGGCCACCCTTCAAATCCGCCGCTTTCTCCTGGACAAGATCTTCCAGACGTTCCCGCAGCGAAAGTTCATCCTAATGGGCGACACCACCAACTCGGACGTCATGAAGGCGTACCCTGCCCTGGCCAAGGACTACCCCGGACAGGTCCAGTGCATCTTCCTCCGCAACACGACCGCCACGGACGACGGGGACCTGTTCCCTTACGACACCTCCGGCTTCGAGGGCCTCGACCAGAAGCAGTACATGTTCTTCAACGTCGCCGACGACCTGAAGAACCTGGACATCATCGGCGGCAACTGCTACAACCCCGGCGTCAAGCAGAACGTTACATTTGGCTTCCAGGGCAAAGGCTGGGGCAATGACAACGCCGCTCCCAAGCAGAGCGCCCTGTCGTCGACCGCCTTTCGCCTCTTCGCGCTAGCCTTGGTCCTCAACATGCTGATGTAAGGGGGTACTCGGCTGGGCAGGGGAGCTTGAAGATTCTTTTAATGAGACTGCTAATATTGTTCACGATGCTACGTGGTGGTAAAGGAGACGAGATTGTTCAAGTGCGTCTGCTAAAAACTACTTACGCGGTACGATTAGGTTTGCATATAACAGGCAGTATGTTGAATTAGGCGTTCGGGGGTGAGCACACACGGGTTTGCGTGTGCCGGCATTTTCTTGGTATCATAGCGCTTAGGTTAAATAGCTCTCTCATCGTACGGCGTGCTTGCCACGCAGGTTACCACTAATGAACATATTATGATGATGAAACACATTGATATACATAATATGTATCTTGCAGACAATGTGATTTCGTGGCCTCACGTATTTCAATATTCATGGGATGAGTTGTTGAAGCTATATATCCCCCTGGTCCAGCCTACTCTTTTCCCCTTCAACCGACGGGACATGCATGACCTGGGACATCATTTTGGTAGGGAAAAGCGATTTGAAAAATATGACTTTACCTCCAGCCTACCATTATAGAAGGTAAATTTAGAACCGACTTCTCCCCCAGATGAGATAACGATGTTGCATTTGTGATTCTGAGAACAGCCTACTCTTATTATTAGGAGCCACCACTAGCGTATACCTTACCCTACTAACTAGCTAATAGGGGAACCCTTCCTTTTCTCTTCCTTTATCTTTTAAATATATTATATAACGATCGTTACGTTTCGCTTTAATTAAGAATATAAGCTATTTTCACCCTTTATTTTAATTTAAACTTTATAATATATTATATAATAATATTTTAAAGTTATAACGTGGTTTACTATATATTTGAATATATTATATAATCGAATACTTTCCCCCTTAACCTATTTAATTAAACTTTAATATATAATATCTCTATAACTATAATACTAATTTAATCGAAAGAAGATTATATTATTTTAATAATTTAAATAACGCGAGGAGGTTCGAATCGAATTAATTAATACATTATTACGAAAGTATATAATATCTTTTAAACTATATTAAACGACCGACTCCGTAATACCGAACCTCGATATAAAATCCGATAATAATAATATAAATTAAATATAATAAAAAAGGAGGTATTTTATAATTATATAATTAATTTAAATATTAAAGGGATACCTTTTAATATTAATATTATAAGAGATATAATTAATCTTTTTATAATATTACGTAATAGCGAACGTATTAATAAGTATTAGGTTAGGCGCTTTATTAATTATAAACCGGACTTTAAAACCCGAATAAACCATTAATATAATTATTAAAAGGCTTTTTAAAAGGTTTTAAACATTATTTCCGGTTAATTTATATTAATCGCGAATATTAAAATTAAATATAATATCTTAAATAAAAATATATAAGATTTTAATAAAACCGGCTTTATAATGGATATAATTAAATTAATATTTATAATAATATATATCGATCAATATAAGAAAATAAAATCGATTTAATTTAATAATTAGGAATAATTAATAGTTATTAAATATATTAATTTATAAAACTAATATATTCCGCTATTCCTAATTATTTAAAGTTAATATTATTTTATAAATTAATCTCGCGAATATAATTTATTAGGTAATTAAATAATCAAACCGACTTTTAATAACTAGACTAATAACGAGACGCGCTTAAACTAGATTTAATACTTTAATAAATATATAAAGGAATAGAAAAAGGGCTCCTATCACTTCTTAATTTTAAATAATTATAAAAACTATATTTTAATTAAATTTATAGAATATTATAAAAATAACGGTATTATTATACTTAATATACCTCCTTATTTATTATACCTACTTTAACCTTTAAATATAGTACTTTATTTAATATTAAAGTATATATATTTAAAATAAATCGAGCTATTTATTAAAATATCGATAAATTATATTATAAAATTTAAATTCTTTATCGCTTTTAAAGCCGCGTATTTTATTATTTTTACGGAAAATAATATTAAATTTAGATTTAATATATTTAATTTAATCCCTTATTATTTAAATAAGGTACTTAATAAATTAAATATATATCTTTAAATACTTATACTTAACCCGTCGCGTCCGGGGACGGCTAATATTTATAACCTTTTTATAACCTTTAAACGCCGTCTAATCCTTAATAAATAATTAAATATTCTATTTTTATTAAAAGTAAAGTCTTTATTTATTAAAGAAACTCCTTAATACCTATTTTAAATATTATAAATTAAATAATAAAAGGTATAAATAAAATAATTTATAAAATAACCTTTATATATAACTAAATATATATATTAAAAAAAGTTAATTTAATGTTTTTTAAATATTAAAAAGTTAAAAAAGTATATATATAATTTAAAAAGGCCTTTATTATATAAGAATCTTAAAAATTATAAAATAAAAAAATAAAAAGAAAGTATTTAATAATTAATAAAAATAAAATAAAGGGTTTATTAAAGCGGAAGGCGGCTAGTAAAAAGCGTTATAATATTTATAATAAGATAAGTTATAATACGTAAATATATAAAAAGGATATAAAATCGAATAATAAATCGGATAATAAATAAATTTAATAAATTTAAAATATTATAATTAAATTAATTTATATAAAGATAATAAGATATAGGAAAAATATCCGATTATATAATCTATCCGAGTATATAGTAAACTATATTAAATTATTTTAATTAATTTAAATTTAATTACGCTTTTAAAAGAAATTAATTTTATTAATAAATTAATAAAAGAACCGGGAGTATTAATATTTATTTAAAGTAAGTTATAGCTTTAATAAATTTATTTATAACCTTATATAATTATAAACCTTTATATTAATATAAAATTACCCTTTTATTAATAAATAAATTAACGATCGTTATTTATTATACTTTATACTTCCCTTTATTTATTTAATAACTTAAAGCTACTTTATTATAATTACTTTATAAAAATAAGAAATAAGTTCTCTAATAAGATATATAAAGAAAATTTATTAAAATAAAATAAGATTCTATCTTAATACTTTTATTCGAATTAAACGAATTAAATGTTTTAAATCTTACGAAGTCCGTTAAAATTAATATAAATACGGGGTAAGCCCTAATAAATAACCTAACCTAGCCTTAAATTATAAAAAATTAACCGGAATTATTAACTTTATTAAATATAAAATAAATATTATTATTTCCTAGCTACGAGTTATAATTAAATCGACTTTAGAAAAACCTATTTATAAGCTCTATATATATAAAAAATCGAATAAAAAATCTAGCCTTACTTTATAAATAATATAAAATCGAATATAAAAATAATTTAAACCTTCTTATTAATAAGGTTTCCTTAAAGTTATAAAAAGAAGCTGTTATAAAAAGACTTTATAATAATTAATAAGTCGCGCACTTTATAATAATTAATAGGTTATATAAATAAAGTAACTATTAATAATTATTTTATAACTCCGGGTCTTAACGTTATAATCCTTAAGTATACTTTAACGACCGTTATATATTTAAAGGTTAAAAATAAATAGGTTAAAGAAATTTAATAAAAAACTAAAAGATTTAACGTAATTTATAAACGAAATAATTATATAAACGAATTAATTACTTTTTAATACTTTTTTATAAAAAAATATAAATTAATTCTATTATAATATATTTAATATATTAAAATTAATTAAAATTTTTATTTTTAAATATATTTATATCGTTTTAATAAATATATATATTATACCCGGGCTCCCCGTAGATTTTATAACGCCGCGGGCGTGTTTTAAACCTTTTTATACGATTATTATTCCGGCGCGATTTATTTTATAATTATTTATTAATATCTTTTTAAAATTATAAATCTTCTTTAATTTATATATAAAGTAATCCTTTATTTTATAATTATTTCTTTTTTATATAGCGGCGTTAATTAAATATTTTATTTATTTCTTATAATATAATTACTTTATCCTTTAATAAAACGAGCCGGTATATTATTTATATTATACCTTTCGCGATTTAATTAAATTTAATAAAAATTAATATCGGAAAATTATTTTAATATTATATAATTTAATTTTTAATATATTTAATTTAGGATTAGGTTTTAATTATATTATTTAAAGTCTTTAATTCCTAAAGTATAAATAAATTAGAAAAAATCGCCGGCGGCGTTAATATATATAGCTTTATATTTAATTATAAAATAATAAATTCCGGATTATATAATATAAATCCTATCCCTTAAAAACTTCTTTAAATATTTAAAATAATAAAAGTTATTTAAAATGTTTTTAAGAACGTTAATAAGAAGTCCTCCTTTAAGATATAAATAATATATATTTATATAAAACCCTCGATTTCTTTTTTATATAACCTTTTTAATATATAAAAATAGTTAATATTAAAAGGTTAAAATTTATATAACGAATAAGAAAGTATATAAAATATAATAATTAAATTTTCTTTATAATAAAACTTAAAAGTTATTAAATAATAACTTTCGTAATTATTTAAAATTAATAAATAATAAATACCTTTTTTATAAAATTTTATATATTTATTAAAATATTAAATTTAATTTTTATTTCTTTTATTTATAATCTAGCCGTTTTTAATAATTATAATTATTTAATCTTTTAGTAATAAGTTATTTTTATATTAAAAAGAGAGGTACGTTTTTTGAATAAATATAATATATAAAGGGATAACGTAATTAAATAATTTAACGTTTTAAATAATTATAACCTATTCCCGGTTCCTTTATTATATTATTTTAAACCTTCTATATCGATTAAAGGTAATAATAATTATTTTAAACGAGATTTAATTTATAAAAAAGCCGGTTTTATTAAAGTTATAAATATCCTCTTTTTAAATTTTATATTTATAAATTATATTTTATATAAAGGTAAATTATATATAATATATATCGGGATCTTTATAAAGGATTTTTTAATAATCGATTTTTTAATTAAAACATATTTAAAAGTCTAATTATTATTATACGAAATTAAAGGCTTAATTAATACCGATACGTCCCATATTATATTAATAGAATAATCGATTCGTTATATTTTTAACGTTATTTATTTAAGGAAGAAATAATTATAAATTTAATTCGATTATATATTATATAATTATATTTTTTTCGGAATCCGTTAACTTCCGAGAATTAACGGATATTTCGCGTTTTATAGGAATATCGAGTTATCGGTTACGAAAGGTTATATAAGGGACTTTATACGTTTAAGTTATATATTAAAGATTTAATTTTAAATTATTTTTAAATGTTTAAAGCGTTAGAATTATTTACCCTTTTTCTTAAATATTAATTATAATAGGTAATAAAGGAATTAAATTATAAAAGTTATTTATACGAAATTTAGCGAAAATGGTTAATTCGTTTATATAGTTATTTCGCTTATAGGTTACGTTAATTAATAAATTAAAAATAAATTAAATTAAGAACCCCGCTATTTCTTTATTAATATTAAATATTATTATAAATAATATAAGGTTTAACCTACCGTCGTTTAAGCTTTAATAATTATATAATTAACCTTTAATCGTTTCTTTAAATATATTAATTATTTATTTAATAACTTTATTAATAGTATAATTTTAAATATAATCGAAAATTAAAATACGATTAAGTACGGACCTTATTATAAATTCTTTATTAAAATCTAGCTTATTAAAATAATTATTTAGAAAATAAATAAATTAATAAGCGTCGAAGGTTACGGAAAAAACAATATTTAAAATATAATAATTAAAGCTTTAATCTATATTATAATCGAGGTTTAAAGAAGGCTTTTAAAAAACCTAATTATATTAGAGGATAAACGTTAAATTATATATATAAAATATATTAAGAAATATTTTAACGAAATAAATAAATGTAATTTAAAAAGAGAGAAGAATTAAGTAAATATTATTTTTAATATTAAAATTTCTATTAAATATATTTAATTATTTATCGAAATTATTTTAATCCTTAACGAATCCCGTTATATTATTATACTCCGTAATTTAATTATAATTAGATTATAATAAATAATTTTAAATCTATTTTATATATATTTTTATATATATAACGTGGGTTATTACCTCGTGAATTATATTACTTCACGGACTACTTTTTTAATTCTATAGCTTAATTAAACTTTAATATATAATAATTCTATAATTATAATATTTAATTAATTTAAAGAAGATCGAATCGTTTTAATAATTTAAACGATACGAAATCTAATAAATCCTTTAAACGAAAGAGTTATTACGAAAGTATATAACATCCTTTATACGATTTTATATTATTAAATTAATAGCCGAACCTTATAACGTAAAATTTAATAACGATAATATAAATTAAATTTTATTAAAGAGGAAGTATTATAAAAGTATATAATTAATTTAAATATTTAAGGAATACCTTTTAATATCGTTAATATAAAAGATATAATTAATCTTTTTATAAAAACGTGTAACGGCGAGCGCGTTAATAAATATTAAATTAAACGCTTTATTAACTATAATTCAAATTTTAAAATTAAAATAAATCGGAAATATAATTATTAAAAAGCTTTTTATAAGAATATAAAGGTTATTTCCGGCTAATTTACGTTAATAATAAATATAAAAGCTAAATATAATATCTTAAATAAAAATATATAGAATTTCGATACAATTGGTTTTATAATAAGTATTATTAGCTTAATATACGTTATAATATATACCGATTAATATAGGAAGGCGAAGACGGTTTAATTTAATAATCGGGAATAATTAATAATAATAAAATATATTAATTTATAAGGCTAATATATTCCGTCGTTTTTAATCGTTTAAAGCTAATATTACCTCGTGAATTAAGCATATAAATATAATTTATTAAGCGATTAAGTAATTAAACCGACTTTTAATGGCTGGACCGATAATAAGACGGGCTTAAATTAAATTAAATATTTCGATAAATATATTAAAATATAAGCGACGGGTTATTATTACCTTTTAATTATTAATAATTATAAAAGTTATATTTCGGTTAAATTTAAGGTATATTATAAGGATAATAATATTATTATATTTAATATATCTCCTTATTTATTTTATTTACTTTAATTATTAAATATTATACTTTATTTACCGTTAAAGCGTATATATTCGAAAGAAATCGAGCTATTTATAAAAGCTTTAATAAATTATATTATAAAGCTCGAGTTCTTTATTACTTTTAAGTTTATATATTTCGTTATTTTTATAAAATATAATATTAAATTTAGATTTAATATATTTAATTTAATATTTTATAATTTAAATAAAGTAATTAATAAATTAAATATATAAATTCGAATATTTATACCGGAGTTATTATATTTAAGGACCGTTAATATTTATAACCTTTTAACGCTTTTTAATTTTTAATAAATAATAAAATACTTTATTTTTATTAAAAATAGGATTTCTAATTATTAAGGAAACTCTCCGATATCGATTTTAAATATTATAAATAAGTTAATTAAATATATAAAGTTAATAATATATAAAGCTATAATTTTATATAAACGAGTACGGACTTTAAAAGCGGTTAATTTAATCCTTTTAAAATGCCGGAGGGTTAAAAAGTTATATATTTAATTTAAAAGAACCTTTATTATTAAAGAATCTTAATAATTATAGAATAAGAAAGTAAAAGGAAAGCGTCCTATAACCGACGAAGATAAAAATAATAATTTATTAAAACGGCGCGTAATAAATAATAAGCGTTACGGTATTTATAACGAAATAAATTATAATACGCGAACTTATAAAAAGGATATAAAATCGAGTAATAAATCGGATAATAAATAATTTAAATTAATTTAAAACATTATAATTAAATTAATTTATATAAAAATATTGAAAAATAGAAAGAGTAGTTTATAAGGTAATATAGTCCGTAAGGTAATAAACCATATTACCTTAATAATATATATTTTAATATTAATTCGATTATATTAATTAAATTATTATTTACCGGTTTAAAAGCTTTTTTATTTATAATAAATAAGTTTTATTTAATATTTATAAATATAATAACGTTTAAAATAAATAAATATTTTATTAAAGATTATAATAGAAAGAAATTATTTAAGAGATTTACGATTCTATATAAAAAGGTTAAATAAAAGGAATTAAAGGACGTTAATTTCGAGTTTATATAAGAATTAATAATAAAGAATAATAATATTTAAGAATAAGAGGATATAAGGAATATATAGGGTAATAATATTGATTAAAGGATTATAAATTATAAAATATTAAGAATAGTTTATATAAAAGAATAATAATTATAAAATATTATAAAATATAGAATTAAATAAACTTTTAATTAATATTACGGACGATATTATCTCTTTTAAATAAAGGGATATTAAAAGTTATTATTAATATATACCTTACTTTATTAATTAATTAATAAGGGAACACTTCTTTCTTTCCTCCTTTATCTTTTAAATATATTATATAATAATCGTTATACTTCGTTTTAATTAGGAATATAATCTATTTTCGCCCTTTATTCTAGTTTAAGCCCTGTAATACGTTATATTTGTTAAAGTTTAAACGGGCCCAACCACTCGCTCCGCGGCCACAAGCGAATCCATTCTACAGGTCATGTACGTGCTGGTTGCCTGATGCACTTTTTCTTCTCTTTCGATGCTCGGGATGTGAATTATCTCCGGAACGCCGCAGCTCTGCAAATTATATATGTGGGAGATGTCGGAGGGAATGGCTGAGGCGCGATCGTCAAGACGCTTTTGGTACCTCGCCGCTTCCCTCCTAAACACTACTAAGTGGCTTTCTTTCAGAGAGAGTAGACAGTTCCTAGAATTACAATATAGGGATGCTCCCTTATGTGTCACAAAGCACAGTCACAAGCTTCTGGGTTGGTTATCTTGTGATATAGTATGGGATGACTCCCTGCCTAAAGAATATATATATGCCGTCCACTCATTCTTGCATTAGGTATGTTCCTGGCTTACAGATAGTCGACGAGTCCAAGAGGGCTCACTTCATTGTGCGGATGACTATATAACAATGTAACGAGACGAGTTTTTGTCCCTCTCCCTCCTTCTCTTCTCGCGGACATATTTCACTTACAACCCAAAAGCACATTAATAGTATTAATCATAGTCAACCTGAATTGGGATACTAAATAAAAGGTAAGGCAGAAGCGATAGTAAAAATGAAGGTGCACCCACTAGGGGACGAAAAAGTGACCGCAGAGGGAGTTGAACCCTCTTGCCTTTAAGTATAATATGAATAATAATACTACCGCTAGGCTACACCGGCCCAGTCAAGGTAGTATCCTGTCAAATCGATTTATGAGCCCTGGTTGAGAGGCTGGTTGACTCCGAGCGGGTAGAAAGGAGAATTGGGTGGTCGAGCCGCCCACAAGGTTTGGGAAGGACGTGGTCTGTTAGAACGAAGTATCATCGTCTTCTCAAACCAGAGCACCTACTATCGTCTTTGATTACTGGCTGCAGCATGGGTATGGGAAAAGGTCTCCTGGAGCTGTACCTCATCAAGCATAACAATACCTACATTATTGCAGGCTTCCGGGGCTCGAGACATAAAGCTCCGCAAGAGTTGCCTAAACTGCGTGCCACGGAGTGCACGACGCTCATCGTGATCAAGTTTTACCCAGCTATGAAGCCTTGGACCAGAAAACGAGTTAGGTATCCTGGTAGTAGGAACGAAGCTCTTTGGACCTTGACCGGTAAATATTTCGTTCCTACGGCAGAGAACAGGACCATCCAGGCTTTCCAGGCTCGTATGGTAAAGGCCGTCTCGAGGCTGGCCAGCGCACGGGCCACACGCTTTAAGCAACGGGCGTCGGCCACCAGCGCTCCTATACCAAGACGCCCGCACTTCGACCCCCCAATATCTCACGATCCCGGGAGATAACCTATCTTAAAATTTCGGCTACCCCCCTATTTCCGATATTTCTCTCTCGATATAAACCGTTAAACAGCAGTTAAAAAGGCTCCTTTAAGGGGAAAAGGGGCTTCGAAAAGTGAAGTGGGGAACGCCGTAACTCTATTTATATATAACGCTATAGAACTAACTAATTATAATTTTTATATAACTTTTAACACCGTTAGTTTAACATTAAAACCCCCTAGGAGCGATAGTAATTAGGAACTTCGTTCCAATCAAATCAGACCAATCACCAACCTTTGAGCAACGGGCGGAAGATGCACCTTGAATCGGCCATCCAGACATCGTCTTCGCCAACGCCGGCATTGCAGGCCTCTGTGCCACCGTTGCCGAAGTCACGGCCGAGAAGATGCAAAATCATCACGCGGATCACAGCGAGCCAATTTCCCGTATGTGGAAAGAACTTAATCTCAATCGGCCCAATAGAAGTTATGAGGGTTGTAGGGATGATTTGAACCTGTGCTTTATTTTCATCATTGATCTGCCAGATTGTGACGAATAGGACATCTTTCTATCTAGGTGAACTAAGTGTCAACACAACTCGACGAAGAATCTTCTTCAGCAGCACTATATTGGACCGCTGCGAAAGGGCGAGCAACAGCTTCAGTGATTAAATCAGTGCCGTGCTGGATTGTCACCGTGATGCCAGCCTTGGAGTTACGGTATATGGCCATACGAAGTGGTGTACACTCTGTGTCGTCCTAGGTATTGACGTAAGGCCCGTAAGTCTCCTTGATATAGGCTGCAATGTGGGGTGGTCGGAGCCAGACTTCCTCGGGCGCGGCCATCTCGGGCTGAGTCCGCAGCTGATCGCAGAGTCACGGCGTGGGCAAGATGATATAGACCAACCCGCTGGGTATAGCGTCTTGAATCAACTGGGCTGGGAACTAGTTGTAGCCTGATGGAGACGACAACTTACTGGTGCTGGTATTCTAGACACTGCTATGTGGGCTGACACTGTCACTGGCCTGACAGAAAAGGTGGCTCCTATTGATGGCAAATGGTATTGTGGTGCTTCAGTTAAAGTTACAATCACCCAGAGTCTAGAAGCTGGCAGAAGTCTCTCCATTCTCTGCTGCGCCGTGACCACCAAGACTGGGACTCAGTATGTCTTGGCTGGACTTGGCGCTGATAGAGGTGGCCTCTACCTCCAAAAGCCATCGTGGTAGAGAATGCGATGGGGAATCCCGTCTGGGTAGCGGGTCTGGACGCTTGCCTTGGACCGGTCTGCCACTCCGCATTCAAGTTCATGTCGGGTAAAAGACGGCAAGCTTACCAGTCGGCGGATGGCACTTCGAGCCGAGGCGGAGACAGGGTAGATCTCGGGCGGTTTGGCCTCCAAAGGAAGGGAGCCCCTGGCACCCTTTACTATTATTGGTTTGCAAGGGGGGCCGTGATGAACATAACGAGGCATGATCTGGTCGTAGAGTAAGGATCTTCCATCGGCTTCCTTTGCCAGCGACTGTCAGCCAACTTTGGCCTCTAGAACTGCGAGATCTGCTCTCATCTTGAATGTCATAATAACTTGTGTGGTGGCTCTTTCGCGGTGGTTGACTACATAGTCAAGTAGTGGGCAGTTTTCTCTCCGGTCATAGTCTGTACCAGCCTGGGCTTTGTATTTATCGGTGATATCTCACGATCATCCGTCTGGAGCGAAGCCTCTTCTGTCCGATGTGTATAAGCTATCAAGCAGCCCACTCCAGTGACGAATTTTTGACGGATTCTAGATGTGGCCTGCAAATATAACGCCCATCCACTTTCTGGTCAATGGCGTTATGGTGGCGCCAATTTCCATACTTCCCGCCGTGGTGAAGGTGCAGCATATTAGGGTCGTAGTGGCCGATTGTGCCCACAGACGACACGTCGTTTCGGCCCCCAAGCACGAACAAATCAGGCAGTCCGCCATGGAGTGGGGGGTTTTTGGTTCTGGACTGCAGCTGTCAGAATACGGGAACATATGAACCCACTCTGACTAAGGCAGGGACGGCTCGACAACCGCGGGACCTTCCCTGTTCGATGCTAAATCCCACGCTGGCGACGTTGTATCAGTGACACTGTATACCTATATATTAGGTAGGAAGACTTGGACCACTTTGCGATAATATTAAACAGCTGCTTGTAAATGCGCCGACTCTGCGGCAATGACAGAGTGCATGAAGCGAGCAAGGGCAGAATAATAAACATCATGTGATCGCTTTCGCTTGATGCCGTCCACCCTCCACAAGCGTATGTACATGATCTACTTTCCCCCAGGTATGGTGATGTGTGTTCCAAATTTATGCTTCACCCCTGTCCCTGCTTTCGGCGGGTTTGTTGGTGTGTGGTGGATATCACCAGTGTGTGGTATTTTTGGTATCCCTGCTAGACTGGGTAGTAGTACGTAATTAACAGCCAATACTAGCCGGTAAAATGAACGACAGGCTCATCAGAGCCTCCAGAGTTGCTTGCATTCCGACAGTCTGTCTCCCTATTATTGATCCTGCCAATCAAAATGTGACTGAAACTCCTCGCATTTTAAACCAAACGCTTTGCTGCAAGATGGGTGTAGATAAAGAGGGAGAAAAAACGGGTGACAGATCACAAACGACTACGAACAGCCCGCCGGCCCGTTTGCTCCCTCTTCTTCCCATCCCTCCCTAGATAGACCTCAGACCCCCTTGGATACCAGGGTGGCGTTTGGAACGGCACTTGTGGTGGTTAGTTGAGCTATTGCCCCAGGTTGTTTGTCGGGGCCGCCTTTGTACCGTACGGTCCATTCGTTGCCAGTCGCCCCTCCGACGGCGATTTCCATCAGGGTGTAGTAGAGCATGCCATGCTCAGCCCGTGGTACGGAAATTTCCCTCGACAGTTGCCACGGCGCCGCTCGCGCAGTGTCATCTGATTCTCTCCCTGCTGCCTGTCCTGTTGTGTAAGCAAAATGACCAGGGGAAAAATGTATTAACGGAGGGAGACGCCATACAAGGCATTTGGCACATGTACTACCGTTCACGAAGACCCATTCTTTGCAATCAAATGTATAGAAGTACCTGCATTGATACTTGTATAATCCTCCTCCTCCTGGCTTGCTCATGATCGTGGTCTGGGGGGCTTCGAGCGGATGAGGTTGATACAGTGCTGTCTGTACTGATGTCAAGGTGGCAGCAAGAGAAAGAGAAACAGAGAGGGGAAGGATATGTGTTAGGTTCTGTCCACTGTCAATAGTAACAAGTAGGATGTCCAGGTTTTAAGAGCTGCTCAGCACCGTGTGAAAGGACTGGAGTAGATGTTGGGTCCCGCCGAGAGCCAGAAAGGTGGAGTGAGAGGACAACCCGATCGTCTCAGGGGTGTCGGCCGGGGCGGATCACGCAGTCTTATATAAGTTCCGTGTCTATAGTCTATAGAGTCGAGAGTGGCCCAGGAGAGAGAACCGGTGAGAATTCATTATTCCGATATCACACTTTACAACTCTGTACATGCATACTATGCATACCACCTATCTGGAGATTTACCCGGCGTCGACAAGTAACGTCCGTTCCGCCTGGCTACCTTTTCCACGGTGAAGCAGCAAAGGGCAGCCAACAACCAGCAGTTCACTTAGTGTCATCAGGAGTAGATGTCAGATCATGAGCCAATGAGTGTGAGAATGCAGGAGCTGCCACGCGTGTTATTGCAAAATGTTAGAATGCTGTAAGATATGCGCATAAGGTGGGCTGATCATGTAAGTTACAAGCCTGACGTACATGGAGAGTGGACATTTCAAACCTCTGAGTGAGGTGTCACGGCATCCTGCGCAAACGAAATGAAGCGAACGAACCATGGCTATCTCATATGGCGGCAGTGTTCCTATTGGGACAGCCAATTTTGACGAGGGGGAGTGCGAGAGCCAAAAAGTGCAACAAACATGCTCGGTTTCTCCCTGCATCATCGTGCAGTGCATTCATGCAACAAGGAGGCTAATCATGATAGTCGGTAGGGTCCCAATGTTTTCTGGGGGAAGTTGGCCTTCGCAGGGGACGTTGAGTGCCCGCCCGTAAAAGCCACCAAGTACAACCAAATTCTCCGACTGACAAGGGGGCCAACCACGAAAGGACCCTGGCTACACCTGCAGCTTCTCTACCACACACTTGTAACTGCCATATCAGCTCACGCTCTTGAATACCTCAATACCCAAACGAGATTTTGCACGTAAATCCACTCTCCTCTTCCATCCCTCCCACCCCCTTGCTACTGATCACTGCATGCACCATCTCTTGCGTTTCTTGCCATCATCAGTCTTCCGAGTACTGTTCCGAGCTCTTCCAATGCCTTGCACCCGGACCTTCCTCTTTTACTCGGTGTAGCTCATATCTCCAATCCGACTGTTTGCATCTTTCCGACACCCTGTTCGTCTCTAGCTCTAAGCGCACTAAAGGAGACGATGGGCGTCGGTCTGCACACATCATCTGGCATACTTACATGAAGGGTGCGTCCAGGAGCTCAGGGTGCATGTTTGCCGGTTCAGCTCGTCTTCGTTCTGAATTAAGAACGCCTTTACATTTCCTCTGTGTGACCACGTATTGGCCCCGACAGGCCCTACACTTCTTACCACCGAAAGTCGAGTAGGTGTCCGCACAGGCATCGAGCACAGCAATCAAATGAGACCCTGGCACTGACATTCGGACTGGCTCTTACCGGCCTCGCTTATTTCGGAGCTCGGCAAGAAACACGTTACCCTAGGCACCATTTGGGGAAAGCGAATGATTATTGTGATGCCCGGTACCAGTGACATGGATCTCCAATAAGCTCGGGATATGCAAGTCGCCCAAGGCGGCACTCCCTGAGACCCAGGCCCTCCAACTCCATGGCTGCATGGTGAGGCCGCACAAAGGACAGGAAAACACCCCGAAGACTGTCCGTTCCCTCCGCCCCGCCCTCCTGGACCAGGAATGTTTTTCCGTGAGGAGACACAGCGGGAAGTCTACTTCCTATCAAATGGCTGCAACCTTTGCAGTGTTACGAGACCTGCTTAACGCTATGGAATTCCCGCTCTTCGCCCAACCCTTCCTGTCCCTATCCCATAGATTGTCGACAACAAATGCTCAGCTTGGGTGGTATGCCTCGTTATGTCCCCAAATCATATGAAAGAAAAATTGCTTGGGTGGCGGAAAAATATTGATGAGATTCCCCTTATTTTGTCAGATGTCTAGGGAAATCCGCATCAAGTCATTGGGGGTTGGACCTTGCAAAACTCCCGCCTTTATATAAGATGGGTTGATCCTATTCCATGTACACTAGACGCTCTGATCTACAATCACTGCTGCTACGAGATAATCTGCTTCGCTGCGAAAATAATCAAAGACGTGCGAGATGTCTCACCGGTGATTGAATTATCGTAAACAAGACCTCACATACAGCTGCTGCATCACCTTGGACCCCGGTCAACTGTAAACCATCTCCCGTGTTCAGTCCTACTTGACCAACACCTGATCACGCCGACCGCTTAGGGAGTCGGGCTATTTACCTATTCCATCGATTAGCGTTCGAAACAGATTGGTCCATTCCGGGTCTGAATATACCGACGCTTGATGATTGGCAACTCATGCTAGGGCGCGACAACGGATAGCAGGGGTGATCCCTCCCCTACATACCGGCCGCTTGCATAAGTGTTTTCGCTCCATGTCTTCAGTATCCGATGTCATACGGATAGGCTTACGCTTCGTTGCATGTTGTGCCGCCTGGGTGAATGGAGCCCCGTAATCCGAACGGCACGATCGACACGTCACGGCTAGTATCAGGAGAATCCTAGTTGGTGGCTTTTTTTTTAGCATGTACAAACACCATATGGCATGTCTATCCAGGCCGCCTCGATACAGTCCTAATTGAGAAATGCTTGACGAGTCTTTAACACAACCCACGCCAGCTCATATGTGATTTGTAGCACCGCACAAAACCTGGCTCGCTTCTGAATGGATACAGTTGTGAGGTCGTCAAGGGGTATCGTGGGTGCACGCTCAAAGGCCTAGCCATCAAGCCGCATTCAAGGCCAACGAATGGCTCTCTTTCCCTAAGGGTGCATGATTATGTTGTAATAGTCGCCTTGAGGTAGCGGTCCGGCTTGTATTCCCTACTTATCAGACCCCTAGCATGTTTTATGCAGCAGCCTGGCAATATACCAAACGGCGGAAGCACGGTTCCTGTTTCGAGAGAATACGAAGAATGCCAAAATATCGAAACTGGCGCAGATGATAACGCGAATAAGCCAGCATTAAGTTTTCCCATTTGTGCAGCCAATAGGACGGCTCCTCATGCTCGGCAATATATAGGGGGATCGCCAACCATGAAAACTCCGCCTCGCCTCGATAAACGAGCAACGACAGCAACATCCAATCAAGCATCGTCGCCAAATTGAAGCGAATATCAGTACAAGTGAGAAACCGATGTGTATATGCACATATTCCATGCATGCATTGCATGTCTTCCTCGGTTCCGTTATGCCAGAATTGTGTGGGTAGCAGAGTAGAAGCGTCTAGACAAGAAGAGCTTACAGAAAGGACCCCGACCTAATATCGCCCCTAGGCAGTAGTGCCACATCAGGGCTACCACGTCCTCATGCGGCAACGAAATGGCCATGGATGAGAACGCCGGTATGACCCTATTCGCCTGTCCCTTAGACCAACACCGCATGACGTACATGCCAATGAAGCAAGCATCCTGCTGCTGTGTGACCCTACCACACGTCCTAGTGGCAGCCACCCCCATACGTCCGCCGAAGTTCGTTTTGTCACTTCCTGCGTACATGCTTCCGGTGGATTTCCCACTGCATCCTCTTCTTGAGCCGCTGACTTCGTGATGCCATCTGCCATAGCCGACCTGCGCACAGCCCGTTCGGAGGGCAATCCCATTGAGCAACCGGTTGGTTCTCCTATTGGGGGACTTCAAAATACTTGTACCACATGTTCAAGGCTTCCTGCTAGTAGTAAATTGCATCATATGAGCCGAACTTTGCTTCACTTTTTCTATTTTGGTCACTGGATAAAACTGCCGTCGTATCACGCAGCCCTCTCCTCAATCCTACATCAATGTGTTCTCTGAACATCACCCTACGACGACGATCCCTAACCCAGCCATGCGCGTCTCGTGCATAGGTAGTGAGAATCTCATGGTTGCCTACTGATCTTGGGCCGTTGCCACTGGATAAAATCTTGGCCGGTTCGCTTGCGGTAGACTGTATGATCTAGGCGGACATGAACATCGAGTTCCGAATCACGAAGTTGGAGCACACCAGGAATCATCTCAGAGACCCGGGAACTAAAAACACCCGACGAAGTGTTGGAACACGGAATTCAGGGATAAAAATATTATGCTTGGTAGTTTTCACCGTATTTAGATCAGCTGGTTCTGGAGTAACCAGTTGTCGACCTGATGGCTGATAGTTGGATATGTAGCTGATGGAGAGACGGCAAAGCTGACGACGGATTGATAGACCCGATGTAATAATGGAACGTTGACGGTTTGATTGAACAACCAGTGATACAATACTACAAACAGTTCGTACATCTATCTAATACTACAGCAATACAACGAGCCCATAATGGCTCTCCGCTAAACAAACGACTTTAATACAAGCATACAACGGGAACTACCTCTAGCCCTTGAACTCGGTCAGCCCCTCGTCCTCCTCCAACAGCGCGGGGAAGGAGAAGGGGGTGAACATGTGACCGGCGAACTCGGCATATTTGGACTGGGCCTCGACCCATTGGAGACGAAGCGAGTGCAACATGGCCGAGCAACCCTCCATGGCGATCAGAACGGCGCAGGTCAGGAAGAACCAGCCGCCAAAGCCAACAACGATGGCAATGACACCGATGACACCGGACATGGAAAGAGTTGGGCCGAGGGTCATGGTCCAGAGCACACTACTGAGCTGCTGATGAGCCAGGGAGAGAGCCCAGAGACGGAGATAAGAAGCCGTGTGCGAAACGCAGTTCAGGCAGAATTCTGTTATTAAATGTTAGTGGTGGATCTTTCCTGTGCCTCAAGAGGTAGGGTAGGGGGAGGGTAACTTACCGATAGTGTGGATAACTTGGTGAATCATAACCTCACTGAATTCGAACTCTCCGTGGCCTTCCTCGTCATCGCCGTGGTCCTGGGCGATCATAGCAACACCTTCACCATCCTCGCTATCCATGCTAAGGCGGCCGTTTCCAGTGACATGGCCATCACCGTCCTCATCGTCCAGAGCCGACACCCTCGATTGTTCGCCGATACCGCGATAGCCCTTGGCGCGCGCACGATTGTGTTCATATCGGAGATAGAATGGCTTCAGGAAGAGAAGAATGGGGACCTGGAGGAATGCCAATCCAAGCAAGAACTTCTGGACACCGGCCTGAACCGGCTGGGAGTAAAGCGGGATGTCAATGAATCCCGGGTTCAAGAACATGTAGATGAGCATGTTCAGTAGGCCCGGAGGCTGCTGGCCAGCGGCATACCAGTCAACGGACCACTTGTAGATGATACATCCGACGAGGTAGCCAAAGATGGCCTGGAAAAAGATCATACCGGGCACGAAGTTGCCCCAAATGTCGATGGGCTTCTTGAAATGGCGTGCGTTGAACAGCGAGAGAATGAGAGAGTAGGTCATGTGCGCCCATCCGAGGATGATACTCATCTTCATCTTGTAACTGTTGCTGAAGAGAAGGTCGTTCTCGGCCCCGTGCCATCTCCAATCGAGACCAAACGGGTAACGGTAATCGCTCCTGAGCTCGGCGGTCAAGACCTTTCCTTGCTCCCAGCCTTCTGGCACCTTCCACTTCCAAGCACTGTCGAAGAAGGTGAAGCTCTGGGAGAAGACATCGTTGTAGATAAGACCGGTGTAGAGAGAGAAGACCGCCATGACAAGGGCGATGTATCGACCATAGTAAATCATGGCGAAGAGTTCGAATGTGACCTTCTTGAGAGGGCGCTCCCAGTAGATCATGGCCAAGGATGCAGCCAACATAATTACAGCATGTCCAAAGTCACCAAACATGACGGCGAAAAGGAATGGAAATGTAACGATAGCCGGCAGGGCAGGGTTGACCTCTTGGTACGAAGCCGTGCCGTAGGCGTTGATGATGGTCTGGAAGGCCTCAGTAAACTTGTTGGTCTTGAGATACGTCGGGGGCGTCTTGTTGGTTCGGATCTCGTTGATAATAGACGGGACAGAGAGGCCAGCACGGTTGGTGACGTCCTGGAGGGTGGACCTGATCAGAGGTAGATCGTTGCTGGGACACCATCCTTCAGCAATCAACGTACGCCGCTGGCGGTCGAAGGAGAACAAGTTGAGCGTCTGGTACGCAGCCTTCTCCTTGGTCACAAGAATCATCCATGCAGACAGAGACTGCGCGATCTGAGTCAGCTCAGCCTCCAGAGTCTGCTGGGTGTTCTTCAACACGTTCTGCACATCGTTCAGGCGCGCGTTGACCTCGTGGATCTGGTCGCGACGCAGGTCGCTGTTCTCGTCGACGTTGTAGATCTCAGCTCCCATCGACTCGGAAATCTTGCGAATCTTGGCCAGAATCTCTTTGCCGTGGGCAAAGATGACGAACACGTTCTTGTTGATAGCCTCGTTCGTAGTAGGATCGACAAGGGGCTCCGGGATCTCTGACTGGTTCATGTAGAGATTACCACGCAGCGTTCGCCAAAGAATGCGCTCAAACGCGGCGATGCGGTCGCGCGAAATGACACCGGCGACAAAGCCGATGTTCATACCAGAGAAGGAGCGCTCGACATCGGGGGCCGAGTTGTGCTGCTCAACGTCCTGCAGAAGAGGAGCATCGTCGTCCTCGGTCGATGCCCGGATCTCCTCGACGTTACCATGCGCTCGATCGAAGAAGCCTCCAGCCTCGCGCAGGACCCAGCGCCATTCGGTCAACTCGACCTCGCGCTTCTTCAGGGTTTCGTAGCTTTCGTTCAGCTGATGGACACGCGACTCGAGGCTTTGGCTGCGTTCAGCCAACTCGTCGATTTCGTTGGTGGTGGGCGCAGCAAGGGTCTCGACGTCTAAGTCGAGCTTGCGGACGGGGATGGCGGATTTGTCCATCTGGTGATGGAAGTAGCCTAGTGTTTGTTTTGATCAGCTTAATGTCTCGTCAGTTATCATGGCCATCAAATACTTACGCAGCTGACGTTCGACATTGTCGAGGCGACGAATTTCTTGTGTGTAGGTGCGTTGGAAGGCAGTAACCTCGCCGTTGAGCTGTGATGCAAGTTAGTCGCGATGCAGGCAGTTGAAGCTGGATGGTGATGACGACGTACATCTCGAAATTGGACCAGCCCAAGCTCTCCCAAGGCGTTTACTACCTCTCTGCCGATTTCATTGGATATGTACAGCTGTACCATGCTCATGTCCGCCGAGCGGAACATGGACGACTGTGATGGCGCCATGGTTGGTAGCTCTGAGCTGTACGCGCGGTTTAACGAGATGGATGTTGAAGTCTATCAACTACCTAGGTAAACCAAGGTAAAGGTAAAGCTCGGGACGACCAATGCAAGTACCTGATTACGTCGGCCTTTCCCCGGAAGTGGCTGGGGCCAGTCAGGAAATTGTGGCTCCTAACTGTGGCGCACCAATCATCGGAGTCCTCCCTACCTCCTCCACTTCAGACTACTGCAACATAACAATGGCAGCCTGTAATAAGACGTCAGGCCAATCAGGTGTAATTCGCATTCACTAGCTAGAGCTAGGGAAACTGCATTTACATAGGCTCCTTATAGTTATTCTATATATGCAAGTCGATGGGCCTGCTTGCGCCTGAAGCTGTAAATGCAATACAAGTTGTGACACCCATGCTACTCCTGCTTCTCCCCCTAAAGCACATAGACTCAGATAATGACATTATTTCCCGTAGCCTGATGTTGGGTCTCTCCTAATGATAGATCGTGATAGGCGTGCTTTCTCCCGGCGACTTTGCATCATCGCGCCTCACTCCAGCATCCATTGCTTTGTCCCGTTCCCTTGCCAACAGCTCTTCCAACTCCACCCCGAATTCATGCGTGCTCTTCCGCAAGGCCGGTTCCGCCTTGGTCCGACCGCTCCAGGTTCCGTACTTCGGCTGGCTAGGGGTTCGGTGCTCGACGTTGGACTTCGATCTCTTCACGTTAACGGAGTCATCGCTCTTGGAGGATCCTCCATCGTCGAGCATATGCTTTGGCACACAATCCTCGTATGACAGGTGGGATTTTGGCGTTTCGAAATGAGTAGTCACCTCCGAGATCACGCGAGGGGTTGCGAGATTCTTTCCTGCTGGTGTGGCCATTTTCGGTAGTGGCAGTGCCATGGGATGAAGCTCGTTCGTTTCGGGGCTTCCAGCTCGATCACCGTGCTGGAACCTGTGGACTTCATCCGCGAGACGCTGGCCAAGAGGTATCCGTGGACAGCGATTCGGGCTTGGCTTGGGCATCGGGTGAGCCTTAGAGGGGTGTTTAATGTGGTCAATCTGCCGCTCCAGCGCCTCGAGCTCTTTGTACCCGCCAGCCATTGGCAGTAGCTCCAACTCCGGATACTCCAGATAACCATCTGCCCTGCGGCGCCGAGCGTCGACAGCCAAGCTCGGGTTAGATCCGAGGTTCCCGTCGCTACTAGGCATAATCCTCGCTATGCTTTTTCGAATCGCTTTGCTGACCTTGCCTGACAGTGATTCAGATCGTTCTTTGGGTTCTGTCGATGCAACCTGGTCTTGGTCCTTATTCGATACCCACTTGGTCTCTTCTGTGGAGCCCTAAGCCACAGCGAAGTCTTTGGGCCGTATGCTGTCATGTTGCTGTGCCGGACCATTCCGTGCCGCACGTGTATGCGAAGGCCATCTTGCCCAGGCTTTAGGGGGCGTTGATGTTCTCAGGGGCAGGTGTATCTCGGAAGAGGAACTCACCCGTGTAACTCTCACCAGGGGGTTCTGAGGCTTATCCACTGGTGTAAATTGAGGTCTCCCCTCTTGAAACAGGTCCATCTTGGAAGAGGCATGGAACTTTTCCTTATCGCGGCGAAGCACCTCTCGCCTGTCGGCTTCAAGTCTTACTGCTCGCTGCCAAATATTTGTAGCACTTTGGGGAATTCCAAACGTCCGTTGACCAGGTGGGTGTTTGATGGTATTTCGGTGCACCAATGAGGCATTTGGTCCAGCGGCGGCAGTTTGGCTGGCCTCAAGCGCGGCTGCCACACAGTTCCGGTGAGTGTCTTGGTGCGGATGAACCGGCTTTTCGCTTTTCTTCCGGATCGACTTTGACATCTTGGGAAGATGGAGTTTAGAGAGTATTGCCGGTTTTGTCTTTTTAGGGATGTCAAATTCCTCTCGGAATTTGCTAACGGTGTGGCTGCCCTGGAAACGGCCTGTGTCCGCGCCGGCGAAGCGCTTTGCCACCGACAAAAGTTCAGCCTCCCTTTGCTTGAAGCTCTCCGTCTCAGATAACATGGAGGACACCGTCTCGTCGGTGGGACGGCGAAGATATCTATTATCGACCTCCATTACAGGGTGCAGCCTGGAAGCCTCAGCTAATGCTGTCTTGTAAGAGCTGGTGTCGGATCCGTCGTTACTAGTACTCCGGCCAGAACTGGGGGGCCCTGTATACAAGTTTTAGTATACGTAATGAAACATTCACAAAGAAACCAGACTTACTATCTGGCGTCGGGTGAGTGATGTAAATTCCTCGGTACGTCACGCCGCTTGGTGTCGTCGTGACAGACGGCGGAGGCGGTGACCTAGCGTTGCTTGATTGTGTTGTATAGTGGCTGGAAATCGACTTCCGGTGTTGTAGATACATACCGAGATCCTTCTCGGAGCTGTGATCAGGGGTCTCTCGAACTTGCCGTTTGTCGTTGGAAACTATACCCAAATTTGCCCCTGATGCTGCACCCTGCGCCACTAACTCAGAACTCGGTATTCGACGACTGGCCGGGGGCTCAGGGGCATTTGAGGTTTGAGGTAGCGATGGAAACTTCGCAGAAAGTTGATCGTGGTGCGTACTGGAAGATCCGATAGCTTCTTTGGTCTGTTCACTGGAATCAGTTATACCGGGGCTAGTGTCCGAGGAAGAACAACGGGACATATCCAGTTTCTGAATTTGGAGCCACATATCGAGAGGGGATTGCCGGCCTATGGTGGTTTGGGTTGAACTGCGCTTCCCCATATCAAATGTAGTAGCGGCTGTTTCAAATTCGGGGGAGGTTATGTCGCTTAAATCGTTCGGTTCTTGCTTATTCGCTACTTGTGTAATTAACTTCCCTGGCTCGGCATCGATATTGCTAGATGAGGCCGGCTTATGATCTCCAGGTTTCGGGGTGTCAGCCGATAGCAACTCGCATTCTGCCTCCTCGATTGGTTCCTCGACGGGGACATTTGATGTCGATTCTATTGACTGCTTTAGAGACCCGACAATGTTGCTGGCGCTGTATGACAGACGCCATGAACGAATGGAGTTTGAACTGTAGACACTTGGAAGGTAGACGGGCTGTAGTCGAGGCGACGATGGCATGTCTGGTAATGATTTGTATTCTCGTAGCGATCTGTTCTCGGTGGAAGAGTTGCGCTGATGTGAGCCTACGTCCGAGAGACTACGCCGTCGTCCCGGTAGGACTACCGCCTCCTCCGTACTCCGTGATAGCTTTTGGGGGCCGTGGAGCAATTTGCGGATGGACTTGACTCCTTCGGGATCAGTCACGCCGAACTCGATAGTATCGCGAGGGCCACCTCCAGGGAGCTCTCCGCCATGGTGGCCGAATGAGCCTCGATAGTCACGTGGGGTAGTTTTTTGCTCGGCCTCTTGCTCGTCCTTGAGCTCTTCCTCGATCCTCTTCTGTCGCAGGCGCCGCAGCTCAGCGCGCCGGGCAAGCTCGCTTTCGCTGCATGGGGTATGTCTTGAGCTGCTGCTGTGTTCCGAAAGCTGGGAGAGCCGTCTGATGAATTTGGCCTTTAGGACCTCCAGGGTGCTCGTGCTGGAGTGTCTGGCGCTCCCTAGCCCCCCCTTCGTTTCCATCATCAGAGTCCTCGACTTCGAGGCTGCTCAAGTCCACTGTAGACTGTTTCATGGGGGTCCGTATTCGCGAAGGTGCTTCCGGGTGTTTGGCGGCGGCGGCGGGTCCGACTCTTTTTGGGACGCTTGAATAGGGGCCGTTGGAGAATTTGACTGGAGCCGGTCGAGCTGGTAACTCTGCCTCCGGCGTCGAAGCTTGCGGGCTCGAGGGAGAAACGTTGCGAACACGGAAGCAACAGAGTAAAGGCATAGCCTCCCTCTGCTCGGCTCAAGCACAACGAAGTATGTCAAGGGTATAGGCTTTACAAGCTAGGCATGGATTTCCAAGAAGACTTGACACACTCGAGATGAAGCGGCGCTCAATGGGTTGTGGCAATGCATAAACCTTCCAGCTAACAGCCGGGTATGTTGATCGTTGCGTAGCCATTTTCGACTGATCTCCGTCGTACCTACGCAGTGCTCACCTATCGTCTCGGGGACAACGTGAGGAAAGTCCAACCCGACCGCGGTTTTCTTGGTATGTCCATACCAATTTGGAACGCAAATTCACCAGTGACAGCTTTGAAGGTGGTATGATCGCGTTTCTTATCTACTGCGTATTCGGTTAACCCAATGTCGGCGGTAAGCCGCATAAGCAGGCGGGAACTTAGACTTTTGATATCTTATCTCTATGTATACATCAAGCTGTCAGATCACATTGGCTTTCGTTTCAACCAACACAGTATGTTCCCATGCTACGCCGGCAAAACGGACCCTTCAACAGCAACATGCTCTCCAATTGTCTTCAATTGAGTTTGCATGGGTGTATCTCAACACGTGTCCAAGCATTTAATAAGAAGCAAGTTGGCGTTGGTTGTGGCAAATAACCTCAACGTCGAATAGCAGAGATACACGAAGAGCTTTCGGATGGGTCGGCTAGAGTGCATCTAGCCAATGGCCAATGGGTATATGGCACGAGGGTGACGCCTTCCAACCGCCTTGCAGTAGTAGTGCAAGTTTGTATTTCTTCCCCGTCGACGTTTCGTAAAATCCATCGTCTGTCCACAAAGCAAACACTCAGAAACAAGAAGAACAGTGTATATAGTCGAAGCATTTTACCAGGCTTGTAAAGGCTAGCAATGGGCCCTTACGCAAGTGATCGTCGTTGTTGGTGGAGGATGGCATCATCACGCAACTGCAATAGTGCCCGAAAACTCGGCGTCACTAAGGTGGCTGGAATCTGACAGGTAGAGGAGGTACACCTTCTGAATTTGCCATCCTTTCCAATGGTTCTGGGCACCTGCAGGCTCCAGCCATCCAGCCAAGAGTTCCAGACACCGGGTTCATCCGTTCGCAGGGCGGTGTATTGCTCAAGTATCTCTCAAGTCTACTGACTCCGATGCCGCAGAAACGACAGGGACTAGTGTAAGTAACGTCAGACGGCGTACTTTTTTTCTCTCATCGGCGACTTTCTATTGAAAAATTGAAGTGACGCTGCCGGAGTTTTTATTTGACTGAGGATGATACGCCAGACGACATGCTGAAGCAATTGACAATGGTTTGACACGAAACCTTCTAGAGATCAGTTTGAGGGCTTCACGGCATTGGATATAATGACCCAATTGGAATTGCACCGATCTCGTTCCTACAATCAGGGTCTTCAGGTGTGGTTAAGGTCTTGTGGGTGTGTCTAAGCTCAAAGTTCTAGGTGGTACATACTAATAAGCATACCTACCTTATGTAGTTTACGGAGGCGGGGTAATCATGCCCCACTTGAGCTTGCGCGCTGTGAGTTCACTCCCTACATAAGCTCAAGTCGCCGGACAACTTTTCTGACCTCCTTTCCTTTCTTCTCTTGTCCCATCACAACACCACCATATCTCTCCTACTGAAGAAGAGAATAACCACCTTCAAAATGGTTAAATCAGCAGTCCTCGGTTTCCCCCCGTATGGGCGAGTCGCGAGCTTGTGAGTATATACGACTTTCACCCGTCTCCCACGCATCTTATCCTACATGATAGCGATGTCTCCTTGAAGCAGTTCCGTCCGTTTATCCCATGGGGGAACGAATGGGTTGAACAGTATACGCAGTGGAATGACTGGTTACTACTGTTGCATCCCGCGTTTATCTTCCACCCTACTATGTTTATAACTAGTGCTAACTTCTTGAAAAGTGAAGAAGGCCACCGAAGCATACTGGGCCGGCAAGCTCTCACAGGCTGACCTACTCGCTGAGGCCAGCAGGCTCCGAAAGGAACACTGGAACATCCAGAAGAACGCTGGTGTCGACATCATTCCCAGCAATGACTTCGCATTGTACGACCATGTCCTGGCCCAGATCCAGGACTTTGGTGTAAGCCCACTCCCATACCCACCACCCCACAGCGCTTTGCTAATTCAAGTGTCCACAGGCCGTCCCTGAGCGATACACCACCTCCAACCTCGACCCCGTCGACCAGTACTTCGCCATGGGCCGTGGCCACCAGAAGGATGGCGTCGACGTCCCAAGTCTGGAGATGGTGAAGTGGTTCGACTCGAACTACCACTACGTCAAGCCCACACTCCAAGACAACCAGACCTTCAAGCTTACCTCGAACCCCAAGGCTGTTGCCGAGTTCAAGGAGGCCAAGGAGGCCGGCATCACCACCCGACCTGTTCTGGTCGGCCCCGTCACTTTCCTCCACCTGGCCAAGGCCGACCGTGGTCAGAGCGTCGACCCCATTGACCTCCTGGAGAAGCTCCTGCCCGTCTACGAGCAGCTCTTGACCCAGCTGAAGGAAGCTGGTGCTGAGACTGTCCAGATCGACGAGGCTTCCCTCGTCTTCGACCTTCCTGCCAAGGTCAAGGCTGCTTTCAAGCCCACATATGAGAAGTTCGCCAGCCTGGGTGACAAGATCCCTCAACTCGTCTTCACCACCTACTTTGGTGACATCGTCCACAACCTTGAGGCCGTCCCCAAGGATATCTACGCTGTGCACATCGATCTTGTTCGCAACCCCGAGCAACTCGAGGCCGTCATTGGTGCCCTTGGCCCCAAGACCATCCTCTCCGCAGGTGTCGTCGATGGCCGAAACATCTGGAAGACAAACTTCCAACGCGCCATTGAGACTGTCGAGAGTGCTGTTCAGAAGGTCGGCAAGGAGCGTGTAATCGTCGCCACCTCCAGCTCTCTTCTCCACACCCCGCACACTCTGGCCAGCGAGAAGGATCTGGACCCCGAGATTAAGGGCTGGTTCGCTTTCGCTTGCGAGAAGGTTGAGGAGGTTGCCATTATTGCTAAGGCCATCAACAAGGGCGCCAGCGACGACGAGGTTGCGACTAAGCTCAAGAACAATGCCGACTCCATGAAGTCTCGCGCCACATCCAAGCGAACCAACAACCCTCAGGTCAAGGAGCGCCAGGCTAAGATCGCCGAGTCTGACTACAACCGCAAGTCGGAGTTCACCACCAGAATTGCTCAGCAGCAGAAGAAGCTTAACCTTCCTCTGTTCCCCACCACCACCATCGGCTCCTTCCCTCAGACCAAGGAGATCCGTCTTCAGCGTAACAAGTTCACCAAGGGTGATATCACCGAGGCTCAATATGACAAGTTCATTGAGCAGGAGATTGACATGAACGTCAAGATCCAGGATGAACTTGACCTGGATGTCTACGTTCACGGCGAGCCGGAGCGTAACGATATGGTCCAGTATTTTGGTGAGCGCCTTGACGGCTATACCTTCACCAAATTCGCCTGGGTGCAAAGCTACGGTTCTCGTTGCGTGCGACCCCCGATCATTGTCGGTGACATTTCTCGTCCCGCCCCCATGACTGTCAAGGAGTCCAAGTACGCTGTCTCTGTCTCCAAGAAGCCCATGAAGGGTATGTTGACTGGACCCGTCACTTGCTTGCGATGGTCTTTCCCTCGTGACGATGTCCACCAATCTGTTCAAGCCGAGCAGCTGGCTTTGGCCCTTCGTGATGAGGTCGTCGACCTCGAGAAGGCTGGCATCGATGTCATCCAGGTCGATGAGCCTGCTCTCCGCGAGGGTCTTCCTCTCCGCTCCGGCAAGGAGCGTGAGGCTTACCTTGACTGGGCTGTCAAGGCCTTCCGTCTCTCCACCGTCGGTGTCGAGGACTCGACTCAGATCCACTCTCACTTCTGCTACTCCGAGTTCCAAGACTTCTTCCACGCCATCGCCGCTCTTGACGCCGATGTGCTGTCCATTGAGAACAGCAAGTCCGATGCCAAGTTGCTCGGTGTCTTCGTTGACTCCGCCTATCCCCGTCACATCGGACCCGGTGTCTACGATATCCACTCTCCTCGTATTCCCAGCGAGCAGGAGATCAAGGACCGCATCGAGGAGATGCTGCAGTACCTCAAGCCCGAGCAGCTGTGGATCGACCCCGACTGTGGTCTTAAGACCCGTCAATGGAAGGAGACCAAGGAGGCCTTGGTCAACATGGTCAACGCGGCCAAGTTCTTCCGTGCCAAGTACGCCAAATAAATGTATACATCACTTGCGTGATGAGGGGAGCCGGGTAAAGTTGTTACCTGGCGCGCAATCGAGCGATTGATTTTCTTTTGCCATTTCTGTGGAACATGCATCGGAGCTCAAGGGCCCAGGGCATTTGTTTCGATCTCAACATCGGCGTTATTCGGATTGGTTTCTACAGTGGAATCATTGCCACCAAAAAAGTTCTACAGGATCACGGCAAAGGGGCTATGGGGAGCATTCAACAATGAGAGCATCTAAAGGAAAGGGAAAGATACCAGGAGGTCCCTCAACGGGTACCCAGGAAAGCATGGCGTTTTAGTGAGATTGATTCTTCTTTGAGAAAGAAGCGACATGATGTCGTCAATGTAGATTACGTAACTGCCCCCTTCAACCGGGCAACGAGATATAATATCATGTGGATGGAACACCTTTCGCTTTCGAGTTACATTTTTGTGATGAGTGTTTGCACTCTTAGTACATCGTTTAACCAATCTCCGGACGGTGAAAAGCCACGCAGTCCTATTGATTCCGAGGGTGTGATGAGACTCTTCCGTGGTTCGCATTGAGAATGGAAAATTGAACAGCAACGATGGAGCTCGCTTCATTTCACATACTCTAAACCTAAGTAAGTGGCGCTGACACAAATTCGGAATCATGATATCGGAAAGCCTCATGTATGCCACCTTTATCTATAGTATCCTAAATACTAAGAACATGACATTGGTCGTGGATTGAACCGGCGGCTGGGCCAAAGTATCTTTTGATGAGGTCGCGAGGGTGCTTACTCTGGAAACGGTGCGGACTCAATCAGTCTGCGACAGATGTAGACATGGGGGCCCTGGCAGGTCGATTAGCAAGGGAAAATGGACGACTTGGAGGCTAGGCCGACCGAGCTACTGGCGGAGAGCCGACAGCGCCGGGAGGGTTAGTGGCCAGGTGAAACTGAAGAGGGCCCCCCTTTTTCCTTCCCTAGGACTGGGGTTTTGAGTGACCGACAAGAACCCCCTCCAGGCGGCTCCGGTAGGCCGGGCTGCTTGGCTACCTGCCAACATCCTGCCACTTCCTGCCAGGGTCGGCCTTGAGCCTGACGGGGGTTTCAATGGTCTGGAACGAGCAGTTCGCGTGATTTACGGATCGGATGACAGATTGGCAGATTGAAAAAAAAAGTGGCAGCCAGCATTGACCAGACCCTGCCTCAATCATGGCAGAACCGTTGCAGAGCAGGAGCGTGTTTTGGGATGACAGAAAACTCAAGTGTCGGTCGGACCACCCGACCGATGAACCCAGCAGAGGCGGGTAGACACAATCTGACAGATTGTTTTAGCGGTCGCAAAGTGTGGTTCTCTCTTGTCTGGAACTGCAACTGCGAGGTTCCAACCACGCAGCGCCAATGCGGCATGGCATTGCGAAACGAATCTGGGAAACCTATTTCCAGATCGTCTTGGGGGGTGGTGGTGACGAATCTCGAAACTCGGTGGGCATTTGGGCATTCACTCATTCACCCATCTTGGTCGATCAACGTTCGAGAAGGCGGTCTTCTCTGGGTCCCGTCCCAACAAGAACAAGTCATCTCGCCTGTGCTGTTGTTGTGGGTAATGTCATCCTCATCAGTTAAAATTGCCTCGGCAGCCCTGGAACGGAGATGAAGGTGGGAATTCAATGGGTGGTTGGAGTAGGAGGTGCTGGTAGAGTGGCTGCTGCAACCCATCATTACTTTGTGCTGAGGATGCAAGGGCAATCATGATCTACCCGCCTCAACTCTATCGCACGCAGGCCGCCTGGATTAAGTGGGCGACATCGAGAGAATAGGAAAATTACAGGCACAATCGCACGCAATTACAGGACCAGGTCGGGGGACCTGGGGGTGCTGGAGCTGGGGGAGGCAGCTTGGCTTTTTTTGCTGATCACGTCTCGAATCCGGAACTCCAATGCCGGGCTTTATCCTGAGGGCGTTCGTGGTTTCCTGCTCAGGGGTCAACCGTTGGTCTTTCCGCCAGCCGGCGGCAGAGTCCGGTGCAAACTTCCTTCTGTATTCTGGCCTAGTTCCAGGCCCCATTTTCCTAGCTCGATGGGGTGGCGCCATGGGAGTCCAGTTAGTCCTCAGTTAGCAGCGCCTACATACCCGCAGTACAGTAAACAACATCTGAGAGGATAGTATTAGTGGAATGTAGGATTGGATGCTAGTCATTCCTTGTGCGAATGGTAGTAGTGGTGCCTGGGAGAGCAAGGGTAAATGCAATGAAGGCGGTGGAGAGATCGCATCTGTCACCGACCGCTGCTTGTGACCGTTTATTCCTAATGTTTTAAGGAGAGACAGTGGCGTTCAGCAGGTAAGCCATCGTCTGGCCATCTAAACGCCCAACGCCCTGCCTCTCAGCTGGGAGATTGTGCGACAACCCCTGATTTGACGTGATCTATTTCTGTAGCACGTTAAAAACGTGGGAATGCTTTCCTCTTGAACCTGACAGACTCCTCCGTTCCAGGCCCAGGGCTGTGCGAGTGGGACATCTTCCTATAAACAACCAACCCAGGCACCAGGTGCCAGGCTTTTCTGAGAATCGAATCGCGACCGCCGTTCCAGCTATCCCTTCTCTTGACACATTTCCGCGCCCGTACCATGGTTGAGTTGTCGATGCACCCTGCGCACCTGAGAACCTAATCTAACAAGACAAGAGATGGAAGCGATGTTTCGGCTCGTTCGCGAATGTTCGCTTCACGGGTGGCGGTGGCCAAGGACCCCGTGTTCTGTATTGATGTACATGCCTGTGTATTCATTGCAGAAATGAAAAGAGGCGGCGGCATGTTGGTCGGCCGGGCCTGCAGAATACTGTACCTGTGCGTGGAATCTGCATGTTTGTGTCACGGCACAGAATTAAAATGACGACAGCCTGCTTTTTCGCCGGTGACTAATACGAGCGGGCGTCGCAGCAGACGCGGGCAGTTCTTTTCTTGGTTTCACAATTTCCTGGCGTTCCATTTTGCAACAACCCTTTCCTGAGTCTTGACTGGCAAAATATTGGTACATGTACAACGCAGTCATCTTGGGCAAATGGGTAGATCCATGAAGCGGGGACGTTGATTGGGTAAGCGGCATGGTACAGACCAAGCCCATTACTCGGGCGGCCGTACTGGTACAGGATTCAGCTTACTCGCGATAATAATATGTTAAACCGTCCAATGGGTTGGGGGACCCAGGCAGATCTGCCATGCTGACGGCCAAGGCCCAAGAGCCAGTTAGATGACAACACAACATACTCCGTACCTGTAAAATGAGAAACCACACGCCGAGGAGTTGATAGCTTCGAGAACGGAAAGTATCAGGCGAAACGGCCAAGGTCATTCATTTTTGCGTTCCTATCAATCCTCACTGCGCAGTGCTCACTGGAACCACCGACCAAGCTTCTTCCCAGTTTGACCCCATCGACAAATTGGCCGGTCGGTCGGCATCCCAATGGGATCGAGGTGTTCATATACCGCAGCGGCTAATAACAACCGATCGATCGAACTGGATGGGCCAGATACTTTGATCTTTATTTTAATTGCTCCTCTCTTTGAGTTTGACAGAAGTCCAGTCTCTCCCTGCAAAACCAATGAGCGCTCAGATGGTTGGCGTGATGGTCTCCCTGACCGAGGACGCTGTTCTCGTTATTTTTAACGTTCAGACGTAATATACTATAATAACGGAACGGTATTTTAAGCAAACCCAAAAAGAGACTGGATGCTGACAGTTGCAGTGTCGGCTGTAATTTTTGCGCGCACGCACACCCATCCCGTCGCGACTCGCTTAGGTGGATATGAGATTTCCTATTGGCCCGTCGAATTTTCAGGTGTCTCACGATCTGGCCGTACCTGCATTGGTTCTGACAGGGTTCAGGTGCACTCAGGGGCTTTGCTCTGCCCTGCTCTCTCTGCCCAGAATCAATCAGTCTCCCCGAAGGAGGAAAGTAGCAGCACCCCCTCACGCCCACCACCCACGGCCTTTCGCTCGATTATCCTTGTTAGGCATCTGGCCTAGAAACCAGGCACCCTGGTCCATGTCGGTTCTGGCTGCTGTGTTTTCGTATGGCCCTGACGGTGGAGTCAATGCCAGGTCCTTAATGGACCAAGCCCGTTCCGCTCCAAGTGGAGAGGGCGGTGTTTCCTCATGCCAAGGACCTATCGTAGGCCTGGTGTGCCTGTGTGCCTCTGTTGTCTGTGTGGTTTTGGTAGTGGGTGGTGGTGGTGCTAGCGGTGGTGGCATGGGTATTGGGTAGCTTTGTGTGGTCGGGAGGGCCTTGGGTGCCGCCCAGGGCGAGCAGGCTCAACACCAAGTAAAAAGGGCGGCCATCCGCACCACTCTGTTCGTGATCTTCTTTCCTTCCTCACCTCAGGTGTCTTTACTCTCTTTTTTCCGAGTCTATCTCCAGTCCCTCTTTTCAGAAACCAGCCGTCGTCTACTGCGCTTAGCCCGCCAGATTCAATTCTATTCCAACTATACACACATTTCCCAGCTTTCCTCCCGGTCACTGTGTCTATCGCGGAATCGACTTTCGCTCATCCGACTATTCGTTCTTTTATCGGCAACGATAATCACTCTCTTTTTGAGATCAGACTACCGATAAAACAATATCAACTAATCAACCAAAACCGCAAACATGAAGTCCACCACCGTTGCTCTGGGCTTCCTTACCGGCGTCTCCTCCGCCGCGTACAACCACCCCCGTCACTTCCACTCTCCCCCTCGGTTCTACCGCCGTGACAATGGCACCAACTCCTATCCCGTTGAGGCTCCCCCTGCCGCTGAGGCCCAGCAGACGACCCTGACCGTGGCTGTTACCAACTACCACACCGTTATCTCTTGCGCTGCTACCGTGACCAACTGCCCGGCCAACAGCAACAACACTGCGGCCATGAGCACTATGCCCGCTTCCGACCTGGTCACCAAGGTCCAGACCAGCATTGTTGACCTGTACACCACCGTCTGCCCCGTCACTGCTGCCGAGTCCGTCTCCAAGTCGGTCGTTCAGGCCCACAGCAGCGGCTACATCACCGGCACCCCCGTGCCCCCGGTCCCGTCCCTACCACCGCCGGCCCTGCCCCTACTGGCAACGCCCCCAAGCCCGGCGAGTCTGTGTCCGAGTCTGTTGGCACCACCGACGCCGTCATCACCATGACCGTTGGTCCTTCCAGCGCCCAGTCGGTCGTCACCAAGACCATCAAGTCAACCTACACCGCCAGGGTCACTATCACCAAGGGTCACCCTGGTGCCCCCAAGGAGACCAGCGGCAACTCTCCCGTTGGTGAGCAGCCCGGCAAGCAGAACAACGGCGGCAACGACTACCCCGTCGCCCCCAAGCCTACCGGCCCTGCTGGCGCTTCTGCCCACGGCCCCGAGGGAACCACCACCATGACCTCCACCACCACTGGCACTCGCACTGTCACCGTCAACAAGCCTTCCACTGCCACCCAGAACGCTCCCCTCCCTACCGGCAACGGCAAGACCCCCAACGGCCAGCAGCCCGGCACCTCTAACCCCTCCAACCCCGGTACCTCTGGCAACTCGCCCGAGTGCAACTGCCCCGCCGCCCCTGCCGCTGCTGAGGCCAACTGCCCTGCCCCCGCTGCCCCCGTCACTGTGACCGTCACTGCTCCTGCCTCGACTGTCTACATGACCGCCCCTGCCGCTGCCGCCACTGGCGCCAACTCTCCCAGCACTGGCTCCGGCTCCAACAACCCCGCTGCTCCCGGTGCTCAGCAGCCCTCCACCGGCTCTGGCTCCAACAAACCCGCCACTGGCTCCAACGCTGGTTATCCTGCCCAGCCCCAGCAGCCTGCCACTGGCTCTGACAAGCCCGCTGCCCCTGGTGCCGAGGGTGATGATGACAACTGCGAGGCCGAGGACGAGAACGTGACCGTCTCCGCCACCGCCACCGTTGTCCCCTACCCCACCGGTGCCTCCAACGGCACCATCGCCCACTCTACCGGTGCTATCGTTCCTGGTGCCGCTAAGCCCACCGGTGCTACCCTTCCCAGTGCCCCTAAGTCCAGCAGTGCCGTCACTCCCGCTGCTGCCCAGTCCAGCAGTGCCGTCATTCCCGGTGCTGCTAAGCCTACCGGCGCCTACCCTGCTGCTCCTGCCGCCCCTGTCGGCGGTTCTGGTTACGCCACCCACGGCATGAACTAAGGAAAGCAAATCTTCAGATTTAACTCACTACTACTGAGGAGGGTTTCTTTTTGAATTTTTATATCAAGCGGTCAAATAGCGTTGTATATTTACTCAAACATACGACGAGTTTACGAACCAAAATATCCCTTATAGACTTTTATTTTTTTGATATTTTGTTTGGGTTATTAGCCAACCGATGATACACAAACCCGTGCATTGAGCGACGGATAGGAGAAGCAGCAGCGATGAATGGGTGTGGCACCGACAATACTTTTTCTTTGTAGCAATGGACACACTTTGGAGGCTCTTCGAATCTCTCGCGCTTGCGCAGAGGGGAGGGGCCTCGGGGCAAACTTTCGATTCTTGTACGTAGGGAGACCTTTCAATGGAGATTTCGGTGCGAATAAAACCACACAAACGTTCCACAATGCCTTGTTCAGTGAATGGTGACATGATTTGTCTTTTGATGATTCCTTCGAGTCTAAGTTACCTACTCTATCATATACCAAGTAGTAAGTATATTTGGCAAGGACGTGTGATGATGTCAAGCTGGGGGTCCATTGCCGATTTTTGATCATCCTGTGTGTATGACGAAACACTTCTGTCTGGTGCGGCCCGTCCCGAGTAGTCAGTCATACTTAACTTAACGTCTTTGTCTCTCCCGTAAACTGCTTTTTGTCTGAGACATGACTCGGCGCGCACGCGAAGGAAGGGAACCGTGGAGAAACACGCGAGCAAACAAACACCATAAACAACTTTGAGGTTAGGACGAAACTAAACGGTCTTGCATGTTTGTTTTGGTTCGTTTGTAACGGTACAACAAGACTGATGTGACAGGCATCGCGGTTTCGAATAGATGCTATTCCCACCCTATATTACATTGGGATCCAGGACGGCGGCGGTGTCATTATTCATGTTATGTTATTGCGGGTTCATGCTAATGACGGGCAAAAATTGAGTTGTGTCTGTAGGGTTGTATCCACCACGGGCCATGTCTCCGCGACCAGTTGTTGTGTGATTTCTGGTTGATATGTTTACATCGGATAACGTTTACTCTCTACCAGGACTCCAACCTCACAGTAAGGCTACCTACCTGGTGTTGGGAGAGGGGGAGCGAGTATGTAGATAGAATTACGTACTGACCTCTAGAGCGTGCGATTTGGACCTTTAGCGAACTAGCATAGCAAGTGCCCAGCGGCAATCAGCAACCATCATCTGTACTCGTCAAGGATATGTTCACCAGGAAACATAAGAGAAGTAGATAGTACCTGGCCCCTTACTACATCGTGCATAGTAATATTGATTCCAGCCTACATCTTGTGCAGCCAGGAACTGTATGTATTCTTGGTCATTCTGCCCACCATCCCACAGGGAGATACTCGTAAATCATTATGCTCTTCTAATGGTATCAGGACGCCATTGCCCAATAAGCAGTAAACCAACACTGTAATCAGATCCTATCCTTACATCAACTCCTGTTCAATGCCGACACTGCTTGACTCTTATAAACAAAGGACCAGCTCTGGTAGCAAGACTTGTCCAACTCGAAAGAACCTAGATAAGGTAAATATCCGTCGCTTCTTATCCAAGTAGGACCTTTTCGTACGCCGCCGGATTCAAGTTCGGCATCAGCACCATCTTCAGCGCCGCCCTACTCTCCGCAATGGCTGGGGCAACCCCCTCGACCTGCTGCAGGTTGCTGCGCATGCTTTCCATATGGTTTCCGACCTGGTGCGCCAGGCCCCTCAGCTTATCGTCGTCTTCGAGTCCGACGAACACCTTACCGCCACCTCCTTCCTCGCCGGGTCCGCGAGGCGCCAGGTCCCCGAGTACCGCCGCCTTGGCGTCCTTTTCCTTCTCGTGCCGCGGCGGCTCCGGGACGAGCACGTGCATCTTGCGGAGCCGGTCGCGGCGCTCGCGGTTCTCGGAGCGCGCGTTGGCGCTTAGGGAGTTAAGGGTCCGGTAGTCGCGGTCGAGCTCGCGCTCCGCCCGCTCTTTCTCCTGCTTCAGGAGCGCCACGCCGTGAAGTAAAGGGTCCAGCTGTGCCTCGAGCGACTGGATGCCGTCGACGGTGCGCTCGAACTGCAGCTCGTCCTCGCGCTTGCCACTCGTCGACGGCGGCGGGAAGGGCATGCCGCGCGACAGCTTGGTCCGCAGCTTCTGGCGGACGATGTTGAGCGCGGCCGTGGCTTGGGCGTGACGCTGCTGGTTGTTGAGGCGGAGGAGTACGGGGCGCGAGGCCGAGCTGAGCAGGTCGTTGATGCTGGAGATGGACGTCGCGTCTAAGGGCGTCCATTTCTTGTCGATGATGTCGCGGGGCACGCGCCGGGTTCGGGTTGTTAGTTGGCGAAAAGGGGCTTCTACGGGATCCGGGGATTGTGACCGGTCCCCAGCATGGGCTGCCGCTGCATGTTTCGATTTTCGTTTCTTAGGGGCCGTCGCATCTCTCTGGCCCTTTTCTGATCGTGGTTCTGGTTGTGCCACCTCGGCATCTGGTAAATTCTGTTCTTCTTCGGCCTGCGCATCTTCCTCCTGAACTTGCTCTTGCTCTTTGGATTTCCGTTGCCGTCGCAATTTGGGATTCGCCTCTGCTTCCTTGCTGGACAGTGATGGTCGCCCACGCTTTCTTTGCTTGACTTGGGTCACCTCTGCCGGTTCTTCCTCTGCCGGTTCTTCCTCTGCTGGCTCTTCCTCTTCTGGTTCCACTTCGGGTTCCTTCTGCGAGGAAGGCTGTAAGGAGGGTCGACCGTGTTTTCGAGGTTTGGGTCTGGGCGTGGAAGCATGGTCTGGCGAGCCGTCAGGGACGTCCTCCAAAACGGGACGACCTCTGGCATTTACTCTTTTGCGTTGCGGCGGCCGCGCGGGAGCGCCGTCCTGCTCTTCGGCCGAGTTTTGCGCCTTCTTCTTGCCGCCTCGCGGGGACCGTCCTTCGCGCCCTCCTTTTGATACGTCTCGGGGAGACCCAGTTTCCTCGGCCTCAGGCTCTGGATTTGTAGCGCCTTCGGCTGCGTCTCCTCCATTCCGGCGGTCGCGCCCATTGCGCCGCAGGAGGCTCGAGTTGCCTTCGTTCTCGTCGTCGGCTTCCTCTGCCTCGCCTTCTGGCTCCTCTGGTGCCTTCGCTGCTCTCGGTGGCCGTCCCCGTCGCTTCGGCTGTGATGGCTCTGCTTCGACCTCTGGCTCGTTCGGGGTGTCATCTGGTACCGGTTGTTGTTGTTGTTGATTTGGTGCTGCCTTTCGCCCTCGTTTTCTTGCGCCCAGGACTCCATTGACTTGCGGTGCCACGCTCTCAATATTTTCGGGTCCTTTCTTCGCACCTGCAAGCGAGGGCCTACCCCGGTTCCTCTTGCCAGTCGGGCCTGGGTCTGCTGCTACTGGCTCAGGTACAGGGGGGGCTTCGGGCTCGGGTTCCGGTTCCGGTTGCGCTGTCTTGGCCGGCCGACCACGCTTTCTTGGTCGCGCATCCTCCTCTGGCTCCGGCGCTTCTGACTCTCCGTTGGGAAGAGCTGTTGATGGTTGTTCTGCCGGCCCCGACTGGCTTTGCGACGCGGTTTCGTTCTCTCGAGACGCGTTTGCACCTCTGCCGCGCTTGCGCTTTTGATTGGCGGTCTCGGGTGCCTGTGAAAAGTTAGCAGTAGTTCCAAAGAGCGGAATTGAGGAACACTTGCCATGAGGACCTCACATGTGTCCAAGTTTGTAAAGTTACGTCGGGTATTGTAAGTAATATACAGAACGCTCTCGAAGCATGCCGTCGCGGTTGGCTGAACGCGTTTCAGACGTTGTGGCTAGTGATGTAGGTGCAAGCCACTTTAGTTGTTACAGGGATGAATGCTTGCTCGCCGGGCCAACCAGATCTTAGGGATTCAATCCCCGCTTGTAGCTGCTGTTGGGGAAGAGAGAGCTTAGCTGGCAGACTTGGATGGACCCTCATTTAGGTAATCGGTGGAAAAGTTGGCTCGTCTCAGCGAGGAAGAAAAAGCCCAGGGTCCTTTTGCTATTACTTTCCAATTCCCAGTTCTCACCGATCTCGTCGCATCCTACAAGTTCTCTCAAGCTTTTACTTGTACGATAGCTTCATTCACCTACTGCTCCTAGTCTTCTGCCTATCTTGATCCATTCGATTGGTATCATCTGCAAGTGCTGTCCTTCTCCACTTCGCTTACATCATATCTGGCAGCTTGCCTAAAACCCCAGCTTTTACTCGCGTCAAAGCTCCCTCCCCCAAATCCATCAGAGCTTTCTTTTTGGTCAAGACTTGATTATACACGATCCAATTCCTTACCCTACAGCCAAGATGCGTTTCTCTATGACCTCTGCTGCCCTGCTGGCTCTGCCGGCATTGGCTACCGCCGAAGTGCCCGAGTACCAGGCGCAGTTCCAGCAGTACCTCGGAAAATTCAAGTCGTACATCCCGAGCCACAGCAAGACCGATCCCGTCCACGCTGCCGAGGCCAAGATTGGCTCCATGAAGATGGATGTCCTGACCCTGAACAACTGGAAGGAGACTCTCTACGCCGACGTCAAGCCCGGCAGCACTACCCCCGAGGAGTACTGGGTTTTCGTCACGGGTGGAAACAAGACCTGCTTTGGTACGCATTACAGCTACAAACCCACGTGTTAATCGGAGCAAAGAAACTGACTCGTGCGAATTCAGGCCACTGCGAGAAGATTGAGCGAGCCTTCAACGAAACGGCTGGCGCATTCGCTCTCCTGCCTAACCCTCCTCACACTGGGTACCTCAACTGCGAGCATGAGCCCGTTCTGTGCAACGCCTGGTCTGTTCCGACCGGCACTGTCTGGGTCTTCGAGATGCTCCCGGAGCCTGCGCCAATCGACATTTGGGTCAAGAAGTTCAACCTGACTACCACTACAAGTGATGATATCGTTGCACGCCACGCTGAAGGATACAAGAAGACCTTCTCATTGCACGAGGGCACCTTCCACCCCTTCAACGGCTGGTGGGCCCAGAACCACTTGTCGCTCCCCGTCGGCTACGTCCTGTGGTTCTTCAACGTCGTTCCCAGCTGGTTAATGATGCTCGTGCTGTCCTTCGTCAGCCGATCTATGATGTGAGTACAGCTATGTTGTCCCTACAGCCAAGTAGTATGCTAACCCTTTTACCAGGTCCAACCGCATGGCAGGTCAACAAGGTGGTGCTCCCCGCCCCGCCGCCACTGGCCAGGCCGTTCCCCGATAGATACTAGACACGGGAAGGTGTTTGTAGTGTAGAAGAGTGTTTTGGCTAGCAACAAACACACCAATGGGGTGAGACTCCGGTTTGCTCGAACATCATGGGAGGGTTTTGTTGAGCCCGATAACCCGGGCGGAGTTGAATGCGCGGATGGGTCTTTTGTTTGAAATAGCCATGCTTGTCGTACAATACTCGTAATGCGGCAATAGTAGAAGCCATGACAATTTGCTTCAAGTCTTTGATTTGCAGACCTCTTGAATGCTGTTCAGGCCATCCAAAACTTCACCTTGAAGTTTTGAGTTGGAGAATCGACCGTAGCGAAGATCGCTCATGTTGCCGACTGTCAGTTTGACCGATTGCAACAGTGCGGCTTCCTCCTCTTCTAGCTTCTGGACTTCCTGCTCCATATCGATAGCTGCCGCATCTAATTCGGGGAGGATGGTCATGAGGGTGTGTTTCTTCGGCCGTATTGTACTCGAGGTTGGCCCGAACAACTGTGATAAGCCAGGCCTCGTTAGCAAATGGCCCAGAAGCGAAAGGCCGCAACTAAAGGGCCGCGCGTGCCTAAGGGATGTCATCGTACATTTCTCTCAATCTCGATTTCGTCATCTTGTCCCTCGCCTCGCTCGGCTTCGCGCCGGGCTTTAGCTACGGCACGGCGCAGGGCCCGTCCCTGCTTGACCTCGGAGTCGATGTTGGAGGATACGGCCTCTACCACGGCATTGCGCTGGCGCTGGAGGTCGCGGTACAGGGCGCGGATCTGCGGAGAGGAGCGCTGCGACTTGGGGAAGTACGAGGTGAAGTCTTGGAGCGAGAGGATAGTGGGGAGGCTCGACGGTAGAAGCAGGTAGTTCTGCAGGATAGTTGCTTCGGTGGGTGCCATTGCCGATTTGTTATGGTGCGCGCAAGTATGGGAGTGGGAGATGTTGTAGTGATGCTGCTGGGGATTATACTGTGAGAGGTACGGCTAGGGATGGCCGGCCTGTCAAATTGTACGGAATTGGTATTGAAGCAGACTGGCGGATCGAGGGGTGTAATGGGGTGAGGCAGGGGTGTCGGCGTAGTAAAAAAGTCGCAAGAACGCGTCGCGCGTCCGAGCTCGCCGGCACCTACCTGCAACCACTTAACTGGCTACTCATAAATGCCATGGGACGCTTAAGGAAGAAGGCAGAGAACTCGATACTCCCAGACTATTTGATGAATTGACAGAATATCTATCTACCGGTCGCCGAAGTATCGAACTTTTGGCCAAGTTCGCACTACGATATTTGATAAGGTAATATTTAGCTCTCTCTTTCCCTAGCACATAGGTACAGCCTACTAGTAGTAGCTGCCCTCGATCTGCGGTGTTGGGAAAGGAAGCCACCTTCATCCAGTCAAAAGAGTCCATCTGGTTGTCAACCAGCGCATCACCCAAATTCAACCCTCAACCACTGCACTTTCATCTTGCACCCTTTCTTTCTCACTTCTTATATTCACATTCGCCGATACTTAAGGGGTTTGTTTCTCTCTCAAGACTCTCAAACCATTAACAACAAGCACATAGAATACTACATCTTAAGATGGCACCTTCAAAGCAGGCGCCTCTGCCTCCTTTTGCCAAGGACGAGAAGGTCCTCTGCTTCCATGGCGACCTGATGTACGAGGCGAAGATTACCGATCTTCGTAGCGCCTCAGACCATGCCAATACCAATCCTCAGACCATCAAACCTGATGACGCGCAATACCGCGTGCACTATAAGGGCTGGAAGGCCTCGTGGGATGACTGGGTGGCCCAGGACCGAATCCGCAAGTTTACTGACGACAACAAGACGCTGGCCGCCCAGCTGCAGGCCGCAGCCCGGCTTAGAAACGCCGGAGGCAGCAAGAGTGCCAAGAAGGCTATCGGCAAGGCTGCCGGCCCCGGCGAGAGTGAGATGAGTTCGGCGCGCGGCAGTGAAGAGCGAGCCGCCACCAATTCGTTCGCCGGGCGGGGCCCCAGACGTGGTCGTGATTACGAGCTTGAAAGTGTGAGTCCATCCTTTTTCTTTCCTGCTCCCTCTTTTTCCTCGTATCCCCTCCTTCCCTACAAAACCCTAGTCGCCATCACCCGTATGGTGAGACGAGATGAAATGAGACGATTGTGTTCCGTGATGCGGGCCCCGAGGCTAGACATCTCGAGGTGTGCTTCTGCACAACCAGGAGCACCCGCATAAGAGGAACAAGAGAAAGGTAGAAAGATACCCGATCCGAGGCGGTATTCATGGGTTCGTCACGGCACCACCAGTGAAGATGCCAAGGGGGGTGCGTGTGCAGTATTGGTAGTGGGCCAGTGCCCATCCATTTGGACAATCAAAAGCAGAGCTCAATGGGGAGCGCCCCTATGCTTAACCTCCAAAGACCAGTGCTCGAGTGTATGGTATACATGTTCACCGTCAGCAAGTTATTCCTGCAGGTGGCTTCAGAACACCGACGACGAGGCAGGACGTCCGATATCTTGACTCACATATCCACTGGCAACTGGCCTTACTCCCCCAGAGCGCTAAGATTACTCAATTGCGCAATTGAGAGTTGTTGGTACTCAAAACCCCGCGGAACAAGGCCTCACCAGGAAAGTTGATTGTTGCGGGGTGCCCCCTGAGGCATCCAAGATGAACAACCATGGCAGCGTGGACCATTGGTACAATGGATGATGGCAATGGGCCGACAAATATCCAGCAAAGATGTCTTGCCTTACACACCCATTTCGCCATCGGAAGACCAAGCTGTACCCGAAGCCTCAAATTTGTGCTGGTTTGAAGTACCAAGGTTGGAGCAAAGGTGCCTACTTTGCGTTGGCTGTTTGGGCGAGTTGACACCTGAGAAGAATGAGCAAGCTGGCCTTTTTACCCACGCGACTTCGAGCTTCTCACATCCTGCGCAGTTCAACCTGTGTAAGAGCTTAGGAAAACGGTCCGCCTCTTCTGAAATTCCCTCCAACCAGTCACGATTTTCAGTCTTGTCGGGGCTCCAACTCACAGTTTAAGAGGTGAAATCTGGTTCTTCTGAACATTCTCCTTGATCTCCCCCAAACGGCTTTGGTTGAACTCGACCACGACTTTATGCCATCTGGGAACTGCGACCGACACGATCGAACCTACTTCTCAAGCGCGTCGCGTTCCTCCCACCACATGCATTGTCGGCAAAGTTCACGATCTTTGTGAGGCCTTGATCATTTCACACTGTCACCATCACTTAATGGTGCCTCGATCTCCCTACACCATTCATACCATGGAAATCCAACCACCAACTGAACCAATTCGTCCTTCCATCACAATGGCCGCAGGCATCAACAACGAGTGCCTGGTGGGTACCAGCCAGAAACTCGAAACCTATGGGTATCAACCCGAATCAGAAGCACAATCAGAAACCGGTCGACCTCTTTCAGGTTCAAACCGCACGCGATATCGAGCCAAGCAAGAGCAACGTGATCTGGAGAGAGCCATGGAGGAGTCCCTTCAGGGCATCCATTCCTCATCTGTGGCAGACGAAGGCGTTTTCACTTCCAGAATCTCTTGCCAACCCACGTCAGTTAACAATGACCCGTTTGCTGCTGCCAACAATGCTTTTATGGCGGCTGCTGCCAAGCCTGGCTCAGCAACTGCGGTACCCAAGGCTGAATATGCTGCCAAAGCAACTGCTGCACAAGGTCGGCCTAAAGCTAAGCGCAGGCAGTCTGGATCTTCACCCCCTGCTAAGCGACGCAAAGCAACGGACGCCAAGCACGAACACGGGAGAGCAGTGAATCAGTCGGTCGCAACTGCCACCAATGAGGCCCGCTTGACCCGTCAGACCTTCCAAGAACAGGCCAAGACATTCGTGGGAAAAGAGGAAAAGTACTACCAGGAGTCGCAGAAGATGGACCATCTTGCAAAATTACCACCTGCCGGTCGCGAATATGTCAGAATTACAAAGACACAAGCTCCCGAGTTGAGAATCTCCTATGCCGATGCTCCGTACACGATATACGAAAAACATGCAAGGCATCCCAAACTCATAGAGGCCGAGAAACGGCAGGTCCTCACCACCGAGATGGCCTCATGGTACAAGCACATGAGTCCTGGTATCAACATCCCTGTAGCTGGCATTCCTCTGGACAAGCGCCTAGAGATGCAAGCCCGCGAGAAGACGAAGGCCAGCCTCAAAAAGGCTCGGACCATGAAAGAGGCCCCAAACGCCACGGTAGCTCCGGTGGCCAGAAGACACTGTACACGCTCGGTGGTGAAGCCATCATCTAGTCATGCTGCCGTTCCCCAATCAGCATCTAGTCATGATACAGTTCCTCATTCTTACACGCCTGACATTCCATGCGGTCCACGGGAGTTCATTGAAGAGGCCACAAAGGCCATGGCCCCCCCTGTCCAAGCCCCTCAGACACCAAGTGGTGTCAAGCAAGCACTGTCTCTCAGCTCTCATCTCGCCTTTGAACCCCTCTCTTTTGTAGGGGATGTTTTTAGAGACCGTGCTAAACGTGAATCATCTGAACAGGAAGAAGCTTTCTATGCGCGGCCATCAATCAAGATTATCATTCCGGACATGCTCAAGGGCCTCCTTGTGGATGATTGGGAGAATGTGACTAAGAACAACCAACTTGTCCCCATTCCACACCCTAAGCCCGTCAGCAAAGTCATGGGCGACTACCTTGCCTACGAGAAGCCGCGCCGCACCGAAGGCTCCGCCGCCATTGATATTTTGGAGGAGACTGTCGCGGGCTTGAAGGAGTATTTTGACAAGTCCCTTGGCCGAATATTACTTTACCGGTATGTGAATTTTTTTTGACAAGGCTTTCGCACACTAGGAATCGTACTAATGCAATCTTAGGTTTGAGCGCGCGCAGTATGCCGAGATACGTGAGAAGTGGACGTCTGGTGGACCCGACGTTCAAGGCAAGACCCCTTGCGACACCTATGGTGCAGAGCATCTTATGCGCCTGATCAGTATGTTCATTCTGACCCTGCTATATTTGTTGCCTAACCTATTAACGTCATGGTTAGCGAGCCTCCCTGAGCTTATTGCTCAGACCAACATGGATCAACAGTCTGTCAACCGTCTGCGAGAAGAGCTCAGCAAGTTCTGCCAGTGGCTGGAGAGAAACGCCGGTGCTTATTTCGTCAGCGAGTACGAGAGCCCGAACGCCGAGTACGCTGAGAAGGCCAAGAACTAGCATTCACCAGAAGAGGAGGCCGAGATGTTCATTACGCCACCATAAATGCATGTAGCCTCTTCTCCCGGGGTTCTTCTGTCAGAATTTTGTACGATTATAGTGAGAGCCGCCACTGCACACTTGGGGAACAGATCAACAAGGGCTTTGCAAGGTGCATCAGAGGCTTTTTGTCCCCCTCTCTGGGTCTGATAAGCACGACGATACATGCACTCTCAATAACAAAACACCACGCGTCTTGAGAAGGGAAAGGGATTCCCAAACAAATGACGCAGCAAAACACACCGTGTGTTACTTACACCCAACTAATGCCGATCAGACAATACTGGATCGATAGTCCTTAAGAATAGAGGCCATAGGGTAGTAGTACACAATGCGATGACCATTGATAGATATTCTGATGTTTGATGCGTGCAGGGCGGCTAGCGTTTTCAATACCCTTCTGCCTTTCTTTGTCCATATAGCTGGCCTTGCTGACAGGGGGTCAATGTAAGCCTGCTATTGTCTAGAAGCTTTTAGTAAATGTGCACATGGTTTCTCACTTGAAATCAAAGAGAGTGTTGCCCCAAATACCACCAACTTGGCTCATTTTTCTTGTCTATTATGTGTAAGGTTACCTAGTAAATAGGAGGCTGGCCATATGTACGTAGTGTTTATGAAAAGTAGAACAGGTTTGTATTTTATCTATATGATACCAAGTCCGACCTTTCAATGGCTGCTTGTACCGGAAAATAAAACCCATAAGATTAGGCACATGCATTGATATACAAGAGGCATTGGTACCTGGTTGAATTATTTGTCATTTTATTGTACAGTTTCTAAGCTGATGTACAGGCATTTGTGCATATCGTTACAGCTTGTGTGCTTGGTTTGTTCGGACAAAAGCAGGCCTCATCTGTGAACATGTGACCAGAATGGCGTATGCCGTTTCTCTTCTACTCGTTTCGTCATGTAACCATAGTTGTCGTCGTCGAAATCAAGGTGCTGGCCGTTCAAACCCTCCTCAGGCTTCTTTCTAGCTCGTCCAACCGCACATTTCTTTTCTTCCTCTTCGTCCATAGCCTGTAAGCTAGAACCTCACCCGTCCCTTCCGCCCTTTCCCTTCATATACAGTCGTCAAATCACCTGCCTGCCTCGGCTTCCTTGCTGCTCCTATCCCAGAAGTTTCACCTTGGCACCGCCTTCTCCAACCAGAACCCCCGCTCGGGCCTCCGCTCCTCGCGGAGCTCCTTGGGCGAGAGGGCGCGGTCGACCTCGCTGACGCGGACGAGCTCCTTGACCTTCATGATCATACCGGCGAACTGGGGCTCGACGGGGTGGAAGACGGTCTGGGAGCGCTTGCGCAGGCCCAGGGCGGCCAGGACGCCGCGCGTGCGCTCGGGCAGGCCGATGGCGGACCGGTGCAGGGTTATGCGGAAGTAGGACGCCGACATCTTGTGTGTGCTTTTTAATGGTGAATGTATGCAACCAAAGGGCGGCTCGCTGTCGCTCTCGTCGATCTTTGCCCCGAAAGCTGCTTGGGCGGCAAACGAAGCTTTATTTCGATATTTTCGTCCGCCCGTCGTAGACCAGATCCGTGGTCACTTGCGAGAAGAGGGAAACCGAGAGATTCCCAAGGCGAGGCGCAATGAAGAATGGGTGGAGATATCTGGATGAACCAAAGGGAATTCCTGCGCAACAAGGAATTGTCAATACCGGGATCAATGCACGCCTGGACGACAGATAACGCTGTGCATACCTTTCAAGATGTCGAGTACTGGCACTGGCACTGAGCTTGGAGAGCGGTATCAATCGGTTCTCAAGGGGCCAATTGGGTGAATCGCATATCGCTTCATACTGGTAGGTACAGCATCGTCAAGCCAGGGAACTTTTTGGGGGAGGGCCGAGATTTTGCCGGCTTATCGATTACCTCTCCTAACTACCTAGATACTTACTGAAGCTCTCAGGTACGTAAACCCCTATTCCGCAGTCTGCCGAGTACCTTGTCTAACGCCTGCCAATGAGCCGCAAAGTAGGTGTTGGCAATTGATACGGGTTGGTTGAACCTGAGCTACATCACATTCCGACAATATAACATTCCCAAGATTAAACACATAGACATCACGGCGAAATTTGCTCAGCCAACCAATACAGGGGTTGCCCTCTTTTACGGCGTCTGTCGTCAAACGGATCAAATACTTTGCCAATGTGTACGCAATATAGAAGTCATACGGTCTATTAGCTGCGGCCCTCAATAGCCACTCATCGTTGGGATGTTATATATTCTTCTTGTACAGACCTCTCGTCACGTTGTTGCCGAAAGGTCTACACTGTTACGACTTTGCTTGTTTCCCCAATCCCGTCTAAAGCAAGGCTCCCTTTACCCCATGCCAATAAAAAGTCAAATAACTGTACATTCCATGAACGCGTTTATTTGATCGACACCTCGACTCTGCCCTCACCCACCGACCCGGATGTGCCCAGAGTGGGCAGGAGGTAGGTAATATCATCCCAAGGATGACGGTACAGACCAGTACGCAGACGCTTCTGGTCGAGGTAGTGGGCAATCAGACCAATGCTGCGACCCAGCACGAATAGACCGTTCAGGACACCCATGTTCATGTAGTCCTCGGCCTCCTCCAGTGTGAAGGCACCGCAGTTGCGCATGAGATCCACGAAACAGACAGCAATGCAACCGTCCACGTTGAGGATAAGGTTGTCCTTCTTGGAAGTTGTCACAGACTCGACGGCCAGGGCGTAGTCGAGAAGCTTGTGGTTGGGGAACTTGGCAAGAACGTACTCCTTGACAAGCTCGACACGCAGATCGGGGTTGTTGCGCGACTTGATACGGTGGCCAATACCGGGAATGAGCTTGTTCTGCTTGCGCATAGAGTCGACAAACTCACGGGGGCTGAGACCAGAGTCGGAAGCCTTGGAGAACTCCTGAGCAGCTCCGTCAAGAGCACCACCGAATCGGGAACCGATGGTGAGAAGACCAGCGACCAGGGAGCTGATCAGGTCCTTGCCAGCACGGGTGGTGATGATGGTATTCATGGCACCAGACACGGCAGGACCGTGGTCGGCAGTGAGCATGAGGACCATCTCCAAGAACTTGGAGGCAAAGTCAGGGAGGCGGCGACGGAACCATAGCAGAGACATGACACCACCAATGCCGATGTTCTCTTTGAACACATCCGAGATGGGCATACCAGCGTACAGAAGCTCTTGGCCACGATCGTCAGAGATGGTGGAGATGAAAGCAGCAGGCTTTCGGACAAGGCCGAGCTCCTGAGCCCAAGAGTAGTCAAGAGGAACCTTAGGGACAGCAGGCTCGGGCTGGGGAACGATGACCTTCTCGCTAACAAGCTTATCATAGACATCCTTCAGGGTCTGGGGAAGATCCTCGAAGGTGTTGGGCACGTGGATGCCAGCCTCCTTCATGCTCTTGTTCTTCATGGCGGCAGTCTCGAGCTGAGAGTTGGCGAAAGATCCAGCGTGGCCGAACTGAACCTCGGTCTTGAACATGCTGGCGCAGGTACCAATGGCCCAAGCCACGATAGGCTTGGTGATGACACCTTGCTTGACAGCCTCGATCACCTTGTACTCCTCAACACCACCAACTTCACCGAGCAGAACAAGGATCTTGCACTCGGGGTCGGCCTGGTAACGCAGCATGTGGTCAATGAAGGTAGTACCGGGGTAGCGGTCACCACCAATGGCAATACCCTCGTAGACACCGTCGGTGTTCTGAGCGATGATGTTGTTCAGCTCGTTGGACATACCACCAGACTTGGAGACGTAGCCAACGGAACCCTTGCGGTATAGCTTGGAAGCAACAATATTGTCCATCATACCACCAGTGTTACCAATCTTGAAGCTGCCAGGCTTGATGCCACCGACGGTGGCGGGGCCAATGATCTGGACACCCTTCTTGCGCGCAACATGGGCAATCTCGCGAGCTCGCTAATTCATAAAGGGTTAGCATTTGTTGTTGTTGTTATTGGTGTTGTTGAGCAAAAGACATGGCATGACTTACTCGCTCGGGGACACCCTCGGCAATAATGGCGATGGTCTTGATCTGGGGGTTCTCCATCAACTCCATGGTAGAGGTGTAGACACTACGCGAGGAAGCGAAGTTGACGACAACATCCACGTCCGGGTGCTTAGCCATGGCCTGGTCAACCTTCTGGTACACGGGCAGCAGCGTCTCGCTGGTTCCCCAGTACATCTTGCTAACGAACTGGCCACCGAAGGTGTAGATGATACCGGCCACCGAGGGGGTTGCTCGCTTGCAGATGAAGTCGAAGTCAAGCATGCCCTGGACGGCACGGGGCTGGAGACCGTAGACAAAGCATCTCGTCTTGTCGGTGAAGAGAGCGTGTGACGGAAGAGGGCTCAAAGGTCGGCTGGGAGCGGCGAACCGGGTGATGTTGTCGTTGGCCGAGAGGCCACCTGCCGCGGGGGTGGCACTGACACCGTTTGTGGTAGCCGTGGACATCTTGCGTGTGGAAATTCCCAGGACTGGCTAATTGAAGGTCTGCTCAAACACACAAATGGTGTTAGTAAATGGGTTGCAACAAACGTCCTTGCGTATGTATCTTTAAAAGAAAGAATATAGAGCTTTGTCAAAAGCCACGCAATAACGAACAGAAGAGGCCCGCAGAACTGAGGAAGTGCAATACGAATGGCTCTGGTCAGAATATCAGGACGGAGTTTTGGTCTGGACGTTTGGGAGAAACTCCGGCATGGTCATTGAGACCCGGGTTAGGCCAGCGACCAAACCACCTTTTGTGAAGTCCGAGCAAGATCCGTCCCGAGTCCTCCGCGGGAAAGACAACGTCTACGAGGACATTGGGATGTGCCAGCTGATGCTTCCCACCAAGGACACCACAGCAACGCCAGATAAGGGCGGCGGGGGAGCAGCAAAACGCAGAACAATGCAAAGCAGAAGATGCATACCTTGAGAGTGGACAAGTGTGTTGATCCGCGAAGTGTCTTCTGAGCTTCGCACAGAGGGTATATGAAGCAACAATGGCCGGAGTGAAGTGGAAGGAAGCGGAATGAATGGATAATCCTCAAATGGGGAAGCAGGTTGAGGAGGGAGGTCGAGCTTTTTTTCGAGGTTGACTGAGAGTCGACTTTGGCTTGCAATGGGTACCGACGACGGGGATGGAGCAAAACTTGGGGGGGTTCCAAGATTGCACAGACTTGGAGCTTGTAAAGTCAAGTGCCCGCCAGGAACGACAATGCAGAGCACAACTAAAACCGCTTTCAACCCGCTCAAATTGAATTGATCGATATTTGGCCGCGGGTCTAGTCGGAATTAGGCAATTCCAAAAGAGGTGAGCCAATCAGAACGGGCCTGCTTGGCTCGTTGTTAGTGAGTAGCAACTACCTGCAGTGCTGGGAATTCAATTGGGATGCAGCGGCGAGGGGCCCCGAATCCCGTCATGCAGAGGCAGGCAGCTGCACCAGGAAGATGCCGCCATCAATTCTTCTGGGTTCGATGAATGAAAGCTTACCCTAACTCAACGACCTGGCCTGTTGTGAATGCCGTTATTTGCTTTTGGTTTGTTTTAGTTTGTTTTGTTTCTATACGGCAAACGGCAATCTCAAGAAAGAGCTCTCGAACAGTTGGTCCCGTAGTCGTTGTCGTACAGTTGTGACCATCAAATCTCGCTCGGAAGAATAGTTGGGGTAAAATTCTCCTAGACTTGTTGAAGTCGGTTTTTTGGCGGTGCTGCTTGCTTGGATTCGCCTTGTTGCTATGCCAGTGCGCTATGCTGGACCGCTAGTCCTTGGGCAAGCGCAAGTGTGTGTGTGTGAGTGGGCTGCGTTTGTTGGTCTGATTAAGCTGACCGACTCGAGCCTGCCCAAGCTGATGGGCCAGCAATTGGAGTTGAGGATGGGGAGGACCCCTCCATCGACCCTGAGGATCATGCAGGGGTCCGAACTTTCTGGCCATCTTTTCCTGGCTGGCTTCGGGCCCCGGGAACCGCTTGGGTACTTGGCCACCGGTCTTAGTCGACGGACCTGAGTTCCCATGTCCCCGCCTTTTCCGAAGTACCCAGTACTTCTGCCCCATACTGCTGCTATACTGATAGCCAGCCAACGGCTGTGAAGCCCCGAGAGCAATATCACTCAGCCGTGATTACGAGATATTCGCCGAGACGAGCGTGATTCGTTCGCTCGAACGAGTCAGATCACCCATGACATATCACCTATAATAGACGCGATTGAAGCTTCGCACTCAGGGTACCGCGAATAGTTTCCCGCGAGCAGGAACGAATCCCGCGGGAAAGCCCCGGAGTATAGAGGTTGAACCTATCTCAAGCTGACAACCTTCCGCAACCTCCGAACGCTCGCTCCTCGCACTCGGCGTCGTTATCGGAAGTGTCTGGAAAAGGCCATCAATATACAATGTTTGGGTAATCGGGTGATTACTGGGCGCGGACCTCCCGGACGTTGAGTCCGGAGCATCCCCAAAAACGTCCCATATTCGGACATTGGTAAACAGATTCATCCTATCTTGGAACAGTTGCTTCTGATCTGCCCAGCGGCTGGTCTTTCGCTTATCTGAAACTAAACGGGATAAACGAGAAACTATTCTCTGGAGCTGAAGCTAGCAGCTGGCAACGTGAATAATCTGCAGTAATGATCAACCCGTTGCCGCTACTTGCGTGCATAATGCGCCGATGAGGATTCTAAGCTTGATTGTGTCTCACTGCAAGCAAGCCGTCGAAACGATAGTGAGATAAGTTGCCAATGCACACCCGCTTCTTCCCGTGTGTCCTCAGGCAGATCAGTGCACGTCAGATACATCCTGCGGGTTCGATTAGGTTCCCTCGTGGGAGAAAACCATAATGCGAAGTGGTGTAGCGGCCGCCGCTTCGTTACCCCGAGTGGAATCGACGACAACCTCAGACTTGCGCGCCAATGTTCCGAGCACGGGGGTTTCTTGTTGGGGTATTCGATACTTCGACCGTAGCTGACAGCGCCGGGGTCAGCAGCGCCGAGGGAAATTCCCCAATGGGTTGGGACAGGTACAACTCCGGTACTCCATGCTAAAGTTGCGGTGGGCACTCGCCATTGGATTTTAGCGTCCTGATTTAGCGTGACCCCTCCAAAAGAGTGAGATTGAGATTTGGGAAGGAAGCCAGAAGGGGGGAGGAGGGGTGACGGAGTAAGAAAGAGAACGAGAGAGAGAGAGCGAGAGTCCAGCTCGCACGCCCACAGCCTGCAGGCGCAACACAGTTTTCCGGGTACGGTGTGGTAGTAGGTGCAGAAAGCAAAGTAGCTGCAAGGCCGGCCAATGCCAAATGCCAATGCCAATGCTAACAGCGAGAGAAGCAACGCACGCACTGCCTGCACTGGACAATGGAGGGAAAAACGGTCCCACGCACTTGCGTTGCGCCAGTTGACGGGGGGGCCCTGAGAGCCAAAGTATACCCCCCCCAAAACCGGCCCAAACCAAATGGGAGAGCTCCCATTGATTCATCCATTGCACCTCGAAATTTTCGAATGACATCCCCGTTCTTGCTGCCCTCAATCCCGATTCTCCAGACACTGCCTGCCCACTTCTTCAAGTGTTCCTTTCTGCTGTCCAGTCTTCCAACTGTCACAGCCAATTCACTCTCTTCCCGCCATCGGATCGTATCTTCCCAGCTTCCTCACACTTGAGAGAGAACTGCTGCCGTTATTGCACAAGAGGTGAGCTAAGAATCCGGTTCTTGCCATTGATTTACAATCCTCGGTGTCGTTGCTGCAAACCGGCATCCACAGACCAAAGCCAAAGACGCTGGTGACAATAAAGTCACTGCAAGCCCCCGGTGGGAAGTTTCCACGGCGGCTCCCGTACTTGCTTCCTGTCTCGCTTGCACGCACTCGCACTTTGGACGGACAAGCACCACTTAGATGCATCCCACCAAGAGCTCATCTTGCTAACGTTTTCCTTGACAACCACAGAACAGAGCCATACTTGAGCAACTCGGACTCAGACTCATCTGCAAACCTCCAAACTCCCCCAAAAATGTCCGCCAAGTCGATTTTCGAGGCCGACGGAAAGGCCATCCTCAACTATCACCTCACCCGGGCACCCGTCATCAAGCCCACCCCTCTGCCCAAGCCCACCACGCACAATGCTGCTCCCAGATTAGCATCTCTCTACTTCCCCGAGGATGCTGAGGTCAGTGCCGTGCTAGACCAGGCCGAGGTCACCTACCCCTGGCTCCTGCAGGCCGACGCCAAGTTCGTCGCGAAGCCCGACCAGCTGATCAAGCGACGAGGCAAGAGCGGCCTGCTGGCCCTGAACAAGCCGTGGCCCGAGGCCAAGGCCTGGATTGCTGAGCGCGCCGGCAAGTCCCAGAAGGTTGAGCACGTCGAGGGTGTTCTGCGCCAGTTCCTGGTCGAGCCTTTCGTGCCTCACCCTTCGGACACCGAATACTACATCAACATCAACTCTGTCAGAGAAGTGAGTGGAAAATTCCCTTGATTGATTTCCTTTGCTCCAGTACAATCTGGTGCAGGCGTATGCCAACGAGCCAGTACGCCGGCTCTGCATGCAAGTCAGGCTGTGGTGGTGGGATGCTCACACAGAACATCTTGCTCAAGAGGAGATAAAGAGAGAGGACGGGGGTGGTTTGTTGGATATGAAGTGTCATTTACAAGGACCGAGGATAGCTTCAGGGTTTTGTCGCAAAATAAATGTTTTCTCATACCAAGTGGTTGTGAAGGCATTTATTGCGTTCATCCGGAAACGCAAAGCTCCAGGGCGTCTACGGACGAGCGGAGGCTAAACCGCTTTGCTTGGGCACCCACTCCTCATTCATGAAGGCAACCCACCCACCGCAAACGCGTATAACCCCGAAACAACCCCGTCCCCAGTGGCACTAAAAACGACCCTCGCATCGTTTACCCATTTGAAAATGGTTGAGAGCACGGTAACTAACTTGGATGCAACTAGGGCGACTGGATTCTCTTCACCCACGAGGGTGGTGTCGATGTTGGTGATGTTGACGCAAAGGCCGAGAAGCTGCTGATCCCTGTTGATCTGGCAGAGTACCCTTCCAACGAGGAGATTGCTTCGACCCTCCTGAAGAAGGTTCCTCAGGGAGTTCACAATGTCCTGGTTGACTTCATCTCGCGCCTGTACGCCGTCTATGTCGACTGCCAGTTCACCTACCTTGAGATCAACCCCCTTGTGGTCATTCCTAACGCGGATGCCACCTCTGCCGAAGTTCACTTCCTGGATCTTGCTGCCAAGCTCGACCAGACTGCTGACTTCGAGTGCGGTGTTAAGTGGGCTATTGCCCGATCGCCTGCCAACCTGGGCATCATGGCTCAGTCCTCTGCGGGCGACAAGATTAGCATTGATGCCGGTCCCCCCATGGAGTTCCCTGCTCCCTTCGGCCGTGAGCTGTCCAAGGAGGAGGCTTACATTGCTGAGCTCGATGCCAAGACTGGTGCTTCTCTGAAGCTGACTGTCATGAACGGCAACGGCCGCATCTGGACTCTGGTCGCTGGTGGTGGTGCTTCCGTCGTCTACGCCGATGCCATCGCTTCGGCTGGCTTCGCCGACGAGCTGGCCAACTATGGTGAGTACTCTGGTGCTCCCACCGAGTCGCAAACCTACCACTACGCCCGCACGGTCCTCGACCTCATGCTCCGTGCCCCCTGGACCCCAAGGGCAAGGTTCTCTTCATCGGTGGAGGTATTGCCAACTTCACCAACGTTGCCTCGACGTTCAAGGGTGTCATCAAGGCTCTGCGCGACTACGCCAAGCAGCTGATCGAGCACAACGTCCAGATCTGGGTACGACGTGCCGGTCCCAACTACCAAGAAGGTCTCAAGAACATGAAGGCCGCGACACAAGAACTCGGTCTCACTGCTCACATCTTTGGCCCCGAGATGCACGTGTCAGGTATCGTGCCTCTGGCTCTCGTCCCCGGAAAGTGGGAGGAGGCCAAGGTTCAGGAGTTCCAGGGTTAAGCCAGGAGATTAGGAGACATGATAGATACCCCTGCTTAGCGATGAAGACATGACGGGGTCATCGGCTACAATTGACGGGTTTTAGCGGGTGATAGTGGTGCTCTATGATTATGTACGTTGATGAATTAGATCGGCCTCGGCCAAACCGCAAGGCATGCAGTGGCGTAAGCTCTCAATGCCAGCTACAAGCCGGTGGCTGTTCGATCTGGGTCTAGAAGGCATTGCATGGTTTTGAGCAAAGGACAACGAATAGACAAACTTGTAATATGACCACTTCCGTCTTCTATGCTTGATCGCCGTCTGAACCTACGCGTGGTACGTAAAAAGGCGTAGGTGACTGTCGCGGCGAGCTCCGCGAGCCCGCCCATATGTCTGTCGATTTGACGAGATGGATAGTGGCTGATGAAAGACCGTCGATTGCTTGGCCATGCAATACCCAATACGGCACAACCGGGATGTAAGTTCACACATCACATGTAGGAGTAATATGCAGCCGTGCCCAGGTGCTATTTGAAGGGAAGGAGGCTGGCTGGCTGTCTTTCTTGGCCAAGATTCGATCTCGGTCCGCAATCGAAGGGTCGGGATACTAGAGTCACTTGCGATCGAGACCTTCAAACGTACCAAGACCGTGTGTAGCTGCATATAGCTTCCGAATAGCACCAAGGCTACGGCACACTCTAGAACATTTCGGTAATCAGGCCTGCAATTGAGTTCAACGGACAACAAAGCTATCATGGACCTTCACAGTCCACTGGGCGAACTAAACCTCGTGCCGGGTATTATGTAACAATGTACATTGCCAGAGAGGTACTCCATGACATATCTCACTGCCGGTAATGATGGTATATAGACAGGGACGGCTCGAGGACCCAGTGACGACAAGATCATCATCCATCGTTCCTCGCCCAGACCTAACGAAGACCATAGGCAGCGGAGCATCGCCAGGCGTTGACAGATACAGCTCAACAACCAGAACAAGAACCATAAAAGAAGGCGAACATAAAAAAGTCACATCGGTTTACCCTGCTCATCATGTACGCGACTGCTCTTGCTACCCTACTCGGCGGCTCTTTGGCCGTCTTCGCCAAGGCCGTTCCGCAACCCTTGCCTGGACGCAACATCGAGCCTAGAGCATGGTGGAGTCCTGCCTCCGATCAATGCTGGAGGTAAGTGGTGCGGATAATATTGATGGAAGGGGCCAGTCGACCTCTAACCCACCTTCTCCTTGTGCAATAGCGATGGCGTCGATAACGTCCGAGCCCTGAACACACCCGGCTACGAACCCAGTGACGCGAACTCGGCCCAGGAGTGCCAGCGGGCATGCGACATCGCAGGCTTCAACCTCGCCGGCCTTGAGCTCGGCAATGAATGCTGTATGTTCTACCTACGCTACCCCTTTCTTGCTTGCGTTTGTTACCAACGTATGGCTAATCCGGGTCACGAATAGGGTGTGGTAACTCGATTGCGGGCGCCAATAACCCCGTCGACCCCAGCCGATGTGATATGCCCTGCCCTGGCAGCGACAAGGAGAAGTGCGGCGGCGTCCTCGCACTGACCCTCTTCTACAAGGGCAACTACGATGTTATCAACGGTCCTGCCACGATCGAGCCCGAATGGCACGGCTATGGCAACGCAACATGCTATTTGTAAGTTAGGCGCTCCCTGTCACGGCAGTCCCAATGCCCCAATGAGCTACAATACTAATGCGCCATTCTCTACCAGTGACTTGGACGCCAACAACCGTCTCCTGTCCAACCACCCCCCGGGATACATGGACGGGCGCCAGATGACGGCCGAGTACTGCATCGACGGGTGCGCCGTCGGCGGCTACACCTACGCTGGCCTCGAGTACGGCAGCGAGTGCTGGTGCTCCAACGAGGAGCCCACAATTGACCCCATCAACCTGCAGGAGTGCGACATGAGCTGCACTGGTGATGCTGCCGCGTAAGTTTTGTTCGCCCCTCTCTTTCTCCCTCCCCCGTATACGCTCTCTCTTCCGTATGGATAGTGCATCCTTTTGCCATGTCCCCTACTAGCATAAAATCAGGGATTGCACATAGAGATTTTCCTCTCAAGTATGTTTACATTTGACGTGGAGGCTAATGCACTATGTCTACCTCTAATAGCATATGTGGCGGAGTGAGCCGTATCCTGGTTTACTCCAAGTCGGAGGGCTCAACTTGATTTCCCAATAAGATCAAAATCATGGACACAGCCCAGGATAGAAAGGGTGAAATGCCACCAATGGTATCGATCTCAATGGAGGATGCACAAGAGGGAGGGAGTGTGTGCTCATGTGTCTAATATGACTTCAGGGGCATATCATGGGGTGAATGTTTGTCAGTGGCATTCTGGCACACTATGGGCTTTTGAAATATGTCCCAAACTTGATATGGACTAGGAAAAGAATCGCTGTTATTTTTGGATAGGATATTGTGAATTACAGATAATAAAAGTATATAGACACGGAATATATACGGACGCTCCTTTTTCTGGTATCCACTCCCGGAATCTGTCAACGCGATATGTCAAGATGCAAGATCTGGAGTATGGGCTCACGGTCACCATGACACAAATAACTGAGCCCGGAGGTTTAGACTGCTTGTATAGCTCTGAGAGTAGATTTTCGTACGTTTGGTTTCCTCCGCTAACAGTATAGACCTGGTCTGCGAAGCTGAGGCGCTACACTGCTGGTACCCCTGATTCGATCATCAGGCCTCAGCACTTCCGGCGAGTGAGCTAGCTTGGGCCGACCGATGGCATTCTGGAACACGTTCTTGAGCACGGGTATTGTGTTGATGGTGTTCTTTTTTCTCATGAGTTTGCCGTCCATGGAGTCAAAAGGAGTCAAGATGTAGGTAGTGGTCGTACAGTGGTCTTCTCCTATGCTGGGTTTCTCGAGCCTTTGCAAATCGCAGCTGGCTCTCAACAGTTCAGATTCGATTTCTTCATCACAAGGCCCCAAAATCCGCAGTTGTCTCCTTTGCTCGTATTCCGAGCCGGACGCCATGGTGAACAGAGCTTGCTTGATGGGTCCTGTACGTAAGTACATGCATCAAGAAATGAGGTCCCGATTAACACGATTGATACGGCACCTTGGAACATTCGACATCGGTCTATTACAACTCCCATTACTATTTTTAGCAGCCCGGAGGGTCTTCGGTGGCATCTTCATTTTCACCCTGGAAAACCGGCAAGCTTGACACCCGTATATGTTTATTAGGCGTTAGATTGGGAATTCGAGAGAGTAGCTAACAAGTAGGTAAGGAAACGCGCGAAGGCTTCGTGACATGCCTTGGTGTGGATTTTGCCCACAGGCAGGTCACTGGTGCTTGGACACTCCCGCCTCCTGACTGACACCTTCTACAGGCAGTGTGGATATACCACATTGGATGTGTGTGTGATGGAGTTGATGACATATGGTAAAGTAATGGCAAAGCTACGCAGCAGGCAGATGGCGGCCTAGAAAGCAAGACACTGGCACTTTGGAGAGCTAGTAGTTGTATAGGCTTATCACACAAAGTTGTCAGTGAAATGCTATGCTGATTGATACCCGTACGGCTGACTGGAGAACTAGCGGAGGATGTCTGATAAGTGAGTCGCAATTTCGTACCACTAGTTATCAACTCATCACGGCAACTTCCATCGGTTTAAAACTAGCATAGTATTGTGAGCATCTGCTGCTGTGTGTGGCCTTAAGGATTGCCATGTGCTATTTCGATAAGCATTGGTGTGGCATCGGAAGACACTGCCTCTGCTGGTGATCTGGAAGCAGGGCAATACATACGGGACGGTGTGTACTACTATTGGTCGAAAACAAGGCACGGCGAGTGTAGGTTAGATATCCGACGAGATAATCACTTGCTATCCGAGCCTTCTGCACAATCCGTAGTGTAGGTACGCAGCACAGTAGACATTAGTTGTGTCCGTATAGACTTTCCGTCTTTTCTCCACGTTGTGCAGATCAGATGATGACATTGGAGGAATTTTGAAACAACGGCCACCCTTGGGTTGGGACGAAATGAGCGACTAGGATCGAGGCCTCGCCCGGTATTGACACTTGATTGATTGTTTGGCGGCGATCGCAGCCCGAGCGACCGCTACGGCTTCTGGAAGCGAGTCGAACTAATAAACATGACACACAGGGACATCAACCCGCATCGCTGCCAGGCTACGTTTTCCTTCGATATTGAGTACACTTGAGAAAGAAGCAACGGCTGACTGTTTGCTTCTGTTTTTAGGTCTGACTGACATGCGTCAGTCAACAACTGGCACAACTGGGACACCCTCAAATAGGAGCAAAATGCATTGATCCATAGTAAACATCGTATGCTATTAGTGGCTTGGCAGCAGTGCTGGACACGAGCAAAAGTCTAATGACAGTAAGGGCAATAGTGGCAGCAGTGGTCTGTTCTGGAGTGTCCCCAGCTTGCTGGTTCTGCTGCGGAAGGCAAGGTTAAAAGGGTTCCGGGGGAGTACCTGTAGGGAGGGAGGTCGACCCGGGATTGGCATGCACTGCCACGCTGCCCAGATTCCCGACATGCGCCAATCAGACGGTTGGTAGTGGGCAGAAAGGCCTGTTCCTGAATCTTAGTTCCCTGTAAATCCCCCTTGAAGGGGTATAGTGCACCGTGGTAGTGCACCCCAGTCCCAGCTGGTCTCGCGTTTGGCCACTCTCATCCACTCTCGCCCACACTAATTGGATTGGCTCCATCATCAGCTTGCTTCCCCTAGACTTCCCTCTTTTTCTCTTCGCTAGAGCCTCAATCTTTTTATACTCTTCCCTCTTTTTTTTCTCAGTTCTGTCTCATACATCAACTGCATTTTTCTTTGATTGAGTAAGCCATTTTGCTCACTCAGTCTTACGCTCCTTCAAGCAAGCTTCTTCAAGCAAACCACGCTCCCTAGCCCATTCCTGCGTCTTTGTGTGCTTTGCCACAGAAAACCAACAAAGCGCCCTATTTCTAGTGCAACGAAGCCGCCCATATCGTTTCCGAGTTTTTATTCATACCAACACCACCCAACATGAAGGTCTCCTCAGCTGTTGCCGCGACTTCGCTCGCCGTCGGCGCCGCTGCCGACAACTGGATGGGTTTCAACTCCGGTGCCGTCAAGACTGACAACTCCGCCAAGTTCAAGTCCGACTGGTTGCAGGAGTTCAAGACCGCCCAGGGCCTTAAGGGCGCCCCCGGCACCTTCAACTCGGTCCGCCTGTACACCAACGTCCAGGCCTACTCCGAGAGTGACCCCATTGAGGCTTTTGAGGCCGCCATTGAGACCAAGACCAACATCCTGCTGGGTATCTGGACCTCGGGCACCACCAGCATCGACAAGGAGCTGACTGCCCTGGAGAAGGCCGTCGCCAAGTACGGCAACAAGTTCACCGACCTCGTCATTGGTATCTCCATTGGTAGCGAGGATCTCTACCGTGACTCCGCCACCGGCCGCGCCAACAAAGGCGGTGTTGGCAACGGCCCCGAGCAGATCGTCAAGTTCATTGGCGACTACAAGAAGAAGTTTGCCGACAGCAAGCTTGGCGCCGTCCCCATTGGCCACGTCGACACCTGGGACGTCTGGCCCAACAGCACCAACAAGGCCGTCATCGACGCCGTCGACTGGGTCGGTCTCGACGAGTACCCCTACTATGAGAGCGGCAAGGGCAACTCTATCGAGAAGTCCGGCCAGCGCTTCGACAGCGCCTTCAACCAGGCCAAGGCTGCCATCGGTGGCAAGCCCATATGGGTCACCGAGACCGGCTGGCCTACCGCCGGCCCCAAGTGGGATGAGGCCCAGCCCAGCGTCGAGAACGCCAAGTACTACTGGAACGAGATCGGCTGCCGTCAGCTGTTCAACAAGGTCCCTACCTTCTGGTACAACCTCCGCGACTCCAACGGCGAGAACAAGCAGACTTTCGCCATCACCGACAACCTGTCCACCACCCCCAAGTTCGACCTGTCTTGCCCCAAGACCTTCAAGACCCCCACTGAGGGCTCTTCTTCTCCCTCGGGCTCTGCTAAGGCCTCAGGTTCCGCTACCGCTTCCGGCACCAGCTCTGCTACCGGCAGCGTTTCTCCTAGCGGCTCTGGATCCGCCAGCTCCGGCTCCGGCTCCTCTGGCTCCAGCCCTGCTTCCGGCTCTGGCTCTGGCTCTGGCTCTGGCTCTGGCTCTGGCTCTGGCTCTGGCTCGCAGGCTGGTTCCGCTTCGTCTCCCGTCCCCACTGCCGGTGCCGGACACACCGTTGCCTTCTCCGCTGCGTTCACTGCCATCGTGGCCGTGGCTGTCGGCGCCGCCACCCTCTTCTAAGTCTCCCAAGACTTGGCAGGGTTGATACCCGAATGCTTTACAACCCGAAAGCTTTTTCGAAAGGAATTTTATGATGTCCTATGGATAGACTGAACACATCTGGCGGCGCTTGACAATATACCACAGGGTAGATTTTGGCTGTGCTTTCTGTAATAAAAACCTATCACAATATGTGCTTTACTTCTTCAGACCTTGTGCGTGCTATCTATTTGACTCAGGCTTGACGTGAAGATTGAACAAACAAACACAAGTTGTTTCCATCGCAGTAGATGTGTTGACCATATTCAATTGGGGTATGAACACCAAATACTAATGCTCTGCTACTGTCAAATGACCAACTCATGAGTGATGACCCAGCTAAATTTGGAGGCGTTGTTGGTTTTCTCTGAGCTCTTGTCAAACACGCGATGTGTAAGCCCCTTTCAAATTGTAGTCTCTACAAGGCAGATCAACAATATCGGATGTCCGTCCATTAGTACCCGGTCAAATGAAAGTGCATAGCACATGTCACGATTAGTTGCAGGTTGCTTACTGCTGAGCATAAGCCCCCTTGCTGAGATACCAGAGGCTTGTATATCGGGAAGGATTCGGGGTGCATCAGCAGCTTCACTCAGGACCGGGAGAAATGTTAGTCAGCGGACAGTTATCTATCTATCCACATATTCAGCTCTTGAATGCCCAACCTAGTCAAGATGATAAAGGGAGACTAGATAAACTGGTTACTTACTCGCCCCCTTGAAATAAAATCAGAACGATAAAGAAACCGCAGCAGAAACATGGAGCACCAAAGTCATCGCGGAGAAGGTCCTCCAGTTCGCGGGCACTGCGATTCCGGGAGGTTTCTGGACCTGATCATGAACCTCAACCGGTCGACCCCAGATGACAGCAGTGGTCGCACAACGCGGAGCAGTACACCTACGATAAACTATGACACTACACTACGGTATATGCAGACGATTGGGATCGGTAACGTTCCAAGACACCAACATCACCGAGGCTATGACTTCAGGCCGTGGACGTTCAGTGAGGCGCTGGCCCTGGTTACACAGACCAGTTTCCTGGAGATTAGCGAGAACTGATTTTGAGTTGACCCGTGATACGACGAGAGGTGTAAAGAGTGTATGTTGAGTGTGTAATCATTTGCGCGTGAGAAGCTTTCGACTTGGGGTTCAGTGTAGTTTTTCGCAGGGGAGGAATAGGTTGAATACAGCCAATTTAGGGGGTTCTCTTCAATATATTACACTATATTAACTTACCACTCTGATCTGAAAACAGTTCCAACGCTTCTCGTGTCGCAAGATCCCCAGTACGGACGTCCTACGTCCCCTTCCACCGCTCACCTGTCGCCAGTCGACCAGCCGGCAGCAGCCAGCTCAAGGTTGAGTATCATACATGCCATGTTCTTCTGCATCGCTGGAGCTCCCATCATCATGGTAAATCAAGTGTTTTGTCTGGTATTACTGTTTTCAGGAGCGAACTCGTAATCTATACAGAGGATTATATACCCACCAAGAAAGCCGAACGAGACGTTGCTTGCGACCTAAGACCATGACGCGCCTCCCCAATAGAAGAAGTATATACAATTTGAAGGGCATCCCAATTAATTAAAGCCCTTCACCAATGCTGGTGGGCATGCCAGAGCTCATGTTCTGACACAGACCACCAGCTTCCCCCTCCCCACCAGAACAAGGGGAACCAATGAAGCGAAGAAGAAGGGAGAAAACAAAAAACTCTCATGCATGCTATGTTGTTGAAAATATTTCATTCCGTCATTAGTCAGTCCGCCGCCGGGGCCCTTAATGCAATTGCCAGTTACAGCAGCCGTCAAATGGACAAACCAATGACAGTGAACATGAGCGGCCCGATATCTACGGCGATCAGGGCGATGCCTAGACAGTCTCTCGTATTAGTGGTGGAATCCGATTTCAGGGGGCATGAGATACAACAAGTGCTAGAGAGTTGTGACACGGAAGCCCCACGTCGTATGACCCGGCGCTTCCGCACCTTGCCTAAACCTTAATGACCTGCGCAAATCGGAACTCGAACCCGAAGACAAGCGACATGATTCCCTTCTTGCCAGCTCGTGTTGACGAGAAGCGGTGCCGTCAAATGATATAGAAAGAAAATGGGAAATGTTCTGTTTGAAAAAGAGAAAGAGTGACACATACCAGTATACACCACCAGCTTTGTCACGACCTCCACGTCGTACCTCACTCTCGGCTTGATGAGCTGGGCGAACACCTCCCGCTCGCTCATTTCGTCCTGTGAACCGATGATGAGCGTCGGGTCGTCGCCCTCCTCCTCAGGGGGCGAGATCATGACGGTGCCCTCGCCCATCATGCGCTCGTAGTCGCTGAGCTTGTTGTGGTGGTGGCCGCCACTTATCGCACTGCTCCGCGCGCCCGACTTCTCATCGCTGACCGCTATCGGGCTCGGGCTTGTCCCCCGGAGAGATGCGACGCTCTCCTTGCTCCGGAGGCCCCGGCTCGTGTTGCTCGTGTTGCTCTCCCTCCGCCGGCGATCGCGATAGGCTAGGGTCTCGTATGCGTCCGCCGCACTCTGCGGGCCAATGCTCACGGACCTACCGCGGCCGCCCTTGCGGATGTTGTTAACAAAGTTGGGGAAGTCGCTGACGTTGGGCAGGACGTTGTCGACCCGCAGCCGGAGCGGAATGTTCTTGTACTTGGAGGCCGGCATGAAGAAGCGACGGGGTAGATTCATCCCCCACGTCTCGATAATTCGGAAGAAGTACGGCAGGGACTTCAACAAGATGGGCTTGGCAGCTTCCCGCCACACAAACACTGCCATCACCCCCGTCACAATGCGCATAACCACGACGGGCCAGCCGAGACCCTCGAGATCGAACCGAATTTGGCCATGCGGAGCCATGGCATAGTGCCATGTGCCGGTTTCGAGACCAATCATAACGCCCGCGAAGGCGACACTGTCGTCGAAACAAGGACAATCATCGGCGGGTTCAGGGTGCACGCGCACCAACACTATAATGACGAGCACCACACACAGAACGGTCGTGAAGGGGCGCGAGTACAGGTACATGTCGAAAGGCGGGCCATAGTAGAATTCACCGAGAGAGATGACCGCACCCATGATCGAGCCAATAATCACATCGACAAATCCGTGCATGCCACAATAGAGGCGGCCAAAGATGATGCTGGCCGCATAGAAATAGGCTAAAATCTCGAGCCCTAATTTCATGTTTGGTTGCATCATATTGTCTGGAGAATGTAGGCAAAGAAGGCCGTATACCGCAACTGAGACGGCGTTGGCCGAGTGTGTCGAGGGGAAACCGTACTCGAGGGCGGCGGAGCCGGACATGGTGATTCGTTGCAAGGGAGGCGACAGCGGTCGGGGAAGTGAGAAGAGGTCTTTTATGAAGCCTGTAAAGAAGACACCACAGGCGAGGATGCGAACGAGGCTGTGGCATATTGTCAACACAAGATGCGCAAGGAGGTCAGAGGAGGAACCGACCCTTTGCCAAACGACTCAAAGCCGCACCAGAACATGATGGGTAACCCGACCATGAAGAAGGTATGCGTGCCCAGGTTGGCAGTAATGGCGAAGTAGCTATCGAGCGCCGGCGTGCGCAACATATCTTGTAGGTAGGCAAGGTAGGGCGTCTCCCATCTGATCAGGGGCAATGCCCATTGTCGCAAGTCGTATCGCCATGGTGAGAGGATGCGTTTGTCTGCAAGGCGCAGGGAGCACTGTCAGTGAAAATGGACTCGTAGATGTAAGAGACGTGCTTGCGCCTGAAAAGTTGGGTTGCGCCGAGGTGCGAGTGCGTCCCTCTCGTGAGTCGCGCAGGAGGGGTTGGTTGCTCTTCCGGGGCAATATAAATCGCGGTGGCTCTTGACGAAGAGGGCCGATCGTGGGTGGCTACACGTACAGTGGTCTAGATCCCGCAGGCCGGCGTCGATTACAGGCGGCTTCTCTCCATCGCTAGCCTTCTCGGTCTGCTTCCTCGAGTCGGCGCTCACGAGAGCGCCATTGGCATGCGACGAGCACATCGGACGGTCGTATGCGTAAAGTACTACAGGAGGGCAGAAAGAGTCGTTTGGATTCCCGAGTTGCGGGCGGGCCGCACGAGTAGTTGGGTTGCTCAAGAGGGATCGGGACGGCGAAGGTGGGATGCGGGCGGGATGCTCGTGCTCAGGTTTCGAAACGACGACGGCCGCAAAAAGGAAAGGTCAAGAAAGTAATTAAAGAAAACCGGGGGTCTCTCTTCTCATGTTAATCTCGGCCGTCTTTGACCGGCGAATCTTCCTTTCCCCGGCCGTAGCAGAGACGACAAGAAGCGAATGTTTGTTAAGAAAAGAGAAGTTGTTGCGCATTCATATTAGGTAGGTAGACTGTAGAGTATTGTCGATGATGTATGTTGTTTATTTGTCTGACCCCTCCGATTGCTCCGTTGTTGATTTTACGTTTTGGATGAAGGAGCTGAGCCCTGCTTGGCCTGTACGGAGGACATCCGTCCCTGAAAACCAAGGCTAACTAACCTTGAACAGTAGGTAGCAAGCTGTAGGTACATTAGCCCCCTGCCGCCCAATGAGACACTTACATGTCGTCGGATTGGCTGATATTGATATTTGCCTGGTGCCGTCATGTACTGCAAGTACAAATGTAGATATCCACACCTCACTTGCACCATCGTGCATCCTTCACGTCAATCACTAACAATCTGGTACTTCGCATATGAAATAGTACATCGAGAATTTGTAGTGTCTTCGTCCAGAGAGCCAGCCTGTCTGTTGGCCTATTTCATGTATGTAGACCTGCACACCGCCAGTAAGTTGGCTGCATCTACCTGATAAAATACTAGTACGAGCAGAATCTAACTTGGCGTCTTGGCTCGCGTAGAATCACATCATCATCCCGACAACAAACCTGCAACCCAGCAGCACGTGACAACCCGGTATCTACATGGGACCAGGATACCCCTATCTCCTATAACCTTGTCATATCGACGACTACGACGGCCAAAGCTCGTTCGTCGGTTGCATCAGTAGACACTGCCGCCCCCCGTGAGCCATGACGATGCGTTCCCTAGCCGGCGCCCACGCCATCGTGACGGGCGGGAGCCAGGGCATCGGCCTCGCCATCGCGAAGCACTTTGCCTCCGAGGGCGCCAGCATCACACTGGTCGGGCGCGACGAGGCGCGGCTGCAGACGGCGCTCAAGAGCCTCGACCTGAAGCCCGGCCTCGCGCCGCTGGCCGAACCGCCGAAGCACGCCACCTTTGCTTTCAACGTGGCCAACCTGACGGGCTGGCAGCTGATGATGAAACAAATGAAGGCAGACAAAGTACGTAGAGCTAAGACCCCGATCGATCGTTTTTTCAAAGCTGTCCGAGTGACCTACCGATGAGGGGATAAGGGGAAATGAATTGGAGGCCGAAGTATACTAACCCGGTTGCCTACGTCTACTTTAGCGAGATGTTGATATCCTCATTAATGCGGCCGGCATTACTCAGAATTCCTTCCTCTTCAGTACCGGAGTACCCGATATCAAGGAGATCTTGAACACAAATCTGGAAGGCACCATTCTGGGCTGCCAACAAGTCGTCAAGAAAATGATGCAACAGAAATCCGGTAAGCACACCACAATAACCTCTACTACTGCATGCACGGCGCTGATATACGTGACAGGCTGCATTGTAAATATCTCCAGTCTTCTTGCAACTCACGCTGGAAGGGGCGCAAGTGTGTATGCGGCATCCAAAGCAGGTATCGTGGGTATGTCATGTGTTTCAGTATTCCGAGATATTTCTCGTTTCATCTACTTATCTAACCTCGGTGCTCTAGGTTTGACGAGAGCTCTGGCATGGGAAGTGGGAAGATTCGGCATTCGAATCAACGTCATCCTACCCGGGTATATCCAGACCGAAATGACCGCCTGTAAGTTGCTCACTTCGCTCGGCAGTTATCCATCCAGCCGCCAGCCCTCATCCATGTACGGCTCTCCTCGAGGTGGAAAGTATTCACTAATGTACATTGTAGCCATCGCCAAGTCGGCCAATCTGGAAAGCCTCATCCCGTTGGGTCGGCTTGGATCGGCGGAAGAAGTCGCCGATGCTGCTGCGTTCCTTGTTAAGAATTCATATGCACACAATACCGTCCTCAATCTTGACGGTGGTCTCAGCGCTACCTGACGGAAGATTTGTCCGATTCTTCTCTCACGTATGGCCTAGTCGTCAATGACGATAGCCCCAGTGCTCGGTCCATCATTAACGAGAACAACGTCGTCATCGTCTGCGCCGGAGGTCTTGGCCTTCTTGGAGGGCGGCGGCACATCGCCTTCGTCCTCTCTGGCGCGCTTCAGGTCCTTGGCCGATGCATGGCCATCCAAGTACACACCATTGCTTTCCTGGAGAGGCTCCTTCTTGGGCTTGCGAGGAATCTTGGGTGCTTGGTCAGGCTCAAGGCTTTTGATAGGTTTATCCGTGAGGGGTTCCTTGCTGGAATGGGGGTCAGTTGACTGCAGTTTAGGTTGAAAGCATGCTAACACTTACGCCTCTTGGATGTTCAGCACGACGTTCACGAAGACGTCGTCGTCATCTTCGTCTACGATGGTCACAAAAGTATCCTGCTTGATTCCTGTAGAGTAGCGTTAGAATAACACATGATACGTGCCAAGAGTATAATTACCGAGCTCGCCCAACTTCTTGGAGAGGTTGTCCTCTTCCTCAGGGTCGTAAAGAACACCGGCCTCCGTGCTGACGGCAAGCTCCTTGTTACCATAACCCAGCTGCAATCTTACAAAGTCGCCCACCAGGTCTTTGAGTGTGGCACGTGATAGATCCACATACACGTTCGTCTGGTAAACGCTGCAGACTGGGCAGTTGGGATTCGGGGGCTGAGGCTTATCCGCACTAAGCAGACGCTGGGTTGCGAAGGGTGACAGGAACACCTGTAATGTTATGTATGAGCTCTGGTCTTGATCATGGCATGCGGTTTGTGTTGCTTACCTCCTTGGTCTGGTCATACCAGCCTTTAAGTACCTTGAACGACTCTAGCACACAAAGACCCGCCACGATGGCATTTGTAGTGGCAATGGCTGGAATGATGTTACCGGCCATTTGCTTGATGTCAAAGCGAGACTTTCGATCAATACCGAATATGGAAGACCGGATGTTGGCAGCTGCCGCGACGAAATCCAGAGTATCTTCGTCATCCTTGTCAAACGTGATGGTGGGCTGAGCTGTTCCAGCTGCCTTGAGCTCAGCCACTCGTTTGCTCAGGCGTTCCATACTATCGTTCATAACCGTTAGGTTCTCCTCCAACGACCACAACTTCTGCCCGTCTTGTAATAATTCCGGAGTGACTGCAGGGGCTTTGGGCTTCAGGACGTCGTAGTCCAGAGGCTCCGGCTTTTTTCTCGACTGCCACATCTCCTCCATTGATCTCAATCGATCGATATCGGCCTTGAATACTTTGTCGAACAGCATCTTGGGGAATTCTGTGGTGCCAACAGACTCTCGGATTCTTCGCAGCGCCTCGGCCTCCTTCTTCAGCTCCGCGATCTCCTCGGCATTGTCGGCATCCGTCGAGTGGTCAAAAGCTGCCTCATCTTCGCTAACACCGAAGACCTCGTTCAAAAGATAGCTCTTGGCCCAGACAATACAGTGGATAGGCTGGCTTGGTGTGCTTCGTATAGTGCACACGGGGAACGATTTAGGGACGTCCTTTGTTGTGCAATCGTAGCAAGCTGTGACACCCTTCTTGATGACCTGAACCTGACCATTGAAACCAGTCGTACCGCTCTCGATCAACGGCACATCTGCCGCCAGACACATCTTGTTGACATGACGTCTCGCCTCCAGGTTATCCAGCGCGTTGAAGATGAGGTTGAAACCGTGAAACCATTCTAGGTTGAATTGCGCATCTTTGATGTTCGCATGATACGCCTCGATCTTGACGTTCGGGTTAAAGCTCTCGGCCGCCTCTTTCGCTACCTATCAGCCGGTTAGCACAAGCTCACCATCACCACACCATCACCTCATCCAGGGACTTCTGTACCAATGCTTTAGACTTTTTAATGTGTTCGTGTCGGAAGAGGAATTGGCGGTTTAAGTTGCTCAGGTCTATCGTGTCGAGGTCGACAATGTGAATTTCGCCAAAACCAGTCAAGGCAAGGTTCTTCAAGAGTTCGCAACCGATGCCGCCAGCACCGACCATCAAAACTTTGGCCTGTGAGACATAGGTCAGTAAAACGACAAAATCGGCAGCTTCGAGCAGTTCCATGGTGGGCAGTAGCAATCAGAGAGACACTGGGTTGCTAAGAGTGCGAAGGAGTTGCTTGGTAAAGAGGTGTTGCTGTGTGGTTGGAGCTGCCTGCCATGTTTGCGCCTGCACCGGTGGTCGACATATGCAATGCAATGCGCAGTCAGACAGTTCATTATGCAGGGCGTAAAGCAGGCGCGCAAATACTGGCTGATGCGTAGCGGCAATGATAAATAGAACAGAAAGTACACTTACGGCTTTGACATCGTCATTGATGCTCTTGGTCAAGGACTTGGCGTTGTAGCTGTCGCGACCTGTTGGAGCCAGCGCCATGGTGAAGTGAGATACCTAACTAAAGACAGCTCCAGCCCACTTCAGTTGCCGTCATGGATCGGGTGGGATGCATGAACGATGGAAGGATGGCAGGTGTGTGTTTGGGGCGCGACAGGGAAAAAAAATCGTGACGAGAATTTGCGAGCAGGCGCAAATGTGAAAAGAGACGACTGGATGGTTGAAACTGCAGATCTAGTCGTGTCTAGGTTAATAGATCAAAAGTTGCAGGCGCTCACTCTCTCAGCCTCGATTCGATGGGATGGCGCGAGGTGTGTGAGCCTTGGGTGCTACGCTCCAGTGTGCTAGCTTCCGCGCCGCGAGGTGTACAGGTATTGGTGTACCTGCCTAGAATGGTACGTGGATACCTGGAGTGTTCCGTCATCACTGAGCATACGCCCCCCGTCCAGGTACAGATGCAGGCCTAATCAACTTGAATGAACTCACTCTGTGTGTTGAGCAAACAATTGATCTTTTGATCCTCTTCAATCAATGATCCCGACACAACCAGACCCGGATGCACGTCATTACATATGAAGCACCGGATACGGGACTCTGAAAGTATACTACTATTCTTGAGACTATATCCCTATTAATCAACCCGAAGTACATTCGACTGGATGAATATTACCAGACTTGGACACCCAGTCGATCTAGCCGATTGTGTTCAACGATTTGATGGATGGATGGATGGATGGAATACATCAGTAAGGTGTCCTAGTTACCCCTACGCCAGGGGGGTCCACGGGCACGTTGACAGTGACTCGGATGCTTTCCCGCTCCCCGGTGACGGAATTGGGCCGGTCTAAAATGGGACACGCCCATCTGCACGCCCCAAACGCGCTGGCGATGGCTGGCTACTGGGAAGCAAGCAGGGTGTGCACGGTAGTACGGTAGTGGTTGCTACAATTGGTTTGGTCTCATGCATACCTCAGCCTGCAGGGGAACTCAACCACACACATGGCCTGTAAAAGTGACGAAGAGGAGGTGGGAACGAGTCGATACGCCTAATGATCTTGAAAGTCTGGTTGTAGTATTGCGAGTCACTAGATATAGTCGCCAATATTTCTACTTCTCATCAATTCTATGTCCATATAGATATCCAGTGCTATACTCATGTAGGTACATATACATAAGTTAGCAAGGCTACTGGGTGCTTGCTTGATGCTCCAACTCCGACCCGCTACCACAAATTTCGAGGTCGGGCTCGAATTCCACATAACCATGTTTTAAGACCTTCGAAACCACGACAACCCGGGTACAATACTCTGAGCAAGCGTACACGGAGTTGACGGCGACTAGGAATCGTTGATTGCGATCTTTGATTTCGACGACATCGTAAACAATGTCAGACGACGAGGCGGATCCCGAGCTCCTCGAGCTCCTCCGCCAGCATATTCAGGGGAAGCCCAACCTCTCTGCCGAGGCTGAGACGGGTGTCCTCGAAGGCGCCGAGTATGTTTATGACAACTCGATTGACGTCGCCGTGGACATGCGGGCGTGCAAGAACGCCGCGGCGATAATCCACGCGAAGATGCAGTCCGAGGGGTTCTCCACGGCTAGCTGGGCCGAGCACGAGCTACACCCTGAAAGCAAGGATGAGTCGACCGTGGCCTTCATCTTCACCATGGACCTGCTGAACTTCTCATTCTGGTCGTTGAAACCCGAAGACGAGCGGTTCGCGATCAGCTACAAGGACAGGACCTGGACGGGCTACTGGAGCCTCGTCGCCGCGTTGCAAAGGGCCTTGGAGGAAGGTGTGTGCAACTCTATCCTGCTCATTGGTCGACTCGTTTCGTCATGACGCTCTGCTTCGAATCTGTCGCACACTCAGCCCCATGATGGAATTGTTGATCAATGTCTCAAGGTATCCCCATTACCGACCCGCACTACTGGCAGAGCGAGGACGAATGCAACCTCGAGTCGTTGCGGCACGTCTTCCGGTCTTGCACTGACGAAGAGATGCCGTTACTCGAGGAACGCCTCAAGTGTCTGCGCGAAGCAGGGAAAGTGCTGTACGAGGTAAGTCATCCATCCCTCCTTGCCATTTTCTAGCTCTGCAAGGGACCCAGAGGGCTCGAATGAACCCGAACCAACCCCTATCCGTAGAAATACTCGTGCAGCGTCACGCATCTCATCGAAGATGCCAATGGGTCGGCCGCAGAACTCGTGAACATGCTTGCGCGCGACTTCGACTGCTTCAGGGACGAGCACAAGTTCGAAAATCACCGGAAACCCATACGGCTACTCAAGCGTGCTCAGATATTCGTGGCCGATGTCTGGGCCTGCTTCAACGGGGAAGACTGGGGCGAATTTAGGGACATCGACAAGATCACCATGTTCGCCGATTACCGCGTGCCGCAGATCCTGGCAACCCTGGGCTGTATATCGTATAGCCCGCCCCTGCAGGCCATGATCAGCAAAGGGGACATCATCGAGAGTGGAACGTCGTTTGAACTTCAGCTCAGAGGTAAGAAATACAGACCTGGCTTATGAGAAACCATCAGGACTTACTAACATATCTACGTTTAGCTTGTAGCATTTGGTGCGTGGAGCTGCTCAAGAGGGATATCAACCGTAGCCACCCAGAGGCTAAGGTGAACGCCATCCTGATTGACTTCTTCCTATACGACACCATGAAGCAGCTCGAAGCGGGAGGAAAGTACACAATGCCCCATCACCGGACGCGAAGCATATGGTACTAGTACATGTGTGTCATTCGGGAGCGTCAAATTCTCGGCAGGTGTTAGGAAATGGCGATGGGGGGCATGAAAGGAAGCCTTAGTCCGCGAAGAGAAGCGTATTGCGAACAGAGCTATTACACGTTGCGTGCCTTTCTATTTGAGCTACAGAGCTGATTGTTCTGCAGTTGGTTGCTTGGAGTGGCTGGTTTAGGGGGGCTGGCCCGGGCATGTGGGAGGTGAGGTAGCTGTGAGCTCCTAGTAGGTAGGCCCAATGCCTACAACTATTGAGGTACCCTTAAATATCTAGACAACTGCCTTATTTTCCATCACCAGCCAGGGAGTTCGCCACCCTGGCTGGTTGTAAAAACTTCGGTTTTTCGTAAGGTAGGAAATTCCTTCGCATACCCACCGAGGAGCAGCGATGGCTTTCGTCAGGTCAACCCGGAGGACATGCATTCGAATACCCTATCCTGAGCTTTTTGCATTTTTTCCCCTTCATTTTTTAATTGCCAGCAATGGTCCTTTTCATGATATGCCACTCAGGTGATGTTTTTCTGTGTTTTATTAATTTTGGACTACACGTATGAGGCTCAACGAAACCGTCCTGTTGCTGCATGCCATCCACGAGATTTCTTAACTCATCACCCGCTCGCTGCTATCCTTGGATATTTCGCATCACACGTAGTTAAATGTTACATACAGTAAGTAACCTACAGTAATAGCATTATCTTCTTTAACGTTCAAGATTTGTGCAGACTTTCCCGAACACCCAGGATCCACTGCAGGCAGTCTTGAGTCCAGACGACGACATTATTCCATCTCTCTAGGCCACGCATCGTAAAAGTGCCACTTAAATGTGCACCGATGTCCATCAAAGTTCACATCACCCTCAACGTATGGACCAAGGTCAGGTTTATCTTTACTGATTGCTGAACGAAGAAGGTAGCGACCCTACAGCAAGGGGAATAACGGCATCATCTACACGCACTGTCGTACCAAGCCCCCTGTCTCAAGTCATCATGTAGTTAGAACCACTGTGTTACTAGGAACTTAAGAAACATTGCCAGTTCGTTAATACCGGTATGTATTGTGGAGGAAACAACTACCTGTATCGACACCAGTCGAAAACGGCCCTGCCCCGTTTCCACCCCTGTCATGGTCTGCAAGCCTCTGATAAGGTATTCACCACTTGAGAATCTGCTGCTATATGCAGATCATTCGGGCAGCTGTCATTCTCTGTGGCGTCCCTGGATCCCTGGACCTGCACAGGTCGACACATCCTACTTCAAGCAGGTAAAGGAGCAACCGATGATGCCGCAATCCGATCCACAACGACCCTGGGAAGCCTCGCAAAGCTATTGCCGATGAGGGAAAAAGACCATTAACATTTCATAAGACAGACATATGGAACATGACGAGAGGAGAGGAAGGCAAACGTAAGTACTTACACAGCCACCGTTCGCTTGGCAACAACAGCACACGGCGTCATCGCTCTGGCGCTTGAAGACCTTGAGGCCGGGGTCGTAGTTGGCCGTGCTGGCCACGCCAGCGAGGGCGCCCGAGGCCATGGCAAGGAGAGTGATGGTAACTGAGGCCATCTGCATGTTGCTATTGGTGTTGAGAAGATGGAAGGGAGAGAGAGATAAAGTAGAAACTGGTTGGTGGTAGGTAATTGGATAAATAAGATACCAGGGGCGGTTTACGGACGTGGTTGTTGAGTGGATTGTTGATGTTACTGCTGATCGAAGCGCTATGTTAAAGACTACCTCCTTATTCAAAAGGAGGGCGTACGATGATGTTATATACGCGTCAAGGAAGAATACAGCTTAACAAGTCCATCTCATGATGCTAGTCCAGACCCATTGGCACCATCAGTTGCCATATAATCTAGAACCCGACGAGGCCTGGGCGGTAGAGACAGCCCCTTGGCTTCTACCTAATGCCGTGAAAGCTGTCTCTTTTCATGATTGATACTAGATCGAATTAGAGGTGATGATCGAGCCGCGCTATATGGGTGGGATATTTCTCTGTTCATGAGCTAGATATGCCTGGCCAAGACAAGTCACAAAACCATACAGCACATCTTGGCTCTGCGATAAGTCTATGCTATTGTCAACTATAATTAACGACGGAAATTCCCGAGCAAGGGTATATTTCTTATCGGCTATAATTAGCCCCTTCAATACTGTTGACACGAAACGAACACGATTCAGTAGGCGCCTATTCTACTGCCCAAATTCCGAAGATGTCTTTTGGCGCCATCGGATCAATACAAGATCGCGAGAGAGCATGTAGCTTAAGTGTATTAGATTACATTGCTAAATTGAATCCTAGGTAGGTGGTCGTGGTCGTTGATCTGAAATACAGAACTGCTCTCCCTCCCACAGTAGCTGCGAGTTCATCATCCTGCTGTACACTTTAAGCGTCACAGTGAAGTAGTTTTGCAGTAATAACCGCCCTCTTTGAGATTACTGCTGAAAATCGGGGTTATTAAAGAGGCGCTGGCGAAGCTCTGGTCGTGTTCATGGTCATGTACAGACGGCTGCATTGGTCGCCTTGGTGGAAACTAGGACCCGTAAGACCACGATATATACTTCCCAGGAGCATCTTTAGTTTCTCTCATCTCTTGCAGAATATGATCACGATTTGAAAGATGAGACCAGATGATTTGTTTAAATTCATGCGCATTATGTCGTGATCGCAAATAGTACACATCGAAAAGTTTGGGGCCTGAAAGCCCCTGATGTGGTGGTGGAACCCTCTATCTAAGAGTCTCATGAAAGCCAAACTCCTGAACTCCCGTAAGCAAGCCAAGTCCATGTACACAAAGCACTTTCAGTTCGTAGATATATAGCAAGATCTTCGTATCCTCAAATCTCGTATAGCCTGAGGCATTGTGTGATGCAGAAAGCCCTTGGTCAGCCTTTCAAGAAACACCAACGGCCGTGGAGTTCAGTATCGTGTCCATATGCGCCCTCTCGACACCCTTGGTCCCCTGCTCTTCTTCCTTGAGGAGGACAGCCAGTACCTTCGTTGGTGGGTTAAGACCGAGCTTATCTGCTCGTTGCCAGCGCCTCATGCGTGAAATTCCGACGCAAGGCTGTGTAGTTGAAGTGTCAGTAAAACCAGACTATGACAGGAAGGTGGTGGGAAGTTTTTCCCGGACACGAATTACTTACGCCGTATTGCGAGCTAACGTCGAAATACCGCAAGACCTTCTCGGCCTGGCTCAGATCCCCCTGGTGCACTCTCTTCGAGATGCGTTCGTCCTCCAGCTTGCGCCAATACTGGTCGATCTGGCGCCCGGTGATCTTCCCCGCACGCAGCTCGGCATCGGTCTTTTCGACGGCCTGGTCCTCCTGCTCGGCTACTGGCGAAGGCTCCTCGGGCTCAGACTCGACAGCAGCAACATCATCGAGGACAATGTCTTCCTTGGCGGGCTCGGCTTGCTCTTCTGCTTCTTGCGAAGCGGATACGACGTGCTTGGAGAGGGGCGATTGCTTCGAGGGAGACGAAACGACGTCCTTGCTTAATTTCGGGATCGCCTTAGTCACTCGGTTGTGGAAGGACAGCGTCGCTTGCTTTCCGCCAGCTTGCGACGAGGAGCGGGTACTGCGGCGTGTGGCAGGCATGACGAGGAGAGTGGTTTTGAGGTGATAATGATGTGGAATGGGATCAATTGCGTATGAAAACGAGTGATCAATGCGCAAAGAGTCAGGTTGCTTCTCTAATGATGTTTGCGACGGTTTATTCTCCGTAATAAGTGTATGTATGCCCTACGATCTGGATGGATTGACGCAGGTGACCTAAGAAATGTGGGATGCTAGTAATGACGTTGAAGTGCGGAATTTGGGGAAACGGCCTAGAAGTTGCCCAGGAAACGCGAGGAAGGTGCGAGCACACGTGACTTCCCTGTTGGCTGCCATATATTCCTCTGCTAGATTCTATGCAGAACCAATCTCTTCAGCAGTTCAATTGGATTTATATTGAGGTTCGGATAATTTGGATAACTGTAAAATTAGACATCCAAGATATGCTCGATCGACAATGAGTTTGCACAGTATGTTTGATTTGTTGTCACAAATATTGATAGAACTACGAATATGGTAGGAGCCAGCCGGTTGAGCTGCTCATAGGGTTGATTGATGCTTCATGCTCTCTAAACCCAGTACAATGCATTTGAACGGTCCCCTTTTCATTCATACATGTAGCAGCCATCTCATGAACGCCATGCCTAGTAATGCAATGTCATGAAATCTTCGCGGTCGTTAGGCGGTGCCCGTGGCTTCGCGGTAAAACGTCAAGCTCTTGTTAGCACCAGCCGTGCAGAACATCTCGTTCATGCCCGTCTTTGGCAACCACTTCACGCTGAGAAGCGCCTGCTCCGTCTCGCTATGGGTGGCGACGCATGCTTGCTTGTCGATGGACCACACTTTAGCCTTGCCATCGTACGCTCCACTGAGGAGATACTCGCCCGTATCGCTCCAGTCAATGCTCATGATCCATGCTGCGTGGCCTGTGAACTGGGCTACATGCTCGCCAAACTGCAGGTCGTAGAGCTCAATAGTCATGGAGTCTCCAGCAGCCGCAAGCTTGGTTCCAGCTGGCGAGAAGGCCACGGCACGGACAGGCTTCGCAAGGCCTAGGGATTGATTAGCACAAAGGTAGGCTTGAGCGGCTGACGCGCTTGCTTACCAGGTAGTTGATATACAATCCGACCCGACTCGTTGTTGTAAATGTAGACTGCCCCATTCTCGTGTCCGGTTGCCGTATACTTGCCATCATGGCTTATATCAATCGACATGCCAAATGCGTTTGTGACTACGGAGCCCGGCTCAAACTGCTGGGCCAGTTGGCTCGAACCATCCCGCAACCGCCATACATTAACCCGGCCGCTGTGAGTAGTTGTTGCCAGGACAGAGCCATCTTCGCTCAACGCAAGCGCCCACGCCTCGCCATTCTTCTCGCCACCGTTGGCTACCTCGACATAGGGCTCCCAGTCACCGGAGCCTGTATCAGAAACCTTCCAGGTCTTCAAATCGCCGGCAAATCCTATGGAAGCGGCGACCTTTCCATCGCGCGACACGGCTAAGTGGTGGCACCCAAGCTTGTGCGCATTTGAGATGGACTGCACCAGAGGGTATGAATCTTTGTTTGTCGCATGGACGTTTAGGCTGGAGGAACCGGATACGGAGAGTACGGTGGTCTTCGTAGCGGCAATCGCAAATATGTTGGCAATATGGGCTGTTAGAAGTCAGTAAGCAAACGGGACGCCATGCCACACGACGCCTCTCTCTGGGGGGCTTGGGGGGCACCAAGATGAGGAGCTTACCGTTGTCCACCGTATGCGCGGTAAGATATTGTTTCGACTGAATAGAATATTAGTGAGATGCTCTTTTACGGTATGATAGTTTGAGCCCATACCATATTGCTGAGCTGACTGAGGAAACAGACGCGCAAAATGCTACGAAACTGGTGTTCCTCGCTTGATGACGCTGGTGATAATGTAGGTGGGAAAGCTTTGGTGGGGCAATCTGCACGAAAGCACCTTGGAAGACTTCACCTCGCAACAAGAATGATGCGTTCTGTATTTGTTAAATGCCACGCAAACAGAGCCCTCAAAGCTTGTTTACTTATCAAATATAATGAACTACATGATCTATATTCTTATTTGTAACACTGGCAACGTACGACTCGTTATGGCCGCATTGAAGACGGATTCTGTTCACTCTACTTGGTGGGGGTCCATGTCCAGAGCTCGGGCTTTTGATTGCATTGCATCACTTATCAAAGAATTAGATGGGCCTCGTTGAAGGTCGGAAGAGCAGCTTCAACGAGGGACGGCATAGAGAGAATTCGACTTCGTTTTGGTACAAACCGCAATAGCTCGTATCAATGATTTCATATAGATGATACATAGTATACAGTGCTCCTTTATGATATACCATCATACACCTGATTTATACAGAGCTTTCTGCTATGAATATAAGGCCATATGTATAATCCGACATTGAACGCCAATCCGATGCAGTTTTTTATCCTCTTTCATTTGACACTACGATTCATGTGTTGTTCATGCGTGGTCGATCTTCTTCTCCGCCGATGTGTTAGGGAACATATTTTGGATTTCTGTTGCATCGTTAGCTGTGCATCGAGTCGCCCATCGTAGCCGGGTCCGGTTGGATCAACTTACTGCCCATGCACTGTGGACATAAGGTATGCATCTTCTTCGTGTGGCCGCAGACCGGGCATTTGTTCAAGTTGTTCACATCCTTGAGCGCCTTGCCAGCCATCTGTCGGTGTCGCTTCTTCATATGCGAGGTCTTCTTTTTGGGTACAGCTTTGAGAATGCCTTCCCAAATATCACCCAGAATACCTGGTATACTCTGGATGGCCGCAGGGACCGCAATTGCTAGCGATGGCCATGTCGGGTATGGTGACTGTCGCGTCTGCTGCGAGAAGAGGACTGCGGACCTGAAAGAAGAGGCAAATATCGTTGAGGTCATTCGAGGTAGTAGCGAAGACACCGCCGAGGCGAACCGGAATTGCTGTATCGCAGCCATGGTGAACGAGTTGAATGCACCACCCTCGACTGGTTCTGCAAATTTCGTTTGTGGTGCCTCTTTCCTGGTAATCGGTGTCGAACTGGGTGCAATCGACGTCGGCGCACGAGATTTCGGTCGTTGCTGTCTATCGATGGCTCCACGTGAGGGAGTCGGCGAAAGAGGTTTTAGATTGCCGTGCTTTGGGCTCCAGCGTAGTAGTAGCTCCCCCTGGGCAAAGCAACCTGGGACCACCTTTGCGCAAATCAGAAAAAGTTTCCAGCGCAATTAGGTAAAGCTCATTCAATGCAAATCAACTCATCAGGCGACTGCGACCCTTGAAATTGGCCCGTTCTTTTTCTCCAGACTCAGACTGGCTTAGCGCACAGACAGCTTCCAGCCAATAGGCGCTCCGCAACTACCCTCGACCCCTTGAACACGGTTGGCGTCCCGGCAGAGGAGAAGCGACGGGCTAGCAGCCAGCCCGATATTTCGCATCTGGCACTCATAGGCACCTGCCCATCCAGTGCTCCCCTACCTTGCAGCGGAAATTAGTGTTATTTGGGTACCCGTCGTGCCTTAGGGGGAGAGAGAGTGCAAGACCAGGTGAACACGAATTCCGAAGTCAATCACCCTCGTCTTGACAGTTGCAACTTTCCAGTTCAGTTCAGCGAAACCTACGGCAGGAACTCTCAACAGCGTTAATTCGGGACTCCCATCGCCTTCGTTTCAATCCGGAGACTCTTCTACCCATCCTCTCCTGTGTCACCTTTCGTCTTCTCATCTTCAACTTTACCGAAACTCCACTTTCACTTCGCGTCTGCCCCCTTTCCCGCTCAATCATTCTACTATCCAGTTAATTGCCCGTGAGGCCGTTTCTTGGATTAGGAACAGAACTACCTCTTCGACTTGGACTTCATCATCCCTAATACAGTCACATCCATTTCACCAGAATACAGACAAAATGGCCGCCCCTACTGTTTTCCCCGACGGCCATGTCGGTTTCGACAGCATCACCTCCCAGATCGAGCGCAAGCTCCTGAAGAGAGGTTTCCAGTTCAACGTTATCTGCGTTGGTGAGTATTCCCAATCTATTGCCCTTGCCCAATCATTCTGGCCATCGCTCTCGTGAGAGGCGACAGAATGAACATGGCGATTGAAGTTGTGCAATGGTCCTAACCATGTTTCATCTTACAGGCCAGACTGGTCTTGGAAAGTCGACTCTGATCAACACCATTTTCGCTTCTCACTTGATCGACTCCAAGGGTAGACTGCTCCCCGACGAGCCCGTCCGCACCACCACCGAGATCCACCCCGTATCGCACATCATCGAGGAGAACGGTGTCCGTCTACGCCTCAACATCGTCGATACCCCCGGTTACGGTGACCTCGTCAACAACGACCGCTGCTGGGACCCTATCGTCAAGTATATCAAGGATCAGCACTCCGCGTACTTGCGAAAGGAACTCACTGCTCAGCGTGAGCGATACATTCAGGATACCCGCATCCACTGCTGCTTGTTCTTCATCCAGCCCTCCGGCCACTCCCTCAAGCCCATTGACATCGTTGTCCTGAAGAAGCTGTCCGATGTTGTCAACGTCGTGCCCGTCATCGCCAAGGCCGACTCCCTCACCCTCGAGGAGAGACAAGCCTTCAAGGAGCGCATCAAGGAGGAATTCGCTTTCCACAACCTTAAGATGTACCCCTACGACAACGAGGAGTTGGACGATGAAGAGCGTTCTGTTAACACACAGATCAAGGTAATTTAGCCGCTCTCTGCTTGGTCCTTCGATTTACTAACTATCTTGCAGAGTCTTGTGCCCTTCGCTGTTGTTGGCTCCGAGAAGTCCATCATCGTGAACGGTAAGCAGGTTCGTGGACGCCAGAACCGGTGGGGCGTCATCAACGTCGAAGATGAAAACCACTGCGAGTTCGTGTATCTGCGAAACTTCCTGCTCCGAACCCATCTGCAGGATCTCATCGAGACCACCTCGCAGATCCACTACGAGACTTTCCGTGCCAAGCAACTGCTGGCCCTCAAGGAGAGCAGCGCGCAAGGCCATGGCAGCCGACCTATCAGCCCTGCCGCGGATCGCGAGCTTAGCAGGAACTCGAACCGCATGACTATGAACGGTTACTAGTTGCCCTCATTCACTGGCCATACACACATTCTCTGAGGTATTCTTCGCTTGCTCCCTTACTATGGGAGGCAGAAAAATCACCCTGTCCCATTTATGACTCTGCGACTAGTCGCATGGATGGTTTACGTGCGAAGACATTGATAGTGGACCACAAAAGTTAAAGTCCCGGAAGTGTCTAATAGATCTGGGGCAGTGTTTAGAGGAAGAGAGGCGACATTCGAGAGATATCCATGGCCACTTGGCCTAATTTTGGGTTGTTCAAGCCTTGTTATGTTACGTGTTGGGAAAGCAAGCACAGCAGGCAGTATTTTCTCCAGACTGGAGAGTCCGAGACATTTTTATTATTTCCTTGTAGTATTGCGCAGGAGCTGCCTTCACTTTTATACCAAGCCTAAGACTAATTGAATCCACATCTAAAGCCTCGTCTCGTGTGTATTGACATATGCCGGTGTTCTATGACTTGTAAACGTATTCTTCCAGCTCCTTGTAGGCCTTCTCGAGATCGTCGTTCACAATGATGATGTTGTGAACACCGGGGGTGTCAGCGTACTCAAGCTCGACCTTGGCCTGGGCCAGGCGTTTGCTGACAGCCTCTTCGGTTTCGGTGCCACGGCCGCGGAGGCGCTGCTCAAGCGCCTCGAAAGAAGGGGGCTTGATGAAGACGTAGCGGGCGTCGATACCGGAAGCCTTGATTTGCTTGACGCCCTATGCAGAAGAACAACAAAACATCAGTAAGAGTGCGCTCTCTCTCCTTTAAAAGAACGTATTGCCGCAAGAGAAAAGGGGGGCGGGTAGGTGGGTCTTTCTCACCTCCATCTCGATGTCGAGGACTACGACGCGGCCCTTGGCGGTTTGCTCCTCGATGGTCTTCTTGGAGGTGCCGTAGCGGTTGCTGCCGAACTTGGCATGCTCGACGAAGCCGTCCTGGGCGATGAGGTCCTCGAACTCGGCCATGGGGACGAAGAAGTAGTGGGTGCCGTGCTCCTCGCCGGCGCGGGGTCCCCGCGTCGTGTGCGAGACGGACAGGGTGAAGGTGTCCGGGTGGGCCTCAAACAGGCGGTTGTAGAGGGTGCCCTTACCCACGCCCGAGGGGCCCGAGATGACCAGCGGGCGGCGGTCGGTGGGCTGTTGTTGGCCGGCTGCAGTGGCGGGGGTTGCGCGTGTTAGTTATTATGTACATGTTTGTGCGCGCGCGCAGAAGGGGGGTCGGCAATGGTTGTAACCTTCCTATGCTGTGGCAGGTAGACCAGACGCAGGAACACAATATTGTTTAATGAGTTGGGACCGTCGCACCCTCGCTGTCGAGCCACAGCGCGGGAACGAGCGCACTTGTCACATTGGTTTTGCGCGCATCACCGCCGTGGAAATGTTGCCAGCCAGGGTAATTCAGGGGGAAGGGAGAGAGGGAGGGGGTTAACCTACTTGGTGCCATTGTGCCTGCGAATCGACCGAGGCGGGGGAACGAGCGGGATGGGAAGGTAGAAGAAATACGTAGAGGAACGCCGGCACAGAGTGGAGGGAGTCGGGGAAGCATACGGAGGTGGAATTTCATAAAATCTAATCTACGGGCGGCCTGGAGATGGTGGGTGACTCAGCCGGTAACGGTCCTCTGCATATTACATACATTTTTAGCGAATAGTGGCGGCATGGCGCCAACCAGGGCGGCGCTGGCAGAAAGTCGGCGGCCGATGGGCTTCAGTGCTCCGACACCCGTAGGCGGTGAGCTGAGCCCTTTTCGTTTCGAACCACCAGCCCTCTAAGGCCAAGATGAACCTTAAGAGCAGCAAAGGGGGCGTTCTGGTGGCCCGTCTGGGCGTTTGGACCAGTGGAGGAAAAAGACTGGAGTTGAGCTTTCTGGCATTTGGCTTTCTCTCGGCTTTCGAGATTCCATTGGCAAGCAACAGGGGGCAAAGGAGACAGGAGGAGGGGCAAAGTCTGTTTTCTCCTAGGCCGTTTTAACCAACCCTGAAAATTAAACCTCCGCTGAAGAAAGAGAGGCCTCTCCGCGACGCTGCTGGCCGCTCCAGTCTTCTCGCTAGTCACGAGAATTGCGATTGACACATTTTGCATTTGGCTCCCTGCTCTCGAACGTTTCATGTTCCCGCTGCAATGTTGCACGCGCAGGGTCTACCGACAACCACTGACGTCGTTCGTGCACTGCATAGGTATGCCTCATGCCTCATGCCGCGAGATGCAGTAGGGATCGCGATATCTCCTGTCATATTTCTTGTGCGAGACATCATCGTTTAGATGATGAGGTCCTCCCGATAATTGTTACCCATCATCTGAATTGCTACTATTATAGAGTATCTCGTATTAACGGATGGGTCCCGCCGTACCGACAGAGGATTCGGGAAGCACTCGCGAATCGCAGATTAATAATACCGCCGTTGCGTGTCTAACGGTATCAGAACGGGCGGTAGGCACATGGCTATTCGAAGTAAACTTTTTCTTCTTGGAAGCGCCGATCGTATAATGGTATCCAGCGAGTACATCCTACATGGAAAAGTTCGAATACGGGTTTTGATGCCTGCCCGTCTTGCAATTATGAGGGCGCACGTGTCTGTTAGTTGGTACAAGTACCACAGTAGGCCTCTAACAGGATGCATGGGATACATGTACGTTTTGACTATTTTGACAACCTAATAAGATGTGTTTGGTCTGCAGTACGGATTGACAGAGGATGGTGGTATCGGCCAAGAGAATCAAGAGAGAAGGATTCTGGATCTGGCATGGGTTTGGATGCTTGATTAAACCGCGACTTCACTGTCATTGGCCGTTCCGTTCTGCCCAGGATACCTATTGATTGGCGGCCCATGGCGATATCAAGTTTCATCGTTGCACTAACAGTTATCTTTGGCGCCGCTTGCCATTCGCAGATCAATAGATGGTAGTAGGGATTTCAGAAACAGCTGAAATACTAGTTTTAGAAGGTCGGATCGAAGGCGACGGGACTGATTACCCAGCACATCCCTGATGGAGCGCAATCAAAATGCGGCATGAAGAACATCTTCAGTACAAGCCAAGCAATCTCAAACGTGGAGTCCCCCGGTCCACCATCACAGGCCTCTGCAACAAGGACAAGCAGTGGATGGTCCCCAACGGAAAGTGGATGGGCTGGGCTGCCATCTCGGCCGCACTTACCCAGCACCCTGGCCACACGAGACAGGAACGGAGGTGTTGCTTGTGTTGCGATCCAATAATGCCAGGCCAGTAGCGATCCATTGAGGCCATCGCACCCATGTCCAACCCATCAAATCTGACGGTGTGCCACTATGGTTCCCTTAGCGTCAGGTCCCCATTTCGTCTCATTGCATCCTGTCGCATCAAGTTGCAGGAGCATGTGGTGGTGTCGGGGGGCTTTGCCTGCCGACTAATAATAAGTATTAGTATGGTTCCCTCCCTACTTCGAACCAGCCCTAGCCTCGCTGCTATTTACCATCGTGTCGTCCCGAAACTTTGTTTCCTCCCAGTCGCTTGAATAGCAGTCACTCCTTCGCTCTTGACTTGGATCCTTCTTGGGTCATACTTTTTTTTTGCCTGCGGCTTTCTTTCCCTCCTTTGCGCCCCCATTTTACTGTACGATTGAGCATTGCTTCGGTTCTGCTCTCTCTATTTTCAAGTCACTCCCTCTGTGAATCAGTCATAGCTATTTTTGGACCTCGTTTTTGGCTTGTTGTCGACTACGAAGAACCCACTGGGAATATCGACCGAACGGCGACGATACGAACCAGAAACCCCACCAGTCACAGCTGCGCTTGCGAAGCTAGCCAGTAAAGAAAACTCGGCAAAGACGATATCCATCGCGGTGACGACAAGACACGAGGCTTGTCTATTAATAAGTGACCTTTCCCACCGGTTTTTGGAGTCCCAGTATCCCACGCGCTTGAACGTTCGCGATGCTTGTAAGTTGCCTACCATTCCGCAGTTGAGGTCGAGATACCACAGGAACCCACTTGCTCAAGTGTCTTACCTAAGCTGGTGGTCGATTCGCGGGGTGATATGCAAGGCCAATCGGGCTTTGACAACGTCGATCACCCGATTAGCTTACACGGAGCGGGACCAAAAAACCGACCACCAAGAATGAGAGCGAGCCTGCATAGGGATACGTTTTGCAATGAATTTGCAGGCTTGCTGAAGTTCTGGGTGGAAGGTTCCCAATCCCCTCGTTCATCTGCCACCAAGACATATTTGAACCTCTGCTGACCATGTTTCTTCCAACAGCTTCAATCCGCTCTCGTCGCCTTTGGCGCGACCATTGCTGCGGCTGTCCCTGCCCTTGAGGCTCATGGTAACCAGTTTGTCAACCCCAAGACGAACGATGTCTTCCAGATTGTGGGCATGGCCTACCAGATTGGTGGCAGCGCTGGTTACGACCCCAGTCACGGCAAGGACCCTCTCTCTAACGGAGACGTCTGCAAGCGTGATGCCGCTCTCATGCAGGTTCTGGGTATCAACACCATCCGTGTGTACAACCTGGACCCCAACCTGAACCACGATGAATGCGCCAGCATCTTCAACGCCGCTGGCATGTACATGGTCATCGACGTCAACTCTCCCCTCGCTGGCGAGTCGCTCAACAGCCTGGAGCCATGGACTTCGTACTACGACACCTACCTCAACCGCACCTTCGCCATTGTTGAGGCATTCAAGTCGTACCCTAACTTGCTTGGTTTCTTCTCCGGTAACGAGGTCATTTCCAACGTTAAGCAAGGTGGAACTGCTCCTCCGTACATCCGCGCCGTTACCCGTGATCTCAAGCAGTACATCAAGAACCACGCTGATCGCCCGATCCCCGTTGGTTATTCCGCTGCGGACGTCCGTGAAGTTCTCGAGGACAGCTGGAACTACTTCCAGTGCTCCATTGAAGGCGAGGCGGACGACATGTCCCGCGCTGACATGTTCGCCCTGAACAGCTACTCTTGGTGTGCTGATGCCAGCTTTGAGTCATCAGGCTACAACACGCTGGTTGACTTGTTCAAGACTTCTTCCGTCCCCGTCTTCTACTCCGAGTTTGGCTGCAACACTCCTTCCCCTCGTATCTTCACCGAGATTGGCACCATCTACGGAGACAAGATGACCCCCACCTTCTCTGGCGGTGTCGTCTACGAGTTTGCCCAGGAGCCCAACAACTTTGGCCTTGCTGAGGTCAGCAAGGACAACAGCGTCAAGCTTCTCAAGGACTTCCAGACTCTGAAGAACCAGTACAGCAAGGTTGACTGGAAGTCTGTTCAGAGCGTCAAGGCTAAGAGCAACGCTGTCAAGCCCCCCCAAGTGCTCCTCTAGCCTGATCAAGGAGAAGGGTTTCAACAACAACTTCACCCTCCCCGTGCTTCCCCCAACACCAAGCAGATCCTCGAGGGTGGTGTCAAGCCCAAGCCCGTTGGTAAGGTCGTCAAGATCTCCGACTACAAGGTCACCCACGATATCAAGGATGTTGACGGAAAGGCTATCACTGGCCTCGCTGTTAAGCCCCTGGCCGATGATGCTAGCAACACCGTCGGTAGCAACGACGCGTCCACTGGCTCTGGAGACAGCACTAGCAGCGGCGCTTCCAAGTCTGAGGATGGCAAGAGTGCCGGTTTCCGCAACGTTGCCATCAGCGGAGCGGCCGCGGGTATTTCTATGCTTGCTTTCCTGGCTGCTGCATTCTAGAGAAGATTGCGGTCAAGGAGAAATGACGACACTGAGAATTTATTAGTGTAGTTTCATTACGCATGCCTGGTTACGGCGCCGTTTGTGTACTTAGCTTCTTCTGAATCATTTATTTGTTGGTGTAGACGATGGGTCGAACAGTAATATCAAGATGCGACGAGCATTCAATAACCTCCCCGGGGTGCCCATTTGATGGTTCTACATTCTCCGTGCTCGTAAGTGTCAAAGTCTATTGAGGTCGAGTACTTTCGCTAGGTCAGGCGGATAGCCATCCCCTTTGTTTACCTACGAGAGGTAGGCAAGGGTCCCATGTCAGCAATTATATTGGCCAACCATCATGTTGCTTGTTGGTAGTTTTGCGACATTCCAGGAAGCCAACATACATCACAACAGGTGCTGGCTCTTTTCTGAACGTTTGCAGCACCGTAGTTGAGCCTTCTATTTCCTTCTCCTGGGATTCATAATCTTCAAGGCCGAATTTCACAATGCCCTACTTGACCACAATGCAGACCACAAACATCATGTCCGGTAATGAAGAGGGGATTCAATGAAACATCCTTGATAGCCAATCCGAACGATCAGACAATGCACACAATGAAAGCTCCTCTATCAATACTGAGCAGACAAGCACCCTTGAAGTCGGGCCAGGTCAAGCCCCTAGAAAATAGAGACCGAACCCAAGCCGACTCTTTTGGAACTAGTTGTAAGTGTGAGCCTTAGGAAGCAACCGCCATAGACCTTCAGGAGCATGCACCCTTATTCCTTCGCTTGGGTCACGGCAGCAGCACCCCTATTAGTGCCACTGGCCCAAGCCGCTCAATCAGTTCCACCCACAGCGATCGACCCCCCTTACAACCACTTCGAATCCCGCCAGGAGCAGGATCTGCTCCGCGATCTCCCCGGACCACCAGTACGATCCGCCCAAAACACACCCGTGGCCTGTAGACATCGTGCCTTCTGTCTGCCATGCGTACCCCAAGAACAACGATGTTAGTCTGGACATGAGCAGGCTCGAGGTCCGCGACGTCTATTACAACGACTGCGAAAAGCCCTGGACGATATGCCGCTATGCCGACTCCCGGATCAGTTGGGACGAAGCCATGATGGTAAGTAGTCTACACACAAGTCAATATATCGATTCGGTACCGGCCGGGGTCTCCGTGGGAACCAACGCTAACAGACAGTCTCTCGTATGACCAGGTCCTGGGAAAGATCCCCGTGGGTATGCGCCAGTACGTCGCCCAGGTCATACTGGCGCCCGAAAGCTACGCCAAGCAGAGAGTGGGCATCGGTGCTGAGACGTGGGGCGCCAGCACCGCCTTCTTGTCGGAAATGAATCTCGGAGTGGCCGTGCATGAGTTCAGTCACATACTCGACTTGGTGGTTGGATCTGGGCCGAACGCGACTAAGCAGCATATGCTCAGTAATTCGTCGAGTGTAAGTCGCTCCCGTGCATTTGCTACCACGCTACTTCATCCTTCTTCGTAATTCGTTGTGGAATAGACGCACAGGTAGCATACACGTTGTCTACGAGCTCAATGTGGCCACAAGTACTATACTGATTGATCGGTCTTAGTGGATTGAGTTCTATAACAACGACACCAAGGTCCCGACAGACTATGCCGCGACGGCGGCCAACGACTCGCTGGTAAAGCAGCAAAAGATCTCGCTGGTCGAGGACTTTGCCGACGCGGGCCGCTGGGCCATGTCCAACATGGTGCGCGTGCGGACGTACCAGAACCATAACCAAAATCAATCCTTGCTTCTTTCCCGCCGCGGCGGTCGGAACCTCTTTTTCCGGAATAGCAGCACCACCACAACAACGACGGCGACAATGGTAGCAAACCAGCTGGCGATCTACAGCGCGGACTGGGAGGCGTGTGGGAACCAGATCGCCGGGTACCGGACGCTGCTGGAAGACATCATCTTCCCGCCTGGCGGCAAGTGCACGGGCAAGATACTTACATCAGACGCAGTGGTAGCGGCGACCGGCCAGCGGTCGAGCTACAACCACACCCGGAACCGGATGGGGATGGGGGACGGAAGGCTCAAGTTGAGGACAGTGAGGGTGCCGGCAATCGTGCCGGTCGACTGGGCGATGAGGGTCCAGTTCCCGCCATACATGCAAATGCCGTCAGGCTAGATAAGTACATGTTAGGTAGGTCTTTCGAATTAAACAGATTAAAGTATTTCGGAATATTCGTCGGCCAGCTCACAGGTGGCTGCTCTGCTGCATGTCTCATTGACTAGACCAAGTCGCTAGATCCAGATTCAGCCTAGATCAGGCGTGGCGACCTGTCAGCAAGCACCCGTTCAACGACAATCGTTCAGCTTTCGTGATCGTTGACAACCCAGACTACCACGAACAATAGTGTTTGCCTATGGAAGAGTCGCATCACAACCACAAGTCACGCAAAGCGTGTCATACGGATTCTTGAGCTGTCAATCAATCAAACCACACACACACACACACACACACAAAGCAAGCACATCATGGCCAGCTCGTTCTTATCAAAGTCTTTGACCCTCTTACCCAACGCTGCAGCTTTATTCAGTCTCATGCTGCAGATGACGGGCATCGACCAGCTCATCCGACCCGAAAGTGCCCTGGAGCTTTGGCGCTTCCCCTCTCCATCCGGCGAACCAACTGAACTGCACGCTGCCGCCACTACCGATGCTGCGACCAATGCTAACACACTGAGGGACCTGATCCACGGCTTGGTCCGGCGGGAAGGGGTGCGCAATATTGCGCTCGGCATCGTCGGGCTCGCGACGTACTACCGTGGCGACCGGAAGCTGCTCGGTTGCGTTGTGTTCTGCGGGTGCTTCACAGCCTTCTCTGACGGCCTCATTAGTCGCGCAGTCATCGGGGGCGAGGAGTTGAGGCATTGGGTGTTCTTGCCATTCATGCTGGGCACGGCGGCGGGTTTGCTAGGGTGGTCGGAATAATGGTGCAGAACACGATGATGTTTTGGAGCGTGCAGCTGTTTGGACATGTAGCTAACATGATGAAATTTGCATGCTATGTATTCACTGTCGGTGTCCTTTGGGTGCGTTCCGCACTTTGACAGTATCGCGGCTTCAAGCCTGTCTGCCTAAGTACCTAGCTACACGCATATATATCTTCTTAAAAAAGAGCCCTTGGAATCAATTGATGTAACTCACATCGTGGTTGGTACAAGGAGGTCGTGGAAATGAACTAGCAGTGTCCCCCATATTGATGTATTCCTTGCTCAAGCACAGACGAAGTGCAAATATGACAGCCGCGAACTATGAGCTCTGGTTAGTTGAAGTTTTTGATATGCTTCCTGTCTTCTGCCTGGGAGAGCTTCTCTCAAAAGACAAACAGCCAACTTTGAACTGTGACGGCGAAGTGAGCAATCTGTGAACAGCACACTGCTGGAGGTAGAAGTAGAAGGCCCCAGCAGGATCCTAGCATTATCAAATAATTCGATTGTCCATGCAGCTTCCCATTACTCAGATAATAGGGTTATTGGTGTTTCTTGCTCAATTCAATACCGCCGATAGCTTCGTCCTAACCACCATCTCACATTCACAAACCGGCATTCTACGATTGCTGAGCATTTGCATCGCCGACAACAACTCGTTCTCTTTCTCCTTTTTTTCGGTGACATTTACTATCTTCCTCGCTGTCGCCGACTTCGTTGCTGACATCGCTTTGCTTGCTGATTTATTCTCTATTGTAAATCAATTGAGCCGTCAGAGAAGTATGAAGGATCCCGCCGTCGCAGAGAAGCAGCGTAGGCACTTCAAAAGCAAACAGGCACCTCCCCTTCGCAAAGCGCTGTTCGAGGGTATCTTGAGATCCAAGGTTCAGTTGGAAGAAGTAAGCTTTTCCCAGCACCCTTGACATGTGCCTCGCAAATCTGACGCCTTACCTACCATCTTATTAGGAGCTGGAAGATGTCGGTTTCAGCAGCGACGAGGGTGACAACTATGGCTTGACACCCGCCATCCGAGCATACGTGATGCGGCCAGCTTCACACCACAAAATTCCCATGAAGAATGTGGTATGCTTTGCCGACGACTCGTACTGTGACTATGCCACCTTAGAGGTCGGAACCAGTACCTACCTACTGGCCTTGTCACCAGTAGTCATGAAAGAGAAGTGTCCATCTTGGCCTACTCAGTTGGTCAAAAGGAGGAAGAATGCCGAGAAAGCCGATCACCTGCGGCACAAGTGCACTGAACGTGACTTCAAGGCTCTCAAGGTTATCCTCGGAATTGCCCATGACAAGACACCAGACCTCTCAACCATACCATTGGCGAACATGCATGATCTGAAGATAGTCGCTATGAAGCTCGACGCGTTGAGAACGATTGAGGAGTGGGCTCACAATTTCCTATCTCAGCTCAAGACGCAGTTTGAGGGTGGAAAGGCTGTGAACCACTACTCTAGCCTAAGCACCGTGGGGTGGCCATGTACTCTGCGACTCAGTGTGGAGTTCAGGCATCGGGAGATGTTCGCTATTGCTAGCAAACACTTTATCCACAAGTGTAGGCTGGTCAGAGCTGAAGAGAGCTACTGGACTTTTGGATTCCTGTCATGGGAAGACTCACAGTTCGAGATGAACACTACGGACCTGTTTGCCAGCAGTAAGTCGCGATCCATTAATCAGTCCATGCACTTCTGGGAGGTAGTATCTAACAAAAAGCAACAACAGTTCTGCTAAACCACTTGAAAAAGCGCGAAGAGGTCATCACCAATATCAGGTTTCTTCTGGACAACAAGAAGAATTCCCTAGGATGGTTGAGAACCGCGAAGTCTTGTCAGATGGCTGCCAAACGGCTAAGCAAACACCCGTATGAATTCCGCAAGCGGGCCGTGGTGGCAGCCATCTGCCGGGGCGAACTCACACCAGACTTCTACACGGACGCCAGCGTGGACGACATCATCGCCTGGATCCGGGACTTGGACCCGAAGAAGTCCGATACCGCCACAGAAGCCCGAATAATTCTCGAGGAAACCGCCTCGAACGTGGACTCAATGGTCCGGAGTCGAGTGGATGAAATGCAGTTCCGCTTCGAGTAAGCTCGCTTTATCGCTTCATATCTATAAGATATGATTACGTCGAATATCTACAGTACAGCGGATAGTTCACCTTATTTCTGGCACCCAGGAGCATGGTTACAGCAGTTTCTTCTTTCTTCTTCCTATTATAATTTTGCATCACGAGCCTTCACCCTCTTGGTCAAGCTGAAACACTTTCAGAAAACTAGGGGGTATATATCATGGATTAGACGAGCTGTGGTACATAACTAAGCCCAGAACCTCGGATCTCTTTCAGAGGAGCGGGTGCTCCTATTCATACCTCTATAGTCTCCAGCACCTGTCATTTTCCGCAAGAGAGCGCTGGCGAAGCGTGTTGATCATACAAAGCAATACCAATAAAGGCAGTTTCAGATATCTCTGACGATGTGTGGTTCTTTTTCCTTGTGAATTGTGCATGTTCAGTTCACCCATAGGGAACCTGTATATGCAACTATTTTATGTGTATACAACGTATTGCCTTTCTCCTTTCTATTTCCAGTTCGCATTGATAACATCCACAATGACGCCGTGGTCCTCGTGCTGCTTCAGCCCCGAGATGACCACGACAGCTGCCACGCCCTCGCAGCCCCGGACGCGGAGCGGCACGCCGCCGCCGTGGATGGCGTAGCCGGCAGCCAGGTCCGGGCTCAGCGTGTACTTGGCGCGGAAGGCCTCCTCGTCGCCGGCGAACTTGCAGTGCATCAGCCAGGTCGAGCAGCCGAACCGCAGCACCGTGGCGCGCTTCCGCGCGATCCAGATGGTGTTGTCGAGCTGCGTCCCCGAGCCGACGGCGGCCTGGAACAGCACGTGGCCCGTCGCGCTCGCGATGGAGATGAGCGTCGGGCGGCCCTTTTGGGCGACCAAGGGGAGAAGGCGAGCGTACAGCAGGTGGCCGAGCTCCCAGGCGTCGTCGGCGGTGAAGGAGTCCAGGACGAAGGTGTCGCACTGGGCTTTCACCTCTTCGGCCTGTGGGGGTTTGTCTTAGCTAAGGGCACGAAGACAAGCACGGGATTGTGGTGATGGTGGAAAATGAGATGTGATGGGATATACGTACGTCTTCCGAAGGATCGGCGAGAGGGGCTGGTGCGGCGGTCTTCTTTTGCGCGGCCAGGACGGCTTGGAGACCAGCGCCCGGCTCCTTGTTGACGCGGCTGAGGACTTTCTCGGACGACATCTTGACGGAGTCTCTTGGTAAATATACGGTTGTTGAAACTAAAGCAAGACAAGAAAATTAAAAATTGTTTATTGCGTGTGGAGAAGTTGTATCGATATATAAACAAGTTGATTACTGAAATCTGTTAGGCTTTTTACCCAGCTACGTAGTCTATATACTCACGGACCCAAAAGGGAAGTTACAAGAGTTGAGTCTGTATTGAGGTCACAAGCGGAGTAGGCTAGGTTACTTAGTCACGATTCTCCAGATGTCTCCACTTGGCGGCCGCGACGTTGCTCTCAACGTCACCCAGCCATCGGGCGCACGTGAATTGAAGACGAGAGCCGCACCGGCCTCTCAGCCTTAAATGTCAGCCATGAATTCTTGATGCCGTCGCCCAATCTTGGCATCAGCAGGGAAGCACTCTACTTCGCAGCATACCCAGATTCTGGAAGCCCAGGAAGTGGTTGGGAAACTCGCGAGCCTGAAGGCTCTCCCAAGAAGCAGGCTAAGCCAAAGGCGGAGCGGGGATGCAAGCCAATTCCCTCAGGCGATTCTCGAGATAATACTACGTGTTGATGTATCGTTTCCGGGGCAATGCACTTTACGATTCCAGTAATCCTAAAGAAACACCTGGTGGGCGTACGAGATCGACCCGAAACCCATGCCCCCGTCATTTGGATTGTCCGAGGCGTGGGCTGGTAACTGCTATCGAGAATACATCGTCTGAATGGTACATCGGCTGGATCGGCGCAAAACTGGTGTTTAACCAGGTGTGGCTCATCGGCCTCAAGCATGTCTTACACATGACGAGGTTCGCCTGGGACATCACGATAAATCTTCTGGCACGTCGAAGTTGATGGTGATGTGGCGATCTCCGGGCCGACCAGCGTTGCACCGCGACGTGATCTGATTGATATACGATCTTCCTCAGCAATGCATTATTTTTAGGCCCACGCGCTGATACAACGGCTGACCACTCCGGATTCCCTCAAGAGTAGGCGAGTTGAGGGGTTGATGCGACACATGTTGGTTGTGGCCGACGAGGCTCCTAGTTTAAGCCAATTGCTTCATATCCCGTGGCCTTCCAACCAAGCACTTGCTCTTTGGGGTATCATGGATTTGATCCACGAAGATATACTTCCCCGTCGTGTCTGCTGTGAAACATATCGATGTCGGGTGGTGAGGCCATATCGAGCGTCGCTGCGGTAGGAAAGGGGCGGAACCAGCCTGTTTTGCATGCGTCCAAACCGAAAGCCGCTGTCGAAGTTGATTCAGCAATCCGTCTGAACTGCAAACGAGAGGTCATAGACTCATTCTGTTGTCGTCGTTGTTGATGTTGTTGTGGTCGTTGGATCTTCCTCCTAACTGGTTTGCAATTCCATATCTGTGGCACAATCTATGACCAACAGTCTGGAATACCCAGCCCCTTCGAGGCATCGGCGATGGTCTGTGTCAGTTTGCCTCCGGCATAGCCTTAAATGCTGATCCATATCTTCAAATATTGCCCAAGGGGTCGCTGATAACCTGGATGGAAGTAGTTGGGTCGCGTCATCTCTACTATTTGATGAGCCATCCATCCCTATAGCCATCAGCTTATGGGTATGGGTAAGAGCAAACATCGGCTACTCGTCAATAACAGAAGATGCGATATAGCAAGGCGGTCTAGTCGGAATGCCGGCTTCTTGAAGCATCCGAGAGTCAGGGACCTTGAATGATCCCGTTCCACGCCTACGCGAGTGCCGCCTAGCTGAACTTTTAGAGTTGGCTATCGATGAAGCTTCTAGAAGATCCTCATCTATGTAAGCTTGAACCCCCCCTCTTTAGCATTAGGAGACAGGAGGTTTGGTGGAATAATGATCTGAGTGGTGGATAAGTTGTAGATTTCAGGTCCGGGCAGTGGATGATCACCGACTAAGGAGGTATCGACCAAGTGAGCAAAGTGAGAGCGCCGTCCACTTTAATGAGCCGGTAAGCCGGTCGAGTGGTGTTCTTTTCAGTGCGCCAATCAAGACCAATCTGCGGTCAAGGAATGCTCCGTCGACCTGCGAGATAGACAGTATTGGGTATGCATGCAGATGTCCCTCTCCTTCATACTGTATGTACTTTCAGATATCATCAACGATTTGGAGTGGCGCCAAGGTAACAAGCCCCTGCGGCAATGCTGACAAGCTCGACAAGGGGATCAACAGGGGCAGTGGTTTCTTATCCATGCGGGCCATGCCTGCTCAGATTCACGTTTAACCTGACTGAGTATATGTAGGCGCAAGGCGTGCCGGTGGGCGTGGTTGAATAGACCAGAGGAATAGACTGCATCTTCAGTCAATTTCTCCGCTTGCTCCGCTGTTGATGTGCAACCATCGCGCACTACTAGCAAGCGCTTCCCAATGGGTTCAGCCCGGCATGGCTCTAGCGCTCTGTAGTAAGCAGCTGGCCAACTGATCGGCTATCAAGTCTACAAGTATTTGGACCTTTGTTCCCGGTAAACGTGGTTGGCTTTGGGCTTTTGGCGGCAGGCTTCGGGGACATGGATGATATACATAATCGCAATCGGGTGGTGTGTTGTCAATGTTGTGCAATTTCAAAGGTTGATCGATCGCCAAGCGGTATTTGCCAAGTGACTCGACCCTGCCTACTTGCCTGCCTGTTGGGCCAGTAGCAATGAATCTCCCAAGTCTTATCCGTACTGCCAAGCTGCTCCTTTTCACGGCGTGCATATCATATTGCAGGATTGGGATTGAAAACGGCGCCGCATCCTACAATCGCCAATTTGCCCTCACCTGAAATGACGGATATGGTCGATTGCCAACTTTTACCTGGTCGTAGGAGGCAAGTCACCTGTCAGGGACAGAAATCAGTGGGCACAGCATTCTGCGGTTCCCCACCGGCAATTCGTTAGGACCCTTGGGTGCCCCAAAAAGGCGCCCCTGGATTTTCTGAGGGAGCCTGGCAAAATGGCAAACGCCGTTAAGAATTTGATGCTAAAGTCGCACTTTTCTCTTTCTGGCGACTCTAGCGCCAAAACGTTCTGGTCCCCCACGTACGTACCGGCAGGAGACCACGCCAACACCATGCACTACGCCGCCTGGAGAAACATGCGCTTGTCTCGTTTTGCGTTTTCGTCGACCTTGACGTAGGGCATGCTCTTTCGCTATTCGACGGGCTCAATCGGGACCTGCAGCATCCAATTTGAGAACCCTGAGGATCGTCTGTCCTGGCCAGGAACCGGCCCTGCTGGTGTTGGGTGTGCCCTCATATCGCATGTTTGACCAGAGCCCCCAACACGGACCTGCCGACCTGTCGCTCGCCTGTTCCCAAATTTGACGTCATACCGCCTGCCAAATAATTACCACCCACTCACAGAGTTACTCACTGTCGTTCAAACAAAGATGCCCGGACAATGGTTGACAGGTGGGCAAGAATGCGGCCGAACCAGACAGCGTAGCGTCCCGGTCGATCAGCACAGACCAAAACGCGAAGAGCTCTTAACGGGAGGACGGCTGGGTGGAATGCGACGTTGGTCAATGTCAGACGAACGATAGTCGACTTACCCACCCGCAATTCAGCGAAAACCGCTATCGGAGCTGGACGAAAGCAGAGTGCACGCCCGTGCAGTGTTTCCTCCAGTCGCAAGAAGCTTCTTCTTTTCTGCTTCTGGGGGCACGTCCTTTCTGGCTTATCTGGGTGCCCAATCCTGGAAAACCATTCGGGCATGCCTGCTAGATATTTAGATTGTGATCGTCTTCCCAAGTGCTTGTCGGCGGGGGCCTCTCACCCCCGCAAGCAGACAAGGTCATTTAACTTCCAGATTCAGCAACCACGTTTACCGCGAACCTGCCAGGGCCCCCCCCGGGCCCGACCCCCGCCGGCCCACTCCTCCCAAAGGTTCGGCACCCATGTTGTATTGTGTGCGACCTGTAACCTGTGACTGACTCTCCTCTTGCGAGTCCTTGACAGGCTGTCAGGGATCTGTCTGGCATCCCTTACTGGTGGTACCTTGCAGGACGTGGGGATCACACAGCTCAAGTGGGTTGAGATAGAATGAATGTCTATCAATATGGAAGCCCTCATAGTAGTGACGACATTTATCGATACTGTATGTACTTACCTGGTCTGTATGGAGTCAGACGAGGATGCCCGGCAATCTCAGGCTAAGGGGCTTGCATCGTGGCCGAACAGGTATATATCTTGGACTTCACGAACTGTGATCCTCATCTTTTCCCTTCTCCATCCCACCAGCCAACCGCCTCCTCACTCTCAGTCGCTCTCTTAGCACCATCTTAACTTAGTCATTCTTTAATTAATCCTAATCAACTTTTTGTCGATTTTCAAACTACCAGTCAAGATGCAGTTCTTCACTACCGCCATTGCCGCGCTCTCTATGAGCTCCGTCTTCGCCGCTCCCGTTGCCGAGCCGCGCCAGGCCACCAACGCCATCACCACCGTCTTCAACACCGTGGCTGATGTCAAGCTCACCGTCACCGACGAGCTGAGCACCGTCAGTAAGTATTTGACTGTCTGGTACGATCCTAATTGATAGTCTCTGGTCTAACCCGGTTCCTTCTTTTTAGCCAAGCTGGTTGCCGATCTCAAGTCCACCGTCGTCGGTGATGTCGTCCAGAAGCAGACTGTCGCTACCGTCCAGCGCACCCTGAGCAACGTTGAGACTGAGCTCCACGGCGTTCTCGGCCTCGTCCTCGGCACCGTCACCAACACCGTCGTTCCCCTGGTCGGTGCGGAGCTCGACAACGTCCCCGTTCTCTTGAAGGATGTCAAGGCCATCGTTGAGAAGGTCAAGGTTACTGTCACTGGTGTTGTCGGCAACGTCAGCGATGATGTTCTCATCACCCTGAAGCCCGAGCTCAAGCTTGTCCTCAGCCTCGTCAACACTCTCGTCACCCCTGTTGTCCAGCTCGCTACCGGCCTTGTCGGTGAGGTTACCGGTGGCGTCGTCCCCGAGGTCACCAGCCTTGTCGGTGACGTCGAGGGTCTTGCCGGCGGTCTTCTGTCGCCCGTCACCGGCGGTCTCCTCGGAAAGATTCTGTAAGCGACTTACCACGGTCGTGATGCAAAAACTCTAATATTAAAACTTTCGGGGGGCTGGCGGAGGGCTTGACTGTTTCCCTCCGCCGGCCAGTCCTATCTTCTCTGGGGAGGTTGCTTTGGGCACAAACTGTTTTATGTCGCATCGCCGCGTTTGATGAGGGAATCTTTCAGCGAATTATGTCTTGGGATCTGACGACAAGTATAACGGAGCCGAGCCTGTATATATAGCCTTTATATCGGCTTCAATAGTTGAAGATAATGGGGTTTGAGAATCGAATTGCTTGTTTACTATTTGTTCTGACTTCCGTGACAGACTGCATGCGAACCTTGTGACCATTTCTCCGTCTTCCCCCTTATTCTATGCCGCTTGCTTTCGTTTCCTATCGAGTCCGCAGTTTATAAGCTACAAGTATATTAGTTCAATTTTGTCGTTGTACAGGAGAAGTATAATTTCGAAATTAGCCTCTATTACTAGGAATATATAGATATATTTAAACGTTATTCAAAATCGCCCCATACAAAGGGAACTACGTATGCTGTCTGCACTTGTGGCCCCTTTCCTTTAATCCTCGTCGTATTTAGCGGATTGGTGTCGATACGTAGACATTCTTCTCCGCGTCGAATAAGCGCCGCTGCGCTCATGCCCCGAGTGCCGGGCGTTGCAAATCTTCCAACGGACTGCTGCTGCTACTACGGGCATACTTCTCGGGGCTGGCATGGCGATTTGGAACGGGGAGAGAATAAGCTCCGGTTCTGGTAAATGATGGAGAAAGTCCGAGTGCCGGCCACCTCATGAGAGCTTCTGGTGGCGGATAACGCTTGCATTGCGCGTAGAGTCCTGAAGAACGGGGGTCGAGTTTCGCCGCGCGCCGCGCGAGAGGGTCGAGTTGGCCGGATGGGTCGAGTTTTGTCCCGACAAGAGGGCGAAGATCCGAGACTGTGCGGACGACTTGGCAAAGCACTGACAATAGCCCGTGGCCGGCCCGCCGAGGACGGGGCACCGGGGCTCCTTCCCCTCGGGGCACTTGTAGTCGTCGCAGCCGGAGCCGGCGTGGCACTCGACCTTGGGGTCCGGGCGGGGGTTGGCATATCGACAGATATGGACGGGTCTTCCACCCACAGATCCTGCTCCATCGGGTAATCTCGAACATGATCATTTTCCACATGAGCAATTGGAACGACAGGCGCAATGGCTTCCCAGAAGGCCAAGAAGTCGCGGAAATCGACACTAGCACTTGTCCTTACCAGCCGCCCACATCCGCCAAGGGAGTCCTCACCTACCGCCACTCAGCGCCTGGCAAAGAGGTGAAGCCTGGAACAGAGCTTCGCATTCTATGCGTGGGCGACTCCATCACGGTCGGCTATCTCAGCGATCGTAACGGCGGAGATGGCAATGGATATCGTCTCCAAATGCGAAACGACTTGTCTAGTAAGCCCCAGCCCCTTATAGCACGCTTCCGATCAAAGCATACTAACCAGTAGTCTAGAGGACAAGGTCGTCTACGCCGGGACCGTTTCCGCCGGTACTATGAAGGATGGGTACTTTGTAAGTGGCTGGTAACGCGTGAGGATTACCAGTGCCGGAACTTTTCGCTAACAACTGTCATAGGCGGGATGGTCTGGAAAGACTATTCAGTACATTGCCGACCACGTCGGTCCTTCCTTGAAGCGACGACCCAATGTCATTCTGGTTCATGCCGGAACCAACGACATGAACCCGAACCACGACATCTCGTCAGAAGGCAACGACCCCGCGGGCGCCGCCGACCGCCTCGGCAAGTTGATCGACCAGATGATCGAAGCCTGTCCCGACGCCGTCATCCTGGTCGCCATGATTGTCAATACCTGCGACCAGAACCAGTGGGGCGCGACGAAAGAGTACCAGAAGCTGGTGCCCGGAGTCGTGCGGGCGCGCCAGGACCACGGCCACGACGTGCTAGCAGGTTTAGAAGGTAGGAAGACTTGCAAGACCACGCCTCACTGGTATGGTACAGGCGAGATTGCGCTCGGTGGTGTGGGTCACAACGGCGACTGGCATTACAACAAGGATTGGGTGGCGGCAGGAGAAGTAGCCAGTGGCTTGGGTCGTGATCCACGATACGTCAGGTTACATGATATGAACGGAGATGGCAAGGATGACTATCTGGTGGTCGACGCCAAGACGGGCGCTGGGCGAGATCGCGGGCGGCGTCGGCACGGCCGGGTCCAACATCCGCTGGGCCGACCTGCAGGGGACGGGGCGCGCCAGCTACGTCGCCGTCGACCCCGGCACCGGCGCCATCCCCGGCTGGCTCAACGGCTGCGACGACATTGGCGACCCCCATTGGCTGTCAGTTTCGTGCGAGCCGATGGCCTTGCTCGGATCTGTACTCACCCGTCCGGAATAAGCCTAGGCACATTGTCCGCGATCTCTTGGGTGGTGAAATCGGCGGCAGTTCCATTGAAGCTTGTAGACGACATCTGTCCCTCCCCAGCGAGCTTCGCGTCCGGGTCGGCAAGGAGGGTTATTTGAGCAAATACGTTCTGGGATTCCTCCACAGTGCCACCGGCTAAGGGATCCTCGCTCCGCTTCCAAGGATTCTGGCCGAGGAGGTCCAAGCCGTTCATCTCAAAGAACATCAACCCTTCTCTGAAGTTTTGATTCTCCTGGCTGCCCTCGTCGACGCCTGGCTCACAGAATCGACCACCGGTCAAGTGGTGATCGTAGTTGACGAACTCAAAGCTGGGTCCCGCTTGCCTCACAGCAGCTGCCTGGACCCCAATCAGTTTAGCTTCGTTGAGCAGTATTAGAAGAGGAAACGATGACATACGATCTTGGAGTTGACTGTATCAACCAGGTCGTTCATCCTCTTGCGGCGACCCGAGGTTAAATAGGCTTTATCCTGAAAGCTGGTAGAACCTCTCTGCTACCACGTCAGCTATACTCCAGCTTGGACAGGGGAAGAAAGGATGAGTCGATTGCCACTTACGAGAACCCACGCACTCCAGCTAACCTTATCACAGGCGGGGTCCATATCCTCGCCCCAAAACTTGGCGTACCCGGTCCAGAAAACCATGCCTCTGTTGAGCGTTAGCAGATATCTCAAGCTTTGCGGGTCAGGGGTTCTCTTACGTCGAGGCCAATCTGGTCTTGGCTGCCCAGACGACGTTTTCCAAGCCATCTCGAAACGCATCCGAGTTGATGATCTTCTCGCTGTAGTCCAGTTGGCCATCACAGCCACGGGCGACTGGGCCGAAATCGTAGTTGATAGCCCATCCCCATTCATTGAGCTTCGCTTGGGCTTTCACCAGAACGACCTGAAAGTTGGTCAGGGAAGCCCACTGGAAGATGCACTGGTTCAGAATGTTGGTGAGCTCGGCGTCGTTTCCGCCTTGTTATACGTCCCACGTTAGCACGCAACTACTATACTATAAATAGAAGAAAATAACAGGGTCAGAACTCACCAGCCGAGACTAGAATGACTTGTTGGTTGTAATCGAGAGTGGGAATCTGCTTCTCGACGACGTCCTTAATGACAGCCCCCGAACAGGATTTGAACTGGAACTTTCGTTTGGACGGGTCGTCTCCTAGCCGTCCATCTGTGTTGACGAGGTAGGGATAGGCCTCATCATATCGGCTGCAATCGTGGTCTACATAAAATTCAGTAACATGTATGGGTTTCCGTCGATCCGCGTGCAATGAACTTACCACTCGCAGGGTCCACTATCTCATAAGCGGCACCAAGTCTCTCGCCGGCACCGATGCCGGCCGAGTATGAATCGCCTACAGCGGCCATTTTCGTTATGAAAGAGAGGTCCGCCGGGTCGAAAAGCTCATGTGATTCCCTGCCGAAGAGGCGGTTCATGGAGAGAGAGCCATAGGAAGAGGTTTCGCCGAAAGGGACGGCCGATACGCGCCATGCCAAGGCCAGAGCAGTGGCAGTCCTGTATGCTGAGAACCTCATGGTACAGGTGTCTTCTTTGGCCAAGGAGAGAGAAGTTGCCGCCAGTCTCGTTGGGTCCAAGGCGAGAGAAGGAGTGCAAGGCCAATGTATATGGAAGCTGCCCGCTCGCTGCGAAGCGGGCCGCACCACGACACCATCCTAATACATCGCCGCCGTCCAGCAAGTACAGGCCGCAATGTGGGGAAACCATAAAGGACATTTGAGAATATGCCGTGGTCTAAGCCTGGCGAAGGTGGAGATCCCACATTACGGCCCAGACTCCGAGTTTGGCAACACACGGGGATGCTGCTTTGCCGCAGTACACTGGCATGATCGACGCTTACTGTAAGGTAGTAGTTCCTCCGTAACACGAGTCGGATTCTCGCCGGTTGCAGCGTCGCTCATCCAGAAGAATGGGGGCGCGCTGATCTTTAACATCAGGGTCTGCGAGCTAGTCTACGGCACAGCAGCCGAAAAAGGAAATTGCAAGGCAGCATGTCTACAACTCTCAGGGGTCATATAACTTAGCGCGGCACCAGATCAACAGTATAAATGGGCTAATCTGGGATAATTCTGGTATAACTTCTGGGACCGGTACAGACCCAGATTTGGAAACCGTACTTATCTTATGGTATTTCAGTGTGTAGTGTACGGTACAACGCTGTGGACCGAGCTAAGTTATATCCCGGCGGCCTAACTGGGCTCCGGCAACATACGAACGCATTCCGAATTCGATAGCCCAATTTCTAGGGTTTATTCTCGCCCTTGGTAAGCGGCGCAGGCCTTTGGGTTAATATTATAAGTTGAAATTGCACAATGCAACCGAGACGACACCGAGTAGGGAAAGAGAAAGAGAAAGAGAGAGGTGCTTAGGTCTTCTCAGACTATTATAGATGTACACAAGCCGGGTACCTTCGTAGTCAAAGGGCTGAAGCTGCGAAACATATTGTACTCGTCACATCTTACGTTCAAAGAATCTGTCGACTCTATCACTCCTGGCCAACTCTACCAAATAGGGAAAGATGCTTTCGCCGAGATGCAAGCTTCTCATAAGTTGTATACGCTCGGGGTTTGGCACCATCCTGCGTGCGGTACTGACCGTACTAGCCGTCGATAACGAGGTTATACTCGCTTCTTCACAGAAAGGCCCCGGCTACATCGCTTACTGGTGGTCGGGGTCCAGAGTCAAAGAGGAACTGGAGGCTTGCCAAAGAAGCTTCAGAGAGGAGACTCGTACAGACACCAGGCACAGCAACGATGGCAAATGCGGCGAGGTAATTGACTCCTAGTGTTTATTCCTTCCTGTTCCAGTGTCTCCTGAGGGATGGGATAACCACGTACTTGAGAAATCTACATTCTGTCTCTTGAGACATCCTATTCACTTCCAAAGGAGTAAGTACTAACGCCGAAACTCAATAGGTCTTGACTGTACATATGTACCACGAACAAGGAGAAAGGCCGCCCCTGGAAACCAGACATGGAAGAATACTGGCCGTGGAACAACTAAAGAACGGTATTCAGAACAAGCCTCCTTGCCCGATTGACCGTGTATGTGTTCTTCCTATCTTACTTCATTGCCCCAGATGGGGATGCTGACAAAATAAATAACAGGTAGATGGTAAGGTGCCTGAAGGCCAATGGGGCTGCAATAAATTTGTTGGGAGATTCCATTTGGAAGTGATTCCTGGAGGCATTCAGTCGGAGCCGTACGATCTCACCACCCTCGCCGGAGGGCTTGTGTCCAAGGACCAAATTAAGCTGGATTGTCCAGAAGAGCCTCCAGTGGAAGATTCAACCAGGAAGGTGCGAGCGTTTTTTGGTTAACGAGGTCGCAATAGGTGTCTGTAAGAGACACGACTGTCACACTTGAAATGATTAAGTAATTAATATGTACTATACTCTTATATAATCCCAATCGAAACCGTGGATCTATGTTCACTGGTTTCCACTCTGTAGATATCACGTGATACCATAATTACTCCCGAAGTGGATATCTGGGCATAATGACAAGTACCTACTTAAAGCGGCTGCCATCCCCACGAATCATCGACACTCACAACTTGGCTCCTCGCTGCCGTTGCACCACCTTCCTCAAAACACACACACATACACACTATCGACAAATCGCCGCCCCGGAAAGAGATATGGCTTCTCATGCCCTAGACTTTCTCGGCTATCCCAACGAGATCATAAATCCCATTCTTGCTTTCTGCTCTCCAGCCGATATTCTTAGCCTGTCTCGGGTGAACAAGCGGCTTAACGATCTGGCAAACCATGTTCTCTACTCTGACATTCAATTTACATGGACGGTCGAGGCGACTCCACCTGTCATCATCTTCCTGCGCAGCATTTTGTCAAGGCCGCAGCTCGCCGAACATGTCCAAAGCCTGACACTGGCAGGTGACGTGAGCTTCTACCAAGACACACACTGGACATCCCCCCCCCGCCAAAGCTGTCATGGACCGAGGCAGAATCTGCGCTGGACCTAGCCACCGACCTAGTCAACAAGCTCCAGCTTCCCTATACCGAAGACTGGACCCGAGAATTGCGCGAGGGAATCATGGATGCGACTATGGCTTTCCTCCTTGCCCGCCTCACAAAGTTACGCTCTCTCGTGATTTCAGAAAACTACACCAGGGAATTGGAGCGCATCGGTGCCATGTTTCGGTCAGCCTTGTACAAAGAAGCCCCAGCCAGCTGGCTGTCTGATTTCCACCAACTTGAAGAGGTATCTGTGAGCAACTTCGTCTGGTACGGGACATACCGGAATGCCAATACACCCCACCTGTTGCCATTCTTCTATTTACCTACCATTCGATCGCTGGACCTGATGTTGGACAACCCTGTCACCTTCGCCTGGCCTGTGGGGACACCCAACATTACGAACCTCAGCTCCCTGAAATTACAGCACGTCCGGGAGCCCGCGTTGAAGTGCATACTGTCTGCCACCCCAAACCTCCGAGTGTTGGACTGGGAATTCATGCATTCAGAGCGCCAAACGACCACCCAAGCGTCAGAACACCTTCTTAACCCCGCCCTAGCCGACCTCGACATGATTGTCGATGCCTTAACTCCTGTCCGCGCAACACTGGTGGACCTGACCATCAGAGCATCAATCATACACTCGGCAAGCCTTTATGAGCCCGTGGTTCAAGTCCGCGGCTCCCTCGCCGGGCTCGTCGAGTTTGACAAAGTCGAACGGTTCGCAGTAGCCCTGCCGTTCCTAGCTGGGGACATAATCCCCAATAACTCGTTTCGGATTTGGGAGCGGGTGCCGAGGAGCATCCGAACGCTAGTCCTCCGGAACGACCTCTTCATCTACACTGACGAGTTCGACGCCGACGGGCCCGACCCGGAGTGGGACGAGATGGCGCTTTATCACAACCTGCGGTCGTGGTTTTATGAGTGGCGGGACATGACGAATCCGCACTTCCGCCACCTCGAGCTGATCGTCATGGACGACTGGTCGGATGAGACGATGAGACAGACCCTGCGGGACTTGTGCGCGGAAGACCGCGTCCAAGTCGCGCTGACGTTTACCGGCCAGCCATCTTGGCTCACCGACTAGCTGCTCGCCCCACCAACACCCTACGGTAAAAGCTGGGCAACTTCCTAAGGTTGCTGCAGATCTGATGATACCTACGGTGTCAAGCTAGGTGGCTTGGAGGAAACATAGCCCGCTCACGTCCGATCTCGGCCATCTGGGCGAGGACTCAAGGTCATCAAGTGCGTTGTCGAGCGGCGAGAGATGGTGGCGTAGGTAAAATAATAAGAAGAGCAGTCTCACCGCGATTTACTGCGGCAAATGCGGGCGGACAGGTCTCAGGGGAGTACTGTGCCTCGGCTGGTCTTCGAGAGAAAACATGCTTGGTGAATGTTTTAGTCCCGAGGCAGGCCAGGGGGGGCTTTTTCAGCCCCAAAGCCTAGCCCCGGGGCCATGCAGGGGGCCAAAATCAATATAAGCTATTTTGGGACTCGGGATGGCGCGGGCTAATGCAGGAGGTCTTACTGTCCTCGTCATAAGTGCACTTTTGACGCAACGGTTATCCACCTAGCTGGAAATCAAGCCTTTCTTCGACATCGTCCCATACGACCTGTTTGGGGAATCTTATAAACAATAGCCTCTTAACGCCCGATTGAATAGCGACATCGGTAAGCCAGCCACTCGCATCCCCTATGCAGCTTACTCAGGGCGGAATTGGGTGACTTGCTGGCCTTGATAATAACTTCCAGATGCCCCAAAAAAGCAAATCGCTCGCAGCATGGCGCCATTTTGTTCCTCGCAGGTTTGCGAGGCTAATGACGGCGGAATGCAGGACGCTTACTATGTAGGCTGCTTTCCGCCCCGACCCGGAATTCGGCGATCGCGGTTTGACACCTGAGATTGGCCTTCGGGCTGAACTTCATTGACGTAGCTCTGCGTGCGTGCGCCCAAGTAAGCTGCATATGTTGCAAATGCTCGGAAACGACAAGGTTGTCAGGCCAGGCTGACTAGCTACTAAGACCGATAGAAGCAACAAAATATTGACCACGGACTATAAGATGTCGTCTTCTTGGCCTTCCATCAAAGGGTTTCAGAAGGCTCAGTATCGACAATCCCGACGACTATTACAACCAAACTAATCTATAACATAATCCAAGAAAATCTCCTTACCTTGAAGAAGCCATAATGTCTTTCTCCAACATTGCCGTCTATGGGCTCCTCGCCGCCGGTGCCCTAGCATCGCCCCTCGACGTGACCTCCGCCGGCGTCGAGCCGCGCGCCGACATCTCGCTCCCCGGCCTACCCGCGGGCTGCATGACGTCCTACAAGGGCATCGCGTGGGGCTGGCTGACGGACGACGAGCACGCGGACAAGGTGAACATGGCGTCGCTGCAGGACGCCTCGGGCAAGAAGGGCTGCTTCTTCGGCGACTACTCGCACGTCCGGGACGCCTCGTACAACGGCGGCGACATCACGGGCAAGGGTAAACTGGCCGACGGCGCCGTTATCGTGCCCTCCATCATGCCCGACGGCGTCAGCTGGAAGCAGGTCGACGCCGCGCTCGCCGGCAAGATCGCCAACGTCGCCAAGGGCTTCGCCGACCAAGGACTGACCGTCTACCTGCGCTTCGCCCACGAGATGAACTGCTACGCCAAGCCCGGGTGCGCCTCTCCCGACTACCCGGGCGGCATGAACTACGCCGAGTACAAGACGGCGTGGGTCAACGTGGCCAAGGCGTGCCACAAGGTGAAGGGCTGCTACATGATGTGGTCGCCCAACGCCAACGACCAGGACCAGCTGGGCAACTGGTGGCCGGGCGCCGACTACGTCGACATCGTCGCCCTGGACTCGTACCCACAGGACCAGGCCAAGATCGAGCAAGGGTTCGCGGGGTCCTTCGGGAAGGTCCACGACGACTTCGCCAAGAAGTACAACAAGCCCTTCATGATCGGCGAGACGGGCTTCGCCGGCAGCCAGGCGCTCAAGACCGACTGGGTGCGAAGGCTCACCAACGTCGACCTCAGCAAGTACCCCAACTACAAGGGCGCCATGTGGTTCGAGTCAGTTTACACCTTCCCCTTTTCATTCATGCTTATCACTCTTCCTCGTCGAGACGGGAAAAGGAAAAGAGAGATATAAGATGGATAGACTAACGCTCTTGGTGCATGACAGGTACAACAAATACGAGGGTGGCAAACAGAACAACTTCTATGTCGTCTACGGCCACACCAAGAAGGAGATCGACGCCGTGGATGCGAACTTTAAGTAAAGAGTAACCTGTACCATTGCCCTTCCCTAGCTGAACAGTCAGCTGCTCAGAAAGACTTTTATTTGCTTGGTGGGTGTGGTGTCGCTCTTCTAGATGTTGTTATTATTTTGAATTATTATGGTTTGAAATCAGACTAAAAAGTATACGAAGGATTACATACATAAAGCACTCATTACGAATATTATGAAACATGGCTTGCGAAATGAGTACTTCACTCAAGATGGACCTGAAAGAAGAATTTGACCTGAAATCTTATTACCGCGGACTACACCTTAATTGGCCGGTTGTCGTCTGATGGCTCAACTAAGCACACTTTGGGAGGAGATATAGTTTAGGGACAATGCTTAGTTCGACGACAACCTCTGCAATTCTAGTTCAATTCTCAATGCATTGATGAAGAAGCATGAATAATGATGTGTCTGTGCCTCGCCCCTTGCCGTCCATCCGCGAATATGTGATGCCGATGGTCAGCAATAGATATGCTATCTGCACCATGACGCGGCGGTAATTGGTGCCTACTTCCTCAGCCAACCCAAATTATTTGGGAACCATCCTCCACTGCAGCGAGTAGCTGTAACACGTCGAGTAGCCCCGGGCATCCATGGTGCCGCCCTCCGTCGCCGTGATGCCCTCGCCCAGCATCTGCGCCAGGTCGCCGTTGCCCAAGTGGGGCCCGTCGTTGTCATTGTCGATGGCGCGGTCAAAGTTGAACTGGAGACTGCAGCCGTAGTTGGACTTGGCCTCGTACCAGGTGTTGGGCTTCTCGGACGTGAGCCACCAGGTGAACCAGTCCTCGCCCACCTCGGTCTGCAGGCTCTTGCAGGCGTTGACGAAGCCCTGGGGGTCCGGGTAGGTGGTCGGCTTGGGGTCGTAGTTGCCCGTGTTCTGGCAGAGCCAGCCCGAGGACTCGGTCAGGTTGTAGAAGCCCCAGCCGCAGCAGCCGGTCGAGCAGGAGCCCAGGGTGGGGTAGGTGAAGGTGAGATCGCAGGTAGGAGCTGATTGCCGTGCGGCCAGAACGCGAGTGGGGGCGACAGGACTGGCGATGGCGAGTGAGGCGAGCTGCAGGAGCAGCAGACTGAACATGGCTGTAATCTGCATGGTGGCGGTTCTTTGCGCAGACAGGAAGCAATAAGACCTTGCGAGATTTGGAGGGATTAGGTAGAGTGGGAGGTAGCAATAGGTCTTGCGAGGAGAGTTGAAGCAGAGAGGTGGTTTTCCTGGTAGCTGTGGTTGAAGAAAAGGAATAAAAGGATCTGCTTTGTGGGAAGTGAGGTTATATAGATTTGGCAAGGGCTTCGGGTCCGACCCCAACTATTCAATGCTAGCCATGATGATCTAGCATGATCTTCGCTAGTTGATGAGCGGCGTCCAACTGCATCTCGCCCAACATATCTTTACATCACATCGACTAGACCCGGAATGTGGTTATATTCACTGTGTTAATGAAGCGGGGGAAACGAAATAACATTCAATTCTGTAGCCCTTAGGAGGGCTCGGCCCCTTAATCATGCCGGGCACCTGATCAGATCATGGGTGTGACCATGCCGACTATCGTCACATTAGATCCGCCCCCCTGAAAGACATGTTAGTCGAAAAGTCAGTACAGTGACGAGATGCTTGGCGCGTTGGCTTGGCCCCCCCAATGAGATGTTAGTGACCCAGAAACCAACACAGTGGCTCGGCGGCTACAGAAGTTGGGGGCTCGACCATTGGCCAGGGGTGCTCGCCTACCGCCCAATCAGCACCCGCAATTGGTGGTCCAGCACTCTGGCTCAATTCGGTGGCCCCCCATATTCAGGCACAACCCCGCAGGCAGATCACCATGCAGTCCATGCACGGCTCGACGACGCACTCGCCCAACACCACACCACTGGACAGAAAAATTCTACGACTGTGATTGACGTGCCGAAAGGGTGGTGGCCGCCTGGTCTCTGATGACATGTATCGATTCGTTGCAGGAAAAACAGACTCGGCCCGCCCAGGGGATCGGCAGAGGTTCAAGAGCCCCCGCCCGCCCGCTGCAGGTTGGCTGCAGCTAGCGAGGTGACAAAGTGCCCACAGCTCTGTGCAGCCCAAATGCTAACCTCATCTGTGCATAACAACGCAATGCCGTGTTTGCTTGCGCAACTATGCAACTGATTAATGGCATGAGGCTGTACAGGATCCCTTAGCAGGCTAATCTTGAGTACGATGCCAGACAAAACTCCAGCGGTGTTTGTCCGGAAAGTGACAATCATGACATGACATGACACCCCTTGAGTTTTGCGCCGCACTAGGGATGACAAAAATGCTGTGTTGCGATGGCGGAGTTCGGAGCTTCCATGCAGACTGTTGCGACTTGCACAGATATAACAAGATGAACCACAACTCTACCCCGGATGGTTCATTTCAATGAAGTCGAGGGCATTTGCAAAGGGTTGAGACTAATCAGCATAGCCATTCCCACTGAAGATTAATGCTGCTAATTGCTTCATCAAACAGAATCCCTTGGCCCAACGAATTCAATTGACGCCATGCACGTGTAAAGCAAGCTATGCGAAGGATGCAGTGGTGTCCTTGGCTTTGGTTGTATTCGCTGTCTGTCATTGATCCGACGTTGGTGCTGGCACAACGTCAAACTACGTTTCTCGACCGAGTCGAAACGAATCACGTCCACTAAATCCGAGATCAAGGGGGCGCTGGGCCAGTGGAAATGTGGATCGTGGCGGCATTGAAACCACTAGGTAACTTGGGGGGAGTCGTTCAAGTACCGTGAGCGCGGAGACTTTTCGTATTCAATTGTCTCCGCCTAACCTTCCAAAAACCCTCCGCTCCCAAGCCAAGCCAAGCAATTGCTTCCCCAGAATCGCCGAGGGAGGAAACACTACTCGGGTTCATCCGAAACTATGATGGCGAATAATGCGCCCGCCGTGCACAGTAATGGCTTCAACCAGCCCTTGAAGCGCCGCGCCGCCTGCGACGCATGCAGTTAGTTTCGCCGCCCTCTCCCTGGCTCCCCAGCCTGTTTGCAACGCTAGTTTACTTACCCGAAACTCTACAGGAAAACGCAAGATCAAGTGCGCTGGCGGCACTCCTGTCTGTCAACGCTGCGGCCGCCTCGTCATCCCTTGCCATTACTCTGATGTCGCGCGTATTGGACGGCCTCGTCGTCAGAGGCAACCTAATGATGCTGCCTCGCTGACAACAGGCAGCAACAGTCCGCTCGCGAGTAGTCCTCCCGAGCAATCCGTCTCACAGGTTCCAGCCCCCACGAGGGCGACCCCTCACTGGCTGAGGGCCTGGTGCAACCGGCATCATCCATGCCGGAGTTCGACATGGCCTTCCTCGACAATGTGCCTTGGCTTGATTGGACCAACCCAGCATCGCAGCTGTCGCCAAGCATTGCCTGGGATAACTTCCCCACGCCAACTGGCGAGGCCGGAGATCACCAAGATACGCAATCGCAATCATCATCGGGGAAGAGAGGACCTTGCGATTGTGCAATACTTGCCCACAAGCACTTTTCTATCTTGGGCGAATCACACGAGGGTCTTGAGCCTTTACGATCGCTGCGGGAGGCAGCACAGGTGGCCAAGAAGCTGTTGACGTGCGATGTCTGCTTCGATACGGGCAAAGGTCACAGGGGGTCACAGGGAACGTCTATCTTCTCGGCGCCCTGCTTTCCAACATCGCAAGCTCATACGCACAGTTCTTCGTGCAACAAAAGACGCGGCTGGCTGGCAAGGGGAGCGAACAGCAAACCCTCACCCTGGGCCACGGCCCATCGGCATCTCCTGACTCGTTGGTCGAACTTCGAGTGGGAAGCGCCGAGTACTTGGCGCTGCTCAAGTCGGGCATTCGAGTGGATGCTACCAGCCTCAGTGCGATCTGCGACGAGTTTGCCCAGAGGCAGCAAAAGCTGCACAATGAGGGCCATGAACAATGCGCCAAGGGCCGGCCGTGTCAAAGCAAAGATGCATCCGGATGTTCTAAGCCCTCCCAGCATTCGCATGCCATATGTCCCAAGGCGACAACTGATGACCCGAGACGTTTCTTCTTATGTTTCCAAGCGGTTCGGATGGTACGGGCTTCGATCGAGGAGTTACAGGCTGTGCTTGAGGACGAGGCGTTGGCGTCACCTTATCCGCGATGCTGATGGGATTTTGACGATCGACCCGAGTGTCGGCTTGTTGGCTGGCGCATACTTATCGAAGAGCGACAAGCTAAAGCCCCGTCGCGCAACAGAGCATATTCTAGTTTAGATTTCGAAAAAAGACCAAGTCTTTCGGGTGTATAATAGATATAAAGCGTACCGTGGGATACCCTATCCTTCACGAGAAGGATCTTTGACATGTAAATAGAAAGCAGGCGTACAGTGGGGGTTATTGGGAGATTACGGAGGAGAGTCTGGAAGACTTGCAACCTCCGATGGGTTCAGAAGATATATAAATTTACATCTTGAAATCACTGGACGAAGGAGAATGGTTGTGGAGCCGCGGAGCTTGGGACTCGGCCCTCGGTGGGGTGGCGATCGGGTGTCCGCATCTCACGTTGATTTAAGACGGAGCGTTTCGAAAAGCCTCCGCCCTCCCCTGACGGGGACATTTTCCTGACCAAAATCCACAACTCCCGCCGTCGGTCCTACAACGCAAGGTTTCACTCCCGTCACAATCACCGTGTCACTAAGTCTTGCACCATTGACCCGAAAAGGAACTGGTTGACGAGGGAGTTGCCAAGACCGATGCGCGGCCCGCGTTTGCGCCCCCGAGCTTGACTGCTGAAAACCCTCCGCGCTGCCACACATCTCCGGGAATAAGTATCTGCAAGTTTCCTTCCACCTTGGAAACAACAAACACCTGTCAAACAGGCATTTGCGACAAGATCTACAAGCATTTCTTATTTTGGAATGCATTGAATATTCTCTATTCACTTTAAGCCTTTTCTGCCAATCGCCCTTACAGGCTAATTACATCTCGCTCTCTCTGAGATCGACGGATCGGAGTATCACGTCACACACATCGCCATGGGTTTCGCATTAACCAAATCAAGGCGCCTGGCCATCATCATCTGCATATCCTTTACCTTTTTCGTGGCTGAGATAGCAGGTTAGCATTAACCTCTCTGTCCGTTTTCGCCGGACGTGGCTAACTTGGAGCATAGTGGGTTTCTATACTGGCTCATTGGCTCTAGTTGCCGACGCCTTCCATTACGTATGTCGTCCCATTTCGCATCCTTCCCACGCTGGCCCGCCAGGAAGCAACCGTACTGACTACTTGAATATAGTTGAGCGATGTGATTGGTTTCATCGTCGCCTTCTCAGCCTTCAAGGTAAGCAGCCCCCGATGTACACCGGGAGCTACGAACAAGTATCTGACCCACACCCACCCACAGGTATCCGAGAAAGAAGAATTCTCCCCGAGTCTCTCATTTGGCTGGCAAAGAGCAAGTCTGCTCGGTGCCTTCTTCAACGGTGTCTTCCTACTAGCTCTTGGTGTCAGCATCTTCCTCCAATCTATAGAGCGATTCATTACCATACAACGTAAGCCGCCCTTCTGTTTCAGACATCAGTTGATGTACCTGACCCATGCCGTAACTAATAATGTCACTAGCTGTCGAAAACCCGAAGCTCGTGCTCATCATTGGTGGTGTCGGACTCGGCCTGAACATCATCAGCGCACTTTTCGTGGGCCACGACCACGCCGGTCACGACCATGGTCACGGCCATGGACACAGCCATGGAGGACACGATCACGGCTCACATGATCATGACCATGAGCACGGCGACGAGCCTCATGATCACGCACACAGTCACGAGCACGGGGATGCTCACTCACACTCGGGCCACGATGATGGTGCTGCCAACGTGCATGGCGAACACCTGCACACCACGAAGCAGACAGATACTAAGCCCGGCTTCGACTTTGGCATGATGGGCGTCCTGCTCCACGTCATGGGCGACGCCGTCAACAACATCGGCGTCATGGTCGCCGCCCTCATCATCTGGTTCGTCAAGGGCGAGCAGCGCATGTACGCCGACCCGGCCATCAGCATGGCCATCGCCCTGATGATTTTCCTGACGGCCATCCCGCTGGTCAAGAACACGGGCAAAGTGCTGCTGGGCCACGTGCCCACCAACGTCAACGTCGAGGAGGTGCGGCACGACATCGAGAAGGTGCCCGGCATCGAGTCCCTGCACGAGCTGCACCTGTGGTCCCTGACGCAGGAGAAGGCCATCGCGACGGCGCACGTCTCGGTCCCGGAGGACACCACGGTGGAAGGATTCATGGGCCTCGCCAAGACGGTTAGTGAGTGTCTGCACGCCTACGGCATCCACTCCGTCACCCTCCAGCCCGAGCTGCCGCCGCCCGGCTCCGGCTCCATCTACAACTCCGCCGGCGGGTCGTCCATCGAGCTTACGGCCCAGACGGCCACCTCCACTGCGGACTCGGGGGCTGCTGGGGCCCGCCGCCGCGCGGTTCCGACGCCGTCGTGTCGGCTTACCTGTGGCAAGACTAAATGTGCCAACTTGGGTTGTTGTGCATAGAGAGGGTCATGCGCTGATTTAAATCGCTTACGACTACCATTTGCCTGTAAATTAGAGATCGTTTTTACTTTCAGGATACCCAGCTTCATTGCCCGTCCGTATAGACGAAGATCGGGGGAGCTTTAATGACTTATTCTATATCTAGTCTGATTTATGTTCAAAGCATTTCCTCGTCCCTGAGAAACTAGTGTCTATACCTTTTCCCAACTTGTCCCTGATTCTTGGAGAATTGCTTCTCAATGTAATGGGAGCTACCGTAGATAGTACCCTAGTGGAAGTGGCTGGAGATTTCTTCTCGTAACGTTCAAACGCCAGCTATTTGGTAGCACATTCATTGTTGATGCTGCCCATCTCTTTGTGTGGGAGAGAATTACGGTTTGAGCTAGACCGAAGCTCTAATTGACAATTGGAAAGTGTTCCTTATCCACAGCACGAAGTGCCTCCTTCAGCGTCACTTCCTCTTCTGTCATTGATGAAATTAGAATTGTTAACATTGCCTACAGGCATAAGGGGGTGATGGCGGGTAACAGAAATAAACACAATTACCTTCGCAATGTGTCCCACGTGAAGACAAACGAACCCAAAAAGGCGCCGATGAAGATACAAATGATTATGTAGCCGTTGTAGTACATAGCCAAGCTAATGGGGTTTTCTCCCGTTAGCTCCAAAGCTTCCTGCAAGCGGTAGAATAGTGCAATACTGACAGCATGACGAAGTACGCATTCGCGAACTGCAGAGTATACAGCAGCGCCCGGACGGCCTGCTCGAGGGCAGTGGGGCAGTAGACCCCGCCGGGTCCCTCGTCCGCGGCCGCGAGGCCCTTTGCGGCCTGGACCCGGTCGTGCTTTCGGAGCAGGAAGGCGTCGTATTCCTTGTGGGCGCGGCGGAGGAAGATCAGCGTCACGACCAGCAGAATGACGCCGATGCAGGTGCCGGCGAACATGGCCTGCGTCGTGATGCGCCACGTCGAGGTCAGGAAGCAGGCGCCGATGGTGTCCCAGTTCCAGAGCATCTGGTGAATTGAGTATCAGGTGGCGTTAGCTAGGTACTTTGGCATGTCTTATCGTGGCTGGGTGTCTTTCCCCCATACATCACAGACGGGTGGAACCGTTCTTTCCTCTGGGGGCGTTGGTGGTCGGGAACTCACATTGACTTTGCAGCCGCCCATACTTCCATGCATCCCCTCCATCGACATAGGGGTGGACGATGCCGCAGCAGCAGTCATCGTCGTGGAGGTGCCCATGTCCATGTCCATAATGTGGCCCGAGTGATCCATCTTGAAGGACAACAACCAGAAAGCCAAGAATAAATGAGTTATCAAGAACCCGAAGTGCAAGAAAGGAATCCCGGAAACAAAGCCCACCACTTGCAATTTCAAAGGGGGGCGATGCTTTGTTTCACATGCCACTAGATGATTAATACGAACAAACAGACTCTATTAATAGCCACTAAGCGGCGATTCGTGGTCAAAGACCTGCATATTGCTGCGCATGTTTGAGGCCATAACACTGCAGCTCGTATCGGCACGCCGCATCACAGGGGGTGTAACCGGCCCGGTGGTTGGCTATCCGATATTGGATGCAGTTTGCGGCCGCTCAATTGGTTGCCAACCGGCATGGCATACTGGACATAGGCTTAATTTAGGGATGATCCCAGACAATTTTTGGGACATGTGCTTACATAAACTCGATGCGGCATCTCCCCCTTGTTCTGCCCGACCTTCATAAGCCAAGTCTTATCGCAACAGCTTTCGATATTGAGGGTTGTGATATATACCGTAAGCCAAGGGACGGCTCACTGCACCACCCCCTCAATGCACCACGTTTTACCACTAAAACCACCCATTTTCGACTAGTAATATCTCCACGATTTTATATTATAATAATAAAATAAAATTCGGATTAAAATACTAAACGGTAAGTTTAATAATATTGTTTTTATAAAATAATTTAATAAATTAGAAATAACGTTAAATATTACTTTTAAAAATACCGCCTTAGAATCGATATTTTATATTAAAATAAAATTATATAATAACTTAAAAACTAAAATAATAATTAAATTTAAAATATTTTAAAACATCGAAAGAAGGTCTTTTTAAAAATTTAAAAAATCCGGATTATTCTTATTTTATCGATAAAGACTTTTCTTTAATGAAATTTAAGCGAGAGAAATTTAATAACGTAATAACTTAGAGAATTATTTTTAAAATAACTTTTAAATATATTTTTTACATCTCTTTTTTAATTACATTTTAATTATATAAAAAGCCGTTAATTTTTATTATTAAATACTTTTTTATTTAAAGAATTTTAAAATTTAAATATTACGTGTGTTTTACGTATATTTTTTTAAAAAAGCTTTTAAGGTTAAAATACTCTACGTTAAATATTTTCTTATTTTATAAAAATAAATATTTTACCGATAAATTTAAATCGCATTTTTAAATATATTTACCTTTTAATTTTACGATTTTATTTCGATCTTCTACGAATAGGCTGAAAATGCTGTTTTTAGTGAGAAAAGCCGGTGCATTGAGGGGGTGGTGCAGTGAGCCGTCCCTTGGCTTACATGTAGCCGAGTCATAGTCTAGTCTACGGTGTTCCCTCTCAATTAGAATAACATGCGAAGAAATCTAGATTATATTGCCAAATATGATGCTTGTTTATATGCAAAACCAGAGTTGTTGTTAATTGAGACATGCAAGACTTGCAAGTCCTTACTTTATTCCATATTTTCTAAACCCAGAGCGAAAGGACATGCCTGATAGCCCAGCAATACAGCTTAGTAAGTTCAAGGGATCAATCTCGAACCGCATCAGTTGTACTTGGGCCACGTGAGCATTGTGCTTCCTTTGACATATTAAGTGCATTTTAAAAAACGATTCCTCGTTCAACCCGAGTTGTCCGAGATTATGAGTACAATGAGGACACCCCTGGCCTTATCGAGGTGTCCAGATTCGGTCGATTGCCAAGGGTTGTTCAAGTTTTTGGGTAAGGGACGACACAGTTCCTCAAGAAGCTGACAGTCCTTCGTTCTAGGGCTGAAAGATGGGATGAGACGTCTCTCTGTATTTATTGCCTTTTCCATGTCTTTGGTCACGATGGATGACCTTGCTTACCCTCGAATGCCTTGAACGTCCCGGGAGCTCAGTATGTCACACACGGAACTTACATTATTGATGCCACTAGGGTGGATTTGGTTCTATCTTGGAACATCTTTGTCAGCCCGTGTCAAAAAGCTACACGAGCGAGTCCCGTGTAATCCTTATGGCGTCCTCAATACACACAGCCTCAATAGATTTGCGGTGGACGGGGGCGGAAGGAAATGTCACGGGGCATAGAAAAGAAAAGAAAAGATGCCGTGCACGGGACAGCCGTGCGCTGTGATTCGCCCTCGCCCACCGATCCCGCGTGGGGCTTCCAACTTATACAACCTACGCTAGTCGATTGGAAAACTGAAAAGATGTGAAATACACTAGGCAATCCTGGTGCCACCTTCCGTGTAACGTCCACAAATCACACGAGCTGTTGATGGCCAATGGATGGCTCAAGAACGTCGGCTTGCCGCCCAGGCTAGGCAACACACCTCCCACCGCTCTTGTCATTGGGATCGTCATCCTTCCGCGAGGCCCGAAAAGTTTTGTAAGGCAGCGCGGTATAAAGGCATCCGATTCGGACTATTAGCTGGTTGTTGTTTTGATATGAGCCATCTTTTTAATCTTGAAACAGGTTGTACTGCAGTTCGTGGGCCCTGCTCTTCCTATACCTATTCAGCCGAGAGAATATAAGTTGGTTACCTACCGTCAGTCGGTATAGGAGAGTAGCCCTTCCCTTGAAACAACGATGAAGGCCTTCAAGCTCGTCCAATGGGGCCAACCGGGCCAGTACGTCGAGATCCCCAAACCCAAGCCCGGCCCCAACGACGTCCTCATCCGCATGCGGGCCGCGGGCCTCTGCCGGTCCGACCTGGACATGATGGACAGCCAGCCCGGGTCCCAGCCCTACGCCGCGTCGGTCGACGCCAACTACGTCCTGGGCCATGAGAACGCCGGCTACGTCGCCGAGCTGGGCGCCAACGTGACGGACCTTGCTATCGGTGAGGCCGTCGTCGTCCACCACATGCCTCACTGTGGCAACTGTCGCCCCTGCACCGACGGCATGGAGAATCACTGCCAGGCCTTCAAGCGCGGCGCCATTGCGACGGGCCGCGGCTGCGGCGGTGATGGGGGGTTGGCCGAGTTCCTGGTCGCGCCCCGGACTGAGGTCATCCCCCTCGGGTTTGACGTGGATCCCGTTGACTACGCGCCCCTGACCGACGCGGCCGTGACGGCGTACCATGCCGTCCAAACAGCCGTGCAGCGCCTCAAGCCAGGAACGAGTGCGGCGATTATCGGCATCGGCGGCCTGGGTTCCTACGGCGTGCAACTTGTCAAACTTCTCTCCGCGGCACAAATATACGCCGTGGACACCAGCGAGGACCGCCTAGAGGTGGCGCGGGAAGTCGGCGCCGACTCGACCGTCCTCTTCCGAGAAGACGACCACAACGGCAAGAAGTCCGGAGACGAGATCATGGAGCTAACCCAGGGCCGCGGCGTCGACGTCATCATCGACTTTGTCGGCAGCTCCGCGACGCTGCAGCTGGCGGCCCGGATCTCGCGGGCCCGGGGGCGCATCGTGCTGGTGGGCATGCACCCGGGGGGCTCGCTCGAGGTTGGCTGGGCCCGGCTGGCGACGAGCTGCGAGTTCGCCATCAGCCTGGGCAGCACGCGGCAGGACCTCCGCGAGGTCTGCGACCTGGCGCGCCAAGGGAAGCTCCGGATCGACGTGCAGAAGTTCGGCTTCGACCAGATCCCCGAGGCGTACCAGAAGCTGCGGGCGGGGAGCTTGACGGGGCGGGCTGTTATAGTGTTTCCAAGTGCGAAGGAGGCTGGGGTATCCCGGAAGGGGACTGGCTGTAAGTTGCTTTCCATATCCCCTGATCCTCCGGGATTTCCGGGCATTGTTTTCCCATGCAGTTCAACTATTGGCACTAACATTATTGGCAGATTTACGCTCTAAGCTTTGATCGAATGATCTCGCCGTCGTTGCGGTGCGACGGAAGCGTAAGAGAGATTGGAGAGACACGTGGGAGGATCACCTTGGCTGAACCTCTTGCGTGCAGAGACATGCTCGCGCCGTGCATGCGCTCAGTAAACACCGCGATACCGATCCCCCGCGGGAGCCAATCGGATCGCGATGACTTGATATCCTAGAGGCCCTTTATGACCAGGCTAGTTAGAGAATGAACATAGATATGCTCGTAAGCGTAGGTGCTCGGGCGCAGCGTCCTAGATGCGTGCAGTGTAACCCGAGTGTCAACCACCACCGAACCGTTTTTTCCAGTTCCTGGTTCCGAGGCACGTCATCAAACGTGCACCAGTCTCGAGTGACCTTGAATCCTTACCTCCTCCGTCCAATCGTGGTCTTGCATCGCATTTGATCGGGAGAATCACGACACTAGTTCACGATTAGTCGGCACAAGAGAGTATGAAGCTCCCAAACGCCTGCACTCTGCGCCTCGAAGAGTTCAACAATGAAGCCGAACGACCTCCCTATGCCATTTTTGTCTCGCGTCTGGGGAAAAGACGAGATACGTCTCGAGCAGGTGGCTGGTCCCAATGGACTCTTGCCGGAGGGCGTGGCAGCCGGGAAAGTCAGAGGCGCATGCCAGCAGGCGTTACACGATAGCCTGGACTATGTCTGGGTCGACACATGCTGCATCGACATGAGCAGTAGCGCACAGCTATCGGAAGCCATCAACTCCATGTTTCGGTGGTACGAAGACTCCGAAATATGCGACGTGTTCCTCGCCGACGTGTCAACGCTACAGGACTTGGAGAACGACTGGATACCGCAGTCTTCTTCGCAGCTCTATCAGAGCCGCTGGCACACTCATGGCTGGGCGTTGCAAGAATTGCTTGACCCAAAAGCCGTACATGCTGTGTGGTTTGTGATGGTGTGAAGACCATGAGAGAGGGAGCAAAAGCAGCCTTTGATGCAGCAGGCCTTTGGTTTAGTACGGCTGGCAGAGGGGAAGGAGAAGCGATTAAGAGAACGAAGCTATCCATCATTCAGGGTATCCTTCCAGCTTGATTGCCGCTAAACTATTCCGAGGCATTCTTTTCATCCTGTTGAAACGGTTCCCTAATCCATAACCCCCTTTCTTACAAAAGAATACATGTACACGGCATTTGAAACATTCAAAATTGGTACGGCTATCTCTGTGGGTTTAGGCTTGATAAAAGTATCTATCATGTTAAGCTTGCACGCTATGTAGATGATTGATAGATAGGTTCATAAGATACATAAGGTTCGGACCTCGTATCTCGCCCCTTTAATTGAAGAAAAGCAATATCCAGTTGGGCTTAGATCAACTGCTATATATTGGCAGATAACCCAGGATGGATTTGCTCTAGCTTCTCGAGCAGCTGTATCCACAGCTTCTTCTGCGTCTCCAACCCCTCCTCGCTCCTCACGAAATCCGAAGGACTACAACAGATATCTCGAAGTCAGTTTTCATAAACTTCTCGCTAAGAATACGTATCAGGTTCAAGGGTTCTGCTGTGTCTGTCAAGTACACTTACACCCCAACTTGGCAGTTATCCAGATACTGCCCGTGCGACTCCTGCTCGGCCTCGCAGGGATACACCACGGCGCGAGCGCCCACCTCGACCGGCCGGCCGACGATCAGGAGGACGACGAACATGACGGCCCGGACGAAGAGCGGCTGGTTGCGGTTGATGTTGGTCCGTACCGATCCCGGGTTGACGATGGAGGCGAAGATGTTGCCGGGCTTCGCGGATCGGGTCAGCTGGTCCGCCAGTTCGCGGGTCGCGAGGAGTTCCATCAGCTTCGAGGTGTTGTACCGGTCGGACATGTCCGTCGCCTTGGGGTCTGCGCAGGCCTCCAGGATGTTGGGGGCCTTGCGCTCCTCCAATTTCGCCACCAGGTGCAGGAACGACCCGACGAAGGTCAGCACGGCGTCTTTGTTGTGGTTGAGCGACGTCTCGCGCAGCTTGGGGAGCAGGAGAATGGCCAGGAGGAAGGTGCTGACGAAGTTGACCGTGGTGATGGACTCGTTGTCCTCGGCCAGCTCGAACGCGGAGATGTTAATCCCGGCGTTGGACACGAGCGCGTCGAGCCGGTCCAGGCTTGTTGTGGCGCGCTCGGCGAATGCTTGGACGGAGGCGTAGCTGCACAAGTCCAGGGGCCACTGGGTAGAGAGTCAGTATATGTTAGTCAGTTACACTCGCAGTTCTTTGCACCTTGGGTGGGTTCTACTTACAACTTCCACGGCACCCTGTCGACCTGTGGAGGCCTCGATGGACCGTTTGGCCTCTTCTCCTTTAGAGACGGTGCGTACGGCGAGGATCACCTTCGCTGCTTTTAGACGGACAAAGTGACGGGCGGCTTCTAGACCGATGCCCTGGTTGGACCCGGTGACGATGATGGTGTGGCCCGAGAAATCCTTGCTGGGAACCGGGAGACTCGTGAAGAACTAAGAGCGAATGTAGTGGCCCAGCATACCGGCCGACATCTTGCCAGCTTTGAAGGTATGTCGATCTTTGGTACGGTATAGGAGGCACGACGAGCTTGAACTGCTGCTTGCTTTTTAGACATACCTCATGAGATAGAGGAAGCCAGCATCTTTATTTATACAATACCAATGGATTGAACCTATCGGTCCATTCGTCATGCTTGTTGAATGATAAAGACTGTGAGTATCAATGCGTGTAAGAATACTGCTGCTGCTGCTGCTGCTGCTGCTGCTGCTGCTGCTCCTGTAGGTGGCAGGCATGTCACACAAGGGACGGATGGCCAGGATTCGAGCTGAAGTCGCATCATCATTGGCTCGGTAGATTTACTAGCGCTGTAAGCAGGTTGCAGGAGCAAATGAATGGCGCATCCAGGGTAACATGTAAGGGATAGCCCCCTTATCGGCTAAAATACTCATGATCCTGCAAGCTGTAAGCCAGCTGCATGTCCTAATCTCAACTTCATAACTTCCAGGTCGCGGGTTTTAGAACCACAAGAATGGCACCGGGAACCGTTTCGACTACCCGTTCAAGGGGCAGCAGTCGGATCGCGGTCCCTGTCCTCCAGGAGGTGAGTTGGCATGCCATCCAATGTTGTTGGTCGGCTGGCTGCTAAGAAAATGCGGCCACAGGCCAGAACAGGGGAAGATTGGAGGGGAACCACCAATGCGAAAGAGAGGCGGAAACTACAGAACAGACTCAACGTCCGGGCACACCGTATATCATTCTTCTTCCTTGTGGTATCGACCCTCTCGACGTTTACTATTTACTGATAGCTACAACAGGTAAACGAAAAGCCGCCGAGGATACTCTTAATGCAGCGAAGCCCGCCAACGTAGCATTTCAGCAGCAGCTATCGCAACTAGTAGGGAATGCTGAGGTCTCTTGCCTGGCGCCAGACGGCACACCCTATGGCACGCGTGCCATGGCTTTCGCGCGCGCCTTCGCCGCAAGCGCCATCCAGCTGTCCCCCGACCACCGGATCCCCATGATTCAGTTCAACGTGCTGCGCGCCATCGTCACCAACATGACCATCCTCTCGCAGCGAGCCACGGGATGCGATCACCTCTACGTCGCGCTCCCGACCTTCCCGACCCCAGGTGAACTGCCCGAATCTTTGGTGCCGACGGCGCGCCAACTCACGATGGCGCACGAGGCCTGTATCGACGTCATCCCATGTGCGCGCTTGCGCGACAACTGTCTCGAAGCCGCCGCTCGGGGTGAGCTGGATATCGACGAGCTCGAGAACGATTGTACGGGCGGCATGTGCGACGGCCTGGTGAGGACGGACGAGCCCGGGGTCATTGTCTGGCGGGACCCGTGGAGGACGGATGGGTGGGAGGTCTCGGCGGGGTTCTTTCAGAAGTACAAGGGCCTGCTCAGGGGGTGTTGGGATATACTGGAGTCTACTAACAGGTGGCGGTCGCTCAGGGGTGATGAACCTCTGGTCATTGAGCTGTGACATCTGGCCCATAGGCAAAAACATCCGGTTGGAGAGTAGTTCGTTGTTCTCGAGTTAATGACTGGCCATCATGATCCGATGAATGGTTCAGGGGCAAGGCCAGGTATACATGAGCAAGCATAACGCTAGCTCAGGGGTAATAAGAATATCATTAGTTCAGTATGTAGTCAAGACCAAGGCTACTTCGAAACACTGCACTTCGCAGTTGCCACGACCGTCTCATCCGACTCAGAAGTCGCCGTCAACGTGACGACCGCCGAAGAGACAGCCTCGCCCGACGCGCCCACCGCGACCTGCGCCGTAGCCGACTCCCTAAACTTGACAGCAGCCAGGGCATTGGGCACCTCGACCCTCCATCCCTCGCCCTCGACCGCGGCACTGAGGCGGTAGACGTCCGAGTCCAGATACGCCGAAGCGTTATCCGGGTGGCTCGCGTCACCGCCACCGCCAAAAGTCCCGGTATTGCTCAGCTCGAACGCGCAAGTGACGCCGCCGCCCGTGGGGCTCCTGCCCTTCGCCGACCCCTCCGCGAGCTGGACGCCGTGCTTGCTGGGGCCCCCGCTCCCGTCGAGCGAGCGCACGGCGACGGTGTAGCTGAGCACGCCGGTGTCGTCGCGGTGGATGTCGGCGACGTAGAAGTGCAGCCGGTTCGCCTCGTCGACGTGCTCGAACTGGGAGCCCGAGCGGGTCCCCGCGTGGAACAGGGCGTCGAGCAGCTGGCGGTAGTCGCCCATGGTGATGTAGGCGTCGGTGCCGTTGGGGCGGACGAAGTCGATCAACTCGATGTCCTGCGGGTTCGCGTCGACGGTCCACATGAAGGGCTGGGTCCAGCCGTCGTTGGTCGTCTTGGACAGGAGGACGCCGTGGTCGGGCTGGAAGCTGTCGGCGCCCATGCGGTCCACGACCTCGACGTGGTAGTGGTTGTAGCCGCCGCCGTCGCAGAGGACGTCGGTCTCGATCGAGCAGGGCGGCGACCGGTCCTTGTCCATGTCGACGCGCAGGCCCATCAGACCACTCGGGCCCGGGTCTACGGCCCGCGCCGTCACTGTAGCTACTACCAAGCCGGAGGTGGCGAGGCCTTCCCGCGAGAGGTGGAGGATGCTTGAGTTGCTGACCAGGCCGAGCTGCGCCTTGTCGCGCAGGCTGTGTAGACTGCCCATGGAGCCACCCTCGGTGGGAGGGATCTGCCAGCGCGTGTGAGGGCCTATTGGATAGACACAGTCAGCTGCTGTCACTCCTTATATTTGAAGGATAGTTGTCATGTATATGGGAATTTGCTTACCACCAGGACCATTGAAGGAGCCACGATCAAGCATGGAGAAGGGACCAGCAAAGGCCCGACGCGGAGGGTTGCCGTAGGGGTTGTTGTAGTTATCACCTATTTAAATTCCGTGTCAGCATTTTGCGAGAGACAAAGAGACCCGTTATGAGTATTTCCCCAGCAATTACTTACCAATGCCGAGCAAGTGCGACAGCTCGTGGGCGTAGGTCCCCATGCCCGAGCTCTCGCCCTGCGTCGACGAGCCGTCTCCGGCATTAGGCCAGATGTTGGAGGCCGCGGCCCAGGACGACCAGTCGACATAGCGCGTCTTGGCCCAGTTGGGCAGGGCCGTGGTCCCATTACCTTCCAATCCCGCGGGCGGCCCGAAAGCGTCGGGCACGTCGTCGCGGCTCTGGAACCGCATCTCGCCGAACTCCTGCCAGGTCGAGGACTCGTCCTGGCCCGCCGACAGGATGAAGACGAGCTCGAACGAGTCGGCCGTCTCCTTCCCCACGTCGGCGCGCCAGAAACCCAGCGCGTCGGCCCGGATGTCGCGGTCGCACTTGTAGCCCGCGGGGCAGTACCCCTTATTCATGCTGTCCTCGATGCCGTACTCGAAGGAGCTGGCCGGCATGGCGTACGCGCCGAACGCCGTGAGGTCGACGCCGTAGCGGCCCAGCGAGTCCTGCATCCAGTACTCGTGCAAGGTATGCCCCTTATTGATCCCCGCGGGCTTGTTGAGCAGGTCGCGGTAAAAGCTGGGCACGTCCGCGCGCTGGATGCCCGACACGCTCGCGAGCGGGTTGCCGTAGATGGTCGAGTTGGGCGCGCCCGTAACCACGAACGTCTTGTCCGGGTAGTCGATGGTGACGAGGGCGATGTTGAAGTTGTGCTCGGAGCCCTTGCGCGACGGGTCCGCCCAGTCCACGCCCGGCGGCGCCTTGAAGTCGGCCCAGGTCATGTCGTCCGGGTTCACCCAGTTCTGGGCGTCGAGGACCTTGAAAGGGTCCGAGGCGCAGGGCGCCGCCCATGCCAGGTCGGTGGCGAGCAATGTCGCGACCGCCGCCAAGGCAGCCGTTGAGCGTCGATTAAAGCCCATTATGCTATGCTGTCTCTCTCAATCCGACCAATTCCCACTACTAAAGGTCTGGTGGGAGAGAACAAAAAGAGAGCAGGCGACTGACCACCTTTCTGCAGTGTGGAGGTGTGGTGACACCAAAAGTTCTTCGCGTCGGACCATCTTATATACGTAGGAAATACATGTGCGCCGATAGCACTGAGGATGCTTGCATAGGCGAGATGTAAGGCACCGCTCAAAGTATAATGAGGATGTGCGGAGCGGCCAATCAGACGGGGTGCCAAGTCACCTCTGCATGTTTGCCCGCGTTTCTCACCTGCTCGATTCAGTAGCAACAGCCATCCGATTAGCCAATGCCCAAGATACCAACGCACGCTATCGTCACGACCCGGAAGCCGACTGAGACACGGCAATGCCACCTTCCTATCTGGGTACCTCGGGTTGTTGTGGCTTGAGCAGAAGCTCGAGTAGGTCTTGAGGCAACTCGCCTGCTCCGAGACAGTTTGCCATCAGTACATAATAGTCACATGATATTGAAAGGGAACGTCATGGAGATGCATCAACTCAACGAAGATTGGTCGGTCGCATATATTCATATATTCATACGTAAACTCCCATTCCCCGTGTTTCTGTCTATCAATGGACGCAAGGTCAATTGCGAAAATAATGTTACAAGATACACCGTCGATGTCATAAAAAGTCTCGTTTCGTTCCAAGTCGTTAAGTTTCGTTCAGTCCTCCCCCTCATGAGCCAAGTAAGTTCATGATGCAAAATATACCACCATCGTCACAGTCTCTCAAAAAGTCGTAACAACCAGCAAGAAAAAGCTGGCAAATGTCGCGCCTATCGAGACATCCGGGAGCGACGTGGCAATGTTCCTCCCAGCAAACCGGATGCTTGCTATAGTTCCTCCCTTATCGTCCCTTTGGTCGCCCTCTGACTCTTATGTCCCGGCCTATGCCAGAAAAGAAAAACTTGACCAAGGCATATTAAAACACAGTATGGGGTATCAAAAGCTGAACCCCGCGACGAAGCAGAACTCCTTTCCCTTCCATATTAAAAATGTCGTATGGTATCCGAACGCCAAAATACTGAGCGCGTTTAGACGAGTCGTGTCGTAAGTGATTTTCCGGCCGTAAATGCATGTAAAAAATGATGTCGTGTAAAATCATGTCCCCGTGACAATGTCGCGAATGGCCCATCTCCAGGTATCGTTATCGCGATCAACCGTGCCCACCCACTTCTCGCACTTCTTGCGCCACCGGTCCTCTTCTTCGCGCTGGCGACGCACGAATTCAGGACCAACGTCGAATTCTTCGCCAACAAGCCAGTCATCCATCTGGCTGACTTGGCCTGTGCCCCCTTCACCGCCCTCGGTATCTCTATCCTCAAGGTCGGGTATGTCCTTGAAGGGATCTTCCTCCTCCTCCACAATGTCCATGGGATCTCCCGGTCGCGCCATTGTAGGTGTGGTATTTGGGTCAACCTTGTGCCAGGTAAACATGTCAGGATCGAATATCATGTCACCGACGCGACGAATGCCCTTGCTCGAGCCCATGGCTTGAATGAGCATCGGCCGCGGCGTCGAGGCCTCCTTCTCCCGCATGGAATGAGAGAGAGACGCGCTAGAAGGCGATGAGGCAGGAACTTCAAAAGCGCTCAGTGCATTATCATTGCCTTCCCACCTGTAAGTGTCAGGGTTGTAGGTCATACCATTGATGACTGCCATAAGTTAGCGCGAGCCCCGAGTCATTGGATGGAAAGAAAATATACCTTTGCTATCCTTGGCTGGGTTCAGATTAGTTATCAGATGGGGCTTCAACTGTGGAGGCCGCTTGGTTTTCTTTTGTCGGGCGGCCGTGCCACTGTGGTGGCTGTGGGGGTGCAGATTGCCCCGAGTTGAGATTTGCCCTAATCTCTGAGATGTAATGGGAGCAAGGGGCCCGTTGTGCGGGGCACGGTTCGCCAGACTCGCTTCCCTAGCATTGCGACTGGCAGCCGTATCGCGAGCAAAGTGAGGCAGGTAATCCGGCTTGGCCGGGGTAAACGGATAAATGGGCGAGGGAGTGCTGCGACCGGGTAGAACGCTATGATGGAGCTTGTTCCGTATATTTGTCCGGTTCCCACTGCCACTAGGCACCTTCTCAAATTTCGATTCGGCTTGTGCCGAAGTTGGCAAATCGTCAAAAGCATCAAGTTCAGAGCCGTCACCAAATTGGCGAACCCGGCGCGGCTTGTTAAGGTTGTGCCAGGGCTCGGTAGCCGCCTTCTCAACAGGGCGGAATCGACGGGGGCTAGGCGATCTCAGAGTAGAATTGGAGAAGGTTCTTGACAAAGGTCTGATCTCAGGTCCGCCATCCGAATCGTGCCGACGGAAAGGCCGTGAGTATTTGGAGGAGACATGCTGGGATTGGAAGCTTGATGCTCCAGCGGGCAAAAAAGGCGCCGAGTTCTTCCGTGCTTGAGCGGCACTGCCCTCATATGATGGTGACGCCCTCGCTCTTTCGACCGGTGTCTTGGGACCCAACGAAGATGTAGGCCTATCTCGAGAGGGTGGCCGGTCAAAACGTCCACTGAGTGGGCGTGCCGGTGGTTGTGGTGCGCCACGCAGAACTGGTAGGGACCTCTTAAGGCGAAGAAGTTGAGCGTTTGTAGTAGTCGGTTCTACTACGTTGCGCAATGTACTGGTCGAAACCTTCTGGTTGAGTTCTCTTCTTCGAGGGGTGGTAGGAGGAACAGAGGATGTAGTGGATGAGGGTGTGGTCGGCGTGTGAAGGCTGGAGACCGAAGAATGGCTGGAGTGGCCGCCGAGCCGCGATTGGGGTCTTCTTGTCGGGCGCGAAGGTATGGGACCTCCACTCTCTGAAACTGGTTCCAAAGATGGTTGTGTTAGAGAGCGTTCATGACCCATAGGCCTTGGAAGCCGGGAGGAGCCGGATAGAGAGGATCCTGGCTTGTTGCTGAAGGTGATTGATACGGCCGTCTTGGGGCGTGCAGGACTCATAGGTCGGATGTCCTTCAGTCGGACGTTGCGGTGCATGCTGTTCTTGCCTGAGCCAAAGACGTCGCCATCGCCAATTTCAAGACCATCCAAGTCGTCTCCTTTGTCCAGCCCAGGAGTCTCCGGGGGAGAATCTTTGGATGGGCACACTCTCTTGTTATCATTATCAAGCTCCCTCTCAGGAGACCGACTTTGCTTTCGACGCTTAAGTCGCTCAGTGAGGTCTAGCGGCCCAGTAGGCAGTACGATCCCATCAAGAGCTTCGTCTTCACTCTCGGCTGTAATGGAGCTTGCGATGCTAGGGCTCAATGCAGATACACTTGAGCTGCGATTGGAGAAGGCGTCTTGTCGGCGCGTACCGCCAAATCTTGTACCGAGGCTACCCTCACACCAGTCGAACTCGTCACCACTGCTAAGAGCAGGTGTTCGAGGAATATCTCGTCGGCTTGAAAGGTTGAGTTTTCCGCTGGAAGGAAGCTCCAAGTCAGCCTCGAAGTCGTCGCCCTCCTCCAATTTTGCGGGAGTGGACTGTGTGATGGTGGAGAGGTTTCTCATGGGCGCCCGCAGTTTGGATGCTTTGATGGTAGATTCACCATCGCCAAACACATCGTCATCATCTTCGCTGTCCCGGAATCTATCCAGGTCCACAGGCATGATGAGCGTCTTCTTTGAAGGCGATATCTCCGCGGCAGGCGCAAGTCGTTTGGGCGAAATGTCCATATTCATAGGCGAGCCGAGCGGTTTGGGTGGGCTGTCCCATAGAGGCGTATCTTGGGTAAAGCTAGCTGTGGCAGACTTGACAGGGCTTGGGGCCGCAGAGCTGCCACCACTCACTTGGCGTAAGGTCTCGGGAAACTGAGAGCTGTCAGGTTGTTTGATGCGTAGGGCCTGCCCTGGCGCGGGTAGCTCCAGATCATCGCCCCAATCCTCTTGGTAGATCTTCTTAAGCTTCTTTCCTCCAAGTCGCTTGATTGTGCCACCCACAAGTGCAGATGACGGTACGTTCTTGGGAATGGGGATGCCGGCATTGGTGACGGCAGCTATGGCATCCAGTGTAGATTTCTCGTCATCGTCAGGCAAGTGAAGAAGTCTTTCCTCATCACCGCCCAGTGACTCCCGGTCAGACCGGAACGAGTTGTGGCTGTCTCGCCGGTTTCCTTGGCCCGTAGTCGAGCCGTTACCGAAGGTAAGGTCGTCATCAATCATAAAATCATCATCGTCCCAGTTCTCGACCTCCTCTTCCACCGGGGCCCTGGGTTTCAGTCGTAAAGTATCCATTACGACGGCTGTCGTCGTTGTTGTAGTACATATGTTCACAAGATGATGCCAGCTATGTCGCGTATAGCAAATATGGTTTGCAGCAGGCACGGATCTGCCGCGTGTGTTGTTATGGAGTGAGTGTAGTATACGTTTGCGATACCTGTAAACGGTATCCGTATCCAAAGTCCAGAGGTAGAGACTATATAGCGAATATAGTCATGCGAGGATACCAGATATGAAGCTCAATATTGGACGTGCAGAGCCACGATGTCATATCCTCCTCAGCAACTATGACAACTTCCCAAGAGCATTTTCGGTGGGTTGTGTTTTCGGATATCCTATTCTCTGGCCGAAGTCCTGCAGGACGCCCACTGTCGGGTGCGTCGGGTCGACGCGAAGGTTCCGAAGGGATTGGCGTGGCGGAAATGGTTAACGAGCATCCAAGAAGAAACAGCGTGTTTCTTTGGTGTTATTGTTATTATGTATTTGGTAAGCGTCTCGACTTTGTTGCAAAACGGGGAGGTCGATAATTGTGTCGCAGAAGGTTGTGGTGGGTAGAGACAAAGCCGCAAGTTTGGGACGGCAAAGGTTGGTAATGTTGGCTTCAAAGCAGCGCGTGTTGTAGTCAGGTGTGAGATCAAAGTCGAGGTGATTGTCTTGGATGGAGTATGGGTGGCAGTTGGGCTTGCGTGTGGATGCAGTTCATTCCATACACCGAGCAGTCAAATCAGGGTCTCTTGGATTTTCCCAGCCCAAAACTTGGGAACAACACAGACACTCAATGGTCTCAAGGTTGGGAAACAATCACGATGAATTGAAGATTTTGGGGGGGAGGTCGGGGAAATCGGCAGCGTTGTAGGCAGTGTGTCAGTGATGCGATCAGTGAGGTTGAGTGGCTGGAAAGATGGCGGGTCGTGTGCTGGGGCAGTGACCAGTTATGGTCAGCTAAGGGTATGGCCAGTGGACAAGCAACCAGCGGGCCCCAGGGACGCACAGATCTTATGGGCCCCCTTCTCTGATTTTTTTCTGGTTCTCCTGGATTCCCGTGCAGCCCGTGTATCACGTGGGTCGTACGCTAAGCCTGTTTCAAGGCGTTACACCCAAAGTCCACGAAAAAAGCGCGTGGAATCGCGTACAAAGAGACCCTCGACTGCTGTAACCCCTCAGTCTCTGGGATTTCAATACCAATGCATAACATTCCTCCTGCAGGGTGTTATTATCCCATTTTTGCAAAAGTCGGTATGTGAGGTGATGCGGATGTGTGTGTGATCTATCTAGCATCGTGGTCTGATGACGATCTATCTATCTCAATGCAGACAGTTTCAACAATCTATCGATTTGCCCATCCCGAAATTTACACCTCGATTTGTTTTGATTGAGGCTCAGGTAGCTCCGCCTTATGGTCTGGAGTTCTGGCCTTTGGTGTGGATCGGGCGGCCGATTTAGATCGTCCGGCACCAATGACTTACAGGTTCCTACCATTGAAGATAATCAGGGGTCCAGGGAGAAAGCTCCAGTCTGCCAGTGCAGCTCAAACTTGAACGGGGATCAATTGGGTGAACCGCGCTGCTGGTGCCTACCGCTGCCTGGAATTTGAAGCAAGAGGGATGCAGAGAGACGGAGTTCAGACGACCTTTGCTACTTTCGATAAATACTGCCTGTATTTCCGTATGCCAGTCTCCTGAAATAGACTAATGTTCTTTTTCTCAATTCAATTGAGCGATTTCCCGATCGCATGCATCCAAGCTGAACATTCGAAGCTGTGGACCATACCCACCTCCACCTGCGAACGACTTGTGACAATCGCATGCAACCTGTTCTGTGGCCCGAAAGCTTGTCAAACCTCAGCTTTAATCTGGTTGACCGGGATCGCCGGTAATAGTTGCGACGGGCTATAATTCTTTATTGAACCCGAATAGGTTCAGAATTGATCCACGGCAGTCGAAACGTCGGCTGAATGTCATCACGGGTTTCATTTTTGTTGTTTATCGACATCATACCAAGCGTCCCCGCAGGTCGTTGGCCGGAGTACCAACGAGAAAAAGAGGGCTCCTCCTGCAATCTCCAGCCCAACGAGAACCACAACTGACACGACATCTTACATACGCAAACGCAACGAAGCGCAGCGCACTTCATACCGCCTATCGCGGAACTCACTTGAAACGTTGTCATTGTTTCCTCTGGACCGGACTTACGCCACGCCTCGCGGCGACGAAGACGCACCTCGGGAAGACTAGCTGCTTCCGATAACAGCGACACAACATGACACGCTCGCGCATTCTCCGCTTGCCATGTGGTGAAGCCGAGAGCGGCAACTTCGTCCTGGAAGCCAAGTCCAACGGATCCAAGCCGCTGGACCTGCTCATTCGAGGCACCGATGGGGCCAGCGCATTCGAAACAAAAAGTAAGCACCCGGCTCCTCTCGAATATATTGCCCATCTTATTATTAGTACCTGTTCTGTCAGTCGTGTGGTTTGGGCTCCGCTATGATCGACACTGCGCCGGACCCGGATCCCCGTCCCTCAAATTCATGCGTTACGTAGCTGCATTTCCGAATCGCTGGACCCTGATCTATGATTTATGAAGGGCTGACATTCTGCCTTGCTTTTTGCGCCACACAGCGCGTCACAACCGTATCAAGGAGTTTAAGGCCGCGAATGCACCTTGTTCCGAGGCTGAGTGGGAGCAGATCTTGATTGCGATCCTGGTAGATCCGCAAGATGCCACGAGGAGCGCCCGGGATGTCGAGATCAAAGTAGAGCTGCGTTCGGACGAAGAAGTCACGCTACACTTCCGGAAGAACATCCAGGGCATTGCTGTAAGTCATACTGCAGCCTCTAAAATGGGTTATGTGGATGAGCTTACTAATTCAGATAATATTAGCAACGACTGGGCGCCATCAAACTAAAGGACTTCGAAGAGTCCGATGACAACCCCGGCATATCGCCTTTTGATTGGTGCGTAGCTATCCTGGAGGACCACGAGAAGGTGGTAAAAGAGGCTGGAGCCGCCAAAGACAAGGTAAAGGAACTAGAGCAGTCCGTTGAGGAACTCAAGAGCCAATTCGAAGACCTCCTAAAAGCCAAAGACGGCGATGAGAGCGTGCTGCTGGAGAAGTTTCGGGATCTCTTGAACGAGAAGAAACTCAAGATCCGCCAGCAGCAGAAGCTGATTGAGTCGGCCGACGTCGACCCGGAGAAGCTGCAGAACATCGGCGCAAGCCAGCGCACCATGAGGAAAGCAGGCGGCTCGAGGACTTCGAAGCGCAAGATTAAGGATGAGCCCGTATCCGAAGAGAGCGACCACGGCTTTGAGGCGATGGACGTCAATGGTCAAAGCAATGAGCCGCAACCAGATCCAGATTCAGATGAGCAGCAGATGACGGATAACAATGCCACGGGGAGCGAGCCTGACAACGATGGAACGGATGCGGAAGAGGAGGCAGCGCCGCCCAAACCAGCCCCAAATTCGAAGCCGACCCGGAACACGCGGTCACGGGCGACCAAGGGTTCTTCGGCACCGCCACCAGCAAAAGCTACCAAGGCCTCGAACGCTATTGCGTCACGTCCTACAAGAGCGGCACAGACTGAAGAACCGGCTCCTGCTGCTGAGGCTGAGGCTGGTGACGATATTGCACCCCCGCCTGTCAGGACCTTGCCTTTCAAGTCGAGGGCCAAGAAGCCTGCACCCACACCTGTACCCGCTGCGGACGATGAGACTGATTCCGATGATGAGCTATAACGAATACCCCTTGTCTTTTGTTTAAACATCTTGATACATAATATGTTCAAGTTGATCAATTCGATTATTGCCAAATTGGGTTGATGTTTACTACTTGCTTACATGGGCCCCAAAGACGTTTCCCCTGAATCAAAAGTGAAAAAGTGTATAGTCGTACAGCTACTCAGACTGGAATATGTAACTGAAAAAATGATCTTTCATTCAACTACTGCAGATTACGTGTCATATGTACAATGGTGTGTACATATTTCCCATCCTCTGCACCCCTTCCCCCCTTTATGTCCGGTCGTCCTCCGCGAACCGATTTCTCCAGAAGCCACGGTAGTGTTTCTCCTGGCCGACCGTGGCGATTCGCTCAACCTCCTTAGGCGTGAGCTTGAAGCTGGGGATCTTGTTCAGGTAGCTCTGGAGCCGCTGCTCGCTGGAGCTGGTGGTGATGGCGACGATCCCCTGGTCGAGGCACCAGCGCAGCGCGATGTCCGCGGGGTGGACGCCGTACTTCTTGGCGAGCTCGTCGTAGACCGTGTCCAGCGGCCCCGGCTTAGCCTTGATCGCGGCCGTCAGAGGCCCGTAGGCGGACACGGCAATGTGGTGCTGGCGGTGGAAGTCAATCAGGGACCCGTGCTGCAGGTACGGGTGGTACTCGATCTGGTTGATGGCGGGCGGGATCTTGGCCGTCGCCAGCATGGCCTCGAGATCGGGCTGCATGAAGTTGGAGACGCCAATCGAACGCGCCTTGCCGCTCTCCTTGATGGCCTCCATCTGGCGCCAGACCTCCTGCAGCTCCGCGGGCGAGTCGGCCAAGTAGGGTGCGTGCACCAGATACAGGTCCACGTAGTCGAGGCCCAGTTTTTGCAGGGACCCCGCGAAGGCCGTGGGGATATCCTGTTTCTTGGTCCCGTTCAGCTTGGTGGTGACGTAGAGCTTCTCGCGCGGCACACCGGCAGCTTTGATGGCGGCGCCTAGTTGCTCCTCGTTGCCGTAGACTACCACGTGTGATGTCAGTTAACAACAAACAACAAATTCCCAATCTCCGTATGCCATTTTACCCCGTGGTCGTCGTCATACAATCTTACCTTCGGCGCCATCCAGATGATAGAACCCGTTTTTGATGGCCATGACGGTGAGCTTCATAATCTCGTCCGTGTCACTGTTGCCATCCATATTCGCTCGGGCTGTACCCAAGCCATAACTCAGCTAATGAATGACATGTCTGATTAGTTGTGTGAACCTAAGTAGGAATTGATTTAATCGGTGCATTTACCAACGGTATCTCATTGCCGTCGTTAAGCTTGAGGTGTGGGATGTATTCCATCTGCTTGGGCCCGTTCCCAGAAGCATCTGGCTTGAAAGCCGACATCATAGAGTTCATTTTGGCAGAGTGGACAGACGACGAAATGGCTCTAAATGGGCAATGTGAAGACGATATCGTATTTTGGAAAGATGTCCTGTTTCTTACCGGGTAGGGTCTAATCGAAATCTGTAATTGTCCTTGTACGTCAGCTTGAAAACGACAAAGCGTACGGGAATGGTGTCTGATCGACATTCCACGATAGCGATGTTCATAGCCCAGGTGGGGGGTCTACCACGTCAGTATGTAGAAAGAAGTGGATGAATTATTCGACATGCTTCAAAGTGGGCTTCCCCGACAAATGTCAGTCAGTGATCCAGTATAAGCTTTGTAGGTCGACAGGACTGGAGGCGGTAACATGACATGGCTGCTGCATTGGTTTCTTTTTATCAAGATATAGGCCATGCAGCTGTCATGACTACGCAACTGCCCGGATGGCCCAATGCCGATGACTTACTGTAAAAGCATATATACCAGAGACCACATTATGGCGGGCGGCTCTTCGGCAAAAGAGACAGTAGTGCACAATTTTTCGCCGTCCGAATGAGGCCGGATATATATATATATATATATCTCATTGTCTGGTATACCTCTGACCTCTCTTCTTGTATATGATGCCTGTTGCGGTTCTATAGCTCTAAGCTGGGAGATGTTCCAATAGGGAGCAAAGTCGAGTACTGCATGCAAGACATATGCACGAAGCATTTCATACGTCTGAATTTACAGTACTTACAGGGCGCTTTGTTAGTCGTGCAGCGGCCATCTGAGTGGCCAGATGGCAAGTAAGGACTCCCGAATGACGTGATGTTACCCCAAAACAGACCATTTAACGGCTGCATGGCCGGCACTCGGTTGCGTCGATGCCGTTCTGGGGTAATAACTCTCCAGAAATGTGCAACGTTGAATCCATATGGGTCGCAGCCGAGATACGGAAAATCTAAGGTTGGATTATTTGGCACTATGAATGTGATAAGTAAAGCAACACCTAAGTACGTATCACGCATTTATTCGGATATACTGCATCCATTAATAGATGCAGCTTATCGCACGACGATGATCGCCAAGCGACCTACCTACCTGAGGTGCCTTACTAGTGAGGGCAGCTTTGAACCCCGCTCATTTGGAGCAGTTGAGTGGCTTCGCATGTCAACCATGCATCATCATCGTCTCCGATAAAGACGTTTATCGCCATCGGAACAGAACCTCCTCCGCTGAATAATGTTCTGAAAAGTTGTGTTCGATAGTTGTACGATGCGAATCTCCGTAGCAACTTTCTAATAGAACTGCCTTGCCTTATCTTTGTCCACAGTATTCAATTTGATGTCTGCTTTTCTGCACGCCGAGAGTGTAATAACCTTGAGATACCATACCTATAACCTTACCTAGGTGACAAGCAAGACTTCGTTCGACCTTCTAGACATATAATTCCATATGCTCTTCCCTCGATCCGCTATCACGTGCCGCCAAAGTATTCGACAACTACCCCGGATCCCTCGTCTACGATCTGCTTTCATGTCTACCACCCAGTCGTCGCAGGCCGACGGCGGCCGCCCGGCGACAGGCGCAACCTCCTCGTCTATTAACGACATCCCCAAGACTTGGACCTTCACATCGAAGCTCCCGGCCGACTCGATCTTTCCGTCCCCTGTCGACTCCCACAAGACGCCGCGCGATCAGATCGTCCCGCGCCAGGTCCGTGATGCCCTCTTCACCTGGGTGCGCCCGCAACCCGTCGAGAAGCCCGAGCTTCTCGCCGTCTCGCCCGCCGCCCTCCGCGACCTTGGCATCGACCCCGCCACCGTGCGCGACCCCGAAAACGACGACTTCCTGAACACTGTCGCAGGCAACAAGATACAAGGCTGGGACGCCGAGAACAGCAAAACGGCCGACGCCGAAGGGCGCGGCTATCCCTGGGCGCAGTGCTACGGGGGTTTCCAGTTCGGGTCGTGGGCGGGCCAGTTGGGCGACGGCCGGGCCATCAGCCTCTTCGAGACGACCCCTCCTTCTTCCGATAACAGCTCCTCCCAACCTACTCGCTATGAACTACAGCTCAAGGGCGCCGGCCTGACGCCCTACAGCCGGTTTGCGGACGGCAAGGCGGTTCTGCGCAGCAGTATCCGCGAGTTCGTCGTCAGCGAGGCGCTCAACGCCCTGGGCATACCCAGCACGCGCGCCCTGAGCCTGACGCTGCTGCCCGACACCCGGGTGCGCCGTGAGACGGTCGAGCCGGGCGCTATCGTGTGCCGCTTTGCGCAGAGTTGGCTGCGCCTCGGCAACTTCGACATCCTGCGGGCGCGGGGCGACCGCAAGCTAATCCGGCAGCTGGCCACCTACGTCGCTGAGGACGCCTTTGGTCCCGGCAAGAGCTGGGAGTCTTTGCCCGCGCGGCTAGAAGATCCGGACAAGCCCGCCACCTCACCAGAACCCGCGCGCGGCGTCGACAAGGACGAAGTGCAGGGCCCCGCCGAGAGCGCCGAAAACCGGTTCACACGTCTGTACCGTGAGATCGTGCGGCGCAACGCCCTGACGGTGGCCAAGTGGCAAGCGTACGGCTTCATGAACGGTGTGCTCAACACGGATAACACATCGGTCCTAGGCCTGTCCATCGACTTCGGCCCCTTTGCCTTCCTGGACAACTTCGACCCCTCCTACACGCCCAACCACGACGACCACATGCTACGCTACTCGTACCGCAACCAGCCGACCATCATCTGGTGGAACCTTGTACGGCTAGGCGAGGCCCTGGGTGAGCTCCTGGGCGCGGGCGCCAAGGTGGACGACCCGACCTTCATCGAGGACGGCGTCCAGGAGGCCGACACGGACGAAATCGTCAAGCGCGCCGAGAAGCTCATCACGCAGGCCGGCGAGGAGTACCGCGCCGTCTTCCTGGCCGAGTACAAGCGCGTCATGACGTCGCGACTTGGCCTCAAGACCTCTCAGGAGACCGACTTCGAGCAGCTATTCTCGGAGCTGCTGGACACCATGGAGTCCCTCGAGCTTGACTTCCACCACTTCTTCCGCCGCCTCAGCTCCCTGAAGGTGGCGCACCTCGACACCCAGGAGGCGCGTGAAGTGAAGGCCGGTGTCTTCTTTCACAAGGAGGGTCTCGCGGGCGTCGCCGGGGCCAACGAGGAGGACGGCCGGAAGCGCATTGGCGAGTGGCTTGGCAAGTGGCGGAACCGTATCCTTGAGGACTGGGGCAGCGAAGAAGCGGCCGATGGAGAGCGCAGGACGCAGATGCAGGCCGTCAACCCCAACTTCGTCCCGCGCGGCTGGATCCTCGACGAGATCATCCGCCGCGTCGAGAAGGACGGCGAGCGCGAAGTGCTGGACCGCGTCATGCAGATGGCGCTCCACCCGTTCGAAGAGTCCTGGGCCGGCCGGACGCTAGACGGTGTAGATTACCAGGGCGACAAGGAGGAAGAGACGCGCTGGGTCGCTGATGTGCCGCGGGCCGAGAGGGCGCTGCAATGCAGTTGTAGTTCATAAATGTGTCGATCTTACGTGTTAGTGATTATGTTCCTAAGAACATAGCTTCAAATATTAAGGGATGGCCTGAGAGAAGTAGGGGACGAATACTAAGTAAACTACCGCCTTGAGCTAAACACGTTAAAGTCCATCGTCTTATTGATTACAACCGACACGATCTGTAGCGACGAACGCAGTATAGTGCGAATCGCCAGAGCATACATAGATATGTCGGGATCACAAGCATAGAAACACGGGTGGCTTTGTTCTGGACACTTTATGTACTTTCTCTACGACTCCTTGATTCCGCGGTATATGTACAAGTACAATGCGTCTTAAGCATCCAGGTAACAAAAGAAACACAGGGCCCGGCGAGCCTCACAAAGTGCAATTAATGGTCACTTTTATCCTCGTCTCTGTAAATACAAAGTCGTCGTCATTTACGCGCCGTACATGACCTGGCCCATAGGCCTGTCCTCTGTCATGCCGGATGCCATCAGGTTGTTGTCGGGGTTTCCGGTGGCCTTGGCAACCGAGCAGCGCGCCATCGTCGGTGAGCTGTCCACATGTTAGTCTTGAGTTTATGTGTATATCAATTTAGGAGGAGCATCTTACCTTCTAGAGATAACATCGGTGAAGTAGAAATCATCGATAACCTTCTTCAGGGGCTCGCCACTTGACTTAGCACCCTTGTTCTGGTCTACTAATTGGACCTTGCTGAGCTGCTGAAGAGCAGGCACCTCAACAACGTCATAGGCGCCAAGGGCCGGGCTGATCTCGACCATTCTGTCGCGAAGCTGAGCGACGTCGTCGTAGGGCAAGGGAGCACCCAGGAACTCGCTGGCAGCACGGATAATCTTCCAATCGGTACGAGCGGCACCGGGCAAGGAAGTGGCAGCACGGGTCATCTGAACACGACCCTCGGTGTTGACATAAGTGCCAGCCTTCTCGGTATAAGCAGCAGCGGGAAGGACAACATCGGCAATCTGCGCACCGCGGTCACCATGGTGGCCTTGGTAGACGATAAAAGCATCCTTAGGAATATCCGCGTCGTTGAACTCATCGGCACCAAGAAGCCAAACCATCTTGGGCTTGGTCTCGGCGACAGCCTCAGAGGGAGGAACGAACCCAACCTCGAAAGCACCAGCTCTCGAGGCCTCGCGCTGGAGGACGTTATAACCATTGTGCTCAGAAGTCAGGAAAGTCTCGGCGTTCTTGTCGACGAAACCACCGATGAGCTCGTAGAAGGCCTTGGCATCGGCGTGGTCAGTCACGCCGGAGCCAACAATGATCATGGGCTTCTTGGCAGACTGAAGCTTCTTGCCGAATGGTCCGGCCAGAGCCTTCTTAAGGGCGGCGTAGTCGGTTCCGAGATGCTCGAACTCGAAAGTGGAGTCCCAGGTCTCGCCAACAACACCAATCTCAAGATCAGACCTCAACCACTGCTTACGGATGCGGGCGTTCAGTACAGCAGCTTCGTGTCGCGGGTTTGTACCGATAAGGAGCATGCAATCGGTATCCTCGATACCCCAGATGGTGGAGTTGAAGAGGTAGTTGGCGCGAACGTCGATACCGTGGGGAACAGGGCCCTTGCCGGCGGGGATGTCGACTGTAAGGTTCTCAGAGCCCAGCTTGTTGGCGAGATCCTTCATGGCAACCATAGACTCGACCTCGGTCAGAGCACCGGCAATGGCCTTGAACTCATCACCCTTGGGTTGCAGTTGGCGGTGGGCAGCAGAGATCTCCATCAAGGCTTGCTCCCAAGAAGCAGGCTCGAACTTGCCCTCCCGTCGTACCAAAGGCATGGTCAGACGCTGTGTCTTGAGACCGTCACAGGCAAAGCGGGTCTTGTCGTTGATCCATTCCTCATTTACGTCGTCATTCAGGCGGGGGAGAACACGCATAACCTCGAGGCCTCGAGAATCCACGCGGATGTTGGAACCAAGGCCGTCCAGAACGTCAATAGATTCGGTCTTCTTCAGCTCCCAAGGTCGAGCCCGGAAAGCATAGGGCTTTGATGTGAGAGCACCGACGGGGCAGAGATCAATCACGTTGCCGGACAGTTCGGAGTCGAGGTTTTGCTCAAGGTAGGTACCGATCTGAATGTCGTTTCCACGGCCAGTGGAGCCCATTTCCGGAGCACCGGCAATGTCGTTGGAGAATCGAATACACCTTGTGCAGTGGATACACCGGTTCATCGAAGTCTTGATAAGGGGGCCAATGTTCTTGTCCTCCACGGCACGCTTGCCACCGATCTCGTGGAATCGCCCTCGGTCGGCACCGTATCGCATCGACTGATCTTGAAGATCACACTCGCCACCCTGGTCGCAGACGGGGCAGTCGAGCGGGTGGTTCGCCAGCAGAAACTCCATGACACCCTCGCGGGCCTTATGCGTCAGCGGGGAGTTGGTCTTGACAACCATACCCGGCTGGACAGGCCAAGCGCATGATGCCACTGGCTTGGGTGCTCTTTCGACTTCGACCAGGCACATACGGCAGTTACCGGCAATCATCAACTTCCTATTCATTTTGTCAGCATCGGGAGTCGCGGCGGGTTATCGAGGGACGCAGTCGGATCGTACTCATGATAGCAGTATCTACACATTGTCAGCATGTCTGTACACAATATTTTCGATTTCCTGGAATGGATATGGGACGAACCTGGGAACGGTGGCTCCGGCCTTCTCGCAGGCCTGGATCAAAGCAGAACCGGCTACCAGCAAATCAGTATATACGATCGTGTCAGAACCTCCGAGGTGCTTGTCCTACCTTCAATTGAAACCTTCTTGCCATCTGGGAGCCAATTTGTCAGCCAATTCGTATTCCCGAGTATTGTACGCAGCATTGACGGTCCTACTCACCAATCGTGAGCTCTACCTCGGCCGGTCGTTGAGCTGTCGCAGAAAAAGCTCGCGAGGCATTGGCGGCATGCCTGCTGGTCCGCCAAGCCGAACGAGCTAGAGATCGTCGCAGCATCGTATCGTCCCGACGGAAATGGGAGATATGGATGGGGGTGAGGATGCAGGACGGGGTGGTGGTGGGCGGCGGTTGAGGCCTTGTGATGTCGTCTTCTTGAAGAAAGTCTGCCCGGGTCTTTTGGTGCTGCTTCAATTGTCGGGACTCCCAGTGGCCAATGCTAACCAGCGGGTGACATTCATTATTCGGGGCCGCTCTGATTGGCTGGAAAGCTTCAGAGTGGGCCGCATCGCACCTTTATTTCCAGAGCTCAACTTGCTACGGCCACAGTCGATAAGTAATCGAGGCTTGCATTCTTGCAGGAGTAGATGGGGCTTATCTGATCATCATCATAGATACATCGATGCAAAGGAGCTACCTACATTCCATGTTCTATCCGTGTCCCATATGTGTACACCAAGATGAAGCTGCCTTTGGACTTTCTATTCAGTCATCTAATGTAGCGCGCTGTTTTCTGACGGCAGATTTGGGCTGATCTGAATATCAAAACACACATTGGTTAACGCAAGTATATCCCAGACTTGTATATTAAATTTGGTCTACTTGATATTGCCAATAGTTCCACGATCTTCTGTTAGATTTACAAGTCTAAGTATGAGTTGTCGCTTGGCGCAGATATGATGAGATGCAAGCTCGGTTTCAAGTCAGCGCAGGATGCTCCGGGCTAGTTCGGTTCATGTTGGCTTCAATTGTAGAACGCACGGTCCATCACAGCACATCGACCCCAGTGCTGGTTTGCAGCAAGTACAGCGGCACGGCGGATAAGCTGCCCACGGTGGACCAACTTTCAATGCTCAGATGAGGGAGAGAGTTTTGAAATACTGTTCGCCCGATGTTTCCCCCATAGTTGTAGTTCTTGCTGTTAAGAAGTATACTCTGCGTCATCCAAGATCCTATGCGCAGTATTGAGGTGCTTAATCGCATGTGAAGCGGACATGCACCCTGCTTGTGGCCAGGGGTAACCAGCAACCTAGCCAAGGAAAACCTCGGGGTAGCGAAGTATATCATTGTAGCACATGAGGTAAGGCTCCAAGGCATCAACAGCCCCCTCGCTTCTGATTGGCTTTGTGTTCTCCAGGCGCTGGGCGGGAAGTGACACCAGAGCCGAGACGGGCCAGGGCCATTGGGGGAGCTTTGGCTCACTGTTCGTTCCCTGCAGTCGCCAGGGCAGGCGAAAAAAGACGGACAAGACAGCTCATCACTCAATGCTGGGCTGGCACTGGTTTGATAGCAAGGCAACACAACGTAGCTGCAACGACTAAAGAAACAAATCCCATCGTCCAACCGCCGCAACATTTTCAATTTGTGTCATCCAATTTGATAGAGATTGCCCCCTTTTACACCATCAGGTTGGATGATGTTGTAGTTATTTTCGTTTCGCCGTCAATCCTTCCACCCATTCTATCTCGACCCGAGGCTTCCTCATTTAACTAATTGCGTTGGATGAGTAACGACCTACGAACAGCGATTTATCTACGACGCCCGACCCTTTCCGCCCCCCGTTCTGCTCGTACCCCCAACGATCGGCAACGACGTAGCTTCGCCTGAACCGCGACCGACTTCCTGAGTTCTTCGCGTTGTCACATTCTGCCGCTGCCGAGTCTGCATTGCATCAAACAAACGTCTATAGCACATTTGGAGTCATTGTTACTCATCGATACCCTGCTGCCGTCCAGCCCTATCGAACCGCAGTCGCGTGCTTTGACCCGTGGCCCGCTCGGAACGACCTTTCTATTTTTCGAACAACAGTTGCGCATGTCGAACGCATGCAACATCTCGGCTCGACGGCGTACACGATAGACTCCAGCACGTTGACATACGTCGCCTAAGACTCTTCGCCGCCGCACACCGGCGCTAAGGGGGAGGGAATTGCAGGATGAGCTGGCAGCAGGTGCCCGGCATGGGCGCCGGCAACGGAGGAAGCAATATGGGTGGACAGGACATGGGTGGACAGGGACCGAATGGCATGCATCAACCGCATGCGACCGAGTATACCCTCCAAGGTGTTATGCGCTTTCTGCAAACAGAATGGCATCGACACGAGCGCGATAGGAACGCTTGGGAGATCGAGCGGCAAGAGATGAAGGGACGCATAGCGGCTTTGGAAGGCTCTGCGCGCAGAGCCGACGCAACACAAAAGGCACTGAAACGCTACGTTGGAATTCTTGAAAAGAAAGTCAAGGAGCAATCTGCGCAGTTAAAGACGACAGGCTCGGCGGCAAGCGAGGGGGAACATGCTGTCAAACAGCCCCCCTAAGGTTGATCGCGCCTCTTTGATAGCCGAGAAGTTGAACCGTACGTATCACCTTGACGCCCTGCGTGGCACTTCGGGTGTACTAACGCAGTCCTAGCATCCGAGGAGAAACCCAAAGAAACAATACCCGGCTTCGAGGGTATGATGGGCGAGCGAGCCCAGGAGGACGAGGAACGCGACCACTTGAGAGCCTTTCTGGACCAATGCCAGGCAGAGTTCACATACCTGATGATTACCCCAGCCAACCCAATGCCGCCTCGAGAATCACCGCCTCTACCAATGATGGAGGACTTACGCGAGGGAGAATATGGGATGCCCGCGGGCCTGCACCAAATGGACGTTGCATTCCAGAACTTGCGCTTGAATGCCCAGAATCAAACCCAAGTCAAAGAGCAGGGCCAGAGATCCCAACCGAATATGAATCACCATGCGCCGCCAATGCAGCAGGCACCTAACCCAGCCTTCCCTGGACCTGCGAAACCTGCCCAAGATTTGCATTCCGCGCCCATGATCCGGTCTGGGGAGAACGCTTCGACCTTATACCCTAACGAATGGCCAGCCCCTGTCGGTGTAGCTGTCACCAGTCGCGAGGAAGCGATGCCAAAGCAAAATCACGTAAACGAATACCCTCGTCAGGGGCCCGTGGAAGAAACTGTGGAGAAGCGAAACTCGAACGATGCGGACGGTTGGGACTTCAGCGAAGGCTCATTCCCCGAAACCACGTCTTCACAGCCTCCCCAAACCCTCTCCTCAACTCACCGCCCTGATCAAGACGTCTTCCCTGCTGCCGATAATTTGCCAAAGTCTCCCAATAGGGGGCCTACTTCACACCGAAGGAAAACGTCGTTATCGCGCCGGAAGAGCTCTGACCATGAGCTTTCTTTGACCTCCTTGTCACAGAAGCCCGAGACCGGGAACTTCAAGCTTCGTTATGGACTCCGCGGCCACCTTAATACTGTACGAACTGTAATCTTCTCTGGCGGCGGCAGTCCCGGCGAGCCCGAAATTTGCACTGCTGGCGACGATGGCCTGGTTAAACGCTTCCATATACCTCGTGAGAGCTCGACACATGTAAACGCGGCAGCCTCGGATCTCGACGTTACAGCAGACTTCACCCACCGAGGACACGCAGGGGCCGTACTATGCCTTACTTCCTGGTCACCATCACCAAACTTCTCAACTGGCGGGCGCGCTCAAGGCGATGGGTGGATCTTTTCGGGTGGACAAGATGCATCTATCCGAGTCTGGGAGCGTGGGAGGGTTGACCCGAAGGCAACCCTAGATGGCCACAAGGATGCAGTCTGGGCTATTTGCGTTCTGCCTGCGACTTTAGGTGGGGTATTTGGGCAGACCAACGCCCACGGCACTCCGGACCGCATTCTACTCGTGTCCGGTGCTGCTGACGGCGTGGTAAAGGTATGGGCTGTCAGTGCTCCTCCCCAGCTGACATCGCCACAGCCAGCACCTACGGGTCGCCGCGCGGGTGGCAGTGGACGTGTTCGGGGAAACTCGATGAGTTCCGGCTCCCAATTCCCCAGTTCGCCGCAACCCAGTATGACCACAAATACGCCTTTCCACTCGACTCTTATTCACGATATATCACGTTCCAACGGTTCCAAAGCCAGTCCAACCTGCATTACTCCGCTGTCAGGCAACGGGGAGGCCTTTGTCGTGTCATACTCCGACGCAGCTATCATCATCTACGACACGCGGACCGGTGAAGAGATTGGTACCATGGCGAGCCTCGAAACCTATGACGGCACGATCTCCACAAGTGTCAACTCGATTGTTGCAACGACAGCCGGGCTCGATCAAAACTCCAGCAACGGACTCGGTGATGAAGATAACCAATCTACAGGAGGCGCAGGTCCCACCGGTGGTGTCGGTGGATCGGGCAGTGGCATAGAAGGTGTGATCATCAGTGGCCACGAAGACCGTTTCATCCGGTTCTTCGATGCCAACAGTGGTATGTTTCCACAAGCCCTAACCGTCCCATAACTCGTTATACTAACAGTCGAGCAGGTCAATGCACGTACAACATGCTGGCACATCCTGCCTCTATCTCATCCCTGTCCTTGTCGCCCGACGGCAGAGAACTCGTCTCCGCCGGCCACGACGCGAGTCTACGATTCTGGAGTCTGGAGAAGCGCAGCTGCACACAGGAAATCACCAATCACCGCATCATGCGAGGTGACGGAGTCTGCGACGTGGTTTGGAGTAACGATGGCAGATGGGTAGTGAGCTGTGGCGGCGACGGCTCGGTCCGAGTATTTGCCCGATGAAAGAGATGAAAGATCTTGATGTGCTGGCCCTACTTTGCGTCTGCATTCTAGCATATGGAGAGAGTCACATAGAAAGAGCAAGCATTGGTTCGAAACGCGAAACATTCTTGATGATATAGCCTTACTGATACTTGTATTCGAGTCGAGGACAGAGGAAAGGGGCGGTGGATGATCCTGTCAACGAGACTCGTGTATAAAACTTAAGGGGCCCCTCGGGCCCCTGTGTGAGAAATAATGAAAAGGGGGCTTTGTTGGTTTAATGCTCGGCAAGCTTTACTCATTGTAGAACTCGGTTTCCATTTCTTGTACAAATTATGTTAGAAGATGAGATACTCAATTATGTTCCAGCTACGTTTAGCGTAGCTTCTAAACAGCAGTCCTAGTAATCTCGCCAGCGCTCTTTCCGCAATGTACGGTGCTAATAAGTGAGTGGTTGTGTGTAAGAAACATCAAATTTGCCCTTCAGCACATAGGTATTCCTGGATACAGCATAGCATGGTCGAGACACATGAGTTACCCTATTTTTAAACTAGATCCCCAAGCTCTTCCCCTGGGATAGGGGTTCGGCGCTGAGCATTTCGTGCTGCTTTGGGCACTACCAAGACACGCCTTCCGGACCAGCCAGCAATCATTGCTTCACATGCAACATCTCATTCCAACCAGAGGCGCCTCTCTTGATCCGCAGACGGATCGTACGAAGCGGCCATATATTACGACTTCAGCAGTCCTATGTTGCATTGGAATAGGCTCGAAGCCATTGCTCTCTCGTAAATACTCTTCCATGGGTCATCATGAAACGAGTGATTTTGCCGTTCAGTTCTTCAGTAGGCGAGATTAGCTCGGTTGCAACAAAAGCGAAGTAGTCTTGGTGGGATGGACTTGCCATCCAAAGCCATGTCCACGGCCGGTTGAAGGTAATGGTGATCTGATCGTTCATGGACAAGCAACAGCTCTTCTGGCAATTTGGTTCCTTTTCCAAGTTGGCTCAATCAGAAAATACGTTTTCTAGAGCTTCGTTCAATATTCTTACCGGCAGGAGTGGCATACACTATCACATCGTCTCCCTTGAACCGCCAAGACAGCATCGACTGCTGGTAGCGCGAGTTGGGGCGCATCGATGCGCCATTGGGAGCTACGGGGCGGCGTCAATTAGGTACCGTACAACAAGCCTGGAGGAAAGTGATAGCAACTGACCTCTGTAAGCGGACGAATTGGTGGTCTTGGGCTTGACTTGACCGTTGAAGGTAAAGATATCGTAGATTCCCCGGTTCGGGGTCCAGGGACGAAGCTTGGTACGAGGGCCGTTGTTGACTCGAACAGCTCCTTGGGGAACTTTCTGTAAACGGCGATCAGGCTTGTTGCCGACACCATGTTAGCTACTCGGGGAACTTCAGTCTGGCGATAGTGAACTGCCTTTTACGGCAAGTTTCCGCTTGTGTTCAGTTGACAGACTGGCACTGGGTAGAAACCAAAAAGGTACCGAGGAATAGCAATTCAACCATGAGGCCTGTATTTCGAAGATGACCAGAAATACACTTGTCTTCATTTTACGTTGCACAACACAATTACGTTTGGTACATAAGATTTGAACAGATCGGAATATTAATACATCGCTAGCAATACAAATAACCGGGTTTCCTGAAATAGATCTGATTATCCCTGGGCCTGACTTTCCTCCGAGCTGGATTGACCGCCATGTTACGAGTGATCGTTACAAACACAGGGGCCCGTCGCCGCCATTGGATAATGGTCCGAATCAACAGTGAGGCTGACACATCACTTCCCTGTAAGCAGCAATGTCACTGTCCAAATGAAAATTGCCCTGTGACTCTACACTGCTTGAAAACTGACCATGTTCACATGCTTGGCAGTCAACCTTACTTGCCGCCACTGTGGCCCCGCAGCTTGAACGAGGCGAATACCAAAACCAGCAAAACCCGGATCAAAGATTACATTCTGCAGCATCAGGACCTACATAATCTTTCCTAGCAAGTAAATAATATTCGATGAGAAGGTACTTGTGACATTTGCGGCACCTCGTCGATGAGGGCAGCAGACGCAATCACTGGGGACAGTGTCGTCCTATTTGGGGTCAAGACTAGAATACGATAGTTCAGAGACTAGTAATGGCAATCAACGAGTCTCTCTTTACATGCCTGATGTATTTGATGATGATTTCACCGTGCATCATGATCAGGTTCCGTCCATAGTCCATTGTTCTCATCAGTAGATCATATAAACACTTTTCAGAGTCATGACCGGGCGTTTGATAATATACACACCTGTACATATTGCTCATCAGGTCATAGCATAGTGACAGTGTTCGGTCGAACTCCTCGTTTTTTTGTGTCTACAGCTCAGAGCCTTGTGGTTTGAGAGTCATATATTATCCCCTTATTAACTGATACGCTTATTTCCTACCCGCGAGTGTATGTTATAATTTGATTCAACTCCATGTATTACTACTATATTGACGATTTTAAAATCCTCAATTTATGTCTCGTTACAATATTCAGGCTCTGAGATACTGTGATTGTTAATATAATATACAAGTAGCAAACGAAGTATGTTAACCAACTTTTATGTACACAATAGGGAGCCCCCTCCGGGTTAAAATAATCGGCAAGTCTAAACAATCAATAGCAACAATAATACTACAATATTATAAAGAATGAATCGATTGGGGCCAACCAATTGCACTTCTATTAATGTAAAACCTGGCGTCCCATATTTGAGCGAACTTCGACATACACAAACCACAAATTCATCAGTGGTGTCTGCCTCAACACAACTTCATCTGAACAACTGTGGCTTCGATATATCCGAGCCTCAACTATAGAAATCAACGCATACAAAGAGAGGCTGACAACTAGTTGCTCAAGATGGTAAGTCGCGCAATCCACCTAGCATTTTGGCCTACAGTTGGATGTCGATCGTCTAACCAGAGTATTATCAGGCGAGAGAAAACAAACGCAAGGATAAGGCCGCTGCAGAGCCTTTAATGAGCGGCGATCTCCCATATCGCCACCAGCGGCTATACGCTATGCGTAGAACAGCTTTCGCGATGGCGCGTCCTATATTCGACCGGAGCAGTGCATCCTTACTCGGACAAGCCTACCAAGATCGCCTTTGGGAGGCAGTCCAGCGGTGTATTCGGGACGTAACGTAAGTATTCGACATCCCCATATGACATATATGTCTTATATTATGCGTAAACACAGTCTCTGACCAGTATAGCCTCCTACAGCAACCATCACCTTGACAATAGCGCCCCGGGTACGCTATTCCCTTACCATACGATGGTCACCCGTGCTGTCGAGACAGTCCTGTCCGATGATCTCGAACTGCTCCAGTTTGATATGGGAGACGGCAATGAGACCGATGAATCGCTGCACAAGGAGCTTATGTGAATAGCTACGATGATGGCTACTTGAGGGAGATCATATAATCGAAGATGGGTTTGTCCCGTCCGATTTGATACGGAGACGAAGTCATAGAGTATAGGCGCCCAGAACAATGCGGACGAAGCCGTAATTACATGATTACAGCAAATTCACGACAATGGGAAATTTGATACCCTTAATGGCTTAACATGCTGCCCAAAAGTGACATTTGATAAGTACTTAGGTGTTTGGGTTTGAAATTTCAGAATTACAACCGTGAATGTGGAAAACTCCTTGCTTGCCTTCCATTCCTAGTCCATGACAGTATCTCGACTGTCGGTCTTTGCCTTAGGTCCCATAGGCTTCGTCATCTGCTCCAGCGCCGTCTCCTCTGCGTACTTGTTGGTTCCTTTGACGTAGTCGACCAGATAGCCAGGGACAGGATCTACTCTATTATATGGACTGGGCGTGGGCTCGCCGAGCGTGGTGTGAACGGGCACGACCCCCGTCCAGACCCGGTCCAGCAGGGCTTCGTCCCCGGCGTCGGCCTTGTCGTCGCTGGGGAAGCCGCTGCGGATCTTGCCGCTGCCCGCGACGATCTTGACCTTGAGGACGCTGGTGCTCTGCATCTCGGCGCCGTTGGGCGGCGCGCGGGTGTTGCGCCAGCGGTCCCGCACCACGCTGTTGGTCATGAGCTCCATCGCCCACAGCTTCTCGGCCACGTCCGTCACGGGCGTGGCGTACCCGAACAGCGTCGCGGACCGGTAGTTGTAGCTGTGCGAGTTGGGCGTCAGCGACAGGACGAGCCCGTCGACATGGCTGGCTGCGACGGTGATTGGCAAACCGACCGGCTCGGGCTGGGAATGCTCGGCGGCGGCGGCGGCGGCGGCGGCGGCAGCAACAGGAGGGGCTTCATCGCCGGTTTCCTTCTTGTCGCCGTCCTTCTTGCCGCCGTCCTTCTTGTCGCCGTCCTTCTTGCGGGACAGGTTCATGATGCGCGAGGAGACGTAGCCGTGCAGGTAGAGCTCTAGGACGTCGCCCGTGTCGGCGCTGGGCCGGTCGAACGAGCCCATCTGCCCGATCATGGGAAGTGTCTGCGGGAAGGGCGTGTCCGGGACTGTGAAGGAGACATTGACCAGCAGGCTAGTGTTGATGATCTGGTGGATCTGCTCGAGCGAGTAAGAGGCTAATGTGTGTGGTCAGCGCCGAGTCTGTGGCCCCAATTGGGGTTGTTTGAGTTGTTGATGATCACCCACCTCTGCTGTCATACCGGCGGACAGTGCTGAAGGGCTGCTTCGGGTACTCCAAGTTTTGGACCGGCATCTTTCTCTTATGTAGAGACCGAAGACGTCTCTTTTCTGCTTGAAACTGATATAGGCGTGTCTCGGATCTTGCTTGGCTAGAGTGCCGAGTCTTTCGTTCATGTGATAGAGGCGTAGGATGTCGTCGGGAAGTTTCACAAGTGACAAGTTTGTCTTGATATTCTCTAGAAATGAGACGAGAAAACCACGATTTATAGCTGATTCATGAAACCCCTTTCTGTGGAGGTTGTCACCCGGGTCTCTGAGTCAAAGTGAGGTTGAGCTGCTCCGTTCGGAGACAGGTGGATACGATAGCCGTGTCACCAATTGAGGCCCGTTGATTGGGCTAATACGCCGCTAACGGGGCCGGCTAGACTGCAAGCTGCATCCGGGGTGCAGCTACCTTCTGTATACGGCAGGTCTATGCGAAGTACAGCGAGAGATAAGGGCCAATCTCGTGGTCTCGACATGAAGGGCGTATAAGCGAGAGCATGTGATCCGTCTTGTAGAATGCAGAGGCAATGAGGCAAGACTCCCCGCTTCAGCTTTTACGTAAACTCTTGGTTTGGGGTAAGTAGACTGGGAAGCAGTTTGTTCGAGTACCTATCAACTATACCACTTGCCCCGGCCCTAACTTGTGACTCTATGGAACAAGGACGACACACAAAATGATGCTTGGCCAAGCGTGGGTTCGTAATCAGATTGACTTGCAAGTCTACCTTTCATCTCCCGCCCGCTTCCCCATCAATCTGCGCAAACAACCCTCATGCATTGGTTAGATAAAAGCTCTACAAGGTGCGGCAACGAATAGCCTTTGCGTCTGAGAATTCATTGACGTTGTGGCAACCCTCGGCAACCTTGATTGGCTCGCCAGCATCTAGGCAGCCCGCGATCCTGCGTGTTGAAGTAGTTAGAAGAGAGACAAGCCGTGGCCGTAGACTGAATTGGTGTGGTGTTGTCATACTTATGAAGATAGCAGTTGGACCCAGGTGCGTAGATTTTGACGGAGCTGTTTGGGCGCGTTTGTTAGTGTAGTACACTTTCATGAAATTGTAGGGGCGGTCGTACTTGTTGCTCTCAAGATTGTGACACGTATCGAGGTAAACGGGGTTGGCAATCTTGGTCAGGCACTTTCCATCGGGATGGAGGTTGCCCTATAGCGTGTGTCGTCATTGATTAGTTATTGATGTTTTCTTTCCGCTAGTTTTGGTGATACACACGATCGGATCCTGGGCTGCTGCGAGTCCAGCGGAAATCAAGAGGATAGCAAGGGTAGGGAACTGCATCTTGGGTGTATCGAGCTGAGAACTAGGTAATAGTTGAGTTGGGTTGTTCGAGACTAGGATAAGGTGTGGTTGATGTTGGTTGTTCAGCTCCTAGAGGCTGGCGTTGACGTTGCCTTTTATAACCATGAAATCGAGCGCCAAGCAGCTTGGATGTTCTGCTGATCTTGAGACGATTTCTCATCGTGTACAGGCAAGATACACGTCGCATAGCAATCTTCGTAGGACGCAAGCTTCGTAACCGCTGCCTCAAAGTGGCAATTGTAAGGCTCAGCCGCTTGGCGCTGGGCCATCCTTACGAGTGCAAACTCCGGTGTCGAAATCCAGGGGCAAGCCCTTATTGGTCGTGCTTGTTCCCGTGTGCGGAACTCCTACGTCTTGAAATTCTGGGGTAAATTGCTTTTCAGCTCCTGCACGGGAAGATTACCTCAGACGCAGGTTCTTGGCATATGTACGCCGTCCAGCTTGTGGGCGGCACATGATTAGCCTGCTTCTAGCTAGATAATCAGATACAAAGGAATATTGCTACTGCTTTCAGACCGGTGCTGAGGTGATGAGGGCTGCCAAGCTGCCACATTCGATGCCATCGAGATCAAGTATGGATGTGCGAAGAACGGGAAAACTGTAAAATTACCTTGTGCTGTTTCTCATATTCTATGTTCTGTCTGGTATGAGAAGCTCGTAAAGCTACGTCGCGGGCAACAAACGTTTCACGCGTTGCCCGGGTTCACCATGCAGGCAGTTGACGATCAATCAGCTGATCGCTTATCTGCTACAGATATAATAACAATGCTGGACCCTTTTATCTATACTTAATATAAGTAATTACAACCTAATATTAGCGGGTGGGATAATAACCATATGAAGAACACAGTTCAATAAGCACACAGTCCACTAAGAACACAGTCCAACCAGAACTCAGTCTAATAAGAACTCAGTCCAAGTAAGGAGCCATTCTTCTCATCTAGCTTCAGACGGCTTACTCCCTAGAAACACCGCTGCTTCGAAGTAATACGATATACGACGAAAACTCCACATGTAAGCTTACAGGAAAGTGAGCTCAAATAGTTATTTAATGGCATTATCAAAGGAGCCACCAAAGAGCAATTGAACTTCCGAATGGACTTTCTGCGGTAGACGAATCAAGCACGGGGGTCCCAGGTGGCTCGATTCGCAACCACAAGCCCAAGAAGCACGAGGAGTTCGAGCCTCAGACACGCCCGAGAAGACCCCTGAAGACTGCCAGTACCACAAGCTGTACGAGGCCCGAACCATCGAGTGTAAGATCTATATCGAAACCATGCCAGCCCCCACGCCCTGATCCATCACTACCGGGTCCGTGCGGACCACGATGGTTTGCGCGCCGAGGCCCAGACCTTTGCAGGATGTCCTGACCTTCAAGCTTGTAAATTAATGGCACTATTACATCTTGATTTTCAACTTGGGATATAAATTCTAAAGGGCATTATACCCAGCCCTTGTTAAGTTGCTCCTGGATGGTATCCTACTCTAAACTATAACACAGGTATAAAGTAACGGGGTTAAGATACATGTTAATAGACATTTTTCCCGCAAAGGGGGGAACTCTAGTTACAATTGAATGGGTTTCAAATAAAAAACAAGTAATCCCTATCAACTCCTTAGCGATTAAGGATAGACAACTGTTGTGGTGTTCAATCAAAGGTGGTCATGTGATTTCGTGGGTTGTTTGGCCAGACCCCAATGTTCCCACTTTGCGGGGCAAAGTCGTTCGTGCATTAGTGGTGGATGATAGGCGATAAGCGATAAGAAAAAAGTTCCCCAAGAAAACTACAGCGCCCTGCCATTCGCTTGGTGAGAAAGTCTCCCATCCCCAATCCGACCGTTTTCTACACATCGCAACCATGGCTCCCACCGATAAGAAAGTCAAGGGTTCGAAGCGAAAGGAGTTGTCTGCTACGTCGTCTGCCCCGAAAAGCAAGAAGCTGAAGCGCGTCGAACCTGAATCAGAACCCGAGGTCGAGTCTTCCAGCGACAAAGAGGTTGAGAGCGACGCTGAGAGCGATGCTGAGATCGACGAGGATGAACATTCGGAACTGAACAAGAGGGTCGCCGCTGCCGAGGCCGAAGATGGAAAGGACGCATCAGAGAACAACGACCTCCCCGATGGCGGTGCCAATCTCTCTTTACCGCCCGTCGCTGACCTCGACGCGGAATCATTCGCCCAATTGAACCTATCCGAAAAGACGATGAAGGCAATTGAGGAGATGGGCTTCAAGAATATGACCGCCATCCAGAAGAGAGCTATCCCGCCCCTGCTAGCTGGACGAGATGTTCTCGGTGCTGCCAAGACTGGTTCTGGAAAGACATTGGCATTCTTGATCCCCGCGATCGAAATGCTGACTGCTCTGCGCTTCAAGCCCAGGAACGGAACCGGTGTCATCATCGTCTCCCCCACGCGAGAACTTGCTCTCCAGATCTTCGGTGTCGCCCGTGAACTTATGCAGCACCACTCACAGACCTACGGCGTAGTCATTGGTGGCGCAAACCGTCGCGCCGAGGCCGAGAAGCTCGGCAAGGGAGTCAACCTTCTGATTGCGACGCCCGGCCGACTGCTCGATCATCTTCAGAACACCTCCTCTTTCGTCTTCAAGAACCTGCGATCATTGGTCATCGACGAGGCCGACCGAATTCTCGAGATTGGTTTCGAAGATGAAATGAAGCAGATCATCAAGATCTTGCCATCCGAGAACCGTCAGAGCATGCTGTTCTCCGCCACACAAACCACCAAGGTCGAAGATCTCGCGCGAATGTCTCTGCGGCCCGGCCCCTTGTTCATCAATGTGGAGGAGGAGCAGAAGTTCTCTACCGTCGAAGGGTTGGAGCAGGGCTACGTTCTCTGCGAGGCCGACAAGCGTTTCCTCCTACTATTCTCTTTCCTGAAGAAGAACCAGAAGAAGAAGGTCATCGTCTTCTGCAGCAGTTGCAACTCGGTCAAATACTATGTGGAACTCCTCAACTACATCGACCTTCCCGTCTTAGAGCTTCACGGCAACCTGAAACAGCAGAAGCGCACGCAGACCTTCTTCGAATACTGCAACGCCAAGACTGGAGCGCTCATCTGCACAGATGTTGCAGCTCGTGGCCTTGATATTCCTGCAGTCGACTGGATCATCCAGTTCGACCCCCGGATGACCCCCGCGATTACATTCACCGTGTTGGTCGGACAGCGCGAGGAAGCAACGGCCAAGGACGTTCTCTTATGGTATGTCAATCCTTGGCAAAATTTCGTCTTCTTTCAACTCTTGGTAAACGTAACTCACCATTCCACAGTTCCTGCAACCCCAAGAAGCTGGGTTCCTCCACCACCTTAAGGAGGCCCGAGTGCCCATCACCGAGTTCGACTTCCCTGCCAACAAGATTGTCAACATCCAATCTCAGTTGGAGAAGCTTGTCTCCCAGAACTACTACCTTAACGTAAGTGCCTCCGAGCCATCGCCATATTGCCGTGTCGTCTGTACTAACATATCGGATGCAGAAATCGGCAAAGGACGGTTTCAAGGCTTATATCCACGCCTACTCCAGCCACAGCTTGCGCAGCATCTTCGACGTCAACAAGCTCGACCTCGCCAAGGTTGCCAAGAGCTTTGGCTTCAATGCGCCGCCTCGTATCGACATCCAACTGGGCGCCAGCATGGGTAGAGATAAGGTCCAAGGTCGCAGAGCCTACGGAAGCCAACCCCGACAAGGTGAAAGGGGCGGCGGTCGAGGACGAGGTGGTGGCCGAGGAAGAGGTGGACGAGGAGGATACTAGAGATGTCACAGTGTACGAAGCCAGGTCGTTCGGGCGTTTCCGCACTGTTGCTTCATGATATACCATAGGCGTTTTGTTGCATGGATTGGCGTTGCGAAATCAAAAGACAGCCCATAATAGTGGAGGATTGAATTTATACAATTGTGAACACTATCTATCAGCCATGTGTGTACTTTTGCATCCTGAGCTTGAGGCTGGTGGTTATATATATTCGCAACATCAAGTTGGTCCTCTCCCACTCTAAGCCAGCATATTCCATACCCCGCACGCCGTACCCACCAAGGGGATCAGGCAGCGCCATACGTTCAATCGCGTCCACTTCCTCAGTAGAGCCTCGGCGGTCCCGCGGCTCATGGTCTTCTTCGTCTCCCCCACTGCGCTGCCGCCCATCGTGGCCTCGAGCGCCCGGATGGTCGGCATCATGGTGGCGAAGGTGAAGGGCACGATGGCCAAGACCAGCGCGCCAGCGGCGGCGAACCCGCGCCATTCGGCGGATGGGAATGAACAGTACCGGTAGTAGGCGACCGTCCAGTAGCCCAGCGTCGTCGTGCCGGCCACTACGGGCATGATGGCGGCGCCGCGCCGGTAGAGGCCGTGCCATTGCTGCACTAGGGCGTCTTGCGGGACGTCGGGGCGGATCAGGGCGGGCATGGTGAGGAGCGAGGCGGAGAGGCCGATGCCTTTTTGGATGGGTTAGCTTTTTGTTGCTTCTCGGGTGTTTAGGTGCCGAAAGGGGACGACGTACCGGATGCACAGGAACCGGAGGCGATGCAGCCCAGGGCGGCGAGGTTGAGGGGGGTGGCTGCTAGCGACATTGTGCTTTTTGTTTTGTTTTGTTTTATATAGGGTGTAGGCGGGAATGTTATTTTGAAATGAATGAGTATGTCAATTTTGCCAGGTTCAATTGGATATACGCGAAGTATTCAATACCTAGGACGCGATGCTATATGAACGACTGTGTAACTAGTGGTACATCATTCCTAGCGACTGAAGAATTGTCAATTTATATATTTGGCGCTCTCTATGAGTTCGGAATACGTCAAATGAGCGAAGGCCTCAGCCTCCGCTGAGAATTAACCAGAATTCTCCGCCTAAAGGTTACAGATCGAACGAACGTACCTATGACATGGGGTCTCGTTCCGCGGACATCTCGACTCTTCCGACCGGATGGCGCCAGTGCGTTTCCCCCATCGCACTAACAACGAGAAGCGGGTAACCTGCTTGGGAATAGACTCGGTAACCGGAATACTAGCGAGAGGCGCGGTATTGGTTTTCAACGCACGTCTCTTCTCGGAAAACGAGAATTCCCCGATCTCGTTCGACTTGACCTCTGTACTTAAGTTACGAACACGACGGATTGGCCCGCGAGAGTTGCGAAAATGTGGAGTGGCATTTGCCATCTTTGGTTGCACACATACGGCGGAGCTTCTCCCGAAATTTGGTTTCGGCATTTCTTTTCAACTTATTCACCTCTAAGCAGACACTCATTGCTTCACATCAATGTCTCCTGGTTTTGGGGAGTACTAGTGTATTTCTATTCGTAACGCGTCTAATTCATAGTCTGACACCTGCTACCACTACTACCAATAAGAGCATGTCAACTGCAACTCTTTCAAGCTCCTCATCGTGCTCTCAAAGGGGAGAGCAAGTGGAATGTAAGAGGCGCGCTTAAGCAACAATAGCCTTCTGCGCCGCCGCAATCGCGGCGCTCACGGGCGCCATGTCGGCCAACTGCACGAGACGCTTCGAGGGCGTCCAGCCGAGCTCGACGGGCAGGCGCTCCTCGGCGAGGAAGACGCGAGTGTAGTCCTTGAAGGCGCGCAGCTTGGGGGCCTCGGCCGCGGCGCCCTCGGCGTCGGCGGCGGAGTCCGGCACGGCACCGTCGAGCATCAGGGTCACGATAAAGGCGGCCTCGCCGCGGGCCGGCGACTGCTGCGCCTCGGTCAGGGGCGACGCCTTCTCGAGGCGGGCGCGCGATGCGCCCAGCGACCCGGCGCTGATGTACTTGGCGTCCGCGCTGTCGGCCAGGACCGAGTCCACACGTGCGAGGGAGACGGTGTTGGTGTCGTCGGGGCGCGCCAGCGAGGCCGGGCGCTCGATGCCCGAGGTGCGGTTGTCGAGCTGCTTGAGCTCGATGGTGCCGCCCGTCGGGACGCCCAGGGCCGCGAAGGCGCCGGCGCCGGGGATCAGGCCGAAATCGCGGCTCCAGTTGGTGGCGGCGAAGATGGCGTCGGCGATGTTGTCGACGCTGATGTTGCGGCCGTTGTGGGGGCTAGAGGCGACGAGGATTCTGTCAGCGAAAGGCACATCATGCTAGAAAGCAGTATAGGTCTTGCTGAGAAGAGAGAGAAAATGTGGGAGGAAAAAAGAAGAGGGGGTTTGAGGTGAGTATACTTACAGGTACCCGTGGTTCGCCAGGGTGTTCATCATCGGGCAAGGGCCGCGCGAGTCATCGGGCCCTGCGGCCTTCCACGGCTTGATGTTGGCATCGCCGGCCCTAGGTCCAAGTGCAGCCGGGAAAGCGAGAGTGGGCACCGCCAGCAAGATAGAGGAGGAGAAACGCATCTCAAAGAACGGTATGTGCTGACGACTGGTCTTGGATATGTTGGACGGGGTAGGTTGAATGGGAGCACAGGACTGAGGAAGCACTCTCTAAACGACCAACTCATTGCCGGATCGGCTTGCCATTACATATATCTACATCGTGGCCCTCTCCAAGATCATCAGATGTCCCCACCAGAGGCGACCGATGTAACATGCGGGTTTCCAGCGGGATATTCTAGCACTCCATGCAGAACTCCAAGTTTTGGCTGGCTATGGACGCTCATAAATCCTCCACTGAGGATGGACTGCGGGCCACACTGTCGGTGGACGGGGCCGTGACGGAACATCACTTAATATCAAACAGACCTATCACGAAAAGTTGCCGGCATCCTGTATGTGGCGGACCAGTAGCCCTACCAATGGGAGGCGCTGTGATGACCGTTGTTGCTTTTTGGGTGGTGTTTGTCGTGACCACTTGTACCTTGACAACCCGCTGTTTGAGACGATCCTCCAAGCGCTGCACAGGCCCTCAGGTGCCCTCGGTGCCCCTGTCATTCGCTAAAATCTCCCCTGGCAGAGATCCGCTAGCTACTGCCCCAGCAGGCCGTCGTCCCATATCGCCTAGCGTTCTTGAGGCTGAGCCGCTCCCATCCTCTCAAGGGCCGCCTGAAAAGAAAGTTCCTCGGTGATTGCAACTTTATGCTGCCGTTTCCTACTTTTTACTCAAACCGCTAGAGACTTCTGCATACAGCGTGGGAAGTAGAATACCTAATGATCAGGATAACGACTCAACTTTTCTCATGCTTTCTCAATTGTTCTAACATCACGATCCTGCTTGCTTACGGGGTCGGGCATATCTGTAATGTCGAAGGGAGCATCCGATGATGCATCACAAGATCTGCAAGTCGCGCACGACATATCAATCGGCACCCGGTGATCTTTAAGCAGACGCAACCCAATCAGCCAACCGGCAACGCTGTTTCCTCAACGGATCACACTCCACCCGCCCTCTCGTAGCACTGAATTTCGGGACCCAGCAGCCGGTCTAGACGGTCTGATGTTAACAACGGTTCGCTACTTAGCTGCTTCCGGGATCTCGCACAGACACGGAGGATTTGCCTCCGGCCGCGTACAAGTGGTTCACACCCACCCTCACCCACTCATGCCCGTGAAGAATCCAAAAAGCTTGGCCACACAACCACACCACCGCCCTTTTGTGGGTGGACTGATGGTACGCAGCGTGCGGCCGCTAGCCCGCACATGCAGCGTACGTTTTGCTTACCGTATTAGAATTCACGACCTATAACACAACTCCGCTCCTGCAGTTCGCAGTTCGCCTTAAGAACCCACTACATCTCAAAATGAAACGGAGGCTCTACTTTTCATCCCATCTTTTCTCGAAAAGGGTAATAGGTTCGTCGTGAAGTGCTTTCTTCAGAACTGCCTCATGATGTGAGGCGCGCCTAGACGCTGGAATATTGGCGGATTGCTGGGCCACGTGCGACATTACCCCTAGTATTCGCGACGTTTACGCGGCATTTGGGCTATTCTATGAGGTGAGGGGGGCATCGTTTGTCAGCAATCATGTGTTGTTCTACATCGATATATACGTGCGTGATGCCGAGAAGCCTCGAGGGAAGGCCGATCCGGATCACATAAAAGGGGCGTGATATGAATCGAAGAAAAAAACGACGAAAAAGAGTATGCCTATGAGATGGGTACAGGCAAGACCTTACTCTGTATTGTCCGCATAGCCAGTGACAAGCATGTAAATACCGGGAAATGCACGACTCACGCTGGTCGTGGTCTCGAAGGTTCTGCTGCGCTATAGATTGGCCGGATAGATGAAGTATTAAGCAGCACTTTGATTATGCTTATCGGAAGCTAAGACATACTCTTTACATATAGTTTTTATTAAGTATTTTATTACTCTTAAACTATTAAGCGTATTTTAATCTTATAAAAAAGGATTTAATAGATTCAAACTTTTATATTCCTTTAAAAACGTAAAGAACTACTATATTTATATTAGGCGCCCCTTCAAGCATTATTACCGGCGGGGTTAGCAGATTCCTACACTTCAATTGGATTCACACTGAAAAAGACTGCTCGCTCTGCTAGGGATACTCTGACCACGATGCTCGGTAGTAGTCCCACATGTGAGACGAAGCCCAGGGCAGTCTGCCTCCTCAAAGGGACGAGGCCGGCGGAGGTGAGTGCCAAGGCAAGAGAGACAGGGCGACGCGGAACTGGCTGTGGAGGGACAGCGTGGGCTATGCCACGGGAGGGTAACATCTTGTTAGAGGACTGACTCTGATCACGAGGACTTACTATTTGGTTCGGATTAGCTGCTCAGTATGATCCGATGGTAGCTATGAAAACATAGTCGTGATGCTCTCTATAGAAGGGGCTCCATCCAGTACTAAGAAACTCCACGGAAACTGTGGAGACACAACATCACAGTCCCGCTCAATTAGTGTCTGAAGGGAACACCGCCGCGGTGACATGCCACGTCTCACACTTGGTAATCGGATCGAAGTTTGATTGTAGAATATTGAATTTATTTCTAGGTTACAGGTAAGGTTTTATTACATCGGCTATGTGTTGTCGACGAATGGTGGGGGGCATGATTGTGAATGGTATCTGTAGTAGTACAATTCCACAGGACTGGGAATTCAAGGCATCCACCAATGTCTCAGGCGGCATCCTTTCCCAAGAACTATGTGACCGAATACGTCATCTATTTGGAGTGTTGCTGGTATTGTTGCTGGGCGTGAGACTTCGCAGACTTGGCCATGTCGTTCACTTCGCCTCCCAACTCGCTCCGGCCAGTGCTGTCGTCCGTGCCGGGGGCGAGAATGCTGCTGGCAGCACCCGTATGCGGCGTGTTCTCAGCGGCGTCACCGATCTTGTGCGCCATCTGGCTCGTCTCCTGGCCGAGCCTGCTACCGCTACCGGGCGTCAGCGTATCCGAAGCGCTCGTCGTCTGGGACGCGCCGCCGAAGACGCCCGACACCTTGTCCGCGATGGTGCTGGCAATGCCGCTCGTCTCCTTGCCGAGCTTGCTGTTGCCCTGGCTGTCGGTACCAGGCACAACCGTGTCGTTACCGCTCGTGGGCGTCACGCCGCTGCCTTGGAATGCCTGCGACACCTTGTCCGCCGTCGCGTTGAGGACCTGGGTCGTGGCCGAGCCGAAATCGCTGTCGCCCTTCTTGTTGGTGCCAGGCGTCAGTGTGTCTGTGACGCTGGAACCGGGTGCGGAGGCGCCCGGGTGGCCGGAGCCAAGACCCATGGCGCGGGCGTCGTTGGGCTGGAGCCCCTCCTTGATGGAGTCGATGATGGTCTTGTCGCCGGACATGTTGATGGTATTCAAAGCTGCTTTGGCTGTTGCTAATCGAATGAGTGGTGGTTGGTAGTTGAAGATGGGCTGGGTCTTGCTAAAGAGAGGTGGATTGTGTGTAGAAATGGGTATAATATGATCAGGTTCTATGAGTGTCGGGCGATCTGGCAGTCCTCGGGTTTCCTTATGTAGTCCCAGCCATGTAGCCAGTCCATCAATCGCTGCATACCGTCATCATGGCGTAAACCTGGTTAACAATGGAGGGGCTTCCCCATAGCTCCCGCTGTTGAAAGACACCCCACTATAGCTCCAGCGCTCCATCCATGACCTCATAGGCGTACCTTTCTGGGCAAGAAGTTCCGGGCAGTGTCGGCAAGACAATCAATCAATTGACATATGAAAAATTTGTGTCTGCGTGCCTTCTTTCAATGCTTCTATGTTGTTCTGGAAACCGAATGTATCATTTACTTGAGGGGCTCATCAATTGAGTGACCACCAATACGCCTGCCAGTGGAAAGTAGTGGCTGTTGGCTTCTTGAATAGGATAGTTGCTTCTGTGTTGAGATGTATCTACTCAAACTACGTACGAACCTAGCAGTTTGACCAATGTTTAGATGTAGAAAAAGACCTTTAGTATTGCGCAATTGATTATCGCAATGCTGCGGTTTGCCGCTTAACTGACTGATTGACGAACGAAATAACTTCAATACTATGACGGAGCTGATCTTGGCTCCGCATCTGGTGGCTAAGATCTCGCCAACCCCGCGGAGTTTTAGCACTGAAGCTGACAGCCCAACAGCCCTGCTGCATCGCCTGTGCACCTACCCCGCTGTCGTCAGTGCCTTTAAAGGGTTCATGGCAAAGGAAAATAACGCATAAGATATGACGACGTTTGACTGTTATGTCTCAACCGCATCAAGAAATACATTTATACTCGTAGATGCTACACAAAATCTTATATTTTGACATAGAAACACTCTTCTAGGCATCCACAAAGTTCCATGGAATGAGCGATTCCTCTCATAGACTCATCGACCCAGGCTGCCAGGAAAGCCTGACTTGAGGCTGAGTGGAAGTAATCATCAACCCAGGCTGCCAGGAGAGCCTAACTTGAGGCTGAGTGGAAGCGGGGCATTGACATAGTTCAAATTGAGGCATGTAAATATGAATGAACTCTTCCAAGCTTTGCAATGCAATCCGTAGGAAACATACACCCTTGTCCACCATACGATTTCCCCTTGAAGTTAATCATACAGTGAAAGCGAACTGTCATTATGGTGGTCCCTCAGGAAAAGCCAAAGATCTTCGATTTCGAATGCCTGGGTGGCTTCTTCACGGCACAGCCGTCCATGAAGCAAGAGCCTACTTACGCCCTAGTGCGTTATCCAATTATTCTGTCAGGGAATCCTTAACTAATCGATCATCCCAGACGACACACCCTGACCTCGGGCTGATCCCGCACACTTACGCCAAAAACGCCAACTCGACTGAAGACATCCATCTCAGTCCCTGGCAACGTTTTGCAAATCACGTGGAGCAACTCAACCGCAACGCCAAGAATGGCGAACTGTACAAGGTCTTGTACGTAGGCCGTCACGGTCAAGGCTTTCACAACGTTCAGGAGGCCAAGGTGGGAACTCCAGCTTGGGAGGTATGCACTCGTGAATCGAATTTCCCAATACTGCAGGGTACTGACCAGCACCCCACAGAGTCACTGGGCGCTTCTGGATGGAGACGGCGATGCAGTCTGGGCCGATTCCGCGCTGACAGATCAAGGGATGCGCGAGGCTGCTGATAACGGCAAGATCTGGCGCAGGCTGATTGAGCAGGAGAAGATGCCCTGGCCAGCGCTGTACTGCAGCCCTATGCGGCGCTGTCTGGAAACGGCGCGCCTCTCCTTTGAGGACCTCGCGGCTTCGCAGGGGAAGCCATACCAGCCGATGGTAAAGGAGTACCTTCGTGAACGGATGGGCCGGCATACGTGCGACCGTCGGTCCTCGAGGTCGTGGATCCAGGAACACTACCCGTCCTACTTGATTGAGCCCGGCTTTACCGAGAACGACGAGCTGTTCGAGGCCGACAGGCGCGAAACGGACGAGGAGCATATTCGACGGACGCGCATTGCTATGGATGATATCTTTGAGAACGAGTCAAGCTGCTTCGTCTCAATCACGATGCACTCGTTGGCGTCGCGCATCGTGATGCGAGTGATAGGCCAGGAACCGTTTCGCATGTCACCAGGCTCGACCACAGTCTTCCTCGTCAAGGCTAGCCGATCTTGAGCGATCTGAAGAAATAATTCATCATAATAGACAAGATAGACCCCAAGTACGTACCCGAGGGCGAAAGAAGCGCTACTCGCTTGTTTCATAGACATGGACCCATTCATAACAGTCATTTGACGATAACTAAGGAAAAGATATCCCTTATTCAAGATTTGTTGCCGACATATACCGCTATTCTGACTTAACATCTCTCACACGCTGTAGCATAACCTGCGTTCTTTTGAGTATGTGCCTCTCCCTCCAACACCATACAGCGACATACGTTGGACCCGGACCTAAAGAAAGGAATGAAAGAGGAACCATGGCCGCGTATGCCAGAGAACGGGGTCCCATACCGGTGTAAAAGCACACCTCGGACACAGTGCCGACTAGGAAGGCCAGGTCCGCCGTATAGCGTACCATCAAGGACGGCACTATAACAAACGACCAAGGTTGTAGCCCGGACCTGACGTCGAATAGCAAAATCGCCAAGTTACCCAACGCGAAGGTATAAAACCCGTACAGGTAACCTACGCGATGCTCAAAGAAGGCGGAGACACGACGATCTCGGTCGATGCCTGTCACTACAGGAGGGACCCCCCTTTCGGCCCACCTATACGAGCAGATGGTGACGAACATCGCACCCAGTGTCGCGAGCGGCTGCAGAGGGTCCCGGAATTGATGGCCCTGCCTCGCCGTGATACGCGGAACGTAATTGGCAAGAAAGAAGGCCACGGGAAACACTTGAACCGCTGTCAAGACCATTGGACGGGCCGGCGCGGTGTACTGAAACCGTCCACTCCTCGAGTGAGAGAAGAAGGTTGCCAGGAGGAATACTGGTATGGTTCTTTTCCAGCCGAGGAGGAAGTCGCCCAGAATGGTCCACACGACTGGCCATTGAAGCAACGACATGGTGTTGTTCCGGCGCCATCCTTCGACGAGCACGACGACTGACACCCCGCTGATACGATCCCATTCCACAGTGTGTTCCGCGAGGTTGGATACCGCTTCCTGTTCAAATATGCTAGTCGTCAAAGCAGATACGAGCAGGATTGCGAAAGCTGCCCATTTGAAGAGGAGTCGTATGGGGTTCTTTGGTTCTGGATTGCGGTCGTTGAAACCCACAAGCGCTGGCCTGTCGGGCATTGGCAGTCCTTCCAGCCGTGGCGCAGGGCAGTTCGTGTTCATGGCCTGTGCCAACGTAAAGTCAAGGCCGAGTCTGGGTAAGATATACATATAGGCGATCTTCAGGAGAGGATTCTGCCAAGACTGCATTGATTGGGCGAGAAAAGATTCGTTTACAATGCTGATCGTCCTAGGAACCCGAAGACGTTCGAGCTCGTGGAACATCTGCTCGACTTGCTCAGAATCCAGATGTGAGCCGGTGCTGAGGTTTGCTGTCAAGAGGTTGACGAAGGTGGCGGCGTCCTCCAAGCACATGGCCGCACCTTGGCCCGTCACGGGGTGCGACTTGTGCGCAGTATCTCCGAGCAATACGATGCGGCCAAAATGCCAATGATGTAGGGCGTACCGCTGCAAGGGCACATATGCAGCAGATCTGATTCGGTTCCTGTACAGGTCGCCGAACGTGACATGGTTCTGGATCATGTCGTTGCGGCGCTCCTCCACGTATTGGTCTCTCTCTGCTTCCGTGAAGCGGCGGATCTCACCACCGCGCAGCTCTTTGGGTAGCTTGTGGTTATGGACAAAATATGCTCTGCCTTTGCCGGTCATGTACGCCGTCGTCCGGTCTTTTCCGGCGGTAATAGCTGCCCCAGGTTGGAGCCTAAGGTCCTTCAGGTCGGCGATGCCGAATAGCCCTGCCCAATTGCATGTAATTGCTGTAAGAGGTCAGTTTCGAATTCTTGCCCGGTTGGTGTTCGCGGTAGAGAATGATCACGCTTACAGTCTGGACCTTCACCGTCGAAGCAACCTGGTAGCCTCTCGTTCCCGAGCCGCCACATCTCGCTGCGGACGACGCTGTGGACTCCATCGGCGCCCACGAGAAGGTCACCCGTGACAATCTCGCTGGTGTCCAGTTTGATACTGACTTGGTCGTCGGACAAATCGACCGCGACGACCTTCTTTCCCGCGTGGATCTTGGACTTGTCCCGTATCTTGTCGTATATGTTCCTGACGGCCTGCTGCCGATCCATGATGATCAGCGGATAGCCAAACACCTGTTTAACGACGGAGGAGAAGTCCTCGCTGGCCGCGCTGGGGGTGCCGTCGGACCACCAGTCACCCATGCGCTCCAGCGGGGTCGACGTGGCGGCAAACTGGTCGTAGAGGCCTAGCTGGTCCAGGATGCGGTACGCGTTGGCCCACAGGGCGAGGCCGGCTCCCTGATGGGGCGCGATCTCCTCGTGGCCCTCGAACAAGACGTAGTCGATCTCGAACCGCTCGAGCATCAGCGCCAGGGCCAGACCCGTGGTGCCGCCGCCGACGATGACCACTCTCGGCCCCTTCCTCTGCCCCGGTGGCATCTGCTGGTACGTGTACGTTTCGAGCATATTGCAGAGCAGATCAAGGCGACTGGACTATCGAAATCGACGAGATGTCTTACAATAAGAGTACACGAGCATGGGGGATTCACGACTTAGCTCGAGCATATATATGCTCAGGTGGATGGATGTTCTAGAGCTTGTCGCCGACTGTCTGGCATATCAGCTATGAAGACCCATTGTATAATGCAACGTCCTTTTGTGGTGGGGACGACTACAAGAGTATAAACAGGAAGCGGGGTTGGTGACACAGGGGGTCCAGACCAAGGATCCTGATCTTTGGGCTGTTGCTTGCATATGCGTATCTGCAAATACGGAATAACCGGTATAGCTATCTAGATCCATGTTCGTCGTACCAAAGTGCAAGTGCTTGTGACACAAGCCCAGACCTTGGGAATATCCTGCATAATTGGCCCGCCCCAAGGTTGTCGTCTGAGTATCAAGAGTTACCTGAGCTGGGCAGTGGTACCACCACGATCCTCTTGGGTAGTGCGGTAATCATCGCGTCAGGATCTGTAGAGGAAATTTCTGGGCGTGCGTTTTCTTTGTTACGTGCCGCACTCTTGCAGATTATAGGCCCTGCCAGGAACTGTCTTTGGCCAATCACAGGCGGCCACACTCAACTCCCTGGTTACAGTGGTATTGGGACCCGCTTGCGAACTCTGAAGACCCGGCCGAGAGAGAAAGCCAACCAGCAGGCAGCAGGGCTATCCGTCCCCGGGGATACTTCCACGAGTGGATTCTGCAACGGGCACAACGACTGTATTGCGTTTCTGGTTGCGTTTTGGATGTGGGTCATCTTGCTGGGCTACAACAACGGGGATGACTGAGACGGGGGTTTTGGTCGCAAATTTCGCATCCAGATGCTTGAGATGGAATAAAGATAAACCAAAAGACATCTTACCCGCGTACCGGGGAATTGGACGTCCATACAATCGCGCAACTGCCATCCTGCTGGGTGAGGCCAAGCACCGTTATCGTGGATTTCATTGGGTTCAACCAGGTATGGGGTATCTGTTGTGGAGTACAGTCAATGCCGCGGTAAAGTATGCCAGTTGATCATCAAGCTACTATCCATTGCCGTTGCTTAGTCGGCCTCGATTCTATCCTCCATCTGCTCACTCACTGTCCGGCCTTTCTTCGAAGCTAGAGAGATGACCATTGGTCCACGGAACCGATCTAACTAACCCCACCATCTTCTTTTGCCACCGCGCAAGTAATGGCGACGACAGATGATGCTGTCCAGATCCGTATCCTCATCCGAAGAATCCCTGTCCACTTCGGCCTCAACCTTCCGGACAGGAATCCCAATGTATTCGAGACTGACAGAGCCACGTAGTTGCCCCAGAGCCATATCTTTGGCTTCAGGCTTCCCGCGCGGGACAACTCCGCTTTTGTAGACCAGCAGCATGGTGTCCGCGCGGGGAAATTGGTAATGCAAATCCCAGCTCACGACCGATCCGATACAAATGTAGAAAGCAAACGGCCTGGTGGAATAGTAGCCCGCGTAGCCATCGTTAAAGTCCCAAAGGTCGAACATGATATTCCGGACGCTCTCACGGCCCGGGATCGAGTACTGCCAAGCATGTATGGATTTCCACAGCCTGTTCATGTCCAGGGTCTCCTTCCAACTTTCGGCCTCGGCGTTGTTTTTGTCCCCTCCTTCGGCGCGGCACGCCGCCAGCCTCGCGAGCATCGCGCGAGGGCCAACGCTGTGGTACAGGACGAAGTCACGCTCCGGATGCCACGCGACGCCGAGCTCCGTTGCCGATGGTGCCTCCGGGAGGACTAGGCCGGGAGACTCGAGGAAGACTCGGCGGGCTTCGCGGCAGACGTTATGCACCGGCGGAAATTTGGGATAGACGGGTGTACTTAGCATGATGGCGGGGGAGGCGGCGACGGGGGTATCGCCGCCGTCGGGATTTCTGCGCTTCAGCCCCTCCAGGACCGCGCGGTCAAAGAGGCCGCGGGCATGGACAACGTGAGGCTCCTCTACCGCGTAGGTCCAGATCATGTGCCGGAGCTCGGGGGGTAGCTTGGGAAAGGAGTGGAACATTCTTGTGGCGGTGTATAATTAGGTGGGTTCGTTGGGATTTTGTCGGTAATGTGGTATAGCTTCATGGGAAAAGAGGGAGTTGCTGGTAGATGGGATTGATCGCTGATGTTGCAGTTGGGATATGGCCGTAATTGTCACCGTTATCATGTACGCAGGCGATGATGGGATATGGCGATGGATGTTGGAAGAGATATAACAATTTCAAAGCTTGGGGAGCTTTACTAAAAGTTGAAATGCCAGGCATGAATTGGTCGAGTCATACTTGGTAGTTGGTAGAGTCATTAAGTATAATAACTCCATTTTGGGTTCATATAAATGAGGATAACTTGCTCTCTGCGAGTTTAATGTTTCTGCTCACTTTGGCTGGTATTGAACCGAAAGCTACAACATCAGAGAAGAGAATGGACTAGCTTATTCCACAGGTACGCAAGTCTTGCGGATCTTGATTCTTATGAAGCTACGGCGCCCAGGACGTATTATAGGTGGAAATTTATATATTCATCTACAGTTGTTGTAATGCATGGCCGTGTTAAGTAGACGAACGTCTCTTGCTAGGTGACAACAGCCTGTTAAGCCAGTTGGTTGGGGTCACCCTCAAGCTCTCGGTTCAAGTGTAAAGTCCTCCCAAGGCCCATGATGTGAGGGTCGGTGATAAGCTCTAGTAGACAGTCAAGAGGCTTTAGGGCGGGCCGACCGAGTTGTTTAGAACCGTGCTCGCGCCGTGCCACCTGATGATAGGCGGCAGCGGATCGACCCCGAGACCTTGATCCTATCAGAGGTCCCCCAAAAACAACTTGTCCACGGCCCGCCCCTCAGCGCATTAATAGGTCCCCAAACCTTCTCGAAATCGACAGGCTCGTCTGGATACTCCAGAACCGTTTCGCTCCGAGATGCTCGTGTATGTTTGGGCGAAGGGCGGAGGAAGATATCTGGAACGAGCTCCAGAATCCTCGCGTTGGGAAAATAGCAGAATATGTCGAGTTCTACTGCAGAACTATCCCAGCAGTCCGGAGGGTAAGACTCTATGAAGGGCAATTCGGAAACACGCCAGGCGCGGTTGAAGTCCGACATGTCGAACATGATGTTCTTGACGCTGGCGTGGCCCCCGGGGTAATCTTGCAACGTCCTTGGCCACCCTGGCTGTGGGAGCCTGCCTGTCAAAATCCGGTAGATCATCCCGACCCACCCAATAGAGAGGGGCCTCCACCAAAGTCTTGGAGTAGACGTCCCCAGATAATAGTTCCTAACGTCATGGCACATGAGGAAGTCGCGCTCAGGATGCCACACCACGCCGAGACCCGTTTCTGCATCCGTATCCCAGACGAGGTCGGGCAAGTTGAGAAACGCCCGCCGCGCTTCGTGGCAGGCGTCGTGCAGCGGCGAGAACTTGGGGTAGAGGGTGAGCCGGGTGCCTCGTGACCCCCATCTCTGGAGCTCGCGGTCGTAGTAGCCCCTGGTGTGCACCACGCGCGGCGCCGCTGCCGCGTAGTCCCAGACCATGCGCCGAAGTTCCGGAGGCAGCTTAGGAAAGAAATGAAACTCGGCATCCTGATGATTCGACATTATGCTGAAATCTGAACCGCGTTTGGTGGAAAGTGAGAGAGAATGGATGTTTTGGTTTAAAGAAGGTAGGGTCGATTTTATTTGTTTCTTCGAGAGCTATGTAACATTTAATTAGACTTCGAATTCAGCCAGAGTCGGGGTAAACTAGACCTCTGCTCAACCAGACTTCTGCAAGGCTAAACAAGAAGAAGAAAAGGTAAATACAATTTGATCTTTAAGTTCCCTATCCCCATCTCCACCCTCTTTTCTCCAGGATTTCCCTCAAACGTGGTTAAACCGTAGAGCACGCCTAATGGTAAGCAGGTGGTGGCGACGGCGCCGTACTCAGATCAGCACCCCCCTGCTGTGATGTGGAAGATAGTGCTTCAGAACCACCGACGACCCTCTCCCGAGTAAAGCCCCCGTCGGCGTCGCCCTGATTCTGATTGGTTGCTGCAGTAGTAGCAGTACTGTCATCTGTCTCTGTCTCCACCACCAGTGTCTCGTAGGGAGGCAGCACGACCCCGTCGTAGGGAGGCAGCGTCCAATAAGCCTGCTGCCGCCTCCTCCGCTCCGCCCGCCGCTCTTCTCGCGCCTGCATGCTCTGCCGGCGGTTCTCCGCAGCCCAGGTCAGTTTTCCCGCGCGGAGGGGCGGCAGGCCGACGAAGGCGACCAAGACCCGGCGGAACATGCTGGTGTTGCTGGCGATCTCGGTGTCGAGGGCGTCGATATGTCGCTGCAGCTCCTGGCCCTCCAAGTCGGCCGTGGTGTCGTCGTTGTCGTTGTCGTTGTCGTCAGCAACATAAGCAGCAGGGGTGGAGTAGCGCCAGTACACGAAAGCCTGGACGAGGAGCTGCAACCCGAAAAGGACGGGGATGAGGGGCAGCGTGACGACCCAGATGGCGAAGAAGACGATCCACTGGAGCGTCAAGTCCCACGCGCTCGGGTACGGACGCTTGTCCTTGTTCCAGCAGGACATGGTCAGGGCCGCGCCGGCATTGGCGAAGCTGACGTACGCGACGAGGCTCAGGGCGAGGGTCTTCACGGGGTCCCAATCGGACGATGGAGGGGGCGAAGAAGGGAGCTCTTGTGGTATCGGCCTGCCGGTGTAGAATGGCGATGAAGGATTGGCTGGGTTCAGGGGGTCTGGGTACGCCCAGCGCTGTGGGGGAACCATAGTGGTGATGTCGGGGGTTGTTGTGAGACTTTTTAAAAGGGGGATTGCGAGGGGAGCCATTTTGAAAAGGAATCGGCGTGAGGGATGAAGCAAAGATCGTGCAATCAGAAGTTCTTTTCATCTATTAACTCCTCTTCCTTTCAGGCTGCTCGCGCAAGTGGAATAGGACTTGCTGTTTGGGAAAGAGTCTCCACAACGTAGGTTGTGGGAATGAAAGACTTTTGATTGCACTCATGTCTAGAGGTCAGGCTGTAATAGAAACGACTTGATATATGTTTAACCATATGCATTCTCCGAAACGAACCATTCTCCATAAACGGACAAGAGAAAAATGTTCGAGCTTAAACGTATGTCAACATTGGTAGCCACTGAACCTTAACCCGAAAACTTTGACTGGGCTGTAAGAGTGCGCTCCAGCAATGAGCCCTATTTGAATAAATGGAATAACACAGCATTGTTCTTCTTCAGCTCCAGATTCACGACGAGGATCGGTTCCCCATCTCGGGTGCGCTGCTCGCACTGCAGCTTGGCTACCCCGAACCTCGCCTTCATCGTGTTACTAGTCAGTACCAGCATCATCAGGTCCTGTTTCCTAGTCTTGAGGTTGCCCTTGCTGGCCCCGATCTGGGCGATAGCCTGGTAGTCCTTAGCGTTGGCAGCCGGGTACAAGCGTCCCAGCATATCCTCCATGTGGACCCAAGGTGTCGTGTTCTCCTCCGAGAAACCGCACGCGATGGTAAAAATGCCGGTATAGTTGCCGACGAGCTGGAACCGGTGGAACGCCGTGAAGCTCCGGAGGCCGCTCGTGACGAAGACGCGGTTCTGCGCGTCCCACAGCTCCCGGGGCCCCGTCTCGACCAGCTGGACTTCGGCGCTGTCTTCCAGGCCCTTGATGTGGAAGTAGACGGCGCCGAGCGGGTTATTGGCCACTGCGGGCGCGATGCGCGGCTTGAAGCGCTTGGACACGAAGATGTCGTTGCCGCCTGAGTTCAGGGCGTGCTCCGGGAGTGTGGCGAGCATGTGCGGTCGTACTCGAAAGTAGACGCTGGCGCGTTCGTGTTTGAGGAAAAGGCCGAGCTGCGGCGTCTTTTGACCGTTCGTGCCTTGCGTATGGCAGTGCAGCGGCATTACAACGTCTTCGGAGTCTTGGGTAGGGTGTAAGAAGGTATGCAGTCGCAGACCTTTGTTCGACATGGAGTAGTCGGAGTTGAACTGGAGGTCGTGGTCCAGAACGAGGTTGCCCAGGCCAGCGAACTCGGCGGGGCTTTGAGCTAGGATGCCACGGTATGTTGAAGTGATGCCGTGCTGCCCCGGGTTAGGTTGGTTATCCATCTTTGCGGTCCATGCGAATAGCGTCAGGTCGTTGTTGTCGCGTATGATCTCTTCCTGTAGCCTGGCAAAGGCTTGTGCGCCTTCGCCATACAACATGGGCATATTGACTCCAAACAAGCCGATGAGGCAGTACGCGGTGTCCTCCAGCTTTGTCGTCTGCCGAGACGCGGCCCATGACATCCGCCGGGCGACGGGAGTGTCGGCAAGCAAGTCGCGAATGTCGGCACCAGGCGCAGGAGACAAGATGCCAGCATCAATTCCGGTGATGGACGACAGCTCCTGGCAGAGAGTCTCTCTCGTGCCGAAGAAGCGCCAGGCGCTGTCGTAGAAGTAGGCCTCACGAGGCGCGATTGTCTCTTGCAGCGTCCATCCCCGAGTGAACCAGCGAGAACTGCCTAGAGTTCCATGGTTACCTGCATCGAAGTCATTAAGGTAAATGAGACATAGTCCGGCATCGCTATACCATTGGAACATGGAATTGATGGACTCGGTCAGCTCTGCATTGTTGGTCTTGTCGATACAGCACGAGTCGATCCAGACGTAGTGGTAGCCGCACTCTAGCGCCTTCCGGCAGGTCTTTTCGATCTTGTCCCATCCTTTGGCCGAAGTCCGCGAGTCGAGGTTGGCAAATTGCTGTAGGGTGACCTCTCCTTGGGCATCCCAGGTGTGGGACAAAATGGCAAACCGGTCGGTTGGGCTGCCAAAGTATTCTTTGAGTAGCAAAGGATCACTGCGGCAGTCGATGAGCCTCATTTTCCTTCACTCAGCAGCATATTGCTTTAATGTGCTTAGCCAATATGAATAGTTGGCGGCCTTTTTTATAATTAACAGCTGCTCAAGTGAGATTGCGATTGACGGAGCTGGATTGCGAAATGCGCAGACAGTTAGCGTATTGTGGGGCCAACCAGTGGAGTATACGAGAGATGCATTCCATTAGCGTGGACGCCACGTTTACTGCCTTTGGATCACATCAATAGAGAGGCAATAGAGAGTACGAAATGAAGGACATAAGGAGAATCATTATTCAAGGGAAGGAATCTCTATAGTAATGACCGGCTCAAAGTACAGAGACTCTGAGGAAGAGTAAGTAAAAGTATACAAGGCCGTGGGGAGCGACCTGACATGCAAGTCGCGCTCAGGCACGAAGAAGAGTAGAAAGAAACAACATAAATCAACCATCAAACACCTGCTTCCATCCAGTCTCCCAGACCTTCCAAACTCCCCTTCCAACGATGCCCCTAAACCCGAATCAAGAGGGAGGGCGGTAGAATGCACTTGCCCCTGCTTAGCAGTCAAACTCGCACCAGAGGTCGAACTGGTGGCGGTGCCCGTTACTGATGGCGGGCGCCTTGTACTTGTGGTTGGCGCACTCGTGGGAGCTCCAGACCTGGGTGTCGTAGGAGAGGGTGAAGGAGCTGCGCCACTTGTCGTCGTTGGTCATGATGCCGCCGGGGAGGTAACCATCCACAAACAGGTTCTTGTTCTTGGTCGTGGCGATCTCGACCTTCTTGGCCGGGTTCGTGGCGCCCCACTGCCCGACCTGGCTCCAGTCGTACGTCTTGCCGATGGCCGCCCCGGACTTGTCCACGATGTCGATCTTGTACTTTTGCGTGCAGTGGGCGCCGCAGAGGCCGTTGGAGGCTGGAAATAGGGTGTAAGTCAATGATGCTGGTAGATCTCAGAAGGGGAATGGATGTTTAAAACTTACCATCAATGGCAATGTGGGCTTCACACTTGTCCGCATTCTTGCGTGCCACAAGAGCAGGGGACCAGACAGCGTTGGCGGCATCCTGGCTGCCGACATCCACGGCGGAGGACCCCTCAGATGCGACTGGCATAGCTGCAACAGCGGTAGCCAGAAGGCCTTGGACGATGATGTTCTTGAGGGCAGACATTTCGGAGAAAGGTAAAGATGATATTGTTGGTTGGATTGTTGGGTTGGGTCTAGTGGAACTTGGAGAATCGTATGCTGACGAAGTAAGAAAACGATGTTGATGGTGATGAGACAGAGGAAGGAAGGAAGGAAAAAGAAGAGGCCAGACGGGATGTTCTTATACACGTTGTAGACCTCAACGACGTGTTACTTTTGCCTTATGTCAAACCATGAGTATTCTCAAGTTGATCATGATGCTGTCAGTATAGTAACGGTAGTAATCACAAGAACGAGGTATCTTGTGGAACCAAACAACTAGCAAGGATTGGGTCTCGACAGTGATGGGTGAACTAGCTTGGTTCTATGAATAGCATCGTGTATAGTTTCTTAAGCTTCGTTGCAACCGGTCTTGTATCACATATTCCATCACTTGTAAGTATGGGGTCGAGCCAAGTCAGTGGTTACTATGCAGCACGGAATGATAGTCCTAGGCGCATCTTTCGCATATAAAACAAAGCATAAGAATCTTTTCTTCAGCTAGTCACTGCAATCTCTCAAGATTACTACACATCCCCACTAAACCCTTGTCTAACAACCCGATTGGCTGGAGGACGGCCGGATGCCGAACTAGCATTCTAGTCAGACGAACACTGCCCAATGGGGCCTCTGCTTTTGTCTAGATAAAGCAATTAAGGTTGAAAAATAGGTGCCTGGAATTACTCAGCCTGTGTTGGTTTCGGGATGGTGCATAGCCGAAAAGCAGACCGTGCACTAGCAGTAGACGTCACGTTAGACGCAGGGCTGAACTGCTAAACTTTAAATCGGCCGAAAGGACTTCCTTAGAGTTTATTTGAGCTTATCCAAGTGGCTGGCTAGGCGCCCCCATACGACTAGGTAAAAGACCGGCAAAACCTTATGCAGTTAACTTGTCCAACACAGCCTGGCCGCAAGTTCTTTGACTTACTACTCAAGATAACCAAACAAAACTACACTGCATCATTCCTAAGTGCTGGACATGATATCTCATATGGTTGCCTAAACGAAAAGGGAACTTCCTTTCAGCTTTGTCGACTGTGCTAGCGGCAATGCTGGACAGTTTCTGCTATCAATCTATCTATCATCCTATAATAGAAAGTTAGTCTTGAAACTAGAGAGGCACTTCATGCTTTCCAGCCCATGAAGGTTGATAGATACATTCGGCTACGGAGTTTTGGTGGTCAAGCTTTGGTAAGCCATTGAACACGGACGGAAGGCGGTAGAAGAGAGAAACCGAGACCCTGGGTGAGCAAGGACAGTACGACGCTGCAGGGATGAGGACATAACCCAGACGCATGATTGGATGCTGGTGTCGACCGGACCAACAGGGTCATCGCGGAGCGATTCGAGCATTCGAGCCACTTGTGAAGCCATTTGTGACGCGAGTCGTGCTTTGCCCCTCTTACAGTCTCCAACCCGTGTAATCCATTTACTGTATCAAAGTTGTCGTTATGTTCAACACCGCTGCGTTTGCCTCAGTATGGGAATCCCCTAGGGCCCTGCTTGAGGTCCTCGGGCTTTCTCCATCGTCTCTGCTCATCATTCTAGCATCCTGCCTGGCTCTAGTCTTGCTACAGTCCCAAATCAGGACAGGCGCCTCCAAGAATGCCTAGATGAACCCGACCGAGGTCCGGCGCTGGGAGGCGGACCGCTCAGGTGTGACCAAGACCCCGATCCCGGGCACCGAGGGCGTACCCTCGCGCCAGCGGGTTTCGTACAACTACGAGCACATCTACGCCGAGGTACCTGGGCAAGCCGCAGTACATGAAGCCTCTGATCACGATGTACAGCCACAATCTGGACGAGCTGCTTGACGGTTATCCGGCAGATGAGTGGAGCACCGTCAGCATCCAGAAGCTATGCCGCTATGAGGCCACTCGGGCATTGATCAACACGTTATTTGGTCCTCGTCTCATCGAGCTGAGCCCCGACTTCACGTCGACCGTCTGTGGGCGTTTGACGAGCAGGTATTCCAGCTCGTCATGGGTCTGCCTAAATGGTTAAACCCAAAACCCGCCAAGGCCCATAATGCCTACGTGGGGCCCATCGAGAGGTGGCTGGAAGACGTCTCTGCCGGCTTTGATTGGAAAGCCGCTGAAGCCGACGTGGATTGGGAGTCTAGTTTTGGTGGACGGGCCGTCCGTGAAATGTATCGCTGGATGAAAGAAACAAAGTGGAGGGGCGAAGTGATTGCTGCTACATTGGGTGCACTGGCGTTTGCGTAAGCCTTCCAATTTCCATCTCGTTCAGTTTCATCGCTCATATAACTAACAAAGACATGATAATATGACAGGCTGAATTCCAACAGCATACCTACCACGATGTGGATGTTGATGGAGATCATCAGAGACCCTAGCCTACTGCAAGCGGTACGAGAAGAGGTGGCCACAGCGACGACCACGGACCCCGAGACAGGGAATTCGAGCTTCGATCACCAGAAGCTGGTAGCGCTCCCATTGCTCCAGTCCATCTGGACCGAAACGCTCCGCCTCCGCATCAACTTCAACATCGTGCGCGACGTCAAGCAGCCCATCCTCCTGGACAACTGCAACACCACCGTCGAAAGGGGCACCCTGATACAAGTGCCCATGATGGTCGCGCACTATGACGAGTCCGTCTAGGGCGCCGCGGACCACCCGGCCTCGGAGTTCTGGGCGGAGCGCCATATCAGATACGTCGAAGGGGAACGCAAGTATGTCATGGCTGGGCACCCAGCCGCATACTTCCCCTTTGGTGGTGGCGCCAATATCTGCCCTGGCCGCCAGCTGGCCAAGCACGAGATCTTCGCCACCGTCGCTACTGTTGTTTCCCGGTTCGACCTGGAGGTGCTGGGGTGGATCAACCCTGCGGATGGGTCGCCGACGGACCGCGCCGCGGAGAGTGATCTGCGGTACTGTGGAGCGGGGGCCATGCCGCCGGATCGAGGCTTGAAGATTCGGTGGATGCGAAGGGGCTGATCGAGATATAGGGGCACTGGTCCTGGCTCTCGGCAGGGTTTTTGGGTAAGTGACCTAGGCCTTAGGGTTGTGGCACCATAGTTCAAATACAAAGAGCTTACAGGGTGCCCTTCCTTGTCTGAATGATGAGATGAATTTGGTTGAACTGAAAAGTCAATCTATCTATAGGGGGAATGACAGTGATGTCTTCATCCAGTTACATCATCGCCAAGTCTATCAAACCAGCAACCAAGCTTTACCGTTCTCAGTTTGCAGTCTGTCCATCCGGCCCAGGGAGTATAAAAAGGTGTTATACCACTATTGAACGCGCCACACGCTGCAGGAGGCGACCCATGTTGGCCTTGTCGTCACCTCTGGCTGAGTTGCGGGAAGTCCGCGTCGCTCCATGTCCATGGCTTCCCCGAGCCTGTCGCGGCGGATGCGCTGATCCCTCCTCCCTCGACGGCTTCCTTGCGCCGGATCTCCCTCTTGACCCAGCGACCTTCCCGCTGTTTGATCCCCCTGGGTGATTTGGAGAGGTAGACATCGTCTACTGGCCGCAGAATAGGCTGGGCTCTCCTGGCGAGCAGCTCCGAGTAAGTTGTACTGACGTCTTTGGTGTAGACTCCTGTGGTGGTTCGGGCCATTAGATCGGTTCTCCAAACGAGTTTGCGGTAACCAAGCCCTTGCTTCATGGGCAAGTCAGCCCCTTGACGACCAGCTTCGAATGAAACTCGGACATGCCACTTACTTGGCGACTGAATCTTATCCTAAATCAAAGGAGCTCCGAACTTTGCCAACCCTTGGCCTTTTGGCCGGTTTGATTCCGTTAGATGCGAAGATGTTTTTGGGGTCTGTAGGAATAGTCTCGATGGAACAACGTAATGCAAAAAGGCGATTTATAGTATAGGATGTATCTGTTGGTTCTTGAAGGAGGTATGCTCAAAGTCTACTCGCTTCGAAAAGCCTCCCGCCATCGTGCACCAATGGAGTCTTATATGCATGAGGGCATCCATTGGGCTTCAATAAAGCCCAACGGCCACCAGGTCCCTTGAAATGGGCCTCGCTTGTCAACTGCTAAGCTTTCTTTTTCGGCTCTCTGTTCAAAACCGAGCCACCGGCCGAGACCTCGTAACCGTCATTACCACTTTTCGAGGCCCATTAGCAACAGCCGACAAAGCACCGTAGAAATATAGAAATACCAATGATGATTTGGGCCTCGAGCGACGCATGACGGGGCTTGGACGAATTGTCCCGGGCCATTCTCAACCAACTGGAAGCGGGGCCGCTACAGGGGTCATATCGTGGTGGCTGACATCTAAGCACCAAGGCAGACCTTAAACCCCAGAAATGCGCCTCGAACAATGCCTGTGTGCCAGCAAGAAAGTCGAATGATCAACATGCGATGTCGCCGCAGGAAAGAGTGCGCTCTAGGCCCAAAAAGTGGGAAGAAAGGCGACAGAAAGGAATGTCACGCCCCCAAATTTACCAGACAAAAAGACGACGTAGTCGAGTCAGCGTATTGACCGCCCACTAGAGCTTACCACCATCCATTCCAAGGAAAAGGGTAGTGCAGCATTGTAAAACCACCTACTTGAGACTGTGTGTGAATGGTCCTAATGGCACCTAACATTTTGTGCCGTCTAGGTCACGAGTGCAATGGTAGTAAACATAGAACGGAGAGTAACATAGTTGGATTGCGAGTACTTGGCTACCTAGGCTATGCCCCTCTCCTTTTGGGTTTTTTTATTTTCCGTGTGTTTTTGGCTTTTCTTCCTATTCCTTTTTTTTTATTTTTTCCCCTGCCAGTTTCTGGATTTTCGAAGTTTTTTCCCATATATTATTTCCCCTCCCATGTAACGGTAATGAAATACAGCAAGTCAGTTCCGAGGTCATACCTATGAAGACTGCGAGCTTGTTAGAGCACAGTAACTTTCTTGTTACTGACTGCTCGGCCGTAGAAGAAAACGGCTCACAAGAAACCAACGAAAGCCAGCGACCGGCAGGCTGCTTGTAGGGTGGTGGCGTCCCCTAGCACCCCTGGTCGCAGCTGAATCTGACATGTCGGTTCTTGAACGTAATTGGCCTGCCAGGACACTTCAAAGGGAAAGCCTGGGACGGCCTGGCGGGCCATGGTGTCCTGCACTGCACCCAGTGATGTGATCCAGGTGCGCCGAGGCAGAGCAGTCGACAATTCCGCAGTAGCACGCAAAGGGGCTGTCAGGGGCCACTTGCGCAGCAACTTTGGCGCAACTAGCCCGCTGATGTTTTCCACCGTAATGGTGTCGTAGGTAGTTGTCCTTGCGAGCGTTTTCGTAACCGCAAGAGCACCGGTAGCAGTTGTTGTGCTCGCCGTGCACTGTGCTGGAGTGCCGCTTCAGATCGTTGGACTTCTTGAACGGGCGCTCGCAGAATTGGACATTGCATCGGTACAGGTGCCCAGCGCTGCTGTCAGATGGGGTTGGCGAGGACGGACTGAGGGAGCTGACATCCCCGGGGAGATCTGGAGGGGTCTGGGACGCGTGCGGGGGACTTGGGGGCGGAAACTGCCCACCTCCTGAATAGGTTTCCCATGGCTCAACTGTGGGTTGCGTAGCCTGTCCTGATGGCAGAGACCAATAGGTGTCAGGCAGCCAGTTATCGACTCCCTGGGCCACTGGATACGAGGAATTTGGCTGCTGTACCAATGGAAGGGGGTTGAACGTGTTGATGTTACCTAGGTGCTGGGTACCATCATCGTCGACAATGGCAGTGGGAAAATCCGGAGGATTGGCATACGGTGAGCCCTGGTATTCTGGAGGCAGACCGGCGCTGTCGAAATACAAGTTGATCTCCAGCTCATCGCCGGATGTGATGTCAAACGAGTAGTAATCGTCAGACATGTTGCTCCGCTTAATTAACGACCGGGCATCCGTTAAGCTAGCAACATATACGAGTAAGCCCCATGAGCCTCTGGCTTGTTGCGTATTAATTGCTAATCATGCCTGACACGTACCGGTAGAGACAGTAATCAAAAGCAGTCGACGAGGCTTGATGACGGTCCAAGGTCCACCCCCTGCGAGTAATACAACTTGGAGAAAGCCAAGATTTTCGCCTGGTTCTTGAGGCTCACTACGTTAGTTGCTCTCAAGCAGATTGGGAGAACCAGACTTTGATACTCACATTTCTCATAGAGATTGACTTGGGACAACGAAGAGTGTTATAAGAGAGGTCGAGTGTAACGGGTAGAGAGCGGGAGGTAAAGAGGATGAATAGATTTGATCTCTTCATTGCGTTGTTACTGGGACTCCGATTACATATAGAGCACTTGGTTAAGGGCCTCTTTGGTGCCTCGATCTCTGACTCTACGTTTTCGCTGTTTGTTGATGAGGGAGAAAGCCTAACGATTATGGCGATGCATATCGTGCTTGGCCAGAACCGCATGAGGAGCTCGTATCACCGAAGCCGACACCAATCATTGGTAGTTGTTCCAATGTGGGCTCTGTGGTTTGCTGCGACTGCGAGGTTCTAACAATACAATGCCACGTGGGTAGCTCCAAGATACAGATCCCCCCCGGCCCGCGCCTCTTCCCCCAAGTGATGGTCACGCTGCCAACTGTGGTATTGGCTACGCCTCGAATGCACTCGACTTTTGGTGATACAAGCTCCCCCACCAACCAGATATATAGTTGTGGGGGAGGTTGGGGAGTAGCCGGTGAGTCTCGTCGTCGTGGCAGGTGAGCAGACCGGTGTGTAGGCTTGTTTCCTTGTACAAAATAAGAAAACAACTCCCGAGGCCAGTATTCCGCAGCTTTCTGATACCATGAGTTGCAGGTGGTTAGCTTCGGCATGCCCAAGCAACCAGGCTTCCGAAGGTGTTATCAAAGGTGTGCGCCTTACCGAAAGATGGTATTCAATTGACCGAGATGTGCTCTTCTTGCCACCTTGTAATAGCACTAGAACTTGCGTTCTCCCGCGATAGATACGAGTCTCACTTGCAGAGGTAGAAGCTATGCGTTGGCGGTTCAGTTGCAATCTATTAAAGCGCATTGACTTCCACACGCTGGTGGCTATTCCATCCAGCGACTCTATCTCCGAAATCCATGATTGGGCTGATGTTTAACCAATTGGCTGTAGCTGCATGAACACAGTGATCGATTTCTTTTCTCCTTCTATATTTCCTAATGCGGATCCTCCTGCCATTGAATCCAAACAAAGCAATTGTTACTTTCAACAACGAATTCGTCGAAGTCCATTCTAGGTGTTGCAGTAGCCGAGTCTCAGTGGGCAGCCCAACCTGTGTTGAGCAGTAGCATCGCCTAACCCAGCGGAACGGACCATGCGACTGAGGGCGTTCCTAGGCATTGGGTAGGTCTGGGTTGACAGGAGTAATTGGTAGTGGTGGTGGTGGTGGTGGTGTGCTGATGTGACAGGTCTTGGTTAGCCTGAGCTGATGGTGGCTGCAATCAGGCAGACGCGGGCTGACTCCAACAAAAACAAGCCAATCCGACAGGCTTATCAGGAGCCTCAAGCTTGCTCGGAGCCGACACATCCAGTGTTGACAAAACATGCAGAGTCCCGTTCTCCGCTTCCGTTTGGCTTTGATCAAAAACCCATTACTTGTTCCATTGTGAACTGGAAATCCAGAGTCCTGTTCCTAAGATTGCTTGTGTCCTTCACATACACCCAATCAAAGGGCTCAGAATCCCTCTTTTGGTAGCCCTTTCCGTTGGCGGAGACGTACGTGACCAGTATTGTTAACGAACCAACCAACCGAACCACCTAACGGTAGTCGGTTAGTTAGCACTTAACGCCGAATCGGCGCTGGTTAATTAATTAATTAATAAGTTATAAAAACGCTAGTTAATTAATTAATTATTAATTAATATATTTAAATTTTATAATATTTTTTTAGTATTTTAAGCCCTATATATATAATATTAATTTATATCGCCTAATTATAATTAATTAATAGTCCTCCTTCTAGCCTTATTTATTGTAAAATCTATTATATCTTACCGATCTTGTTTTATTATAATATAAAGGAATATCGGATTAATATCGTTAATAATTCCAGCTTTATATTAAGACCTTAACGTTATCGATATATTTATAATCTTAATATTAAATTTAAAATAAAAGGCATTTTATAACCGGCCGGCCGATAAGAATAATCTCTTATATTTAATTAATATCGATTAAATCGTAAAAAAATTAAAAGCTATCCGTAAGAGTTTAAGGTATCGTTCGCGCTAATTATATTAATATTAAATCGGATCGGATATAATACCTACTCTAAGCTTAACGCCGCGTACGTATTATCGGATATATTTATTATCGCGCTCGTTATTATAAAATCGGCTTACTCGGTCGTATTATTATTATAAGAAGGAGGCGAAGCTATTTATAAATATATTTAATTAAAATAATATTAACGTTAACGTGGTTTACTACCGAGCGGGCTATATTACCGAGCGGGCTACCTTTTTAATTAACTATATTAATTAAACTTTAATACGTTTTATTTCTATAATTATAATACCTATCCTTTATTAAGAAAGTTAAATCGCTTTAACGATTTAAGCGACGCGAAACCTTATAAATCGCATTAGTTAACGAGCTATTACAAAAGCTTTCGACGTACTACGAGCCTTACTCTATTATCGACTCCACGGCCGAACTCTATAACGCGATACCTAACCGAACGGACGGAAATTAGATCCGATTAAAGAGGAGGTATTTCGTAAATATATAATTAATTTAGATACCCGAAGGATACCTCTTAAAATCGCTAATGTGGAAGATATAGCTAATCTCCTTACTACGTCGCGCGGCGGTAAGCCCGTCGGTAAGTATTAAATCAGGCGCTTTATCGACCGTAACCTAGACTTTAAAGCTAGAATAAATCGTCGATATAATTATTAGAAGGCCCTTTATAAAAATTTAAGCGTTATTTCCGGTTAGTTTAAGCTGGTCGCGAATATTAAAGCTAAATACGGTATTATGGACGAAGATATATATAATTTCGACGAGACTGGCTTTATAATAGGTATAATCGGGTTAATATTCGTAATAACATATACCGATTGGCGTAGGAAAGCTAAGTTAGTCTAACCTAGTAATCGGGAATGGGTAACGGCTATTAAATATATTAATTCGTAAAGCTAATATATCCCGCTATTCTTAATCGTATAAAGTTAATATTACCTCTCGAATTAGGTTACGGAATGTAATTTACCGGGTAATTAGGTTATTAAACCAACTCCTAATAACTGGACTAATAACGAGACGGGCTTAGATTAGATTAAGCACTTTAATAAGTATATTAGGCCGCGGACGAAGGGTCCTTATCGCCTTTTAATCCTTAATAGCTATAAAAGCTATATTTCGGCCGAATTTAAGGTATACTGTAAGGATAACGGTATTATTACGTTTAGTATACTTCCCTATTTATCTTACTTACTCTAGCTATTAAACGTAGTACTTTATTCGCTGTTAAAGCATGTGTATTCAAAGGAAATCGAGCTATTTATTAAAGCCTCGATTAATTATATTATAAAGCTCGAGTTCTTTATTACGTTTAAAGCCGTATATTTCGCTATTTTTATAGAAAATAATATTAAATTTAAATTTAACGTATTTAATTTAATACCTTATAAGCCGGACGAGGTAATTAGCCGGTTAGATATACGTCTCCGGACGCCTATACCTAGCCCGTTACGTCCGGGAACGGCTAGTACCTATAACCCCTAAACGCCGTTTAACCCCTAATAGACGATTAAACACTCTACTTTTATTAAAAGTAAGGTCTCTACTTATTAAGGAAGCTCTCCGACGTTAATTTTAAATATTATAGACTAAATAGCGAAAGGTATAACTTTAATAGCCTATAAAATAACCCTTATACGCGATTAGATACGTACCTTATAAAACGTTAATTTAGCACTTTCTAAACGCCGGAAAGTTAAAAAATCGCGAGTATAACTTGGAGGAGCCCTTATTATTAAGGAATTTTAATAACTATAGGATAAAAAAGTAAAAGGGAAGCGTTTAACGATTAATAAAGGTAAAAATAATAATTCGTTAAAACGGCGCGCGACGGGCGGCAGGCGTTATAATACTTACGGCGAAATAGGTTATAATATACGAATATATAAGAAAGATAAAGAATGGAGTAACGAATCGGATAATAAATAATTTAAATTAATTTAAAGTGTATTAATTAAATTAACTTATATAAAAGTATTAAGATATAAAAAAGGTGGCTCGCTCGGTAATATGGCCCGCTTGATAGTAAACCACGTTACTGGTTTAAGGTCCGGCTTAATTAAGATGTTATATTCGATATCTTATATACCCTTAATTATACATTTCATATTATATACCTAATTGATATTTACTTCCTAAAGGCAGTTAAGAGATTATTAGTATTATAATAGATAGAATACGTAAGTAACGTAATATATTAATATTATATAAATTTTATTATAATATTTATCGATCTTTTTCCAAACGGCGTTAACTTTAATACCGTATTAAACTAATTTAAAATAATTATTTAAGTTATCTTTATATTATTCTAATTTCTATAATATAAACTCGAAGCTTAATAAATACTTATATATATTATTATAAGATCCTTTAAATCCACCTAATCGTCGCCTTATTTAACCGTCGCCCTTTAATCGGATAAAGCAATCCTTAAAATCGTTTAAAATCGACGCGATTCTTATAAAAATATCCTAATTAAAGTTAATTAATTAATTAGTAAGTTAAAGGAAAGTAAATATATTACTTAATATATAAAATCGAAAGGTACCTATAACCGGAGATATATTATCTTTAATCTATTTATTATTATACTTAATACGTATTATTTCAATATATTAACGTAATCGGATCGCTCGCTTAATTATATAATATAATCTTAATTAACGCGTTTAATTATCCTTAATAAACTTAAGGGGCCGCTTTAATCTATTAGAATCGGTTTCCTAAATAAATCGAAATAAATCGTTAATACAGTCGCTCTAATCGATCGTAATTATAATAATACGGAGCTTATTAACAAGCCCTTATTAGCGCTAATTTTTACAAATAACGTTATCGAGGGTATCGGTATTATTAAACTTACGAATACCCTTATTTAACGATATAGAAGGATTAAGTAAAACCTTCGTTATTAAGTTAATAATATGGCCGAAATAATAACCTTATCGATAACGCTTATTAAACTTATAAGTATTACTAATAAAATCTATCGCTATATCTATATTACCGGCATTATTAAAGGTAAAATATCTAACTTTATAATTAATCTTATATTTATTAATTAAATCCATTATTACGGCACCGATTATAAATCTATTATAACTACCTCTTACTTTTAATATACTAAGGACGATCTTTCGAAATTAATCGGTAAAGGTATTATGAAAGAAATACGTTAATTTATATATATTATACCTGCTCCTTAACCTCTACCTATTGAACGCGAAATATATTTAATTAAAAACGTATTATAATATATTAATAACGCATTAATAATAATAATAGAATTAATTAATAATACATAATTAAATATTATTACGTAAAAGGATCGTTTATTAAATCTCGATTTAAAGGTTTAAATAATAATAAAGGGCGCGGAATCTAAACGAATTAATAAAACGGAAAGGGAGAGACTCGATAATAATTTATTTAATAAGAAAGTATTAAAAATATATTTTATTAAAGGAATTATATATTTTATATATTAGGATTATATTATTAATATTATCGGTATTTAAATTTAAAAAGGTTTTTATCCTTTGTTATTAAATAGACCTCGTTATATCGCCGAGTTCTTACCTCGATTTATATTTATTATTAAATGCTTTAATATAATAATATATATAAAGGTAACCTATCGTATTAAAGAAATTATCGTTAATAAATTTATTAAGTTTTAATAATTATTTTATTATATAAATTATATAAATCTAAAATCTCTTTCCTTTAAGCTCGAAATCGAGGCTAAATCTCTAATACTAGGAAGATCGGGACTTACTAATTTCGATATTCTCCTAATTACCGAATCGTATAATAAAGGTATATAAATACTTATCGGTCTAAATAGGAGGCTTAATTATATTAATAAATCGGTAATTAAATATTATAATAGCGTTATTATTAATAAATTTAATAAAATAATAAATTAATAAAGTTATTAAAAAATATATAAAGTTAACGCGTTATTTATTACCTAAAATAATATTAAAAGTAATATTTCACGTTAAAACAATTTTCTAACCTATTAACGTTAAATTATAAAGCTCGAGCCGGTTCCCCCGACCCCTACTAACTCCTTATAAAACATTAAAAAATATCGTAAGATCCGATTATTAAAGGCTCTAGAATATATTAATATTACTAGTAAAATTAATTAATATCGGTTAATATCGACTAGTTAGTAACTAGTAAATCCTTTGGTTAGTTCGGTTTGTTTTCCAGCAGGTCGTGGTTAGTTAATTAACCAGAGGGTATTGGTTGGTTGGTTGATTATTGGTTGATTTCGGTCGGTTAATTGACAACACTGTACGTGACATTGGGGAACTCTTTGAGAACTTGCCCCATCTCAGCCAGATCCTTGGAAACATCGTAGTTTCGCGGTTGAAGCCGGGAATGGCCTATATTAAGATCCAGGTACCTCAAGGTATCTTTAGACGGGCGTAATGCCTGAACGATGCCGCAATATGTAGCCCGGGCAGTAGTAAGATAGCTGTGTTAAAAGCCTCCTGGAGATTCTGGAGAGTCGTAGAAAACATTTTCCAGCGAATGACAGTTCGCTAGAAGTGTGGTGATAGCTCGGCTGCTAAGCCTACAGGCCCGCATATGGATTGTTTGTAGTCCTTTTGGCATCCAATCGACGATACTCTCTCCTGAATCGTACCATTCGCGAGCGCTAACCTCTTCGGAGAATATTCCGTCACACTTCCACAGAGACAGCAGGCGGAGGTTGGGAAGTAAGGCAAGTAAGGGGGCTGTATCGTTGCAGAACCCAGGCATCAAGATTGCCATCGGCTGGGACCAGCAATAAGGTCGTAACAGATTCAAATGGCGTGATGATTGACATTTGTCGAAGAGTCTGAAGGAGTTGGCAAGGCGTTCTGTGTTCACCGAGCTTGATGTGTAGATACTTCAGTTGGGGGAGGAAGCATGGTAATATTTGGGCCAGCGGTGACAACCTGGACAAAAGAAAATTTCCTTGGCTCCCCCAGGTAGAGAATAAAGATGGGTCAAAACCCAAGCGATTGGCGACCTCTTCCAGCATAAGAAGTTCTCCAGGTGCTTCAGGTCGTCCCCAGAATAATAGAGATTGGCATGGTGCTATCTCGATGCATCGCACCAATGAGGCCAATCGCGGTTCGGACAGGACTTTTTCAACAAAAGTGAGAAAGCCACCGGGTTCCGCTCCTGTCCAGCGATACCTCAGTAAAAGAGGCCGGGCGGTATACCGTAGCATCTTGGAGGCCAGGCAGAGCGAATATAAAGCCGTACGTGCTGACTGGATGACTGGAATCGAGTATTTCCAATGGAAGCGTGGATCTTGCTGGTCAGCCAGCTCGATACATATGATCTCCCATAGTTCGGGAGGGAATGTGTGGTCAGCGACCATTTTGTCGGTTGCGGTTGAGTATCCCCAGGCGGAATTGTGAAGTGGGAAAGCACAGTGTGAGTTGCGTTTGTTTCCCGACTCCCCGAAGTTTTGGGTGAAGTAAACAGAGAGAAATTATATCTTCGGGGGCTTAAGAATTGTTTTGTTTTTGACAGCTTGTAATAGAGGGAGCGAGAAAAGGGGGAAGAGAAGGTTTCTCCGATATTCGACTTTTTCTTATCCCCCATCTTTGAAAAGCGTGTAAAATCCGGTTCTCTTCGGTAAAACTGCACTGGATCTACCCTTTTCGCCCCTTTTATAGTTGGTAATTCCCATGGATTCCTTGAACCAAGTGACCGTAACTCACATTCGGCTCGTTCCACTCCCAGCAACCAGTTCTGCGTTCAAGAGAATGGACCCAAGTTATACTAAACACTGGTATCATTAAGGATTCATTTCCCCTTCAAAATTTGACATTAATAACATATAGCGATCTAGACATGATAAGGTGCTACGATAACTCAAAAAGTCGCATCCAAGATCGAAGGATCCATGTTCTGGAGGTATTGGTCAAGTAGACTCTGTTACTAGCATTAGCAACCCACAGCAAGTGTTATCGGGAAATGGGTTAGACTTACCCAATCGATTATTCCAGACCCGTCGATCATCTGAGACACCGCGCCCGCATAAGGCAGTTCTGCATTTGATGCAAAGTCCATCTGCTCGAGCTCAATATCATAAGCAAGGAAGAGGCCAGGATCGTTCTCCGCCACCTTCTTGATCATGAGGTCGAGTGCTAGCGCTGCGATGTTGGCTTCAGGAGAAGCCGCACTGCTGGCAGCCCATATCCTCTGAGAGACCTGCAGCGCTCTGTATTCCTTGCCGGCGAGCTGTTGGTATTCCGTCGCGCTGCTCGACATCTGCTGGCCTCCGGACCGCATGCGGACGGACAGGTCGAGAGATACCACCATGGCCGCAAGCAGAAAATCGTGCACCGGCAGCGCGGCGAAGATCCATCGGTCCTCGTACAGGCGACCACTAGGTGCGCATGCCTCGTGGACCTCCGCTTGACGGGCGAGAAGTTCGAGCGCTGCCTGTACACAAGCCCGCCGTGAGGGCTCATAGTCGGGGCTCTGCTGCTCGTAGTTGATGTATCGTCGATGTAGAACAATCAGCCCCTTAAGATATAGGAGTTCGACCGTGCATCGCTGCCATATGAGCACGGCATGATCCAGAAAGCACTGATTGATGTCTCGTCGCCTCAGCAGGTCCGGCACGGCACTGTATGCCTTGTTCATATCTTCGTCCAGTAGCAAAGTCTGGGTGTATGGTTTGACGGAAATCGACTGCGTATGTGCGACGATCCTCTTGAAGACCGCCATTACACCAGCTTTGACAATGACGTAGAGTACGGGTGTCTGTTCGTTGAGTGGTCTGGATGGCGGCAATACCTCCATATCAACACGCAGGTCGGAGTCCTCCAAATTTCGTGGCACTGTTGTGTCACAGTACTCGGTAGGTATCATACTGGGGTATCCGTTCTGGTATGACATCAACGCATCCACTTGAACTATGTTGAGCCAGACTCGCCGCCGCATCTCGCCGTCATATGGCGAAATGCCCGCGAGTTTGCTTGGATCCCGGTGGTACCCCATGCGAAACGCCAGCCGAATAACGGTGCCCATCTCAAACCACAACTCCACGGGCGGTCTGTTGAGTGAGAAAAAGCCGCTTTGGAGATGGAGCATAAAAGCTTCGAGAGCGTGCGCATTGGCAGTAGGGTATCGCCCCAGAGCTAAACATTGCACTGTGACCTGCTGCAATGTGATGATTGGGGGGACTGAGCCAGCGGGCTCTATGATGTTCGATACCTGTCGTAGCGTTGCTGCGATACCTAGGATTGAGAACAATAATGCGACCCATAATGGCGATGCTGTTGATGGAAACTCCCAAAATGCTGTGTACTTGGGTCTTCGTAAGCAGAGTATCGCTCTAAGCAGGTGTAGTATCCTATAGACTTACGTCGGCTTGGAATTTGGCAGGGTGTACAATACCTTGAATTTTAGTTAGTCTCCAGATCAATACAGCATTCAATGAAGGTGGATTCCATACCCAAGACCATAAATCGCGAGTTGAAGTACCAAGAGATGAGCCGGTCACAGGTTGGTCGGGTTGGTAAAGCGCTCAGAGCACCACTGAGGCTCAGGGTTTGAGTTGGCATAGACAAGAATGTGGCGTCAGGTACCATGTGATTTGAGTCGAGTGCCATGGCACTGTGGGCCATAGGTTGGTTCGGAACGGATAAGTGCTCTCGTACCTCCTTGATGTCATCGAGGATGGACAGCCAATGGCTGGGGTCGATGTAATTCACTTGGCCATCTCCCGTCGCTTGAAGATTGAGAGTCTCTGGAGAGAGGGTCGCATCTCCATTCGGCCTGCTAAGACCGATATCTGCTGCAATTGATTCGCTGTATCTTTCGGACCGTGGAGTATTGACGAGTGTCGGGATAGTCTCATTATCCGTGCTATTACTCCCACCCGTAGCCGATGGGCTGGCTAGAGCAGGTGCTTCACCAGCCAAGAAAGAAGACACAAGTTTCTCGAGGGTATTCAATCTGTCCTTCATATCCCGGGGCTTGTTCGGCTCTGACCTGGCTCTGCTGGCATTGGGCGCATAAGCACATGTTGTGGCTTTGCCACGCTTGGTACAGGTGTCGCATGGTAGATTGCGGTTACATTTCAGTCTGTGGGTGTATGGTGAACTCATTAGCATCTTCAGAGCACCCAGATAGGACTTTCTCTCAGATCACGTACTTGCGGGTCCGACAAGGTTCGCAGGAGACGGGTGGCCGATTCCGCTTCTCGACTCTCCTAGGAATGCCATCGAGAGTAGTCATTGGTGAAATGAGACGTGCAATTACTCAATGGGTTTTGACTCTTTTCAGGTAAGCACAGTAGGTCGTTTTGTTGTCGTCGTTGCACGGCACATGTAATCATCGGTCACGGCGGAGATATTAACCCCGCCCCCAGGTATCCACTAGTTGATGGAGACCCTTTCATCATCCCCGAACCAATTAGCGTCATGCATTGCATTGTCTAGTGCAATTGTAGCAGCGCATAAAGCTTCATGCATCTGGAGCTATTAACTCCATGTGTAAATGTAAGAGCTAGCAAAGGCACCCAGGGGAAGCCAACTTGGCTATAAAAGCTTTCATTCCTCCCTGAGTTCTTGCATCGAATGGGATATCATAGCCTCAAGATATTTTAGACTACACTAGAGTTTACTAGGCAACATCTCCGACATACTGTTACACTCCGACACGAGCACCAGCAACCCACAAACGGCAATGTCTGTCGCTTCAGCACTCTACGGGATGAAGTCCGTGATAGGATCGAAACTATTCGTCAAGCTTCCTGTTCCTGAAGCTGGTCCTGATATTTCCGAACAGGTCTTCATCGTGACCGGTGCCAACGGCGGTCTTGGATTTGAGTCCAGTCTTCACCTATCGCGGCTCGGCGTGGGCAAGTTGATACTGGGAGTACGAAGTCTGACGAAAGGCGAAGATGCCAAGAGGAGGATCATTGATCTCACCGGCCAGTATCCATCTACGATTGAAGTTTGGCCTCTTGACATGGACAGCTACGATTCCGTCAAGGCGTTCGCAACCCGTGTCTCTGCCGCGCTTCCAAGGCTTGATGGCGTACTGGCTAATGCCGGCGTCATGACCACGCAATGGAGCTTGAGTGAGGGATATGAGAAGACCCTGAATGTCAACTTCATCAGTACCTTCCTGTTGTACATGCTCCTACTGCCCAAGATGCGCGAGTCTGGGAGGACGACGGGGCACATATGTCGCTTTGCGATACCGAACAGCGCCCTGTATAACATGGCGCCGCTGGCAGAGCTGGATCCCGACAAGAATCTTAGCATCATCGAAAGACTCAACAACGAAAAGAGTGCCGACATGGGCGGCCGATACTCTCTGAGCAAGCTACTCGTCCTCTTCGCCGTACGCGAGCTTGCTGAGAGGTCCAGTGTCACGGGGAAAGGAGACTCCATTATAAACACACCAAACCCGAGTTTTTGCAAGTCTAATCTGGCCCACGAAACTGCAGACAGCCGTGCGTACAAGGTTTTCGAGAAAGCCATGGCGCGCTCCGCCGAAGAAGGCAGTCGGGTCCTGGTCCACGGCTTATTGGTGGGCCCGGAGGCGAACGGACAGTATCTGTCAAATTGCCAGGTCGAAACGTGAGTTATGCATCCCGACTCCTTCTATAGTTGGCTCTTCTGACCAACTTCAAAGTCCTAGGTGCCAAGTTACTGGGAAATGGGGCCAACGCGTGCAAAAGAAGTTGGTTGACGAGCTTTTGGAAAAGCTGAGCAATATCCAGCCTGGTATCATTTCGGATCTGTAGTGTTGGCACGCACCTGGTGAAGGAGTTCATTGCCCACCTCCCTGCCTGGAAGGGTGTACTGTGAGATGGAATTAGGCGGGTAACACGAAACCACCCATCTATTGAATATAAGATGCTGGCTAATTGGATTTATTGTTTTCTATTCTATTTTTATAGAAATTATTACTTCGACTTAAACCTTTTTCGAACCTTCTTAGACCCTTTTTAGACCTTTTTCGAATCCTTTTATAACCCTTCTTAAAACCTTCTTAAATAATCTTAGGAGCATTAAGGTCCTTTATAACTGTACAACGTATTAGCTAGGCAGATCTTCTCCAGAACGGTCCTGCGGTGCAGGCTAACCTATGAAAGCGTTCGATATCGCTGTATAACGCCCCTAAGGTGGTGGTGCAGGAGGCTTGGTCTTCGTACTCCTGGTCTTCATTTAGTGCAGGCTGGCGATGAAACTCGTTAGCGAGAATGCGTAGATAGATAGATGCCACGAATGTGACTCGGACCATGGTCATAACCGTATGTGCTAGATATCGCTGGGTACGTTCCAGGACATCTTCTCGGTTCTCGCCATTGTATATGTTACGCACGATAGCTTCCATGGATGCCTTGTCGTCGGTCGTGGGCATATGCGGCAGGTCCAGGCGTGAAAGGATATTGGATAGCCCATAATATTCATTGACCACTTCTAGCCAATCGGAGGGCCCCTCGAGTGAATACCATCCCTCCTTGGCGTCTATTATATACTCGCAAAACTAGTTAACAGTAATATGCGTATGGTAACGGAGGTCGCTCATAATACCATTAAGCTCGGATAGGAACTTGTGGTGCTCCCGATGTTTATGGCTTGAGTCGGGCGGAGCTTCGAGGATACACTCGATCAGACCGGGAAGGGGTTGACTTAATGACCTGAGGACGTTACTGATCTCGCTAGGAAAGGCCGTAGCATTATCCGGCAGTTTTGCGTAGCGATATCTCTTTCCCGACACGAGCATACCTCGCTGGTCTGTTATGTCGACTGGCGTATGAAATCGACCACTGGAGTCGCGTATCAGATGGATACCAGGTTTTACGACGCCACCCGAGACCAACTTGTTTACAATACGTCTCAAGCTTTCGACCGGGGGTATGGTATATCAACGCGTTGTCGCTTTGCGGAACGTCCAGGGAGCTCCTCGCCCGCTCGCTTACGGGTGGCCAGCTCAGCCTCCTTCTCCTTTAACGCGTCCTCCTTCTCCTTTAACGCGTCCTCCTTCTCCTTTAACGCGGCTTCCTTCTCACTTAACTCGGTAGTTCTTGCCTCCAGCGCGGCCTCCATGGTTTGAACTTCTTCATGGCGCGTTTGAAATAGCGTTTGGTGCTGCGTGAGGTTTTGCTTAGAGGTGTCGAGCTTCGCATTTGCATCATGAAGAGCTGTGGTTGCGTTCTGGAATTCGGTTTCCGCAGCCTTCTTCTTGTCTTCGTAGCTGGCTCGCTCGTTCGTGTTCTTTTTAATAGAGGCTTTGAGTAGTGGTATTTGCTGGACACAAGCGTTATATCTTATTTTTTGGACATCATCTCGATCCTCTTCTGGCACCGCGTTCTTCTCTTCTTCGTTAAGTCTAACCAAAGAAGTCTGAGCAGAATCGATTTGTTTATCAGATTTAGCGATATTATTCTCAAGGTTCTCGATTATTCCTTGTAATTCCTTGATATCGGTATCAAGGCTCGTAACCTCTGCGTTTCTGGATGTAACCGCCTGCTCGAGCTCGTTACGCTTGGTTTTGGCCTGGGTATAGTAGGCCAAGGCTTGGGCCAAGTCGTCTCTAGCTTTACTTCTAGCGTTCTCGATTTCTTGGACAGTTTCGCGTAGGACGGCAATGTCTTTAAGCAAATGGGAGTCGCGGTCCGAGTCGCTCGCCTCTTCATTACCGGAGTCCACCTTTATGTCGTCGTATACTGCCTCTTGGTAGGTGGCCTCTTGGTCTTCTGTGGGAGGGAATTCGACGCCGTTAGCGCCTACCACGGTGGAACCGACATGCCATTTTCCTGTTTCTTTAGAACTGGCGGGGAGGAGAAGCAGTATCTCAGATTCGCCCTCAGCCTTTGTGATTCTCTTGTCGGACTCCAGGACAGGAAATTGGTAGAGAATATCCATCGTACCAGTGAATGCGCTGTGTTTGGTATGGATAACCATATTGCACTTGAGCGTAACCTCGCCAGATCCGAGTTCCTCGGGCAGTACTTCCTTGGGCAGGAGGGGAGTAACAAACGCGTAGCCCTGGAGATTTCCCAGCATGCGAATAGTTTCTTCCAATGCCTCCTTTGAAGTTCGTGCTTTTTCGTACTTGAAAGGTTGTTGGGAGGAACAAGACATGTCGTGTGGGAAAATCTCCCCCTTGGCTGTGGGTTCATCGTATTAAGTGCCTGGAAGATGTTTCGTTCATGTGTCTCGTCATTAGTCGATATATCAATATCGATATTGCGCTTCTAGAGCAAACTATCAATACGATTGCACGCCTTCTGAAAGCGGACAACATCGGGGAAGGTTGATAAGCCGAGACGTAATACCTGTAAGAACATAACGATGAAGTAGACAAGGTATTGAGGGAGAGCGGGGAGTGGTATGCCCTTCAACTCCTTCGGGTGGGATCGAATGAATCGTCTTCTTCACACTCTCTCGGCTGCTCATGAGGAAGTCACTCGCGGCGAGACCCAGGTATAATAGAGTGTTGCGAAATGCTACTCGTGTGGTATGTAACAGATTATGTAGGTTATTGGGTAGGGGCAGAGATGATCTTTTATGGTGAAGGCGACTATACGTTATACGGTATCAGTTTCACTTGATTTGCTGATCATTAACAATTCATTTGGTTTGGGGTGACAAGAAAATGCGGAACCGTGTGTAAAGGTGCTTGTTTGTGGAGGATGTGAGCCATTGCCTCTCAAATGGTTGTTGCTTGGTTGCTATACGGGGGGCTTTGGTGATTGTCGTTGTCCATGCCCGCTTTTCACTGGCTTGGATCCCGGCAGCCACTCATCCTTTCCTGAAATCGATCTAAGAGCTTCTCTGTTTTCTGCAGGCTCCGTTCTCTCAGACACCTTCTGCAAAAGATTGAGAGAGAACGTCGTCGCTCATAAGTCAAGAAGGCTCTCTCTCCACGACTGTCGTTCAGTCACCACGCGCATCATCCCACTCGACCATGGCTGATGAGGCTTTCCTCCACGGCCTGCTCAAAGATGCGGCCCAAAGCTTCGCAGCAAAGGCCAAGGAGCGCCATGAAGCCAACAAGTTATCTCCAAACTCTCAGGCCAAGTTCATGCAGTCCATCGGTATCACGAGCGAAGAAAAGCCCAACTATGAGCAACCCGTCCAAGTCGCTAGCCCAACCACAGTCGTTGCCCCTGCCCCTGCCAAGAACCATCGATCCCAGGTCACCAAGACCAACAGCGGCAGCGGTAGCAACAAGCAGGGCAAGAAATCTGTCAGTTTCGCCGCCTTCTCCTACACCGACGCCATCGCCATCTTCTTCACGCACCGCCGGATTTTCAAGAACATGACCGACGACTACGAGCACCTGGGCGTAGGCGCCATCGTCTTCAGCGAAGCCGCCGACAAGGTGCTGCTCGTCCAGCGTGCCGGTGCGGACCCCCTGGGCGGCAAGTGGGAGACGCCCGGCGGCCTGTGTGAAGACCGCGACATGACGATCCTGCATGGTCTGGTTCGGGAGCTCTTTGAGGGAACGTAAGTTAAGATATTTTGCTACCATTCGTATCTATCGCTCTCTGCTGTAAGTAAGCTCGGACTGACATCACGCGCGTGGGCGTTTGCAAGTGGCCTTGCGGCGAAGAGAGTGGAAGCCACCATAGGCTACCACGACCTGAAGATCCTGTCGGGCCAGCGGTGCCGCAAGTACGCCTTCGTCGTCGAGTTGGGCGCATACAGAGCCGTGTCGCTTGACCCAGAGAAGTACCAGCGATATGTCTGGGCCAGCGAGCAGGACATCGCCATGGGCTGGTGCGAGGGGCACCATCTGGAGTTTACAGTGGCCGAGGAGCGTATCCACATTGTTCGGGCTTTCCAGGAAAAGGATGAGGAGGCAGACTAGGGCCGCAAAGAGCTGGGAGTGTGAGTGTTCCCGTCTTGCATACACGATCGTGGGGTGATGTAAATGCCCGGGTCTGTTCAGACTACTACTCTCCGGCGGGCGCCCGCGATGTTGGGATCCGTTGGTATGACTCGACGCATCGGATAGACTCATTGCATAATTGATGCTGGATATGCCTACGTCTTCACGTCTCTGCAATGTACACATGTATGACGTGGTTACCTACTGGCTACAGTGGCGACCAAAGGCCAAACGAAAGAAGTCATACCACAGCCAGTCACATATGCATAATCCACAGTAGATCCAGCAAGCAATTTCATTCTGTCATAAGCTGCTATCTACCAACTCTTCCTGCGCATACAGCCGTGGCCCTGGACTATGAGGTCCTCCACTAAGCTGCTCTGCTACGGCAGCCGATGTGACACGTGTGTCACATGCATAGGCCTATCAAATTCCTCGCGATTGCCGGATCATCCGCAGCAACAGCGGGATATACCCCCTCTTTGTCCTTGTAGACGTGCACCACCTCCTCGGCTCCGCGTGGCCTAGGCACTACCGCCGTCGTAGCAGTTCATCGTGTTCTCCGAGCGTTTCATTCTGGCGAGGGAGTCTGGGCGTTCTCAAGACGCAGTGGGGTTGGGGTTCATCTGCAACAGCGATGCTTAGGTTAGTTCTCTGCTGTCTCTCGGCAATAAAGTGACGTGTGTCGATGGGTTCAATTCGGGGGTCGTTCTTACCTTGCGCTTGGCGCCGGGGGCGTCGGAGGTGTTGACGAAACGACGGGTGTAGATGTCACGCTTGTGGGCGCGGCCCTTGGGGGTCTTGGGCTTCTCCTGGGCCTCAACCTTGGGGGTCTGCGACTTGACTTTGCCTGTTGCCTTCTGTCAGCTGCTGCGTTGCGGTCGCGTGACGGGATTGGTTTTGTGCGCGGGGTTGTCGACTTACCAGCGCGGGCGAGACTTCCGTGAACCTTTCCCATGATTGCGAGTTTGTGTGTGCGAATTTGCGATTTCGCGGATGCGGTTTGTGGTGGTGAATGGGCGTAGCTTGATGTTTTGCGATTGAAGGTCGTTGTGGGCGTGGGTTTGGAATCAGGAGAATTAATTCCGGCTTTGTTGGATGACTGATGCGGCGTCCAAATGAAGTTTGCGCTGGGGCTAATATGTGGAGACAGGCAGCCAGTAAGCACAGTCACCACAATCGCTTGGTTCAGTTTCAGTCAGGAGCTACAGGACATTACACCTATGTCCGTGTACTCACGTCTTTTGTAATCAAATAACAAGTCTCACTGTCATAGCCACTCAATATGTAAATTAATCTCTATCAGGGCTATCACTGGGGCTTTTGGTCGAACAGGGTACCGACTGTCGGACGACGCATGCACGTATATTCCTTGCATTCCGGCCGATGTGGAGAAAATGTGCAACGACGCAGTCCGTAGACAACCCCACTCGGACGGCCGGGCTACACGGGTAGATCCGGGTCGCCTGCGAACGTTGATATATGTCCCGGCAAAGTCGTGATGTACTCTCTATCCATCAAGCTCCATGGGATCGCCCTTCTCTTTAAGCTTGAGATTTATAGCTAAATGGCCCAAATCGGCGTCATTTTTAGCGTTATCCTAGCTACCTATAATAGTATTATTTATAGTTTTACTATAGGTACCTACGGAAAATACTAAGCTTACCTATTAAACCTATAGGTCGATATAGGTATTTAATAAGACCCGTAAATAACTTATAAGTATTTAATAAAACCTATAGGTAACCTATAAGTAAAAAAAAATATAGAATTTACGGGTTATTTATAAGTTTTATTATTTACCTACGGGTTACTTACGGGTTCTATTAAATACTTATAGGTTATTTACGGGTCCTATTAAGTACCTATATCGACTTAAGGTTTTTTTTAAAAAAAATAAAAGAAATAATAATAATAATAATAATAAAGAGAAAATAAAGTATATTTTAAATGTTTTAAAATTAGAAATAATAATGAAATAATCGGACTTAAAATATTATTATTTATAAATAATATATAAACTTAATATTTTAGAATTTTTAAAAAATATTAAAATAAGGAATAAATACTAATAGTCGATTTTAAAATAAAAATAAGTTTTATTATATAATAATGATAATATTTAATATTATATATTTTAAATCTTTTAAATATTAAATATTATATTATTATTATTAACTTTTATCTTAATATTAAAATATATATATTAATAATAAATAAAACTAAATATTAAAGGGTTTTAAAATTGATTATTTTATTTATATTATTAATTTAATTATAAAATATTTTAATATGAAATACCATTTTTATTTCTATTTTTAAAATTTTAAATAACAAATAACATTATTATTTTTCATTTTAAAACATTTAGTAATTAAAATATTAGAGAATCGACTATTTTATAATTATATTTAATTTTAAAATACTTAATGAATAAATTAGTTTTAAATCGATTATTTTATTATTATTTCGAATTTTAAAATCTATTGTTTTATTCGTTATTTTTAATTTATAATATTAAACTATTAAACCTTTTAATATTTTTAATATTTTAAAATCAAATATAATAAAGAAATAATCGAGTTTAAAATTATTATTATTAAATAAAAATACATTAAATTTAATTTTCTTTTTACATATATAAATATAATAATTAAGATTAATATTTAATATTTTAATACTTCTATTTTTAAATAAAAGAAAAGTAAAGAAATAATTTAATTTAAAATTAATTATTATTAATTATAAGAAATAATAAGAAAAAAGAATTATATATAAATTATAAAGTGTTTTTGATTTTTAATTTAAGGAAATAATAATTTTATTAAAATATTATTTATAAAATAAGGAAATTAAAGAATTTAATATATTAAATTTTATTATAATATTTCTTTAACGTAGTCTATAAACGAAATAATTATATAAGCGAATTAACTACTTTTTAATACTTTATATAAAAAAGTATAAATTAATTCCGTTATAATATATTTAATATATTAAAATTAATCGGAATCCTTATCTTTAAATATATTTATATCGTTTTAATAAATATATATATTATACCCGGGCTCCCCGTAAATTCTATAGCGCCGCGGGCGTATTTTAAGCTTTTTTATACGATTATTATTTTAACGCGATTTATCCTATAATTATTTATTAATATTTTTTTAAAATTATAAATTTTCTTTAATTTATATATAAAATAATCCTTTATCTTATAACCGTTTCTTTTTTATATAATAATATTAATTAAATATTTTATTTATCTCTTATAATACGGTTACCTTACCTTTTAATAAAACGAGCCGGTATATTATTTATATTATACCTTTCGTAATTTAATTAAATTTAATAAAAATTAATATCGGAAAGTTATTTTAATATTATATAATTCGATTTTTAACGTATTTAATTTAAAATTAAGTTTTAATTACGTTATTTAAAGTCTTTAATTCCTAAAGTATAAATAAGCCGGAAAAGGTCGTTAATAGCGTTAATATATATAATTTTATATTTAATTATAAAATAATAAATTCCGGATTATATAATATAAATCCTATCCTTTAAAAACCTCCTTAAATATTTAAAATAATAAAAGTTATTTAAAACGATTTTAAAAACGTTAATAAGAAGTCCTTTTTTAAAATATAAATAATATATATTTATATAAGACTTTTAATTTCTTTCTTATATAACCTTTTTAATATATAAAAATAACCGATATTAAAAGATTAAAGTTTATATAATAAATAAAAAAGTATATAAAATATAATAATTAAATTCTCTTTATAATAAAGCTTAAAGGTTATTAAATAATAGCTTTTATAATCGTTTAAAATTAATAAATAATAAATACTTTTCTTTTAAAATTTTATATATTTATCGAAATACCGAATTTAATTTTTACCTCTTTTATTTATAATTTAATTATTTTTAATAATTATAATTACCTAATCTTTCGGTAATAAACTATTTTCTTATTAAGAAAAAAGGTATATTTTTCCGGTAAATATAATATATAAAGGGATAGCGTAATTAAATAATCTAACGCTTTAAATAATTATAATTTATTCTCGATTCCTTTATTATATTATCTTAAACCTTCTATATCGATTAAAAGTAATAACGATTATTTTAAACGAGATTTAATTTATAAAAAAGCTAATTTTATTAAAATTATAAATATCCTTTTTTTAAATCTTATATTTATAAATTATATTTTATATAAAGGTAAATTATATATAATATATATCGGGATCTTTATAAAGGACTTTTTAATAATCGATTCTTTAATTAAAATATATCCGGAGGTTTAATTATTATTATATAAAGTTAAAAGCTTAATTAATACCGATATATCCCGTATTACGTTAATAAAATAATTAATTCGCTATATCTTTAACGTTATTTATTTAAGGAGGAAATAATTATAAATTTAATTTAATTATATATTATATAATTATATTTTCTTTAAAATCCGTTAACTTCTAAGAATTAATAGATATTTCGCGTTTTATAAAAATACCGAATTATCGGTTATAAAGGATTATATAAAGGACTTCGTATATTTAAGTTATACGTTAGAAATTTAATTTTAAATTATTCTTAAACGTTTAAAGTATTAGAATTATTTACTTTTCTTCCTAAATATTAATTATAATAAATAATAAAGGAATTAAATTATAAAAGTTATTTATATAAAATTTAATAAAAGTAATTAATTCGTTTATATAATTATTTCGTTTATAAGTTACGTTATATTTACTAGTTTTAAATAATAAATTATTATAATATATAATATATAATAATATATAGTATATAATAATATATAATATATAATAATATATAAATATTTAAATATTAAGTTTATTTATTAATTTTTATTCTTTAAATTTAATTATTTCATTATTATTTATAACTTTAAAATCTTTTTAATATTAAGTTTATTTAATAAATATTCTCCTTTAAATTCGATTATTTTATTATTATTTCTAATTTTAAAATCTCTTTAATATTAAGTTTATTTAAGAAATATCGTTCTTTAAATTCGATTATTTATCATTATTTCTAACTTTAAAATATTTAAATATTAAGTTTATTTAATAATTATCGTTCTTTTAATTCGATTATTTCATTATTATTTCTACTTTTAAAATATTTAAATATTAAGTTTATTTAATAAATATCGTTATTTAAATTCGGTTATTTTATTATTATTAAATTCCTTTTTTTTTAAAACAAAAGAAAAAAAGAAAAATATATAAATTATTTATAAGTTACCTATAAATAGGTTTAATTTTATATAAGTTCTTATAAATTATTTATAAAATTTAAAATTACCTATAGGTTATTTATAAATAAATTTAATTTCTATAAATAATTTATAGGTTAATATAATCTATAAACGAAATAACTATATAAATAAATTAATTACTTTTTAATACTTTATATAAAAAAATATAAATTAATTCCGCTATAATATATTTAATATATTAAAATTAATTAAAATCTTTATTTTTAGCTATATTTATATCGTTTTAATAAATATACGTATTATATATAAACTCCTTATAGATTTTATAATACCGTAAGCGTATTTTAAACCTTCTTATATAATTATTATTCTAACGCGATTTATCTTATAATTATTTATTAATATCTTTCTAAAATTATAAATCTTTTTTAGCTTATATATAAAATAATCCTTTATTTTATAACCGTTTCTTTTTCGTATAACGGCGCCGGTTAAACATTTTATTTACCTCTCGTAATACGGTTATTTTACCTTTTAATAAAGCGAGCCGGTATATTATTTATATTATACCTTTCGCGATTTAATTAAATTGAATAAAAATTAATATCGGAAAGTTATTTAATATTATATAATTCGATTTTTAACGTATTCGGTTTAAAATTAAACTTTAATTATATTATTTAAAGTCTTTAATTTTTAAAATATAAATAGGCCGGAAAAAGTTATTAACGGCGTCGGTATATATAGCTTTATATTTAATTATAAAATAATAAATTCCGGATTATATAATATAAATCCTATTCCTCGAAAACCTCCTTAAATATTTAAAATAATAAAAGTTATTTAAAACGATTTTAAAAACGTTAATAAAAAGTCCTTTTTTAAAATATAAATAATATATATTTATATAAGACTTTTAATTTCTTTCTTATATAACCTTTTTAATATATAAAAATAACCGATATTAAAAGATTAAAGTTTATATAATAAATAAAAAAGTATATAAAATATAATAATTAAATTCTTTTTATAATAAAGCTCGAAAATTATTAAATAATAATTTTTATAACCGTTTAAAATTAATAAATAATAAATATCCTTTTTATAAAATTTTATATATTTATCGAAATACCGAATTTAATTTTTACCTTTCTCGTTTATAATTTAATTATTTTTAATAATTATAATTACCTAATCCTTTAATAATAAGATATTTTTATATTAAAAAAAAGATACGTTTTTCCGATAAATATAATATATAAAGGAATAATATAATTAAATAATCCGACGCCTTAAATAATTATAATTTATTCCCGGTTCCCTTATTATATTATCTTAAACCTTCTATATTAATTAAAAGTAATAATAATTATTTTAAATAAAATTTAATTTATAAGAAAGCCGGTCTTATTAAAATTATAAATATCCTCCTTTTAAATTTTATATTTATAAATTATATTTTATATAAAAATAAACTATATATAATATATATTAAAATTTTTATAAAGGACTCTTTAATAATTAATTTTTTAATTAAAATATATTTAAAGGTTTAATTACCGTTATATAAAGTTAAAGGCTTAATTAATATTAACGCGTCCCGCGTCGCGTTAATAGAATAATCGATTTATTATATCTTTAACGCTATTTATCCGGGGAGGAAATAACTATAAATTTAATTTAATTATATATTATACGATTATATTTTCTTTAGAATTTATTAATTTTTAAGAATTAACGGATATTTCGCGTTTTATAGGAATATTAAGTTATTAATTACGAAAAGTCGTATAAAGGACTTTATATATTCGAGCTACATATTAGAGATTTAATTTTAAATTATTCTTAAACGCTTAAAACGTTAAAATTATTTACCCTTCTTCTTAAATATTAATTATAATAAGTAATAAAGGAATTAAATTATAAAAGTTATTTATATAAAATTTAATAAAAGTAATTAATTCGCTTATATAGTTATTTCGCTTATAGACTACGTTATCTATTTATTTAATAAATAACTTACGGGTTACCTATAATCCTCGTAGGTTCTTAATAGAACCTATAGGTACCTATAGCAGAACTATAGTATTATTAACCTTATCCTCCTGCTCCTCTAGGAATGACTCCTCCCAATCCTTAAAGTCTGCTTCGTCGTCGGAATCGACTTTATCGGCTGGGAATTCCCAGCTAAATTCGACGTCTGCCGATGGTTGCTGAGGGCCAATCTGGCCGTCGACAAGGGTCATTTGAGCGGCGCGATCAGTAGTCTCAGCGACGCGACGTGCCATTTCCTCTGTGTATTCCTTGTCTACGAAGAGCGCGTTGTCTTCCGAACCATCGCTATCGCCGCTAACATGAGCGACTGGTAGATAATCATTGCGAATGGTCAAATTATGGGCGCGCATCGTCATGATTTCCTCGATCTTGGCCTCATCTCGCTCCAGAGGCGGTTTTTTATACTCGTCGAGGCCGTAGCTGACGTCGTACTCTTTGGCGAAGGCATTGAGGAAGTTGTCGATAGCCTCAGTCATGGCCGTACCCTCCGAAATCTTCCAATTGGGGTGGTACTCCTTGAAGAGGTTGCGGGCATGAATGGCTCGCAGGGTGAATTGATACAATGCCTCGTCGGGGATGGTATCAGCGCATTCGTAATTGGCCTTGCATTCTGCGAAAAAGGCGCGGGGTTTCATCTTCTTGCAAGAATCGACATTTTCGGCGGCGTAGTTCCATATCATGGCGAACATGTCGCAGATGGTTTCCTTTCGGAGGTTGGGAATGCCTTTACCATCCTTCCGCTTATAGGATTGGACAATGCCATTTCTCAGTGGCTTCGAGTAATTGGCATTAAGCAAGGCATGGAAGATGTAGGCCTGATGCTTTTCACTCCAACGGCGCCGCGTGTTCCATCGAAAGCCGCTGACGAAACCATGGTAAAGGAACTCTTTCAGCAGCGGGAGGCCCATCTTGTAGCTTGAGAGCGAATGGCGAACGATGTAACGGACAGGTGCAACTGGTTTGGCTGTGTAGAATCGATGAAGGTTTTGATTTAATTGCAAATGTAGGTTTGACAAAACGCGAATGCCCAAAATTGGGTGGCCAAAAGCTGCCTCAAGGTGGTGCAATTGATGGGGTAAGGTCAGCTTGGGAAATTGCCAGGCCACAAAGTTTCTTTTATAGCTGTAACAAGGGCTGCTACATTCAATAGGGATGGTGGAAAACAGATTCAATATCCTAGTGACTTACATCCAACAGGAAAGAGGATAATGGAATACCAGTGGCCTACATTCAATAGGTGGGTGGTTTAATGTCACCGCCTTGTTGCATCTTACAGCACACCTTTCCAGGAGGGACGTTGGGTAATGAAGTCCTTCGCCATGTGTGGCTAGCAATGGCTCGTCGCTACATGAAGCTGTTACAAGTGACCTTGCCACAAATCGACTCTACCTTAGATGCTGAAAATCGCAGAAAGTGGCGTGGGACCTACGGAGTTGGGACTGTGAGAAGTTATACTGATAAAGGTTCCTAGGAATTCTGATTTTGGTAGGTAGGTAAATCAGATTCTTAAGATTAACTATGCAACTACTTAATAGAATACCCAGTTTCCTCGGAACTGGTAATGATCTGTCTGCAATAAGTTCTATTACCCCTACGTGTGTAGGCACTGGAGATTGATTAGACGCGTTCACAAGTCAACAGGTGGATAGTAGGAGCATCAAAGATGATCAAGGAATTAAGCAAGTCACAAGGGTCATGCTCGTGATATGTTACCTAGGGGCTTCTTATAGTCCGCACCAAGAATTTTACCTGCCACCCAGCCAGCAAAGAGGTAGCCTCATTCAGGTACGATCTGGATGCCGTTGTCGGGGTCACGAAAACAGGCATAATCTCATCCGCTCCCACTGGCCGTGCCACTTCGCTGCAGCTTCAGCGCCGCATTGATGTCGAGTTGGTGACGACGTCGCGAGGGGCCAGCCGCGAACACGGCTTGTAGCGAATAGCCCGTAGCCGAAGCGCGTCTGGTTTATGTAGCTGGCTAACTGATGCGTCGTGCAGTTATAAGGGACCTCGAGGCCCTCAAGACCATTCAAGAAGGGTTCAACAAGGGTTCGAGTAGCGAGCCCTGGCGTTGTTTTCTGGGGTCTTACGGGGTCGGTGGCTCCCTGAATACCACCTTCTAAAAGACGAAATCTGCTTGAAGGTGATATATAACAATGATGCCAAGTAGATACCATCGGGGCGTAACACATCTGCGTCACTAGATGTGCTTTGGTACAATATGACCGGATGCGCCGGTTTATTGTTATGTAGGGTGATAGATAGGTCCTTTGTGCCATGTAGGGCTGGCCAGGTGAAAACCCCGCCTAAATCAATATCACAATTGCCTTAGTAGGCTGGTAGAGAGTACGTGAGGAGTAGGTGATGCCTCACCCTAGCCACTAACCCATTTACAGGTCAGGCAAACAATCCCACATGCTAACAATCTTATCTAATGCCAACTAAGGGTTATAAGTGCCACTACGGTCCAATCATCCCAAGGATCTCAGGTGGTCAGTTGGTAGACATGTTCTCTCCTGGTCAAGTGGTAGTGTGTATGGATTTTCTATCAGACAACGTCGGTTCGAGCCCGGCCTCTGTCTCCTAGTTTGACACCACAAGACTTTGAGGGACTGCCTGTCGGCTCGTACACGGCGGTTAGTACTGCGCCATATCGGAGGCGTTCATGAGAGGCATCGTACCGGCTTCGGCTTTGGGTAGTATTACATATGCCTGTGAAGTTGATGTCAGTACTAATTGTTACGTGCGAGCTGGCAGAAGGGGATCAAGTTTTTGCCTTTTTCGATTTTTGTTTTATTCTTTCTACCCACGTCTATTACAGCCAATCTATTCTCATATTCGTGCTCTCGGCTGACTACTTGACATTCAGTATCTTTCTCTTTTCTTTCTTTTTTCTTTTCGCTATTATATAGTTCTACGATAGCACTTCTACCACGACTATAAACTTACTCTTCACAGCGACTGTGATACGCATCTACGGAATTTATTTACCGATTTGTTAATCCGAACTAATTTCCCGTTACTTCGGCTATATCTATATATATAGTAATAATAAATCTTTTATTAGGCGAAACAACAGGCTGGTGCCCGTCATATCAATGCTCGTGATCATGCCTATGCTCATTTTCATCGTCGTCGTAAGCCCAGTCCACAAACCCATCACTAAAAACCTTCTGCAGCGCCTCTGTCTTTCCCTCATCGCTCAGAGGCGCCATATTCATGACGGCCTCCCACGCGGCGAACTCGGCATCGTCGAGCAAGCACGCATCGAGCAGCGCCTCCAGACCCTCGACATCCAGGTCCTCGCCGATGAACACGATCTCCTGCCTCCGGTCGCCCCAGCTGCTACTGCCATCACCATCATGATCGTCATCGCCCCCTTTGATATCGTGCCAGATCATGGCGTCGATCTCGTCGTCGCCCGACGTCCACTCCTCAAATGGCAGAGTGCAGAACCAGGGGTCCCCGCCCGTCAGCGCCAGCATGGCGCCCGCCTGCGACCACTGGCCCTGGTAGCTGGGCCGCGTGGCGAGGAAGAACGTGCCCTTGGAACGGAACAGGCGGGCTAGTAGCGTGTGGTTGCTCTTGTTGGCCAGGATCTCCTGGTTAGAAGGTGGATTGAGGTCCTCCTCATCTTCTTCATCGTCGCCCGAGGTTGCATCAGACCCCTTATCACTACCGATGTCGGACGAGTCTCTGTCTTCTTCATCTGCGCCGTTGCTGGACGGCTCATCCTCGTCGTCCTGCTGCTGCACGATGAACTTGTCGTAGATGAGCTTCCAAAGCCTTTGCGGATGAAACGGTCTGCGTCTCTGGTATATGAAGTTGCGGACGTTGTACTCTTCCGTTTCCGGTTTCGGGGTAATCTTGTTACGCCCATTGATCTGCAGCAACCTGTTAACACCAAGATATTATGGTTTCAATGAAGAGGGAGGGCTTACTTACCTGTCGCATGGTCATGTGGTGTAAGTCCTCCAGCCAGGTCTTTCGGACCTTTGCATCTTCAAGGTTAAACATCTTGGTGTTGAGAATGCTCTTGACGTCAAACTCGGCACGCTTAAGGCTAGTCTCGTAGACCGTGGCGCGGCGGTTCAACCTCGATATCAGGGACCAGACCGAGGCAAGCTCCTTGCTGGTCACCATGTCCGTCTTGTTCAGGATGATGACGTTGGCGAACTCGATCTGATCGACCATCAGATCCGACACCGTACGCTCATCCTCATCGGGCACGACGTCCTTGCGGGTGTCGGCGATGAGCTGGTCCGTGTTGAAGTCGCCCATGATGGTAAACGCGTCAATGACGGTGACAGCGGTATCAAGGACGGCGAACTTGTCCAGCCCGCCGGCGTCGACGATGCGCCGCAGCACCTCGCGCATATCGTCATCGAGTTCCTGGTCGACGCCGTCGGCGTCCTGGTCAATGGCGCGCATGGTCTCAGAGAACTGCTCGTCGAACGTCTCGGCGACCTGCTCCGGCTCGCTGATGCCGCTGCTCTCGATTACGATGTAGTCGAACTGATCCAGCTCGGCGAGGTGGACGAGCTCCTCGAGCAGGTCGCCGCGCAGGGTGCAGCAGATGCAGCCATTCTGGAGGGCGATGACCTTTTCTTCGGTCTTGGTCAGTCGGTGGTTCGACTGCTTGATGAGCTTCGCGTCGACGTTGATGCTAGAGAGAGCCACTATGTGTTAGTATCTTGTTGCCTGGGTTGCGAAGTTGCAAGGGGTAAAAGGTGGCTTACGCTCCGATGTCGTTCACGATAACAGCGATCCGAAGGCCATGGTCGCCCTTCAAGATATGGTTGAGCAGCGTGGTCTTCCCACTTCCGAGGAAGCCAGACAGCAGGGTCACTGGAAGGGGCTTTGCGGGAGCAGCTTTCTTCAGGGTCGATGTTGATGTGGTTGATCCCTTTGTCTTCTTGCCCCCTGATGTTGCTTCTGGTTGGCCGCCGTTCTTACGCTTTGCTTGTGCCATTGTCACTTGGTCAAATTCCTCAGGGGAAAATCGTATTAACGGCGGATTTGTGATTATTTCTTTTCTGTATACCTAAACCATCGAAAACGAATTCTGCCATTCTATTTATATGGGAAATATACACGGTAATGCCGTGTGCATCTTTTTCCCTGGCTGCCCATCAAGGTCCCCGACTTCAGGGCAATGATGTCGTTCTCGCAACAAATCCGACCAATCAGCACTCTTGCATACATAATGCAGGCAGTCAATTACATAAAAAATAACCTATCGTCGTCTCGTAAAATCTGATAGACTCTATCGCAATGAAACAGCATGGGCAGGATGCGTAAGAAGCGGGAGTTGAGAGCGACGGGGGGAAAAGTTGGCGTGGCCGATTTAGGGGGTCGGTAAACGGGTGCATTCTGATCGATCGAATGCGAGAATCATATACATCAATACATCTTACTCACGGACTCAGCTATCACATCATGTTCAGCAGAGCATTTTTCCTTCATGGCTCAGCAAAGCGTCTGACAGTTGGGGAAATGCCCTGTTTATGACAGGATTGTCTGGCTGTAGTGGTTCGTGCTCTTGCGAGCAAAGGGGCCGATCTCCAAAAATGCCGACGGGGTTACCCCGAGCTTCCGAGGTAACTTGCCGTGTTCGCAACTTCTCCGGGGCAAGTTTTGCCCACTCTTTGCTGCGGCACACACCAGTCTAGCAAAAAGCGCGCCGTAAACGGACGATACAGCTGACGACGACCTGGATCGGGAAGCTGGGTTTTCTCAACAAGTTTGATCGATTTGGCAATGACAAGTAGGGGCACGCTCAGAATAGAAAGAGGCCATGACGATCCAGGTGATATCTGCTGACTATGTCCTGTTTAAGACCTTTCTGGGCGCCCTACATTCCAGCAGCGCGGGCCAATTATGCGCTGGTGATTGCCGACGGTCAGGACGGCCGCACTAATGGGACCCAGGTTAGTGGTCGGCTAGTGGCCAGGTGGGGGTGGCCCCGGCCGCTACTTTGCTGGCTGCTTGGCCTCGCTGGCCTAATTGCTGGGAAAGGTACAGCGGTACTAGCTTCAGCCAGCGAAGCTTTCCGTCAATCAATTTGCCAAGGGCTTGCCAAACACCTGACTAACATTCGATTCTTGTTGCTGATCGGGCGACAAGACCCTTCTCGCCCGACAACCAACCGTCGTTCCTTTGTGTACTCATTATCGTTCGTGCCAATTTCCTTGTATTCCTTGTAACTCAGTTCAGCTCAGTCATTTGATCGGAGCCATGTCCCGGCGGGGTGGTTCAACCTTCTTAAGGCTGCGGCCGGCCGTCGCTGTCCCACGATTGCCTCGACGGTTCTTCAGCTCAAGCGCAAAGAAAACGCCCTCCCGTGCTGTCCATTTTGTTACTGTCGGAGCTGTCACCTTGTCTGTACTCGCCTACCAAATGGTAAGAAGCTATCTCCCACCCAATTGGACCGTCCTGGAAGGGCCAATGGCTGACACAAACCTCTCTATTCACAGGCCTACCAAGACCCCATGAAGTTCGAGGCGCGGACCCTCGCTGACCTCGACGAGCGCCTAAAGAAGGAGGAGGGCATCAACGAGCACTCGCCCATGCGCCTTCGTATGGAAGAGGCCATCCGACAGAAGCAGAAAGATATTGTCTTCGCGTTAGAACAAATTGACGGCACCCGTTTCAAGCAAGACGAGTGGAAACGGCCCAACGGTGGAGGCGGCACCTCTTGTGTTCTGCAAGATGGCAATGTCTTCGAGAAGGCCGGTGTAAATATCAGTGTCGTGTACGGTACCCTGACGAAGGGTGGTATTGCGGCAATGCGCCAAAATCACAAGAACGTCAAGGACGTAGACAACCTCGACTTCTACGCGCTCGGCCTGAGTCTGGTCCTGCACCCCCACAACCCCATGGCCCCGACTGTGCACATGAACTGCCGGTATTTCGAGACCATGAACCCCGACGGCACACCACAGGCCGCGTGGTTTGGCGGAGGCAGCGACTTGACCCCGGCCTACCTGTTCGACGAGGACGCCGTCCACTTCCACCGCACATTGAAGGAGGCGTGCGACAAGCACGATAAGGAGTACTACCCCCGATACAAGGCCTGGTGTGACGACTACTTCAACAACAAGCACCGAGGAGAGCGCCGAGGAATCGGCGGCATCTTCTTTGATGACCTGGATGAGGACGTCGTGGACACACAGAACGGTTTCGCCTTTGTGCGGTCGGTGCTGGACAGCTTCCTGCCGTCGTACCTGCCCATCCTCGAGAAGCGCAAGGACGCGCCCTTCACAGCCAAGGAGAAGGAGTGGCAGCAGATCCGCCGCGGGCGCTACGTGGAGTTCAACCTGGTCCACGACCGAGGCACCGCCTTCGGCCTGAACACGCCGGGCTCGCGGGTGGAGAGCATCCTGATCAGCTTGCCCCGGACGGCGCAGTGGGCGTACATGCACGAGCCCGAGCCGAAGAGCCGGGAGTCGCGGTTGCTCGAGGTGCTGCGAGAGCCGAAGGAGTGGGTGTAATCTGGAATATTTAATGTGTACCAAACCAAAGATGGAGGCACAGCCTGGGGACCACAAAAATACTTGAAGATTCAAAAAGTTACATAGAGATATCCCAAGGTTCACACTCTGCAATATAAGAAAAAAAAACACTTAGATTAATCATTCCACCATGAATCGATGCCGTCTTTTGAAGCTGTAGCTTGATGCATCGTACACATCAGATTAGGTACGTCGGCCGCTGGCCGCTGAACCACATTTTACGCCTAACCCCCTTTTTAGTGGACATGGATCAGCACTGAATACGGAGTGCCTGCTGTGCCTTTACGAACTTCAACTCTCTGCAGTAGCCAAGCATGCGATGCTTGAGCCATGGATTTACCAGCCTTTGAGGCCATAGCGGTCAGATACAGATGGTGTATTGTCACAGGACTGGCTTGGCCCCATGCAAATCTTGAGCAATAATGAGTCTTTTTTTAGGGAGTATTTTCGTAGCAAGACGCGTTAGTAGACAACAACTTAGGGAATCACAACTACTTTCACCCCAAAAATGAAAAGGGAACTATTCGACGTGCCTCGAATCCAGCCAGTCAAGTCCATCGGGATCTCAGGAATCGAGAAATCTCTGGACAGTATTGAGTGATTGCCTTGTTTGATTCGCGGCCGGTTAGGCATTCCTGAATTAGGACGTACATTGGGTATGTCAAGAAGGAGACGTCGGCACACGCATCCGTGGGATAGTCTTGAAACTAGAGGGGAAGAACTACCTCCAAGAAGCATCGCGCCTGCTCTTTCTGAAGAGCGACTTGAGAGGTCCCCAACAGATGGCGCAACGACGATCCGAGGCCTCACGGCGGCGGTCCAACCGTGATCTTGCCAATGCCGCTGGTACTCCTACTCCCACTTCTACTACTACTATAAAGGAGTCGTCGTCGTCTCAGCAGCCCACTCAGGAGCAAAACGACACTACGACGCCGGCAACGTCGAAGATGGGCCGTCACAAGAAAGATCGCCGCAAAGTACAGGCGCAGAAGCAACAGCAGCATAGGCTCGAGCAGCAGCGTCACAGCCGCAACGCATCGAGCGCGTCGTCAAGCGCCAACCCACCGGGCACGCCAGCCTCTCTGGAAGGTCTCCCCCACAACCCAGAGGAAGAGGAACATAGTAGCAGTGACGAAGAAGATGAAGGAGAGCAAGAAATGCGACAAGTAGCCGAGAGATCAGAAGGCCCAGGGGGAACAAAAGCAAGGAGGCTCCCCGTAAAGCGAACAGGGGCACAGAAGACGAGCCCGACAGCGCACCGGGCACCACTTCGGAACCGGACGACTCTCAGGATGGGCTCTTCATATTCATAAAGGGACCGGTCACGCGGCAGAGACTTTTCGTCGGCGGACTTTGGACTGCGGCGTTCCTCGCCCTCATTGCACAGCTGTAAGTTTCCTGCCTGTCATCTATGAAGTGTGTTCCACTCGGTGTGGATGGTGCTCGCGAGACCTAGAGCCCCGACAGGCGCCCAGCATCTTGAGGTGTACTTGACTCACATACGACGTCTCTACAGAGTATATCAGCCAGACAGCGGGATGCTATGGCGCGACGCCTGTCGAATACCGGCCTCCTGGCTCGCGACACTGGGTCTCTTCCTTTCGATCTTTTACATGAGGGGTATAGACATAAAGCTATCCCCTCTCTACACAAAGAAACGATGCGAGAATGAGTATAAGGAGCGTTGAAGGTGTTGACTGCCTACATGTCGGTATCAATAGGGGGTTATTGTACAGATGGTTGAGCAGCGGCTGGAGGTTGTTTAAAGTTGCTTGACTGCTGGGAGTTAGGAGAGTTACGGCCTATCGTCATCAATTATGGCGGGCATTTAGTGGGGCATATCTGTCTCTGTACAACTATCACCCCTTCTCACTCTTGAAAGAACATCAAATAGTGGTCTCGCGGAGCGCAGGCTTCTGCTGCAAATGCACGAATTGAGTCTAATCATCGCCCGCATCTAATAATACCGGGTTTGAACCATTCGAGCAAGATTGCCGACACTCTGAAGAAGCCCCATGGCCGACACACTCCCAACGCCAAGGGCCCTTCTCACGTCCCTCATCAATACGCTATCCAGCATCCCCCCCAGCAGCAGCACCATCAAGGCAACCACACCAAGCCCCGTCACCAAACCCCCTAAAGTTCCTCCCTCCTACCCAAGCCAGGCCTCTCCTGGCCACACTCCACACTCTCTACCCCAGCGTCCTCCTCCCGGCTCTAGACCTGCTGGACCGGCGCCTCGTGACCCGCATCATCCCGGTTCACAATGGAGATGCTGTTGCTGCCACCACAACGGCCCCAGCTCAGCAAGATGTACTCATAGAAGATGAAGCAGACGAGGCCATGTCAGGAGAGGAGGATGAGAAGACACACCAGGAGCCAAACTTCTACCTCGTCCGCTCCGCCCAGCAGCCCTCACGCCGCGGCCGACGAGCCGTCGAAGTCCTAGCCGAAGGGGGAGGCGGAGCCGGCCCAACCTACGTCGTCCAAACCCGGGCGTGGAACTGCAGCTGTGCAGCTTTTGCGTTTTCAGCTTTCCCCGCCGAGAGCGACGCGCCAGTCTATCGCATATCTTCCTCTTCCTCTTCCCCTTCATCAGGACCAGCAACGTCGTCTCGCAGCATTGCCCAGCACGACAAACAAGAAAACGACGATGCCTGGGAGTTTGGGGGCATGAGTCGGGACGGGCTGGTCCCCGCGAAGGAAGGCGAAGGGGGAGCAGTAGGCACCGGCGGCGTGCCGTGCTGTAAACATCTCCTCGCATGTGTGCTGGCGGAGAGGTGGCAGGATGTCATGGGCGGCTACGTGGCGGAGAGGCGGGCTGGAAAGGAGGAGGCTGCCGGGCTGGTAGCCGGTATCTAGAAACCGAACCCAATATTGCATTGTACGAAAGCTGCGAAATGCAGGACTAGAGATACCCCTGGGACGGTTTTCGGAGTTAAGGGTGTGATTTGTTGCTAACCTATTGTACTCATCTTTGCGAGTTCAGGTCTGGAGAGAGCATGGCCTGTCGATAACATCACTAGATAGATAGCAGCATGCATTTGATATGTGGAATCACGAACTTGTCGTCATCATGGCCAAGCTCTATCATTTTTAGCCTAACGTACCTGAACCGGACTGTCCATATCGTCTAGTATCAGGGTATTATACATAATGCCATTTCAGAATGCATTACCAGAACGCCGTAACGCATCACTTGTCATGGTGCTCATTTCTTCTTCTCCTTCTCGCCGCTCTTCTCTGTCGTCTCCCCGCTCACGCCGTTGGCGCCGCCCTCCTTCTTATCTTTGTCGCCCTCCTTGGCTGCCGCCGCAGCTTCCTCCTTCTTGGCCTCCTTCTCCTCTTGTTGCTGACGGTTCTGGATCTTGTTCTCGATCAAGTCATGGAAGGCAGTAATGGCGCGGATCAGACTGCTAAGGTAGATGGCCAACAGCTGGTCGTTGGTCTTGACGCTCATGGCGTGCGACAGCTCACTAGCGTTGCCGGGCTTGCCATCAGCGGTAGGCTTGGGCGTTGAGAGGTTCGGCAGAAGGTTGAAGATGTCCTGCAGGTTGCCCAACACGGCGTGGTTGACGGGTAATTGTCCGTCCTGCACTTTCTGGAGGTAGGTTTGGATCTCGCGCAGTCGCAGGTGAAGACCTTGTAGCGATTGCAGCTGGTTCGTGATTCGGGTAGAGAGGGTGCCGATAGCAACGTCACGGATATCGCGAAGCAGATGCTCTACACCAATCTCCTCTGCTTCTTCGGCCTCGATGGTGGATGGTGTGTGGACAAAGGTCTTGGATGTGGTTGTGCCATCCTGGATCTGGTTAGTTGTGGGGTCCACGGGTGTAGAATGTATGTATGCTCTACTTACGTCCTTGATCTCTTCCACCGCAAAGTAGGCATCAGTTGGTACGCCGGACTCCTTGGGCTGAACATCGATAATAACGAGTAACGGATTCGGTGTGTAACGCTTGAACAGCTCATTGATCTCGAGATCCGATGCGCGCAGCTTCGGGCCGGAATGGTACCACCCTATTAACTTCTCCCGGGCGTTGACCTTCTTGAACATGTCGTTCATGTTCTCGACGTAGTTGTGGTCGAGGAACCATACTGAAGGGTCATCGTTGTCTTCCTCGAACGGCACTGTGGAGGAATTGCATGTTAGCTTCGGGTCATCCCCAAAAGTGCGAGATGGCTGCCCGTTCGCAAAAAGTCCTGGGCTGGATTGTCCGTACCTGCAAAACTGTTGGAGACTCTGACATTCTTCCCATCGTTCTGTCCGAGCAGTACACCGACAACTCGCTTCCTTGTGCCCTTGGCCGCTCTGTTGTAGTGATCGACGACGGAAAGAAGGACGAGGGGGGCGACGGTGACGTTTCTCGAGACAAACGAGAGCGTCTCGGCGGTGGTGGCGGGCATCGTGGCGATCCGTCCGTATGTGTTCTAATACCCCGCTGGGTCGAAGGGTTCAACAAGAAGCGGACGTAATGATGGAATTGCAGAGGATGGGAGATGTGGTGGGTGGTGGTTTGGGCTGGCGCTGGCTGGATGAGAAGGCTGAGGATATGATCCGATTGATGATGGGCCAGCTCAGTGCACACCACAGCTTGTACGGAGTGCTGCGTAGTGGTGAGGCTGCCTTGCCTAGCACTGGACGGTACCTAAGCTCGAGGTACGTACCCGAAGGCTCCCCCACCAACGAACGGAAGCTCAGGGAAGAAGCTTCCGCCTCATCGGACAATGTGGCTGTGGTGGCTGATAGCTGCATCCCCCACCTCGGCCATACTATCCCCGTTCATCTTGTGTAAGAACCAAGAAATACTTGACGTGATAGCAAGCTCACATGACACTCCGTCGTTACCGACCGACGGGAACGAAGGGGGATTTTTAGGAATGACCGCGGCTTGCTGCACATGCATGCATCTCTACTTACGTCTTATCTATGTACAGATGTGTCTGCGAAAACACATTGCATCAGAATTGCTCCTAACCAGGGCCATATATCACTCGTTGAAGTCAAATGATCGGTCGTATTATTTCTCGTTTCGGAAACACCAATAACATATCTGTTCAATCCATCAATTACCGGAGATCTCGGCTTTAAAGCTTGACAGTCCAACCGCTGTGATTCCAGAATGCAATTATGTAACATACAGTCCACAGTAATGCCGAATCCGTACATGGGAAGCAAGTTAGAATGGGCTACCAGTGGACCTCGAGGCTTGATGTGTTTCCTCTGATGGTCTGATAGGAACTGTCCAAATCAGCTGTGATACCTTAAAATAGACCGAAAGGAGGGAGCCGTTAGTTGTACTTGTGTTCTCGACGATCCTCACGCAGCCTGCAGCGGCTCAAGGGAAGTTGTTGAACCTCCCAAGAGATGCAGTGCCGTCAAATAACTCACTCCAGGTACCTGTCAGTGGCAGTAAGCCAAGCAGATTCCAAAGATTAGCCGAGCTCCAGGTGGCCGAAGGGCCGCTAACGGGCGCCCTCGCTGCCTCGTGGTTGTGCGTCGGGTCCACTGAAAATCAGTTCCGCAGCCACTGGCAGGCCCCAATTGCTGGGTGGGTTCTTGTCGCAACCTGTTCCCTGTACTGGGCTTGGAAAGCTATTCGCGAACAAATAAGAGCGAAAGTAAAGACCCGGGCAAACCTCCAGACTCGGAGCTTCGAATCTTTCTCCCTTCCTCCTCTCTTCTGTGCTCATTCCCATACTACAACAGATCTTATTCCCGCCCTTTCGACTCTTCCACCCATCTCCCCTCTTCTCGACCCTCCCCGATCGCCTCGGTCCGGCTCTTCTTCCACAATGGGTGTCATTGATCAGGAAATCCAGCGGTTGCGCGACGTCGTCACATCGCTCGATCAGCGCGTCCAGAGCCTTGAGCAGCGCCAGACCGGCGAGGTCAAGTCCACCGATGGCGTGCGCATGATCCTTATGGGACCCCCCGGTGCCGGTAAGCTTCTGAACGACAGTGCGACTCGGCAGATTACGTAGTCGGTTCACTAACTCGCATGTGTCTCAATAGGCAAGGGCACCCAGGCACCCAAGATCAAGGAGAAGTTCTCTTGCTGCCATTTGGTGCGTACAGTCTAGGCGGCGCGACCCTGCGACAATACCACAACCTGCTAACGTTATTCGAAAGGCAACCGGTGACATGCTCCGATCGCAAATCGCGGCCAAGACGCAGCTCGGGAAGGAAGCCAAGAAGATCATGGACGCTGGTGGTCTCGTCAGCGACGACATCGTCATCGGCATGATCAAGGCCGAGCTCGAGACCAACAAGGAATGCAAGGGAGGGTATGTGCAGCCCATTTCCCCGAGGGGCACCTCCGCGAACACAGGCTAACATGTGACAGCTTCATTCTCGACGGTTTCCCCCGCACCATCCCCCAGGCCGAGGCCCTGGATAAGATGTTGGCTGAGAAGAAGTCGCCCCTGCAACACGCTGTTGAGCTCAAGATTGACGATTCGCTGCTCGTGGCGCGTATCACCGGTCGCCTGGTTCACCCCGCCTCGGGCCGCAGCTACCACAGCACCTTCAACCCTCCCAAGTCCTACATGAAGGATGACATCACCGGCGAGCCCCTGGTTCAGCGCTCCGACGATAACGCCGAGGCCCTGAAGAAGCGCCTCACTACCTACCACGCCCAGACCGCCCCCGTTGTTGGATACTACCAGAAAACCGGCATCTGGAAGTCCATCGATGCCAGCCAAGAGCCCGGCCAGGTCTGGAAGAGCCTGTTGAACGTCTTCGATTCCGATAAGAAGAAGAGCGGCGGCATCCTGAGCAAGCTGGCTGGCCGATAAACTTGCAACATCAACCAGTATGGATACTTTCAACAGGGTATCGATGAATCAATGAAATAGAGACAGCCCGGTACGCCGAGGCAGATTTTTCGATGTCCCCAAAACGAGTATCGCTTGCCCCCTGTTTTGCTTGGCCTTCATGCATGAAATGTACGGGAACATGGTGCTAGGGGGAAGTAATCCAACGACCTGTATCATACGACTCCACGAGCTTGACTGTTTTGTATGTACGATGTCACTTAATTAGGTCATCCGTGAAAGACGGTTTTGGAATCCTATTCGACGTTATAGCTCGTGTTAGCTCCTCTCCACATGCCTACAGTGATTGGCACCTGGTTGTTTGGTGTGTTTGCTCTCGGCGCAAGAATGTGATTTCCAGCTCGCTTGCCCTGTTCTGTTGGGTCGGTGGACTGTTTTCGCTGCTCTTCCATGATGTACATCAACTCGTGCGATCCAGTTCCAACACAGGGTTCGTGGGCTGATGTTTGCAGTCTTGTAGATGTTGGAGAAATGCTTGTTGGTTTCCCGAACGTCCAACAGGCATTCCCTTTGATTCGAAGTACAGCAAGCAGCCTTGGGGGTTCATATATAAGGGGCCTTTTTGATATCCGCTTCGCAACATCCGAATTTACTTTGCCAAACTGTACTTCAACTACTTGCGATATACCTTAACGTCATCATGACCCGAATCTTGTCACCACAATGGCTCCAACAATCCAATCCCATATTCTGATCGACAAGATTAGCACGCTGGGCGTTCTTAGCAGCCCCTCCATAGTAAAGACGCTCACTCAGTTTGTGGAGAAGGAGCCCCTCGTTAAGCTGCATGCCAGCACGGATGCCAGCGGAGAGGACAATATCACGAATGTCACAACCCTTCTCGACAACCACAGCATCAGCCAGTCTGCGCTTTCGCCGCTCGGTGTCATTTGGATCACCGATGGCGAAGTACAAATGAACAAAACGGAGCAACTGAAACACATCATCTTCAAGGCCATGACCCGGATTATCACAAGAGACATGGCACTTGGCTCGACCAAGAAGCCTGCCGAGAAATCGTACCGCCCATTCGGTATCTCGTTTGTCCGCATCGGCGGCAATGAGGAGGCTGGCACCGTATTCAGGCATCTCGACGACAACCTCCGCCACGAGTTCGAAGAATATCTGGATACGGCCAGCACCGAGGTAAAAGATCGCTATCTCGCCGAGGATGACAAAGAAAAATATTATGCCCAATGTTTGGATATCGTTGACTACGTAGAGCTGAAGAGAGACGAAGACGCAGAGGTCAAGGCGCAAAAGATCATATTTGGTGCGCTTGATCCCGATCTGGATCAGAAGGAATAGCGAGTCGTATAGGATATGCATTTGAGGGAGGAAATAATATCAGAAGTCAGGCAAACTGGACGTCGGGGCAAGGTCAGAGGAAGTTAGGCGTTTGTTAAACACGGTCACTCCTTTCTGTTCGATGTTTCTTTTCTCTTCCATATGTTGGGATGCGTGATTCAAATTGTCAGGTCGCTCATTTTAATAGCCAAGTACCGAATCAATGCACTCATATAAACTGTATCATTTCTCCAACTGATGTCCATGAACCCCTCCTATTTCACTCCTAACATCACCATGGATGGGAAGCAGAATACTGTAACAGTGGTTTCGTGTAGCCAAGCTAAGGACCAGTATTAATTCATCTCGTAAACCGAAATGTGACTATTTTACCTCGATCATTACTGGCTTCTCTATTCTCCATGTAATAACCTGATATATGGCAAGTTTAGTTAGTTGGTTCTGTTCCCGTGTGCGAGCTACCGTTTGCAGCGACCACCAGGTCGTACATGGGGACTAACAACATTTGTTCCTACACTTCTGTTTGCAGCAAAATCAATGTCGTACAAATGCTTGCTGGTTTGCTACGACGACCAACACACATTCCTATGAATCTAGACGATTGGGATAAAGCGAACCTGGTATCCTTTCAAGTACTACATCAACTTCTTCTTACTTATATTACGATTTCTTTCAACATTGTACTCCATTCTATCTCAGGTTCCGATATTGACACACCTTGAAATCAGTTCACAATGGCAGACAAATTCTATTTCCATATATTCATCGATAATAGCACGGCTATGAAGGAAACTGAGCATAACCTAATCAAAGACATCGTCAAGAAGTTAGGCCCTGCAATTGAACCGAAAGCCGAAAAGATTACGCTCTATTACCTGCAACCGGACGCGGGTCCGTCGCGTTTTGATGTTCCAAACAATGACCCCGAGAAGCTCCAGGAGAAAGTTGACAGCCTGAACCCTGGTGAAAAGAGAATTGATTTTGACCAAATGGCCGAGTTTCTCAAGGATACTCATCTCCACAAGCCTCGTGGCAAACCTCACAGCATCATATATATCACGAACGGGGCTGCGTCGCTAAATTATGAGAACAAGCTGAGTAAGCTTATTGACCAGACAATGGTCCGAGTCGCTGCGAGGGATGGACCAAGCATCCGAGTCGGTGAAATGCTTTATCGCCCCTGTGGCATCACATTTGTCCTGGTCGGAGGAGATCAAGAAGCAAAGGGCCTGCTCGAAGGGCTAGATACAGTGGATAGTCCGACCCAGAAGAATTTAGAGGAGTGTCTGAAGCATGGCTCCGATGAACTGTACAACAAGGCCAACGATGTGTTAAATAAGTTGAAACCTGATGAAAAGCAGTACTATTGCAAGAAAACTCTGGATATCGTTGACTTTGTGGAGGTGAAGCACATTGAGGAATTAGACGAGAGGAAACTTGAAAAAATCATGTTGGGAGCAATCGATCCCAACCTGGATGATGTTGATGCATGATTTGGGAATTGCAAAACAACATCAGCAAGGGTTTGGATTCTATCTTGGGCAGTGTAAGCCTTCGAGACATAGACAGGGTCTGGTTCATGTGTACTTGGTGCATCAGTTCATGTCGTTTCGGCAACCTCACGCTCTTTATAGTTGAACAATAAACCTATCATTTTATACTATTAGAACATTAAGCCTACGTGGAATGGAGTTTGGGCTCATGTATTATTTGCGATATCCTCCCATCCAACCTGATATTGTTTTAGTGTGGTGGCAGGCTTCCTTGTTATAGTCATCTGTGAATTTACTTCAGCACATGTTACAACGTTTCGAAAAATACATGTACTAGTTACTATTCACGGTTAAACTATTCTTCGACCAGGTGATTACATACTTGCCGAGGCAACAGCTTGCTAGCTCTAGGCCTTTGCATGGTGAACTGTGGTATTCGTTGGTTGATTCCCAAGTGGAACCTCCGTTTCCGGCCACCAACACGTCGTACAAATGCATGCTCGGACTACCAACGCCCATTCCTACCCATGAGAAACAATCAGGCAAGCAAACGTCGGGAATTGAAATATATAAGACCCCTAAAAACACAAAGAGACATCTAGCAGTAAGCGTCGGTTTACCCCTTTACCTTCCATCGTCCAACACTCCATATAATCACCAAAGATGGGACCCAAATTCTGTTTCCATGTATTTGCCGATAAAAGCAGGAATCTGAGCGATGACGAGAGCAAATCACTCTGGGAAGCCGTTGAGATATTGAGCCCCGAAATGGCAAAACACGCCAGCAGCATCAAACTTCATCATTGGCAAGATGAGGGGGTTCCAGGGCCGATGAAGCTCCTCAAGACTCACCTAGCTGGCTTTTTGAGGAGTTCAAGAGCTTGAGCCCTGGTAGAGAGAGAAGCGACTTTGACGATTTCTCTCGTGTTATCAAGAAATACTATAGTGGGGAAGACTGCCGAGCCGGGTGCCACCCTTTCGCTTTCAAGGCATTACAATTGAGGCGAGGTCTCCTCAGTGAGTACTTACGTAGGCAGTTCCATCGCTCTTGCTATGCCGTAACGCTAGCATATTCGCTATATGCTCGAAAAATGGATCCGGGTGTGGAGTCTTCGCTGTCGCTATCGAACCGTACCGAGCTTGTTTGGGAAAGACGTGAGGTGAACATTATTCCCAGTGACGGGAACAAGGAGACGCAGATATTGATGTCGACCTCAGTTCCATGCTGGAAAATTTAAATTCGTGGCAGGAGGAAAAGACCTGGCGCAGGAGCCGAGCTTCGGGCTTGTGAAGATGCAGCACTCGGGGGAAATGCGGCAGCTGCATGGCCGTGAGATGTTTATCTCTTAGGTGCTGGAATATCGTCTAAGAAAGGTTCGGAAGAGGATGTTGAGGCGACGAGTTTTCTCTGGATGTAGCCCACGTGTCAAGTTTGGACAGTATCAGCGGAATAGGGGCTGCCCTATGAAGTATCGGAATGAACCTACTATATTAGTTGAAGGCAGACTAACAATCATAGCCTAAGGTGTATTACCAGACCTTCGTGGATCAGAGAATACGAGCAATGCAACAAGTCCTGGGTTAGGCAGGACTTATCAGGGCTCAAGGTGTGCGGTATTCTGCTGCTCCAATCGTCTCATAACTTGGAAGCGGACACCAGCCAGTCATTCAGCTCAAAATTTGAACAAGGCTAAGTCCACTTGACTCGATATCACATTGATAGATATCGGGTGCTACTACAGCCCGAGTTCAACTAGCCTGATATGGCTCGATCTGCGAACACGCTCTGTTCTCCTGCTTGTTAGCTTAACTGTCAGCTGGCTAGAATGTGGCTTCTGTGTGGCTACCAGCAAGCCAGTCACAAATCTTGTTGGCGATCAAACGTAAGTCTGGCGCAATTAGGGGTTGAGTGGCGGCAAATATCTAACGATAGTGCAAGCCCCGGCAAAGCCCCGGTCTGTATGTCGTATGTGTTTGCTCAAGAGAAATACGACCTTAGCCACGTTGTTGGCTGCGGTTGGGGATCGGTAGATGCTAGGTTGCTGCTAGTCTCGACACGAGTCCTGTTTAATGCACAGATTGAAGGTGGTGTGGTTAGAAACGTCGATCATACTGCAAGTGCTAATCTATGACTGACAAAGATTGCGTGCAGCACTGGAGAGATCGGCAAAAAGAAGCAGCATCTTGCCTCACTCTCCTCTTGCCATTCGCCTTGCCGTCTTGATATTCCGGCGGGACGGTACGCTAATTGCCATAGCTCGAGGATCCCTGCACGTCTGAGAGGACTCTTGACTCCAAACTCTGGAAGTCAAGGCGATTGCAGTGACGATCTTCTTCTAACGTCGAATGTATGGTCAATATGCTGGAGGTGAGTGAATATTCGATTCTAATGTGCTGATTACTGAGCAGTCCAGGTTGCTGCACACGGAAGTTGCCATGGTTTGCTGCTCATGATATGATTCCATAGGCAAACACACGACTTCACAATGCACGGACATCAAGTTTGCTCTCGTTTGTCTTCGATCGAAGCAAGGGATGCACTACAAAGAGATTTCTGCGGATGCTTCCCCGGCAGTCCGCTGGGCTACCTATGGGAAAGCTCAGCTACCGATGTAGGGACATGCAGCCCGGCCACCCACCCCATATCTAAAATTTTCGATTGGCGAGATCTCATTCCATAACAAATCATAGTACCCCGTACATATCGTGTCTTTCCTCTCCCCACCTTCATAGTCATTACTAAATGACCTCCAAACGGTCTTTGGGCAACTGTCATCGCCAACGAACGTTTGCTCCTATGATTCCGGCGTAGAATCGTCAACCCTATCCTCTTTCACCCACCGCTTTGCAAGGGCGCTTGCAACACGAGGCCAACTATGATGCCGCCTCAGGATATCGTCGGTGTCACAACCGCCGTTGTGGCTACTGTCATTTTGGCACTTCGAATCTTCACTCGTCTTCGAATAAGACGACAGAGTTTTGATAGCAGTGATTGTAAGACGACCCCAGAGACTCCCGTCACCATATCCAGGCACTAATATATCCCATAAGACCTATACGGCGCTGCTTGTACCTTTATGTGGGTATTTGTTGCCTTCTGCATTGCTTGTAAGTTGGTTCTTGCCAGTCAACATCACACCCATCAACGGACGTTGCGATACGGAGTCTGATACAGAAGCATCGGGAAACCAGTTTATCATGACTTTATTACTGCTGCCACCTCAAAGCCATATGACCAGGCGGCAGAGGACTTGATGAAGAGGTCACATGTGGTATGTGCGACAACTGTCTCTTTTGCTTCCGCTTTGAAGCTCTTTCGGCTACAACTAACTCGGCGACCAGTATCAGTATGTAGCCAGTACAGGAAGAGGCCTGGGTCTATGTTTCATCAAAATCTCCATCCTCCTATTCCATCTTCGTCTTTCCCGGGCCAGATGGGTGCGATGGGCTGTCACCATTATCAGTGTTCTCGTGGTGCTGTACATCGTCCTCAACATCATCTTCGAAGGGCTAGGATTTGCAGTATCGCTGGCTGAAGTCATCACGACTGCCGTGATACCTGAAGGCATCTTCTGGTACACCATGAACATCATCACCGACCTCTGCTGCTTGGTCATACCTGCGGCAATTGTGCTACCCCTGGAGCTTCGAACGGGGAAGAAGCTGTCCGTCATCGCTTTATTCGGAATATGTAGCATGTAAGCAACCCTCCTTCCTTCGATCTTCTATGTCCAATGTCGCTATTGCAACCAGCGAGTGACTGATAGCGAACCTATAGACCGAATGCTGCGGGCATATGGAGTTTCGTATTCTTTATGCGCCAAATACCAATACTTGCAGACGCTGCTATCAATGCTACTCCACAGGAATACTTCAGGCTCAGGGACGAGGGCCTCAAACTCAACCTTGTACTGACCCTCATCGAGTGCAACGGCGGGATCATCTGTGCGGGGATCCCCACCATCTGGATCTTCTTCACCCACTTCCTCCCGAGCATGGTCCAGTACTACCTCCACCCCTCCCGCTACCTCGCCTCGCCAACCGGGGCCACGACGTCGACGACGGGAGTGGACCGTTGCAAGTGCCGGTCGCGTCGCACCAGCACCCGGCCGCATTCGCTGTCGCTGGACGAGATGCCCCCGGCCATGCGCTGGGACAGCGACGAGCCCCGGACCGCTCTGCACCAGGCGCACGCGTCCGAGTCCGGCACCGCCATTCTCCGGGTCTCGCCGACCATCACCGAGGAGGACGACGACAACGACAGCCTCAGCAGCACCGAGCGGGATACGGCGGGCACCAAGGGGGCCGACGGCGATGAGGCTGTGGGGTCCCCGAAAGAGGTCAAGGGGGTATCGTCGTGCGGACTGACTTCGCGGTCGAGCGAAGCGACAGCGTCGGCTCCAATTAGGGAACGAGGTTTTCCTACGGGTCGTCGACGCGAAAGTCCGAGGTGTAGATGATGTGCCCTTTTTGAAGTAGTACGAGCCAGGTCCGCATGGAGTCGAAAGATCTCATGCGGATAGATTGGAAAAGTGGTTGGTTCTTAAATTAGATACGTTGGCGCTCATTGCAGGAGCATTGGATTCAGCGTGGCATTGGGGGCCAAAGGGCACGCACACAGGGAATGAAAATGCAGTGAGGGAGCCATCGGTAGGCCAGGACCAACATCTAGGCAGCTGAGCAAACAACTTCAACATTCTTCGAATTCAATCTGGTTCCGGTGCAAGCTGCAGTATTTTTCCTTCGTATATATGATTTGAATTGCTTATCAAATGCAAGGCGAACGTTCCTCATCACGTTTCATATGTCTGGTTTGATTGAAGGGCTGCTGGCTTGCTTTAATTGTGGCACATTGACGAGAGCGCAGGGCGAACCGAATGCGGCACACCCTAGCTTGTGCGCGGTTCCTTCGAGGCTGTGCCGCAGTGTGCTACCATAGCATCCGACGTCACCGATCGACGTTCTAACTGCATCTGCAATCCAACATTGTTGGTCGTTGGTTGCTCTTTCTCCCCCATGCCAGCCCGGCAGGGAGATCAATATTCAGACAGAAGCAAAAACCCAAACGTGTCATGGCATCGGTTTTTACCATGGTATTGCTACGTGATTTCCTTGAGTAGGTAGGTTGGAATTCGAACTCGAAGCTCTTCCATATAACTAGGTCATCAAAGCCGAATCTCCCACCGAGGCAAGCACCCGCACCAAACTACCCGACACCAGTCGGCCACCCATTATTGTACATGTTATTACATGTTGGTTGTTGGGCTCACCTGCAAAACCGCTGAGGCACCTGTAGCGTCCGTATCTGGGACTTGCAAACTTCGTGCGTGCCATTTTCGTCTTCTGCTTTATTAGCCTCCCTCCCAGGCTTCACATCCATTCCTTCTCCGGCATCGCCGTAGAACTTTCATTTCTGACAGACACCTTCTCAACTACCTAACCTTTTCTCCGTCCTTAGTCAGCGTCACTACCTGGACGTCAACCACACAGCCGTACGCACGCAGCGCAGGACCCGAGTGATCCAATCAACCATCAATCTGAGCAACATGGCGCGTTCCATTCTCACCTTCCTAGCATTTGCCCTTGTGGTGTGCCTCTTTGCTTCGGCTGACCCAACACCCTTCGACACCACCTGCAGCCACTGGTTTTACAATGGCAATCAGTTAACGGCTGTTTGTGCTGCACCAAGGGCAGACTACACCTCCTCGTTGAATCTGGATGAGTTAGATATCCCATCCTATATATAAATCATAACCTGTTATGTGACCACTGTCTAACCAGGGTATCAACCAACAGTTGCTACGCCAACTACGATGGCAACCTCACCCCTGCTTCTATGGGCATGTTCTCTCAGACCTGCCAGAACCGCCATGTCGACGACTACTTGAACAAGGGCGGTGCCGATCCCAAGCCCAAGCCCATTCTCAGTGCGGACTGCAGTCAAGGCCCCGGGCAGGCGACGAAGCATTGCGAGGTCAATCTCGGTAAGTTGACTTTGGCATTTCACCGTTTACTCTGTCTCGAGGCGCTGCAAGATCTGTGCTGATATTATGCCGGTTGGCTATAGCCGATGTCATCGTGAACGACGCCGGATACCTCAAATGCTCTGGCAACTCGGGATGCCTTACCTGTCAGGCACCTGGTTGCATTGGATGCGCAGAAATAGGCCCTCTGCCGGTGCCTGATTACCAATGTAGTTGTCAAACCTCATCCACTGTTGCAAATAAACCAGCCAAAAGGACCAATATTCCTGTCAACCAACCAAGAGCCTCATTTTATTAACCAAGCATCGGTTTGGTGGCTGGCTGATGTGCAACACTAAAGCCATATGGGAGACCCGGAGAAAATGACCGGACGGTGGTATGTTGCGTTAGCCTTGCGGCGGGGAGAGAAGGGACGCCCCGAGTTACACACGCTTGGCCTCTTGTTCGGTGACTTTGCAATTAGACGGATTCTCTTACCTTGAGGAGAGGGAGCAAATGCACTCAATCTCAACCCAGATCATTTTGGGGAATTCTTGAGAACGAGTTTCACCTAAGTAAATACAACTAGATTTCAATGCTGAACTGATGCCGAGAGGTAAAATGGTTTCATGGTTTCATGGTTTCATCAACAAAAATATGAAAACTAAAAGTAGAACCTCAAATCAGCTGCACTATGCTCAGACCTGACAACCTCTATTCGAGTACATATAATAACTGTGGTATCATCCAGAGTGGCGGAATCTGTTGAAGATGATTATGTGGGCCATTGACGTCGAATCCCCTGTTACAGTCGTACCCTGGGCACTTCTATCACGACGTGCTGCCAACCTTCGATGTCTCTCAGAAACATAGTCGCCTCACCGAACTCCTGAAGAGATGCCGGTAGGAACATTCCGGCATTTTTGAAGGTTGCCCAGGCCCCTTGAAAGAAATATCTTAGTCATCTGTCGCCTGGACCAGGAATCGATCAACGGAAACGTGGTTGCCTATCTTTATCCAGGCGTCCTGTCACATTGATAGGTCGGTTGGTTAAACAGAGTGGATAGCCGAGCCCGACCCCGTAAGCACCAAAAGTGGCTGCTTATTCCGAGGCGTGGTACCCCTGCCTGTTGTCCAACTACGGTTGTATAATTCGGGTCATATCACAACTGTCAGCACAGATTCCTTAGAGAACTCATCACACCGCATGGTGCCATGATTCATTGGCCCGATACACGCCGATTCGGGTGATGTAAGCCGTTGGTTGAGTAACTTCGGTGAGGGACATGATATGAATCGGAGTACCTTTGCCTATCACGGATACTATACTGAGCCTGCTAATGTTTGCCATTGCCGTCAGCGTCGTGCCAGTATACCGGTATTCTGCCTCGGCTGACGATGTGACCCGATGAGGCGGACAGCTGACCAATTGTGGGATCCAGCTGCGTCGCACGAAGCCATCATGATGCTCAGGGGCCCTTGGGAAACCCCGAATTGGAAGGCCATGGCAGCATCGGTTTCTATTCCCTACGGGGTATGAGAATGGTATAAATATATAGAGTCTCGGACACTGGTGAGGGTGTGCATGATTTGGCTTATCACTAAGAAAGCGCACGCTTTATTTATTCCCAGCCTACCTTAGTAATTGCACCAACTCACTCCAAATTCCTCTGGCTAGAAAGTTTCTCAAAGCAACATGACGGAAGTTCAGAAGAATGGAATTGGCCTTTTTCCTACTAAAGCTCCATCTTCCGCGACGCGAGACGATGTCATGGAAGTCGTGATACCCGACTTGTTCATTTCTATACTATCAGTAGATCCCGTCCAGAACCCCCACTACGAGAAGGTTAAGAGGGAGGCGGATATTTGGATCGCAAAGTGTGTAGTCGGTCCTCTCACTCGTTGAAATGTAAGCTTACCATAGATCATCGCAATAACAGGACGCTGGGGTATGATAAAGGGGCGGCACACCGAAACTCCCGGGCCGACTTCACTTACTTGGTATCTTGGTGGGCCCCTCGTTGCGATGCCGAAGCCCTTCGTACCATGGTGGACTGGCAACATTGGGTGATTGGCCCCCTCACTTATATCAATCAAAACAAATCAGAGGGGGTGTTTGCTGACAAGGGGTGCTCAGGCGTTTCCTTGGGATGATCGTGAGTTCAACACTTCTTTTATGCCCGGCGTATTCGACGTCCCAACTGACCGCAAGCGAAGAGTTTGACGAGGGCCATCTCAAGGACGATGTGTTCCAAGCCGCCAATAACATTATCCAAACATTGTCAGTACTCGACGATAACTACCCTATCATCTCGCGAGATACAGACCCCATGTCACATGCCTTCCAGGTGAGCTGGCATAGTTTCAAAAAGGTACATACTTAATTTCGCCACACATTAAGGGGATTATACTAACACAGGACTATAGAGGGCTTCACCAAGATTGCAACACCGCTACAAGCAATGTAGGTGGTTTTGTCTCCTAGTCCAGTGGGTATGTATTGTTTGTTCTTTCCGGAAACTAACAGCAAAGCTTTCGAAGACATGAAACACTACATGCTCGGGGTGTTGGGACAGGTACACGCCCGACAGTTTGACGTGGCGGAACTGTCCATCCCTGACTATCTGGACTTTCGGTAAGGCCACATACTCCCATGAGGTGCTGGAGTGTCCCTTGTTTGACTTTTTGGTAGCCGCAGGACTATTGGCGTGATGCCCTGTACCGCCCTTGTCGAATATGCACTCGGCATAGACTTGCCTGACTACGTCATCAACCACCAGTCGTTAACGGACTGCCGGGAGGTCGCTATAGACCTGGTACTACTGTACGTGCAGCAAAGTCCACATGGGCTGAGAGAACTGACAGACTTCGCCAGAGACAATGACATACTGTCATACAAGAAGGACATGGTTCGTATTAACTCTCCAGGTCGTCGTGATTTATACAAATTCTAATTATCCTGTGGTGTCTTTAGAAGCAAGGCGAAGAGCTCTCCGTCATTGGCGTCCTCCAGGCACAAGGCTGGTCTCTGCAAAGCGCCCTGGACGAGGCCGGCCGCATGCTGGATGCATGCTATCAGCGCTGGTCAAGCGCAGTGGCGGCGCTGCCGAGCTGGGGCTCCGTGCTCGACCGGCAGGTGCTGGAATACCTCGATGGGCTCAGGAACATTGCACTGGGCAGCTTGCTATGGAGGTGGGTTTCTCTCTTTCCTTCTTCTTCTTCAATTCCCCCAAAATTGAACGTGGATTTGATTGCTCACATTATATGGATGGATGTACAGCTTCCGGACGGGGCGGTATTTCGACGAGGAGGAAGGTCGCCGGTTGCGTGAAACACGTGTCTTGGACGTTCCGGCCGGACTGGGATCATGGCAGCACTAGGGGAACCTCGCCGAAAGGGAGTCTGGTAGTTTGCCGAAACAATAATGGGTCACGTGACGGGTCAAGCTCGAGGCAATGGCGGCTTAAAAGGGCGATTTGTTTTCGTATATAGACCAGCTAAAGCGGTATTCTGTAATCGGTGGTATAAGACATGCATAGCCTGCCTGGGACGGTCATGATCACACATCGATGACTTTCTCGGATGCATTCTGCTGCAAGTTTGATAGGGGCAGATCGGGTATCAGCAAGCACATCTTTGAATAAAACAGTCAGATGCAAACATTCAGGGTCTTTTCTGGGTCTGTCCAATGACGGGAAATAACCTTAAGCCAAATGAGTTAGGCACCTTCCCCTAGCGGAAGCTGTGAATGCGGATTGCGGAGTTCTGCAAGCCCCAAATGGTAATCCAAACGGCCGAGATGTGCTGCACTTTACGTAGATTGCATGTGCCATTTGGATTAAGTACCTCTAGCACCGCCAGCTGCCCGCCTGGGAAGGTACCTTAAATTGCCCAGAGTGGGGTAGGTGAGACCGCTGACTGCCGGGGAGAGGCGGTTCTGAAAGCTGGCTGGTGGAGGGGGTGGAGGATCAGCGGCGCTGGTCAAACATGCCCCAAGCCCCCCAGACGGTCTTCATGCAACTCAAGTCGCAACATCCCGCCATCGCTCAACATTAAATCATCTCTCCGTTCTTCAACTTATTATCATCGCAACTACTACTATTCAATTCGAATCGCAACAACCCGAAATAATTTTGGACAAAGCCCAGACGCTAGCAGCCGTTTCGACAGACAAGTAATCCTTTATTGCATTAATCGGTGATCATCTACAACGACCCACCTACGTACATAAACGATACGATCGGTTGCATCCGCCGAACTCCATCACCTCCTTGTTCAATCAAGCAAATCAATACCAACAACCACAACATCCCAGCCATCATGCGTTTCTTCGCCTCCGTCATCGCAGCTCTCGCTGTCGCCCAGGGTGCTGTCGCCGTTGACGTCCAGAAGGGCATCATCGTCACCTTCCCTCAAGAGACCGCAGACGACGTCATGACCCGCGCCAAGGACGAGATTACCAACGCCGGTGGCGTGATTACTCACAGCTACACGCTCTTCAAGTGAGTGACCATATCATTTTTCTGCCCATCCTCCTTCTCCGGAAACGGTCGTTTGCTCTACGGACTTGTTTCCTCCGGAACCCCGATGGATTAGGCTTTCGCAAAGGAATGACATTCTTGCTAACAAAGACACCACAGGGGCTTCGCCGCCAAGGCACCGCAGAAGATCGTCGAGAGTGTGACCGCCTGGAGCACCGAGTTCAACGCCGTCATCGAGGAGGATCAGGAGGTCAAGATCTCCAACAACCTCTCGTAGTCGCCGAGCACCATTTTACGATATTCACGATAGAACAAACAACAAACCAACCACGTTGGGCACGTTGAAGGACGCCGGTCGACTTTGAATATATACCCCCTTACGCGACTACATAACAATCACAAAAACCCAGAAGCAGTATCCAATGGTGGTGGACACAGAAACCGAGTTCATCGATTGAACACACCAGGCCGACGAACTGCAATGCAACAAAACAAGGTGGACCGGACCCGCCACTTTCAAGGGCGTTTTGGCTCAGAACATGGGTTTTGGAATTAAATGCATATCATAGATTCGAAGCAGCATCAGTTTGTCGTCGCTTTTGGGTACCTTATGCTTTACTTTTATACCAATGGGTACGGGCTGTGCCTAGTCAGCTTCGGAGATGCCGTGGGCAATGTCCCGAATATGGTCTCGGGGTAGCTCAATCGCTGTTGCGAAGGTGCTGCCCATTCTAGTAGAAGGGATTCCTTCGTATCTACCTAATAGAAACTGTACTCATGGCATTATTCGCTCTTGTCGTTTGCGTTATCCTTGTGACGCCTAACTGAACCTTCCTAAGCCGAAACTTACATGATCTTAGAGACCCCCCTGCTCGACGTCGAATCCCACATAAAGCAAGCCGGTTATGGAGTCCGAAAGGTCAGTCAAAATTTATGTCTGTTAACCAGACATTCGGTTACAAGATGGCTACATCAAGCTTGACGATCATCGAGCTGCCTTTCGTCACTCTCGATCGCTTTACACAACGGGGACCGTGTACGTCACTTACCCCTGGTCTCTGCGGCCGATGCCAAGACGGGGGCGCGCTACATGGAGATATCCGTTGAAGCCAAGGAGGCCAGTTCCGCCTTCGTACCTTGCCAAGCCTTGGATATCTGAACTTTATTCCAGCTGTCCTTGATCTACCACAGTGGTAGTGGTCAAATTCAAGGTACGACATTTTCACCTTAGGTTGCATATTTGCCTGTACAAGGCCATGCAGCATTCCCTCAACGTATGTACACGAGCCATAGTTAGTGATATGAACTCAAATTTCAGTAGTAAATCCAAAATATATCAAGTAAATAGCTTCTGGGTGGATGATTAACATCGCCGAAATCCTATCATCGAGTGTATCTCCATGGTGCACATGCTAGGACATCCTACGTCGCCATAGTCTTCTCCTCTTCTCCTAATTCCATCTCTATTGGTTAGTCGGGGAAGTCTCCCTCGCGCGGTTGTGAGATGACTGCGGAGGGCTGCCAGTTTGGGTGATGGCTACCGTGGTCGCCGAGCCACTTTGCGATTTCGGTCTCAGGGGTAACGTGAGGGTCACGCCCAAGCCGATTGTGGGCTGCATTGATGGTGGTGGCATGGTGTTTATGACGAGATTCTCTTTATGATGTGGATGGAAATAATGTGGTAAGGCTCTGTATTATCATCCAAAACGTGTGATGGTAGCGGTTGCTATTGCTGGGAACAGGATCGTATGTTGTGTAAAGCACATTAGGCTCGATGTCAGTTGACCTGGGTGAGACATCCATCTTATACCACTAACATTCATGGTCCTGTGTCCTCTAGATTTATTGCCCTAGGTATCCTGGACTTTCCCATGATGTCTCTTTCTTTAACACTGAGACTTGTACAATGGCGAGGCCAGAATTTGGATGTGCTGAGAAGCCCAAGTATTAAAGAACATTGGTAGGGCTTGTGCTGACTTGGTGGTAACTGGACGGCTTAACCTTGTTATCCCTCTGTAATCAGATACGTAGTACATAAGATTCGAAAGCCTGGATGCCAGAACTCCTTGGGCAACCATGTATTGAGATTGATGGACTTTTGAACGAACCATGAACACTGGGGGCCGCGGGCTGTGTGTTTCTCCAAGAGACCAAGCTCGTCCATGTTGCGGAAGATGGGTTTGCTACAATACCGAAAGGGTTCATGAAAGGAGGTACTGAACTGTGTAAATATTGTACAAACCTAGGAACCCTTGCTACTATCGCCTAAGTAGCTGCTTGCATCCTAATCGTAGTTGCGCCGCCTCCAAAACGTAACTCAGTGACTAACACAGTTCCCTGTAGTTACCCTGTAGCGATCAGCCTTTGAGCAGCCTCCAAAGCTCTTCTGTTCTGTGCCCGGCTCGGTCGGCCTTACATATTATTCCCATACCGTGATAGAACCGGCATTATTTCACGTCACCGCCCAACTTGTAACTGTGATAAGGTATCGATTAGATCAGATGAGCTAGAGCTCGGGTGGCCCTCTTACAGCCCACCTTCCCAAAACAAAACGAAACAAGAAAAAAAGCACCCCGCTGCATCTGGTTCCCAGGCTTGACCTACCTCTGTGGTCAACTTGAGAATCTCTGCAGTTTGCGTTACTGGTCGCCCTCATCTACGCTCATAGACACGCCACTGCCATCGAAGGTGCTGTTGGCGCGTCGTCTCGACCTTGCTGGCGGCTTGACTTTCATTGCGCTGCCATATTTGATTTCTTTTCGATCCATACCAGGCTTCCCTGGCAGGAACAAAAGACTCGCAAGGGGCAGGTTATCCTCAACCTGGATCTACAACTTTACCCAGTCCCGAGAATACATCTCCCTTCTTCTTAGTTGCTGCTCTGAAGGTGGTGGAACTATTTTCTCGCCTGGCTCCATCTAACTTTCCTCCTCTTCACCTTTGATTCACACTAAGCCGCTGCTGGAAACATACAAAAGACTGACAAAGGGCGGGTTACCCTGTTGGCGAACGTTATCGGTACGTCTCTTCTAGTTCTTCGATTATTTGGAATTTACTGATCTGATTCTTGGATAGTGTCTTGTTCTTGTCGCTCTTTTTTCTGCTTCTTCCTCCTCTCCTTCTTTTTAGCACTCTGGGTGTGTACATCAGCCTAGGTCCTGTTGGTAAGTTTAGTACTGAATTTTTATTCCTTAATGTCAAAAGCGTTACTCTACCGAATTATGCCGTACTGGATATATCAGGAATTACTTGGTACTGTTAACATAATGGTCCTCGATATATCAAGTACGGTATAATCTGGGAGCGGCTTTTTCGCTATCAAGGGGATACCCGATTGTGCTTAGCAGACAGCTAATATGTACTAGATTCCTGTACCACTTCTTCTCCTAGTATCTGTGGTGTACACTTTTAGGCGGCGGCTAGCGTTCTTCGCCATGCCGCTGTCCTTCCTGGATCTCCCTAGGGAGCTTCGAGATGAAGTCTACAAGGAGCTCTTTTTGATTGAAGACTATGTTAGACTGTTCATTCGTGAACATCCATGCCACACTGTGGACCGTTACGAGACTACCGAAGATGATGAAGATGACGATGACGAAGATGAAGAAGATTATGATGACAGCGACGACGACGACGACGAAGAGGACGACGAAGAGGACGACGAAGAGGACGACGACGTTGAAGGCGATGGCGCTGATGATGGCGATGGCGAGCATCCAGATGAGATTGTATGGAGTTCTGATAGCAGCGATGACGACGATCTCGATGCTCCATCTCTGCCCCGACGTCCCATTGAGAGCGCTCATCCCAAGAAGGAGATATCTACCCTGAAGGGATCCCCTGCTCTCCTCGACGAGCTTTACTCGCTGGTACTGGTTACCGAATCAAAAGTGATGCGTTCATCCGCTAGTTCCACTAAGGAATCTTACGAGCACAAGAACGCCCTCCTCAAAGTAAACCGTCAGGTCTCAGAGGAGGCATGCGAGTATCTTTACACTCATACTCGATTTGTGGTGAGCCCCGACTATCGTCTTTGCGGTAAATACTTTCCCGTTTACCCTTTTTGTGGTGGCGAGGCTCTCAGACAGGCAAATGGGGTTTGCGTTCTTAACACATTCTTCGAGACGATCGGTCCCGTCAACGTTCAATGGATTCGGCATTTCTGGTTCTCACCGCGCGGATTACTGGATTGGGAGCTGCTGGGTATGTGTATCGCGCTGCACGATCGCTGCCCTGACCTCCGAACCCTTAAGCTGTCCCAGGACCTCTTTCTTGATCCCGAGAACGCGCTGAGCCAGTTCGACATTGTCAATATCCTGCAGCCCGTCAGTTCACGCATTGAGAACGTGCTGAGCGATGACCCGGAGCAGCTGGCCGAGTTTTACAACCAGGTGGCCAAGATGTTCGGGCTTGATCGCATCCTCCTTTGAGAATGAAGCGAAAGCGTGATGGATGGGCTAAGGTTGGCAGCCAACACAAGGCAGGTTATGAGTTGAGCAGCGTTGATTTCTGATGGCATCATACAGAGAGTCTGTTTCAGCTTGTCGGGTGGCTCGCTATAGAGAAAATGGAGAAAATACAGAAAACAAGGCACATAAGACAATGAGTTGTTGGTACTTAGGTGGTCAACTAGAGTAGCAAGTCGATGAATGATAATACTGTGTCACTTAGCGTTGCTTCCACCAGGGAATCCAGTAACCTCAGGTTGGTCTGTGTAAGTAAACCTGTGATTATCCCGTTGTGAGTAAGATTTCAACTATTGGAGCATGTATGTTGGAAGGCGTAAACCTATCTCAGGCCCCGTGTGGCCTCAGCATCTCGCGTCAGGGTAGCTACAGGATAACGTTCAGGGTAGCTACAGGGTAACCGCGGTATATTAAGGTTAGGAACATGGCTTACGTCGGCCTGTAGTTCACGTTCTAGCAGATACGTTATACATAATAATATATTTATATTGCTATCACTTCAAGAGAGAGACTTTTCATTATCCTCGACCCGGCGGTCTGGCCGACGAACCCGCATACGTGGAAGATTCGGTGGGTGACCTTTTCTGAAGAGGGCGCGATGCGCAACTCACTGGGACTCCCTACTGTCCGCGCGCACTAGGACGGGGGGGTGCTTTCCCTGCGCTACCCACCCTTCTTGACCCTTAGGCCGTAGAAACTGATGAGCCAGTAGTTTTGCTGTACGACTCGTTCGATATCGCAGTGCATTTAGATGATGCCTACGGCGAGTCGTATTTGCTTTACTCCATTATCCCAGGGGGGCCAGGATATCGATTTATATCGCTGCACCGTGCGTTCAACCCCTACGTGGACGAGCTGCTCACACAGTACTGCTTGCTGCTCACGGAGTTATACGTGCCGCTTAACCCACGCACGGCGAAGTCTAACAAGGCGACCCTTCTCAGTCGGTTACCCAAAGACGGCAAGATCAAGGAGTAAGAGAACCTTGAGGTGCCGCTGGGGTCGAGCCGCCGTAAGCTGATGTTGGGGGAGTTCGAAAAAGCGCTGAACGAGAAGCTCGTGCCTTGTTTTCCGGATATCGACAATCAGAAGTATAAAGAGGAGTTTTACATGGATGGATGTAATAAGCCGATGTATGCTGACTTCATCGTCGGGGGCTGGCTGCAGTTCATGAGGGGCTGTCTGCCCGAGTGGGAGGAGCTCCAGAGGAAATGGTCGGACGAGAAGTGGGGAGCACTGTTGGATGCGCTCAAGGAGTGGGAGAAGGTGGATGGACGAGAGGGCGTGGTTCCGGCGAGATGGTAACGGGACTGCTCGCTAGGGTTGAGTAGATGGGTTTCCCAATGCTCACTGGACGGCTCAGGGGTGGTTCCATGCGGGCGAAGCCATGGCACACGGCTAGAGTTGGGGGTAAAGGACAGGAGACATCAATAGCGCTCCTTGATTGCTGCTTTATTCGGGACAGTAGGACGAGCCGTGTAGCTGCGTTCTGGACAGGCAGAAACATAGGTAGGACTATAGATCATCAAGACTGTGATTCCTGGAAATCGTAGGTGTTTCGTTCGTCCAAAGGAAAACCAATTCATTACAGTATAGTGGTGCATATAATAGCTCTTCTGCTGGCGGTCATTTGAAACGATGAGCCAGAACGGGCCTGCCACCCACGAGAAAGAGACGGGGACCTACACGCTGAAGCTGACCCAAAGCAGCGGTTGATGATCGGCACTCCACGCCGGGATCGCTGCTGCGGACCTGATGAAGAATCTTTAGCCCGCACCAGGAGAAGGGGAGAACGACTTCGTACCAATTACTCCATCCATGATTCGCTGGAGTTGGTCGTTAAGCCGAGCCCGCGACGTACTCGCCAATCAAAGACCGGCCATAGACTAGGAGAACGAGCAGCAAAACAGTGCACTTCAAAGGGTTGATGGACAATGGATTATATATCAGGTAGTGCGAATACGGACATCTTTGAAGCCACCACTGAGAGCCTCAAGCGTAAGAAAGACGAGCCTGGGATCCATATGATATCCCGGGTCCGAACAAGCATTGCAAAAAGGCTTGCCGTAACAGGTACACCAGAAGAAGCAATGCGAAAGATCGGATGAAGGACCACCTCGGATCGGAAGTATGTAAGCAGTAGGGGCGGCTCCAGAATGCCACGAAAACTTACACGGCGAAATAGATGCACCTAAAATACATAGACGGGTTCACCATCGAGTTTGATTCAAGGCCAGCAGCTACTGCTAGGTAGGGGGTTGGGGCGCCCTCTGGTCGAACAACCAGCAACCAATCGCTTGTTGACTTATTGTGCTGGGCGTGCATGACATGGCCCCTTACTCGAGAAGGTGACAATGAAGGATCAGGAACGGTAGACCACGGGCTGTTGTTTATAGATAGGGTAGCAATCGGCAAGTTGCGTTGAAACACGACCCTTGGATATACTTGATGCTGGTACCTGTAAAGGCGCGGGGTATGTCGTGTATCGCCGACGACGGGTGCAACCGCCCAACCCAACGGCGTTCGGTAGCCTCGGATATCTTGTCTTGTGGCGTAGTGATTTGACGTTCGAGCTGTTAAATGACAGGTGTCAAATGGGTGATAATTGAGACAAAAGGGTTGTCATCGTAGTATGTCTGAAACACACAATCGTGGACTTGGAAAGGCATAAAGGAGGGAGAGCTGCAGCTGTCAGACTCAGAGACTCAGCGCATTCGATCCTCGCGGTTAGCGTTGGCTCGAGCCCCTCCAGCACTTTAGTCCCCTGCTTTCCCCTGGCTAAAAGTGTCCTGCAGCGACTGAAATGAGCTAGCGCAGGGTTTCGGGTTGATAGATAAGGCAGTGAGCGACCCCGGCCCGCATCAAGCAGGCCTGGAGCCAAGACCCTTCTTCTGCCTTTGGGCTGATGCAATACTTCCCATTTCGGGAGTGACTACGATATCCGGCTGCAGCACACACCTGACATCTTTGACGTCTTTCACATCTTTGAAAGCAAGGGGCGTTGTGACGCTTGACTCGAGCCTACATATTTCCAAATAGCACCACCGTTCCGCGCATATCTGAACGAACTCAAAAGGAAGCCCAGCCCAGGCTAGAGTTGTCAAATTTCAACCTTGATCGTCCCTCGTGTCGTGGCTTTTGGAGAAACCACACAATGCGCTTTGTGGCCCGAAACACCTAGCCCACCCAATTCCCAATTCGCATTGATACTCTCTCCTTTTAAGACCCGCCGAAGAATGAAACCTCGTCATCCTTGGTGATCCTTTGATGCCTTTGTCGTCGTCGACTCGTTACTTCTGCCCTTGATAACCCTCCCCCAGTCGCTGGTCGAAGGAGAACAGTTGCTTGTTGGACACGTTAGATTTATTTATACACGCATCAAACATTTTTTCTTTTTCATTTTTAGTAGTCGCTCTTTTGGTCTTTGAACGTACCTACCTACAACTTTACAGCGCGCAGCTACAGCAACTAGGTACCTACCGTCCGGCCCGTTCCCCACACGAACACGAACCACCCTTGTCGTTATCCGCTAGACAACACGGGTTGCCCGCGAGGCTGCGATTTGCCTTTGAACCCTCCTTTTCAACACATCCCTATAGACGTACAAGAGTGTGGTAACAACAGACCGCGAGCCGGAACCACCAACCAAGATGCCGCGAAGCAAATTCAACAAGACGCGCCGAGATGTCCTGCTGGACTGGGTAAATCGCCTCCTGACCCTCATGGCGGAATCATCGCATTCATCCCAAGCTAACCCTATCGCGACGCAGACTACCAAGATGCTGGCGGATGGCAAGCAGAAGTCCGGCCCCAAGAATATCGAAGACTTTTACGACGGTGCAGTCTTCTCCGACCTCCTCTCCCTCATCGACTCCAGCTACGATCCTGCCGAGCTCGAAGAGAACCTCTCAATAGCCGCTTCTTCCGGCGGCCGTCCTGCCGAAGGCAGGCGGCGCAACCTGCATATCATACACGTAGCCTTGCGCGATTTCATAAGGAGACAGTGTGAAGATGCCGAGATTTTGGTCAAGGACATCGACTTCCAGTCGCTTGTCAAACTCCCGGAACCAGAAGGCATGTTCCAGCTCCTTTCGGTCTTCCTGGTTGTTAGTGTGAACACTGCGGATAGCGAGCTGTCACAGAATGTTCTCACGGAAATGCTCACGACGCTCGAACTCGCCGGCAGAGAAGAGTTGTGGGCCATCATGAAAGACTCCAAAAAAAGAATCGAGCAGGGCGCCGAGGCCGGTCAAGGTGCATCGAGTGCTGCAGCATCCACACCGGCAGCCCCCGCCGTTGCTGCCGAGACCGACTATGAACTCGAAGCTGAGATGGCCCGCCTCCGCCGCGATAGCGAGAGATACACGAGACTGGCGGCCGATCTCAAGACGAAATACGATCACCTACAAGATAGCTACAACGACCTCAAGGAGAAATACTCGGAAACTGTTCAAGAGCGAGACGAGCTTGAAAGGGAGCTGGAGTCGGGTGCGTCTAACTCAGAGCTGCTCGCGCGGACTAGGAGAGAACGAGACGAGAAGATCCGGCTCATCGATAGCCTCGAGATACAAATGGAGGAGCTCCGCATGCAAAAGGAGGCATTCGAGCAGCTCGCCAAACGACTGGAGAACGAGAATAAGCGACTGGCCCCGCTGTTTGGCGAGAATGAGGACTTGAAGAAGATCAACGAAGATCTCAACAGGAAAGCCAACACAGCAGAGCATTTGAAGCAGAAGCTGGAGACCTTGCGTCCTCTGGAGAACGAGGTCCAGAAGCTGCGTGGCGAGCGCGCCGAGATTTATAAAGAACAGGAGAAGATGATGGCTGTCCAGAGGCACTTTACCCAATTGAAGTCCGAGAACGACAAGTACGCCATGAAGATGAGCCAGTACGAGGTTCAGGAGAGTGAGTTTCGGGATCAGAGGGCTGCTTTCACCATGCAGATCCAACAGTTGCAGCGACACGCCGAAAACTTGGAGATGAAGGCGAAGCATGACGAGGAGATGGTGATGGACTTGCAAGAAAAGGTCATGATGCTTGATCCGTCAGTGGAACCCGAGACGCCCTACGCCGCCCGACCCCAAGCCCTATCACTAGAAGACGAGTTGAACGGCAACGTAGCCGGCGATGTCTCTTTGAAGGATATCGAGGTATCCCGTCTTCAAGCCGAGAATGCGATGCTCAAAGCCAGTATCGGCACCGAGACCGAGAAGGGTCAGCTTTTGCAGCAAATCGAGACCGAGCTCGAGCACCGAAAGTCTCTTCAGGACAGGTACAATTTGCTATTCGAGCGTCACACGCTTGGGCAAGAATCTCTCAATGCGTTGATCAACAACATGAACGGCGAAGGGTTGGTCAACGCCCTACAAGCAGCCTTGGACGTGGACAGCGAACTCAATATACTGACCACCGACTTCATCAGGGCCGAAGCATATTCCAACTTGCGCAAGCAAGTACTCGCCGAAGAGAACCGCTCCAAGCACCTTGGACGCCAGCTTGAAACCCTTCAAGCTGAGCTCCGGGACAAGGAGCGTGAGATTGTTGAAGCTCGAGGCGACAGTAAGATAATATACATGGAATACCTGATGCAAAGCGGTGTTGATGAAACTAACATTGATAACCAAGTAACCGCACTTTCCAAGGAGGGCCAAGATGTCCTTGCTGAACTCAAGCAAACCGACGGCATGCTGGCTGTGTCGCTTCGGGCCGAACTCGACGGTCTTCGCCGGAAGTATGATATCCTTAAGGGAGATTATGATTCCAAGCAAGAACAGCTCGTGGTCGCCCTGATCGACAAGGAGCAGCTCCGCAAGGAGGCTGAGACTGCCAGTACTGAGCTTCAGAAGGCCATCGACGGCCAGGCCGTCAACCCGGACGTCGCTAAGACGACCGAGAAGATGGAGAAGTTGCGAGCTCGATACAAGAAGTTGAGCGAGGTAAGTTCTGCTTCTTCACATCATTGTCATCCCCAGCCATCAGAAGACTCCTCGGACACCGAGGAAGATGGCGAGTTCGTCTCTCTCAAGGTCAAGCATCGATCCATCTTCAGCCTTTTGGGGATTGGGAAGAGCACGGCCCAGGAGGTGCCCGAGGAGGGCTCCTATGCTTACAACTTCAATGACGACGGCTCATTCGGTGTCACCAAAAGTCCGTCATTGAGGTTGTCGGGCTCTCGACATCCGAGTGGTCGTGCCGATCCAGAGGTTGCGAGTCAAAAGTCAACGTCTTTCATGCCAAGGCGCACGATTGCTTCTCTGTCTCCTGCAACCCCAAACCCTCAACCAAGTTCTGCACCAGCCAGACCCAAGTCAAGTGGCTGGGCGTCGGGTTGGTTTCGGAAGAACTCCCTGGATGAGTTTCCTTTTGCGCATGCTGGCCAATGAAATATTGTATATGGGTATGGACAACTAATTTGCGGGGTTTCAAACAGCAACTGGATCAATCGGAGCAGCAGCGCCACGACCTCGAGAAGTCCGTCAAGGATCTGAGAGCTGGCACGACAGATGGTGCTCAGAAGGTATGTCCACTTGCTTCTTTTCTATATTGTTCAAGCGTTAGCCAGCGTTTCGTCACGCGGACGTTGCTACGCTCGTGGGTTAGCTGGGTTCTTCCCACGCCGGATCTTAATGGATTGCAATATATGTTCCCTATCTGTCTACATGCGCGATCGTGTGAGAAGTCGCATAAGCTTCCGTGCCTGGCATATCTGTTGAAGGACTTGTGATACTAACCTCGTAATTCTCCAGACGCAGCAGGAGATCGTCATCAAGAACCTCCAGCGGGAGAACGCCATGATCGCCACAGCATGGTACGACTTGACCAGTCGCTTGCAGAGCAACCATGTCGTCTTGCAGCGACGTGGTGACGCCCCTAAGAGCTGGCTCAACAAGCAGAGACAGATGGTCAATGGTAAGCAGTGCTGACTTTTTGGATGCCCTTGTGGCACTTGTCATTCCAATACGAACTCGGATGGATACTAATCCCATCGCAGCCACTCCTCGGAGATAGGAACTCCACGTGTGATATGCACCATTACCGCCTTTTATCGTCCTCCACCCCTCACCCTTTATTAAGACGGAGTCTTTTGGACAAGGTGGCCTCGTCTATGCTACTAGGCACGAGTTGATTTCGGCTCATCTTCTTTCTGGTCCCTTGGACATTATCTTCTTTTGTTCCGTTTCCCTACGTCCCTTTCGAGCATTTCGTATATATACCCTTCGTAGACGTGTGTGCTGTCGCAGAGCATGTGAGGTCCCGCGCTAGGGACGCAGAACTGGCGTTCTTGTGGCTTGAGATGAGGCGAAGTTGTGGTATGACGGGGCACTCCGAGTGCATTCTCACTGTGTGAAACTTTCGTTGCTCATATGATGGATGTCCTGCGCGAGACCGTTTTTTCGTCGCGTGCAAGGAAGTTTGGTAGATACATATCAACAAACCCGCCAAGATGGGCGGCTTATTTATATTTTAATGCTGTTGTCCTTAAAGTCTTGCGTCTGTACCCCTCAATCTGCCAAGATGCTGGAAGTCTCGCCGATACGTCACATGGATCCCTCCGTGCGACAGTGGCGTACTCTTCAGCAAGAGCCGGAGGAACTCACGCTTGGTTGGAATGCCCCGGTTCCTCGACTGCGTCAATCAGCACTCATTTATTGCTCCTCTTCCCAACTTAGTCAGGCGGTACTCGGAGCACGAACTGCTCTTCTAAGTCGAAAACTGCTCCCACCTACACCTACTCGACGACACCATATCATCCCGGCTCGTGACAGCCCATCAGTTTTCGGGCCTTCCAGTCCATGCCGGAATGGCATGTGAATGATTTCGAGGCCGATTGGGTCTAAGGCATGTGCTCGGTTAGGTGCGTCCATGTGGCTATCTATTGTCTCGGTAGGCGGTTCCTGTAACAGGCGCCTTCGCTCGAGGGGCTTGTGGTGGCCTGTCAATCTTATCACGATCGTGTATGTGTTATGTGACGGACGAGGTGTCTGCCGAGAAGCTCTTCTTCTACATGGTCACCGTATTGGACTTCATCATTTCGATGTAGGACCCTTTCGTGCACTTCCAGGCGTGCCCGTACACGACTCTTCGCGCCGTGCTTCGACCCCGTCACATACATCCGTACCCCTTTCCGGAGTACCACGATCGATCGCTCTTATATACGGCGAAACCGCACGGTGCAGCGCTTGTCACAGCGGCAAGGGCTCTGAGGCTACGGGCAATGGAAAAGTCGATAAAGGGGCAGAACGACACACGTTACACGAAAAAAGGAGGTTTTATGATATCATACTATATGGTAAAGGGTGTGTATGTACACTGGGTGACAGTGCAACATCTGGCAATACAGCTATACGTCATCTGCATTGCCCCTATCCACCGAACACAGATGATACATACGTACTATTACCTCTAGGCGTCTCTTCTCACAGTTGATTTTTGGCCTTCGATCTGATGCATTGTCAACACAGCGGAAACGGAAGAGGCACAAAGAAGATATCCTCTCTGATCAATCATGTTCTGGACTTTTGAGATGTAAGAGTATTGCGGAACTATCCCTAACATTTGCCAGGAGTCTAGTATAACAAAGAAGACGACTGAGACATTTGTGACCAAACTCAAGAGACCCAAGTTGAAGCTGTCCAGATAATGCAAGGAAGTAGCCTAAGAATAAACGTCGCCTTTCGTCGTCGGGTCCCCTTTTACGAGAATTCTTCGTATTTTCCACTTCGATGGTAGATGGACATAGTCCTGTCCCGCGTATGATCGTAGCACGAGTGTCGTAGAGTATCGAGGAGGCGGCCTGTTGGGGCCTTTCCCAGGCAGCCTCGCTGCTCATCCAAAGCTCAAGGCATCAATAAGGTAGGTATATTACGTTCATCTTGTTAGCCCTATGCAGCTGCCTAGTCGTGCCTCAGTGGCACAGGTCGTTTCATATTGGGGTCCCTTCGTCTGGGTCGAGGCGAGGGTGGGTGCGCTCCGCCATAGACACCTACTTTGGGATTCCGTGGTATTTGCTGAGGTTTACCTTCATGTCCCCCTCTCTTAGGGGCTGGCTTGGTGAGCCCCTCCTGGGTTCTTCTTCAGTCGTCGTGGCAGTGCCCTCTTCCTACCTGACAGAATCATATGTTGCACAAGTCTCGGTGTCTTTTCGCGCGGCATCTGATAGGGGTCTTTATCGCCAGTTTGCAATATTCACCATATTCAGTATGGTGAACACATGACTCCTCTCGCCTGCATTATTAATAATTGTGGTAGCGGTGGGTCTGCCACCGTTAGCTTTTGGTAGACTTGCTTGGCGTTTAACGTTGTCGAGAAGAACCGCGGATGGAGCATGGGGTATAGGTTTACGAATACCGCCTCCCCGCCTGTGCGTACTGATGGGCCGCGCTTAATGACAGCGTCTATCCAACCCCCGCGATCCGCACACCATAATGCAGTGGTCCATGTCTACTATGTCAGGATCCCGTAGACGATGGCAGGGCAGAGGGGCAGGGCATGGTGGGTCAGGGCTGTTCTGAGGATACCGTCCGGGCCCACAACTCCGGAGGAACTCTGCCCCTGAACACGCACGTGCTTCCGGCGCAACTTTTGTTTATCTTTTCCGGCCAGAAGAATTGGAAGACCCTCTTCATTATGGTCTTTGCGAGTGGACGCCCTTCAGTGAACAACTCCTACCAATACTAAGAATAACGATACCACAGCTTCTGTCTGGTCAGCTTGTTGGGGTAAACATGCCCTGAGCGGTGGATGGACGTCGGCAACGCAGCGTCTCGTCTAACATGTAAATATTCCTTGGAGACGGAGTGGGACCAACATGGCCGGGGACCCCATTCGTTTGGACCTGCCTACTTACTTCAGGGAGAGAAACCCCATGTGCATTTCTAGTTTGGGTTCAAGGTCAACCTAGTCAACCCGGTGGTGGAAACCGGAGACGAGCAGCCCTGCGAGCAGCTTACCCGAAGGATAGTAGAGGTTAAGGAGGAAGCGTATCGACGCCTGGACGATACGGTACCTGCAGAAACCGGACAGGTGAGTCAGTACTTTATTCCGAGAAAGAGTTCTGACCGGGTCGGTTCACGTCCTGGCCAAGACCATAAGGCTGACTGTCCAGTCATACTACTGTTTCGTACAAACGGTGTTTACTAAGGAGCACTGTCGCTGAGCGCGTGTCATCCCACTGTCGAATTGAAAATCCCTAATTAGTAGACCCCTGACTGCTCTACCACAGAGCGAGGCTCAGAGTCCGGACGCAACGGAGGGCAGCGTCATCACACTGCGTCGAAACGGACCAGATCCTTTTCCAGCTTCTTCCATTCGATGCCACACAAGCCCACTGATGCAACCCAGACCGTAGATATTATTAATCATGCTCCCACCACTACCACCACTCGTCGTCACCGAGTGTTGCCTCACCAGGGTAAAGATCGTCAACAGCTAATAATGTTCACCATCATCATCATGCATAGCTGTACGGCACATAACTTGCTCGTTGGCGAATCCCTTTGGTGAATCCCGTTTCAGCTGGGCTGACTTGGCATCGAATCGTAAGTCAATGATATGGCAAGAGTTCTGCGGCACAGATGCTCTTGTTGTTGCATCCGGGCTCCCTGCGCCTCTAGGGCGAAGAGGGGATGATACGTTGCAGGCGTCAGTATGAGTAGATAGGCGCTACGGGCTGGACCTTTCTCAGAAATTCGATGAATCCCGAAGTCTCCGCCATGTGGAAAATTCGCCGACAAGTTGGTTGCGTGGTGGCGGCGTCGTTGCAATTGACTACAAGCGTCGTGCCAGGAACGGCATAGCCCTTGCAATTAGTACACTCTAGGCGTCGAAAGGATGGAAGATGCCGCGCCTCGCGGTAGCCAGCTGCCGCACTTCATCTTGGATGGCGTGTCGATCCTGGGCACGGGACGACGCCAGAACACGAATTGGAAGGTACGTATGTACGATGGATTTGATGTTCCTCGCAGGTCAAAAAACAAAACAAAGCACGATGATGACACCATGTCACGCTGTGCCGCCATTGCACCGGGTCACACTCGTGCGCGGAAATAAAAAGCGCCAAGGCCAGGTGCTAGGGCCTGTGTAACCATAAACACCCACCCCGCGTCACATACAGCCAGCCACGGAAAGACACCACCGCATGTGCTGCAATTCCAGATGACAAATGCCTGCAATAGTAGCCGATATTCGTCGGCAATCCTGGGCGTCTGGGCGTTTGTTTGTTTGCTGGGCTGCCAGATGGCGCATGAATGGATCTCTGGGTGGGAGAAGAAGGCTAATGCAGACCAGGCCCGAAGTAGAAAACAGAACTGCCAAGGCCGGTTATGCAAACCACATTGGCCCCATATTAATCTATCACCACCAATGCACCCAGGCCTCGCTCAGTTCAGGTATGTACATATTCGTTGCAGGCATAAAAGTCCCCAATCGAATACCACATACCTTACCACGCTCCATGTCAGTAGGCAACTGCGCTAGGCGACTTCGGGTAGCCTACACGAGCGAACCAGTGATGGCTGCCAATCGCATTCGCTTAGCCAAGCCGACACAAGCCAAGAGACGACAAGTGAGCATTGCCTCATTGTGGACAATACCATGTGGAGAGATGAGTGCAGTCCCGTCTCCCCGTTTCCAAGTTACGCATGGCCAGATCGAAAAGGGGATACCCTGGCCGTTGTGGTGCGCGCACCATCTGCCTCCTGCTTGTGCTACTCGAGGGTGGTAGCCGTCCCCTACTCCGCTCTTCCCCCCTGTCCCGAGACTCTGATAGCTTCGGGTACTTTTCAATGGGCCAGCGGCCGCCGGCGGCCGCTGATGAGGAGATCGAATGGGTAGCTTGATTGCAGGTACGTACATTCTGCATGTACGGACTTTTCGGGCGGACCCCAGTCCTGTTCGTTTTGCAATGGCCGGTCTCCTGTGGCTGCTTCGCCGACCCGGCGAAAGCGAAGGGATCAGGAGATTTGGAACACGATTTGAGAACTACTACGCCGCCAACATACATCAACCCAGCCCTACTGCTCCTCACAGGATAGACAATCTCATCATGGCACGGCGGCTTCAAGCTTCATGGAGCTTAGCGAAATCATCGACCAATCGACAAGATCCCGACATTTTGGGATGGGAATTTGGCCTGGGAAGTCGCTGCCCGAGCCTAAGAAGCCATTCCAAAAGGCGGGACAGGCCAAATATGTACGTACATATACTTATATAGCTAAAAAGCAGGGGTCGGTCATAAGGCTATCTCTTGAGCTTTGCCCCTTGAAAATACGACAAAAGCTTGTCGGCCATGGCAACATAATTCTCTTATCATAATTAGAGTCCTGGATACTGGCAATAGAGCCTGTGCTCTTGGTTAAGGAACGATCTACTACCACAAGCCTTTGCATCAGGCAGTTGTGGGGCCCATTGTTCTTTTATTGGGAACTTTCTGTGACGTCAGCCAAAGAACTTGATGTCTTCCGCATCATGTAAGCCACCCGGTAACCTAGCTATACCCATAGCTACGAGGTCAAGCTTAACAACCACGGCCAAACCCCCGGGCTCGTGAACTTACCCCAAACCCTTTGGAAACTTCGAAACGTCATCAGGGGTCGGGGAACAGACCGGTGCAGACACGTGGCTATGGACTCGCCAAGCGTCGGCTAGGTGGCAGAAGCGCCATCGAGAAGGTCGAGGTTGTATCTCACCACTAGGAATTTGGAGAGCGAGGGAAGTTCGGGAGGGTGTGCGATTGGCGTTCTGGCTGCAAGCGTACCGCAGTATACATGTCCCGCCCTTTCGTACAAGATCATGCAAGCGACAAGTGAGATTGGGTCGTCTGTTGGTTCGACAGAATGCTACTTTGCCACGCTATCAACCTTACCAGAGACAGCCATTTGCTATTCTAGTACGGGCTTGGCACGATACAGATGCACAACAGAAAGTAGAGTGCTTAGTTGCAGGCTGTGATTGGTCTAGTAACGCCACTGCTTTGCTGGGATTCGTCGAAGAGTTACTCTTGTTCCATTCACGTTCAACCCGCATTCGGATTTGGGGAGACTCCACCCAGGCGTAAAGCCGAAGCCTCGAGCGTTGCCGGTGCCGAAGCGGTCGAAGCAGTAAAAGAGGAATGGTAGCCGCAGCAGCGCCCGAACGTTGACCTGCTTCTCCAGTACACGAGGAGTTAACAACGGCTTTAAGCGCCGGCCGTTTGGCGAACTTTTATTGGGCGGGTCTTGAGTTTGTAAAACCTTAAAGATGGCTATACTACTTAGTCGGCCATGACAAATATGACTAGGCCCAAGAGGGCAATTCTACTACGCTATACAGCACTACAGCATCACCCCCTAGTTCCTCCGAGCCAATCCGAGGGCTGGCATAACCGGGTACCACTCCCCAAAAATACGCGCCAAGACCAGGTAGTTCCTCCGGATCACCATACATAAGGCTCAAGGCTACTTGCAGTGGCTCCGGAATCGATTTCAAGAACTTGCTGAGGCACGGTTACGGAAGCACGGGTAGATTAGGGAAATCGTGTTTGTTCGTGCCGCTTATTGATGGGGATCTCTCTAAACACAGACCGTCTTGTGGATAAAGGGAATGTCTGCCGCGATTCAAGGCCCCTGGCAGGATCATGATCAATGCTTACGTAAAGACTATGTACGTAGTGAAGTTTGCACGAGCTGTTGAATGAGGCGCATCCCCTGCATATCTGTGATCATGATTGCCGGGAACACAAAACACTCAATCTGCAAAGAGAGAGAAAGAGATCGAGCGAGAGTAATCTTCAGTCCCCAAGGTCCAAGGAAAGGGGATGCGTGGCTCCCGGGGCGGTACAGCATCGGGGGCTATGGGAAATCCTTCAATAGACTGGGTCCAACATAACCGTCATTCATTACCCTACCTACCGCGACAAATCAGGCATACTTCGAGATTGCGGCACAGAACGAACAGAGGAAGGGGGGCTTGTCAAAGTGGAAGCATCTGATGGCCGGATCGAGAACCGCCTCCTTGTCACCTCGAACTGGCGGAACGAGACTCTGGAGTTCGAATGGTTCACTGCTTCGAATTTGTCCTTCTCTCGACGGCATAAGCGGGGCTTGGGATGGGGGCACTACTGGGCAGGGGGCCGGGGGGAGGGGCCGGGGCAGGTCAATCAAGTCTTCAAGAAAGCAACGAACAAGGTTTCTCGCAACGGGGCAGAAAAAACTGGCCGACAGGGGGCTTAGGCACACCCAGACCAGCACCACCGACCAAGCCAGAGAGCAAGGGTGGGTGATTTCGCTGAAGGAAAAGTGGGAAGTGGACTTGCACCATCATCTCTTTAAACCGAATCTTGGTCTCACGTTAACCTTTGATCCTTAATCATCCTAGCGGGCGACCCTGACATCGATCCCAACCCTTTGCGTCCTGGGTACCTTATTTCCAATCTCCGCCTCGCCTTTCTGTGTTGTGTCGTTGCCATTCTTTACTTAGTATCAAGTACCCGCTTCCCACCAAGCCACCTGCACACTCACTGTCACATCGATTCGCTTCAAATTCGCTTCAAGCCGCCATTGCTTTGCTTACATACATTGTATGCATGCGCCGGGGTCCGGAACCGAAGAAAAAACCTGAGGCCAAATTCCCATTGCATTGATATACACCACCACATCCCCCGAGACATTGGTTCTGCAACAACCAACTCCTCGACTATACCAATATACTCACTGCTAGTCTTCTTCTTCTCTAATCGACAAAGAAAGACACATGAGAGTGGCCCTCCATTTGCATACATGCCATGCCGTCCACCACCAGAGTGCATAGCCGGAAGACGAACGACACAATGCTGAACGGGCGCGTATGCGATCGGTGCATCCGGTATGTCGGCCCCAGTCCTCCAATCAACCCCAGTCCCCGGTCCGGAGCAACTACCTATAGTATGAACCCACACTGACTTGGCTATCGTGTTACAGCAAAAAGGTCAAATGTTCGTCCCACCTGCGAACTTCCAATGTCACCTCCTGGGTAAATTGGCTAACTCATCGTTCAAAATGTTTCAGGCGATCTCCAGCGGCCGCAATGTTCCCGCTGCTCCGAAGGCGGCTTCTCCTGCGTCTATTCTACCGAGAGGAAGAAGCCGGGCCCACCACGTGGCGCCCGGCGAAACAAGACCTTGACTCCCCCTTCCGAGGCTATCAAGATCTCAGGTACGTTTGCATCATATACGATCCGCCCTCGTCTCTAACAGTGCGCTCAGCAGTCGTTCCGCCGTCAACGACACGACTTCCTTCGCCGCAGATGCACCCTGCCAGCAACGGCAATGGCAGCCATCGTGATTCTTTGGTGACGTTTGATGCTGCGGACTTCAGTGCCGCCTCATCGCCTTTCGGCGTGCCATTGGCAGTGGATCACAGTCGTTTTCCGGGCTACACGCTAGACACATATGAAGAGCGCAGCCTGTGAGTTTAAAATATGGGATAAAGCCACTGCTTCCCCCTTTTTGCGTCCCCCTTTTCAAACTTTACTGATTTGTTGTAAGACTTTGTACCTATTTCGATGAGATCAACCCAGCGCTACCTTTGTTCCACAGAGAGAGATTTATGGAGCAATATGGTGCCGGACTTATTAGCGTGGACCTCATCGTAGCCATGGCTGCTGTCACGGCCAGAACTCATTGTTCGGTACCGACTTGGACGACGGACTGCGTTGACATGTGCTTGGCTTCTCTGCTTGCTTCGACTACTTCCGACGAAGATCTCAGCATGGCAAGGGGCAACTTGAGCTATTACAGACTCGAGTGTCTTATGGCCTACTATGAGTTCAACCAATTCCCGGGAATAACATCCTGGATGCGAGTCAGTAGACTCACAAGAAAAGCCCATGCACTGGGCCTGAACCAGATTGAAAACCCAAGTCTCTGTTCCGCATACGACGCAGGGCTGGCCACAGAGCACGAAATAGAAGACTGGCGCTATGCATGGTGGTGTGTATTCTCTCTGGACAGCTACGTCAACGCGGCTTCTGCAGCCTGTACCATCATTGACCACGAGAGCATTAATACCGCTCTCCTGAGACGACCGTTTGATGAACCCAGTCCTGATTTCTCCTTTCACACACTCCCGAAGCTGTTTCTGGCGGAAGACTTGAGCAATATTTGGAGAACTACGCAAGAGGTCTTTACACAACGGCATACATCGGGATACAACATTGGCCTGATTATGGCGGCCACAGTCCGTGATGCCGGCACCCTTGTGCGTCTTCGGACCGAAAAGGGGCCGGAGCGTCTTATGCTGCGGACAGCGCGCCTAAAGAACGACCTTGCTTCGCTCAAGCTTTCACTGCCACCCCGTTATCTCTGTTTGACACGGAACGCCTTGCAAACCGAGACGGACGCTGAGTATAACCAGCGACTCCTTAACGTACTACTTTATCACGCGGTACGACAGGCCGTCTATATGCCGACAGGCCTAGCGGTCGGCGGCGAGGAATGGACAAGCGACTGGGCCGCGCTGACTGAGACGTCTCGTGAGGTTGCCATGTTGGTTACCCAATGGGGCCAAAACAAACTGCCCCGCGCCAATCCGACGGTGACGATAGCTGCCTTTACGGCTCTCACGGTGCTCGACTTGCTGCAAAGGGTGGAGCCCGATGCGCAAGTTCCGCCGGGCGGATTTACTCAGCTCGAGTCGTCGCTGCTCGTATTTCTGGAAGAGTTCGGCAAGAGTTGGTATCTTCCGAGGCTTATGGCCGGTAAGTCCTACATCGATGTACTATTATGCATTATTCGCATGCTAACCAATGGCTAGATATTTTCAAGGACCACCATGCAACTAGTCCAACCTACTTGAACCTGGCACAGGCAGACGCCATATTGAACCGTCTGCCGTGTCCATTACACCCCAAATACCCTACTCACCACTGGGGCCAACCCGAGCAGCTTGAAACTGCCACTTACAACGCTATGGATCCTGCAATAGGCATGGGATTTTGCGAGACTGGGCCTTTACCACTGAATTCTTTGAGCCAATTTACATACTAGATACCACCCATACTATACTTGACATACTATACTTGAAAATCACTACACGATTAAAGACATCTTCTCTGTGCCAGACGTGCTAGGTACGATGCTTCGAAACATGAGCATATAATCATTCATCCTTTTGAAGTATCACAGGGCTTATGTGGTACATGGAATATACTTCAGCCCTATAGGTTCAGTAGCCCAAGACCCTGCTTTGGCCCTTATTTTAGGCCGGATGGTGAGATGTTGATTCTTGTCCCACAAGACTAAAAGAGCAGGCCAATCATCGGCGACGGCTGTCAGGTGGGGTCACGATATGTAGATGCACTCCACCCAGTCAAACAGGCAGATACATAGAGGTTCGGTCCATTGTTGGGTAGCATTCTTCGACCGACTCGCGCAATAGGTATGAACCGTCAAGGCTTCACTCGCTGCCTGTGAAAACTGATGTGCCGTCGCAAAGGACCCACGCGCATATGGATTTCATGACGGAATCTTCCACCGGTCACTGGGGGTAGCAGTAGTAGTACGTCGGTAGTATTGCAACGGGAGTCCTAGACTTGGCTTGGAAACAGGGGTGAGGGTTGAGGTCTTTGCATGCGCTTGCTTCTCTTAGCCCCCAATCCTAGCAAAGTACGTTCGCTAATGCAGGGTGATTCCCGCGCAAGCGTCCCTTTCACACCCACCACCAGCCAAGAAAGAAGGGCATAAGGCGCTGGCAAAAGCATGCTGGTTCGCCGGTAAAAAGCAGCTTGTTACACCAGAAAAGAAGCGGCGGCCCCGGCGGCCGCGGCGGCAAGGATGGCCGTAACAGTCGCAGAGTATTTCCTTCTCGTAAGCAGGTTTTGCTTTTGTGTAACGGTTGGCACGTGGCCGACCACACCCACACACTCACTCGCACACATACGTCGAGGAAATACACTGCTTACCTTACTTTTGACAACAGCCGCTGAGCCGGGCTAAAGATTGTCCCGTTACACGCACTGCATTTGTCAGAGCAGACGGTATGTCTCCGATTGAATGCCTACTGGTAGCTACATGTACCTGCTCAGGCTATCGACTAGGTATTGGAGCCTGAGTTAATGGCTGCCTTCAACTCCAGTGCCGTGCACGCGACGGTGATATTATACTTGAGATGGGTTTATTTTCTGTCGGCACCTTCCATAGTGCCCTCAATTGCGGAGCGATCAATATGCAATAAGTGAAGGTCTGTATCCCCTTTCGCACTCTCTTACAGACCTCTGGAGACGAGCGCGCGTCCCAGCTAAGATCGCTAGCGCGCAGTTACTGCAACTCAACCAACTTAAGTCGCCCAAAAGCCGAAGCACAAGCCTAAGCCGCGCCTTCGCCTTCGCCTTGGATGGGTGCGCGCCGCTCGGTGGAGGATTATTCGGGCTATTTACATACTTCTTACCATTTGGAACAATATTGTATGGATGACAAACTTATGCCAGGGTAAGCACGGCACGGGAGTTGTCATACGAGGAAGAGCAAGCCACCATTGCTAATGCAACTCTCAACTCTTCGCCCTGCATGCCGCTTCCCACACTGTCAGATCCTAAGATTGGCGGTTGTGGTTCCACAACACGAGGACGAGAGGAGGGGGGAAGGTGGTAGGGGACGGGGGCTGTACGAGTGTCCAAAGGCCGCGTTGGTTACACAGGAAGACGACTGGACAGAAGCAGCTAATCAGGTCGCTGACAATAGCCGAGAGCAGCGAGTATTGCGGTTACACAAGACCAGCTATGTCGGCGTCCACGCGTCCAATCAGGGACAACCAGCCTCGCGCGCTTTCTTCCGGGGACCAGCCCTCCGCAGTGCCCACCAGAGCCACCAACACAAAGATACCGCGCAGGACAAGAGGAGCAGGTGTTGGCTGGTCATTGCCATGTGCGGTAAGCGTCGCAAGCAATGCAGCGCAGAGTCCTCTTAGCGAGAGAAACCGTTGCTTCGCTGTGTAACGCCGGGCCTCTCTCAGTTGAGTCGGTCTCGCGCGCTATCATTCCGTGCCTCACACTTACATGATGTTGTGGGTGGGTGGCGCGCCTTCTTGCGACCAGGCCTTCGACAACCTAATGCGGTTTTATTACGTATGTACGTTCTACGTAAGCAAGCGCTTCCGCCTCTCTACTTGCTACTTCAGCCTGTATGCGCATCCATGATCGGTCATGGTTGTCGAAATTAGCTCCTCTAGTCCATCCGTTCCCTCGGGTCTGGAGGCGTCAAAAACCCTGGTTAGACACTGGCACTTCGGGCTTGGTGCATGCATATTGCAGGGCCGAATTTCGTCATTCATCTTAAAGAAGGGGGCCAGGTCAAATGGCGGAATCCCGCTACTTGTTTTACTCGCAGGGCCACCTTGGGGAATTGCTGCATGTCCGATCTACCGTAATGTGGTACCTCTGGGAATGAATAGAGGTTCTCTTCACAAGGCAACCGCCGAGACGTCGAGCAGCATCATCGCAATCGTCACCACCGTGGCCATGACCATTGCCGTAGAGAATGGCCGCCTTGCAACTTTCGCACGTCTTAGTTCTCATGTCTATTGCGACTGGATAAGGTGTCGCGCACGGTTATTCTACATATTCGCCAATGGTATCGTACAATGATTAAGTAAGCTTCTAATATCACAGGGAGAACATCAGACCCAGTATACAGCAGACCGCTGCCGTCGTCCAGCCGGCTGTCGAGGGCAATGTCGGCGGGGCGCTCCCGACCACGGGGACGGTCGTAGGAGCCGTGCCATTCGACGGAAGCGATTTGTTCCCGGGGAACACGCCGATGATGATGGTGCCGTTTCGCTCGAAGACGCCCACGGCCACCGTCGAGTTTGCTTTCACCGCCGTCGGGGGAGCTGCTTGCTTTCGCCGGTCTTGGTGGCCGCCTGCTGCTGCTCCTGTCGTCGCACCTTCCTCTCCGCATCCCAGTGCTCCGGCGCCCGTACCACCATCCTGCGCATCTCCGGCACCGCCCGCTTGAGTTCGTCAGCCTGTACCGGCCCGGGGTTCGTCACGTTGTACGAATTGGCCGCCACTACGTTGCGGTCGGAAAGGCCTGCAGCGACGAGCGCTGCCCCGACGTCGAATCCCATACGTTCCGATGTGGCGCTCTTGAAAGCCTCGAGGCCCCTCGCGCCGAGGCCGCTTGTGTCTACTAGTAGTTGCACGTAGCGGTGGCTTAGGGGGTTCTTGGCTGGCGGGGCCGGGGCGACGTAGGCGGCGAGCGCAGGGGTGTTCTTGGTGTTCTGGAGCTCGAAGACGCTGGCAGTTTTGCCGTCGCCGGTCGCCATTGTGGTGGCCGTTGTGGCGGGTGTCAAGTCCGTCTGCATCCAATGGAGTAAAGTGTGCGGATCCGTGTCTACGGGGATGTCCAGGTCGACCATGAGGACGGCATAGCTCGATCCCGGTAGTTTTGACGCGGTCGCCAGTTTCGGCTGTGATGCGACGGCTGTAGTTCGCGTTAGTCCATTCAATTCAATTGAGCGTCATTGCGCCTGGACGGCGTTGGATTGTGTGAGGAGCCTGTACCATCTTCCGCTACCTCCGCTCCATCCTGCGTCGCGACCTGGCCATACGTCACGATCAGATCCGACTCGGTGGCTGGTGTGAAGCCGACCGGTGTTTTCCCTGCGACTTGCGTAATCCCTCCAATCGCCGACACGAATAACAAAGATTTAGAAAAGAACATGACGGCTTGCGTCACGGTGACTTATCGTCGTATTGGTGATTATTGCAGGTATTTATCTGCTCCTCCTCCAAAGTCGACTCCAGGCCATAAATAATTGAAAAATAATAAAAATAATAATGATAACAACAACAACAAGAGGAAAAGGTCTCAAGCACGTTCCCAGCTAAGCCTTCGACCCTTATTAGGGGAAAAGCCACTTGCTTCCACTGATGCAACATGACAAGCAGGGACCCTCTGGTCGGACGAATCTCCCACAGGGGATGCTGAAACAGTTGAGACGGTCGCAAGAACCCCACCACGCCACGAACGACTCTACTGACGGCCCCGGCGGCTTCTGCCACTGCTGCCAATGTCACATGAAACACCACAATAAGCCTTGACAGCCTGTTACGCAATGGCTCGACGCTGGGTTTACCTCTCTCGTGTCTTTATTAGCTTTGGCAAAATCTATTTTGGATAGCACTCACCCCACCGTTGCACGCGTCGACTTACTATGATCTGCACTACAACAAACCCCTCTCTTCCTTGCAGAATTGACAAATGATCCGCGCCGAGCTGCGACACGACACACGCCAAAAGAGGACCGCCGTCGGGATCTCACACCAGACTGCCGCGAAAGAACTTCAGATAGAACTTCAGATAGAGTGACAACGTCGCTCGGCAGAGTTGCAGAGTTGGAACCGCAATAGTTCGGATCGGGTCGCCCACGGTCGACGGTTCTGGCCCGCGCGAGGGATTGCCGTGCGCTTGCGCCTACTCGCGCCAGTGAGTGGGCGAGTCCAGACTCCCAGAACCGTTTGAAGATTTGCGTTGTTGTTGCTGCTGCCGTTCTTCCTCCCTTCCTTATGACGTACCTCCTGACTTGGTACCAACAGCAATCACCCCTGGCTAATTGAGACTCTAATGCAGCTGTACCGTTTGCTTGAACCATGGGAATGGGTCGCCCTGCCCGCTGATTAAGCATTTTTTTAGCGCATAACCAGATATTGCCAAACTCGCCATTCGCCAATACTGCTGGCAAAAGCTTGGTTCTATATACACTTCTTCAACCACCAGGTCCCACACGTTCCTTGCAAAAGCAGTGTCTCTCAGTGAGAGATCGATAATATAGCTGGCGTCTCGATGCTACGATTTGTCAGTCCAATAACTGGTTATTATGGTTTGTTGGACTACGCAATCTAGTATCCGAGACATGCAGTCGCTATTCGTTGGTATTATGGCTTAAAGACACAGTCAGTCTAGGAAGAAGTTATTTATAACCATAACCTTACTTCATTAACTGCGCAAAATGCATCAAAGCATTTGGTGATACGAGTGACCAATATCGGGAAGAAGTCAATTTGAAACTCAAGATAGCCGCTCGCTTATCGTATAAAAAGTTTTCACAATGTCAAGCAACTTGGATAAACGGTTCCCCCAAGAAATCCAGGAAAGCTGAACATCGATACCTGCCTCCCACCCAATGCCACAAACATGGATCCCTTGTCAGCTGAGTACCAAGAACGGATGGGCTGCGTGACTCCATCCTCTCACCAACACATAAGTGAGTGCGAGCCAGGAGCAACAGGTGTAGGCGACGAGAGCCAGGAGGTTGAGTACTCGCACCAAACTACCGCCCAGGTATATGCCGGATCTGGGTCGGAGGCAGATGAAAGAAGACGGCAAAAAGGGCCTTTCTGGGGACTCCCAAGAGAGATCCGCGATATGATCGTGAGTTGACTGCACCAGCCAGGATCAGGAGTTACCCCCTTCAAATACTCAGGAGAGACTCTGACTCTCACAGTGGTCCGCGGTCATAATAAACAGCGTTGGGGAGGATGGGAACAGAAGATTCGTTGATGCGCTCTCGGGAGTTCACCCGCAGATCGGGAGGGAAATGCTGGGAGTGGTCCTGTCCGGGTGCCATCACCCAGACCTGGATCTACTTATTATCTCTAACAAAACGCCCGGACTGCGTCTGACCCTGTTCATCTCTGATGCTCGAGTTCACGACTACCATCTCAATCCTCCCCTTCCCAGTGCCCTTCCCAGTGATCGTATCTCTGAGATGATGGCGCTGGAAATGCGCGTTCACTGCAACGCCCTGATCGCGCTCGGGAGCGCCAATCTCGATAAACTCGCGAAGCATATAAGGGGAATTTGCTACTACCCCAACCCATTTATCGACGCCTCACACGACGATTCGAGACAGAAAGGGCTTCACTCCACCTGGGCCGAGGAACAGTCTTGGCAAGTGATCGACAAGATTCTCGAGCTTGTGAACGGTGAAGCCGCTATTCGGCCACAGTAAGTGATGGTTTCCCGTTTTGTTCGGTTTTCTCTCTCCCCTTGCGAGAACATATCATCACCAACAGCTGATACCTAACCGTCAATGCTAAGACCATACAGCCTCTCGCGGTGTCTCCATGGACACAATGTTCCTGATTATTATGCCCCTTTTACATTTTGCGGTTCTGGGGGGTATCAGCAGACGAACATACTTATCACCAGAAAATAATTGGTTTTTACTTGAGACAAGGCCGCTGTCAAGTCAAGTCAAGTCAGGAAGCAGTAACAAAACTATCCGGAAATCAATGTCATCGGTCAGGGCTACGAAGCATAATGAGCGGCCTCGACGCTTCGCCTGTCGGTAGGTGGCACAACCACCATACAGCTGACTGCGGAGGATACTATCCTCCGCCTAAGCCGCCGGCCAGTAGACTCGCTTCCATAGGATTACTAGAAAAGGCGAAGGGTATGACAATTTACCAAGATGACGGCGGATGACAAAGCATCAACGGAGGAAGCTATTCGCGAAGTTGCCGACACTAGTCAACCTTACTGCTTGGGGGAGATCGAGCTAGCTAGCGCCCATTGGGGATCGCCAACCTAGTAGGAATGCCGCAACGCAGTGTGACGTAACCCGGAACACAATGCAAAGCCGCATCCTCCGACTAGGAGTGTTGTGATTGGTACCTTGCTTTTGACTGTGCACCCCAAAAGCGATGCAGTGGCCATAGATATTAGGATACACTACCATTATATCTCTTCGGCCTTCGTACTTTTCGCTTTGCCGATCAGTATCTGTGGAGTCTCACAACCAGGAAGAATCTTCACATTACTTGTCCCGTACCAAACAATGCTTGGATGGGAGCCCTCCATTTCTGGCTAAGGTAGAAGGAGTAGGAAATGGCAATTGCCGCTTTCGAGAAATGAAGATAAGGGATACTCCTGACGTATAGGGCTTGGCTAGAAGGGAACGGGAAACGATGAAGCACTATGCCACGGTTGCAAGGCGGTGTTGTGCAACCGGCAGCGGGTTCTAACAAGGTTGGCTAGTCGGCCCCCGGATAAGTCCATGCGGGCGCCACGACTCCTTTTCCGTGCTGGCTCCACCACCTCGCGGAGTACTCGCAGTTTTGCACTTTGCCGAAAGCGCGGGGCGCGCCGAGTTTTGCGCCCAGGCGCTCCGATATGTTTAGCGAAACCATACTGCGCAGATCGATTCGTATACGCTGCCTTGTATGATTTGGAATGCATTGGTTATATAAAAGAACGAGAAACCCGCACCTACGATAGAGCTCCAAGACATCATATTCCAACAGCTAAACGTATCAGAACAACATTGACTTCATCACCACCGCGATATATACTCCAAGATACGACACGATGACGACTGCATCCAAGTCACCGCATGTGCTGATACTCGGCGCTGGTCTCGGCGGCCTCACGCTTGCCCAATCTCTGCGCAAGAAGGACATCTCGTTCGAGGTCTTCGAGAAAGCACAAGACGACAAACAACCCCAAGGCTGGGCGGTAGGTCTTCACACCATGCTCAAGGACTTCCACGAGTCTATGCCTGACGACATGCCGGACTTCGGAATGGTCAACCACTTGAACCCCCTGAAGATTATGCCCGAGATCGCCTTTTATAACGGCCCCGATGGCGAGAAGCTCGGCTACCGCGACAACGGTGCCGGGTACTGGGTCCGGGCCAACCGCACCCGTCTCCGGGACTGGCTGTCCACGAAGATCAACGTGCAGTTCAACAAGCAAGCGGTGCGCATCGAAGAGGACGACAGCGGCGTGACTGTCCACTTCAAGGACGGCTCGAAAGCAAGCGGAGATATCGTTGTCGGTGCTGAGGGCGTGCATAGTCCGAGTATGTGTTTCTGCCATCCCAAAACGGTTCCTTCGTTAGTACCTGACTAATAATGCCTTCTTACTTACCACAGCCCGGAAGCACCTCCTCAAGGGTGAAGACAAGCTGGTGCGCCACAAGACGGCCTCGGTCGGCGGCGAGTGCACCCTGTCCGGCCCCCTCTTCGTCGAGCAGCTGCAGCTGGCCCACTCGTCCTACATGATCAACTTCCCGAACACCCAGCACGACGACGGCAAGAAATACCACCTCTTCGTGGGTCTGAACAAAGTGATCCCCGACGGCAAGTCGGGCGACTTCTACTTCACGCTGTTGTGGACGGACGAGGGAGTGGCGACGGACCCGGACCACTTCTGGACGCGGACGGCGTCGCGGGAGGAATTGCACGCGTTCGCACGGCGCATCACGGCCGATCTGCCGGAGAAGTTCCGCCGCACCGTCGACGAGACGACCGTCGAGGGCATGTTGGACAAGCAGATTACCATCTACACGCTCATTCTCGACGAGGACGCGCTGCCCGCGGGTCGGATTACGCTGCTGGGTGATGCTGCACGTAAGTCACACTCCCTTCTAATGACTACTGCTATAAACCATTGTAAACAGAGTACTGACGCTACACCTCCCGGTTCAGATGCCATGACCCCCTTCCGAGGAGAAGGCGGCTGCCACGCGATGCAGGACGCGCTGAAGCTCGCGCGGGCGGTGGCGTCCATTGCGGACAAGGACGATGCGGAGTCCATCAAGACGGTCCTGGGCGCGTACCAGAAGGAGATGATCAAGAGAGGATCCGAGGCGGCGCGGTTATCGGACACACAGCTTGACCAGGAACGCCCGCCAAACATGTTTATGCAGCCGCTGCCAAAAGACCAGGTCGTCATCTGAGGGGTTTGCTTTATTTTATGTTCAAACTTGTTCGTTTCAACAGCGATATATCCTTATTAGAGTTAGACAGTACCGACGCAAATTGATTCTTTGACATTTACTTATGGTTGCTGGTTTTGGTGTCACGCCGTCTACTTGTGGTAGACTTGGCAGGACGGAGTTCAGTTCAGGGGGAAGATGCACTTGGAAATCAGTACTCGAAGTAAGGAGTCAGCGTTGGACGCGGGAAAGGTGCAATCGCCGTCTAATCACAGGGTAATCTCGCGTAGACTTCCTATGTCAACCAACAACCCAGGTCTAGCTCGCGCGAACGTACGATGGAAAAACAAGAGAACCAGGAATAAAAGAGCAATAATAATTGGTATATACTTTACAGGTTTTTACCCCGAAACTTTTCGACTCGACAATCTCCTTTCAGCGATTGAAAGCTTGCAAGTGGGATAGCAGCCCAGGCAGCCAAGTAACCCAGGCCCAAAACGGACCAAGCCGCCCCCGCCCGCAGCTTACTGCCTAGCCGACCTAGCTCTTTAGCGGGGTTTCCTGCCTAGAGGCCCCATCGAGACGGCACCTAGCAATTGGATGATGGCCGCCAGAAATGCCTTTCTTTTTGCGACGGCGAGGCGACTACATGTAGCGCCCGGCGCCATATTCGCCAGGCGCCAGGAGAAGGGGCGTTTCCATTATTTGACTTTTTATGTATGTCCTAGAGAGATTCTTGGATCGATTGATCAGACTATATACCCAATTGGTATTAATATAGTACATTCAGATTCAACAACGCCGGACCATGGCTTCCATTTCAAACCCTTTCAGCAGGCTCGTGAGCCAGGATAGCCCCGTCGCCGTAGCGCGCCTGGCGATCCTGGAACCTTCCGCGGACCCTGACTCGCCCATTCGTCTGATTCTCACCGACGCCCCTCTGGCCAGCACATCGTATGAGTCCATCTCCTTCGACCACGAAGCCGATGCCACCAGCAAGGTCCTGGTCGACGATGCGGAGCAGGAGATCCCCAAAGCCCTTGAGGAGGCGCTGCGCATCTTCCGGAGGCGGGAGCAGCCGCGCAAAGTCTGGGCCGATCTCCTGGTGGGCCGCACCGTCGAGGAGCGCAACGCGCAGGGCCCCTTTATCCGGCAGATCCTGGCCCACGCCGACAAGACGCTCTGCTGGCTAGGCCCCGACGGCGACGATGCCGCGCTGACAGCGCGGGCCTTTGACGTCATACGGGACATGGCCAACCGCTACCTGCAAGCCTGCCTGCACGTCGGCCTCTCGCAGGACACATCCATCTCGCGGGCGACCCTGCAGCAGATGCAAGGCATCCGGGAGCGACTGCACGACTGCCCTTACGACGACCTGCACTCGTTCGACTTCGCGCTGTGGAAGGTGATCGACAGCGTGCTTGGCGCCCCCTACTGGGCGTCGGTGCACACCATTCCCGACATCGTCTCGGCCCAGCTCCCCATCATCGTGCGCGGCCGCAGCAACATCCGCTGGCCCAACTACGTCGCCGCCTCGCGGGGCTACCCCTTCTTCCGGGCCAAGTTCTTCGGCGGCGTGCCGATGCTCCCGCCGGTCCAGAAGGGTTTCGAGATGGTGTTCCAGATCGAGATCGCGGCGCGGCGGAAGCGGCTGGGGCAGAGCGTGGAGCTGTTCCCCATGATCCAGACGGCGCGGGACTGCGGCGCCAAGGACGTCCGCGAAAACGTCTTCGCCATGCTCAAGATCGCCACGCCCTCGGCGCGCATCCAGTCCCACAACCAGGGGCCCCAGCCGCTGCCCGCCATCGACTACGCCAAGAGCGCCCAGCAGGTCTTCGTCGAGGCCGCCCGGTACACGGTCCTCGAACGCCAGGACCTGATGCTCTGGTTCGCCGAGTGCCCGCCGTGCCAGAAGCTGCTCAAGGGGCTGCCCAGCTGGGTCCCGGACTTTGGCGCCACATTCTCCAAAGGCCGCATTGTCGGGTCGCCTAATAAGGGCATGCGCGGGTGGTGGGATATGCTCAACCCCATCAAGCCCCTTACGGTCTCCGAAGACGGCGAGAACCCCGCCCTCCATGTCCAGGCCTACGGTCTCGCGCGCATCGCCCACGTCTCTCCCGTCTTCGACGCCGGCAACCTGGCCCGCCTCTGCTATACCGAGTTCGAGAAGCTGCCCCCTCCCGAGGCCTGGGAAACCCAAAATCAGCGCAACGAGCGGTTCTGGCGCACCCTCGTCCTCAACAGCGGCGGGTCCGAGATGGAGCAGACCCTGGCCGACGACACCGCGCCGGGCCCCGCCGTCGGCGACAGCTTCCGCAGCATGATGGCGCTCGAGCGCATCATGGCCCTCCTCGAGTGCACGCCCTTGCAGCTCCAGTCGCCGTCGCCCGAGCTTCTTGCTCGGTTCCAGGCCAACCCGGAGGCGATGTCGCTCGTAACGATGACGGGCAACGGCGGGATCTACGAGAGCTTACTCTGCAGTTTTGCTCTGGGCCGCCGCTTCTTCCGCACCGAGGATGGGCGCTTCGGCATGACGACCGTCGAGGATGTCGTGGCGGTGGACGGGAATCTGTCGCGGGAGCGGCAGCGGCCTTCTGCTACTAATGGAACTACTAAAAGCCCTGCTGCTGCTGCTGCTGCTGCTGCTGAAGGGGGCAGTCTGGTAGTAGTGGCGGCAACACTGGCGAGGATAATGGTGCTAACAGTAGCCAACCCGAAACCGGCGCGCCGCCGAGGCCGAACCTGGGCCGCATGATGGCCGACCCCATGGCGAGAGCCATGCTGGAAGGCTTTCAGCAGTTTCTGACGACAAGGGACCCGAATGCCGCCAACCTCGTATCGCAGATGGTGCGAGGCGACCTTCCCCCATGCCTGGACGGGATAGGGCAGAAGACGGAGGGGAAGGGCAAGCCGCGACCACGGCGGCGGCGGCAGCGGCAGCCGGCGTGAAGCAGGGAGTCCGGCCAGGCGACTTAGTCACTGCCTTAGTCGGCGGGTTCTTCCCGTACGTGCTCCGGCCAGTAGTAATCAATCAAGAGCAAGAGCAACAGCCCACCGAAGACGCCACAGGTGGCGCTTCTTCCGGCTCTAACCCGCTCACCATGGCCGATGATGCCACATACGAGTTCGTGGGGGACTGCTATCTGTACGGCGCCATGGACGGGGAGGATTTCGCCGTCACATCCCCCACGGGCGGTAAGTTCTTCACGGTCGATACAACCAAAATCGTGGATATCAGAATTGTGTAATCAGAGGTTTGGGTGTCGGGTTCGACCAGGATTTGAGGGGCGTCTTGAGCAATACGCCGTTCTGGATCTAGATACCATTGACTGGAGTTTCATGTACGATACCAATAGGTCGGTATTGACGCGGGTTGTAAGGTCAAAGATGAATATTAACTTGTTATTATTGAATTCTATCCCTGGCAATGCCGGGGATGTTCGTAATGTACATCAGGACTACACGTGTAGACCCTTTCGAATCGGGATTTAACCCTATCTGTATAGATGAAGTTCCCTCAAAATAGAGCGTACTCGGCCCAGCAGAACCGTTATAGTATCGCTCTCATGCTCGTAAACACTTCCCACTCAGCGCTTTATGATACATCAAAACGCTCGATTGATCCTTTATGTTTAAAGAAGGAACCCTAAGGTCAGACTAGCTTCAAAGTGGGAATGTCACGATCGAGGACCGAAGCAGTGTCCAAGAGTGGCAAAGCCCCTGTCAAGGCAATAACCAAACAGTTTAGCCTCAGCCGTATGCTGTAGCAAGGAGCGAAATGCGGCCCTGTCGTATAGCTCTGCCAATCGTGGCGATACAATATCTATGCTAGTAAAATCATCGCTGGGTATCAGTGGCGCTGAAATCATGTGTCTAGAGAGATGTTCCTGGGAAGGAATGAGCCGCGCTTATGGTGTCGGTGCCTCTTTTCGGCACTCCTTCTGAGGCCCACTAAAGCTCAGCCGTGTCGCGCATTGTAGGATGCAGTGTTGCGTTGGCGGTTGCATCCGTACATGATCTGCCCGAAATGGGGATGCATTGATGGTTCCCCTCGTGTTCTCTAACCGTGCTGGGCATTGTCCGTAGACCGTCGCCCGCCGCCGTTGACGAGTCCCCCAAGCTCTACTTCCTCGCCGGTGCCGACCTTCTGGTACCCCTTGTTCCGCAGTCGCCGCCTTCGAACGCATCTTACGCAGCACACGCAGCTGAGGATCGTGAAGATGATGGCCACAATTACTTCGGCGACCACCTCCATCCAGTGCAAGCCAAGCCAGGCCCAGAGCCAATCGTCGCCGGCGCCCCACGTGCCGCCATGTCCGCCGTGGTTGAAGAAGACCCATGGGTCGGCGCCCTGACGGCCGTCCATGAGCACTCGGTGCAGCTTCTTCCAGTCGTTCCCCTCGAATCCGGGGATGGTGCCATCGGGGCGCAGCATCTTATGGTATTTCTCCCAGATGGCCGTCAGGTACCACTGACCGCTATTATACATGACGATAGCATATGGCATAATCCAGTTCCAGTGGTAAGGGATGAGATTGTCCGTCATCATGACAAGCCAGGGATGATCCTTGTGGCCTCCGATGATGTTGTTGCTCAGGGCGCCCAGGCCGCCGTCTGTGGTCCACACGGGGAAGTAGCGGAGCGCTTCGAGACTTTCTTCGCAGCCCTATACCCAGTGGAAATGCCGTCAGTTATCATTGCTCCTCCATATCCATTGCTAATGCGCGCACGGCGCAAGAAGTATTCTAATTGCCCAACTTACATTATCGAGGTCGAGGTAGATGCCACCATAGTACCGAATAAGGAAGTATCGCATGACATCGACTCGTTGAATCGGGAACTTGTAGCTGTCGTACGTTGACAGAAACCAGTTGTAGTTGTCTTCGATGAATACGCGAGAATCTTCGGTATGCCACAGCTAATTGTTTCAAACAGCAACTGTCAGCATCTGCGTTTTTTGCTGTCTTCCAAAACCCCCAGCGTTTTAGGGTTGAACCATACCTTGAACTCCCATCCCGGGTTATTGTCGACGCAGCTCTGTCGCATGCGCGCCCAATCCTCGGGTAGCTCGTGGTTACCGGGTTCCGCCCAGTTGTGAAAGATCTGGTGGATCATCCGGGGGAAGGCCGGGCGCGGGTCGTCGGAGACATTGTTGTGCAGCTGGAAGACCTCCTGCTGGGTGATTTCGATGCCGGCATGGGGCCCGAGTTTGCCAAACAGCTGCGCAAAGGCGAGCAGGCGGACAATGATGTACACCGCGAGACCCGTGAGCGCCAGCCCGACGAAGATGGGCAACAGTCGCCGCGAGCGCAATTGCGCTAGAAACATGGTGGCGGTTTACGAGTAGTGGTGGTGGTGGGGTTGGGCTTGCGACCTGAGTCACGAAAACTTACGGCGATGGCAACATTAAGCGACGAGCTTCTGTTCCCTTTTCTTAGAAAACCATGTAATTAAAACAGTGTAGAAGCAAAAGTAACGAAACCAAAAACACGATTGATCCGTGAGAAAAATGAGTGACTGGCAGATGCTTGCTAAGAGCAAACCAAACGACGCGACAAACTTGACGAAGGAAAGGAGATTCACGTAAGACGGCGGTGTTAGCACGTGGCAGGGCGCACTTTACTTAAGGTACTTTAGGCGACAAAGCTGCCAAGTTGCCGACTGCCTAGCCCTCGGGGGCGGCCTCTTAGAGAAGCGACGACACGCCAGCAAGATAGGCATGCAGGACGGGCAGGCAGGCAGGCACCGAGAATGGTGGATAGCCGGAGCAATAAAGACCAATAGTGATTGGAGTTCAGCCGCAATGGAGCAGTGCCGCGGCTGTCTGTCTCATTGGTACGGTTATACGGCACCCGCAGCAGAGTACCCGCCTGTACTGTATTGGGAGGAAATATGTAACATAGTAAGGCAACGAATGCATCAATGAAGGTGCCTCCGGCGAGAAGTCCTGCCAATGTGCTGTTTTCTTACTTTTTTTTTTTTTTTTTTTAAATATATCTGAGACTTGTCGGCGGGGATCGACAATGACCGACGAAATTGTTCGGTTTTTTTATAGGTGACGGGGGCCACTAACGAGCGAACATGGGACGCTTGACGGGTTTGCTGTCAAGCCTGACATTGACAGCGAGGGCCACTTTACGCCCACCTTCCAAAACCCTGGTAAACCAAACCTGTCAGACGGCCACATCCATTGGCAATGCAACATCGATACGTGATAAGGTTGACTGACGACTGAATGGGAAGGAATCAGCAGTCAAGTCCCTTTTTATCGCCATTGAACATGACATGACGGTTGATTACTGGGTTGGTCTTGGTACAGTAACGTTCATGCCAAGAACATTTTCAGTAATTGCTGAGCAGGATGTTCGATTTGACCCCTTTCTGAAAACCAACTGTTGGATGTCCACTATTTCTGCATCCATGGGGCGTAGCAGCGGCACAGCAAAAACAACCGCAAAAGCGCTCGCCATGGGAACAAGGGCAAGGCGGAAGACAAGTAGCTTCCTACGACATGGAAATGACTTGTCTTCATCTGCGAAAAGCGCAAGACTAGGCCCCTGGAATGGGTGCTTGCTTGCTTGCAGATCGAATATCGAAGCATACATGTAGATAGATCATCTTGTCAAGCAACCAAGGCCGAGTCTATCGCTTGAGAGCATGGTTCTAGGGCAGACCTAGCAGACTGGTTTGCAGTAGCACCTCCCTATTTGGACCGTTTTGAGGGAGTTGGAGGCGAATGATGGCTTCACTTGGGCTTTGTTGGCATGGGGGTAAACATGCTCGCTGCGGATTATTTCGCTTCTGCCGGGCTAAATGCATCGTTTTGAGTTAAAGGGACGAAGGTAGAGCGACGGTGGGCTTCTTAGGGTTAGCGACGCTGGCGTGGGCGAGAAAGGTCCTCACTTGCTCAAATATAACAGTGTCTTCGGACTGGACACAACCGCAGCACCCATCATCGTTGACGTTTGCGAATCCCTTCACCGTCCGGGTGGTCGATCGGCTTCTTCCAATCTGACCCCAGAGATAGCCGTTCAACCTTGCGCCATGGAAACTAAAGAGGTGATCCAGGAGAGATATATTCCCTATCTTCCTGCGGAGATACGACTTGCTATCTGGAGAGAAGTGGCCTCAACACCGCAGGTGGTCCTCATCGATTTCTCTCAAGACGTACCTCGTATCGGTCCCTGCATCAACATCGATGGGGTCGTCTACTCGCAAGCATCCATACTGTTCTTCATCAGCCACGAGACTCGACAGATCGCACTAGAGACCTACCGCGTCCGTGTCTACCTACACTCCCTGCCGGACCGAAGCTGGCTGTTGGCGGAGAACGACCGAGTTCTCCTGAAGGAGCTGGGATGGGGCTGGCGCACGGATGGATGGGGGTTTGGGAAGTACGCCTCGGCCGGTAGCAATCGCAATTACCTTCGCCATGAAGAGCCGGGCAAGCCCCAAGCGCAGATGTACAAGGTGGCCACCGATTATGCCGATGCTAATGGCCCTCATCCTTTCGGGTTGCCATCTAACGAGGAACTGCTGTCCCAGTCGGTGGCAAACATTGCGCACACGAACGATATCGCAAGATACAGTCTCCGAAAGCTGGTGGCCAAGCCGCACGAGCAGCATCTGACTCGTCGGCACAAATACGAGTTGAACGAACCGCGGGTTATGGTGAGAACAAGCAATGGGAACACAGTCAAGTCGATCGGCAGCGGCATCGTTACAAAGCAATATTTACTGCCAGAAGAGGCATATGCGGCTGTTACCAAAGTGATCGAGCCCCGTCGTGGTTGCCAGTTCCATAAGCCGTTTAGTTTGTACGGCAGGATCATGCGCCTCCTTTACGACACTGCCTGACTGTCGGGAGATGATTAATGGATGATGTTTCCAAGGGCTTAAGGCGGCTGCGTGTTAATCATACCAAATGAATAGTTGGCAAACCTCGTTTTGAGGCGGCACTTTCAACGGCGGGAATATTCAGCGGAGATATTCAGCGGAGCTGGATGATTTATACATAGTAATTAACACCAGCGTATCTGATTTCGTTCTGTATCTGAACTTAGTGACTGAACCCAGTTGTGGCCCACTGAATGTTTCCAGCAGTGGTAGTTGTTGCTCGTGGTAAGATAACCCCTGAGTTCCAGGACGTATCTTGCCCCAGCCAGGCTGCCCGCTGCTAAACAAACTGCGTTTCCCATACAAGTACGTGACGTCTTCATGTCTCCTAGTCCCAATCACTTGCGCCTTTTGCATGCTATGTCGCGAGCCTTACCATAAGCCGCATAAAGCTTGTCATACTCTCTGCTAAACTTCCGGAGCAATTCTTTTTCAGTCCACTGGAAGCTACTGTACTCCTCGTCGCTGCGCCGACATAGTTCGTCTCGCTCTCTCGTGTATTTCCTGTACTGTTCCCCGTTGCAGCCAGGATACGTGGCATCGAAGTGGGCAAGACGCTTTTTATGCGCATCGTAGCTTGCGTCCCATTCGTTCACCAACTTCTCCCGCTTTTCGTGCAATGTATCGCTCAGCTTCCGGGATTCTGCCCGGTAAAGATCCGTTACCTCGTCAGGTGATAGGTTTCGAGCCATGGCTATGAATGGGTGCTCTGCCTCTGAGGAACCACCCTGATTGTTGTCGGAGCCCTTGGCCGGATGTTTGGGGCTTGCATGAAGATCTTCGGTCTTGAGCTGCCCCTGGAGGTCTTGATTCGCCTTCTGCAGCAGTTTGTTCTCCTTTGCCAACAGTTCGTTTTCGCCGACCAACCTTTCCCTCTCCTCAATCCAGTCTGCGCGGCTTCCCGGCCACCACCTGAACTTGGGCGACCATCTCTTGGTGTTCTTGGGGCGCTGCTTTCGGCTCTCGGACTCCTGAGAGGACTTGGTTGGTTTCGGACAGGACGGTTCAGGAAGGTGGCGTCGCTTGTCGCTCTCAAGCCATCCGAAGACCGCGATCGATCCGGCGGCAGCGCCTACCCACGCGGCCATGGTAGCAGTGCAGAACAAGACGGCAAGCTGGCAAGGGTTGAAGGTTTGCTGGATGAGGTTCAACATCTCAACGCGAACGAAGAAGAAAAAGTCGAGTCCACTTCGAAGATGGGCGGAGGTTTTGTGCAATAGAGAAAGTAATACTGAGTTTTATATGCTCATATACAGCTCTGGCGCCTTTCGCACTTTACGCTCAGGGGTCCACTCTTGAAATGCTATTCGGTGGGAGTCAGGACGCATAAGAGGAACTAGGTTTCGCTGATATTCCAATTGTGGTATGTTGTCGCTTTCGGATTAGCCACTCGCCAATTGGAAATGGTAAAGGATCCTCTCTTTATGTTTGACATACATTGTAATACAAGTCTACAGAATTACACTTTGGGGAGAGGGAGAATGAGAGTTTTAATTTTCTTCATTCGGTCATTTCAACCAGTATCGACGTAAAACTTTGTCAATAATTATAACGAGAATGGGACACAGACAAATACATGCCTGGAAGCTCGACTATACCAGCCCACCAGCCCTCGCGATCAACCAACCTCATGGGCACTCCTTTCACCCCCTAGTTCAGCCTGGGGCGCCGTGCCACACCCATAGCCGCCCCCCAAAGCCAGTGATCATGCGAACGGGACCAGGTCTCCATCTTCGCTCACATCTATGTTGTGGTGCAGTATCAGCTGAGCTATCATGGCAAAAAAGGCGAGGTTTTCTGAAAATCAGGTATCAGCGCTGTGACTTCCACATAACAGACTGGCTCCCAGTCCGAATTCCAGGAGAAAACGTTGCCTCACCCGCATTTTTCGACGACTGAATCCACCTAACGCTGGCCCATCCATAGCTGTTGTCCCCTTTCATGTCCCGTGAAGCTCCACAATTCACCAGATGGGTCATCTACAACAAAGAGAGGTAGTCATTACCAATTGTACACACATAATTCCTCGTCTCGGCTTAGATGGAACAGAAGAGGGCGAAGGGAAAAGATACCTACCTCATGTATCAAGGACACTTCAATAGTGTCAAGTAGATCGACCTGCTTCACGCGCGCGTTCGATGCCTTGCGCTTTATACGGCTCAGTAGCGAGGGGGACTGCGCTTTCTGGATGCGATTGTCGCTAAAGGTATCGTCTTTGTCAATTGTCTTTTTCAGGGCGGTAGGGCTCATCGCGATGTACTCGGACCAATGCTGCGGAAACTTATGCTGGTTGCCGTTGGATATGGCACCGCAAGTTATAGCAACTGTCGTGTCCTGTGGGTCATTGAGGTCCAGAAGGGCGTCCTTGTTGCCAATGGGGCAGTCCCGTGTGGTATCCCACCAGGTGACGTCGGGATCCACGGGCTTTTTTTGCACGACGATGTGGTCCGCACTGCAGAAGATTTCCTATACGGTGAGCAGGAACAGCATGAGACTAAAGAAAAATGCTCGGTCCAAAACTTACTAGGTCTTGGTTATCCCGCCCAGTATTCTTCCACCAAGGAGCCCGATTGTCAGTGTCAATGTGCACATACAGGCGGATTGGGTTCAAGCGGTCTAGCGCAGGGGATAGTAAGCATTAAATTCATGGATTGTCGAAATGTTAATTGACAACCTACTGTAGACGTCCAACATGGTGTCATGGTCGGTGTCACCAAATACTCTCGTTGCCAGAGTCATGATGCGATCGTTAGGCCTTTGATTGGGATCGTTGATGAATGGCAAGAGAATATTGCATATCTCATCAGCCCAGTTCTGGACAGTGTCCATATAGCTCTTCACGGTGTCGTAAAGGTTACCCTCTATGTTGAAAACTAGTATTACATAGTCTCAACATTAGGCCTGGGGATTAACACTCACTGCAGCTTGTCCTGTCGATCAGGTACCGATTGGCCCCCAACGCCCCGGTGATGCATTGAAAGCTTGAAATGATGTTGATGATTTTCATGTTGGCTTGCCGGATAATCTAAATGTATCGTAGTGAGGATTAGAAGTTGACAAGATACAGAGAGAGAGGGACTATTTATAGGTTCTGGTTCACATCGGAACTCAACGAACCGCAATCGCACGCTGACTAGGTATATGTCGATTATGGGTTTTACCTTTTGGTATCTGAAGAGTATACTGAAGTACCTGAGAAGGTATGACGCATGATTATCGCGTACGATATATATCGATCAACGGAATGCAATGATGGTGATCCGAAGAGCGTGTATGTATACCTTCAGGACTATATACGTGTATTGACCGCCGTAGTAACACTGAGAACGGCTGAAGTGTACCAGGCTCAGTTGCGTTGTTATTTCTCTCGGAATATGCCACACGACGATAGCTTACTACTCATGAAAAACCATTCCTCCATATAGATTGCGTCATTATATGTACAGTCGTGTCAATTGCAGCACGATCTTAGCAAGACTGAAAGCGGCGTGTTCTTCCAGTTCCTTGCTTATTTTTAATCATGTAATAGCACACAATATGAGAGTAACTACCTATAAGTAGGGAGGTATTCTTCTCCTAGGTTTCATGAGATACAGACCGTCTTAGACACCACTCTCTAGGTAAACACCGTGCAGGAACCACTCAAGGCTAATCTACCGTTGATCGTCATGTATTCTTTAAACTCCCTGGCCATATTCCTCGCAAGTGCACAGCCTCATTATGTCTACGCGACGTTGCCCACGCTCACGACGCCCGGTATCCCAATACATGCCATCAACCCCACGGTGACGGGTCAGATTGGTATCAACCCTGTTGACATACCCCCGGCAAGCTCAGTGTAAGTGATAATCAGAAGCAGATGTTGTTGTTGCGTGAAAATAAGCAACCAATGCGTGTATCTAGCGTGGCTTCGATTGGAACAGACACACAGTACTTCTCGGAAGTTATTAATACAGACAATTTGACGTCGACCAAGGTGCGTGGGAGTGGCCTTCACACGTTCCAGTCCATCTTGGCCATCAGCTGATGACGGCGCTAGTGGATTGCGGCCACCACTGACTTCGGCGTGGCCACCATTAACAAAACGTCCAATGGCGTCGTGCAACCTACCACGATCCCCAAGGGTTTCAAAGTGGCCAACACCACCAACGGGGTGGTGGAGATCGCCTTCAGCCCTCACATCCAGGACATCATCGCCAAGTACGTGCCCCAGCTCCCCAGCTGCAACATCCTGGCCGCCCGCAACGACGACTTCCGCAGTTCCAACACAGAAAGGCGCCCTCGATTGCTCCAGCAGCGTGGAGATGTGGCCACTTCGTGCGCCCGCCGGCGCGGCGGGACGCTTGGTCAGCTTCTAGGCGAGGACATCGAATGGGGGAGCAGGCGGCGGACCTGGACATGCAGTTGGTCTCCGCGACAGGCAACGACGCGGTAGCGCTGGCTGAAAGCGAGCGAACCATAGCCCTTTTAGAGGAAGATGCGGTGGCCGAACTGATCGTCAACGAGATGGCACTGACAGCCGAGATGGAGATGGTCGGCCTCGCGTTGGGCAGCTTCTTCTGGGAGATTACGGCGTCCGTGGCTTTTATCGTGGCCGTCTACGCGGCCACCGACATGCTGTGGAAGGTCTACACCCAACCGAAGGAAATGGACATTTACGAGCCCACCCGGACCTACGACGCCTCGACCACAGCCACGACGACATCCACACCTAGCAGCTGCCCCACCGACCCGCTGCCCTGTATCGGTGATCGGTGCCAGGGCAGCCCTGACGGCACATGCTCGGGGACCGACTTCCCGGGATGCCCTTGCAACGTCTCCGGGAGCTCCATCGGTGACATCACCCTCTGGGGTGCACACTTTGACGATGCCGAGGACCTGATCTGGTCCTTCCAAATCCCAAAGCCAAACGTTCCCGTGTGCGTGGCAGATTCAACTGACGACGTTGTTCCTCTTGACACCAGCGAGTGGGATATGTGAGTTATCATAGCCCTTTTCTTTTCTTCTTCTCCGCTTTCTAGACATTTGAGGCTTCCAAGATCAATACTGTACAGTTTTGAATTTTGATGCACTTGCTAAAACAACCCGACATTATAGCGTGTTTAACTCCTTCTGCTACAACCTTAGGGGAAACATTACCGGCCTTGCGAAAAACTGTTTTCCAACGAGCGTGGAGGACCTCCACATCGAGTTCGACTACAACAGCACCACCGGTTGCAGTATCCTTTGCCACGACGCCTTCGACGGACTCAGAGATGATTGTGCGTTTTCCAACCCATTCTCATCCAACTCCCCGACGGATAGGGGAGGACTAACGGAACAGCAGGCTCGTACGACTCTCATACCAAATACAGGCATGGGTTCACGGAGGTTTCTTGTGGTGTAGCCATGTACACATTTGAGAAGTGCAGAAGTTGAGTATGTACAGACCAGGAGCACCTCAAAGGGTGACTAAGTAGAACAGGAGTTCCATTTCGTATTGATGGACAGTAGTGCTACTCAATTAAATCCTCGGTCTCTCATATATGGTGAGAGTATCTTCAAAAAAACACATGAGCCTGATTTAGAGAGCTGGCTGATTATAGGGGCACATTTGTATACCGGCTGTTCGGTAAAGGGGTTCAGCCACCGCCGCCTCACAACCCCACTCATAATCATGCAAGATACCCACCCTTCCAATCGAATGATCTGATATGATACGAAACCCAACACCCATCATCCATGTTATTGATCTCTTGAGCCTTCAAAAGCAAGCTAGTCGACAATCCGCTCCTTTATAATCCCTACACTGCTTCAACATTTCGTTCGCTTGCTGCCAATCATGCGATGGGGACTTTCTACGACTTTCTCGACAAGGCAGCCATCGTCGTGGTCGGGTTTCAGAGTACCTTCTGCGTACTCGCGGAGTCCAAGGCAGTCCGGTGGCGGTACATCAGCTCCGGCCACAGCCTGCTGGCCGTGGCCGTGTTCTACCCGGGCGTCTTCTTGGCCACGAGGGGTCTGATTTCCTGGGCGGACACCGCATCCGAGAAATGGCGCCGGAAATATGAAGAGGCGGCCGTCTCGTCCGACGGAAGGGATCACCGTGCGCCCTCTGCTTCTTTGCCTTGTCCTGTGGAAAAGAAGGGGACGGAGGAGAAGAAGGCCAGCTCGGAATCCGTCCATCGTGACCTGTGGCTATCAGCTGTCTGGAACGCGTTCTTCGCCCTGCACCTCCGCGGCCTGTACGTCCATCGGCTGATAGAGCAAGAGATTTTCCCGCACGTTTACCGCGCTCTCCACCACGCCATCTATCAGCCGTACCCTTATCCGACCGCTCTATTCGGGGTAGTCGGAATATTCCATGCTCGTAACACGCTGCGCGTGGCTAGAGATGTGCGCGATGAGGCCGAAAGGCCTTTGTAACGTGGTCCTGTCTTAATTTTATGCGGAGTTGTGTATTAATATCCAGCCACACTCGGGGGCAGATGCTTCTAATACAAATCGGTTCCCCTCTATCCATGTAAACCGCCCTGCTTAATGTATTCCACCTTCTCTGTATTCCTCTCTCAATGTATTCCACCCTCACTGTACTCCACCCCCACTCTATTACAAACTCCGCTCCTGGTACTTGTCTGCCTCATTTTTATACTTGTACAGCGTGCTGCAAGCGAAGATGGCCAAGGCGCCAGTGAGAGGCGTAGACGTGGTAGCCTGTCGGATATTCTTGAGCACGCCCGCACCGATGCGTGTTCTCGGTGACCATATATAATAGAAGCAACTGAGCGAGCTGTCCAGTCGCCAGGCTCGGAGGTTCAAGGCGAACGTGGCGAAGCAGAACGAGGCGAAGATAGGGTTCATGAAGCCGATCTCGCGAGGTGACTTGGGCGTGGCGGCCAACTTCTTCTCCTTCTCCTCACGCCCGAGGAAGGGGTTGTTGAGGAGCTCGGCCCTGTTCGCCTTGCGGCTCAGTTGTACCTGTCGTTCGTAGACACGGTCTGTCCAGTGGTACAGGTGCTGCGTGAAGTAGCAGAGGCCCGGGTAGAAGACTGTGACGGCTAGGGCGGTATTGACACGGCTGATGGACCCGAATCGAAAGCCGTTGAGCTCGTTGGTTGTGCAAGCGAGGAGCTGCTGGAATAACAAGGTGCCCCCGAGGACTTTGGCCACGGCATCCTCCGGTTCACGGGAATAGTTGTTTGTCTCCCAAAGGAGCATGGTGTGAGGTATTGTGCTGCTGTTTCTTCAAAGAATAGAATCAAGCGGTAAAATCGAGTTTTCGGTAGTAAGGTGATCAGATGAAGATGATTGGAAGTCTGGTTGTAGTTCTTCGACAAATGGGTTTTGCTCATTGAAGAATTTGGGAGTTCTTGGACACACCAAAGGCAAGTAACATGTTCGGCAACAAGATGTTTTTGTTTGGAAGCCACAACCAAAGGTACCAGGTGGGGACGACGAAACTAATACGACAATGGAAGCTACCTTATCAGTGACTCCTTTAACGAAGAAAGGGTTCCCACCCGTTACTGCCAACTTCGAGAGGATTTTGAGGGGACGTTGTTCCGGAAGTGAAGGTATCGAAAGGGTTGGCTGCTGCGTTTGGGAGAAACCAGCTGGGCAAAATGAGATCAGGCTACAGAAGAGATACCCAACGGCCCAGGGTCGATCACACTTGCTACCTCATAACACTGGAATCCGGGGTAGATTACACGTTAGTGGCGTATTGAGGAGATCGCTGGGCTGTAAGACGGACGAATGTTAGGAAGTACATGTAGGCATACCCAGGTGTGTTTATACATCGACAGGCATATTTTGCAACATGAGCTTTGCAGTTCCGGATTCAACCAATAAATTTCTACCCAACTGGCTTTCAAAGGCCTTGGCAATATTGTTTCTTCGTTTGCAACTCCCAGGATGTACTTGAGGCACTGGATCTCTGAGACCTAACCATGCATATCCCCGTGTTTTCTGCCATACCCATTCACGCAATTCCAAACGTGCGTTGTTGGTTGATGCATGTAGCCTAGTATTGCAGTCTGCGAATTGCATACTTTCAAGTAAACAACACCGGCAGCTTATTCCTGTTGTCCAATACCATAGGTTCACTCAGCTACTGTGCCAGGTACTTCATAGAGGTATTTCCCTGCATGGTGACTCTCTGACCTCCGAATAAGCTACAACCTGGCGGCTCGAGCAGCCGTGTTGTCATGACACGTCGTAGTATAGTTGGTCGAGCACCCAGCCTCAAAGCAGCGACCGCAGACGGGCATGGAAGCCAGGCCCCAGAATGGGTAGAGATTGCACTCTGCCTGTCCCCGTTGCCAATCGACTATTGAAAAGCCAGATGATCAGCGCCAGTTATCGTAGGGTAGGTAGAAAGACGCCTCAAGGAACTTTGCTGTTTGCTTGTTTCCATGTACTTACAGCAACCGGCTTTTATGCACTCATCCCAGACCACCGACGTATCATCACACCCATAGCCGCACCCTTCGAGACAGCATCGCGATTCACCGCTGTCGGTTTCTGTGCACTGGGTGCAAGTGGCGTCACAGGCTTGCGCGGATCGTGGAAAGCCCAACGTCGTGGCATTGACCTGGCCGAGCAATAGAAGCCCCAGGGTCAATAAAGAGAGTGGTGACTTAAGACCAAGCATCTTCTGATTTGACAGCGATCAACTTCTTTTTAAGTATAACGATCTTGAATGTTCGAGGCGACAGTTGAAGTTTGGTTGAGCCCAGAATGATTTATAAGACTGACGCACCAGAATGCTGGCAGACGTCACCCCTTTTGTGCACTCCTGATGCTGCCACCAATTGCCTGTGAGGTATAGCAAGGCAGGGCCCGAACCTTCTTTCTCCAACTGCCGAGGATATCCTTGCAGGAGCCCATCTATCCTTAATTAATATTGCTTCTTGGCAATATCTGCTTGGATACTTTTGCAAGATCCAAATAGCCGGGGGAGTAACCCCAACACAAGATAATGCAACATGACGCAGAGGCCATCGCTCCTCCGACCACGTGTGATAGATGAAGGCAACATCGTCGAATTGCCTGATTGGCATCCGTAGCGCCGTTATCATTTGGGTCCTCTTGGAAGCTCGGCCAAGCTCGGCCTGGCCGGGGACCGGGTAATTAGGTACAGGAAGAAAGCAACCCCCCAAAACAAACTTCAAATATCCAGCTGCAATATTCAATAAGTTATCTTGTTTGTATATCGCTATCTATTGGTAGCACGAATAATCTCCAGGTAATGCAAGTCGCATGTGATTATACGTCGAGAATGAACGATTCACTGTTCTTCAAGCGCATGTAGTCTTGACACTCAGCTCCCGCTGTTGATCCTTACGAGACCCGGTGGAACTGGGGCCAGCCATATTTAGCTGCGTGGAATGATCAAAGTGACGTAGGGAAAAGCCAAACATAGCTGCGTTGGGGCGTTGGGGCGTTGCGTTACATTGCCAATTGATCCGATTCGCGCCATGAGGAATGCCCGAGGATTATGATACGGCCCATGTCTACCTCGTACGACATCAAATCGTGGGCAAATTGCTGATACGCAAATAAGCCGACGCCATGATGAGACAAATGGCAATGCATTGGGCTGAGAGTCGGCGTTCATCATAACTTGGAAAACAGATCCCGCAATGTTGTTCTTCGAGGACGTATACATATATATGCAATTGCACATTGGGGCGATTCACTAAAGAGCATGGGTAGATTGCACGTTAGATCTGTAGATTCAGGAACGTGTTTGCGGGTGAGACGGGTACCCTGACAGCAACGGCGATTCGCAACTCAACGTACGCCCGATGGCTGTAGTGTACACATTGATCATCAAGACTGGTGGCATAATGGAACGTCAGGATACCATGTCAAAAAGTTATCCATTTCCGGCTAACGCCTGTGACTGATCAAACGTGCGAAGCACCTGCATAGTGTACTCGGCACAGATGACTCTCCATGAGGATGGTAAAGCGAATCTCTATTTTCGGATCGCGTCCACCTATGTGAGTGTGGGTGTATCAAGGACCGAACCCTCTGATGCCAATGGAAAAAGCAAGGCAGCCGTCATGACTCCATAATTCCCCAAATGAATTTGCCAGTCCTTTTGCGTTCGCTCGTATCGTCGTCCCCCGAATAATGCATTCCCGTAGCCTGTCGATCGCTTAAGAACGGGGCTTCTCCTTCTTCTCCTTCCACAGGGCCAGCAGACCGACACCGGACACCTTGACGACCTTGAATCGCACACCGGGAATATCACCCTTGGCTTTGCCCTTGCGACCGAAACCGGCCAGGAGGACCTCGTCGTTCTCGTCAACGAAGTTCAAGCAACCGTCATTGGGGACTAGAAAGAAAGAAAACCATGGTCAGCGTGAGCTCGTCTGGCATTGATGTATCTTCTCCATCAATGTCTTCGTAAATCCAGTAGACGGTCGTGTGGGCGCTCATCGTGAGAGAGGCCCCACACCACACGCCACTTTGGGGGAGAAAATCTTTCGAGGGGCAGACGTACCGAAAGCAGTGACCTTCTTGCCGTTCTTGATGAGCTGCACACGAACACACTTTCGGATAGCGGAGTTGGGCTGCTTGGCCTCGACACCGACCTTCTCGAGGACGATGCCCTTGGCGTGGGAGGAACCACCGAACGGCGAAGACTTGAAAGCGGTACCCAGAGCACGCTTCTTGTATCCCAAATCGGCCCAGCGCTGGTCCTTGCGGTGCATGCGCAGCTTACGCGCAGCGTTCAATCCTCTAGGCTTTCCCTTACCCATGATGGCTGTGGACGAGACTCGAAATTAGCGGACTGGTTCGTGTATGAATATTTTGGCTGCGACGATTGGAGTTGCGGGTGTCGTAGTTGGATCGAAGTAATTCGTCGATGCGATCGCAAATGCAATGGGCAAAAGGTGAGTACGCCTGGGTGGGAGAGGGAAAACCTACCGATTTATGACTTTGATCGCGGCGGATGGGTTCTGTTGTCGATGTGAGTATGTCGAAAGGGTTCCGCTATCTGCAAAGTTCGCGAGGTTGAGAGTGACAAGTCCGTCAATGGAAATTAGCTGGCCGAGGGTTTTCGACCCTAGATCTGAATTTTGAAGTGCGGCAATCAGTATCTGTGGCTTTCGTGTGGCTGGAATTTCAACCCCAATCCAAATTTTTGTGGACAGCCACAGCACAAAGCTTGGACGGACATGCCACAAGGTCCCCACCAAACCCGCAACCCACCTTTGCAATCGATGCACGGCATCCTTCAGTCACTTCAGCAAAGATGTCCCATTTGCATCTTTCTGATGGTGCACCATGCAATTCCAAGTAAACCCAACCTGGGACCATGGCACAGATAGCGTCAAGCTTTGCAGTTGAATATATTGGTTGACCAAGTTGTCAGCTATCACCCTACATTTGTTTGCGAAACTATCTCAGCAAAGTCCATGACTACAAGTGCACGCCTGCAAATTTACCTTGTTGGTTGGTGGTTGGCGCCATTGATAGATCCAGATGGTAGGTGCTGTAAGCAAGTAACCTTGAACCCCCTAACACGCAGCTTCCCGCCTCAAACCCCAATTCCAGCCTTGCCACGACGTCACTTGGTTAGTGAAGTACGGCGGCATTCATCACCACTGCTTCAGCGTCTGTTTTTGCCAGCCAAAATGCAGACTCGTCATGTCTCAGCCTCAGTTGAAGCCAAGTAAATCGCGAGACCCTCCACCGGCTCTGTTTTTGCACCCAACCCCCTCCCCCTCCGCATCTCATGTCTCCCTAGTCGGTGCCGCGGCCCCAGGTGCCGCCATGCCTCCGAATGCCTCTCAACCGCTAGCTCCGACAACTACCTCCTCGACAACACAACCGCCAATGCAGCCACTGTCGCGCAAGGGCTCGCTGCTCAACCCCATGAACATGGGCGGCCGCGGCGGTGCCCCTGTGCCTCGGCTCCATACTGGCGACTCCTCCCGCTCCGTCGACAAAACCGATGCGCTCTGGGCCGAGATGCAGGCGACGCTCGAGGAGGTCGAGCTCTCAGCCTCCGGTGGCACGCACGTCTTTGGCCCCGAGCACGACCGCAAGCTTGCAGACCTCCGAGCGGCCCAGATTGCCCTGGCGCAGGCCTGGGCCCGAAGCGAGGCGGACGACGCGATCGAGACTACTGGTGCCGGGACCGAAGAGGTGCGAGACCTGAAAAACACACTAGGCGGCATGGGCCTCGCGGCTGCGTCCAACATGGCTCCGGGCGCGACCCTGAAGGACGGGACTACAGACCCGGGGAGAAGCACCATCGGATCAGGCAGTGCTGCCAGGCCTTCGAGCAGTGGGCGCGGTGCTGACAGGTTCGGTGCTGCACTGGAGGAGGAGACGGAAACCGATATCCTCCTTGCCCGTAAGCGCAGAGAGGCCAACGATCAATACTTTAGCAGAGTTGACCAAGGTGTCCGAGACGTTGTCGCCAAGCTAGAAGAGGTTGCTGTCGCCATGCATTCAGTTGAGCAAGAGAGCAGAGATGTATGGGGCGAAGACACACCACCGGGCAGTGCAAAGCATGCGTAGCCTATGCATGTGATAGAATTCAGAGCGCCTCTATATTCAATGATACCCTCCTGATTATGCCCTTCCATACATGGTATATGATTGAAGATTGGTATCGATGCGTGATCAGCGATTACTCTGATCCCCAGATCCTTGATTATAGAATGCTTCCTCGTAGTCCTTCTCGACTAGTGTCAATGTGGTGAAATGATTATGGAATACAAGTCTTATCTGTAATATCGAAATGAAGATAGGAACGAAATGCATAGAGAATCATTGACATGATAACATTGCTTTCCAAATAAAACCATTCTCTACCCTCAAACCAGAGTGGCCTGAATTCAGGATTCCTTTTCTGTCTACGCCAAAACGAACCATCATGAAGGTGTACTGCTAGTAAAAGTATATGAATGCTCTTTGAGCTGGAAGAGGTCTCTTACAATTCACATTAAAGCGTCATAAGGTCCAATAGAATAGCTTAGTGACGGAGGCAGTATTTCTGCAACCTTGGTGGGAGTGACCATATCGGAGTGAGGCCAGCTAGAACACAAGGCTACGAGGCTGGGTGGTATCCATAAGCTGTGGGATGGCATCATGGATGTCGAGCACAATATCATATATGCGTATTGCCCTCGACGTTTTGGGTTGATCTCTCCAAATGCGAACTTCTTCAGATATCAGTGATCCTAAGAATCGACACTTATAAAACAGATGTGAACGAACACTGTGGTAGTCTCGGCTACATCTATTAACGCGTTGTTCATCACTTGTGTCTTGTATTTCCTCGTCACGACTAAAATGCCGAATGCTTCCTAAAACACTACAACTTCAGGTTTGGTACGACATATACAGTGACATACACATAGCCAGGCGTTAGCAACCTATTCATATGAGCAATGAAAATATGAAGGTTATATGAGCACACCAAGCTGTCGATTGAACCAAGGAACTGGTAGTAATGGGGTTGAAATCATGGATGGTATACGAATGAGTGCAATAGTTGAGCCCGGTGCATAAAAAGACATGAATATATTGAAACCCAAAAAATAGTCAAGGCTTGACTAGGAGATTCAGGTAAACTATCATACATGTCGAATAAATATTCTTAGACAGAAAATGAAATACTCGAAGATGAGCTTGTTTAGACTTGGTAGCTTGGAATGTACAACATGTAGATCCTCATTGATGGCTATCATGGCTGAACCCGAATCCTCAGGAGAATACAGAAGTATCCTGTTGCACGACTAGCCGCTGAAACTAGTATTGTAGCTTTACCGCGCATCACTAGGCTCTCGGAGTATACGAACTACCACCACGGTGGTCTTCTGTACTTTGGCCATGGTCAATGAACCATGGAACTAACTCACCACTACTCAGGCTTAGATTCAATAATTGAGCCGCTGTGCTTCTGAGTTGACTAAACCGGTTTCAGCACAGCCGTAAGTTACCTTATGCTCAGTGTGTCTTAATACGACGCGAAAAGAGAACGCCAGCAACTGGACTGACTCATATTCTGTATAACCCACAGATATAACATGTAAAGCTCCCACTCGCTCATAACAACTGAAAGAAACTATGATCTTATTTACTTGTGACAGGTATTGAAAATAAAACTTTGGGTTCAGTGCAAAATTGGCTTGTACGTCGAATAATCTTTACAGAGCATGAATCCACAACATGCTTGGTCAACCCGATGGGAATGGAGTTAGCATGCTGTGCGAGGTAAAGTTGGGTATGATGGAATAGAGAATACTCAAGAACCGAGACATATCTGATGTGAGTGACTTTGTAAAGGAATTGCTTGCCTGAATCAGGGTTTGCAGATCTTCGAAGAACGTGGAGCAAGTGAAGCTTCGATGCATTGCGTACATAGGATTGCACACGGATTACGTTCAAAATGAGGAGACGAGGAGATTCATCTTACGTGCCCCGTTGATAATTGTTCCATGAATGCGAAGCGGTATAACATCAATGTAAGTCTAGCTTGCCCCCTAACTCCTACCTACATGTATCGTACAGTACGTCATATCTAGTTCTACGGACGGACAACCAACTCTGGATTTATAAGTACAGGTGACATTGCTTTTGGAATTTAGCTTTGAGTGATCGGTTTGGCCTCTTCTCCTTGATTGGAGTACTGGATGAGATAGTCCGCACCCAAACCGGCGCCGATAGCCCCTCCCGTGATCCAGCAGCCATTGACGAACCACCACCAGCAGTCCTTAACATTCTTCAGGTTGACCTTGCGGATCATATAGCCCAGTGTCACAGCAGCACCTCCACAGCCGCCGAGGAAGAAGGCAGGGCCGGCACCAGCAGCCCAGCCGGCCGCACCGAGCAAACCGACCTGCACGACGGCTAGACCGGACAAGACTTGCTTAGTCTCGGCGTCATGCTTCAGGGCGATGCTCTTGATGCCAGCCTTGGCATCGTCGCGGATATCCATGTGGGCGTAGATCATGTCATACAGCACGGTCCAGGCAATGTTGCTGGCGTACAGGAAGCCCGCTGCCGTCATGGCCGCCGTGTTCGTGAGCAGGTCCACGCCGAGCGCCGGGAAACCAATCATGGCGCCCCACGAGAAGGTCAGCCCCAGCACGAACTGCGGGTAGTAGGTGACCCGCTTCGCAAGGGGATACAAGGCGACGAAGAGCAGGCTGGGCGTCGCGTAGAAGAAACAGCTCCAGGGGAATTGAAGAAGTATTCCGAGACCGGCCAAGAGCTGAATGCCGGTAAATGTCAAGGCATTGAACGGGGTGATGGCGCCTCGGGCAATAGGACGCAGTCGGGTGCGCGCCACCTGCGGGTCGAGGTTGCGGTCCCAGAGGTCATTAATACTGCAGCCCGCCCCGCGCATTATCAGAGCCCCTGAGAAGAAGAGTGCCGTCGTGCCAATGACCGTTAAGGGAGAAGTGACGGGATCAGCCATGGGGGCGGCCAGGAGTGTGCTGAACATGCATGGGAAGAACAAGTAGTATGTCCCCGCCGGCTTATCTAGACGGACCAGCTCGGCATACGGCACCCATGATGCAGGCAGACGTGAGAGAAGGCCAGTAGTAGGCGGCGAATAGGGCTTTGATATCTCAGGAGACGAAGGCGACTCTACGCTGACTTCCAATTGCCTGGCAGAGGCATGAAAAGGGATGACATGCCGAGGCGCCAACAAGGACACTGCGGTTGGGCGCGACCGGCTCGGCCGTGTTGGCGCCAGGAACCGAGAAGTACTTGATCCCGACCTTCGACTACCAGAAGCCCAACCAAATTTGGAAGCTACGAATCTCGAATCTGGTAGTATCCGCCTCCCCAGGGCCACATTACATCCCCTGAACATGGCGATGGCACTACTGGAATGTTAGCTTGAGTAAATTACCAGCTTCTAATACGGCGACCAATGAACCGAGGCCATTGACTCCGCCGTCTCCGAGGATGAAGTATATATAGATAGATGCACTGCGATGGTGCATCCAGAAGAGGTAGCTGCCCCACTGTATGGTGAGCCACCAACCGGACATGGAGTTGAGCAAAAAGTCAAGATGCTTGCTTAACTGATGGAGGACCAAACGAATAGTAGAGCTTACCAAGTGATCTTAGGAGATGCCTTATTCTAAAGTTGATCTCAAGCCATACGGAAGTCCGTCAACTCACAAGATAGAAGGAAGTGTTGCTGCATCTATCTCTCTCTTGTTTCCCGAATTTCTTCCAGCCTTTCTTTTCTTCAGCAAATCGATCTCGTATTGTCTCTCAAATCCTTCAATGCTCACCCAAGCTTGCGCCTAGCAAGCCTGTGGCTAGTGTGGTTGAGGCTAGTACAGATTCCAGGGCCCTTGCCTTTGCGAAGACTAGCGTGTTTTTACTTGCCGTTTGGGCTCTTTCCTCCCACGCAGTGGGGTCTCGTCAGCGTCGCGCCGCCGTCTAATGGTCGCATCTTATCGCATTCGCAGAACCGCGCCCTCCATCGGCATTTCTTGGTCCGTAGCAACCACCTTCTGCATCTTAACGAGCAAGTTGCGTGACTCGAGACTTCGAATTCCAACTGTACAATTGGCGCGAATCATCAAGCATCACAGGTCTATATGATCTGCAATTTATGTGATGCATCGCTGTTCATTTTTGTAGCTTCGGTAAATCGGAGGTGTACATCATTGGCAACCGCCCAAAATCACGATTCTTGATTATCTTCACCAACTTAGCAGGCGCGGTGCTCGACCCCCTTGTTATACCAATACCGTACCTACAATCCCTGGAAACGGCTCGCGATCTAGACCACCTGCACCTGCGTGACGCAGAAGACAATCAACGGTCGTCAAGATGCCGACAGCGCTACACCCGCAAGCGAAGTTCGATCCAATCCCCCCGGATTTGGACCTCCATGCTATCGTCGATCGTAACCCCAACTTCGACTGGGTCGTCCGTATAAACCTAGCTCAGATCCGACGGCTGGGTGCCTCTGGCTTCGAAAAACTAGTACAGCTGCACGTTATCGAAGGTGGTCGGCCACTCGTGATTGAGGGTTGGAACAAGGTGTTGCCAGAGTCGCTCTTTGGCGCAAAATGGCTCGAAAAAACCCACGACAAGAAGCAAGAGAGTGTTCGAGACATCGGCGCCCAGTCGGACATCCCCATGACTACAGGGCACTACCTACGATCAATGCGACAACTGACGAACCAATGGAGCCCCACGAACTTCCGAGACGAGCGGCGGCAGAGGCTGTACATGAAAGATATCGACTGCCCCCAAGAATGGTTTGACCATTTGCGGAAAGTTATCCCACCGAATGTCTTCTACATGAACGACAATGTCAGCGACACGGCTGGAGCCGACACCCGAGAAGACGATATCTTCGGCGCCCCTGAAGTTTCGGCTGCTGTTGCTGGAGATCTGATGAGCAGCTTACCCGAAGAGATGAGGGCGCAGAACCTCATGTGCTATATTGGCCACGAGGGTACTTACACTCCTGCGCATAGAGAAATGTGCGCGAGTTTGGGCCAGAACATTATGGTGGATGCATCGGGCAGCGAAAACGGCGAAAAACCTGGAAGCTCGATTTGGTTCATGACAGAGACCAAGGATAGGGAGGTGGTACGCGAGTACTTTCTCTCTATGCTCGGGCACGACATCGAGATCGAGAAACATTTCGCCCAGATCAATGCCTGGAAGAAGGCCAGCTTCCCAGTCTACATTGTAGAGCAAAAGGTTGGCGATTTCATCTTAGTGCCACCTCTGGCACCTCACCAGGTCTGGAATCGAGGGACAAGGACTATGAAGGTTGCGTGGAATCGGACGACTGTGGAAACGCTGGATCTCGCTCTCCACGAAGCTCTGCCCAAAGCCCGCCTTGTTTGCCGAGATGAGCAGTACAAGAACAAGGCCATCATCTACTTTACTCTTGAGAAGTACTACAAGGAGATGCAGACTTTGGAAGACACGTCGGCGGTCGGGGTCCTAGGGCTCGGTCGTGAGCTGTCACAGAATTCGCCACGCTTGAGGCAGATGGCCAACGACTTTCGAAGACTCTTTGGTCTCTTTACAGGGATTCTCATCGATGAAATGTTCGGGCCCAAACATATCGATGTAGAGTACATTGAGTTTGACTCCAACATTACCTGCTCGTACTGCCGTTCCAATATTTTCAACCGGTTTCTTACCTGCAAGTGCTGCGTGAGGCAGCTTGTTAACGGCGACGAAGACACCTATGATATTTGCATAGAATGCTACGTGATGGGTAGATCCTGCGTATGCATCTCGGGTCTTCAATGGTGCGAGCAGTGGCATTGGTCTGACCTGGTCGAGAAGCATGAGCTATGGCGGTCTATGGTCATAAAGCAGGATGGTTTCGTTGACATCGAAAATTCTCCCCAGCCTCTGGAGATTGCACGACGGAAGTCGAACAAGAAATCTGTTGCCCAGGTCTGCCAGGAACAACTTCGCCGCCGGCCCTGGAGCGATATTACGAAGCCTGCCATCGAGCCCGCCCCGGAACCAGAGTCGGAGCCAGAGCCTGAAGTTGACGAAGAGGGCCGGATCAAGAAGAAGGCGAAACCGAAACGTAAACAGAAAAGAGGAGACATTTACCGCTGCCATGTCTGCTGCCATAAAGACCATACTTACAAGCTCAATTTTTGCACGACTTGTCAGGAAGCTTACTGCTACGGCGTACTTTGGAGGGCCTTTGACACAATGCCCCAGTCCGCCATGGAGAAGGAGCATTGGCAATGCCCAAAATGCCTCGGAATCTGCAATTGCGGAAGTTGCAGACGCGCTGGTCATACCCAACCTTATGTGCCAAAGAACACCCTGCTGGGCCACGACACGCGACGAATTGCGGACGATCGCAGTGTTGAGTCTATCGTCGACTTCCGGATCCACAATCTGAACTGGTTGAAAGCTTTTGGGGAGGAGAGCCGCTCTAAAGACTCGAACCGAATGCGGCGGCTTCGAGAGCAAGCCGACGCGGAAAAGGCCAAGGGTCCATTGGCAGCGCTGGAGAGCAATGAAGATGCACCGCATGAGATCGACTCCTCAGTACAAGACCACACCATGGAAAACGCGTATGGCGACCAGGTCGGTGTTGACGGTGCACCGGCGGTCCAAAACGGCAGCGCGAGCAACCACGACGAACCCGCAGGCAGCCGCGTACCAACAGCCGACATGTCCGGCATGGACCTCGAAACTTCGGCTTACCCTGATCCATCTGGGTACAATGATCCAGGCGTTGGTGCTAGGATGATGGGAATGGGCTTCTACGATCAAGGAGATAGTGCCGACAAGATTCTTTTTGACCCGTTCCAAATGCCATCAGAAGACATACTGAACCGAGAGTTAGAAGTATCCGACTTTGTTAAGAAGACCTTGCGCCTTGCTAAGCGAAAGGCCCGTCTGGAAACAGACGACGATCCAGATTTTATGGGTCCGAAAACGTGGCGCAAGAAGCCACGCACTGGAAACCTCGATCAGCTTATGAATCTCGATCCTGCGCTTCTTGGTGCCCTTGGCGAGCCAGACAGAAGTGCTTCGGGGACACCCAACGGTGCCCGTGGCGAATCGGAACAGGCTCCTGTTGCCCCTGAATCTAGCAGTATCAGTACCCAGGCAAAGCCCAAGCCCAAGCCGGCAAGGGCTCCGCTTCCTATTGATCCTCTGCGACCTACTCTGCGTCATGCAAAGCCGGCGCAGTCTTACGCCGATCACGAAGAACCTGAAGAAACCCTTGATGACATTGTCATCCCGAAGAGGCTAGTAGACATAGCCGCAGAGAACGGCGACACGGTTGGTAGTGATCCAGTGGATGTTGCAGCTCAGGCATTCCGCGCTGTAGCTCATTTGAACCAAGAGGCGGCACCTCCATATACAGGAAAACGTCGGGGGCGCCCGCCGCGAAGCTCTCTGCCTGCCACCGCGCCGCAGGCAACAGCCAAAGAGCCGGAAAAAGAGGCTGTCAAGGAGCCCATCAAGGAGCCTAAAAGACGTGGACGCCCTTCACGACGTTCTCAGTTAAACAGTGTTGATTACGCCGAAGACTCGACACCTGCTCAATATTCTGTCAACGAAGATGATGTCACCGAAGATGTTCTCGCAGCTGAGTTGGAGGCCGAAGAGGCCGCACTTGCCCGCGAATCGAAAGCTGTTGAGGAACCGAATAATTTGGAAAAGGAGTCAACCTCAACCCCAAGCGCACGACCGCCGGGAAGAAGAGGACGTCCTCCAAAATCTGCAGCAAAACCAGCGGCGCCACCAGCTCCTGAGCCTGCGGTCCAACCGATATTTATGTCTATGGCAGAGCGTATGGCAGCGAAGGGTAAGAGGTTTAAGATGCGCGGCTCTTCCAGAAATATCACCTCAAACCGCACAAGTACGCCTTCGACTCCTCAATCATCTGCGCGTGTTACGAACGATCAAGATACGCCCATGAAGGACGCAGATGCATCAGTGTCTCGTGCTTCATCCCTTCGCAAAACAGAGGAGCCGCAAAGTGCCAAAAGCCGCGAGTCGTCAACGAGGCCGCCGCCTCCGGCAACAAGCTCGGCAGTTCCGGCGAAGGCGGCCACACGCACAGGACCGACTGTTGTGCGATTGGCTAGCATGGCCGGAAGCGACTCCGAAGAGACGGATAGCTCGTTCGGAGATGACGATGAGGATATCCCGGCTAAGAAGTTCGTGGCTTACAGAGGAGGAGGACTTCGTGGGCGTGGGCGTGGAGGGCGGTTCGCCACTGCATCTCGTCACTAATTGCTATTGGAGTCATTGAAGATTGAAAAAGGGCCCAAGATTTGAAGCCGGAAGAATGTGCTATTACTTGGCGAAACGTGCAGCTTGCCAAAGTATTAGTTTGCAAGAGCATCTTTTTTAGAGCAGTCGCAGTTTGCTTCATCCAATATACCCGCGCTTTAGTTGCGTATTATCACTTTACGCTACGTCTTTATTTCTCCTTCGTTATTATGCATTTTCAATGAAATAAGGGCTTCGCAGTATGCGTATCTCTCAATTGGATCTTGTGATCGAGTTGGGGAGTAGGCTACTAAGCATTGAAGGACTGAGCCCGAGGCCTTGGCGAAACTCCGTCACAGCCATTTCTTGTTTCCGAGATGGGATATGAAAGCCCCAGCATTGCCATTCTCGATACTAGAGTTCTCCCAAACCTTGATCACATCCTTAATGGCCTCTTCAGGCGTGGCTGGCTTCTCGAAATGCGGCGCATACTCCTTGAACGACTGCATCATCCGGCCAAGGCCAGCAGCTTGCTCAGGGGTGACTGTATGGTACAGAAAGAAGAGGTCCAGTCGTTAGCCAAAAATCCAGACAGCCAGTCTAAGTCTAAGTCAATCAGAGGGACTTACCATTGTCGTATCGGCCTACGTCCACCATGCCAGGGCAGAGGCTCAGGAAGAGCACGCCTTCCTTGCGGTATTGCGCGCTGAACTTGGCCGTCGCCATGTTCATGGCCGCCTTGCTGATGGAGTACAGCGAGGTGACGTCGAGGTCGTACTGCGTCGTCAGTTCCGTGTCGGCCAGGCCGCTGGAGATGACGATGACCTTCTTGACTTCACCCTTTAGGACGAGGGGCAGGAACAGGTTGTATAGGTGGATGTTGGCGTAGACGTTGACCTCCATCGACTTTTGCAGGTCTTGCTGCGTTTCCATGGGGCTTTGGGTGCCGCTGTCATTTCGAAGAGCAAGCGCGCATGGTGTCAGTAGTCCGTCGTGGCCGATCTACGTACTCATGAGAATGAGAGACACTCACAGAGTTCCGATACCGTGGAAGCCATCATACAAGGAGACGTAACCTGCGTTGGCGATCAGGTAGTCCAACTTCCCGCCTAGGATACGATCCGCGGCTTCGGCAGCTTCCTGGAGCAATTCTGTTGGTTAAACCGCATCACTTATCGACTTCAGATGCACCGATATACGTACTTTGAGTTGGTCATAAACAGTCGTGTCCGCTTGGAGGATGTGGATGTTGGAGCGTCCCGGAAGCTCCTCTGCAACCCTCTTATCGGTCCGGGGCTTGTCGCGGACGATGCCCACCACCGTGTTGTTAGGGTCGCTCGAAATCTGGCGAAGGAACTCGAACTAGCGGACCATTGTCAGTCGGACTTCTTCACTCTGATGGTGTCTGGGGAACGACTTACACCGAGTCCTTTGGATACTCCAGTTATGACGTATGAAGGCATCTTGTCTTATGTGACGGATGGCGGTGGGACCTGCGATTGAAGACTACAGCAACTATAACAGCGATACAGAATAAATATAAGACTTAGAGATAAACACTCTTTTCACTTGAAAGTCTAAGGCGAGGTCTACACTTATACGAAAACCAATGCCCAGCCACTAATTGCTGTGCCACTATGCTGATGCATGCGTATTCGGGATCTGTTCAGGCCGCGGCCGAACTCCGATGGGGTGATATGCAGCCCCCCCGCGGAGGATCTTAAGTGCTGACATCTCCTCACTTGAGATTCTTTTCAACACGTGAGTATCCGTACGAAACCCTACTGCATTCACTACGAGTGCATTTCGGGCTAATAGATATGGGTCTTAATGTCGTAGGAACGATCGACCGAGCCTATCTCGCTGGCTAGCCTGACTAATCGCCTCGGCGACTTAACTTTGTCATCCTGCGAAATCTGACTCGACCTGGCCTTCGCAGCATCTTCCGAGATAGAGTCGCTCCGAGACGTAGGTCGCGACTTGCTCAATTAGGACTGCTATGCTTCGCTCCAGGCGGTGGCATATTTCCCATGGATAGACGGGGTCTCATGTCTACTCGTCGTATCTGCGAGCGTATCCAGGAGCACACGAGCCCATCATATCATTGACCACGTCAGCCGGACATGACTGCGCCAAATTCTCGAGAAGACCTCCGCAGCGAAGCATCAATATCCACGTGTGATGACGGCCGCCCGTACCCGGTACCTTGACCTCGCGCCTCAACGTAATGTGGTGATGCCCCTCGCCGGATTCGCCATCGCCGCCCGGGAACTTCTCTAGGGGCCTGCCTGGGGCATGTAGAGGGTGGTCGTTATCTGCAAGTGCCAACGACCTGCGGTTGCGGCCTCCAGGGGCGTACTGTCCCGGAATATACCCCGCCTCGACCTTTGGTACCGCTGTCATGTCGCAAGCATCAGACAGACCTCAATGGTCTTCCATGCATGCATAGACTGATGCGGCTGAAGAGATCATCTAAAGCACATTGGGTAAAGATACAATCTAGTCAACTACTCGCATATGTTGATCTAAAGTGATGACTGCTCGCTATCTAGGGGTGCTGGAGTGCACTTGGCAACCCCATTTCGTAAAAAATACAAAACTGCTGTCTCCCCATTTCGGGGACTAATTATTTCAAGCCGGGGATCAGACTGCAGATTACAAAACAAACATAGAGAAGGTTATATTGAGCATTGTTCAATGTCGATATTGACGGTTCATCCTAGCTAATCTGAAGGATCAGGACAGGCGCAATGCATTGAATCTACTATGCTTTCTTTTTAATATACCAGTTCTTCGATTAGTAAGTGGGCTAGATAAACGGACTTCGCACAACATAAGGGTCCGAGGTGCGAAAGGATTGGTAAGCAATTGATTTGATAGCGGCCCCATTAGGGGGCTTGGTACGGGAAGTCTAAGCGATTAGCGCCCTAAAGAGCCAGCCAGAACGAATTGTAGCGCTCATCCCCCACTTCAGCAGCCCAATTTCAGTGCTCTAGCCCCCCCATCCAGCTTTGCAGCTGAAACAACATCAGTCCCCATGGATGAATTCAACGCCGAAGCAAACGCCCCATATGCATATTTCGTATGCGTTGCTCGAGCCACGAAACAGAACAGCCTTGCTAGTAACAGACTATGGCGTATCTAGCACCTTCGATTACAAAGCCTTTTGGCAGAGACGTGTTATGAGATAGTAAAGTATCAATTGCTGTGGTGCTTGCGCATAGGCATGCAGTGTCTCTGAAGATACTTATATTTCACGAATCTACCCCCCTTTGACAATGCATTCCAGACGATGTACCAATACGCCCTTCAGGGATCCTCTCAGCCCGTGACCTCAGTTGACTGGTTATATCGAGAGACCATATGACATACTATCTTACAAAAGTCTGAGCACCATACAAACTGCATCTGGGCAAGGGGCAACAGAACTAAACCTACCTCAACCATGGACACCGCCAGCCTTCAAAAGCAGGCCGCCTACGAGCGCACCATCCGCGGCTTCCTCGCCCGCCAATTCACCCGCCCCAAGGCGCTTCCCCAGGGCCCCAACAGTCTGAAGGACCACGTCGCCATCGTCACCGGCGCCAACGTCGGCCTCGGCCTTGAAGCCGCGCGCCAGCTGCTCGCGCGGGGCCTGTCGCATCTCGTCCTGGGCGTGCGCTCGCAGAAGAAAGGCGACACCGCGGCGGCGGGCCTCCGTCGCGACTTCCCGGCCGCCAAGGTCTCGGTCTGGATCGTGGACATGGAGTCGTACGACTCGGTGCAGGCGTTCGCGGAGCGTTGCGGCGGTGCCGAGCTGCCGCGCATCGACACTGTTATTCTGAATGCGGGGTTGATCACGACGGAGCCTACGGTGAATGAGGCGACGGGGCGCGAGGTGACGCTCCTCGTCAACTTCTTGTCGACGGTGCTGTTGACGGTGCTACTGGTGCCCGTCCTCAAGGCGAAGAAGGCGACGGGCGGGAAGCCGCCGGTGCTGTCTGTGGTTGGCACGGATCTCGTCTGGTCGACCGACGTGCCTGCGCACCAGCCGGTCCTGCCGCCGTTCCAGGATCCCAAGGCGATGGGCGGTATGGCTAAGTACCGGATGTCCAAGATGTTGCTCACGCTGTTCGTGGCGCGGCTGGCGACCGAGTACGTCAGTCCCGAAGACGTGGTAATCAACCTGTCGAACCCGGGCGCGTGCAAGGGGACGGACTTCTTCCGCGGCGGGGGCGTGGTGGTGAAGGCGGTCATGGGGGTCATGCAGGCGCTGATTGCGAGGACGGCGGAGGCGGGGGCTTCGAACTACATCGATGCGGTGCTGTCGTACGGGTCGGAGAGTCATGGCGGGTTTGTCAGTGATTGGGCTGTTAAAGCGTAAGTCGTCAACCTTTCTGTCTCGTCTTGCTTTGTTTTTGGGAGCTTTTAATCCCAATAAGAATCTATGCTAACAAATCGAACAGACTGCCAGAGGTTTGGTACAAGCCTGAGGGGCGCGAGCTGACGGACCGGATATGGGAGGAAACGGTAGAGGAGTTCAACTTCGTTGGCTTATCGAGCACCTTAGAGGGGTTGAAGAGCGGGCGTTGAAAGCGGGCATGCGTGTTTGCAGGGAAACCAGTCTTATCGACTTGTACATTAGCGTTGTTCATTTATGTATAGAATACCGTATTCTTTTGTACGAGTAGTATGCCAGATGGGATGCAATGCCCATTATGCTTGAGTGTGTTAAACGCTATCCCAAGAAGTGCCTGGGGCTGCGAAGAGGCATTGTTCCCAACTATCTCATAGTGCGCGCAAACTTGCGAATGGCATGTCGGGCAATCTGAGCATTTTCTCGTGGGTCTTTAATGTCTTCATTGCTTCTGGGAGCTCCAGTAGCTCGAAATTGAGAACGAGCAACGCGGCGACAGTACGGAACTCCATGGCGGCAAGTTTTCGGCCTGTGTCAGGTATACCAAGAGACTTGATTAGCATTCAGGGGTAAGATTCGGTGATCGGGAAAGGGGCGGACATAAGACTTACCGGAGCATCCTCTGTAGCCTCCGCCAAATGCGAGCTGCGGTAATGCCTGCGCATCAAATACTTCCTTGTCGGTCTTTTCATCCGTTACCAGCCACCTTCGCGGCTCGAAGGATCCAAGATCGCGGATAGCAACAGCCTTATAGTGTGAGGCGCCTTTCCCGACCGTCAGCTTCTTCCCAGCAGCTTGACTACTAGCCGACCGGTCCTCCTCATCCACCGGATATGGCGCGTGGTCGACATGGAAGTTCATAAAGAGCTCGGTGCCTTTAGGCACGAAATGGCCCAAGATGTGCGTGTCGACCGTGGTCGAGCGCAAGTTACCCTTGGCGACCCCGCCGAGCCGGAAGGTCTCCTCACATACGGCGTCGAGGTACGGAATGTCGGTCCCGAGGATCTCTTCCATGGAGGGCGTCTTAGTGTCGGGAAAAGCGGCCTTGAGAACCGCGCGGAGCTTGGTTTGGGCCTCGGGATAGGACTCCATGTACCGTACGAACCAAGTCAAGGCGTCGGCGGTGGTGTCGTATCCCTACTCGAAATGAGAAATGGTTAGTTCTCCTATAATCTCCCGACCCGAACCCGATGCAATCTGCCATCAGTCCAGAAGCAGGCAAACCACCCCCTACATACCGCTAGGATCATCATGAAAGTGTCATCTATCAGGACTTTATCCTTGGTCGGATCCATCAGGGGTTGGCCGGACTTCCCAGCTTCAGCGACTTTCCTTCGAAGCACCATGTCCATCATGCAGGTGTCGCCCTCGCCGGCCTCCGAGTAGTCGGTTTCGAGACGCTGGAACCGGTCCATGGCCTTGCGTATCACCAGACCAACCTCCGTATCCACCGTCCTTCGAAACTGGCGGTGGCGGGGCAGGTAGGCCGAAACCATCTGGGCCAATCTCGAGAGTCCGATGGAGCCGAAGCCCTTCGCAATCATGCCGTTGACGTACTCGACCTCCTTCTTTATGACGTGTTCATGGGGAGACGGGCCAATGAGGTGCTCGCGACCGCCAACACCACTAGCTGCGCTCTGGCTTTGCTCATGTTGTAGCTTCTCAATCTCGTGGTGAATGAGGCCCGCCTTTTCACCCGTCAAAGCTACCCACATAGCATCAAACGTTGCATTGTGGAAGTCCTCGAGGACCCGAAAGGGCCGACTCGTCGCCTTGAGGTGCCATAGTTCTAGTAGCTCTAGAGTGGCCTGATAGATGCTGGGCGCAGCGACCCGGCGAAGAAAGTCGGCGCCAAACGCGTCAGCCCAGACCCGCTTCTGGTCCCGGAGGCCGGGCGCAGTGTTGAACTGGGTCATCATAGCATTCCGGAAGCAATGCCGGAGGATGTGCATAGACACGGGCGCCCGGTCGAACTCGCGGCCCCGCCGCACCAGGACGTCCTCGATCTCGCGCGGGTCGTCGAGGATGAGCAGGGGCGGGCGCAGTGCCGGGAACAGCAGCTGCGCGAGGGGCCGCCGCAGCCTCTCCGTCGTAACGGCCAAGAGCGCGGACGAGTACTCATTCGTGGCCTTTATGATGGGCGTGAGGTCCGGGATGTCGCCCGTCAGACGGTTGGCCGAGTGCTTGTTGTAGGGGATGCCGGCATACAGCCTAGGGTAAAACCGATGCCGGGCGACGAAGGCTAGGGCGAGCGACCCCAGAAGGAGCACAACGTACATCATATTGGGCAATACCTAGAAACTCGAGTGACATTACAATATTGTATTAAGAAAGATGACAGTGATCTAAAGATATGCGGGGTTCATGCGTCTTTATGTACAGCAGAAACACCGTGTAACCCTACCGTAACTAGCCAAGGGCGAGATACCCTAAGGCAAGAACATGCTGCAATGTCGAAAGTGAAATGGACTATGAAGTCAACATCTGAATGGCGCTGTGGGAACCCCTCTTGCATGCAAATATAACAGTCGGATCACGCCATAGAGTTTCGTCTCTGCATCCCATGCGACCCCCTTTACCAGCGTGTCGGGAATACTCCAAGTCAATCTATCATGCGTGCCCGCCCATGATAAAGAATTACCGACGAGAGAAACGTCAAAATCTTATCGCTTTACTCTTTATACCATGTGCTTCTCTGAGTACAGATTGTCCGATGTCCTCGTAAGGGTCAGGCCATTGGTTGTGGGTAGGGTAACGGGCTCCCTGCAAGCCGTTCGGTCGCAACTTAGCTAAATAGAACAAACTTCATCTGCAATGTCACCCTGTTCAGCACGGCTTGATACTCGCGTATAGTCCTCATGTCATATCAATTGGGAGGAAGAAGGCAGGCCGATAAGGTAAAGCTTACACGTCTCACATTGAAATGTTTATGGCCTCTCGCATCTTCCCCGCTTCGAAGCTCATGCCACCCTCTTTTGCTTATGTATCATACGGCCTTCGTGGAGGTGACCCAAGGGGACCACTGATTGGCGGCTCTCACAGCCCCCAACCTCAACTTATCCGAGAACAACTTATCCAATTCCTAGCTCTTGTTATGTTCGGCTGAACGCAATTGAAGTCGCTGAGCCCAATTGGTTTGGATGAAACGCACGTCGGGTAATGCTATCATACGCTGTAACCCACCCCAATGCCATCTTGCTTATCTTACTTTCCCAAGCCACAAATCGAGATATGCTTGTGCAGTGTGCAGATGCAGATGCCGTCATCGACGCATATATGTATGATGGATATATCATTTCATATTCTGCTTGAGTCTCCCCACAATGATAGCGACCGACAAACAGCGAGTCGTGGAAATTGAAACCGAGCAGTTGGGTCGTGCCTAGTGGGGGTTTCCTCGTAATCGCTGGCGGATCCTGATAGCAGATAGTGAATACGGAGGGGCCGGCTAGCTGGTGCCAGGAACTGGTATCACCATTGGCCGACCAGGGGTCCTGCCGCTCCACCTTGGCAGTGCCTCGACAGGGGGGCAATGTAGGGGGCTTGCTTGACGGCTTCCGTTCGGAGAAGTGACCAGCGCTGGGAGGGTCCAGGAATGAGGATCATCGACAAGCACAAGCGCTGGAGCCCAGCGATCCAAATGACGGTAGACGCGGCCCCTAGCCAGACGGCCTACATTAGCCTTGACTGCCCGTTTTCGACTTTTGCCGCGCCTCTTCTTCTCAATCCTTCTTGTCACGACAATGTTGGAGACGGCATGGAGGGAAGAGTCTCGTGCCGTTATATAACATCGTAACCTGTCGGATTTCGGATTTGGTGTCGCATTGGTTGATCATGGTCCCCGCTAGGTCCGGACTAGGCCGAATTGTCGTTGCATGCGCCGTGCTTGTTTGTTTCTCCTGGTTCATATACTCTCTGTACCCCGGTTACCCCAGTTTTGGACCAGCGAGCGAAGCCGTAGTGCAAATCCCGCTGCAACACCCGCGCCCGCCGCCGCGCGAGGTCGACGTCGTCGTCGCCAGCACCAAGAGCGACAACACCACCTGGTTCCACCGCCACCTGCCGCCGCAATGGAACAAGAGCATCTACGTCGTCAATGACCCCAAGGCGTCCCTGACGGTGCCCCAGAACAAGGGCCGCGAGGCCATGGTGTACCTGACGCACATTGTCAACAACTACCACGACCTGTCGGACAACCTCATCTTCTTCCACGCGTCCCGCTTCGCCTGGCACAACGACGACCCGGACTATGACGGCCTCGCCACCCTCCAGAACTTCCAGCTGCCCTACCTGCGCCAGATGGGCTACGTGAACCTCCGCTGCGTCTGGGTCATCGGCTGCCCCGCCGAGATCCGGCCTATAGAAGACGCGGCGTCGACGGAGAAGCTGGAAAGCAGAGGCATGCCGTCGGCCAAGGAGGTCTACAAGCAGTCCTTCGAAGAGCTCCTCCCTGGCCACCCGGTTCCCGAAGTGGTCGCCGTGAGCTGCTGTTCTCAATTCGCCGTCACCAAGGAGGCGATACACCGGCGTCCAAGGAAGGACTACATGCACTTCCTCCAGTGGTTGCTCAATACCCCCCTCGAAGATGCCTTGAGTGGGAGAGTTTTCGAGTTCGCATGGCACAGTAAGTTTTACCCTCTCCCACCAGCGCGGCCCACTTTGGCTTTTTTCCACGCCTGCTGCTGCTAGTACCCGAGACATAAACGTTTATTCACCACCATCCCTCTAGTTATTTTTGACCAAGAAGCCGTGCATTGCCCTTCGGCAGAAGACTGCTACTGCAAAGTATTTGGCCACTGCGGCCTCAACTGCACAGAGAACGAGTGCGACGGGCGATACACGCTGCCTCCGGTCGCAACCCTGCCTGGGGGCTGGCCGAAGGTGGGCTGGGAAAAGGAACCGCGGCCCTTTTCTGGACCCCCGCTTTGAACATTTTGAATTGATTGATCAGCGAAACACGAAAGAATTGAGTTGAACGTCGCCATGGCCAACACGAGCATTGGCACACGAACCGAAACGAAACTAGAAGATGCCTGTTTTGTGTCGTATTTGTGCTTCATTAGATGCCTGAAATAGTGCACGTCGGGCAGGCATATGCATGCGGTCGCAGGAGAAAGCTTGCTGCAGTACAGTACTTGCTCACAGTTTTTGATCCCCTGAAGATCCTAGAACCTTATCGATAGAAAGTAAGCTCATCAGTCGGGCACCCCCGTCATATGATGCCCTTCCAGGGACTTGCCTGCTGAAACTAGAACTACTACTATTAATAACACATTGAACTCATCGACCTTTTCTTTATCGGGCAAACAACAAAGCGATATGTCCGAACCCCCCCTTAACGGTTTCCAGGACCAGAGCATGTTTCGTTCTTCTAGAACAAAAATGCTTCCACGTGGAATGTTTCCCTTCTCCCAAATCCCCCACTAGGCTCACGACGCTACAGGCGGGGATAGCGGAAGCTCAGCTAGCGCTGCAGCGGCACCTAACCCCCTTGCTCCCTGGTGAAAGCTCTGACCTGCCACCAAGAAAAGCTTGGTTTGGTTGATTGAAGTCATTCCAAGTTGAGTCCATCCCGGGCACCAGTGTAGCGACCTGGCGCATGAGGCAGGCGCATGAGGCAGGCGCGGGAGGCCCTATTCAATTCTGGCTCTCACATTCCTGTCCCCCTACTAGCCACTTTACATGTTCTTTACTGCATGCTGGACTGTCGCTCTCCCTGGTTCTGCCAAGCCGCCGGATAGCGAGTGAATACATCTTACTGCCAGGCCTGTCTATCAGTGTAGCACTCGAACCATGTCACATCCCAGCCATGAACCTCCAAGCCTCCATTTCCAGTGGCTTTGACATGACAGGGCTGGAAGAAACCAGCATGCACTCCACGCTTAACTTTCGTATTCACATCATGAACCTCGGAATACCACGAGGCTCGATGAGTGTGCTTTGGGGCCAAAAAGTCGACTACAGCAAAATGTTGACATGTACAAGCATCTGTTATGCCATCCTACGCCTCAAGCCTACGATTTTCTTTGGTTCCAACACAGGCAGTAACAACACACCAAAGTGGCTGAGATGCTCAAGCAGTCCCATCTTGAAAGAACCTGCCTTTCCACAGTTGCTGCCCAACAGGCTTGCTGCTAGATCTTGACACATGCATAACTTGGATATGGCTCTGATTGCTACCGCCGACCCGGAGCTGGAAACTCTTCCATGACCGGCAATCCTTGCCAAGCTACATGCCAGCCGTTCGTCATTCTCTGCCATCGCAATCGCCAAGCATGTCTCTCTATCAAAGTTAACTAGGCACAAAGTCGCATTATGCAGACCAGAAAAAGCCAGTACCACCACCGACAGAAGACAACAACTTTCGCCCAGACTGGAACATGGAAGTACCAAGGGCGTGGTCCTGGACTTAATTAACGATGGAGGATTATGGTGTGCTTGAAAGGTCGTGCCGTTTCTCTCTGCCATCCACTCTTCTATAGAGGGCCGCTTCCTTATTGCGATTCAAGCTTGGTAGGACCAAGACTTGAGTGTAACCCATGGCCCTTGAAGTCCAGTCCACCATCCTCCTTACCTCCGGCCGGCCCTGCTTCTGATACTCTGGCCGCCTCGGGCAAACAAACCGGCCCCACTCATCCGATCACAATGCCCAGGCCGCGTGAAGCCTGAGTGAACAATTGGCAGAGTGGAACAATCCCCAACATCACTGCCTGGATCAATTAGGCAACGCTTCGGCCCGCACCTCCGAAAATTAGCGTCGAATTAAGGTCACGCCGGCCGACTTCTGCCGAACCCGGTCCCCAATTAGGAAACAATTTCGGCCTCCCACGGCGCTAGCGGCATAGCGGCCACTGACCATCAACCTGCGACCTGGTGAAGCAAACTCTGGATATATATATATGCTTCTGCGCATACACTCATCTGCAATGCGGTTTTTTCTGATCCTGTGCGCAGTATGCTGGCTTCTGGGGTGTTTAGGTAGACGTTTGCGATCTGCTTGGTTCTTGTGCCCCAGTTCTTCTGCTTTACCACAAGATGGAGTTGCATATTGTGAATTGGGCAACAAATAATGGCCATTCAACTTATCTCCTGCTGAAACGAAGCACCCACATATCCATTTCGGCGATACAAGCAGCCACCGCAGATTAATTTTGGAGCTGGGCCTCACAATTGTTTCGAGATTGTTGGTACATCATTGGATTGTGTGATGTGTTCTCCTAGAGATGTAGCCTTTACACAAAGTTTCATATCGCATGTTCCTACCAAACTGTGCTATTTCGAGGCTTTAGGTGGCTGGCAGGATCTAAGAAATTTGGATATGTCAAGAAGCACTGTTCCATGAATAAACTTGCTATCCATTAAACCTCCTACGAAGTGCTTCACAATATGACTGAAGCTCTACTTTCACGACCATCATGCATTGTATCATGCATGCTATATCCAGACCCTACCATTATGATGGATCAAGTTGCGCATCACTGCATTCGAGTGGAAATTGAAACTATACAGATAAAGATGAATCCAGTGCTTCAAGTCTCAAGTGGTTCAACAGATTGGAGACATGGAGTCTCATATGTCAACTTCCTGGTTCTTACTTGGCTTTGCCAAAGAGCTTGATACTATATTTGCCCTCGCCCAAAGCCAAAACCCACACCAAATACAACTGGATCTCCCACTTCTACGAGCAAGTCGGCATAAAGCTGATATTTTCTCTGGTGGCTCAAGAACTGCACTTTTGATAATGGTCCCCCATTGTCCTTGCCAGAGATACTCACTTGTGCCTTCCCCACGAACATGCATCTTCTCCTCCCATTAAATTATCGCCGGTATCTCTTGAACTTCGGTTCCATTGTATTCAACTTCAGCCTTCTTTTTACTCTCCATGAATCTCACATTCCCATCGCATCGTCACTTCCTTCACCGTTTCTTCCATCTTGGCAACCTCCCCTGCTGTATATATGTCTACATTCTTCTCACTCAGATCACTCCATATTCACTCCGCCATCGCGTCACTACCATACCTTGCAGTTTCTGAGCGCAAACGCATTATCTGAGCGCTGTCTAGCTCGACAATTACCAGAACGACTCATCACGACTCATCCTCCACGTCACTGCCCATGCTCCTGGTCACTTGTTCCTATTATATTACAAGTACGACTCTTTGTTACGACTCATAATCACATGTGATGCGCTCTGCGGTGGATATCACAAGACAAGCACAACCACACAAGTTGTTAGTAAGTAACGTTGCCTAGAGTCTACCTGTTGTTCACCACCATATCTGGCACCTACAAGGGTCACAAGGCCAGGTTCCAACACCCACAGTGACTCACAATACCTCCAGGCTGACCTATGCAGTGTAGAACAAGTGAATTTACGATGCTCTTCTCTATTAGAAGTTAACAAGTACTTAGGTACATCCTTCCAGGTCAGTAGCCCCGAGATGCCTTTCTGAGGACTATAAATACCCATCCTCCCACCCATCTCCCATCTTCCTTCTTTCCATCCATCCTTCCACAACTTTCACTTCATATCTCAACTTCTCTTTCCACCATCACCAACCAACCTTCCTCTCCTCCAACATTTGCTTCCATGCATGATACCTTCATCACCTCTCTCTAAAGAAGTAAGTCTTATATATTCTATTCCGCACGCAACAAGAACGTCACCACTTCTCCTCCGAACGCACATACGTCTCGCCATATATGACTTCACTTCCACAGACGCTCTTCCGAGAGTCAGACTTCCCTCTTTCCACTCTTCCACCAACGTACTTCTTTCCACCTTGTACTCTTCCACCAACTCACTTCCTCTTTCCACCTTCCACCTTCCACTCTTCCACCCACAACTTACTTCACCTTTCCACCTTCCACTCCTCCTCCAGCCTACTTCATCTTTCCATCTCCCACTCTTTCATCAACGCATTTCATCGTTCCTCCTTCCTACATCAACGCATCATGAACGCAACATCACATCAGCTCACGCATATATATCAGCAGGCACAAACAGCGGCAGGTAAGTTATATATCACCAACCTCACTTTTCCTTTCCTCTTGGTTTCTATCCAGGTAGGTTACATGTCATCTTCCTCACTTGCTCTTTGCACTTTTTCCCTCTCTTCACAAGGTCCAAGAACCCAAACCCAACCTTTGCCGCAACACCCAACCTTCATCTCCTCCATCTATCATACATCGCTTCTGCTTCACCAAATCCTTCACAATATCATCTGTCTGAACGATCCTTGCCCTCATCAGAGATATATGGCATGCTTGATCTTGTGGTCCGGTTGGTATTTTTCACAGTTCTCTTTTCCCCAACTTGCACGTTCCACATCACATTTATTTTCACCGCAAGGACTTGGAATCTTTGGTATTTCACATCACCTTCAGGTTGAGCGTGAGCTACTCCAAAGATTTCTCGTCAAACTTCCCATACACGCTTTCCCTCATCACATACTTCCTCATTTCCTCTTATCCCGGGCGAACGACGCTCTTATTCCGTCCGCTCGACACTCTTATTCCGTCCGCTCAACGCTCTTATCCCGTCCGCCCGTCCAGCTTCACATACGCACTTTCCCTCATCACATACTTCTTCAATTCCTCTTATCCCGGGCGCTCGATGATCTTATCTCGGGCGAACGACGTTCTTATCCCGGACGAACGACGTTGAACTTCATTCTTCTGTCAAGTTTTGGCCTTGTCATCTCACATATCCATCATCCAACATTTCCCACCCAAGAGTCATCACTTTTGACGAAGGCAGAGTATGAATCAACTATTTTGATCCAGCCCGCTCTTCTTCTTTTGACCGGCTTACCTAGGGTTTCCTTCACTTGGTAGGATCCTGCCTTGTCACTTCACTTGCCCGAAAATCCCCATCCCAGAGCATCACGTTTGATCAGTACCTCATTTTCCATATCAGGCATCTTGATCCAGTCTGCCTCGCTCAATCTCGTTCTATTTCGTTTTACTCGTTTCTTCCCCCGCTCAAATCCGTTCTCTTTCTGCCTATCATTATTGCAGTCTCGTACTGATCAGTAAGACGCAGAAGCTGGTCCGACCTTGCTGACCAAGGGCAAGATTAGGATGCTGACAGGGCTGTGAAGCCGGCTGTTGGTCTCTGGCTTCGGCGCTTCCGCCCGAAGCAGAAGACAACGCTTGAACAAGAGGTCCGCGAGAGGTAGGTCTGTCTATTTACTTTTTCTCATCTCCAAACCACCCGAGATTGACTTATGTTTCTTGGAGGAAGGCAAGCTCCGGTTTGCGCTGACCGCACGCTTCGTCCGCCCGGAGTCGATTGAGAGCCCGGAAGAGAGACACGGGCCCGGGCGGACGAGGCGGTCAAGAACCCAGAAGAGAGACAGCAAGCCGTCTTGAACGGCAAAGTACCCGAGGGGTACCCGAGGGCATCGAAAGTACCCGGGGGCATCGAAAATATGGCATACAAGGGCCACGAAGAGACGACAGCGGATGCCTCATAAGCAGAGGCGGCAGCAGCCGGGCCCCCAACTAATGGTCAAGGGGGCAGCGCCCGTGAAGGCTGGAGCAGGTAAGTACTATTCATTGCGTCGCTCATGCTTGCTATTTTGATGCTAATGAGACCCATAGGAGACGGCGTCTCGGACGCGGATAGCATCCGGGAAGAGAACCGGATGCGTCTGGACGAATGGTCCGGACCAAGGGTCAGGACCAGAACTCGCGACACCTTGGTGCGGACCAGAACTCGCGACAGTACCGAGCGGTCAACAATGCTTTCGAGCGGAAGGAACCAATCTCCGTAGTATTTGGTAAGACCGTCCCGCGAAGAAAGTTGAAGTTGATGATGATCTAACAGTTTGCGACAGGCTCAAGGAACCCGAGTTACCCAGTAAGGCCTCCTAGGCTTCTTCATGATCACATACGTCTGGGCCGAGAACCCCGGGGCGGTTGACGACCCGAAGGTCAGGAGGATCAGAACTCCCGACAGTACCGGGCGGCAGAGAATGCTCCCGAGAGAAAGGTGCTGGTCTCCGTGGTGTTTGGTAAGACGCTTCGCGACGGGATTTGGAGTTGATGATGATGAACTAACAGTTTGCAATAGGCTCAAGGAACCCGAGTTACCCAGTAAAGCCTCCGCAGCCTTTCTGCCTCCTAGGCTTCTTCATGGTCTGGGCCGAGAAAACCATTGCAGTTGACGGCAGCTTGGTTTCCGAATACGGGGCCCGGGGCCTGGTCTCCGAGTACATGGCACGACTGGAGAAGGCCGTGGTGGATGCGCGAATCGCCATGGGGGCCGGTCCCGTCGGCGGCTTCGATTGTGCGTTCCTTCTCGAACGGCACGACGAACCAGGATATCCTTCCGCTCCCACTGGCGATCTTGATAGCTCGTCAAGATGAGCCGCCCAGTTTCGAAGCGGCAGCTCCCAGCCAGCTGGTACCCGTTTGGGAGACCAAGCGACGTCGAGGGCAGGTTACCAACGGCCATGCCAACGAACGTACCAGCTGGCTGGGAGACCAAGCGACGTCGAGTGCAGGTTACCAGCGGCCATGCCAACGAATCGCGTGACGCGCTCACCCAAGAACCCATCCCATCGTCCTGTGTCTCGCCTGGCAGTGCATTGAGGGCATGGCTCCCAATGTAAGTGTCATTCTTTCCCTTGCTGTCTTCATATCTTTGGTATTTCTATTTATCTACTCTACCATTACCGGGTATCCTCAACGGCTTGTTGGCCCTCTCGAACTCATGACTAACCATGTAAGTTACTCTAGTCCAAGAAGATGGTCGAGGTGGGAATCACCAAGACGGAGAAGAGTCCCGACCGGATCGAGAAGACAGGAGAACGGATTTGAGCGCAATGCGTTCTTTGGCACCCTTGGGGAAGAGAGGAGGAAGTGGTATATAGTGAATGAATGAGCCTTTGAGACACATAACCGGCCTTTGTGCGCTTGCGATACTTATCGTGACTTATATGGTCTTGGGATGACCTTAAACTCAGCCACGGGGAAGCACAGAGCTGGGATGACCTTCAACTCAGTTACGGAGAAACACAGAGCTGGGATGACCTTCAACTCAGCCACGGGGGGAGCACAGAGAGACATCAAGCGCCATGAGATGACCTGGCCCATTTGATCCAGTCAATAACCATCCAATGGCTGAGCTCGCGAGACTTAAACCCCTCCTGGGTAGCAATGCTCTTCCACCCAATGGCCATGCTTTCCCACGCAATGGCAATGCTGTTCCGCCCAATGGCGGTGGCCACACCAGACAGTCAGGCAGTAGTGCTGTCCCGACCCCCCCTGAGCATGACGATGACCCTACCTTGGCACAGGCGCAGATCGATGAGCCTTGGCATGAGCGGGCCGCAGTTGGCAGTTGATGTTATCGTCTGGCTCCCCTCCGGCAATAGAGGCAGCATGATGGCAGATCGATGAGCCTTGGCACGGGGCGAGATCGATAGCCTTGGCACGGGCGCCGGTTTCACCATGTACTAGACATGGAAGGTATTTACTTTTCCCACTCCTGGCAGTTTAGTGGTTTTGTCTTTACTAATATTCTATAGGTAGCCGGTTGCGCTGTTACTGGCGGCCCTCTTGCGGCCCGGGTATGCCGGCAGACCTGCCGCCACCTATAGAGGAGTCTTTGCTTTCCTCGACGGCCTAGAGGACTTCAACCTCTATACGGAGCGGTGGGACGATGTGGAAAGGGACGATGCGAAGACGGCAGGCCAATATACTTGACATTGGCTGCCTATTCGCATCGTCCTTTCTCGATCATCCTTCCCATATTCTTCCTTTCCACATTCGTCATTTTCGCGATCGTCCTTTTTGCGATCGTCCTTTCCCATCCCCAACCACAGTCTTTTCCATCAATCACCCACTACCGTCACGATGGTCGGCCAGGGAAAATGCCCTCGCTTCAATTGGACCGACGCGTCCAAGGCTGGGGTGCTTTTGGTGGTATACAAACCTCCATCCGGGGTGGCAGAACGATGTGAAGACGGCAGGCCAATACATCAACCAGAGTCTCACCCTTCGACTCACTCTTACCCAACCGTCACAGATCTTTTCTCACCTGTGAATCGTCACGGTTCACATCGTCCTTTCTCGAGCGGTCCTTGTTTGAAAGGTTCTCGTTCGAACGGTTCTTGGTCGAACGCCCCTCCCCTTGAAAGGTTTTTGTTCGAACGGTTCTTGGTCGAACGCCCCTTCCCCGTCGTTCTTTGCAGGCACAGGCACTCACTACCTTCACCATGGTCGGCCAGGGAAAATGCCCGTGCTTCAATTGGACGGACGCCTCCAAGCTGGACCTCCTCTTGGCGATCTACAAGCACGCGAACCCAACTCCCACCCAGTGGGAGAAGATCATCGAGGAAACCGCCGAGGAGCTAGAAGGATACCGGAAACACTTCGAGAAGAAGCGTGAGGCCCCCAGCCTGTATTGCGGACACACCGTTGAAGGCCAGTACAACGCCCACTGCCATGCGCAGTGTTCGCCTGTTGCTCATGATATTGGGTGGTTGAGTCCATTGACTACCACAAAGACTGTGGTAGCAGTGAAGACTCTACCATGAAAGTTTTTGAGGCATGGTTCTCACCAGAGTACACCCGTACTCACTTGGGAAATTAGGGGGCAAGACTGCAACACACACCCCAGGCTCCGCCAGTGATGCGACAACGGGCTCATCTGGAGTTGTGTTTACTCCATCGAGTAGCTCAGGAGCATCCGAGCCGAGTCCAAGCTTCTACATGAAGAAGGCGCTGTTTGGTCTTACTATCCTGGGCATGAAGAACGAGGACCAAGATGTGGCCAAGCTAGCTGTCGAATTCTGGAGCACAGTTTGCGAGGAGGAGCTTGCACCAACACCTTCCTCCCATGTCACCTGCCGAAGAGAAGGAGCCAGGCCGAGATGAGCAAGAACGTGGACAGGAAGGCGTGGTCTCGACACCGGCTACGTACAGCGACCCAGGATAAACCAGGCTCGTGTCATGTTGCTGCTCGCGAAGGACAGACAGACAGACACCGCCGTGGCCCAGAAGAGCATGGGCATCAACCGCAAGCGCAAGCGAGGCCAGCAGCAGAACGGATCATCGAAACGTGCTCGTACCGCAACCACTGTCAGCACATCTGGAAGCCCTGCCCTCGCAACTTCGGTTGCACCAGTCGCCGCAGCACTGAGCCCGGATCAACAACCTCTTGGTGGTGCCATCGACCAGCAGATGCAGGCGCCAGTTGCTCGAGCCCCTTCTGTCAATCCGTTTGTATCTCATGCTGCTCACATGGGCATCAACCGCAAGCGCGAGCGAGGCCAGCAGCAGAACGGACGGACCAAACGTGCTCGTTCCGCAACCACTGTCAGCGCATCTGGAAGCCCTGCCCTAGCAACTTCGGTTGCACTGCTTCACAAAGGGCCAACAACATCAAAGACCGGCGAGCCGACATCGGAAGAGAGCTCACTGGCCGATGGATTCCTCCGGAGTGGCGATCCAGCCGAATGGAGTACTTGAAAACAGGTGTTCTCATCCCCATCACGGCTTCAAAGGATGAGTTCAAACACCCAAACCCGGCCTTCTAGCTAGGAGTGGTATATAGTGAATGAATGAATCATCGAGATAACCAACTGGTTTTCTGTGCTTGTGACGTCTGTCGTGACTTATGGTCCTGGGATGACCTTAAACTCAGCCATGACCCGAAGTTGACTGACTTCGATCCACTGCTGCCTTGCGCAGCCTCGCCTGTTGCTCATGATACTAATGCTTCTCCCCGAGGAGCAAAACCAGGCTCTCGAGCGAGCCGAGGGCGCTCGCCGCGAGGGTTCCGCCCGGAACCAATCCCCTCTCCCCGTCGCCACGCCCCGTGCTGCAGCCGCCAGCGTCAGTCCGGCAGACCGGAACCTTCAAGCTATGCGACTTCAAGCACACGAGCAGCTACGAGATCTCGGAATCGAACCTGTAAGTAGAATTGTATACGAACTCTTCAATTCTTTGAGCGCATAACTGACAAGTTCTAGCCGAGATTCCTAGGCCACCGGGAGCGCACCCGCGCACGCGCCCAGCAGGGCCAGCAACCTCAGGCGGACTTGCCCGGCCGGGGTAAGTCGAAGAAGTGTAAGGTCATTGACCTGACCTTGGACTAATTCTTTGCCGGGGGTCAAGATCGTCAAGTTCTGCGACTGTCGGTGCTTCGTACATGACCCAAAGTGTATTACTGGCTTCGACCCACGCGACCAAGAGTCGTTCAACTCGCGTCTGGAGGCTGAGGGTGATGAGGTCGGCGAGTCACCGCGACATGTTGACGGTATGTATTCAATGTGGCACATACTCATGGAAGGAATCATGCTAACCACTACATGACAGGATCTGGGCAGCTATTGCTCCAGTGACGGCGATCCGTCAAGGCTGGACTGAGTGGCGCAACAACTCGCAGGCCGTCTCGTACGGCTTGTTCAATGATATGCCTCTCGTCGTTTTGCCTCACGAAGATATCCGTACGGCTTGTTCAATGATATGCCTCTCGTCGTTTTGCCTCACGAAGATATCCGTATTGCTTACCAGAGTTTGAGAGGCATCGTGCCGAAATCGGTATGCAGCATACCTTGTCAGTATACAACTACAAGGTTGCATCAGATGTATCGACATACTGGACGGAGCCGAGACCATCTTGTCCTTTGCTTCAATTTGACGAAGAATCACAAAGAGCCGAAATCATTCGCGTTTTGACCGGGTTGGGTATGGCCGGTGCGGTCGCATCATCGATCGCATCGAGGGGATCGCATCGAGGGATGCAATCATATAACGTAAGTTCCCCAACCTGTTCTGCATCTTCTCCCCCTCGTCCTTTCGTACTTCTTCACTGTTATTCGGTCAATGAGAACAGTGGTGCTAACCCGTTTATTCTAGGGGGGACAATCTAATCGATTGGTAAGCGTCGACCAATGTTTATTCTACACTTGAGGACCATGGGGAAGTCTGACCATTGATTAGCGAGGAGAGATCCCCCGTTCCGCGCCTGTTGCTCATGATACTCATGCTATCTCTTTGTATGCGGGAAATTTCGGACAGCCCGTCAAACCATGCCAAGGCCGTTCGAGAGGCTACTTGCAAAGGATGTAGCATGGTTCGATGGGCTGTCTGAAGGTTCCCCTTCTCTCCTATCCGGCCTGTATTCGTGAGTTGTGTTCCTTGTTATCTTTTCCTTTTCTCTTGAGGGGCGCATTGCAGCTAACCAACCCGTCTCCCTGTAGGACGAGCTGCAGCCCACGGTCAACCACCAACGAAGCTCCCGTCGAGACTATTGTCGAGACTGCCGTCGATATTCCCGGAGAGGCACCTGCTTGGTTCTTTACGGAGAAGGTCGATCACACTAAAGATATCTGGGCACCCGACCGTGCGGGCGACCGCCGATTCACAGACTGGCCCATGTTGGAGGAAATGAGTGAAGCCGGCGATGAGCGTGCTCTTCGACACAAAGCACGAATGTTGCCCATCCCTCGATATGACAACGTGGATGCCCGCTACGACTCGCTAAGACTCGGGATACGGTATGAACGGCACTTCTTCTGCCGTCGCTGCGGGCACAGCGCAAGTTCCATACTTATTTCGCAAGTACGCCGTCGACTTGACTGGTCCCAAAAACCGGTACCCGATCCCTTGCGACCCGAGTGAAGAGGAGAATGCCCGGCGAGACCCCCGACAGGCACGACGACAGACACAGAGACAGCAAGAGCAGACCGTCGAGCAGGGCTGGGATTCCGATGTCGAGCAGCAGTTTGATGCGTTGTTGGTTGACAACAAAGAGGAGAATGCCCGGCGAGACCCACGACAGGCGAGACCCACGACAGGCACGACGGCAGAGACAGCACGAGCAGACTGTTAAGAAGAGTTGGGATTCCGATATCGAGCGGCAGTTTGACGCGTTGTTGGTTGACGACAGTTGAGCAAAGAAAGGAAGGACACCCCGCGCGATGTCTTCTTCGGTATGCTGTTCGACCCGCACCTCGTGTCGTCGTCTTTGACCGATCGACTTACACCACTCCGTCAACTTGGGTGACCACCAGAACCGCCGGGAAGGTCATGGCTCGCGTCGGCGCCAGCCCCGCCCAGTTCAAGCGCGAGATGCAAGAGGCAGCCTTTGACGCCCCCGTCCCCGGCCGCCGCGGCGCTGCTATTGCTGGTGCTGCCCGTGCCCCCGCTGCTCCTGGTCCAGTTCCTGCTGCTGGCGGTCTCGGTCCCGTTCCTGGTGTTCCTCCTGCTAGTCTGGGTCCTGTCCCTGGTGTTCCCGGTTCTGCTGCTGCTGGTCACTAAGGATGGTGAATGACCACGATCATTCTTCTGGTGATGAGAGTCCGGAACCGCGTTCCCCTATTTGGGATGTTATAGCAGGAGGAGTCGCAGGAGGAGTCGGCTATGGTACGTCAACGAGGTGCTGCGACATGTTGTCTGTCGGTGGAGCAAGTGACTTCTCCGACACCCCATTCCAGAGCCAATACCACCAATTGGCTTCTGCAAGTGCCGAGGCGAGTGCAAGTACCACACGCCAGCTCCCTTCCGGGACGAGGCTGGCGCTATCATCTCCCAATACGCCGCCCAAGTATATTGCCCGGCCAAAGGACACTACCCCTTTACCCTCATCACCATGACCTCTGCTGAGGGTAAGCCGGAGGAGGTACGAACACTGATTGTGCACCTGGTTTGGGACGGCATGGATCCTCAAGTGCTGGGCCCAGCGGTAGTCCTGCCTACAAGTCCCGTCATTGAAGCGATTCATTCCTTAATGGCCCCCGGGTCCAAGGGCTTGGTGGAGTGGCCGCATCCGCACTCGAAGAGAGACCAGGAGAGCAAGGTTGAGGTCTCACACTACGACTAGTTTCGACCAGACGAAACGATGCCGACACTGAAGGCCATAAGCGACTTGATCCTTGATACGGCTGACCTACTTCTCAGCCATGTTCCCCGAGGACTATTTCTAGTCATGCAAGTCCAAGCCGAAGAAGGAGGACAAGACCGACAACGAGGAGAAGAAGCAGTAAGCGTTTTGCCTACAAACCATTTTGGTGTCACATCAGGAAAGACCCTGGCATGGCCCACAAGGAGAGTACCCAGCTTGAGTCAGCTGCTGTTCCCAAGTCCAAAGATCCGGAGGCTGACAAGCGCCTACCACCTCACCTCAGAGGCAAAGGTAACCCTGCAACCGCCCCATCATACCACTGAGTAGTCCCTCCGCTCTTGGAATGGGCTCGGTACAATCAATGGAGACATCAGAAGGTGCAAGAGGACTGGATCCGAGACGAAGCTTCGTAATATGGGGATTTGAAGTGGTTACACGATCATAGCCAAGTCGATCCAACCAAGTTGCCGATCAGACAGCTCTCGTCTTTAGGTTCAAAGACAAGAGTCAGCGGGTCAGAATCGTAGAGGCCATGCACTCAGCACGTGTATGCATTCACCCGGACATACAAGGGCTATTCTTTCTCCTTCTTTCTTCAGCAGCGCACCTACTTTCGAAGGAGGCTTTCACTCACATCCTTCCACCGCGCACATCCGCTCCCGTCTCCACATACACAAGAAAACCCGCGCCCGGCATATACTCTCACAAGAACAGTATAGAAAACGCATTTTCTTGCTAAAAGGTTCCATGGCCGCGACATACTCTTATACGGACGGACGGAAAACGCTTTTAAGCGTTACTCGGTCGACACGAGCGTCCCTTCGGCCGCGACGCACTCTCAGGCGGATGGATAGAAGATACGTTTTATCCTCGGAGGACCGGCTTGGAAGGTCGACCACACCAAAGACATCTGGGCACCCGACCATGCGGGCGACCGCCGATTGACAGGGAGGAGACACGATTTCGGAAGTGGAATCCATTGATGCGTCGATCAAGCACAAGAGGGCTCCCGGTGGAGGATATCCCATCGAGTTGTTCGGCTTTCCGAACTCTGAGGGCCTAATGCGGCGGAGCAGGGGCCGAGGGCCTAATACGGCGGAGCATGGGCCGGGGGCCTAATGCGGCGGAGCAGCTGCCGTTCAGCAGTCGGCTTTTGCCCAGCAAGGCAGACGAACCAGTCCTGCAAGTCCCGGCCTGCAAGAACCCGAGCCACCGGCCCACTATGGTCGGCGACATGTGCCCGGCGTGTAGCCGGGTCATGCATTCGCGATGGGTCGATATCGTCATGTTTGAGCATCGCGGCGTCGGTTCTGATGGCGGCCACGAAGGGATTCGTCTTGGTTTCCTGCAAGTACGATATGCGCTGCAATGAAGCAGCGCTCCAGACGCACGGCGTCCTTCCAGAAGCCGTTGCGAAGATCAAGACTGTGAAGGCGCTAACAGTGGAACGGTTCTTGCGGAGGGGAGGCACCTGTGGCTGCCAGGATGGCTCTGGCGTCTTCGACTTTCTCAAGAGCCACAGCTTCGTCCCGTTCCCCAACAGTCAAATTCGGGTGTTTGCGTTCCCCTCGAGCAATGGGTCACGGTCACTAAGAAGCAAAAGCCGGAAGTGGTTTATAGTGAATGGAAGATTCATACAAACAACTGGTTTTATGCGCCTGTGACGCTTATAGTGACTTGTGGTCCTGGGATGACCTTAAACTCAGCCACGGTGTTGCTAATTCGGCTCTCTGCTGCTTATATATAGGGATTAGTACTTGGGTCGGTGACAGGCCTGCGTTCGAGTATGCTGATCCCGATCGCAGCTATGAAGCTGACGAGAACGGCGCCGAGGTCTCCACTTCAGCCGCCGACATGGCCCCGTTGACGAGCACCGAGATCAAGGCTGGAGCGGAGGTACTACGTATGGTGGCCAGATTTCGTACGGTGCCGACCAGAACGGTTGGTGAACAAGGTCTGTTTACACGAGGAAGAGACTTTGTGCATCGGACAGGAGTAAATTGACTTAGCAGCCGAACGGTTCAAGAGCAAGAGCAAGGGCAAAAGCTCAAGGCTGTCATTGCTCCCACGGCCACCGCGACCGGCGACGACAGCGTTGGTGTGATTGGCGAGGAATGTCGGAGAAATCAATGTGATCAAAGACTTTAGGGGTTTGATCAGCGCGAGCCACGGAAGAACAAAAAGTGACTCATCTCAAGTCACCATAGTCGGAGCACGTTCCGACGAGCATCAGCACGAAGTTACCCCAAATGGAATGCTCCGTTTTGCTTGTACCGCAAGCTTCGTCCGCCCGGAGTCGATCGAAAGCCACGAAGAGCGACAGAAAGTGGTTGGGAACGGCAGGGTACCCGATGACATTTGAGAGTATGGCTTACAAGGGCCACGAAGAGACGGCAGCGAATGCCTCGTAACCACCTCACCAACGACCCGGCGACACACTCTTACAGTGTACCACCACCACCACTTATGCGTTTCGATTATGCGTTTCCTTCATTTCAGGCAGCCCTGCCAACCCCGCCAACAGCTCCAGCAAGCACCCCTCCGACGGCCCCGACGGCTTTGGCAAGAACCCCCCCGGCAGCTCTGGCAAGCACCCCTCGACCTCCGGCAAGAACCTCTCCACCTCCGCCATCAACATCAAGCGCCGTGAGGATTATGCCAACATGGACCCGGCGTCCAAGGACCGGGTGCGCACCCGCGTCAAGCGCAACCGCGCAGTCAAGATGGCCCGAGACAGCCTCCTCAGCACGGCCTGGGATGATGTAAGCCAACATACACACACGCATGTCGATGTAGCATGGTACTGACTATTCCAACAGGGTCGACTTCGAGCGAGCAACAAGATCACAGGTATCAAAAGAAACAAAAAGAAAAAAAGAAAAAGAGAAGGGGAATTCGCTGAGAAGTCCGGAAGAAACGCCGAAAAGAGGCAAAGAAGAAGAAGAAACTTGTTGGCATTGCAGGCTCGTAGAGCCACATAGCCATATTGAGGTAAGTAGTTTCCAACCCAGTCTCAGCTTCGCAGCAACTAACTTCTTGCATAGGCTCAAAACCTCAAACGGCTCGACCCCGGCCAATGGCCTGCCGCGGCTGGCAATCTCATGCCAGCAAGTCCAGGCTCGGCCGGGAATGGCTTCCCTGGTGTATACCGCCGGCAATGGTGCCGAAGGCAGCGGGCAGCAAATACGCATGGCCAATGGCACCAAAGGGCAGAAGAAGGCGTCGGAAGCGGCCTGCCTGCCTACTGGTTAGCAGGAGTCGACAGAGCTGCCTTGGGCAGGCCGGAAATCGGAGACGTCCCCGGAGAAGCGCCCTTCTCTCCTCTATTGAGGCTTGAACCCAACCCGTCTGCCTCTGGAGGAGAAGATTGGTGGCTTTGGAGATAGCCCCGACCCCATTCGGGCTCCCGTCGAGGATCCCGGTTGCGTTGGGCAGGCGAGGCCGGGGCATGTCGGACCCGTATGCGATGGCAGCCTTTTTCGAAGGTAGAAGAATCAGCTACCATGATGATGGTGAAAAGGGGTTGGGCCCCACAGTTGCCACACTGTCGCTCGGATCCCCTGCTTTGATGCGTTTCCGCCCGAAGCGCAAGGCTTGGGCTGTCTGAAGGCTCCCCTGCTCTCCGGCCGAGCTTGTATTCGTGAGTGGTGCTCCTTGTTTTTCTCTTCTCTCCGCTTTCAGGGGAGCATTGCAGCCAACCAACCCATCGTGTAGGCAAATTCGAGAGCTCCAAGCAGCGTCGTCGGTGGCGCTGGAAAATCTCACCATTGATATCGTCGCCTCCGTCGCAAGCCTTGGCGTCGCCTTTTACTTCTGCTGGAAGCTGACCTTGGTTCTTCTCTCCGCCATCCCCGTTGCCGTCCTCGTTCTTGGTCTCCTTAGCCGAGAGATAGAACCAGCCATTCGCGCACAACATTCAGCCCTGACAGCGGCGTCAAGTTATGTGTCATTAGTTTTGTCTTCGATCGATGTTGTCAAGGTCTTCAACGGTCTCAACGTACGATCGCAATGGAGCCCGTTCAACAGGTTGCCTTCTACTTTTGCTGGAACCTGACTTTGGTTCTTCTCGCCACCATCCCTGCCACCATCCCCGTCGCAGTCGTCGTGCTTGGCTTCCTTAGCCGAGAGATAGAACCGGCCATTCGCGCACAGCATTCGGCCCTGGCTGCGGCGTTGAGTTATGTGTCATCAACCCTGCCCTCGACTCTTGTCGTGGTCGCAGGTTTGGGACATCTGCCTTGGGAATACCAGGTGGTAGAGCTCTTGATCCAGCAGAGCAATGACTGGAGACGGCTGGCGGTCGCCTTCCAGCGGTCACACCTAGCCCGGTCCCAGCTCTAGGGGCTTGCCGGGTCCCGGCTCTAGAACCGCTGCCGAGTACGCCGTGCAAAAGACCTTCGCCGACAAGCTCCATCTCTTCTTCCCCGAGGAGGAACAGACAAACAAGTTGAAGGACAAGGGCCATATACGGAAGGACCTGCTTTTGGCCCGCAGTTCGACTCGGAGCGACGCAAGGAGCCACTGTCGCCGACAAGAAGCAAGCCGCCGCGTCGATCGACATCCAGCTGCCGGACGAGTCCTCCAGCGAGGAGGATAGCGAGGAGGATGGTGATATCACCATGACAGAGGAAGAAGATTCGTCCGGCATTGAGTCCGACGACCAAGAGGAGCCTGGACAGGTCGAGAACGATCCCCTGTCCAAGGAGTACTACAAGTACCGCGTCCAGATGCTCGAGGAGCGGCTCACCGACTACCAGGACCGCCTGGACAAGAAGGACGCCCGGCACGCCAGAGAAATTGCGGACATCCATGCGGTGTCGCATAGTTCAAAGATGTGCTCGAAAGGCACCGTATGCCTGATCTCATCTTATTGAGCACCCCTTTGCCAAGAGCTTGAGAGATGGTAGCCATGAAGAGACGACACTTCGCATCGACTTGCAATTATCTCAACCACAATGTCTCTTGACATTGCAATGGCCGATGCGCCAGAGGCTCAGGTTAATGCCACCCCCTCTTTGTGGGACATGTCGAAAGGTTCTGTCGCTCCGAGTTCGGGTTACTGGATGCGTCCGAACAAAGCTAGCCGAGCAACTCGAACTCTACTCGGACAGCGTTGCAGTCTGGGGATTCACTGAGAACCCCAGGATGAAGGTTTTGCTTGTTGGGCTTAAGTATTCTGGTGAGAGAATATAGGCACGAGAAGACTCTGGAACACAATACCCTCAAGCTTATCGACACCGTGGGTAGTCCCAAGGACTTTAAGAATCGGGACGTCGACCAAATCCAGCTGCTGAGTCGCCATTTCGCTTTCATGAGCATGAACAGCATGGGCTTGCTGCCTATGGCCGATATTGCCAATGACCCCGTCGGCGAGCCGTGCAAGGCGCCCAAGAGGGAACTCATTGTTGAGATTAAGCGCCATGCGACCGCTATGAGACCAGGATTGAGCGCCATGCGGCCGGGATTGAGCGCTGTGCGGCCGAGATGGAGCGCTGTGCGGCCGAGATTGAGCGCTATGCGGCTGTTGACAACAGGTGGCCGAAGCAGACAAGCTCACTGCTATCAGCGACAAGCTCCGAGACTCAGTCATCAAGTCCTGGTACATGAAGATGGTGGACAGGCAGTCACGACCTTGGGGTTTCTGTCTTGTCAAGGATCGCACGGAGTGCCCTTCTGGATCCCTTCATCGAGAAGCAGGCCGTTGGTCGACTACACCCCATTGCCCAGGGAAACCGCGGCACAGTCCACCGGATCTTTGTGTAGGAGACGGTGGGGGTTAGAACCACGGCGGCTGTATGGGATGACTATGCTGTCCTAGAGACCGGGTTTGAAGCAACTCCTGGCTACTGGGATGTGAGCTTCTTCCGGCAGCGCGATGCCTCCAGCATCCTGGGCTATTAACGCCAGTGCATTATTCCGCCGGGATGTGATGATGACTCTGTCAATGACGGTGCCAGTAGGTTTCCTAAGTATCCTGAGAGACCGGAGTTAGTGCTAACTGTATATAGCAGGCTCTTCACTAAAGATATGGGCAGCTGGATAAAGAATGCCGGACGGTCTTGCGGCGTCGTGAGCCCGGGCAGCACCATTCTTGTGGGTGCAAAGGTGTCTAAGGACTTCCTTTGTGCCACCAACGCCGTGCATGCCGCCGGGATAGGCTCTATAACTAGAGAATAAAGTGAAGAAAGAGATGCCAAGAACGAAATCCGGTCGAAACCCGGTCGAAACCCGGTCGGGACGCGGTCGGACAAGATCCCTTCAAGAACGTGGCGGCGGTGTGCTCAGCGACCGAAGACTTGAGGCAATGCGGCAGCAAGCACACGAGCGCCTTGCCTCCGAGATCTGGGAACTGCACCGCTCCCCTGCACCGCAGGGGAAGCATGCTAGCCGAACAGACAACCCGCCAAAATGTTGCCCTGATGGTATAGCTGGTATCGCTGTCGAAGGTAGTGTTGATTGTGGCAAGAACGATCCGCCCACCGAGAGCATTGTAGATACCGGAGCTTGTACCGGTCGGCACGCCGGCCACCAGGACGCTCCTGCCTCCGACTGGACCGGACAAGAGCTTGCTCAAGTTCTGGCCCCCGAGGTCCGCAAAAAGGTGGTCCGCTCCCCTGCCCCGCAGAAGAAGCATGATGGCTCACTATAAGTGGCAAGGGCACTCCGAGACACAAGCAGAAGCGCAACGTCGCCCGCAGCGCCAACGACGACGAGAAGCTTCAGGCTACGCCACGAGATGCTTTTGCCTCCAACTGGGCATAGAAGCGTTGCCGGCTACGCGACGACATGCGTTTCGAAAGTTGTTCTAAATCGCCAAAGAGCCCCGAAGGGTAGTGTTCCTCGGTTCAATTGGACGGACGCCTCAAAGCTGGACCTCCTCTTGGCAATATCCAAGCACGCGAACCCAACTCCCGCCCAATGGGAGAGGATCATTGAGGAAACCTCTGAGAAGGGTTATCCGTTCAACGCGAATGCACGACGGGCCTTATGCTCGGCGCAATAACCGCGCTAGACGCAGAGCCATCAAGAAGGAGGATCTACCTGAGACGCTTCCTGCCTCCCACCGGGCCGTCGGAAAAGTGCTTGCTCAAGTCTGGGCCCCGAGGTCCGTGAAAAGGAGAAGAAAGAGCGCTTGGTACGGCAGCGAGCCTTGTTGCGCGGGGCGGCGGCGCTCTGGCTGGTTGACGTTGTGAGAACCGTCGATGACATCAGGTCGCCCAGACCTCGAAGATGCGGTCGATGGAATCCTGAAGAGTAAGTTCTATCGTGATTCTGAATGATACTATTCCATAGCGAGGTTACTGACACCGCTGTAGTTACCAAGCAGCTCCAGGATAAACATGTGGAGCTTCTGCAGCGTGATATAGATCTGTACAGGAAGGGCGAGGCTTGGTGGAAGTCAATCGAATCAGAGGTCACCGAGGGGATCTTGGTACAGGAAGATGAGCTTGCTGCCAACTTTGTACCTCCTCCCCCTGAACTGTCCAGCCCCAAAGCTGGAACCAGAGTCGTCGGAGATCTACAGGTCGAGAGTCGCGAGAGGCCTCAGAATGGAGAAGACAGGGGTGTTTCGACGACTTGGTCGGTCTGTGCGAAAGGCCTCCAAAAGCGCCATAGATGAAGCGAACGATCTCGAGATTCGGAGCATGGAAGCCCGGGAAAAGCGCTGGGCAGCCCAGGATGCTGTTGATGTACACAGCCCGAGCTAAAGCACGAGCTTCAGCCTACAGGCGCATAAGCCTCGAATCCATGTTGAGATTGAGGAGGGGAATCCCAGTTGAACCTTTCCCCCGCCCAGTGGGAGAAGATCATCGAGGAAACGAGCGAGAAGGGATATCCCTTAACTACGAGCGGCCGCTCTCCCTGAGAGTTGCAGATAGTAGTTGGGGAAGCCCCCCACATACCCGTGGCTGGTGGCTTCCTGTCCGGCAGGCTGGCGGCCGGCAATATCGAGAGGACGCGATCCGCCAAGGAGGGCGTAACCTTGGCTTATCGTGTGATGAGCCTTGTTCAGGCTACCAACGACCATGCCAACGAATCGCGTGTCGCGCCTGCCCAGAAACCGATCCCGCCATCATCGCATGATCAGGGGACATCAATCACCCCGTCATTGTCAAAGGACCAACAGACAGGAATTACCCCGCCATCGTCGCAGGAGGCAGTCGGAAACGTGGCAATGGTGGAGGGCAAAGTGGAAGTCGAGAGCCTGGCTTAGGGGGAATTGCTAATAGTGGTTGCCACTGCATCCAGTCCGCCGAAGCCATCATCTCGTAGCTGGGTCTCATAGCTGTGAGTGGTGTATAGTCAATGAAAGAATCTGAGATATATGACTGGTCTTTGTGTACTTGTGATACCGATCGTGGCTTGACTATATGGTCCTGGGATGACCTTAAACTCAGCCACGGAGCAGCACAGAGAGTGATTGGCCGCTGCATTACTGGTATTCGACTGGCCCAGCCGGACACCCTAACGCTAACCTCACTAACAAGAGCCTGTATAGAGCCCCCGCGAGGTGTATGCGGCACCCCAACCCTAACCAAGCCGGCTGGTACGCGCCCCCTCACCACCGGCCTAGAGATTCATTGACCGCTGCATTATTGGTATCCGGCCTTACTCCGGGCTGGGTGGCCATTATCCCCTGAGACCGATCTTGAGAAGATTCAGACCCGTTTCCTCAACGAGATTGGCAAGAAGTCAATCACCGCTGCCGAGTTGAAGCCTTCGCTGCGCCTGATCAGCTGCGGTCGCACCAACTTGGAGCAAGATGTCTATCTTGATGACTATGATGTTGTCATTACCAGGTACGTTCCAACCACCGCGGGCGCCTCTTGCTCATGTGCCTATCGACAAGGCTTTTGCTGACTAAGTGGTTGAGACAAAGATGCCCGGTTTCTGAAAACACCTCAGTAATAGAAGAGCGAAACCATACGATCGTCCTAGATGCCAACGAGACAACCCCAGAAAGCAGTATCGGAAGTACAGGCCAAAATACAATACCAATTGGCTTGTACCACGAGCGTTTTAGAGATGCCCCCGTGCATACTCTTAGCGTATGTTGTTGGCCCTCGGGTCTGCCAAGGAGGTGGATTCGAGGGACAGAGAAAGACCAGGCTCGCGATAGGAAACGAAAGAAGTTGGTTGCCATCAAGATCATTCGGTCCGTGCAAAGTATCGAGTCACCTCGCGGATTGAATTGCGAGTACGGCAGACTCTGAAGGCGAATGACGAGGAAAGCCGGAATCGATGCATTCACGCCTGCCTGCGGAATGTACCTCTGGACCGGGAAGGGTTCCTTCTCTCTTTGGCTTGGCAAGGGTATACGTCACCCGAACCAAGACTATGCCCAGTAGCCTCCACGCCATTGGAGTAAACGGTCCTTCTGGCGTCCCCAAGTGCTGGGCCGAGTGCTAGTACCGCACTCCAACTTCATGGCTCTCCATCGCTGAGCCCGACACCTCTTTCACCATGTCGCCCGTTTGTGAAGTCTCGTTTCCTCAGCGAACGACGACCAACAGATAATCTCCGCCATTGAAACTTCCCTTGACCAAGACCACACGAGTCTGTTCTCCTGGTCCTTCCACTGACCACCACTCCCGTCATCACGATGTCTTCACCACCCGCGAGCGCGAGCTCATGATCGGTGCCTGGCACACTGTCACCTACCCTCTACGAAAGCCCCCGTCCGCGTCCCAAGAACACCGCGAATACTTGTTGAAGTATACTGTCGAGAACCCTCCTGGGTATGAGGTTAAACTACAGCCACCTCGTCGTCCCCGACGATGAACCAGAAGAGTACGAGGAATTCCAGAAGAGGCTGGAAGATGAGACTTCGCGGCCAATGTCTCGGGGTGGAGGATGACGCGGCGGAGCACCCGGCTCCCGCGGCATACTTTGCTTTTGCTTCCGGGCCGTTTCGGTGGTGAAGATGCTGGACGAGCCGCAGTTCGTCCTGGATTCTCGAGCCCAGGTCAGCAACAGCAAGACTGGCCGAGGCATGGCCGTGCCTTGCAGGAGAGAGGGTGGCCGTGCCTTGCATGGTCTGGGGTGGCCTCGCCTTGCACGGCTAGGGGTGGTCATGCCTTGCAGGGTCGGGGGTGGTTATACCTCTTAGGGGACAGGGTGACCGTGCCTTGCAAGGTCGGGAGTGGCCGTGCCTTGCATGGTCGGGGGTGGCCACGCCTTGCATGGAGGGAGGGTGGCCGTGCTTTGTAGAGGAGAAGGTGGCCCTACCTTTCAGCGTCGGGAATGACCTCGCCTTGCAGGGTCAGGCTTGGCCGCGCCTTGCATTGCCGGGGGTGGACTTGCCCTCGATCGATTGCTTCAGTTGAGACTTCGGTCAATAGTTCCGACGAGTCTCCCGCCCAGACTTCCAACGACGCTCCTCCGAGGCTCCCAGCGACGCGCTCTCTGAGGCTTCTAACGAAGCTCCCGTCGAGACTGCTGTTGAGACTGCCGTCGATGTTCCTCATTACGAACGAGGATTTCCGAGGTATGTACTCTGGTGTACTTCCGCAGCTAGTTGGTGTTGCTCCCGAGAAGGCTATCAAGCTCACTGTGAATGATTTGGTTCGCGGCCACTTCTCGGACAAGAAGACTGGAAATATCAGTCTTTGGGCCGAAGTCTTGGCCGGTGGTAGTGCGGGAGCCTACCAACCTTGCAAGCCGGCCGGCTGACCAGCTGGCCCAACAAGTAGCTTTTCAATGTGAAAGCTGTCAAGAGCGCCTTTAAGAAGGCCCACGAGGATAACGCGGATGAGGTACTGTAGGATGATACTTATACGGCATACCAACCCGTCGCGTTGGGACCGGCCAATCCGCAGCCGCACAGTATCCTTTTCAAAGTACCCCAAGAGATCCGCGACAAGATATACCGTGACTACTTTTCCTGCAGATCGCTTCAGTTTGGACAAGATAGAGAATCTAAAAGACGTCGGCCTGCGAATAAACCCAAGCGCCACCCCCTGGCCTTGCTCGCATGCCGGAGACGAGTTGAGTGAGGCCGGCGACGAGCGCTGAACCCCCGAATGTTGCCTATCCCCAAGTACGGCAACGGAGATGCCGCCACGTCTGCAGCCGAGCGAAGATGTGGATATGACGCCACGTCCGGATATTGAAGAAGTCGCCCGCAGCGCCAACGACGACAAGAAGCTCCAGGCTATTGCGCGCCCGCAGCGCCAACGATGGAAGGAGCCCCGGGCCGCCGCGTACGGCGAGGAAGACTATTCTTCCGCCTTAGTGGGTGGAAGAAGGGGGTGGCTACACTCTCACTCGCACTGCCTTTGCTTTTGCTTCCTTTGCTTTTGCTCACAGCCCCTCTTTCGCACTCGCTACCTTCACGATGGTTGGCCAAGGTAAATGCCCTTGGTTCAACTGGACCGATGCGTCCAAGTTAGATTTGCTACTAGCAATCTAAAAATACGCCAACCCAACTCCTCCCCAGTGGGAGAACATCATCGAGGAAACCTCTGAGAAGGGTTATCCGTTTGATGCCAATGCTGCCCAACAGGGGAGAAGGGTATCAAGGAGACGAGCGACAAGGGCTATCCCTTCCATGGAAATGCTGCCCAGGGGGCACGGCGCAAGTTCCAAACCCGTTCCGCAAGTACGCCGTCGACCATGCGTATGCCGCGCCTGTTGTTCATGATATCCCCCTCCCTTGCGACCCGCGAGGGATCTTCCCCGGTCAAATGGTATCCTCCGCCATATCGAAGAGGATGGGCTGAGCCCATATTATGAATCTCCCACCCAAGAATCATAGGGGGCAAATCGAAATAGAGGTGCCTCCACACCAAATGGTGGTTCTTTGACCGCACTAGGCGGTTCGCTCAGAAGGTAAGAATGACCCCTATCCTTAGTAGTATTTCGAATGTCTTAGAGTGTCACTAACACCACCCAAAGGGCGAAGACTGGCATTTCTAGTGTCAAAGACAGCGATGTGATCCGCAGGGCGTCGGGTTTGGGGAACATGCAATCGTTTGTTGGAAGCGTCGACGGGGACAGCGGACTGGATGAATCATCCAGCTATCGACCTACCCGCGGACAGTTCGGCGGCAAGTTGATGAAATCCGATCTTTCTCCATCGGATGCGAACACCCCGTTGCCGGCAGTGCGCCCAGACTCCTCTGCGACGCCCGAATAAAGAGGAGAATGCCTGGAGAGACCCCTGTCGAAGAGGACTTGACGAGAACCTTGAGATATGAGTTCATCTCCGACAAGATGACAACCACCCGAGCCACATTCGTGGAGCCTTCTGAATACCCTCTATCCGGGTTCGAAGTATTCCTAGATTCAGAAACCCAGGGGAGCCATGCAACTCCCAGATTTTGGAGACGCCCGTGTGCTTGCTGTCGCGTTCTTGTCCGCCTGGGTTCTTAACGCGTTCGACCGAGTTCTGAACGCGTTCGCCCGGGTTCTGAACGAATTTCGTTCCCAAAACTTCTTTCTTCGCCTTGGTATCCAGCCATGGAGTGCATTACTTGAATAAAGGGCTTTCGGAAGCTAATGGGCCAGTGGCCGTCGACCTCACCCGCCCGAAGAACCGGTTCCGCGCCTGTCGTTCATGATATACCCATCCCGTGCGACCCTCATGAAGAGGGGGGCCCAGAGGGAAGGCGACGATGAACAGGCTGGCTGGTAGTGGCCCAGGCATGGCCATGCCTTGCAGGCCCTTGTCGCTTGGGGCGGCCATGCAGTACCCTCGGCCCGCCTTCGAATACGCTGACCCCGACCACAATCCTGATGCTGAAGGGCATGGTACCCAGGTCTCGAGCAAGTACATCGAGTGTCGCAATGGTGAGACGTTCACTATTCATGTCCGAGTCAACAAGACACACGACCACCAGCAGCCTGTGCCTCACACCCTGAACCACGCTGTCTGCATCGATGGCCACCGGATTGGTCGCGAACTTTGCCGGGAGAGTCATCTGAGGGACGGCCCGCTCCGAGTCGACATCAAGGAAAGATTCGCCAGAGCTGTGGGGCCATCTCGCTTCCATGAGCATGAAGGACATGGGCTCGCTAGCCATAGACAATACTGGTAATGACCTCGTCGGAAAGCCGCGCAAGCCACCCAAGCAGGAACTAATCGTTGACTTCAGGCATCACCGAGACCGAGAAGACAGTCAGCAACAAGAGGGGCTTGCTCAAGAAGAAGTTCGGCCTGAAGCCCGCTGACACCAACAATGGTGCTGCCGACATCTCGACCCCGGGCGCTGCCTCGACTCCTGCCAAGACTCTCAAGAGCAAGAAGTCGACTGGCACCAAACGCAAGGATGGGGGAGAGTATGGCAACAAGATCAGATAGTGAATGAATGAATCTTCGAGATACAGAACTGAACCGTGTGCGCTTGCGATGCTTGTAGTGACTTGTATGGTCCTGGGATGACCTTAAACTCAGCCACGGATCAGCAGCGTTCTCTGTGCCTGGAGTGCCTGGAGTGAGTTATATGGTTCTGGGATGACCTTAAACTCAGTTACTGAGTAGCAGACCCAGGTACTTAAGTCGGACTAGAATACAGGGAGGATAAGAAGTCGCTAAAGCAGCTGCAGGTACGCCCGGACCGGGACTGGACCAAGGACGTCTGGGACGAGACGACAGGGGTTCTTCGAGAGAATGCCCGAGACAAGCAGGCAACCAACTGCCCAGCTCTTGTGGGTAGTTCCCGCCGAGTACGAGGAGGAATTTCGCTGCCGCCTCCATGTTTGGGTCGAAGAGAAGTATCTTCTCAGCGCGTACGGCCCGCTCGGGGAGATTGCCGGAATGCTGCCCAACAGCATCACTGTGTTCTGCGTATGGCTCGGGGATGCGGCGGGCACGGACGGCGATGATTACCTCATCGACCAGAACCGGCTCTGCTCGCGGCGGGCTCGGCAGTTGTGCGAGCGGCATGGCACTCTCGGTGGCCAGGCGTGTGCCGATGACGTTGAAGGAGAGTGGAAGGACCTCACCGAGGATGTCTGGGGCGGTGAGGGCGAGATGGCACTCTCAGTGGCCAGGCGCGTGTCGATGACGTTGAAGGAAAGGGGAAGGACCCCAGTGAGAATCTCTCGATGACGTCGAAGGAAAGTGGAAGGACCTCACCGAGAGTGTCAACAACGAGCTGGCGGAGGACGTCGCGGCCAGTAAGCACAATTTACCTTCTGTTTTGTTGCCACCAACTATGTTCGCCTTGCTAACTGATACTTATAGTTGACGAGAACTGCAACTAGCGTCACGACACGCTAGCTGTGACACGAAAGCGGTGATGCAGGCCAAGACTGTCGTGGCGCCTCTGGATCGAGTTAGGATCCTTTTCCAGACTTCGCACGCACAGTTCTCGCACCACTCGAACCATTGGGACGGCTGGCTTCGCGCAGTTTAAGAGATCTACCGATCCCAGGGACTCGCTGGCCTGTATAATGGCCATTTAGCGACTGTCGCCCGCAACTTCCCGTATTATGGCCTTAACTTCCTGGCATACGAGAAATATCACGCCGCCTTAATCGGATCTGCCCCTGAACGAGACACCCCCTGGCTCCGACAGCTGCGCGGCGGACTGGCGGGGGCAACTTCCACCCCCTTACATATCCTCTCGATCTGATCCGCATTCGCCTCGCCTACGAGACTCTCGAGAAGTAGGGTCATCTGGCGACGCTTGCCTGAAACTTTCCCTATTCAGGCCTTGACTTCCTCGCCTAAGAGAAGCACCGCGCTGCCTTGGACAGACCTGCCCTGAACGAAAGACCCCCTGGCGCCGATTGCTATGTGGCGGTCTGGCGGGAGATCGAGACACGAAGTCCAAAACGTTTATGCACCACGACATATGCTGGTCGCGTACACCTTTTCGCCAGAAATGGGTCATCGTGGGCCCGGGAAGCAGCAGCAGAGACCCATTCCGGCTCTGAGCTTGCCGCAGCCACACGAGATGCCGACACCAACCCCATCGGCGAGAATTGCCCAGAAGCAGACGTCGCGGAAGTAGAAGCACCAAAAGAAGGATAAGGCCAACCGGGTGACCCTACACCCCCGACCGTCGCGGGACCAAGTAGATCCAGAACCCCTGATCCAGTCGTCCCGGGACCATCATTGACACCCGCTACCCCCATCCGTGAAGCCAAAGAGGAAGGCGAGAGTGAGAACTCCTGGGCTGATGCCTGCCAAACCGGCTCGCAGTTATAGTGCGGCATTGGCAAGTGGAAGCAACGGCAAAGAGCCCGTGACGACGCTGGGAAGAAGCAGCCATTGGCGACAACAGCGGCTGGCCAGCTCCTCCGCCGTCGTGGGGTCGTGGTTCCGGGGGACGGAAATGGCCTGGCGAATGTTATCCCGTCGAATAAGCCGGAAGCGTGTCGGAACAATATCGAGTTTGCTATTGGACGAGGTGGAATGAATCGCCCAGAGATGACTGTGGCGAGAGGTACGACTGACTCCTTTGGAATACGGAGAGCATGCGATACTAACGTTGTCCTTTAGCGTTCCTCGGCAGGACCAGCAGCAGCAGCAAGTCGCCATTCACGACCTCCGGGGCTGGCTTCACCTAACCTCGCCCCCGAAATTCTTTGGCATGCCAGACCTGCATCTCGTCATCAAGGCGCTGTCGGTGAAGCTTGACACAATTTTCTTCCCGACTCTGGGTCTGTCGCTGGTAATCAGTACCGGCATCCTTGTTTTTCCCTCGCCCCATTGCCCACTGTCTCTACTTTTCATATGGCCAACCCTTTCCCAGTATTGGTTCTCAGAGATCGAGACATTGTATAGAGAGAGATTGCCACTTGGAGAAGCAGCGAAATATCCTCTTCGAGTACGAGACCCAGCGGCGACGCCCCATCAAGAGAGCCGGAGTCGACAATGCCGCGTGGAGATATTCTCTCGCCTGATGATGGCGTATCTCGTTCAGTCCGGGCCCTTCACTCAATCGGTCTAGGACTTCGCGAGGGCGAGTTCCCTGGATTGGGCAGCTCGCCTTTAGGCAGGGCAGGGAAAGGCAGCAGAAAGGTGGTGGGGGCCGAGCTCCCTAATCGGCAAGTGCGGGTTTGGGTTACCCTGTAGCTACCCTGTACACTTCCCCGGCCCGAGGCCAATCATGAAGGCTTCGGATGTGATCACAGACGTGGGATTGGTCATTATTCGACAGTCATAAAGCGCTCCAAGGACATGTACCTCAGGCAGTCCAGAGCCAACACATGCCAGATGGGATTCGTCGAAGTTCTGGTTGGAGCTCCTGTTCGTCGTGGGCTTGTTCTATGGAACCGTTCTTGTCCAGGGTGGTGCCGCCAGCGTTGACAACGTGGTAGCCTCATTTTATGCGACGTGGGGAGTCCGAGAACCAGCGCGATGCCAGCCTGGAGCAATGGTGAACGAAACTGGACTACCAGCATAAGGGGCGGTAGTTTTCCAGCCGAATGCTGCGGTCTTCCCATTGACACGAAGCGCCTTATCATCCAGGCACTCTTCGGCTCTGAGCTGATCCAGCGCCACCAAGAGAGAGCCCAGGAGGAGGCAGCCGCCGAGGCAGCCGTCGAGGTAGCCACCGTGCCCACGGCCGAGGGGACTCAGGAGGAGGCAGCCGCCCAGGCACTCGCCGGCTCTGGGCTGATCCAGGGACACCAAGAGAGAGCCCAGGAGGAGGCGGCAGCCGCCCAGGCTAGTCGCAGTGCCCGCGATAACGCCGAGGCCATCGCCCTACGGGCTTTTGCCCGCCAGCAAGGCTGGGCCGAGTGCGGCCGATGCGGTCGCATCATCGATCGCATCGAGGGATGCAATCATATAACGTAAGTACTATGACCTGTTGCGCTTCTTATTCTTCTTCTCATCGTTCTTTCGTAATTCTTTCTTGTTCTTCGGTGAATAAGAACAGCGGCGCTAATCAATTTATGTGTAGGTGCCCATGCTCGTACGAGTTCTGTTATGCCTGCGGCAGTGAGTGGAGGGTCTGCCCCTGCCGCCAGTGGGCTTTCGGCGCTGTCGGCGGTTTCTCCCTCTTCGCTCCCGCAGCTCGTGTCGTTCCCGTCGCCTCGGTCGCCCCGCTTCAGTGAAGCACCTATCCTCCTTCACGGACGTCGCCCCCGTCGTTCCCGCCGCTCCCGTCGTGCCCGTCGCTCCCTCAGTTATTGATCAGGGGGCAGCAGCCGGTATCATCCCGCAAATAGCCACATACCCACTAGAGATTATTCGACGACGAGTAAAAGTGACAGATTTGGCCGGAGTAAGCAACGCCAGCATTACAGGCACCGCCCGTCGCATTTTCGTTGAGAAAAGGCTACGCGGGCTCTATGTTGGCCTCTCTGTTGGTTATGCCAAGATTGCCCCCATGACGGCCGGGGCCGACGCCAATCACGCCATCGACCTCACTGGGGATAACGCAGGCGACCAAGAGCAGATCCCTTCTCCATGCATGAATGGCCTGCAGCGTGGCCTGTGCAAGGCTGGTATGCGTAAGAGCAACATCTTCCGACTCTATACGATCCCTACTGACAATCGTGGTGTTCAGTCAAGATGAGACACCCCGGTCCGAGGCGTCAGCTCCCCCAGCTGGGACCCATTTGGGAACCGAGCTTCCCTCTGCAAAGGGGCGTGGACCCGAGAAGGGCAGACGACCGGGGAAACCACTGGGAGCCCTCCTCGCTCGCCGCAAACAATGTATGGTGCCGAGGGTGGCTACGGCCTGCTTCAGCGGGCAACTCAGGCAATGGAGTTGGGGTCGGGCGGAAGACTTGGTTTCCCTGGGAGGGGGTATTTCTTCACCTCTGCTGGGGGACTTGGTATACAAGTTGATAACCAAGTCTGAGGATGAAGCAATCATTCTTACCCCCAAAGCCGAGGGAGTTGACCCTGAGGATGAGGCCGGCTTTAAGCGTGAGTACGCAAAGATGATGGGGAGTTGATTAGAAAATAAGAGAAAGGGGGCAAGGGGCCAAAGACCCTTTGAAGTGCCGCCGGATGCTTTTCCCCCTTGGTTCCGAGGTTTGCTTGCTGCACCTTGCACACCACATGGGCAGAGCTGGCGCAAATCGGTAGGCCTTGTTTCCTTTGCGAACATAGAGGTCACAGATGGCGCACAACGATTACGACGATGATGCTTTTCCCCCTTCGTTCGGAGGTTTGCTTGTTGCGCCGCGCCGTCTACCTGACCTCCCAGGTGACAAGCCATGGGAATCGCTCACTTGTCCGAATTCATCCGGGAGTCACCAACCGCCTATTCAGACAAATCGATGAGCCTGAAGTCCGAGACGCTTCAAAGAGCAAATAACATGATGATGGTGAAAAGGGGTTGGGCCCCACAGTTGCCACACTGTCACTCGGATACGCCGCCCTGAGTCCGAGTGGCTTGATGGCCTTTGAGCCTTCCTGTCACACACAAGCGACGACTCCTTGAACCATCAACGGCGCCCATATGTGATGAGTTCTTACAAATTTCTTTACCCCCATCCAAGACTTCTGCGGCAGGAAAACCAGAAGAAGCACTCATCGATCGCATAATTCTCATTGCACATGACCTGAGCCTCTCCTGGCTTACAGCGTTCACCAAGATCTCCAACCCCGGATCGTCGCTTCCTTTAGATGAAGGAAGAAACGCGGAGAACGGAGGCCGGTCGGAAAGCGGTTCGACAAGAGACTGGTAAGAAGCAACGGAGATAACCCTGAGAAGGAAACACGGCGAGATGGGTTTTGATGACCTGACGATCAACCGGAGCAGGCATTCAGCGACGGGAAGACGAAACCCACGTCTAGAAGGGGGGCCCAAGCCCTTCATGTACCAGCTGCTGAAGGGGAGGGCATTGATTTCTGCCACCAAAACCGGGTGCTGTGTGGCGGTCTGGAGCCCGAGACCTTGCGGATGGTCCTGCCCGGCGCCCTCCCGTTTCTCACGGTTCCCTCCAAGCCAAGGGGCTTCCTCTTCCTCGGAGAACGGTCCGTGTCGCGACGAAGCCTCAGAACCATCTGATTTGGCCTAAAGGCATGCTGAAGCTTGGCGGCTTGGACAGGGCGCGAGGCATCGTCTGCCCCAAATGCGGTCTTTGTAGCCGGCGAGTTCATATGGCGGGGCTGGGTGTGTGAGAACGAGGCTTCGGGATCTGGAGCCCACTGACACCACTTTAGAAATGGACTTCTACCAGCTGAACTTGGCGGTCTTTGTGGCCACCAATGGCTACTTGTTGTACCGACAATACAACAGTAGTAGCACCGCTAGTAGCAAGGAAAACATCGACATATCCCTAGCTGGCCTGGGAGAGATCGAGACATTTCGAATTTGGCAGCCCTGTCGATCCGGATGAGCTGGTGTATAACCAATTGTTGCTTCTCGAAAAACACGACAACCAGGATTTCCTTCCGCTCCCGCCGGCAATACCCGCCTTGCTAGAGGAAAACAAGGCAAGCTACGGTACAGAGTCGGAATTCAAGCGAGGCATCGTCTGCACCAAATGCGGTCTGCCGGCGAGTTCATATGGCGTGGCTGGGTGTGTGAGAACAAGACCGCGGGAAGTGGTTTCGAGTATCCCGCGACGTTCACGAACTTTCCGTTGTCAAACGTGGAAGAGGACGTAAAGCCGTGATTGAAGGCTGACCAGTACGTTATTCTCAACTGGAATGTCTCATATGGCCCCGAACTAACAATCTTGCGACAGAGGACTACTCCATCCATGGCCCGGAGCTCAGAATTGGTGGGCATCTCGTAGCTGGGAGTGGTATATAGTCAATGAAAGAATCATCGAGATATGTAACTGGTCTTTGTGTGCCTTTGATGCCGATCATGACTTAACTGTATGGTCCTGGGATGACCTTAAACTCAGCCACGGAGTAGCGCAGGGAGTCATTGACCGCTATGAGATGCGTTCTCATTGGTGGCGGTTGCCATGATCGACAATGACCTCAACAAGGGGGGCCTGGAGGAACCTTCCACATCATGTCCAACGGTGGCGACAGCAGCACGATGGCAGCAGCGACTGAATCGGAGAGAGTGTGATACCCCGATGCAGTTTGTCGACGAGGTATGTTATTCAACGCACGCACATCTTGATCGAACATTTACTAACAAAGTTCCGTACTGAAAGAATGAAGCCGCTAAGTGCCTCGCCATGACCGATATCCCCAAGGCAGACGCTGGTGGCAAGAACCCCGCGAGACTGAGCGTCGAACTGCTCGCCTGTATGACGGAGAGAACTAGTTTCCCTCCCATGATGGGTGCCGCCACTGCTGCCGCAGTCGGTGAGGAGGAGCGGCTCGATTCGACACGACCGTAGTCATGGGGGCTTGTATGAGCGCTGGTAATGAGGAGGAGGAACAAGAAAAGAGAAGCCGGGCTTTCTGAGGAGCCAAGATTGGCTTTTCGATTCGACACGCCGTAGTCATGGGAGCTCGTATGAGCACCAATAAGGAGGAGAAACAAAAAAAGAGAAGCCAGGCGATCGACAGAGTTCTCGGCGAAGTCCCCGAGGGCATGAAGGATGAGGCCGAGCCCATTCCTGCCGGCATTGTTGGTTCTTCCTCCGGTTAGTCTTGGCAAGAATGGCGACACCGAGACATAGTTTGGCCCCCTTGTCCCTGGAGCTGGCCAGAACGCTCCAGGTACCCCCCTTCCCGGACCGTTGCGAAATTGGCCAGCACACCATGATCCGACCAGGCCAACAGCAGTAAGACCGCCCGACGCATGGCCGTGCCTTGCAATTTGGCTGTACTTTGCAGGATGGCCACGCCTTGCATGTTGGCCGTGCCTTACAAGATGGCCACGCCTTGCATGGTGGAGTTTGGCCGTGCCTTGCATGGTGGAGCTTGGTTGTGGCTTGCAGAGTTGACTTTGGCCGTGCCTTGCATGTTCGACGTTGGCCTCGGCTTGAAGAACCGCCGAGGAACGAAGATTGGTTTTTCGATTCGACACAAACGTAGTCATGGGGGCGGGGCTTGTATGAGCACCAATAGTGAGGAGGAAGAACAAACAAAGAGAAGCCAGGCAATCGGCAGAGTTCTCGCCGAAGAAAAGCCGAAAAAGCAATTTCGGATTTTCGATGTGACGCGGCCGCAGTCATGGGGGCTCGCATGAGCACTAATAATGACGAGGAGGAACAAAAAAAGAGGAGACACGCAATCGACAGAGTTCCCGACGAGGAATGGCCGAGCGAAGAAGATTGGCGTCTCGATTCGACATGTCCCAGTCATGGGAGCTTGTATGAGCACGGATAATGAGGGGGAGGAACAAAAAAAGAGAAGTCGGGCAATCGACAGAGCTCTCGATGAAGACTTCAAGGTCCCTAGTCGCAGGAGCAGCAAGATTCGACGAAACCCCGTCATCGTCGCAAGGCCAGCAGGCAACGATGCCTTTCTTCATCTGCGCGAGGTCGGGAGAAGTAGGGATGCGGCGAAGATCGTCAGTGGTCGCGAGACCCCCGTATCTGAGAAGAACGGAGGGAGCGGCGGTTCTGGGCTCTCTTCACAGAAGGGAAGACGAGCTCGTCTGCTGAGCGAAACAATGTGGGGGCTAAGAACGCTCGAGGTTTAGGGTTGCCGCTATGGTGGCGAGAGTCGGCACGGGGGCTTCAAGTACCGGTGAGATATGTCTCGCACAGATTCGTCAAAAACGGCGAGAATTCTAGCACTGACCTGAAAGCGGGACACTGCTGAAGGCGACAAGTCTGCAGAGACTGGTACCAACGGGGTATCTGAGCGCCCTCCGTAGACGGGACAATGGCTTCGCAAGATATTCGCAGGTCCTTTGGTACAACAGGAGATGCTACTAAGGCCCCGGCTGTTGTATCGCAGATCAACGGAAAGGCAGAGCCTTGGACGCCCTCGCAGAGAGCTGACGGGTTCTCGGCATCCGACCAACAGCAGGGGATCGAGCTCGAGGCCTACGCAGAGGCTGTTATCGTCGCAGGGCCCGGGCAAGACTCGCTCGCAAAGCATGTTCCTCTGCATGGCACTGCTAACACTCGCTCGGGAACGTCAGATATGAGCGGCAGACGGATGAGTTATGAGGAAGCCACATTTTTGCAGCGGCGGATAGCCACCAATCTGTCATTGTCGCAGGCCCAGTGGAAGGCGACGAACCCGGCATTGTTGAAGGGCCAGCAGACAGCGACCATCCCATCATCGTTGCATGGCCAAGGGTATACTACTGGCCAAAGGGGACGACCCCTTACCCTGGCAGTAGGGATGCGGTGGAGGCCGTCAGTGGACGCGAGACCCCCGTATCTGAGAAGAGCGGGGGCAGACGGTAGCTCAGAGGAGCGGAGGTAGACGCAGCCTCAGGGGGGGACGGAGGCAGACGCAGCCTCAGGGGGCGGAGGCAGACGGCAGCTCAGGAGAGCAGGAAGCAGCAGCGGTCAAGGGCTCTCTTCGCAGAAGGGAAAACTTGGTCCTCTGCGCCCCCTTTTCGCGACATTGTTTACCTTTCCGACGCCAGACCGAGCTCGCACCTGGAAGCTCGAGACCTAGGCAAGAGCCGAGACCCCTACGTTGTGGCAGTTTTCAAGCTTCAGCACCGCCGGCAGAGAACCAGACTGAAGCTTTCAGCATGAGCCCCCCGCTCCGCACTGCCAGTACGGAGCATGGCCTGCGTCCCCTCCTTCGGCCTTTTCCCCTTCTGGCCCCAAGAGGCGGCCATGGGAACGGCTCCCGACGATGCGAAGGAGTTGGATCACACACCGCGAGGAGGCAGAAGGATGGAACGAACCAACACAGCTGGCAGTTCCGCCTCCGGCCCAAAACCCGGGTCAGAGGGTTGTGTGTCGCGGAAATAATTTCCGAAAAAGATTTGTATGGGAAAAAATGGACACAGCTTGCAGATCCGCCTCCGATTCTGCTCATGTTTCTCCTTCCAATTCGCAAGTGCCCGCTGGCAAAAGAAGATCGATTTCAGTGCCGGCTGTAGCAGAGAGCTCAGAAGCGCCAGCGGCATCAACAGCCACCTCTCCGCTGGATCCCCACTTCCCCCGTTCATCCCCAAGAGCCCACCTGGTACCCCGAAAGACAAGGGCAAGGGCAAAGAAGCTGCATATTCCAATCGTTGGGACTGAGTGGCTTTGGTTGCTTGGATGCAATTTCTCCAGATTCAAGCCCCCTCGCCGGAGATCAATGTCCAACACCGAGAGGCGGCGAGGACCTTGACGGATGAGTTCATCTCCGACAGAGGTGGAAGGCAAGGGTGATAACCCGTAAGAGAAGGGCACCGTACCTGAGGACAGGACTGACGAAGATGACGACAATATACTGGCAATGCCCGCCTTGAGCTTGTTTAAGGGGATATCCCACAAGAATGTTCCCACTGCAGACACATTCGTGGGGCCTTCTGCGATGCCCCTGCGACCACTACGAAAGTTGCGACCTTCAGTCTCGATGACATCCATGCACATAAGCCAGAGCCATGTGGACAACCGCTTGACTTTGCCGACAAGCGTGGACAGCTCGCGGACGCGCTGCAGTTCAACAAAAATCACGAAGGCTTTCTTCACACTACAGGCCTCTCGGGTTCCAAAGCCAGAACCATGCGGACAACCGCTTGCCTTTGATGACAAGCGTGGACAGATCGCGAACGCACTGCAGCCGAGAAGGCTCGGGCCCGATTCCACGGTCTGCCAGAGCCGTTGCCAGTCTTGCCGGCAGGATAGGCAGCTCCAGGGGTCAACCCGGTTCCGGACGGACGCAATGTTCTACCAGGCAATGAGGCGGTCGGCGAAAACTTGGATGCGCCAAAGGCAAACAAGACGGAGAACTCCATCCAGGCTTCCCGCATGGGCACGCAGCTCTTACCCGTGCGTCTGCCCTTCCCATCCCAGCATAAGATGCTCATGCATCTCCAACAGCTATTGGAGCATGCCTGTTACGGCGTCGCGACCCAGTGTTTGCCTCCTAATCTGCAGCCGCCAGGCTACGACGTGTAACAAAAACCATGAAGGTTTTCTTCACACTAAAGGCCTGTCTGGGCTCCGAAAACAGAGCCATGCGGAAGATTGCTTGCCACCCTGGCATGCCCCCCGTGTCGAGAGCGAGACGATTTTCTGCAAGACTGCCTTTGTGGATTTGCAGGCAAGCGCGGACAGCTCGCGAACGCACTGCAGTTCAACGAGAACCACGAAGGTTTTCTTCACACTATAGGGTTGTCTGGGTTCGCGGCAGATTCTCATCGTCGTCGCGCTATTTGCATGCATCCCGTCATCACCGGCTCGTTTTCAGGGTGTCTTCGGCCTTGGCAATGCTGGGCAAGAAACGCCCCCGTAAGAAGCTACCGACCGTATGAATGGCATGTACCCACCCAAGAAAGCAAGCGCTTCTAATTTTCACACCGAGCCCTCCCTTGCTGACCTCAAGTCGGTAGCATTTGCTGAACGTAGCGCGCATCAATCCAAGCCGCTTGAGGAGGAGGTCTCTGTCAAGCGCTTCTCTACCCAAGTGTTGGAGACGGCTGAACCAGGCAAGGTTCACAGGGAGAGTACCCAGCTTGAGTCGGCTGAACGAGCAACTGCCATGGGGAGCCTGCCTCTTTCATCCGGGAGCTGCCAACCGCCTATTCAGACAAATCGATGAGTCTGAAGTCCGAGAAGTTCAACGAGCTTCTGGCACTGGGATATTTCGAAGGTTCAAGATAAGCTACCGTGATGATAGTGAAACATGATGATGGTCAAAAGGAGTTGGGCCCCACAGTTGCCACACTCTCCCTCGGATTCCCTGCTGTGATGCGCTTCCTCCCCAGGCCTAGATGCCCTACACTGGCGCAGCGTTGGGGTAGGCAGGTCAAACCTAGATGAAAATCAATATCTTTAAAGCCCAAATACTCGACTACGTCTCCTCGGCCCTGTGCTTGGCCATCCTCATCACTCGAATCACCCTAGAACGTCCCTCCCTCCAAGCTCGCCGGTGCAGACGCCGACGCAACCTAAACTGCCACCTGTGCTTCTTCCACGAACCCGATAACCAGGGCCAGCAGGAGCTGCGTGGGGAACACGAGGAGCGGCGGGTATCCTTTTCTCTCTCCCCCTCCCCCCCCAAGACGCTCTTTGGGCTTGAGCTCGGTTTGATCACCAATCGAGATTTACCCACCAAGGCAAGGCGAACCAGTCCTGCCGGTCCAGAAAGCCAGCCGACTGGAGGAACGGAGGACGACCCACCCCCAAGAAGCCGCCCAATTAGGGTACAGGTCGCGCTCGTGGGCGTTGCTACCGAAGTCGCAGCCCAATCCCGGCCCGAAGTCTCCCCCATTTCATGGTTATCCTGTTGGCGATAGCGGCAACTTTCCTCGCGGCGGCCGACCTTACAGACCCCAACCCGTCATGGCCCGCGTATCCGATCACCGATATCGACCTCGGCGAAAATGGTGAGACAAGCTTCTTCATGATCAGGAGTGTCGACACGCGCAACATCTTCACCTGTTGGGACGACAATCTTTGGGCTACCTCTCCAGTCGAGAGAGGCAATTTTCTCGTCGACACTTTCGATACTAGCGGTAAAGTCGCCTTGTCCTTCTCGGCTAACGCTTCGCACGCCATCCAGGGTTGTGTGATTTACTTTGGAGGAAGCGACCAACCGCTGCCCCGAGACGAAGTAGCTCACCGATTAGGAGCTCGAAGGCCATGCCGCCAAGCTCCGTGGTCACGGCCGGAACCCGGAGCATCCTGCAGCAGGAAGGACCCGATGGCGGTAGGGAAATCGCCTTGAGTGGTGCTTGTTCTTGTCTGGGAGTGGGAATCGTAGAGGCTCATGAAGCTTCTGGCGCTGGGATATTTCGAAAGGTCAAAGATCAGTTACCATGATGATGGTGAGAAGGGGCTAGGTCCCACAGTTGCGCACACTGTCACTCGGGTCCCCAGCCGTGACTGGCTGTATCCCAAAGGAGAGTATGGCATTGGGAAAGTAGGACGCAGGTGGGAAGAAGGGCGACATGGGAGGGGTGCAGGTGGGAAGAAGGGTGACATTGGGGGCGGGTGGGAAGAAGGGCGACATGGGAGGACACGGGAAAAGCCCCTGACGACGGGCCTAGAAGGTTCGACCTCCTGAGATACCCCGTAATCCGAATTCCATCGGTGTCTTCTCATTTGCATTGAGGCATGAAAACATGGTTAATCCTAAGCCTCGTTCGACCATATTTCTTTTGCCAACGACTCTCGACCGGTTTCTTTTCCTGGGGGACCGAGTCGCGAACGGTTTCTGGTCGGCATTGCTTGAAGAAGCTTGGCTGATAGGATTGGGAGTTCTTCAGCAACGGAGAGTTCACAAAAGAACTTAAGACTGGAGTCTTGAACATTTTCTCGTTCTTCTGCTTCTCCGAGACAAAGGCGCCCCCTTGTAGCTGTGGCTGATCGAAAGCTTCAGCCTACATTGTGTGCGCTCGTCACAAGGTGATTGTAGTCACCATGTGACTATTGTGAAGGTTTTCTTCGCACTACAGACAATGTCCTGAAGGGTAAGGTACTCGATGCATGCTACCTCATCTGGTCTGATGATCAAAGATGGTGTCATTGTCATCAGCATGTAAGTTCTCCTTGTTGCCTGATTATCATGCCCATGTAACTAACTTCACATTGTAGGAGCTTTTGGAAGGGGTTGGATGCAGTCACGTGCTCACTGCTGGAGTGTGAAGTGTTAGCCACTACACCACATCGGAAAGTGGGAGGCATCATCTGGACGAATGGTCCGAACTGGGGGTTGATCCGGGGGGCGGGTAAGTGAATCTTTGTAATCGAGTTCCGAACGAAACTAACGATACATGACTTAGACGAGAAGTTTGTGGCTTCCCGCTCCGGTCTACCAGGAGTCGAGACTGGCCGCAAGAACTTGAGGATTGCGTACTTTGCCTTTTTGCAAGTAAACCTGTAGCAGTGGGTGAGCTGCTGGAGGACAAAGTTTGAGTTGGAAAAGGAAGTTGCCAGGACGAAGGAGTCAGATGACAAGGAGTCATGATGAGTATCCGTGTGGCTATGAAGGCTGTCACGACTGCCTGCAGCTCCACGTAAATAGCTCTGAGCAAGAACTTCGGTTTCGGGATGTTTTCGTCAAGGGTCTCGTTCTTTCCGTAAAGAGTCGTGGTTTGCAGGGTTGCAGTCAAGTGGAGACGAGAAGGAAGCCCAGAAGGTATCTCTGTGGGAACAACTAAGCCAAAAGACTAGGAACAACTACCACCGTCAGCAACCACATCCTCGACCTGGTGGTGTGTATGGGCCCCATTGGTACCTTCCCTGGCACGACCATCACCATCACCATCAACTCATAACTTACCACTGAGAAAATATCTTTCTACATCACTAGTACCTGCCTTGGAGCAACAGAGTCAACGAAAGGGTCAGGGACTAACAACTATCAGGTGGTGATACAACCAAAGCTATCTTGGAAAATATCAAGGATTGTTGGGGAGTATCCAACAGCAAAATACATTAGGTAGTCTGTAGAGTATCGATGTAAATTTGGGCTAATAAAGAAAGTCAAAAACAAGAAACGCGTGCAGAAGCAATATTGTAGACCTCCTGGGCAAGAGGATAAACTGCAGCGAGGGTGTAAGCAAACGCGAGAAACAACGCAAAACGGAAAGAGCAGTGATATTCCCTGCAGTACTTACAAATAACAGGACCCAAAGTCAGAAAAACTGGCGGCAAGACCAAGGTGCCCACCACAGAGTCTGGCCGAGGGATTAGTGGCGACTGGCTGATTACCTATACTTGTATGGAGTCGGCCAAAACAAGCGCCGCCCGAAGCAACCACCACCTACACGCTCCAGTCTGTGTTCCACCTCCTGCACCTTTTCGATACTGTGATGCCCTCAACCACCCAGAATGCCTATGGCAACCTCATCAATGCCTCTGGTACTACTTGGTCGAAATCGCATCACAATTTGTGGATGACACGCAGTGATGGCGAGCAGCAGCAGACACAGTTGGCAACTTCAACAACAAGTCAACAACAACAACCAGCCCTCATCACCCACACCCTCAGACTTTCTGTCAAGATACAATGCAGAAAGTCGGCCCATCAAGACTTCTTCCCCCTTTCGAAACAGTTGTTCCTCTTCTTACCCCCTTATCACCTACTTGGAGTCTACTACCCTTGAGATTGCCATCAAAACCCCCCAAGACTATAGCCCAGTCATTTTTTGCATCATCACGGACACGGCAATTCCATCCCCGCAGGGCTTTACCTTTCCTGTGCTCTTACCTTCTAAAAAGAGGTTGCTTGGTTCAGAAGATTCCGCAACATCACCCTCGGGCACGACGTGGCTTACCACCAGTGGATGCTGCATTGCACCGTCAACCTTTCTTCTCCTGCTCCTGCTTCTGCTCCCGCTTCTTTTCCAAAGGACGCTATGGATACTCCTCACACCCCACCTGTAAAGGCCAACTTTCTACGATACAGTTGAGCTCTGACTCAAATCTAACCGAGGACATCAGGAGACGCGACTCGGTTCGATCGATATTTCAAAGAACGGAAGAAGCATGGCCGGATGGCCGGGGTGGAAGGCGCCAGCCAGTTCGGTCGATATCCCGAAGAGCAGGAGAGATATGGCCGGAAGACCAGGAGACCAGAGCATGAGACACGCACATCACCAAGACCTAGACGACCGCCAAGAACAGACGCGGCAACATCAATGCAAAGTTCAGGGCAGCCGGTGGCAAGACTGATGGCGATACTGGTACCACTGTTGCCTCTACCCCGGGCGCTTCTTCTATCCCAGCGAAGACCCCAAGATCAAGAAGTCGACTGCTAGTCCGGTATCCCAAAGGGTCGGTAGGGTAGTTTCAGGAAGGCAACCGTTTCCCACTGTCACTTTCCCTCAACGAAAAGACGCCAAAGACGGCCAAGACACTCTTCAGGCCAGAATAGCAGTTATCCCACTCTACAGCAGCCGTCAGGGCGGCGGCAGAAGGAACCAGCCAGCTTGCCACTTGGTGAAGTATGGACCAGTTCGCTGGCAGGAACTGCGGCCCGAGCTATACTCCATCTCCGAGCTGTTCCATTTATTCCCACCATCTGTATCTCCATCTCTTTCCCCAGACGCTCTTTGGTTTCGGAACCAGGAACGCTTTCACCCTCCGTGTTTCTCTTCCCCGAATTTGTCTCTCTCGGAGAAGGGCAAGAGCATCGACACCCGCAACATCCACACAAGTCAGGAGGGCAACACCTAGACTACCTCATCTGCCGAGGCGGGCAGGAGAAGAGAGGCATATTCTTCTTCCTTGTTGGAGGCAGTATCCCTACATGGAGATATACGAAATCTTTCTCTGAGGGAAGCCGAAGTGCAAATGCTTGTTGAAGTACACTGTCGAGGTCCCTCCTAGGTATGAGGCTAAACTACATCTCGCGGTGACGAAAAGAAGACTGGAACAAGAGGTTGGGATTTTTCATCTTGGCAAGCCCAGTCATTTCAAAGGGCAAGACCCCATTTTCCGGAACAAATGCTCTGTCTCCTAAGACTAACTTCAGCCACAGAAACCTTTGGGGAAAGGAAACTGGGAACAACATATCGCCTTAACGGACCAGAGCCACCACCGGGACCCAACCTACGTTGGCATCATCTGCACTTACTTGTTGAATTACTTTTTCAAAATCCTCCTGGGCATGAGGCAAAAACTGCATCCGCGTAGTGGCAAGGATAAGTTTGAATCAGAAGGTTGGTACAACGAGAATGGCTCTATTCCTGGAGATGGAGTTTGTCCCCAGGAACGACAGTTGCTAACACGGGTTACAGAAAGGCTTGGGGGCAGGAAACTGCGAATATCTCCTCAAGGATACCGCCGAGGGCCCTTCTGGGTATGAGGTTAGACTACAGTCACTATAACTACTTTTTGAAGGAAACTCTCCACAGTCCTCCTGGGCACGAGGCTAAACTGCATCCCGTGGTGGCAAGAAGAAGTCTGATTCTGAAGGTTGGTGCAACGAGAAGTCCCTTTACTCTGTACTGGAAGCTCGGTGACCAGGGATGAAGTTTGCTGACACCAATTGCAGCCTCCCCCCGAATCGGGGTCATCGGCCCACATCGAGCCGACCTTGGGCCCTCAGAGCCATCTGAACCGGCCCTGGGCTCTTTTCGCCGAACCTGGGTACTCCGTGCGGCCCAGCCGGTCCGGGATGTCAGGGCACATCGATCCCCGGACTGGCGGACCCGGAGCCCGGGTTGGTATATAGAGCCTGGGGTCGGCATTTGAGGCCCAAGGTTGGCACCGCAGTTCAGGCTTTCTGGGGAGGAGGGCGGCGGGAATTGGCCCTTAGCATGTAAGGTCCCCCTCCTCCCTAGACTTCGTCATCACATGCCAAGGCCTGGAGACAAGGTCCTTTGGGATTCATAGGGTTTCTTCGCTGGACGATTAATTGACCGTAATCGAAGCTCCAGAAAATCATCGCCGGAAACCCATCCCACCGTCTTAACGCCCGGCGACATCGCCTTCGCTAGCTCGGCCTCGTTACGTTGCCAGCCATTACTCCCGCCGAGATTAGCCGCTCCTGGTGACGCGTGGGATTAAATCCTTTGCAGACGACTTAGCTGTGCGAAAGGTTATCCTCTCAATCGATCACCGCACCGGACGACACTATTGAACAGCCTATCATACACATTGCTCCCATCCGCCGCCGTGACGTTTGCCAAAGGGCTCAGCCCAAGTCTTTTAAGCTTCACGCGGCGGCTCCCTAACGACTTGACCCAAGACCCCGGCCTTGATGTACGTGCGGTCTGGGCATCAATACCAGTACTCGTGGCGGTCCTTGTTGGCAACTCACTGTCAATCTGCGGCTCGTTGAAACTGCTCAGGGGAGTGAGGACCACAAGAGACAACCGACGATTGATTGCTACTAGCAGTAGCAGCGTGAGCAGCCATCCCTCACTGGCTAGGCTGCCCGGTATGCGGACTGACAACGACGGCACCAAATTGATCAGCTTGCTTTCCAGCACATAATCCTGGATGAGTGAGTTGAAAGCGGGGGGTTGCCAAGAGACCTAGGAAACTCAAGAATCAGATCGGAGACTGTCTCAACGTTGGTCCCAAGTATGAGTGGTATCTTGGGACGTATGCAATGTCTCCCCCAACCATTGCCTGACGTGGAGAAGAAAAGACTCGAAGAAGGTCGCTTGCTGCGTACATCAACAGCAGCATATGTTGCCATACCCACATATGTTCACATTCCACGACGCCATTGTCGGACCAGGCTTTTTAACCGCCCATACGCTACTCTGTCCAGTGGTGCCCAGAACCCATGGACCAAGTCCACTCATATCGCAGGCAGTCAGATCCCCCTGTCCGTACTAGTTCTAAGTTGGGTGTTTAATGTACGCCGGACGGCCGAATCAGGCCGCCTTCTATAGATGGCTAGACTAGGCCGCTTTCTCGAGGGCGATACAGCGCCAGGTCCGGCCATCACTGGTGTCAATGTTTCCCCCGGGGTCGATACGGCGTCCAATCGACAATAGCCGACACTTCAATTGATGGCCCTTGCCGGGACCTGGCCAAATTACCATCAGGCATCTGGTGATCTTTTTCTGGTCACTGGCTACATGTCTAGAGGCTAAGTGTCCTGGCATCTCCGGAAGGGAGGCCGTTTCGACGAAAAGAGGGCCAAGTTTGGTCTTGCCGACTTGATGCACTAGAGGCCGTTCAACCCGAGCTCACGCCCTACGCAGGCTTCGTCACCGACCTCCACGGCCGCTTACCTTTGGCCATACAGCATCTTCACCACAGCGACATTGAGTATCACCATACCATATCTCCACCACAGTGATATTGTATACCCTTATACAACATCTTCACCACATAGATATTGTATAACACATAACACTATACAACATGTTCACCACAGTGACATTGTGTACCGCTATCTCAAGCCCGAAAATATCTTGTTGGACGCAAGCACTTAGTTTCCGACAAAGACACATGGCAGAGCACTCACAGAGCCCTGGAGCCGGGGCGGACTGCCGAACTACCGGGATCCCAATCTGGCAAAGGAAGCGCCCAACAAGTTCAGAGTGGAGGCTCGAAGCGTAGATATCAGCTTCGCGATCTGGGTGCCGATTTTGGAGTTGTCCTTGAAACCAAATGTCATCGAATTTAGGCTACCAAGCGGTTCGGTCGACCCCGGCGCCTATTCGTTCGGAGCTAATTCTCATTCCACACTATTACTCTATATATATAAGAAGCCTGGCGCCCGGGACATACTCTCTAGCGGACGTAGTCGACCAGGATGATAATTCGTTCGGAGTCACTTCTCATTCTTGTGTATTACTCTATATATATAAGTCTAGTACCGGGGACACACTCTCGAGAGGACGTGATTGACCAGGATGCTAATTCGTTCAGAGTCACTTCTCATCCCAGCCTATACTCCATACATATAAGAAGTCTGGCGCCCGGGATAGACTCTCGTGCGGACGGACGACGGACGGACTACGGCCTCGTGCGGACGGATGACGGTCTCCTGCGGACGGATGACGGTATCGAGCGGACGGATGGAAAACGCATTCAATCGCCTAGACGTCTCATACTCACACCAAGGAGCAGCGACCAAGGCCGCCCTTCTCACGAGAATATGACACCTGCCCAGTTCGTACAACCCTACAACCAGGGCTACATACCCTGCAGTATTCCCTACACCGGCTTTATCCAGGTTGTGAACAACCAGAAGCCAATGACAACCACAGTTTCATGGCCAGGGGGTGATTTGAGCAACAACAATGGAAACGCCAGCAAGAGAGCCAGCCAAAGAGCAGATGTGATAAGGTTCCGCTGCACCCATGACGCAGAGCACGGTGCCGTCATCACCCGGAAGAGGACGAGATTGAGCGTGTCGAGAAGTATGCCCGACCCCAAGAGGAAGCTCATAGAACGAGGTTGAGATCACCAAGAACGAGCCTCCCATGCACAATACGTGCCCTTCACCAGAGGGGAGCACCAATTCGGCGCTGAGTTCGGGCATTATGTTTGAGATGTGCTGTGGCTGGAGTCCCTGTCAGAGGAAGAGATAAACACCGAGCGCTCGTCCGCCCATGCGAATAGGCATTCGCATGCTTATGTCTTTGGGGCAACGGTGATGACATGAAGCTGCTCTATCTCCTGTCATAGACGACGGAAGGCCACAAGAAACACTGTGTCCTGTGCTGCTTCTCGTTCTTCCTTGCGCTCTCGGAGGGTATGTGACTTTCCTCAGACCTGGCTAGATGTGATGCACAATCATAAAGCACAAGACTATCAAAGAGCCTCATATTTTCCCCAACCTATTACTCGATCATACCCAGCCTCCCTTCTGGTTTTACCCTGTAACTGATTGACGAGAAGTATAAGCCCGCCAAGATGTCCCCATACCCACCCTCGACCGTCCATGAGGTCAGCAACAAGTCTGAGGGTGGCGAAGATATCGGTGTTATGGAGCTGCCAGAGTCTTTCCACTAGTGAGATGGACGATAAGTTCGCCCAAGCATAAGTTTCAGACTGTGCTTTAGAACGAATTTTAACTTTCCTAAAGGCTGTCGTGAACGCGATTCATACGGGGTATATCTGGTACGAACGGCAGCAACCGCGTCGACAAAGCAATTTGGCCTGTTAGGTCATACCCATCCGTTCGTAGAAGAGGTAGAGCGACTGAAAGGACACGCACCGCCAATTCTTCTGCTGTTCATCTTGCTTTAGATTCTCGTTCGAGTTCCAGGCAGCGGTCAGTGACTGGAGATGGAGTTCGGGGATGGCTGCAGCAGATGTAACAAATATGGCACCAAAGGATTATCCGGCGCCTGAGATGTTGTTGGACGAGGCTGGCTATACCAACATGGTGCACTTCTGGTCGCTGGGTGCCTCGGTATTTGAGATGCGCTGTGGCTGGAGTCCATTTCGAGGGAGATGTCGCCGCAACAACAGAGTCGAGCCTAGAAGCTCTGGTCACCAGTGCTACCATTGCCACTACCACCATTCTTCCCCAAGAAGCGGGCCGAAAAACGAAGAGACAGCACCAGTGACAGCAGCAAGACCAAGACAAAAAACAACAACATTGACACCAGCAGCTCCGACAGCTTCACTAAATCCGGCAGCGTGCTGCTCCCCCAAGCTCACTGCCGAGGAGGATGATGCCGCCGCCTCCAAGGCCCCCGGCGACGATGAGGATGATGCTGCGCTTGCTGTTGCTGCCGAGGAGCAGGTTGTTGGCGAGTTTTTACCAACCCAACAAACCCCACCGGCAGCTCCGGCAGCTCCGGCAGTTCCGAAAACTCCGGTAGCTCCGAAAACTCCGGCAGGCTCCAAAGCCCTGAAAGCTCCGCCAATCATCCCCCCACCCCTGTGATCAACAGCAAGCACCAAACGTCGCGGGGAACGACAACCGGTCGGAAGTCGGTCGGACAAGAGACTCACGAGACGAGCGAGCGTTCGTTGCAGTTATCACGGGTGATGTGAACATTAGATACTGGTATCCTTTATGTTCTGTCGGTGGGCAGGAACTTAAAGGTAGACCAATATAAGGATCATCACCTAAGCTTTGGGGCGCCTCCTGGGTAAGAGGTTAAACTGCATCCGCGGCATGGTTTCGAGCGATTCTGGCATGCAGTCGCGCAGGCATGCGCAATCAAAGAAGGACAATCGTCAAAACGATTACTCCCTTGAGGTAGGTGTGCATCCGCATATGACATGCTCACAGCAACAACGATGACCAACAATGCTAACGATATCTGCAGGAGTATTTTCGGAAGGTGTCCCGATTCAGAGGACTCGGAAGGCACCGCACCAAATGCCCCCCTTTTCAGGAGACGATGCCTGAAAGACGGCGGCCCAACTCGTCCCTCGGATTCTCGGTCTGTTGCACGATAGAGAGAGAGCGTGCGATGGTATGTTTAAAAGTGCTATCTAAGAGAAGAGAATCTACAAAAGAAAAGGGTCCTGCTATGGCCCTTATGTATGGACAAAGGGAATGAGTAGCTAAGCACGCTAACTGAATAAGGGATCGTACCCCTGTCACTGCAACACGGTCTAAGTGATGTACCTTGCCTGCGGGTACCGTCGAGGTAGGTATGAGTCTGTGTGACCCTGACGGGGATGACGACTTTCAACAATGCTGACGATGTCTTTAGGAGTTAATGAATGCCCCACCTACCCGGGGTGGGGATGCCCCCCCTATCCAGGGATCCTCCCCTGTCCCCGAGGAAATGCCTGATACCAGGCGGGTTGATGTTGCTCCCCTCGGGCAACATCAACCCGGATGCGGAGAATGTACTTCAGAGTCTCATCACGCGGGACTTGAAGAAGCTCCTCGGCAACCTGTACGGGGGCCGCAGGACGTCAAGAACCACCCATGGTGACGGTGGGCGGCAGGACCTGGAGCATCACCCGTGGTTTGCTGAAGTGGGACCGATTGCTTCGGAAAGACATGGATGCTCCACGGCCGGCCGGCTGTTAAGGAAGGACATGGATGCTCCCCCGGGACGACTGACTGCCCAGGAAGGATATGAAATCTCCCCTCGACCGACCAGCTGCTCAAGAAGGACATGGATTCGCCCCGCCGACCGACCCGTGCACAGCCTCGACCCCCGCCTGAACCGTCGGCAAGTTCATTACGGCAATCCAATATCAGTTGCAGAGACTCTAGGCTGTGTCATCTCAATCACAACAGCTGCCCACTTTTTGAGGGGCGAGGTCACCGTCGAATTTCTGGTCCCGGCCCGGTTTCGCGACTGCCACGAGCTTTACGACCACTGCGGCAGCGATATACTGGAAATTCGAGGATCAACGACGCTGCCAACCGTGGAGGAGTAGTGAGTCGGCCGCTGCATGATGAATTCTCCCGAGCTTACACAAGTATTGGCGAAACCGTTCCCGGCGGTCATTGAAATACTTCAGGCTCCACGGGTGTTCGCGGCAGCGCTTCTGATTTCCATACTGCTAGCGGCCACATCCCACCATCTTACCTCCCTACAATTCCCTTCAAAACAGGGGTACATTGAACAAGAGCCCTTGGGGAACCAGCTGATGCTGCTCTGGGTCATGTTCTCATTGAGTATCAGACTCTATCTCTTCCACTTTTGCGCCGACCTCTACTCCTATCCCATACTCTAGCCCTTGTGCCAAACCTCTATGGCAACGGCATTCATTGACGGAGTCACCGGCATCAAGATGACCATCTGGATCGATTGCAGGTCAGCTTTTGAGTACACTGATCCTGACAACCGCGAGACGGGACGATTCATTACTTTTTCCAATCACCCAGTATTGTGTCATACAACACCACCCCCAGCCAACCGGAATTATCATCACACAGCATGCAGCTGAGAGTTTGGGTACAGCTCCTCTGAGGGGTAGCTGCCGGCACAATCTCCCAGACAGCCGCCTACGTACTGGAGATAGTTCGCCGTCGAGGCCGATGGAACTACGAGAAAACAGAGTGGACTGATACACTACCTGGGAACCATTGACCAGCGTTCAAGAGTGCTTTCTGTCTCCCATAACACGACCCAGCAGCTAGCAGAACTACTATATTGCCCTCCACACCCTTCCAATCAACAAACACCAGAGAGGGGCAGATTTTGGTGGTTCATATGGCGACCGTTGCCACGATTGGTCTGGCTCAGGTACCCGAGAAAGGCGCTCCTGCTATGGGCCGTATGTACTACCAACTCGCTCACCGGCCTGCCTTTACAAACATCCGTGAGACCCAGCAACAGGGTCGTTCACCGTAGCGAGAAGCTCGATGTCGAGGGCTGCTACATATACGTCTCTTTGTACGAGATAAGCCTGAAGTCACCGCAGTTGTACCACAGCCAAGACCACCAAGAGCAAGACGTCCACTGCCAGCAAGCGTCAGGCTGGAGGCGACGCACTCCCACCCACCAAGCGTACCAAGCGTGCCACACCTTCCAAGGTATCTGCCTAGAACGATGATGCTGCCATCTCCAATGTTCCCTCCGAGGAGGAGGAGGAGGAGGAGGCTGCACCCGCTTTCGCTGCTGAGGAGCAGGTTCTTCACGATTCCCCTTCCCCGCAAGTTAAGGCGAAGCCGTAGATGGCAAGCACCGATAGGCCCGCGGTCCGATCATGGGCTTCGATCGTGAGACCAAGCAAATAAAAGCAGATACGAACCCCTTCCAGCTCTCTGCATACTGCAGCCACATTCTTGTAAGTCTCTTGTTCGGCCGACAACTGACCGACTTTCGGTCCCTGCGCTTCTTCCTTTGTTCGATCTCCAGTTATGCAATGCATGAGCCACTCGAAGAATAGTCGGAGGTGCACTGAGGCTTGTGCAGAGAGCTGATACAATGTCTGATAGTATGCCCCGGGACTTACCACAAGGTCTTCCTTTGACAGACCAACAGAGCCCATACAGTTGGACCTCCTTCCGCTTCCGCCGGCAGTACCACGCCTTACCATGGATTCCCCCTTCACAAGGCCCTCGAAACACACATGGTCTCAAAGGTTGGAAGGGAGCAAGGCTGGCTGATTGGGCCTCAACCTCTTGGCCAGGCTCATCATTTCCACCTAATATCTCTAAATATATTCATATTTAGAGATATTCTTAGAGGTATCTTTACAGATATCTCTATAGATATCTTTATGGGGGTATACCTACGCTCCCTCTGGCCGCGGCTGTCGACCTCAAAGAGCTGGCCGGGGGGGGGGCGTGCAATCGACAGGACACCACGTCCGTCAATCACGCTCCTCCCTCTGGCCGCGGCGGTCCAGTTCAAACAGCCGGCCGCGGGGAGGGAGGCGTGCAACCGAAAAGGGCATCAACGCCGACAAGACACCGCGTTCATCAATCATGCTCCTCCCTCTGGCCGCGGCGGTCCAGTTCAAACAGCCGGCCGGGGGAGGGAGGCGTGACATCGAAGGCGGCATCGAGGCCGATAGGCCACCACGTTCATCAATCATCGTGGACGCTAAGAGACACCCAAGTTCGTTCCAGCAGCTTGAAAAGCTCGGGGAAGGAACATACGCAACTGTAAGTTCCGCCAGAATTATTACGAGCCTACATTCAACTGCTGACATTATGTACTACAGGTTTTCAAGGGTCGTAACAGGCAGACCGGCGAGCTGGTTGCGTTGAAAGAGATCCGCCTCGACTCAGAGGAAGGCACGCCATCGACGGCAACTTCACCTGTGCGAAATCGCAGGCCACCGAGGGCTCTTAAGGTAGCCAAAGGCCTCGAGAAATCACGCTCATGAAGCCTTCGTTGCGGTGGATTGTTACTTGTCCAAGTTTCATGTATCCTTATACTCAATCTTCCAGCTGTTCCATTGATTGCCACTTCCCCATGTCTCTATATCCCCAGACGCTCTTTGGTCTTGAGTTCAGGAACGCGATCATGGTTTGTATTCACACTGAAAATCAAAATCAAGGGGACTTTTACGTTTTTGTTCTACTGGAGATCAAGGGGACATAGTTGCGCTCCATGATGCCATCCAAACCGAAAGCAAGTTGATGCTGGTGTTCAAGCTCATGGACGGTGACTTGAAGGGTCGTCATCTTCCGGGCTACAGCATCGACAACTACAGGGGTAGCCTCTGAGGCCAATGGGCTTGCCAATTGTGGAAGATGCATCGGATCCGCTCAAAAGCATTTGGGCCAGGCAGCCGGCTCCGGGGCCACCGCCCCCCAAGCATGGTGGTCTGGAGGCCTTGGTACCTAAGCAGAATCAACCTCCCAATTCGCAGCAGCTTATCCGGTCTTGCCGCTAACATCTTTCGGCTGGCACCTGTGCGCTTGGTCGGTCTAGCTGGTCAACAAGCAGGAACTAGCACCTCTTTATTTCCTGCGCTTGCCATGAGATACGTCCCGTCACTTCTGGAACACTCCATTATGTTGGATACAAGCGACGATCCTCTTGGACCATCATGAGGCACCCACATGTGATGATCTCTTTCGATTCTCTTTACCAGGCCAAAGCCCAAGCTGTGGCTTTGGGGCCTCAAGTTCGACGGGGTTCGAGGGAGGATGTCCATGATATGCTATCAGCTAAAGGTCAAGAACGACCGCGATCCAGTCGATATGGAAGGTGAGAGGACACCGTGAGTGGGCTCGTTTGTTGGGACAGTATCAAAAGAGGGCAGACTTATTTCGAGTAAGCAGGCACCCTCTGGGAACTGGCTAGGGAACGGCAAGACATGGCTGGCGTGGGTTGAGGATCTTCTCTCTTCTGGTCGTGATTCCTCCATCTCCCTCAACACCAACATTTTCTGCATCAGTTATTATCTCACTACAGTCACCATGGATGCCATTTTCTCCTCTCAGAAGAACCTCTTTCAATCGATGGGGCTGAGCAAGTTCCGCGTTGTTCACAACCCCAAATACCAGAGTCATGGCACCAAGTGCTACGTCTACCTTCTCAGCCGATTCGGTTTCCAACTCACCAAGCCCGGCCCATACCGTCACGTCAAGAGGAGCAACCAGAATGGCCTAGCCGACGTCAAGCAGGCCCTCGGTGTCGGAGGTCGTGCCCGCCCGGACCGCGTCCTCGTCAAGCACACCGGCGGTGATTCCAACCACGGCGAGGTTACTGCATACGACCAGCAGAACGACTCCATGTGGATCACCACTGCCCCCTCCCGATATGGTATGCATTTTGCGCTCTGCATTGGAAGGTGTGGTGGAGTAGGTTTGTGTTTGCCCAGGTGATAGATGGTCAAGAAGAGAGAGGAAGATCAGCAACGACTCATCGGTCAAAAAAAGAAACAAAAAGCTCAGCCCAGGGAGTTGTCAAACCCCCCCGGATGGGATTCGAACCGTCAACCTGGGCCTACGAAAACCCCCGTGTCCGGGTCACGGTGTCCGGGGAGGGGCGTCCCCCTCAACCCAGACCGGGGTTTTCTACCTCCCCTTCGACTTACCACTCGACCAACGCGGACAGGCCAGCCTATTGATCGAGCGGTAAGCTCCCGGTTCGGTGAAATATTATCCTGTTATTACGCCCTATACCCCCAAGCTCGTGTCCCAGGTCCAATGCAAGCTTTACTGTCAACAGCTACATTTGACCAGGCGAATATGGGCACATCCGACCTCTACGAACACCACCAGCTCGATCAGTGTACTTGCTTTCAGTCAAAGCCATGGAACCCAAATCCATACAAACGACCTGAGCAAGAACGACCAATGGTCTGGAGGGTATCTTGAAGACCGTATCGTGGGTACTGTATGTCGCGGCTGCGACGAGCAGGGAGGATTCGGAGGTATCTAGGCAACCAGGATGAGGCGGCACCGAGATGGATGGGCTCTACAGCACACCGCTGTGGTGTAAGTCTCGTAGCTTGAAGCGTTACATAGTGAATGAATCATTGCTTCACACACTTGGTTTTTATGCGCCCTGTGACAACCATCGTGACTTGCATGGTCTTGGGATGACCTGAAACTCAGCCAAGTAGCACCACAGTGAGCCACAAACACCCAGCTGAAGTTCAATCATGCAGTCCCTTGTACAGCGTGATGGGTCTCCTCGACGGACTTGGAGTCGAATCACTATCGACCGAAGAAGCAGTCGAACGCACAATCGAGATCTCGGACATACACCAAAACAATTTGGTCACCAACCACAACCACTTGAGAAGATGCCCGTCCACCGAACTCTACTCAACACATTCTGTGGTACTCACTCCGACACAGAGTCAGTTGCCTTGACTGACTTGAGGTATGTCGGTAAATTAGGCTTTGCAGTTCTATTGTCCCTGGTTTGTCACTGACTAAAACCAAAGGTAAAATGGGTAGCAAAGGGTCGTATCACCAAATGAACTTCTTCAATGAGGTTATGTCCTCATTCGCAGCTTCCCACAGTAACTCTGGGCTACCTTCGTTGGCATTCCCCGCGATATGTCATATGTACAACACTTGCGGTGTGGAACGGAACGCAGGCCGGAGATGTGAGGCCCGACTCCTGAAGATATCAGGGAACCAGTCCGCCCGGCTCGGCTCCACAGTATCATACGGTTGGAATATCGAGGCGAAGAAGGGCTTACCGTGAATTGGCACGACCAAATCGGACTAGTATCAACAACCTCATACCTCGCCCGACAGGCCGCATGAATGATGACAAGATCAACCAGCAAGCTGCCCATGGTGGTTATAAGTTAAAGCACCCCTCGACGGCCACACCCCTTAACGGTCACCATAATAAAATAAAGTTATAATAATATAACAAAATAATAACAAATTAATTAAAAAATAACGAAAAATCGTAAAATTATAGAATTAATCGAGATTTATTTTAATTAAGCTCCAAGCCTTAAATTCCTTATTAAATTCCTCTTCCACGATCTCCTTTATCGATTCCGACCGAATTATAATAAGGCGCGCCTACGCCGGCCTTACCGCCTCCTTTATACCGATTACCACTTTTATTATACGAATATACTTCCTATTTAACGCCGGAATAAATCTCTTTCTTTTCTTTCCTCTCTCTTTCTTAAGGTTTACCTTTAATTAGGCCTTCTTATATACTAGTTAACCGATTTAATTATTTAAATTATTAAAACTCTTTTAAACCTTTAGAAATAATACCTTTTTAGTTATTCCGTCGAATCGTATTAGATTATCGGCTAACTTCTTAGATAATTCTATTAATTACTTAAAGCTCCTTAAAATACGAATCGAAATAACCGAAAATTAAGCTTTTAAATTTAAAGAGGGGGGCTTAAAGATTAAGGCATTTTATTAAACTTCGAATTTCTTAAATCGGCTATTTAAGGGCTTATTAATATCACGAGGGAATGTATTAAATACTTTTTATTTACCGTAAATAACTTTAAGCTTAAGCGTAAAGGTCTTAACCTTTTTATAATACTAAAGGAACTCCTTTTTATTTATCTTTATATTATTAAACTTTAAATAATAAAGAATTACCTTACGGCGGTATTTCCCTTTTAATTTATTAAATATATCGATATTTAAAAGTTAAAGGAGGTACGATATATAAGCCGATAGAAAAAGGAGTTATACTTTAACCTTTAAATAAATTAATATAAATTCCTTAATATTATAAAAAGAGTAACGTAGTCTATAAGCGAAATAACTATATAAGCGAATTAACCACTTTCTAATACTTTATATAAAAAAGTATAAATTAATTCCGTTATAATATATTTAATATATTAAAATTAATCGGAATCCTTATCTTTAAATATATTTATATTGTTTTAATAAGTATACGTATTATACCCGGGCTCCCTATAAATTCTATAGCGCCGCAGGCGCGTTTTAAGTTTTCTCGTATAATTATTACTCCGGCGCGATTTATTTTATAATTATTTATTAATATCTTTTTAAAATTATAAATCTTCTTTAGTTTATATATAAAATAATCCTTTATTTTATAACCGTTTCTTTTTTATATAACGACGTCGGTTAAATATTTTATTTACCTTTTATAATATAATTACCTTACCCTTTAATAAAGCGAGCCGGTATATTACTTACGTTATACCTTTCGCGATTTAATTAAATTTAATAAAAATTAATACTGAAAAACTATTTTAATATTGCGTAATTCAATTCCTAATATATTCGGTTTAGGATTAAGCTTTAATTACGTTATTTAAGGTCTTTAATTTTTAAGGTATAGGTAAACCGGAAGAGGTCGCCGGCGGCGTCGATATACGTAATTTTATATTTAATTATAAAATAATAGATTCCGGATTATATAATATAAATCCTATCCTTTAAAAACCTCCTTAAATATTTAAAATAATAAAAGTCGTTTAAAACGTTTTTAAAAATATTAATAAAAAATCCTCCTTTAAAATATAAATAATATACGCTTATATAAAACCCTCGATTTCTTTCCCGTACGACCTTTTTAATATATAAAAATAATTAATATTAAGAGATTAAAGCTTATATAATAAATAAAAAAGTATATAAAATATAATAATCGAGTTCTTTTTATAATAAAATTCGAAAGTTATTAAATAATAACTTTTATAACCGTTTAAAATTAATAAATAATAAATACCCTTTTTATAAGATTTTATATATTTATTAAAATACCGAATTTAATCTTCGCCTTTCTTATTTATAATCTAATTATTTTTAATAATTACAATATTTTTAACGTTATTTATCCGGGGAGGAAATAATTACGAATTTAATTCGATTATATATTATACGATTATATATTTTTTAAAATCCGTTAATTTCTAAAAATTAACGGATATTTTACGTTTTATAGGAATATCGAGCTATCGGTTACGAAAGGTCGTATAAGGGACTTCGTACGTTCGGGCTACGCGTTAGAGATTTAATTTTAGGTTATTCTTAAGCGCTTAAAGCATTAGAATTATTTACCTTTTTTCTTAAATATTAATTATAATAGGTAATAAAGGAATTAAGTTATAAAAGTTATTTATACGAAATTTAACGAAAATGGTTAATTCGCTTATATAGTTATTTCGCTTATAAGCTACGTTAATTATCGAGAATAAATAATCGCTATTACTCTTTATCCTCTAGCTTAATTTATAATAAAAATATCTCTTTAAGTTAAAGTAAAGCTAGCTTATAATTAATCCAGCTTTTAAGAGATATAATAAAGACCTAGTCCTTTATAACCTCGGTTAAAGTATCCTCCTCCTTTAAAAATTATTAAAATTAAAGTTATTAACCTTTAAAAATATATATCGAAATAATAGACCGGCTATTTATATTAATTATTTCTATTATAATTACTTATTCTTAATTAACGGAGTCCTTTACGATAATCTTTTTTATACCTATTAGCCCGATTATTATTTAATTATTTTTAATATCTAACTATATACCGACCTCGTCGTAATTTTAAATATATTAACGGGGGATAGATTAAATAAATTTATAATTAAATTAATTAAAGAAATCTCGGATATTCTCCTCGGAAGTACTTATAACGCGTTAAAAATCTATTTTAAAATAAAAAGAAAATCCGATTACTTTATATTTATTAAGAAATTTCTATACTTAATATTTATTAAATATATAAGGATTATCGTTAATTTTAAATATACATTAAACGAATATCTTTAAGATTATATATAGAGGAGAATAACCGAGTTTAATTTAAATAATTACCTATCGAATAATATACTTTTTATCGTCGTTATATAATACCTGCCGAAACGAATTATAACGTTTCTTAATTTACCGGCCCTCGATTTAAACCCTTAAAGTAATACGATTAACCCCCTCTTTTAACGCGGCCTATCTTAAGCTTTTATCGTTAAGAACGTGTTAAATCACGCGCTAGAATTTTAATTCGTTAATTATAATATTATAATAAAAGAGTAAGAGAAGAGGGTGCGATTAAGCTAATTTAAATAAAAATGCAACGAAAACTGACTTATATACTGTTAAATCGGTATATAGGCGCGATTCAGGGGTAATCTATTAATAGGTGACCGTTGAGGGGTGTGGCCGTCGAGGGGTGCTTTGACTTAGGTTCTCAATGTCTTCTGGTGTCCCAGCTTCTAAGCTTAAGCAGGGAGAAGATCAACCTCTGGGATGTACGGGATGGGGATGGATCATGTTTGATGGCAATCTGCTCTTTGTGAGTTTTTTGTTGCTGTCCGAGTGATACGGCGCCTGGCCAGTGTCCTCGCCAACTACGCCAGCCCGACCCCAACCCAACTGGGCAAAAGGACGACGTTTTCAAGTCAGCTTCTTTCCTGTCTACTAGAGCTTCTCACCGACCTTCACATGGGGCGGCTTGTTATGAATCGGAAAGAGAAGTACCATCGCGAACTCTGGCTCGTGTCTCGACGGCGATTGAACTGGGCGCGTCCGAGACCTTCGTCGCTGTCTTCTTGGGCACATCCCTTGCGCATGTGGATTCACAACAACTGAGCAGCCGGACAACACAGGGGCGGCGCTCGCAACCCTCAGTCCGCGAGCAGCAAGTACTGGCGGCGTGCATGAGCAGCTGGGCATGGAAAGCTTGGTTGGCGACGACACGAATTTCCGATGCAGACCGGGCGACGACACAACCCACACCAGCAGGCGCAACAAGGTGGATCTGCGCAAGTTGTAACTACCAGCTGTCTACGTTGCCTTGTAAGCGAAGATTATGCTGAAGTCACCTCAGAGTCCTATGGTTGCAGTATCAGCCAATGCGCGGGTGGAGCGGATCGAAGAGGCCAAGGCGGCGGTGCGTGACCCCATCAAAGTGCGAACACTACCAGCAGCTCTAAACGTTGGCTTCCGCCCCGGATACACCCCCGAGAGGGCCAAGCTTCGGATGGCCTGGTGAAGCCTATATCGGACATCGGAGCTCATTACTACGATGGTACGAGAGGTTTTCCGCAGTCTCCAGCCATTATCAAGCTTTTGTCGATCTATCAGGGAGCTGCGACTGGTGCTGTAGCTAACCGGCCAACCCAACCCTCGTAGCCCACCGAGCAAAAGGACAACCTTGTCAAGTCGGCGTACTTGACCGTCTATTGGGGCTTATCACCACCCCTTACACCATCCACGGGAGTCATATTTGTTGGAATGCTTTTGAGAGTTTCGAAGGTGTGGGGTATAATACCTTTCTTGAGTTTATACGTTTTGAGGCAACCTGCTCTTTGTGAGTCTTTTGCTTCTGCCGGGGCTACTTGGCAAGAATCGAAAAAGTAAAGAAGAGAAGACGGTACGCAGGTTAAACATGATCAAGAAGGAAAATGGGGACGGTACCGAGAAGTGGCTCGACGCACCTGGCGTCCGGGCGCCCTGGAGAAATCAGAGGGGAAAGGTGGAAGTTCCTGCACCGTAGCTTGGTCCTGCTTGGGTACCACGAAGAAGGCCTACGCACAACTAGTGGTGTAAGCCAGAGCAGCAACACTAGCCCTCGGTCTTCGGCATCCTGCGCCTCGCCTCCCCTTTCACACGCCTGTGCAGGTACAACAGGCTTTGGGGGCTTGGAGCACTGGGATGGAGCAAATCAGTAAAGCCCACCGAGATGAGCTTTGCAATCAACTGGCTGTTATGTTGCAGCAAACAGCAAGCCACTCAATCAGTAACTGGACACGCTTTTGTGTTCAAGAACCTGATCGAATGCACCTGAGGACTTGCTGCTGGACCGACACGGACATCTGAAAATGACGGATTTCGGGTTTGCCAAGCGGGTTCCGACAAGACGTGGACATGGTGTGGTACGCCCGACTACCTCGCTCCAGAAGTGGTAGCAACAAGGGGTACAACAACCAAGGTCGGGATGAGTCCTTCTTCGCCTAGATATCTCATTCTTGTGATTCACCGCCATTGAATCTGTCATTATTCGACCGAAACAGGAAGGAAACAAGGAAAACTGCGAATCCCTGCTAAGAAGCCCCTCCGTCATGAATACCTCATGGATGACGGCCAATTCGATCAGGACCATACCGGCGAAGAGAATTGATGGCGGCATCGACTCTAGCTTTTTTCTCAGTCTTTCCTAGCTACTTTGGCGTATCACCTTGCGTGCACAGTATGCCCTTCCGTCGAAACAGATCCTACAACGAACATTACGAGGAGTTGGGGCCATCTAAGACCCAACTCGCCCAAATGCCTAGAGCCGAATCTCAGTCCGGGAGGTGTGCTCCTCGTCACTGGGTACTCCTGTTGATGGGGCAGAGGAAGAAGCCGGACGGAATTCCTAGTATTCAGCAGGACAATTATGGCTCCGAAGAGAAGGTACGTTCCGATCCCGCTACCCCTATACTACTTAGAAGTGGAGCTGAAGTTGATATGCTATTCCTTTAGCGAGCTTCCCGGCTTGGAGAATCTTCTTTCGCCTCCATGCGCAGATTTGACGACCAATTTTCACGCCAGAACCGCCGCGAGCCTCAACCAAAGTTTCCTCTCGCTTCACCCTATCCGCGCATAGTTCACCATCTTTCGGGTCCGAACAGATGTGGTCCTCCCTGCTGTGGAGGTTCACCCAGGTCAACAGGGCCCACATCGGGTCCCTGGTAGGTGCTTTCTGGTGTCGGTTTAGATGGTTAGCGGCGCTGACCTGGATCTGATGATAGTTCCCCGGAGGGAAAGGCCCGGCCGAACCACCGCACGCGGCGAGACGTACCGGCAAATCGGGCCCGAGGCTCGACTACGAGCTTTTTAACTCGACCAAACGACGGATACGTCAAGTATCCGACATGTGTTTCCGGCGGTTGAGGAAACAATCCTGAATAACGATGGGGCCGTCCCAGCACGACCCAGTTGGTTCGATAGCCGACTTCATCGTTATTCTTCATTTTTATCATATCTCTTATGAGATATCGTTACTCAAACGGTTAGTCACTATGTGCCGATGTAGGCGTTCTTCGGGGGTTTATCCACCGCTTTCTTCGTTACCCTCGGCGGGGAACTTTACATGAACACGCCTTCATTCACAGGAACAAGCAGTACTGACCTCCTGTTGGCTAGTAAGATAGAGAGAGTACCACTTTCGTGTTGAGAATCGCGGTCCGGAACCGCTTTTACCTCCGTTCACTTTCATTACGCGTGAGGGTTTAACAACCAATTGCATTTTGGAGTCTTCTCCAGTGAGTCCCCCCATGCTTAGCCTACGTGCCCGAGAGGTATTGTACTTCCATCCCTATCACGAAGTCGAAACCCTTCAATGGCGCATTCATTTGATGTGGCCCTGGTTATTACCGAAAGGTCGTACTCTAGGCTCGACAAGCTCATGGGGGCCAATATTGACCATCCAATGACCACGATGTGAAGCTGACTTTCTTAGAGGCTCCCGGCTGCCAGTCGTACGTTACATGAGTGGCTATGACCACGAAGCATCAGGCCCTGTATTCGCCCCCGGATGATGTTGTTCAGCCTTACCCTCTCGCTGACATGATTGGCCCAATCATCTGGTTCTATGGATCCCCTAACAAACAACATCATCCGCATTGTTCATATGTCGTACGTTACGTGAGTGGCTATGACCAGGAAGCATTAGACCTTCGTACTGGGTGCTAAAGTCCACTCTTCAGCCTGATTCGCTGCCCGAAGGGTGGCTTCATTCTCTGTTTCTATGCGCAGCTGGTGCGCGACGGCACACTTTTGGCCTGAGTTCTCCGCTCATTGAAGGATCTGTTACTATCACCAAGATCTGCACTAGAGGCCGTTCATATTCATCGTCTGGTTGAGAGTATTGGTTTCTTCGTCTCATTATATACATGCCTAGTGCCCGATGTCCCAGTCGTGAGCTAGATGGTCCGCCCAATCTGGAGCCTGATGGTTGCGACCTTCCTTTTCGTCGTGTCGGACTCTTTCCTCTATTTGGGGGTCTTCTGTTCTGCCAGGGAAACTTTGTATGAACTGAAAAGGGAAAAAAGAGAGAACACCGTCCCCCGTTTGTTGTGTCGAAAGAAATGCTTCATACTTTGTCAAGGCAGAAGGGCCTACGCACAAGTCGTGAGGAAGACTAGATTTATGCTGGGCCTGGCCCAAGTTCGACCCGAGCTTCTAGCGCGACGGAACGCACTGCGGCTTAGGTCCACCAACGGAGACCTTGTTACGACTTTTACTTCCTGTTGGCATCAGACTCTCGCCCTCGGGTCCGGAGGAGCGATACCCTATTGATGTATGATAGCAAGCTGACTGTCCTGAAGACTTCGCGAACGCTGCCAGTTGTACGTTACTGGGTGGCTATGACGATGAAGCATTGGATGGGCTCTCGCTTTGTTGACTTGAGTCGCTTGTTAGGTAATTTCAATCTCCTTAGTTGCCCAACGCACCTTCCATTCTAACAGATTGACTGAACTCCATAAAGGTGCGGAAGGCTTGGAATAAGTCGAATCGATGAAGTCTTTTCGACTTTTAAATTCCCAGGCTGTCCAGCTCGAGGGCACTGTACTCCTACTTCATGGCCATAAACCCGCCGCAGGTGGACCTGGAGCGGTACATGGCCGCGGCCGCGACGGCCGAGGAGCGGCCCTTCATTGAGACGAACCGGCGGTTTTACCACGATCTCTGGTCGACCCATGGCACGCTGTCCGCGTTCCGGCCGCGAAAGCTGAGGGCTGCGGCGTGGATCTACGTGTTTCTGCGGCCGATGACGCGGGGCAACGCCGACCGCGTCTGGACGCCGGTGCGGGACGTGACGTGGGTCATGATGCAGTGGATCCCGGGAGTGCACGCGAGTCTTGCGGCGGCAAGGTCGGCGTCATGAGGCGCGCATCGGCCGACTTGGTTGGGCTAAGGTGCCGAATGCACCATAAGGGGGCTTCGTATAGGCCCTGGTTATTGGGGGCGAGGAGAAGCACTCGCTCAAGGGCATTGATTTCTACCACCAAAACCGAGTGCTTCATCGCGACTTGAAGCCTCAGAACCTCCTGATCTGCCCCAAGCCGGCAGGCGGCCATCCCGACCCCCATACATACCCTGCGACCCGGATCAGGCGCATGCTGAAGCTTGGCGAATTCGGCCTTGCGCGAGCCTTTGGAATTCCGGTGAACATACGCCTGATGCGAGAAAGGCGCCGACTAGGCCGGGGAAGACCCGTTTTATGTGGACGGTCGAGTAGAGGATGGGGTCGAGCACGACGGAGTTTAACAAGATTACCCAGGTATCTCTACCCTGTGGTGGGCTTTCCAGCGAGGTCGCCACCCTTTGGTATTGCGCGCCGGGAAGATTTGCGAGAACATCCAGAGGGGGAAGGTCAAGTACCCGCAATAGGGTTCCGCTTGGTAGCAGAACTTACAACACCAGCGTTGGCTGCTGGTTTGCTGGAAAGCCGCCGTCCGGTTGCCCGGCTAGTGGCGATCTGCTCCCGAGCCGTCCCGTCAAGGCCCGACGGACTCAAGGCACCCATTGGTACCGCCCGCCTGATGTCTTGCTTGGGTAGGAGCAGCACTCAGCAACCGCAACGTATCACAACGTTCAAACTAGAATGATGGGCTGAAATTGACCTGTACTCCTAGCTAAAGCAAGCGTGACGATCGTTGTATGGTGTTCTGGTCCAGATTGATGATGAAGGAAGGATGGAAAGATTCCCCCAATAGCTGGTTGGCGGGGCAAGGTGTGCGCTAGTGGTGGTCCCCAAGAGCAACAGCATCGACATCTGGTCAGCTGGCTGTATCATGGCTGAGATGTACACTGGACGGCCGCTTTTCCCTGGTACAGGACCGACAGAGATCACCTCGACCGACGAGATGGCTGGCATCGACAAGCAAAGCCCTCCAAAGCCGCCGAAGATGGAGAGAAGCAGCAGTGCGCCGACCTGTGCAGTCGCTTCCCCCATCACGACAAAATCACGCACCTGGTCGCCTCGCCCATGCGCCGTACCATCTACACCTACCTGCTCTCCTTCGCCACCATCGTGGTCGAGGCCGGCAAGGTGATCACCGCGCTGTCCGATGCGCAAGAACTATCTCTATAGCCTTGCGACCACGGCTCGGCCCCGGCTAAGCGGCAAGCGGAGTTCAGTAACAAGGTCTAGAGCTGGTCCCGCTTCACTCGCCGTTACTAGGGGAATCCCTGCTGGTTTCTTTCCTCCACTTCTTGACATGCTTAAGTTCAACGGGTAACTTCGCCCTCGTTCCCGAGGGCTGGAACGACAAGCCCCCCCAAGAGCAAGTACTACTTGTACCGGGTTGGTGTATGGACATAGACGAGGCGTTGGGGTTGGTTAGGGATACATTGGTGTGGAGTGCGACGGTGCAGCACGGGGCGACCTGATTAGCCTCAAAGGGATGCTGAAAAATGGCGACTATGGTCTTGTCTGAGCTTTTGGAATTCCGTTTATCACCTTTTCCAACCAGGGCGTCATCACACTTTGGTACCGTACGCCTGATGGAGGCTGTCGAGATCGTCACCTTTTGGTACCGCGCAGTTGATACGGGACTGGCGAGGATGGGCTCGAGAGAATGACGGCAGGTGTTCGGGGGAGAACACTTTCATTGCCGCCAAGGAAGCAGGGGCTATTGTATGCAGGCAATGTCTCATGTTCTTGAGAGTTTCGAACATATTGGGTATGTTATCCTCGTCTTGAGTTCATACGTTTTGAGGTAACCTGCTCTTTCTGAGTCTTTTGCTTCTGCTGGGGCTAGCTACTTGGCAAGAATCGAAAAGAAAGTAAAAGAAAAAAGGAATTGCTTATCTGCAAACACTGGCCGTAGGATTCCGCGGGATTGTTCAACCAAGCTTGCGCCGCGTGCCTGATGCGAGAAGGGAGCCGAGTAGACCATTCAGCGACATACGCAGTGGCATCCGACTCACTGCCCCGAGTTGCGCCAGCAAAGACGTGTCTCGCTGTCACCGAACGCCCGGATTCGGATTTGGCATTTTCCAATCTGGACTGGTAATGGATGACCAGGTTCTCCTCGGAGAAAGCAGCCAAGTCCCGGGCGCGGCAGTGCGGGATCTTCCACCTCCCCGCGCGGTCGATGCCGGCCCAGGTAGGCGCCGCCCACTGGTCATCGAGCTGCCAGTACTGGCTGCCGAGGGTCCGCTCCGGTATGCCCGAGCCCCGACGGTAGAATTGGATCTGTGATCCGTAGTAGTCGGCCTGGAAGACCTGGGTTGTCCAGCACCAGGCGGGAAATTTGGCAACGGAGTCGGTTTTGGCGGGGGTCGGATACCAGCGTTAGGCCGCCACGGTCATTTCCGCCATGCCCATGGCCGTGTTCTGCCAGTTGCTCGTGTTGAGCCCGCCCGGGGGGTAGTGTCGATTGCGGTAGATAACGGTGGTCGAGTTGAAGAAAAGCTCCTTCTTGGGCACGTACCCTTTCCACGTATGCAGGGCGGGCATAGTAAGTTGCAGAGCCAGCAATCTCAATCCTTCAGCAAGCTGACATGACGACAGAACCGTATGATGCAGAGCTTACAGTTGGTCGATTTGGTCGTGAACTCGAGGTGGTTCATGCGGACGAGCATTATCCTGTTGCTGAACAAGGCCGCCGTGCGTTGTTCTATCGACCAGAGGCTGTTCACCCTGGAGACCTGCGGCGGTTATGAGTACGACCTAAGTGGAGAATTGTCGACATCTTCAAAGTCAAGCTTCCCAGATCGCCCCTGGGCAACTATTTCCCAGGACTACTCAGGAGGCAAGGATGGAGATCGGACCCATTGCCTTCGGCATGTAGTAGCTGGTGCTAGGTGAGGGGACTCAGTACTGGAGCGACCAAACGGCGGAGGCTTTGTCGCATTAGCGACTTGGGACGAATCTTTACCGACACGGAGCCAGACAGCCAGCCCACCAGCACATTCTGCGTCAGGTAGTTAGGGAGTCAGACGAGTTCATGAACAGAACAGATCATTGAGATTAAAGAATCGGCTAGAAAGAGAAAGCTGCCAGCTTCAACACGGATGGGACTTCCAACTGTGGTGAACTCTGCCAAAGACCCGACCGAAGTCATCAGCATGCCCTCAGCCGTCCACACCCTTCCTGACTGCATGGATGGTAACGATGCGCATGAGTGCTCAATGGAGCTCGTCCCTATTGCTTATGAAATCCGGCCCTGTTGCAAGGCTGTAGCGCGATTCTTTACGCTATCGGGTGTCCATCCGGAGGAGATGCTAGTGGAAGAAAGGTTGCCGCAGAGAATGAGCAACATGTCACCCAAAATTGCGATCCACCGACTCTGCTCTAGCTGCGATCCTACGTCCTAGAGTGGACGGATGAAGGGTATATGCATGCTACCGATGCTGAGGAGAGGGATATATCGAGTGCCGACTGAGAATGGGGGCATCGTTAGGCAGCTGCGTTTTGAAAAATATCCTTGCATGCCGGCCGGGTCGGTATGGCAAGGAAGAAAGACACACACGGCGGAGGAATTGTGACTTCTTTTCCAGTCTGGCTAGTTCATGAGATGAGAACCCATCTGATGTCGCACGCGAAAGTGAAACTCCAGTATATGCGTACGATATTGTCCGTTCACCTTTCTCTGCACAACTGGCGGATTACCGAGATCTGCTTTGGTTTGATACAAAGAGCTGGGAGGTATCACCGCGTTCTGGCGTGGACTTTGACTTGGAGGCGCTGGGGGCATTATCCAGCAGATGGTAGCGTCACGGCACTGCCCGGTCGGCCAGCCGCAAAGCCAACATGGAGGGATTCAAAGCTGACGCGGCTATGAACGCTTGGCCGCCACAAGTCAGGTATCCCTGTGGTACGTCAGAGAGGTGGCACAAAGAAGAGGCTATCCGCAGCCAAGAAGAAGCTGTAATGCGACAAGAAGAAGTTATGAGGCGACGAGATGAACTGATCGAGTCGAAATAAAAACTTTATACGACATGACATCCCACGAACTTAGGAAACCCCCTGAGTGCGATTATACAGTGCAGGCGACTCCATCCTTGCTTCACAGACCCAAGTGAGTGAGCTGCTCAAAAGCCTGCGCCCGATGCGACACAGGACTAGAGGGGGCTTGCCGTATGCCGTATGGGCCAGGACACCTTTGGCCATGTCGAGGCGTTGGGGCGCCGCATCGAGCATAGGCCAGCTTTGAACACTCTGAACCTTTTACAGTAAAAGTCCTGGTTCCCCGACACACCCAGTGCAGGGTATGCCATGTGGTGGGATCGGCTGCGTAGACCGCGTTAGGCCGCCGTCTCACGGACCGTCTTGTCCCCCCTCGGGCGATTGAAGGTCCTCCTGCAGGTACAAGGCGCCGGCCATAATGAATACAAGCTTGGCGTGGGCAAGGCCTTGGCCAAGATGTGGGAAAGAAGAGGGCTGGAAGGGGCTTCATGCTCGCAACGGCTCCGCAACCCGATGTGCTGTTATTCCGCAAAGTGGAATGAAGCAGCCTGGCGAAGGGGGCGTGTCGTTTGTCGGCGGCGCCTGATTCTTAGATATCAGCGACAACGTTGACCTTCATGCCCAAGCCTTGGCCTTGGTTGGGCTGGCTTGATATCTGGCCGGACGGAGAGAAGAATAGTACTGAATTAAGCGTAGCTTCGATTATGGCATCTCAATTTCTTTTTGCCTGAATGATTAGGGCTGTCGAATACTTCGTTGTTGCGCGTCTGTGCCTATGGCTCGGTGCTGTTGACGCTTCGCTGGACGTCACAGAGTCGGTTTCGCTCCAGCTCTGCTCGCGCTAAACAGACATCATGGTAGCCTTGGTCGGGACTGCTGAGCTTGTCCAGGAACACTGGTGGTTTGAAACGTCTAGGCAGGGTGCCATAGCGCGGCGGTATCTTGCTACCCTCCAAACGGACCCCAGGAATAGTGGCCATCGTGTACGCCCCAAACTCAGTCCGAGAGGCATAACCTTCCTTGCATCTGCTCCATCGGAGTCAATATGAAGCAACTTGCCATCTGACCCGAACTCGTACACACTATTTACACATCGCCACCAATAGGCAAGCTGCGGTGGCAGCTATCGGAACCCCACATTGGCAACAACAGCTGAACTACACCCACTATCACCCCAGGCGTTACAAACCAAGACAGACTGTGTCTCAACGCAGACTCCTCAAGGTAAGTATGTGGCCCGTTCAGCTATTAGCACACCTACTAACGCAATCACTGGGTAGCTTCTGGTTTCCCAATAGTCATTCCGAGTCGCTTCAATTTCGAGAAGAAACAGGGAGTTAGCCTTATCCGTCTTGCTTTCCATACATGCTCGAGCCAGCAACCTGCAGCCCCATCAGTGAAAGTCGATACTGCAGCCCTGCCCTTTTCATCATTACAACCCGGTCTTTTGTCGTTGAAAGTATTCTTCCTCCACATCTACACACATGGAATCGCTGCGGTGTACAGCCGCGATGGTCCGAAGCATGATTGGCGGTTTTGGGGACCGCATACGATACTATTGTCGATCAGCTGGCTTTGGGGCCGAATGGAAAGGCCTCGTGCTGTTGGGTATGACGGAAATGGGATTCGACACATCAAATGTTGCCAGGCACAAGGAACGCTGATCATACTAGGGGACCACACGATATAAACATCAGTAGACAAAGCAGGTGTATGTGTCAACTAGTTGTCATTGCGTAGCTCAGAGTAAACTACTTGATCAACCATTGTCGTCATTTCGCATGCTATATATAGTAATTGCTATTGGCAACCTGGATAACCAGTTCCACTACCATCAGATAGTGCACAAATATTTGCAAGTCAGGTCCTATCACATCGGACAATAACAGGGGAAATATGAGAAACAGAAAAACATAGTGATGATGCAAATCAATTGAGCTTCTGGCAAGTGCAAAAGCCAGGCTGAAATAAACAAGGAAAACAAGTATCATCGGCCCTCAGTCTCCTCCTCCTCCCGCTGAGTCCTCCACTTCTCAAAACATATCTGAATCAAAACCGCCATCCAAGCAAATGTGTGTGTGCAATGCAATCCTGACTCTCTTCGCCATGCCAAGTATGTGTGTGTTTCTGCTTGTTTCAGAATGCAAATGCAAGTTTTGGTATGCCAAAGCACCGTAAGGCAAAGTGCAGGCAAATCTCTGCGTATATAAACCAGAACGAAAATGATGTCCAGGTCGTGGTCTCGCAGATGTTGTGTACCGTAGTGGTGCAAATATGTGCGAGGCTGCAGCACCCAAAAGTGTCGATATGCAATGGCGAAATCGAGATGAGGGCCATATCCGCTGCTGCCAATAAAAGAAACATGTACTGTGCGAAGAATAGGGCATCGCTGATTTCTGCTCAGCTGCCAAAAGAAGACAAAAGGTGATCAATGTTGTGGCTGCCGAACCAAAAGTGCTAGGCCAAAAAGGCAGTGGTTGCCAAAGGGAAGAACCAAGAGTTGCTGTGTCCGGGGGACAACATATATGCAAGAAGAGGTCAGAGATCGACAGGTCTCAGGGCTGGAGAGTGGGTTGTGGCTAAGGAGCCTATCACTGGTAACGCGGACCAAATGCGTAATCTTCTTCTTGGCCTTGCTGTTCCTCGAGACGCTTCTGCTCATCCATTCGTTGCTGTTCATATTAAGGTTAGCAACACGAAAACATGAACAGGCAATGTAGAGGGGGTTTTCAACTCACAAGCTCTCCATGCAAGGAGAAGTGCTCCTCATTCGAATCACTCTCATCGCCATGCTCCTCCTGGTACTGCTGAAGAGCTTCTGCTGCAGCGTGGCTGTCAACAAAAGCATGTTCTTCGCTCGAAAGAGGGGCGTATAGGCCTGTTCCAACGGACGGCATGGTAGCTGAGGTCGGCTCCCACTGAGCAGTAGCTGGAGTGGACTGTGAATTGAATGACATAGTGGATCCGCTTGTTGGGATGCTAGGGATAGCGGTTGAGTCTTGCGAGGGGGGGCTCTGACTGTTGGGCTCTGGTTTGGCCATTACATCCTGCTCATCCTGCTGTCCACCGGTGGGCTGAGATAGGTTCATAGAAACCTGGGGAAACTGGTAGTCACCCTCGGCGTTCTGCATCATTTGCTGATATTGGTTGAACTGGTAATACTGATCAGAAGGGATGTTGACAGATACCATTCCCGTCATATCCTCGTACGGCTGCTGGGGTCGTTGATTGGTTTGACCATGGAAACCGGCATTGCCGCTGAACTGAATATCTCCTAGATTCATCTGTGGCGCCATAGGGTCTGGGGACGAGGAGTACTACTGCTTCGTGGCGGCCAGGCCATGGGTCACGTTGGGTTGGGGATTTGCGGCGATAGGCTGCGGAGTGAATGGGCTGTTGAGAGCGGACATATCATCCATGTGAGGGAGACCATTCGGGTGTACGCTGTTACGCACAGCAGTGTTTGCCCGCGTGTTTCTCTGGTAGCCCCGGGTGGTGATGCCATTGCGGTTTGTGTCATTGGTTTGCTGTGTGGATGCTTTGTTGGTACGGGGCATCCGACGTCCATTGGGCCGAGAGTCGATGCGCGTGTTTTCCAGCGTGGGTGTGATCTCTCGGGTTTCATCATCAAAGTCACCGTCCTCATTATGGTCATACTCCATGTCATGATCATCCCCAGCAGAGTCCTCTTCGTTTCCAGCAAAATCTTCCGACATCTTGTGCTCTGCGGCGGACGATGAGGAGATCTGTCCGGCGAATCGAGGACGAGCGGGGCTGGAAGAGCTGTCGCCATCATACTGCTCCTCTTCCTCCTCCTTGGCCATTCTGATGAGATCGGCTCCGGTCAAGCGGATCTCGTTCTTGCGCTTGTTCAGATCCTCCTTCCACTCATCTGGAACTGGCGCTTTGGAGTCCGCGTAAGTGACGCGGAACTTGTGAGCTCCGTTGAATGTGAGCCGCTCGCCCGTCGGATTCTTCTCCTTCGGGTGGTCGACTTCCTCGTACCAGCCAACGGAGCGACAATGAAGGATGTCGATTTCATCGACGCTGTCGGGATACACGCGAGTAAATCCGCGGGTCCAGGGGTCCTTGGTGCCAATCTCAGGCGGGATCAGGTTGCCTTCAGCAAGGCAGGACTGGCGCAGCCGCTCGATGGCCTGAAGGATGGCATCCTTTGAGGTGCCGGGCTCGAGGCGGTGGGCAATTCTATCCCACGGAAGCTCGATGTTGGCCTTGCCGCATTCATAAACCAGGTTCAGAAGCAGCTTCTCATACATGCGGGGTCCTGTGAAAGGCTGTCAGAATTGAAAAGTGCAAGGTGGTGAAACGAATTGATACTTACTTGCCCAGGCAAGGATCTTGCGGGGCTCGTCACCTGTCTTCCGCGACTTCTTGGAACCCTCGTCGTCCATCTCAGCCTTCTTAGGCTTATTGGAGTCCCCTGTGGAGTCGCGCACCCACCGGAAGCTTCCTGGGATATGCGGAGGTCGCTTCTTCCCATCGCGCCACTGCATTGAGCCTCCAAAAGCTCCGATCTGACAAGACGTTGGAGTCTGCTGGGTGATTGGCAGAGGATCCCCGACAAATTTGGCCTTTCCTTTGTTTCGTCCACGGACGCTCGCCTTAGGCTTGGTAGTGGGCCGAGGAGTGGAGGACTCGGAGCCGGCCTTCCAATCGGGGTCGTTCTCATCATCGTCGATGGGGACTTGGACGACGATGGTCTGGTCCTCGGCCTTGCGCCGCTTGTTAGAGGGAGCGACGTAGTCGGCATCGCTGCCAGCGGCGGGGCGCTTGTTGGCTCGAGTGGCGGTCTGACGCTTCTCGCGGCCAGAAGTCATCTTTCCACGAGGCATGATGATACAGTGGTTCCACAAAAAGCTGCAAAGGCAAGTAGGGAGACCGAAGATATGCTGTTGCGGGATGATTGAGAGACAAGGACCGGTGAGTAGATCACCTGGGTTGGTGGTGGTGTAGTAGGGTATCGTTGACCAAGATGGTTATGGACGATCGAAATGATTATCCAAGATCAGGTGCCGCGATTCCGTCTGTGATCTGAGACGGAGACTTCCAAGAAGCTTAAGCAACTTGACTTAGGGTATGGTACTGGTTACGAACGTGGGGACTCCTGCGGATTGTTGCACAGAACTAGAATAAGCAGTGAGGTGTCAGTGGCGGACAAGAGACTGATAGTCAAGATGTGGGGTGCTGTGGACTTGGTGGATTGTGTGGAGGTTGGTGGATTGTTTCAATCAAGACAATAGAGCACGACAGGCCAACTGCAGAGCAAATGCTGAGAAGTTGTCGTGAGGATGAATCTTGATGTGCGGGATGATGGATGCAATGGATATGGAGAAGGGAGAGATGTGTACAATGGATTGGGATGAGAGAGCTTCGTCCAGAGGGCACAGAAGTAGAGGCTTCAATCATCAAGAAACCATATGAATGATGCTCAAGATGATGTCTCAAGATGCAATGAAGTTGCGCCAGGTTTGGGGAGGTTTGGGCGAGAGAGGGGAGATGATGTGATTGTTGAGCAGGCCACAGAGGGTTGCAATGGGTTGGGGCTGGAAGTGTGGTGCTGGAGTGGAAGCCAAGGCTCCAAGGATGATGAAGGACGGTAGTGAACTTACTGCTAGTATCTCGCCGTAGTGCAAGGAGATGCTGTATGTTGTGTTGGTTTGTCGACTAGTATGCGGCCTGTCGATAGAAGCACAGAGAAGTTGCGGACAACTTGGGGATTGATTTGCAGCCACCGGATGAATTTATTCCAGGTGAAACCTGAGTCGAGATCGATGATGCTTCGCACTTGGCAAGCGAAGGAGAAAAGGTGGTGATTTGTGTTTTCTATACAAAACTGTATAGTCAAAAGGGCAAGATAGAATGATGAAGAGAGTTGTTGCAGTAGTATGATGATGGTTGCGAACCAAAGAAGAGATGATGTTGTGATAAGATTCCAAGATACTGCTTGACTGTGCAACAGGAAAGGATGAGAGAGAGGTCGTGGTTGAAGGTTGGGATATGGGAGGTGCTTATGTACCCATGGAGGAGCTGGCTGGAGCTGGCTGATCTACAGGAGGAAGTGTTCCACTTTTCCATTTCCTGCTGGCGCGGGTTACTATTCAGTAGATGTGATTGTTTCTGTAGTAGATGTGATTGTTATTGGACAGGAGGTTTATGTGTTCTGAATTTCGATTGGTCGAGGTAGTATCGTCAGTGGTCGATAATCAGCCGATGCCCTATGCCGGCCGAGGAGCTCCCCTATGCAGGCCGACTCGGCACCCGGAAAGGTGATCCACTTCGGCCTTGTACCACTGTACAGGGGGTCTGTGCCGAGATACCTACCGGGGACACAACGTCTGATTGCGCAGGCGAGGAGGGGTTGACAGAGGGGTCCCCTATTGTTTGCTACACCAGGAATCATCGCTAAACCGCATTCGGTAGACAATCAGGAGCTTCACGGGATCCAGGTGATTTTTGATTGGCTGTACCGACCTAGACGATCACAGAGATACATGACCAAAATAAGGGATCTACTGATCTTGGAACTTCTGGGTTTGGCGGCAAGAGCAGGTAGAGAGAACTAGGCTAGACTCGAAGGAGCAGGCATTCGTGGATAAACGTAGAGCCAGAAGCAAAAGCAGATAAATATCGATACACAAAAGCACATTGCTCATGATAGTCTGGAGACAAATTGGACCCATTTTCCGTCTATCATCAAGTGTCGTGACCGACAACGTCACGCCCACGCCCGAGGGCGCGTACGGCTCCCACAAGCTGTCGACCGAGATCATCATCAACGACATGCACCGCAAGGGCTTCGTCGACGCCTTCATCGTGCGCTTCCTTACCAAACGCGAGTTTTGGCTGCTCTCCGGCGATATGAAAAGCTTGTACACTAAACTTTTCATCGTGTCCAACGGCTTATTGTCGGATTCCTGTTCTATAACCAGCCAGAAAACACAGAGGGTAACTTATGTCACAAGTCATTCCAATCTTCAGCTACCACTGCAAGCACGGTCCAGTATGCTCTGATACCATACGTGCTTTGAAATTAGGCCGCTGGTCAATTTCCGCAGATAATCTTGAGCGCGTCCGAATTCAGGCAGAGTTGGGTACATTCACGATCAGTTTGCAGGGCGTCAAGCACCTGCTGGTAGCCATACCCAGCTCATGGGACGGTTCTACTACTTCTTCCCTCCCCTAATTGATTTTGAGATGTAAGATATGGACGTATCGTCCCTCTTGACTGCCGCTCGCCTATTGCCTGCCTCGCAAAGCAATGTTTCCCTCGCCACCGCCCTTTTTGTTGTGGTACAAATAGGTGATTGTCATGGAAAGAGGTCTTGGAAGGTGGTGACGTCGCACTCCTCGGATGCCTGGATGCTAGAACTATTTCGTTTGCTGTTTCTCACGCATAATTCCTTGCCTTGTTGATCCCACATTAGTTAAAAATAATCCAAGTTCTTAGAAATATTTTATATTTCTTTTAAATTTTCTTCTTTTGTTCGTTACTTTTCTACGAATTTTGGATGATAGAAGAGTATCGAGGTAGGGACGAAAACCCGGCCTATTCTTCCTTACACCACTTGCCTGACTGGTGGTGACACAGTTTCGCTGTTTACAGAGCGCTGATGGGCATCACGATAGCTCGCTTAGGCCAAGCCAACATGCTTCATGATGGGCCGCAACATAGCTGGCATGCCTAGAAACTGCCTCGGTCATGGCAAGTAGGGCAGTGTGCGATCCCTGCACAAAATTCCATTCCACGCAGACCTAACTAATGCTCTTGTCGTTTTCTATGGTGCTAAACGATGATATGAAATAATAGCCCCCAGTCCTACGTGTATAGACATACTGCGTCTACGCAACACAGTGCTGACGACAAGGTCAAGAGGCCGATTACGGCCCTCATAACTTTTTACCAATCCCCGTTCCTACTCGGCCCAAGATAGTCATATCGTATCTATGCCTCTGTCCTTCTTGAGGTACGGCCTCCTCCTACAAATTGAAATGAGCAGCCCCGGTCATGGCCTTGCAACATCCCCCGAGCATCGTTGCCAAGTGCGTCTCGAATTCCCTTCGGATCTGAAAGGGACCTATGACGTACAATTGAGTCCTTAGGAAGCCAGTTGCATGCGCAGCCCCCGAGATCCCACAAGTTGAGCTTCAAAGATATCGAAGTAACTGGTTGAACATTTCTAGATTTATTGATAATTGGTAACTTATACCGTGGTAAAGCTGTTGGAACCAGAAAGTTGACAATTCATGTTTACACCACTTGTCAGGGTAGGTCAACAAGTAAAGCAGTCCTGTGGGAAACCAGTATCCCCTCCTACGGAGCTCAGTGGTCCCAGGTATCAACGACATATATGTGGCCTCCTTGCTGACCCACACTGCGATGGATTGGAATATGCCTGGCTTGTTTCTTTGGACCAAGGAAGCGTTAGGCGTACCGATGCAGGTCCATTATCTACCACGGTAACATTGAGACTCTCCAAATGCGAAAAGAACAGCGACTACCCTTCGAAGTATGGCCCCAGCCAGTGACAGGGTTGGGAAATGGGAAACACCAAGGGAATATCGCGAGTCTACTACCACAACATACTTGCAGAATGGGCTATAATATCCTCATGGGGAGCACATTTAATTCATAATACGGTGCGTGAGACTTGGGAAGATGCGGTGTTGCATTTGTATTATCTCTGGCAGTTCTGACTGCAAGAGCTATCTATCTAGGTTCTGAGGTCTGAAGCCATCTCATTATGCCACGTATCGCCATGACCCTGGATGTATCTCCACGACCCTTGGGAACCGGTTCCTATTTACAGCATTTGACACTTGTAGAATCCACTTTGTATTTCCAGTGTCGTCTCCCTGTTGTATGCCAGAAACAGAACCTCCGGCCAATGAGTACCAACTCCTCTTCCAACCAGCCAAACCAAACGAAGAAGTGTAGAGGATGATCTACTGGACGGTAACAATCCTACCACCCTTGCCATTTCGCTTGAAGATGGCAAAGAAGCTGCGGCGGGTTCTCTGACGGGGAGCGTTGACACGGTTGATGCTATCTGTCAAAGCGCGGAGGAGGGCGGGGCCCATTGCTGCGTGAATGGTCTCGGAAAGCTGCTGCTGAACAGCTTGCTCAACCACGGCGGGAATCATCCGAACAACTTCCTGAAGAATGTTGACCTCACGAGACAGCTGACCAGCCTGGTTGTTGGTGGCATTGCTGATGGTGTTGACAGAATGCAAGAGGGTACCAAGGGCAGAGACATGGTTAGAGACAGCGCTGACGTGGTTGTTCATGGCACCAAGTTGAGCGGTCATGTTGTTGACCTGGTCGCCAAGACGGTTGCTGGTCTGATCCAGGCGGGCGTTGTTCTGGTTGTACTGCTGGTTGTTGAGGCGCAGAGGACCAGCAGCGTCAAGAAGAGCAGTCTCAATAGTGGCAAAGACCTCTTCCATGACAGCATCCATGTTGGCACCGTCAATGCCATGAGCCTGAGTGCCAGCCATGGTCTGGACAGCAGAGCGGATCTCGTTCATGACGACAGAAGCGTCGACATTCTGAGCCTGACCGTTGCGGATGGCATTGGCTACAGCCTCGATGGCAGCCTGGCGGGCGTTGTGCTCGCGAACTTGGGCATTCAGATGCTCACGAATGTTCTCCATACGCAGCTGAGTCTCGGTCTGCTGCTGCTGCTCGCGGAACTGAACGTCACGCTGGGCAATCTCGCGATTGACCTCGACAAAGGCAGCGTTGTACCCATCAGAGGCAGGCTGGGTGACATCACCACGAAGGCGTTGAAGGTAGAGAAGGCGCTGGTAATCTTGGTACATGATCTCAAGATTGTAGCCGGGGGCAGTGGTGTCAGGCAACTCAGCGTTGGCGCGAGCAGCAGCCAGGCGAGCGCCAATGTCGTTGATCTCAGCAGCAGACATGTGAATCATGGTGACAGTGTCGCTACCCTGCTCTTGGACGCCGAACGAGATGGTGGCTGAACCCGAGGCAGGGCTAGAAACAGATCGCAGCTGCAAAGCTTGCGAAGTGTCTCGGCCAGAGCGAGGGGTGTTGGGGTTGCTGGTGTTGCCACCGCGGGTCTTGTTGACGTTGATGTCAAACATGATGCTGCAAAAAGTGTTAGTAACAATGTTAATGTTGGGCAATGAGTCCAATTGGATGTCAGCTTACATTGTATTTTGGTGTAGATGAAGATGTGAAATCTGATTCCTTGATGGATAAACTTCTGTGGGCTTGATGATTGATTCTCAGAGGAGATCTGGTCTTTGCAAGACACGTTAGAGAGTCGGTCAAGTCGATGTTGACGGCGGTAGTTGCACCAATTGGGTTTTGGATGATGGGATGGAGTTGAGAAAATTGACAGGTTGGTCGAGGGGAAACGATGTTGGGGAAATGATGGAGGGGAAAAGATGGATGGGAAGAGGATGGAGGGTTGGAGTTTGGAGGGAAGGAATTTTGCCTTTATGTTAGAAAATGCAAGGCTGGTGGGAATATGTGTTGATTGTTGTAACAGCTTCAAGAGGGAAATTGCCCAGGGGGATTGTTTATATGGGGAGGTTGGGCTAAACAATAGGGGGCCCGGAGCTCGAAAAGTTTGAAGTCGGAAAATTGAATGCGGCGACAGATCGACCTGCCTGGGAGGGCGGGAAGGGGAAGAAAATCTGCGAGAGGTACTTACTGCGCGTAAACAGCGGCAAACTGGTAGTAGTATGGATTACTGGTCGCCGTCGCAACAGGCAAAGTGACGTCGGTCTGACACACGAGACTGAGGGCGCAGATGTGAGCAGTAGATCGATTGCCAGATGTGAGGTGCAAGATCGATATGTTGGCCTGGAGATGTTTGGGAGAAGGAGAGAGGTCGCAAGTGTGGGGTGGGCACAGAAGCATTCAATTCAGATGCCAAAAAGTTGAGGGTGGGATGCCATTTGTTTAGCTCAACCAGCCCCCCGAACTACACCTAATTGGCTGCACAATTTCGAACAGCCATTCTACAGGCGGTTTTCGCTGGTTGAACTCTGCATTTACTGGTACCTATGGCTGATAGTGGATTCCATTAATGGGATTACTGCGCATCTCGCCCGGGCGGCAGCGTATTGGGCTGGATTAATTATCCTCCGAGCATCTCTCGCCCACTATGGGCTACCTTTTCCCAGTAGCTAGCTCCTACCAGGGAGCTTTCGGCGCATGAAACGTGATTAATTATCCCAAGCAACTCCAGGCCATCCTTGTTTGGCTATGGCGTTTCTCTGCCGTCCATTTCCTGTATGTATGTCCGTAGAACTCGCTGTTGTGCCCTCGATGTCTCTCCGAAGACACCTTGTGTTTCCAATTGCGAATTGAAACCTGACATAATTTGATACGCACATACATAAAGATGTAGGCCCTGTTTCTGTATGTTGCGAATCGCAGCGGCCTTGTCCGCATGTCGTTGGGTTTGACTCGCCGATCCCTGCCGTTTCGAGTCTGACAGCATTAGCGGGAACCACCGTAGTTGGGACGCCAAGACCTCTTGGCATTGACGGTTGGTCCCGCACGCACGATCTCTGGCTCAGACTACACGATGTATGGTTGCTTCTAGAGGCGGTGCGATGAATACAAATGCACCAAATGTCCCAAATATTTATCTCTGCTTCTCCATAGTCGACTGCTACAAGGCAAAGCTGATTCGTGCTGGGTTCAGTGTGTACAGTACTACATCCATCCATCACCTCGCAAAGTACAAGACCGTAGTCGTTCTGGACTGTGTTTTATCCGGCGTGAACATCGAGGTACGGAAAACACGAATGGTCTCGGATGGTGTCTTAAACCTCTGGTTAGTTTGTGTGTTAGCACTCCAAGAATCCAGTCAGCTCTACGTCTTGGTTCTCTGCGCAGCAGTGGTACATGTCTACGCAACTTACAAGCCTGCCCTGCCGTTAACGGGCCACATATGAGATGGCTAACCTAAGACTGGGTGGTATCGGCTGTATCGGGGGTTGTTCGTCGTGTTGTAGAGGACCAAGTGCCTATCTATGCAACTTACTCGATGTGATGTTTCCATAATATCACCTAAAGCACGCCCTGTCACAAAAGCGCCTGGCATAATACTCATCGAGAGCAAGTCGCCGTATATAGAATATACATTTGCGTAAGTGCCACGTCCGAGCAAACATGGCGAAGCTGATCTTGGCAGACCTTGATCTTAGGCAGGAAATGCCAACTTTACTCATACAGTGATATGACTTTTTCTTCGCCACAACAAACCCTTTTCTGCAGGCAATAATTATGTTGTAATCCCATGTTGCGTTCTTCACGTCCAAGCAAGTAGTTGCATATATTAGTATCAATACCAGTACATTCCAGTCGTTCGCAAAAATCTTTTTGTTGATGCAGTTGCAGAAAGAGTTCAATAACAGGTAGCTGAGCTGGCCAAAGGTCCAGGTCGTGCAGCTGAGTTTGGTACAGCGCCAGTAGCTGGTCATGGCATATCGTATCCTGCAAGTCAAAGTGGTCATGTTTTGTTTTCTCCTTACGCATATCCAGACATCGTCTTAGTTGGAATGCCTGAAGAACCGTTTCTTTGTTGCTAGTTAAACTTCGGTAATCTCCTATCAACGAAATACAATAAACGAAGGCATATCTCTTATCTGGCAATATAAGTTTTCTAAAGCTTGCCTTGGAGCTCCGTCTGGTCTCTCTCTATTCCCTAGGAGGCATATATGGATGTTGCTTGGATATTTCGGCTAACAGCCACTAGTTACATTCGATAGACAGTCTCAATAGCCAACATACAGAATCATAATCATTAGGCAGAGTGTGTTTCCTACCTCTTGGCATCAGTTTACTCGCTACACTTCGGCCTTGAGAAACCGCTGAAGCCATAAGCAAAACCGAAGCCCACATATCTATGTTGGCTAAACCACATCCTCTTTCTTTGGCCGTAGGGTCTCCTCCGTTCAATGTTGGGATGCGGCCCTTGGTAAGACATTGCGAGCCTGAGGCTCGGCATTGCCTCTACTTTGCGCCTTACTTCCTGTGTGTGCCTTTCGGGGAATAGACATGGCTTCCAGCCTCAGCCGCAGTGATAGCGAGGTTTAGCTCCTACATGCCTGGAACCTAACACATCTATTTTTAGGCGTAAAAAAGGTCACATTCCATCAGCATGATTCCCCACATAAGTCAGTAGTATGATTAGGACTTGTATAAATCTTTCTATTAGGTGGCCAATGAAAGTCATAGGTCAAATATTGCTGGCTCTTATGAGGGAAGGAGAGCTCGCGGTCAGCGGGAAAGGAATGAGGAAGGGTGTGCCGGTGATGAGGAAGCAAGGGGGCCACTGTCGACGAGGGACAGCCCCCAAGGGGACGACGTCAACTTAGACGGTCAACTGGTAGCGAGAAGGCTATGGCGTTGAAGACAGACAATAATTGGCTTATAAGCGGCTGGCGTCGACAAGGCATCAGTATAATCCGATCGACAGGAGAGGAAGCTTCAGGGCTTCGACTGTGTTCAACTTTCAACAGGCATTTCTGTTCACGCCTGTATTTGCTACGAATTACCTATATGCCGCCAGCGCTAGGTGCCGGATAGTTGGCAGTACTTGAACATCAGACGAGTACACCTTCGACGATCGGACGGCTGTTCGCTAAAGGATCAGGCGATTAAATCCCGGAGACCAGACGACTACATACTCAAAGATTGGACGAATGCATATTCGGACATCAGACAACTAAATAGTCGGTGACGGGTCCGTGATCGGATAGTTGATTCCTCAGGGACCAGACGAGGGCATACTCGAGCATTATAGGGCTAGAATACCGCGCTAAGGCGGCGCTAGGAGGGCGCTAAACCGTATTGTTCAGTCGAGGGCTATGAGACAAGAGAATCACCGGCGGTAACGCGCCTATAAAGCACCAAGGTGAACCTGCAGTTCAATGTTGAAACCTTTCCTCTTCATCAACCACAAAAGAATTCAAAAACTCATTTATAAAAACCAAAAAAAGAACAAGTCTGATCACCACACGACAGCGGCATTCAGGCCAGCCCTGGATGCCGCTGTTGGTGATCACCGTGGAAGGTGGCGTTGTTTATGTAAGTTCGTTTTGGTCCACCACCCTCATCGTCGTGGCGATGCTGACATGCGACGACTAAGCGCGCCTTCCAAGTTGGCGCTGGTCGTCACTGTGCGACAGGCACCTTGGAGGGGCAGCATACAGCTCCCCTCCATAAGGTGGTCAAAACGTTGGCCAGGTACGCGAACATTCACGCTCCAACTTCCCACCTACCTTCCGCCCTTTGATATTCCTCAGCCACCCTTCAACTTCCGCAACTGCACTCACTTCACCAACTGCGTCAAGCTGGCAACAAACATCTTGCAGAGCTTCCGTCTGATCACGCACTGCACCCTGTTACAGATATCTCTATATCTACAATCTTTCGTCCGATATCTTTCGTCTGATCGTCAGATTCATACCTCTGCCCATATTCTACCTTTGACAGCTTTCGTCCGATCAACGAGCTGTGAATTTCCTTACCTTTTCCTTCGTCTGATCCCTTTCGTCTGATCACCGACCTCACCCTACCACCAACACTTCTACCTCTGCAGGCTTTCGTCTGATAATCTTCCGTCCCATCAGAAACGGTTTGATCACCTACGTCGTGATCAACAAGATTCGTTAGATAACGAAATCTTTCGTCCGATTCACAAGTGGTAAGTTTCGTCCGATCTACATATCTCGTCCCATCTCCAGCTAGCGTGTTGTCTACGAACTTCGTCTCATATACGGATATCTCGTCTGATACACGCTTCCGTCCCATCATTATTTCGTCTGGAGACTTTTTCGTCCCAAGTTTTATTCCGTCTCATCTTATTTCCCGGCCATCGCAAATCTTCAAGACCACATTCTGTTCACAACACCTGCTCTGCCCGGCAACGCCCCTTTCGTCCGAAATACTTTTCGTCCGATACATGCTTTCGTCTCATCTCACCCCTGTCCCAAAATCTTCCATCCCACGATTATTTCGTCTGATCACGCTTTCGTCTGAAGATTTATTTCGTCCCATCAACCGGAACCACATACTCATCACCTTCTTTGCCAGACAGTACAAGATGCCCGCCAAGAAGACCACCAACGGCGCCGCCTCGGTCGAGGAGAACTCCATCAGTTCCTCCGAGATGGAGTATGTCACCACCTTTCTGAAGTGCATGACCCCGGCCCAGAAGCCCCAGCTCTCGGCCGCCGGCGTCCAGGCCTTGTGCGACCAGTTCGACCTCAAGGACAAAAAGACAGTCATGCAGCGATTCAACCGAATCTGTGACAAGTATGGATGGTTCAAAGCCGAGCCCGCTGCCGGAGAAGAGGGCCCCTCCACCCCCGGTGGAGGCGGCGGCGCTCCCAAGAAGAAGGCCGGAGGCGGCCGCAAGAGGAAGACTGGAGCCACTAGCATGCCCGCCAACGTCGAGGATGGCGACGACGCAGAGGCCGAGCCTAGCCCCGCCAGGAAGCGCAAGATTCAGGAGGAGGTCTAAACAACTGACCACCGTAACACGACTTCATCCGGAGCATCTTTCAACAAGAGTGGGACTGGTCGAGGAAATGGTATGGGGATATGCGTCTGACATGGATTACCAAACTCGCCTTCAAAGGTGGATCTCATAATCTTTCAGACATAGATAAGCAAGATCTGATTACTCGAGGATACATCTCGCGATGGCCTCATAATGAGTCACAGATGAATCTTACAGGATGCCCGCGATGGCAATGAATACATCATGAACCCAAATATATGCCTTGACTTTTGTGTGAATGACGTGTATGTATCCCGCTCGTAATTTTGATCCTCGAAATGTGCCAGGCATGCCCACCTTGGGGCGCACAAAGAAAACATCTCTATTGATACTCACATACACAGAAGCACTGGGAATGATTTTCACGACGAGATAACAAGTCAAGCATGTATGTTTCGGGATTTCAGAGTGCAATGTATTATGGCAGCGTAAAAAGAAAGCTACCTAATGAAGAAACGCCAAAACTCCCGGGCGCAAGATTCTCAACCATCGCCATATTGCACATTTCGTGTCCTCGTGAAGATATCCATATGTCCATGTCCATCCAAGCACTTCCAACCAGCTCCCAGCCCTCCGTCCTGTTCCTTATTGACTCTCTCATCCTTGCGAGTCACAGTCCCCGCCATGGCGTTCCTCCGGTTGCGGTGTCGTGCTGTGCCAGTAGATCCCAGACGTAGAAGGACTATGATTATGCATGTGGTGTTGAGGGAGGTGTGTATGCTGGTGTTGATAGTACCAAGGGTTGCTAGGGCCTGCAAAAGCAGCAAAGGGCAGATTATGGTGGGGGTGGTCATGCAAGACGTTGTCGGACTTAGGCCTCATCATCATCGTCCTCCTCGTCGTCGGCGAAGGAGGAGTCCTTGCCATTGGGGGATGATTCGTCTGTGGTGAGAGAGGGTTAGCTGAGTGATTGAATGCGTTGTTGCCAGGCATGCCTGGATTGTTAGTCGCGGCGACGCTGGACAACACTGGCGAGTGGCAACCCATATGCGGCTGAGATTGAAGCGGCTGCTTGCTGTTACTGTCTCCCTCTGGGTTCTTCTCAGAGGCACAGACAATGATGACGTCGTCGTCCATATGGACTTCGCCGGCATAGTCATTTGCTGGTCCACCAAGACGAGGAGCGACAGTAGCCACGGGTGGCAGCGAGGGCTGCGATATCGCCTGCAGGTTCGCGTAGGCGCCAAGTTCGGACTTCACGTGGATAGCATCTTCGGGTTTTACTTCACCTTTGATGGGCTCGTCATCATCGTCGGCGTTCTCCTCAACCTGAATAAGCTTGCGCTTCTTGGTAGCAGGACGGCCGCGAGTGGGCTTGATGCCGGGGAGAAGGGCCTCCTTGCGCTCGTCCTCCTCTTTCTCCTCCTTGGTCTTCTCCTTCTTGACGGTGTTGCCAAGACCGCCGACGATACCGTGAGCCTTCATGAGGCGCTCGAAACGCTTGGCACTGTCGAGTTTTATGTGGTCAGCAATGATAATATGGATGATGGGGATGTTGCTATGCTATGGTTTTAATGCTACGCGACTGTAGCTCGAAATTGTAGCGACGACTGTTGGCTTTCGCGACAAATACGTGGAAAGGGTGGTCGAAGACGGAAAGGTCTCCTCCGTAGGAAAGGATACATTCAAGATGAGGGAGATTATGTACTTACGCAGCGCCCTTGGTCTTGATGTCACACTCCTTGCGGACCTCCTCGAAGTCAACCTTGCCATTGCAAGAATGCTTGATGCAGGAGATGAGGAAGCGGAACTGAGCCTCGACATCTACGGGAGCCATCTTGTCGGTTGTCTGGACGAGGTTTGGGTGGAATGAGTCAAGTAGTGAACGAAAGAAGTTGTTGATATGCTAACGTGTGCTTGTGAAAAAAAGCTGGGTGAGGGTAATGCTGAGTCCTTGCAGGTGTCGAGTACAAGAAGTCCAGAATTTGGGTTGGTTGAGGAGGGAAGGCTGCTTTTGTTGCTGCAGTTTCAAGACCGAATGTTGTGTGTGGGCAAAGAACCTCTCTCTTGTGGACAGTGGAGCCCTAATGGTCAGGTCCTTTCGGTTGGTAGATGATAGCAATGCTGGCGCCAACTTATCAGTGCATTCGGTTACGCAAAGGGGGTCGACAACAATGAAGTCGTATAAGCTGTTGGCTTGGCGATGTTGCTTGTTGTTGGCGATGTCAATAAGCCGGTATTGTCGAGATGGGAGACAGTATTTCTGTAAAGTGCAGGTGCAGTATCTCAATATTCAAGTTCCCTGGGAAGGCACGTGAAGAAATGCGTCAGCGGTTCCTCGGACGAGAACTGAATTAGATAGCTGACTACTGCGCACCCAATAAGCAGTAGGTGGTCGCAGACGGTTGCATCACTTGTGGCTGGCATCTGGAGGGAATGATGCGCTGGAAGTCATGCTTTGTTCCAACACTTGCGCTGGACATTACAGACCAGGTGCAATAGAGCGTGTCAGTTTGTAGAATTAGGAAAATAGAAATGACCGAAACCACCACCCCAAGTCGCCCTTGAAATATTCCACGACAGACAATTTGGTCGAAGTCCTGTAACCAGGCCGGCATACTCTTTACATAGATGCTCGTACTCAATCCAAGGTTTTCCCGGCAGGTCATGTCTTTGCGCTGTCTTTCCTTGACCAACACTGACTGTCTTGCTTTGATGTGTTCCCGTGGCTTCTTTAGCTAAACAAAGCTCTCGGTGGCTTCCTGATGGACACCAATTACTTCAAAGTCTGCCCTGGGGCATGCCTTTATAGCTAAGAGATCAGGCAGGCTGACCTGGGAGGGCCTGTATGAATCATATGGCAGTGGGCATCGGCTTCACTAACTCACTCAATCTATGGCCTACAATGATCGACATTTGCTCACAATTGTGGCAAAATTAGAAGAGTTTCACCAGAGAAGACACAATAAAGGGATTGGAAATCCCCAGTTCAGTAAAACAACGGTCCTTGTCAAAGCCACAAGATGCAATGCAGACACCGACGGTTAGTAGACCAAGCCTAGAATGTAGTTTGAGCATCCATGTATGTTTGTTCACTCATTCCGCTGATACTTTGGTATCTGATGAACCCAACATTAGGACATGTATATTGTTCAGAGAGTAGCTGTTTTTGTTCGCGAGGCAGCATGTATCTTTCAAAACCACCCATATCCCGTCATGTATCTATTCAATACAGCAACTACTGCAGTTGTTACCATCAATGGTCATGCCTGCGAGCCAGGCACCAGGCATTACTTCTATACCCGGAGGACCAGAGGAGAGAGTACACCTTTGAACAAAAGATACCAATCATAAATAATATCCCAGCTAGGACATGGTAGAGATGTGGAAAGGAGGCAGCCGGGCATGTACGTCACCGAACAGTCTGAGCCTCTCTGGTAATACACCCATACAAACCAATTATGCTCAATGTCCCAGCCTATCACCCTTTCCTGGGCAAAAAGCAGTCACTAGAAGCAAAAAGAGAAGTTCAGATTATCTCGTTGTTACGAGAAGCATCAGGAATTGAGCCCGATGCGGGGGTCGAACCCGCAGCCTTGAGATAGCCACTTTAACTCGGCCGTCAACTCTTGGAAGAGACGAGGCTTCATATTAAGAGTCTCACGCTCTACCGATTGAGCTAACCAGGCAGATGTTATTGTTGAGATCAAGGCGCTCTATGGGCACTTATGAGCAGACTTTGCTGCTGGGGCAAGGTGGGACGGTGTGGATGTTTGAGTCGTGACTGACCATGAATAGCATCGTGTTTGTCGCTTGGTGGCGTGAGAATGGCCGGGCTTCAGGCAGAGTTTTACAAGGTCGGGCGCTAGAATGCATGGATGGTCCCAGTTGTGGATATGGAATGTGACCAGTGCTACTGCTAACCGTCAGAGACCAAGGCAGGTAAGAACCGAATCGTATGGGAGGGCGACGACAAGGTAGAATGATAATGTAATCTAAAGGGGAGCGAAGCTGGGACAACAGAAGCTATTATGGGCTGTTCAACTGAGCTGAAGAGGGTGGCTTTCGTTGATGCTTTCTGGACCCCACCTTTGACGTGTAGCGCATGGCAAGGCTGGAAAGGTCAAGCTGGCCTGGAGCAACTCGAACAACGACTGCAAAAAGGGGACATCATTAAAGTAGCCTGCATCGCAATGCTTTACTGGCCTGGCTGGTCCAGAATTACCTTAAATTCAGCATTCTTGTTGCTTCAAGATACAGCAGTATTCAAAGGGAAATGTGATGGGGAACTTATCCAAGTGGGCGTCCTATTGCCGGTCGCAAGCAATTGAATTGCTACAGCTTGCCTGCTGGTGGACCGTGCGCCCAGGACATACATACCTAAGTACCTAAGCTTGTCGTCCCAGACCAAGATATGCAGTGCACCCAATATTTGATCAGTTGTCCGTGGAAAACACACTCTACTGTTTCCCTTGATACTTGGGTGTCATTTTGAGAGAATATTGGTAGCATTTTGCAGTAATTTAAAAATTGCAGGCCTGGGTTCGTCAAGTTGCAGAGCCCAGTGGTGCTTGTTGGTTGTTTTTCAAGCTGAACGCTTACGGTCGGTCCCCAATGTTGGATTTAGTGAAATGCGGTACAACTCGATCCATTTACCAGGCGCGCTTCTTTGATCTTCCTGCCTTATTCCGTATCGCGTCCCTTCCTTGATCCTGATGAATATCATATTTCGTTGTGGCTTAAACTATGGAATATTTGTTTTTGCTTCTTTCATGAAGCGTGATCGTGGCCCTGCCAGTCGCCTTTCACCCTTTCTCTTCGATCGGACAAGCAATGTATCTCATCGGGCGTGAAAGGATGGGCTACATAAGACGTATGATAGCATCAAACAGTCCGCCTCAGCTAAAGCATCCAGCATCTTCCATTTCCATATCCCACGTTTGCTTCTTCAAAATCGTACAAAATGGGATTCCAACTAAGCGAAGAGGCTATCGACACTTTCTTCGCTAAGAGAGAGAGCACGTCCAAGATCGAATGTGATGAAGTAGCTCGCAATATCGTCGGCAAAGGTTGTATTGCTCAGGCAGCAGGTACTCAAGGTTCTTCGAGCTACACTGTCGAGTGCTCCACGAAGTCTGTCCTGTCGTTCCGTCAAAGGGGCAGCACCTTGGATAGCCGGGTCACAAATCTGGCCAAGGATATCCACGGCCGACTAATACCCGATGTATCGTATTGCGGTAACGTCGGTGAGGGGGCCGATGGGCTCATCGTGTACAGGATGAGTTATCTGCCTGGTACTCCGATGCAGCAGCTCTACCCACAGGTGGCAGATTCCAAACTCGAGGACAAGCGGAACATTTCGACCTTTTACAAAGATCTTGCAGGGTATGTAAATAACATTGTACTCCTCGTTAACTTGCTAGAGGCTAACAAATTGCAGGTACTTCGCCAGGAGCTGGTGGAAGCCTTTATCAGAAGCAGCGAACTGGAACGCAATGTCACTTATGAAGGATAATGACTTTCGATCTGACGAGTGAAGTCAGACGTCGGCTGGGCCTCCTGAAGTCCTCCAAGCTTTTCACATCTGTGGATGCCCTCGTTGCTAGAATTGAGCACAGCCTGTCGGCCCTGTTTGGCCAAACTGGGGAGTGGCCCAAGGTTCTGACCAACGGGGACTTTTCAGACCGCCATATCCTGCTAGATAGCAACACATTTGCGATTACCGGCATCGTGGGCTGGACTAAGGCCACTATCGGCGTTTTCGGGCTAGACTTGGCCATCTTGAATACCCTGAGGACCTTCCGCGGCGAGGGCGACTCGATTACCGAGTATGCCTGCTGGCGGGAGATGGAGGACCTGTTTTGGGACGAGTTCTGGTCCCTCGCCGGAATTGTAGAGGACAAATGGGTAAGCACCCGGTACCTGGCGGAGACTGCCGCCGATTTAGCGATCTTGTTCTGCTATGGCTTTCAGTCTATGCCTAGTGGTAGGATGAAGGATGATCTAGCCAAGGAAAACGGACATATGCTCGAAGTCAAGTTTGGTCTAAAATCCAAGATTCTACAGATTGGGCTTGGGATCGGGAATTTAAAGCTCGTCTAGCTGAGTTGGCGGTCTGGATTGATGTCTTTTGGGTGTCCGTACACCTCCACGACAGTGTAGGTTGTCAATTATCGTCGGTTGTTAGTTATTAAATCTAAGTCCCTCCTTTTACTGGCTGTCTGGTCGGGAGCAAAGCGTTGAAGGCCAGGAAGAAGAAGCTATCTAGCCACAGCCAGAACTTGAAAAAGAGATTGCCTCCCCGTGTACGCTGTCATATGGTTCTTGCAGATTGGGCTTGTTTAAGAATGCACGGATATGAAGAAACACTACCCTGGATGAAGGTGCTGTATTCTCGATGAGATTGGACGTAATTGTATTGTCCTCTCTGTGTATCAGGGGTATCATAGACTAATTCGCGGAAAGCAGATAATCATCAACCCAGTGCCATTTGTCATCGTATCTAGACCGGACCTCGCTATTGTCGTAGAGTTCGATCCTGACTGACGGTCTAGACTTCGTTGATCTCTTCCTTGATGTCAAGCTCCATATCCTCAGCGTCGGCCTTGACGGTCTTCTCTACGGAAGGAGAGTCCTCATCGTCGTCAGACTCCTGGTGAGAGGCAGCCTCTGCGCGCTTGGCGCGCTTGGTACGCTTAGTGACTCTGCTGGCAGGGGCGTTGGCGGCGCGCTTGGCAGTTCGGGCGGGGGCGTTGGCAGCTGAGGCGCCAGTCTTGCTATTGTTAACGCCAAGGCGTCGCTTCATCTGGCCGAAACGAGTCTGTAATCCATCTTGCAGTTAGCACTGTCCTTTAAAAAGATTGAGCGATATGAATGGATGTGAACAAGAGTATCTACCTGAGCAGTGCTGCCGCTGTTGTAGCCAGTCTCCTTGGCGACATTGGCCCAGTCGATTTGGACTTTGCCTTCCACTATAGCGCAAATGGTTAGCCGAATGAATACATGTCGAGTAAAAATATTTTGCAGAGGAAGAAGAAGGTAGAAGATATCTGCAGGTGGCTGGCCCTGACAAGGTGCCAATTCGCTAATGTGCGTACTTTCCATGGCGGAGTCTCATCTACTTTGCCGAACTTGTGAGCGCAACCTCAGAATAGTACTCACTGTGTTTGAAGACAGAGACAAAGAATCGTGCTTCCTGCTCAGTCACCTTAGGCGAAGTGTCGGTGTCCTTTGTTGAAGCCATGGTGAGCGGCGTTACTGTCTTGAAGATGAGAAGGTTCACTTGAGTGGTAATTGATTGAAGAGATTCAATGAATCGGAAATATGATGGTAAATGAAGATGTACTGTCAGCGATTATGTGTGCTGAGTTTCTGATTTGAAATGGAATGTTTCGGTGTTGTCGGTCGACGGCGGTGGTGGCCGAGTTTTGAATGGCTGGAGCCAGGCGTTATTTCGTACTTGCCTCCAGCGAGTGAAGCATTCATAACGGAAGCTGACTCCTGCTTTTGCTTAGAATGTCAACAGCTTTGAATTATGTACATTCGCCGTGGGCGAAGGTGGCAAAGATTGAATCTGAGTGCCCAAACTAGAATTCCAACATATACTGGGCGAATTGAATATATTAGGCTTATAAGCGTCTATACATTGGTGGAAGAATGGCAAACCCCAAGATCACCAAACATGTCTGCTTAATACTATGGCAAAATTCCTGCGTAAATTGTCTGTCGGTCAGTGAAGTTGATGCAGTTAAATCATCAATACTATATGGGTGACCAAGATGACGATATCTTCTGACGTGATGATCTCAGAGCTCGTATAGAGACTCCCTCGCGTCCACAAACACGCCCAAGATATATCGTGCCTGTCTGAGACACTGCCATGGCACCATTGTATGTTATTTACGCAGTCGGGCATATTGAGAAACTACAATGATAGACTTTAAAGCGCTTTACCCAAGGATGATTCCTCGTATCTTGGCGTGGCCAACCCTACATGTCTTTTAGCACATCATAAGGGTCGCCCGGGAGGTAAACAGGGATGCTAACTGCTTACAGGGGTATGCGGGTCCATTGCCTCTTGGTGGGCCTTTATCACGAGTCATTGTGCACAAAGCCAATGATCCAAGAGATTTCAATGAGCATGGCGAAGCTTTTACCCCAGGTAAGGTTTCTGGCCAATTGGGCTTGGGAAGCCTACCTAGGGCATGTAAGATTGCCTACCACTTGATTGCCTCGGGCTGCACCTCGTCCCGGCTGTGGAAGTTGATTCCAATTTGTACCGGTGAGACTCTTTACTTCCGCTCTGCATGTTGCTGATGCAATTCTAGCTGCAATCCTTAGCTGAAAATTCCAAATTCTTTCCCTGTAACCCCTATTTTGCTGCGTCCTATCAAGCACTTGTACATGCCGCGATGAACGTCCTGCTCGTATCCCTGCTTGCAGCTTTCAATGTGACATCGGCAACACCACTCAACCTGCCTGCAGACTGGGTGTCGTGGGACGATGCGACATGGACACTGAAGTCCGTTTTACCGTTGCCAGGGACTTTCGCAGCATGGGTGCCACAATCAAACGGGTAGGTACCTCCCTCTGTTTCAGATCTCCCAAAGTCGTTCGTATGCTGACGTCATTTCCACAAAAGCTACATAGGTATCGCTCAAGGCTCTCTCGGGCCCTTCTTCGAGCTTAGCCGGTTCAATGACTCCGAGGGGTGGCCGTCGTACAGCAAGCCCCGGCGGACATTCACAACCACCACCGGCTTCTGGGGCAGCGAGCCAAGCACCGACGATGTGGACCCCCGCGGCGAAAGCTTCATCTCCGGCCTGCCTCATTTCACGGACCTCCTTGTTGAGGTTTGCGGCGATCTGCTAGATGGCTCAACTGACGTTACCGAGATCAGTGATTTCGTGTCCGAATTGTCCTTGTGAGTGTCAGTCCTCTCATACGCTGGTACAGTGTCTGACCTCCTCTATCCGTGCAGCAAAGAAGGCGTCGCCACATGGTCGTATGTGTGGCACCCGCCCAACTGCAACAACAAGACTATCTCTATCAAGTACGAGTCCTTCTTGTCACTCACAGACAGACAGCTGGCAGCCGTGAAACTGTCGCTTTCAAGCAACTCGGGTCTTGACGATGTGAGAATTATCGACAAGTTGGACGGTCGGAGCGCCCTACGGACCACTCCTTCGAGAACACACTATGTGCCAGGCGATTCGGAGATCGTATCTGCTGTATCTCCCGCGGGCATTGATACCACGGCTGCCTATATCGTGTCCACTCTCGATGGCGACTTGCTGTACAATAACACTTCTGCAACATACCTCGGAAGTAACCTTTATTCCCCGTCTCATATGTTTCCCATGCTATCTCTGAACGATAGCACCGCCTCAACGCACATTAAGCGATACTCGATCCGTCCGGGTGTCAAGTCAGCGGAGATCCGCAAGTATGTCGGTGTGGCTTCATCAGACCATTTCAGCGATGCGGCCGAAGCTGTTGCAGTCAATGTCGCCCAGCAAGCAAAGGCGCGAGGCTATGACGCCGCACGCGCTGACCATCGACAAGAAGTCTCTCGATTGATCAACAGTCATACCGTGGCCGACTTCCGTGACCCGGCTACAGGAGAAATGCCTCAAGATCCCGTCATCCAGACTCTGCAGATTGCCGCGATCAGTTCTGCCTTCTACCTCTACACCAACCTCCTACCATGGGACTCGGAGGTGGACTCTTACCCGGAGAGGTGTGTTGCTTGCAACTCGTTGCCGGTCGGGGGTCTTTCTTCCCAGACGTACGGCGGCAAGATCTTCTGGGATGCCGAAATGTTTATGGCTCCACCTACACAAGGGACGCATCCGAGACTTGCCAGACAGTTCGCCCAGTATAGAATCAATCGAGCTAGCCAGGCCAAAACGAACACCGAGCGACATGGACTGAAAGCCGGCAGCATGCTTTACCCCTGGACAAGCGGACGGTATGGGCAGTGCTACAACAGTACTGGCCCTTGTATCATGTACCAGTATCATCTCAACGCAGATATCGGATTGAGCTTGCTGATGGGCAAGAATACGAGCGGCGACAGCGCATGGTTCGAGAAGAGCGGCGCAATAGGAGTCATAGATGGAGTAGCAACAGGCCTCAGCGAGACTCTGAAGTTCCGCAACGACTCTGGGACTTGGGGAATAGACATCATGACCGACGCAGACGAGTACTACATGTACGTTGCCGACGGGTCCTTCACTTCTTCCGCAATCAGTGTCATCCTTGAGGCCGCGGCCAACCTTCGACGGGATGCCGGGATTCCTGTGGACGAAAAATGGGTTCAGCAGTCCGGGAACATGGCAATACCTACATCAGATGGCGGTGTCGTCTTGGAGTTCCGAGGCATGCCTAACTCAATCATCTCTAAGCAAGCCGACGTCATCCTGTCGCACTTCCCGTTTGATTACAGACGTGACTTTCCCATTGAGAAGCGTCGTCTAGCGACGGACTACTACTCGGTACGGCAAGATCCCAACGGGCCGGCGATGACTTGGGGGCTCTATGCTATTGCAGCAAACACCCTAGCCGAGTCCGGCTGCGCCTTCTGGACCTTCTTGGTTAAATCCTTCCAGCCTTATGTCCGAGCTCCCTGGTACCAGTTTTCAGAGCAGCAAGTCGATCGACCCTCCGTCAAAGATCCTCTGACAGGTCAAGACATCAATCCGGCATTTCCATTTCTAACGGGGCACGGCGGTCTTCTCCAGACCTTCACGGCAGGATTCCTCGGACTCAAGGTTACGGATACCAACCTCGTAGTGCTACCATCCTTGCCACCCCAGCTGCAGCATTTCAAGGCCCCTATTCAATTTTATAACGGAGCCGTGGTCGAGTTCTGGATGAACCAAACGCACACCAATATCACGAGACATGATGCAAGCCTATTCGGCGGGTTAGTGCCGGATCAGTACGGCGCGGCCGTCATGCCCATTACGATAGGCCGCAATGTGGATGATGAGGGCGGATACACTATCCAATTGGCGATCAACGGAACTACCACCATCAAGAACCGCGCACAGCACACCAATCTCAGCGTCGATGGAAATGTCCTCCAGTGCCTCGCCGCCAAGTCCGACGATGTCTACTCGCCCGGGCAGTTCCCCTTCGCTGCGACCGACGGCTATGCTGGGACAGTCTGGCAGCCCGCATCGAGCAACCACACGGCTTCGTTGACCATTGAACTGCACTCTTCGGGGGCCACTCGCCTCCGGTCGGTGTATCTGGACTTTGGCATGCGGCCCCCGAAGAGTGTGCGGGTCCTGCTGTCTAACAGCTCCACCTTTGACGACCCGAATGCCACCCAAGAGATTGTCAGGGACACGAAGATCATGGCCACGCAACCATGGAATGCTGACTCGCCAGTCGTCCCATATGTTGGCAATGTCACCGAGATCGCACTCGAGGACGATGTGCGGAGTGGGAAGTTCGCCCGGCTCCAGATCGAGGGGTGTTGGGTCGAAGATGGGGTTGGTGCAACGGTGGCGGAATTCGCGCTACTTGCTGCCGTTTAGAGTTCATCTAGAACATTGAAATCGCCGCACTGTATGGGCTTTTACATCGGGAGTGGCCGCTTTCTAATACTATCAACTGATGTTGTCACATTCACCGTCTTTCAATCCATGCATCGTCCGACTGAAAGGTCCACACCGGACTAACTCCGACTCTCGCTGCTGAATATCGGTCACCATAAAAAATCCATTCAATCCCTGGTTCTTCACGTGCGGTGAGACAAGGGTATGAGCAGGGGTCCAGACAGGGGGCCTAGTTGGCAAGGGGCAGGGGTCTCTGCGTGTGGAGAATATGTGGATGCGCTTCGAGACTTCCCCAGATGAAGGCCCATTCCGCTTACGTTGACCATCAGACCTTTATGCTCGTTCCACTATGCTTCAATGGTGTCCGGGAATGGGGCTTTCATAGAATGACGTAGCTGTTGAAGACAGAGGGCAAGATAATGGGCGTGAACAAACAAGACCTTTTCCCAATCCTCATTGAAACCGCCATGCATTGGTAGACCACTCCGATATCCTGCGCCATGGCGAACATCTACCTTCTAGCTGCAGCAGGCGCTTTTGTCCTGTACCTGCTAGCCAGGCAATTCCGAGTATGGCTTCGCGAGCGGAGCTTTTCCAACGCGAATGGGTGCCAGCCCGCCCCCATGGACAAGCTCATCACCTGGCTTGACCCTCTCGGTATTGGCATATTGTTCAAGCTCGAGCGCCACTTGACCAACCACACGCTCTTGGAGTATATGAAATCCAGGTTCGAGGAGAACGGGTACACCTTCAAGAGCAGAGTGTTGCTGGACGACTTTTACTGGACATGTGAACCCAAGAATATCCAGGCCATACTGGCTACCCAGTTTCAAAGCTTCGGGGTTGGAATCGACAGTTAGTACACTGGTCACGAATTTGCTCTACAAGAGCTCTTGGTACATAGGCTGATACAATTTCTGTAGGATACAACAACTTCAAGCCCCTTATGGGACATGGCATCTTCACAAGCGATGGTGCAAAATGGGAACAAGCACGCGCTCTGTAAGAAGTCCCAGTCCTGATGCAGCTACACATGACTTCTGTTGAAAAGGAATGAGGAACTGACAGGACCTCCAATCTAGGGTGCGACCAAACTTTGTCCGCGACCAGGTCGCTGATCTCGAATCGTTCGAGGTGCACTTCCAAAACATGTTGGCCCGGATCCCCGAGGACGGCAAGACACCTGTAAATCTGAAAGAGATCTTTCAATGCATGGTCAGTGCCTACAAATAACTCGGCACCCTATTTTTCGACTAACATGCAGGTTCTAGACACTAGATTCCGCCAGCGAGATGCTGTTTGGCGAGTCCCTGAACACCCTGACCAACAACGACAGCCAGGTAGCCTCGGCCCAGTTCGCTGCCGCGTTCAAGGTCTCGCAGTCTGAGCTGGCCCGGCGGTGCCGTCTCGGGCGCCTGGCCGACTGGAACATCAGCAAGGAGTTCCTGGACGCCTGCGAGGTGACCCAGCGGTTCGTCGACGACTATGTTGCCAAGGCCATGCAGATGCGGGAGAAGCAGATGCAGCCCGGCTACGACAAGGCTGGTAAAGGGGGCCGGTACGTCTTCTTGGAGGAGCTGGCCATGGTGGTGGACGATCCGATCGCGGTCCGGGACCATCTGCTGAACGTGCTGATCCCCGCGCGCGACTCGACCTCGACGCTGCTGGCGGCGACCTTCTTCGCCGTGGCGAAGGATCCGAATGTGCTACAGAAGCTGCGCGACGAGGTCGTGGATTTGAATGGGGTGCATCCTTCTTTTGAGACACTGAAGAACATGAAGTACTTGAAATGGGTAATGAATGAGAGTAAGTGCACGCGATACCTACTACAGGTACGATACCAGCATTAGCTAACTGTCTAAACAGCTCTTCGACTATGGCCCATTGTCCCTTTAAACGGAAGACAGGCAAATCGCGACGTCACGCTTCCCGTTGGTGGTGTATGTGGCATCCCCAACCTACTTCGCTCGATTGTTTGATACTAACCTGATATCCCCCCACCAGGGCCCCGACGGCCAATCCCCCATCTTCGTCAAGAAGGGCCAGAACATCGGCTTCTCGACCTATGCCATGCACCGGCGCAAGGACATCTGGGGCCCCGACGCGGACCAGTTCATCCCCGAGCGCTGGGAAGACAAGCGGCCCGGGTGGGAGTACCTGCCATTCAACGGCGGGCCGCGCATCTGCATCGGGCAGCAGCTGGCCCTTACCGAGGCCGGTTACACCATCGTGCGTCTGCTGCAGTGCTTCCGGGAGATCGAGAGCCTGGACCACAGCGAGTGGCGCGAGGGCCTGGCACTGGCTTGTTCGATCGACCAGCCGGTTACGGTGCGGATGGTCCCGTGGTAGAGGGGATGGGTAGCTGGCTTTGAGTGCGCTATCCGATTCTTGCTTGGCATGGTGGGCTGAATTTGACATGGGCGAAACGTTTCTCGGTCTTGGTCTCGGTCGTTGCCAGCAAACCGGGTGGTTGGAAGCTTTCGCGTAGGATGGCGTGGGGCATCGGGCCGTTTGTGGGCGCTTGGGTATCATCGCGCCTAAGTATGCAGGGGTCAGTAGCCAAAAGCTTAATCAGTATATTAAAACTCATTATACATGACTCGTGTTGCCCCGTCTCTGTTGCGGGGACCCCGTATGTATTCCGATATCGTACAAGTAAGTCCCCGGGGGACTGGGGCGAGGCCGACATCTTCCGCTGCCTATCCAGAGCTGTTTCCAGGGCGTTCTGAGGGGAACCCTGCACATCTGTATCCTGGTAGTGAACACGACAGAAAACCCCCGCAACTGCCTGAAAAGGAGTGACGTGACGGCTGGGGTCTTTTTGATGTTGACTCAAGCACTTGCATCTAGCTAGGGGCGGTGTCATCCGAAAGCTTCCAGATCTGTGCGGCTTTGAGTTTGATGGTGTCGAGTCTAATACCCCTTTTCTCCTGGGAGGTCTCTGCTACTCGCTTTCTTTGCTCCCTTTGGAGGGAAAGCTCATTGTCACATCCACCAATGGGGAAGGGGGTTGTCAATAATATTTGTCCGCCTCGCTTTTGCACCTCCTGTTCTTTTGGAGTCTTCTTGCTTCCGACACTAGATAGAATCTGGCCTGCAGAATAGGTATCTGACAAAGATCAGAGTGAACCAAACAAGGTCCTAATGGGCTGTCGACAATGGCTCATTGCTCCTATGTGCACAATCTTTGTAAACTATGCAATTTTTATGCCAAACTATAGAATTCAATACTATGTCAGGTTTATAGAGTTCGTCGTAATACATGAGATTAGCAAAACCTGATAATATGTTGTGTAGTCAACATCCTATTTACACATCCCTCCTCTTGACCCTGATAGTCGCCTTCTTCGGAGGCAAGTGATTTGTGCCAAACCACTGATTCGGCAGCCGTTGCTCCTGGAACTCAAAGTCGTAGTTTAGCAGGGTGTGTGCAAGTAGCAGCTTTAGCTCAGCTGCGGCGAAGAACCGGCCTGGGCAGCTGTTTCGACCACCTCCGAACGACAAATACTCCTGGCTGGTCGTGATCCATGGCTGCCTCGGCCGATCCGGTTGCGATGCGTCGTTGGTCTCCTCCTCGTTTGGGTTCCTGGTATTCGCGAGGAAACGGAAGGGGCGGAACTCCTCCACGTCCTCTCCCCAGATGCTCGGATCCATATGCACCTGGTATGCCGGTATCCCTACTTGGTATCCCTTAGGAATTTGTACCCCCGAGGGCGTAGTGACACCCTCTCGTGCATTTACGATACGCAGAGGCCCGACGGTAAGCACGGTATTCAAGCGCTGACTCTCGCGGAACGTGCTGTCCAGTTTGTGCATGTCGTCCAAGGCGCGCTTGCTCCAGCCTCCGTGCGCCGCCAGTACCTCGCGGATTTCCTCTCGCAGCTCAGCGACGTATGCAGCACCGCGATGGGCGCCGCAGCCCACGAGGTCGAGGAGGACGTGCGTGATGGCGAAGGCAGAGGTGTGTACTGCGGCTGCATTGACGAGTAGCACGCGGGCCGCTAAAATCTTGGGCTCCCACATGTACGCATCTCCAGTCTCCTTGGCTTGCTGTATTGACCACTGCAGGAAGTCTGCTTTCTCTTGCCCCTTCTCGCCAAAGTCTCGTAAACGTGACTCGATCTCAGGAACCACCAACTTGAACCATTTCTTCTCATATGCCCGGTTTGGCATCGTGATGAAGGGCGCCACGAGAAACCTCAGAGAGGCGGGAAACAGACTGATGACCTGAGCCGCCACGGGAATCGCCTGGGCGTAGGCGACGCCGGCGTCAAGTAGCTCGCGATTGCGACATAGTGGAGCACCGACGAATATACGGTTCGTAACTTGACCAATGACCACACGCAGCGTGTCGAATACGTCGACCGCCTGCCAGCTATCGTCGCCGGATGACGAGGTAAGATCCCAGGCTTGTGGCATGGCAATCTTTATCTCATCCATCAGTGTCGGCACCAGGTTCCCAACCTGCCTCGTGAGCTTGGTGGTGACAAGATGCACGTGCGCCTGGTTTCGTAACGGATACACTGTCTTGTACGCGGTTTGGAAGTGCAGGTCTGTCTGCTGGTGCATACTGAGCACGTCTTCCGGCTGGTCGATCAGCCATTTTGCCTCTTGAGCCGGAATGAGTATTAGTTTCCCCGGGCCAACGATGGGCACGCGGGCCGTCTGACCAGCATGCTGAAGTCGGTGCAGCTCGAGTGCCGACTTGAGATCGAGCGTGTTTCGCCAGGCGGCCTTGAAGTAGGGGAAGAGCTCCCCTTTTCTGGCATTGAGGATAACGATATCCCTGGATAGACTGGATTTCGATATGGATATGCCATAAACCAACAGTAGCAATGATGCTACTGCGAGAAGCAGGACCGATCGACCCGCCGTCAAGTCTGAAATATGGTTTGAATCCATAAGGCTTATGTCCATGACAGGGCTACAGCACTAGATGTAGTAGTTGAGTGGATGGAGCCTTGGTTTGCCGGAATACAGAATCAGCTCTGCTGCCACATATTAGAGGTGTTGTGGTACTAGTGGGATTATTCAGTGTCTAATGACTCCATCGTGGCAGGGTAATACTCAGCTCTTACTATAGGCCGGATCCTGGTTTGTGGCGTCGGAGGTTTTTCCGGGCAATGTGCCCCGATTGGCTATCGGATCTTGTATGACAAACACTTCCACGTCGCAGGGCTCTAGTCATGACCCCACCTGAACTGTTCTCCCCGCCGTGACCATTTTGTTCAATCAACCCATGTGAACCCAGCACTGATCCACAACCATGATGGATCCCACTTCCGCCGTAGGCGTGGCTGCTGCCTCGGCGCAGTTTCTCGGGATAGCTCTGAAGGCCATCCGACTCTGCTACCAGATCCGCGACAATGCCGACTCCGCTACCGATTGTAACAAAGAGCTAGAAGAGTTTGCGCGACAGCTCAAAGGCTCCAACGCAAAGCTCACCAGTCCCACGGCGGGCTGGGTACCCCGTCGCATCACCGACGTCGCCAAGAAGTGCGACCGGCTGACGAAGGATGTCTTGGATCTTTTGCAAGATGTTCGGGGGTGCGGAAAAAACATCAGCATGGCAAAAAAGCTATATCGTGTCATGAAAGAGTCCAAGAAGATCGAGAAGCTTGAGCGATTTTTGAAAGAGGAGGAACGGATGTTAGAATCGCTGCTCGTTAAGGATATCTGGTATTGCCGAACCATACCCTTGAAACCCACATTATGATAGGGGGGCTAACCAGGGATGAACTACTACAGGAGCGTTATACATGCGAACTCTGCCATAAACACCACGCAGCTCAAGTCTATTGACGCAAAGATCGAATGCCTCGTCCGTAGCCTGAGCAAAGCGAAAGTACTCGAGACAGAGAGAGCCACAAAGTCATCAGAGGACATCGCTTCCGCGCGAGCAGTGATCGAGACGAAGCTAGACCGTACGGCTATTGATGTAACTCAACATATAGCCCAAGCGGATATGAACGGACTCGAACGCCACAGGGTCACCGAAAGGTCAGCCAAGCAGAGGCACCAGTCAACTATCCATAAAAAGCGTGAGAAGGAGTTTATCGATAGCCTATTCTTCAACGAAATGCACAATCGCCTAATCAATATCCGCGATGCGGCCCCTAGAACTCTCGAGTGGATATTCTACGATGCAAATACCGATGACACTTCATATACTGGCTCGTCAAGCGGCATGCCGCCATATGGCTATGCCAAATGGGACAATTTCTACAAGTGGTTATGCATCTAGAGTTCCCCATACTGGATCTGCGGCAAGCTTGGCAGTGGGAAGTCGACTCTAATGGCACATATCGTCCAGGATCGCCAAACCCGAGAAGGCTTAGACATATGGAAAGGCGATTGACGATTATGTGTTTTCCAATTCTTCTTCTGGCGGCCCGGGTCCGCGCTACAGAACAGCATCCTAGGTCTCCTGAGGTCCTTGTTGTATCAGATCTGCCAGGCCGAGCCGCAGTTGATACCCGAGGTTCTATCCGATTTACCCACAAATAAGGGAGGGTTTCCGGTATGGACCACAAGGGCACTGGCAAACGGGATTGCCAAGGCCTTCGAGGTGGGGCATTATCTGCGAATTTGCATTTTCCTCGACGGACTCGACGAATTTGATGGAGACTACAATGAGCGTTTGGACTTCATCCTGAAGATTCAGGTGCACAGCTATGTCAAAGTCTGTGTATCCAGCCGGCCCGAGGACCAGATCATATACAGACTATCTGACTGCCCTCGATTACATTTGGAAGACCTGAACTACAGCGATATACACAATTTCGTATCACAAAAGCTCGAAAAGGCAAATATAAATTTGCCTGAGATTGAACATCAGAATGCCAGCTCTTTCCTTGCCAGAAAAGCAGAGGGGTTCTTTCTCTACGCCGCTTTGGTAACGCAAACCGTTGTACAAGGCGCCGATGACGGCGACGACGAAGATATACTACTGAAAAGGATCACTTCTGTACCACAGGGAATTCGTGAAGTATTCAAATTTCTGATCGGTAATATCAATGACATACAGAAGGAAGCATTGGCATCCTATCTGTCAGTCATGAAGCTTCGGAGCGTTTTGACATCCCTGGGGCTCCGGAGATGGGCAACAGACAGATTGATTACAATCGGTACTATTACCTTTGCACGTATGGGATCCAAGGTTTTTGGTACCCGACTTGGAGATATGCCGAAACTTTGCTCCAGGACGGAAACGCAGATCCGATGCTATAGTGCGGGCTTACTCGATGGACTGACATGGCCAGTCCACGATGCAAACGCTTTGGCAGAAGCACAAGCTCAATCTCATAGCTACACCTAGAGTCTTGTAAAATGGCATTCTAATCTGGAGGAAGTCACGTAGAAGGGATGCCAAACTGGTCGTCAGGAGGCAGTTGAGTCTGGGAGGGAAAGGAGAGTGGCGTTGGGGTGCATCAGAGTCACTTGACCGGATTGAGAAATGTCCAAAGTAGAAACAGATCAGCAAAGGTATTTTAGATGTAGAACGATGGCCACCGTGGCAAATTGAGCAACGAGAAAAGTCATTATTCCCTACATTCTGTCTAAAACATGGCAAACGTTCAAATCGACGAGAGCAAGGTTGCGCTTGTTACAGGCATGTATAGCGTCAATTCAATCATAAGATTTGGGTGCCCTGCTGACAAGACTCTCAAGGCGGCTCTTCGGGTATAGGGCATGCAGCAGCCCAGATCCTGCTGGACAATGGCGCGACAGTGCACGTGGCCTGTATAGAAGGCACGATTACCTCGGTTCAGCCAGAGGGTTCCCAGACCACGGGGAGCCCCAATCGGCTGCATTACCACGCATGCGACGTGCGGGTATGGACGGACCTCCGCGCCGTCTTCGAGTCTGTCGGACGCGTGGACTATGTCTTTGCCAATGCGGGCATCACCGAGTCTGACGGCGTCGACTTCTTCGCCGACAACCTGGACGACGCCGGGAAGTTGGCCGAACCCGAGTGGAAATCCATCTTCGAAGTCAACGTGTTTGGCGTGCTCAACGCGGTCAAGCTGGCCGTCAGCTCCATGCGCAAGCAGAAGGTGGCAGCCGGCAGCATCGTTATCACGACCAGCGCGACTGCTCACGCAGCTGAGCAGAGCTTACCCATCTATGTGACGAGCAAGACGGCGCTCCTGGCGCTCATTCGCGCTCTACGCTCAAAGCTACCGAGTACAACGGTGAAGACCATGATGGGCGCTAGCGACAATGACGGCGGCGACGTCGACATCACTGGCATGCTCAGCCCAGAATTTGCGTCTCCCATCCTCGCTCAGGGATGCCCGTCAGCAGCGCCCACTTCGTGGGACTAGCGCTAGTGTACTCCGCCACAGCCACCCAGGAACGCCGCGTAGCCGTCTACGGGAAGGAGAGAGAGGCGCGCCACATGTGGGAGGCAGGCCAACGGTGGAACGGCCGTGTCCTGCGCACGCCTGGCGAAACCTGCACTGAGCTAGAGGAACCGCTGGCGGATCTGCGTCCCTTTTGGTTCGGCGCTGAGAACCTGTGGCTTGCGCGCATGCAGCAGGCAGCGACGGATACTCGGCCGGCGCTGCAGTGGTTATGATTGGTCTAAGTAGTCAGAATTGAGACAACGTGTACGTGTAGGGTCCCGGGAGTGTCCAAATGGAGGAGCCGCCGGATGGGGGATGCCTGCAGGTTTTCCGACGCTTTGGTGTTAGCTAGGAGACTGCAATGATGGGCGTAGCTTGGTCTTGATCGCTACTAGGCACGACTAGATAGTTACATCTCACTAGCTAGGAGAGACTACGGCAACGAAGATCACCGAAGGCATTCGTAGGCTTGGTAGGGTTATTAACGGGTGAGAAACAACTGCCAGTACTCGTCGACTGGATTTCACCGCCAAAGTATAGTCATTTCAAAGTTCTTACACAGGTGGTGGTGGAGGGGGTGAATCGCTATGGGGATAACCCCATAGCCCATAGTCCGGAAACCTGTACGACTGTTCTCTAAATACACAAGAGGGCATCAAGTGGGACATCGTATACCATATGGGACATTAGCTGGAATGTTTCAGATCGCTTGATTGCGAATTGCCTTCAGCTTTCAATACAAACGGAGCTAAGGTGGTTTCACTGTCTCAGCCCCTTGGACTATTAACATTAGCCAGGAAGGCCGCTGGCGAAGGCATCGACATACTGCTGGTCATGCTGGACCTTTGCAAGAAAGTCGCAGCAGCCAGGAGGTTATACTTTTTGAGGACTGTTGAGATATACAATATAAGCTCCTTGTCATCCCGAACCACCTATGCGAGGATTGTGTACTGGACATACGATAGATATGTCCCGGGGAGTATCGAGAATGGCCTCGGCTGCCACAAATGCACAATGACACTAAGTGGCACTCTTCCCGGCCGAACATCAGTGAAATAGGGTGGTCTTGTACTGACCAAATGTGCCCATTGAGTGAGTGCTGCTGAGTTTCAAGTTACACTGAGACGGCGACCTCGGGGTCTTATCTAGTCGACTTGCAGGGCTCTCCAATCACACATATGCTGGCCCCTAGCAGTCGACTGATATAAGAACCAAGGATGGCCCTGGTAACTGTGGTGACCCATACATCAATATCATCTAGTGTATTTAGTTGCACCACAAACCAAAGAAAGCGCTGCCTAATGTCAGCTAACCTTTCTTTCCTTTCAACAAGGAGCTATAAATATTAGCATCTCCAGAACCCATTTCATCACCAATATGCTTCTATCGACAATCAATACACTTGAAGAGACAACCCTCTGAAGAATTCGATTTTGCTTTCAAGACTACCCAAGTCCCCCAGATCCAACCATGCACTTCTTCCGGGCCCTCCAAGCCTTTGTCCTACTGGACGCAGTTGCGGCGCTTGGGATACCTACCCTCCAAAGATGCTACAAGAAGTGCGATGAGGATATGGATAAATGCGAGGATGCTGCTCTCACTGAGACTGCAGTTATACTATGGTAAATAAAGCCTTATTTGTTTTGCTTTTCAAAGTACTGTTTCTGCACACTGAAGCGGTGCCAGCTTGTTCTTTTTCATGACGTATGTTAAGTCTTATGTTAAAAATGGTATGGCCCTTGAAGAAGAATGTCTCGCCAAGTGCGTCCAAGCACCGCAACATTTAACCGATTCATCGGATCGCTAGGCTTGGAAGTGTTGCTTCGATCATGGGGATGATTTGTGAGTTTACTATTGAGGAATATCATCGTCCTTCGAAGATGCGTGTAGTTTTTGAAGGGTGGACAGTTGGTTCAATTTCAACAATAAGAACAACTTTTGTCGAGCAAGGAATTTTCTAGTTCATGCTTTTGGTCAGTTTTGGATATGTTCTAATTGGTAGCCTTACTCGCGACTATGCTATGTATGTGATCAACATCACCTGGTGGGGGAGCAGCACGCCGTATTTTTTCGGCTTCTCCCGGACATTCGGATCCCATAAGGTTTGACGGGTCTGTAGACGTTACCCGTGCCGGAACTTTACCAGAAGCGCAGCCGCTACTGGATGGACTATCTATCCGCCACTACTTCTGCATACGGGAATTGCAACGGTGATAACGGGATTTGGCGATTTTACTTGTTGGAAGGCTTCCAATGCAGGCGTCCAATTGGCATGGCTGTCATAGCAGTGGAGAATGTAATTGTCAGCGCCCCAAGGCCGGATATTATTCGGCTAATTTCCAAGATGCCAGTTCTTCCGTTAAAAGGTACGCCGCTACATGTACCCTCGAGCTCTACTGGGCTCGCACCCCCTGGGACACTTCCGATGTAACAGTCAGCACTAAGGCTCTTGGCGGCCTAGAGCTGACCTCAGCTTATGAGAAAAGTACTGGTACCCGTAAAGGAACAGCACATGCGAATTCGTTTCACTATGGTCCTATCCTCCTATCTTCTCTCAGTACAGTGGTTGGTACTGGGCCAAATTGAAGTGGAGCCGAAACACAGTCATGCATAAAGCACCGTTCAAACCTCCCCGGAAGTGTGGCTTCACGCTGGCGTCCATGTCACTTTTGTCCGGTGTGTGAAATCGACACACGATGGATTCAACTCTTGGGATCATTGGCGGCACCGTCCTGGCCGCCGTTATTGGCTCATTCATGCTCGACGACTACTTTGTCTTTCGACATGTAGAGGGCGAGCCGGTATACGCCCAGCCCGATACCCCCTAGTCGGGCACATCTTGGGTATGCGGGATGGGTCCGGTTACTTTGACAAAGTCGGCGCGAAGCTGAAGTCGGGTGTCTTCACCTTGCCCATCTTCAATTTCAAGATCTATGTGGTGATGGAACGCGCGCTATTCGCGCCCATCCAACGTGCTGCTCGAACCATATCCTTCAATCCGCTGATAAAGAAGGCGAATAAAGCGTTTGCCAAGCTCAGTCAGAAGTCCCTCGACCAATACGACGACGACAGCTTTTGGCATGACTTCAGGAAGATATCAGTGCAGGGCATGGCGCCCGGCGCCGATCTAGACCGTCTCAATCTTGAGACTGTGCAAGGGGAGCTCCGTCATGTGCAAGAATTGGCTGCGCAGAGCTTGTCAGCCCCCGACGAGCCAGTGTCGATTGATTTGAATGAGTGGATACAGCATCTTCTTTCGCAATCTGCAACCACTGGACTCTACGGCCCCATGAATCCCTTCAAGGACCCCGAGCATGAGAAAAGCTTCTGGTAAGACAAAATGTTGCCCCGCCATTTCAATTGTAATCTAACACACTCACCCAGGGACTTCTACGCAAACGCCACAGATCTTTTCGTCGACTTCTTGCCCAGCTTCCTTGTCGGCAAAGCCCGCAAAGCCCAAGCTGCAAATGGTGCCCGCTACGAGGCTTATCTCCGCAGCAACGGCCACGAAACCGCCTCCGCCGCCATCCAGCTGCGCACAAGCTTCTTCACTGACCGTGGGCTCACACCAAGGGAGAACGCCTGGATGAACCTCGCCTACGACGTCGGCATCCTCGCCAACTTCACCCCCACCGCCTTCTGGACCGTCTACAACGCCATCTCGCGCCCCGAGCTCCTCGCCGCCATCCGCGAGGAGCTGGTCACCAAGTCCGCCGTATCTCGGAGCAGCAACAGCGACGACGGCAAGGGGACGTACACTCTCGACCTCGCTCGGCTGCGGACCGCGTGCCCGCTGCTCCTGTCCACCTTCCAGGAGACGCAGCGCCTGATCACCAACCACGCGCCCCTGCGCGAGATCCTCACCGACACCACCATCAAGACGGACGACAAGAAGACGTCGTACCTCTTCAAGAAGGGCAACTACCTCAAGCTCCCCAGCATGCCGATCCTACACGACCAGGCGATCTGGGGCGGCGACGCGGACGAGTTCGACCCCCACCGCTTCCTCAAGATGAAGAAGGACGACTCGGGCGATGCGGTAACGCACGCGGATCTGCCGCCGTCGGCGTTCCCCGTCTGGGGCGTGGCGCCGCATATCTGCCCCGCGCGCCAATACGCGAGCACGGGCGTGCTGGCGCTTGTGGCCTTGCTGGCGATGCGGTTCGACTTTGAGCAGGAGGGGGTCGAGGGCGGCGAGTGGAAGGCGCCCGAGGCTAAGGGTGCGTTTGCGTTTGTCCTGTTGCCGGCTGAGACTGTCAAGTTGCGTGTTAAGGCGCGGGAGGGGTGGAACGAAGGGGATTGGGAGGTGGCCGTCGGCGAGGCGGGAACCAGGATGCGGCTCGCTGTTCCTGGTTAGGGTACTATGTGGGTGTGGTACTATATATAATGGTCCTTGATATCTAAGCGCATACCAAATCATCCTTTCATACCATGCGCTCAGGGGCTGAGCACGACATTTTAAACCTTGATGCACGTCGGGAACCATTCGGAGGAGACTGTAATCTCCGCGAAGAAGTACACTGTCGGGCAACTTGCATTGATGCCACTGTCATGTCCGGGCTTAGGTCTAACTCTGTCCAACGTATGTGCAGTACACCCAGTACCCCATGGGAGAAGTCGTGAGGAACAGTTAGGCAACTCTGGGCGAGCACTTCGTAATCAAAGGTGAACAGGGTATATGTACCCCGTGAGTTCCGTTGCCGGACGTCTTTGAGAGGTCCCAAATGCCATGGGACTAGGCTATGGCCCGGCCCAATTATATTTTCGGTACTTAGAATGTTTCCCTGCTTGAGAACCTCTCTTATCCATGTACCCTAAAGCTCGGGAAATTATGGTTTGCTGTCAGAGGCGTTCTGGGGTAGTGGGAAGTCCCTTGACAGGGTACGTAAAGTACGACTCTTAGTCTATTCCATCGCGATCCAAACACGGCTAAACAACCTTGAGTTGCACAGGTTGCTCTCGGCACGAGATATATCGTCAAGTATTATTCCATGACGTATGGGTTGAACGTCGATCGGTTCACCATCAGAGAGATACGGAACTGTTGCTACCGCGCGGCCGTATATCCGAGGTATTCGTTGAACAATCCAGCTCTTGACTTCTTGTTGCCACTGGGGGACACTGATGTAGTCATGCTAGACTTCGTGAGGTTGATATATTGCATTGGCGAGACCAAAGTGTGTTTTGGCTGGAGCCTCTTCCGGTACTGCAAATCAGCAACCCCTGGATGCTGTACGTGTGAAATGTCTACGTACTTCAATTTGTGGAACAGACAATCCAGATGACGATGATGTATCATGGGTGTTTCAGATAGAGCCGTGAACCAGAACTGGACAGTATAGCTATGGAAGAGTCTACATACGTCTAGAGTCTGGCAGGCTTGCCGAGAAGTCAGGAGCGGTATCTCCCCACAAGAACATATTCCTGTCTCATCGGGCTGCCTGCCAGTGCGAGATCGCTTCGAGTATTAGATTACCAAGCTGGTTTGTATTAGAACACACCAACCCTTCTGGGGGGTGCTGGGGGCTGGAGAGCCGCAAGGCTTTAGTCCAGACACTGGCCTAAATCAACGAAGACAAGTGTCGGTTATGTCGCAGTCACACTCAAAATAACCTCGCTATTCACATAATTACCTTCTGATTTGAAACCCTTCCGTTGAACTATGCAATATGTGTACTGAGTTTTAACATCATTGAATTGACTTCGGAAAGATTCCCCATTCGCCCTAAAGTTGACACTCTCATCCCTAACCTGAAATCGTTGCCGGCAACAGTATAATGTCATGTACCTCTACCCTTCTTGACAGGTACCTCACAGACCATCCAGCATTTGTGATCGAGTACAACCCTGATCGATCTACAGAATCGTGCCAGCACCTGGTACATTGTCGATCAAAAGCTTGCCAGTTCCGTAGGAGGCCACGACATCCGCCATGCCCACGGCTCCGCTCATGAGCACCGGGCCAAGATTCGTCCACGTTCTTGAAGTCATCCAGCGCGGTCTCTCTGCTCCGGGGCACAGAACCGTGTCCACGGCCTTTCCGAACGCCCACGAAAATGGCGAGTGTAACACATATGCGGCAAACGCATAACGAGGGGACAGCAGCTTTTGCGTGTTTGGGTGATTGTACTTGTCCATGAATAAAGACATGGTTGCGGGCGCGACCGTGTTGAAAGTCAGCTCGTACCAGATGGAGAAAAGGGCGGAAGTGGGATCCCACCCCCCAAAGCCACCACTCTTTGGCGGTTCGGCCTTCTTGGTACTCTGGTCGTTCTTCCCGGTCTTCTCGTCACTCTTCTTGGTCTCTTCATCGCTCTTCTTGGTACCCTTCAGCATCCCAGGAAGGAATACCAGTGGGGCTGCTGCGAGGGAAACGGCGATGGCCTTGGTCACCGAAAGCCTACCGAGCGGCTGAGACTGTTTGTCAAACAGACTCGACATTCTCGGCTTCCCCAGATGAAACGCCATATGACCAAGAGCATAGGCGTAGACGAACTGAACCAGGTCGGACGGATTGACATGAATGACGGGGAGTTGCTTCCCCAACGGGAATTTGGTGCGAGCCAAGAAGCTGCCTCCCGCCACGGCCAGCCAGCCCCAGCGACACAAGAGGGCGTATGCCTTGGCTAATGACACAAACTCCGAGGAACCCCTTCGCCCACTGCTCCAGAGGCGGTAGCAGCGCTGGATGAGGAGCGCGCAGAGGTCGAACACCAGCAGGGTGGCGGTGTACCAGACCGACCCCGGGGCCAGCGAGCTCAGCTTGAAGTTGCGGACAGCGTCGAGGTATCGCTTGAGGTTGGAGCGCAGGTCGCCTCCGGATCTGGGCTTCAGGAGAAGGTCCTGCAGCGGATGCAGGAAGAGCGAGTACAACAGCGTGGGGACACCGAGTCGCAAGAGCTTGCCCTTGATGAACTCCCAGCCCGTACCCGGCTTGGACAGCGACATGGCCGTCATGTTCCCCGAGAGCCAGAAGAACATGCCCAGGCCCCAGGCGTAGTTGATCGCGACATAGGGAGTCACAATCGGCGATGATTTGTCGAACAACTCCGAATGGGGTTTCACAAAGCCGGCACCGCCGTATGCCACGGCCTTGTGCTGAATGATGACCAATGTCGTCAAGACGTTTCTCAAATTGTCCAGATCATACCGGCGACCGAGGCCCTTGGGGCCAGGCTTTGGAGGCGCCATCTTTGCTGTCGATCGGCCGTTTGGTTGGTTTCGCAATCTGAAGCTATTCAAAGTCCTAGACCTGCTGCCCCCTCCTGCTAAAAAAGAGAACGAGGTATATTATGTGTGGATTAGATAATGCTTACGGTAGGTGTCCCTGGTGTAAGCACTAAAAGATGACTATGTACACGGTACATAACATGCCTGACCGACCTATTGGGGCCCATAGCCACAATAGCCCCGCTAACAGGGATTAAACGGACCCCACAGAGTGCTTACATGTGTGAGGTTCACAATAGCGAAACCAATATGCAGCACAGAGAGCCAGGGTCGATCTTATGTACACACCTTCGCGACAGAGGATGTTAATAGTCCTAGATTGACGCCTGTACCTCCCCGTTTCTCCTCCCATCAGCCCATTGATAACGCTCCATACCATAGCCCCGAGACATCTCTAGATCCTCTCGTCTTCCGCGTAGCAGGAGCTTCCCATCATGTCAGCTCCCGGAAAACCTTTGGTCGTTTTGACCTGTACCCCAGGTCAGGGCCACACCAACCCCATCAAGACTCTTGCCAAGGTAGGCTACCTGATACACTTCTCTGCTTTACTCTTATCTAAGCACGCTCTAATTCATGTGGTCAGGCACTCACTCTTGCTGGATACGAAGTCACAGTTGTGTCTTCTAGCCATTACCAGAAGCATTTCGAGGATGCTGGGTGTAGTTATGTCGCCATCCAGGGCTACGGGGACTACTGGGATGGCGACCGTGAAACGAAATGGCCCGAAAGAGCGTCTATACCGCCTGGACCCGATCAGTTCGCTTGGACCATTGAACACAGCTTCGTCAGGGTCATTCCTGACCAGCACGCCGCCGTTCAGAAGGCCATCAAGGGTCTGAGGGAGACCCATCCCGGTCGGGCGGTGGTCTTGCTCAACGAATCTGCATTCTTGGGCTCGCTTCCACTTATGAAGGGTGCTGGAGAGGTCAAGCCTGATGGAACGATTGGCATCGGCATCAATCCCATTTCTCTGAATAGCGTGGACACCGCCCCATTCGGGCTTGGGTTACCGCCACCCAAGTCTGCTGCGTAAGTAATAATCTTCCTTGGTCCCTCTTCTGTTGGGTGATGACCCTACCAATTGAATTTCGTGAGCTGACGTATTTCTGCAGGGAATCCGCGCAGTACGCAGAAATGCGCAAGGGAGTCGAACATCTGTACCTGGCAAAGCCCCAAGCTGTCTTCAATGACATCGCGAAAGACCTTGGCGCCGAAACGGATGGTACCGTTTGCTCCGATGCACCCTATCTGTGGCCGGATCGCTTCTTGCAGCTGTGCGCGTCATCCATCATGTACCCAAGGAGCGATGCCCCGGACAGCGTTCGCTTCACCGGAGGACTTCCGAGACTTCCAAGACCGACCGAAGCAGCATCGCTAGACAGACCTGCATGGTGGAACGAAGTCGTTGCGAATCCGGCGGGGAAGGACATCGTCTTCGTTTGCCAGGGTACCGTGCTGATGAATTACGATGACCTCATCACACCTACACTGGAGGCACTGAAGGACCGCCCCAACACTCTTGTTATTGCTGCACTTGGCCAGCGAGGAGCGACGCTCGACTCAAGCATCAACGTGCCCGAAAACGTGCGAGTCGTCGACTATGTCTCCTTTGACGACATTCTCCCGCACTGTTCCGTCTTCGTCGGGACGGGCGGGTACGGAGGCATTCAGCACAGCGTGTCCCATGGAACCCCTATGGTGGTCGCCGGTGTCACCGAGGACAAAACCGAGATGTGTGCTATCTGCGAGTGGGCTGGGGTCGCCGTGAATCTCAGGACGGGTAAGCCGACGAGTGAGGCACTTCGGGCCGGGATTGACAAGGTCCTCTCCGATCCGACATACAAGAATGCCTGTGTCAGAATCCAAGCAGAGATGGCGGCCTCCGACCCCATCAAGATCATTATGAAGAATATTGAAGAAGTGGTTCAGCTTTCCAGGGTACGATGAAGGTTATGAAACGTCAACGCACTAGAGCCCACATCTCATGCAGCGCTCAATTGATTGATTATTCGGTGATTGATATAAATTCTGATGTTTCGGTATCCTTGATCTCTCGGGGGTTGATTGCACTGTGTGTATTCTCTTTTTCTTTTTCTTTTCTCCGATTCATGCCAAGTTGCCCCAACGAAACCAAAGACTCACAAAGAGTAGGTTGTATCAATCATTGATTCTCGCTCCCAAAGTCACCGCGCATTGCTAGTATCAAAAGGCACCCGATTACGACGGGCCATATGAGGTAAAGTGAAGTCTATAAAGAAGTATATAAGATCTACAGGCCCAATAGCCTCTCTGCGTTACGTACATACACCCCGCTCATTTGATCCTCGCTAAAAAGATCTTCACAGCCCTCATCCATCTTCCCTGCTAGGCCAATGACAAGCTTCTCAGGAGTAAACGGATAGTCCGTCCCATAGACCAGTCTCTGCTCTCCACCGTTCCCCAGGACCCGGAGCAGACCATGGATCTGGTTTGGGAACGGGAACCCGGCCAAGTCAAAGTAAAATCTCTCTCGCAATAACCTACGAAACTCGTCGCTCTGGTTCTCTCCTCCCTTGACGAGAGTGGCAAAACCGCCGATACGATCCATGATGGAAGGCAGCGTGCAGCCGCAATGGGACATGATGTATGTGATATGCGGATACCTTGCCACGGTTCCCGAAAGGAGTAGATTGGCCACGGCACGGGTCTCGTCGAACATGAACTCCATCATGGGACGAGGATACTCCTGGAGCGGTTTCATCGCCTGCACCTCGTCGGATCCACCCACGAGCAGGTTGCAGGTGGTGGGGTGGATGAACAGGACAGCCTTGCGCTTGTTGAGATAAGCGAAAACGGGATCTAGCGACTCGTCCCCGAGATAGACCCCGTCCGCGTTAGATAAGACGGCAAAGCCTACGGCTCCGAGATGGTCCAGCGCATAGTCGATCTCGGCGATGGACTCCTCGACTGCAGGGAGTGGCAGCGAGGCGAAGAAACCAAAATGGGAGGGGTGCTCGGCGGCAATCGCAGAGAGCTCTTCATTGGTCCGACGAGCCATGCTCGGAGCTGATCCATCATGGGTTAGACCGAGATGTGTTCCCGGCGAGCTGATGCTCAAGATGGATTTGCTGATGTTCAGCTTCTGCATGAGTGCAATATGCTGCTCTGGACTCCAGGCCTGTGCAGTTTAGTGAGAGTCCAAAAGCGTCAAAAGCCTTATCATGTGGGTGTTGGGCTGCTTACGGGGAGGGCGGGCATCCCATCGGGCTGCTCGTGGCCGTTATCGATGGCGTAACGCCGATAACCTGGAGGGATAGCATGGCAATGTATGTCGATACGTTCCATTTTGGAGGTATTCAAAGGGTGAAAGCTAGCATAGAGTGATTGTCGCCAAGCGGGTATGGAGTGACGGATCGGGAAGAGATGATAAAACACACCTCGGATACTAAAAGTACATCAACGGCGGTTAGAGATCTACGAGGTATGAGGGTTGGTGGAAAATAGTATTTTCGTATTCTACCACAAGACCTGTCCGTTCACTGCTTACTGCTTGCACAGCCATCAGGCTGCCCATCTCGATCGTGCTAACTTGATAAAGAAGTACATGGACGAAAGTGACAAATACGATATCTGATTGTATTCCAGGTTAGAAGATCTCTACCGAAGATATGGCCGAAAATGGAGATGAGCGCCGGTCGGTGCAATCCCACCGGGGTCCACCATATGACTTTGCCGTCAGCACTAGGGGTCTGACTAGAGGGGTCCATCCCACGCCAAGTCTTATGAAAGGTACAGTCAGCGCCAAGGACATCGGTTGTGGGCGCTATGGGTCCAACGTGGGTCATGTCAACGGCTTACCTCGTGTACTAGGATTTGCAGTTACCCATACTTCATTTGAAGGATATAGTCTTATGCGAACTAATGCTACACCTGACTCTTCCAGAGTGCACTGTCTGATTGTACCGAGGTACCAAAGTACACGGGCACCGTTGATCTAAAATTACCTATGCCTGTCTGGCTCTCAGGTGTCGTCGGGAGTATATACCTAGGTGTGTTTGTAAAAAGCATGTGGAATTGTGTGTAGGATTGTGGTTCAACTGCACGACACCAGGCGCCCCTATTCAGCATTTTTCGATGTTTGCACCTTCTTTTCGATAGACAAATCAATTCCACCAAGATCAGCCATGTCTGCCTCGAAGGAACACTGGCTGGTATTGTTCGGGGGGCAAGGATCGCCGTCCATCTTTTCACCCCACACAGCCGCCACTGCAGAAGATGATGCTGCAGCGGTGAGTAGCTGCAGCATTCTCCTCTCCAGCTGTCATGCAGCGTTCTTAGGAGAGATCGCGAGCTTAGACGCCCGGTCCAGGGATCTTCTGGGTATCGATGTATCCTGCTTCCGCTCCACACGCGACCTGCTCAAGCCTAAGGTGCAATATCACACACATCCGGTGGTCCAGGCGACCACCATCTATCTCTGCCAGTTGTTACACTATATCTCCGAAACGCAAAGTGATAGTGCTTCATACGAAGAGACGTTCGGAAAGCTGCGAGAGATAAACGGGTTATGTTCGGGCTTGATCCCAGCTACGGTAGTGGCGCGCTCGCGCAGCTTGGATGAATTGGTGGCATCTGCAGTCCAGGGATTCCGCCTCGCGTTTTGGGTTGCCTGCCGCACCCACTTATACACCTTGGGACTCAAACAAGGCGATCATGTTGGCGATCATGTTGGCGATCATGATGGCGAGCATAGCAACTTAGAGGCGACGCTCTCCCTAGTGACTCGTGGTCTTTCCCGAGGCCAGGTCGAGGAGAAGCTATCACAGCATTACGCCGAGCAGGATTCAAAACAGGAGTCCCATCAGGCATCCCGGCGAATGCAGATATCAGCCACCACACAATCCGGTGCTGTGTCTATCTCTGGCCCCAAAGCCGACCTATGCGCTTTCAAGGCGCAGGCCACTGCCGATCTGACAGCAAGCTTTGCACATGTGCATGGATGGTATCACGGAGGAGAGCAACTGGAAGGCGTCGTACAAGAGGTTATCGAAGACTCACGACGTCGGGCCATCTCATTTCCTCCTTGCTCCGCGAGGGCAAAAGCCATCCGCTCGACCTTGGATGGCACGCTGTTCGATATGTCAGAAGCCGCGTCCGATGAAGTCGTGGCATGGTTGTCGCGGCACTTGTTGATACACTGTGTCAACTGGAGCGATACGGCTGAGCAGATTGCGACAGGCGTTAGGCCGTTACTGGAACAGGAGCCCGATGCAACCGTCAAGATCCTCTCATTCGGACCAGCCTCTAGCTCCCTGTTCCCAGACCTTCAGCCCCTGGACTCTAGGGTCACACTTTTGGATATGTCGCCATTCAAGATGGGGAGTGGAAACTCGAGCTTGTCTGGTGAAACCCAGGACGGCGTGGCCATCGTTGGAATGAGTGTGAACCTTCCTAAAGGGCAAGGGGTCGAAATGCTATGGGAAACACTGTCTCAAGGACTGGATGCCGTGCAAGAAATCCCCAATACCAGGTTTCAAGTATCGGACTATGATTTGGAAGATCAGAACAAGCCCCGATCCATGCACATAAAGCACGGCGCGTTCTTGGAGGATCCCTTCACGTGAGTCTCCCACAATCTCTATCTTTACCTCTACCCCGTGGTCTATCAGACTAACACTGAGGTACTGTAGGTTTGATAATGCATACTTCAACATATCTCCCCCGGGAAGCAAAATCCATGGATCCCCAGCAGCGCGTCCTGTTGCACGCTGCGCAGGAAGCATTGGAAGACGCTGGATATGTAGCAGACTCGTCCCCGTCGTTTCAAAGGGCCTCCACCGGATGCTACATTGGCCTGGCGACTGGAGACTACACCGACAACCTCCGTGACGATATCGATGTGTTTTACTCCGCCGGAACACTACGAGCGTTTCACAGTGGAAGGATATCCTACTTTTACAAGCTCAGCGGTCCGTCTATTGTTACAGATACCGCCTGCTCGTCCTCGATGGTATCCATATACCAGGCATGTCGAGCCATACAAAATGGTGACTGCACATCGGCTATTGCCGGAGGCGTCAATGTGATAACCAGCCCTGATGTGAGTACATCAGATTATTGACGCAAACCATTGCGCTACGTGCAGACTGCGTTGCTAACCTCTTCCAGATGTATCTTGGATTAGCCCGAGGACACTTCCTGAGCCCGACTGGAGGCTGCAAGCCTTTTGATGCAAGTGCCGATGGATATTGTCGGGCTGAAGGATGTGTGATGTTTGTCCTTAAGCGACTGAGCGATGCCGTCGCCGAAGGCGACCGCATACACGGCGTTATCAGGAACGTCCTGGTAAACCAAAGTGGCAATTCCCACTCGATTACACACCCTCACAGCCCGACGCAAACAGACCTGTTGAACCGACTACTCCGGCAAGCAAATGTTGACCCGAGATCTGTGGGAGTTGTAGAGGCACACGGAACAGGAACACAGGTACTTGAGCTCCCCCCCCCCTCCGATCAGCTTGACTTGCTGAATATTGAGTCATCACTGACATGGTCCCGCACGCTCTAGGCTGGGGATGGACGAGAAGTGAACAGCATAAAGTCCGTATTCGGTCCTTATGTTTCGGCGACGAATCCCCTGGTGGTAAGCTCCATCAAGGGTAACATCGGCCACTGCGAAGCTGCCTCTGGAGCTGCTGGCTTGGCCAAGTTGCTGCTTATGCTTCGCGAGCGGACAATCCCGGTGCAAGTTGGACTCAAAAACATCAACCCCAGTTTTGCGGAATTGGAAAGTTCGGGCTTTCTTTTCCCGAGGCAGACCATACTATGGAAGCACTCGCAAAGGACTCCACGGAGAGCCGTACTCAACAACTTTGGGGCGGCAGGGTCGAACGCATCGCTCTTATTGGAAGACTGGGTCGAAAGCCCCAAAAGCCAGCACCACCGGATCCCCAAGCGATCGGCGTACGTGTTTTCCCTCTCGGCCAAATCCGAAAAGGCTTTGCGGTCAGCTGTGGATCGACACATTGGATTCCTGACGAAGGCAAGTCGTCTACCACCGTTGGCAGATATCTGTTACACCGCAACGGCGCGTCGCCAAATCCACGACCACCGCATCTCACTGGCATGCACATCCGTGGACGACTTGCTGATGCAATTGCACCGGTACAAAGCGATCGACTCCCGCCCGGCACAGAAGGTGCCGGCCACCGTCTTCGTCTTTTCGGGGCAAGGCGCCTTGTATCGAGGCATGGGCCAGGAGCTGATGAGCACATATCCACCCTTCCGAGATATCATCCTGAGCTGCGACAGAATCATCCAAAGTCTAGATTGTCCAAGTATACTCCCCATTCTGGCCCATGGTCAAGGCCGTATGGATACATTGAGTCCAGTCGAGGAGACCATCGCTTGGCAATGTGCGTGCGTCGCGTTGGAATATGCGCTTGCGAAGATCCTCATGTCGTGGGGGGTGATACCAGATTATGTCATGGGTCATAGGTACGTCCAGTATCACAGATGCTCCAAACACTTAGCATAAGTGCTGACCACTGTTATTTCTTAGTATCGGCGAGTACGCCGCACTTTGCGTCTCGGGTGCACTGACACTAGAAGATACCTTCCGCGTGGTGGCATGCCGGGCCAAAATGATGGTCGATCATTGCTTTGCCAATACATCAGGGATGTTAGCCTGCAACCTAAGCCAGGAAAAGGCCGAACAAATGATAGCGGAGGACCCGAGCCTGGCCCAGCTGAGCATCGCATGCCAGAATAGCAGTGGTGACTGTGTAGTTGGTGGACCGTTGAGGGAACTAGCCATGCTCCAAGACCACTGCAAGAGCCGGAAGCCTGCGGTCCGATCCAAGCTCCTTGACGTCCCTTACGCCTTCCACACCTCGGCCATGGATCCGATCTTGGAACCACTACGAGCCCTTGGAAAATCCGTCAAATTTGGGCAACCTGCCATACCCGTCATATCCAATGTGCATGGACGCTTCTTTACAGAGGCGGACTTTTCCGGAGATTACTTCGCACTTCATGCGAGAAACGCGGTCCGCTTTTCCGACGGCCTGCGGAGTCTAGAGGAGACTAACGTGCTCGATGGCGCGATGATTCTGGAGATGGGTCCGCAGCCGGCCTTGTTGCCAATGCTACGGACTTCGCTCTCCTCGGGCGCTTCTACTACCTACCTCGGTACATTGCAGAAAGGCCGAGATGCATGGAAGTCGATCAGCGAGACACTGGCCGCCATATTCTTACGCAAGACATCTGCAATCCAATGGCGCGAGGTCTTCGCTGGGACTTCGGCCAGGGTCACGAGCTTACCGGGTCATCTGCTCGAGGGCTCCACGTTCACGATACCTTACCGTGAATCCCGCGCGGTTGCCCAAGAAGCTCCGGAGCAAAGTTTCTCAAGGGAATCGGGGCTTTGCCTGGGGCTATCATCGGGCTATAGGAAGACGGAGTTTCATTTGCTGCCATGGGTAAATGAAAGGGCCTCTTCCAACAAGACGCTCGTTCTTGAGACTGATATGGGTGTCCTGGGACCGTGGATCTCAGGGCATGACGTGGGTGGGACCCCTATCTGCCCGGCATCGGTATTCCACGAACTTGCTCTCGAAGCCGCGCAAACCATGATTGCCCCTTCGAAGACTCGAGTATTGGTCGTCAATGGCATGGCATTTGCTAGCCCATTGATTTATTCGCCGTCGCAGGAGAATACGACGGTGACGGTGACGGTGCGAGGGACAGAATACGATGCTGCTTCGGTAAGCTTCACTGTCACGTCGCGCTCAGTAGAGGATCTCGTCGAGACCATTCACTGTAGCGGCAGTGTTTCGGTGCAGGACTTCCGCGTCAACGCGCCATGCTGGGCGAGAGATGAGGCGATGGTGACGAGGCAGAGTCGTCATTTCTCCGGTATCGGCAAGGACTACATGAGCACTTTCCGCACCAAGGTTCTCTATGAGGCTATCTTTACCCGTGTCGTCAAGTACTCCCCTGAGTACCAGAGCCTGGCGTATCTGCACTCGGCCGAATCCAACCTCGAGGGCCTTGGTTCGTTCATGATACCGTCCGGATCATCATCCTCGCCGCGCGGCTGCCTGACGCACCCCGTCTTCACCGACACGCTGCTCCATGCGGCAGGCTTCCTTGCCAACCTCGCGATCGGATCGACGGAGATTGGCATCTGCGCGGGCGTCGAGGCCATCGAGATAGCTTATCATGATGTGGACTACTCCGAGACTTTCCAGATCTACTGCAGCTTGCTGGAAATTAAGGGTGCGATCCTGGCAGACGCCATCGCATTGAACAGTGCCGGCAAGGTAGTCGCGGTGGCCCGAGGCATGGAGTTCAAAAGACTACGGCTCTCGGCCTTCCAGCAAGCTTTGTCTCGGAGGTCCGTCACTACTCCCATCGAGCCGCCTCGCGGTCGAGAACAACCCGTGGCGGCGACGAAAATGCATATTCCGCCAACTGGCCTGGCCACTCCTCCGACCAGCAGCAGTGGGGATGGTATGAACTCTCCCACTACCAAGCCTCAAACCCATATCAGCCCATTTGACGATGAGATCAGTCAGACGCTGAAGAGCATCGTGATGGAAGTCGGTGGCTTTGCCGAGCAAGACATCGACTACACCAAGTCGCTGGACGAGTTGGGCATCGACTCGCTCATGCAGATTGAGCTCGTGTCGAAACTAGCCCGCACATTTCCCGGCCAGGCTGGTCGACTGAACCACCATGTCTTGTCGGAATGCGAGACCCTCGAGGCTTTGGAAGACCTGCTGTCGTCGATTCTGCAGGGGCCCTCCTCGGCGACCGGGCTGTGTACCTCTCTGATGGAAGTTCCCCGATGCGCCGTTAGCCCACCAGTGTCGAGGTATCGTCCATCAGCCGATACAGCAGCAGCCTCGCCTAACACTCCTGCGATACTGAATACCTCAACAGCAAGCGAAGCCCCACTATGTCTGTTTCATGACGGCAGTGGCCAGATCAGCATGTATGCGCGTCTGCGTGGCCACGACCGCACTACCTACGCTTTCTTTGATCCCTATTTTGGGAGCGACAAGCGGTCTCACCGCAGCATCAACGACATGGCTGAAGACTACGTCTCATCGTTGCTGTCATCAAATGCCACACGATCCCCATTGATACTCGCTGGTAAGTCTTGTTGTCGGATCCATTGTTCTGAAGCCTTAGTTACTGACAAAATCCAGGTTGGTCCTTTGGCGGCGTAGTAGCCTTTGAGGCGGCCCGGCAACTCGCAGCTCGTGGGATCGAGGTCAAGGGGCTGGTACTGATCGACTCGCCCAGTCCGGTTGATCACGAGCCTCTCCCCGCCGCCATCATTGCCAACATCATCAAGTCCAGTGGCCAACCCGGCAATACCACCTCAGGCAAGTATGCTGCGCTAGAAGAGGAGTTTCGATGCAACGCGGATCTCCTTGGCATCTACAAGCCGGAGCCATTCCCCAAAGTCGCCAACGGACGCAGTCTAAAGACAGTCATGCTACGAAGCCAGGATGTCTTTGATCCAGAGGCTCTCTGTGGAGTGCGCTACGACTGGCTCGGCCGGCAGGACACGCGGACTGCGGCGATTGCGACCTGGCGGGATCTGGTCGGTGGTCATGTTCATGTCATGCCGATACCCGGACACCATTTTGAGCCGTTCACGGAAGAAAACGTAAGTTGATCACCCCCTTTTGATGTCTGCTGTATAATGTTTTATCTTGACTAACCATTACTAGATTGATGAGACTGGGGCTCAACTCTGGAGGGCATGTCGGTACCTGGAGAGTTTAAGCGAGGACTAGTCCGTATTTGTTGTAGACATATTTCTAGATATCATGATTCTTAGAAAAATACATTCTTCGATTAATATTTATGTTTGGCTAGCAAAGCACTTCGGCAATTTCATGAGAATTCTTTTGTACATAGGTTCAATATTATATATATAAATACCCAAAGAGTACTCATCATATACTTGGGTAATTACATAATAATACACCCATAAGCAACCCTAGTCTTCGTATTTCTGCCAGAAAGGCTTCGTAGCATTGTACTCATTCTGGATAATCTCTCCGTGCCGGTTAGAACGTGGTGTGATAAGGAGAGGAAACTTCTCAGGGGCGATCAGGAATCCATCCGAATAAGCTGTCCCAATGTCATCATTGACGACCGCCGAGCCGGGGGCGAGATTGAAGGCCCAAGCTATCTTGGCCATATTCAACATCTTGTGACACCCTGTTAGCCTTGAAACCCGTGTCTTGGTACTTTTAGGCGTGAGTAACTTACCAATGAGTTTTTGGCCAACTGTTGCCCCGGACACGCCCGTCGGCCCGCCCCGAACGCATACGTAGTCCTACGATGGGAATCCGTGCTCTTGTCGACGGGGACTCGGGTCCCGTACTCGTTGCCCAGGAACCTGTCAGGCAGAAATTCCCCGGGTCTTTCGTACTCTGTTTCATCGTTGTGGATAGCCCAGGTGTTCGCAAAGCAGATGGTGCCCTTGGGCAAGAAGTACCCCTCGTAGGTGTCATCCCGAGTCAGCATGTGGGCGACGCCGCCGGCTGCCACCGGACGCCATCTGATTGTCTGTTTAGGTAAACTAGAATTAGTACCGAGAAATTGGGACATCGTCAAGACAAGACGCTGGGCTCCATCATAAACTTACCTCGTACATGCATGCCTTGATGAATGGCAGACGATCGAAATCATCCGGTGTTGGAGACCTCGATGTTCCGCATACTGAGTCGACCTCAATCTGTGCTTTCCTGAACTCTTCCGGGTACTTGATCATGGCCAAGAGGAAGGAGAGTAAGGTGGAGGCAGTGGTGTCCGAGCCAGCTTCCATCAGGTTTCCGGCCAAGTAGGCAATATGCTCATCATCCATGCCATTCTTCTCCTGCTCCCGCAACATCGTCTGCAGGAAACAGTCGCCTCCCTTGCCGGCCTCCAGACGCTCTCTAGTCTCGCGCAAGAGCCGCAGGTACAAGCTCTTCTGCTCTTCCCGGACCGCCCGGGCCCGCGTCTTCCACGGCGCCAGGAACTCGGGCACCATCTTCAGGAACGGGAACGCATCCACCGGCGGAGTAGCTCCCTGCTCCAGGATCGCCGTGAACTGGTCCTGGGCATGATAGAGAGCCTGCACGTTGGGCGAGTCGAAACGCTCGCCGCGCTGGCCGTACACGGACGCCAGGATGACGGCGGTTGTGTAGCGGCGGATGTGGTCGTAGTAGCCCTGGGGATCCTGAAGGAGCTGGAACATGGTCTGCGTGGCCTCGGCGCTCTGGAGGGGGAGCAGTCTGTCCACCACGTTGATGTTGAGGAGCGACTGCAGGATCTTTCGCTGCTTGCGCCACTCGCCGCCATACGGGAGCAGCAGGAGATGTATCTCATTCGGGCAGACTATATTGCCGATGTACGTGTTTGGACGGCTGGAGTAGAGGGATCCCCTCTGGTCGAACAGCCTGCCGCACCATTTCAGTTTTCATTGGGTGGAAACGCTAACAAGGGATCACTCACGCTCTTACATGCTTGTAGCTATTTAGGATCACCACGTTTTGAGAACCAAATTTCAAGCCGATGATGGAGCCATACTCGGCTTGCATTTGCTGGAATCTATAGACTGGTTACTATGTGTTCTATAGACAGTCGATACTACGTCATGGATTGCTTACTTGAGAAACGCTTTCACGGGAGGCACCTGGGTGATATTCCCGATGAACGGCGCCGTTGGAGGTCCCGGAGGGAAATTCCGGGGCCGGCGACTCGCCAGGAAGTACTTGGACAAGACACCTAAGACCAATACAATGGGAAGGTATACGAGGCCAAAAAGGCTCGTTGAGGTGCTTGCGAATGACATTGTGGTGGTGGCGCCCTTAGATGCTCCGGTCTTGGGTGGTTTGAAGGGTGAGAAGAAGGCAGAAGACTGCATGCATGCGACTAGCTTCCCAACTGGACGGTACGGCCCTGCAAGTCATCAAGCCAGACTTTCAGAACATATCGGAGAGTCATGTGTACCTTGGGAACCTACAGCCAATCTGAGGGATTTGGTACATGCTTACGATGTGTCACATGCTAGAGTCCAACGGGAGAATATATGCACGTATCCCGTGTAACGCCCCAGGTCCTGCTTATTAAATCAAGGGTCGAGTAATGATCCCGGGAGTCTGGGCGCCTTGGGGGCTGATTTCCTATGCTACCCCCATCTGCAGCTATCCACATTAGTCCAGTTGCTAAAAATAGATGATAAGCTGCCTTCCTATTTGGCCGTTAGTGATTACTATAAGGCCGAGGCCATAGTCAGATGTACATGTACATAGGATACACAAACGGCGGAATGCAATGTGGCGGTGGGGGCGGAATCCTTTGAAATCTGACGTGAGATATTGTGGAATGAGATCTTGGGGAAATAAAGACCTATCGCATGTACGTAAGACGTAGTCGGGTAGCGGTACATACCAAAAAGAGCCCTGTGGACCCGACTAGAGAACCTCAGGTATAACTTACTAACAGGGAATATAGGCCGTTGTGGGGCGGCTGTGAAGTGGATTTGGGGGTGGGGCTACGAACTCGAGCATGAACCAGCATGGAGTGGCGCACATTGCAACTCTGGAACTTGTAGGATTTCGATGACATGCAGCGTGGAGGTATCACATGGCTTATGGTTACATGTAATCATGGTACTTTCCGACCCTTTCTGTCGGGTCTGTTGGTCATCCGCGGGTTAAATGCAAGTGCGTTGATAGCTAGCTCCCCAGACCGCAGCAACTTGCTATCTGCCCCAAATACCACATTAGAGCAAACAGATTACTTACTCGATCATGGCCACCATCACAGATACCATGATGGAGTCTACGCCGAGTGCCCAGACCCCTGCTGCAGCTGGAAAGACAGTCACCAAAGAAGACCGTGGCTACCTTGACACCAGCAACGGCGCAGTGGCCGACTGGGCAGCCACGGAGATAAGGGGAGATACGGATATTCTGGCGTCCCAGGCCTCAAGCCGGGTGCCCTTTGGCGACTGGCGGGACCAGTTCTTCCAGAAGGGCTACTATGTCGTCAAAGGGGCCATCCCGCGTGAGCGGGCAGACGCCTACCGGCAGAGGATGCTGGACTGGTTTGCCAAGTTCGACTTTGGGTTTGACATCAACGACAAGTCGACCTGGGTTCAAGAGCACCTACCCAAGATGATGAAGGGGGAGTCATCCTCAACTATTGCGCCGCCCATGAGAAGTGGGCATGGGAAATCCGAAGGTGCGTTCTTACATATTCCTCATATTAGTCTCATGACATGTGTCACAAGTCACCAGCTCTAACAGCTCCCCTTCTTAGCGAGCCTGGCGTCATTGAGCCGTTTGCGCAGCTTTGGAACACCGACGAGCTCCTCGTGTCCTTCGACGCGCCTAACATCACGCTTCCGGGACGCACCGACGTCGACGGCGCCCCATGGCCGCACGTCGACCAGTCCCCGACCCGCAAGGGTCTTGTGTGCGTGCAGGGCATCGTCAACCTATCCCCCGCAGGTCCCAACGACGGCGGCCTGCAGCTGTTCACGGGCAGCTCGGAGCTCTTCGAGCAGTTCTTCGTCGAGCACCCGCTCCAGCCCAAGCCGGAGGGGGCGCCCGGCCAGGTCGACTGGTACGGCTTCACCGACGCGGACGTCAAGTGGTTCACCGACCGCGGTTGCGAGCGCATCAAGGTCGAGGCGGACCCCGGCGACGTCATCATCTGGGACTCGCGCACCGTGCACTACTCGAGCCAGCCGGCGAGCGACGTGATCCGCACCATCATGTACGCCACGTACGCGCCGGCCAGTCTGGCGTCCCCGGAGGACCTGGCGCTCAAGGCGGAGCTGTTCAAGAGGTACGAGGGGTCGACGCACTGGCCTCATTGCAACATCTGGGGCCAGGGCAAGGCGATGCGGGACGGCAAGATCTGTTCCGGGGAGCGGGAGGAGCCTCTGGAGAGGCCTGTAGTCACAGATACGGTGTTGAAGTTGGCTGGACTCAAGTCTTACTGATGAGTACAATTGAATACGGAAACTTTAGTTGCAGACTTATTTCATCTTCTCTTTTCCTGCTTCAAATTCACTATTTCCGTAAAGACAAGACCATGCCAATCCTTGTATGCCTAATTAGTTCCCACTCGGACTGATGCATACCAAGAGACTGGTAAGTAAATGACCTGCTGAGTGAGCTATCTAATGCTTTGGTTTTGCTATAATTGAAGCATGTGTGGTATTAATTGATTTTATCTGGTTGAGTGCGAGTTTTTAAATCAGTTTAACAACGTGCATCCCACGGCAGACGTAGCACGCAGCACTAGATGTCTCGTGCGGCCAATCAATCTACATGGATCTGGACCCACAACTACTTACTACGGTATCTCGCGCTTTAGGTGCTAATTAAATTGAAGCTCCTAGCACCTGAATCCAGGAATTTGGGTGAGTTGGCAGCGAAAAATTGCCTGGACACACTAGATGCCCCGTAGTTCTATCTATAATTAAAACGCGGGTGTATATCAATTTGTAAAAGTCCGACGAACCCCATTTTCTTCATGCATCCCTATCCAGCTCTCCGCCTTCGCTCGCACGATACAGCGCGCCAAACGAGGAAGATGGGGAGTTTAACAGCGAGTGGGGCTGTCCGGTTTCAATCAGACGGCCCGAGTCGAGCACCACGATGGTATCGAATTGAACCAAGCTCTGTAGTCGGTGGGCAATCATGATGACGGTTCGGGCCCGGAACATTTCCTTGATGAGTCGCTGGATCGTGGCATCAGTGGCGGGATCAATGCTGCCAGTGGGTTCGTCCAATATCACAACACTGCTCTTCCGCAAAAGGGCTCGCGCGAGGCAGAACAGCTGTTTCTGGCCATGCGACAGCGAGGTGTCGTGCAGCGGTGCATCGAGTCCGCCGAGAAGCTTTACTTTGCTGTGCAAGTCGACCTGCTCCAAGGCTTGCATCAACTCGCTGTCGGAGATCTCGTTGCCCCAGGGGTTTAGATTCTCCCGTATCGATCCATCAAACAGGAAAGGCTCCTGGGTGATGATATTGAGTTTTGACCGAAGGACTTCGGGATCCAGAGTGGATATGTCCACGCCATCGATGAGTATTCGCCCTCGATGGCATGGCAGCAAACCCGACAAGGCCGCTACCAGGCTACTTTTTCCGCTACCAGATAATCTCATTTAGTTACGGTGTCGCGATGATAAACCACATGAGGCGGGTGGTACTAACCTTCCAGTTCTTCCGCAAATCCCAACGTGTTCGCCTGACTTCACCGTAAACGCAATGTTGTTCAGTGCTAAGCTGTTGCTACTTTGCGATTCGGGACTTATTCCTTGTCAGTATCATGAACTGTGCTCGGAAAAACAGGTGCACCTACTCATAGGTGGCGTCGACATCTTCGAAAGTGATGGCGCCCTGCGCAGGCCATTCCCCGGGCGTGGTTTCTCCCTCGCCAAGGTGGTCTTCTTGCGGCGTATCCTGCATGAACCGGGAAATGCGGGAAACGGCCCCGAGAGACGTCTCCATTTCGGTCCACTGCATGACGAGGTCGCTCATGCCCTGGGTCAAGGTCGTAACCTGGATCAGCGCCAAGCCCACCAAGCCGGCGCTGACTTTTGTCCTCAAGGCGATTGCCAATCCTGCGAGAAGCACCTCGAGGCCGGTAACGACGAGAGCGAGTACGAGAAGTAGCCAGCGCTGGACGCAGAAGAGAAGGTAGTACGGCTTCTGCGACGGATCCAGGCACGCGAAACTTCGCTGGACATACGCCTCGCTCCACCCGAAAGCGCGAATGGTGGTGAGGCCTTGCATGGTGTCGAGAAAGAGAGAGAGCACCGGCGCCTTGGACTCGATTCTGTGAGAAGAAATGGTGTCAGTCATTGACGACCAGTGAGAAGTCAGGTCATTTGACCCGGGAAGTGGGAACTAAAGAGAGAGAGAGACAGACTCGAGGAGTCGCAGCTGCCGAGAGGTGCGCAAGTAGAACATCTGGAGGAGAATCAAAACAGCCGCCAGCACCGGTATACAGACAGCGATGTACGGTACGGCTGCAACTGCGATGAGTATACTTGCGAGACAGGAGAGGAAAGCTGGAAACAAATAGAAGTTAGAAACATCTCGGCTTATAGTGGGGACGGGGCTCACCCATTAACGTTAGCAGGATGTTGAACGGCAATTGCCAGTCACATAACCGGATGTCTTGGCTAAACCTGGGGAAAGAGTCAGTCGCAAAAATCAAGTATCGGAAAGACCACTCTCGAACATACCGGTTGACCAGGGGTCCTATACCCCCGTTGTTGGAAATGAACGACAGTGGTGCTCTAGTAAGTGTGCGTCAGTTTCTGTGCGCCATAAAGGAAGTATGAAATCGCAGTCCGTTGGTATTCAATGTACCTCATCGTGGATGTCAGCAGCCCAGTATGTAGCCTTATGGATGCTTTAATCGCCATCTTGGTGAAGAAGAAGCTATAATAGTTCAAGTTAGAAGAAAGACAAGATCAGTTTTGTTCAGGGGGAACGTACATAGGCGTCAGCATGATCCCCAGTGTGATCAATACCGCCCAAGTGGCATAGAGACCGAGCCAGTAGCCCAGAGTGTGGTTGCCAGCTGTATCCGATGCCCACCAAGTGACCCAAACCTGGGAGATGGCCTGGAATGCCACTGCGAACACGGAGCCGAGGACGAAGACGGAAGAGTTGACCCATCCCATGGAGCCGATGTAAAGCCCGTACGACTTCCAGTCGCCCTTTTGCCTTCGGACGTCGTCCATGCGCGTATCCAGCTGTGTCTGGTATTCTTCCAGCCGTCCCTCTTCTTTGGTTTGCGCATCCGATTCGGTGGCAGTTTTCGACATGGGAGCCTGTCGCTGGACGATATTCTCATGTCGCGTTGCGAGTTCCTCATACGTGCCCGAGTCGATGACTTCGCCATCCTTGTTCATCAAGAGAATGCGATCCGCCATCTGCAAAATTGGCACTTTCGAGTTGGAAAGAAACACGGATTAGAAAAGCTCGCATAGCTATGCTGGTGGAAAGAAGTCGCCGGTATCTTCTTACCTGCATGTGTCGCTAACACCACGGAAGTTCCTTTCTTACGGAGTATGCCGTTTTCCCCAAAGACCTTCTCCGCTACGGCAGACATTGTGCGGCCATCAAGGGCGCTTGTGACGTCGTCAAAGATCGCTCGCCGCATATTGGCGTATAAAGCCCGAGCAATTGCCTTTATTGTGAATTAGTTAGTATTGTATTAGACACTCAAATTCAGTGGTAATCGCTTACAATTCTCTGTCTCTGCCCACCACTGAGCCTCGATCCTCTGCTGCCGACGGGGGTGGCATCTCCTTCCGGCATGCCCTTGATGTCCACGTCTAGCTCACAGCTGTGGATGACGGCTTCATACCACGGGATATCAAGCTCGGATTGGCCGATGATGTTGTCGCGAATTGACCCATCGTGGACCCAGGGGGTTTGCTGACAATATGGTATAGCTTCAGAGGGAATTGCGTTTAGTAGCAGACTCCTGAGAAGTGTAGACTTGCCGCAGCCAATTGGTCCGGTGATTGCTGTAAGGGCATTCGGTACGAATAAGGCAGTTTGTGCATCCTGTCCACCGAGTTGAGGTGGAAGACGTGGCAGCACCGAAAGAGTCGATAATACGACCCCGTCTTTCGTTTCTTGAGTTAGGGTCTCTTTGGTGCTGTTGTCGTTTGCCAAGATCGGGGTTTCGTCAAGCTGAAGGTATGCCTGGATTCTGGCAAAACCCCCGACGGCCTGCAATCCGAGTGGGATGGCGAGGAGCAATTGCTTTGCGGGAGCGGATATAAGATTGAGAATGGCGAGCGAGCTGACTGTTGTCTCCACGGTAAGAGAGGTTTCACCCTGGATCATCCTCATGATGGCGTACGCCCCGAAAGTTACCAGAGGCGTGAGAATAGTAGGGCCGAACGCTTGAGTTTGAATTAGTGTAAGAAAAGGTTTACCAGAGAGAAAGAGAAGAAGTGGTTGGGCAGAAAGGTTTCTTACACGCTGTGAGTGCCAAGCAGTTTCTCACTCTGAACGCTTGGGATATCTGTAGTTCATGCTCTCGTTTTGTTTGAACTCTTGCCTCCATTCCATCGGACAGCCCAAGGAGCTTGACGGACTGCAGGGAGGCTAGAGTATGGGAGGTAAGGTCTACCCTCGACTCGATGGCCTGGAACCAGGCATCTTGCTGACTTGGTAGTTTGTAGCCAGCCAGTACGACGAGAGTGAAAGTCACTGTGACAAATAATGAGCATGAGGAACTGAGCGGATAGTGGTGCATTCTGCTTACGAAGTATAATAAGTATCGGTACGCAACAGATGGCTCCAAGCTGCCGATAAAGGAGGTAGGTGCATATGCCTATCTGTAAGAGGCAGTACCAAGGTTCCAACAGCCTCCACCAGACATCAACAATCTTTTCCACATCATTGGTCATCAGCGTAAAAGCGCTGGATTGTTCGGCACCATTGGCCCTGGAGCGTAGTAGCTTGGAGTAGATCATGGAGACGAGCACGCCACGGGCCATGATCATAAGGCGAAATTGATAGTGGAAACACCAAGGGATGATCAGCTATCCGTCGTCTTCGTTAGCCGGTGTGATAGAGTTAAGGGTTGGCATAAGTTGTACTTACCGCGTTGGCAAGTGAATAGCAGAAAAAGCCACCCAGAAGGCCGTACCCAGTGGTCATCGATGCTGCTGGGTCCCCCAGAAATGTGACCATCTCCTGCAGAAGGAAGGGCTGACAAATCTGGAGTCCAACCTGTGTAGTGGTGGCGATTAGGATAATAGACACCTCTTTAGGGAAGCTTAGGAGTGTGTCCATCATCAGGGCGTGGGCACCTTTGGAGTCGCCTATGTGATTCAGTTAGCCTGTCGAGAGAATGAGGCAGTAGGCTCTTACCATTCTTCCACCGCGACTCGACTCTGGCCGTCAGAGTTTCTGATGCCAATTTCTCATATATGGGCGGGAGATCCCGAGTGGAAATGACACCTTTGAAACCCGCTCCTAGTAGCGGGAGCAGCCAGGTAAAGAAAGCTCGGGATAAAAGGCCGCTCCGAAGCTCTGATGATGTCCCAGAGTACTGGGGGAAAAGGATGCCCGTCTTCTGTCTATTCTCCACAACTAAGAGTAGCAACTTTACGGAGACGATTGCAATCAATATGCCAGCAACGACATGTTGCCCTCCAATCAGTGCCTGGGTCCTGGCTCTGGCAGCATCCAAAATCGTCGTCAACACCAAAAACGCTGAGACCAAGAAGGAAGGCCGAACAGTACTACGGTGCTCCCAGTACGAAAGTATCGCAAGAAACACGGTGGCGCCAAGTTGAAGCACTGAGGAAGCTACGAGCACAGGTCGAAATGCATCATGGCTTTTTGACCAAAAAGCCAGTAAAATAGCCTGCAAGGCACCCAGTGCCCCGAAGCCAGTCTATGTTGTAGAATATTATGTCAGCAACAGCCTTCAAACGGGATGGACTTGTTGCGCGATGCCATACCAACTTTAACACACGCGACCAGGAACTCTTGGTCTTACATGTTCTACCCCGGAGAGAAAGAAACCTCCATGGCAGTACGGCGAGAAGGAGACATGTTGGAGCTATCGAGAATATACTCTCTTCAAAGGTGACTTCAAACCAAATCAGCTAACTGCTGAACTTGGGGGGCAACGCGAACGTATGGAGAGTTACCTGTGAAATCGAAACCGCCGCGGCAGGCTACTATGGGCGGCACACCAGGGCCGAAAGTATCGTCCCTACAGATCTTTGTGTAGTTCTCAAATGACATGACGGAAGTTAGCCTATCTAGGTCTGGGTGAGTATCAGGATGGTAGCTGTTGCTGCTGGCATTCCCTCACTTCACAGCAAGGGCGTGTTGTATGCACATGTAGTCCTGATTCTTCGCCAAGTCATCTTTCTTCCTTCAGCGGTCTAGAACGTAGGCAATCTGACCAAGTTGACTGCGGTGCATCACATGGGACACGTGCATTCGTGGCGGAGGCATTGTCCGGATTTGGCACCGCACTCAGGTCCTTTCCGTCCTTTTCGTCCTTTTCGTACTTTTCGACATACAGGCTAGCAGGGCCGGTCCACCGTTGATTGTTAGTCCCGCTAAAACTTTTGGTTCCACCATAGGACCCTTGGTTCTTTCAGTAAGCACTAGCCCAATAGATCATGTCCGCCGCCCTGGGGCAGTAGTCGTACATAAGCTGACCGCTGCAGGAGTATACCATGCATGAAGCTGGGCAACGGTTGTGCATGTGGCTCATTGGCTAGTAACCGATGGGTAAGCTTCGAAGTACCAGGTACGCTGTTTGTTTTCCCTGTTTTGCACGTACTTAGTGCTTACTTACGGAGTACGTTGAACCCTTATGTGAGATTAGGTCCCCGGGTGGGCTGAAAGTGGAACCAAAGCGGGGCCGATCCGGCGACACTGCCTCGCCGAGTCTGACATAAGCAAAACCTGAAATTAATTAATCCGCATCACCTATTACTGTAGCATGTGATCGAGGCTGCAAGGTCCCTTGTCGACTTGATAGAGTGATAGCTCCAACTTAACGATTATCCCGAGTGGATCATAGACATCGTTGTAGAGATATCGCTATATCCGTATACTACTACTGCGACCATGATGATGAGGTTATATATTAGTTACATACGCACTTGATCCTCCACTCGAAAGGCTGACTGATACGTCTATTTGTACATTGTATATACTATTTCAGCGACTAGCGACTTGTCCTTCTATCAGGCCGTCTTGCAGGGATTTCGGTCTCTTGTTTCTCTGTGAAACTCCCCATCTTTGCTTCTCGCATCGGTTCTTGTACGCTTTGAAGCAGCCATGGCCACTGAAAGTCGGATCGCGGTCATTGGAATGGCCTGTCGCCTTCCAGGAGGCGTCGACAGCCCAGACAGTCTATGGTCCCTGTTGTCCGAGGGCCGGGAGGGGCGGACAGAAGTACCTGCAGACCGCTGGGACTGGCGGTCCTTCTACCACAAGAACCCCGACGCCAAAGAGGCCACGAATTTCAGCCACGCCTACTTCTTGAAGGAAGACGTGTCGGCCTTTGATGCGCGGTTCTTCGGCATCCCCGGCGCCGAGGCCGCGGGCATCGACCCCCAGCAGAGGATGCTGCTGGAGATTGCCTACGAGGCGATCGAGAATGCAGGTATACCCATTGAGAGCCTGCGTGGCTCCAACACTTCGGTGCACATGGCGCAGTTCGCCCGAGATTATGACAGAATAGGGTATAGAGATGCAGCTCAACTGCACAAGAGTCACATTATAGGATCGGGAGATGCGATTCTCGCCAACAGGATTTCTTACCTCCTGGATCTCAAAGGCACTTCCAACACATTGGATACGGGATGTGTAAGTATCTTTCCCCCAAAAGCCATCCGATGACTGGCTCCCGCTGACCAAGTACACAATATCACAGTCAGGTGGCCTTGTTGCGCTGCATCAAGCGTGTCGGACGCTGAGGGCAGAAGAGTCCACATTGGCTCTTGCAGGGGCCAGTCAGTTGATGCTGACCCCTGACCAATCTATCGCTATGTCGTAAGTCTACCACAAACTATGTACCCTCTTCCCTCAGAACATTCCCGACGACTGACCATACTACATAGCCAACTCACCAACCCAGACGGGAGATGCTACGCCTTCGATGATCGTGGCGCTGGTTACGCGCGAGGTGAAGGCCTGGGCGTCCTCGTTCTGAAGCTCCTGGATCGCGCCGTGGCAGACGGCGACAACATCCATGCCGTCGTCGTGGAGTCCGGTTCCAACCACGACGGCAAAACATCCGGCATCTTCTTGCCCAATCCCGACGCGCAGGAGGCATTGGCGCGTTCCGTCTACTCGAAAGCTGGTCTCGACCCTCGCGAGACCTTGTTCGTAGAGACCCACGGAACCGGGACAGTCGCCGGTGATGGCGCTGAGGTGTCATCCATTTCAAAGGTTTTCGGCCGTGAGGCAGGACGAGATGGCGATCTGATAATCGTAAGTGAGATCTTGCAGGAGACTGATTTGGTTGTCCATTTTCTAATCAAGATTCACCTACCAGGGCAGCATCAAGTCCAACATCGGACACTTGGAGTCCGCCAGCGGTGTGGCCAGTATGATTAAAGCGATTATGGTTCTGAAAAAGAACCAGATACCGCCACAGCTCAACTTCATCAACCCTAAGCCATCTCTGCATCTACAAGAGAGAGGAATCAAAGTACCTCTGGAACTCTGCCCACTTACACCAGAAGGATACACGGGACCTCGACGAGTGTCCGTTAACAGCTTTGGCTATGGTGGAACCAATGCCCATGCCATTCTGGAGGCATACGAACCCGCGCCCATGACGAATGGATACGTCAACGGCAACGGGCATGTTAATGGAAATGGACATGTCAACGGATCCGAACTCGTCAATGGCAATCACCAGGACGCGAAAGAGCAGCTGCTAGTTCTGTCGGCGAGCTCGGAACTATCACTTTCCAAACTGATCTCCAGCCTGCGACAATGGGTTACATCCGACAAAGCCAAGTCCACTTCCTTTGCCGACCTCATTTACACCTTGAACGTGCGTCGATCAAAGCTTTCATGGCGCTGCAGCGTCGTCGCCAGCGATTTCCAGGAGCTGGGAACGGCACTGAGCAGCACGAAGCTCCGGCCCGTCAAGGCAGCGCGGGACGTCGCCCTGGCCTTCGTATTCACCGGGCAGGGGGCCCAGTGGTTCGCCATGGGCCGCGAGCTACTCGAGGGATCCCGGGAGTTCAGCGCTTCCATCGCCGCCTGCAACCAGGACATGAAGGCGCTGGGCTGCGACTGGGACCTCGTCGAGGAGCTCTCCCGGGACAAGGAGACGTCGCGGCTGGGTGAGGCCGCTTTCTCGCAGCCGGCTTGCACGGCGGTTCAGATTGCTCTTGTGGACCTGCTCGAGACCTTTGGGATCCGACCCGCGGCCGTGTGTGGGCACAGCTCGGGCGAGATTGCGGCTGCTTATGCTGCGGGGGCCTTGACGAGGCAAGCGGCCATGCAAGTGGCCTACATGAGGGGTATCTGTTCCTCCGAGGCAAAGTCACTGAACTCCACGCAGGGCGCCATGCTGGCAGTGGGAGAAGGGGAAGAGGCCATTAACCAGAAGATCAAGCAGCTCAACAGCAGCAACGGCAGAGTGACAGTGGCATGTGTCAATAGTCCCGAGAGCACCACCATCTCTGGAGACCTGGCGGCGATACAGGAGCTCCAAGCCGTGTTGGACACCGCATCTGTCTTCAACAGGCGGCTAGCCGTCGACTCGGCCTACCACTCTCACCACATGGAGGTGGTGGCGCAGTCGTATCTTTCGTCCTTGGAGGATATGAAACACGACACCCCACGCGAAGACGTCGCCTTCTACTCATCCGTCACGGCCTCCCGGAAGAAATCTGGTTTCGGGCCTGAATATTGGGTTTCCAACTTGGTGTCCCAAGTCAAATTCAGCGCCGCTTCTCAGCTGGTAGCCCAACACTTCGAGGCCACTTCCGCAACAGTCAATGCCGTCATGGTCGAAGTCGGCCCCCATTCGGCGCTTTCGGGACCACTGCGACAGTCACTTTCCGACTTCAAGCTGGCTTCGGGCGCCATCTTCAAGTACAACTACGTCCCGTGTCTGGTTCGGAAAGAAAGTGCGGTCGCTACCGTCCTGGCCCTGGCAGGTAAGGTTTTCGAGTCGGGCCATCCCGTCGAGCTGGCGGCCGCGCGCCTGGGGGATGAAGAGCCCAAGCCGCGCTCCTCTTCGTGTCGGGTTGTCGAGAATCTTCCGACTTACCCCTGGGATCACAGCTCCACCTACTGGCACGAATCACGACTGAGCAAGAAACATCGCCAACGGGCTTTCCCTCCCCACGATCTTCTCGGTCTCTTCGACGTACAGAGCTCACCTTACGAGCCACGATGGAGGTACCACGTGAGCTTGGAGACGCTACCATGGCTCCGGGACCACGTGGTCGAGGGCTTCGTCATCTTCCCCGGTGTCGGCTACTTGATCATGGTGATTGAGGCTATGAAGCAGCTGTTCCAGCTACGCAACACTCCCGGCCGCATCCGAAACATCAACTTCCGCGACGTCACCTTTGCCAAGCCCGTCGTCGTGCATGATGATGCCAAGAAGGGTAATCGTGAGGTGGAGTTGCAGCTCGTCATCAGCCCGTCCCGGCAACACGCGGGGAGTCCCTGGGAGCACTTCCGCGTTCTCTCCTACGATGCCCAGAACGATGCCTGGATTGACCACTGCAGTGGTTTCGCCTCGTGGGACAGCATGGCCACCTCGGAGACTACAACTTCTCAACAACCTCAGGTGGACGAAGTCGTGGGCGCCCGTGACGACGGCTTAGGTCATCTGACCAAGTCTGCCGCCGATAAGTGGTTGCAGAATATCCAGGCAGGTTGCCCGACCTCTGTCGATGCCGCGCAAACCTACCAAGAGCTGAGAGCATCCGGCAATGAGTACGGTCCTAGCTTCCAGGGTCTCCGAGAGATCCATGTCGGCAAGAACTACGGATTGGCCAAAGTGGTCGTCGACGATGTCATGCAACAGATGCCCGGACACTACATGCAGCCGCATACGATCCACCCTACTGCCTTTGACTCCCTGATCCAGCTGGTAGCGGTAGTGTTCCGACGAGAATGCACAGTAGCGCCGATGATGCCCGTCTCGCTGGGAGAAGTGTCCGTGGCCGTCGATATGGACAGCACGCCAGGCACGGAGATCACGGTTGCTCTCCACATGACTCCCGAGACCCGACGAGAGGCGACGGCGGATTTCTGCGCCTACCTGAAGCAGAGCGATGGCACATACCGTCCTGTCGTCACTGGGTTTGCCATTCGACCGCAGGCTGTCGGCGATGCTGATTCCGATGAGGTTGCGAAAAAGATGACATACCGCATGGAATGGAAGCCCGACGTCAATCATGTTACGCATGATGACTTTATGGATCATGCTGAAGCCAATGGCCTGTTCGATGTCGACTTCGGCAAGACTAGCCAAGACCGTGCCGAGGTACAGTTACATCTGAATGACACGGTCGCGACGATATTCATTCGCCGAGCAGTACAGCGCGCGAGAGAGGAAGGTATCTCTGCCGCATGCAAGCCCCACCTCTCGATGCTGCTCAGCTGGATGATGAAGTGGGACCAATCCGACGCCCTGCAATTCCTCGATGGCGTCACTCCCGAAGACGAAGAGAAGCTCATCGAGCAGGCCAGCAAGTCCAACATCGTCGGCCTGACCTTGAGCCGCCTCGGACCGCAGTACCTGGACCTCTTCACCGGCAAAAAGGACTCCCTGGAGATCCTGGTCCAGGAAGAGCTTCTCGGACGCCTGTACTCGGAGTACACCTTGTTCAACTGCCACTACGCGCAGATGGCCGACTACATGCAGACCCTGGTGCACAAGAACCCCCGCATGAAGATCCTCGAAATCGGCGCGGGTACGGGCGGCGCCACCATGCCGCTCATGCAGCGGATGGAGCGCGACGGCCGCCTCCTGGCCGACGAGTACACCTACACGGACATCTCGTCGGGCTTCTTCGAGCGGGCTCGCGCCAAGTTCAGCCAGTGGACGAACCAAATCAACTTCAAGACGCTCGACATCTCGCGCGACCCGCTGGCGCAGGGCTACGCGGCCGAGAGTTTCGACTTGGTCGTCGCATCCATCGTGCTGCACGCGACGCCGCGCATGGACGTCACGGTGGCGAACGCGCGGAAGCTGCTCAAGCCGGGCGGCAGGCTCGTCCTCATGGAGCTGACGGCGGTGGCGGCGGCGCAGAACGCCATCTTCGGCACGCTCGAGGGCTGGTGGATGGCCGAAGATGGGCGGCAGGACGGACCCTTGCTCACCGTGCCCGAGTGGGACGCTTGTCTCAAACGCCACGGCTTCAGCGGCACTGATCTGGCCATCCCGGCGCAGAAGGGCCGTTCGAGTGACGTCAGCACCGTCATTGTGGCGACAGCGGTACTACCTGAGCCTGAGACTGCAGAAGTTGCACCGGAAAGCACTGATGATGTCCAAGCTGCTGCAGTAATGAAAGCGAGTATCCATCTCGGTCAATCCGAGGATGCATCCCAACTCGCCCTCTGCAAAGACCTAATCCAATCTCTGAGTCAAAAGGGGGTCCAATGCAGCCAGGAACCCTGGAGCTTGCAGCCCATGGCCGAAGACCCCAACCGACTTACGATCGTCGTCGACTCGGCCGAGCATCCGCTCTTGCTGGACCCCAGCCAGGAGACGTTTGAGAGGATCCGGCACCTTCTGCTCCAGACCGCCAACGTTCTTTGGGTCAGTTTCCAGACCTCGCCGGCATCCGGCCAAAAGGCGGCCCTGAAGAACATGGCCAACGGCTTGGCCAAGGTGGTGCGACGCGAGAACCCCGGCCTGCGTTTGACCACGGTCGATGTCCAGGACCCGCTGAACAGTGGACTGGGCCAAGTTGGCCGGACCCTGACGGAAATTGCCAAGTCGTCCTTCTGGACTCCCGAAGCTATGAGGGCCGACGAGAATGAGTATGCCATCCGTGATGGCAAGCTCCATATCCCCCGAATCGTCCCCGACGACCGCTTTGCCAGGTACATCGACAGTCGCAACCCGGAACAGGAGAAGGGCGATGCATCTCTGGTGGAGTGCAAATACCTGGACAAGGACAGACCGCTGGTGTTCAACGTCCAGATGCCAGGCTTGCTCAACACCATCCGGTTCGTGGATAACGAGGAGATGGCCGAGCCACTGGGACCTGACCAGGTCGAGGTCCAGGCTCAGGCGTATGGCCTCAACTTCAAGGACGTTTTTGTCGCTTTAGGACAGATGGCGCCAGGGACCGAAATGGCCAGCGAGTTGGCTGGTGTCATCACTGCCGTGGGATCCAACGTGCAATCATGGAAAGCCGGTGACCGAGTGGCTGCCATCATGGTAGCCCCCTTTGGAAACCTAGTGCGCGTCGACCAGAGAGGCCTGGCCGCCATCCCCGAGTCCATCAGCTTCGAAGACGCGGCGTCCGTCACCATCGTGTATTACACCGCTTGGTACTGTCTTCACCAAGTCGCCCGTCTGGAGCGGGGCCAGAGCGTCCTGATCCACGCGGCCTCGGGCGGCGTCGGCCAGGCCGCCATCCAGCTGGCGCAGCACGCGGGGGCCGAGATCTTCGCCACGGTCAGCACCGCGGCCAAGAAGAAGCTGGTGCAGGAGCAGTACGGCATCCCCGACGACCACATCTTCTCCTCGCACTCGCGGCACTTCAAGAAGCACATCATGCACGCCACCCAGGGAAGGGGCGTCGACGTCGTCCTCAACTCGCTCTCGGGCCAGCTGCTCATGGACAGCTGGGACTGCGTCGCCCAGTTCGGCACCTTCGTCGAGATCGGCAAGTCGGACATCAACGGCCGCAGCCAGCTCAACATGGCCAACTTCGAGAAGCAGGCCACCTTCGCCTCCGTCGACGTCTCCCACATGTACCGCCAGCGTCCCGAGCGCGTGACCAAGGGGTTCGCCGAGGTCTTCTCCCTCGTCGACCAGGGGCTGGTGAAGCTCGTCCATCCCGTCACGAAATACCCCATGTCGCGCATCGAGGAGGCCTTCCGTCTGATGGCAGCCCGAAAGCACGTAGGCAAGTTGGTCTTGGTCGCCGACGAAAACACACTCGTGCGCGCCACCAAACCGAAGGCCCCGGCGTTGCGACTCCAGCGGGAGGGGACGTATGTCATTGGTGGCGGCCTCGGTGATCTGGGCAAGAGGATGGGGCGTTTCCTCGCCGAGAAGGGAGCCGGTCATATTGTCTCGCTTACCCGCCGGAATGTCGATGCTCAGGAGCAGGCGCCCCTGAAGGAGGCCATCCGCGAACTCGGTGCCACTCTCCACATTGTGCAGTGTGACATTGGCGACGAGAGTAGCACTCGCTCTGCGGCCAAGGAGATCGCCGGCCTGCCACCAGTACGAGGTGTCATCCAGAGCGCATTGGTGCTTTGCGACCATCCCTTGGAGTACATGGAAGTGGGCGACTGGAAGACGGCCGTAAAGCCCAAGGTCCAAGGTACGCTGAACATGCACGAGGCCTTCTGCTCGCCGGAATCGACCGAGTTCTTCGTCATGCTCTCGTCGGTGGCGAGCGTGATTGGTTCCAACTCGCAAAGCAACTACGCCGCCGGCAATGCCTTCCAGGACGCCTTCGCGCATGCCCAGAAGCAATACCCGCACGGCATCACTCACTACACCACCATCAATATCGGAGCCGTCGAGGGCTCCGACCAGATCGCCCGCGCGCTCGACCAAAAGAGCGAAATTGTGCGCATCATCGGCTCCGTGTCGTTTGCCGACGTCTTTGCTACGCTCGAGTACGCCATGGGAACGCAGGCCCGCGCCGACGGGGCGAGGCAATGTCTGATGCACTTCAGTCGCGACACCATGGAAGACCATGCCGGCGCCGAGGCCTTGGCCGATCACGTCTATGACCATATTCCGAGCCAGAGGGCGCAGGGCGACAAGACGGCCAACGGCACCTCGGATAAAGACAAGCCGAGCGTGCTGCAAGCTGTCCAGCAGGCGGGGTCGGTGGCGGATGCCGAGACCATCGTCAGGCAAGCCCTGCTCGACAAGTTTGTTGCCTTCATCGGCGATGAGGTCCCCGATGACCAACCCGTAGCGTCGCTTGGCCTCGACTCTCTCGTCTCGATCGAGCTCAAGAACTGGGTGAAGCACACGTTCCACACGCCACTGCAGACATCGGAGCTTAGTGGCGCACCAAGTGTCGTAGCTCTTGCCAAGCTCGTAGTCTCCAGGATGGAGCTCAAGTGCAAGGCCAGCGTTGCCGTTCCCGAGGATGAGGAGAAACGAGGAGGGACTACTGCAGGCCTGGTAGAGCCGGAGCCTGAACAAACGCCAGCTGCAGCTACCAACGGAACTACCAACGGAACCAACGGTGTTGAGAAGGTTCAGCAACGTCTAGACTGTTGCAAATTCCACAGCGAGGTGCCTGCCCAGCCACTGCCGGATCTAGATGATACACTTGACTACTGGCTCGAGGCGAACGAACATCTCTTCAGCCCGCAGCAGCTCGAATCGATCCACCGAGACATCGAGGCTATGCGTGCCGCCGATAGCCCCGCCCGCCAGATACTCCAGGACCTGTACAGCAAACATGCAGATGACAAGACCAACGGCTGGTTCACCGACGTCGTCACGGATGCTCGATTCCTGTGCAGCAGGGCACCCATCGCTCCGGGGACGAGCATCATGGGAGGACACCGCGGCAGCGAGAAGATTCAGTCCCAAGCCGAGCGTGCCGCCATCATCACTTGCGCCGCTCGGTCCTTTAAGCGAGCTGCCAATGCGGGTGAGGTTGAGCCCCTGCAGATTGCTGGCAAGCCCGAGTGCACTTGGAGATGGGGATGGATGTTCAATTCGACGCGTGTGCCGCAGCCCAAATGCGACAGAATGGTCAGCTACGCCTCTGACGATCAGATCATCCAGCAGGATCACATCGCGGTGTTGAGAAAGGGGCACGTCTTCAAGGTAGCGCTCCAAGATGCGGACGGCAAGGACACACCGTTCAACCAGCTTCAGGCCACTTTCGAGGCCATTGTGGGGCGCGTGGAAGACGATGGTATATGGTCGGGATTACTGACCACAGACGAAAGAGACTCTTGGGCCGAGGTAAGAACAGAGATACCCCTTTCACTTTTGCAGCCTTGAACTAACACGTGGCACAGATACGAGCAACTCTCGGGGCAGTCAGTCCAGCCAACACCGAGTACTTCCGCGTCATCGACTCGGCCTTGTGTGTTCTATGTCTGGACGCCGGAAGCCCAGACACGCCCGAAGAAATCGCACGTCAGGGTTACATCGGCAATGGTTTCAACCGCTGGTTTGACAAGGTTCTTCAGTTCTACGTGAGCGCCAACGGCCGTTCTGGTCAGATTACCGAACACGGAATCATCGACGGCACTACTCCTGCTCGTCTGTTGGAATATATACACGCCGGCATAACAGCTTACTCAAACGACTCAACCACTACTAACGGCCAACTGAACGGCACGAACGGTTCGTCATCCGCGATCGAGCTAGAGGAGGTGGTCTTGCAAACGACACCCGAAATTGACCGCCACATGCTCGTCCTGGCGGAGCGATTTGAGCAGACCACCTCGGCGTCGACTTATGTCCGGGAGCAGCTGGACGAGTTCGGCACCGACTTCCTGATCCAGTCCAGAGCACCTGTCAAGGGTGTCATCGATCTCACCTTCCAGCTCGCGGTGCGCCTGTTCTTCGGCCAAAACATGTTATCGTGGGAGCCCATGACGGCCGTCCACTTCCACACCGGTCGTGCCGACGCCATGCAGAGAGCCTCGCCTGCGGTCAACGCCTTCTGCGACGCAGCTGCCAAAATGCAACAGAGTCAAGACCAGCAATCTGACAACAACATGACACAGTTGAAGGCCCTTCTCCAGTCCGCGGCCAAGGAGATGCAATCCGGCATGCAGACCATGCTCGGCGGCCGCAGCTACCTGCGCGTCTTCGAGGTGCTGAGCTACCTGTGGCCCGCCGACGCCAGCACGCCCAAGCCGGCCTTCTTGAGCGATATGGTCTTCTTCGGCAGGCCGCACCCGCCCATCTTTGCTCAGAGCAACGCGCTCGACTCGGACATCGTCATTGACGATTTCGTGCACTTGATGCCGGATACGGATGGCTTCTGGTCCATCTTGTGTCCGGAGAAGGACAGGATCCGTATCTCTTTCACCGGTGGTTCGGAACAAAGGACGACAGCTTTTGCGAAGGACCTCCATTCTGCGGCGAGAATCATGCGCGACATTGTGCAAGCCCGCGCATAATTGGCAATGCGCTGTTGGGCAAACAATAGCTATTGAGAATAGGGGGTTATCTGGAAGAGAGACATTGCATTATAGGCAAGCGGAATGACCTGGTTTCTTTCAACGATTAGTCGTTTTTGCAATTAGGTGGGATATCAATTATTTGACGCATAAGTATTCAAATACGGGGCGTTAGCTAGGGTTTAATTAAGTATCTATTTATAGAGAGCGCGCGGATTACCGTTCCGCTCCACTAAACTGGCGGCTTCACGGGTTGGTCTTACATGCCTATGACAACCTGTATATAACCTGCTCTGTGCCCCCTCGCCCGTAGACTTGAACTTCACACTCCTTTCGCTTGCTTTTCTTCATTTTCATTCTTGGCAGAGGCACTGACACCAGACAAGACTCCACTATGGCTGAGCCTCTCAAGCCACTCGTGCTCATGTGCAGCACGCCCGTGTCTGGCCACATCATACCCATGTTAGCCATTGCAAGGCAACTTGTCAAGCGGAAATATGACGTCTGCTTCGTCTCAGGCTCGGGATACCGGGAACAGGCTGAGGCGACAGGTGCGTCGTTTGTGCCGGTCGAAGGATACGGAGACTTCTATGATCTGACCTCGTGGGACCTTGATGCCGATTGTAAGTGTTTGACTGGTTCATCTATGGCAATATCCCTCTTAGCATGGTATACTGACTTGGGATCTCACACTCTCTAGGGCCTGCCGGTCAAAAGCATATGGAAGGACCGGCATGTTTCAACCACGATTTGATACACATCTTCTGCAAATCACTGCCCTCGCAGTACGCGGCCATACAGAGAGCCCTGAGCATGTTCATGTTGAACCGGCAAAGTCCGCCCAGGCCCATCATCGTCATGACCGAGAGCCTGAATTTCGGGGCCCTTCCCATCATCTTGGACGCGCCGGGCTTGCGCCCCAGCGGATTCATTGCCATTGGACTCAACCCGATCCTCCTGACCAGCATCGACCACTCCCCCTTTGGGACCGGGATGCTGCCGGACAGGAGCCCAGAAGGCCGAGCGCGGAACAAAGTCGCTAATGCGGCCCAGAAACAGACTTTCGCAGAATCACAGGCACACTTTGCGGAGGCACTCGCGAGCGTGGGGGCGAAGAGTCCGGAGGCTTTCTTGCTCGATTCGCTGTATTCGCTGCCGGACCGTTTCGTGCAAATGTGCGCGCCTAGCGTGGAATATCTCAGAACAGATGCTCCTGCGACTTTGCGCTTTGCTGGTGGCTATCCCAGGACTCAAGTCTCTTCTTCTCGAGGTACAGGAGACCAGCCTGAGAGACCATCATGGTGGCATGAAATCACAAGCGACCCGACCAAGAAGATCGTCTTCGTCTGTCAAGGAACCGTCGCGATGGACTTTAGCCAGCTGGTAGTCCCCACCATGGCTGCGCTGGCCGACAGATCCGACGTCCTCGTCACTGTCGCCCTAGGCAGACCCGGGACGTCTTTGCCGGTCGACGACGACATCCCCTCGAACTGCCGGGTGGCCGAGTACATCCCCTACGACGACCTGCTGCCGCACTGCGACGTCTTCGTCACGACGGGCGGCTACGGGTCGTTCCAGCGCGCGCTCCTGCACGGCACCCCGCTGGTCATGGCGGGCACGACCGAGGAGAAGCCCGAGACGGCCGCCCGCGCCGAGTGGGCCGGCGTGGCCGTCAACCTGCGGACGAGCCACCCCTCGACGGGGCAGCTGCGAGAGGCCGTCGATGAGATTCTCGGCAACACCGACAAGTACAAGGCCCGGGCTCTGGAGATCAAGGCGGAGATTGCCATGTATGATCCCGTCGGCGTCATCGTCGACAACATCGAGGAGCTCGCGGCCGAGAAGGGCGAAGCTCATGAAAAGGAGGAGGAGGAGGGCGTTCGCGATGCCCAGAATGTCGCCACGCATCTGCCTTTGGAGACTCGGGTGGAGGCTTGAGTACGTTGGGACCATGTACATGTAGCGGATCCGAAAGCTTTTTCTCTGATGATAACTAGGTACAAAGCAGACGATGTAGAAAACACGATGTCGCCGTGGGGACAGAGGCCATGCACTGCAATAATGATTTCCTGCGTTGTCACCATTGTTTCTTTGTTTGATAGGCAGTACCTTGGTGCTCCTGTCTTTGCTATTGTTCCTCCATTTGTCCAGCAGCTTTTATGTACTTGTTGATCTACATAATCTCCCTGTCATATGTCATCATATTGCGCCATTTAGCATGAAAGAGAAGAAGACAGTCATAAGTGTTTGACTAACTTATACATAAACAGTTCTTATAAACGAGCCCCCCAATATAGAGTACATGTGTATTGGGTACCTGTTACTGGCAAAGCCAACAAATGAGAAACTGTTCAGCAGGTGCTGCTGTCAAGTCCAACTTCAACTCCAATTCCAACAATAACTCCGTCCCCAGTCACCTCAAGCGATTGATGTATCAATCTTCATCCATCATGCAAGTATTGCGTCTCGTGGGTCCATTCTCCGGAATGCGCTCATATTTCTGCAAGATCTCCGAAGATGGCGAGGTTAATACGCAGCGTGATTCCGGTCCACCACTCGATCCAATATCCCACCCAGAAGCACGTTTCGAGCTGGTACGTCACCAGCGCCATGCCGAACTCGTACTGCTGGTAAGCAGGGTAGCAGAAAAGAGGAAGCCAACATGCGCAGTATATGCCGACTCTGATGGACATGTGCGCCCGGAACGGATTTCGGTACTGTTGACGCAGTCTGGAATGGGTAACCAGCAGGACGATCTCCGATGAAACACAGATGGCTTTAGAAATCGCAAAGCATATCCATGCCTCCTTAGCTTGACCATGTTGCTGGGAAAGGATGGTGGTAAAGGTAAGCCAGAACGACTGAGGACTCGCGGCTCCTTCTGTCCATGCTGCTGCCGCCGCCGGCACCGCCGCAAATACGAACTTAAGTACTGTAGGTGCCACTGCCAGGAGACATGCCACGAACAGGGATGCCTTCAGGCAGAAGCGACTGGAACGAGGGTTTGGCGACTTCCATTGGTCATCCCAGTACCCCACAAGCCCTGGTCGTCGGTCGTTATGATTAGGAGCAGTTGCTGGTAGCTCGCCCTTGTTGAGATCGTCAGAAGCTGCGATCTTGTCGGAATTGTAGATAGTATCCATCTTGTCTGATATGAGGAACTCCAGGTTGACAATGGTTGAGTATTTATTAGATGCCGATATGTGATGAAGAAGAAGAGAAAATCAAGTGGATGAATGTGGTAGGCGGGTGGGATGTGTTGTCGCCTTGGGTGGTGGATGGATGTGTGGTTGTGTGGTTGTGATGGATGGGGAGACGACTGTTCAAGCAGACGAGAGAGGAAACGAGCGAAGTCCTTTATACGCAGGCCGGTTAGTTACCAGCAGCGACCGGAGAAAGAGTCGGAGAGGGTTTTCGCAGTCTCCGGTATGTTAGCCATTGTCAAGCTTTTGCCGATTAATGGGAGTCATACTTTTTAAGCTGTTTTTGAGAGTTTCCAGGTATGGGGTATCATACCTTTTTTTGAGTTTATACATTTTGAGGTAACCTGCTCTTTATAAGTCTTTTACTTCTACCGGGGCTACTTGGCGAGAATCGAAAAAAAAAGAAAAAAAGAAAAAATAAGAGAAAATCAAGAGGGAATTGTTATCCTGTATATTATCTTTTCTTTTCCGACTTATACCAAGCCTAGCGGAAACAAAAGACTCCAAATGAGCAGGTTAGCTCAAACGAATCAGCTCGAAACGAATCAGCTCAAAAAAAAAGGTATGATACCCCATACCTTCGAAACTCTCAAAAACATCTCAACAAGTATGACTCCCTAGATCCAAAGAAGCTTGATACCAATTGCAGTTACCTTCCAGACTTGAGCATCAACAACGACTGGTTCGGAGGGGGCTTTCGAATCGCTACGGAGAGACACAGGAACTCGCTCGAGCGACCCATTGTTAACCCCTAAAAGGCTGCCGCCACAACGTTCCTGGCCCTCCTTGAGCCCAGGTTAGAGGTGAAACGAACAGATATTATGCGTTCCCTCGTAAATAGTCTTGAGGGGAGAGTTGACTGATGGTGCATCTTCCGTACAGATTCAAACAGCGCCTACTTTAAAGACTGTGAGATCCGCTGTTCCAAGTTGGCCGACTACGCCAAGAGCGTGGGATAGAGTGGGAAGCTATGGAAGTTGGATCGGGGGCGTTGATACAGGAAATCAATTTGTGTGAAGATTACTTCCAAGGCCCACAAAGAGAGCAATTTAGATAATCAAAAATATCAATCCAAAGAATCTAGGATTTTGGTTGGGGTTGTGATCACGTTATGCTTAAATTTTGACTTTGAACTTAGCAATCTGGGAGCCGAAACTCAATCTCATCACACAGCACCCTAGCTCCACGAGGCTCGAGCCGCAGCGGCTAGCCATATATGAGACGAACTTAATGACGCAATGCATCATGCATGACATTCTGATACCTAACAACTATGCCTAGCATGCCCTCGCGGCAGTCTTCCGAATCAACTGTGCAATCGTTTTACTCATCTCTAACCCACGGGGGAAATCGTGCCCGTAGATGTGCAATACATCCTCCGCCAAGCTCGGCTCGCACAAGTCCAACAGTCCTTCCCCGTAGTCACTATGGTCCCCCCTTCCCCGGACGTGCAGAGTGGGTATGGAGATGACCTGACCGTCCCACTCCGGGCTGTAGCGGGTCATGTAGTGCACCCCGTCGGTAACGACCTTTCTGCCGTTGTGCAGCTTGGCCGGCCTCAATTGTGTGACATTGTCGACGTCGTTGGGCTTGAACACCTTGAACAGATGCGCGGCTTCCTCAAACTCGGCGAGGGCGCAGTCGTATGCTTCTTCTTCGCCTAGCGGCAGCACGCACGGGGGTGTGGCGCCGTTGATGAAGATGGCGAACTTGAGCGGGAGCTCTTGGATCGTGGCAAAGGGGTTCTCGACGATGTAGCGGATCACCAACTGGGCCGCCAGCGTCCCGCCTTGGCTGCATGGTTTGAGGTGTCAGCACTAGGTATCCGTGTCTCTCTCTAACTTCCGATCGAGGTCTTTGGGGGGTCAAGGTGGGTCGCCTACGAGTAGCCCAGGATACCGTCAAAGGGGCCATGTTCCGCGATGATCTCCCGCAGTTCGTTTTCCGTGGCTAGGACGTCGTTGATATCTAGGCCATTGTAGTAGCCATAAAGCTTTGTGGAAATGTTAGTCAGCATATGAGGGACCCTCTAGGATAAGTGGACATAACTGGTGACTTACCTTCGACTTGGAGAAGTCGGTCGTGTGGACAGACCAGTTGCCTTCCAGATGTGGCCAGCGGCCCTCGACGAACTCGAAGTGGTACTCGGGCTCCAGAAAGCTACGTATAGCAGCCGTTTGCATACGGAAGATCTGTGAATTGTGTGCGGCTCTTAGCATCTCACTTCTTGGGTATCACTTTGCCGGGGCTCAAGGGGTCTGTCTTGTTACCTCAGTGTTGGAGCCACGTCCGTGCAAGCAAAGAACCTTCATCTTGGTGAATTGTATAAAGCAGCTCTACTTTTCTCTAATTTGAGTATTTTACAAACTGTGATTTCTTGGGAAACATTATGGGACGACTGTATGTAGTTTCCCGCCAACACGCCCATTCCCCAGCTCTAGCCGTCTGTTTCATCTCCAGCCTCTGCTGCCTGGTCCTTACAAATTGGATCAGACACCAAGACCACTTTTCTGTTCCAATTTTCCCGTCTATCCACTGCTGGGTATCGCCGTTCCCCCGCGAAATTTTTCCATTCCAACCTGTGAGTCTGGGGTATGGTCCATGAGTCGCGGGCTTCTCCAGCATTGTCTTCTCGTGTAATACGTGGGCCGCCGATGAAATGGATCTTGACCCTCACCGGCGCAGAATCCACACTCGCCCCCGCGCATTCCAGGCCCGTTGCCATGGGCTGGGTATGATTGGAATAGTAGGCAGAAGGAGCAGCTCTCTTGAGTCTTCCCTCCTTGAGAGCGAGCGACTCCGGTTTACGCAGCAGTATGGTCCCACAAATGGCAACCCCCGGGAGCTGGACCCACGTGGGGGATACGGAATGACTCGTGCCAATTGCAGGCCTCAGGGTTCCCCATGGAGCACATAAAGAGGAGGTTTTCTATTCTGGAGTGCTCCACTCTATAAAGTTCACGCATAGCGCTGATCAGAAACAGAAATTAGGAGAAGCGAGGTCACCCCCCCGTGCAACCGTTTTCCCCCAGTCATGCCACGTTGCAATGGTTTGCTTTCCCAATCTCTCAAATGGTCTGGATACGTTTGCCTCACCATCCCGACGGGGTAAGGTCCGACGTAACCCAGCCCCACGTACTCGGGCTTCTGGAACGATGCCCCTGCATACCAGATGCTAAGCGGTGTAAATCCGCCATCGTACCGCCAGTATGCCCACGCCAGCGAGGCTCACATTGCGTCGCACTGTACAGAGCGATAGTCGATCGGGTAAACTACTGCTTCTGATACTTCTACTAACCCCGCACAATGCGATGGCATCCACAGGCGTGAGTTGCCATGTTCAGTAAGGGGCAAGTCACAATGGCCTTGGATACTTGGAAGTCAATAGTAGATGTCGGACGAAGCTCATCGCTGCTGTGCTTGGGGATCCCTTCCAAGGCCAGTTCCAAAGGGCTTCTAGAATCCGGATGACCACTATCATATAGCTCTTATGTCACGTATCTATTCAATTCACTGCCGCCTTTTGTTCATTCTTTCTGTGTGACATTCAACGGAGTGAAGCTTGCTACTCAACTCCCTTCTCTACACCTTTTCTCAGATACCCCCCTTTTACCAGAGCAGCCAGTTCTCTAGAAATCGCCATGTCTCTATCGGATGCTGAGTTGGCGGCGGCGAGCCCAGATGATATCGCCATCATCGGTCTTGGCTGTCGGTTTCCCGGTGGAGCTACCACACCCTCCAAGCTCTGGGATCTGTTCGTCAACGGACGGTCAGCCTGGTCCCCTATTCCGGCGTCCAAATACAACGCCGCAGCACATTATCACCCGTCGAGTGAGCGCGGTGGAAGCAACTGGGTAAAAGGCGGCCATTTCTTGGAAGATGGCCCCGAGAATGGCAAGCAGTTTGATGCGCCTTTCTTCAACATCACACGCACGGAGGCCATGTCTTTGGACCTACAGCAGCGCATTGTTCGTGAGTTACTTACGACCCTTTATTCGTTTGACTGCAGCCAACGCTTACTTTGAGAATAGTCGAAAATGTCTATGAAGCATTGGAGAATGCAGGTCTCCGCCTAGACGAGGTCAAAGGCAGCCGGACAAGCGTCTACGCCGGCGCATTCACCGACGACTCCCGGGCCATCATGAATGAAGACCCGGACGTCCTGCTCAAGTTCAAGCCCACAGGAACGAGCACCTCCATCATCTCCAACCGCATCAGCTACTTCTACGACCTGCGGAGCGCCAGCTTGACGCTCGACACGGCGTGCTCGAGCAGTCTGGTGGCATTTGCACTTGGCTGCCAGGACTTGCGGAATGGTGGGTCCGACATGTCCATCATTACGGGCGTCAACATCATCGAGTCGCCCGAGACCATGTACCGCATGTCCAATCTGGGCTTCCTGTCGCCCGACGGGCGGTGCTTTTCCTTCGATAGTCGTGCTAACGGCTACTCGCGGGGTGAGGGTGTGGGCACAGTCATCCTGAAGCCGGTCGCGGCGGCGCTTCGGGACGGTAACACGATTCGCGCAATTGTGCGGGGTACTGGCATTGGTCAAGATGGTCAGGGCACAGGAGCGATGACGCTCCCGAACAAGACGGCCCAGGAAGCCTTGATGCGCGAGGTCTATGCCAATTACAAGCTGAACCTCGACGAGACGGGCTTGGTCGAGGCACATGCCACAGGCACAGCAGCAGGAGATCCTCTGGAGGCTGGTGCTATTGCATCCACATTCCGCCGGGTCAATACGCCAGGTTCTGGAGGAAAGCCACCTCTTTACGTAGGAGCCGGCAAGACGAACCACGGCCATTTGGAGGGTGCTTCAGGCGTTGCTGCCATCATCAAGACGGTCCTGACGTTGGAGCAAGGCGTGATCCCGCCCAACATCAACTTCGAGAAGTGCAATCCCCGGATACCGATTGACAAGTGGGGCATAAAGTTACCGCTGGAACCCACTCCCTTTGTGGGCGCGGATGGCCTTAGGCGGGCAAGTATCAACAGCTTTGGCTTTGGTGGCACAAACGCCCACGTCATTCTGGACGATGCCGCCAGCTACCTGAAAGGCAAAGCCTTGAAAGGACTGCACCAGACTAAAAGCACACCTTCTTCGCTACCACAACTAGAGTCACTTGCCACCGAAAAGGAGACTCAGCAAGCATCTTCGCCATCTCATAAGGTCTTCCTGTTCTCTGCCAACGACGAGGGGGAATCAAGCGTGTCTTAGCAACACACGCCGACCATCTCGAAAATCAGGGTGTCAGTGATGAGTCTTACCTTTCCAACCTAGCCTACACACTCTCTCAACACCGAACCCAACATGCCTGGCGTGTCGCCATCCCCGCCGACTCCCACGCCTCCCTTCTCGCTTCACTCCAGGAGTCCTCCACCGCATCAAAAGCCGCGCGCGTCAGCGCCGCCAATACCCCCCGCACTTGCCTTCGTGTTCACGGGCCAAGGAGCCCAATGGTTCGCCATGGGCAAGGAGCTACTTCAGTATCCGATCTTCCGCGACAGCGTCACCCAAGCCGACGCATACCTCTCCTCTCTGGGTTGCACCTTCAGCGTCCTGGAGGAGCTGCAAGACCGGGACGCCGAGCCCAGCCGCATCGACGAACCCCTCTTCTCACAGACCCTCTGCTCGGTTCTCCAGATCGCCCTCGTCAACTTACTGCAGACCTGGAACGTGGCACCGAAGCGGGTGATCGGACACTCGAGTGGTGAGATCGCTGCCGCTTACGCCGCTGGCGCCCTCGATCGCGAAAGTGCTTGGCGCGTGGCCTACTCTCGTGGTGTCATCAGCTCCAAGCCGTCCCCCACCCAGGGCGCTATGTTGGCGGTGGGTTGTTCCGCGGCTGACATCGAACCCTTAATCAAGGAGGTCAATACTAAGCTGGGGGCTGAAGGCGAGTTGGTCATTGCGTGCTACAACTCCCCCAAGAGTCTCACCATCTCCGGCGACGATATCAAGATCGACGCTCTCAAGGAGGTCGTGGATGCCCAGAAGGTCTTCGCGAGGAAGCTTAGGGTGGGCAAGGCTTACCACTCGAGTCATATGCGGCCCTTTATGGGGGAGTACACCACTCTGATGGGTACACTGGAGCGGGGCTCCACTTCAGGAGATGTGCAAGTCTTCTCGTCGGTCACGGGGCAATCAATCGATGCCGCTGAGATGACGAAGCCCGAATACTGGACGCAGAACTTGGTGTCGCCTGTCAAGTTCCAGCAGGCTATCTACCAGCTCTGCACGTCGAATACCGCCAAACGACAGCTCAAGTTCGGAGGAGGTGCTGAATTACCGGTAACACATCTCGTTGAGGTTGGTCCCCATGGCGCTCTTCAGGGCGCTGTGCGCGATACAATTCAGACGGATCCCAACTTAAAGGCCTTGAAGTACCTCTCGGTATTGACCCGCAACAAGCATGCCTGCCTGACTACCCTCGAGGCTATGTCATCGCTCGTCTCCCAAGGATACCCGGTGCAGCTCCTGTCGGTCAACGGCCAAGACAAGACTAGCGAGCTTTCGTTGCCGCCCCGCCTCTTGGTCGACCTGCCCCCATATCCCTTCAACCACAGCTCTTCCCAGGAGTACTGGTCTGAGTCACGCCGGAGCAAGGGCTGGCGCTTCCGAAAGCACCCGCGTCATGATCTGCTCGGTACCGTGGTACCGGACTGGAACCGCGAAGAGCCAAAGTGGCGCAACTTCCTACGGGTCAGCGAGTTACCGTGGCTCAAGGACCATCTCGTGACCGGTAGCATCGTCGTTCCGGGTGTTTCTTACCTCATCATGGCCATCGAGGGACTACGGCAACTGTATGATAACGATGGCGGCGAGGTGCTCAAGGGATTCAACCTGCGCGACATCAGCATCTCCCGCGCGCTCCAGATCCAGGAGGAAGAGGATACAGAGATCATGCTCTCGATGAAGAAGCTGGCCGAGTCGGCGCAGGCTGACAGCAATATCTGGTGGGAGTGGAAAGTTACTTCGTACAGCCCGCACGACAACAGCTGGTTGGAGCACTGTCGGGGTCAGATCGCGGCTGAAACCGGGTCATCGGCCCACATTGCGACTGGCCCGATTGATGCCGGACGGGAGGCGCGGGAGCGGGAAGCCTCTTACAAAACTATGCTGAGCGAGGCCGCTAGCCTTTGCAACCACAAGAGCGTCGAGATCCACCGCCAATACGCGGACCTCGAGCGTGTTGGCTTGGTGTTCGGTCCGTTATTCCGCAACTTGACCTCGGTACGGACAGCCAGCTCCGCCGTCACAGGTACCACCGGACAGGCGCTAGGTACCCTGAAGGTGCCCGACATCGCCAAGGCTATGCCAGCGCAAGCCCTGTCCGACCACGTGATTCACCCACCGGTCTTCGACTCCCTCATCCACTTGTTCCTCTTCGCCTTCCAGGCCTCGTCTACATCGGGCGGCAAGCCCCTGACAGAGCCCATGGTGCCGGTCGCCATCAAGAGCGTATGGGTTAGCGCCGATATGGAGGCCGACGTGGGTTCCGAGTTCATCGTCCACTCGTCCGCCCGCATGGCGAGCCACAAGCGCTTCGGGGCGGACATCACCGCTTGGAGCAAGGACAACGAACAGAACCCGGTCCGGTTGGTGCTGCGTGGTCTCGAGGCCATCCCGTTGCAAGAGAGCGCGGCAGGTGGTGCTGAAGCGAGAGAGATATGCTTCAACCTCGACTGGAAGGCAGATGTCGACCTGCTCGAGGAGACGGGTCAGTCTGAGACGTTCCTTCGGAATGCAGTTAAGCCCCATGAGACCGAGTCGGCGGAAGCGGTCAACTTGAAGCGCCTCCACGACCTCCAACTCTCCGCGGCCATCTTCATCGCCGATGCGGTGGAAGAGTTAGCGAAGAAGCCCGTCGACGAGGCTGCCTTGCCAATCCACCAGAAGAAGTACCTCGCCTGGTTGAGACGCCAAGCAGACCTCTTCGCCAACAACGAGCTCATCCACCAAGACCCCTCATGGAAGGAGATCCGGTCCAACCCCGCGGCCCGCGACAAGTTCATCACCTTCCTCGAGACCGAAGGCGGACCCGAGGGAAAGCTGACCACGCGCATGGGTCGCAACATCGTCCCCGTCTTGCGGGGCGAGGAGGATGCGCTACACCTCATGTTCGGCATGGACGACCTGCTAGAGCAGTACTACCGCGTCATCCTTGGTACCGACAAAGTACACGCCATCCTGGGCTCGTATGTCGACATCCTCAGCCACAAGCGCGGCGCAGACCTGCGCGTGCTCGAGATCGGCGCCGGGACGGGCGGGACCACAACCTGCGTCCTCGAATCCTTGTGTCCCTCGGGATCCCGCAGCAGCGGCGACGCGCGGTTGTTGAAGTATACCTATACCGACGTCAGCGCTGGCTTCTTCGAGAAGGCCGGGCAGAAGTTCGCCAAGTGGAAGAACGGCGGCGTGCTCGAGTTCCGCGTTCTGGACGTAGAGAAGGATGTCGAGGAGCAAGGGTTTGATGAAGGGTCGTACGACGTCGTTGTAGCGGCTAATGTGCTGCACGCCACCAAGGACCTCACCAATACCTTGTCCAATGTGCGCAAGCTACTGGCTCCGGGTGGCAAATTGCTGCTGCAGGAAATCACGCAGCCCGAGTTCATTGCGGGACCCCTCTGCTTCGGACAGCTGCCCGGTTGGTGGTTGGCGGCCGAGACTTACCGGCCTTGGGGACCCTTGCTCGAGAATGAGAGCTGGAAGAACGTTCTCACAGAAAACGGTTTCCAACAGAACGTCTTGGCGCTTAGCGACTCTTTGAATGACGGTCTACATGCGCAGAGTTTGATCGTCGCGACGGAGCCGGAGACCGATGTTGGTGCGAACCCGGATGAAGATGAGAAGATCAACCGAGTCTTCATCATTGCCCGCAACACACCGGACGAAGTCAAGTTTGCCCAGAAGGTGGCGACATCTGCCAAGGCGATTGAGCAAGGACTTCGGGATGTCACAGTGGTGTCGTTTGCCGATCTACCCCAACACAAGGTCAAGAACACCGCATGTATTGTGACGTTGGAGCTTTTCGCCCCGTTATTGGCCTCGCGCCTCTCGGCGGACGAGTTCGAGATCGTCCGCCAGCTTGCCACTACGGCGGGCGGCTTGCTCTGGTTAACTTCGGACCCGTACGAGAACCCGGACTCGGCTCTGATTACAGGTTTGATGCGGTCGCTCCGTTGGGAGAGAGACCTTGATGGGTCTGACCTGGTAACCCTGGGTCTCCAATCGGCGACAAGCAGCATACCTCATATCGAGGCCGTATATAAGCACCACTGGGTATCCGGATGCCCGCCCGCCGACAGACACGCAGAATACCTAGTCTCCGCCACAGGCTTGATCCAGACCAGTCGTCTCATCGAAGCCCCGCCCGTCAACGACTTCATCGCCCAGCGAACAACCGTCCTCGCCCCCAAGCCCCAGCCCCTCGGAGCCGACCCGAGCCGAAGTCTCATGCTCAGCACCTCCGCCCCCGGCCGACTCGACCGCCTCCACTTCGTCGACTGGCCCGCCTACCAAGACCCCCTCCCCGCGGATCAGATCGAAGTCGAGATCAAGGCGACCGGCCTCAACTTTCGCGACGTCATGGTCGCCATGGGCGAAGTCGCCGCCGCCACCTTCGGCCACGAGGGCGCCGGCATCGTCACCAAGGTGGGCTCGGGCGTAACCGACGTGAAGATCGGCGACCGTATGCTGGTCCTCTCGGCCCTCCACGGCACCTTCCAGACCCACACGCGCATCCCGCGCGAGATCGCCGCCAAGATCCCCGACGAGATGGCGTTCAAGGAAGCGGCCGGGATCCCCGTAATCTTCTCCACGGTGTACCACTGCCTCATCGAAGTCGCGCGCCTCAAGAAGGGGGAGACGGTGTTGATCCACGCCGCGGCCGGCGGTGTAGGACAGGCGGCGATACAGATTGCGCATAATGTGGGCGCGACCGTCTACGCCACCATTTCGTCGCTCGAGAAGAAGGAGCTTCTGATGAAGGAGTACGGCATCCCCGAGGAACACATCTTTAGCTCCCGCGACCTCTCGTTCGCGGCAGGCGTGATGCGTATAACCAACGGCAAGGGCGTCGACGTGGTCCTCAACTCGCTCGCGGGCGAGGCGCTACGGGCTTCGTTCAACTGCATCGCCACCTTCGGGCGGTTCATCGAGATTGGTAAGCGCGATATCTTCGCCAACGGTAAACTAGACATGTTCCCCTTTAGTCGCAGCGTCACGTTCGCGGCGTGCGATCTGTACACCATCACCAAGCTCGATACGCCGACGACGGCGCGCATCTTGGCCAAGGTCCTCGACATGTTCGCCAAAGGCGAGGTGCATGCGGCGAGACCGCAGACGACGTACACGTTTGGTCAGATCGAGGAGGCGTTCCGGTTGCTGCAGCAGGGTAAGCATATCGGTAAGGTCGTATTGACCGCGGCGGCCGACGATATCGTCAAGGTCGTTCCCAAACCGCCCGCGCCGACCAAGCTGCGACCCGATGCGACATACTTGTTGCCCGGTGGTCTGGGCGGTTTGGGTCGCTCGATCGCGAAGTGGATGGCCGAGCCCCAGCAAGGGGCCAAGAACATCCTGTTCCTCTCCCGATCCGGCGGCGACAGCGACGCCGCCCGCGAGCTGCTGTCTGAGCTCACCAGCAAGGGTGTGCGCGCCCAAGCACTCAAGTGCGACGTCAGCGATGAAGCCGAATTAGTAGCCGCTCTCAAGGGCGCTGAAAAAGACGGGTTCCCCAAGATCGCCGGCGTGATCCAAGGCGCCATGCAGCTCAAGGACTCCGCCTTCGAGTTCATGTCCCACGCCTCCTGGGAGGCCGCCCTCGCCCCCAAGTGCCGCGGTACCTGGAACTTGCACAAGCACGTCCCCGCCGACGTCGACTTCTTCGTCATGCTGTCCAGTATCTGCGGCATCGTCGGCAACCGGGGACAGTCCAATTACGCCGCGGGCAACACATTCCAAGACGCGCTGGCGACGTATCGCCGCGCCCGCGGAATGGCCGCCAGTTGTCTGGATCTTGGCAATATTCTGAGCGTCGGGTATATCGCCGAGAATGCCGAGACCCTCAACGCAAACCCCATGTTCTTCTTCGCCCACGACGGTGTGCGCGAGGACGAGTTCTTGAGTTTCATCGAGTTCCACCTCGAACGTCAGCGCGCCGCCGATGTGGGCAAAGCGCAAGTCGCCGTGGGCCTCGCCACATCGGCCGACTTCCGGTCCCGTGGACTGCCCGAGCCGACATTCATGAAAACGCCCCTTTTTGCCCAACTCAGGTCCGCGGGCAACGTGGCCTCGGGTGCGGGCGCCGGCGAGGAGGGCGGCGTTTCGGTTTCCAACGCGCTGAAGTTCGCCGACAGCCTCGACGCGGCCGCCGAGCTAGTCCAGGACGCCTTGGTCAAGCGGCTCAGTCGCGTCATGACGATCCCCCTCGAGGATATCGATGCGGGCAAGCCGATCCATGCGTACGGCGTGGACTCCCTGGTGGCGATGGAGTTCAGGAACTACATTGGCAGTGACTGTGGTTGCGAGATTGCCGTGTTGGATATCATGGGTAACAAGAGCATACAGGTGCTCAGCAGGGACATTGCCAACGATAGTCGGCTGACACGGTTCACGAAAGAAGAGAAGGCGGAGGAGTAGATCTGATTACTGTAATACGAACAGCACCGTTGTTTCCCGGGGCAACGGCAAGCGTTAGAAACCCGGCTTAGCACCATACTAGAGCAGTTATCTGTATTGCTCCTTGCTAGCGAGCATATTACGATTTCTATAATATTTCAATGCAGGAGATATGTTTTCGACATGCTCTTGTGTCACACAGTGCGCAAATAAGTCGAGATGTAGAGCCTGGGCTTATACTCCTCGAAGAAATACGATTCCCGAACTTTTCCGAGTCATGCTGAAGTCACGGGATCCCACTTGGGCAGAGAATGTGCGTGTATATAAGGGGCTACCTCCCCCAGATCTTCCAGAGGATTTGGCATCCCATCTAGTTCAGCTCACTACTCCCGACCCACTTGACACGTGCCCCGGCCAAAATCACCAGCATGGAAGCGTTCTTCGACCAAACCGTCCCGTGGTATCTGGTGGACGTCCCACCAACAAATTCGGTCATGCAGAAGCTCCTCGTCGAATATGCCGGGATCGAAGAAGCTAAAGTGGATGGACATATCGCCAATATCCGCAACAAAGCTTGGCGAGTGGTATGTCCTGTCAACTCCTGTCTAGCACACACGTGATCTCTGACTGTTCTTCTAGGCGCCATTTCCCTGTGTGGGCTCTTTCCTCTTCGCGGAGCTTGTCTTGTCGACATTCCCAGTATACCCAGAGATAGTGTCCAATCTCAAGTCGGGGACCTGGTCGCGCTACCTAGAAGTCGGCTGCGGCCTGGGCCAGGACATCCGCAAACTGATCCAAGACGGCGCCCCGAAGACCTCGGTCATGGGCACCGACCTACTGTCCGGGCTCCTCGAGTCCGGCCAGGAACTTTTCCAGGACACCAACGCCCTCCCGCTGGACCAAGCCCTGTTCGCCGCCGACTTTCTCGACACAAGCGACTCCAACGTCCTGAGGAAAGCCGGGCTAGACGGCACAGTAGACATCATCCACGCTACCATGTTCCTGCACTGCTTCGACCGCCCCACGCAGCTGCGCGCCTGCCAGCGAATCCTGGCCCTCCTCAAAACCCAACCGGGGGTCATGATCGTGGGAAAGCAAGGCGGCGTCAGCAGCACCGCCGAAGGCCGAGAACACCCGGTCAAGGGCCCCATGGGTCAGGTGGGCGGCGTGGTGCGGACCAACTTCCTGCACAACGTGGACAGCTTCCGGGCGCTGTGGGACGAGGTCGGTGCGGCCACGGGGACGCGCTGGGACGTGCAGGTCCGCGAGGAGGAAGTGATGGATCGGGGCTATCTTTACTTCGATGAAGAGGAGCACCGCTGGTTGAGCTTCGTGATAACCAAGTTGTAACCAACTTTGCTACTATGTTAGTTCTTTGCCCCTTCGTTCGGGCGTAAGTACTGAACGACAGGTATTTTGGTTACGAAATGGACCAATCCCAACAGCTGTGTCACATTCATATGGTTCAAGAAAGCAGAAAGTGTAAAGTCATTTCGTGACTGCAATTAACATCATTCCTATTCATACAAGCAACGATGAGTGGGTTGTACCTAACGATTGAACCGCTCACTGGCCTTCCTTTGTATGACCCCAAAACTCCTGGTGTAACTCCGACACAATACTCAGTGATTTAGGGGAGGCGTAAACTCATTAAAACAGTATCCAACAGCCCATAAACGTTGACCCGATCATCCAAGGCGTCGACATACCGGAACCCCCTATTCGACAAGAAAAACGAGACCTATCCACTCTTAAGGATAGATAGTAGGAAAACATCAAACACAAGGATCCTCCCATATCTCGTGCTTGATCCCCACCCCGCCCTCTTCACTTTCAGCCGGCCCGTGGGAATGTTGGGGGGCGTCGGTATGAGGGTGCACATGCGAGTATCCACAGGTCAAGTTGATAGGGTCAAACTCAAATGTGGTGTGGAAGGAAGGGAACATGGGACCCTGAGGCCACGCGGCGGAAGGTTCATTGCCGTAGTGTGGCGCAGCAAAGTCGAATGGGCCACGGGTGCTGAACATCTCGGGTGCTGGGCTTGATGTCATTCCTTGTGCAGTGGGGGCGAACCCATCAGTGTCACTGCATGGCGTGAGAAGCCGCGGTTGGATAACATGAGGCATAGCAGGACTTGAGGCCGCAGAGGCAGGGCCCGGGGTGAAACGGCTGTCGTACGGGCTCTGTGCCATCTCCTGTTTGATCTTGGGCGTAGGTGGCTCTGATGGACTTGCGCAGTTGGCTGGTGTAATCGTCAACTCCGACTTGACGATCTCCTCTCTCTTTGCCTTGGGCGCCTTCTTGGACTTTGTGATGCGATGCTTGTCCTTCTCCGCCACCGTCTTGTTCCTCGGTTTGGGCTCTAGTCCCAGCATGGCTTGACGGAAGCGGGAGTATCTCATTCGGGCGGCATGGCCGTTGGTGATTTCTTGAGAAAGGATCGGATCTCGTGCCACAGCATTCCAGTCGATCTAATGTTGGGAATTAGTCTCGAACAGAGCCCGGCTGCATTGAGTCAATAGGCACTCACATCCTTGAGGTTCTTTTGCTTCAAGATTGCGAAGAGGAAGCGAGTCATAGCATTGTCGTTGTTCGACATGATGGCGAGATCTTATCAGATAACTCGCCGGCGTGGCTTGAGGTTCGGATCCCAACTAAGTGTCCAGCAACACTAATGGAGGGAAGGAGATGAGAGCCTTGACTGGACGAGAGATGCAACACCAGTGAGGAGTAGAAATGATTGGTGCGTAGGCTGTGTTGGTATCAAGACCAGGGTGTAGAAGTGATTAAGTGAAGTGAGCTGGGGAACAGCTGATGTGTGTGAAAATTGGTGAGGAGGGAAAAGTCCATATATGTAACAGGCCTCAGTCAGGTCATCCCAGGAGGGCTTGGACGATGAACTCCGGGGGTCACGTTAAGGCCGTCGTAACCAGCTATACCCAGTGGGGCGCGGACCCAATGATTCTTACACGGAGGAGGCTAATGCCAGATCAAAGTGGTATTGTCGCTAGACAACGAAAAGATTGGATAAGTGGCTTACAAGGAACGGCAGCAGTGTGCTAAGAGTACAAGTCCAAGAAAAGAATAAGGCGCATTAGAGAAAGGTCCTTTTGCTTGCAGCTCCCAGGAAAGGAAAGGCTCTGGGCTGGCTGGCAAGATGACAAGAGGCCAATGTTGGGCGCGATAAGGCGACGATGGATTCCAGGGGACCAGGGGGGCCTTTAAGTGCTTGCATACACACTTACATAGAGGCGACGGGGAAATGGCGCTCCCAAGGCCTTTTATGACCAGTCAAGTGCCCAAGACGCATAGGCTGAGTCAAAAGTATGGCTGCCTTGGATAGGTTGCCTAGCAACTCCACGGGCATGAAAGTAATCAATAATGTTGCATCATCTGTTGGATGGGGTGGGAAAAAAGACGCGAAGCTAGGGATGGTGGGATGTGCGACGCGACCCACCGCGTAAAGTGGTTTTTCCTTCGTTTTTCTCCTGGTGGAGGGGTCTGATCCCTGCCCGGACGGCGAACCAAGCATGGTCACTGGTCGCTGGCAAATGAGCAGCTCGCAATTGATGCCACCAAGAAAGTCAGTCCGGCACTACCCTCCCTTGACATGACGAGCCGGTACTTGCCACCGCTCCTCTCGAACTGGCCAACGAGTCGGATTGATTTGCCAATCGCTCACTTGCACTGCATGAGCCTGCTGCGGGCGACGCCGCTATCACTTCGGCTAGCCCAGAAACCATTGAGATATCTTTCGATGGAACGGACGTGCAGATCCAGGCACTTCCAGCTCTGTCTTGATCTTAGCATTGACCTTAGCACATCGACCCTAGACCGAGGAATGCTTTCGGTGGGGTGACAGTGAAACAATAGAATGAGTCACTCAAGTCGCCCAATCCGGAAAAGAGGGGGGCTGGGCCAGAGAAAAGCGATCCAATACCAGATGGACGGGTTGCGAGGGCTTACATCTCCGGTCTGATGGCTTGCCTTGTTCTTGTCGTCCGGGGCGAACACTGGGCTGCTCACGCTGCAAGGAAAACGGCACAGAGGGAGGGATATTTTTGACTGCAGAGATTGCCACCGAAACATGACGAGCAATTCCCCCCAACAGTCATGACCGAGTACGAATGAATGACACGGATTGGATGCGCTGGCATCCATCGAAAACCTTCCATGCCCGGTGAATGAGTGCGTCAACGGGTGTAATGGTTTGGTACGCAGACGATCTGAACAGGCTGCCCGCGCAAACAGTATGAAGCCGCGTGAACGGTAGGCAGATGTAGCAAACACTTCTTTGCCATGCCATGCCGTGAGAGACGAGACACTACCTCGGATAAGCGGGTGCTTTATATGCAGGTGAAAACTTATAGTGGTTTGGGAGCCGGCATCTGAGGGAGGGGTGCGAAACAGAAGCAATTAAGAAAAGAAATGACGAGGTCGGGACTCGCGTCTTCCGGTGGAGCAATTCTTTCTTGCGTGTCACGTCGCATACACCAAAGCACGTGACTGTTTCACGATGCTTTGGCGATTTCCTCATGGGGTCTAAGCTGTTGAGCGCTGAAAGATTGGCGCACTGTCGGGGAGGGTTGAGATCGCCAGTGATTGGGTGGAACAGTGCTCATCCCAGTGATCCCACGCTCCACCGTTCCCTGCTGTCGGCCCTCAGGCTTGGGGTGGCTTTCTGAGCCCTCACATTTTCCAATTCGCTACTCGGGCAACTGGTGCAAGATATGCAGATCAATTGCAAATGGGCCGAGAAGATTTTTCTCAATGGCGCAGAAGATGACAACAATAGTTCAGCATTCGCGAAAGTCAGTGGAATTGAGTGAGAGATCGGAGATCTGTTGGATACGACATACCAGAACCATCTGCTGCAGGTGATAAGCAACTCAAATCAATTTCGCGTCATCACGTGAGTTCGCTCAAAGCACTTTAGCAGGTAAGCTCGGGCCTTTTGTGTCAGTAGCAGCAGCCCGTGGCCCGAATTGGTGCCCCAACTGCAGCAACAGAGCAAGCTGCCCCCCAGCAAAAACCCCAGTGTACACAGTGAGCAGTGCAGTTGCAGCGCATGTCCCCTCTGCAACACAAGCTTCTCACACCACATCTCCGAAAGCTCAAAGCTGGAGGCTCCGCTCCGAAGCTCCAAACAGTGCACCACCCAGACCCCCCAAAAAGAGTGTCGCCCGTGTTCCCTTCAAGTCATCGTTCTCCAATCCGGAAAGCTCGTATCTATCATTACCAATATCCGCTGGTCTGTTCTTTCCTGTCTTGCACGTGCAGAAGTACCCCATCAGCTAGCTAGGGTACCTGCTTCTCTGCCGTGCCTGCTATTACGGCCGGGTACCTTACATCTGCCTGAACTCTCCAAAGTTCCACTTTCTTCCCCGTCGTTTTGTTAGTCTGGAACCTCTTCGGTACGGCTCAAAAGTTAGGACGAGACGGCCTCCAAGATGAACAAGAACTGGAACGACACGGCCGACAAGGATCTCTTCTTCACCATACTGTCCGTCAAAAACATTGGCGTCATCAGCGGTGCAGAATGGACCACCATTGGCGGCCACATGCGCACCATGGGTTACGGCTTCACTAATGAAGGGTGCCGGTATGTTAGCATCACTATCTTGACTTGGGTCTCGTCCTATCTACTTCAATATCAGCGCTACTTGTTGTCTTTTTATTCCCCCATTCGCCTGCCCGCTCGCCTGCCGTTTACTTGGCGGCTCCTCTCCATAGCCCCAATCTTGCCCCATTGTCCGTGATTGCCAAATATCTTCTGTCGCATTTTGCTGTCACCGTTGAAAACACAAGTCATGCCTTCCTTCCCGACTCGCTGTAGGGCCCTCCCGCTCTCGGTGAGGCATATTTGTTAGGAAGGACGTAGACTTATTGCTTGAGAGGTTCTTCAATCTGGCTCCACTACGAGATCTAACAGGCCGATAGGCAACATTTCCAAGGCCTGCGCCGGGCGCAACACAAGCTGGAGACGAATGGTACCCCATCCGAGAGCCAACAAAAGGTGGAACCAACAACGAACCCCATCACGCGCCGCCCGGGACCTGGTCGCGGCCGTCCGAGGAAGTCTGTTGCCGCCCCGCCCGACTCGACGGATCCGGCTCCAGATGAGCTGTCACCGCAAGACGGGATGCCACAAGGTGATCTGCCTCCTCAGAATGGGGCACCACGGATGACTGCGGCCGCCCAGGCATCACCATCCCAAGAAACGAAACCCGTTCCTGTCCAGGCAATGTCTATTGGAATGCCGGCGCCCCTGTCGAGTCCAGTGGCACCTCCTGCAGCGAGCTTGATGAATGTCGCCAAGTCGGAGTCGATGCCTGGTCACACCCAGAACCCAGTGCAAGAGTCAAACCCGATAGCGCTGCCGACCGAAGATGGGCATAGCGACGACTTCGAGGATCCTCATCCAGCAAAACGGCAAAGAGTTGGCAACGATGCATCGGACCAGATTGAAGATGCAGCTGTTCTAGCACTGGCAGAAGATGAGAATCCAAGTCATGTCGATTCCTATGGCCCGCCACAGTAAGTTAGCTGCTGATAACCTCATCGTCCTACTGCCAGTCTCATCGCTAACCATTCCCAGATATTTTGACGAGGCCTGATACCGTTTGCGTCCGAAGGCTGCAGGACCGTCGCGTCAATCTTCCCGATATGACGATGGGTTCATTTGAGCCTTAAGAGTTGGGATGAACTCGGAGTGAATTTATCTTGATGAAACCAGCGATTCTTGTCTTTCTATGTACTTGGAATGTTAGGAGTTAACGGGTACCGGCACGGCCATGATGGTCAGCCGAAGTAACATTGCGTTGAGTTTCGGTCGTCTATCAGATTTTGTAATTCACAATTCTTTTCTATTAGTAGTACCACCGAGCTCTGCTTTGGTCTCGTCGACATTGTGTGGTGATATGCTTTAGGGTTCAGGCTCTGGTTTAAGGATACATACTCCAGTGAAACTCAGGGTTAGTAGCAAAGAGTGTCTACAACCTGCAAATATCATCTTGACTGAAGCTGGAAATCTAGCACTTTGCTTAGTACTCAATGACTTTCGGGGAGAATACTCCAGACCCAACCACGGCCCAACGATCAATCTGCAACCAGATACATCCCAAGGCATTGAACCGGCTGTCTTCAGCACAACATAATGATCGTGACCCAGCTGAGATATCTGATTTCTCAATACACCTCAAGAGCGCGGCACCCACGATAACTATATAATTCCACAAATATCGTTAGGTTGCTATATGCTTGAAGCTTTTAGACCTTCGCTATAATGTAACGAAATAGGTAAGCTCAACACCCTGACAACGCCCCCCCTGAAATTGAGTAAAAAAATAAAGTTAATAGAGTAATAAATTAATTAATTAATTAATATATATTATATTTAAATATACGATTTAATACGTTTAAACGCGAATTAATTCTCTTATATTATCGGCTCGATTTTAATTAATTTCTAGAGCTTTTAAAACCTTCCTTTTTAGCCTCTTTCTCGGCCTGCCCTCTTTTATATCGGCCTGGACCTGCTTAATATCTATTAATAAAATAAACCCCTTATTAAGGTCCTTATCGACCTTCCTTCTTTTTTAAGCTTTTATTTTCTTTAAATCTACCTTTAAATTAGATTTCTTATACTTTAGCCGGCTAATCTTAAATATTAAATTATCGATACTTTTATCGAGTTTCGTTTATAAAAATTAATAAGTAGGATTACTAATAACGGTATTATCCCTCAGGTATTTAATTATTAAATCTTTTAATTACCGGCCCGTTTTAAATATATCGATCCTTTTATACTCCGGTTCGGGCGGCCGGGTCGCCTCCTCGACCTCGAATATAGCGTTAACGGCTTAGATTATAGCCGACCTCCGGAGCCGGTTATCTATAGGCTTCCGGATATTAACCGGTTATAATCTATTAAACTCTTACCTTTTAATAATATATTTAAGAGATAAATTAACTTTTTAAGTATTAATTTAAGTTTAAAAGAAATTCCTTTTTTTTATATAATTATTATTATTAATAATATACGTTAATTCCAGTTTTTATAAAAACCTCCTTTTTAAAATTATAAAATAACTTATATTTAAAGGTTAAAGGATATAATTATTATAAAAGGATAAATAAAGGAATTAAATCTTAATCTTTAAAGCCGTTAATATAAACTCCGGGTTAATGTAATTATTATAATTATTAAAAATAAAGAGGCGTTATTAAAAAGGGTTATCCGGCTAGGTTTTAAATATAAATTTTTTTTTAAATTATTTTAAAGCGATAAGGACCGAGGTTTAACCTTTCGGCGACGCTTTAAAAGACTAGTTCTTATAAAGGGCGTTTACTTTATCTTTATTAGTTAAGAATTATTATTATTAAACCGATTACTTTTTAAAGATTATTAAAGGGAGGAGAACTTAACCGGCGGTATTAATATATTTTAAAATAATAATCTATTCGTAATTAACCGAGTTATTTATTATAAGACTCTTTACCCTTACCGGTCTAATAATAAAAGAGCCGCCTTTAATCGTTATCGATATTCCTACTTTATTAGTATTAAATTAGAAATATAATAGGATTAATATAATAAATTAATTAATAAATTTATTAAATAAATTTCGTATTAACTCGTTTAAAGTATATATAAAACGCCGGAAATTAATCGTTTTAAACCGTATAAATTTAAAGGCCTTATAATAATATAGAAATCGGGGTAGTTACTTCTTTTTAAAGGGGTGAGGGTCGCTTTTTATAATAAAGAGGCGTTACGTATATATACGAAATAACCGGTAAATTGGAACGTACCTTAAATTAGCTTAGAAAAACGCTTATTATATTAGGAATTTCTCCTCCTTTTTAATAAATATTTACTTATTCCGTCCTACGGAGGACGTTAATTTACTAATTATATTATAATAAAGAATTATATAAAACCCTTACCTTTTATTTAATAAATTAAGTAAATAAATATATAGTTATAAATTAATTAATTATATAATAACCGATAAATAACTTAATCGATAATAACCTATCTAATTAAAGGACTATTCGCTAACCGCGGTTCGCCCCCCCTTTTAACGCTAGCTCCCGTTTATCGGTACCGGCCTTTTTCCCCTTCGGTACGCTTAATTAATTCGCAATATTATCGTACCGATACTCGTCGTATTAATAAAGCTCCGCGTCCTCCGGGGTTTTTTTCCCGTTTTATATATATATAAATACACCTTTTATCGTTTAATATTTTTTATAAAGCTCGTCGTCGTTATTCGTATTAAATATAATATAAAGATTGTATATATAAAGAGTTATATATTATAACGGTTTAAAAGGCTTATTATTATATATAATATTTAATACTTTAAAGTCGAGTTTATTTAAGGCGGTTACGATTTCCGTATTACGAAAGTAATTCTTTTTAAGAAATATAAATTTAATAATTATCGATATAGTCGCGCCGGTTTTCTCGGAATTACCCGAGGCGCTCTTTATTAACGTATATAATATAATATATATCGATAGATATTAAGATTTAAATAGTCGTATATATATTTAATAATATATAAAGGTATAACGTAAGGGATAGTAATAGATATAAATATATATTTATATATAATAGGAAGGAGAAATATTATAAGTTTTAAAGAGTGTTTATTTTAAGATTTTATATTTATATATAAAAGCTTTTTTTAATAGCTTACGTAGAACCGGTATTTCCGTACCTTAGTTTTAAGAACTTTATTATTTAAGTATAAATAATTTCTAATAGATTTTAAGTTTATATAATATAAACGAGTAATTCCTTTCTTAATATTTAAATATAATACTATCGCGAGACCTAGGTTTATTATAAATCCTATGCCGTAAGGGATAATAAGTGGTTAGGGTCGATAGTTATAATAGAAAGGGGGTTTAATATTTGCTATTTATTATTGTTAAAGGCTTAATTTTTTAATTTATTATTTAAGATACTTATTTATTTTAATACGGAGTTATTACTAATTTATATAACTTTTTATTTATTTTTTATTATTTATATTAGCTATAATAAGTTTAAAAAAATAATAAATAAATATTTATTTATTTTAATTAATTTCTTTTTTACTTTTATTTTTAAATAGCCGGTGCCCGAAGGTTTATTTAATAACGTTATTCCTTTTAATAGCCGATTTAATAGAGAATCGTTTTAGGACCTTTTAGATAGTAATTTAGAGCCGTTCTTCTTTATTAGGTATAGTAGTATTAAAAAGAGGAGAAAAAGAGGTTTAATTTAATATACTTTATATTAAGTAAGAAGGAGAATTAACCCCTTTCTTATAGGGTTAATATGGTTTAAGGGGTATTATTTATCTGATTTAAAAGGGGGGCGTTGTTAGGGGGGGGCGTTATTAAGGTGCTGAGCTTAACTCTAATACTGACCCTTAATTAAATGTCCAAACCACTTCCTATATTTCTACCGGCACGTTCTATAAGCTATATCACGTTTTAGTATAGTGTTCTTATATAACAACATGCGGCGAGTGCTATATAGAATGCTATATAAATTACTAAACAAAATGTGTATTAAGATTAAATACCCTCTCTCGCCCCCCCCCTTTTATATATCCCCTTAAATATTAAATAAAAAAAATAATAATATAATAATAAATCGATTAATTAATTAATATATATTATATTTTTAAAGCTAATTTAACGCGTAATTATATTAATTAACTTTTATATTTTATTAACGCGATTTTAATTAATTTCTATTACTTCGGCGGCGCTTTTACGAGCCCTCTTTCTCGGCCGGCCCTCGTTAACGTCCCTTTTAACGTAATATATATTTATTAAGTAAATAAACCCCTCGTTAAGGTCCTTATCGACCTTACGCCTCTTTTAAACCTTTATTTTCTTTAAATCTATCTTTAAACTAGTTTTCTTTTATTTTAATTAAGCGATCCGAGCCGTTAAAATATCGATAATTTTATTAAGCTTCGATTATAATAGCTTCCTAATCGGATTACCGGTAATAAACTCCTCCCCGAGTATCGCTAAATTTAAATTTTTTATTTACCGGCTCGTCTAAGGTATCTCTATCCTTTTAAATTTTAATTCCTTTAAGTACCGGGCTTTTTCCTTCTTTAAAGCTTAATTAATAACCCGGAATATAATAGACCTCCGGTATTAATTATTTATAGGCTTTCGGATATTAATAAGGTATAAGCCGGTAATCTTTTACCCTTTAACGATATTTTTAAAATTAAAGCCGATTTTATAAACGTTAATTTAAATTTAAAGGAAGTCCCTCTTTTATATATAATTATTATTACTTATAATATAAATTAAGTTTAATTCTCTTTTATATCGAGTTTTAAAAATTATAAAATAATTATAATTTAAAGGTTAAAGGATATAATTACTATATAAGGGTAGGTAAAAAAACTAGACTTTAACCTTTAAAGCTATTAATATAAAGGTATCGTTAATATAATTACTATAATTATTAAGTATAAGGAGGCATTATTAAGAGGGGTCCTCTAGCTAGGTTTAAGGTATAAAGATCTTTTTTAATTACTTTAAAGCGATAGGTTTAAAAGTTTACCCTTTAAATAATACCTTAAAAACTTAGCCTTTATATTCTTAATTAATTTCGTCCTCCTCCTTCGGGAATTATTATTATTAAATTAATTACCCTTTAAAAATAATTAAAAGGGGGAGGGCTAAGCCGGTAATATTAATAACCTTTAATACCGTTACTTATTTACAATTAGCTAGGGTATTAATTATAATATTCTTAACCCTAGCCGGTCCGATTATTATATTCCCTTTATTAATAGTTATCGAGGCTTTAACTTTATTAACGTTAAATTTAAAGCGAGGGGGGATTAACGAGATTCTTTTATTAATATATCGATTAAAGAATACCTATATAACTTTATTTAAAATATATTAAAGACGTCAAAAGTTTAATACGGTAGCTCGTATTAATTTAATTATTAAATAACGCTTTAAAAATCGGTAAATTTAACGTTTTCCGAGCCGATATATAAGGCCTTTCGTAAGAAATATCCGTTATATATATATTTAAAATAACCGGTATAAAGGAGCATACTTTAAATTAACTTAAAAGAAGGTTTATTTTATTAAAAAACTCTCCTTAATAAGGGTAAATAATTATATTACTTTATATTTCTCCTTTTTATTTAGGTACCTTTTAATCCGGTAACTTAAGGTGTGTTTATTAATATTATTCTCTTTAGCGGTTTTTTTAAGCGAACCGCCCGTTAGGACATCTTAGATAGCCTATACGATATAATTTTTTTTCTTTATATTAGTAATGTTAAAAAGAGGAGAAAAAGAGGTTTAATTTAATATACTTTATAAAAAAAAGAAGAGCCGATTAACCCCCTTTATATATTAATGTTATTGCTTAGGGGCTGTTCTTTCGTCTGATCTAAGGGGGGTGCGTGAGGGGGGGGCGCGAGAGGGTGCTTGATCTTATAATTAAACACAAGGCAGGCACGCTGCCGGCATCCGCGTGTGCGTTCCTAATTTGTCAGGTCCAGTGAGAGCCCAGAAGTTGTTGGTGGCCTAGCACCATCATGGGGATGCTTTTGGGGAAGTCCTTCTTAAACTGACGATGTTGGAACCGCGTGGTAGTTGACCTCTATTGAAAGAGTTCCAAATCGGATCACTGAACACTCGTAATCTATTCCTTTGTCAACATCTTACTTCCTTGAATTTGTGATCAAGAATATTCATTATCTCGATTCAAGTTATTCCATTCACTCACCTCCCGGCCCGGCCATGCTCACGTAAGTTCAGCTTCAAATATCTCCGATGACCCCTTTCGGCTGCTCCTTTCGGTGATCACGCAGCCATATCATGGCCTTTCCTTCCCCGATCCCTTCTGACACCTTGAAAGAATTGTATTCACTGCCAGTTCATTTTTGACAGCCCGGCGACCACTTTCCGCGGCCCCTTTCGGTAATCGCGCAGTTACCCTCCGGCCCTTCCCCGGTCCCTGTCGGTGCCTTCCCCGGTCCCTTTCGGTGGCAACGGGTGGTGAATCGAGCGTAGCGTCGGCATCGATACTGTGGGCATTGGAAAAGTCATGGACAGCACCAGAAGTACCAAGAGGAAGCGAAGGGCCAGAGCCGTGAAGGTTTGACGCTCGCAAACTTCTATGAAGTTGACAAGCATGAAGACGGGGACTGCTAATCCTCATTAGCATCACTGTGAGACTCTGCGTAATGAGTGTAGGACTTGAGTGACGACATAGTGAGAAGGTTGGTATCGCAAGATGTTGGAACTTTTCAAAACTGATGGGCGCGATCCTGCGAAGGATGCCAACAGTTCGCAATAAAATGCAGGGTGATTGGCTGATGAGAAGAGCTCACATTGTATTCATTATTGGGTTTTCTTCGCCGACCACCTGGTAATCCCACAATAGCCAAAGTTTACAATTTCCTTTTCTTCTTTTCGGAGCAGCAACCAGCCCATCTTCTCACACCCTTCTACTGTATCCTTTCTTGCTGCCGGCCTGTTCTGTTACCTACCGCGAGTCCGCTCCGTTTCTTACCTCAAGCCGGTTCCCTTTCTTATATTCTGGCCCGTTCCCTTTCCCACATTCCGGTCCGCTCTGTCTCTTACCTCCGGCCTGTTCCGTTTCTTGCTTCCGGCCCGTTATCTTTGACGAAGAAGTAAGAGCTGCACTGTTCCAACTAGGTTAATAACGATATCTGAAACCACACCCAATATTTCTTTATTAGCCACCGCCAACCACACGGCCTCTCACCCAATATGCCCGAGACGACCCGAGGGCGTTCAATCACCATTATGCAAATCACTCAACTCTGCCAACCCCAATAGTCCAGTAGTGCCCGGCCTAATCTATCTGCCACCGCCAAGTCGTCTGGCTTGACCCGAAGGCTTGTGGGAGTGCTGCGACAATTGTGTGACTCGGTGCTGTTATGTTCTGAAGAATGGTAGTAACAAATCGTACTTGTTTCGGTGAGGAATTGAACCTGATGTCTTTAGTCGTGTGGCTGCTCGAAGATATATATGGCTATGACTTAACCTCATCCTACTCTGATTACTATAAAGACTAAAAAGAAACTGTTCCAACTGTGCTAATAATGATGTCTGAAACCATGCCCAATGTGTACTTCTTAACCACCGCCCACCGCACTTTTTTACTTCTGGGCCCGTTTAGTCTCATACTTGCAGCCCATCCCGTTCCCTACCTCCGGTATACTCCGTTCCTACTTCCTATTTCGGTTCCTGCCTCCGGCCCGCTCCCGTTATTATTTCCTATTTCGATTTTTACCTCCAGCCTATTCCGTTCCCTACCTCCGGCCCGCACTGATCCTACTTCCTGTTTCGGTTCCTTCCTCCGGACGTTTCAAGTTTTACCTCCTCCGGTCTATTTCCTAGCTCCGGAGTGATCATGGAGTGATCCTGGAGTGAACTTCCTGTTTTAATTCCTGCCTCCGCTATTTCGTTTTTACCTCCGCTCCGGTCTATTTCTTAGCTCCAGAGCGACTCCGGAGTGATCCCGGATTGAACCCGGAGTGAACCCGGAGTGAACTTCCTATTTCGATTCTTGCCTCCGCTGTTTCGGTTCCTGCCTCCGCTCCGGTCTATTTTTTGACTCCGGAGCGACTCCGGAGTGATCCCGGAGTGTTCCTTTTTATACCCCCGGCCGTCAACCTTCATTATTATCTGCAGCAACGTCAACCACAACAACCGCAACAACCGCAGACCTGATTTGTTTTTATCTCTGGACCGCCAAATCCTCCCACAATCTCACCCAACTCCGCGCAATCAATCTCACGATACTCAAACAAACTCACGATACTTGACAGAAACTCACGATACCCTATCGAACTTACCGAACTTACCGAACCTCAGCACACACATGCAATCATGGCTCCAACCAAATGGAACAACGAGAGAAACGAGGCTCTCTTGGTAGCGTTTGGCAACTACCTCATCACGAATGCCAGACCTGAACAGCAGATGCAAATCGAGGACCATATGAAAGATCACGGATATGCGACCTGCACTTGGGAAGGAATCAGGTACGTTCACCTTTCTAATTTCTCTTTTTGCTTCATTGTCTACGTCTTTGTTTGTGTGCTGGTTCTGGTTCTGGTTCTGGGCATGACTGTGCTGCGGCTGCTGCTTCCCCGTGACCATGACAACTCGATGGCCGTTGCCAGCTATCATCACTGCCTCGGGTTTTGTTCCGAGCCGGCGAGCCCCTTTCGACTTGTGCTTCCTGGCAGCACAGACAAGGCTGCCTATCACGGCGCGTCGACATTGAAGCACCTCCGGGTTTACCAGCCCATACTGGCGACATCACATCATCGGACGAGGCTCCTTGCCATGTCTCAGGCAGGCCGTGGTGAGATCCTCAGGAAGCGAGTCTGTACCCAGTTGCTCCCGCCTTGCCAGTTTCTTTGGCCTTGCGAGTGCTTGGTGGAAATGGCAAGACATGTCAGCACTGTATTCAATCAGGTAAGTTCAAATCCAAACCACCCCCTCTGTAAAATATCCGACGGAATTCAGCCCCGAAGAAAGCCATTGCCTTGAGGCACAATACCAGCCCCCAGACTGTCCTGTCTGGTACCTCTCCCCCATTCCGTCTGATAACCTTCGTCTGTTCCTTCCGGACCTCGGGCTTACAGTTCTTCCAGGTGCCCTCCCTCGACCAATCTTGTTCCGTCCGGATCGCTGCCGTCCAAACAGCTTCCGTCCAAGTCGGCTTCGTCCAAATTCACTTCGTCTCAACCGACTTCATTCAATACGCTTTCGTCCAACTTCACATCGTCTCAACCGACTCCATTCAATACGATTCCGTCCAAATTCACTTCGTCCCAACCGAGTCCATTCAATACGATTCCGTCCGACGATCTCACTCTACCACATATTTAACCGTCAGAAACGGTTCCGTCCAATCTCCTCTCACCACATCTTCTACCGTCACAGACGATTCCGTCCAATCTCTTTGACCACAGATCCCACCGTCCGAAACGTTTCTGTCTATTCTCATTTCACCACATACTACACTGTCAACAACGGTTCAGTCCAACACGGTTTCTCATCGCGACTGCAACTATGTCTGGCCCCAAGCGAAATCCCTACGTCCTGTGGGATGGCAAGATTCACGAGGAGATCCTTGGTGCCATGATGGCCGTCATGAGACCCACGATGGCGCAGTATGAAGAGATCCATGCCCTCACGGCGGAAATGGGTCACACTTACACAACGAGTGCTCTGAGGTTGGTCTACCATGCTTATACGCATCTTCCATTGTTGGTGATGGCGCGCCCTTCCCCTTCCTCTTTGGATCAAGGCTGTGGTGGGAGGTGAACAACTCGTGACGAACCCGTCACCCATTCGTCGGCAATTCTTACTTCCCTTAATAGTTACAGGCGTATTACAGGCGTTTACAGGAGCTTACAGGCGAGCTACATTCACTATGCCGCCTAGCGTACCTGCATTTGCCCCACTTTTGCAGTTCCTATACAGAACGTAGCCTATAAACGGCTTGGCACAACACAACCCTTGGAGCACCCTTCTTCTTCTTGCAACCTTCTACTTCCCACGCCACAACTTCTGATTCGAGAAACGACTTCGATTATTCTCTCTTGATAATCGAGGTTCTTCGTTCTTGCCTGAATCAACCAACGGCTCACCCATCAACTCTTTTTACCCAACCGTCACGCACATTTTTCCACCTGCGAATCATCCAGTTTCGCGTCGTCTTGTTTTACATCGTCCTTTTTTTTCGATCATCCATCACACATTCGTCCTTTCTAACATCGTCCTTTTTTGATCGTCCCTCCCATATTCTTCCCTTCCACATTCGTCATTTTCGCCATCGTCCTTTCCATCAATCACCAACTACCGTCACGATGGTCGGCCAGGGAAAATGCCCGCGCTTCAACTGGACGGACGCGTCAAAACTGGACCTCCTCTTGGCAATTTACAAGCACGCGAACCCAACTCCCGCGCAATGGGAGAGGATCATCGAGGAAACCTCTGAGAAGGGTTATCCGTTCAACGCGAATGCCGCCCAGTAAATACTGACTTACTTGCCCTCATCTCCCCAAACCAGCAGTGCAGCCACTGTCACCGCCTCTTCCAAGTTGATGGCATCTCATGTTTTTCAGCCTATGGCGCTGTTCCCACGTGGAAACCAGAGCCATGAATTTTGTGTTTTCTTTTTCTTATGTCTTCATCAGCTTTATTCTATGTATGGTGTTTACTGACCAACCTTCGCACTTTACAGACAGCATCTCATGAAGCTCCGCCGTAAGGACACCAGCACCCTTGAGAAGGTCATGGCTCGCGTCGGCGCCAGCCGCGCTCAGTACGAGCGTGAGATGCAAGAGGCTGCCTTCGACCAATCCGTCCCCGGCCGCCGCGGCGCCGCTATGGCTGCTGCTGCCCGTGCAGCTCCTGCTGCTGTCCCTGCTGCTGGTAATCTCGGTCCTGTCCCTGGTGTCCCCCCCGCTGGCGGTCCTGTCGCTAGTCTCGGTCCCGTCCCTGGTGTTCCTCCTACTGGTGTTACCGCCGCCGATGTTCCCGCCGCCGGAGGTCCTCCCGCTCCTCGCCGCCGCCGCGCCGCCCCTGCCGTCTTGGGCCCCCGAGGTGGTCGTGTCACCAAGCGCACTACCCGCACTACCCGATCTAGCCAGGGTACCGCTAGCCAGAACACCCGCTCGCGCGCCACCGCTCGCGTCTACGATGATGAGGATGACAGCCCTTCTGATGCCGGCGCTGACGTCGGTGGTGACACTGACCGCGACTCTGGCAACGACGCCCCCCCCTCCTCCCAAGAGAGCCCGTCGTGTTACCAAGAAGCGCGCTGCCCCTACTGCTGCCGCTAAGCCCAAGACTGAGCCCAAGACTGAGACCGAGGACGTCAAGGCCAAAACTGAGACCAAGGACGTCAAGGCCAAGGTGAAGCCCGACGACTCCAAGACCGATGCCAACCGCGAGGAAGAGCAGGAGCCTTAGTAAGTATTGCCCTTTCCTCCTAGTCCCAGGACTTGGAGCCTCCCCTTACATTCCCGCTGTGGTTTTGGTATCTAACATAGTTACAGCGAGATGGCCGCTCCCCCGACTTCCTGACTCACCCCGAGCGTTACCGTGACACCATGGCCCGGGCTTACTCTCCCACCAATCCCTCCCACCCTGACCACCCCGACAGCAGCTACAGTCGCGCCGCTCGGTAAGTATTGCCCTTTCCTAGTCTCAGGACTTGAACCTCCCCCAAATCTATTTCACCCTGCTATGATTTCATGTCTAACATAGTTGTAGTGAGGCGGCCGCAGCCCAGGAAAACAACGGTCGCGCCCAGGCCGAGGATCCCAAGAACGATGCCAACGATGCCAACCGCGAGGAAGAGCAGGAGCCTTAGTAAGTATTGTCCTTGCCTTGTCCCAGGACTTGAGCCTCCCCTCACGTTCATTTCACCCCGCTGTGGTTTTGATGTCTAACGTAGTTGCAGCGAGATGGCCGCACCTCCCGACTTTCTGACTCACCCCGAGCGTTACCGTGAGTCCATGTCCCGTGCTTACGCTCCCGACCACCCGTTCCACCCCGACCACCCCTCCAGCGGTTTCGGTCGTGACCCTGCCTTGGCTCCTCCTGCCAACCCTCCCTTCAACGGCTTCGGCCGCGACCCTGCTATGGCTGCTGCTCCTGCTTATCCGTTCAACGCTTACGGTCGCGAGCCCAACTGGGCTCTCATGCAAGGCCCCAACATCGGTGCTGGCAACAATGGCTTCATCCCCCACACTGCCGCGAACGCCCAGAACCATGGAAACGGTCAGCAGCAGGACGAGTCTCAGCCTGAGCAGCACGAGCCTGAGCCCACCATCCCCGGATATCCCTGGTGGTACGCTTAAGGGCCTCTTTGGCTTAATCTCCTGCACATCATTTGCCATTCTGTTCAACATGGACTACTACTTCGACAACTCCATAACGACGTGTACGCTGAGTACTCGCTAGTCCTAATACCACAAAGGGTCATCACTGCAAACCTTTTGAGCTTTGGGGACGATGCTACGGGAAAAGGTACCTTGCGTTTATCTGCTGCTCTACGGTGGAAATTGGATGAAGGAAGGTGGACTATGGATGGATATGGATGGTCCTGAGCATGGGTCTTGCATCACACGACATTCTTCACTGGCACATCACACTTGCATACGAAACACACGACATTTGGTGTGTTACATCTTTGCAGAACCGGAGTCGGGGCGATCATTGGGATTTGTCCACGCATGGGTTCATCATCATTCTTCATGGTTCATGGTTACGGCACAATTGCCTACTAGATTTGTTTTTCCTGTTTTTACACACTGCATTGGTGTGTTACATCTACATCTTCGGGGACCGAAGTAAGTCGAGACAATCATTGAGATTTGTCCTCGCATGAGTTCACCATCATGATTCATGGTTACGGCAACTGGCAACTGCCTACCATAATATTTGTTTTCCTATTTCTTACACAGCACATTTCCGGCCGACGGTTGATGATGGATCCCCTAATTCATACCTGGGATCTTCAGCCGCTCCTGCCTTGTTACTCCCCAAATACACACAGCACATTCCCCCTTCTTCTTGTCACCAATCTCAGAGATCTAAGTTATCTAGTGGACGATTTGGTTGATTGAGATACCCATCATAGCTAGCTAATACTGAATCTGAAATCATGGCATACCCCCAGACTTACTGCTGTTTTTCGTAACGTGACGACCCATTGCATTGACGTGGAAAGGACCCAGGAAGTGATTGATATAAAGCTACCAAGATTCGTTGTCTATGTACGTCTGAAAATCCCAAGTAAATCATAACTCATAAATTATAGCTCGTATCCTACGCGTTTTCAATCCCATCATAGAGCCGCCGGGCGGTGATACATTGATTCGGTAAGATAATCTGTCAAGCTCCGGTAAAATGCAGTCGCAGGGTGGCTCAGAGCGGGCTCGCAGCAGCTGCAGAAAGGTGTTTGGAGGTATGGTTTGGCTGGAGGAGCCTACTCTGGCTGGTTCTCATTGCCGTGCGCGTCATAAGCCTCCCAGTTGATATATTCATCCATGTCGGACAAACGGGACTTGCGATGCGATGGACTGCCGTCAGCCCCGAAGGAATTGAATCTGTTAAGGTCGGGTGTGTCAAGCTGAGGGTCGATGACGGAAACGTCGGGCTGCGGGGATACGTCATTCGTCTTCAAGGGCCACGAGGAGACGGGAAGGACCATGGGCAGACACATCTGCAGGGTATTTTTGATCTCGTAGATGCGGAAGCCGTTCTTGGCTTCGATCTTGCCCACGCACCGACCGTACTTGTCGTAGAGACCGGTGAAGAAGTTCTCGCTGTCAGCCGCTGGCTCTTCTGGAACAATGGGCAGTCTTTGAGGGGTACGGGGCTGGGATCCGATATTGCCGTTGCCGCCATCGATGGGCGACGTAGGAGGGCTGTTCTCCGGAGGGGGGTACACGTGAGGTCCCTCGATGACAACAGGAGGGTGCTGTGGGACTCCATTTGGTTGAGTGGCCACATGTCGCACATAGTCTTGGTACTGGCCTCGAAGGGTGCGAGACCAGCGAGTTCTGTCAACAGAGGAGCTTTTGTTAGCGAAGGCATTTCAGGACGCTTGCTGGGAGAGCCGCCCGGGTTAGTGGTCTTGCTGGTCTCCGTTCTTCTAATGTTCGTGATGTGGTTGATTTAGAATAACATATTTTCCCTTGATGATCGCACAAGAACATATAATAATTGGATAGAGGAGATTCGGATGGTCTCGATCAGTGTCAAGTACTTACTGGCATGAGTTCCTGGTGTTGAGATATCCCGCTTCCTGGAATTCGTGGTAGACATCGTCCCAGTTTGAGATACGGAACTCTCCTATCCGAAATATGATGTTGAGCAGCGCATCATCAGCTTGCTCGGTCCACCTTGCCGGAGGGGCTGGCGCAGGAGGAGCCTGGGCGTATCCCTTGCCCTTGCCCTTGCCCCCTTTTCCTTTGCCAGGCATCTTGAAGTGTTGCTTGATTGGTATTAGGTAATGCAAGGAGAAAGGGGAGTCAAGAGTGACAGAGTATGGATGAGAGATGTTATGTGTTGTGCGTGATTAAGAAAAGAGAAGTGACTGACTGGGTATGCTGTTGACTTTTCAAGATTTGGGGACAAGAGATGCGTCTGTAGGCCAGTTATAAAATGTAAGCAAGAGTCGCCTGCCTGGGACGCGTTCCCTTCCCTAAGGATAGATACGAGTCGCGCGTTGGCTGGTGCTTTCTCTGAACGTCTGGCTTAGTCGCGTAAGGTATCAGTACAAGCACTCAAACCATTGCCTGGGAGACCTACGTGTAAGGGCACATTTCTCAATTACTACAATGGCTCCTGGTCGCCAACTATTTGGCACCGCATACAGGTGATAGCCTCCGGAATATTCCATTAATGACGATACCGCTGATTTTGGTATTTGGTATAATACTTCCCGTTAATGATCGACAGGCTAGCTTATCCCAGTGTATTCCAGTTTATCCAATCGGATATCTGGACATGGAATAAACATTATACCAATGGCATTAAGTGATCCATGCCATGTACAGACATCATAATCTGGTGGGAGCAGCGCTCTCGCCATGAAGGGGATATGTATTCAGCCGCTATGTACGAACGTCTTTAAGGGGAATTACGAGCATATGTAGAGTTCACAAACGGAGCCACCAGCAAAGGCGCATTACGTCAAATCGTGAGGTGGTTTAAATCATATCATAAGCTATCATAGCAAGATGCTATGTAATGTCATGTCGACCTGAGTCTTTTGACCTGAATATCACAGCAGGCCTTAACCCGTTCCAGAACGCCGTGGTATGCTTCGTAACTACTTCCCAATCCATCTACCCCTTGCGCCCGTCCAAACGACGACCCTCGCTTGGCTTCTTCTCCGGGGCCTTGCCCTTGTCTTCCTGGTCGCCGCCTTTGCGCTTGACGGCGCCGCCGCGAAGAGTCTGACCTTGACCAGCAAAGTGGGGCTGGGATGCGTTTTCCTTCTCCGCCTCCTTGTCTGCCTCCGTCTTCAGCGGCACAATGTCGTAGCCGAAAAAGAGCTTGTTGGGGCCTATCCGCAGCGGCATGGGGCCGTTCGTTCGTCGGGGTACTGGCGGCTGGCTGGGGTTGGACGATGTGGTGGAGAGGGGCGTGGAAGTCCCCTTGTTCTTGGCATTGAGCTTGTGGCCCCCACTAAGGAAATGCGACGACACCGCCTGGGCGCCCGCCGCGGCCTGCGAGGACTCCGGCTTCAGCGCATCGTAGTTGATTGACTGGGCCATGGTGCCCTGGCTGCGCAGCAGGCCGCCAGCGGGCACTCCGGCGCCGCCCTTGGTGCTTCTCGGCGTGCTCGTGCCGCTCTGGCGCTCCGGCTCGACGTAGCCCAGCGGGGCGGCGAAGTCCACCTCAACATCTGTCTCGATCATGCTAACTCCCATCTTCTCCGATGTCGGCTTGACCTCCAAGACCGCCACGTCGTAGACCTCGTCATTGTATTCGAAGTTGAAGACGTCGCCCATGGTGAGGGTGGCGAAGCTGCGGAACGCCTTCTCGAGCACGGCCTTGGGGTCGCTAATCTCAAGGAAGTTGACGGACTGGGGCTGCAGCTTGACGAGCTTAGCCGGAGATAGCGACGTCGTCTTAATCTGGAGCATGTCGCCCACGTCGAGCCCCAATGTCTGCATCATCCACTGGGGGATGTATGCGCGTCCCTCTTCGGCCACGAACTCGAGAACACCAGCATGGGTGTGCTTCTCTCGGGCACCGTTCACCAGCTCCATGGTCAGCGGCCACTGCACGTGCAGCTTGGACACCTTGTCGAGAGCAGACACGGGTAGCAGGATTTTGGAGCCGTAGTTTAGGTCGGGGCGCTCAGGGCCGGGCGCCATGATGATGGGGTAGCATCGGAAGTACTCGTCGAAGCGCTGCATCGCCGGTCTTCGTGACATTCCGCGGGCTGCCATGAACATGGATTGAGGGTCGTCGGGGTCGAAATCGTTGAAGCCTGGGCGATACTGGACCGGGAGAAGTGTTTGTCAGTATTGAGCAGGTTCCACTCGAGCAAGTTAGATGGGCAAAGGGGTTGTTGTTCACGCACCATTTTGGCTCGGGTCGCTTATAGCGGTCAGTATTTAATATGTACGGCGGAGATAGTGGGTAAGGTTAGAGGGATCTGAAGTGGTATCTCCTCTGGGTGCTAGGCGTTTGTAGGGTTTCTCGGTTATTGGCTGTCACTTATTTACTGAGTTGCTCCCACGATCTACGTTAGGTTGCCAATCAGAAGGCAACTGGGCTGATGACGACAGAAGGCGGCTAGGCTAGTTGTTCCGCGCCGGACTGGGGATTTCACTGAGGACCTGACCTTAACAGCGGGGACTTCGGAAGCTTAAGGCAGCTTTGGAGGGGGTCGAAGCTTCTAAAGCTTCCCGTTTTAGTGGCTGGAACACCGTTACAGTGCAGTGACAATGAGCAGCCAACATCGAGAAGATGCACGTAGAATTTGAATGACGTAGGTCGTGCTGCTCTCTTCAACTCGCCGCTGAATTTATGCTAATAATATTAAATGCATCTCTCCCAAAAACATCCATATCATGTCTATCAATCTCAAATCATAGAGGCATCAATCCGTTTTCGAATTGAAGCTTTCGAATCTCCTTGTAGTTCATACCCACTAAATAAAGCCATTGCCCCAAGCTCCAGCGCCTAGACTCTTGGGATCCCAGATCGTCAAGGCAATCAATCCACCCGATGGTGACGACAATTTCTGTTTTTGTTTTTGCTTCCAATTAGCATTTCCACACACTCCATATTGCCTCCCGACCATGTCCTCAAGATATGGCGCCGCTCGGCCAAAGCGCGCCGGCGAACAGTTCGCGCGGGCCCACCATGCCGACGAAGACGATGCCGCTGCCGAGCCCGGTTCCAAGAAAGTGAAGTTTGACGTGCGCAACCCCTCGGCGCTGGCCCTCGGTGGCGATGAAGAGGAAGACAAGGATGAATTCCTCGAGGCCGACGCCGAGGTGATCCGGGGCAGCGCCGCGACCAAGCGCGGCGCCGTCAACATCGACGGCTACGACTCCGACTCTGACCGCGAGGAGCTGGGCGCCAGACCCGAGGCCGGGAAGGCCGGGAAGGCCGAGAAGGACCAAGACGAGGACATGGACGACATGTTCGCCGAAGCCGAAGAGGCCGAGACCGAAGACAAAGTCGACGATACCACAACGAAGAAGAGCAAGGAGGTGCGCTTCCTCGACAACACCGCCATCGAGGGCCAGGACATGCGGTCACGCGACACGACGCAAATTCGGCTCGATGGCGAGGAGTCAGACGACGAAGACGAAGAGGAGATCGCGCTCGCGATACAAGAAGAAGACGTGGACGAGGAGGTCGGCGCCGGAGGCCTGAAGAAACACGCTCCCAAGGTGGAGGCCTTCAACCTCCGGGCCGAAGAGGAGGAGGGACGCTTCGACGAGTCGGGCAACTTCGTGCGCAACGCTGCGGACCGCGACGCGCAGCACGACCGCTGGCTCGAGGGCATTAACAAGAAGGAGATGAAGAAGGCGGCCGAGGCGCACGAGAAGCGCGAGGCCGAGCTGCGGCAGAAGCGCAAAGAGGACGGCGAGATCTTGACGTCCGACCTGCTCAAGTCGCTCATCTTGAAGCTGGAGCTGGGAGAGACAGCCCTCGAAGCCCTGGCGCGGCTAGGTCGCGGTCAGGCGAAATCCAAGAAGGTGCCCAAGTGGAAGCAGAAGAAGATGAAGACAGAATCCATGGACGTGGACGCGACGGAAAAGGAAGACCCGGAGCAGGTTCGGATCAAGGAGGCTATCGATGCTATTACGGATGCGGCAGACAAGCTACTGGGCAGAGACCGACCCGACATTTACGACAGGGAGCGGGAACTCCTGATCCGAGAATGGAGCCGCGAGACGCAAGAACCCTGGGTGGAGCCGCGACGGGCGGCGGTGGCCGAAGAAGATACGTCCACGAAGATGTGGGAATACCGATGGGTGGACGGCAGAGATGGAGCCCCGAAACAAGGTCCATACGACGGCCGCACCATGGAAGCTTGGCAGAACGCCGGCTACTTTGGCGAGGGCGTGGAGTTCCGGGTAGTTGGCGACGAGGACTGGGCTGGACCACCGTCTACTTGGCAGTGAAGAATCATCTTATGATAAATCCAGGCCACTTGGGAGACATACTGTCTCGGCAAAGAACATTGGCCAAGGAAGAGAATATTGCGGGGCTTGTCTACTGTGGCCAACAAGTCGTTGATCTCTTGTGTGTGTATGATACTTTGAATGCAGTATGCATGTACAATTAGGCCAAGGTCTGTCGGTTCTATACGAATAACTCTTATTGATGAACCCGAGGGGATCACTCTTACTCTGGGGTATGTTCAAAGAGATACCAATGAATGAAAAAAACGACCAACAACCCATATTCTAACATTGGCTGATACTTGACTACTTATTTGATTTCACAAGCCTATTCACGAAAAGAAGCTAGTCTTGCTCCAGCTAATGCCCTGCAACATATTCCGCGCCAACTTCCCGTCCTGCTCGGATACTAACCGGACCTGACCGTTATCCGACGACGCCGCGGCGAGATTGCCTTGCGGTTCGCCCCACCTCTTCTGCCCCTTGTTCGGTTTGCTCCAAGTGCCGTTGAAGCCTCCTTGCGCGGTGGTATACTCGACAATTTCGTGCGAGGACGTCGAGGCGTAGTACACTCGATATGTCATGTTGTTCTTATATACTGGCAGCAGCAGTCCCTGGCATGGAGTTGTAGCACGCCGCGAGCCGCGCGTCTGTGTTCCAATTGGGCAGCGGCGTGTCGTCAACTTTGATGATGGTGCCATCGTTATGGTCGTTGCCCGCGAGATTGATGGTTTCGCCCTGGTACGGCAGGCCTCTCAAGCGCCCGGTGCGCGAGTGGATGAAAAGTATCAACGTCGTGTTCGGGGTCAGGGCCGGAGTGGCTGCGATCGACGATCCCTCCACTGCCTGCCCGCCGCCAACTTGATCCACGGTCCAGTTTGATGTGACTTTTGCTGCCGGGCCTCCATCGGTAACAGTTCCCTGTAGCATCCATAAGTACCCCATACGGGCTTGGAAGAAGACCTGGACGGATGGTGATGGTTTGCTGTTGTCTTTTAGAACCGCGGCGAGTTTAGTCGTCGGGCTGATGTCCTTCATCACCGTGACGATTGTGTTGAAGCTCGTGGTGCATTTGCCCGTCGACTCGACACAGTCCGTGATCGCCTCGGCGATGCAAATGTCACCCGCCTCGGTCGTGCTCACATAGTAGAGATGCACCGCGGCCTGGCCAGTTTCGCTTGAGTCTCGTGCAACGGCGGCGAGTGCTGTATTTGCGTTCGGCCTGATCTCGAGTGTGGCATTTTGTTCGCCGGCGGCTGCGTCGCCGAGGACTATGCGGTATCTGATGTCGGTAGTGTTAAGATCTTGGTAGAATATTTGGTAGTTTCCGGAAGCCTCGTTGGCTTTGAGATTGGACACCGCGATCGCGCAGTTCTGGTGTTGCTGGGCGTCTGGTGTCAATGGAGCCGCTGCCGGGTCGCTCCTCTTTCTCGCCAGGATCCCACCCATCACGCCTCCTACAATGGCGCCAATAAGAATGACTGCTGTAACGGCTCCCAGAATCCATAATTTGCGACGAGACAAGCCACCGCATCGCTGTTTGTTGTCACCAGCACCGGCATGGGCTGGCCGGTCATTGACCGACAATGGCCTCAATATCACCGCGTCGGATCTGACCGACTGTTGGCTTCCTCCGTCGTTGCCGCTGCTAAATACCACGACATATTTCTCGCGGGAATGTAGATGATGCTCTGCTCCGGGGCTTACGACCTGCGGGGCGGTCACTCCTGGTGGCGGCGATACTGGGATGGGGTAAGTGTCCCATGCTGTTAGCATGTTGTCTGACCGTATTGTTTCCCAAGGCGGACTCTCCTATCTGGCTATCGGTCGCGAAAATGGCAGCAATCAATCGATTTTGAGACATTAGAGAAGAACGAGCTTTGGCGCCGCTGTAGTGCCATTGTCAATCTAGAAATAGATACGCAGAATGATACCCTGGGTTATAAACAGTGATATATATGGAGCGCAGTCCTCAGCTTCAAGAATGGTGTATGCTGACGATGTGGCTATTGTCATCTTACCCCTGGTTGCCATCTCACTCATCGTACGATATGAGTTGGATTGCTTCGCCAGTCGCCCTGTGGTTTCGACACAGCGACGTCAGTCAAGAAGGAGAGACGATGTAATTGGATGCGCCAAATTTAAACATTGTTTCCACTAAACTGTCGGCAAGTCCTAGCTACAGTGACGTAGGCAACGACCTGTGTTCGACAGAAACTCACTATAGCCTTCCTTACTGATGATATCTTACTTTTTTTTCGCTAACTGAATACGATGAGAGGTGCGGAGGCCAGGAGATTCTGCAGCGCGTCTACCCGCACCGTTGCCATGGACCATACCAACTAACCCCTATTCAAGAATAACATGGTTTTCCTTTTCCGATTCCTTTGGCCTATGGTCAACTCAGCCACAAAGAGGACATGAAAGCTCGCCAAAACCAATGAGGCCGCCACATACAATGAACAATGACATTATGTCAAAGAGGCGAAGAGACACTGACTTACTACGCCTCATCAACAGCGCCCCTGTCGACTTGAACAAGCCGGTCAAGGGTCAAGCAGAGAGGTCCGACGCCGCATATTACCAGGAAAAGCTCGTGTTTTGCGACGACGAGTTCTTTGTCCGGGACACCGAGGTCCGGGCCACCTTCGAGATCTAGGAGCTATTCCCCGCGTCCACATCTATCGACGTAGTCATCGCCATAGGTGAAAACGACGAAAAGCACGTCAGGCTGGATGAACCCCGCGTAGGCCATATCAGCTGTCGTGATTCAACGTTTGTTATTTGGGTATAAACAGATTGTGCCAGGCCATAAAGGTGCTCCAGCGGCCACAATGGCTTAGTTATCCTTTGTTTTCACGACTTTCTTTCAAAACGACAGTAATGCTACGTAACAGTGTTCTCGCTTTCACATCGCGCATATCAATATATAAGTCCTCTACTATCCTCTCAATACTTGCTGCTGGAATCCACCCTCATCAAAACCTTGACGGACATCTCCATCCTCAAACCAAAAAGCACCATTACGCTACAATACAGAACACCCATCCTTTCACCATGAGCTCCAACGCCCTCCCCCTCACCACCGCCCAGGCGTATCAGATCAAAGATGTCTGGGACAACATGATGGTGACTGTAGCAGGCTGGATTACTGAAGTTTCTCTCACTGATCTTGAGGAAACTGTTCAAGAAGCAATAAACAACGGTGAAGTTGTCGGTGACGAGCCCACAAACTTCCGCCACGACTACAACGTCGATGCTAAGCTCCAGGAGATCGGACCCCACGATACCCATGCGACTATTGCCATCACCATCAACTGGACGTTGTCTCCGGACCGTGGGGAGGAACTGGAGAACATGATTCTTGATAGATTCGTCGCCCAAGGTGTTCCAGCGTCTCTTATCGAGTTTGCATGGATCTTCCCACTCCCCGCCCTGACCGAAGCCCAGAGGGAGCAGATCAAGACGTCCTGGCTGCAATCGGATGGGACGAACCTGTGGAGCGTCGTCCACTCGCGCCTCATGAACTCGGCCATGTTACTAGGCGGCGAGTCCCTGACCAGCTACTTCCCGATATGGTGGCATGATCGGGAGTTCTGCGCGCAGATCGAGAATACCCGTCGCAACGCCGTCACCTTGGTCGAGATCCCGGGCTCCCCGTTCCGGACCCTCTTCGCGCTCCTGGGTATGCGCCCCACCGACAGATTTGCCACCGTGGCCATCGCCACCTCGTGGGAGGTCAGCAGCGAGCAGAAGGCCGAGCTGGAGAACAAGGTGGCTGAGGTGCTGCAAGGTACCGACATTAGCTCTCGTATCAAGTTCACGTACGGCACGTGCCGTCCTCCTGCCCAGTAGACGTGGATAGTGGATCCCCTTCTACTGCGGAGCTTGGTTGGTAACTGTAAGAAGAGGACTTAGGTAAGTAAGCGGTGCGGAAGCTGACGGACGGTATGTGGCCCGTAAAGAATACGTAGGTAAAATGTAGTAATCTAGTATCAACCAATCATCTTGGAACGCAAGATGCATAGTATTTACGGGACAATACGCACGGATATTGTTTGTGGCCAGTATTGTGAACTCCATTATTAGATTTAAACTACAGTTCTTTTTTTTTCGATTCTTGCTAAGTAGCCCCGGTAGAAGCAAAAAACTTATAAAAAGCAGGTTACATTAAAATATATAAATTTTAAAAAAGTATAATACCTTATACTATTAAAACTTTTAAAAATAATTTAAAAAGTATAACTCTTATTAATTAATAAAAGCTTAATAATAGCTGGAAACTGCGAAAACCTTCTCTAACTTTTTTTTAATTATTACTAGTAATTTACCAGCTTATATATAAAAGGTTTTACTCGTTTCCTTTTTTTATTTATTTAAATAGTTATCTCTTTATTTATTATAATTATATATTTATTTACTATTTAAAAAAGAGGTATTATACTTATAATATCTATTTATATCGTAGGTATAAAGGGCTTATTAATATTTAATAAAGTATAGACTTCACGTTATATTTAATTTTAAGTATATATTTAAAAACTTTTAATATTTAAACTTACTCGTTAATTATAAGCGGCGTTATAATATTAAAGAATATTATTATATCGGCTAGCGTTATATATTATATCGGCTAGCGTTATAATATTAAAAAATATTATTATATTAGCTAATATTATAATATTAAAAAATATTATTATATCGACGGGCGTTATATATTATATCGGCCGGCGTTATATATTATATCGGTTAATATAATATATAATTATTAATGGCGAAGGTAGTAATATTTTTTAATATTATAACGCTAGCTAATATAATATATAACACCGGCTAATACGGTACTATTTTCTAATATTATAACGTTAGCCGATATAATATGTAACGCCGGCCGACGTGGTATATAATACCGGCCGATATAGTAATAATCTTTAGTATTATAACGCTAGCTAATGTAATATATAACGCCGGCCGATATAATAGTATTTTTTAGTATTATAATACTAGCCGATATAATATATAATGCCGGCCGATATAATATATAATACCGGCCGATATAGTAATGTTTTTTAGTATTATAGCGCTAGCCGATATAATATATAATACCGGTTAATACGGTAATGTTTTTTTATATTATAACGTTAGCCGATATAGTATATAATGCTAGCCGATATAATATATAATACCGGCTAATATAATAATGTTTTTTAATATATAACGCTAGCCGATATAGTAATATTTTTTAATATTAAGGGGCGATTATTATAATTAATAAGCTGGAAATACTAAAAGTCTTTAAGTATATATTTAAAATTAAGTGTGGTATAAAGTCTTTATATTATAGGTAATTATTACTATTAATAAGCTGGAAATATTAGAAGTTTTTAAATATATATTTAAAATTAGGTATAATATAAAGTCTGTATTTTATAAGGTGCTAATAGGTCTTTATACTTACGATATATATCTAATATCGTAGGTATAGCACCTCTTATTTAAAACGATAATATATCCTACCTATTATATTTATTTATTATATTAATAAAAATCCCTTAAATTAAATAGCGCCGTATATATTATATCGAATATAAAATAGTAACGAATAATTAATATTAAAATACTTATTTTAATATTATAAAATTCTAGGACGATTATTTTAAAGCGTAAAAACTCTGGAAATTTATAAAGTTTATTAAAAAGAATACCTAATTAGTCCAGCTTTTTATAAAGTTTATAAAGTCGGTTATAAATGACTTAAATACATTATAAGCGATATTAATAATAAAACCTTCTTTAACGATTAAATTAAGTTACTTAAAGATATTATTATATAATTAGGGAAAGATTAAACTCGATTCTTTAATAATAGCTTTTATAACGATTTTTAATTCCAGGCGTTATTTATAAGGCGTAACGGGGAAGAGAGCGATAAATAAATTAATAAAAACGGTAATAAATTAAGGCGGTGTCGTAACTATTAATATAAACCTAGAAAAAGAGAGAAAAGAGGCTTATATAAAGCTAACCAGGTAGTTTTAAGCTTTGCCGATGAATAATAAATTATTATATATAAATATTAACTTTTAAAACAGATACAGTTTTAACCTTATGCTTAGGAGGGAAACTACAGTTCTTATTTCTATGGTTTAGCTTTCGATTCGATATTAGCTAACGCCAGCAGAAATAATAGACTTATAATTTAAACTACACTTGGTAATTACTGCTACTGCATAGGAAAAGGCTGCTTCCTCAGACTATATTCCTTTTAAGCCTAAGGCCAACGAGGGATATGTTAATCATGGTAGAAACGTAGTGACGATTTTCTCAGAAGCACACTGTTGGTAGCGAGGTGAGACGGACCGATACTTAACCCAAAGGGCGGAGACAGAAGAAAAGTGACGAGAGACTTCCAGGTCTTGCTGCCTACGCAACTTCTAGTTTGGCGTTCCTAGAAAGTTGTCCATCCAGCATGAGCGAGAAAAGGACAAAGAAAGCACATTTCAGATGAACTCGATACTCAAACAAGGCACGTTATAGCAGCTGTCCCGTACTTCTTTATTTCATTTTTCGATTCTTGCCACGTAGCCCCGGCAGAAACAAAAGACTCACAAAGAGCAGGTTACCTCAAAATGTATCAACGTCATTGTTTAGGATTCCAAAGTAATGCTCGATGTCAGATTGGCATCACACGGGTCATGTTTCCCTTTGTCCTGGAGGCTCTTTGAAAAACAAAAGCATTGTTAGACAAGGACTCTGTCACTCAGTCTTGGATATCTATGTATAAATGCGCTAGCCTCCTCTCCTCATCTGCTAATAACCCAAACTTGCCAAGCCTATCACAGCCATCTCTAATACTTTTAAACACAAACAAACATCAACACCACTCTCCGAGAAATTATCAAACTCTTTCACCATGGATTCCAATCTTTCTTTCCCGAACCCCACTGAATTGAGCGACGCCCAAAGGGAGTTCCAGGATATCTGGAGCCGCAAGGCACTCGGCCCTCAAAGCTTCATCCACCCGATACTCCTGAAGTCCATCGTCCGGGACGGAGGCCCATCCGAAGAAGTGGTCCTCGCTAGGCACAGGTACAACTATGACGAGTCCAACAACAAGGGCACGCTCGAGATGCCGGGCTTGAGGTTCAAGGCCATGTGGATACTGCTGCCCATGAGACCCCGCTACGAGCAGTACGCGGTCGGCGTGGCCACGTCCTGGAATATTACTGGTACCGAGAGAGACGCGCTGAAGCTGGAGATGGCCAAGCATGTAAGTGCCGATCTTCTCGACTGTGTGGTTATGTATTATCACCCGCTGGGCGGTAAATATAGTTATTAGGTGGTGTAGAAGCTGGAGGTAAGTAAGTAGCTAGGAAATACGAAGTATCTCGGTAACCAAAGACATAATATCTCGTACGTGCGACTTGTCATGTATATTCAACCAAGTTCCTTTAATTCTCGAACATTTCCAACAGGTCCCGCTTAGGTCCTCAGGAGCTTCAGGGATTGGGACTCGGCTAGTGTTTTCTGATTATGTAGAATTTCAAATCCCGAATGGAGTAAGAAACAGGGAAAATGGGAAGAAGGAAGTTAAACGTGCGATCCCAGATAAAACCCGGCCCCGTACCATCCCCCCTAACGGGTACAGTTAATTAGTTACCGTGGTGTATCTTATAAACGACACCAGAGTCGAATTTTTAGGTGCGTTACAGAGCTCGTGCAGAGGACCAAGAGTGCCGCTCGGAACTGGTAGAGGATAGTGTTTCTTCTAAGTTTTCACCCGTAGCTTAGCGAGTGTCCATGTGATGGCGGTGGTGGTGTTAATGCCGGCCAAGGCGATCCAGGCTGATATTGGCCGTACGCGCTGCTGACAGGTCTTGCTGATTCCGCTAATGCACTGTATGTTCTGTTGGCCGGCCAGGTTTGGCGACAATCAATGTACGTGTAGCTTGCTGTATCTGTTTAAAGAATCATATTCGATAGGTATTACAAGGGTCATGTTTCCCTTTGTATCTCAATGTTATTTACGATAGAAAGCAAAAGCATTATTAAACAAAGGTATTGTTAAACAAGAATGTTCTTAATTTATTATGGGTAGCTCCCTATATAATTATATTAGCACCCTCTCTTTATTTACTTATAAATCAGTCTTATTAAATCAATACTCTCAAACACACATACCAACCAACACTACTCCATAACAAATCTTCAAAAACTTCCACCATGAGTTCCGGACTGTCCATCCTGAACGCCACCCAAAAGGCGGCGTTCTTTGAAATCTGGTACCGCAAGGAGCTTAGCCCTAGAGGCGCCATCCTCTCGACGCCCTTGACAGCGGCCGTCGTGGATGGAGGCGTGTCCGAGGACGAGCTCTGCGACGGCAAGTACGTGTACGACGACGGCGAGATCATCATGCCGGGCACCAAGTACCGGGCCATCTGGGGACTCAAGGGCGTACAGGCAGTCGACACGCACTTCACCATCTGCATCTCCACGTCCTGGAAGCTCACGAGTGACTACAAAGCCGCGCTGGAGAGTAACGTGACAAAGCGGATAGGAGACGACGATCTTTCCTCGCGCGTCCAGTTCTCTTATGACATCTGTTCGGTTCCTAGCCAGTAGACGGGGCAGGTGGTCCAGCCTTATAACATTGGACTCTGGCTACGATGTAGAAGTTCCTTACGGTCCAAGGAGAGTGGAAGAGTAAGCTGTACAGAAATGAAAGGTAAGTAAGTAGTTAAAAAACAAATGAAGACTTAGCGACGGAATATATAATAAGCTCAGCACCCTAATAACGCCCCCCCTTTAGATCAGATAAATAACACCCCCTGAGCTATATCAACCCTATAAGAAAGGGGTTAATTCTCCTTCTTACTTAATATAAAATATATTAAATTAAACCTCTTTTTCTCCTCTTTTTAATATTATTATACTTAATAAAGAAGAACGGCTCTAGACCGCTATCTAGGAAGTTTTAAAAGGATTCTCTATTAAATCGGTTATTAGAAGGAATAACGTTATTAAACGGACCCTTAAGCGCCGGCTATTTAAGGGTAAGAGTAAGAAGGAGGCTGATTAAAATAAATAGATATTTATTAAAGAAGAGGAGAAGTTCTTAATATAATAGGCGCTTTTTTAAATTAATTTAAAATATATTTAGATTTATTAATTATTTTATATATATACGTAACGCCTCTTTATTATAAAAAGCGATCCTTATCCCTTCGGAAAGAAATAGTTACCTTAATTTCTATATCGTTATAAAGCCTTTAAATCTATACGGTTTAAAGCGATCGATTTCCGGTATTTTATATATACTTTAAATAAGTTAATATAAAATTTATTTAATAGGCTTATTAATTAATTTATTATATTAATCCTATTATACCTCCGATTTAACGCCGATAAGGTAGGAGTATCGATAATAATTAAAGGGGGCTCTTTTATTATCGAACCGGTAAAGATAAAGAGTTTTATAATAAATAACTCGGCTAGTTATAAATGAATTATTATTTTAAAATATATTAATACCGCTAGCTAGGCTCTCCCTTTTTTAATAATTTTTAAAAGGTAGTCGGTCTAGTAATAATAGTTCCTAACCGATAAGGATAAAATAAACGCCCTTTATAAGGACTAGTCCTTTAAAACGTCGCCGAAAGGCTAGACCTCGGTCTTTATCGCTTTAAAATAACTTAAAAAAATCTTTATATTTAAAACCTAAGATTAAACACCCTCTCGTGCCCCCCCTCTCACGCACCCCCTTTAAAGCTATAACCCTTTAATTTTAACGTTAAATATTAAAATAAATAAAATACATATAAATAAGGTATAACCTATTAATTATATACTTTTATTTTAAGTTTAAATTAATTAAAAAAGAAAAGTTACATTTTAATTAATAAAGAAATTATAATAACTTTTATAATAATATAATATATTATTAATGAATAATATTAATTCTAAAATAATATTATAAACTTATATATAATTAAATATTTAAATATATAAACAATTATATTAATAATATAAAATTAAAAAGGAAATTAAAAGATAAATTAATAAAATATGCTTAATTTTTTATATTTTATTTATATTATTTATCTAATATTAAAAATAAATACAGTTTAAAAAACTCTTTAAAAATAAAATAAAATAGAAATAAATATTATTATTATATATTTATATTATATAAAAGGGAAATAAAAATGATTATAACTTATTTAATATATATATATATAGTTATATTATTTTATATATATTATATTCTTTAATATAATAAGGGGAAAAATAAAATAGAATAATTAATTATAAATTTAAATAAAATAATATAAATATAAATACTTTATAAAATAATACTTTATATTTAAATAAATTAACATATTTAAAATAAAGTTTTAAAGAAAATTAAAAAATAATTTAAAGTATAAATCTTAACCTTTCTATATAAATTTTCTATATATAAAAAGTATTTATTATTTTATTTAATAGAATAAAATTTACTTTAAAGTTGAACTTTAACTATTAGTTATAAGTTTAAATAAAGTAATTAAATTAATAGAAAGAATTCGAAAAGGTATTTTATTAAAATTATTATATTGTATATTTATTAAATTTACTTATATATATTAATAAATTAAAAGAAATTAATTTAAGTTTTTATTTTTAAATAATAAAGATTAAACATTAGTAATAACCTTATATATACTAGAATTTAATAATAAAACTTTTAAGTTTAAATTTATTTAATTAATTATAAAATATATATTTAAATATAATTTTTATATATAACGGAGAAAATAAAATAAAATGTTAAAAAATAAAACGAATTTCTAAATTAAATCTAATATTTTTATCTTTTTATTTTATAACTTATTATTATAATTTTCAACTTTGTTTAATATATTATATATATTTTTAGAAATATATTTATAGTTAAAAGTAATATATAACTATTACATATATAATATTAATAATTTCTTATATTTATTCTAAACTTAATTATTTTAATTTTACTTTTCTAATATTTATTAATTTAAATAATAATAATTTGAAGTTATTAATAAGCTTAATTTTACCTATTGTATTCAATTCAATATAAAGGTTTAAAGTAAGCGAGTTTTAGCTTAAAGGGGGGTGCGTGAGAGGGGGGGCACGAGAGGGGGCTTGATCTTAGCTGGATAACCCCTTTTAATAACGCCTCTTTATCCTTAATAATTACGGTAATTACATTAGCCCGGAGTTTATATTAATAGCTTTAAAAGTTAAAATCTAATTCCTTTATTTACCTCTTTATAATAATTATATTCTTTAACCTTTAAATATAAATTATTTTATAATTTTAAAAAGGAGGTTTTTATAAGAATTAGAGTTAATATATATTATTAATAATAATAATTATATAAGAAAAGGGGACTTCTTTCGAGCCTAGGTTAATATTTAAAAAATCGGTTTATTTTTTAAGTATATCGTTAAAGGGTAAAAGTTTAACGGATTATAACCGGTTAATATCTGGAAGCTTATAAATAACCGACTCCGGAGGTTAGTTATAATCTAAGCTATTAATATTATACTTAAGGCTAAGGAGGCGACCCGGCCGCCTGAACTGGAGTATAGAAGGATCGATATACTTAAAACGGGCCGATAATTAAAAGATTTAACGATTAAATATTTTAGGGATAATACCGTTATTAATAATCCTATTTATTAATTTTTATAAATAAAACTCGGTAAGAGTATCGATAACTTAATATTTAAGGTTAGCTAACTAAAGTATAAAAAGTTTAATTTAGAGGTGGATTTAAAGAAAATAAGAGCTTAAAAAAAAGGTCGATAAAGACCTTAATAAGAGGTTTATTTCGTTAATAGATATTAAACAGGTTTAAGCCGATATAAAAAAGGGCAGGCCGAGAAAAAGGTTAAAAAGGAAGGCTTTAAAAGCTCCAGAAATTAATTAAAATCGAGCCGATAATATAAAAGAGTTAATTCGCGTTTAAACGCGTTAAATCGTATATTTAAATATAATATATATTAATTAATTAATTGATTTATTGCTCTATTAACTTTGTTTTTTTACTCAATTTCAGGCGGGGCGTTGTTGGGGGGGGCGTTGTCAGGGTGCTGAGCTTATTTAAGATACGTGACCAGTAATGTATGTGCAGCAAGCATTACCTCTAATACAAACATTATAACAAGATGTCACTCGTGACCCCAGCCGTGCCGCAACATGGAACTAATGCCTGGAAAACGGCGATAACGATGACGTTATGCGTCCCTGAAAAATAAGAGAATGCGAAGTTGAAAATGTAGAACCCTACCTATGCTCAGCCTACGTGAACTAGCCTTTTCGGACCCCTGGTGAGGCAGCTCGTAGACTATACCATTATAATTAACATTCCCGGAGTACTCGGGAGCTCGTGCAATGGGCCAAGGCTACTACCCGAGACTAGGGGAGGGGATAACGCCTTTTACGTCCCTTATTAATAAGCTGGTACCGCTCCTTCATACGGTGCTGCTGCTGGTGGCGACTAGGTCGACTAATGCGACCCAGGCTGGTATTGGCCGTACGCGTAGCCTTCTTTACCCGTCTAGTGATTCAATTTTTATTAGGTATCACAAGGGTCATGTTTCTCTTTGTTTCTCGGGTTTCTTTGTTCTCAAGTTTCCTTGAGATGAGAAACAAAAGCATTGTTTAGCAAGAATGTTCTCACTCTATTTTAGGTGGCTCTGTATAAATATGTTGGCCCCCTCTCTTTAATTACATAAAATTCAGTCATCTCCAGCCCATACTCCCAGACACATATTACACTAAAATCAACACTACTCTACGAAAGAATCTCAGATCACATCACCACCATGAGTTCCGAACTTTCCATCCTGAACCGCGCCCAGAAGGAGGAGTTCCTTGAGTCCTACTACACAAGGGACAAGATCAGCATGACCACCGTCATCATGTCAATGCTCATGGAGTCGGTCACGAAGCACGGAGGCCCGTCCATCTCAGAGCTTCACCGTACCGCTGTTTGGCTGGGGGGCTCGGTCACGGTCCCGAACTCGACGTACCGGGCCGTGTGGAAGCCCCAGGACATATCCCCCATCCACACGCACTTCACCATTGGTATACAGACATCCTGGGACCTTTCCACTGATGAAAGAGCCCAGCTGGAGAGACAAGTGCTTATGCGCGTGAGTTCCGACCTTCTCCCGCGGATCCTGTTCTCTTATGGGTCATGCGATGCTCCCGACTCTTGAGCTGGGATGCGTTACGAAGAAGGGATAGGCAAATAAGTTATGCAGAGGTTGGGGGTAATAAGTAGGTAGGAAATACACAGAAGTTCAGAGACTAATGGCATACATGTGACCCCTGGTATAAGTGAAACCAAGTTCCTCTCCGACACAAACATTACCAAACATATCCCCGCTTAAGCCCCCAAATACAGCCCAACCCCATGTCTCACTCCCCTTGACTTGTGCGCTCAATCAGTTACCGTGGTGCAACTCGTAGACGACACCAGCATGGTCGACATTCCCAGGCACGTTGGGAAGCTCGTGCAGAGGAGCAGGAGGACCGTTCGAAGCTGGTGGGGGAGAGGATTTCTGCTGGGTTTCCCACCCGTAGCTTGGCGTGTGCCCATGTGAGGGCGGTGGTGGTGAGGATGCCGGCCAAGGCGATCCAGGCTGATTATATTGACCGTACGTGCTGCTGGCATGGCTTGCTGCCTCTGCGACCGGCGCTGGTGCCGGTCCCGGTGCCCCTGCTGCGACCTTCTTCATCCTGCGTCTCATGATCCACCAAACCAACAGGCCTACCAAGGCGCATCCGACGATGGGCCCTGCCACGGCACCAGCAATCCAGGCATGCGAGGATGCGGGTGCGGGAGCAGAAGAAGTATCGTCTGTGCTTCGGTACGTCTCGGTACTCGTCGGTGTTGAGATCGCACTACCACTGGCAGGCGTCGCTGGCGTGGAACTCGCACTCGGGCTAGTTGCTAGAAATTGGCGCATTGGACTTAAGTGATCGTCTTTCCGAGATTGAGAAGGCGGTCAACTTACACGTAACAGCCGTATTCGCTTGCACTGTCCTGTATATGGAACTGACATACCAGTAATCGTCGCCACACAAGAAGGCCGTATGACCTGGGGGCCCATTCAATGAGGTTTCGAATATCGTCATGTTTGATGCGCTGTATGGAGAATTGCTTTGAATCGGTGAGTATCTCGATATGCATGCTGGAGGCATGATATTCGACATCAATGAACCCTTACCAAGTATATACTGCGTTGTGTTGATCCGTCAAGTAAGAACCGGATCCGGCAGTCCAATATTTAACATAATCAGAACCGGTAGAGGAGTAGGAACCCGCCCAGGAACCGAATGTTGTATATGTTTCACCACCAGATAGAGTGATTGCTCGGGCTGTGGTTGTGAACAGGTCAGTTAAATTCTCACCTAATGACCCACGACGAGCCGATCACCGATTATGGGCGGGGTATATATTTCTGGACGAATGGTTGACTCACTTGTGCCATCTATGTGGAATCCTTGAAAGCTGGCCAATTTGGCTATTGCCGAGAGTTCAGAGGCGGGTATATTGCTCGTCATGTTTTCTCAGTACTTAGATATCAACCCATGTGAAGTCCAAAGTGAAGTGACAGAATGAAACAAGCCTTGGCCAAAGGTTAGGAATGCAAATAGACTAGACGATAAACCAGTAGGCGACCGTGTTGGATCTCACAAATAAAAATTCAATACCACAAATACACGAAGCTGGGTCGACGAGAAAGGAGGAAGGGTAAATATCGAAGGAATCATGGGACTAGAAAGGCAAGGAGGCAATGAGTTGCGCGCGGGCGGTTCGCCCGGCATTCTCATTTATCAGGCTATGTGTACCCATACACCGGAATTGGGTCGTTTCTTACTGATGTGTGGGTCGCCACGGCTGATTGTAATTATGGTAAGTGTAACGATCGTATCTGCATCTAAGAAAAGGTGGCAGCGTGGCTAGAGCCAGATAAGCGAAGCTCGTCTAACGAGCATATAGAAACGCAATATACATGAGAGTCCCACCAAGGACGCGTATGGTAGCGCATCAGATGTTCACTGGAAAACGGAACCGTTTCCGACGATCAGTGATATGGCGCAGGGCTGAGAGCAATGATGCCAGGAAACCGTACCTCCCTACTCTTGTGGCTGCATGGTAGGCGTAGATGTCAGCATCCTTCCTAGGCATACATCGAGTCGGTTTTGTCCATTCATACAGCCTCGTCAAACTATGGCCGCGAAAAACGCGCCTGTAAATGATAGTAGCGAAATAGTAAAGTAAAGCTGAAAAGGAGGCTGGCTCCAAATACCACTGTCTCGCTTCAGCCCATCGCATGATCATCGCATGTCAGGCCATCTACCACGCCGATCTTCGCCATTAACGGGAGGGAGTGGCTGAGTTGAAGGGCTCTCAATTCCTGGATGCTTCATGAATGCTGTTTCTTAGTAGACGTGCTGCAGTTGTTCGCACATACAAGCCTTTCGGACATCCGAACCTGGTCCCAAGCTCGCAAGGCTAAATTTCTATGCTTCAACACGATATGTGGTGTAATCCAATGTAAAGGAGGGTGTCTTAGACCTACATAATCCAGGCTCAGCGTTGAAAATCTTACATATTGGATCTTGCTCCATGCTGTTAGCTTATTTCTAAGAGAAAGGCGGTTAGCTTTAACTTCCCAGACTCGGTATATAACCTAGCATCTCTTCTCTGTGACCTATCTTATTTCTGTACAGATTTCGCCTGTGGCCCCAGAAGTGACAGAACTTGAAAACAGTGCCTGGTTAGTGGCGATGACGATGGCATTATGCGTCCTTAAAAAATGAGGGAATGCAAAGTTAAATATGCGAAAGCCTAGCTATATTCAGCCTACTTGAACTAACCCCATTCGAACCTCTTTATTCATCTACTCTGGTGCGGAAGCTCGTAGACCACACTATTAGTATACTTAACATTCCCAGGAGCACTCGAGAGCTCGTGCAGTGGTGCAGGGCTACCACCCGAGACCGGGGGAGGAGACGGCGGCTTCTGGGGTCCCCACCCATGGGCTGGTACCTCTCCTCCATACATTGCAGCTGGTGGCGGCGACGAGGTCGACCAGTGCGACCCGGGGTGAGACTGTCCGTAGGTGCTGCTCGCATGCCTTGCTGATTCTGCCGTTGGCACAGGCGTTGGCCCCGCGGCGGCGGCGGCGGCGGCGGCTGCTTTCTTCATCCTGTGTCGCATGATCCACCAGACCAAAAGCCCCACCAAGGCACACCCAACGACTGGTCCGGCTACGGCGCCAGCAATCCATGCTTGCGAAGTTGCCGGTACAGCAGGGCTGTCTTTGTCGGTACTCGACGGGGATGGGATCGCAGCACTGCTTTGGGGCGTTGCCGGTGTTGTTGCAGCAGTGTCGGTTTTACTCGCTAGATAGGGGGTTACCTCGGCGTTAGCGAGTCTCTGTGAAGAAAGAGAGGAAAGTGGTCAACTTATACCTGTAGCCGAGTTCGCAACGTCTAGTGTCCTGTAAATCGTATTGGCCGGCCAGGTTTGGCGACAATCATAGTACGTGTAGCCTTTTACATCCGTCTGATGGTTCAATATCGTCATAGATGTTATCGTCCATGAGCCTGTACTGTTTGCCACGTGAGTTTATGTCTATCCTGTGTTGGAAAGAAAGTCAGAAGGTTACCGATGAACACCTACCAGGTCAGTGTCGCGGAATCCAAAGCCGTTAGGACCGTCCCAGACGCATTGGTATAGATAAGAGTAGTAGTTTGATCCACATAGCCTGCCAAGCTGAGCATCTTCGAGCGTCCCATTACGGTCGTATGTACGGTCAGATACCAGCATGATTGCTTGAGCTGTCGTTCCCAGCAGGTCAGTCAAATGCCAGTCACAATGGGCTACGATTCCAGACAGGCTCAGAAACGGAAAGGGGAACAGAACACGAATGAATCGAAGAAGCAACCTACTTTTACCGCCTGCTATGTAGAAGCCTTGAAAGTTTGACGACGCGGCTATCGCCGACAGGTCAGAGGCTGCCATGTTGGCCGTCATTTTGCCTCTGTAGAAACAAGCTCACGGGACTAGTGAAGTAAAATAACAGGGTAGAGCGCAGTATAGGCTGGGTGCAGTAAAGTAAACGAACAGATAAAACGACATGCTAGTCAAGTCGTGTGAAGCGAGTGGGATAATTCAGAAAGTTTGAAACCGCATGCATGGCACAAATGAAAGCTGTAGTTAGGAAAAGGAAAAAGTTAGGAAGAGGGGGCTCATTGGAAAAGATTGGAAGCAGAAGATGAGGAGGCAACAGGTTCCGTGCGGACTTTTGACCCTAGGTGTTTCCGTTGATCAGGCTCTGTGTATCTTGGCCAGGGGCCGTGGATACCTTTGTTTCTTGTATGACTTGCCACGGCTGACGTTCCTCTTTTACGAAGACAGCTATCGCAGGTAAATAAGTAAGCTTAGCACCCTGATAACGCCCCCCCCAACAACGCCCCCCTGAAATTAAGTGAAAAAATAAAGTTAATAGAGCAATAAATTAATTAATTAATTAATATATATTATATTTAAATACACGATTTAACGTATTTAAACGCGAATTAACTCTTTTATATTATCGGCTCGATTTTAATTAATTTCTAGAGCTTTTAAAGCTTTCCTTTTCGGCCTCTTTCTCGGCCTACCCTCTTTTATATCGGCTTAGACCTACTTAATATCTACTAACGAAATAAACCCTTTATTAAAGTCTTTATCGACCTTCTTTCTTTTTTAAACTTTTATTTTCTTTAAATTTACCTTTAAATTAAATTTCTTATACTTTAACCAGCTAACTTTAAATATTAAGTTATCGATACTTTTACCGAGTTTCGCTTATAAAAATTAATAAATAGGATTACCAATAACGGTATTATCCTTAAAGTATTTAATCGCTAATTCTTTTAATTATCGACCCATTTTAAATATATCAATCCTTCTATACTCCGGTTTAAGCGGTTGGGTCGCCTTTTCGGTTTTAAATACAATATTAATAACTCGGATTATAACCGACCTCTAGAGCCAGTTATTTATAAACTTCCAGATATTAACCGGCTATAATCCGTTAAACTCCTACCCCTTAATAATATACCTAAGAGATAAACCGACTTTCTAAATATTAATTTAAGCTTAAGGGAAATCCCTTTTTCTTATATAACTATTATTATTAATAATATATATTAACTTTAATTTTTATAAAAACCTCCTTTTTAAAGCTATAAAATAATTTATATTTAAAAATTAAAAGATATAATTATTATAAAAAGATAAATAAAGGAATTAGATTTTAACCTTTAAAATTATTAATATAAACTCCGGGCTAATATAATTACCGTAATTATTAAAAATAAAGAGGTATTATTAAAAAAGATTATCCAGTTAGGTTTTAAATATAAAGATCTTTTTAAATTATTTTAAAGTAATAGGGATCGAGGTCTAACCTTTTAATAACGCCTTAAAAGATTAATCCTTATAAAGGGCGTTTACCTTATCCTTATCGGCTAGGAACTACTATTACTAGACCAATTACCCCTTAAAGATTATTAAAGGGGGAGAGCTTAACCGGCGGCGTTAATACACTTTAAAATAATAATCCATTTACGATTAACCGAGTTATTTATTATAAGACTCTTTACCCTTACCGATCTAATAATAAAAGAACCCCTTTCGATCGTTATTAATACTCCTACCTTATTAGTATTAAATTAGAAGTATAATAAAATTAATATAATAAACTAATTAATAAACTTATTAAATAAATTTCGTATTAATTTATTTAAAATATATATAAAATACCGGAAATCGATCGCTTTAAACCGTATAGATTTAAAAGCCTTATAACGACGTAAAAATCGGGGTAACTACTTCCTTTTAAAGGGGTAAGGGTCGCCTTTTATAATAAAGAAGCGTTATATATATATATAAAATAACTAATAAATCGGAACGTACCTTAAATTAACCTAAAAGAACGCCTATTATATTAAGAACTTCTCCTCCTTTTTAATAAATATCTATTTATCTTAATCGGCCTCCTTCCTACTCTTACTCCTAAATAGCCGGCGCTTAAGGGTCCGTTTAATAACATTATTCCTTCTAATAACCGATTTAATAAAGAATCCTTTTAAAACCTCCTAAATAGCGGTCTAGAGCCGTTCTTCTTTATTAAGTATAATAATATTAAAAAAAGGAAAAAAAGAGGTTTAATTTAATATACTTTATATCGAATAGGAAAGAGAATTAACCCCCTTCTTATAGGGTTAATATAGCTTAAGGGGTATTATTTATTTAATCTAAAAGGGGGGCGTTATTGGGAGGGGGGGCGTTATCAGGGTGCTAAGCTTATGGGGTAAATGGGTGGTGGCGTAGCTGAGGCTGGCAAGGTTAAGTTCATCTGACATGCATGAATAAGCACCACAACCGGGATCGTTGCATTTTTGTTACGGGAAGGAGTGAGGTGGGAATAGAGCACAAGCCAAATATAAAGCTGACTCTGTCTGTTCCGCCGTTGATGTGTGCCCTGACATGTCGTACCCGGAAAGCGAAACAGTATCCCGAAGCCCGTGTATACGAAATTATGAATGCCAAAGATAATGATCCCTGACATTGGACTTCCTGGCTCTTTTTGGCTGAATGGTGAGGGTAGATATTGGACACCATTCGCAGGTATTCAGATACGCCAAGTTCGCAGCCTCGTCTCGTACTCTTCGAACCCGGATAAAGGGGCAAGGATGATGCGGTCGTGGTGAATTGGGTTTTGATAAGCTTACCACCATCTCACTCGAGATTGGCGGGTAACCATCGATTTGATTGGTCGCCAATCACACCGATAGCCCTCATCGACGTCGTACAAGGCGTTCAGCTGGTTGCCGGACTCCCGATCCATGAATCCTTCAGACCTGTTGGGCTCGAGCAGGGCTTGCCTGGGTTTCTTATTGCACAAGGTTATGTAACTATGCAGAAGATCGAAAAACGCTTATGCAACCATTTTTCACGAGACCGTCAAGACGTGCGGATATCTATATATATATATTTATATGTTGCAGCTTCCCATTAGAAACAAGTATTATTACTAGCAAAGGTCGCCTGGAACCCTAAGAAGCACCATACCATAGTTTCCAGCCCCTTTCCAACCAGAAGACAAAATGCCCTCCTAAAAACAATAAAAGGGACAGTTGAATACATGAAGTCCACCCATAGTTAACCCACTTGAATCGCATCGTTTGGATTACTTCCATCATCTATTCTCGTGTGGCATTTCATAGAACACACCGCCATGATCGGCATTTACAGGGGTATTAAGAAAGCTCTTGTGGAGGAATCTGCTTCTGTTGAGCTTGCGACCCGTGATCTGGCGGCGGTGGCGATGAGGCCGCGGCTTTCTTCGTCCTTTGTCTCATGATCCACCAAACCAAGAGGCCCACCAAGGCGCATCCGACGATCGGGCCTACCACGGCCCCCGCGATCCAGGCCCGCGAAGGTGCGGGGGCAGAAGTTGCGGCATCTCCTTCCGTTCCGGTACTCGTCGGGGATGGAATCGAGGTGCTGCTAGCAGGCGATGTTGACCCGGGGGTACTACCAGGGCTGCTACTCGCTACATGTGGGCAAGTGAATAAGAATGAGTACGTGCCTATGTGGGAGATCTACGATGTGGTCTTACATGTAGTTGAGCTAGGTACGTCCAGCCTTCTGTATACCGTACCGGCCTGCCAGTTTGTATTACAACCATACACCACGTGGGCCCCGGACCCAAAGGTTTGAGATCCAATGGGCGAGGTGTCGTATACCGACATGGTGTATACGCTGTCTGGCGAGTTACTAGTCCTCGGGCGAGCTAACTTCATTTGCATGAATGTTGGGAACATGTTAGACGATGACTTAAAGCACTTACCAGGTCGATGGTGAGCCGAACTCATCCACTAGGCTTGTCGTTCTTCCCTCGATCCGGAAAGTGGTGTCACGGGAATCAGTAGTATAATAACCCCCCCCAGAGTGATTTTGTGGTGTAGGTAGAGTCAGAGCCCAGCTCGATAGCTTGAGCTTTTATTCTCAATAGGTCAGTCAACATGTCCGGGGTAATAGCCCACGGAGCGCAGTGATTTACAGATAACCGAAAGACAAAGCATTCACCTACTGAAACCTGCTACGTAGAATCCTTGAAACCCTGGCGACGCGGCTGCTGCAGAAAGCTCAGAGGCATCCATATTGGTTGTCATCTTGGGTCCACAGAATTGAGCTCACCCGACTGGCAGATTCTAGCAAGAGAGTAAAACAAGCCAGTGCCAAGTACGATGGTTGGTGATAGAAAGCAACAAGGCAGTTCGCCAGTTTTCATGGGTATAACCCGAAAGATGAAATATGAATCGGCATATAATCAAAAGAAAAAGAGATGTGAACTAGGAAGGAAGAGAGGTTCTGCTGGAAGTCCTGGAACAGGGAGCAGCGTACGGGCGCGAGACCCGAGTTATCTTCTTGGATAAGGCTGTGTGTTTCTTCGCTTTTTACCTTTTCCGGGGGCTTATCACGACTGATAGCAATCACCTGCCTGCATGTGTGATTATAGTTACACAGTGATCAGTAATATCAGCGTCGCGTTAAGTGGATGACACGAACATACAACACGCAACACGGGCGAAATACCCGGCCGGTTCGATCATCTTCCACCGAGGGGGCGCGCTGTGGCTTATCAATCGCATCCCGGAAAGCGGAATTAAGTAGGGGAGCTGCTGATGTAGGGTACCGTAGAGCCAAGAACAACCATGCCTGGATATCTTATCATCTAGCTCTTGTGAGAGCATTGAAAGTGCCGAGATCAGCATTCTCCCTAGGTACTCACTGAATTAGGTATACCAACTCACGCAGCCTCGTCTCAAAAATGCCGAACTTGTCGTGAGCTAAAAGGTACAGCCACGGTGTCAAGTTGTCTTAATAATTCACCAACATCTTACTCGAGCCTGTCACTCAATCATGATCAAAGCACGACTGGTCTCCATAATGCCTTGCTATAGGATTTCTGCAGTATTTGTATCGCGCTGCTCCCAGACTAGTAAACTGACACCCCTTCTTAATACTTTAGATAACAGTTCCCCATTCTGACTTAACATATTTCTGTCCTCCCCTGGAGTTGCTCATCGATAAGTGTGATGCATTTCGTAAACCTCACCATTGCGACCCATACTGCCGGGAACATTCAAGAGGTCGTTCTGAGAACCAGCGGTGCCGCCCGACGCCGATGACCGGGTTGTTGGCCCCTGCGACGGTGGTGGTGATGCCGTCGGCCAAAGCCCCAGGGGCTGCTGATGTTGGCGTTGTTGATATGGCCCGCTGGTGGTCTTCGCTGCTGCCGATTCTGCGGCCTTCGTCGCCGCGGCTCTCTTCCGGTATCGCGTAATCCACCAGACCAGAACGCCCACGAGGGCGCATCCCGCCACGGGTCCGACTACGGCGCCGGCAATCCACGCCTGGGAAGACTTGGGGGCAGATGTGACTTCGGGACTCGGGCTCGTACTATCGGTACTCGTTGGGGTTGGGATCGCGGGCGTGTGGACAAGGGTTGTGGGGTTACTTGCGGTTGTTGATGTCTTCCTACTCTCTGGACACATAAGTAAGTAAATACTCTGGCTTAAGTGGCTCCATAGGGAAGAATGGGCTTCTTAAGTACACGCACTTGTTGAGCTTGGGACATGCAGCGTTCTGTACACCGTATTGGCGGCCCAGTTCACATTGCAACCATACACCACGTGGACGGGCGACCCACGAGGGGAGGTCTCGAATATCGACATGGTAAAGGCGCTGTCTGGTGAGTGACTTAGGTAGTTCTGCGAGTGAGTCTTTGCAAGTGTCAAGCAGTTCTAGTGGGACGTTTACCAGGTTGATGTGGAGTTCTGTTCATTCACCAGGACGGATCCTTTCCCTTCAGCCCAGAACGTGGTGGGACCGGGGTACGTGTAGTAACCTCCCCATCTGCCTTTCGTGGTGTAGGTGGCATCAGTATGAAGCATGATTGCTTCGGCTGTTGTTATCAAGAAGTCAGCCGCCGCTCAAGACTTACAAGGAAATAAATATGGAATGGACAACGGGGAATACAAATGTGCGGGATAGATGACGAACTTACTTGAACCTGCAACATAGAATCCTTGGAAATTGGGCGATGACGCGAGCGCCGAGAGATCGGAGGCTTTCATGTTGGTTATCCCCATCTTGCCTCGGCTAATTGAAATTGTATGACTACCAAAGTCCAGTCAAATTATAGGCCGGTTATACATAGATCAACAGGTATACAGTTAGAGCAAAACGTAAAGTAAATTGGATGTTGTATAATTGCGTTCAAGGGGTTGGAAGAAGGTTGAAATAATAAAGCAGATGACTACGAGTTAAATGAGGAGGGAAGGGTTTTCACACAGTCCCAGAATCAAAAAGAGGAGGGATAAATGTGTGAGAAGTGTCCCTGGGCGCTTCCGTTTCTCATCAGGCTGTGACCATGCGCCCCCAGACAGCCTTGTCCTTGTGCGACTTAATACCATGGATGTTGGTATCACAGTGGTAATTGGTGTGGCTACATGGGCGAATAGATTCGGCGGTTTCATCTGACATACATAAGTAAAATAGGCGATCTACATTCCACTTACACGACAAGCGCCCTTGCCTACGTCAGATCAGGCCGGGCTCGAATATGCCTTATGGGGGCGATCCAGGAGGTTTGTGCATCGAATAAGCAGAACAGCCCCTTTTTAGCCCCCGCGATCCAGAATGAACAAGAAGTGTTTGCTTATGGAATGCTTTCCTGCTGGGATACAACAAGACCTTTTACGCAGTGTTCTGTTCTTCGTGTAGCTTGCTCCTAGTCACCAAGTACTGCTTGCCCTTACTTCCAATTTTTCAACTATGGTTATAATAACCGGGCAGTTGAGCCGATATTGCTCGTTTCTGTCTAAAGCTGTATGTAGTCGGTCCCGCTCAGAGCTGACATGAAAACGCGCCACTTTGTGCATCGCGGCATGAAAGTATGGATGCATTGTCTTGCATTGCAACAAAGAAAGTCAACTGGGTTGCGATTACTTAACAGGGTCTATGTTTCTCTTTGGCTCTCAGCGTAAAAACACCACCCAGTGGCATTGGCGCAGCGCCTTTGTTTGAGACACTTCCCGAAGTGGTATTGTATTTAAGCGATAATACGGTCCATGTATGCCACCGGATTCCACCATGCAACCCGTATCATACGAACACCGCCTACCTTCACATCCAAACCATCTCAAATACCAACGTTAAAATCCACTCTGCCGAAACCTTCAAAATGTCTTCACATTGGGCCAAGGCCAACCCCGAGATAAGCCGTCTGCCGTTCCAAGGCCAGCTGGACCAAGTCCAGCATCACTGGTCAGAAGGCGGCGCCCTATGGTCCGCAGTGGTGGGGACCCTCATAGACATCGCCAAAAAGGCCCACCCGAGCGGGTTTACGCTCGACTTCCACGGCACCAAGGGATTCTCGGTCCGGGGAACCAACATGCGGGCCACAGTGCAGCTCATCACGGCCTCCTCCGGCAAGTATGCCACCATCGACGTGGGAACGTCCTGGCCGCTCACCAAGGAGCAGGAAGACGCCCTCAAGGACGACAAGAACCGGGTCCTCGCCAAGGGCCTGAAAGGCGAAAAGTTGAGCGTCTTCGTTTACATGAGGTACGGTACGTGCGAGCCGCCTGCTGAGAAGAAGCTAGGGGACAAGAACCTGAATGCGCAAGATCCCCTTGATGACGAGGAAGGAACAGACCCTAAGCCAGCTCAACGTATTATGTGGACCGGGGATGATTTATCGCGATCGGTGCGCCTTCGCTCTCCTTGGAGGGATGTTTACAACAACCATCAAGGAGGTAACTGGGAGAAGGCGATAGAAGCATGGTGGGACGACATGGCATGAGCTTAGGTAAGTATGTAATGCAGTAATCAATAGAGACAGTAAACCCTACTTGTATTGAAGTATGCGGAGGGGCGGGCGCTTTTGGAGCCCCATACCTGTTGAATGTTGAGAAAGCTATCAAAGTCTTGGGTTTTAATCTGCTTCGAGTGTAACATGCCGAGGATCGACATAGTAATTACTAGTACAGTCCCAATCACGTCTCTCTACTAGCAATATAGTGGGTATTCCCTGGCAGTAGCCCGCTGATCTGCAACCTAAACCATCAAATTGCCCGGAACCAAGGGAGAATGTTCTGGCATTGGCTCGGGCCGATTTTGTTTATATACCATAGTTGCCGGAACACGCAAAGGTACCTTAACGCACCCTGATGATACTGATATTTCGACAACGATGCTATCAAGCGGACATGCATGACTCTTCGACCCAAAATCAGATGTTGCCCGAAGTCAATGGCAATCGTTGAAACAGTCTCCTGGATATGCGGTTACTGCCAAGCTAAACATTAGACTCCGGGATGACTCGTTCCGAACCGTCCCTGTCTGGACTAAGCTACACGTAGCTACCCTGCTCCATAGAAAACGTCAAGATCGACGTGCAAATGGGCCCAGCTGGACTTTGCGGAGCCCCTTGTGGGGAGGCGGGACGAAACCGCATATGCCCGCGAACCAAACATTAGGGATGAAGGGTGAAAATTATATCCCCCTTTAAGCCCAGGCAAAGAGCTATAAATCTGGTGGAAGAGTTCTGGATGACGACTTTTTAGATTAACTACATATCTGCCACTTATCTCCAATCACGTCATTAACAGTTAAACTAGACCCACCACACTCGCAAGTATACCCTTGAACCCCTCCAGGAACCATGATACTAACCAACTCCCAGTAGCAATCTACTCAAACCCACCACCATCATCATGCCCGCCGTAGCCTTCGCCGCCTACCCCAAGGGCGCCAACATGAACCTGGACTACTACCGCAACAAGCACGTTCCCTGGGTCTTCGGCCTGTGGCAGCCGTACGCCAAGGCCTACCGCCTGCTGGTGACGCCCGCCGGCGGCGCCGCCGACAGCTGCCCCTACGAGGTCATCATCGAGATTGATCTCGAGCACAAGGACGACCTCGACAAGGCCAACGCCCAGCTCACCCCCGAGCAGGCCCAGGCCATCGACGATGATCTCGTCAACTACAGCCAGAAGCCGCCGTCGTTTTGGGTCCTGGATGTGGAGAAGAGCGGGTCGAACTCTTCGGCTTGAGATGGGGAAAAGGCGCGAGGAAGGAAGGGAGGAGAGAGTGTGGGTATGGCGGGGTGACCTTTGAGCTTTGGGGATCGAAGCAGGGTTCGGATGAGGGAGATAGCCCTGCCTGTAAACTGGTGTAACTGGTCACCAGATGAGAAGTATTCACGACGAGATCAGACAGCCGTAGCGAACTTACCATTTTGTTTCATACTCCATTGAAAATCGTCATCTGTCCATTAGAACCTTGAGAACGAGCTTTACCCATCCCATCGCCTCTTTGAAATTCCTCAGCCTCCGCCTCCAAGGCCGGACCATGACGATCTTTTTCGGAGTCGAGCTGTGGCGATCGCTCTCGACTTGCCCCTCGTCGGGAGTGTGCTGGTTGCACCACGCCTTCCATTCCGCGCCCGAGAGTGGCCCGTCGAGCGCAACTTTGAGGCGCAAGGCCTTCTCGTCGAGGTCCGTCGCCACCAAGCGTTGCCCTCGGGTGTCTATATCGTCGCCACAATTCTCATCAGTCGGCAATGTTGCGAGACTGCGCAGCCGCCAATTCAATTCCCGGCTCAGCTCCGGGCACGTTATGAGGATACCGCTTTCGTCATCTGCGTCTGTCAGAGGAGGCATCACGAACTCGCACGAGTAGGAAACGCAGTTGAAGTCGATCCAGTTCAGCTCGCTGCGAGAGACCGATCTTTCTTGGCCTACTGTCCTCTGTACTGACCTCCACTCCCCGAGACCGGACCGCAAAACCAGCCGCTGTAGGCGCGGATTCCGCTGGTGGAGGTAACCAGCAAGATGGCGCGCCGCAGCGATAGTGAGGTGCGGATGGTCGTCCAAGCACCCGCGGCGCAGCCGGAACCACAGCTCGACGTGCCGCAGCTTCGGAAACAGGGCGATGACGTCCAGCGCCCGGTAAGGCCAGCCGTCGTCGTCGGCGTCCCAGGCAAGGTCGAGAGAAAGCTCCTCGAGACGGGAAAGACCGCTGGCTATCTCATCGTTGGGCAGCAGCAGCTCCAAGACCGGCGCGGTCATGCCCCTGTCCGGGTCCCGCCAGGAGCACCAATTCTCGGTGTGCATGGTCAAGCTTCGCAACGTCAAGCCATGCCGCACAATGGCTCCGACCCACCTGGTGACCTCGCCGCGCATCTGCTCGTCCTTCAAACGCGGCAGGCCCAGGACCTCCAGCGGCGAGACGATGTCGCCGAGGCACGCAACAACATCCTCCTCATACGTGGCCTGGTTCCAGTCGTGTTTCAGCCGGAGCTCTCGAAGCCCGACGAGCTTGGGAAACAGAATTCGCGGGAACCGGCAATCTAGTGAGTAGTTCAGCCGCACCAGGCGGGACCAGTCGAACACCTCAGCCTAATACGTCTCCTCGGGACCGGCATCGACAGGGTATCCGCGGGACCCCATGGAATGCCACATGTACTCGCCGAGGCCGAGCTCCTCCCACGCCGCCGCCGGCCTCTCCCCGTCGGCGAAGCCCAGTCCGGCGTAAGAAGTCATGGGCGTGAGCGGATAGGCCATGCGCCCGGAATGGCACCAGCGGGTGCGCAGCTCGGGGTGGCGACGGAGGTTGGGACACGAGAGAAGCACGTCCTTGAGCACCGGCATGGTTTCCGCGCACTCCTCGCTCTGCTCGACCGAGATGTCGAGGGAGAGGCTGTAGAGATTCCGGTTACCGACGAGGCGGGCCAGTGCTCGACAGAACTGCGCGCTGCCGTGCGCGGGCGTGTGGTACCAATGAAAGAACGACATATGCAGATGCAGCTGAGGGGGCAGCTTTTCTAGGAGATCCTTTGAGACCCCCTCCGTCATTCCGTGCCGTGACACGTCCCAATGCAGGTCGCGCAGCCCTGTCATATACGGGATCATTTCCACCAGACGCGAGAGAATCTGTTTGTAGCCGTCGTCCGGTACATCATACGATCTGCGTTCTACTCGGAGTGCACGAACAGCCAGAATTAGACGGCAGTATTGGATGAGGTCGAGACGGGCGCCCAGATGTCGGTCATTTACGAGATCAAGGTTCACGACGTGGTGTTGGACATAGCGTGCCTGCTCGTACAGAAAAGAGCACACCTCTACCACTGTCAAGGCATCTTCTGGATGGGTATGTTGTAGGAGCCGAAGTATATGCTGTACAATGTGGTTTGGCAAGAGTGCTAAAGGACAATATTCCTGGGACATTTGGACGAGGCTAAAATAGAGAAGCAAGACGGGCCATAGATGACTTGGCTTGATGAGAGTGCATGATCCTGTCACTCCGTGGGTATGTATGATGTGATTTTTCTGACAGAATTAATCTTGGCGGTATGATTTATATTTATCTTTCAGTCCGTATATATGCTAAGACCAAGTGATCAACGCGAGATGAAGCAGAGAATATGGGTGCCGGACCGTTTTGCCAGATTCAATGTGCATCTCGGTACAATGCGAACCCCGCATGCCAGGCCGATCCTACCGTTCTTCGTTCAGGGGCGCAGCAATATACAGTGACAGGCATGAGATCGCATCGACACATGGTGGGCTATTGATTGATTGTGACTTGGAAAATCTACCAGGACACGAATATTAGTTGGTTGCTTAGCTTTTTCTTAGGAGCTGACGAGCATGGCAAGTAAGAGTCAATTCTACTAAGTGATCATTTTCTGTCAATCACGAAGAAGGGCATTATAAAAGCGAGAAAATGTTTGCAATGTAACGTCATTTGCTCGGCCAAGCCGTGGGGATATCATCAAAGCGCAGATAGGCTCGCTCGTTTCTTCTCGATTGCCATAGTCGCCCGCCACTGCTCCTGTTGCTTGAATCTGTCTTGTCCTTCGCCCGACGCCTTTTTCGCCCGCCAGCATATAACTCTCTGTAAAGTCGCTAGGGGTATGATGATGCTGGCTGTCCGTACGTACCCTGTAAACCTGATCATACTCGTGCGCTAGAGGTGGCAACGTAAGCCCTGCCCTATTCCTCGGTGGGCTCTGCAGTCGAACCATCGAAACTCCCTTCTTCGCGTGTATCGGGGGAAATGTACAGCAATACACCTTCGCATGTCCTCTCTCTCTTGGATTATAAAACTTTGAAACATTCGCTGAAAGTAAAGTGTACAGTGGTCTGGCTTGAATTGTCCAGAACCGGTTGCTTGTTAGAGCCGGCGTCATAGCGAGTTGGGCCAAGTGCTTTGCACCAGACGTTGTCGCAATCGTACTATACAATACATGTACAAGGAAACCGGCGGTCGGGTTCGGCGCGATCGGCAGCGTGTGAAGGTTTAATACCCAATTTTGGCCATTATCAACCTCGAGCGCCATTAGTCATTGAGTTTGCGACGTCAACGAGCTCCCGAACCGGCGTGAACCCCTCCTTAAGCCTGATGGACCGCCGAAGGACCTTAAGGACGACAGGCGCAGCTTCATCGGGGCTAGACCAGGGCCCCAGCCGATCAATAAGTCGGGCGACCTCACCGCCGCCGTAACCATCTGCATCGTCCAACTTCTTCCTGGCTTGTTCAGCCATCTTCCAAGTCGTTTCCTGGTCTTTCATGTTTTGTGACATGTCGCGCGCGATGTTGCTATCCAAAGGAAGCGAGTTTATCGCCCGACCAGTCCATACTTGACAAATACTGAAAAGGCGGAGCAACAAAGCATGCACGTCCCCTGAGCTCTGGCACTCATGCCTATAAAGTCTGAGAAGAGGGAATATGCTCTTCCAGTGCGAGGGATCACGTGCTTTTCGCTCAGCATCGCGAGACTCGTCCAGAGCCTGGAAACCGATCATGTAAGATAAAACAATCTGGATGGCCATTGCCATGGCGTGTAGGCGTTCGTCATGCGACAGGTTCGGCGCGTTCCCTCCGGGTGGTGGTTTTAGTGATTTTTCCCTCGCATGCTTGAGGCGCGTTCCCAAGCCTTGGTAGTCGGCACACCTCTTTTTCAACTTAGCGACCTTCTCCAAGTCCGCGGGCGTGTTATACCGGCGGTCCGATGAGGTTGGAGGCGCTGGAGTGGTATTAACAGCCCCAGGTGTACCCGCCTGCGAGCTGCTTGACGCTACACGTTGCATGGTAACACTCTGCTTAGAAGGCGTTGCCGGCTGTGCAATATCCGACGTTCTGGGTCGCTTGGTTGCAGCCGGCGGCTCGTTGATGTCAGGGCCCATGCGCGGCCGTTTTCTAGCGGTCGGCGCTGGCTCAACACTGATAGATCGATCGCGGCCTACGTGTTCTTCCTTCTTAATGCCTTCTGACGCATCCCGCTTCGCGATGTCCGGCTTCCTAGGCGGCAAAATCAAGAGGCGTGAGATCGTCTTGGCAAGCCTCTTAGGGTACTTAATTCTGACAATCATCTTTATGTCCTCGTCTCTCTTCCCCTCTTTCTTTTCCGACACATGTATGGTGTCGTCCTTCTCCTTTTTGATTGACTTCGCGGGGCCTTTGCGCGCGGTACTTTGTGAATCCGAGGCGTTGCTTTTTTGACTCGACGTTGGCGTAGACTTTTGCGAAGCCTCGACTTTTGGTTTTAAGATGCCATCTTTCAGCCCCTTATCGATCTCCTCTCTTATGTATTCGGGTAAAGGCGAGAGAAGCGGTGGGATCTTGGACTTTGTCTTCCGCGGAGATGGGTCCGGGTCGTCGCGTGGCTTCTTAGTGGCTTTCAAGTCTGCGGACTTCTTTGCCGCTGGTCGAGTGATCTCGTAGTCGTCCGCCGAGAAGCCAAGAGGAGAAAGTAATGAGGGAACACTAGCCTTCTCCTTCTTGGGTGTGCCGTGGCTACTGTTAGTCGACTTCTGAGACCCGTTGACCTGACTGCTCGGCCGAGGAGATGCACCGTCTTTCGCCGAGTTGTTGAGAGCCGAGCGTCCATTCACCAAAGCCGAGCTCTTCAGATCCTTCGACGGCTTCTTCGCATGGGAAACTGGCCGGTCGCTCATCTGAGGTGTCGCAGACTTGGAATGGATCGAGGAAGCCTTCCCATTAGGCATTGGGCTTTCCAACTTTGTGCGCTTAGCGGCTCTTTCGTTGTCAAACGCATCAGATGGCCGCTTCTTCTTTTCTGGCGAGGGACTCCTGAGTCGCTTTATGTCGGGTTTCGGCGGGAGGCTGGGGTGAGCCTTCCTAGGCTCTGGGTCGCGACCCATCTCTTTCGCGACAGAGGAGGGTGCCTCGGGCTGTTTCTTATGGCAGGGTGCTTGCTCGCTCGCCGTCTGTTTTGCTGTGGCCGAGCTGGGCACCGATGAGGCGGATTTTTTAGGCGTTTCGCCCTCCGCAGAAACTATTTGATGTTTCCTATTCTTGTAATCCTTCAACGACAACTTGGTAACGGGCTTGTTGGGGTCCGTCCGTGGCGTCTGGGAGGCAGGCGCATTCTTGTATTCCGGCTCTGGCTCCTTGAGGATATCGTACTCCGCTCTGGTAAATAAGACGCCGCGGTCAACGTCGTGCAGGTAGGTCATATACTGAAGTTGCGTGATGATGTCTTCGTCTGGACGTGAGTCCTTTGCGGGGAGTGTGTATTGGGCGGTCGCAGAAATGGAAAGATGGTGCGGGTGACCGGGCAGATAGGCGTTGATTAAGGTCCCTATCGACTTCGCTGTCCCCTCCATGGTTCTTTTCCCTTTGTTATCATGCAACCTTGGCGTGTTGCGCGCACAGCCGCAAGACGATCATGAAAACGAATAATTCGATGTCTCGGTGAGGATATATGCATGCGAAGTCGTACCGGGCGCTGGAAACAGGACTATTTCAACTTCCTATACTCATGATTAATTCCCTTGGACATAATATGCTGGCAAGATTGTACATTCAACGAGGAAGCTTGAATCCAATGGCGCGACATTTGGGGAGGTTCTGGGATCAAAGGGGAACAACAATAGCTTTTGGGAACATGAAACTCTCGGGGAGATTGATTGAGCCAGGCAAATCAATAGACAAAGAAGTGAATCGCGACACAACGCAAGCTTGACTAACCAGATGGGTCTGTGAGGTTCGGTGTGCAACTCAGTCGCCCTCCAAAATATATTAGGTCGGAGCGCGCCGTGGACGGCGATGTTCAATGGTACCTAAGGTCTATACCGTGCAGAAAGTCTTATCCAACCTCCAATGAGCCTATGCGACAGGTCGCCCAGCGCATCTCCTTAGGGAACGGACCGCGTCAGCTGCGTCGGGAGACTCGTCGTCACGTATCGCGCGAGAACAGATGGGCTAGGTCCACAGCACCATGCGACGCGAAGAAGCGCGGGTATCGACGATGATGGGTGCCAATTGCGATTGTTTTGGGGGATAGCTAACGACTCGCAGTTCGTGGCAGGCGTGGTATCGCAGTATATCTGGCGTAACGTAATGATTGTGTGCGGTTGCTGGGAACAGAGTAGGCTAGGTAAGGTACGGTCCTCTTGGGAGTGGAAATGGAGATAGTCCAGAAGGCGGGAGGAATCTACGGTAAGGATGTTTGGGACTGGAACTGGGTGCGGTCCCCGAATTGCAAGGATGCTGGATGCGCTACTACAAGGAACCTGCGATGCCGTAGGGCGCCGACAGTGATACAGCTAGAAAATGGACGATACGGAGCGCCCCAAAAAAGAAATGGGGAACAACGCATCCAAAAGGTCCATCGATGTCGTGTCTTCAACAACCCCAGGTACGGGACAGCATGTGTGCATGCACGCAGCACGTGCAAAAGAAAGAAAAAGGATACCTGAGGTCACAATGCTCTATGCCCAAAAAGAAGCTGACCGAACTGAACTGGGCGAAAGATGAGGAGAGAGGTAGATAGATGGTAGCGGCGAAGGCGGCAGCAGCAGGGCATGCGGGATGGGGAAGACAGGACAAGACAAGGCACTGCGCTGCGGGTGGTGGTAACACACTGGGCAGGCAAAATGTGGGTGCGGGCGGACGGCAAGCAGGCGGGCGGCCATGGGAACAACAACAATGAACTTCTTCTTCCCTTCCCTTTCCCGTGCTTCTGATCTGATTGGCCTGGGGTTCCTGGCTTTACCCTTTTGAGGTCGCCATGAGTCTCTCTGCTAGAGAAGATTCCCCGTACCTACCAGATGATGGGTCGCATTAGCTTAGGGGTGCAACAATAGGTCGCAACTATAGCAATCACTGGCTTGCTTCCAGCATCTATCCTATCCATATAGTTGCAGTAGGCTGTCGGTCCTGGAATATCTGGTGTGACATCGCTCATCGTCTCTCCTCATTTCCCCAGCATATACCCCCGATGTCAAGGTGGTGGTGGACTAACCATTACCACCACCCAAACCTTTAATCAATTAAGCGTGAGGTGTTATAACGGCCCTGGAATATAACCATGTTCTATGCAATCATTTGCGTATCATATACAGGAGCGGGTAATGCATCGAAGTATATCGTTTTTGATGCTGGGCAAGTCTGCTCGGTTCATATTCATTCTTGTTGAAGGCACTTCGGGTGGTTTATCATGTCGCCAGCCAGCAAGCAGCATCAATGTACTTACTGTCAGAGTATGTAATCAGAGTTTCGGCAAACTGCACCTGGGAAGAACCCCACGTAACACACCCGCCTGCAGACCAGCCTGCAGACCAGCCCGTGGTGTCCATATTGTATACCGAGATTGATGTAATGGATGTGCATGATCTGTTAATCTCTGTCTTACTCAACGGCAAGTACTGTATCTCATTATATAACTGCCCTGCACGGCGCATCGCTTTAGATATGGTTTGCAGGACTCGCACTATTCTATATCATAAATGATTGTCTGTTCTCCGGCATTTGGAACGCATCGTCCATCGCAAGATAAAAGCGTCTCCCCAAATAGGGATGGACGGGTACAGTATCTCGCCAAAGGCCAGCCTATCACGCGATTAAGCTTTCAGCCAAGGAACAGCGTCAGACACGCCACGAAAACAAGAAGATGCCGTCCCGTTTTCTGATTCTGATTCATTGGAAAGGTTCAAATCGGCGAGTCCTACTCGTCGGTCTGGACTGAGCACCTACTATCTTTCCCTCGCCGTCTCTCTCTCCAACTCCCAGCTTGGCATCGCGTCATTCCGGGCGCAATGGGCAGCTTACTCGCTCAATCACGCGACAGCTCCAGAGCCACGTTCTGCGACCAATTGGGGCCGCAAACCCGATCAGTTGGGATTTGCACACATGGTGGCTCACCCGTGCAATCAATCAAAAGGTAAAACCTATCACACGAATTGCATTGCAGCACAGTATCAAGCAGTCGTGCAATTGCTATGGTGCTATCCCGCCAATGTCCTCCGCAGAATAGCGCTCTGCCAGATATATCCATAACATGCTGCGGGAATAATAGAGATTGGCGGTAGATGCATCAGATCAAACGGCAGATTTATCAGATGTGCATCTGAGCTAACAATTGGGAAATTGCTGGATGACACGAGCAATCGAGCTAGCTGTGATACAGTAAGCCTCGGGGTCTTTGCGACGACACAAATGTGAGCCTGTCTGGGATGTCGCGAATTTCGCATGCCGCAATCGCGCGATCTGAGAGGTGTTGCTAGGGATACTGCAGGCCCGTGTAGCTATGCTAACCCCTGACATCACCTCCTACTGGCCGTCCAGTAGGTGTCAGCCAGTGTCCAGTCGGCGCGGCGCAAGGCTGGTGTGCCAGGCGTGGGGCGCGCAGGGCACTACAGAACGGGCAGTTCGTCTCTTGTCTCAACTCCTGCCAGGAAGTGTAGGTGAAATCCTGAAGCTGTCCATAAAATTTCCGGGATAAGCTCCTTCAGTTCAGCCTCATTGACGTCGATCGTCTCTTACCTTATTTTTCCCCCTCCGGCTAAGCTGAACCACAAAAAACCACCCCCACGAACTAGTATCACGACAGCTCCCAACTATTGCCAAACCTATTTTCGTACGAGCGCTGCCCGCCCAGCCCTTGACGATCCCCACACCGATTCCGAACCAAACATACGACCAACCGAACCCAATCACCCACTCGCCCACCAAAATGTCGGTCCAGTACACCGGTACGCAGTCGGGCCCGTCGGGCATCATCCTGACGACGAGCATCATCGCCTTCATCTCGGGCTTCGCGCTCGGCGTCTTCACGATCCGGGGATACCTCGTGAGCCCGAGCCTGTCGGCGGAGCGCCGCGCCAACTACGAAGACCCGATCGAGTCCGAGGAGTCCGACATTGACGAGAACGACACCCTGCTTGACCACGCACCCAACTGGGGCAATGGCCTCGAGGCCGACCGCCGCCAGGGCCTCCGCGTCACGAGCGCCGGTACCAAGAACAAGGCCGCCAAGAAGGAGGTGAAGCTCGTCGATGTTAGCGAGGGCACTGGCCCCGCGGCCGACATGCTCAAAACAAACGAGGAGTGCAAGCTGGTGCTGGTAGTGCGGACAGATCTCGGCATGACCAAGGGTATGTCGTTATCCTTCCACCCTCATCCTTCCCTTACTCTCCAAACGCAAACAAATAGCTAACGTACCCCACCACACTTCACAGGCAAGATCGCCGCCCAAGCCAGCCATGCCACCCTCGCCTGCTTCAAGACCCTCTCGCGCTTCCCCGCCGGTTCGCCCCAAGCCCAGCTCCTGAAGAAGTGGGAGCGCGCCGGCCAGGCCAAGATCGCCGTCCAAGTCAAGTCGCAGCAGGAGCTGATGGACCTCAAGGCCCGCGCACGCGCCCTGGGCCTGACTGCCGAGGTCATCGCCGACGCTGGTCGCACCCAGATCGAGGCCGGCAGCTTTACCGTCTTGGGCGTCGGCCCGGGCCCCAAGAGCGTCATCGACCAAGTTACCGGAGGCCTCAAGCTGTTATAGAGCAAGAAGCATGATTTGCATACAGCTGTTGGGCTCTGCAGTGGCTACCTGGGGCGGAGCTGGCTGCTCCTAAACAAGGGGGGAAACAACATCAATCGCGGCTACCTGGGGCGGAGCTGGCTGCTCCTAAACAAGGGGGGAAACAACATCAATCGCGCACAATGGGGCAGAGAAAGCTGCAAAGTCTTGGTTGGGTGTACCATAAATATCATGACAGACACGAGGGAAAAGTTTATGTGACGATGGATCATGATAGAACATAGATGGTTAGATGGCGTTTGGACCACAAAAGTAGAATCAGCAAGCATGGAGACACATAGCATGCATAGCCCTGTTTAGCAAAACACCCGGAATATCTTCATGAATCCATTCGCTTATTAACTTGGGCCACCACCTATCTGACCCAAGAAACTGTGGGGTGTCTAGTCCCTACATCTACTCAACATAAATCAATCATGGAGAGCATGCCAGGCGTAAAGTATGTACACGTGGCCCAGCTCATGTGCCCACCCCCTTTTTGCACGCTATGCCTTCTCTCGCTCCCTTGAATCCCTGAATGGGATAAAAACCATAACAGACTGGCCAATGGCCCAAAAGCAAAATTAAATGCAACCCTTGGGTATAATGCTCGACGCCTTGTTACGCCGTGCTACGCCGCAAAATGTTATCCTTCGCTCTTCAGCCTCCACGCTGTAGAAGTCGCAGGAAATATTGCTAGATCGCTCCAGGGCGAAAGTCTCCAAACGAGCCGTTACGGGCTGAAGCTGTGTTATTATCCAGTCTCTGCCTCTTCGAGGCCCCTTCAGAAGAGACCGGTCTCCCGGCAGGAGAAGCGGGCCGCTTGGGCGGAGCTGGAGCCATTCTATCGAGCAGCAATGCGATTTTTTCTTCCAGCGCGACGAGCTTTCTTGCGTTGTTTTCGATCCGAGGCCCAAACGCCGAGTAGTTCTGATCCACGTGGAGGCTAATCTGGTCCCAGAGCGGCTTGGTCCATACATGACTGAATTGGGTATTCATCACGCCGACCTCTAAGCTCAAGCGCTCAACCCGGCCGTTGTGGTCGTTAAGTTGATGCCGGAAACTATCCAGTTTAGCATGGCAAGGTATCTTCACGTCTCTGTTCACTTGTTCGGCTAAAAGAGAGCAAAGCTCGTCCTTCAAGGCCTGGATTCGTGCATCAAATTGCACAGTCGTCATCAAGCCATCCCGATTTTGTGCTTGAAGTTCGGCCTCTGAGTTTCGCGTATTGAGGTTGTGGTCGTTCTTAGACTCAAGCTTCTCGGTCCTTGCCGTCAAGTTATCCAGAAGTTCGGCCGTCGACACCCCCTGCTTCTGCAGAAGGTTCTGCACAAAGGCAACGAGCTTCTCCGAATTGGACTTGAACGTAGCCCGCAGCTGGGCCATTTCCTCAGCCTTTTGGCGATTGCTGTCCTGTATCTCCTTTCGCATCTCCTCCCGCAAGCCGTCGTCCGGAACAGGTGGGGTTGGTTCTTGAACAAGTCGCCCACTCTGTCCTTTCAGCTTGTCTGTCTCATGTCTCAGATGCTCCACGTTGTCTTCCAGCTGTGGAATTTTCAGGGTAATAGCGTACTCCTCCCATTCGTCAACAATCTTTATGATTGCTGTGATATCAATGTCCCGAACATCGTCTTCCAGCTTGGCCGTTCTTTGCAGCACCGTTTGGACATCATTCCGTAGCTGTTCCATAGCCGACACCTCGTCGACTAGTGTTTTGAGTTTCTCATTGATGCCGCCAAGGAATGGAGATGTCCTCGCGGTAGATAGCGCGGTCAGTTGGTCCTCATGTTCCTTTGCTTGCCTCTTAAGGTCGTCCAGATCGGCGGAGTGTTCGTCCTTCACATCCTCAAGGTTAGATGTGGATGCTTTGGTTGAAATGGCAGTACGAATAGTTGCGATCGCAGAGTCGACCTCGGCCTCACGTCCTGTAGCCTCCCGACTTACCTTGGAAACTCTATCCGTCAAGGCCGTGACCTCCTCTTGGATCTTGCCGTTGGTTTCTTGCAACTGATTTTGCTGGGCCTTTAGAGCTGCATGACCAGACAATATCTCGGCAGTCGATGCACCACTCTTTTGGTCGATCTCCTCAACCGTCTTCAGTGCTTTATCTAGATTGCATTGGAGCTCCTGGGCCTTCTCTTCAGCCTGCTTACGTGCTGACTTGAGTTGCTCAATCGCATTCTGGGCCCGAGAAAGATCCTTTTCTAGACCTGCAGTTTTCGTAGCGATGCTTTCATCCATCTTCTTCTCCAGAGCGGCGACCTTGGCATCGAACTTCTCTTCCATCTTCTTTTCAAGCGCGGCAACTGTGGTATCGAACTTCTCTTCCGTCTTCTTCTCGAAAGCTGTCAAAGCCGACGAGTCCAGCGTTTGTGTGCTGGCGGAGTTCGGGGGCGGTTGCATTCTTGCAGAAAAGATAGTCGCTGCCTTGTTTTCGAGATATTCTGCATATATCTCGTCATATGCCTTGTAGCGTTTATCAATTACTTCCCAATCCTTCTTGTCATGCTCCTTAAGTCGCTGTAGGGATTCGATGAGGGAGAAATTGTCGTTTCTATTACCGCCAGCAAGATTCTGCAAGCTGCGATTCCGCTCCTCAATTTCCTTCTTCTTCTTGTCTCGTTGGGCCGAAAGAAGTATGCGTTTTCGGAGCGACTCTTCCCACTCCCAAACTTGTTTAAAAATTGGCTGCAGCTTGGGATCCTTGGCTAAGGGACAGCTCGTTGAATTGGATTGTGTACTTGACGTCGATGCTGCACTGGGAGCTATTTCGGTATGTGTTAGCTAGAACAAATACAAACCCTATTGTGTTGCTCTACACGCCATCTTTACTTACTCGTCATTGACGGTTTGAACGGGGGCGGGGCATTAACTCGTGTGCTCATGGGCGAGCTCTTCGCAGACGTTGAAGCTATGCGCGGGCCGGTAGGAATGTTTGTGGGCAATTGCAGGGGATCGTCTCGTGTCTTAACCCGGTCTCGTTCCCTGTCGCGACTCCTCTCCCGGTCATCGAGATAGTCGCGAGGATCCGATTCTCGTCGGCTCAAGCTCTTATCCCCGCTCCGGGCAAGTTCACGGTCGCGGTCGCGGTCGCGGTCGCGGTCCTGGGGTCGGTATGACTGGTAATCGCTGCTGCCGCCATTGTATCCGCTGCTCCGCCGTCGTTCGTCCGCGAAGCCCATCTGTTTCGTCGGGTAGGAGGGCGGCATTGTCTCACGAAGCTCGTGGCAGCTCGTGCCAGAGACGTGGTAACGGATGTATTAATATGGATGGATGGTGCCACGGCTCGGGAAAGATGTTGTGCAGAATCACAATTGAAACAAGCGATGCGCGGTGTTGACTCAGAAGAAGTAAGGTTCAGACAGCAACCCTATCTGTCAAGTCTCTTTCGGGCAGTGACTGCAGATGGTTTTGGCTGCATTGCAGCAGCAAGCTACAAAATCGACACAATTTTGTAGATACAAGATGTGGATAAAAGTCCGTTAGAGATCGTCGTAGTGTAGTGAGAGGCGGGTTGGTGGGAGATGGATAATTCAAGGTATATGTATGGGGTCTTCTTTGATTTGTGGGTGTTTGACGACGGGTAAGAATGACGGGTGACCCCGTCTTCTGTCCGGTACTTTGGCACACGGCGCGGCGGCGTCTCGTCACTCGCAAATAACTATAGGTGAACTCCAAGGTGACGATATATTTCGGCGATGGCAGGAACCTTTGAAACCCAGAAAAGTAGCTGAAGGGCGCTGGTTTGGGTCCAAGGGCTGCCACTAACAGTGTGAAGCAATGGCGGCGTGCGTGAATATCGACACCGACGCTGAACCGCGCAAGCACGGACAGAGAGAAATCGTGGAAATATTATTGGGGAAAGTCATGCATACACCGCGTCTTAGACCTGCTGGCTACCGCAAAAGAACAAAATCATAGTATCAGGCATGTGGCCACATTTACAGAATCGACGAAAAGACAACTGTTAGACGATCGATGGAAGGGTATGTCAATTGTGTGTGTTTGTGTGAGTGTAAGTGACGGGTCAGAATATATGTGCGTGTGTTTGTGTAAATATATTTGACTGATGGGTAGTGTTGTGTGAATGGACTTGATGTGAATTAATTCAATCAATATACCCGTCTGTACATTAGCTGTTGCGGGAAACAACATCGAAAAAGGTGGGTTATTGGGAGGGATCGACAAGTCGGAAGCAACCCGTCCATAGTATTGCATGGCCTTACATACCAGGTTGAGGTAGGTATAAGGAAGGCAGGTAGTGGAAGGATAAGTGTGTTTGCATGAAGTCACAGATCCAGGGGAGATCAATCGTCTGGAGACTAGGGATAGCAGCAGCAACTACAGACACTACTCCCAGAGCAATACTTCAACCTCTTGCTTAAATGAAATATGTATCGTGCCGCTCCCATAGCTCCTTCCTCATAGCAAATTGAATATATGTATGTAGATGTTCACACATGGAATTCATTCAACAAGTGACTGTTTTTCTCACTGGCTGTTTCGGGGGAGTTGTAGGTGCTAACATTATGTGGCTTGCCACATGTGCAGTACCTAACGTACGATCAGCTCCTGCAGTTACCTATGCAAAACGCTGCTTTCTAACTTGGAGTTCGCACCTAGGTTCGCTCGACCACTCTGACTGAACCCAGCACAGGTAATGGGGGTCTAAGATTGCATGGTACATCATGAGATCCTACCATTTGCGGTCTTTTCGTGTTCATTATCTGTTCGCGTGTTGTTCGAGTATGCTCAGAGAAGTACATGTAGGTATGCTCCAAGGTCCCAATGGTACCTAAACATCCAACAGCGAACAGGCAATAACGTCCGTGTTGACATATGGTTGATGGCAGTGGAAGCTACCACAAAGATCTCGATTATCTTTGGTCGTACCTACAAACGGAGCTTGATAGCAGTTGGCTGTGAGGGAGGAGCAAGTGCGGGCATCGACTTGACTGGCTGCGCTGTGTGTTTCCAGCTAAGCCAAGAAATCCAAGCCAACATGAGGTTGTACAAGGAGAAGAAAAAGCAAATACTTCATCAAGCTTATACTACTCTGATTCGCTATCTCCCCTCACCGCTGTTGCGGTGACTTGCGCGAATGCAACACTTTTCGAAAAGAAGAAAGCAAACATGTATAACACCCGAATAGGAATGAGTATTCTTGGTTATCACTGCTTGCGGGCAAACGCTGAGGATGAGCAGCCGGGTCGATGCAGGAGTCGTCGCCGGGGCAGAAACAACCAGAACATATGCCGTAGGTACCTGCAACCAAGTACACAAGTTGTGGCTTAGACCAGAACTTCAGCCTCCGCCCGATAAGCGCCACAGGTATCCAAGCTCCATCGCAAGACGCGTGCCAGTCAGCGGTCATTCCAGTAATTCCAGCATTGAATTTTGCCAGCCTCAGCTGTCCCAAAGCTCTATCTAAGAAAAGCACCAGCCCATTGACCAACACCAATCATACCTTGTCGCTTTAAAGAAAAAGGTTCTTCTCGCAAGCCACCCAACAATCGCATAAAGAGTCTGTGGTTGACTCCAAATCTGACAAAATGGCGGCTGTAGGTTATTACTGCCAATCCTCTCGATCGCGTTACGTGCAAATGTGTAGCTTGACTTACTAACGACGCCTTTTTTGCTCTGTACAGGCCGTGATGACCGTCGGCGAGAGCAAGGAGCTGCGAGGCTTGAACCTCATCGCAGCTCACTCCCACATTCGAGGTTTGGGCGTTGACCCCGACACATTAGAGCCGCGACAATCGTCGCAAGGACTGGTGGGACAGGAGAAGGCCCGACGAGCGGCAGCGGTGATTCTGGAGATGATCAAGGTCGGCAAGATTGCTGGCCGGGCTGTCCTGATCGCAGGCCCCCTAGGTACGTTATCTCTACGAATATCCTCTCTAAACAGAAGTGCGCCTGAAACTAACACCCGGTTTCCCTCTATTATAGCACAGGAAAGACCGCCATCGCAACGGGCATGGCGCAGTCCCTCGGGCCCGACGTTCCCTTCACCTCGCTCGCCTCGTCCGAAATCTTCTCCCTTGAGATGTCCAAGACCGAAGCCCTGACGCAAGCCTTCCGCAAATCGATCGGCGTGCGCATCAAGGAGGAGTCGGAGATCATGGAGGGCGAGGTGGTCGAGATTCAGATCGACCGGTCCGTGACGGGCGGTGCTAAGCAGGGCAAGCTGACCATCAAGACGAGCGACATGGAGGCCGTCTACGACATGGGCGCTAAGATGATCGATGCCATGACCAAGGAGCGCGTCATGGCCGGCGACATCATCAGCATCGACAAGAGCAGCGGCAAGATCACCAAGCTCGGCCGCTCCTACGCCCGCTCGCGCGACTACGACGCCATGGGCGCCGATACCAAGTTTCTGCAGTGCCCCGACGGCGAGCTGCAAAAGCGCAAGGAGGTCGTCCACACCGTGACCCTGCACGAGATTGATGTCATCAACAGCCGGACCCAGGGCTTTCTGGCGCTCTTCAGCGGCGACACCGGCGAGATCCGCAGCGAGATCCGCGACCAGATCAACACCAAGGTGGCTGAGTGGAAAGAGGAGGGCAAGGCCGAGATCGTACCGGGTGTCCTCTTCATTGATGAGGTGCACATGCTCGACATCGAGTGTTTCAGCTACATCAACCGCGCCCTCGAGGACGACCTGGCCCCCATCGTCATCATGGCCTCGAACCGCGGAAACTCCAAGATCCGCGGCACCGACTACAAGAGCCCGCACGGTCTGCCCCTGGACTTCCTCGACCGCGTCGTCATTATCCAGACCCAGACCTACTCGCCAGACGACATCAACAAGATCCTCGCGATCCGCGCCCAGGAGGAGGAGGTCGAGGTCTCGCCCGACGCCCTGGCCCTGCTCACCAAGATCGGTCAAGAGGCGGGCCTGCGCTATGCCAGCAACCTGATCGCCACGTCGCAACTGGTCTGCGCCAAGCGGAAGGCGAAGCAGATCTCCATCGACGACGTGCAGCGCAGCTTCAAGCTATTCTACGACCCGGCCCGGAGCGTCGGCTTCGTGACCGCGTCGGAGAAGAGACTGATTGGCGAGGACGGAGCAGTGGATTTTGCGATTACAAATGGACAGGGAGGCGATGCCATGGAGATTACTAGCTAAATGTGTTGTTTATTAAAGAAAGGCGTTCGTTGGTTTATACGAAGAGTTGAAAGAAGAATGAGCTTGCTTATACCAAAGTACAGTACGGCGTTCAGTGGACAGGCATTAAAATGGAATAATGAGAAGCTTTGCAGAACCAGTCAGACAGCCATAGAGTCTTGTATCATACCAATACTTTGATATCACATAATGTTTTTTGTTGGACGACGAGCTGAAGATGCAGTTTTTTAGAGATTTAATGTCATTGATTTCATTTTGTTCTATCTCCCAAGACGCGAGAGGCGCGGTTCTCTCAATCCTTATTCATTCATATCATTACGGCGGCTAGCCGCTTTTTATTTTCGTGTAACCCATTTCCAGGAGTTCCTGCCTGTCTCATGTCCTCAGTCTATAGTTTTGGTGTTGCTCGAATTTAAGCGTTGCCGTCGACCTTGGCAATGTAGGCCAGGAGGTCGAGAACACGGCGGGAGTAACCCCACTCGTTGTCGTACCAAGCGACGAGCTTGACGAACTTGTCGTTCAGGGCGATACCTGCCTTGGCATCGAAGATGGAGGAGGCGTTGTGGCCGTTCATGTCGGTGGAGACAACATCGTCATCGGTGTAAGCCAAAACACCTGTAGAGATGATGAGTTAGTATATAGGTCTTTGGTGGGATAGTAGTAAAAAGTAGTGACTTACCCTTGAGGGGACCCTCGGCGGCGGCCTTGATGACGGCCTTGATCTCGTCGTAAGAAGCACCCTTCTCGAGACGGCAGGTCAAGTCGACAACGGAGACGTTGGGGGTGGGCACACGCATGGCCATACCGGTGAGCTTGCCGTTAAGCTCGGGGATGACCTTGCCGACAGCCTTAGCGGCACCGGTGCTGGAGGGGATGATGTTCTGGGCCGCAGTACGGCCACCACGCCAGTCCTTGGCTGAGGGACCATCGACAGTCTTCTGGGTGGCAGTGTAGGAGTGAATGGTGGTCATGAGACCCTCGACGATGCCGAACTTGTCGTTGATGACCTTGGCGAGGGGAGCCAGGCAGTTGGTGGTGCAAGAGGCGTTGGAGATAACGTCGGCCTTGCCGTCGTAGGTCTTCTCGTTGACACCCATCACGTACATGGGGGCATCGGCCGAGGGGGCGGAGATGACAACCTTCTTGGCGCCACCGACCAAGTGAGCCTTGGCCTTCTCGGTGGTGGTGAAGACACCGGTGGACTCGACGACGTAGGTAGCGCCGGTCTCCGCCCAGGGGATGGCGGCGGGGTCACGCTCCGAGTAGAAGCGGACGGTCTTGCCGTTGACGACAAGGTCCTTGCCCTTGACCTCGACGGTGCCCTTGAAGTTACCGTGGGTGGAGTCGTACTTCAGCATGTACTCGGCGTACTCGACGGCGATGAAGGGGTCGTTGACAGCGACGATCTCGACGTCGTTGAGCTCAACAGCATTGCGGAAGACAATGCGGCCGATACGACCGAAACCGTTGATACCAACCTTGACAGCCATGTTGATGGATTTGCAAAGTAGATGTGTGGAAGTGGGATGAGGTGTTGGTTTGTTGGAGAGGAAAGTTGTTTGATGATGAGAAGGAAGAATCAAGACGGATAGCGTGGGAGAGGAGAGGGTTTATTAACTGTTTCTGATAGCTCGCTCTATTTCCCTCTTCTGCGTGTCTGCCTGTGTCTGCAACAAGCCAAATCAAACTAAAGGAGGGGCACTCTCGGATTTGGTGGGGGCGTTGATGACTTCAGCAAGGCCACTGGCAGGCCTCTGGCAAAGGTTGGGAAACCGCAAAGGAGGGGCACAACTGACCCGTGCGTTTGGAGGCACCAACTCGGGGCTTCCCCCTCTGGCACTGTACTGATTTGTTAGCGAGTACTTGCCAGTGACTTCATCCCCCTTCTACCAGTAGGAGCTCTACCCAAGGCGCTAAACCAGGTAGGGCCGCTACCTAGCTGAGCTGTCCTCTCAGCTCTACCTGCAACTAAAAGTTTGAATATATCTGGGGCAATCGATATATTCGATGCGATCAATGCAGCTTGCCATGGCGATTGGAGAGAAGGCATTATGGGTGTTGATTGATAGGCAGACGAAGCAACTACGATCTATGTTTTTTCACCTGAACAAGCAGCTCGACTGCAGACCGTAGCGTGCCTGCTCAACCTTTGGATATCAGAGTTTTGTCGTCCTCAGGATCTGTCTTTGTTGGCGGTCCTATCTCGCCTGGGCATTCCAATTTCCATCCTTGTCCATCCATGCCAACCCCCGCCCCCGCTCTGTTCCAGTCCAGTAAAAGTACAGTCTCCAAGCAGCTCTCACTAACACCAAGCTCTTGCGACAGTGCGCGTAACAGAAGCTTGCAAGCTTGCCCAAGCACGGGATATTTGCTTGGTAAAATTTTCTCCTTGGTAAAGGGCAAGGTAGATAGCTCTTTGCTATCTGTGGTTGGCACAGCATTCGTTTCTCATACGAGTAAGGAAGGGTAAAAATAACTCATCACCCTATTAGGTGGAACGGAGCTTCCCACAGCAAACCACCGGCCGGGCCTTCTTCACAGCAACCTGAGGGGACCATGATGGCATTGTCAGGCTACCAAACGCCAAAGAGCTTGCAGGCGTTGCTTCACATCAGCTTCAAACCGCCCCTTGTACATGCCAGGTACCATCGTGACAGCCGAATGTCAGCCTCGCTACTGGCTACTACGAAAATGGTACGGCTGCAGCATCCGGAATCTCGGTACTGCTGGTGCTATAGGCGGGCTGCGGGAAGCTCTCACGATATTGCCCGATGCTTTTCGGCCCAAGGGTCGTTGCAGATCTAGTTAGCCCGGGGGCGCCACTCTACTGTATAAAGAGGGCCGAGATCCATTCATGTCTCGTCGCTGTGATGCGACTGTCAAGTGATTTCCAGCAAAATGCCATGCCAACGTGCGGCGCGCATGGGCGAGCTCCGTCGAATCCGGGCGTAATCAGGTCAGGTCAGGTCCCGGCCTGTGGACGGACATGATTATCGAACGTTTGTCACATAAATGACACCCACCGTCTGGGCCAGGCCATGCGATAGCGGAGCCCGCTGGTATCTGCTTACCTGTTGGTAACAACCAGCCAAGCCAGCATTGTCGCTTGTCGCCTACCTCGCCAACACTGCAAACGCTTGGCTGCTGGGCCTACATCCTGGAAGCTTCTGGCCTGGGCATGTCTGGACCCTACGTACTGCATATCGCATACCTGATCTAGTGCCTTTGACCAGCCACGAAACAACGAATCCCGCGCAGATCTTGGGCAACGTGCATATGCCAAGCACGATACGTTGTTTCCCAGATGTTTCGGCTCCTATGTCCGCAAACCCTGAGGTTGGCCTATTTCGGTCTGCTTCCATAGAAAGAAACAAAACGGGTTTCTTCTGCGTTCTCAATCTGAACAAGCCCGCCCGAGCTCGCTGGGTAACGAAACTCGACCTAGCACAATTGCGGGCCGACTTGACTATGTAAACGGGCCTATTCCTCATGTTCGCCTGACAAAGTCCCAATTCCCATACATATGCCGGCTGATACGGCTGGGCAAACTCTCGCCACACGCGGACCAAACGTCTTTTGTCACTGGCCGCGGGTGTTGGAGCCACATACCCTATGCGTGGACAAGTGCATCGTGAAGTCGTAAGACGGCTCGATATTCGCTTATCAACGTAACCGCAAGCAGGTTTGCTGTGCTGCCATAACAACATTACCAGACCTATTTGGAAAACCCTGCGTCATGTAAGGCTGATCCTGCCCCTCCAAGCAGGAGAACCCCTCCGACCAAGGAGGGGTTTTCCTGTGCCGCAGGATCATCAAGGGTCTTGTTCAAAAAGGACACATGCCGCCCGCCGCCGGTTTCCCAATCAATGAACTATCACGGACCTTAACGTATCCATTGGTAGATCATAAATCCGCGCCCTTCCGGAGACGCCGGACTTTTTGATCCAACGGAACCTCCGTGGTCTGACTTGCGGGATTATCTAGTCGAACCTACGCAGTCTAAGCATACTGTCCAACGGCTTGAAAGCGACTTGCCTATACTCGCGTTTCAAATTGCTAACATTCACCATCGCGAGCGCGAAGATTATACCACGATTGCATTCTCGCGACTTGGTTCCGTTCAATGATGCGTCTCTTTGACCGTGATATCCCGAAAAATCGAACGATCGCCAGCTTCTTTACGACCTTGGACAGGGTTGATGGTGGTATCCGGCCTACCCAACCCGCCCGACCGTAACGGAGTTCTCTGGCGCTCTCGGCCGGGGTGCACAAGGGCCGAATAACCCAGCTCGGGAGCGATGAGAGGTTGCGATCCTACAGCTGCGCCGACCAGGTCCCCACCGAATAGCACCATGCCATGATGATGGATGGACGTTCGTTTTTGCTGACAAACGAATGTTTCGAGCCACTTTTCCATCCTGGGTCGCCCAATTTGGGTTGTGGCGCGCGGTGTCAATGGAAACGGATGGGGCCAGCCATTTCGGTCCTCCTACTGGCAATAGCTCCTGAGACAACTCTGAACGTACGATCGAGCCCAGTAGCCGCCGGCTCGGTCCGATATTAAACTCACCGACTTGGCCAAGTCACGCCACATACGGGAGTGGGCAAATTCATGCGAATGAGAGTTGCAGACAGAATACACATACATTACATACGTTCAATCGAATTGCTTCCAACCTGTCCCCCAGATTATTCGTCAGTCGATACCATGCCTCTGTGAACTCTCTTTTTAGAGCTGTGGGTTAGTAGCTCAAGTTGATCGATTGATGTGGCGCCCCACGAGGAGACGGATCATCGCTGTGTAGTTTTGACGCTGAAGACCCCCGCATGCGCCAAAGACGATGCGAACTACATACAAAGATGTGAACAGATGCGATGAGAGGTCCTAACTGAAGCTACTCTTGTCTTAAGACGTCTGCTTGAGGCCATAGGAGATGAATACGCCATCACTCAGGTGGTGTCTCGTCTATCTGCCCTCAATCGCTACACCAATGGATCCGCCATATCACTTTGGTCTTTGCGAGAACCATGACTATTAGCCTAAGAACTGACTATACTTGTTAGCAGTCGAATTGGAAATATCTGGTCGTACAGAAAACCGCACACCCATATTTGAAGACAGTTGATATCTGTAGGATACATATCGGAAAAGGCATCAAGCTCTCTCATACTCGGTCTCATGAACAACATCGTCCATAAGCAGTATTATCATTAAAAAGGCTGTCTACGGCTTCGCATCGACGTCCATTGTGCCCGCAGAGCACTTGGGTTCAGCGCAGGAGCCGACGTTCTCTGCGCACTCACTCTCAACAAACCCTGTATGCTTCTACCCAACAGTGTCATAGATCCCTGCTGCACCAAATCTATGCCGCATGTCCTGCTCTTATTTATAACACACTACGGTTCAGAGGAGGTCCTTGCAGCTGGGTTTGCTGCGCTCCTTGCTTCTGCTCTCTCCACGGTCAATGGGCGTCATCGTAACTTATGTGCAATAACCATCAGGTTCAGCTACTTCTGTGCTGTATCTGAACGCAGGAACTCCTGTTCAGAAGATGTTGATAGACGCGCCCCTCTGTAAACGGGTAGATATGGACCCTGGGCAGCGGCTTGGTCCTCTCGGATCACAATACGACCTGCATAAGCACCTATGTGGACCCAGTGGCTATTATTGCTGATCCCTCCAGTCTACAGGATATGGCTCAGAAGTGATGGGGACTTAGTCCAGCCGCGAGACAGCAATGTGATGCAAGTTGATACGGTTCATCAGTCTTTTCGTAGTATCTTTCCAACTCATGTAGACAATGTAATATATACTCTGCTGTTCACGGTTCTAGAGACAACCTCTCCAATATCAAAGCGCCATGGCGCTACAGTCAGACCGCATCAGGTGTTCACTACATAATCAATCTGACATATCGTTAATGACCCGCTTGCTAGAGGTTTGTTACATAATCTTACAGAATCTTGGCAACTTGAAATATCCAGCTCGCTTCCTCCCTCGCTAAGTACATATGTTCCCTTCTTGGATGCCACCATTAGCCAATATATGATCACACGTAAAGTACGCCATCGACTGGGCAGGGTTGGGCGCTCGGGTTTCACGGGGGGCTAGCCATGCAAGCTTACTGTGCGTCCCGGGTTGAGCGGGAGGATTCGCAGTATCGGAAATAGCTACAAACAGTTCCTTCGAGATTTATAGCGACCCTGTGATTGGCTCTTCTAGCAGTTGTTCCTCATCGGCATTTGAGTTTCCAAATCCCAGGCATGTGAATAAGAACAAATCTCAGTTGAAGCCTTTCACTTGACGGTCTTTTCCAGTCGGCGTTCGCTCTCGTTTTTGCAATTGTCATCCACGGTTCACGCCAAGGAGGTTCAACAGACTGTCCAAAGTGGCCCCTCACCAACGATGGACTCCATGATCCAACGACTGCCGAGGAAGGACCGGAGATCCACGAACAGATAACAGCGTTTGGGGAACAGGAGATATACAAAGTCCCGGAGCGTCGTCATCTTCATCCTCCGTCATGCGAAGCGGGTGGCCGAAGGCTTTTTCTACTCGAGCTACGAATATGCAACTGGGTTATGAAAGCTGCGCAATGCTATACAGTCCATTAGAAGCTTTAAACAAACGCTCGAGTCCATAGGCAGAGGTTTGCCTTGGCTCAACCTGGATCGCCCTTTGCGTAAGCACTTGACAGGTCCGAGAACGATAAAGGCATCGCAAAACAACAAGATGCCATACACTCATGTGGGCCATTGGTGTGACTACGGTTATTGATATTATGCAACATGATGGTGAAACAAAAGTTGTTAGACAGCTGAGCTATCTTTGTGTGGACGAAGTCCTAACATTCTTATAGAGAGAAGCTGTGACAGAAACATGGCTCCTCGTGGGAAAAGGTCGATGTGCAGGATGAAAGGGGTGAATCAATCAAATAGAATAGCGAAATAACGTTACCCATAATATAATTGTATGCCACATGGACTAGGATAGTAAAAAGAGTTACCTCGCTTGGATTTGGATCCAGCAAGCAGCCTTTACATAACAGTCATCTAAACACATATAGAATCTAGGTATACTAAGCCCAAGAATGGAATGTACCTTCATGTAGCAAGGCCATGTATTCTATCTTTAGGCTTTATATTTTTCTGATATATCTACTAGGGAAGGGATCACTAGTAAATCGTAGTAGGTGCCTAGTTGATTAATAGTTAGGGGAACAGCTGGTAAGAATAACATGGCTCGAGATATCAGGCTTGAATAATCAAGAGCAACTGCTCACAGAGAAACAGCCGATTAGATATCAACTCGTAAAAACAAGATCATACCTGGAACAACAGCCCGAATAACTGGAGGGTGCTAGTGTCTTCTTTACCTGCCTGCTGCACCTTAGATGTCGGGTGCTTAGGCAGCTATATCAACTTCTTCCAGGACCACCATTTAAAAGACCGCTGATTACCCCCAGCCTCGCCTTGTACCTTCTGCCAGATTTAACACGCCTCCTACCTGCAGACGATGGCAGAAACACCAAAACACTCAGGGATGTCTTTCATAGGCGTGTGCTATAACGACCGTCGCATTTTCATGCCCAAGCCATCTACGCGGGCCGAGATGCTTACCAGAGTCTCCCATTCCTTTTCCCTCAATTCTGGTTTTGTGAGCCAGCTGCGCGTTCTATACCGGCCGGGTCTCCAGAGTGACTCGCCATTGTGGGAGCTGGACCATTTCGCCTGGGAAGGCGTTGAAAACAACTCGAGCATTTATTTGGAGCGCCGCCCAAACAGGGAGCAAATTGCCGATGCAGCCAGTAACCCCGAGATAGTTGAAGAAGACGCTCGCGCCTTGTCGCCTTTCGCCCAGGAGAGAGATGTCGACATCTTTGTCTCGACGGCTACCGGCAAAACCATTCCACTCAGGACCAAACTATCAGCTACAGTCGAGCAGCTGCGGGTCCTTATCCAGGATAAGGAAGGCATTCCACCATGTGCAGGAAGTTACATTAGCAAGGGAATCCAAATGGAAGACAACAGGCGCTTGGACTCTTATGGGATCACTGAAGGATCTGATATAAAATTGATACTTCGATTAAGGGGCGGCAAACCGGCCATCTACCTCCTGTCACCACATTCTCTGAGAAATGTAGGCGTTGTGGTGGCTCTTTGTCCTGAGTGGACTTTCAGCGTCCTCTATCCTTTGACCACATCCTTCACACCTGCCTCCTCGGACAGAACCGCCGCCGCATGGATAGTCGACGTTCATCCCGATGGCACGATGAGAGACAACAAAACAGGTCTCGACTGTTCTTACCTCTTTTGGGAGGCAGAATCACGTGCTAAGCACGGAGTTTACGCCCCCAAGACCGACTTGGATGAGTTCAGCCCAGCCTTCCCGCAGCCATTCCTACAGCATCGAAATGAGGTGCTCCCATTCGAGCAATTCATCACCCGTATCGACGCCATTCTCAAGGATCTCTGCCTCACTGCGGCCATGCGTACCGAGTTCATCGTCTACTGGCTCCCGGCCTTCCAGCGCATCCGAGATCGCGAGCAGCTTATCAAGTTCACATTCGTGCCCCAAGAAGCCTTCCAAAAGGCCGCTACCATCCACATCGGCGCCTTCGAGCCCCCCAAGACCATCGGCAGAGTCTTCATGCTCTTTTCAGGCGTCGACCCTGGCTCTAACGTCTCGTACCCCTTTGTCGACTGGGTGACCCATGTTGGCCAGGATCAGGAGGCCATGAAGGATACAGAGGCTTTCCGGGTGCTTGAGTGGGGAGGTATGGAGGTGCGAGACTAGGAACTTGACCAGCTCATTGATGTGGTATGGCGTTTCGCCTTAGATAGAAAAGCGACTCATGCGTTGCAGCTTTGCATGAGGCATCCATAAGCAATGGAAGGGCCGAATTACGATAAACTGGTGCTGCTACTACTTCTATTCCGTGTCGCCGCTGCCATGACCCCATTAAAGATATGTCTCATCATGCCAAGTGTTTGGTTGTTTGTTCCCCCGCTGGTAAGTCCTGCTTCTGATTATCACATTTTCACCCAGACCCATAAGTTAGTATCAGGTAACGTCATACAAACGTTCACTTGTGGGTTTGGTAAACCAACATATAGCTACTAATCCCGTCCGTGGGTTATACCAATGCTACCAAATATGTTGTACGATGAGCTGAATCTTCATGCAAGTGTGTCAAAGAACTGACCTTGGGGTTTGGCGATAGTACAAAGAGACAGACAGTTGGGTAAATACGATCAATAATTTCTATGTACAGTGAAACGAGCGCTTATCGTTAGCTATGTACATGACGGAACGCAGGTTAGCAATCGAGCACCTTCTTTCTCTTGAAACCAGCGCCATCTAGTACTTTTCATGTATCGACTGTGAATATGACCAATAATAAGAGGGATCTGGTTTGAGCCCCCCTTTCTGTTCCCACCTCGAAATGTTACCATCAAAAGCGTACAGTAAAGCGGGGCAGCTCTTTAGATTGAAGTGAAGTCGCTGCAGGCTAGATGGGCCTGCTCTGAATATGTCAGGAAGGTAATGGTGGATGTGCCTGGTAATTATCTTAATGCACCGTGTCTTTTGGGCCAGGACCTGACTCCAACTCAAAAAGGTGAAGCTCTGAGAAGGTCTTCCTTGAGAAAATAGCTGTTGTTAAAATGATTAGAAGGTGGTGTATGTATAAATGTGTGGAGGAGAAGGACGCTGCTGAGGATCCCAGTTTCACACAGGAGACTCAAGGGAATACGGATATCCCGGTATCCGGAACAGCGGCGACAACTTGGTCCGGCAGAGCAGGTGTATGCTCTGAACCTTGCCCTCGACCACGACGAGCTCGATGCGCTGGGGCGAGGCACTCAGATTGTCGCCCTCTTGGAGAAGGTTCTTCGTCATGCCTATCAAGTTCGTCACGAACGACGGGGGAGTTGTCGTTGTCACGGTGCCGCTTTCTTCTCTTGAAGAGTCCTTCTCCGGCGACTCGCTTATGGTGGTTATGGACGAGGCCTTTGATGATCTTGCCGAGGGCTCTTCTGGTGACACTGAGACGTCCGTCGTCGAGGAAGCGTTTGTGAATGTAGACGAAGCTTTTGGATCTGTCGAGGTCGCCGCCGACCCGTTCGTATTTGTGGACGAATTCGTCATGGCCCGGCGGTTGTGGTGGAGAGGCAGGATCGGCATCACGTCGTCCATGCTGAGGCGTCGTACCGCCTCTTGCGGGGCTTCGGCCACTGGAAGAGTGTGCTCTCCTCTCCGCAGCGCCCGGCGGATGACGCGCCACTTCCACACGAGCACGATGCAGGGCGGCAGGGCCAGCACGATGCCCACCAAGGCGATGATGGACTCTGCCGTCACGTCCATGTTCCCGTTGTCGTTGTCCGAGCCCGACATGATGACGATTAGATTGAACAAACACTGTTTTCTCTTGTTTTGGTCGCTTCCTCCCCTGCGAGTTTGCCTCTGTCTTACTATTGCTCGAATGGTGTTGTGTAAAGATGAAGCCTCGTCAGTGCAAGTATAAAGAGGGCCCAGAGTGCTAATAGAGAGGAGGCTGATGCTCCGAGTTACGTCTGTGTACTCGCTCAGGGTGCCAGATTAGAGTCACACCAGAATGAGGCAGGTGTTCTCCTGTTGACAGGAAAGGGGTTGTTCGCGTGTTGAGCACGGTTCAGTACGAGATTGATCACTTAGCAAAGACGAAACAGATTATAAGGAGTGCTGAGATACAATTGGGATAAAAAGAAAGAGGATGAAATATCGAGTTGGGAATGGATGAAACGAGACTACCAAGGTCGAGGATGTGTCTAACTAGGGAGTAGCCGCCAGTCCAACCAACTGTGAGATAGGACGGTACTAGTTGCAAAGTGAAGGGGCACTATTAAAAACGACCAAGAATAAGCTCTTGGCTTGAACAACTCCTTTACCGAGCAGTATGAGGTTGGCCGACTAGTGTGAATGGGTAATACAGCGCCCTATATCACTGAAGATCCTGACCGGGAATAAACCAGGTCGATCGACAACCCCTGGTCGGCGAGTCCCCTATCAATCAATCACGAGTTATGAACCCCGAGATATGCAGGATATTATGCACACTGCCTCATATATCCCACGCCGATGAGGCAGGGCCCTGAGGTCGAGAAGTTTCAGGAACTTGGATGTCGGCTGGTTCGCTGTGCGAGGTGTCGCGTGAGCAGTATCCTGCATTTCCGCCTCTAACTACAGGCTGAGCTAGTATAACCCTATCTATCTTTCAGTTCTGTCGGTGAAGGGGTTTCGTTCCGTCATAGGGGGCCAACTTACCAAATGCGATATAGCGACGGCAAACTTAACGGCGTTAACTGCATTAGGGGGAGGGAAACAAATTCCGATTCAACTATCATCGAGGTCAGATGAAAAGCGGTGGAGCGACTCTAGGCGCGACACCGCCGTATATTTTTCATGTGCAAATGCATTGCAGCCATCATAATCTTCAGAATATTGTCACTAACTAGTGGCGGTGATATTAGCTGGCCGTAAGAGAACCAGCACCACCCCCAGAGCGGCGGCGATGAGCCCGAGATCTCTAGGAAAAACCGATGTCCGATGTAAAAGTATGTGTCTTGATAATAGATATACCGAGGGTTTTCGCCTCCGTGCCTGCGACAGCTGGTCGGATATTCGCCGGTATGCATTGAGAACTGCTCGACTTAGACGTCTTGACAGTCCCCTATCTGAAGATCGAGTCAACGGATTCATAACCAAGGCGCTGCTCGATAAACAACACCAGTAACACCAGAGAAAGACAGTGCGCATAGGCCTTGCTTCTTCTCAGTGACCAACAATGAGGTAATGCTTCTGGACCGCCTCTGTATCTACCCCCACGCCATGTCCAGAGCGAGATCCTGTGACAAGACACGGGCTCCCTGGTAACGACGAGATCTTCCCCCTGGCTGCCAAATATCTTGACTCGAAGACGGAGATAGAATTGTTGCCCTGTCATTGCGCGATTGAACTTATGCGGTGCCCTGATGCTGGCCAAGATCCCTCTGGGCAGATCGACCCCAGGTAGCCCCCCTCCAGTCGGCACCCGGCACTTGGCAAATTCCAATCCGGCGGTGAAGGAGTGAAACGAAGTTTGGACGGAAACATGCGAGTAAGATGTTTATCCCGGGGGAGTAGCAGCGTAAAACAAACATCTTCGGTGATTCAAGCTCATGTCAGCCACGGGAATGAGTCATTTCATTGGTGGATGAGATGGCAAGTTGGTAGTTAGTATGGACAGTAGGCTGCTTGGCGGAAGGAGAAGAGCCAATGATAAATCTCAACGAACGTTAACTCAGGTGAAGAACTGTACGATTACTTCATAATACAATATGTCTGTCGCCCAGAGATATCGGATCTGAGATGGCCAAGCAAGTGAGCAGCCGACTGTCCGCCCCCCGCGTCACGCACGATTGCACCTAATCCGACAGGCGACATGCAAAGCATACACTGGCTAGTGAGACTTGGAGGCTAGAGCTCCACGGTGGGCGCTATCGTAATGCGCGTCCGCTGTAGTGGCAGTCGCTTTTCGCATAGAAACGAACACGATGGCGCAGTCCACGCAGGAAACAAAGTGCATGCAGAAATACCCCTCCTCGGCCTGTATGTCCGGTTTGCGAACTAGGCACTTTTCTCGGCATCTGACTAGCATCTCACAAGCATGAGTCCCGTTTCAAGATGTTGCGAGAGAGCCGCCTACGGCATGACTCGGCCGGGCATGCAGCCAAGCCCTCTAGCCCTCCTCCCTCATGAGCAGCCACGTTGTGGACAAGGAACACCAGACTCATCGAGTGAACCAAAGTCCAGTCCTTATCTATGAGAATCGTTCGGCGCCTTGGTAGCAATGGTGTGAATCAGCGCGTCGCTTAAGCGGCATCATTCTGACTTGACGACATTGGGTAGGGGACCACTTACTGCCTCAAGCGAGTGTTGCGATGACAGGTGATACGAATGGCACGCCTTGAAGCTGCTCTCCTTGTGGAGCGATTCCACGCCCGAGACCGTGATCCCAGACCTGGGGCTTATTCCCATTTACCCGCAAGATAACGATTAAGAAGACTATACGTTAGTTGATAATCGCATGCTCTTCAAAATGCGGTGGTCATGTTCCTTGCAAGTCGTCGGGGTTTGGGACACGACTCCGTCGACAAGCCAAGATTGAGAACGAAGGCAAATTAATCACCGGGCACACTGAGAAATAGAAACCACTTGCAGATAATGAACCAAGGAAATTGGATTGGTTTAGAAAAAGGTGTAGAGTCATAGCTCTGGGTATGATAAGACTGTCTGTTATGCAATGGTACTCCCTCCTCATCCTCCTACGCGTCTTCTTCATGATGTGATATCCGTCTATCCCTCCAATCCACATTGGTCTCTGTCGTCTGTATGTCTATCCGTGTAGCCAGCCAAGAACAAGTGTGTAACGCCGTATAATGTGTTGCAACATTGTATGAAAGTGTACGTGAGAGAGAGGGAGAGACCGGCAGAACGTCATTATTCTTCAACGAAGCCCAAAGCCTTCGCTATCATTAATGGCACGCCATAGTGATGTCTCGAGGCGTTCCCGAGTTTGGTATCGATAAAGGTTCAAAACATTGAAACAAGTGCGCGCCGAGGGGTATCGTCCTGTATCGGGTCCGAGGCAGGTAATCTTAATGACAAGAGAGGTGGCGCCGGTCGCCGGGATTCGGTCGCTCCCCGTGATAAAAGAAATAAGGCGGCGTTGGTCCTTGGGAGTTGCCGCGCCAAACGACTCCCAAAACCACTCAACCGACGGCTCGCCCTCTGGCTCGGGCGCCACTTTGTCGGAGCCGTTCCAGCTAGAATAAGTCGCGACAGCCCTGAGAGCAGTGATGTCCAACGGCTCGTCCGATCCTCTCACTAGAAGCTCGATCTCTTCGGGTCTGAAGAGGGACAAGGCGTTGCCACCGCACACAGTGAAGAAACCGCGTTTGAACGGCTCAAACTGGCGGCTGACCGATGTGTCCAGTAAGTATCGAACATAGAGGTCGACGTATTCCCGCCGGTTGCTGTTCGTGACCATCTTATTGTCACCGCCAGGGCAAAGGGGAACGCGAACTCGGTCGCCGTATTTGTCAACATCAATCACAAAGTCTAAGCAAAAAGTAGACTGTACATCGCCTTCGTATTCCAGAAGTTGGCGAAGACCACGGGCAAGGCTTGGTCGGTACTCGGCCAATTCATCTAGCGTGTAAGTCATAATCGACCGCTGGTGGAAGGCCGAATTGCTGCTAGTTGATTGAGGAGCCGCAGCCAGGAGTTTCCTGAATGCGAAAGGCGGGAGAGCGATGTCTAAAATCGTAGAGTTGTAGATGGCTAGTCCTAGTAGGACGCCAACAAGAAAATATTGGTCTGAAGTCTCGAATGTATGGGGGTTGAAGTAGCAGTACTGCGAGTCTTCGTCAAAGACGAATAGGCCTGGCTGGTCAGCTACATCCATTCACTGTGTTTGATATGAGTATCGACTTACCATGATCCGGGTTGAAGACCTCCCGGACTAGTAACAAGAACCACTCCTTTCGAAGTCCACCTGCATCGATGCCTTCTTCACCACGGAACTCGATACGTAGCCCTTTCTTGATGTCCTCGCTGCCACTCCCCACAACCTCGCTGACTTGCTTGAGACTGTCTTCAACAAGACAGTCGCGGCGAACACTGAGAAACAGGTATTGGGTGTAGCTCCGATGTGACAAGATGCTATCAAAGAAAGCCTCTCGCGCTTTCCCAGCCATCTGTCGCTTGGCGTCAAATTCGAGGATCTGTATCTTGGCCCAGATGCTGAGGAAGAATGGATACTGGCAGAAGGCAAACTTGCCCTTTCGAGCTTCCCACTCCTCAAAGTCCGCCTTGAAGTCCATACAGTCGAGCAGCGAGTTATAGAAATCACTCGTGGCTAATAGATGGCCATGCGCGTGCCGGGTGCTCACTGCATTCCGGCGAACATGCGTTAGGTTGTTCGCAGCAAAGAGCAAGGCCATCACTTTCGATGCGGCCTTGATTTGCCAATCGTCAACATAAGGGAGCCGCTTTGGTGGCTCCGGGGGGCTTCTTTTGCTTCCTCGAAGCATTGGTGGCTTCAAGCGCGGCATGGAGTGTGGCAGGAGTGTTGTTCGTCCTGCTGTTAGACATCTGAGGAATCAATCCAGCTGTCACGTCTATCTTCTGCTCGCGCTTCTTTGTATCTTGCCGTGTAAGGCGGTATGTCACGAAACCCCCGATGAGGTCCTTGAATTGTAGGAACAGATGCTCAGGCAATCTGGAAAACCAAGTAACCAGGTGGTGATGGCATGGTTCGGTGGTATTAGATAAAAGACCAAGGATCCGCTTGATGATTCCCGAATGACGGCCCGCGGCGCTCTTCTCCGGGCTTTCTCGTTCATTAACCGCAGGCCCTGGCCTCTCCCTGGGTGTCTGAGGGATTGTTCCGGAATAGCTCTTGTGGCCGGACTGAAGCAGTGGATTGGCGAGGATGAGTAATAGAAAGCGTAAATCTTCGGGATTCTTGAGTACTCGGCCTGGTCTCTTGAGCAAGTTCTCGGTGCATTTCAACAACGCCCGCTGTAAGTGTTCTTGAGCGTCGAGGACGAGAGCCTCGTAGCGGCTTCGCTCAGCGTCAGATATGGACTTGAATGTATCCTTCTCATTCAGCTCGTCATACACTGAAGTCCATCCTTCAGCAGCATTAATTATCGTATGATACCATTCCATCACCAGCCCCCAATCGATTCGGGGCGTTCGAGAGGTGACGAGGGCATTCGCATCATCTTTACGTGCCGATCTGACTCTGCCAGGAGGCAGATCTTGCTGGTTGCCTGTCCACCACATACCGTTTTCGGCGATGTTGCCCAAGAGCAACATCCTGGGGTCAAGCTGATCGGTTACCACAGGTTCCTCAGTCGCAGGCACTTTTTCTCTCCGAGGGGTTTCCGGCAGGGGCTTCTCCGGCAGGGGCTTCTCTGTCGGCAAGGGCTTCCTGGGTATTCTGAACGGAGGCGGGCGTGAGGAGCTAAAGCTTGAACGCTGCGCGACGAAGGCTGCATTGAAATGTTCGTGGGACCGGAAGCATGCCATAAGATATTCCTCCACCGGTCTGAAAATGGATTTCGGGTCGAGCGGATTAGGCGGCGCAGGCGCAGGCGTAGGCGCAGCAGGTGAGCGCAGAGGAAATCCAGAACTGCGCTGATCAGGGTACGAGCTCGAATACGATCTACTGGCATTTCCGTTCTGGCTAGGCGGATGGAGATCGGTGTTTTCGTCTGCAAACTCGTCGAAGACCGGCGTGCGCACGTATATCGGCGGTGTGCCCCTCGATGCTGACTTCTGATGCCGTTCCCGCAATGGCAGCTGGGAGAAGTAGTCGTCGCTTCCGCGGGACGAGGACCGTCCCGGCCAATTCCCGGGACTTACTACAAGGCCAGCAGAGTCTGTGTAGTGTCGCATCGAAAGCCGCAGGCTCTCCTGTACAAGATGCTTTGTATGCTCGAGCGACGGTGTTGTCGGGGCAATCGTGGGCTTCGCGGCGTCGCCATTGTTGTTATTGTTGAATTCCAGCGGCTTCAAGTCGTTGATCGTCAGACAGATGGTGCACCTAAATATGTCCAGCTCTTTTGGCCACCTGACCAGCCCACCGCAAGTCATGCAGTTCCCATTGCGAAAGTCGATGGGCCCTCGTTGCGGCTTTCGCGACGATGTCGACACCATGCTCGGTCCAGAGGAGGTCATCCCTGGTCTGGGGGGCGTGTAGTCGTCATCGGTTGATTCTTCCAAGCCGATGTTCTTTTTCTTTTTGGAGGAGAATAAAGAGGGGAATGGGTGACTCATTGATCGAGAATGCGACTGATGTCGGTTGGAGGGTTTCGAGGGTGGTTTGGGTCTTGTGCCAAGAAAATCGTCGTCTTCTTCGGAGCTGCTGTCTACGACTTGCACTTGTGGGCCGCGATAAAGGATATCCAGCCCGGGAGCGTTCAATCGCGGTGTCGGCATGGGGGCTCGGGTGGTGGTGCCATTCCTACGCTGTGGTGAAGAAGGCCCGCGGTGTGGGATCGCGGCTGCCGACATAGACATGGCTGGGCATCTATTCCCGTTTTCCCAGGAAGTAGCCGCTCGAGTTGATCGTGACGCCATTGCTTTCTTCCCGTTTCTAGTGTTCCCTTTCCCACCTTGCACTGCGATTTCAGTTAGGTAGGTCAAAGTACCTTGCCTATCCATCTATAGCATACCTAAACGTCCAATACTCGTTAACTCGGCGCATTCACATATTGGGTCACGTCAACGACTGGTCATCCCAGATGAGGCACAGTCCGGTGGAATTGACCAAAAACGACGTAGGTAGGTAGATCAATGTAAACGTGACCAAGTGCAGTGCAGTGCAGCGCAGTTGCAATCAATGCAATGCAATGTCGAAGTAATAGCAGCAGCAGCCAAGGTAGCCTGGCAAGTAAAGGCAGCTCGAGTTCAGACCTATCTGCAAGGGCGGGCGAGTGTGCCTGTGGAGGGGTTCGGTTGCTTGCAGCCAGTCAAAAGCAAGACATGCATGCATAAAGTAAACTCGAGGTGGAATGCCAAATATTTGATCCAAGTATCAGAACGACAGCAACACCAGCGTCCGTAGGTAGGCCACAGGAATGTAAACAGACGACAAAGTTTCTCCTACAATATGGCACTTCGAAGATGGGCAAAGTTGAATTTGGGGTCCCAAGCTGAAGCTGAGGAGAAGGCCCAACTAGACCACAGTTCCGTCCGTGCCGCCCTCGCATTCAAGCAGTGACGTCCTACTACCGAGCGAATCGTAGCGCTTCCCGTTCATTTGCCGCTACTGTTCTCCCCCGGTCGGGCGTCAGACAGGGTCCAATTCCTTCGACACACCTGCGCCTTTCCCCTGTTGATCCTGGCAATGAGACGCTGGCCTGCTGGGATACTCCAGAATCTTCGTGTCTGACAACATATTTATGGATGCTTAATTATAAGAATGGATAACAATGCCCTCATTCACGACGAAATTTACACTATTGGTTTCCTAGGACATCCTTGGCTGTTATCATTTGTTTCCATCTGCCTGCTTTCGCTCTGCTTCTTTCCTTTACCTATTCAACGTCCGCGACATGTAAGCCGTATTCGTGGCTTTTTACTATTTGGGGATACAAACGACGGGGCCGCTGCATCCCAACTCCCTCTCAACTTACCAGCCCCCAAGCCTGGCCCCTCGCGCTTACATAGCACTAAAAAGGGACGATCCAGCTTGCCAGTAAACTGTTCGCATCCGTTGTTAAAGTGCGCTGCAGGTTAGCCTGCGCCCCCTTTGTTCAAATCCGCGCTTGGCCCCGTCTCGGCAGCTGCTGAGGGGCTACGAGAAATAAAGAGAGCCACGACGGACCCATGGCAGATTACCCCAGCATTGTCAATCAGGAGCCCTGGAAACGGGGGGCTATTGGGTTCGTGGCTACATGGTAGTTTTGACCCGAAAAGTGGCCCAAGACTAATTGATTGCAGCCCTCTAACCTAATTTTGCGGAAAGCATTGCTGGCATGAGTCTAAGGCAATATATAAGCTGGTTTCCTTGACAATCTGGTCGAGATTGGTATCCATGCATCAACTGATGCTCGAACTGGAGCTACCAATGTGCTCTCTGACAGGTCTTTTCCCTTGCGCGAGACACTGGATCGCAGACATCTCTTGGGCCTTGGCTGCTTATTACCACAGTCGCAAAAACAGACAGAAGTGACAGACTTGCAGAGGGTGCTCGGAACCGCGCAGAGATATGCTCATCAAAGTTCAATGCCATCACCAGCCTGACAATCCGAGCAAACAGAGTTCTGTCATTCGCATGCCTCCCAACGTCACTGCAGCAACTCCACTTTGTTCCTGATGATACCTTATAGTATGTAGTGCTTGCCCAGCGTCATGTTCGTTCAGCTGGCCTCGGAATCAGCCATGTCGCGAGTCACACAAGGAGGCTCGGTCGTCTCAGGCAAGGTCAGGTGGCCGAGGAGGAACAGCTCCATTACCTTTCTGTTTGTGGACACAAAAGCGAACCTCAATAGTCCTAACATGCATCATTTCCTTCCGCCTGATTCTGTAATGAAAAGTGCAATATCATTTGAAGACTCAAGCGAAGAAACCAAACAATAGATTATTGTGGCCATCGAGAGATTGCGAGAGGACTACGGTAAGCCCGTTGGCCCGTTGAGTTGAATGTAGCTGAGAATCTTGCATTGTCGGCGGGCGGGGAAGGCTTAGTGCACCCAAAACGCCCTGCCACTAGCGTGCATTGCCTCAGCTGAGACGCAACATTGATTGGATTGATCTAGGCATGGTTACATGATCCAGGCCTGGTTGCACAAATTCCGATGACTCTGGTTGTTGCACATAGGTAGGACTATCTTACAATTGGCGGCGTTCCTCAGTGGTTTTCCGGCTATGTCTTCATTCTATATTCCTAAGATATACCTAGATGATGTGTTAAGGCGTGGTTATACCGACAATGGCTATAGCTGCCCAACTTGAAATCGCATCAAATGACTTTGGAACATAGCGGCCCTGTATTAAGCGATGCCTGCCATCCTATCCTATGAACCATCCACACTTGAACTCTGGTCGTTCAATCTTCCATGTGAGCGTACCCCAAGGTCTGGATTTTGGATCACAACCAAGACAGGACCGCGTGGTGCTCACGACTTTTGATCATCAATCATAAATTTGTCACCCACACCCTCCCCGATCGCACTCATATCGTGCTTTGCCCTGCAGAAATGGCGATCAGGCTTATCTACCTGTACCCAAGAGTTGATCATTATGGATCTTCCTGGGTAGCGACCCATCAATCGCATCGAATTCGGTGCACAGCACATCAAATAACCCCCCCACTATCCACTATCCCACTCTCCCACGCGTCCCCCTAATCAATCATGCAAATCTGTGTGGCTCGACTGGCCACAACGCAGCAAAGAAGGACGCAACACCGCTCATTCTGAACCCCAGAGGTCACCCCATCATCGCCTTCTTCCTCGATCTGGAACATTGTTGGGACACCTTCTCGACATTTTTGAGGAGAAACCTGTTTGTTTGGCCTCACGACTCGACTTGCCCGTTTACACCAACAAACAAAAAGCAAAAACCCCAGTTAAAGCAGGCACGCACTATCGTCGTTACTAAAAAAGGACACACCATGGACTTCAGCTTTCAGGGACTCGTGCAGACACACACCGGCCAGATGGAATCCGCATTTGATAAAATCATCAAGTGCATTCTTCACTACAGTCGCTTGGATGTCTCACTGGTTCGCATCAGCAATGTTACCGAAGAGTAAGTGAACCTGCATTTCCCCCCCTCTCAGTGTTGGTATGTGCATGTATGTGCGTGAGTGCTACATGCGACAGCCGGAACGAACCGTACAAACGTAGAAAGGGCGGTGAAATGCTTTGCTATTGCTGCAGACTTGACGGGACACGATGTTGACTTCTCTCGCTTTCTTAGCACCTTTCACATTTCAGTGGATGCTCGTGCCACCAACACCGGCCCAGTCCCGGCGTCAATCTCCCCCATGACCCTGGATCTTCACAACAGCAAGGGGGACTGCTTCGGGCAGATCTTCATGCCGCCCCTGAACACTAGCATGAACGGGGCCCGGGTCCTGGTCAACAACCAGCTCGTCAAGATCACCAACAAGGCCGCCCTCCTCGACTTTGTTAGCCAGGTGATGGAGGAGACGGCGGCCGTGCTGGACCTCCGCAATGGCCGCTGCGACGTCAAAGCGCTGGGCGTCGGCCCGCGCAGCATCATCTACAGCAAGATGATGCAGATGAAGGGCATGGACGGCCCGCGTGTGACCGTGGACCAGGTGACCTCCGAAAAGAATGGCGCCGACGTGCAGGTCGTGCTGCGGATTGCCAACCCTAGTCCTATTGAGATTAGCTTCGGCACGTGCAGCTTTGAGATCCAGACGATCGGCGCGGACGGTGAACGGAAGGTCTTTGCAGAGGTCAAGGGCCGCCTGGACACGCGTAAAGGCGTCTTCGACTGCAAGCTGAGCGGGACCATGGACAAGAGCGTAACCCTCGAGCCCGGAAAGGTGCATCTGGTGGGCAAGCGGTGCGTCGGGGCCGGTTGGTGCGACGACGCCGTCAAGGCCATCGATGTTGAGCTTCATGGCGTGCACAAGCTGATGCGGGCCGTGGGAGTGGATTCGGTCCACGCCGAAGAGATACTCGAGGAGAAGCCAAAGGGCCGATGGTTCTGGATGAAATAGGCAGGATGCGCGATGGGTTTGATTTGGTTCCTTCTGGTTATCTGTATTTCAGCAAGCGAGCATTTCGTCTGGGCCGGAGTTCTTATTGGAGTTAAAGGCGTTTGGCACCAGGCTGCACATGATCATACTTCTTCTACGAAACAGGCAAATACCCCGTTTAGACCGTTAATAGAGTCCAAAGCTCGGAAAGAGCATGTTTGACCAATCTGCTAGGTGATTTACCAAGTTCTACCTGTCTGGTTTGTTGTTGACCATGTCCTGGGTGACGTATTTTTATTTCAATGCATTTGCTCTGATCATTACGTTGAATGGCTCTTTAGTATACCTCCTCGATTCCTACTCTCAACTAAATAGTTTTCTCACAGGGTATACTTGAAATCCGGCCGAATATCCCCCATCGCCCAGCGCTCCTCCTCGCTCATCGCCGCCCACTTCGCATCCATCCGGCCAGCCTCCCGATCGCGGTTCATCTTGCGCAGCGCCAGGTGCATAAGCAGCGTCCCGCCCAGCAGCGCAACGACCTGGTACCCCAACACGACGCCGTGCCCGGTCCGGTACCGGGGCGCCTCGTGCGAGATGTAGATGTTGGACGAGACGACGCCGTTGAGGTTGCCGAACCCGACCACCATGCCGAGCACGACGGCCCGCTTCAGCGAACCCTCGGTGTTGTTGATGACCCACGACAGCGTGTTGGAGATGGTCGGGTAGATTCCCGCGGCGCCGAGAAAGGTGCCGGCATATTGTACTTGGGGGTTCTGCGAAGCGATGAGCATCACGAACCCGGCGATGCCGATCAGCACCGTCGCGGCGTTGCAGTAGCCTCGGCACTTCGTCTTATCGGCGACAAAGCCCACGACGACGGTCAGGACAGCGGCTACGGCGTAGGGCGGTACGCTCAGCAGCTGCGCGCGGGTGCCGACGTGGCCCATGCCCTTGAGGATAGTCGGCAGGAACAGCGAGAAGGCGTAAAGCGGCACAAGCGCGCCCGAGTAGATGAACATGTAACCGTACGTCTTCCAGTCCCGCAGCGCGGCCCAGATGTGGCGCTTATCGAAGTCCTCGGCCGTGCGGCCTTGCCTATCCGCGATAAGGCGGCGCTGCATGCGGACCCGGTCGTCGGGCGACAGGAACCGCGCATCTTCGGGCCAGTCGAAAACCATCCACCAGCACCCGATGCCCACGAACACGGTCGCGATGCCCTCGAGAATGAAGATCCACGACCAGCCGGTTAGGCCGGCGACGCCGTCCATGAGCGCGATGGCCGCGGCGAGCAGGCCCCCAAACGAGCCGGCCAAGGCGGCGGCCGAGAAGAAGATAGCGGACCGGACGCCGATCTCGGAGGATTTGTACCAACATGAGAGGTAGTAGTTGACGCCCGGGAAGAGACCGGCCTCAGCGATGCCCAGGAAGAAGCGCGCCGCCAGAAGGCCCGGGTAGTTGTGGACGATGCCCATGAGGGTCTGGGTGACGCCCCAGACAAATATGATGGCAGTGAAGAAGACGCGCGGGCTTAGCCGCTTCAGCAAGGCGTTGGTCACGGGCTCGGCTGCCGCGTAGCTGATGAAGAAGATTGTCAGAGTCATGTTGTAGTCATGGCCCTTCATTCCCAGATCGTCCTCCATGCCCGCGAGGCGCGCGTTGCCGATGTTGGTTCGATCCAGGAACGACATCAGGTACACTAAGCAGGGGTTTGACGTATCAGCGAAAGCTCGAGTGGCATCTAGGGATAACGAGAGAAAGGTAAACTTACAGAGACTGAGCCAGGGGATAAGGGCTAGGTCCACTTTCCACATGAGCTTACGGTCCTGTCATCTTGGTTAGTCAATTGGGCTTGGTGCCGTGGAAGAGGTTCACATACGATGATGGCTCTCTCCTCGGGCGTCTTGTCCGCATCGGGATCCGGCAGATTTGCGAGGAGCTGCGCCCGTTCGACATGCAAAGCATTAGTTACGGGCTTGCTTTCCGACAAGCTTGCGGCCTCGAGGTCAAGGCCATGATCCTTCTTTTCGTTTACCAGCGAATCGTGGTACGATTGCTGGGTTGGCACAGGTGTCGCCATTGTGAACACTTGGCCAGGCGCTCCGGGCTAAAGATGAATGTGAGATCCCCCAAGATAATAGAGATTAAGCTCGTGATGAAACCTGAGCGGCTCGGAGGAGAGAAGCTAAATGGAGGAGGTCGGGTCTGAATTCAATACAGGAGAGCAGGCGGCTCCCAGATCGTGGGGGATCGTCATACATTTATATTCACTCCACGCTCTATTCTATTTAACGGTGTAATATCAGCCCGATCATCCCTTGTCACTATCCATCCTTGATTCAATCATTCCGCGAACCTTGAACAGCGGATGCCCACAGACGTGGCGTGCGGCCGATTGGATATAACATGCGCGGCGGCGAGGATATGAATTCATCCCTAGCACTGATGGCGGAGTCTGCGGAGTCCCTTGAGCAGCCAAGGCCCCCTAACCCCAGATGCCAAGTCACGGGGTATTTTGGCACAACAGCATGGGTCACCAATGACGATACGTGATGTTGGTTGGTCGCCAATCGCCTTCTCGCTAATCACAAAGAACCTCGCACGCCCTCCGGGTTCGCCGTTTAGATGACTTACTTCTCTGCCGCCTCCTTACTTCAAGAGAGTTACTCAATTAGTTCCCTTCGTTCATCGTCTCGTGGGCAGAATCGCGGACAAAGGACAGAAAGGACAGAAATAGATGGTACTGCCACGAGAAAGCAGGCAAACATGCACTCGTCCGGCCCCATGTAGGCAATAAAACGCCTCGTTTCCTGTACGCTCGCGCCTTGGCGCCCAGGATAAGGCAATAGACATCGGATAGAACCATCCATCTCTTCTCTGCCAACACTCAAAAGCTATGATAGGTTCTTCTCGGATCCGGGCGACCGGCTGCGGACCTTCTCCCTAGGGTTCGTGATAATACATATAATCGAGATAATGCAATTTAGCGTATTATCGATAAATATTATATTATTATAAGAATATTAATAATTATTAAAATAACGTGCTTTAACTACCGATACTTAACGTTATCGATTTAAATAGATTTATATACCTTAGATTTTTATCGTAATTATAAAATACTGGATTTTATATTTAAATCTACGCTCTTTTTAATATTCGCGATACCTATTTATAATAATACGGTTTAACGAGCTTTCTATACCGATTTTACGATTAATTAGGTTATATATATATCTATTAATTTTAAAGGTTTTTATAAGCCTTATATATATTATAATTATTATAAATATTTTATTATTATAATAATTAGTTTTAATCTATTAATAAGGCACCTTTAATAATATAGAAATTATTAATATTAATTATATAAATATTTTAAAGAGGATTAAAAGAATATAAATCTTAAATATTAAAATTAAATTTAATTTTATTTAAATTTTATTATTTTAACATTACTTTTTAATTTTTTCTTTTATCGTTATAATCGGTTCTTTATTATAATTTTATTAAATAATAAAAGTTAATATACGCGTTATTAAAGGATAGTTACTCTTTTATAATCCTGAAAGGTTAGCTTAATAATTTTATAATTAATGAAATTATTAATTTTAAATTATTATATCCGTAGAAAATCGCCGATTAATATTTGCCGGAGATATATTCTAGCCTACGTAATTAAGTTAAAATTTAAATTTTATTATTAATATATATTAATATTATTTTTAATATAACGGATAATTTTCAAAAGTATCGATTATTTAATATATCGATTTAAATTAATAATAGCTTTACCTTTTATTAAAAGATAATTAATATAAGAACCCTTTAAATAAACGTTATAAATTATTTACCTTTATTAAAAAATATTTTAAAAAACCTTATTAATAATAACCTAAGTAGAATTAACGGATTTACGTTAAATATATATAAAATAATATTAGCGGTTTATCGATTAATTAATAACGATTCAAATTTAAAATATATCTTTTATATAAAATATAATTCGTATTCCCTTTAATTATTAATTAAAGATTTATTTAAAATCCAACCTTTTAAAAGGATTATATATAAAATAATAAATTTAATAACTTTTTTTAAATAATTACCATTATAATATATACAATTAAAGGAGAATATATTAAAATATATTTCTAAACTAATAACGTTCCTTTTAATATAAGTGGTAAGAAATCAATATTTTTCAATATCGATCGAGCTAGATTAACGCTAATTTATATTATATCTTAATAAATACGTAACGCGATAAGGATTATAATAACGTATAATCGATTCTATTTTAAAATTTTATAATTTATTTATATTTTATTTGCTCCAATTTAATATTATTTAAGAAATAAAGAGAAAGTTAATAGATTTAATGAAATTTATTAGGTTTATCATTTAATTATAAAATTTAACTAAATATTAACATTTATTTTAAGCACTTACTAATATTATCTAACTTGTTACCGAATAATAAAAATAATTAAAATTTAACTATATTAATTTCTATTACGTTATTTATCGATAGAAAAATATTAAAAAATATTAAAAAATAATAAAAAATATTAAAAAAGAATAATAATACACTTTATAAAAATATTAATTAAATTTAAATAAATAATCTATATTCTTACCAGTTCGAGAAATAGATTATTAAAGTTTATTATATAAGTTATTTATTTAATTTATTAATAATTTACAAAAGTATTCCTTTTATTTAAATTTTTAATATTAAAATTTTCCTTTAATGATATATTCCTTTATTACCTAATATTTAAGAAATAACTAATAAATTTTATTAATTTTATAATTAAACTAGCCGATTATTTAAAGGAGCGTATATATAAAGCTTAAAACTTATTTTATTATTAAATTTATATTAAATACGGGCGAAATAATTTAATAATAAACTCGTATTTATAATACTTCGACTATTAAATATAATCGCGAATAATATACTTTTAAAAAGAACGTTTTTAATCGAACATTTAATTTATAATATTATATATAATAAATTAAGCCTTAAAAAGGTCGATAAACTAGCCTTTATAATAATAAATATACGCGTATTTAAACGGATTTATAATAATACTCTTTTATATAAATACTTTAATTTAATTAAAGCCGATTTTCTCGAGCTAAAAGAGATTATATATAATTATATTTTAAAATAAATTAAATTTATATTAAAAGTCGCTCTTTATAAAATTTATTTAATTTAATATTAATACGTAACTCTTTATATATTAAGGGCTAGTACTCTAATCGGAGCTTATAAGAACCGAGCTTAATAAAGCTATTATAGTATTATCGGTTATAATAATACTAAGGCTCTATTATGCCATTATACAAAAACCGAATTTGAGAACCCTACTTCTCCCTGCTTTGAGTGCCGCCTGCGTTCGCCAAGCTCCAAGCTCCTCCAGCTTACAATTACCCCGCATGTCTGGGGGCCTCTGCCCGTCAAAGTGCCAGCCCCCTTCCCACAATTGCTCCAGGTTTAGAGCGGAGATCTCACCCTGGATGCGGTCTAGGTGCTGATTACCCCAAACCCCAACTTGCCCAGTGCCCACTGTCGCAGCGGGCGAGTCATGAAAATTGACACCAATTCTGAAGACGGGTTGTTTTCTCAGCATTTTCTCACCATGCAGGTAAATGATGCAAGACGGCAAACATATTAATTACTTCGCTTATCTGTTACTGTAATCAGTTTTGCCATATATTATAATCTAGTGCTCATAAGCTACAATTTTAATATCATGTACGAATGTAAGGATAAGAAATTGCTTCTTGGTGTCCTGGTCGGTGGCAATGAACATTGGGGTAAAAAAACAAAAGCAAATAATAGAGAGAAAAAAAAAGAAGAAAAAAAGCGACTCCCACTCGACGCAAGCTCCCTCGAGCCTACCCTAGATGGCAGGCGTATGCGCGAAAGACGGTCTTGACTCCTTACTTATCGTCGGTTGGTCTTCTTCTCTTTCCCACGCTCCCCACTAAATCCCAATTCCCCAAACAAAATCGAGTGAATCAAGCGATGCGCCTCTTGATTCTCTGCGAAGTGTCTAGACTTTTAGCGCCAACTCTTGCGTTTTCCAACTCTCTATACATACAGTAGTTGCTAACAGCGCTCCACAGATTCGCTGATTTGGATGTTTTAATACACGTCACCAGCTATTTTATTAGAGAGCTATTGTCGCATGGAATGAGCCCCATGGCTATCCGTGTTTCCAACTCAACTCCTCCAGTACTTGGATGTGCAATATTCTCCTATAACTGCAAAAATGCCCCATAGTCTAAGCGTAGCATCGCGTTTTCCCACAGTCCACGCTTGCCACCGTGCCAGATATTCCTCTCGGAAGTCCCTCACAAACTACGTCTCCCCCACAGACGCGGTCACCGCCGGCCGCTTCTCCCACAGAAGCAAAGCCGAAGCAGCTTGCGCCACGCCACAAGCGACAAGCGCGTACATCTGGCGATTGTAGCCTTGCGACAGGAGGCGCCTCGCATCGCTCCAGATATCTGCTGGTATCCCTGTTGTGCCCCCGTGACTGTAGGTCTCGATGACCCGGTTGGGGTCCGAGATGCCCAGCTCCGACAGTCGGGGAAACACGAAGCCGTTGAAGAGGGCGGTAGTCACCGCTACCAGGAGCGTGCTGCCTATGGCGCGGAACTGATTGGCCGACCCCATCCCCACGGCTTCACCGGCAAGAGTTAGTGATCTGTTCCTGACATTTGGGGGTTGGTGGTTCCGGGAGATGTAGGTACTCACCATGATCGCGCTTCTCGGCTACGTGGGGGATGTTGAGGATGAAGGTTTGAAAGCTGATACCGCAGCCCAGGCCTGCAATCACTTGGTAGCCGTACACGACAGGAGGGATGTCGACGTACGATCCGCCAGTGGCCAGAAGGGCATAGCCGACAACTTGGAGCAGTGCTCCCACCATGACAGTATACATCACTGGCACTCTGGCCCGTTTCGCTACGTTGGCGCTGAGTATCGTGCCCGCTGAAAGCCCAACTCCGAATGGTATAAGACGCACACCAGCGTCAAGACTGCTCAGTCCGCCTACCAGCTGGAACCTCTGTGGGATTTGCAAGTTGGTCACGGTCAGCGGCCCGCCTTGAAGGATGATCCCGCTGGTTTGGACATGTGTTAGTTGCTTTCCCGAAAAGGTCGTAACCCGATTGCAGCGATGTGGCCAATACCGCTTGGCCTAGTATGAGGGCGACTACTTACAGCAAAGTGCCCACCATGGTGCGGCTGGTTAGGAATCTCCAGGGAAGGACAGGTTCACGGGCGGCATTCGCAAGGGTTACGCGTCGCTCCCAGACCACGAGGACAAGCCATAGCAGAACCGAGACGACCAATAGAGTAATGAAGTACGCAGAGCTCCATGAGAACCGCGAGCCAGCTTCCTGGAAAGCGGCCACGATAGACATGGTAGCCAGAAAGAGCAGAACGCAGCCGGGCATGTCCAGTTTTACCAAGGGTCGGCTGTGCCGCTTTGACGCTCCTGGAGTTGGTGATTGAGTCGCTGGTTTCTTGGTCTCATGATGCGGAAACCCCGACGGAATGCCGAAGATGGCTAGTGCCAGTCCTACGACGCCGACGGGCACGTTGAAGAGAAAGATCCACCTCCAGGTCGTGACGGAGCTGATGCCCCCTCCAGCGATGGGACCCAAGACTAGGGCAAGCATGACTACGATGCCCATGTAGGTCATCTGAGTAGGGTACCCTTCTGGGGGTACGATCTCGATGGTCACGATAGTGGCGAGTGCGTAACTGCCGCCGCCGCCAACACCTTGAAAGGCACGAAGGATGATACTTCATCAAAGTGCCAGTGAACGTCAGCCATACTGGTAGAATTGAGAGTCTCTTGAATATAGACCCAGGAAGGCTTTGTGACATTGGTGACTTACAGCTGTGGCATGGTCTTAGCTGCCGCACAGCCGCCCGAGAAAATTGTGAACACCAAGATGGACAATACGTAGATTGGCTTTCGACCGAAGATGTCGCTCAGTTTGGCCACGATGACAACGAAACCTAGCATTTGGGTACAGTATCAGAACGGTTCCGGAGAGCCGCCGCCAAGGAACTGACGAGTCTTCCAGCAACGCCAGGGGACTCAATACATACTGACGTATCCCAAGAAGTGGCTGGTCCGGGAGCGCGTCGGGGAGTTTCGTCGCCTCCTGCAGGGCATCATCACGGATCGCATGGCTTTGTCGCGCGACGCGAAGCACGACCTCTACTCGTTCGTGGCGACTGATGAGCGGGTCGGTCAGGTCCAGCAGGAGGGGCTTCGGAAGAGCGAGATCTGGGGAGAGGCGGGGGTTTTCATGAATGCAGGTAAGTCTAACTACTATTTGTTTTTAGTATCTGACTTCCGCGATGTTTGCCTGCTCTTGGGTTGCCATGTCATTCCTGTATTATATCACAAACGCCTGAACCACGTACCCCAAACTCCGCACACCTGCACCCCAAAAACCTACACCTCGTACCCCAAAAGCCTAAATCTCATACCCTGTACCCCGAACTCCGACCCCCTGAACCCCCTTTCAACACCCATCGCTTACACACGAAAACCCATAAACAGGCGGCACGACCACCGGGACAGCCATGTCCTCTGTCTTCTTCTACCTCTCGCGTCACCCCGAAATCTATACCCAACTCGCCACCGAGATCCGGTCCACATTTTCTTCCGGCCGCGAGATCCGACAAGGTCCCCAACTCGCCAGCTGCAAGTACCTCCGCGCCGTCATGGACGAAACCCTGCGCATCTGTCCCCCGACACCCGGCGTAGGGTGGCGGGAGAAGGATCCCCTGTCGCCCGAGCCTCTCGTTGTGGATGGTCACGTCATCCCATCCGGGACTTTGGTCGGGGTGGGAACTTACGCCTTAATGCACAATCCGGAGTACTTCCCCGAGCCCTTTTCGTTCCGACCCCAAAGATGGCTGGAAGAAACCGGGGACGGGGACGGGAAAGGCGATGCCAAGGCGACGGAGGCACGAGCCATCATGCGGCGCGCCTTCATCCCGTTCAGCCTGGGCGATCGCGGGTGCGCGGGCAAGGCCGTGGCGTACCTCGAGATCAGCTTGACGGTGGCCAAGACGCTGTGGTACTTTGACTTCGAGAAGGCGCCCGGGGCGGCGGGGGAGCTGGGGGGTGGACGACTGGGGGCGGGAGAAGGCAGGGATCGGCCGGGCGAGTATCAGTTATACGATAGCTTCATGGCATCTCACGAAGGGCCTAACCTGACCTTCCGGGCACGAGAGAACCACTGGGCAGATCTAGCAGACACGTCCGAGTAGCTTGAACTTGCGGAATGGGGTTCGTTCCTACTATGCACGGAGGGCCTTTACATGTAACAGGTAAATGAAACGAGCGGGATTTCTTCCTGTTGCTTTTTATCGTTATTCAGCTAGTTTTCAAACCAAGGATCGTATTTATCTTGAACGCAAGATGTATAAAATGTTTGACAAGCAAATCACTGTTCAAAGAGAGATTAGAACCAAATTTTCTGTAATTAAGGTCATTCGCGATCGACACATAAAATCGAGATGGAATTGCGATACCCCTGAGATTACGAGCGATTCCTATTGCCAACTTTCAAGTTAAATAGGGGTAACTCGTAAATCTCCACCCAGATAAGTAGAAGAACTGAGAAGTTGGTCATGGTTCACTGCAATGTAAAACACAAATTTCCCTCGTAGCAGATATTGCATTTCGTTATGTAAGCCTGGTTTTCCGGACGTGATTTGTGTCCTATATCTTTGGTGTATTTGACATGGCAGACGAAAAATGCCCCATCCTGCTTCATGATGATCAAGGACTGGAACGGACCCCCAATCTGATGGTCGCTACATACCGGTTTTCTATCTGATGAGCGTCTGATACTAGGTAAGCACCTCTCTCTTGTAATACTCTCTTGTGCATCTACTCGCATAATAAACCTTCAACACAACGAAGATCAGGTTGGGTAATTCTGATTAAGTATTATTATTACGCACTAGTCAATGTGCGTCAAGTGTCCAATTCAAATGAGTGTTATTGGTTCGCCAAGATCGCACACGACCTCTCTTTTTCTTTTTCTCTGTGTTTTTACATATTACCGGATGGAGTCTACCAAAGAGTGGTGGGTCAAACTCGCTCGGGGTTTATAATATACTACTATACAATAAAGCGTACAACAGTTTACGGGAGTTCTTGGGTATGTTCCCTTTGTTTTTCTTTACACCATGGCGTAGTCCTTCTGCGAGTAGTCCTTCTGCAGCTCGGTGGTGGAGCTGGTCCGGCTCTCGGCGTCCTCGTCGACCTCGTGGTGGACCTCGGTGGTCTTCTGGATGCCCATCATGCCGCCCTTGGAGCTGCTGTTGGAGGGGTGATTGGGGTCCAAGTCGTGGTTCGCCGTGATGAGCGTGGCCATGCGGAAGCCGCCGGTGTGGGGGCCGTTGCTGCGGTTGCCGTTGTTGGTGCCCGTGGCGTTGCCTTGGACGCCGCCCGTCGACTTGCCGCCGCTGCGCTTGTTGCCGCCCGTCGACGGGTACGAGCTGCCGTTGTTCTCCGACTTGACAATCTTGCCGATCAGGTCGGCCATGTTGAGCTCGATGTGCAGCTTGAGGATGTACACGAGCGGGTGGAACTGCACGTAGATGAAACCCTGACCGAGAGACATGACACCGATGAGAATAACCTATTTGGGGTTTGTGTTAGTCGACCGACTCTCGAATGACATAATAAAAAGGAGGTGCGTGGAACCAAACTTACGTCCAGAGACATAGAAACAACAATCATGAAGAGGTTGAACTTGAATAGGCGGTTGTACTTGGTCAGGCCGTTGGAGATGAGGCGCGAGCGGACGAGGTAGACAAAGTAGACGTTGAGGGCGACGTCCATGAGGCAGAAGATGACCTTCTCGACCCGGTCCCAGATCTCGTTGATGTGGACGAAGGCGGGCGAGATCTGCAGACGCGCCGGGATCCAGATGCAGAAGACACTAATGTTGATGACGCCGAGACCGGCCGCGCAGCCCCATTGCATGCGGTTCACGATGCGGCGCTCGCGCATGAGCAGGGCGATACGGTTGATGATGATCTGGATGATGCACTGGACCTGGAAGACCCAGGCGACGAGGAGGAAGAAGAAGAGCCAGAAGCTAAGGTGCCGGGATGAACTGTTAGCAAGCATGCCGGGAGAAAGAGGATGCATGTGTTGTGCTATGCTTACGAAGTCTCAATGGTGCCCCATAGATACAGCCAACTCATGACGCCGATGGTGCAGCTGCCGAGCCAACTCATCCACACCATGATGATGTAGGCGTTGATGCCGCCCGTCCGCTTGTACACGCCCCATGTCTGCTTCCGCGCCTTGGAGGCCGTAAATAGGCCCGCCGCGAGCGAGATGCCCCAGATGATGGACGCGACGTTCATGTCGGTGTTGTTGGGCGCTTGCACCACATAGGTATCGGGCACAAGGAAGCCTCCCATCTTGACTGACTGGTCTGATGCTTTTGCCTGTCCTGTCGGCTTCCGGTTATAGTATATTACTAATAAGAGGGCCCCGGAGGATCGGGGTGTGGTGGTCGGCGTGTGTGTGCGTGGGTTAAGGAAAGAAAGGAAGACACCGAGAGAGGGAGAAGGGGTCCGGGAAAAGGAAGATAAAAAACGAGAGGCAGAAGGTTGATAAAGGAGTGTCTCGACGGATGCCAAGGGCTATAGTCAGCTCCCGACGAGCAGATCAGACAGGAGACTTTCCTTATACGGATTGGTAGAGAGGCATTACGGCACCTCGTGGCTTGCTGACTCGCTGAAGCCCACGAGGTGGAAGTAGGGAGGATCCCTGATATCGGACCGTGTTCGTGGTACTACCATATTGCGATGGTCTAAGAATTTTGCGCTGCTGGTAGCTCCTTTGCCCCCCATATGGTAGGCGAGGAGCGCTTGCACGATAATAGTGCACTAGACCACCTGCAACTAGCCGACTATACCACATATCCAATGAGAGCGGCGCGACGGCGTATGAGCCGCCAAGTGGGGTGGCTTCTGAGACCCTGACGGGGGCCCGAGCTGCTGGCACGCTGGGTACCTAACAGCCAGGCTCTAATCCAAGCCTACTCCTGACTAACCCCGGATGACTTGGGATACCCTGCCGGGGCTCTTTCGGGCTGCAGATCCCCCAGGGGTCAGCACAGGCACGGAGAGGGGTCATCTCCCCCAACAGGTGCCACTATTACCTGTTGTAGGGCACCAGATCCGATGCAGATGCAGGAAAATTTCCCTCCCGAGATGCGAGCTAGTTGTAACCCCGTTGGCCCGCACTGGTCGAGGTGATGCATAGTAAGCCCCGAGCCCTCACGACCCTTCGTTGGATCGATATCCTTGATTGCCTATGACCTAGGTCTACTTGTTTCTGCAGTTCAGCTTTGGAATACCCCATCGCTTCTTTTTCCTCTGTACCTCTCTTTTTATGGTATGAGCCCCTACTCTTATCAATGCCAGATCATTACTAGTACCGGGAGTAGTTTGGCTTATGTGCCTTGGCTAAGTCTTGTTAAGATCAAATAGACTAGAAATATCTGCTTCCAGTAATGTAGCTAGAACGCGACGGATTGGACTACCACGCCCCGAAGACGCACTGGCGGACAAGAAAAACAGGGAATATTCTGCCGCAGCCGGCTCTCGCTGTAGACTGTAGGCACTAATCTCATTGACGTCTGGTGCTTCGTAATTTCTGAGTAACTCTAGTGTAGACTCCGCCGGGAGAATGGGAGCTAGATGGCAGTCGCTAGCAGGGCTAGCAGCTCGGCCTAGCTTTGTAGCTTGTCGTAGCAGCACGCCGTCTCAGTTGGCATGCCCACATACCTGGACTCTGGCAGGATTTGTACGAGTTGTTTCATTTCACGACTTAGTCATTATCCTTGGTGACGGTTCTGGGCCAGTCCCTCTGGCGCAAAGGTCTTGGGAATCGGATCCTTGCAAGTCACAGCAGCACTGCAATCGGATACCAGCCCGTCAGCACGACCTTCATGAATTCGGGATCAATCCGACAATAACACCAGCTGATCAGTACTAGACTGAACAGGAATTCTTTTGAGCAGTAACCTGCTGGATAGAGTAGGAATGGGTTGCGGCTGAGCTAGATAAAGGCTGAGCTGAGATAGCGCATGCACACCATTCGTTATGTTGTTATCGAAGACAGCGAGCTGGGCTGTAGGGCTGTCGCGTGCGGCGAACCATGTCGCTTTCTTCAAGAGCAATCGTACGATTTCTCCCTGCTTTCACCCCCGGTGTCTGAACTATGAGCTCAAACAAGCCAGGGGCGTTTAAACGGTGTTTGCGACTTTGGTTCGCCAAGAAGCTCGAGCGCAACGAACGCAATCTCTGCCAGTGGTCTCCGTAAATGCAATTTTGACAGCACTCGATCTAGACCGTTGTGCTGGGACCAACCCGGGTTTCCGGGATCCGCTTTGCAGCTTCGAGCCCGTGCCAATTGAGCAGGGACATGAAGATAAAGTAAATGAGACCCCGATTGGCAATTCCATTCAAATGATTCCCGTGAACCGGCTGGTAGAATGCGATTCCTTTTCGCCCGCCAAGTAATTGTTCGTCGCAAGGGCCCAATCGAGCGAAACAAGCTAGGAAATACATGCGTTGTTACTCGCTTTCCAGGAAGCACCTCTTAGGTTCCTAGGGTCCTGCGAGTCTTGGACAATGACCACCGCATGTATTGCTTTTTCCACATGCAATGGCAATGCCCGTTCGCGGCGCCTCTCTGAAATGTCGGAATTCCTGCAGCTTCACACGTAGTCTTTGCTTAGTAGTAGATGGCGAGTAACCGAGTCGTACCATTCACACTATCCGGACGACATGACTTACTTGAAGGAGCCGAGATTCGATAGATAGCTATACACATTTGTTGACCCAATCCTTGCGGCCTCATAGCGATATCCAGGCGTCCAACTCCAAGATGACATTGCCGTGATTGCCGTACTGTCTTGGTGGTTTTCGTCATACTAATATGTTGCCCTAGAACAGTTGGTGTTGGAGCTAATGCACATTGGTGTCGTGGACGAACGAAGGGTCCGGTCCTTATGCTAACCCGTCGTTGATCCATTGCTGCTCCATCCATCAGCTTTAGGAGGAAGTTCCCGAAGTTGCGGCAATTCAGAGGTACTTGTGGACTATACCATAGCTGCCTATCAATCGATAACTCGCATCGTGCTGAAATTGCCGTCCTGTTCAGCAGGGAGCAAACGCCAGCGAGATGTCGTAAAGAGTCTGCAAGGGAGCCTGGCATTCGAACTAGATGCCGCTGACGGGGTTCCAAAAACCGAGCAAGTGCGTGGGGGTGCCTGCATATCTTGGCTAGACTTGCAAGCTCAGATGAGCAGCAAAATGGGTGTACGACTTCATTCCTGCTCGCCGCGCTGCATCCGACAGTGTTCCGACATTCGGTAAGCTTCGGCATACTCATCCCTCTCAAGAGTTAAAACATGACACTGATGTTGAAGCTGCTCACATTCCATGAGCTTTGAGCGAAGTCTGCGGATGAGCTCATGCTTTTCGAGGGACTCGAGATCTTCCCGGTCCGTAGACCGAAGGTCGGGCAAGATGTTAGGTTTGGTGATGAGCGATTTGCCGTTATTGACAGGTGTTGCCCTGGGCTGGCGTAATTGCGAGTGCTGATTAGCTGGTGCGGATATAACGGGCACCTGGCTATCTGCTTTTGGCCGAAAGACTGGTAGGGTGCTGGTTGATTGTGGCAGAGGCGGAAATGAGCGGTGTGTGATCTCGCGGACGGCGTCGTCATCGCCATCGTCTTCGTTGGCGCTTCCAGGAGACACAATTATTGAATGCGACGTCTCCATGTGCCGCTTGAAGTTGTCGAAGCGGCCAAAACTTCGACTTTTACCTTTGCATTGCGGATGGCGACAATAGTATTGTCTCCCGATACGATGCCTTGATCTCCTATGACGGGCCATGGAGTCTAGGCGTGTCAACTTTTCACCGCACTCTGGGCAGGCGTAGACGCCCACTGCGCGAGAAGACGCACTCAGGCGTGCAGGGCCAGGACCAGCACCAGGGGAACCATGCCTACTTATCTTAGCGACTGTATGCCATTGCCACGAACTGTGCTACACGGGATGAGACAGCTGCTTGACCTACCTCCAGGCATGTTCGTCATGTGACTGCTGTGATTGAGAAGGCACATCCTCGGGGTGACAGAGAGCAAAAGTCGCGCCCGTACGTTCACTGTCAGACATATCTCTGGACATCAGAACGGTACTCTGGAAAGTGGTTCTGGGCGTTTAGGCAAGGCTATCGTTTATCTATGCGCTTATGATTAGCTGGATGTTCTGTCTGGGCGGACGAACGGAGGGGCGGGACTTTTGATGTGCACGCACTCACCGCGCTTGCTAGAATCTTGCAGCCCAGGATACGTCATCTCATCACAGTTTTTCACAGTAGAGACGACGGAAAGAAGCAGCAGATGACGGGGCAAGTAGCAAATTGGGGCTTTCGGCATCGATATAGTGAGTCTATCGTCGACTTCGCACGCGCAATCAGGCAGACGCTGAAAATTGAAGCTCAAAATCAAGGCACCGCACCATTCCCCATTAGTTCGGGCCAAACCCACCCAACACCCACCTCGTCCACCTCCAGCTGTGGCGCGGGGTTGAGGAAAGAAGGAACCCGCCCAAGTGGCTTGCAGAATAGCGCATTGCGGCTCCCACTTTCAATCTCGAACCAACTTTGGAGCAGGCCTACATAAAGGTGCTTGGCTGCGGATAGCCTATTTCCCTACGTTCCCAGGAAAACAGGAAAACCTCTCGCATATGCATGCATTATGTAAAACCCGCAACACCACCACGGGACTGGCCATGGCATCTCCAATGAATCAGCATAATCGGGAGTTCCGTCTTGTCATCTCTTGATGTATACGACTGCTCTTTCTTCTAAGCAGCGATCACCAACAGAGGGACTCGGGTAAAACCCCCATGCATCAATGTTCCTTCATTGGGACGCCTCATGGGGTCAGAAACGTTGGCGGTTTGATTTATAACTCGAGACAAGTCGAGTTGGGCTGCTGTCACCAAACTATCCAACTGCTATCGCACCACGGGAAGTTCTGACAACATGACATTATACCATGGATGACCTGAAAACTGTCAATTATGATTCCGCCTTTTTTATTGGTGTGGTAACTGGAGTGACTGACTAAATTATGTGTGATACAGGCAGTGGGAATTCTTGTTGGTGGTACCTGTAATGGCCCCCATTCGGTGCTGTTGGTTGGTGGTTAGCGAAGGGTGTGTCGCCTAAACTTTAGGGGCCAACACGTTCTATTTTCTTGACACTTCCTTCATCCCACTTCCCCCAGCGCATCACCGCCCCACTTTACATGGCATATAGATCGAGGTCCTCAGATGTTTCGTATACCCCATCGTAAAGAGTACAGAGTACTCTCTGGTACAAACCAGGAAACATAGCTACCAAGTTGTGCAATTCGACGATTTACGGGCAAGCATGGATTATCCAGCGCCACTCGTCGTCCCTCCGCTGTCCCTGCCCCACCAACGGACCTTCGTTATCCTTCATGGGCGGGGCTCGTCCGCCGTCGCATTTGGGCCACCCCTTTTGGACACACCCATTTCTCCCATAAAAGCAACATCGCCATCTTCGCTGGAACCGACCCGGTCCGAGGTACAATCACTTGCAACCGCTTTTCCACATGCACGCTTCGTTTTCCCGTCGGCTCCCCGGCGTCGGGCCACTCTTTACAAGCGGGGGCTCACGCACCAGTGGTTTGACAGCTGGGATCTGGAACCGCCGGCCATAGAGCGCGAGGAGCTACAGGACCCGGGGCTCCGAGAGACCACCGCGTACCTACATCAGCTCCTGCGAGCTGAGATCGACCTGGTGCCTGGAGGTGCCAAGAACGTCGTCTTCGGAGGTCTCAGCCAGGGCTGCGCCGCATCTCTCGACGCCTTGCTTCTTTGGGTTGGCGAACCCCTGGGCGCTTTTATGGGCATGGCCGGCTGGTTCCCGTACGCATATCGGCTGAGTGGTCTTTCCAGGACAGTCACAGAGGAGGAAGACGATGCATTCAACCCATTTCAGCGTGACGAAGACGACGAAGACGGGACCCCTAATGAGGCACGTATCCCGGTGCGTCCAATAGACGAAGCTGCAACGTGGCTCAGAGAACAGATTGAGCTAGATACGGGTGAAACAACTGCAAGTAAAGGGCATGTACCGGATATGACTCCCCTCTTCCTCGGACACGGAACTCTGGATGATAAAGTCAATATTGTGTTAGGAAGGCAGGCCAGGGACACCCTCACAGAACCGGGGCTGCATGTCACCTGGATGGAGTACGAAGGCCTTGGGCACTGGTACTCCAACAATATGCTACGAGATCTTGCAGACTTCCTCTCTTCGGACTCTGCGGAAGACACCCGGGAGTGAAGACTTTCGGGAATCAACAGTCACAAATACATGAAGCTTGAACTCCCACTCAAAGAAGTTTCATAATCACCTGTTGGTTTCCTAGTGAGCTTTTTCGAACCCGAATTGATCTATCGAGTGTTCGGGCCAAGATTGTTGAACCACCAAACCGCCCTTCAGGTGATTGGGCCAGCGACCACTCTTAACAGGGTTCTAAGCCAAGCCTGCGAAGCCAAGGACAACCTTGAGAAAGAACTCGAGAGAAGCTTCCCTAGTGAGAATATACGAGCCACTCGAGAACAGCTCGAATATCTGTCCCGTTTTAAGGCTACCTTGGAGACGATATATAACGAGAAGTTGGTCGCATTTGCGCGGCCCCCGAATACGAAGTTTGCGGAACAAAAGGGCTTCTGCTTCTGAGCGTGTAGCTGGCCCAGAAGGCTCTGAAACCGTCACCCAGGTGGTAACGCGGCCCAGGGCTCTGATACAGGTGTCGACAACAACGGCACCTCCTCCGCCGCCGCCACGACAGGCCCGGAGGGCGAGGAGGGGGGTGCAGGCCGCCGTGAAGGCTGTGACCGGACGCAGGTAGAAAGCGAAGAGGCACAAAGAGAACAAGAAAAAGGATAAGGAGAAGAAGAAGAACGAGGAGAAGGAAATGGAGAAGGAGAAGAAGGACATGACTTCTTGGAGGGCATTACCTCACGGGATATTCCAAATTAATAGGAGATCGAGCTTTTCCTTATGTTGTTCAATTCGTGATGGTCCGGCCCCAGGTCATAGCTGTGTTCTTGCTCATGTTCCTCGTGTATAGGAGACCTTTTGCCCACGTTCAGGTGAAAGCTGTACGTGCTAAGCCCCGCCCGCGACCGGTTGATTGCGGTGCGTGAGGGGGAAGCATAACTGCAAGATCACTGGGGCATATGACAGGTGGGGTAGATCATGGTGCAAGCCACCCCCAGAATCAGACCATGTCAGTTCCCCATGGGGTAACGAACCCCATCGTGAGCAATCCGGTGGGGTACTAACCCCTTTCTGTATTTTGTCCGCCAATCTGGGCTCTAGGGTTTCTGGACCCGGGCGCCAGGTTGGATACGATGCAACCTCGAACAAGATCCTGGTACATAAGACACATGGGGTGTTAAGGTTCGGAAGATACATTAGCGAGAGCAATGAATGTATTTGCCGCTCGTATAAATAATCGCCTAGTCGGCATCAAATCGCGTTGCCCCTCCCATTCAAGGTGTAGACAAGACTCTTTCAGAGGGCCGTTGAAATGGCGACCGAGAAGAATGATACCGCAGAAGCGGTAGATACCCTCGAGGATGCACCGCGTACCTTTGGTACACTAGACAAGACTTTTGATCTGGCCAAACATGCGAACAATGAGGAGCACAACCTAACGCTCCGAGAGGCTCTGCGCCAATACCCCAGGGCCGTGATGTGGTCAATCCTGCTCTCGACCTCCATCATCATGGAGGGCTACGACATCGTCCTGATGAGCTCCTTCTTCGCGCAGCCGGCCTTCTCCGAGCACTTCGGCACCTACGACCCGGGGACCGGCAAGTACCAAATCACGGCCTCGTGGCAGAACGGCCTGTCCAACGCCGTCAGCGTCGGGACCATGGTCGGCGCCTTCGCCAACGGCTACTTCACCCACAAGTTTGGCTACCGCAAGGTCCTCCTCGCGTCGTTGTGCCTCATCACGGTCTTCATCTTCATCCCCTTCTTCGCCGTCAATCTGCCCATGCTCTTGGTTGGGGAGTTCCTGTGCGGGATCCCCTGGGGTTTCTTCGCGACTATGGCGCCCGCCTACGCGTCCGAGATTTGTCCTATGGCCCTGCGCGGCCATTTGACCGTGTACGTAAACCTGTGCTGGGCGTTCGGCCAGCTCATCTCCGCCGGCGTCCAGGCCGGGTTCTCGGAGAACCCGACGCAGTGGGCGTACCGGATCCCGTTCGCGATTCAATGGGCCTGGCCGATCCCGCTATTTGCCGTCCTCTGGTTTGCGCCCGAGTCGCCTTGGTACTACGTCCGCATCAATCGACCGGACCTGGCCGAGAAGAGCCTCGCCCGTCTAGGCTCGGCGGGGCCCAGTGGGAGAATGAAGACGAGCGCGAGGGAGGCCGTGGCCATGATGATCCACACCAACGAACTCGAGAAGCGCGTCGACGAGGGGACTTCGTACCTGGACTGCTTCCGCGGTGTCGAACTCCGCCGCACTGAGATTGTATGCATGGCCTTCGCGGCGCAGCCATTCTGCGGCTCGTCCATGGGCGGCACCCCGACCTACTTCTTCGTGCAAGCAGGACTGCCGAACACCATCTCGTTCCAAATGTCGTGCGGCGGCCTAGGTCTTGCAGCTCTTGGCACCATCATCGCCTGGTGGCTGATGCAGCACCTCGGCCGCCGCACGCTGTACCTCTGGGGCCTCGGCCTACTAACCGCGATCCTGCTGACGGTGGGGTTCATCAGCGTCGGCACTAGCTCCGCCTCCGTAGCGGGCAACTACGCCCAAGCCACCATGATGCTGCTGTGGCTCTTCGTGTACTACCTGACCGTGGGCCCCATCTGCTACGCCATCATCGGCGAGACCTCGTCGACGCGCTTGCGGACCAAGAGCGTCTGCCTCAGCCGCATCGTCTACTACGCCGCCCAGATCGTCTGCAACGTCGTCAACCCGTACATGCTGAACCCGACGGCGGGGGACTGGAAGGGCAAGACGGGGTTCTTCTGGGGCGGCATGGCGTTCCTGTTCTTCGTCTGGACTTGGTTTCGGCTGCCCGAGATGCGGGGCAAGACGTTCGAGGAGCTGGATATACTGTTTGCGCGCGGGGTCGGGACGCGGGAGTTTGGGGGGTATAGGGTTGACGCTTATGCGGAGGGGGATGCGGCTTTGCGGAAGGTTGAGTGAGGGTGGATGCAAGAGGAGATGCAGGGTGTATTTGCAGTTGGGTGATCGGGAGAGTTGCCTCCCATCAGGGGTTTAAGGGCTTGGGTTGTCTCTCTGCTGATCACATAGTATAAATTCCATGGAGGTTTATGTTAGGCATGGGTTAAATCACTACTGCAATTCTATATATGAAGGTTCAACTAAAGAGTGTGCGAGAACCTTCGCTTGTGTTATTTGTGCCATACATAGGCGAGCTGGCTTTATTATTCACCTTGAAGCCATAACTTTCACCACCGAGCTACTCTATTCCCTGATCCATTAAACAAGTGAACTCAAGCTCAAAGTTTGGATGGCTAAGTCTTAGAGTTGTACAAGTACAAGATTCCTTGTTGGAGTTGAATCAGTGGGAATGGCCCCTCTGGTCTTCTTATACCCCTGAGACAGCGGACATGACATGCCTGAAGGACTAATTCAGAATGATCTTCTCCCCTAAAAGTACGAAGTCTTAAGATATCCAGGATGCGTCCGTTGCTCACAATGTATGTCACAAGTATATGCGGATGATAGTTGCATTCTGTATACCCCTATTTCCCAGCCTGAGGCGGAGGCACCCGTCGGAAGCCACCCGAACTAAAAAAACGCGAAAAAGAACAAAAAGGAAGAAGATCAGATCTTGCTCACGACGGGATTCGAACCCGTAACCGCTTTGTTCCGAATCACCAAGCATTTAGAACAGAGACGCTTTACCCTTAAGCTACATGAGCCTGTAAATCTCCCTTCCATCAATCTCGGCCCGACAGATATTCGGTAATGATCTATGTCCCGCTATAAACCAAAGACTTTGCTGTAGTTCACTGACATTCCCAGTTCGGAATTACTTTACTCCCTCTCACAGATTGGGAAATTGCGGCTATGACTGGATAAGCTGGATGAAGGTAGACATGCCAAGCGATTTAAGAGTCAATGGCAATTCACCAATCAGCCTATACCAACACACCCAGCAACTTATAGTGGCATTAACTTCTCTATACTCTGGCTATCACCATGTGTTCAGGAACATATATAATAGCACTAACTACATCCTACCTTTCTATTGTCACCTAAGTAACCTTTGGGCATCATGCCCTCTCATTTCAGTATTCATTCATTATTTCTTACTTCTTGCCAGTCTTGTCAATCAGCGAATCAACCACCCACCGCTCCAATGGTTTGTTGACAGAAATATTGGTGTATTTGGTTTATTGCTTGCCAACCCTGCTTCTCTCAGCCTCTGCCCCTATTCATCATATTTTGGCCATAAATGAGTTATTAGGCAACCAATCTGGAATGAACAGAATGACAATCACGACAAGCATAGTTGACCAACGTGTCAAACGGGTTTCAGCTGGTATTCTTGTCAACTTATGCTTCCTTGCACATGGGTGCCTCCTTTACTCAATTTCGCACAGCCACTTTCCCACTTCCTTCCCAAACCATTCCCTCGCCATCTGTGAACTTATTCAAAGCATGAAAGAAGAACAACAACTATGGCCCCCTCACAAAGACCGGCATGTACTCCAAAGGGCAATCCACCTCCACCTCCTGCCCACCCTCCCACGCCCCTTCTCCCTCCAACGGTCTCCACTTCCTGTCGCCCGTCTCTAGCTTCGGCAGGTAGACGCTCATCTTGCACTTGCCCGCCTCCAAGACGGGGCTGCACATGTACATGGGCCCGAACATGTACTGCTGCTCGACCTCCCAGGCCTTGACATCGGCGGGGAAGTCGTAGAAGAGCGGCCGCATGATCGGGGTGCCCTTCTCGTGGGCTTGTTTCATCAGGTCGCGGATGTAGTCCCGCATATCTTCCCGGATGTGCATGTACTTCTTTAAGATTTTGTAGGCTTCATCACCAAAGGACCTAGATAGGGGTTCTATGTCAGCAAGGCAGTCGAGCAGAGTCAGTCACGTAGTCCCTTACCAAACCTCATTCGCCGCGCCACTACGACACCCCGCCCCACCCGTCGTCCCATGCTGCGGCTGCTGGGGCTCCCGGTCACCATGCAGTCGCATGACGGGACAGAAGGCTCCCCACTGGAACCAGCGCACAAGCAACTCCCGGAACGACGGGTCGTTGGGGTCGCCGCCGTGGAACCCGCCGATGTCAGTCGTCCACCAAGGCAGGCCGGCGATGCCCATATTAAGCCCCGCGGCCAACTGGCTGCGGAAGCTGCCCCAAGACGACGCGATATCGCCACTCCAGACCAAGGCCCCGTACCGTTGCGAGCCCGCCCAAGCGCAGCGCAACAAATTCACCACATTTGTCTGCCCCGCCGCGGTCTGCCCCTCATAGAACGCCCGGGCGTAGTCGCGCGGGTACACATTCCCGACCGCCAGGTTGGACCCGGCGTGGTAGCGGTAGTTGTCGAAGTCATAAACACTATACTCAGGCTCGGCCTCGTCCAACCAAAAGACGCGGATGCCGCGGTCGTGGTAGTTCTGTTTGCATTTCCGCCAGATGTAGTCGCGCGCTTCGGGGGAGGTGGCGTCGAAGTGCACCGTCTCGCCCTGGAAGTTCATGGCGGTCCGGATGCCGCGCTCGGTGCGGATGAGGTGGCCTTGTTCGACCATCTCCTCGTAGTTCTCGGACCGCTTGTCGACCGTGGGCCAGATGGAGACCATGAGCTCGATCTTGAGTTGCTTGAGTTCTTGGATCATGGCGTCTGTCATTGGCGGCTCGTAATTAGCTCACCAACCCTCGTGGGGTTGCGCGTCACCTGAAAAGAGGATGGATGACTTACCTGGATCTGGCCAGTAGGTAGGGTCGAACTTCCACTCTCCTTGGAGCGGCCAGTGGAAAAAGTCAATGACGATCAGGTCGATTGGCAGGTTCCTCTTTCGGTACTCGCGAGCGACCCCCAACAGTTCCTCCTGCGTCTGATACCGAAGCTTGCACTGCCAGAACCCCAGACCGTACTCGGGCATCATGGGGACCTTGCCCGTGACGTCCGCATACGCCTCGACAATCTCGGCGGGCGTGTCACCGGCAACCACCCAGTAATCCATGATGGGCGACGACGAGGCCTCGAAGCTCATGATGTTCTTGCCGAACACGGCGCGTCCCACTGACGGGCAGTTCCACAAGAACCCGTACCCCCGCGATGACAGGGCGAACGGGACGCTGGCCTGCGAGTTACGGTGCGCCAGTTCAAGATCGCTGCCCTTGATGTCGAGGTAAGGCTGCTGGTACTGCCCCATCCCGTAGATCTTCTCATTCGGATCCAAACTCTCAAAGCGCGCCGTGACCTTATAGTCGCCCCCCGTAATAGGCTGGAACTCGCGCGCGTCGACCTCGAGGGAGCTGCACTTGGGGTCCAGGAGGTCCACGCGTGTACGGCGGTACTCCTCGAGTAGCAGCTTGCCGCTGCGGGCATCATGGACCGTCAGCTTGCCCAGCTTGCTGATCTGGGCCGTGATGTGGCCGTTGGTGATGGAGGCCGTCTTGTCCTGCTCCGAGATGGAGATGGTGGCCTTCGCGGCGGGCGGGGCGAGGTCCAGGGCCCAGTCGGCCTGCGGCATGGTGCCGGCTTTGGTGGCGCGGACGCGAAAGGCGTTGGGGCCCCATGGTTCGATCCAGAGTTTCTCCGCGTCGTAGCGGAATACGAGACGTCCGTCTTCCTTGTAAAGCATCGTGATATAATCGCAGTGTCTTCGTGGGACGATTTGCAAGCTTCAATGACAAGCAGAGGCTTTGGCTAATTTTTACAAGCGGGCTGTTGAGCACACATTACACATTCGACACAAACCACATTGTTCAGGCTCATGACGACAGCACCACAAGGACGGGGCACGTTTCGGTATATATTGCCCCGGTGCCCGAAGCCGTAGAGTCGGTTTGCATATTCCCGGATGCTGTTGCATACGCAGAGGGACCTATCCCAGTTGCGGGTGTACTGCGGGCGTTCCTCTGGTTGGTGTAGTGCAATTGGGGGAACCAGAGGGTATAAACCTTAGGTAGCTGGTGCACCCCGCCGGGGAACCACCTGTAACTACTTAACCCCGCCGGCTTGAGCTCAGGCGACGAAACTACCACTGTAAGGTCTTGGCAGCATATTCAATCGCGACTGTGATGTAGACGAAATAAACCTAATTGGACCACGGCTCGTGCATTCAAGTCGTCTGACAGGTGGAAAATACAGGGCGGCGATTTTGGCAGCCGACCTTTCGTTGCATCGCGCCTAGGACCGGGGTTCACAGCGAAGGAAGGAAGAAACGCTAGCACTCCACAGGAAGGCCAAGCCGTCAGGGGCTCTTTTGTTTCGCGCAGTCTCACAACATTCCAAACCACGTTCGTACTTATCTATTTGTCTTTTTTCCCCAACTTCTTGTTTGCAATCAGAGACACTATATTGAAACCTCAAGTCATTTCAATCAAGATGTCGTTCTGCTTGTAGCGCTGCTACTTTGGCGGACGATACGACGCAACTTCGCAGTGTGCGTGCTGCTAGATCCCATGCCGCAACCCGATAATACTGCACGAAGCCAGAGGCCAACGATCACAGTAGCATGGCCAAATTTGTGCGCTCGATTTCTTTGATCAACCGACTTTGATTGCCGTCGCACTTGTGCTTCTACTCAGATTTATAAGCCTATTCAAAACCCCAAGTTGATGTGGAACATAAGCCCCCTGGTTATGGCCATCGGCCTCCATCCAATACTATCAACTGCCTTCTTGCATCACGTGTAATTAATACACATATATTGGGATTTATTTACCTGTGTTGCAGGTGAGTCAGCCGAGACTGAAAGAAAGAATTATACTTTCTGGTCGACTACAAGCTGGAGAGCACGTATTTCAACCGCAAAGGTGATTGGTGTTTAGAGGCCCATGGGACACACAGAGTTACCAACCCTTAGCGTCATAAAACGCCCCCAAGGCCCCAGAATCAAAGAAGGTGGCTGTTGTCCGAACCTCGAGGATATGTGAGTCACAGTTGTACGAGAAGGGATATAAAAAGGCGCTGATGTTCGCGAATTAATGAAGATTGAAATTACCAGGCCACATCCAGATGTGATCTCATCCAGTATACCTACCCTACCAACGGGCTTATTGAATCGACCCCGTGACGAAGTTCATCATGCCAGTCACAATCAGACCCTCATCCCATCGCGCTAAGCCCATACGCGCCGCCAGTGTCGACGAGGAAGATTTCGCGACTTCGTCGACACAGATCCTCGAGGAAGCCGATGGCAGCTACCATGGCAAACACCGCGGCAATCTGCTGCGGTCTTCGTTCGGACCCGCCGGCGACGAGTTGAGCCAACCAGAAGACGAGCCGGTATGCGCCGACAAGAACGGGCTGATCGGCGCCGCGGCCTCGGCGTATGCCCAGCACCACCACCTCGTGCTCCGGCCCGAGGATTTCTGGATCGCCATCACGACGCAGCTGCGGTGCTACATGAACGCGCACGCCGAGGAGGTGCGGCACCTGATCGTCCCGCACCAGGGCCAGAAGCCGCTGGAAGTCCAAGTCCCGAGCTTGGAGGCGGCCATGGACGTCCCGCTGATGGTGCAGCGCTTCGGCGACGCCATGGACGAGCACGTGCTGGACCCCACCCTCCGCCAGTGGTTCGTGCCCGACTTCAGCACGACCACCCCGGACGACGTCGCGGTGGCGTCCATCGTGGCCATGGCCGCCTACTCGGCCTACTTCAGCTACTGGGTCCACGTCATCTGCGGCCTCCCGAGCGTCACCCTGCTCGGCGAGCGCGCCGACTACGAGAACATCCTGCAGCGCCTCGACCGACTGGCCGAGTTCGGCCAAGAGCCGGCCGAGTTCGCCGCCCAGCTCCGACCCATCCTGCGACGGTGCGTGCGCACCTTCGACGTCCCCGAGGAGCCGGCGCTGAAGGAGTTCTGGAACAACATCTGCACCGTCCACGTCATGGGCTGCGGTGGCGATCGGTACTTCAGTGGCTGGATCACAGCGTTCGCGTTCTGGCAGCCGTCCGGAAAGCGGACCGATTACCATGACTTGAGGAAGGACCGGTTCGGCCGTTCCGAGGTCTCGCTTCTCTTGAATCAGGAGCTGGTCACGGGCGTCAGGCTAGACTCGGTCGACCTCGGCCTCACGTATGACGGCGTGACCTACCGAGCGATCGAGTCGGACGATCTGCCGGGCGGGTCCGTCAAGGTCCCCGTCACCATTATCGACACGGCGGGTTCGCCGATCAATGTAGAGTTGCTCGCGGGCTCGGTGGCTGTCTCTTGCAAGAAGAGCGGCGAGGTGACGACGAGCGGTTACGAGGACCTGGATACCCTGCAACCCAAGCTGGGGTGGTTCATGTACGAAAGGAAAGAAGTCCCTTGAAGCTCAATGGATGCAGAACTAAGGGACGGTCTGTTTTTATGACAGGGCCATAGTGTGACAAGTCAAATTGTCCAAGCACAAAGAGTATTGTTTAGAACGGTAGCATATAGACTCTCACCCCCTGAAGAGGCCTAACAAAGAAATGCCAGCACAAGGCCTTTTTCCAAATGTGGTTGCTTCTTTACATAAATCCAGACCAAGTATCAACTGTCAAGGGGGCATCCTAGTTTTAGGTCAACCGTATAACCGAGATCCAAACGCCAAAACCCAGTTGGCCTAAGCATCTCGTATATTCTGTTCGAAACCCACCTTGAACCGCCCACCATGTGTCAAACCATCGTCGCCCACCACTACGCCTGCGGCCACACGGTCCGGCAGTACTTCGAAAACGACCCAATCTGCCTGCCGGGCCCGGACCTCTGCGCCCGCGTGGGTCCCCTCCGTCACCACCACTTCTACTGGAACCAGGTGACCGACTGTCCGGGTCCCCTACACGAGACCAACCACCGCTACGGCCTCTGCGACGTATGCGCCGCCCACGTCTACCACCGTGAGCACACGCGCAGCGGCGTCTTCCGTATCCCCGACCCCTGGATGTGCTTCCTCAAGACGGACAACTTCGCCCGCCAGTCCGGCTTCGCAGAGCACGAAGACCGCTGCCTCGCCGCCGAAGCCGCGGTCCAAGCCAACAACCCCGTCGCAGGTTGGTGTCCGGAGCTCCTCCCCGCCGTCACGGCGCGGCTGGACCAGATCCTCTGGGACGCGCCGGAGGGAGTACCATAATGCGCGGGAGATCGGGGGCGAGGTGCTGCATTGGCTGAGGACTAGCACATTGGCGTATGAGGATGTGGATGGGTATACGTTGATAGGGGAGGAAGAGGAGGAGGAGGAGACGGAGGGGCCGAACTTGGACACTCATCCGGTGCAGGAGTTTGAAGCCAATCCTGCGGAGGAGGAGGGTTTGTCATGTTAGGTATAGGGGTAAGATGGGACTTGCCTATATATATAGTCAGGTAGGTGTACTCTGTCGCACCCCGGGGTTGATCCGTTCCTGCGGTTTGCAACAGCTCTAACTCATCCAAGAACTATACTTCGAAGGGGTATGCAATTACCGTTTCGAAAACAGAGATGAAATTACACGTATGGGAATTCACAATCCAAATCAGCGCTTCGAGCTGCAATCACATTGATGTAAGAATTGTTTCTAGCCAGGTTTAAGGGGGTGTATGTGGTCAACGATGTCGGCATCCTCACCTTCTACATATATGCGAGTACACCTGCACCAACATGGTGATGTTCTCAAGATATGGACAATGATATACCAAAAGCAGCGTGTCAACTCACAAGGATATATTACTTACTATATAAACCCAAGAAAGTGCACCTACTCTTCTAACAATTATTGCTAGTAAAATACATTGATGAGCATGCACTGCTTTCCTTGGCCTATCCCTTACATCAACCGTCTTTGTTTACATGTAGGTATATCTCACTATCCCTATCCGAACCTCCCTTCTGACCCGTGCTCATAAGTGTGCAATCAGCGAAGCGGCAGCACCCCAATCTCGGTAGTCGTCTGGCCGTACAGAAGCTCCTATGGTTGCCATGCAGCATGTTGACCCCTTCTCGGACGCGTCTTGGGCACGGCATCTGCACGTTTCCATGTAATTACCAATAAGTCGGATTCTTGCGGCCCGAACCCCGAACCCCGTTTTGGCCGGCGGTTTTGACCCTGTCGCAAGAAATCCGGTAATTAACTCGTATCGATAAATGCACGTAAGTAGGCAACCACATAAGCCACCATTGCCGCGTTTGGTTTACGCCGTGCCGCAAAAGGGCTGCCTTGGCCCAAATAGAACGCGTTTGCAGCTTCTTGGCTTGTGTTTGCAGCCAATTCAGCCAATCACCTTCGGCGTCCCCCTACCTACATGTTGACTTGTCACCCCCTTGGCCATCGACAATTGCATCTTTTTGGCGATTGGCGTCTTGCTAACCAAACATTGACTTGGTGCTTTTGCTCTAATAAATTTCCTTCAACGCTCCCCAAAGCTCCCAGCCGTTTCTTTCTTTTCGGTTCAATCTTCACCTCCACTCGCCTACCAAAAATTAACACAGACAGTCTGAGAACTCGTGCCGACACCATGCGTGAAATTGTCCATCTTCAGACCGGCCAGTGTGGCAACCAGATCGGAAGCGCGTTCTGGCAGAACATCTCAGCCGAGCATGGCTTGGACAGCGACGGCCAGTAAGGATCTTCCACCCAAGCATTGGACAACCACCACAATATTTGCTGATACTTTTTACACACACGCAGATACCAAGGAACGTCCGACCTGCAGCTTGAGCGCATGAATGTCTACTTCAACGAGGTATGAAGTGTAGCTTCCATTCATTCGGCGATTGTAATTGCTAATGCGCCGTGACAAACAGGCATCCAACAACAAATATGTGCCCCGCGCCGTGCTAATCGATTTGGAGCCGGGCACCATGGACGCCGTGCGCGCCGGCCCTTTCGGCCAACTGTTCCGTAAGAGGATTTCGATGCTAATTCCCAAACTAGCAATGCTAACGCCAGGAGTTGACAGGCCCGGATAACTTCGTCTTTGGTCAGTCGGGCGCCGGCAACAACTGGGCCAAGGGACACTACACCGAGGGAGCGGAGCTGGTTGACCAGGTACTCGATGTTGTGCGCCGCGAAGCCGAAGGTTGCGATTGCCTCCAGGGCTTTCAGATTACCCACTCTCTTGGCGGTGGCACCGGATCTGGCATGGGCACGTTGCTCATCTCGAAGATCCGCGAAGGTAAGTCACACTTACGACTGACTTGGCTAGATCGAGAAATAACCTAACCCAATGGCGCGCAGAGTTTCCGGACCGGATGATGGCCACTTTCAGCGTGGTCCCGTCGCCCAAGGTGTCTGACACGGTCGTGGAGCCGTACAACGCGACGCTGTCCGTCCACCAGCTTGTCGAGAATTCGGATGAGACGTTCTGTATTGACAACGAGTCCCTCCACGACATTTGCTTACGTACCTTGAAGCTGAGCAACCCTTCGTATGGCGATTACAACCATCTCGTGTCCGCGGTCATGTCTGGGGTGTCGACCTCTCTCCGCTTTCCCGGCCAGCTCAATTCGGATCTGCGCAAGCTCGCCGTGAACATGGTAAGACAGCTCCTGGATCTTCGCCATTCGTACAAGAGGTAGTTGAGCTAACCAATTCGTCATCTAGGTCCCGTTCCCTCGACTCCATTTCTTCATGGTCGGATTTGCGCCTCTCACGAGCCGCGGTGCCCATTCGTTCCGCGCGGTCTCGGTGCCCGACCTGACCCAACAGATGTTCGACCCGAAGAACATGATGACCGGTTCCGACTTCCGCAACGGCCGATACCTGACCTGCTCCGCCATCTTCCGCGGAAACGTGGCCATGAAGACGGTGGAGGACCAGATGCTCAGCATTCAGCAGCGCAACTCGCCCTACTTCGTCGAGTGGATCCCCAACAACGTCCAGACGGCCCTCTGCTCCATCCCCCGCGCGGGCTGAAGATGTCGTCTACGTTCGTGGGCAACTCCACCGCGATCCAGGAGATCTTCAAGCGCGTGGGCGAGCAGTTCACGGCCATGTTCCGCCGCAAGGCCTTCCTTCACTGGTACACGGGCGAGGGTATGGATGAGATGGAGTTCACCGAGGCCGAGTCGAACATGAACGACCTGATCGCCGAGTATCAGCAGTATCAAGACGCGACCATTGACGGAGACGAGGAGGAGTACGATGGGGAAGAGCCAATCGAGGACGCCGAATAAGATGGCATCCAGCAAGTCTTGGTTTCTACCCCTTTTTGTCCGTCGGCCGCGCTTCTACGGCTGGCATATTCGCGTCTCTGTATCATTCGTCCACTCTCTTGTCACATGCTACTTGATGAATAGTTTTCTGTGAGATTAAATTCATATGCCAAGTCGGATGCAACAGTTGCATGTGGTATTCGCTACGCCTGTGCATTGAAGACTAAGTAGGTGATGCACGTACTCCAATTGAACCAGAAACAGTGAGTTGCCAAGTAATATCTGGTAATTGATCTTCCGTAGTGATTAGAGAGAGGCAGCGACTGATGCCCTTCCCAGTTTGCGACCATCAGGACTCCAGCTCAAAGTCTTGTCGATTTCATGGACGTTTCAGACCTCCGAGCCCGACCGTGAGCGTGTGTGAGTGGCGTCGCCCGGCCGACCGGATGAACCAATCTTGGGGTTTCCCTTCCCCGTTTAACTAGCTCATTGGCGCCACCGTTGTGCAAGCTGCTGCCTTGGACTAGCGCAATCCGCAAGGTAGCATTAAGCGGCACCACTGTAAGTTCTCCAGAAGGCCAGTCGATTGATCATCAACATGACGTTCTCGAAACTGAAAACATAAAAAGTAGTGGTTTCTCGTTTCCCGCGTTCGCGTGTCTCTATATCGAAAGCTAATTGACTCTACTCACCATTCGTAATTATCTATAATCCAACACCATGTCTGCCGTAATGCCAAACCCGGTCCCTCAACCCAGCGCCACCACCCCTCCCCCACTCTTCCAGCTCCCGCCCGAGGTGCGACAGCGCATCTGGGAGCACTACCTCGCCATCGTCCACGGCGGCTTCTTCGAGTCCATCCGGCCGATGCATACGTTTTTCGGCCATGACGAACAAGACCAGGACATCCAAAACCAAAACCCAGCAGCAGCAGCAGGAGGAGGACTCTTCGTCACCCCCCTCCCCGCGCTGATGCGCGTCAACAAGGCCACCTACCGCGAGCTGGCCCCGCTCGTCCACGAGTCGGCCGTGCTGCGCATCCAGCGGCCCGGCTCCCGCAACGAGCGCCGCATCGGCTTCGCGGCGAAAGGGACGCTGCGGTTCGAGCGCCTGCGCCGGCTCGTGTTCGTGGTGGACTCGGAGGAATACGCCTACTGGAACTCGTGGCTCGACTTCTTCGGCGCCGTCCTGGGGCGGACGCAAGGGCTGGAGCATCTGACTATCGACTGGGCGCCCCGGACGCCGGCGGTGTACCCCCGGCGCGGGGCGGGTGGGAGGCCAGGCGGGACGAGAAGAAGGAGGGGGAGTTTCTCGATATGTTGGGGGGCTTGGCCCGGCTGCAGACGCTGAGGTTCTATGGTCGGGCGCCGGAGGGTTGGGTGGAGAGGATCAGATTGATGAGCGGGGCGCAGGTGAAGTCTTACTCGTTTAGGTGGTGGAGGGAGCCCGGCATGGATCGGTACTGAGGTCATCCCACCGGACTACAATGCTATGCATTACCAGTAGCGACCACACTGCAGACCAAGTAACGTAACAGATAATGGCCAATTGAACCCAGGAAACTCGAAGTGATGTTATTGAGTACTCGTCATATCTCAGTATGCCAACCAGGCCACCACATGGCCATCTTCACACAAATATTGTAAGACTTCCGATGCAAAGCTGTACATACTAAGGTGATCGTCCAAATCAGAAAGAGTTATGTTACATCGAGTCCATAAAGTACCATTATCGCGATTTCATTTGACATACTCATACAACTACTAGTCAATTCAGGCCCGGTTGAAATAAGGCAACACGTACCCTCACGTCCTAGGAAGTGTATTTCCCTCTGCGTCATAGTGGGCGTAGTATCTCGACTCCGGCGTTTCCAGCTCATGCTGCTGATGGTTGGCAGGGAGCTCCCCCAATGGCGAGAAGGTATCGGCTTCGACTCGCGCGTCTGCCGCAAAGAGCTCTTGCGGATGCTGGTGATTGTGGTAGTTCGCATAGCTGCCATCGGGTGCCAAATTATGTGTGTAGGCGGCGCCCTTCTCTGGCCCTCCTCCTCCTCCAACAGGCAGCTCGGTGGCCGGCCGACGTCGCTTGCGTAAGTATCGCCAAACGGAGGCGGCAATGGCCAGCAAAATCAGCCCGCCGACTCCACTACCGACCCCGATACCGATCTTGGCACCGGTGGTCAGCCCGTGTGGGTCAGTGTCAGTGCTGTTGCCGGATGCCGCCGAGCAGGAGATGGAGGGGAGTGGAGCTATCATAAGATTAGTGTTCGGCACTAAATCGTCCCATCCCACAGTTAGCCGGCAATTAAGCTTGTTTCGACGTACAGGGTGCGGCGCGATGGTCGCAGCGGAGGACCTGAGAGCAGTCGAACTGGCCCTGCTTGTACTGGCTTCTGTTGTATTGCTGCCAGCACCGGAAGCCTCCATTGTCACTATCGTAGCCGTTGGTGCCGTTCCCGGCGTAGTCGCCCTCGTCGCGCTTGGGACCCAGGGTGGCGTTGAATTGGACGCCCGTCGTCGTGAATTGGCCCGACGAGAAGTCGCAGAACCAGTTGGAGAGCTGGCCGGCGGGGGCCGCTACCACGGCCGTGTCTTGGGGTTTGTTGGCTGGGCTCGTCTCGTTGTAGTAGGCCATCTGCGACTGCAGGACGTTGTTGCTGTCTTTGCAGTCCGCGAGCACGATGTACTCGTCGGGCGCGGAGGGCATGGTGGCTCGTGGATATCGAAGAGGCCCAGTCGTTGGTCTTTGTTGGTCGTCTCACCTACTAACTGTCACACCATCGGTGCCCATGGATAGATCCAGAGAGAGCAATCGAATTGGGAACAATCATACACCTCTGCGTGAAAAGTGCACTTCACTAGCGTCCGTCTGAAAGCCGTTCGCGAAAAGTGGGAAAGAGCCAAAAGCCTGGGGAAATTCTAGCATCGAGGGGTGCTGGAACTACCCTTGCGGCTCAGCTGAAACCTCTGGCGGATAATACAGAGATGCCGTAGGCACGGCTTCTCATCGGGCCTATTCTGCCACCTTTACTGCCCCAATAACAAGTAATTCAGACATATTGCGCCCAGCCTGCTTGAAAAGTGCAAAATTGGAAATTGGGGGTTACAGTACCTCTATGCATAATAAGCACTTTGGGGTAGTACAGCTAGCCTAGACGGGCATATAATGCGACTGATCACTTCCTGCAGGTCGCGGTATGGCCCCTGTTCCGGACAATTGATAGGCGCAAGGCGCACTTGTGCCGGCATTGGCGCAAAATGGGATTTAATTATGGAGGCAAGCTGCTGACAAGAAGACTCAGTACCTGTCGGTAACATAGAAAATACACCAGACCCACGAGAACAACGAGTCTTACACGCAATAGATCTCAATAGGGGCAAGAGCCTGAGGTCTATACTTGCATCGTTCAATCCACATCGAACTACGTTACTCCGTGCATTGCACCGTTGACAGTATGTATTTTAGTTCTTATTGCACAGATCAGGTTAGCCCGGGGGCTTTTCCCAAGGGCATTTTCAGTCATCCGCAGCTACATGTACCAGCTGGACTAAACGGGTAGCGGTCTAAAACTAACCATCGTGGCCATCGCGGCCATTTTGCCCATTGGCTGATCAAGATGGATTTTACTCCGCTTGCCCGCTTGGCTTATCATGAAGATGTAGCTTCATTCCCCTCACTGCGCTCAAACTGCGATTGAGGAGTTGCCAGGTAATTCCATTCCCGTTTTAACTAACGTGAGCATCGTCCCCTTCTCCAATGTCTAACTCTAGCAAAGAAGCCAGGCCGAGAAACCGCGTCGAAGATGTGGGAGCGCCTGTTGACCAGCTGTGCCCCAAATGCGAGCAACTTCACCTGTCGACGGCAAAGTTTCTTCCAGACCCAGGAGAGAACGCTGCTGGCCTTCCTGGCGCGCTCGCTTTGAAGTATGATCCTCTGGGCATGGGCCAATGCAGCCTTGGCTTTCTTGCCGACATTTATCGCCGACGTAGTTCCTGCTCATTCTGTTGGCTCGTTTTCAATGCCTCTTATACGGGAAAGGAGCTATTGGATATGATGGTCTCGATGGTAGTGGTGAGAGAGTGCAGTGTTATTTTGACTGGTAGGTTCCCTACTGGATGTGCCTGGAATTAGTTATGCTGACATGATGATCCTGCTTAGTTCGTCATTTCACCTCTATATGGCAGAACTCCTCCCCAGCGCCGTATGCCTCAGTCGGTGGAATGGGTCTTGGCCCTCTGATAGTCGCTAATAGCTAACAGTTTCGGTGCAGGCAGCTGGATGGACGGGTGATTGGTGAGAAAGACGTATATGCACAACATGGCCTCACAGTAACAAGAAGGCTTCGAATCTATAACCCGAACGATCTGTTTCCTACTGCATAAATCATGCTTGTCTCCGACGGCGAGAATACCGGCATCCCAAGCTTTCTGTCACGAGAAATCGCAAGCTCCCAGATCGACGTGTCGCAAGTTCAACGCTAGGCAAAGATTTGCGAGGATCACCATGGCAGCCTTTGCAATGACAATCACTTCTCCTCCAGTCTGGGAGATCATCTACGCTTTGTCGACGTCGAGCTTGGCAATTTGGTGGAAGTTCGATCCATGGAGAGGACGGAGAAAGAGAACCTCAGATATGCTACACTGAGCTACACCTGGGGTGCCCAAAAAACCGTATCCATGACCATCAGTCGGAATTACGACTCTTTAAAGAAGTCTGGGAGTCTAAGCCTAAGACCGGACGCCCCCTTTCTCCTGTCGCCCACAATACGCGACGGAACTGCGCTTGCGAAGAGCCTCGGCTTCCGGTACGTTTGGATCGATGCTTTATGTATCATCCAGGATAGTTTCCAGGACTGGAAAAGTACAGCGCCCTTGATGCATGAGCTATATGGGAACAGCTCTCTGAACATATGTGGTGCTGCCGGAGACAATGCCAATGTCGGCCTTCTCGGGACAACATATACGCCAAGGCAGGTTTTGCAACCTATCGCGCAGATGAGCGGTATGAGGTAGTCTGTCGTGAAACCTGTGGAGACCAGGATCCGGGACAGCACGTGGAACACTCGTGCATGGATCTTTCAGGAGCGAATACTGTCCCCCAGAGCTCTCATCGTTGTCGAAGACCGAGTGTACTTTTTATGTCGGAAAGTAACATGGCCGGAAGATGTGGACTTGGAAACCACCGATTCGATCTGGTCTCTGGAGATGCATGAGTCACCGCTGCAGGCTTTCAAGAAGATACCTGTACGGCAATACTCTGACTACGTCAAGCTCTATAGCGAACGCAGAGTCACTATGGTCCGAGAAAGACTTATGGCCTTTGATGGTATCGCCACTAGTTTGAGTACTGCCTTGGCTTCGTCGTTTCTGTACGGCCCTCCCTGTGCCTACTTTGACTGGGCTATGCTGTGGGACAGAGCCGAGGCCAGCGACCGGATAAAAGACTCTGGCAGTGTTGTCCTGCCTTCCTGGTCGTGGTGTGGATGGGTGCGTGGCTCGGAGTGGCGGCTCTCAATGGCCGACAAGACTCTTCTGGACCTGCATGATTGCCTTGAGAACCACACTTGGATCATATGGTACTACATTGACGAAGCGGGGGCCCTGGAGCTGGCATGGAAGCCTAATGATAGGCGGGTTACTCTACCCATTACACGGTGGACAGGCTATGATGCGACCTCCCCCAACCCGTATGGTCGAGACCCAAAAAAAGTCTCAGACAATTTTGGCCTCGATGAGTTGAGACCCACCTTACCCAGTACGAGACCAGCACCGGGGCTCTTGTGCTTCTGGACATCCACGGCGCACTTCCAGCTATACCGACGAAGCATGTCGACGGCCTCCTTTGAGACCAAACTCGGAGAAGGTCTTCATCGGTTCGGCCTCCTCGATTGCAAGGGAGATTGGTGCGGGACCATCATCCTGGGCGAGGAATGGTTCCGGTCCGTTGGCGGACTCTTCGAGTTCGCGGCCATCTCCTAAGCGCGGGATTTCCACATGGAAGAGCTCGATGCGTGGAACTTTTACGTCCCGGAAGAAAGGAGTTCGGCGGAGTGGTATCTATACTACGCTCTTCTTATCGAATGGGATGAGAAACATGAAGTAGGTCCATCATTGTCTATCCTGGTCTCTCAATACTAACCAGATCAGGTTGCGAAGCGCATGGGAATCGCTGAGATCTACCAAGACGCATTCCGCAAGTTCTCATTCGATCCTGGCTGCGCGTGGCGACAAGTTGCGTTACGTTGACTGCATCTACATTCTTTCCGTTGGGCGTATTTATTCTCTAAGTGGAAACACTCCAGTGTTATCTGAGCGCTTCAATGCGTGACTATTTGCTTCATAGTATACTACAAGTTACAGTGCTGTTTATAGTGCCCTTTTATGCCCACTTGTCCTCTCTCTCCAGGTGAGGAAACGAAAGTACAGGGGCTTCGGCTTCTTGTCGGCAAAGCCCCCGAGCTCTTGCGCATCCGGGTCGTCGTCGGTGGCGGCCCAGTGGCGCTTGTGCCGGTTGCGCACCGCCGAGAGCACAGAGACCACGTCAGCCAACCCCCGTGCTCGGCCACTTGCGACGCCGCGAGCTCAAAGTACTCCCTCGCACCACCGCGGTCGTAGAAGCGGGCGGGCGGGGGGTCCCTTTTCGTAAGCGTCGAGGAAGTCCGACTGGAATCCTCTCTGTGTTTCCGGCCATTGCGGACCCACGGAGGCCCCCAGCTGCTCGGGCTCGACGGTAATATACAGCACGCGCAGACCCCAGTACACCGTCCTGAGGCCCTTGATCACATTGACGAATTTCCCAAACCATTCAGTGTCGAGGGTGGGGCGGACTGTGCTGATGTCGGAGGCCATACTAATACACGGCACGCCGAGGCAGCGCAGCTGCGGGACGTCTTGGACCTGGCGATAGGAGATGATGCGTCGTCGCATGTCCAGCTGATCCGGCCACCCTGCGTTGAGGATGACCAAGTCCACCATGGGGCGCACTCGCAGGGTCGGCAAGCCGCCGCGATCAAGCGAGGCTTTGAACTCCGGGCGGAGAAGGACCGAGTGAGATGACTCGAGGACTCGTTGAGCCACAGCACGCGAGTCCTGGCTGGTTCTGAGCATGGCGTCCAGTGGCGGCCACAAGGGCCTTGTCTGGGCGCAACTGGGTGTGGCATCATCTTGCATCAGGTCATATTCGAACATTGAATATTCCCTTCGTCGGCCCCGTGAGGGCACCGCTGGCGGGCTGGCTGTTTCGCGTGCCAATGTTGCATGGTGCACCTGTGGTTCGGATGCGGCAATCTCCCAGATCAAAAGCTGCAGTTCTTTTGGGAGCCTGGAGAAGGCGTGGAAGCTCTCGAACTCGTATACTGGCATTTGAGTGACGACGCGGGGTGTAAGGAGTGTTTTTTTGGAGAAATACGAAAGGCGATTGAAGGGCACCAGAAATTGGGCATATTGTATGGGTTGATGGCTTGGTTATATACCAGCCAGGCAGCCCCACGCTGATGTAAGCGGGAAGGGCTGTCCAGAAGAGTGTTGGACTGGCTTGGCAGCACAGGATACAGCCCCAACTGAGTGCAAGACTGCAACCACAATTGGAGATGCTAGAAGCTGGCCATAAGACCCTTTAGTGATCTTCAAACTACATACTAATTATACCGTGTTAACATTAGCCAAGTATATAAATCTAATTAACTAAAGAAAACAAAGAAATGCCTGCCACGATCGAGCAACAGTAATTAAACTAAAGATTGCATCATAAGAAGAGACCCTAAAAGGAGAGGCGAGTCCAAAACGCCACACGCTCCCCTCGGGCCCCAGATTCAACGCCACGACCAGGTTCTACCAGGAGCCGGCCAAGGGCGACGGCAGCTCGAGCCTTTCCCGGACCGTCGACGGTAAGGACCAGTACCTCTCGCCCAAGAAGAAAAGCCACCGTTCGGCACCGCCCATAAACACGGAACACTACGAGGGCTTCAAGATCGCCCTCGAGTGGGAGCCGTCCTCGAAAGAGGCTGGCTTCGCTATTAAGTGCATCCGGTTCGACGCCTGTTTTGACGCCTACCGCAGCGCCGCCAAGGACCCCTGCGGCCGGGCAGGTGACCAACAGACCTTAATGGCGCGCTAGGGCTCCTACGACGGCGGCTGCGGCAAAGAGGAAACGGGGCCGACGTACGTGGCCCTTAACGGGCCGCAAAAGCGGTTCTGCCACGCCCAAGGATGTCCGCCGCGGGGATGTCATCAACACGGCCAACCACGACTGCGCCGCGGCGCCGCAGAAGTTCACCAAGGACACGCCGCGCTGGCAGAAGAAGTACACCGAGGGCGGGACCGACTATTTCTACTTGATCGAGTGGCAGGGCGGGTGCCGGACCGACGTCGAGGAGCAGGATATCCACATGCTGGACGGCAAGGCGCCGTATCCCAACTGCTGGCAATGATGCATGACAGCTGGGCAAACTGTGAGTCGCAACCCTTCTCCCTTCCCCCTTCCCTTTTGAATTCGACAGATTTGCTGATCTGCCCCTTCTTCTTTGATCTAGGTGACAACGGTGGCGTCGGTGGGAACAGACAGGCTGGGTGTCTTCAGTACACCTTCAGCCCTCACATGGTCGAGTAGCACTGTTCTGATCGAGTTGGTCTTGGGAGGCAAACCCATTAACAGCATAACGTGCATCAGTCCAGTACTTGAGATCTGGCATAATACTCTGGCGTTCGGTGTTTTGGATGCTTGAAGTTCAGTGCCTCTGGTGATGTAGGGAAACGGTGGCCATAGAACTTGGCATTTTATTTGCGATGGTATACAGCCAGATTTCGAATATATTAAATCAGAGCCGGAGTGACTATTATCTGACCGTACGTACTTCTCACGTTATTTTGAGCACCTACTTTGACTGGGAATGCTGCAGTACAGACCGGCCACAAGTAACACGGCAAAATGCACATTCTACTTTCTTCCTAATTCTGGTGTGGCCGGTTGATCCATGTACTGGACTGGGCTTCAGTAATGCCGTGCGATGCGATAAACGCAGAAGAGGGAGGTTTAGTAACAATATAGGTTGGGTTGTAATATTTATCTCTATATTGACTTTTAAGACGGGAGTGTTTCATACAGACAAATACCCCCTATAGAATGGCTTGGTGGTGTAGTTGGTTATCACGTCAGTCTAACACACTGAAGGTCCTGGGATCGAGCCCCAGCCGAGTCAAACAAAACATGGGCTGTTACGTCTTTCTTTTTGCTCTTTTACTATTCAGTAGCTGATTCCCAGTTTGCTATATGGGACGGCCACGATATCCACAATAGCGACGACCCTCGAGCGGTATCAGGGCTCCTTTGAATCTGTAAGGATGGGTGCCGGACCCCGACCATAGTAATCAGTTTGAGCTTATGGTCACCTGCGTTTTGGGAGTCATTTGTTCTCGCCAAAGAGGTTTGGTAGAAATCGGAAAACGGTAGGAGAAAAGAGACATGGTGGGTAATGCTCTGGTAACAGCAATACCTTCCACAGAACTGCTCAGACCCAAAACTGCTCCCGAAATACTGCGGTATCAAAATTTACAGGCGGTTGGCACACCGTACTCGCGTCGATGATCCTGCGCCCACTTCTGCCTCTCGGCAGGGAAAAGTGCAGGTATAGCTAATGGCATATAGCATAGGATCGGTCGTCGCACTTCCTCCTTGCCCTCCCTTTTCAATGTGTTGCCCCCGTGTGGACCAACCACGGGGGCTTCGGTTCATCCACGCCCGTGAAGTGTCCTGGTCTAACAAAATCCGACAGCCCATTCATGTACAAATACTCCAGATTAGGCACGTGGCCGCTAGCAATGTAATCGAAACAGACCCGGAACGGAGACCCGCCCACCTTGGTCACTGTCTGCATGGAAAGCGCTCGGAGCGAGGCAGAGGTCTTCTCCAGAAAGGCCAGCAGGTCGTTCTCGTCGAGGAAGACACCGGAGAGAGTGCATTGTTCGATGGGGGGTAGCCTGGCCAACGTGGCAACGCCGCACTGGAAAATGCACTTGCGGTAAATGTAGCGGCTGTCCAGTCCGTACTGGTGGATCGAAAGGCTTCGGAGGTTACTGCATGCGCTGATCAGGTCCGCCAGGCCCGTGAAGTTGTTCGGGTCGTGTGCCTTGAGCATGATAGCCTCCAACTCCAGGTCCTCGTCTGAGTCAGTCGAGTAGTTGCTAATCTCGTCGGCCGAGTCGCCCGATTCTCGCTCTTCCCGGGCGAGATCGAGGATCCGGTCGGACACGCTGATGGACAGTGAACGGACCGACCCCAGGGTCTGGGATAGGCTTGGGGTCGGAAAAGTCCACAGAACTGAACTCGTTGACCGCCATGCTGCATCTCCGTAGCTGGGATCCGTTGTAGAGGTTCAGCTCGTCAACCTGCAACTGGCTTTCCTGTAGCGCCGCGAAAACGATGCGGAATGTCTCGGCTGCGCTTTGCCAGATCAGGCGCCAACTTCCCCCATCCACAGGAGGAAGTTCGTGGTCGGCGTCATGGCGATATACCACCACCTCGAGAGACAGCGAATGCAACTTTCGCGCTGCAGTATGCGCCGCAGTATTCTTGAACGCATCGCTCAGGAGGCGTACAATCAACCCAGAGTCCCGCGACTGCTCATACTCCCGCCGACGCTCCTGCAGGATTTCCAGATGGCGCTGGCTTTCGGCATCCTTCGGATGTCGTTCCACAATTTCCTCGAGCCTCTTGGTGTTGTTCACGACGCCCACCAGGGTGAGGTCGCGGATCTCGCAGCCAAGCGAGCCGCGCTGCGTCACAACTTCGAGCTTCTTCAGGTGGTAATTGATGACCCTGACGCGCTTGGACCGGAAGTTGGAACGGAAATGGGCCTGTGTCGCTTTCGCACGCAGGCATCGGCTGACCAGGCGGAGACTGCCGGCGTCGGTCACGTCTAAGTATTTGGCGATACTGTCGATAATCTCAGTTGGACAGCTCTCCAAGCCTACCGCCATCGCGAGTTGTGAGTTAGTATTGGATGTCTGGGAACTCGCTATATGTAATCAAGGTGGCAATCACATTGTAGTTGGCCCTCAAAGGGGTAAAGTTCGTCGGTGAAATATGCATGATGCATCCCTCGTCTGGTACGGGCTTCTGGCACCTGGCACATCGGATTCTCAGCTGGAATCGGTGCCAAGAAACACATGCAGCTGCCTTGTCATGCGCTTACCCAGTGAAATGGGTGGTAGTCCCAGCATCAGTGGCGCACTATTCCCGAAATGGAGTTTGGGATTTCCATGCTGATGTGCCGTCCTGTAGCGGCCAGCGCACTCCTGACAGGGGTTGCTCTAGGTCATCTTCCATCAGGCATAAAAAGGCAAGGCTCTCATACGGATCGAGTCTTATTGATCTAACCTTTTCACCTTGGACTAGTCCATTTGGCACAGCATCAGCTTCGATCGAGACAAGTTTTGTTGCATGCCGGGATATTACCTTCCATTGCCGTAGTCAGTATTCCAAGAAGCAAAGTTCCGAACTCCAAATGCTCAACATCTCAAACAATGTCCGCACCTACGTCCTTTCAATTTGTAGGCTCGAAGCAACACCGGAGCACACAGATTCCCGATGCGGAATGGTCCGACCGAGAAGCCAGGCTGCGAGAGCTTCATAGCCGTATGACTTTATCCCAGTTGATGGAGGTGATGAAGTCGGAAGGGTTCATAGCAACGTATGCACCACGTCATCATCTATATGTTTACAGCGCTCTAATTTAATCATGGTGTTATAGCCCGAGACAGTACAACTATCATTTCAAGAAATGGGGGCTTCAGAAGTACGGTTCAACGATAACAAATGATGAAGAGTCAAGAATTCTAAGCGTCGTGCCAAGTCGTGTTCCAACCGTGCTCGAGGAAGAAGTTGTCGATGCCGCCAGTGTCAACAGAAAAAGACCACAAAGCACAGATAACACCGAGATTGGTGCCAGTAGCCTGTCATCCCCACTTGTGGATTCCAGCAAGAAGGTCAAGGTGGATGATAACTCGTCTCTTCAGGACAAGCATACTGAGCTGCCTGCCGTCTCTGTCACGCCTCTTCCCAACCCAGTTGAAATCGAGGCAAGTGCTTTGAACAAAACTTCTGGATGCAACGACAACGATCAGGTAAATCCTTCTACCTCGCCTGAATTTGGGCTGCCTGCTCCAACTCAGTCCGAAAACCCATCACACTCCCCAACAACGCTCGCAACCAGTAATGAAACCCATCCGAAGGAATCACCGAGACATATTGCCTCAAAACACTACTTCGCTTGTGAGATGGAATATTGCCATCAGACTTTCGACACGGTACGCAACTTGGCGAGACATCTTGGCTCAAAACACCACTTTGCTTGTGAGAAGGGATGTGCTCTTCAGACTTTTCAGACGCGTCCTGACTTGGAGAGGCACTACAAGTCATCCTATCACCAACCCCTAAATTGGGCTCGGAGAAAAACTCACACAGGAGTGTATGCCCGGTTGGAAGTTGACGACAACGGATACCGTCGTCAGTGGGGTAGCTCAGAGGAGTGGAGGACCATCAGATTGACGGCGATAGAGTCAGAGGCCAACAGGGAGGGTGGATTCTGGCCAACGATAGCCCCATCTCTGAGCTCATCAGACATATCTTACAGGAGGATGAGAGATGCCGCAGCTTCGATCTCCCAGGATCGACTCAGCCCTATGGGAAGCGATATTTCTCTGGCTAGTCGTGACTGGTGCGATACTCTAAGCATTTCCGATCGGCTAGAATGACCTATATTCGACGTTGAAGTGCGCAATATTCTCGTTTTATTTGTATTATAACATAGTGTAAAGCTAGTCTATGTTGGTGATATACTTAGAGGAAGACAAACGAGTAAACTAAGTTGAGACATGACTGCAGGCAGTAACCATTGAATACGGCATGGTTTGGGCACATTGACACACCGATAAAAGAAACATGATGATAAGTGCATGTTGTCATTTATTGCAATATTTGTGAACCAAGGGGCACCTCATCATCGCAAGTAAAATGGCTCAAGGCTCAGGTCGCCCTTTCTAAGGGACTCCAGGGGCTCCCCTTTGGAATACCCGGTCACGTAGCACGATCCCACCAGGACGTAATGATCTTGATCATGTCTCCTAAGTAGACACGGTATCGAGAACCCTTCCAAAAGGCAAACAAGGTCACCTTCGGCAATCGCCGGCGGCGCCAGCCCCATGTGCCCCTTCGCCGTCCGGAATAGCGGCCAGTTAATCCAGTTGAACACCGTTTGGATCAACGCGTTCATGGCGTTGAAGCAGTCCTCGTTCTCCCTCTCGGATAGCGTGCTTCCAAGGGTGGAGACGTCAGGTGCCTCGGGCCCCACAAAGGCATCGTCGAGCGCCGTCCTTGCCTCTTCCAGGTTGGCATACCTCGAATGAGACCACTTCTGGCCGGCAGCGTCGCCTTCATCGCCGTCGTCTTCGGGCTCCCCGATCCGCAGCAGGAACCGGAACGCGTGCGCTGCAATGCAATGGACCGAGGGCGTAATCCGCAGCGGTTGACCACGGGTATCCTTGCCCTTGCCCAGTGCGTGGAGCAAGTCCTCGAGACACCGTCGTCCGTATCTGGGATATTCCCCGCCGTATTCCTCGACAAAGCGTAGGCAAAGCCACCAGAAACGTCGCAGGGTTTCCGGATACTCGGCCTGGCTGCTTCCAGCATGCCGGAGCACTCTTGTGCATCGATCAAGCCGCACGCCCGAGAACCGCATGGTGCGCCGGTCTAGTATCACGGGCCCCTCGGGGCACAACTCGTCCAGCCAGGGGGCGACCACGACGTCCGGCGCGCCGATGTGGTAGTTGGCATCCTCCTTCAGAGTATGAAACCTTGGCACCCACGACGGGAACTCGGAGATATCTCTGCCCTCGCGGAGGAGGCCGGCGTTGTGGAATAAGTGCTTGCACTTCTTCTGGCGCAGGATGGCGGCCACGCACTCTCGAAAGACGTCGGCGGCTTCCATGGTGTAGTTTGGGGCGATCTCGTTTCCGAGGATACCGCTGAGCCCAAAGACGACGTCGCGCGGGTCCGTCGAGCGGCATATGGTGCTGATCAGCATGACGAAGCGGTAGTCGCCCCGGACCCGGGAGTCCCTCAGGGCCTTGGTTTGTTGGATAAACGGGGACGTGAGGCGGCTGTCTTTGATCACCCAGTCCCACACGCGTTGGTCGAAGAACGGGGGTTTAAGCGGCTTTTGCTCCTGGAGCCTCTCGGCGAAGAGATTGAAGTCGGACAACTGCTGGAATGTCACGGAATGGCCACCACAGTACAGAATGTTGAGGTCAGGCTGTCGCGCCAGGACCACCTCTTGTATGATCCAGATGCGCGTCCAATAGACGTTTTCGTTCAGGTCGTCGATGGCATTCCAGGCTTTGTTCCTCGCATATCGCGCGTGGGTCTGTTCGTGGAACTCACTCCGTTCGCTCAGAAACGCGAGGTCTGAAGCGTCCATGGCGACATCCGACTCGGGGTATTCTCCTTTGTGTTTCCGGGTGTCTTCCACATGGGCAGCGCATGCTTTAATCAGTTTGAACCCCGACTCCGTCGAGTCGTCCGAGGGCCCAAGCCAAGAAATGACGAAGCTGGCTTTGGCATAAATCGAGCCCATCATGGCGACTTGTTGACCTCTCTCCGTCAGGTTTTGTTGGTTGATGCAGACAGCATCCGCCCAAATGAGAGAAGGCCCACTATCAACCATGGCTGTAATATACGACGACCTGAACTGCCTCAGAGCAGAGGCTAGACTCTTGGTCGCCTGAAACGACTGCCCATTGACGAAAATCTCTTCGGTATCTGTCGCATCGCCCCATACGTAAGAGAGTGCCGCGTAATCCGGCGATGACTGGTCTTGTAGCTGAGCAATGGCTATCTCGCAAGAGACTTGCGCGTTATGTTCCACGCTCGGCTCAACCCGGAGTAGCCTGATCTCTTCTTTATCGGGATCCAATGTGGTATACATCACTACGCCGTGCGATTTCGGCTCTGCGTGTAGCGTCATTCCAAATGTTAGGATGTGAGAACAAACTTTGGTCATCACATCCTCCCCCGGCGAGCTTTCGTTTGCTTCACCCCCGCTGTCGACAGGGGCTTTAATTTGCTGCATCGGACTTGGGGGCCAGACTACTATTTGGGATTAGCGCTCGCATCGCCCCCCCTTTTCTTTCAACGATGATACGGCATAATGTTTCTTTTGTTCGCATCCCCTGTTATCCCACCTAAAGCCCTTATTACACGCGTTTACTTTTCGAAATGGTTCCTGGGCCTGGGCGCGTTTGCATCTCCTTCACTTACACCTCAACGAGATTTGGTTCGGCAATATCGCATAACGTCTTATTATCGAGTGTATATACAAATTGACAGTGGCGATGAGTGTTTAAGAGATTAGGGAGCGGAAAAGCGCAAGCATTCTGTACAACAGTAAAGACCGAAAAGGAGCACATTAAAAGAAAAGGCATCTTCAATCTGATCCCGCATTACCAAGTCGTAACCTTGACGAACATCTCGTCGTAAATATTATCAGACCACAACCCTACTTGTTGACGTAATACTTGCCAACACTGGTCAAGTCGCCATTGCTGTTGAGTAGCGCCACACCGGGCCCAGTCCAGCTATTAGCATTGTTTTGACGAAAAGACCCGAACCAAGCATAGCCCTCAACCCAGTCGAGTCCCTCAAGGTAAGGCGCCGCCCCCGTCAACAGCGCGAGGTTCTCACTCTCGCTAGCGCTCGGCATGGCCAGTTCCGTGATGTAGAACTTGAGCCCATTGGCGTTGGGGTTATAGAAGTTTCGAAGCTGGTTTAGGTGATCCTTGAGCCCATCCAGGGGGCCATACCAATGCACCGACACAAAGTCGGACACGCACCCCGCGGCGTTGCGGGCCTTGCAAGCATCCCGGAACTGCGAGAGCCAGGTCCGACCCTGCGGCGACCCCGAAACGACGGGGTGCGAGATCTTCCAGCCCTTGTCGCGCAGGGGCACGAGGAAGTCGAGGTAGAGCTGGGCGGCGCGGGCGGGCTCGATGGGGTTGCCGCCGTTGGCGGCGGGGATGTAGGGCTCGTTGAAGGTGAGGAGGTGGTCCGAGGCCGCGCGGAGACCGTTCAGGGTGTTGGCGAGCCCCGAGTTGGCCTGGTCCGGGTTCACCAGGGGGAAGAACTTGATGTCGCCGGCCTTGTTGGACTTGAGGTAGTTGTTCGGGCTCAGCGACCAGGTGTAGTACCACTTGATGGGCGAGCCGGTCTCGACTAGCTTGGCCAGGTCCGGCTCGGAGAGGGGCTCGGCGCCGAGGGCGAGGCCGCGGGTGGCGGCGGCGGTGATGGTGCTGAGGAAGAGGGAGAGGGTGAGGAGGAGGGAAGACTTGCGGTTGCTGAGGGAGACCATGATGGGCTATGTTTGGGCTTTGGATACAGTTTAACAGGCTTTGAAGCGGATGAAGTGGATTTTTCTAGAGCAGGGGTGACTTGAAGGTGCTTGAAGCTGCTTGAAAAGCCTGATGGGGTTGAACAGGACACACGACTTTAGAGGGTATCTACTCACTTATATAGACCTCTTGACCTTCAAGCGAACATCACGATGCTCCACCGGACCCTAAGCCATCATGTTACGACTGTCTAACTGCCGTTACCTGTACAGTCCCCTTGCTTTGATCATATGCTGTATTTTCAACCGTGTTTGCTTAGTTGGATTCTCTGTGCAGTATTCTATCACATTGTGTTTGCTTAGTTGGACTTTGTGTGTAGTATTCTGTCTCCTGGCGTTTGCTTCGTTGGAACTGTCAGTGCATAGCCATATCCAATGGTTGGCGGTCCAAGCCTCTGCCGTTGGTCCAGACCATATTCTAATCGATTTTGTATCATCCCATAAGAACTTTCCAGCTTATGGCAGCTTATATATTGAAGCTGGAACATTCCGCCTTTTACCACTGTTATGCGGGATCGTGCAAGGTCGCGGTACGTCCACGTCGGGAAAGTCTTTGCGATAGCTGCATTTATAGCTTCAGTCGTAGCTCGTCTGCGTCTTACCTTCCCAAAACGATTGGTGTGCCTGGGAGAAGCATCTCGGTGTGTAAGCTTAGCCAACGGCCAACAGCCGGGGACCCCCAACGTGTTGGCTAAGCCCTAACGGTACCTGCATCCGCCAAGAACCCTACGTGACCACATCCAAAGGTTTGGAAATTTCCTTTCCCATTGCCATACGGTTATGTGTAAGCTTAAGGGAAAGGTACAGTAAGAATATGCTGGGTTCGGTTGGCAGAGCTTAGTAAGGAATGCCAATAGACCCATTGTGGTAACCCTACAACCCTTGTAGTCGCCGCATTGAGATCTTGGCATTCCGCTACCCTGTCCAGCGCAGCATAGCCTCAGGCACAGAACCCCGAGTTGCTGCCAGTACATCAAGATGGGAAAGTGGAGACGGTGATCAAGGATGCATACGGATATATCGTATCATGTGGCTTAATACTGATTCTTGAATGCGGGAAGGTTGTTTCTATAGCTGCATAACACACTAGTCGAATTGAGGTCTGACCTCCTGGGTCGATCCATCTTGGACCGGACCCGTTGGATTGGAACCTTCTCTGGGGCAAGGATCTTCCCGGCTACCGTGGCCAATCTTAGACTTGGGAATATTGACACCGAACTCAAAAATGAACGTCTGAAAGTCTGGGTTAACCCTGGGTATATGCTCATAAAGTCGTAACCGTAAGTACGTTGCATCGTAATGAAAGCCCCCTTCCCATATACCAGCAATATAATAATGAGACACTGTGAAAGCCGCTTCCCAGCCAGCCTAAACGATAGAATCATCGTCGCTAGCCAATTGCTTTCGAAACTCAATCTTCGCAACCTTCTCCCCATCGGCAATGTACTTCCGTGATAGCAACCATGTAATCAGCGTCAGCATCACCGCCGAGCCGCAGTACAGACCAATCCAAGGGGAGACGGTTTTTGTGCTCTCATCTGGAATCCAGTTGAAAAATGTCATGGAGAACAAGGTCTTTTTCTCCTGCGTCAGTATAAACTCGGACAGAGGTGAGTTGATCATGGAAGATGCTCACCGCTAAAAACGTCCCGGGGAGGAAGACCATACCCATGTAGGATATGGCTCGCATCTGATTGCTGTCCATTTTGGAGGCGTAGGCGATGATGATGTTAGCCTTGGCGTCACGCCTGGTGTGGAAATTCCATTCCTATACCCCATATGTCAGCAACAAGCTTCATAAGCCACACATTCTGATTGCGCCCCGACGAAGTGCCTCTTCTCTCTCACCATTTGTGTAGCCAGCGACATGCCGCCCAGCAGGCCATCGCACTTCCGCACTTCACTCTCCAGCTCAGTCTCTATCTCTCCCAGCCGAGTTTGGAACTTTTCCGTGATGCTGGTGTACAACTGTCGGCCGCCCACTGGTTTTCCATCCGCCTCGGTGGCATTCGTCTGGAACTCCTGAGAATGTCCTTTCATGGAACCCAGGATAGTAATCAGGCTCTGGACGCCGTTCTTGAGCTCGCTGACCAGTAGCCAGCCTTTAGTGGCTTTGCAGTCCTTTTGAAGCATGGTCTCGTTGTCCTTTTGGACTTTGGACTTCTTATGGATCACGTGTCTCCTTTCCTTCGGGACTATGGACTGGCCGTCCTTCACGAGCACTGTCTCATCATCCATCTGAATCATTGTCTCGCCATCGCCGGTCTTCTCGACCAATTCATCCTGAATTGTGATGCTACTGAGTCGGGTTTGCATGTGCAGGATTCGTTGGTCCAGAGTGGACGTTTCTCGGCGCAGTGCCTCGAGGAGTCTTGAGCGCTCTAGTTCCGCAAACATCATGGGAAGCATCAAGGGGTGGAAAGCGTAACGCGGGAAGCAGTCGAGGTATTCCAGAACAAACTCAATGACCTCGTCAGTGCAGCCATACATGACTCCGAAAGTGAGGGGGTATCTGGGAACGAAGTGACACTCATTAGAATATCATCTTCCGTCCCAGTCTGGCAAGTGGTATCGGATCTGCAGTTGTAGACTGGATTGGGTTGTCAGAGTGAGGAGTGTCAATTGACATAGAGCTCAGCATACCGATGGAAGATCCGAGAGTCTCTTGGCTACTCCAGGTCACCGCACGTTTGTTAAAGACAGCATGAGACGTTCTGGGCATTGTTGAAGCCAGAGATCTGTGCTGATAGAGACACTTGCATACGTCTCTCAGAGTCTCCTTTCCATAAGGTAGAGACGAAGCCTTCTGGCCATGCAATCTCTTATGTATCGCGAGTAAGACCGTTGGAGGACCCCCCTTTGTCAATAACCGAGACTAATTGGCAATTTATTAGTCACAGCATCTCAATGACGATATAAGTCTGACCTACACTATTGATCCAGCTGCGATATGCCTGCTCGGATGCCACAGTCTTGTGGTCATAATCGGCGGTGCCCTGAAAATAGTGTCAATAACTGTTTCACTTGGGTAGTTCAGTTGCATAATGGAAATTCAATCACCTTTTCGTTAATGTGAATCCTCACTGTATGGACCTCGAACTTGCCGTCCGGGTCGAAGTGGAAGCGTTTCAAGTCGCCGTCTACAAAATCTCCATATGGGTTCAGCCAGTCCATCATGTATGGGCAAGATGCAGTGATTAGCGTCTCGGGTAGTCAATTCCAGATTTGCCTGTATCTTGAGATCATGGATGGCAGGTTTAGATATCCATTTCCGTCTCCTCGTGTGGAGCTCTATCAGAGACTTTGGACTCTTCCATGGGGCGGGGACGATGAGTGAGAAAATGGGGTGACATCCCGACTCCCCTCGCTTGCTGACTGCAGTGCCAGGCGTCGACCGTGTCACAACTCCAACTACGCTGCAGAGCGCAGGCTTGGCATGCCGACCAATGCCACCAAGAGGCGCACCCCCTATTGTACCATCTACTATCACTGCGGCTGATCAATGTGCGTTTGAGGCATTTATTTAATTGGACAAATGGTGTAGCATAGCCTAGAGTCCGAATTCTTATCGGCTGTTTGAATGCGACTATCTGCCTTACTGCGTCAGCACCTACAGATATATGTGCCTCTTTATCTGTCGCCAATGAATCAAATTCCTCATTGGACCTTTTCCTCGTAAGGAGCCACCGGTGTGGAACCAGATTCTTGCTACAGAACTCAGCCCGAGGTGAGTGACATTGCAACTACGCACAGCCTGCTTGCGAAGTGTAAAAAGGTGCCAAAACGTTGGTTGCCTGAAATGGGCTTTCCGTAAGGCTGAATTCCTTCACAGAACATTTCGATATAAAGCGATAAAACCAGAGAAGTCACCAGGGCCACTTACCTTGATCAACGGAATTCATGTCTTTCATCCACAGATTCTCAAGCTGGGTGCACAGTCTTCGATCAAACAAGATGTCTGAGACGCCAGAAGATGATTTCAACCCTTCCCACACGTTCACGCATCCTTACAGTGACAGCGAAGTGTTGCGCAATTACCTTGTCGAAAAGGCAGAGATTAAGGAATCAGAGTTCCGTATTAGGGTGAGCAATCAAGCCACTAGCTGATCCCGGTCATTTGTCACTAAGCGTACATCTAGGTCACTACTGCCGAGCTTCAGCTCAAGCTGACCGAGAACCCTGAGAGGATTGACCAGGTAATCATTACTAGTGCGGTTGTGTACTATGTCGAATACTGCTGACTGAGACTAGAAAAAGTTGACAGAAATCAACGATTGCTTCAAGGAGGCCGAGCGTAAGAGGAAACAGGTCTCCAGAGGCGGGCTCCCAAAGGTGGTTTGAAATGAACAATTTTAGGAAACCAGTTCACATGGAGCTTGGAGTCATACTCTAGATACTTGACATCACTGTTGCATTTCAATTGAGTCTATATTCCAATCCTAAATCTAAATCTATTTCGGTTACATGTCTGTGCTTCATTATATCTGCGAGAGCATGTCTCGCACTTCATTAGATTCTGCTCGCTCATCGCAGTTTGACACAAGCATTTTCGTCTCTATAACGTCTAGTAGCTTCCGAATCCTGTCGTCGCATCCAGGATCATTACGTAACTTCTCAATGTGCTTTTGAAGGTATCACTATTAGCAGGCATATATTTGGCGGCGAGCCCTAGAAGGGAGACCAACAGAGAGAATGAAAGGAGCTGGGGGTAGGTAATAACATACGCTAACAACAGGGCCTCGAACTTGGGTTACGACAGGACGCCTGAATCCCTGGAGACTAAAGGTGTGTCTTCTCGTGAAGCTGCCATTCTGGTGTTCCCTGTGGGTCGTTGGACTGTAGTTATGGTGGAATTCCGACCAGGAAAGGATACTCCGAGGTCCGGTCACCCTCTTGAAGAATGTGTCCTCTGACATGCTCCCATAATCGGCCTTTGGGTCATTCTCTTCGCTTAAACGCCGATCTTGAAATCGCTGGACCTCGTCACAACCCAGAAGGGCCCACGTGACGAAATCCAAAAAGAGGCACCCAAGAGACCACACATCATACTTTATCGTGGCTTTCTCCTGAATATCATACTCTGGTGCTCGATATGTTCTCGGATTCACCATGGCTGATACCAAGACGTCGGGGGAATTAGGTGTCAGGATGTGGGAGTGGCCGAAGTCTGCGAGCTTGAGGGAGATCGAGTCTCCGTTGTGGAAACCAAGAATATTGTCCGGCTTGATGTCTGCGTGCAAAAGGAACTGCTGCCTCGATGCCGATCCTTTTCGACCATGGATATCTGCGACAGCGCTCGTGATGCCAAGACATTCTTCAAGAAGCCATTGCGATGAGTACCACGTAGTGTGGTGCATATGCCGTCCGGTTGATTGATCATATACAGGACTAAATCTTTTCCAAATGTTTCGTAGGTCGCGTAATTCTGTCCAAGGGAACAGCAAGTAAAACTTTCCTCTGTGCTCAAATGCGGCTAGAAGGGGAAGAATGCGATCGCTATGAGGGACAGCGTTATTATTTTCAAGCTCTTTCTCGAAATTTGACCTTGGATCAAAGTCGTCGAGGAATGTTTTGAGAGCAAAATAATTGGTTGAATCATCCTGAGCTCAAAGTGGTTAGAACATGTCTCCAATGAACTCGAATTGGAGGGAGGTAAGAATGCCTACAAGATTGTGGTGGCTTCGGTGTATGCAGACCTTCTCGACTTTGGCTGACTGCAGCCCAATAACCTGGGTCCTATTCGAGGCTTGAGTTGGCTGTCTGCGAGATAGCCTGGTATCGTGTTCGATTGATTCCCAAGGCAGAAGAATCGCATCTTCCAGACCATCCTTGACCGCGAGTTTTGCGACTTCATTATTATCTCCCCCTTTTTGAATGCAAAGACCCCGTAGCCAGCATTCCCAGTAGATAAACAAGTCTTTTTCGGGGCCGTTCAATTGCTGAATATCTCGGAAAATTGGCTCTTCGTCGTCGAATTGCATGCCTGCTTGGCTCAACTTCCATAGTGAGCCATCACAACTCCCGGGATTATCTGCATGGCGAAAATGTGCGAGAATGTGGTGCAACCCTGCGAACAGCAGCGAAGCAAACATTACACGCCTCCCAGTACACAGATGATCTTCGCAGGAGCAGCCTCCACGTGGGCTGATACAATTGGTCGCCTGCTCCAAATCATCTGCAATATTATGCTCGGCAATATCGACTCGTTGGAGAACCTTTGATATGTAGTCGGGTCTTATCTCTTTGATGATTGATGCTCGCGGCACGAACCGGATACGCTTATCACTGACGTCTTCTTGCGATGCGAGTAAGAGCGCCTGCATTCCCTTATCCCGTAGAGCCTCGATGGCGCACTGGCAAGCTTTGTTGTTGCAGAGGCATGCGGTGTAGGGCTCGTCCATCTCCTGTTTCCTGTTTTTATGATTGGATATTATCGCTGACGACATGGTGGCTGACATGGTGGCTTAACTCCTCTGGGACATTTGTGAAAATGAAGGTCAGTAAATGGAAAGAATAGACGTGATCATAAACGTGGTAGTCAATTGAATACTTATACGCAATGTGCAAAGGTCCTCAATCATCTTCTCCTTGAAGGATCAGCTATGGGAAAGGTTCTCAGTGCCACTCAGCTCTCACACCTTCCCAGGAAAGTCGTATTGACCTCTGTCAGCACGGTGTACCTTAAGTATCCGGACACGATGAAGGCCTTGTCTAGGTGGTGTTTCGGGGCTTGGCTACTAGAGACTGGGCGGTCTTCACCCTTGTGATCAGGCAAGCCACCAAATGAGGCAATGCGACATCTGCGAGTAATGGCCCACTCCCGTGCTCGTTACAGGGATCCGTCATCTGCAAGTGATCAGCTCCGGATGGCTGGGATGCTGGAATGTCATCTACGCAAATGCGATCTTTTGCCGGATGACCCCGCACTTGTATCCAATCCGGTGATGATATTCGGTGATACTACTGCGACACATGCCTGCCGGCAGCGCCCGCATACCACCCCAGCTTCACACCATCCAAAATTTCGAGCCTGGTTGCTCACTACCGACCAGAACGAAGAGCATAAAGTCACTCACTATTCCACCGACGAAATACCGGTCAGGCAGATTTGGCCCCCTTGCTCCACTCAACATCCCCCCTGATACCCAATCCACAAAGGATTTGACCTATTTACAAAGACAAAGTCCATTGCATAACAGTTGCACAAAGGCTATGCCCTCCTTTCATTTCTGGGGGTTTCCAAGAGGCCGGCGGTCATCGACCAATTCAGACTCCAGTGCTAGCTCAGCCGGCGAAGTACCTGTACAGATCCTAGCGGGCTCGGCGATAGACGGAAGAAAGCTGAAAGACACCCTCCGTCGAAAGCACGGTCGCGCGTACAAGCTTGAAGTATTACTCTCATCGTTTCTAACCCACGACAGTGCGTACCTGCAGTACTTGTCTAACTGCCGCAATACGCCACCACAGTTACGATCAGATACATACCACGTGTATGCTGCGGAAGAGCTAACACGTGGGGAGATTAGCGGGTGTCGCGGATGAACCTAAGGGCGGTGAGAGGTGTGACCTCACGTGGGAGCGTGGTAGCCATGGTGCAGTAATGGAAGGGCTGCTCTGTCAGGTTTACCGAGTCTATTTCTTCAGCTTATGAATCGCGGTTTGCGGACAAGCATGCTACTACCACTAAGGCAAACTGGATATTAGAATAATGTCAATCTTATATATAATACTCAGCGACGTCATCGATGTCTGTTCTGTTTTATGTTTACCATAATCGTTATCACAGGTTACTCCAGCAGATAGAAGGCTATTCGACTTCATCGTGCTATTGGTGAGATGGTAATACTCGCAATCTTCGTTGGCGACGCTTTTACTTGAAGCCTGAACCTGATGATCTATATCTGCCCGGGTACGTCAATTCAGACAAGGTCTGTCATTGATGACCCATCAAGTCTACGCCAAAGCTCAGTCCATTTCATCGCTTTGATCCATGCCATTGATATTGAACTAGGTAGACAAGTCCCATCATCTTGTTTCGCTACACTTGCACAGCCAGATTTTTGATGCATCGCATCCTTTCATGTTTCTATCGTTATGGAGTTTGAGTATTGGGGGGCCAAAGTGCTCATGGATACATGCAATGCAATGCCGCAAAACCCTACCAAGACTTGATTAGTTCCGAATAGCCATATCATATTCTCATGTGTTTGACATGGCTAGTAGTCAGCCTGAAGAAACACCAGAAGGGAACTTAAACAATGGCTACTGACAATCGACATATTGCAAAACCAAAGACCGCATACCTTTAGCATTGCTTTAACGTGTTCCGATTAGGCAACAAGGGAATTAGCTGGTAACTCCCCAGATATGTTAGAATGGCTTGTAGTACCGGACCCTTGATTTGCTCTATCTTCGCATACTTCCATACATACTCATCCAACGCAACTATCATGCATAGCAACAGTCATCGGCCCCGTGCTACACTGGCACTAGAAAACTGTCAGTTTCTGTCACGACTGGGTTGAATCTCATTACTTACGCAGTACCAGCTTTCCGATTTCCTGCCGCCAATTTTACCACCCTTCCTCTTTTTGGAGTGTTCAGTGGGGCAATAAGCACATCTGAGATGACGGCAGATGCCACCACCACCATATGAGAAATACCCCCCTGGAGTTGATGTAGCAGTGTTCTGCGCTTGTCCAGAGACTTGATTTGTTGTATTCATATTCGCGCCACTCCCAGATTCTGTCGGCGGTGCCATCGAGTCCTGTTTTTGTTTTGGCATTATGAGTTACATGTCTAAAGTCGTATGTGGATGAGCGTCTTACCGAGGACTCGGACATGACCTGTGGCGCTGCCCCCTTTGATTTGGCTTTTGGCTCGATGCTTCGTGTCATTGCATCTTTCCCCTTTTCTGATTCCTTTCCCTTCATATTCTCGCTTTCAGTTGCTGGTGTTTCAAAAGTCGGTTCTGACGATGGGTGGGATGCGGAGGGAACCGCTTTTGTGTCCATACTCCCCGGCTTTTTGCCCTCCCGTGCACTCTTGAGAGCTAACCTGCTGCTTCTTCGTACACTCGCACTTTTAGTCTCTTCCGTGTCCAGTACACCTACCCTTGACTCTGTTCCAGTTAATGATGTTCCCGCGTTCTGTTCATCAAAGCGATAGCCACGATCTAACAGACATTGAGCATCGGTTCGGAGGTCTTCGGCGATTTCGGCGGGGTCCATCTCGCCATCCAAAGAACCCTCGCTACTCGAATCGTTGTCGGAATCTTGACTGTGAATACTCATGAAGGCCTTCAGAGCTGCTGCTGCGCTAATAACCTGGTCGGTCTCCTGAAGCAATGCAGTTCGTTTACCCCACGGGACCAGCGGCAGGAGCCCTATCATATGAAAACAAGGTTATTATGATGACAGATAATGCAAACCGCTTGATTATAGGTCATACGTTTTGTTAACGTTTGCGAAACGCTAAGTAAAAGGCGCAAACTGCCCTTCTTAGCTCTTCGGGACTTGTCGGGTGAGCCATCCAAACACCCATCGCTGACTCCATAACCGAGCGCCCATAGCTTGAGGGAGTCCAAGCTTCGCCGTAAACTGATCATCACAGGGCTTGGTATAGAGTTGTGATCGACCAGTGCGAGCAATAATTTTGTGTATAGTTGTTGGCAGGCATCGTACAGATTTGCTAGGGGCTGCGGCTCAGCTAAGCCAGGCTCGGTATCGGTTCCCGGCATTGAAAAGGGGCTTGCTTCGCTTGAGACGAACACTTAACTCTAAGCGTTAATTAGATAGGTTTTTAATTTTCAAACAAAACCGAAGATAGCTTTTGATTGATGACAGAGAATGGCTCTATCTCTAGGCAAATGTGTTCGAAGAGGGTGACATGCTTGGGCAGCAACTGTCAGGCTGCTTTGCATGGTTTACCCCGCTCTCGCTGACGGCGGTAATAATAAGAGCGTTGGTGAAGCTCCGAGGGTTTGCTGCTGGGAGTCTCATTTATCGCACTTATTATTCCCCAACTGCCTCAGAAGACATCGTTAAGAGCAGTCGAAATCATGGCTGAGCTGGGTCTAGCTATTGCACCCTTATGCATTGGTGCTATTAAAAGTACAGCCTTGGTTCATGAGAAGCTGAAGGTGTTGCGTCACCACAAAAGGGAAATCAGGAGGCTACAGAAGAAGTTCTCTGCCCAGACAGGTAAATCGAAACTTCAATTCTCATTGCTTGCCGACTGACTTGGATAGACATTTTTCGAGATGAATGCCAAATGGTTTTAGAGGATACCCTAGGGGACCACGATATGACCAAGGCGCTCATGAAAGAGTCTGATAATCCGATGTGGAACACCAAGCAACTGGACGACCAGATTAACAGCTACTTGGGCCCTCGCGCCATAAGATATAGAGATACAGTGAAGGATATACGAGAATACATATCTGAGCTCGACAAACTTCTCAACGCCCTCACTGGAGAAGATCAGCATCCTGATGTGAAGGTACGTTACAGCTGCTTGAACACGCCATCCATTCTATTTTCGCTGATAATCTAGCGATATCTAGATTAAAGCTTCTGAAAGCAAGGAGGAGGCCATCTCCATCATGTTCAACAAATCAAAGTGTGAATCTTTGATTGAAGAGTTTAAAGACTCTAATCATGTACTCAAGCACATCCAAAAGATGTCAGCCAGGCGGAAGAATCCAGCAGCAGCAGCCCCTTCACAGAGGGCCACCCCCATAGGATCGCTGCCTTCTTCATACCGGCTTTTGGCGCGGCATTCGGACTTGTTTCATGGAGCTCTTGGAAAATTCTGGTCTTGCTTGCAGATGCATCATACCAGCCATGACGCATGCATACTTCTGGACAGCAGGCAGGATGGGAGCTTCAGGGTGGTAGTACGCTATCAGGCCCACCATGGCACCCGCCAGTAAGCAGTTATTGACACATACTTTTTATGCAGTAAGGTACTTCTTGGAAAGCTGACATTTATCCCAGATACTTGGATGATCTGTTGATATGCCCAGAAACCCTCGAAGGAGTTCATAAGTCCATCCCGAGAGCGTTACTCCAGAAAGATGGACATATATCACAATCTCAGAAAGGCAAGGGGGTGGGGCGTACCAAAGAAGATCCCTCACGTCGGCTGTTCAAGCTTGCAAAAAGGGAGAAATCAACCCAAGCAAGTGCCTCTACTCGAGCGGATCGCAGCTCATCTGAGTGCATGTGCAACCAAATACGGACACAGACGATGTCAGCCCGGTATGCTGGCTACATTGACTCTCCTGGCGAGGTACGTCACCATATGTATCCAGTATGTGACGAGTACTGCGATCAACACAAGGATTGTCTTAACGAGAACATTCTGGGCGAGCCTGTAACCCTTGACGAAGCTTTTGGCTACCCTGTAGAAGAATGCATGAGCGTGCCGCAACAATTACGATTGGCCCTCAAACTGATCAATGGCGTCCTTCAGCTCGCGTCCACTCCGTGGCTACGCGAATTGTGGTCTCTTAAGGATGTTTTCTATTTTCAAAGGGCAGACGATATTGCCACAGCCCTGAAAACCTTGCATATCAGGTCGGAACTCTCAAACCAAGGCTGGCGTGTAACAGACACAACGAATCTTGCGGTCGCAGATGAGCTCTTGAATGCAAAGCGTACACATGGTGTTGGTAACGCAACCCTATACAGCTTGGGAAAGGCCCTGCTTCAGGTTGGAAAGTGGTCGCCACTTACAAGCGAGGACATCGGCGAGATTCGGCGCCTTGCAGAATCTAACTCACGTCTTGGGCCGGCATATGATAGGATTACTCAACAATGCCTCGACTGCAACTTTGCATCGAGCAAGGACCTCCATGACCCGAACTTACAAAATGCGATCTACCGTGACGTGGTGTGCGGGCTGGAAGGCATCATCAACTGTTTGGAGGGGCGCTGACGTGTGTACCGGCACTGAATACAGGGCCGCGAGAAGCTGACAGTGGGTGGGTCTCGGGGGCTTTGGGCCCACTACAGCTGACCGCAGTGCATGCACCGCCCAACTCCAGGCAGAAGTAAACAACATCGCAGGGGCATCATATTCTTTCTACACAAGGCCAAATACAAGTTCTTTTTGAAATTCGTTTCTCGTTGATATTCAATTGACAAGACAAGTCGCATAAAGTAAACAACTATATCGGCTCATAAAGGTGCAATTGCCCAGCATGTCCGAGCCAACCCCACCAACCCTGGACCCTACAGAAGTCGCCGACTTCCACAACGTCCTCAAACAATCCAAGCGCATCGTCGCCGTCCTCGGCGCCGGCATCTCCGCCTCCTCGGGCCTGGCGACCTTCCGCGGCACCAACGGCCTCTGGAAGGGCCAAGATGTGATGCAAGTCGCGACCCCCGCGGGGTTCCGCCACGACCCGGGCCTAGTCTGGCAGTTCTACGCCTACCGACGGCATGAGGCCCTGAAAGCGAAGCCCAACCCGGCACACTATGCGCTCGCAGAACTGTCGCGTCGCGTAGGGCCCGGTTGCGTCACCCTGACGCAGAATGTGGACAACTTGAGTCCCCGCGCAGGGCACCCAGAAGCGCAGCTGAAACAGCTCCATGGCAACTTGTTCAATGTGCACTGCGTCGATGTCGTGGGTTGCGGCTACGTGGAGAAGGGAAATTTCGAAGATCCCCTCACGCCGGCGCTGAATACCGCGCGGAACGAGACCACAGCCATTGGGCGCATCGAGCCCAGCGACAGACCGAAGACGAACCCAATGCTGCTCGCCGGGCTCGCGCGCAAGAACGCGCAGATCCTCGGGGACAAGTTCAAGGACCAGTCGCCATCAGCGGACGACCTCTCGCCACTGAAGGCGGCGGACGGCGAGCAAGAGCCTGGTGCGCGCCCTCGCCCTATGTCCGACATCCGCATGTCGTCCGGCCTGAGCAAGGAAGACCTGCCCCAGTGCCCGCGGTGCAAAGCCAACATCATGCGGCCCAGCGTCGTCTGGTTCGGCGAGGCGCTGGCCGAGACCACTGCCGAAGAGGCCGAGGCCCTTTTCGCGGAGGATGCCGAGCCCATCGACCTGTGTCTCGTCATCGGCACGTCGAGCAAGGTCTGGCCCACGGCGGGGTACGCGGAGAAGGCGCGCAAGAGGGGCGCGCGGATCGCCACCGTCAATCTTGACGCCGGCGACGCCAAGGGCCTGCGGCCAGGTAAGGACTGGGTGTTCGTCGGGGATGCGGCGCAGGTGCTACCGGAGCTGTTGAGACCGGTGATAGGTGAGACTGAGGGGTGGGAGAAAGCGTAGCGTCATAGCGTATTGGCAGATGGGTGTATATCGAGGGTGTTTAAGCTGGCGTGCTTGTTACAGTAATGTATTTCGAATGGCTTGGGGTATTTGAACGAAGAATACTGCTGCCAAATAAAGACTCGGTTTGCGCCTGCTGCTAGACCATAACACTCGAGACCAAAACAGTCACGGAGCACCCAAGGATGACACCGCCCAAACTCCCCTTCTTTAGTGATGAAGCCCCGTTCCTCTTGTCGCTAGGTCCGGCGGCGGAGGCTTTGCCCTTGCTCCAAGTCCCCGCAATACTGGTCGAATTCGTGTACTCATTCATCGTCAAGTAGGGCCCTCCAACAATGACGCGGAGGCCGTCGAGGGTCTTGTTGGTGCAGCCGCCGAGGACGCCCGTCGAGGTGCGCCAGAAGGACTTCCACTTGAGTTTGGCGCTGCTCCCGGGTTCCACCATCCGGTCACTGTCGGTGTACGGCACCACCTGCTGCGGCTGCCCACCAGCCCGGTCGTGGTCGGCGTGGCGGACGTTGCGGAACGGATATATGGTCTCCTGAAGCGTCTGGAACGTGAACTTGGCGACGGGTGCGCTGTCCGAGTCGTCCGAGGCCTGCGCGCGAAAGCCGTCCTGGGCAAGTTTCAGGATGGCGGCCGTCTCCTCGTCGGAAGAGAGCGTCAGCCGCTCGATGCCGTGCGTGTGCGCCCACATGTCCGGCGTCACGACGATGCGGTGCGGGCTCTCTTCCTCGAACGGGCAGGGCGCTGCGGCGTCGGCCGGGCAGGCGAGCTGCTCGAGGGCGATTTCGTGGTCGCCCGAGTAGCCGTGGGTCATGTCTTCCTGGGATGTGCCCTCATGCTTCCATTTGGTGCAGGCGGCGCCCGCGGAACCGGACAGGGACAGGACTGAAACAGCGGCCAGGAAGGTAGCACTCGTGCTGAGCCGCCAATTGCGGGCCTGGAGACGCATAGCGAGTGAGTGCTGCACTGGTATATGGCGGAAGGATAGCGTAGAAGACTGGGAAGATGCAGACCCAAGACTGAACTGGCGTTCGCGACCTTTTTATCGCGAACTCGAACTCGGTTCAGGTGCCGAAGGGTGGGTAACAAATCAAGAACCTGGTGGAGCTCAGGGGGAGCTAGTACTTTTCGACGGGTTCTGCTGCAGGAACCCATGCTCATCCACTCACATTTGATAGTCCGATAAGAGTGGATTCATACATCGCCTCGGTACTTATTTTGGTGTTATTCTCCACGCTCCCAGTGGTTTGGGGCGGTAACAAACAATGGCTTCATGTCAACTTGCGTCCATATGCGACTACAAAACCACGACGGCCTGTGCCGTGCCGGCCGCAGATCGACACTTGCGGGGCAATTGGGCTGACTACCTGGCTGGGAAGAAACTCCTCGGCACATGGCCCACATCGTGACCCACCCTGCTGGTGGCGACAAAAAACACGGCAAGCAGCAAAGAGCGAACAATGGCGGAGAGAGAGACTCGGTGAACTTTCAGCAAAGCTTCTCGAAAACGCAACCATGGGAAACTTAGATGAACCGCATAGGCCGAGAGCCGAATGAATGGTACTCAACATGGGTTCCGAGAACCCGAAATATCCGTCTATCCCACATGAAATCCTGGTACGATGTTATCGCCAAGATATTATTCCATGACACCTTCCTAGCTAACCTGTGAAAGCAGCAAATGTCCCAATTCCTCGATGATAGGAATTTCATAGACCAGACCGCCCGAGGCTTTATCTAGTACCCCCTGTTGAAACCGGCAAACCTATCCAACATCTGCACCTCTACCTTTTGGGCCAGGTTATGTTCCTCCTGCGATATGCGGCGTAGCTCCGCCGTGTAAGGTTGATTGCGATGGTGCTCTTGGGCGGCCTCGTTGGCAAACCTTCCCTCTCTCTCATGGTTAATTCATCCGGGCCTTTCTTCCTTTGGTTACGCCTGCCACTAATTAGGGGAGCTGTAATACGTACATCTCAACGACGTAAAATACACCGGCGGCGGCGCACCAGGAAGCGCAGAACATGAGCGCTTCCGGCTCGTGTTTCTCGACCTCGGCACACAGGTGACTGAGCATCCCTTGGACCTGTTACGGATTTGTGCATCAGCTACGAGTGATGTCGCCCGGGTAGGCATGGCACTCACTCTCTCCTGTTCGCCCTCGGCAGGGGTGACGATGTTCATGGTGAGAAACATCCTTTCCAGCCCGCAATCAAATATATGCAAGTTAGGTAGAAAATAATTGATGGTGGCGACTCGACAACTTGGGTTCCACCTTCCTCATATCGCCCTACAGATGTGACTCGTTTCCATGCAGCTTAACACGAGGTTCAGAGCAACTCCCCCCCCCCAAATAAACTCTATCTGAGTCGTGTTACGCATACTAGCTTGGGCGATTATGTCAATGCAGCCATCAAGTCTAAATGGGTAAGACGGTGCGGCTGCTTCCTGTATCGGACGAATTAATGCGTGATGCTTACAAAGGCCGTGCCCTAATGAAAAGGGGGTGAACAGGGGTAACACCAAAACATTGCATAAATACTTTTACGGCCCTAAATAATATAGAGAAGAATAGTGATAATTTAAAACATGATTGGATCTGTGAATTAAGTCAAGCTATTATCGCCGCATGCTCTGCTGAGTGAACACGTTTTATGGCGTCCCCGGCTACTTACGGTACGCAATCTTGTCCTCATTAATGTCACCAGTCTACCATTGCTGTCGGGATAGGGGAGTGAGTGTCACGACGTAGAAGAAAAGAGAAACTGCCATGCAGGTAGATTAAATGTATGTCATCCGGCTACATGTGAAGAGTCGGAAGTGCCGCGCCTTCTTACCAGATACCGAGGTATTAGCGCTGCCTCTGCGATTGGTTCTCCTAAAGGACCTTGTCTATTTCTTCCAGATAGTCAATAGTGAACCTTATAACCGGAGGAAACTGCTCCTCATCTCTTTCTCTACATAGTATATATACCATTTGGGGTTACCGAGCTGGTCGCCGTCTATTGACTAAAGTGCTCCATTGATCAACTTAGCAGCATGCTGGAGGGGCTGATCTCATTGCATGTACCTTGGGGAGGGTATTTGATGTGGGAGATATGGCTCTTATGCTTGTCGCAAGCCCATTCGTAACCTTGTCTCTCGTCACCCAGCTCCAATAACACGACTGAAGCCAGTCAAGCACTTCAAACCACTTTTTCAAACAGATCAGTCCATAACGATGAAACCTCTCCTCATCGCCAGCCTCATGGGCACCCACCGTCCGCCGGAGTGTCCATACCCGTATGCGGCGACGGAGGCGCCGTCTCTGACGGGGGCTGGGAATGATGCGACTAGGGTGCCGACGGCGACGACGACTCCTACATCTGCGTGGACTGCTTGAGATGGACAATGACGGATGCATTGGCCCAAGAATGGGGTTTCAGCAGACGAAGAAATATGTTGATGCCTCCATGAGGGGAAGATGATCGATTGAAGCTGGGTAGGATGACGAAGTATTAGTAGGGTGGTTGCCCCGACAAGCTGCCTTCAGATAGACACAGCTGTGCAAATGCATAAATGGAACCTAGTTGGTTCTGCAGTTCGTAAGGGCCCTAAAACTGAAGTTTGTCGTTCCCTTTAATACTCCGAATCTCCTTGCTCATCAGTTTTGGTAGCATCATCCAACCGCAGGACCCTCTTGTTCAACCCAAAATCGTGAGATATCGAGGATATTCCAACCAAATCGACCCAATCATACCAAATCAGCACTGTTTGATTGATTGGTTGACATTTCAGTCAGGTCGTGATTGGTTGATCGATCAGAGGGTGTTGGTTGGTTAATTGACTGATTTGGTCGATTCGGTTGGTTGGTTTTCCGCCCTGGTGACCGCGGTGATGTCCTTGTCGTTGCGCTCCCGGAGCAGAATGTCCAGGATCTGGAACCCGTGGACGTCGAGGTTGAAGGCGTCGCGCGTGGGCCGCATGTCGTAGATGAGTTTCTTGTGCGGTGCGCGGAGGCTGGCGTCGGCGACGACTTCGTCCGAGACGACGCGTTCGGGGTCTTTGAGGTAGGCAATATCCGTCTCGAAGTTGACGGGTGCAACGACTACTACCATGATGAGGTGTGGTATTAGTCAAGAGTCGGGATAGAAATTCATAGCAGACTGAAGCTACCGTGATAATAGATGATGCAATATTAGATGAGTGGGAAAATAATATGATGTTGACCAGATTCTTCTTAGTCGAGATGAAAACCGTAACTGAAGTTGCGCCGGACTTTGAGGGACATAATAGTGCATGACACGCTACTATTCAACGATTGGGGATACCAGATGCCTTTATTATGCATGCAGGTTCGCCAGTGAAGAAGCCATGTGTTTTACAGGGCGGGCACCGTCTATTGGGCTCAGACTGTCAGACCCACATATGCTATAGCTACGTTGCGATGGTGTGATATTACACTATTGTTTATTTTTTTGTCTCTGGGACAGCCTCTGACATCAAGTGCATGAGAAGATGCTGGGCAACACATAATCGTAGATCGAAAGTCCTCGGGTCGATCATTCCACCCCAAACAAGGACTAGGAACCGCTTAGCTGGCTTGAGTGGGTTGCGAATCCCATTCTTGTCCGCTTCTAAGTCCAATGCAATGCCTTTAAACCACGACTACCACGATGGCAGATCCTTACGATCGGTGAAACGGACCCGTGTCGGCGGCATCTCCCACAGCAGCCTCAGCCTCGACGTCTTCATCAGATCTACCCTGGCCCCGACCAGCTCCCAGTCAAACCGCCAGACCAGCTCGGCCAAGACGAGACGCCACTCGGTATATGCCAGCGATGTCCCGATGCATTGGCGAGGCCCCAGGGAGAAGGGTCTAGACGCTTCTTTGCGATCGTGGGCGAATTGCTCGTCGTAGTGGAGGTGGCCGACGGGCAGCCATCTTTCTGGCAGGAACTCCTTGGCTCTGTCGAAATACCTTTCGTGTCGGGCCATGAGGATGCCGGGGGATTGCACGATAGTCTAGAGCTCAAAATTTGGTTTCAGTTCTTGTGTTTAACTTGGTGGCCAAGGCATCTGTAAGAGAAGAAGGTGGTCTGACTTACCCCTTTGGGAACGTAGACTCCAGCAATGGTGATCCCCGGGCACACCCGCGGTAGCCCGAACGCCACGGGCGGGAAGATTCGAAGCCCCTCCTCGATGACGGCCTGGAGATAAAATGCCTGCTTGACCGAGTCTACGTTGATATCTTCCGATCTCGGGAACAGCTGCCGGACTTCCTCCAGCAGTCGGGCCAGCTTGTCGGGGTGCATGAGCAAGTTGTAGATCAGCGAAGTCATGAGTGTGGACGAGGTCTCAGTCCCGCCGGACACAAGCGACGCCGCCTGGCCTTCTAGGAAGGATAGGTAGTCATCACTGTACTCCTCCTTCTCGTCTGCAGGCGGAGGATATGCCATGAGCAGGTAGGAAAACAGATCAGAGATTCCTGGAGGGTGGCCGAGCCGGTCCTTGGACATCTGCCGGCACGACTCCAAATACAACGCCCGCGCCTTGGCCTTCTTGGACAGCTTCGAGAACAGGAACCGCAACAAGGCCTTGACCACCCGCGGCTGTCGACGAATCGTCACGAGTGTATGAGGCCAGCGGCCATCCAGCCTATTGTGCTATCAGAAGCTGCCTCTACAATGCTTTAACGCAGGACACGAAAACTAACCAGTGCTTACAAAACCACCAATCGGTCAAGGCGGCCAACTTGGGCCCTCGGAACGCGGCCAATGGATGTAAATAGATACGGTAAATCGCCAATCATAAGAGATTGGTCAATTTCTACCAAGCCGGGTTCAATGTGTTGCTTCTTGATCAAGTAGGCAAATAAGGGGAGAATGAGCGACATACCAGCAAAGCAGCGGTCACCACCAACGACGACACGAAAGCCATGTTTCGCAAGAAGCCGGAGTTTCTTCGTACGGTCAGATGGCAATATCACGAATCACCATTGTGGCAATCAACTTTCGCCGGGTCTCCCATTTTCGAATGATAGGAGTCGGCATCCCATTGTTTGCGAACAAGGTTTGGCGCTAAATAAGTGTATACCGAGCTATACTAGCGCATTCGAGTAAGTCAAACAAGGCTTTGGTCTATAGTCCATCTAAGCATATTAATAAAAAGGTACGACTAATTACCGGCATCGCGTATGGTCCCATATATATTAGCGTAGACTCGGCGCGAAACCTTGTCATCATTAACCCTATGCTTCGCCCCACATCTTCCTTCCAGAAAAGGGGAGAGGGGGGAAGTTCCGCAAAAGTCAAAGTTATGCTTGGCATTTGATCAGACACCAAGTCCCCCGTCGGCATTTCTAAGCCAAATAAGGATTCCTTGTGCATTCACTACGTCGCTTCGGTTGTTGCTGCCGCCTCAGTTAAACGGACCATGACCTTGTGCCCCAGCCACAGATACGACGAGTCGCAATCCCTCTTCTCCCACACAAAGCTGTCCTTGTTGGTCATGCGCATCTCGTACCGAAACGCCAGCCGGGCGAGCACCAACCGCGCCACCTGCAGCCCCAGCTCGCGGCCCAGGCAGGCCCGGGACCCGAGCAGGAAGGGGCGGTAGGCGGCGTGGTCGTCGCTCGCAAACTCGGAACAGCCACCGGGGTTGTTGGCCTTGTCGGGGGGAACCAGCGCTCGGGGCGGTACTCCTCCGGATGCTTCCAGTATTTGGGCGACCGCTGAATCGTGTACTGGTCCACGGCCACGGTGACCCCCGCGGGGATCCAGAGACCCTCGACCCAGCCGCCCTGGGACTGGCGGTGGGTGCCCGTGCCGTTGGCGGGGGAGATGAGGCGCATGGCTTCGTGGATGGTGCCGTTGAGAAAAGGGAGGCGGGAAATGGCCTCGCCCGTAATCTCGCTCTCGGTTGGAAACGTTTCACTCAGCTCGTCGCGCAGCCGGGCCATTTGGTTGGGGTCGCGCAGTAAGAAGTATAGCGTCGAGGACAGGCAGGTGACGGTCGCGTCCTGGCCGACCATGACGAGCATGGCCGCGTTGCTCTGCAGCTCGTCCTGTGTCAGGTGGATGCCCTTGCGCTCCGTCCCGACGATGGCGCTGAGGAAGTCGTGGCTGCGGTCTGTTCGCTCGAGGGTCCTGATGGATTACTCGCACATCATAAGATTAGCCGTCTGGTGTCATTGTCCTTTTGGGATGAACACGGAGTTGGGAACGACACATAATCGCGCAAAGTGCCGACGGGCAGGATGTCCCGCGGAATCTGGAACATGCCCGGGAAGGACGTGACAAATGCCTTGGTGCACGAGCCGACCAACGGGATCGCGAGCACGTTCTGCATGACTTCGAGGACCGGACTCATGGCGCAGGCAATCTTCTTTAGCCTGTTGAATTTCACTTGTCAGGATGTCAGCAGTTATTAGTTCGATTGAGAGTGAGATGTTTATCATAACCTACCCAGTTGGCTCTTCGGCAGAGGGTTGCCAAACGAAAGGTCTCCCAGCATGTCCCAAACAAGCTGCGACATGTGCTCCGTGATGTTGATCTCGGCATCTTCTCTCCCATCGAGGTCAAGTCTGGCGTGGTACGTGGTGATCCAGTTCTGCTGGATCGCCTCCTGCTTCCGCAGCTCCCGGATCGTGAAGGCCGGCTGCACCGCCTTGCGCAGCTTCTCGTGCGCCTTCGGGTTCACGGCCGTCAGGATGTTGGTGGCGGACCAGGACATGGCGCCGAGCAGCCATTCGATGGTGCCTTTCTTGGTAAAGGACTCCTTGTCGCCGCCGGCGGATCCACCGGCGTTATGGACGGCCGACAGGGCCCCCGTCGTGGCGAAGGAGACCGTGTTGAGCCCGACACGCACAACGTCGCCATAGTGATCGTGCAGTTTCATGATGTCCCTGTTTAGATGTTTGCCATACAGATATCGTATCATCCAAAGCTTCATCGGTCGGTTAGTGGTGACATACGCGCATTTGTTTAGTGGCCGTTGAGTAGAGCCTTACCGGAGAGACTGCTGCCAGCTTGGGCCCAGGCACTTTAGCCAGCGGGTGAAGAAAGATCGAATAGCAGCATAGTGCCAAAGTGACGCACTAGAAACACGGGCATCAGTATCGAGATCAGGTTGGTTGGGGCCGAATGGGCCGTCTTCGTACTGCCGTAATCCTCAGCACAAGTGAAAGTCCCGTATCTCTCTCTGTGAAGGCAGCATAAACCGGCCGGCCAAACCCAGCTTGCCAATCCATCATCGTCTCGGATGTCGGAATCGTCTTTTCAACTTCAGCCCTCGTTGCTGCTTGATAGCGAGAGACTGGTAACAGCACAAATCGGATGACACCTCCAGGATAGATATGGGTACGGTAGTGACCCGGCGTTCGACAACACTTGCCTTGAGTTTAACCTTCAGTCCAAGAAAAGGGGGTGGGGGAGAAGTATTTGGCAGGATCGCCGCTGTCGCTGCCAATCACACGGATGCTACGAAAGATAAATCAAAACATGCATTATATGTTTCCCATGCAAAACGGTGATCAATTGCTCGGCCGGAGCGGATCCCACTTGACCCGGGAAAAAGCCCGCCGGCTCTACCTGCTATCAATGGCCCCGCCGCTAATAGACTTATTGAATCTCCAGAAGTAGAGAGACCCTTGAGCCGTTCTCCGGACAGAACAGGGGCCGCGTCTAAAACAACTATTGCGAGCTATAGCCATACCCATCAGATCAGTGTTTGTTGTATGCCAGCAAAAGAAAAAGAAATAGAAGAGACATACGCGAAGACACACCATGGCATCATCAACTGCTGCTACTTCTCAAGAGGAATGGCTACACTCGGTGGAAGTCTCGGTAGAAGTGGCCCGGAAGACGGGCTGCTTCACCACCCTCCCGATCCGCATCCACCGGCGGAACGACATTGCGGATGAGGCCACTCTTCAATCCATCCGGGACTGGCACCGATACGTCGGCGACGGCTGGGAGTCTCCATCCGGGTCGGCCATCTCCCCCGTGGGAAACTGGTGCACCTTTATCTTCCCGGAATCCTTGGACGAGCGGCTGCACTCCGTTACATACCTGGCCAACATTGGTAACATACATGATGGTACGTAATACAGAGATGTGGCCAGTGACGAAGTCTCTTTTACTTGTCAACTCCACTTGCTGACAGGCGCCCCGGGCCGCTGTTCTAGACGCAGCTGAAGACCTCACTCTGGAAAGCGCCCTGGAGGAACACAAGCACTTCAGCGATGCCCTGGATGGGAATCTGGCGACTTTGTCAAACAAGGAGGCCAAGACCATCAAGATGCGGCAGCTGGTTAGCGACTGTGTCTTGCAGATTCTGACTCTGGACAGAGAAATGGGCATGCGGATGATCGAGTCTTATCGAAAGAAGTGGCTCGACGTCATGGAAGACCCGGACTACGACGCGATGCAATCCCTGGACCAGTATCTGGCCTTCCGCATGTTGAATGGTGGCATGGAGTAAGTCTCACTTCCCACCGTCGATGTGATCTGCATTGGGGTGTATGGGCACACCGCTACCAAGACTGGTCATTTTCGTGATCAAGACCATTTTGGCTCATGTGCCAATTCGGTATGGGCATCAACATCTCCGAGGAAGACTTGCAGCTCGTGCGGCACATCTTTGAGCCTGCGGAATCGGCGCTAGTCCTGACGAATGACTATTGGAGCTAGGAGCGTGAGCACATTGCCTGGGTCACCAACGGCTCCCGTATTGTCAACTCCATCGAAGTCCTATCACGGAACCAGGGCATCAGCTTCTACGAAGCGAGGGAATCTGTCCGGGCCATGATTGTTGGTTATGAAGCCGAGTACGTGAGGCGCAAGGACTCTTACATTAGGGATCATCCGTCCATTTCTTCTGCTATGCGGAACTTCATCGATGTATGTGGTCTGGTGGTGGCCGGGAACCACTACTGGTGTGCGAACTGCCCAAGACACCATGCGTGGAAGAAGAACGAAGCACCCGCCACGACTGAGGCACCCACACGAGACATGGAAACTATACCTCCGCCGGTTGATGTCGGGCCAAATGTCGACTCGTCCCCGGCCACTTCTCTAACCCCCGAAGCTTCGGACAGATCAACCCCTCTGGACGCTGCGTCAGCCACCTCGGTCGGCGACGACTCCCTAACGCAGCAGCCCACCCCAAGGCCGACCAAGAAGCGCAAGTTTGAGGAAATCGCAAGCCCATCGGACATGCACGCCCTGACCCGGAACCACCCCGTCGACGCCCCGTGCCGCTACATCGCCTCTCTCCCCTCCAAGGGCGTCCGAACCACATTCATCGACGCCCTGAACCAGTGGTTCCAAGTCAAGACCGAAACGCTCGATATCGTGAAAGACGTGACCAAGGCCCTCCACAACGCGTCCCTCATCCTCGACGACGTCCAAGACGCCTCTCCACTCCGTCGCGGACGGCCCGCGACGCACGCCGTGTTCGGGGTCGCGCAGTCCGTCAATAGCGCGACTTACCTGTTCGTGCGAGCGGTGGCCTCTGTACAGGCCCATTTTGATAATGGCGCGCATACCGAGTTCCTCGAGATCCTGCAGCGCATGCATGTTGGGCAGGGATACGATCTGCACTGGAAGTTCTACTCGAGCTGCCCGTCGGAGCAGGACTATTTGGATATGGTGGACGGGAAGACTGGGGCCATGTTCGAGTTGATTGTGGCGCTGATGGCGCCCAAATCGTCCAAGTTCTCTAGCAAGTCCGCCCCTGGCACCAAGGCAAACTTGACCGCGAGCGACGCCAAGAAGTTACTGTTAGGAAAGGAGGTGGAGGAGGAGTCGTATCCCTTCCGGCGGCTCACGCGGCTATTTGGCCGATTCTTCCAGGTGCGCGACGACTTCATGAACCTGAGCTCGGATCTCTACGCGCAAGGGAAGGGGTTCTGCGAGGACCTGGACGAGGAGAAGCTGTCGTTCCTGCTCGTAACATGCGCGAAGCGGGACCCGGAGGCGTTCCGGCAGATTATGGGCATCTTCCGTGCGAGGGGTGGAGGTGGTGGAGGTTCTTCCTCGGCAGTGGCCCTGCTGACCGGGGAAGCTAAGACCTACATACTGTCGTTATTGGAAAATTCGGGCACGTTAGAGGCTACCCGGACGTGGCTTGTGGATTTGGAGTCTCAACTGGAGACGGAGATCGGGGACTTGGAGAAGCAGTACGGGACACAGAATTCTATGTTGCGGGTGTTGGTTTCGACGCTCAGCGTGAAGCAGTAGAAGCCCATCTTGTGCAGCTTTGGATGGGATGTATGTAATATAAGTAGATTAAGCCACGGGTATTACAGTAAGAAATCCAGAAGGCAAGGGTCTCGCCCAACAGTATCTATCTATCCAGAGATTTATCAAACTCCTCTAGCTTCCCAGTGATTGGCCCATTTCGAACTGCAATAGGGCTAAGCTGTAAAAGTCGACCAAACTCTTGGGTTTAATACCCATAGAGATTGACGTGCTCGGTGGCGGAGCCCCTTATCTTATTGTTCTCCCGGATGAGCATCCCTCGGAGAATCCAAGCACATACAATGGACCCCAGAGCAAACCCCGCCGACGTGCCAAATCCGATGGCGAATCGCGGGCTATCGTAGTCGGGCCACAGATAGGCTCCGTAGATATACCCGACCTGCCCCGCGACATTGGTCATAGCCAGGACCACCTAGTTGATGTCAGATACGTGTATTTGATACTCGGAAGTGCATCGGAAACTTACCGCCTTCTTCTCCTTAGTCTGCTGCAGCGTCGAGCTAGCCCACCCAATAATAACCGAATTGACCGAGTAGGCCCCGACGGGGAAAACAAAACACGCGACGTAGCGCGCCGCCGTGTTGAGCGTGCTGGCGGCCCAGATGAAGCCCACGAGGGCCGCCGCGAGCCCCGCGGTGATGTGCCACGTCCGCTCGTGCAGGCGGCCGGAGCTCCACCCGCACAGGATGCCCGCCGCGGCGGCGAAGATGAAGGGGGGACAGGTCATGAGGAGGGTGGCGGTGGTGTTGAAGCCTAGGGTTTTGACGACGCTGGGGGTATATAGTGTCATTCTTTTGAAAATGGTACTGCAACTCAAAAGGGGTTTGCGGGTCCACTTACGTCGGAAAAAAAGAGTTGAAAGAACAGGCACTAAGATGGAAATTCTGCATCAGACAAAACAGCCAGGTCCGCTTATCCTGGCACGCCTGCTTGAGCCCCTCCCAGGTGCTGGCCTTGGTATCGTGCGACTCGGTCACGCGGTCGCGCTCCATACGGGTGTGGGCCAGCTCTCGCTCTTCCGGGGTCAGCCAATGTGTGGTGAGGGGCGTGTTGGGCAGCATCCAGAAGCCGACGATGGCTACAAGCCCCGTGATGGCGCCCTCGATGATGAAGAGCCAGCGCCAGCCCGCGAGGCCCCGCGCGCCGTCCAGGCCCCAGAACACCCCCGCGGAGATGAGGCCCGAGAAGCCGGTCGCGAGGATTTGGGCGCAGTAGAACCAGGCAATGCGGGTGGCGACCTCTGGAATAGGGGGGTAAAGTGGGTCAGATGGTTTGTTGTGCAACGATCGTATTCTGGGTAATAGCACTCACCTTTCCTGGTATAGAATATGGCGAGCATGTACGTCGCACCCGGGTAGAACTATGATGTGTCTTATTTAGTGGTGACCGGGATATCGGTGCCGAAAGGAGTTTTGGTGCTTACCGGCGCCTCAGTGATTCCGAGGAAGAACCTCACGGCCACCAGGCCGCCGTAGCTGTGGACAGCGCCAGCGCAGGCTGATACGATTGCCCAGACGAACATCCAAGCGCTCATGTAGATTCCGGGGCGGATGCGGGTGATGAGCATGTTGGACGGGATCTGCATTAGCACATAGCCTGCGAACAGACTGTGGATCCCCAATTGTTAGCACACACCGGGTTTGGGCAATTCACATGTGCTCCTGAGGAGAAAAGATGAGGAGGCGGATTACTTACATGCTGACGCAAGTGTTAAATTGCCATCCAGACATGCCCAGGTCCTTCTCCAGGTTGTTGAGGCGAGCCTGCGCGATAGCGTTCCTGTCGACGTAATTGAGGAAGTACATGATCCAAAGGATTGGCTATCATGATACAGATCAGCAATCTCGTATACAACTGAAATCAGCAAAACATTACAATTGCACTTACCATGATGCGAAAGTCCAGTTTGCGGACCAGCTTGATCTCCGCCGGGTCGGACTTGGCCGCCACGCCAGTGTAGTCGACAACTCCCGCGACCTTGGTCGGCTTCTCGTCAGTGGTATTATCAGTCATCACTTTGGTCGCCTCTTCACCTCCAGTCGGAGAAGATGCAGGGGCTGGAGCGTCGTTTGCCATTTCCGATACAGTGTTGTTCGCCTTCCTGGCAGTCACTCAAACAAAGAAGTCAAATTAGTTGAGGCAGGTTTACAAGGGAGATTAAGAGGAAATACAGTCTTGGGGTAAAAAGAGACGAAATAAGTATAATTAATAAGTGTTTGCGACTCGTTATAACCGAGCGGTGAAAGCTCGCGTTCCCCAGGTTTCATTCCCCCGCATGCCTATGCTTATGGTTGAGTTTCCCCCGCTTCCTCCCTCACCAATGACACCCATTGCTTCATCGCAACAGGTCGGACGCTTATAGCCAAGATCGGCCCAGGAGCTAGTTGGGCGCGTTGGCTGAGCCAAGCCAACAGCCAAGTCGTTTCCCCATGGGGTCGGGATGTTTAGCGGATGCAACGTTAATCAAAGAGCGTTGGGGTCTGCTAGATTCGCCGTATTTGGAGCTTCGGCTACGATAGGGTGGCAGAACTACCGAACATTAAGCACGGCGTTTCATTCAATATGCTTTTGGAGAAGGGCGATGCGATGTCGTGATCTCCCCCGCAGCCAGATTAGGTGCCGTTGGAGAGGCTCTCTGTACTCGTGGCAACATATATTCGGATCATCATGAGAAAGTGGATTCTCAGGGGTGGTACCGCGCTATTATAATAAATCTATTTCTGGCAATTACTTCCACTACATTGATAAGATAAGAAACCATCCATTTTCTTGGTACTCGTACCCGTATCCCAGCCGTTGGCAACCTTGGGTAGACCGACTGTAAACCTCGCCCACGCCCCTAGCTGACAGAAATAACATCGAATTGTGGTCTTTGAACGAAATGAATGTAATAGCATAGCAACAGGAAATGAGAATAAAAGAGTTGTTATGCTGGTATCTGTCGTTACTGGTGGTCGAATACTGCGAAATCTATCCATCCTCGACAGTCAGATCAGAGAGCGATCCACGACAACATCGAGCTAGCAAAGGCGTTGTCAGCTAAACGCCTGTCGTTTGCTTTAGTATTCTTCTTATTCCAATATCTTCTTCATCTCATTCGATGACGAGCACAGTCGCGATGGCGATTGCAAAGCACCAAGCGAGCTTTCGCAGGAGAAGCGGCGTTTTCCCTTTTTCGGCAGAAGCACGTTTTTTCGGATAAGGCCTTCCAAGTGCTTTACAAACCTCCAGTGCAGTTCGATGTTCTCGGTTCTAGGCAACCGCCAAAGATGGTATAGTCTGCCGTGTGATTTTGGGGTATACAGTTTTCCATGCATCGATATAAAGGCGTTGCAAAGATAGCAGGCGTCCTTATTCGAACAAACCACCCGTGGGGGAGATTCCATCTTGTCCAGCTCATAGCAGTGGAACAAAAGCTGAATTTCGGCATGGACCTTGCCCTCCTTTAGCGTTTCTTCAGCTTTTTCGGCCAATTCCTGGGAGGCATCAGATATTGCGTTAGCGCTCTCGGGAATCTTCAGGCGACACATTGACTTGAGACCCTTGGCATCCTTGCTCTCTGGTTTCCTTCGTAGTATCTTCGACGCTAAATTGGCTTTTCGATGCTTGGCTGGAGCCCCGTCAAAGGCGTTGGGTGGTAAACAAACCAGCACGACTTTCACTTGCCCATATAGTAAGTATTTACCCCACAGTTGACATAAGAACACTGCACATTTCCAGTAGTAGGTGACCTTGTCGATGATGTTTATGAGATTTCCTCTCATATCCAGGGGGAATTGTGTGGTGTCAGGAATATCTTCCACCTTGTTGCAAGGATCCTTCAGCCGTTTGAGGCCATCAAGTCCTTCTATCAAAACCTTCAGATTTGACCGAGTCGGTTCTGCGAGCCATCCGTCAACGAGGCCCTCTACCTTCTTGGCTTCTGTGATAAGTGGAAACAACTCCAAGGATTTCTCAGTCTCTCTGATTGATTCGCGGCCGCGCATCAACATTTCTTTGATGTTCAGCTTTCCGCGCTTCGGGCCTCGCAATTTTAGCCGGCGTAAGATACGGTCGTAACACATGGTTAGGATAGCATCATAGACTCTATCTTCGTTATTTGTAGACTCGGTTGAGGCTAGTCAAGATGTTTAGTAACGATTAGAGGCGTATTTAACATTTTGTAACGCACCATTGCAGAGTGTACTGAACAGGTCTTCAAACCCATATTTTACCCTATTCAGTACTGCTTCTCCATCATCTGGTTGTCCTTTGTTAATCGCGAGTAGAACATCCAGAGATAAGTTCCGGGTTTCCTTAATACAAACAGCGGTGACGTAACCGGGCACGTCCGAGATGCTGGAAATGAAGGCAAGGGTATGTGTCAAACTCTCCTCGTCAGTAAATTTTAGCCTATAGTCTTTATCAGACATACGGGTCTTGACCAAAGGGTTCTCTACAGATAAGGATCGCTTTCCACGAAGCATAGACAGATGAGCAATGCTCTTGGCACATTGTATCTCAAAGGCGTTCATCATGTAAAGGTATCAAGTGGACTGGAGTGTAAAGGTTGTGTTTCTGATGCCAATTCTTGAAGAAACAAAAACCGAGATTGAGGGGAGGCCCGGGCTATATAATGCATCGAAGGCCGCAATGGAGGGCCTCCTGAGCCACATACCCTTATTCCTTCTTGCAACAGCTCATCGCAAACATGGCTTTGGGAAAGCTCCTGTCTAGCCTGCCACATGTGAGACTTGACTTGCTTTCATACTATGTTATACCCCTGACAATGGAACTTCATCATAATGTGACATTATGGCAGATTCTTGTCATAATATGACAGATTCAGATAATTCCTTCCTTCACCTCAGCCACTACGACCTGCCATATGCCGAATTTTCAGGGGGCACCAAAAGAGAAGATGACAACACAAAGATGGACAACCACGTAAAACCCCTTTTGCATCGCACCAAGTGGGTTCGTGGTTACAGCGATATGTAGGCTTCGATTGAATAATACTGCGTCAATGAATACCAGTCGGGCGGACCCAATATCTCGTAAGTTGTCTCTAGCTGCCCTGGGGTCGGCCAAATGTCAACTTTGCCAGCGACCCCTTAGCCGAAATATAGACCGAGTTCTGGTCATTGAGTGAAAGTGATATCTCGGCCTCGAATTTTTCCGCTTCAAAAATATGCTGGGCTTGGGTCGCCCGTACCGTTGCCGCCTCTTCTGAGCCCAGCCAGTCGACGCTGAACGGGAGCTGCTTCGGGAACTCGCCCGATGCCGTTACGCCCGCCGCATATTCGACCTGGACCTCTAGAACTCCATCACTGTAAAAAGGAGATGTCCCGTCTGCACCCACTGTTTCTGAAAGTTGAACACCTCCTGGAGTCTGATCATTGTCATGGACAGGCATGCTAGATGGCAATTCTGACGAGGACGAAATCGGAGAGGCATCTCGGCTCAAGCGCTCGGCGTTTGCTTCCGGGGCGTTGTTCGTTGGCGTTGCCTTCACCGTCACAGCAGTGGCAGCAGGTTCCCTGTCGTCGCGAATACCGGCACCCAAGATGTTGAGTGGTTCCGGAGTGTCGTTGATGGTTTCCACTACAGCTTCCTCGACTGTCTCAAGCGACAGTAGCGGCAGCGGCAGCGGCAGGTTCCTCACGCTTTGGGTAGCACTCTGGTGAGTAGCCTGGTGTTAGCCTCTCAATCGATCACCGCAACAGATGACAGTATAGAACAGCCTGATACACACATTTCGAGTAGCCCGACTCGACAGTGTCGACGTGGATCCCGGCAGGGTCAGAAGCGTGCTTTCGTTCGGGAACGGATAGTCGGTCTTTCTGCCACGCGCAGAAAGAAGCAGAATATCAGCTTCAATAAGCTGGTTCAAGTGCTTGACGAATTTCGAGTGGAGGTCCTCGCTACCTGTGTGAGGCAGTCGCCAGCCGGGGTACAGCCGTCCGTGGCATCGTGGAGTATACATCTTTCCGTGGATTTTGATGAATGTATTGCAGAGAAAGCAGGCGTCCTTGCTCGAGCAAACCACGCGAGGAGGGAACTCGGGCTTTTCCTGTTCGAGATGAAACAGAAGCTGGATTTCAGCATGCACCTTGCCCTCTTTAAGCGTTCTCCGGGTTTGCTGAGCGTAGACTTCGGTGGCTTGGGGCACTTTGATTTTGAGGAGGCGACACATATTTTCAATAGAATATGGACTGCTTTGCTTCTTCTTCGTTTTCTGCGGTATCTTGGAAGCCAGGTCGGGTTCAAGTTGCCCAACTGGGGCTCTATTGAAGGCGTCTGGGCTTAGCTTAACCAACACCAGTTTCATCTGCCGAAGGAGCGAGCTTTTCTGTGCCAGACGCCGTAAGTATCTAGCAGACTCTCTATACCTGGCAACCTTAAAGATGATGTTCAAGAGACTCGATCGTGTGGTAGGGTCCATCCAGCGGTTAGGGATCGAATTCACCACACTTTTGACGTCTTTAGTTTGCTGCAGACGATAAAGACCATCTACCAGTGCTTCCAGTGCGTGCTGAGTCTGGTACCCGCTCCATGCGTCTACCAACCTGATCACCGCATCAAACGTATTGACAAATCGGGAGTACATGGCAGGCAGTGCTGTTATGTGAAGCGAAGAGCGGGTATCTTTAAGGACTTTTCCAATGGACGGTCTTCCAGAGGCTCCCTTGAGTCTTAGCCGATACAATATACGAGAGGAGCACATTGTAACGATGGCAGAAAAGGCCTCCTGCTCAATATCCGCAGCATTGGCCCGGGCTTGTAGTAGAAATGGTCAGCAACACTACAAGTTGGACTACTTTCATGTGTGTATCGTACCATCAGATACTCGACCGAGTGCTACGAATAGATTCTTGAAACCATGCTCTAGGTCTCTCAGCACATGATTTCCATCATCCTTGTTGCCTTTGTTGACGGCGAGCAGAACGTTCAGGGACGTAGGTTTGCGTTCCTCTCGGAGGCAGATGGCAGGGATGTAGTTGGGATCGTTGCTGATGCTGGACAGAAAAGCCAAAACACCTGCCAAGCGGCGCTCCTGTTCGAACGATAATGTATATCCTTCTTTGTACTTGGGGAGATAAGCCGGGCTGTTGGAGTAGGGCTGGATAGGGACGGTATGAAGCAAACTGAGAAGAGCAATACTCTCAGCGCATTCTACTGCGATAGTCTCCATACTCCAGTTTAGTGATACTGGAGAAAGAATGTAGCTGTGAAAGTTGAGTTTACATGCCAGAAAAAAACCACGGGCGCGAAGATGCGACGTTGGAGAGGGGATTCTCTTTGTGTAACCTTGGAGGGCCTCAATGGCGGGCCTCCAGCATGATGCAGCCTCAATCTCCTCATGCACAAGGGGTTTCGATCCCCGATGGAAGTCGAGGATTGTTAAACTCGCATAGCATGTAGAAGTATTTCATATATGCTTAACCGGAATTGGCTGTTCAATTCCACGGTATCTTATAATGTGTCGGATCAAGATTATTCTGCTACAGGTAGAGCCTGCTGCTCGTGAGAAGCTGAGGTATACAGCCTTCTTACAAGGCCCTCGAGTTCGAATCTAGGTCAATACCATCCAAAAGAATATCGGATTTTCCTCATCCTATTTCATATCAAACACGCAGAGCTCCGGCGGGTGTCAGCGCCGTTACCCCGTTCTTGGCGAAGTCGTCGGCAAACGCATCCGCCGGGAACAGCCAGAAGCCGACGGCATTAGGAAGATGGGGCCTCAGGTCCTTCCACTCATCCTCGCTGTCCAAGTAGTTTCCCCAGTAGGGAACAGGCGGGTCGAATAACTTCGTACATACATACTCTCGGAATCTGCAGTCCTCCTTCGCGAGTAATTCCAGCGGCGGCGATGACGACGACAGGGACGGCGACTGCGGCGGCGGCGACGCTCCATTGCTGATACGGCGGTCGATACCGAGCTCTTTCTCGAGCTGTCGCCACCTGCTTACCAGTTCCTGTGGGGGGCAAAGGTGGCAATGTGGCCGAGGTCCCGCTCGATGGGTCGGGGGTCCTTCGGGAGCCGCATGAACGTCTGCAACAATGGGAAGACCGGGACGGCCCGGTTGTGGTTGGCCTTGGACCCCAACCAGCTCAGGCCGCCGGCCATGACCCGCGTTTCCGAACTCCCAAGCACCATGAACCACAGTTGCTGGAGGCGGGACACGGCCTCGGCAAAGGACTCGCGGGCCGGGCCATCCAGCCTTTCCACACAGTCCGTCACGATGCCCCGCCCGCGGTCGCCGATTCCGAGGTCGTTGATGGTGTTGGGGCCGATGGCTAGGTTGAGGACACCGATACCCCGGCAGTCGTACGTCGTCCTCAGCTTGGGCAGCAGGTCAACGAGCCAGGTTAGGCCGCAGCAGGTTTGGTTTATGTACAAGACGTCACATTCCGGGCTGAAATACAAGGGGACGAGGGGGTCGAGATTGGTACACGGGATGCGGATGCTGAAGAACTCCAGCGCGACCGTCCTGACCTCACGGCATATGCGGAGGAGTTTGCTATGACGGTGTCGTTTTTGTACTTCAATTTTATAACTACCTTCATTGCCAGGTCCGCCGCGCTCGGGATTGATGTTGATCGTGATGATGCGTTGCTGCTGTTGGAGGTATGCTGTCCAGATAAGCCTGCGGAGCTCAATTGGAAGCTTGGGGAAGAGGCCGAAGCCCGTGTCCCTCGGCACCGCATAGGAAGGCGTTACCTCAAAAGAGCGATGTAGCGTAGGTTGTAGTCATCGTTTACGGTGCTTAATATTACGAGAGTTGAGCTGGGATTGACATGTAAGAGAGATGGTGTGTGCAAGAGATGCAAACGTGAAGCTGCTGCCTTGACTCTGTACTTACATGAGGCGGCACAGTTAGGATAAAGTGGGGCCGTGCAAGGAGAGGGGTTGTTCTACCGGAGCACGAGTAACTCTTGCTTGACCCGGACTATTGGTTCTGGCACAGCGGCTTTGCGAGGGGAGGTGGCGCATATATCCCTATACCAGACATCATTGCTGAGGATGGCAGCAGAGCGGAGGTTGGTGAAGAGTGGCGATAGATGGTCTCTCCCTCACTATCCTACGGTGCTCCCAAGGCGATCAGACCAAAAGGCTGTCGGGAGCTGCCACTGTCAGGCTCCAGCACCGACGGACAATAACATCGGGTAGACTCTGATTGATGGAGGAGGGACACGGTCAGACTGTTATTGAAGCATTGCGATTTGATGTGTGATATGTATGTTGATTTTTCAATTTGTACTTGTGGTAGGACATTTATGCATGTTGTCTCTACGAACTTGGTAGGAGGGATGACCTCCCTTTAACCCTTCTTCTTCTTCTTCTAACTCCGATGATGCAAGTTCAAATGATGACTGTTGCGTGTATCCAATGCACCAGACCGAATCCGACCAGCAGATCGGTCGCCTTAACATCCTCAGCATCCGCCCGGCCGTATGACTTGTTTGCGTCTTGATTAGACTACAAGAACACAACATTGGTCAGCCCCAAAGCCGTCAACGCACAGCCAGCATAGAGCCAGCGATGCGACAGAGCCCCGGCCTTCTGTCCGGCGTTCTCCGAGACGTGGGCGGGGGCAGGGGGCGCGGTAGGCTCAGCCGCCGATACGAAGCCGCTACCATCTCTATACCGTAATTGTCAGCGTGGGGTCCAGTTCAGTGGTCACCAAGAGCAACCTCGATAGTGGAGAGGGCGTGTGGGCCACACAGTGGCAAACGTCGCGGACAGCTACTTACAGTGCACTCATGCCGATTATGGAGAAGGAGTGAGGGGTCGCGTTGGGCGCGTCCGTCGGCCGGCTGGGGGCCGTGAGGATGCCAGTAAGCGTGGTGCTCACGGAGGGCAAAGCCATGGCGTTAACGACGGACGCCGTGGCGGGGAGAGATGCTGATGCTGTCATCAAGCCCACAGCGAGCTGGAAGAATCCGACAAAGACGGAAAGGACGGCGAGTGAGGCACGCATGTTGAAGGAAGTTGCAGCGGTGGTGGCTTCGTAGGTGATAAAGGTGGAACGGTGAGACACAAAAAGGGTCGTGGAGGCCTTTTGTAATCCGAGAGAGTAGCAGAGACTACAACGAACAGCACGTGGATCGCAGGCTGTGATATTGAAGGAACGAGCCAGGCAAAGATCACGAGAGATGCTATGAGTGGTGGCGGCGCCCTTCAAACAATGAGTGTGGAGATGAGGGAGCTGGCTTGGGGTTTTGACTTTGGTAATGAAATGAGTGAGACAGAGAGTGTGGTGTTATGTTTGTCTGGAAACCAACGAGCAAGAGATTGAAGCTATGTAAGAATGCTGCAAACGGAAAAAGAGAATGAAGATATTGAAACTGTTGATGCGTTGGCTGTAAGTCGTTGGTTGGTTACTGGAGTATTACGAAGGAAGACGAGATGGAACAAATAGGATGGGGAACTGTCGATATATGCTTCTGGAACACCACGCAAAATAAAAGTGCATCCCTACTGCGCATCTGATCTCATCCCATCTTCGCCCGTTCCGTCCAGTTGGTTTCTTTTGGACCCCTTTCAGATCTACGTTTATTTCGCGTGGAAGAAGCAAGAGCTCCTGACGATCAGCCTTCGGCCGGTACGTGATAGTTGAGATAGTATGTTTCGTCTTTCCAGTTCGTCCCAATCCCCTGGTCCCGTGGTGCTCGGCATACGTAAAAGGTGGTGCCCCTGGTGGGGTCGGTTGCCGAATGCGTCTGCAGATCGGTATATCATTGCCTTAACTCGCGTGGCGTGTTGCTTGCCGATCGGTGTTGGGCCCCGAGAATGTGGGGATGGGGAGAAAGGCGGCCTCGCCGCGTGGGAGGGAACCTTCTTTGCTTCTGTTTCGATAAGCAGCAGAGAAGCAAGCAGCACTTGTTGGTCCCTGGATTTTATTATCTACCTAGCTGAACCAAATACAGTCTGATAATGGGTGCCATGTGGTTTTGTAAATTACAGTGGGTAATGATTTAAGCACGCGCAAATGCGAGCTATTTGATATCGCGATACCTGGAAAGTAGGTTAGATTTGATTACGGGGTCTTCGAGATATTGAATGCGACTTTGATTGAAATGACCGCGTTCCACCTCGACGGTGCGCAGTACGACGATGACTTCACCAACGCGTCATATCAATCTTCTTTATTATACGAGAACTGAGTGGATTGCACTTTGGCAGTTTGCAAATGGTCCGTAGCAAATGCATCATATGCGACGTATTCCGCAGATACGAGCAGAGTATGCACGTCATTCTCTAAACATACAATGCTCATGGATAAAGTGGCTGTGTTTCCCACGATAATGATGAAGTGTCCGCTGTCTCCAATAGGACAGTCCGCTACTTTTCGATAATTCAAAGCCTCGAGACGTCTCAAATGAACAGTTCGCACGTGCAAAGAGGACCCAGGCGGAGTGGTGCTTCGTCCGCTGGGATGGGAAAGAGCACGGCTCCCGGCCCCTGATCCCTTTGGCCCGCAGGCCCGGAAAGACTTCCGCTCTCTCAAACTCCAATGGCGATTTGAGCTGAGAGGGCTAAAGGAGCGGCAACAGCTAAAACCCAACGTTTCAAGATGTCTTTCACGGACTTTGGCAAGACTGCCCTCAACCATAAAGGCAGATGCCCCGTCCATTCCTAATCAGTATGTTTCACACATCGATCCCATACACATGCGACTGAATGCGTATTTCGACTTATAGGGTTGGGAAGTCGGTAAAAAATTGGCGATACGTGGGAGCTAGCGCTCACCGACAGCCACAAGGAGATATCCGTGTAACAATAGACACATACATGATTTTTTATCTTTTTTTCGGTAGAAAATATCACCTACCGTCGTAGTGCATTACTGTCCTAAAAGCGTCTTGGGTTTGTTCAAGGATCGCGTTAGGGCCTTCGCGGGCCAGTAGGATCTTGTTTTCCTCCCATTTGATGAAGGCCATGCCTTGCAGCAGGCAGTCCGCGAGGTCGTCCAGCTTGCGAGATTCTTCTTCGGCCTCTAAGAGCTTGTCGGCCCCCTTCTTTCGCCGGACTCCGAGCCAACGGTCCCCGTAGAGCTTCATGGTCCGCGTGACTTCCAGGTGCTCCGGTGTGGGGTTTAAGATGCCTTCTAGTTGCAGCCAATTACCTACAAGGTCGATCTTGGCCTTTTTATTTCGTGTTTTGGCTGCTCTCCTTTTGTTCTTGATATCTACTTGCTGTGCCGTCCGCTCTAGGAACTCGGACTCGAGCTCCAGCGGACTTTGAACCTCTTCGGTGCCAGCATCAACCTCGCCAGCAGCGCCGACCCAAAAGGGACCAACCCTGCCAGGAGCAACCGAAATAACTTCCCCAGACCAATGGCCCATCTCTTTCAGTGTTCGGAAGGTGGCATGAATCATAGCCTCCAGGGTGTTTACTCGTAGCGTCCATTCCTGTACAGCAGACGAGCCGCCGCTTCGGAATCGTTGTCGCTCGATGACAACGTGTGTGGGATTCGTAGGTAGTAGTCGATCGCGCACCAGCTCGAGCGCCAGATTCGCCAGCGCCGCGGGCGCCCATTGCTCCCGTTCGACGACCTGTTTGGTGGCTTCGGAGGCGACGTCGCTTCGGCGCCAGGCTTCGAGGAGGACGCGCGGGGGCCGTCGGAACGCTTTCGATGATGTGAAGTGTTTCTCCTTCAGCGACGGTATAGACGGTGCGGACAGCAGGGGGCCGCCCGGGACGATCAGGGAGTAGGCGAGGTTGCGCAAGCCCATGTCAATGGACAGGATGCGCCGCGCGGTCGGGCGGCCTTTCGGACGTCGCGCGACCAGGACCGCCTCTTCGAGGCGCGACGTCAGGATGTCCTTCGTGCCCGACGTGGGGAGCCCGCATGCTAGGCACAGTGTCTTGAGCTGCGCGTTCTTGAGCGCATAGTCGACGATTTTGAACGGAGACGTCGAAGCAGCCAGCTTGAATGGAGACGTCGAAGTAGCCAGCGCTGCCGGGACGCGATAAACTGCAGAAGCTGTCATTGCAGCATTGCTTCAGGGTCTTTGAAAACTGCAGCCGAGGTTCGGCCTGTTTGTCTTCAAAGTCCGCAAAGTAGGGGGCAGTGTGAAGTACAGGACGGAGGCGAAGCGTGCGTACAAAATGCGATTGAGTTGTGGTGCTAAGAGCCTATCGCGTCCAAGAATTGGGGTGGGCACTACTGCAAATTCAGCTCTTGCCGTTACAATTGGCTATGCCTAGCCCGCCTAGCACTCTATTTGGACCCTTGCTTTTTCCCTCAGTGCTCTTCCAAATGCTCCTTCGAGATACCAAATCAACACTCACTTGAACGGTTTCGGGCCGCCTGTAGTGCTGGATATAATTCCCTTTACGTGATCTTATCTCAGTATGGGTTAGAGGTGAGATATTCAGGGACAGGATGGCTGGATGGCCCGCGACAGGTAAAACGGGGTGATCGACTGGCACTGGCCCAGGCCCAGTAGCTCTTGATCAATCCTCACCGAAGAATTTGACAATTTGGAATCATCTAAAGCTGCTACCGTTCTAGGGTTGATGCTGGATCTGTAGTGACCGAAGATCCTCCAATTATTTCATCATATACATTGGAAACCGTAACACCAAGCGCGGGAGGAGCGGACAAGCGTCGATTACTGTCAATGATTCCATATCCGACAGGGCCGACATGTGCTTAAAAATCGATGCGGGGCATGCGATTGGTGGTGGGCTGCCTTCTGGAAATTTCATTAGCCATCGGATTAGTCAAACCCTGAAAAAACTATCGTGATCCAATTGGGCGACATGCACCCATCAGTAATCGCCAACGACATAGAAGTGGCAGCGCTATTACAGATCAAGACTTTTTGTTTCCACATAGCCATCGCCTGTGCCGTCTTACATGCGACGTCTCGCCATAAGTGCTTACATACCTCTTAAGCCACCACCTTCTTTGTAGATAAAAAGACTCGACGTCAGTCACGTCATTCTTTGCCCCACCAACCTCGGCGAGAGCTCCTTACTCCGTTGCTGCACGTTATATCCCACATCCCTACATAAGCCTCAGGTCTGCGATATTGTAGAAATAGAGGGGTCAATGCAATCTTTCGGCGTCTTCAGCAGAATCTCACTGGCGAGTACACGTACAAGAACAGCAACACTACGAATTTCTTCCATTTCGAGACAGTTTTCCTCCACATCCCGCATCATGGCGCCCATATCTAAGGAGACCGACTACCTGGTGATTGGTGGTGGAAGCGGCGGTTTGGCCTCGGCGCGCATGGCCGCCGGCAAGTTCGGGACCAAGGCCATGATCATTGAGGGCGGCCGCCTGGGTGGCACCTGTGTAAACGTCGGGTATGTTGTTTGATCAAGTCGGCGCAGTGGACAGAAGGCTAACCCGTGCGATCCGTGACTATACAGCTGCGTTCCCAAGAAGATTACCTTTAACGCCGCCATGCTCGCCGAGATGATGCACGACGCCAAGGCCTACGGCTTCAGCATTGAGGAGACCAAGCCCTTCGACTTCACCGGCTTCAAGCACAAGCGAGATGCGTACATCAAGCGCCTGAACGGCATCTACGAGCGGAACCTGAACAACGACAAGGTGGAATACGTCCGCGGCTGGGCGAAGCTGGTGAGCAAGAACGAGGTCGAGGTCACCATGGACGACGGCACCAAGCAGAATGTGCGCGCAAAGAAGATCCTCGTGGCAGTTGGCGGCAGGCCAACGGACTACCCGTCCGACATCCCCGGCTCCGACCTCGGCACCAACAGTGACGGTTTCTTCGACATCGAGACCCTGCCCAAGAAGGTGGCTCTCGTCGGCGCCGGTTACATCGCCGTCGAGTTCGCCGGTATGTTCAATGCGCTCGGCACCGAGACGCATCTGTTCATCCGCCACAACACCTTCCTGCGTACGTTCGACCCCATGATCCAGGAGGGTGTCACCAACGAGTATGAGCGTCTGGGCGTGCACCTGCACAAGCAGTCTAAGCAGACCAAGGTCGAGAAAGACGCCGATGGCAAGCTGTCCATCCACTACACGGACAGCAACGGCGAGGGCAAGCTCGACGGCGTCGACCACCTGATCTGGGCCATTGGCCGCACCCCGGAGACAGAGAAGCTGGGCTTGGAGAGCGCGGGCGTCAAGACGACCGAGACGGGCCATATCGTCGCCGACGACTACCAAAACACCAACGTCGAGAACGTCTACGCCCTGGGCGACGTGTGCGGCAAGGCCGAGCTGACGCCCGTGGCCATCGCGGCCGGCCGCCGCCTGGCCGAGCGCCTGTTCGGGCCCGAGCAGTTCCGCACCGCGCACCTCGACTACAGCAACGTGCCGTCCGTCGTCTTCTCGCACCCCGAGGTCGGCTCTATTGGTTTGACGGAGCCCCAGGCCGAGGAGAAGTACGGCAAGGAGAACCTCAAGATCTACAACACCAGCTTCCCCGCCATGTACTACGCCATGATGGAGCCCGAGAACAAGGGCCCGACCAAGTACAAGCTCATTTGCGCCGGCCCCGAGGAGAAGGTTGTCGGTCTGCACATCATGGGCCTGGGTAGCGGCGAGATGCTGCAAGGTTTCGGCGTCGCCATGAAGATGGGCGCCACAAAGAAGGATTTCGATTCGTGTGTGGCAATTCACCCAACCAGCGCTGAGGAACTGGTGACGCTGAAATAGAATACATATACCACTCCCTGGTGTAAATATAATAAATCGAATTGGTTTATAACGGTTTTCTTAGTGTTGAATGAGTTATTATGAGCTGTAATGCTTCCATATTGTTCTACCATACCTGAATATCACCTTGTACACGACCCTTCTCGAAATGACGATTCTTCGCATTGTCAGTACAGGTTGCCTTTGTCGTAATCTGGACAGCTCCAATATGTAAGTAGTAAGTTGTAGCAATTGACTCTGGGGAAACGGGAATGTCGGCACTCTTTCAAATTCTTATTCTTCGAGTTTGTCATATACTAATTAAAACTACCACAAATGCCTGGCCAGTTTGTTTCCGCGAAGATAGCCACATTACCTCATAAAGGGGCTTGAATAACTAGGTAGATACATAGGTAAGATAGATGATGCCACGCGGTTTTCGAGTGTACTACTTGATATTCAAATGGTTATCTCGCCCTTATTCCAGGAATCATTACCCTATTTCATTGGTTACTCCATATTATCCCAGTGATTATTCCACGCTCTCCCATCAGTTACTTCACGTTATACATATAATTATTCCTCGTTATTCAAGCAGTATTCTTCGGAATCAGTGCCTTGGAGAGCCCAGGATATCCACAGAGGAAACACAACGAGTTTTTGGATCTATCCCCTGCGACCTAAACTTCACTCGCGTGTCATTGAGCTGCTGCAAATTCCACCCAAAGAGATGGGAGGAGGAGCCAACACCAAGCGGAAGGGTGCAATCTATGTTGGCGGCAAACAGTATCGGCGTCATTTTGTGATACGAATTTTTACTCGCCGTCAGTTGGATGTTCGCTCTGCTCACGTTCCATACCATTGATATAGAGCTTCGTGGCGAAGCTCATCCTCCGACGGCTTGAATGTTAGCTGCTCGTGCAGCTGGGGCCCGACCGCGTCCAGCATCGCGGCGAGGTCATTCTGGTCATGGGCACCGAAAAGGCCGAGCTGTTCCGGATCGCCGTCGCGATGACCTTTGCCATCCAGACGAAGCCGTGGTTGAGGGAGATTGATCTCTGGAAGAGCTTTGTCAATGTGGACTTCCTCGAGGGGCTGGATCCGTATTGGCTAGATTGATTAAGCGTGCGTGGTTGGGCTTACTCTTTCGACTGTAGGAAACCTTCCTGGATTCCGGATGTATGGCGTGCCATGACCTTCGTTTAAGGGTGATTGATGCGACCGCACAACTAGTGACCCTACCTGTTGCCTGCACAGATACATTCAGGGCTATGGACGCCCCGGTTCGATATTAGAAGGAGATCAAGTTGCTACACATCTATACTACCGCATACCTTAATGCCACCCAGTCCATTTTAGCCAGCGATGAAAGCCTGTCTATCGGCTAGAAGCTGTTCGAGGCACGCCTTGCCTCTCAGGCCCCCGCGGACCGGTACTCGAGAGATGTCCTAGTCGGAACCGTTAACCAAACAAGCCTGCGATCGGTGGATATAGTCAAGAATAACTGATAAACAAATATGTTGTGGCAAAGGCATGGGTCTTTCATGTTAAGTGCTGCTTAGTAACACGAAATGCGTTGCCCCTAAAAGCAGAACGCATCCAGACGACAGAACGGTTACGGACAGATCCATTTACTCGATTCATCGTGCGGACCAGTACATTAGAAACCCAACCTACAAATGCAGCCCCAATTACAAACCATGAAACCTTCAGTGACTCATTGGAAAGCTCTGTAGTGACTGGCGCCATTGAAAGCTGCTATAGGCCTGTTTGGGAGAGCAGAGGCGTTAGCCGTACATCCATCCACAAGGAAGGCTACTCACAGCCTTGCAGAGAATGATTACATACACTAAACCGACGTTCCCACCAATCTCAGGTAGGTAATCTGTCTCCCTGGATATTGGAACCATCAAGTGAGTTCAACCTATTGCCATCCTATCAGGGTGAACCTTGGCAACATATATATATGATACCTATGCGAAACGGAGTCCCTTGCAAAAGGAGATGGTGCAATAGCCTTGACACTCGGCAATTAGTATGTGTTTGGAAATATGTACCAATATGAGTAGTGGCCTTCTATGTGAACGCCAGCTACCGAGCTCATTTCTACGTAAAGAGGAATTGTATCCATAGCCAGAAGTTTCGCAGGAACACGATACCCGTCAAATTGAACGCATGCGACGGCGTTGGTAGTAACACGCTACCCGTTGCAGCCCGAGACATACATCCATTCATTGAACAATCCAAGCTCATCATCATTCGTGGAACCACCATCGGATTCACCCCTTACGTACCGCAAGAAAGTTGATAGTGTAACTAATCAAGATACCTCCGCACTTTCCTTGCTTAATCGTCCCAGTCCACGTCGTAAGCCCCCTCACACCTCTGCGTCGAGACGAACTCTTCGCTCGCAAGGCCCATGTAAAACCGCCTCCGGAGGTCCGTGGCGTCCTTGTGGAAGTCGCAAGCGTAGTCGCACTCGGGCACCTGGGTCTCGCCAAAGTACTTGCAGATGAGGCGGTGGCGACATTCGCCCGTGCTCTCGCAGTACTCGGCAAGGGCGCGGAGGCTGTGGGCGCGGGCCTCGAAGTTAGACGTGCCGCCGCCCATCGCCTGGTTGCGGTCGCGCATGATCATGCCGGATACGCGATCGCGGTCCTCGCGCGAGTAGTACAGGAAGCAGTAGGCCGCGTTGCCGTCGCGCCCCGCGCGCCCGGCCTCCTGGTAGTAGCCCTCGAAGGACTTGGGCAGGCGCCAGTGGCATACGAAGCGCACGTTCAACTTATCAATGCCCATGCCGAAGGCCGTGGTGGCAACGATGATGTCCCACCCGGGAACGTTGGTAACCCAGTTCGCGAGGGTCTTCTCCTTCATGTCCTTGGTCAGCTTCGCGTGAAAGGGCTGCGCGCCCAGGCCCTCGGCACGCAGTGAAGCCGCGAGCGACTCGCACTCGTCGCGCGAAATAGTGTAGATAATGCCCGGGACGTTGTCCACGCGCTCGCCTACCATATCAAGCTCCGGTCTGCGGCAGTCTGCCTCGCGGCGCTTGTAGACGCTGCGGATCCACTTGGTGAAGTCAGCGATTCGCTGGTCGTCTTGGTCCTGCGTGTACCTGATCTCGAGGTGCAGGTTCGGACGGTGTGCCGTCATTGTGAAGCTCCGGAGCCGATCCGGCTCCTTGTTCAGACCTAGTATAGACAGTACATCCTTACGCACTGCTACATTGGCCGTAGCTGTCAGGCACATGATTGGTACGTCGGAAAATGTCTCCCGAAACCATTTGAGCAGCTTAAAGTCCTTGCGGAAGTCATGGCCCCATTCGGAGATGCAATGCGCCTCGTCGATAGCAATGCGAGCCAACTCCTTTTGCTCATGGACTACCTTGAGCCGATCGCGGAACCTGTCTTGGGCGCATAGCTCGGGTGTGAGATAGAGCAGCCGAATTCGTGGATGCCCAGACTTCAAATCTCTATAGATCTCGTCCCTCTCCGGAATAGGGGTATTGCTGTTGAGCGAGCGGGCGTTGATATCGGCAGCTCGCAGTGCTTCGACCTGATTCATCATCAGGCTTAGCAACGGCGATATCACAATGGTGACTGAGTCCCTCGGTTAGTCGGCAGCACTTGATATTGCATCGCACGAGTCTTGCGGGTGTGTAACTTACTGCCCTGGTCTATCACGGCGGGGAGCTGGAAGCACAGACTCTTCCCGAAGGAGGTTGCCGCCTGAACGAATACATCCTTTTGGTCAAGCGCTGCCTGTATAATGTCACGTTGTTGGGGTCTGAATTCGGTTTTGTTGAACTGAGACCGCAACGTGAAGTCCAGGTCTCGAATGACATAGGAATTGGATCGCTTAAGGGGCGGCATCGTGAGGTTTCCAAGTGCGATATCCTATTGGCTCATTGTACCCCAGGTCCCATTGAAGTTGTTTTTCGCTGCGACACGACCCCCTCTGCATATCGAGATGGACGGGACGCTAGTGGGACTTGTAAAATGATGACCTCGCTAGCAACGGCCAGAACGAATCTAGACTTGGCCGGGGGTAAGGGCCGAATCTGGCAGTTGGTGCGATGTCGATGTCTATTTTTGTGAACCCCTATCCTTCTTTACTCCTTCTCGAACACAATCCGAATCCTGCGAATGCAAGAAAGACCGGATGCCAAGCTCCAACTCGTGTTGCGCGACTCGACGTGCGGCTCCAACAAATGACTCTTGTTGGGGCTATTGAAACGAAAGGCCTTTTTTGGAGGCGACCAAGACTGACAGACTGACTTGACAGCTCACATGCGGATAGGCGATGCTACACAAATGCCGTGGGTTACAACGACCTAGAATAGTAGCTCTCAAGATGGGTCAGGCAGTCAGGGTCATGAGGGTCCTGGCTAAAACCCTCCTTGTCGGTGTCCTTTTTCCGCCTGCCGCTTCCTCCTATCCAAACGGCGCATGGAGTATGTAACCCTATCAATTGATGAACAATAACCAAGATGGGCCGGGTCGAGGCAAGCTATGGTCGCACAGTTAACAAGATCCATGAGGCTTCAGATATTAGGCCCAATTGTTTGGTGGGCCTGAGGTGATGTTGCCCTCAGCAATGACTGGCTGCTGGGCAACTTCAGATGGGAGATGGTGCTAGGGGCCGACATACCCTTGACGGGAATAACATCCACTGCGTCAGGTCCAGTAGATCTTTTTGAGGCTGCAGAAGCCTGAGGTGTTTCAAGAGATTCAACCGCCTCACGTGGGCAGTAATCGTGATGCAAGTCAAGAGGTTTCTGAGGTCATTGATGGCCTCGTCGTCCCCATTTTGTCGCGTGGGATAACGTGCCTTGCATTTGCACTTAACCTCTCTGGTTTTGGTGCGATGTAGGTACAGTGGCTGCAAGTAGGGATAGCACCTCTAGCGAAGTCCTGGAACCCCTGGTCGCCGCTTTTCCCCTAATCCCGACAGAGCTAGCGGGCCTGGTATGGGCCATCAGCCGGCTTACCTGCCAGGTACCAAAAACTTTGTAGCGGCCACAGCGGCCACAGGAATGGCAGCATGGCGAGCTTGGCAGGCGATGGCAGCAAGAAAGGGACAAACACTAACAATAATAAGCAAAGCCTAGCAGCCGCCAACCATTCAGGAGCCGGAAAGACGTCAACCACTACACAAGACAAGACAATCGCAGCAAGCCCCGAGCACGGCAATCCATCAATCAGCACTCGATGCTTCGACAAGGTTTGGTTCACCGACCACAGCCTGGTCAGTTCCCAGCCACTGATATCGACAAGCGACGACTTTGCAACGTTGATCTGAAGACTGAAGGCGAGGGTGGAAAAAAAGTCCGCCATTGTCCTTTGGCGGGGGTAAGAGAGAAACGGAGGGCGGGCATCTCGCTTCCTATCAAACCAACGGACAAGTGTGATCGCACCTCTCTTTGGCCAGTCTTACGCGACAAAGAAACACCTCCCCCCTTTGCCAGAACGCGAGAGGATCCCAATACCCCCTGCCTGTCCATCTGTTCATTCGGCGATTATATCACTTTTTGTCATTCTCTCCCCTGCCGATTGTGTGTAGAATTGCAATATTGCTGCCCGTCACAAAAACCGGTCCAACCCGACCACTTTATTGTGTACTTGTACACACAGCCTAACACAGAGAGAGCCGGTTGGGGTGCCATCCCTCTCCACCCAACCTTGCACCACCATCAACCCAACCTAATCCAGCCGGTCCAGGGTGTCGCACTGGATCCGCCATTGTCGCCGCCCGTTGCAACCTTTATCAGAACCCTCGACCGACCGTGTTTCAACTGTCTGCCCTCTTGCGCCCTCGTCGCCAAGAAACATTTGTCCCTTGAAAGCGAAACTTCGACATTCTTTTTCTCGTTCCTGTTTCTCTCTGGCCGCTAAACCTTGCAACTCGAAACACCGTGACGGCTCGCGGTTTTCTGACCTACACGTTTTGCGAAGATTGTTGTCAGCTACCCTCTCTCGTAGCCGCTTCTTTGTTCCTGCTGCCATCCGGTCGCATTGCAACCCAGGAACCATCTCCACGGCATATTCCTGCCATGACGATCTCGACATCTTGCTGAACCCACTCGATTCTCAAACTCAATTGGCCCCAATTTCTTCGGCATAATCCCCCGAGACGCAGCTTGCGGGCTCGCCCAGCGCCCAACCAAGCCCCCAGCCTGAAACTGAGAATTGATCTTCCGATTATCGTGTCAGGTACCCGGTTGACTCGAAAAAAAAAAAAAGGACAAACTCCTTACTTTCGAACCTTCCAAGCCTCAGCCTCGGGTCATTCGTCTGATTCGCGGCGATAACGATAAAGGGAGTGGACAAATAATTCAGCGCGAGTTGGCGATCGACGCCAACTCCCTTTAACAGATGTCTTCGATGATGGGCATGGGAGGAATGGGAACTGCCGTCCTTCCTCAGCAACCTTCCTCTTCGTCTTCTCGCGGCTTACCTACGAATCCCGCCCAGGGCGTCCGACGACTACAGAATTCTCTGTCCAACATGCCACCTCCACCGCCGATACCTCCACAATACCACACGCCAAATGGTTCGACTTCGTACGGTTCGGGGGGGCTGACCGCCTCGGCGGCGCCTTTGTCTGCCGGCCAGGTTATAACACTCGCCCGCGAGGCGATGAAAGATGCTCTGCAACATAACGAGTCACAGGCAGCCGAGGCTAGCGGCGTAAGCAACGAACTGAAGCCCGGCGTCACGATTGATCTGAGTAGGAAAAACATTCAAGAGTTACCCGAAGAGGTCGTGGATATCATCAAGAACGAATTAGAAAGGTGAGCATGTGCCTCTGACTAATTGCTACCCACGTCAAGAATATCCGCTGACAGAAGAGTCATCCGGCCACATGAACAACAGACTAGCACTTTCCCACAACAAACTGTTCTCTTTCCCTCAGAGATTCTCTGAGTGCACGTCTCTTCGATATCTCAATGTCAGGAACAATTACATCAAGGAATTCCCGTTGCCGGTAAGCAACTGCCCAGATCCATCCTAGCGACCGAAGGTAACTAATATCGCCTGCAGCTATGCGACCTCAAGTCGCTGGAGATTCTGGATCTTGGTAGAAACAAGATCAGAATTTTACCACCAGATATCGCAAAATTGACATCCTTGAAGGTGTTGGCAGTGCAGAAGAACCGCATAGAGGAGCTACCACTCTGCTTGGCGGATATGGTGTCATTGCAGGTCCTTAAGCTAGATGGCAACAATATTTCGTTCCCACCGAGGGAGGTCTTGCAGGTACAAGCAAGCAGCCCCCCAAACGAAGGTTTCCTGAAAGAGAGCGAAGTCACCGAAGTCACCGTGACTGCACACATCAAGCGGTATTTGCGACAGAAAATCTACGAGAACGCGGAAAGGAACGCCGAGTTGGAAAACGGCGGTGACGAAGCCAGTGACAACGTCGAAACCCCACGAGGCCCCTTGAAGCGTGTCGTCAGTGGACGCTTTCCTATTAAGGTTAATGGCATCGAATCCCTCGAGATACGGTCCCCCAACATGCCCCGACCGCCACCCATTCCCTCGCGGTCGCATGCAAGGGGCCTGTCTCAACAAAACACGGCAATGCGCCGGCCAGGCATAATGCCATTGACCATAGGGAACCCGAATGAGCGCCTTCGATCAAACAGTGAGACATTGATGCAAGCATCCAGGGCGGAGCGTCCTGCCGACCGACACAAGCGAATGGCTCTCGTCTCTAAAAGGGCCAACGAGTTGGGCACACTTGACGAAACGCAGGCAAACAACCGCTTCAGTCATTATCGAGGCCTGAGTCACGGCTCGTCGATGCAGGGAAATCTCAATCCAAACATGGGATCAGTCATTAGCCCCAACAGCCCGGCCGAACCGCTGCTGCAGCGACCCAACTATGTTCGTCGTCTGTCAGTATTGCCGGAGCAGCGACGAGAATCCAAGGTGCTTGACCCGATCCTCGAGTCCGCCAAAGGCATTCTTTACTCGATCTTCCAGATCCATCCGATGATACAACTGTTCACCCGGCTTACCAACGACGGTACCCCGAAACGCTCAAGTCTCGAGATTGTGTTCTTTAACACCGAATCTCATGTCTTGGAGCTCGAGCACGAGATTTCGAAGCACGAAAATGCGATGAACCAAGACGGTTATGCCCGCCGAGAGAATGAAAATGTCCAGAGAGCGGTTCTCACGCTTATCAACGCCTACAGCCACGTCTGCTCGCTCTTGATTAACAACATGGACATGATTGTCGATAATGCGGATCCCAGGTATATCCGTACTATGATGATGTGCCTTTTCAACAGCATTATGGAGCTGCGTGTTACTGCCAATGAAGCGTTGATGGGTTTCTCGGGCCACCCCAAGAGCTTTGAGCCACGCGGACTGGGGCCTAACAACACCCTCAAGCCGCACTCTCGTGAGCCTTCGATGACGCCTTCGATGACACCAACAGCGAACCGCCCTGGCCCAGCCTCGATTCCTCGTTCGCGGCCCGATAATTATGCACACAACCCGAGCAATCTACGCGTGTCAACAGACGTAGGCGGGCCTTACATCAACGGATCTGGACGGACTGCTACGATTACTTCGGCAACGCCTCGTTCTGGCGAATCCTTTGTATCTACGAGCACCGATGGACGGTTCATGGGCGATGTCACGATGGAAGAGCGCCATTTTGAGAAGATCTTTCTGTCTCTATCCAAATCCACGGAACTGATTATGCGGACACTGCCCAATTTCAACACGCAGTTCAACCTCGGCCTCCGCAACGCCAGGGCGCAACGGCAACCCGAACACGTTCAAAACTATTGGAAGATTTTGATCTCGAGATGCAGTCATAGCATTCAGCAGACGGATCTGCTCAAGAATCGTCTTTCCTCCATCAAGCTGAAGGAACCTGGAGTGCGAACGGATCCGTTGTTCTGGAGCTATTGCAAGAGCTTCATCGATGCATGGGCTGAGTATGGGCAAACGTTGCGCATGTCGATCGACCAAGTCTCTCTATCCATGGACGTCAGAACTCGACTGAGGCCGGTGCAGCTGAGCATCAAGGAGTCGACACAGCTCATCGTATCTTCTCCATGGGCATATCTTTTCCGCCAAGCTGGCTATCTGCAGGATGGGCATAATTACTATTCGCCTAATCACTCATCCAGCAGCTCGTCTGTTTCCCAGATGCAGCTACCGGTCACCCCCAGAGCGCTGCACTGGGCCCGGCCGTCCAAGCCACAGTGCCATCGACTCCCCAGAGCGCCTCTTTCGACAGGGCCTTTAATGGAAACGTTTTCGAGCGAGCTGACGCATTGATTTCCATGGGCGGCCTACACCTATCTCGCACAGGAACGATGAACAGCTCTACAACATCGCTGAACTCGATCTCCTCGATGACATCAGGCCAAGACGGTGGCCCGTACGCGGCAGCTAACGCTATGCTGTCGCCCAACGGCGACAGTGGCCCTGCACCCTACAGACGGGATGGCAGCAGAAGCAGGCAGGCATTCTAGGCCAGCCGTAGGCACAATTATTTAACGGTGGGCTCGCTTCCTACCAACTCTGGATGTCCAGAGTCAAGCGACATGCGCTTATTTACGATAACGGATCTGATACCCCCTGCTTTTACTCATCGGATACACTTGCTCGCAAGCTGCGGGCTCGGGCATCATATTTTCACGCGCAAGACTGAACTGCCATGGGAAATTATGGCTTAAAATGTACTACCAATGGGGATGGAGCCTTTTGGCTTACGTTATGCTAGATAGAGGTTGTATAGTTTCCGTCTGGAAGGGCGGCAAAAGCGGCACACGCGGGAAACAACATGGTTTTTGTTTTGCTCTCTACACATACGATATGGTACTGGGAGGTGCCTGGAGTCTTGGTTCTGGATCCTGGCGCGTCCATCACGTCGGGTGTCCTATCTCTATTATTTTTCACTGCTGCTGAATCTTGTTCTCTCCGCATGGCATGGCGTGGGGCGTCGCATTGGACTGGCGTTGAAATCTCCTGGGAGTTCTGTTTTTTGGGACCTGACTTGGACTATGTAAAGCGAGTATTGTAATGTTTCAATATGTGACTTAGCGAGAAGTGAAGACAGAACACAAATACAGCGATGCATTGACTGCCTTATTTTAGGAAAGCTGCCATGTTCCTCGTATGTGATAAATCGACGAGAATTGCATGATGAAGTAGTCTTGGAGATTGGCTGGTTTCAACCGTTGAGCTGCACTCGGCAGTTCACCACTAGGTATGTTGATCCTCATAGGTCGCTCTGGCTTTTGCTGGTGATTTCGCAACAGCTGACACAGCCTGTCAGAGCTCGTATTTTGACCCCTCTTTCAAGCTGGGAAGCAAACCAACTTTCAACAACTCAAGTGATCGTTGACGCGACATAATTTCATTCGACTATATGGAAAATACGTAAGCATAGCAAGTCGTTATTCTCCATTAGACAAAGTGGATTTTGAAACGCAGAGAAATCACAGGTTCTAGGTTTCGCGCCACAACCCAATATTTAAATCTCCGACCATGGCTACTACGGCCAGTAGTACCAGCGCTGCAGCAGCCGGCCCGTCGTCATCCACCCCCGCAGCACCAGCAACACCGGGCCCGGCTTCTGCGGCTGCGGGAATAAACAGATCCTCCGCCTCGGCGGTGATGACGGCGTCCGATCCGTCTAAATCCCCACCGTCGACGGAGCCGGGCGAGAATGCGGGTGCGGGTGCGACGGCGGCTTCCTCCTATTCTGCTTCTTCGCCTCTCTCACCCCCTCTCGCCGCGCACGTCCATGGTCCAGGCGATGGCGACGACCGTGACCGCTTCGGGCACCACCAGCATCCCTTCCCCTTCTTCCACCACCGGCATCTTCCCCAGCCCGGCGCTGTCTTCCCCTGGCTTCCCGTCGTATGCGACGTCGTCTGCCTCGCGGCCGGGCGGCTCTTCTGCCGCGGCCGTGACGCAGCAGCAGCAGACGCCGCGGTCGCATACTGGCCCACCACCCAGCAACAGCAGCGGCGCCAACCAGAGCCAAGCCGCAGCAGGGAAACGACCTGCTGCTGGTAGCATCGCCAACACCAACACCACCAGCGCCAGCAATAGCAATAGCATGCCCCCTCACCTGCACGCCCACCTCCCCTCCACCACGACCACGCTCCACATGACCGAAGCCCGCGACGCCCTCGTGGCCACCATGTCGAACCTCTTTGACACGGAGCTGCAGTCCCGGGCGTCTCTTTTGCACGCCAACGCAACCCAGCTCTCGCGCCAAGAAGCCGACGTCGCCAAGGCGACCGAGTCTCTCCGCAAGGAGAACGACAAGCTGGCCAAGGTGGCGCGCGAGGCCGGCAAGCGCATCAAAGAGACGGGCAACGTGCAGAACTGGGCCGAGGTGCTGGAGCGGGACTTCCTGGTGCTGGAGGAGACGTTGCGGTTGGCGCGCGAGGGGGACGGGGAGAGTGAAGGGGGATACACTAGTAGTAGTGGGAGTTGTTGGAGCGGGAGCGGGAGCGATGACGGGGGTGACGCGGGGAGCGGGAATGGTGGGGGGACGACGAGGAGTCGGAGGGCGAGTGTGGATAGGGGCCGGGAAGAAGGGGCGGTAGTCGCGGCAAAAGTGGCTGGGAAAGCGACGGCGGCTGCACCACCGCCAACCCTTGATGGCGAGGGTGGCTTGGTCGGGGCGGTGAATGAGATGGACATCGACGACGCCGTCGGCGCGGGCGCTGCGGTTCCGGCATCATCAACGGAAGCAGCGGGGAAGACGGTTGAGGATGTCGTGGTTCAAGAAGTTGGCACCATCGGTGGCAGAGCGGATGACCAACCTTCAGGGGCGATGGATGTCGACGTAGATATGGCGAACACTTCGGACACCCCTGCTGCCGCCACCCCTGCCCCCAGCAAAGACGATGGCCAGGAGGAAACAGGAGGACCCGAGAACGGCCCCTTTTCTCACGTCGACAACGCCATCGAGGCTAGCATCAGGGAGGCCATGGCCACGAGCATGCATGACGAGACGGCGGCGGGGGCGCGCTCCGAAACGACACTTGAGGGTGGCTCGACGTCGAGCGTGCATAGAAAGGCCAAGGAGATAGCAGAGTTCGACAAGATGGATCTGGACGCGTCCGAGAGGAGCTTTCCTTCGACGGGCCGGACCTTGTCCCGCGAGAGTGTCAGTGTCAGTGACGTGGCAAGTGGCTCAGGGCCGCCTCCACCAGCCGCCACATAAGAAAACAGCATACCTGCAATGCACAGAGCGATATGGGAACATAGAGTACATGTAACGAGTTGTGGGTTTATATATATTTTCATCTATTGAACACAGGGATAATTTTATCTGGCGTTCCTAACACACTTTTTAAAACACCCATCCCGTCTATCTTCTTGTCCATAATGATGGCAATTGGTAGTCGTTCGAATTAGCAGCAAGCCAAGCCGCTTTCAAGTTCCATGGAAAATTAGTTTTACAGAAGGCCGGGGAGCATGACGAATCGCTTCTTCTTGTACTTGTCGCCAAACTCCTTGCGATAGGCCCGCTCCTTGCCCTTGCCCCAGGTGAACATGTACATGGAGCCGACCGAGATGAAGAGGGCGACCGAGGGAGAACGGCTGATGAGGATGACTCCGATCCAGGACAGGATCTCGTACATGTAGTTGGGGCTGGTCACCAGCTCGAAGCCCAGACCGCGGGGGATCTGCCTCTCGGTTCCGCCGGGGCTTCGCAGGGTGGACAGGTAGTAGTGGACCCGGAAGTTCATGAACTCGCCGAAGCAGAAGAGGGCCAGGCCCAGGCCGTCAATGGAAAGGTTCTCAGCCTTGGCGGCGGGCGAGAAGGGGGCGTAGACCTCAAGGGCAGCCAAGAAACCGGCGAAGGCCCAGTAGAAGAACGAGTTGCGGAAGACGTTGAATGCAGGCATGGTACTGGCCGAGAACTTGTGGATGAAGGCCGTCTCGAACTCGCGCTTCAGGAAGTGCAGCATGATGCAGGCAAAGGTGAGCTGCTGCGAGACCGACAGAGCGCCGGCATTGTAGTTGGGCATCGGGACGTAGTTCTCGACGTATGGGTAGATGGCGGGGTAGACGTAGCTTCGCAGGCCGAGGAAGATGGGGTGGAAGAGCAGAGGCCCAAAGTACTCAATCAGGAAGACGGTACGCCATGCTAACTGAGGACCCAGATCCTTGACCAGGAGCTCTTCGAGCTTCAGGTCGCGCAGCAGGGCCTTGCGGTCCTTGATGGTCTTGTTGGTGTTCGGGTCGAAGAGGCCAATGCGGTTGTAGTCGCTAATGCCGGCCTTGCTGGCGATGGCGATTTTGGCATCCTCGACATTGGCGCTGTTGGGCAGGTCGAGAGAGGCAGGGAGCCTCTTGATGGCCTGTTTGCGTGCTGTGGTAATGTGGCTGTCAGTACACCAATTGTCTATGCGCAGGTCATGTATGCATCTCATGCATGTCAAACCTTAAGGGCTGGGGAGGGCTCTTACACCTATTGGTCAACTTGACAGAGAGGTCGGCTGCCATGTTGAAGCTTTCGGGGTTGCGGGAGAGAACCTTATCGTCTTCTTGGGATGATGGAAGGATGGGAAGAGTTTCCCAAATACTTGGTGCAAGACTGACAACCACCAAGAGATGATCAAAAAGACAAGACAAGGATGTAAAGCTTTGCTCCAGTATTAGCTGGCTAGCTTGGGTGCTCTTAATTGCACAAGCCAAGGGGAGATCCGTCAACAGTTGAGGAAAAGTCCGAGTGGAGTCGTCAAAATCATTGGAAGAAAATGACGTTATGTAATCAATTGATCTCATTGAATCTCCAATCCCTCCTGCCATACCTACTACAAACCCGCCCGCTGCAGAAGGGGAAGTTTGGTGTGTACAGCTGGAACTTGAGCTTGGACGTGCTTGCAGGGATCATTCGGGTGGCTAGACGAGAGACCCCAGCTTGTGCATCGTGACTTACCACCACACCATCTCGCGTGCTAGTAGTACTTAACCACATCCCCACTACGAACACTATCTTGTACGGCCTCCATACCACCCAGCAGTATACCTACCTTCGGGTATAGCCTACATACTGGGCCAATGGTCTAGGGAGTGATGATATGTTAGAGCAAGAGAACCCTGATTCGTCCCTTTCATTAACCATTGATCTCACTATCGGGAAGTATGTCCATACGGCACGATAGGCTATCTACTACTAGTCTAGCTACTAGTAGTCTAACGCCGGTACTGTCTGGACTGCATGTGCATACAGTCACGTCTTTTACGTCCCGGGTTGGCACAGTCACACCTCCCTGATCTAGATCTGGTACACCCTCTCTATATTCCCATCATGACGCTGCACAGCACACACTCAGCACACACACCCCCAATCCGGTTCACAACCATCTTGAGCTGCCTCAGTAAGCGCTTTATACTTGTCAGGTGACCAACATGCACATCAATTCCGATCATGTCCATCCATAGCGATCCTCTTTCAGCTGTGTGTCTCAGCCCGGGCCTCTAATTGCCTTCTCTGAAAGACTACCTCGCCTCTCTGATTGGGTGTACAGCGCCAACAGGCGGGTCGCGATACGAGCCTCGTTGCTTTTAGGACATGGAGCGGGCCATGCCTATCACATTCCTCCCGCAATTTCAGTCGATCAAGAGATGTTCGGCCTTGTTAACACTCAGTCAGGCCTTTCTTCCAATGTCTTATAGCGGATCCCATAGGCCTGCTACTGACGCTGAAGGGGGCAAATCGGAAGGCATGCCACGCCACCAACATGATCTCTAGCGTATGGTCTCTGAACGCCTCGCGGTGATGGACATGATCATGTCCCCGAACAGAAAGCTGGAACTTTGGACTTGAAGAAAGATCAGCTGCGCCGCCATCAAGGTGTGACTTCTAAGCCGGCTAGAAGTCAAGCCCCCTCGCCTTACCGCGCCGCCCAGTCAACAGGAAACAGGTTTGTGTTTATCAGAAACAGTCCGGGTTGATCACTCACTTCATCCCTGAACTGGTGTACTATATCACTTCATATATGCATGAGCCCGGCAGTGCTGAGCTGAGTTTAAGTCAGCAAACGTAGCAAGCAGTCTGCTACTAAAACACTGCAACGCCCTTCACACCCTCAAATCCATATTCTTGCGAACCAAAGTGCTACATCATCGTGTGAAACTACTTTTACTGTTCTTTTTTGCGTGGTGCTGCTCTCTCCTAGTTGGTAACTACAATGGCCAACCACCACGATCATGGCATCTTTGATTCCCTCCAGAAGTTCGGCCATCTGCTGCAATCGGCGGCTCGTCCTTTGCCGACCCAGACAGGCGATGGGACCTATCTCGAAAAGGAGCCGCCAAGTAACATCCTCGACGACCTGGCGTCGTTGAACATATCAGATGTAAACACACTGATCGAGCTCTTGGAGCAGGGGATCTCTAAGAACAAACTGATTGATGACCGCACCATGTTCACGGAGCATCTCATCACCTTGGCCTCCAAACTCCCGGCCGAGTCCGCCAACAGGGCAAAGCTCTCCAACGCTTTCACCCTAGAGATATGGAACAGCCTCGACCATCCGCCCGCGTGCGGACTTGGCGATCTGTACAACTACCGCCAAGCTGACGGTTCGTAAGTGCAAGCGTTGAGATGCGTCTTGGTGTGTTGCCTCTGGGATGTAGTTGACGCCCCTTTAGGTATAACAATATCCATCTTCCGGATCTGGGCAAGGCAGGGACGCCGTACGCCCGGTCCGTCCAGCCGAAGATGATTCGCCCGGCCTCTCGGCCAGATCCTGGTCTATTATTTGACACCATCATGAGCCGTGAGAACGGCGGGTTCAAGCCCCACCCGAACAACATCTCCAGCATGCTGTTCTACCTCGCAACCTTGATTATCCATGACTGCTTCCGCACCAACAGGGAGAACCCCTCTATCTCTGATACATCCTCCTATCTGGACCTATCGCCACTGTACGGTAGTACCCAGGAGGAACAGAACGAGATGCGCACCTTCAAGAATGGCCTTATCAAACCCGACTCCTTTTCGGAGAAGCGGATCCTCGGGTTCCCTCCTGGTGTCAGCTGTCTTGTCATTATGTTCAACAGGTTCCATAACTATGTGGCGACAAACTTGGCCCTGATCAATGAGAACGGCCGCTTCAATGCCCCAGCCGATTCGCTCCCGGATGACATGAAGACGGCGGCGTACGCGAAACGGGATAACGACCTGTTCCAGACAGCCCGTCTCGTCACCTGTGGTCTCTACTTCAACATCGTCCTGCGAGACTACGTGCGCACCATCCTCAACCTGAACAGGACCGACTCGAACTGGTGGATTGACCCACGTGCCGACGTGGGCGACCGGGGCAAGTCGATGGCGACGGGAAACCAGTGCAGTTTCGAGTTCAACCTGATCTACGTCTGGCACTCGGCCATCTCGCAGCGGGACGAGAAATGGACCCAGAACCTGTACGAGAAGCTCATTGGTAAGGACTACGACAAAGCCACCGAGATGGAGATACTCGTCGCTCTGGCACGATGGGAATCGGCCATCCCCAAGGACCCCCAGATGCGAACCTTTGAGAAGCTGCAGAGACAGGCCAACGGCACATTCAACGACGACGACCTCGTCAAGATCCTGACCGAAAGCGTCGAGGACTTGGCGGGGGCGTTTGGCGCAAACAACGTCCCGCCCATCCTTCGGGCGGTCGAGGTCCTCATCATGAACCGGTCCCGCAAATGGCATGCCGCCTCCCTCAACGAGTTCCGGACCTTTTTCGGCCTCAAGCCGCACGCGACGTTCGAGGAGGTCAACTCGGACCCGGCCGTGGCGAACCACCTCAAGGCCCTCTACGAGCACCCGGACTACGTCGAGCTGTACCCGGGCGTCGTCGTGGAGGAGAGCAAGCCGGTGATGAACCCGGGCTCGGGGCTGTGCCCGGGCTACACCATCAGCCGCACCATCTTGTCGGACGCCATCACGCTGGTGCGCGGCGACCGCCACTACACCCTCAACTACCACGCGGGCAACCTGACCAACTGGGGCATGAAGGAGGTCGAAGCCGACCCCTCCTTCGAGGAAGGGGTCGTCTTCTACAAGCTCTTCCTCCGCGCCTTCCCGCGGCACTTCGCCTACAACAGCGTCTACGCCCACTACCCCATGACGATCCCCTCGGAGAACGCCAAGATCCTGACGGCGCTCGGCCGCGTCGGGGACTACTCCTTCGCCAAGCCGGCGCGGCAGCCGCCCATCGTCGTCGTCAAGTCGTGGCAGGGCGTCGACCACGCGCTCGCCAACCGGGCCCTGCGCGTCGAGCCCTGGAGGCCCGGCTTCGTCGTCCTGGGCGGGCAGGACGGCGCCATGGCCTGCCTCGCGGGCGACGGGGACTTCTTCGCGGGCCAGCGGGCCAATCTGGGGCACTGCATGTACCCCAAGAACTGGGAGGGCGGCGTGAAGCGGTTCTACGCCAAGACGATCCAGGAACTGCTGGCGCGCTGGTCGTCGCCCGTCGGGCCTTCTGCCTCTGCTGATAGTACTAGTAAGAGCCAGCAGGGCCACGTAAAGAAGACGCGACAGGTCGACATCGTCCGCGACATCGGCACGCTGGCCAACGTGCACTTCGCCGCCCAGTTCTGGTCGCTCCCGCTCAAGACGCCGGAGCGCCCGCACGGCCTCTTCAGCGAGCACGAGCTGCACGACATCCTGACGCTCATGTTCGTCGTCGTCTTCTTCGCGGCCGCGGACCCGGCGAAGCAGATGGCGCTCTACGCGGCCGCCAAGCCCATCAGCGAGTCCATGGGCCGCATCATGGAGGCCGAGGTATCCGCCGCCGGCAAGAGCAAGCTGCTGGGCGACCTGATCACCAAGGTGACCGGGCAGGAGGTCGACATGAAGGACTACGGGGTCCACGTGCTGCGCAAGCTGCTCGAGCGCAGCGGCGGCAATGCGCGCGAGGCGGTGTATGCGCATGTGCTGACGGCGGCGGCGCCCATGGTTACGCTGAATAGCACGATTTTTGCGCAGGCGTTGGATTATTACCTGGGCGAGGGCATTGAGCATTGGCCGAAGATCCAGGAGGTAAGTGACCAGAATCTTATTTTCCAACCGTAGGCTGTGCAGCCATTTGCTAACCTGGAACCCCTATTTCACTTATCAGATCGCCCAAAAGGACACCCCCGAATCCGACGAGCTCCTCATCCGCTACGCCCTCGAAGGCGTACGCCTCAACGGCTCGAACTCGGTCCTGCGCCGCGTGCACGAGGACACCATGATCCAGGAGGGCCTCAGCGGCGTCGGGGTGCGGCCGCCGCCCCCGACGCGCCTGCAGGCCGGGACCACGGTCATGGTCAGCTTCGACGCGCTGGCCGTGGACCCGTCGCGGTACCCGGACCCGCACAAGGTGCGCCTCGACCGCGACCTCGAGAACGGGTACCGGTACTACGGGCACGGCGCCCACTCGTGTCTGGGCGAGCCCATGAGCCGCGTCTCCCAGGGCGTCCTGCTGCGGGCCGCGGGCCGGCTCAAGAACCTGCGACGCGCGCCGGGGCCCCAGGGGACGCTGAAGATGGTGGTGCCGCCCGGGGGCGAGGGATTGGGGAAGATGTACATGGATGAGTTGCAGAGTATGTATTCGCCGTTCCCGACGACGATGAAGGTGCTCTACGACGAGTAGGTCGTTCCTGTTCACGAATACAGACGTCATACGTAGGTCTTCTGAGTGGCCCTTATGGGAAAGGGTTTTGTGCATCGCTAGGAACATATGTAGGTATTTCAGGTAGCTTGCTTTTATGAACATCATTACTACCATACGCATTGCGTGTTCCCTGGGCCTGCATTTGAGTGATTATTATATTGTGGCCGATCGAATACGTAAACTCCACAGTACTGTGTCGAACCAATTGTACATGATTAGCAACTACACACCTGTTTTCCATGAAACAACCTGTTCCTCAGAACTTCTCGACATAGGGTCTCAGATCCAACTCCTGGGTAAACGCCGAACGGGGCTGCGTATGAAGATGCCAGTAACTCTCGGCGATCTATACCCCCAAAACAGAATTAGTCAACAACCCCCTAGCCTAGTAGCGAATCATTAGAAAATAAACCGAACTTACCGCATCAGGGTCCAGCTTCCCGTCCTCCACGCCGCCGTTGACGTTGTACGCCTTGGTCTTGGGGATGTCGATCACACCGTCGATGACGGTGTGAGCGACGTGGACGCCCTTGGGCCCGAACTCGCGCGCGAGCGACTGCCCGATGGCCCGCCGCGCCGTCATGCCGGCCGCGAACCCGGAGCAGTTGGCGGCGCCGCGCATCGAGGCCGTGGCGCCCGTGATGATGAGCGTGGGCGGGTGCGGGGGCGAGGCGTCGACGCTCTCGAGCAGGAGGGGGATGGTCTGCTGGGCGAAGAGGAAGAAGCCCCGGCTATTCATCATACGTCAGTCAATTCTTTTAACCAATCGACTACCCTCCCCCTTTGGAAATAAGGGGGAGGGGACGGAGAACTCACGCATTCCCCGCCACACTCGAATCAAAGTCCTCCACTTTCGCCTCGAGGAACGGCGCCCGCTTGAAGTTGGCGCCGACGTTGTAGACGGCGGCGGCGAGCCGGTGGCCCGGCAGCAGCTCGTCGCGGATGCGGGCAAAGGCCGCCTGCAGCGAGGCCGGGTCCGCGGCGTCGGCGCTGACGCCCACGGCCCGGCCGCCGGAGGCGTTGATGCCGTCCACGGCGTCCTGGTACGAGGCCGGCGACCGCGCCATGAGGACGACGGGGTAGGCCGGGGAGAAGCGGCGGGCCGCGGCGCTGCCTACGAAATCACGGGGTGTGTTAATGACGGGCGGCGGGGTTCGCGTGTTTGCGTGGGGGAGGGGGAAGGGGATTGTGGTGGGGAGGCATACCCGTGCCGGTGCCGGCACCGATGACGATGGCGTAGAATTTGGAGGCCATTTTGGACTGAAGGTTTCAAGTCAAGTTTGGTTCAATATGTCTAGTATGTTTTCTCGTGGGCTTGGAGGTTTATTCAGATTTCTTGTTTCTCATGAAGTACAATTAATATGAACAAGTTTGTCCATTTATATCGAGACACTCGGCATTTGGAAGGGAGGGGCAGCGGGAGAGTTCTTACAAATCAATCATGACGTCTGCTGCGATAGGCTGGAGCGCGTAGCAATCCAAAGCATCAATTCCGACATCTCCAACCAGTCGCATAGCAATGCATTGTATGCAAGCCGAAGTTATCAGCATGATTAGTGATACCAACAATATTCGGAGTTCGCTCTAACAATCTTGGGGACATGTAGACGGTCTGTAAGCATTCCCCCCTTTCCGCCATGGAACGGCTAAGAAAGCCGGCCCCACTACCAAATTCCGGACGTCCTGGAAAACACCTTCAGGCAATGCACATTTGATAGAATATCTAAGTATATTATGGTTTCTACCGGACAGTGGAGTAGCTTGGTCTTTTCTTTTCTTTCGAAAATGGCTTTGGTGCCTCCCAAGACTATGCTGAACGTTCTTGCTTTCCCTGCTACCGTATTTACTGGCAACTCGGTTTCTGGGCTGAGTGCTCATCTGATAGGCATCAATGCAAGCCAGTACTGATTAAGTCCGAAAGTTAATCGGATGTGTTTCCCAATTTCAAATAAGATAATCATAATTTCTCTAAACGATCTCTGATAGGTATTTGTAGTGATAAGCATATCAAAAATACTTACTCGACCGTTATTTATCCTCAATAGGTATACACTCTCAACTCGACCCGTCATTGTTCATTGACGACTCGCGACAAGTCTTTTGCGCGGTCAGTCTCGAATCTTGCAAACAATAACACACGAAATTGCATCCCAACTAAGAAGTAGTGAAGCCATCATGGCACCCTTCAACCCCAAAACAGCAAGAAGAAGGGCTCCGAGAACCAGAGCCGAAAACAAGAAGGACAAAAAAGAGGGCACCATCAAGGACGAGGTCCCTACCCCTTTTTCCGACAAGATGGCCCCTTCCAACAAGTTCATTAAGGACTCTTCCGACGAGAAGGTATCTTTCAAGAAGGTCAAGGACGACCAACCGGCTCCAACTCCTGCTCAGAACGGACGACGAGCAATGCTTGCTAGGTGGTGGGATGACCAATGGAGGTTGCCACGACCTCTTGAAAATCTATTATGTCTGTTTCTATCCTTATTCCTGGCTTGTATTATGTTCATGTCTTATTCGTTGGCGGCGCCATGCGGAGCAGTAGTACCAGCAATAGCAGCAGCAACAAAAAGAGTCGCATCGTCCCGTCGACCAGAAGCGGCTATCCTGTTCTTCACCTTTATCTGGCGTCATGCGTACTATCAAGTACTAGCCCTGCTCCTGTTGAAAGCCTTCAGTGTCATGGTGACGCGGGTTCTGATCGCGGTCCATGCCGACCTACGCCGACAATAATACCTCGATCGAAGCTGGAGGCGCTTTCCCGTCGAAGTCGGCTGTTTGTTTCTAGTCCCGGTTCTCATTCTCCGCGGCCCGCATACTGGGTGGCAGGCTGATGATTTGTTGTTCTTGGCCTACCGCCAAGAGCTGTTCTTCTGGGCAGGATACTGGATCGAATGGTGGACAGGACTATCGAGGCTTGCTACCAAGCACCTCCGCGACCAACCAGTGCCGCGTTTCCAGGACCCAGACTGCGGGTTATACCTTATAGAAATGGTGCGCATCCTTCTCACAGACGAATAACCTATTCGATCTGATGCGTACATAAGTTTGCCAAGTACGAAATCAGCAATCCAGCCAGTTGAGCGACCTGACGAACTTGCTACTACTATATTGGAATTCTGATCCCTTGTCTGGAGCACGAAAATGGCCCACCGAGTACCTAAGAAGGGACATTCCAGCATTGGACTGCAGACCCGAGCGCGAGTGTCGTCGTGGCTTCCAACACAAGGTACCTACCTACCCGGCATGATCCGGCAATGTCTGTGGTGCTTTCCATAAACCAGCAGAGCCGTGCTTTCCGTGCAACCCCTTCTTTTGGTCCCCTTTGCTCGAGGCCGAGGAAAGAAGCATCGACACAAGCAGGCGCTACTAAATTTCGTGAGGCAGCAATCCGAATCTCGGTCACCAACTTAGGCAGCATATCAAATGAACATTTCCTCTTTACTTCCTCTCCTCACAGTAACCCGACAGCCCAGCTCTTGAACCTACCCGATCAGAGAAATACTTGTGACAATCTTTAGCCATAGTCGTGCGAGCCAAAATGGCCCAGGCAACCCAACGACAAGCTGAACCTGCTGCCGCAACCCAGTCTTTGGGGCAGATTCTGCTCAAGCACTGGGGCCCAAACTGGTACACTCCAAGTATGGGCGAATCTTGCCGCTGCCTTGTCCTGTCCATTGTGGTGGCAACATTACTGTCTTTGACGCTTCATCAAACAACAGTCGACCAAATTTCTTTCCTTACTGCGATTAGTCATTACACCACCATCAACATCACCTGCCTGAATGTCGGCGCAGGGATACTGCTGAAACTGGGTTGTTTAATCGCCGAGCTGCATCTATTTGAGGACCATCGGAATCTGATTCGACGATACCCTGAATATTTCTACTGGAACCACCGGCCCGGCCAGGCCGGCGTGGTTTTTGTCTGCATGATGCTCATTACCCGCACGCTACTCTTTCGGTCCGATCTCGACGCCTCACTGTTCATGTATAGTCTCGAGATCTGGTTCTGGGCTGCATACTGGGTGGAGTGGTGGACCGGGGTCTCGATATGGTTCCTTCGTCGGTTCGGCGCCAGTACAGGCTACGACGGTGCTCCAAAGGAGCGAGGGAACGGCAAACTTCGGGAAGCAACATAATCAAGGGTTACGAAGACCGGCGTCTCAGTCTCTCGAGAATCGAAGGCAACTCTAGAAGAACTGGACAAAGCAGTTGGCATGCTTCGGAAGCAGCGTCCCCGGCAGAAACTGCATTGCTGGCTTCTAGGGAGCCGGTGGGCTATCGTCGCTGCTTTTGTCACTACTCTTACCCTTCCTTCTTCTTGGTGAGAGATGACATACGATGTCTGGGTCGAGGGCACATAAGTTCAACCAGGCTGTGATACACGTATGGCGAACTACCCATGCTACCACATGCATGTATCGGTAAATACAACAGCCCGTCTGGTTCGCAATATCAGTATTATGTCACTGATGGAACTGAGGTAGCCTGAAGAATAGCTTATAGTTACAGGCGTTACTTTGCCAATGATATATCATTTGCATCAATGAGACACTCAAATGGCCGATCACTGCACTCGTGACTGGGTAGATTACTGTAGTGAAGAAGCATGATATAATCACGAGTAGATAGCGCATTGATTCGGTGCCATTGACATGTAGGGGAAGAGGCTCGTAAAGGGAGAATATGGTGGCAGACGTATGCACTTATACGGTATAATACTTTCCTCCAGCAATTGATGGCGGTTAGTTGAATGACGTGGGGTACCCGGCTCATCCCGCACGACGCCTCCAGGCGTCCGGTTGGGTATTCAGCTGAGCATATTAATTATTTATTATTATTCCATGCAATTGGTTTGATGCGATGCCGCCCGCCCGAGATCGATTGGCTCACTCAGATAGTGGCGGTCAATCTGCTCAGCTCAGCTCGCGTGATTGATTGGCATCTCGCGACTGCTCGTTTGCAAGCCTTAAGCCTTAAATTGACTTGATGGGAAGCCCGACCAAGATGACGACGATCCGGTTCACCATCCACGCTTTAACCACTATCTTCTAGCATCACCAAGCATGCCACCCCCCAATACCCCCGAAGAGGGCCTGGTGTCCGCCCCGACCACCGCCACCCTGGCCCTTCGACCCATTACCCGGGACCTCGAGGTGACGACCGCCTCTCCCCCAACCGCTGCAATCCCCGCCGTCGATTTGCGGGCGCTCGAGTACGAAAGCAATGTGGACGAGAATCTCATTTGCCCCATCTGCCGAGTCGCTCTGGTCGCGCCCGTTATCACGAACTGCGACCACGTCTTTTGCCAGAAATGCCTTGTGCAGGCCCACACGCTCAACCCCGTCTGCCCGGTCGACCGACAGCCGCTACTGAAGCTTTCGTCCGAGACGCGGTCGGCGCCCAAATTAATCGCTAACCAGCTCGATAACCTGACGGTGCGCTGTCCGAATCGCATGCGGGGTTGCGATCTCGTGGTCGCCCGCTCCCTCGTCGAGAACCATGTCTCGCGCTACTGCGATAAGACCCTGGTCCCGTGCCCGCACCCCTCCTGCGACAAGACGATCGCCCGCAAAGACGAGGGCAAGGGCTGCCTACACTACGAGGTCTCCTGCGAGTTCTGCGAGCAGGCCATACAGAAGGCCGATCTCGAGACGCATCAGGACATGGAGTGTCTGAACCGCAAGAAGGACTGCGAGCTATGCGGCGCCGAGTACGTGCGCAGCAAGCAGGAAGAGCACACGAAGGAATGTCCCGAGGTGGAAGTCACATGCAATTTTGCACCGTTCGGCTGCAATCACAAAATGAGTCGGAGGCATCTTGAGGAGCATTGCGCAAGATGCGACTACAGGGTGGTTGGCCCGGTTGGCGAGCAATTGGCAGAGCTGCGTGCGGAGATGACGACGCTGAAAGAGAAAGACCGGCTGAAGGACCGGCGCATCAAGTTCCTCGAGAACCGGGGCTATTCCGCCCCCGCGGCCACCGAGAACATCTCCAGCATGACGAGCCTGCCCGCCGCCCAGGAGACAGCGCCGTACGAGTCGCGCGACCAGTACTTCCTGTCGCTGTTCGAGACGATGGAGTCCAAGGTGGAGCGGCTGTCGTCGGCGCTCACGGAGGTGGAGGGCCGGCACTCGATGATGCTCTTCAACGAGACGATGCCAATCAAGGACCAGCTCACCGAGATAAGAAGCACGCTGGGCGTCCTGGGCATGCACGTCCGCTGGCTCATGAACTTCCGCCTGCAGGAGCGCGGGCGGGTCCTCGGTGGTGGCGGCGGGGCGAGCTCGCCTTCGCCGCTGCCGAGTGCGGCGATGGGGGCCGGTCAGGAGAGCAGTAGTGATTCGAACTTGCCGCGTCGGCTGAGCGACAACATGCGGGAGCATCCTCCGCGGTTATGACACCAATACACCAATGAAGAAGATGATGATGAAGAGTACAGAATAGAGAACTTTGAAATACCCGGCATCCGCGATTTGAGGCCCCTTTTTTCTTCATTGGCCATGTACATCCTCAATATGAGATATTCCCCGAGAGAAAAAAAAAGAGCAGATACATTATGAGGCATGGCGACGGTGGGTTCCCGTTTACAATGGCGTTTTATGTTCTTAGCATCAAATAGGCACCTGGGTTTTTACGGCTTTATGAGTATGAGTTGACGTTTCCATTGAGCACTTATTGTATGATGCTGCTACAAACACCCTTTTCTACACGGTCGCCCCTTTCCCAACTCATCCCTGAAAAGTATCCTCCAATGTATCGCAGGAGTAGGACTCAAGGCACCTAAGTTATGTGACATACGTCCATAGCCTGAACAGGGGCTCTAGCACTGCGGGAGCGCGTATGTCGCCCCTCTCTCGGCAACCAAGCCATGCAGGCCGACTTCGGACGTTTCATTATGCGTCCAGATGAGCTCAGGCTCCTCCATGGTGGGCGTCTCCCACCCGGGGGGTGAGCGGCCACGGCGCAAACGCTTGGCCCCCTTGTAGACGAACGACCGCTCCTCGGTCCCGCCGAACTTGCCGTCGCTGCTCTTGGCCTCGGCCGCGACGGTGACGTGGGTCCCGGGCTCGATGTCGCCGTACCGGATCGGGAAGTCGAAGTCGTACTGGCCCGTCGCGCCGTCGGCGACCCTGACGGGCCCGTTCAGGGCCTTGACGGGCGAGCCCTGGGCGTGGCCGCCCTTGGCCGTGTAGGACACGGACACGGAGTAGGTCGCGCCCAGGTTGAAGCACCGCAGCTGGCCGTGGAACTCGCGGTCCAGCTGCACGCGCAGGAAGGTGCTGGTCGAGCCGTCGGGGGCGGTGCACTGGGCGCGGTCCGAGGGGTGGAACCAGGCCTTGAGGCAGGTGGGCGCCTCGGCGGCCTCGGCGGGGGGCGGCGGCGGCCGTGCTGGCGAGGAGGAGGGCGGTGGTGGTGAAGAGGAACTTCATGGTGGGTGGGTGAGTGGGTGATTTTGGATGTGGGATAGGTCGTGTACAATTGCGGGAAAGGGGGCGTATCTTTGAATATATTTAACCAGCAACTCAGAGTCTGGTTCTTTAGGGATGATTTACCAACGACTGTCGGACTTTTTGGACTTAAAACATCTACACGACAATCCCAATTTCCACCTCGCCGACCTTGTTGGCTGCCCCGTTCCAGTATTTTGAGGTACTTTACTCAAATACCATCGAATCACCAGAAAGGCTCTCTATCCAGCTCTTAGGTGCGTTGCGAATTTCTCAAAGTAGAATACGCGGTCACCTTTCGTCGACGAGCTGGTTTCGATCTCAACGCCTGTCGTGTCAGCTCTATGCTCATACTGACGCTGACGCATTTACTGGGTTTATGCGCAATCTTTCATTACCCCGTCTGGAGTATTCTTCAAAGCAGGCTAACAAATAGTCAATACTATGGCTATCATGAGGCTGATCAACTATTACACTGCATGCAAGACCCTGATCGGATTTGGCAAATGGCCTGGCAAGATCGAAAGGAGTCACATACATACTTTGCACAACTCGAAGCAAATGAACCTGGACTATTTTACGTGCCTTATATATAGCAGAATCGAAAGACGTACTGAAGCCAGGGAGGATTGATGCCTGGTTCATAAAGAAAGAATAGAGTAAAGACATCATTATAATAAATCCTCAAGAGTGGAAAATACAACCGGATAGGTAGGTATATTGCATAATTCCTCGCTGCAGGGAACGGCAAACATTTCGACACACTTATGAAAACCCATCATCTCAGTCAATATGGGCGAAGACGTTCATCATTGTCGAGTCGAGCGTGGGTCGATTCCCACCCCATGCTTGCTGTGCCAGATTCGCGGGACCAGTCACAGCGAGTCTGGATTCACATCACCCCGCTTCGGGCCGTGCAAGGCATCACCTTTGTTCGTATCCCTGAGGCGTCATCTTCCCGATTAATTAAAACAAATTGCTGTGATATTTCCTCTATACGTCTTAAGGAGCACCCAAGTCCACCGCCACCTAGTTCAGCAGCAATGGCGTGCTCATTGCAAGCGACCGGGCGGTCAAGTCTTACCGATTCGCTCGGGACCCAAGCAGGCACAGATCCAGTACTCACATTCCCTTCAGAGAACTTTGAGGGTGGCCAGCTCCTATACACGCCTTTAGACAAGGATACAGGCGAGTTCCGTATCCTACAGCTACATCCGGGCTCCTGGGACGACCCCATCGTCTGCACGACCTTCTGTGCCCGGCTTGAAGACCGTCCCGCTTACACTGCTTTGTCATATGCCTGGGGCGACCCTGCCGATTCCAGAGAAGTTCAGCTCAATGGCCACCCAATCCAGATTACCAGGAACCTCTTCGTTGCTCTCCGGCGCCTGAGGGACTCGGAGTGTGTCAAGAATATGTGGGCTGACGCTCTGTGTATCAATCAAGCCGATAATGAGGAGAAAGCTCGCCAGGTATCGTTGATGCGAAACATATACTCCGGCTCGACAGATGCCACCATGAGGCTGGGAGAATGCCTTGATGCGGGCTTGGACCATTCTATTCAATCAGGATGTTGGGAGTATTCCGCCGTCAAGCGAAGTCTCCTGCCCGTAGTCCACGTCGCGAAAGGGTTTGCCGACCTGGAGCGACTGGCAAACAACGAGCACATCTTCCCAGAGTGCACAGCTTTTCGAAAGGCCCAATCTATATTCGTCCGTAATAATGCTGCTGAACTTGCCATGGTGGACAAGAATATGGACATTGCAGGTACGAATAAGTACATCCGAGAGATACCATGGCGGCGTTAACAAAAGCTAGGAATGTATCCTTCCTAGAAATGTTACGTTCGTATTTGGGCCCCGGGAGATACCGTTCGAAACTTTGGACAAGGCATTATTTAACTGGAATGACCACCATACAGATTGTGGTAATTTCTGCAGTGATAAAAGAGGTCCCAAGCAAAATGGCCTGAGATGGCTGTTCTGCCGCATTAAATTCATAGGCCAAGCTCGTGAAGAAATCAACGACGGCGATATACTGTGGACTCTTGCTGGATTTGCTGAGCATCAAGCAACCGACCCCCGAGACAAGATATTCGGAGTGCTCGGCCTATTTCCGGAAATCGCAGCCCATGTTGCTGTCGACTACTCTATCCACTACTCACAGGGCTGCATTGACTTCTTCCTTTATATGGTTACTTCAATGCGCAACCTTAGAGCGTGGGGAGGCTTGGTCAATATCCCGAGAGATCCTCTCTTGCCAACCTGGGCCCCCAATTGGTGCCACCCACGGACGAGAATCGCCCCCGAAAACCACGTGACAACTGACTATGATGAGTCCAATGCAGCCAGAAACACCAATTTGGAATTTGGGAGACCCTGTACCGAAGTCATTTCCGTGGTTGGAGTATGAGTCGGCCAAGTTACGCAGATACAAGACTATCAGTCACCGAAGCCTGACGAAAAAGACTTTAATATTCAGGTTCTCCTTCAGAATGCAGCAATGAATGTCATGCAGAGATATACAGGTGGTGAAACATATATATGGATACTATAGCCAAGTTCCAAGACAGGAGTGATACATGTGTGCAAGTCTTTCTTACTGACATAGGTTATGTAGGATATGCGTACAAAGGCATCGCAACTGGGGACACTGTTCATGCCTTGTTTGGGGGTAACCTACCTGTTATTTTGCGGGAAGCCCAGTGCAAAGACGGGAGCCAAGCTCGGTACCATGAGATTAACGGGCTAGCATACGTTTTTGGGATCCTGGATGGGGAGGCGCTGGACTGGGGGTTGGAACCGGAAACCTATTTCCTAGTGTAGCTTACATCACGAATCAAAGCGAGCTTCCCTTTTACACTCTGACTCATCTCTGGCTGTGTTCCATGTGTAGCCTCAAGGACGTGACTGGATTCACGGATCTGGCTATGGTAAGCGCGAGACGCATGGCAAAAACCCAGTCACAAAACACCCAGGTCACATATTGTAACTTATTGAAGAGATGCAGAAACAACGTTGATAGAGCAGCCCTTATAACCAAAGCAAATGTATGTATGAGCAGCATTATGTCGGGAAAGTACCACTCTTATATCAACCTCAGACGCCCCTAGAGAGTTTGAGCTAGCAGCCATCAGCAAGGAGTTGGGTTGCTACAACCTACAGGCATGATGGTGGAGACGTTGGTTAATAATCCTACACAACATATCCCCTTGAGTGCCAAAGCGCTGCTTTCCGTACAATACTTTCGATAAATGATCAACGCGGCCGTGCATACCGTAGCACGGGCATACCGACCAACCAAATAACACACCGAGCACAACGGACGTTTAAAACGTCACTCCGATTAGCCCTGGTCTGTACAGTACGGAATCTTTTGGTGAAAGCAGCGCTTTGGCACTCAAGGGGATAGGAAGCATCGATCCGGCAGATAGACAGCTATTTTGAGCATTACCTACATCTCCATATTGTACCATCTGTTGGTTTGATAGAGATCGTCTGCAGTGGCAATATGCATTGCATCATACAGACATCACATCTTGCACTATTCTGTCATGTCACCACTCGTAGCTCTGTGATATTCAATCCCTCCGCACATTTCGTGGGTCCTCCGTGGGGAAAGCCTCCGAGGGGTGATGCTTAGCACGCCGATGACCGGTTTGAACGGGCCTCCGTGTGACCGCCCCATCCCGGCATTTGTGTCATCTGCCTGCAGTTCCTTCACCCTTAAGCCGCTTCGCATTCTTGCCAACTTCGGCTTATTAAAGAGAGGCCCGGACCGCGGCTGTTTCGTCAACCCTGGGTTCCCCAACCGCTTTCTAGCCAGTCAATTGCAAGAAGATCGAAATAGGCAGCCACACCTAAGTCGATTACTATTTCCTTTAGTTCCCAAATGGTGCAAGGACCCGCCTCGACATCAATGCACAGCAACGCTGGCACATTTGTTTCATGCACCACCCAAACCCATCTTCATCAACAGCAACTACACGGCATTCATTCTGTTTTGTACCCGAGAATAGAACCCTTATCACCAAGTCTGACAGACTCGGACAGATTACGTCTTTTTACCCAAGTCACACACTGCATCCTTCAGAGCAAGATCCGTCCCAACTTACACCAATCATACACAAAGGAGTCACATCGGGACCGGACCCCCAGCCCTTTTCTCCCACCCACTTTGATTAGGTCTTATATGTAACCTATCAACAACGATCCCATCCTTCACCCCCCAGGAAACCACAAACCTCAGCAATCATGGGCACCCCGTTCATCTCGTTCCTCGAGCCTAGCAAGCTCGAGGACTACGACCGGACGCTGCGGCACGATCAGCAGCCGAGACCCGTGTCCAAGGTGTTCCTGGACGCCATGTCGGTGCGTGAGGCCGTGTTCGTGGACGAGCAGAAGATGCCGCTCGAGTTCGAGTACGATAACGACGACCCGCGCTCCTGTCACTGGGTCATCTACGCCTCGGTCAGCCGCGTCGTCGAGCCCGAGGTAATCGACGAGGCTACAGGACTCGTCATCCGGTCTCGCCGCTCCGAGACGCACAGCCTGCCCATCGGCACCATGCGGATCGTGCCTTTCCCGCACCCGCCCCACCCCAAGCCTGACGGCTGGTACGAGGACTACAAGCTTGTGGAACGCCCCGGCAACGGCGCGAAGCAGGCCGGCGGTAGCACTGCAGCCAAGGACAACAACGTGACGCTGGATGGCAGCCGTGACACGGAGGCCAAGTCCACCTCATCCTCCACCCCTTCAACATCGACACTAAAACCCGCAACCGGACCCGCAGGAGCAGATCCCGGCCTAGGCAGCGGCGCCACCACCCTTGCCGCCACCCCAACCCCACCCCCCTACGCCCAAGACCGCGCGACCACACTCCACGACGGCCAGGAGCCGTACATGAAGGTGGGTCGCCTGGCGGTGCTGCCCGCGTACCGGGGCCGGCACATCGCGGGCCAGCTGTGGACGGCGGCCCGTCGCTGGCTCGAGGCCAACCCGCGCTACTTCGACCCGAGCGTCACGGAGAAGGGCATGGACGCCCTGAACGCCGAGCAGGCCAGCGAGATCCCGCGCTGGGGTGGTTTGGTGTGCGCCCACGCCCAGGAGGCCGTCGTCAAGACGTACCAGCGCTGGGGCTTCCAGATCGACGAGGGCATGGGCCGCTGGTACGAGGAAGGCGTCCCCCACGTCGGCATGTTCACCCGCCTCAACACTAAGCATGTCCCGGCCCAGGTCTAGTGGGGCTTGGATGGAAAGCTCAAGACTAGGCAAGAGGGAGAGTGGGCGGAATGATATGGAATGACGAAGCGAAGAAAGAATAGGGGAGCAAATCAAGCATCGACTGAGAATAGAGTTAAGTAGCTGTTGTTTGCGACGGTGGAGAGTAGCAGATACTATGGGCTGCTAGAAATCTGGTCACGACCAGTTGCACAAATATCATAGACAGACGATTGATACCACTCTCAAGACACCGAAGAAGCAATTGTCATTCATAAGCATTTCTTTTTGTTTTTACTAGCAGGTCGTGAAGAAGGAACCTCTGGAAGCCCGAACTACTCTTGGCATCGTAGATCCCAGTTCACTGTCATGATATCGCACAGAAAGCCGTAAGACGCCTCATAAGATGTTCAGACCATTTTGCTCTCCAAACGAGCAAAACTTTTCATTCGTTTAAGAGCCCTATGTGACATGCATTGCCATGATACCACATGCCGCCCTGAGCCAGAACACACAAATGCAAAGGTGAAAAATGCCCAGATTGATTGATTCCACGCCGAGAACCCCTTTTCCCCTTTCCATTGCACAACGGAAATAGAAGAGCATCTATCGGTTGCTCTTGGCGACACGCTCCAACTCGTCCTTCTTCTTGATAGCGTAGGAGTTGCTGCTACCCTTGGCAGCGTTGATCAGCTCCTCAGCCAAGCACTCAGCGATGGACTTGATGTTGCGGAAAGAAGCCTCACGGGCACCGGTGGTGAGCAGGGCAATGGCCTGGTTGACACGGCGGAGAGGGGAGACATCGACGGCTTGGCGACGGACGGTACCGGCGGAACCGATTCTGGTGCTGTCCTCACGGGGACCGCAGTTGACAATGGCGTCAACGGCGATCTGGATGGGGTTCTGATCGGTCATCAGGTGGATCTGCATGCTCAGTTAGTTTTCCTGTTTCTGTCCGCGTCCGTAGTTGCGCGCATGTGTGGGGTGTAAGAGTTGCTTACGATCTCGAAGGCGTGGGCAACGATGCGGACGGCCATCAGCTTCTTGCCGTTGTTGCGGCCGTGCATCATCAGAGAGTTGGTAAGACGCTCAATGATGGGGCAGTTGGCCTTGCGGAAACGCTTGGCGGCGAAACGGCCAGCGGAGTGAGGCACGTAGACGGGCGAGCGAATCTGGATGTAATCGCTACATATCGAGAAAAAAAATCCATAATTAGCACTTTCCCCCTCTAAGTACTTTGATGGTGCGATTCCGAGTCCCAGATCTGCAAGGCATATGGACAATTGATATTTTCCCAAAGGTTCGTATAAAAATCCATACAGCTCGCAACTCTGGGACCTCGTATAATTTTTTGGGGTGTCCTTACGTCAAAGAGATGTCGCGGATCTCGACATCCTCGTAGGACCAGCGGTTGAACAGCTTGACGCTGCCAATCTCGGAGACGACATCCTTGGGAAGGACCTGGTAGTTGGAGGACTCAACCTCGATCTCGCCGTTGTCAGACATGTTGGGCGTAAAATTGACCGACGCTTGGGGGTGGTTAGTTGTCGATGAGGAAGGGCGCTGAGGGCGAAGTTGGCGGTCGGTGGTATTAATTTTTTGCAGTCTGGCAATGCAAGTGAAGTCCAATAAACTCACACAACCCTTTGCTTCTGGAGTGTCGGTGCTTGCTGGTCGGGGTTTAGCCGATGGAGAAAATTCACACACACAAAAATTCAAAAATTCGTGGGAAAGCGCAGAAGCCCCACTTCTGCCAGCCGCTGCAGCAGCTACCATTGGTCCAATCTCTAGGGCAAAGCGATTGCCTGCAGCTGACTGGATGGGGCCCCTCCTCCAACAATTCTGAGAATTGAATAGTGCATTCATTTGACGACTTTAATCGACCGTTCCTCTTGACGAAGATCCCGACAACCAACACCAAACCAACAAATCCGACAACATGGCTCCCGCTAACACTGGTGCCAAGAAGCAGAAGAAGAAGTGGTCGAAGGGAAAGGGTGAGTTTCTGATGCATCTGTGATTCTCCCGATGCGAGCGACGTGCGATGGTTGGATTCTGGCGGCGCTGCTGCGCGCCTCTGCGTGCGAAGGGCGCAACCAGAATACCTTCATCAGCGTGTTCGATGACGCGGAAGGACACTCTCACCAGAAGGATTCCTACTGACATTCCTCCTCTCAATTCAGTCAAGGACAAGGCCCAGCACGCCGTCCTCCTCGACAAGACCACTTCCGACAAGCTCTACAAGGATGTCCAATCTTACCGCCTTGTGACCGTTGCCACCCTGGTCGACAGACTTAAGATCAACGGTTCGCTGGCACGCAAGTGCCTGAAGGACCTTGAGGAGAAGGGTCAGATCAAGGCCGTCGTCACACACAGCAAGATGAAGATCTACAGTACGTTTTTCCATCATTCGAAAAAACAATTGAACAGGAGCCGTTATACTAACTGCTCGACACAGCCCGCGCTGTTGGCGCCACCGAATAAATTATCAATCTCACTCACGATGCTATGACGATTGTGAAGTCGATTCAGACGGCGTTTTTGACGGGTCACATGGATCGCACAGGGAAAAAACGGATTTGATGGTTTTCGGATCGGCATTTGATCTCGGCGTAGCATAGGGAACTGGTATATCGTTCAGTGTCTTTGCTGCAGTTGCACTCAGTTGAGGCAGAATAAAAGAGAAATTCGCCCTCCTGAAACGTTATTCTCGTGCTCTTCGCTCGTATCGTGTGTGTGTGATGCCGTGGGTCAATGACGTGTTGCCCCAAATATTGCTTGGGGAATCATCTGGGTATTGCATGTGAGCCTTATCTCAGCCTTGCCATGGTCCATTCTGCATAACAGCCGTATGGTACTGCCATGCACGGGGGCGTCTCGAGAGGTTTACTACTTGGATTCTGGAACAATGCAGTGGCTGTCGCAAAGATGCTGTGAGACTACGACTACGCCTGTTGTCAATTATCAATTCGAAACATACAAAACGTGCCGGAGTCCACCTGTGTAATTTTGAGGGACCACACATGATTACTAAGATGCTAAATCTTGACATGCTACAATGGCTTGAACTTCTTTCTAGGAGCCCAAGTGATAAGGTTACTTACATCAAGACGGCAACTTCTTCTTGGATGATGGCGTTCGGCCGGGAATTCCATATATGGCGATAGTTGAACGCAGTGCCAGTTGATTGATGCGTCACCTGGATAATGTGTGCTGTCCGAAGCATAGAGCAATATCACGCTGTAAAGATCTCCTCGAAGCCGAAAGCACTGCTCTTAGTATAATACCTGAAGTAAATAGTCGACAGCCCAATTCATTTAGTAGGGCCTTGTGTTTTACAGTTTAATTTCAATAATGATAGAACCAAGTGATCCCTAATACGTAGAGTACACCATAGTCCCGTCTCCAGGCCCTATCGGCAAGGGCTTCCGTGATATGTTAGTAAATGTCATGTCTAGACTACCTAAACGTGGGGCAGTCACCCGAGTGGCACAGGACTGCAGTCACCGTTACATATAGCCAGAGCTCGGCGTCGAAGGCAAGTCTATAGAGTCTGCTCTGATCAGTATGGTCAAGGAGACCAGTCCAAACGCTTCTTGCCGTTGCCCAGCGTGGTACCTTTGGCGACTTGTGTGCGGTACGGCTTCTCCATGGCCATTACTCTTGCCTGTGGTCGCTCCGAGTTTCTGCATCTGGTGCCCATAAATCACCGCCCAAAACCTGTACTCCGCAAGCAGCCAGCTGACGATCCTCCGTGTATGTGTCACTGAGTCCTGGAGTGCCTGGTTCTTCTCGATGCTTGTAGATAGAAAAGCCAAGCTTTTGAAGATGTCTAATGGAAAAGAGACTGGCGACCAGCTTCAGCCACAGCTATTGACTTTACAAGGCATAACCATGACGGGAAAGTTTAGACAATCCAGTCTCAGGCCAGCTCCGCGACTCAACAAAAGCTCTTTTGCCGGAGGCCCAAGCTCAAAGTAAGAGCGCAGGGCGCCAAACAGCACATTACCAAAGCCAAGCTGACATTGAAGCTTATCATGAAGTGCAAATCTGACTGGAGTAAGAAACTCGGGCTGACGGGCCAAGAGCCTTACAGTAGAGGGCCGCAGCCGCGAGACGGCACTAGCATGAAGACCCGTTTGAGGTCCGACAAAGCGGCTCAAAATGTAGAACGAACTGCATCACCCATGCAGCATCTGCGGATGTAGTAGTATCTTCCTTGCTGCTTGTTGGCAAGTGGAACAGCCGTCGAATAAGCCTCCACGCAGACAGGGAACAAATACTTTTTTGATGTTACAAGGGCAAGATATATGAGCTTTGACCAGCGGATCAAGGAGCCCCAAGCTCCAGGTTGGGCAGGGAACATGAAAGAGAAGAAAAAAAATCCATTTGCGGCTCTGACGCACGTATATGGGTTGGATGTAGGTATCCAAAATGTCGGTCAGAACTCCGTGTCTGGACAGGACTAGACTGGAGCACGGCATCGGCTATGCGAGTAATGGGGGAAGTCCTCGACTCAATCATCTCGATCAATTACTGTGTCAGGATATCTCTAGATAGGCGCAAACCTGTCCGTTAATCTGTGGCCGTTTCGCGAAGTGGTAGCCGAAATGCCCCCCATATTCCTAGCGTACCTGGGTATAGCCGGTACATGCATCTCGCGGGGCAAAAAAAAGCGAAAAGAAAAGGGCGAGAAAAAACTCGATTCGGGTAACAGAGAGACGGACCCCTGAAAGCTTACCTAGAGCGAAAGAAGATCCGCAAGTGCATTCGTGGCCCATGCCGGAAGTTAACTGATGCAAGGCTTGCCGCTGGCTAATAATAAGATAAGAAGAGAAGATTAAGAGAGGGTTAAAAAAAAAAAAAAAGGCTCAACTCCTTCAATACCCGTAGCTTGCCCAATATCCATCCCTATGGGAAAGTGTGTCGCGTGAACCGGAAAGACGAGGCGATATGGAAGTCAGACGGAACATTTCTTGATCAACCTTATCTATCACAAGTAAAATTTTCGTCACACACACCGAACTTCCCCATACAGTACCAACCTGTACAGGTACATCTTGCCGTAGATAGATGGAGATGCGGATCTGTGAATTCACTGGAGATCCCACTTTTCGTCATTAGCTGGCTCCTGGTGGGAGGATTGTGCTGTAATCTTGCATGCGGTAGGTACTGTCAAGCCTGCTCCAGTGCAACGCGGGTAACAGGATGGTGGAAAATAGAGCAAACAGCATCATTCCGACATTCTCCGCGCCGGCCAGCCATACACCCCTTGCCAATTGGAGGGCCCACCCTTGGCGCCTCGACCAGTCAGGGCCCGTCAAGGCCCGGTCTTGCCCAATCTGATTATCTGACACTGGAGTAGAGGGTGCCTGCCTCAGGCCCCAGCCCAGCACCAGCCAAGGCCAGTCTCGGCGGTGTTCACCCCCCTAACTCCCGCAAGCTGAAGAGCTTTTTGTTACTGGGAACTGGCTGCAGACCAAACATTGGGTGCCGACTGGGTGCAGAAACTGGCTGGTAGACATACAAATTTGCGGTTAACCCGAGCTAGGTAGGTAGCTTGGGGCTGGTCCCACAATAATTTTCGAACGTGGCCATTTATTAGCTCTCATTCAAAGGCCGCTTGAAACTTTTTCTCTCTCCCTGTCCCATACCTCCAGACAAAGGGCAGTAGAAATATCCGCTGAACCACCACAGCATCTACGCTTTCCTTCCCTTCCTCTCATCCATCTATTCAACCATCTCCCCTCAGTCTTTTCTAGTTCTTCAGAAAGACCTTCAATCACAATGTCTCCTCCTGAGAAGCCCAGCGTGCTCGGCATGCCGGTAAGTCTGACATCCCGCACACCCAGTCCGAAATTCCCTCGTCCTACCCTCGACAGCTCCGGCAGCCCGTAATGGGCGGCAATGTGTCAAAACCATCATCGCGAACTGCTTCCACTGCTTCAATTGGTCTCGATGGACACTTTTGCCAAGTTGACGCAGCCTTGCAGGATGGTTTGATGCTTACCACCGCCTCTACGTGCTGCTGTCGCTGCCAGCAAATTTTTTCCCACTACGAACTCAATTGAGGTACTTTATACTAATATGGTTTTTCTTCTAGCCTTTCGTGGCCGACTTCCTGAGTAAGTCAACCTCGTGACCCTATTCACTCGAACTCGATGCCATGACGCATATACAAACGTCGTCTTCGCTCGATTCGGCCCGATTCGTCGGCTACATCATAACACGTGATACTGACTACCAATAGTGGGTGGTGTCTCCGCCGCCGTCTCGAAGACCGCTGCTGCTCCCATCGAGCGTGTCAAGCTCCTGATCCAGAACCAGGTAAGCATTCCCACTGCCTCCCCAGCTGCTGTCCATTGAAGCTTGTCGGCACCTCCACACGCCCAAGTCGTCGGTGAATGCAGGCTGTCGTTCTGATACCTTCTTGATGCTAACACATGCAATTCAGGATGAGATGTTGAAGGTCGGCCGTCTGGACCGCAAGTACGATGGTATCGGCGAGTGCTTCAAGCGCACCATCGCTGATGAGGGTGTCATGTCCCTCTGGCGTGGTAACACTGCCAACGTCATCCGTTACTTCCCTACCCAGGCCCTGAACTTCGCCTTCCGTGACAAGTTCAAGAAGATGTTCGGTTACAAGAAGGAGGTTGATGGCTACGGCAAGTGGATGGCTGGTAACCTGGCCTCCGGTGGTGCCGCTGGTGCCACTTCTCTGCTCTTCGTCTACTCCCTGGACTACGCCCGTACGCGTCTGGCCAACGATGCCAAGAACGCCAAGAAGGGTGGTGAGCGCCAGTTCAACGGTCTTGTTGATGTCTACAAGAAGACCCTGGCCTCCGACGGTATTGCCGGTCTCTACCGTGGTTTCGCTCCCTCCGTTCTGGGAATTGTGGTCTACCGTGGTCTGTACTTCGGTATGTACGACTCCATCAAGCCCGTCGTCCTCGTCGGCAACCTGCAGAACAACTTCCTCGCCTCTTTCGCTCTCGGTTGGTGCGTCACCACCGGTGCCGGTATTGCCTCTTACCCCCTGGACACCATCCGTCGCCGCATGATGATGACCTCCGGTGAGGCCGTCAAGTACAACGGTACCATGGACGCTGCCCGCCAGATCGTCGCCAAGGAGGGTGTCAAGTCTCTCTTCAAGGGTGCCGGTGCCAACATCCTCCGTGGTGTTGCCGGTGCTGGTGTCCTGTCCATCTACGATCAGCTCCAGGTCATCCTCTTCGGCAAGGCCTTCAAATAAGCTCATCGCTTAGATGAATCGGGGATGAAGAAGGAGGAGGTGGTGGTGTAATACAAGGTTACGCGACTCGGACGAGTCAAGCAAGAAGCCGGTAAATGATCATGGATTATGATTGTTGCGGCGGAGAGTTGTTTACAGGCATCACATTGCTGTGGCGTTCTGGACAGCCGTCTTTCCGGTCTGGGTGGACGGCAGGACATGGGGTTCATGTCGTGCAAGTCGTTTCCCAGCCACTGTAATTTAGAGCACCCTAGGCAATTCCTTTGACTGTATTTGTTTCTGCACGCAACCTCCTCGCTGGTTTTGACTTGTATTGTGGTCTGGTGTTTGTCTGGTTGCAAAAAGGTATAGACTTTTCAGAATCTACATGATTTATCCTATCCTTATGATCCGTCTTCAATCCTCCTAAAACGTCTAGAAATGTGAGCCGATTCTACGTATCATTCGTCTATGTCCTTACTTCAACAATATTAAAAACACTGCCATGAAAGTCGGGCGACATTTCTTGTGATGTTGTCCTGCTCAAACCATCTCCAGTAAGGAAAGTGTAATCCGGGTTAAAAGTTGGCAGCTGCCAAGCACTTGATTAGGTAGGTACTGAGAAAATGCGGCCATACCTCCGACGCCAACGCGTTCACCCAGCATATATGATAAATAGCACTCTATCGAACACTAACATTATCCCCAGCAAGGCATACATTCCAACTGCGACTACTGTCCTACGCCAGCAATGTCGACTAATCCCTACAAAGCACCGCGCCCTCGTGGTCGCCCAGCTGGATCCACCGCGGGCAGTAGCACCTCCCAAAACACAAAGGCGCCTGCTGCGAAGGCAAAGGCAACCCTCGCCAAGAGACCAGCGCAGCAGCGCGCCGCCGCGCAAACTAACGAGAGCGACACGGACCCATTCGCCGACTCGCAGCAGGAAGCATCGCAGGACGTGATGGAGGTGGTTGACGACGACGACGAAGAGGACGTGGATGAGGAGGAAGACCCGCCCAAGACGATTCCGCCGGAGCTGCTCACGCGGATCCTGCATACGTGCTTCGAGAAGGAGGGCACGCGCATCTCCAAGGACGCCAACAAGGCGGTGGCGCAGTATATGGATATCTTTGTGCGGGAGTCGATTGCGCGGGTTGCGTTGGAGAAGGAGGCTGGGTTCCTCGAGGTATGTTGGTGGCTGCTCGCTCTTCGTTTCTCTTACCTCTCCTTTCCGTCCTTACTCCAGTTCTTCTGAAAGATACACCCATCTACCTATTCATCTCTTTTGGGGAGGACAAGCAGACAGAGAGGCTTGGCTAGAAGCTGACAGTTGCCGCCCAGGTCGAGGATTTGGAGAAGGTCGCGCCCCAGCTGCTGCTTGACCTGTAGACAAGGTTCCTTCTTCATATTCTCTTATCAGACGCCAACACGACCATCCCCCCTTATGTGCGATGTTTGCGTTTTACTTTGAGCCGGGTCAATCATCTTGTACCGACCATCTGGTAGCAGCTTGGTCCGCACAGAACGTAAGATCGAGTGCGTGCCCTGCAGCCAAGTGGGCACGACAGCGTCGAGGAGAATGCAAGCCATTTTGACGGACGATCATAGCTCATCGACCTACTATCGATAGATGAACACCAAAGAGCGGACAGGTCGCTCAGGCTTTGACGTGTTGGATCTACGAAACCAACTTGGCGCGTAGATCAAGTTCGACGTTTATGCAGTGACGATCAATGGCGACGAGGTTTTCTTGAGGGACAACTCCACAGATTGTGCAGGTGGATGACCAGCAACTATGCATACAGGTTTTGCCGAGTGATATTCCCTAATTGTACAATCCGCCGGGCGTGGGTTATTGTGTGTGCGATTATGTATACTGAGGCATGGAAGTAGAAGCGACAACTTCATGGGGCCCGCGGACAGATATGGCAATCCCTCTAGCAGCAGTAGAAAACCAAATACAATATCAGATGCATACAGTCCAGAAGAACAAGAAGTCGCTATGAATGCTACTTTGCAGGCCACTAACTACTCTTCGTATTCGTCTTTCTCCACCGCGTGGTTGTGTAGCCAGCAGTCGAACAAAGTCTGCAACCTACCTCGGAGCATTCATGTAGTCGTATTTCCCATAACCATACCCCTGGCTACTTGATGAACACGCCATACCCTTGATTTTGAGATTCCACCTTCCCCCCTCCCGTGTTAACCTACGATACCCAGCAATCAACTATGACTACAGCCACAACACCCTTGAGGCTGGTGATTGGTCCTAGTGGTATTGCATGTGTGTACGTCATGGGCACCAGTCAGTAAGCACTGTATATATATACATGTAGCTACACCTGTCAACGCAATCCGACTGTGGCTGTGAGCTGTTTTGTTTAGAGCTTAATTCTTAACTCAAAAGCATGCCATAGACAGTCCGAGGCGGAGAGAATAGGGAGAGACTAAACAATAGCCAAGATCCGTCCCATGTATCTCGGTTGCCAAGAATAGATGTCATCCGACGGTAGAAAAAGCCCTGCGGCAGGCTGGTGTCCCGTCTTGGGAGCTTGGTTGCCTCTCAGCCAGCCTTAGCAAACTCTGAAGGGGAGTCGAAAACAAACGGCGGATCTGTAAACGGATGGTGTTGCCGATTGCTGTACCCCGCGAGCGTTGTCTTGCGACATTGGCTGGTCGAGATACCCCTTGATGCGTTGATCGGAAGACGAAGGGGGAAAAGTTGAGGCTCTTGTCAGGCCGGCTGAATGGCTTAAACGGGCAAGGCTTTGCGGAATTGGCTGTACTGATTGGCTAAGAAGACAGGATGAAACTGGTCAAGTTTGGGCCATGTAACACTCCTGGTCGTTCTGAAGCAGTACCCGAGCGCCCCTCTGCGCCCCACCCCTGTTCGCTTACAGCGCACTTACAGGGCACAACGCTTAGTACAGTTAACCTTATTCCGGCTGCGTCTGCGTCCGACAAGCTGCCCGTCCCAGTCTGCCGTCTGTGCCTTGAACTCTGCCAGTCATTCATTTTAGCTACTGGAGTCTCCACATTCGTGGAAACATTGTCTTGATACGATGCAACTCGATATGTCAGTCGGGGTCGCAATGGAAACGGCCATGCGGCCCAGTTTTACGTATCACTTGCCCCCCTCGAGCAACTGTGCCTGAATTGACAGACGAGGCCTGACAGAACCTTTGTCAGGCGTTATTGCCATCTTCTGAATACAGCTCGGTCTGAACGCCGAGGACGCGACGCTGTCTACAGCCACTACTGCATGTCTGACTACTGCGCTCGCCATTTCATTACGTCGCCTTCGTACAGGCTGTATAATGAAATACAGATGAGACAGTGGCAATTACTCGAGAAGTATGTGGAATACGTCAGCTCACCCCGCAACGTCGGCTTCGACGGGAATAGCAAGGCGCAGTACAAGAGATCGTACCTTAATTCTATTTGATCTAATATATTTGATATGCGTGTATCATGGGGCGGGCGCCATCGGGCAAACAACCGCTATACTGGCATCCGGGAGGCTATGCAGCTGTCAAGCCTCAGCAGCGACGCGCCGGCACGCGGTGGTGACTGACTGGCTTGGCCTCAACGAAGAACGTGGGAAGAGGCAGCTTAAAGCACATGGACTATGAGTATCCGCATGTCACAACCCCATTCCGGCGGGAGGGGGACACGACTAAAGCCGGTCTTCTCTTCAACCGGCAGAGGCCAAGCCCTGTGGTCCAAACGTGTTTCACTGGATCTATGGTGTGAATAGTGGCCATACCCCTGCAGCCCCCCAGGTCCCCTTCAGATTTCGGGTGGCCAGGGTCTGGTTCACCATGAGACGGACAATGGCAATCAGACCTTTTAAATTCATGCTGAGCGCCCATCTAAGTTCCTCTCTTCTTCCCCCTTCCCTCTTCAGTCACTCTCAGTTACTCCAGGTCCTATTACGACGTTTCCGTTTCTAGTCCTCTTCTTCTTCTTCCAACCGTAATCTTCTCCCAAAGGCTAGTCCTTCGAAAGCGCTAGACGCTCTTATTACACAACACACATTCTCTCTTAACTCTTCACCACTTAGAACAACCCACCCTTTTTTATATATACCTAGTTATTAGTCAAGATGCAGTTCACGACTTTTGCTCTCTCCGCCCTGATGGGCCTGGCCACCGCACAGAAGGTCCACGTCGTGTCGGTCGCTTCTGCGAACAACTCGCTCATCTTCATGCCCGACAACCTGAAGGCGGCCAAGGGCGACATGGTCCAGTTCCAGTTCCGTGGCGGCAACCACAGCGTGGTCCAGTCCACTTTCGACCAGCCCTGTATGCCCATGTCCATGGCGGCCGCCGCCGGCAACTCCTCCGGGGCCGCTGCCAAGGGCATCTTCTCCGGCTTCATGCCCGTCGCCGCCAGCAAGGCCATGGGCATGCTCCCCACCTACACCGTCATGGTCGCCGATGAGAAGCCCATGTGGTTCTACTGCTCCCAGGGCAAGCATTGCCAGGCCGGTATGGTCATGGTCCTGAACGAGAACACCTCTGCCAACGCCACCCGCTCGCTCGCCAACTACAAGGCTCTTGCCAAGAAGGCCACTGCCAACGTTTCTCCTCCTATCCCTGCTGGTGGTGCTGCTGGTGGTTCTGCCGGTGGCAACACTACTGGTGGCTCCGGCTCCGGCTCTGGATCAGGCACTGGTTCCGGCTCTGGCAGCGGCAGCGGTACTGGCTCTGGTGCCGGAACTGGCTCCGGCACTGGTTCCGCACCCGGCTCGCAGACTTCTACTCCCACTACTGCCGGCGCTTCCACTGCTACCGTCTCCACCGCGCTCAGCCTGGTCGCCATGGCTGCTGCGTTCTTGCTTTGAGCGATTGTCGACATGGATATTTGAAAATTCAACAGAGAAAACCAAGAAAAAGAAAAAGAACATACATACCCAACAATTTCAACAACAACAACAGCAAGCTGTTACGCCTGGCGAGGACTTAATAACTACAAGCAACGCCTCTGATCCACTATCTGGGCAATGCTCTCATACCCGCTTCAGTGCTATCCCCCTATCATTGGGGATGATGCGTTGACTGGTGCCTATCAACGTCATGCCGCCCTCGCCGGGTGTCGCTATAGCAGATAGTGCGTTGTTGTTTGTCGATGAGTTGAATAGATATATATAATGATGGAAACTGGTTTCCAGGGGGAGCGCGCATATCTCGGACTACACAACCAAGCTTTTTTCTTGTCCCAGTGGGTGGTGGTGGTATTTTGGAGAGAACGAGAGAGGAAGCGAGAAAGAGGCCAAGTGCTGAATACAGGTGGATGTTTGTGCGTGCTGTTTTTCGTTTTCTTGCAACACCATGGCATTCATCATTGTTCATCATCAAACTGCTATACCCTAGAGATTCTAAACGTCGGATCTGTACCTGTTTTTGTAATATACATTCACATACACACAAAAACTTGTTCTCTGTGTCTCGTGTACTTGACTGTTGCTCTTTGTAAGTGATTAATACTGATAACGGATGTAGCACAATGTATTGGGGTATAAGCAGCCTACCCTATCAATACGGTACAATTTTTTATCTCATTGTTCTTTTTGAGACATTAGTATTGATAAGCCTGTGTCGCATTATCTTAGTACCAAGGGGAAATTATTACCTACAGACGAGGAAGAGCTGAGCGATGCGATCGGGACCCGTGGCGCTTGGGTGGAAGGGAGGCATGTTACCTAACTCCTTGACCAGGTCAAACTTACAGCCCGTCCCTTGATTCTTGGCCTAACGAGACTTGTGAGATCGACCAACCTACGGCTCTGGCCATTCCGTTACCAAGAGTATCGTTGCTTATGACGTCTCTGGCAATCCTCGCTGTCCGGTTGCCGTATTTCATGCTTGTGTGTCCAAGTCAAATAGCGTCTCCATTGCATCTACGATTCTGTAGATAGAACACCGCGATGGGTGTTTTTGCAGAAACAGTGATGACAAATACTGGTTTGGGGAGGTATTGACCAGCTCGCCTCGCCCATGTGGGATAGTTATGTGTTTAGGGAGTTGGTGGAAAGCCTAAGTTGAATTGGGCGTCTTCTTAATGGAACTGAACGACGAAACATATATAACTTTTGGGTGAGCCACCATCTCCTATCGTTGCTAAAGTGCCTAGTTAAGTCGGGGGCACATTGAGGAAGAGTACTTAGAGAAGGCGTGGCAGCTTATCTACCGACCTCTGTTTCCATTACCATGCGTACGGTCGAGGTGGAAGGCGAGATACAACATTACTATTGCATTCTTTGGCTATACACGTTAACTGTAGTTAAGGGGCCAAAGTTATGTGCATTCAGTAGACTAGGCGAGGGAAAGGAAAGCAATTCGCCCTTTTCCTTTGAATAAGTATTGAAAATAATAAACCGATCATGAGATTATCTTGTACAAACGAGCCAAACACTTGCGCATCATCTTTCCAATACTGTTTTAACCTCAGAAGTTATACTACCCTGATTACTTCGACTTCCTTTCTCTGTTCTGCCTACCTGCAATATTCATTTCTCGGGCACCTTCCTCTTGGGCCTCTGCTGCTGCGCCGCGTCGCACAGCTTCTTGGGCGGCTCCTTGTCGAGCCAGTCGGGTTCGCGCTTGACGGTGCCGACCTTGTGGTACTTGTCGGAGCGCGCGAAGAACTTGACCCAGTGCTCGAGGGCCTCGAAGACCTTGCGCTCGGCCTCCTTGCGCTCCTCCTGCTTGATCTCGGCGAGCTGGGCCGCGCTGAAGTGCTTGTTGTCGACGGCCGGGTCGTCGAGGGGGATGAACATCTGCTCGACGCCGCGCAGGTCCGCCGTCCGGTCGTCAGCGAAGCAGCCCGTCACGAAGCCGCGCGACGCGTCCACGCCCGCGAAGATGTTGTAGGAGCCGCCCGGGCCGTAGGTGCGCCGGTTCGCCGAGACGTCGTAGATAGTGCCGTTGATGGCGAGGTAGATGGGGGACTCGGGGTTGCGGCCGTCGAATTGCGCGAGCTCCTCGAGGGTGAGCTGCAGAGGTGAGGCCTGTAGTATTGCTCATAGCCAGGGGTCAGTGTTTCTGCTGCTATAACTCCAAAAAGCCCCTCGTTGAAGTGTAAGAGGGTAAAGGGGCAAGAGAGAGAAGAAGGGAGGGGAAAACGTACGAATTGCGACTTCCACCAGTTCATCTGCATGTACTTGGGCGGATGCTTCATGCCCCAGGTGAAGCTCTCGCCGCTCGAGATCAGGTAACTCAAACCTGCCGACGCCAGCAGGAGGAAGGTGATCACGCGCACAATGTCGAGCCAGGGCGTGTAGCCATCGTGGTCCTCGTCTTCGGACTGGAGGCGGGCCTTGGGCGTCGGCTTGGGCTTTGGCTCAGGGATCACTTCTTCCTCGGTCGCGGAGGATTCGGCCGGGGCGGGTTCAGTAACTGTTTCGCCGGCTGCCTGCGCCGCCTTCTTGCGCTGCCGGACTGAGCCCCGGGTTTCTGGCATGTTGGTTTAGGTAATGCGCGCCACGGTACAGGATGGTTGTAGACCGATGTATTCGATGTATTTTACCACTAGATCGAATCAATTCATTCCCTCGAAGGGTAAGGAACGGTCGCTGATGTACCACGAAATAAGTGGGATGATGATCAAGAGAGCGACAAGCTTCGGATCTGACGACGACCCCCCAGGTTGGTAATACGAGCTTTACCTTTTTACCTCCTGCTTGAATGGCTCCGGTCCTTCAAGCCCCGCTTTCTCGGTCCTCTGTTTCGGGCTCTCGGGGAGAGTGCTACAGCAGAATGTACAGTCACAGTCGACTGCACCTACATGAACTTACCGTAGCTACTTGATATGGGTGTGAAGGTCAATTTTCTATGCGCGTATCAAGGCCTGATGGTCTCTGTAATGTGTCTTCAGTCAAGGATGGTATATACATTGCTTTTCCGTGACGAAGCTCAATGATGAGATGTCGATCGTTCCGCCCAGTCAAACCCGCCATTGTGGATTGCCATGTACTTGCAAATTTGTGCGTCTTTGGTTGATAAAGACACCTGTGCATTTAATTATGCCTGGGTCGTAGCAGGCAGCAGGCAGCAGGCTCTTGAAGCTCGGTTGGAAGTCAGGAAATGTCGCCTATTACCCCGTAAATACATCGTCAATGTGTTCTGATCGAATACACTCTCGCCAATCCGCAGATGCATTGAACCAGTTGAGCTGCAGCGGGAAGCGGTCGCCGAATCAAAGTGCCAGTTGGGACCCCCTGCTGCAAAGGAGCCAATCAGCGACGGAATTGTGTCCCGAGTAGGGGTCTCTTTGTCCTGAGTGCCCCAACCTTACCATTAGCTGTCCTCTTCTGACGGCATCGCTGAAAGCTTTGGTAAATGTGAATAATTAGTTGGTGGGGGGATTGCATAGCTGTCCAGAATTAGGTAACGCATTACCTACCACTTACTACATCCTTCTCTATTCACCGTCTCGACAAGAGGACAGATTCCTTACGACGACAGGTTTTGGGGCTTTATTGATCAAGACGTCCCTTAGCCCGCTTTGAGTGGATTTCCTGACTGTCTCCTTCCCTCTCTTGTTGTAATATTTTACTGCAGCTCGTTAGCACGAAAGCTGGTTTCGCAACATTTTTAGCAGGCGACATATTCGCCGACAGCACTGCCCACAACATGGTGAACCTATCATCACCACGCAGCATTCTGCTCTGCGTGGCCGTCCTATTTTCAACAAATGTTTCCGCTATAGCTGCGGTTCTCGGTGTCGATCTGGGAACTGAATACATCAAAGCCGCTCTTGTCAAGCCCGGCATCCCCCTCGAAATCGTCCTGACTAAAGACTCGAGAAGAAAGGAAACCTCCGCCGTCGCCTTCAAGCCCTTTCAAAATGCCCCCAAGTCCGGCGCATACCCCGAACGTGCCTATGGCTCCGATGCCATGGCCCTCTCGGCTCGTTTCCCCAGCGACGTCTACCCCAACCTGAAGACCCTCATGGGCTTGCCCGCCGACGATGCGCTGGTAACGGAATACCTTGCCAGGCACCCTGCCCTGCAACTGGTGAAGCACAAGAATCGGGGCACCGTCTCGTTCAAGAGCAATGTTTTCAGCGCTGAGGAGGAGGCCTGGATGGTAGAGGAACTGCTGGCTATGGAGCTCCAGAGCATCCAGCGCAATGCCGAGAGCCTCGCTGGATCCGATACCCTTGTTCGCTCTGCCGTCATCACCGTGCCCCCCTTCTACACTGTCGAGGAGAAGCGCGCAGTCCAGATGGCTGCCGAGATGATCGGTCTCAAGGTCCTGTCGCTCATCAGCGACGGCATGGCAGTCGGTCTCAACTACGCCACCAGCAGACAGTTCCCCAACATCAACAAAGGTGAGAATCCCGAGTACCACATGGTCTTCGACATGGGTGCCGGCTCCGCCAAGGCCACCGTCATGAAGTTCCAGTCCCGCGACGTTAAGGACGTTGGCAAGTTCAACAAGACGATCCAAGAAGTCCAGGTCATGGGCAATGGCTGGGACAGGACCCTTGGTGGTGATGCTCTGAACTATCTCATTTTGGATGATATGGTCCAGCAATTCGTTGAGAGTCCCGCCGCCAAGAAGGCGTCAGTTACGATCGAAAGTGTCCAGAAACACGGTCGGGCATTGGCCAAGCTCCTGAAGGAAGCCGAGAAACTGCGACATATCCTAAGTGCCAACACCGAGAGTCGGGGCAGCTTCGAGGGTCTGTACGATGACATCGATTTTAAGTACAAGATCACTCGCGCAGACTTCGAGAAGATGGCTGAAGCTCACGCCGACAGAGTTGGTGCTGCAGTTCAGAAGGCTTTGGACGCTGCTGAGCTGAGCATCTCCCAGCTGGACTCCATCATTCTTCACGGTGGTGCTTCGCGCACGCCCTTCGTCCAGAAGGCTCTTGAGAAGATTGCTGGAAGCGACAAGCTCCGTAGCAACGTCAACTCGGATGAAGCCGCTGTATTTGGAGCCGGCTTCCGGGCTGCTGATCTTAGTCCCAGCTTCCGCGTCAAGGAGATCAAGATTGCAGATGCCGCTGGCTACGCTGCCGGCATGAAGTGGACCAACCCCCAGGGTAAGGCCCAGCAGCAGCGTCTGTGGACCGAGAGATCCATTTTGGGTGCTACGCCCAAGGAGGTCACCTTCACGAACCACGAGGACTTGGCTGTCAAATTCTTCCAGCAAATCCCCTCTGCCGATGGTGTTGTGGATAAGGAAACTAAGACCTTCACCACCAAAAACCTCACAGCCACCGTTGCACAGCTTGTGGAGAAGAACGGCTGCAAGAACGAGGACATCCAGTTCAAGGTCAAATTGCAACTGCGAAGCGACAATGGCGAGGTTGATGTAGTGAGGGCCTCCGTTGAGTGCGAAGCCGAGGAGACCGACAAGGAGGGCTCCGTCATGGATGGCGTCAAGAACCTCTTTGGGTTCGGTAAGAAGGACCAACAGCCATTGAAGGATGGCGAAGAGAGCCCCGACGATGCTGCGACTGCATCCACCACCGCCTCTACAGATACCGCCACTACGTCTTCGGTCGAGTCTAGCACCACTGCCTCCACCGAAACCAGCTCTACCGCCACTGAATCTACAGATGCGGCCAAGCCCATGAAGACCCAGCTCGTTGTCGTTCCTGTCGATTTTGAGCTCGAGAAGGCTGGAGTACCCGAACTCACCAAGACTGAACTCAGCTCCGCGAAGGCTCGCATCAAGTCTTTCGAGATGTCAGACAAGTCGCGCCGCGCCCGTGAGGAGACCCTCAACCAGCTTGAGGCTTTCACCTACCGAGTCCGCGATCTTCTGGAAAGCGAGTCCTTTGTTGCCACCTCTACAAAGAAGGAGCGCGCAGCTTTGGAGAAGAAGTCTGGCCAGGTTAGCGAATGGCTCTACGACGATGGTGCCGACGCTTCTCGTGACGAACTCAAGTCACGCCTCAAGGCACTCAAGGATCTGGTGACACCAGTCGAGAAGCGAATCAAGGAGAAGACGGAGCGACCGGAGATCGTCAAATCTCTGCGCGGTACCCTCAACCAGACATCCACTTTCATCGAGAGCATTCAGAAGCAGATCGTCGAGGCCGAGGCCTGGTCTTCATCTGCCTCAGCTAGTGCTGCGAGTGCGACATCTGGTGAGGCATCATCTGTCACTGCTGCGCCTTCCAAGGGCTCTGAGGACTTTGATGGCCTCGAGGATGACGCCACTGCATCTACAACCACTACGGCTACCCCTGAGGACCGTGGCCCAGTTCCGGTCTTGTATACTCTTGACGACTTGAAGGAGATCACGGAGCTTTCCAAGTCCACTCTCGACTGGCTGGAGAAGAAGCTGGCGGAGCAGGCCAAGCTCCCTGAGACTGCCGACCCCGTCATCACCGTCGACGAGATCACTAAGAAGGCCAAGAAGCTTGAGCAGGTTGGCATGCAACTGGCAATGAAGGCCGTCAAGAACTTCGACAACAAGGGAGGAAAGAAGCCCAAGAAGTCTGGCAGCAAGGCCAAGAAGTCGGATAGCACCAAAACGGGCACCGGCGCCAACTCGGAGGCGACGATAGATGCCGACAAGATCGAGGAGATGATCAAGCAGATGGCGGCCGAACAGGCACAGAAGGACAAGGAAAACGAGAACAAGCCTAAGCACGACGAGCTGTAATACCATACAGTAGCAGTAGTAGTAGAATCAAACGGCTATAGACTTTTACGAATACAATTTTAGATGCAATCATCCACGCTCACAGGCAGATCTATCGGTGCTCACGCACACTTGACATGTTCGGGTAGTAACCAAGATAGCCTAAGGTTGCTCAGTTCGTTCTGTTTCTCGGTGATTTGTGCCCCTGAAGGACCATAGCCAAGGTCGTACCTAAACAAGCCGAGCCTCCAGATTGAGGTAACGAAAAGGTTGCAGTTGTCAAACAACGTGAGTGGGTATGTGCTGTACTTCCAGTGCCTTTTCTGGGGAACACAACGGTGCAAACAACATGTCGTACAGACCCTCGTCGGACTACCTGTTGTTTGTCATGCCAAGAACCAACGTTGTGCCCATCGACAATCGGACCAATTGGCAGAGGAACCTGAGACGGGCTAGGACGGCGACATATGCTAATGCTAATGCAGTGAACCTGATGCAGGCTAGATAGTTGCATAGGTTGGGATTGCCCCTGACACCTTGGGAGGGGGCTTGGGTGTCAAACAATGTGGCTAGCCGTTGAACGATTTCCCGTTCGAGTAGATATTCCTTGGGACGGACACGCACGTCGATTGCGGATTGGGCGACGATGGGAGTGACACCCGGCAGTCGAGAGCCATGACCTTCTTTTCCTGGTATTATTGCGTGCCGTGGGCCATGGGGAAAGGAGCTCAGTTCCGTTCCTGCACACAGCGCATTGAAATATCTAGATAGTAGCAATATCACAGCCGTCCATACCACACTACACAGGGATCTTGATGGAGGGTCCAGGAAACTTCAGAATATAGGGGCATGTCTAGTGTTCAACGTAACAGAGCTCGTTGGCTCCCGTGCAGTATGACGGGCATGGTTAGCTGTAACAGCTATATTCATCTTGACCACCTAGCCAGCCTCTCATGTCACTTGGCAAACGGGAAGCAACGAATACGTAAGGATGACAGAATCACTGTTGTTGTTTTCATTTATGGCACAAGCTAACAAGAGCTATACTGTAACACGAGGCCTGACAAGTCCTGCTCGCTTATTGAACTTTATCTACTCAACGTACTTGAAGTCATGTTCGACATGGGTTTGTACATCCGTTCTCAAGTATCCAAGCCCTGATACCCAGTGCAACGAAAATACCCAACCCGGGTACCTACCTAATCAACATTAGGTACCTGTTACCTATAGTTAGGCCGTGAACCTGCAAGCACTTGCGTTGCCTCATTGACTCTAATTAAGTAGTCAACGACTTGGATCTGGGTAGCAGGCTGTTTGGTTGCCATTATCAACAACAAGAACAAATGAGCAACCGTAACCAGAGTAAATGCCGTGTGCATGGTTACCAGGCTGGATGCAGATGCACAATAGTTAATCTATAGCGTACAGCATCAAATGTACGACCTGTCTACATGCTGTAGGTGCCTAGCATAAGAACTCTGTATACCATCAAGTCTGTGGGTGAACTTCATAATTCAAAGTCCTGATTGCCCTGAATGATGGATCCAGTAGGACAGTCTGGAAGGGCGATGGCATGATGTTACGTACCTGCTTCCTGCCTGTGATGTACTTACCTAGAGTTGTACCACTCTTTGCTCCTTCCTACCTCCAGTTCCAGTCTACCACGATTTGGAGGTTTCGAGGGTTCTTTCCATCTTTGAAGTTTCGCCGACTTACTGTTCCACTACATCTGCCCATCCCACCTTTATTCCCGTCCAACACTCCCCTTCAATCCAATTTGATGCGAGGCACCGAATGCGCAAAACGCGTCACGACATTTTCTTCGTCTGTCTAGGTTCTTCTCCGTTGGTCCGACATCTGACACCCCAAGGTCACTGGTTGGGTTGAGACACTATAAGAGTCAGGGTCCCTTTGTCAACCCAAGCTCTCTCATTTGACCTTTCCTCTGACAAGTCGGGCATATCTGGAGCTTCCACTTCATCCTCACATACTTCACATACTTCACATCCTCGTCCTCACCTCAGTCGGTTCTTTTTCACTTTCAACCAACCCGGTCCAATATTCCCATCACTCACAGTTCCCACCCTAACAAGACCGACAACAATGGCAGGCTTCACGCATGTCTGCCTGGTGGCAGCCATGTGGCTGGCCATCTTTTCTGCCCTCGTTGCCTCCGTCCCCGTTTCGGGTGGCGGTACCTTCTCCGCCCCTGTCGCCTCCAGCCTCAAGCGCCGCGGTCACGTCGATCCCCGTGTCCAGTACATGCGCACCTTGGCCAAGTACAACATTCCCGTCCCCGAGAAGCTGAAGAAGATCGCAACCCGCAAGATGGCCAAGGCTGCCCTGTCGGACAATGGTGGTGCCCAGGCTGTCGCTGAGGAGGATGATATGTACTTCATTGCCCCCGTCGGCATCGGATCTCCTCCACAAGTGCTCTACCTGGACTTCGATACGGGATCCTCAGACTCGTAAGTGGCGGCTATGCTCTCATCTCCGTCGTTGTATGCTAGTAGAACACGTTTGCTAACAAGTGCCATTTGTGTAGCTGGGTTTTCTCTACCGACACCGCGAAAGGTGAGGTTCAAGGTCAATCTATCTGGGATCCACGCAAGTCTTCCACCGCAGAGCTTGTCCCCAACGCCACCTGGCAGATCATCTACGGAGATTTCTCTAGTTCATCGGGCATAGTCTACAAGGACACTCTTACTCTCGGCGATTTCACTATCAACAACATGACTATCGAGTCGGCCGAGGATGTATCGGACACCTTCTCCAAGGAGTTCAAGATGTCGGGTCTTCTGGGGCTTGCGTGGCCCAGCATTGCCCAAACCACGCCCCCGCAGGATGTTCTCCTTGATTACCTTCCACAGGTCCTCAAGACCCCGCTATTCACCGCCGACTTGAAGCACAACAGCGACAAGGGCTCGTACAACTTCGGATTCATCGACCATAGCCTGCACGGTTCGGAAATCCAGTATGTCGACGTCGACAACAGCGAGGGCTTTTGGGGTGTCCAGATGACTGGCTACGCAATCTCCGGCCAAGACGTCCGGTACGAGTTCTCTACTCCCAAGTCAGTCATTATAGACACTGGCACGACTCTTCTGTATGCCCCCGACTCAGCAGTCGAGGACTACTTCAGAGCTGTACCCAGTGCCAACTTCTCTGAAGATGCTTATGGCTACATCCTGCCCTGTAACTCGACACCGCCCGATTTCATCTGGGAGATCGGTGACGCAACTGGTGAACGCGTCGTCGGCCGTGTTCCCGGAAGCTACATTGCATACCAGTCACTTCAAGATGTCATTGGGGAGGATGAACCATCCGAGCCTTGGATGGAAGGACAGTGCTATGCTGGTCTGCAGAGCTTGGGTGGGTTCTCGAGTCCCGAGGGCATACTCGGCGATATCTGGTTGAAGGCAGGCTTCAGCGTTTTCGACGTGGGCAACAAAAAGTATGGAACTGCACCCAAGCCCCTGGATGCTACCAACAAGAAGTTGGGCCATTACCGCCGAGACAAGATTCCCTTCTCGCGCAAGAAGAAGATTATGGTGTAGGCTGCAAGTGGTTGCGAGCTTCATCGTTGCACGACGGGTTTGGTGAGAGATACGTTCAAGTCTAATACTGGAGTGAAATAATTTGCCTAGATGATCATGGCTTGATCATGAATTGTAATTTTCTGGAGGAACACAGCCTGATCAACTTGACCGGCTGGTTGAGGGCATAATAAGACACCATTTGCGATGTTTTGCACTCGTATATTTGCTTTTGTTGCAGTGACGTGACACGTGATGGACTGCTATCTCGCCTTTTCGCAACCACCCAATTTCACATGCGCAAACGAGGACATTTCGTCAAGCGTTACCCATGCCCAGCCTCATTATTGCCAAGTATCCCGCAGCCAGCCGTCTAAGGTATCGCTCAGCCATTCGCAGAATCTGGGGTTATGACCCCAAAAAGATAAACTCGAGTAAAAATAATTACTTACCCCTGAGTGACCGGGCCGTCAGTAATAAGTAGTACAAGTCATTCCGCCTTACGCTTGCTCCGATAGCGGAATCTTCCGTGCATTATCTCCCCAATGCGGGTACAGTACGCCGAACCCCAAGATTCCCCAAGATGCCCCAAGGCTTCAAGTCAACCCTGTCTTGGGGTTCTAGAACGCAATACCCGATGATGCAAACTCTCTTTTCGCATGTATTGATAGAAAGCATCAAGATATGTGGCTGAAATGGCTTTGTTCTAAATTTACATCGCGGTACAGCCTCCCGCAATTCACATCTTAAAAGAAAAGTTTCAATTCAACGAGACGTGAGGCGTGAGGCGTGAGACGTGGTGTTTTTTGTTTTGTTGTATTGTATCCAGGAAAATGCATTAGAAGCTCTTCTCCCTCCTTGTGCCCTATGAGCCCAGTATGTACAATGAAACCCCAGTCAGGATGTGGGAATGGACGGACTGGAATGAAATCCATATGATCCTTTCCAATGTATTTGCAACGGCATGGCGGGCAAATAACACAACATGCTGTGCCAATAACAAAAATGATGAATGCGTCCAGTACTATTCGCCAACTCCTCGGCATTCCCCTTCAATCCCTGGTGGAAAAAGGAGCCGTTCTATCGTACTCAGGTCACCACCAAGACGGCCCAAATCAACTGCCGGGCGTCGGTTACCACGGGAACCTGCTAACCGTACTCCTCCCTTCCACCCCTCCCAGCCCCCCCTTTAAATCTTTGTATAATGCGTTACATACAGCTCATACTCGATGTTGCCCGAGGTCGTATTTACTCAAAAAAGCGGGCAGACATTGGGGAGCTGGCCGTCGCTTGAATGAATCGTGTCGTGAAAAGAAGATTGTCGAGTAAATATTATATGACGATGATGAGACGCCGTAACACGCCACGGATGACCAAAAGGATCGTCTCTCTCTAGTTAAACGAGGGTATATGTTTGTTGTATGTGGGACGAGCAGCCAATGCTGTCGAGTGCGCTCGTCGCGGGATGCCAAAAATCGAAAAAGTAGTCATGTTCGTTCGTAAGAAGCCACTTATGGGTGTCTCGTATCCAGTTGTGTAGCTGATTGCCAGTAGTTGAGCTGTTGCCATGGTTGTTGATTGCCTAAACGACGGGGTCTCAGAAGCCTTCGGTATAAACGAGGGAATCTGTTGGCACGCCGTCCAGCAACCCGATGAGCATCCGCCGGGGGGAATGGTAACATCGTAAGGGTAGCAACGGGGAAAAGTAGCACAGCCGTACAGCAACAAGCATAAGTCGACGCTTTGAAGGGGCGGGACGAACAAAGCAGATTAAGAATCGCGGTCACCATCTTTATAAACAAGAACCATGTCAGTAAAACTTTGCGTCGCAAGACCGTTGCTACCATAGTGATTTGGTTGGGGGAAGGCGAATGCTGTGGAGGGGTCAACGAGCTCGTATTCACCTTCACTGGCTGTGGGAGTCGGCGGCATGGCCCCTCCATGCGCTGGTGCTTGCTGGGGCTGTTTGGCCGTACCTGGTCTGGAGGTACCCATGGATCTCTGGGCAGACGCCATCTGGGCGGCCGTGTCCTTGTCCGCGGCGAGGCTTTTGGCGTCCTGTCGTTGGCTCTCTGTTTGAGCTGCGGTTCCTTGACCTTGTCCGCTGCTGCGCTTTAGGCGAGCCTCCATCTCCTTGATGCGCTTCTCGAGGGCCTCGAGCTCCGTATTGTGTGTGTTGACCTTCTCCTTCCTATTGGTTTACAGTCAGGTCAGCTAGCGTTCTTATTCTAGCGAGGGGCAGGGCGCTGCTGGGAGTTCAGTAAACGGACCTCTTGTTAAGTTGCTCGTCTAAGTCTGCAACGCTGTTCTCGATCCGGAAGATGTCCATAAGCTCTGCGCTAAAGGAACGGGCAATTGTGCTGTAGAGGCAACGGTTGTTAGTCTCCTGTCATCGCTGGCTAATGTCGCCGCGTCCTCCTAGCTAGGTGAGGCACGCGACGCCAAGCGGTTGGGTAATATGCGAAACTCACGATTGAGGACGGCGGCCATTGGGCTGCCAGTCGCGGTCGAGTTCCTCATCAGTGGGGTTCATGGTGACGGGATTCGACATGGTAGTAAATTTGTATTTATCGGTAGTGATCCAAGAAAGCTGTTGGGCCTTGCTGGATTAAAGAATGCTGCTTGTGTCGATAGCGGGTGTAACGAAATTGGTCGTCAGTGTGTCGATCGGGGTCGTGGGAAGCTCGGGTTATATGGTGTGTATGAGTATGTGGTGTTGTTGTATGTATGGTATTGGCTACGGAGGGAGGAAGAGAGAGCGCGCAGGATGGGTGTAGAGTGAACTGGAAGAAGGGGTCCACGGGGGGAAGGAATTGGCGGTTGATATGTAGAGTACTAGAGCTGACCCTGACCGACCTTGGTAGGAGCCGGTAGGAGCAGGAGGAAAAGGATGGACGGCAGTCGTCCAATCACGAAGCAGGCGCAAGCAGCTGACTATGCTGACTGGGGGCGTGAGAGGGAAGGGCCAGGAAAGGGGGGGCATCAGGCGAATTAATTGGCGGACCAGTTCAACATTGAATTATGTGGAACTCGAGCGACTCGACCAAATTTCAGGCAAGAACCCTCTGAAACAATGAACAAGCCTCTCAGCTGCCCGGAGAATGCATGCAATGGGTGATGGTAGGTAAGGTATTCCCGAAATCCTTCCTGAAATGCTGCGACAAAGGAGCCAAGCCAAGCGAACACTGGATGCTGGTTGCTTGTTGCTTGTTTTTTTGTTGATGATGATGTCCGACGGTTACGGGGGACGGGGGTTGATGGGGGAAAGCTGCAGGTCGCGGGTCTGTCTTGTCGGTCTGTCTAATCATGTATGTCTCTCCCCTCTGTCTGTTCTTCCAACCCAGGTTTCTTCAAATCAATGGGCACAACACGGGTCCTGTCTCAACTGGGTGAACGGACACTTGCTTGCTGATGCATGTGAGTATTACCTAGGTACCTACAGCGTTCACAGTAGAGCCTAGAGGTAGGTTGCATACTCCCCATTGCGTGTACCATTAAACAAAGTTGAGGGCAGCTAAGGCGTTGCATCAGATGTTTATCAATCTGCCCGCCCGCCGGTCCCGCCAACCGCCTAGGAGTATTCTCGTCCGATCTATGCGGTTAAAGTCACTTTTTCCTTTCTTTGCTGGATCGAACCAAGAGAGCCTCCCTGTCTACCTGTGTCAAATGTCTTATTTAATAATAAACCTGGCCAGTAGATCTACACCAGGCTAATAAGTTGGAGAGGTATGTTCCACTATTGAAGCACAATACATACCTATGTAGAGGTGGATGTTGGCGGTGGAGCAGGGGGGGTTTGGACAATACTTGTACTGCTAGACTGGTAGTGCAGTGCAGGCCCGGAACGCTATTCGCACCAGCATCAATACACAATGCACACCAAAAGTGAAGGTGCTAGGCTGCTAGGCAATTCAAGCGAGACACTTGCATCTCGCTACTGCTAAAGCTAACTGCTAAAACATTCGAAAAGGAAGGGTCCAAGACTGTAACCGTTCATCATCATAGCGTGTAGCGTGCCAATCGAATAACCGCCTGCCCGCCGTCAAAACGATGGGTTGATCTGAATCAAATGGAATCTTCTATCGAGGCCTGACTCGGAGGCTGGCTCTTGCTGGGCTACTGGGAAACCTTTACACTCCAGCCCGGCCTGCTGTAGCTTGAATGGACTTCTATGCCAGGCAAAAGTCAATATGCATCATCCATGCTTGCCATGGTGTTATGGGTAATGCAAATACTTTTTGATCATCATCCTTCATCACTTCGATGCCACGCTCCTGGAGACAAAGGTTTCCTTCCTTTGGATCGATGATTTGACGTGCATGCAACTATTGACCTCAGCCTCCATCCTGTTACGGACTTATGAAATGAAGAGTTTCCTGTTCCTTTCGTCTTCTCAATGCTTCTATTTTATTTCTTGCAGGGCATATCAAACTAGGGGCTACGGGGCATATTAGCAGTGGGGCAGGAAGCTATATCCAAGGGATCGACTTGCAGCATTAGGTACATGTGCACGCCGGAACGTGCTGCATGCTTTAAGTTGCAAAAGAAAAAGTCGACGGGAGGGCGACAAAAAAGCCAGGCTTTTGGACGACTCGCATAAACCGCATGAAATCGGCTTTAATTGCAGTCGTCCTTTCTATGCCGTCTGCGTAGAGTGCTACCCTGCAAAGCTTGCCCTTGCAGTTACACTGCCCGGATCCGACATACGTTCAACATGTTCAACATGATACCTGCATAACATGCCAGGCCTACACAACGAATTTATGACCCCCTATTTCCCATTTTCTCTCGGCGCTGCTGAATCGCGAACCACATCCACCTTCTGCCTCTGACGGTTTATTACACAAGATCCATCAACAATCTCCCCCAACCGTGCCACGGTGCCGACCTATCCATATCCAGAAGACCCTCGTCATGATTCAGCATCACGATGCCTGTCTGTTCATATGATACACACACGGCGCAACTTGACGTTGCACCGGACACTGGCCGGTTCGTGGGACGAGATTGCGGAAGGCGTGCATCAGACCAGCGGGTGGGCTGGGCTGCGGGCGGGCTTCCACAGAGGCTTCTGGTCAACTGCCATCAGCCATCGAGGCATGTGCGCACCCTACACGCGATCACACACACCCCTCTTGCAACCACCCACGGGTTTGATGACATCAATAACTGGTGAGTATCGTTCGGAGGATTTTCCAACGCGTTTCGATGCCCATCTTGTCTTGTGTACACGTATCCGTAACTGCCACGGCAGAACTTTGCAGCAGTCTCAATGCGCGCCCTGCTCGATGTGCACACCGGACTACAAAATGAATTGCCCCTGTTATATCTCGTATATAGGACATGATGGTTGCGTTTCTCATGGAGTGCCATTTCCAAACGACACCAACGAAATATCTGAACCTGTTCCAGTATACTCTGAATCCAGGAAAGGCCATTAATTACCTACCATTTCAGCCGCCGCCTAGCCCGTGATCTTCCCAAATGATTTCTTCATCGTTTACTAGGATGTGAGCTATGTAGGGTCCGCCCTCACCACCCGGGGGCCCTCGACTATGTATGTACTTTTACTGCAAGCAGGGTAACTTGACTCGATAAGCTTTAGGGTATCCTCAGTTTTTGGTTAAGGTACCAGAGTCAACTTCCCACGATGACGAGTCAATGAGGAGCCAGTCCTCAGGTACGACCGCCCTACGTCGAGATATCCTCATAATTGAAGGTAAATGACTACGGACGAACCACTCCAAGTACGACGCGGAGTGTAAAGCTTGCATTTCCGGCGGCTCCGTATCCGGCTGCCACGGTTTGATGGCATGCACATTCGATGTATGTATCCATTGACCTGGCTATCTTGTCCTGGTCTGTCTCGAGTTTGCCCATCTCTACGGCGGACATCATACCCAGCATCGTCAGCCACGATGTTTCGTCATGCAGGGTCTCCCGATTACCTTTGGCGATGTACGAATCTGCGGCGCAACCACGTTCTTTGTGCGAAGGCTGTTGTGACCAGGGAACTCCTTCCAAAATGCCAATTGGAATATTTGGGTAATCCTACCTGACTTAACCAGACCCTTTCAGTGCGTGCCACCATTTCACCAGAAGAATAGCTATATTGGTTCCGTTACGTACTTGATGTAAGTACACCTTGCACGTTTCCTACTGTCCTGATCTACCTGGCTTGGATATAAGAAGCACGATTCCATGTGCCCTTAAACGTATCGTTAACAGAAATGTAATAAGAGAAGTCATATATCAAGCAACTAATACATCTTAGACCATCATATAAATATATGGTTTTCCTCATAACGAGTCGAGATGCTGACGTTGCTTGATACCTACGATGTTCGCACGTTGGCTGTGCTATCATGTGCCTACACTACTTTCAAAGGACTGTTTGACGACAAAACGATGCGCAGAAACTAACTTCTAGCATGAAGCTATCGTGGACTGCAATCTAGAAGAAATAAAGATTCTATATTGACAGAAAATTGCTCTTGAGAGATTATGTAGATGAAGGCAGATCCAGCCATCCAATCAAGTCAAGCCACCAAGGCCCTCACTCAAAAATTAGAGAGGCTGACAGTCTTTTTCTAGCGGACAAACAGGCACCCCTCCAACCTTCCATAGCCGATCAGCACTAACCACCGACCATGGGCACCCACTCTACACTCAACACCACCCAATCTACCCGTCCATACCTTCTCACTCGACACTGTACATTCAAACTCGAGCATCACGTGACTTTTGGACAATCGTCTCAATAGCAAGCAGGAAGCCATCGCCAACGAATCCATCGCCAGCGGGCTCATATGTCGCATAACCCCCTCGCGGCTCATCGGCGCAGTCTTAATCGACTCTAACCAACATATTTCCATCTTTTAGTATGTCATTCCGATGGATTTGAGCGCCCCGCGCCCCGAAAACCTCTCTCAGCCTCGCGTTCTAACCGTGACACCCATCAGATCCTGGCGCCGATTCACCCTCTCACGCGACGCGACGGTCCCCTCGACCACGGCCGAGGCGGATACTGGGGCATGAATTCGACGGCATTCACAAACCTCGAGTCGCTATTTTTATTCAGATTACTACGCAAATACGGCCTTGCCGACGACGTCTTCAATCGCATTTCGGATGAGCTCAAGAATAATAACTTAATATGCGAGCAAGAACGCTTTGCTGCTGGGAGGCTGGGCCCCGAGTCTCTCCAGGAGCATGCGCTTCAGCTCATCCGGGATGAGATGCCACAGGCTGCTTCGGTGCCGGCCGGGGGACAAAATGCGACCGCAAATGGGAATGCGACGGGAAACACGGGCAGCCTGTCGCCAACAGCCAAGAAGCGCAAGCTATCCAGCCCTCCGCTGCCGACACTCAAGGATGCCCGCGAACAAGCCGATAGGGTCATCCCTGTACTACTCGCAGTCTTGCAAGAACGGTATAAGCAGCAAATGGTCAGGGCAATTCAAGAGGACGATGATAAGATCTTGAACTTGCAACGCGAGATCGCGGAGCTGGAGAAGAAAGAGAGTGCTAGAGCTGTTGCCCAGCAGTCCCAACCGAGTGTGCAATCAGAGCGCAAAACTGCTGCAACGAACGGAACGTCTGCATCCTCTGCTGAAGAGCCCAAGACCGCCAAACCTTTCAGACCGAATGGCCAGGTTACTCAGACACCAATTCCAGTGCCAGCACCACCGCAATTACAACCACAGAGTATTGCTGCCAACAAACCGGTAACTCCAGCGTTGGTCTCACAGCCTCCGTTGCCTCAAGATCGAAGGCCTGTACAGCCAACCCCACCAACGCTGCCGCCTAACGTGCGGCCTGCGGGTGAGGTGAGGCAAAATACTCCTGTTAACAGGCCTAGTGAACCCCCGAGACCGCCCAGCGCTGCATCTTCCGGCCTCCAACACCCCCAAGCCGCTCAAGCATATGGGCTCCCGCAGCCGTCCGCTTCACCGCAACCGCACTTTCCTGAAGGGAACCTTCAACGCCCTGAGAGCTTGCCTAGGACCCAGACTCCAGGACCCCGGCCAAGGCCTTCTCCTCAACCACAAACTCCAAGTACTTTGCAGTGGGAGCCTCCATATAGACCTCAGCACCAGACTCCGGTTCCGTCACCTCGGCCACCTTACACACCCCAGCAGAGCGTGAGGCAGCCTGCCTTTCCTAACCAAGCACAAGCAGGGCACTCTCCACAGCAACAACAACACCAATACCCACCAAACTATGCTGCAAACCGGCAAGCTCCTCCGCCAGTGACCCAGCCACCTCAACCCGCCCGGACTCCCACTCCTGGTACGGCACAAGCCCCTCAATCTGTGCTGGTGCCTCCGCAGCATGCTGGCCAGCTTCCGCCATCTTTGGGTTCATTGCCCCTTAATGCAACTCCGGATGGGTCTGGACAGCCGCCGCCGCAGCACCGTCCGGCACCAGTTATTCCCACAACTGGTCCGCCTACTTCGGCATCTCCGGCTCCAATACCTCACCTTCCCCAGGCGCAGGCGCAGGCACAGGCGTACCAATACCCAGCTCAACAGGCAGTTCGGCCGCCTCCGTTGGTGGCCCAACAGGCCTCGCCTCCGGTTCGGGCTCCGAGTGTAATTTTACCAACGAGCCAACGTCCTGCAGTACCAAGTCAGCCACAGCCGCCGCCCAGACAGTATATACCGCCTGCACCGCCTGCACCGCCAGCACCTTCAACTCCCATACCAAAACAGACAGATACTTCCTCAAAACCGCGCGGCCCACCTTATCCTGGTCATCTTTCAGGTCGCGCAGAGCAGCCTCAACATCACACTCCGGGGCAAGCCAGAGCTCCATTGGGACAGCCCATTTCACAGACGCCATCGGCTGTGCATACCCCTGTTCATACGCCATCCGGGTCTCAGCTGATGTCACACGTGGTCCGAGGCCATGGCACCAAGTGGACTTCAACCCCAACGCCCGCTACCCCTCGAATGGAGATGACAGGCTATTTCGATGTACCCAGCCCAAGTTATGAACCACTCAGCCCGCCCAACCAACATGCCCAACTACCCAAGGCTTCCTCACAGCATTCTGCGAAGGAGTCTCGGAAGGGCATGCAAAAAATTGATACAGCAATGTCAAGGCCAAAGAGCAGACTTTCGCAAAGCGCCCAAATTGCAGAAGATACAGCTGATGATCATGATACCCCGGCACGAGCTATTAAGAATGAGGAAGCCACCCCGAAAGCATTCGACGACCTGGGTGGCGAGGGCGGCCTTATGATCCCGAGGAGTACCAAACGTAAGCGAGAGGAGTCCCCGGAGGAAGCGGCATCTTCAGAGCCACCAACGCATGTGTTGTGGACCCGTGCATTCCAGAAAGTCAGCGCCCAAGCTCTGGAACAGGTTACGAGCCACAAGCATGCAAACATGTTCGCGGGTCCGGTCAAGGTCAGGGACGCTCCTAATTATAGCGACATTGTGTTACAGCCAATGGATTTGAAAAAGATCCGGGCGGCGATACACCAAGGCCAGAGACATGCACAGAACGTGGAGAAGACGCAGTCGGACATTGACCCGAGCGCCATGAACGTTTGGCTGCCCACGTCGGCAGACCTGGTCCCACCGCGCGCTATTCTCAACATAGCACAATTGGAGCGCGAGTTGGTCCATATGTTTGCGAACGCCACCATGTACGCAATGGATCCTGATCGCGGATTCGGCCCCGAATTCGTTAAGAAGCGGGGCGAGGACGATGCGGACGACGACGAGGGTGTGCTCGGGTACGAGGTGGACGAAAACGGGATCGTCAAGCAGACACGCAACATGTTTATGGAAGTGGAAAAATTGCTGGGCGACCTGCGCAGCGAGGTCGAGCGGAACGCGCAGCCGGCCGGCGTGCCGCCTCTGAGCCGTAGCGTGAGCATGGTGGGCGGCGAGGCCACGGCGGGGGAGGAAGATGACGAGCAGGCAGATGATGACGCCCCCAGTGTCGCTAAGAGGCGCCGGGTCAGGGGTTAAGGGGCAAGACGTGTTAGTATCGAATGGAGAAAGTGCATGCATCACGACTCACTGAATTAGGCCACAAGGCATTACGAAGTTTTGGGGGAGAGCCAAGTATCAGCTCTCCATAATGCATGCCATAGACTTACGAAGGGGAGAACCCTCTTTGTTTGTATATTTTGTGAGGTAATGCATAGAAGAAGCGTTCTGCGTACATACAATAGGAACCAACATTGGGCAACCATCATGAAAAGTAACTTGACCTAGCCTCACTTCACGAATTCGCACTTTGCATGTTCCATCTCTAGATAAAGGCTGGATGTGTTGTTGATGTTGATTGAACTCATGCTGTCGAAATTAATCGATCGGCTTAGGTAATGATAATTACTCCATGTGGGGTTGTAAAGCCACTTTAGCAGCAGCCCACCCGACGCGTTAATTGCATACTCCCTTGTCGCGTCCAGCCCGCAAGCGCAGACGCGCTAACCTCAACTGAGCTTTCTATGTACATAACATAGCAGTCTTATGCCCGAGCAGACCCATTCAAATATGGTATGCATGTCCGAGAGATAACATTCATACGGCCACACGGGAAATCGAGAGGGAAAGAGTACTGTGCGTGTGAAAGATGGTCCCCCGCAGAGTCATCGCGGACTCGGATGAGGAGGACGATGATGACTTCGATAGTCCTCTGAAACCAGCTCCCATCGCGGCGCCTCTGTCGCCTCCTGCTGCTGTGGCTGTCCATCGTTATGATGTAGAAGGCGACGTTGAGGCACCGGAGATGGAACCTCTGAGCCCTGCGCACCAGATTGGCGATGCGTTGCTGCATAATCACAAATATGGGCATCAACAAGCACATCAACGTACATCTGGCTCAACGGACACTACTTTCTTCGACAACATACATGATGAGCACAGACTTATGGCCCAGCAGCAACAGCAACAGCAACAACAACAGCACCAACAACAGCAGCAGCAGCAGCAGCGTTCTAATCTCATAGAGAATATTGTTCGTATGAGTCAGAAGGCGAGTGGCGGCACAAGCAGCAGCGGGGACAACGTGTCGCTGCTGCCCAAGGCGGGTCACAAGCTGGTCAAGTCATCCAACGTGTCTTCGGCCACGGACGTCACAAGCCCGGCAGTGAAGCTGGCCAACAAGGCCAAGGCGAACGCCGCTGCTACCACTTTGTCTGGGAAGCAGGTGAGCAGCGCGAGCGAGATCACCACGCCGCGCAAGAGTGACGGCAAGGACGAGTGGGACGTCCCCTCTAGTGGAGACGAGGGACGCTCCAACAAGTCCTCTGCCAAGTCCACGACTAAGACGTACGGTAAGAGGAAACGAGGTAGCATCTCGAGACCCTCGTTGTCGTCGGCTGCGGTGGCGGAGCTTTTTGCCGGGCCCCAGGAACTCGAGGTAGCCGAGGTCGACCGGAGTTCATCTGACCGGTTACCGGCTGCGAAGAAAGGTAAAGCGGTCGAGATCGCCTCCGATGAGTCCATCATTCCGGATACCGGCAAATTCTACATCGCCCCGAGCAGCCTGACCCCCAGCCAAAAGGAGCAGTACAAAATGGTTCATGTTTCTTCGTCAGATGACACCAACGGGCACGGCAGCGGTGGTGGGGCTGCTGCGCCTGACTTGTCTATGGCGCCTCCGCCTGCCTCGAAACCCAAGTCGAGCTGCGCGACTACTATTGCATATTCAACGCCGAGCAGGTATGCGTCGTCGGGCCCCAGGCCGCCTTGGGAACTGGCGCAACCTGGTCTTGAAGACGATGAGCCTATCGATATCGAAAACAATCAAGAAGGAACCGAAATCGCAGAAAACATTGTCGACGTAAGTTATAGGCCCCTAATGATCTCACTCGTACTGCAAACTAATTATTCCCGATGCAGTTGACCTCATCTCCAGAAATTACTACTTCTGTAAATAGCAGAAGACGAGACCAACCAACATCAGCAGGAAGATTACCGAAACTTCCAAGACAATTGTCACGGGTGGACGAAGAAGGCGTCCAGCCGATCGGATGGTCTCCGTCCCCAAAGAGGCAGAAATCAAAGAAGAGACGGTCGGATGATGACGACGAGCTGGCAGGGGACGACGGGTGGGACTCCGAGGACGTGGGGTTCCATCGGGAAGTCTACAAGCCGCGGCCCAGTCGCCGAAGGTCTAACGGTGCTAGTAATGCTGGCGCGGCGGCACAGGACAACAACAACAACGCCCAAGCGGCTGAGGCCGCCACCAATGATGACGTAATCCAGGATCTACCATCAACTCAAGATCCTCACCAGCCGCCAGTAACAACGGAAGAGGCCAGCAGAGAAATCCCAGAAACTCCAGATATCGTCGCAAAAGCTTCGGCTCAAGCGCCAGATCCAGCCCCCATCATGGTTGATGGAAAACCTCCGCCAAAAAAGCGTGGTCGTAAAAAGAAACAGCCGCCGCCGCCTTCGGACAGCGATGAGCTGGCCCCGGCTCAGGCGCCGAGCGTGTCCGGAGCTGAGTCGGGCGCAGTGGACTCCGAACCAACCGCGACGTCTGCGGCGGCGGCGGATCTCTATGCATTCGGGGACGATGCTGCACCGGCAGAGAAGCCCAAGAAGAAGCGAGGCCGGCCGCGGAAATCGGATACTCCAGTGAAGGCCCCCAACAAGTCCCCTGTAAGGACAGAGCAAACCACCCTCCCGAGCACGGCAGACCCGCTGGCCAGGGACGAGGAGGACTTCGTTCCAGACGCCGCTGCTAGGCCGTCAGCAAGACGTTCGGCGAGCGAGGAGATACCGCCCTCCGAAGAGGAGGATGATGAGGACGACGAACCAGTGGTGAAGAAGCGGGGGAGGAAGCCCGCCAAACGTCCCAAGGTATCAAAAGAGCCCGAAGAAGCTATCACTACTCATGGCAGTGCTTCTCCGCTGCAGGAAGTTGACCACAACACCAAACTGCAGTCTCCAGCGGTGGCGGCAGTCGAAGCCAGTGAATCGGAAAGCAGCACCCCTGCTAGGAAACTGGCTGCTGGACCGGCGGCGACGCCCGCAGCTTCTTCTACTACCAAGAAGACTGCCAACCCTGCGACGCCCTCGCAGCAGCCGGGCAAAGTGGCTTACCGCGTCGGCCTCAGCAAGAAGTCGCGCGTCACGTCCCTGCTCAAGATCATACGGAAATGAGCGAGCAGCAAACCGGCAAAACAAGCTAGTTCTCCTGTAAAATGGACGAGGAGCTGAGAGGGGAAGCGTCTGTGCGATAGTGTACGAATGAATTCGGTGTCATCACGTGTCAGTCGTGATAGATCGTGATACGGAAGCTGGCAAACGTTTGTTTTTTTGAGACCCCCTTTCGATGGTAATGGATGGGACGGCAAGTATATATATCAAGTGGGGGCCATGAAATAGGTAGAATCGGTTGATAAGATACCCCCTGCTGTGCTTCGGGCCGCGCGGTTGGTTTGTGGCATTTACAGTAAGGTGGTAGTATAGGCATGTAGGCCTTGTTATTTGTCGAAGCGTCGGATATGACAGCAAGCCCGATCAGAATTGAAGAAGCTTATAGTCAAACAGACTTTGGCATAAAAACGTTCCCATGATTGTAACATGACAAAAGCTCAAGCAGCCTCTTCTAAAAGCTTACAACGACATCAGTCAGCAATGTTCACTTGCGCCTAACAAGAGACAAACAGGGCGTGCGTAACACATTTATCACCGAGTCCCAATATGGCAAAAACTTCTTTTCTAAAGTATAATTCTCATCAGTCATTTGTAGTACATGTATAAGTAAGCTATCGATCCGGTTCTACAGGGAGGTCCAAACCATAGGCCAAGGTATATTCATTCCGTTTTACATCGTTGGAAACAAAACAACTCCCCTCACCCAGGGGTGGGTGTTTGTGTGGTGATACATATCCCTCCCTCCCCATCTCGCTTTGTAAGTGTATGTGTGTATAGTTATTCAAAAACAAGGGTTTGTTCGTTGTATAAGCCTCCGCGTGTGTCACGATTGTCACTTTCAGTCCATTCCGTCGTCTCATTCCGCCTCCGTCCAACGGTTCCACGCCGTCCGTTTCCGCTCGCGTTCGCGGTCGCTGCCGGCGCCCTCGGCGTACTTGCTCTCTTCCTCCTCCCACTTGAGACGCTCGACGCGGGTGCGTGCCAAGTAGGCCCGGACGAACTTCCAGGCCTCCGTGTCGGCGAGGTTCCAGGCCTCGATGGCGTTGCGAACCGTCACGTCCTTCTCGACCTTGCTCTTGCCCAGGTCGCGCGCCCGCTTCAGGAGCGCGGGCTCCAGCTTGTACTCGTCCTCCTTGGGCGGCGGGCCGTCGTCGGGATTCTGAGCCTTGATCCGCCTCTCGGGGCCTGGCACAGGGGTTTCCGACGTGCCCTTGTCGATTCCGTTGACCGGGATCGAGAAGCCAAAGTACCAGTCCAGGTCATGCGGCACCGTCTCGTGCTCGGCCGTCAACCAGATAGAGTGCGCCGAGGCGTACTCGTCGGCTACGGCCTCTTTGAACTTGAGGATGCGACCACGACCGCCAAGAGGCACTCCGAGGTACTCTTTGGTCAGCTCGTACAGCCAACTGTCACGCTCCATCGAGCGGCGAATCCAGCCAACATCGATCTCCTCCCTGAGGGAATTGAGAGTCGCCATGGTGTACGGGTGGGGCACCGTACCAATGTGGTAAAGACCGGAGGCGTTACGATATCGGGCAGGTGTGGAAAGCTTCATGGGTTGAGAGGCAACGCAAGGCGAGCATTTTGGCAGGTTCGGCGGGCAAGAAGTAGGCTCTGGCGTATCACCACACTGGGAGAGCCATTCCGCCAAGGACAGAGCAGGCTCAATCATATGGGTAGTATGAGTAGGCATGGGCTTGAGGACGGATATACCTAAGGGATGAAGATCCTGCCATGTGTTGTGGAGGTGCGAGTTGACCAGCTGGTTCAGGCGCCTCAACCCTTCAGCGCGGTTCCGCCTAATCTCCTCTGCAACCTTGGGGTATTTCTCGTCGATGATGCTAGGAGCGTAGTAGGCCAGCCCATCGTGGGATTTGTCGATTTTGAATGCATCGTTCGGCGCTGCATCAATCACATCTTTGGCTTCCTTCTTCGCGGGGCTTCGGAGCGCCTTGGTGACCGCATCGGTAATCTTGTTCTTTGGGCCAGCATACAAGCCGTTCCCGAAGCCTTCCCACCTCGTCAAGTCAGGGTACTCGCCTCTCCGCAAATACTTCAGCAGGGGCTCCTCCCGCGCACCCATGGGGAGAGTCAGGTAGTCTGACAGCATGCCTCCGGCCATGTTTTCCCAGGCTAACCATCGCATCATGTTGGTCTTGAACTTGGGCTCAACCTCTTTCCTTTGCAGTTCATCGTACAAAGGATTGGCCATGGCCTCGCCGGCGCCAAGGATGATTGGCTTAAAGCCTTGCGCCCACCAGGCTCGTCGCCATGTCAGCAGGAGAGCGCTCTCGGCCTCCTTTAGCTCCTTCTCCCTCGGGATCGTCGTGTCGTAGTAGCAGTAGATTGGGGTTCGCTTCTTCAGCGGCGGAAGCAGCGATCGGTTTTCGTCGAGAGTGACGGACGAGGAGAAAGGTCTCAGCCAGTTCCAGTTGGAATACCACGAGCTTTCGCCATCGGTCGAGTTGACCTGGACCGGCGGATGGACGGCGGGCTTGAAAGGCTTAAGGAGACTCGTCGATAAGGTGTCTTTGAATTCCTGGAGCTTCGGGATCTTGGGTATCGACGGCTTATGCTCGGCAATCGACTTGGAGAGGCTCGGCCCTGTCGGGATGGCGCTGGGTAAGGTGATGAACAGGGTGAAGAGGGCAAATATGCCAATGGCTACGAGGAGGAGGGAGACGCGCCGCGGGGCGAACCGTATCGGCATCTTGAAACTCTGTGCTACTGAGCAATGAACAAAATAGTGTTCGTATTGCCCATGCGCAGGTTATGGGGGGAGATTATATGCCTTCGGCGGGTTCAATTCAAGAAATAGATCGGGCGGGAAATCTAGGTAGCAGCGCACAGGTCGTACGGCCACTAAGGGAAACGATCGAGGGCAGTAGGCATGGAAGGACCGAATTGAAGGAATGAAAGTTGGAAACTGGGGACTCTATGGGTAAGGCTTCCCGTTGTCCAGTAGATTGGAGAAGTGATGGTACAGTAAAAAAGCCAAAGGAAATGATTGACCACACGCATCAGAAAGACCATCCCCTGATTTTGGTTGTTAGTGGTGTTGGATTTGTTGCAACCCATAACCTTGGAAGCAGTCGAGGTTCGTCCGGTCTATTCTGCCACAATTCAATGCGCCGGCAGGGCCTCGAGTGGAAGCGCCCAGTCAGCGGCGCAGAAGCGGCGGTAGTGCATGCTTGCTTGGCACAGATAGACTTCAGTGACCTAGCGCTCTGGCCAATCCACATGCAGGCAGCAGCACCCCACAATCCGTCTCGAGGGTCAGTCATTAGGTACATATATGTAGCATTGCTACACCAAGTATCTACCAGGTACTGTTGCATCGAATATATATTCTTTTCAATAAGTTCTGTCAAGATTAGAAAAAGGCGAGATACCCCATCTGGTTTCAGAAGGCTCAAGTTTGATTTAACACAATTTTAATATTTCCAAGACTTCTTATAACATGGGCACATCACTCGGAGCACAGAGGTACAAGTATTGGAGGTGTACGTTGCTGTTCCTCTGAGCTGAGAGTTGATGCAATTGCACGTACTACCGTGATCCGCCAAAAGATGAAAAATAAAGCCTTTGAGTGTATAAGGGGTAAGGTGAGCTTCTGTACGACAGATACAATCTGACGGAGGCGACGGGATGCATTTACTCACAATATTTTCATGGCAATACTAACTTGGCCAATAATTGTAGTTATATACACTGCATTGTGATAAAAACGATGTTGAGATCTGTAAACTAACAACTGAACAAGAATGATACGGCATATGGGGCAGCACTTGCTTGACCTGAGCCCCTTTGGGGCACTGACAGATTTCCTGTTTATAAGGTATAAGACGTATCATTCGAGAATTCAGGGGAGAATAAAACACTATGTCAATGTTGGATTGGCATGATGAAGGCAAGCCGCGCAGCGAGAAACGAGTAGACAAGACAAAACAGCGAATGAGGCCAGTCACCGAATCTGGCCTAAGCAGCGATGGTGTCGCCACCCATCTCGCCGCTGAGCTCCCGGGATGTTGGCCCTCTTCTGGGCAATCCGGGGGCCATGGTGGCCTGGGCATTTCCTTCATTCACGCCCGCGGGTGTAGGTTCCAGAGTGTTGCCGTTGAGAAGGTTGCCATTACCACCAGACGTATATATTCTTTTTTGTCCCGGTGTAGTCGTCTCAATATAAGACTGCAAAGCGTTTCGTGCAGCTTCGACGACCTTGTTGGCATGGCTTAGGGCTTCCTCCAGGGCGGTAGCGGTGGCATCAGATTGACCATTCTTGGCAGAGAGTGACTTGGAGGTGCCGTTCTGCGGCAGCTTTGCATGTCCAGCTGCCTTTTCCTCTAGCAGCTCTCTGATGTGCCCGTTGATCCATAGGCCTTCCAACTGCTTTGGGGTCATATCGCGAGCCCCGCCGATACGGCCGCGGCATGTCGACTTGCCGCAGAGACAGTCGAATGGCTGAGCCATTTCCCATTCGGTGGATGGGTAGAAGAACTAGAATCGAGTAAGCCTGTGTATCCCTGGTCAGATATGTGTACTATCTCAGGGGAAACCAACGGTCAATTCCTCTCCTGCTTGGATACCATTGGGTCCAGCGATGACCTGCAAATTGGCAGTGTCGAAAATCTACTTGGCATTAGACATGGTGCTGTGCGTCAGTGCGGCGTAAGGGCTACTGTATCCAACTCGGATACGGTAGGACTGACCAGCGACGGTTCACAGGAATGGTTGATGTACAAAAGGTCACTATTCAAGTCCAGGTGCTCGTCTTTGCCGAATTGCACTGTAGCATAGGTTGGCTCATCGCCAGTGACAAGGGTGCAAGGTGGAAACAACAGCTTGGCGTACAAGCCGAATGGTGGCAGCGAGACCTTGGACAGGCTTTTGGAGGTGAACTCATGCTCGTTTATAATAACCTCCTGAATGTCGGGGTGGGAGGGCTGCTTCCAATGGGGTTTGAGGGGAGACATGGTGAGGCAATAATTTGACAGCCAATATGTGGTGTCGTTGGCGGTGGGCTAACCACTTGTTTCAAAAACAGAGATATCCTCGTTTAAGCGATCGGTCAAGTCCGTATGATTTGGCGAGGTTTCAAGTAGCTGAGAAACGCTGGAATCAGGCAAGGGAACGAGAATTATGAAAACTTGAGCAAACATGTAGTTGTGGAAGTACACCTAGGTAAGATGTAGGTACCACTATTAGTATGGCATGTCAGTCACATGTGTCAGCCAACCATCTTTGTCCCTATCCACCTCCCCTCACTCGCAACTGCCTTCCTTTGAGGTATAACCTTTGTTTCCTGGTCTACTCGGCAATAGCTTGAGCCTCTGAGACAACTGCTGTGGGGTAACATTGCGGGGTTTAGTGTGAACTACTGGAGGAAAGGAGCAATAGCCACGGCAAAGAGAGGAGCTGAGAAAGGCAAGAGGAAGGTACATGTAGTTCTTATCTTTGAGTTCTTTTGCTGCTAGTAAGAAACCGGCCTATCACAGCGGCTTAAATTCCCACTTTGGCAAGACGGCCTGCAAGCCATCAATCAATCCCCGATGCCCGAAGAGGGGGGAAATTGGGGGAGTCGACTGCAATACAGTCGTCGGGCAATACTTGTAGAGGCAAGCCGGGCTTACACACCTGATATGGAGAGCTGCAGGAACAATACGTAGTGATGACTATGGTCCCATGTTGCAACTGTGATGAGCTGCGCTTACATGCATCCCAGCGTCAAATAAGTAAAAATAGATAAGGGGGAAAAGTACTTAAGCACTAATGTTCGTGCAAACCTTGAGATCAGTTCAGATGTTACATTTCGAAGCTCGTCAAGTTCGAGAAGGGTTCGAGAAGGATTCCATTGTGGAACTCGCTTCGCTCAGACCCTTGCATACAAGAGTTGACGGGTCATACTAACCATGAACAAAACTCAATCATACTTGTGAAACTGGAAACAGATATCACTTTCATTTCGGATAATTTCGAATAGGGCCTCGACGGTCGCCCTTTGCCGCTATGGCCCTATCTACGAGGACATACACTGTGCTGTGCATCAATTGTCGGGTCACGGATTCCCAACCCTTCTCCAACGCGAGACCCTGAAACACAATGCCGCAAACTGTTACCGCTCTGCGAGCATCATTGGTACGAGAAGTGCCGTGGTCTGCAACTGCGTCGCTTGCAGACAGCAGCAGTTGCGCTTGAATTGCCCAAAGAACCCAATGCGGCTCGGATCTTCACATCACACGGCTAGAAAAGAGCCTCGCAGGATTTCCTATATGTACGATGGTTTCATTGATCCTTGGCCCCACACACGCCACGGTCCGAGTTGAATCGAACTGCCACTCCTTCTCCGAAAAAATAGGGCCGTCCAGGAGGGGGGTGCCAGGGTGCCATCCAATATCGACAACCTGTCAGATGACACCCCATGTCCATCTTCGCGTCTTCGATCGTCGACAACCCCTGTCACTCAAGATATCGGATACCGGTCGTCGGATGACAAGCCAGCAGGCATGACATACGCGCAGCACGGGATCATGCATAGCGGTTCGTGCTTTACATTCTGCAGGTAAAACCCGAGCTTCTGATTGCCTTGGGGGCAAAACGCACATATCTGGATAAGTCTTTTCAGTGGTACCACTTACCCTCGGCACCCTTGCTTCTTATAATCGTTACGATAGCCATCGGAAGCCAATGATATGGCACGGGCGAACGGTTGCTACGACTAAAATGAATCACCAACTAGACGAGCGGAGCGTCATGGCCCCGACGAATAGGCAGGCCCTGGACACACTCCGCCAACGACAGCATGCCCGCCACCTTGCTATCCCTTCGTTGACCAAAAAGCCCTAGTATACTGATACCAACGTACCTCCAGCTCTCATGACCAGGGGATCAAACTCTGGTAGAGCACGTTTCATAAAGATCGCCGACGTGGGATGTTGAGCGCGCGCGGGCCCATAGGATGACCTCGCCCTACACCACCAAGCCATTCTCGCCATGTAACGCAAAGAAAGTGACTTCGTGTACCGGTTTGCTCGGGCCCTCTCGAGTTTAACCCATCGGGTATGCATATTCCTTGGGCATCGTTGTCCTTGAACCCAACCGTGCTGCATATAAATACCAGTGTGGGGAGGTGGTTTACTTATTCGAGTATTGTTTCTTTTCCAACTACACAGCTGCACCGCTCTGTCCAGCGTCATCATCATCGCAGCTATTCCTCACACATTCACATATAAGCCCTCGCCGGTTCTGTACCTGAGTCGTCGTCATCTTCTAGCAAGACCCGAAATACAGGAAATACAGGAAATACAACCCACGCTATCATGTCCGACAGTCGCAACGCAGAGTTGCCTGGAGGAAACTGTGAACTGTTCCCCGAGGTCCACAAGATTGCTACCCTCCCCGAGAACTTCAATAGGCCTGTCCCGCCGCCTCACCCGGACCCGCCGACCCCGCATCCTTCAGGGCCGGACTGTCGCTGAGCAATCTCGGTGGACGAATACACGCAAAATTAACAACCAATTTTTCTCGAATATTCGTTTTGTTCATTGTTTCTATGATATTAATGATAGCCGTTTTCTCACAAGTAAGCTGTGGTCATGACACTAATCATCTCCCATGTCTAACACCAGCCAACTTAGAAGTTTTCGGGTGCATTTACTTTGGAGGGGATCAGGAATTGGGAGATCACATAGCGCGTCGGACTGGGGGATTTCCACCGCTCTCCGCGAAGCAGTTCTGGTACGGCGGGGCACGGCGGACGCTAGGATCGACAGTGCATTATGTAGGCATGATGAAGGTCGTCGGTCATGGCAAGCCACCCGCGGATATGTATGTTACACTGTGCGGCATGCAGAGAGATGTTGTACATGTATGATTCGCTCGTTGCCTCACTTACAATCATATACCATTCCACCTTTAGGCATCTTGGGAGACTCCATGTTACTTCATGCAATCAACAAGGAATGTGCATATTACGACCGTGCCGCCGACAGGACCGGTAGAAACCAAAGGCACACCGGCCCTGATATAGCTCCAGGTTCGACATATGCCGAATGCAAGTGACGGTATTGCCTTGTCAATGACAAGAATGACGAATCCGTGGTAGGTTAATATGATCATAAGCACCTAATATACTTCATTGTCCCACGCTGGCAGGCAGTCGCAACGCAGCGTGCGGGCACGTATGCAGGAAGAAATATGCCATCCTCGGGCTGAGATAGCTCGCTAGAAGGTTGGGATGGACATTCCGTCTGGATATTAAACAGGCCGGCATGGTTGGTTGCTTCGGTACTTATCACATGTGATCTCAAATGCGTTCCAGGCGAAATCGGGGTATTATTCCAAACATATCGGTATTTGCTCGATGATTTATCACCAGTATTGTCAGCTACGCTGATGGCGAGATCTTGGTTCACTCCATGGGTAAGGCTCGTCATGTAGATTTACCCCATACCTAGGACCCGCCGTCCACAAATATGGTGGATTGTCACATGCTGAGGCAGGACTGATGTCCTGGAGATGGATACATGTTGGAAAATATGATTTTTTTGATATGTGTTGTCCAGGCTTGCTTTGTCCACCAATATAAGACGTAGGGCTCGTAAGTTAGTGAGAACTAGCCAGTTGTACGTACATGGGTTGTTGTCGACTGATTATATGCGGCTTACTACATTTCAGCCCATCGTCGCTGCGCAGGGGTCGTTTAAGCATCGTGCGAGTCTGACTGGGCAACGCAAACACATTCATTCTCATTCTAGGCTGACAAATTGGGTTTGCCTGTGTGTGATACGATGCCGTATAAGCCCCTAGACATGCGCCTACTGCATTATTCGTATACTCCTGAATGCTTTCGTATAGATGTAAACATGGCTAGCCTTTGGGCTGGCCGTCCCACAGAACTGTCCGATTTGTGAAACATAACTATAAGTATTGTTCGACAGGAAGCAAGAAAACAGCGACAATATTTCATTACCGACATCAAACAAAATGGCACCTAAGATCTTGATTACTGGCTTGAACGGCTACCTAGCCGGCAGAACGGCCGAGGCCGTGCTGAAGGCCGGCTACGATGTACGTGGCACCGTCCGCCGGCTCGCCACGGGTGACAAGGTTAAGGACGCCCTGGCCGAGATGGGCTACCCCGAAGACCGCATTGACGTGGTCGAGGTGCCTGATATGACGGTGCCCGGGGCCTTCGACGAGGCCGTCAAGGGATGCCACGCCATCCTACACCTCGCGGCGCCCTTGGGCGAGCTTTATGGGCAGACAACACCGCCCGAAATCGTACGCAAGACCGTTAGCAGCACCCAGGGCTTGCTGGAGTCCGCGGAGAGGCACGCGGGGGACGGGTTGGCGTCGGTCGTCTACATGTCGTCCGTGGCCGCCATGTTCGAGGTCGAGGCCGAACCCCGCCGCCACGACGAGACGGATTGGAACAAGCTTGCCGAGCGCGCGGTTGAAGAGCTGGGGGTGGAGGCTGGGCCGTTCAATGCGTATTGTGCGGCGAAGACGGCTTCGGAGAAGACGGTCTGGCGTTTCCGTGAGGAGAAGAAGCCGAAGTTTGGGATGACGGCTGTGCAGGCTAGGTACGTGTCCCCCTTCCTCTAGCTGCTCTCTACCTCCTCCATCCATTGCCAATTCATGGTCCGAAACTGCTAGCCACATGTACCTAAACAGGTACACTAACCTCTTGGTGATGCACCCCTCACAGCTACATCATTGGGCCCCCCCGTCGTCCCCTGGCCAACTAAGGAGCAGATCCACATCAGCGTCAGCCAGATCTGGCAGGTCGTCGCGGGCGCCGAGCCTATGGCCCTGCCGACGTACCAGTCCTATGTGGACGTGCGCGATGTCGCGCGCGTGCTAGTCTGGGCAGCGCTCCATCCGGAAGCGGCGGACGGGGAAAGGTTGCTCTGCTCAGGGGGCCGTGGCGGTGGACAGGCCTTCGCGGATATCTTGGCGAAGCATGTGGACGGGAAGAAGGAGTGGGATGGGATCCAGTTGTGGAAGGGTACACCCAATCAGGGGTATACCGAGGGGTATGGGCCCTACCCCGGAGAGCTGTGGTTGGATGCTGGCAAGGCGGTTAGGGTGACGGGACAGGACTGGATGCCACTCGAGACCAGTGTCATTGACTCGGCGGACGTCTTGAAGAGATACTTGTAGATCTGGATAAGCTGGAGCGTACGAGGTAAGTGGGTTGAGCGTGGTTTACCACGTGATGACCAAGTTCATATATAGGGGTTAGGGGTAGCTTCCTACGAGACACAAGTTAAGATACAAGTACCTCTATCAACCGTTGAGATGAACACAGCTTCATTGCCGCAGGATATTAGCGATGGAAGCCGTCTTTGAGCTCTTGGAATGAATGTGCAGAACTAACTGTCTATGTTGGTCTGCAACTACTCTCAGGCCTCTGAATACCGTTCTAATTTCCGTGCCAACTGAAAGGCCAGTTACTATGCTCTATAAAGGAAATCCATCCACTCACATGTAATCGATAAGCTAAAAGACCACGTTCTAATCTTCCAGCATCCTATCTCTTGATAATGGATGGCAATCTTATAGATACTGCATTCAAAGAAGGCAAAAAGGGAATTGTTTAGAGCAAGCGTTGCCACCCATACCTGCATGGTTCAAATCTCGGTTGCTTCAACCCCGATATCATTATCATATGGGAAGCAGCTATATGTAGATAAGGGGAACATCTTGCACATATTTATTGTCAGTGTAGACAAATTCGGAGCAAAGGCGTATCGATCTGGGTCCTTCTACCTATGCTGGAATCAATTAATCTTTTGCGGTGCCTACTGCTTGTTACAGGAAGTGAATTGCTCTGTTGCTATCGTTGAAAATGGCAGTGGGTTTTTCACTGTAGATGTCGGAAGGCTCTCAGCTTGAAAGTAGCATGATTGATCTCAGTTTCCTCAATACTTGTGGGTGTGATTCCTGTCACCAAATCACCGGCACTAAGCCCCGTATACGGAGAGCAGCCACGGTTTGATCCCGGAAGTTAGCCCGTTCCACAGTTGACCACGAACATCGGAACGCTCTTGCACTTTGCACATCCATTAATATCTTTCACGTTATTTTTCACCTTTGGAAGTCACCTTGGACATCGAGGTTCAGTTTGCCCATTGGTAGCAGCGCTGGGGCTCTTCCCTTGGCTGACTTACCATCCCATCTTTCATCCACCCTCCCAACGCAATCATCTTGTCTCTCTCTCATCTCCGTCTTACCAACCAACTACCCAACTTCATCTATCTCTCTCACTCAATTTTGCACACTCGTCGCCTTCGTAGATAGGGCCTCATACACTTGGAAGATCTTGTATGTCTACCATTCGCTACCGGCTCGCCGACTACTCTCCCTTTTTTGGTAAGTCTGACTTCGGCGATCTCCCAGCTTGAAATTATGTGCCCTACCTCAGTCAATGCAGTCCTTTACAGCATGTCTTTCGAGATGCCACCTACCTACCTCTAGAACCAGAACACATTTGCATCTCACTCGACAACCCTTCACTATCTACCCCTTCTACCACCCGATTGCTTCTTGGGAGTCGGCAATTTGAGAGACGCCCCGTGACAACCATGGCTCCTCGTCGAACTTTTATCAAAAGGCTCTACAAGCGGCTGCGGAAAAATCAGGAGGAAGACCACTGCTTGACTGCCTACCAATTTGTGGAAATCAAGCACTACCTCAAGAATCACCGCCGCTGTCGTCACATTGCCATCAAGAACAATTTGCCACTGGATTATCTCGCTTGTTCTCTCCCAGACGACCTACCCAAATTTATCCTTTCACAGCTGGAAGCTCAGAGACTCGTTACTGACGATACCAGACTGTCTGTTCAGGTTTGGTCCGCTATCCAGATCATCTCTGGTTGCTTTAGCCGCAGTTCCTCGCAACCCCGGTCGTATCCCACGCTTTTCTGCTGGCGCAGTCCCAACAAGCAACGCAGCTACTACATTTTCGCCCATCTGACACGTCCCATGGCCAATCGAAAATACAAGGCGAGCGAGCTGCTCGACTTGCGAGACATTCGTCCTTCCCAAGATATCTTGGATCGAGTGCATCAGAACCCAGATGTCGGTAAGTATGCTGTGTTTGTCATTCTATTTATTTGGGGTTTACAACTTTGACCTCTTTCCCCTACATTGAACACCAATCTTTACTTTGGCAAACGAACAATCGTTTTGCTCCCATCCGAAACGATCTCTGTCTTGAGCTCGCATTTTTTGGGCCTTGAAGAGTTCCCGTCCCAACTGTTCGCCCTTTTTTTGATCCAAAGCTCTTGATCATTTCCCAATTTTACTAAAGTACATAATCTCACGTACAACTCACTCACAATCACCCTACCTTCATCTTCCGTCCCATCAGTTTTTTTGGTCCACGATCAAACCTCCCTTGCCTTACTTTTGTCACCTCAAGGACGGCCAAGTGAAAACACAACGTTCTCGGTTTTTATTCTGATCCTCCAGGGCATCGCTAATTTATGCAGCCGATATTGTCACAGGTCTCAGAAGAAACAGCACCATGAGCGACAGTTCCAACGTCGCCATGGCACGTCGCCCCAAGAAGATCAAGGAGGAACCATCTTCTACCGACAGCGAGGACCAAGTCCTGTTTCAAGGTCGAAAGGCTCCTCGTTCTTCGGTCATGAATGGAGATGCGTCATCGGATCCCAAGCCTCCACGCCGTACTGAGCCTGAACGCATCGCACAAGAGCCTTTGTCTGCTCCGACTGGTCTTGCAGCACAGCAAAGCGAAGGATTCCAGCGCTTCTTCAAGGCTGTCGTTTCCCCTACTCATGTTAGAGTGACAGCTGGTGGTCGCATTGTGCCCAACACTCGCTCCACAGCATCTCCCACATCCAAATGGGACAAGGAGCTTCCCAATTCTGAGAACGACACCAACGACATTGGCAAAAGCAGCCAACCTGATCAGCAGATGCCGGCCCCTGATGCTGCGACCTGTCAAACTGCACCACCTGTTATGGCACCTCCCATGGCCTCGCCTATGTACCCTGGCTTCCCTGCCATGTATCCCCCCATGGCTGGCCATATGCCGTATTACCCAATGCCCGGCAGCATGGGCTTTCCGTATCCGATGCCGTATCCTCCTATGCAGCCACCTTTCATGGCTAGCGTATCTCATGGTGCCATGCCACAAGCTCAGGCTCCTCCACAAGCTCAGGTTCCTCAGCAAGCAGAGAACCCCACGACTGTACCGAAGCCCGAGAACCGACAGGACTCGAGAAAGCCGAAGCCAGCACCGCTGAAGCTGTCTCCTCCAGAGCAGTTTGACCAGAACAAGCCGTTTTACTACAACGGGCACTTCATCTATCCTCCCTTGGGCTCTGGCCATATGCAGAGTCCACTCAACCCAATCACGCCAAGCCCATGCTTCCCTCCTAGCTTTCCTGGCCACCCAGCGCTTGCTCGTGTTGGATCATTTGCTCAGCAATCTTCAGCCTCTTCTCTGCCAAGCCCTCACGTCATGCCTACTCAGACTAGCATGCCACTGACTGCCAGTGCTGCAGTTCCTGAGCAAGTTGCTCCGCAAAGTCAAGGAGCTCCTAAATCATCTGCATCGAGCCAGTTCACCTCCAGTGTCCAACCCCCGCCGTCTTCGATCAAGCCAAGTGAGATCACCAAGGTTCAGCTCAACTCCCTACGCGCACAGCTCAAGTACTACGAAGATCAGTTGCAATACAATAAGCATCAGATTGACGAGGAAGAGACCAAGGGGAAAGTTAGAACCATTCGTCGACTCATTCACCAATTTGAGCACAACTTTGGCATGCAGACGCACTTTGAAACATCCACGCACAGTGGTAGCGACACCAAGAGCACCAATGGGGGTCCAAACCCTGTGACAGACGGCGCACCTTGCCAGACACCCTCACGTGAGTTGAGCATGCAGGAGAGTGATGTGTCAGTGCCTAAGGTGCCGGCAAACTCGGCCGCCTCGAGCAGACTCGGCAATCCTACACTGACCCATACACAATCCATGGATCAGATTCGCCCACGTACAGTCAAGGAGCGACGTCAGGCTGCTGGAATCAACTCGTCTAAGGGTAATGATACTTCGGCTGCCTTGGACGCCCTTGTCGCACGCTTGAGTATGTCAGGTGAGGGTTCTAAGAAGAGCTCATCATTCATGCCTCCTGGTACCACCTCTTCTATTGAGCCTTCGCGAACTTCTTCTCTATCGGCTGGAAACCAAACTGCTTTCGAGGCGAATGCCAATACAATGCTGCATAGCAATGTGCAAATGGAGAGAAGAAGCTCTCTGCTCCAGCCCCCGCAGAATCTTTGGCAGGATTTCGGATCATACGTCGCAGGCGCAAGAGCTCCTGCACATGCTGGGCTTGGCCACCATGCCGCGAGTGTCAGTAGCTATGCTGCGCCGTACTTGGTTGGACAACTTCCCCAGGGAATTGCTCCTCAAGCAGCTAGTGGTGCCGACTATACATATGCACGAGAACTTACAGAAGAGGAAAAGCGTGCTCGCCATGTTTACTGGGGCCAGGTTTCCATCAAAGGCTCAGGCTTGCCTAAGTTTGATGGGAAAGACTTCTATCCCCCCACGCCAACCAAGGCGGCGTCTCCTGACTCTGAACAGCCCAAGGTACGCACTCGAGTGCTTCCAACTGGCCGCCCTGAAGTGGACTACGGGTTTGCAAAGCCGAAGAAGACCACAAGCGATCCATTCCAAGCCGTTGGAGACAAAGGCTCTGGCAAGGTTAGTCATGCTGTCCCGATCATCAACCCAGAAACTCGGGATCCGCTGGAGTGTATCCAAACACCCAAAGCCAGCAATGGCACCAAGTCATCCACTGCTGCGACCGGTGATCAGAAGCCGCCCTCGCCCAGTCGCCGTATCTTTGATCGATCAAGGTGTGTACCCCCGGAGCTTATTTAATCATCAACCTAAGCTAATCAGACATAGTAACAAATCCAGCAATGATCTATGGCATAGCATGCTGAAGAAGGGTACAGCCAGCGGGGTTGCTGTACCTAGAACAGTATCTTCGACCACTGCAACTGGTTATGTCCCCCCTCTGTCCAGTCATGGTACAGCGTCACTCGGCCCTGCTTTTGTCAACGCCAATGGCCACGCCGCGCGCTCCCTTTTGGGCAAAGCTGAGCAGGATCCTGCTGGACTGCCTGCAGAAAAGGTTGGTGAGAATCGACCGCCCCAGCAGCAGACCCTCAAGCAGCAGGACGATATTGCCGACTTGCATCAGCGAATGCTCCGCGATGCCGAGCGACGAGGCATCAACTGGCAGTAAGGGAAGGTGAATCGGACTACACCAATCACCCCAACAGTTACCGATTTCTACCACAAGCATGAGATGGGACACAAAGTCTCGACTTTAACGATGTCGTTCGATTTGGACCTGCCCTGGCGAGGTGGCGGGCGTACACGAAACCACGTTTCATCGGATATTCCATCATCGTTTGTACAATTAGCTTCATCTGTATGACCAAAGGCCCAGGTTTGTGAGGGGCCGTAGCATTTTATTATTCTGCGTTGCATTGTTTTCGAGGACCATCAGATCCCGACAAGATTAGGAGGAAAGGTTTGTGCTTGAGCAGGCCACATGAGCAAAGGCATGGCTCATCACCATATGCCAGCTATTGAGGATCATGCTCAGCTCAGGTCACCACACCCAGTACTAGTTCATAGGACACGCAATTGATTTTATAGCTATTATATGATGATCCTTTCGCTTGAGCTAATTGTCAAGTGGAAGGTGAATGCAGAGTACCAAGTGAACAACCTTGTTAACTCTATCCATGTGCAGTGGGAGGGAGCAAGGCAGAACCAACTACATTGGTGATCTGTACAAAGTATCCAGACATTAACTAATGATTGCGAGACAGTATTGACCCATTGCAAGCAACATTTGCTTCAGCCCATTTCCTGTGGTCCACTGAACCGCTATGGTTGGGGACTATGAATGGCAGCACAGATCCAAGGGAACTGGAGATGCAGCAATTCGTATACCAAGTGCTGTGCATCACATTATATGCATGACTTGCCAGATTCAACAGAGAATACAGAATTGGTACAAAGAGGTGTGTGAAAAAGTCGTATTCTAGTGACTGACAGCATCTTAAATGAGATGTAATATAGATGTGCCTCACCATCAAACTTCCAGCCTCATTGACCGAAGTCTACCGAGAAAGTCTGCAGGCGAGGGCTACGGCACCATGATTCATAGATTGGGCCGCTTTTTGGTTTACTTTTCGCCAGTCGTATAACTCGAAGACCACGGGTGTTTACTGGTCAACGCGTAGATATCCTGGCGGTGGTTTTTGGTACAGATCAATGCATGCAATTACAGTCACGACCACTTACCTGAAAGCCAGCCCAGGATACATGTTTCCGATCAATGAAGATCTCATGCCTGGGCTGATCGAGTGTTCGATATAGAAAGCTAGATGAAGCAGATATATGATGAGAAGCAAGTCATGTCAAAGTCAAGTCACGGTCGATGCCAAGCAAGCGAGCAATGAAGCAGGCTTCGGGATTGAACCTCCCATGGAGCATTTCACAGGCTATTGGTAGAAGCGAGTGAAATGGCCATTGTTTGTGCAAATGTTTCTCTTTTTTGTCGGTAGTGGTTGTGGCATCTAAATGCTAGACAACCCAAGCCAAAGCCAAACCCTGTCTCCTCGTGTCGCTTCCAATAACCTTTTGGGGAGCCGAGGAGCTGAGTAGTCCGTTCCGAAGACGCCAGTGGTATCCTTTTCCCTTTGTACCTCGTGAATGCCTTGCCCATCGAAGTGTTCGCATCGCAGTAACGCTGCTTCATCCCCACAAGCGGGTCATTCCTCGTAGTCGTAAACCGGCTGATCTCATGATTGTAGTAGAACGGAAGAGAGTTGTAGCGGGAGCTGCAGCTAGATAGCAACAGACGTCTAAGACTGCTGCTTCTTGCGGAGCTCACGGCCGATCTTGATGCGCTCCAGGATGTCCTCACGGTCCTTGTCGAGCTTGAGCTTGGTGATGACGCAGTTGGAGGGGTGGATGCCCAGAGGAACGGACTGGCCGGAGACCTTCTCGCGGGTGACACGGTCGACGTGGATCACGTACTTGAGACGGTAGACGGAGGTGACCTTGCCCTCGCGGCCCTTGCAACCGCCACGGACGATTGTGACCTCGTCATCCTTGCGGACGGGGATGCTGCGGACCTATAAGAAAATACATGTGAGCACGGTGGGTTGCGATGGCAATCGAAACACAAAGGGCGCAACTTACGTTGTACTTCTCACGGAGCTCCTTGGACAGGGACGCGCTCATGATGTTGCGGCGAACCGAAGAAGGGGCGGAGAAGTGAGCCTTTCTCGACTTGCGTCGAGAGCTGGCGGTGCCTGGAAAAACATAGCATTGTCAGCAATTTGCACGAAGCAGAGAGCATTTCAATTGGCAGCAGATTAACATACCGGAAGCCAAGTGCTTGGTCATTTTTGCTGTGGTTAGTCGAACGTGACGGTTGGTGTTGACTGGGCGAGTTGCGTTCGAGAGGTGAAAGTAGCGGAATGGACAGCCAACTTCAGATTTAGCGGAGAAAAAAAAAGTTCAGAGGGAGAATGGGAGAGATTCGGAATTTCCGCCCTTGTGTGGTGTGCCCTAACTTCTGCAGGTTGGCGGTAGTTCAGCCACAACAAGCCATACTGAATTTCTCTTTCGTACTTTATTGTGGCTGACTCGAGCCATACCTCAACTCCACCATAATTCCACCATAATCTGACCGACTTTTGAAAGACAAGATGGATGGATGCAGCTCTCTGTCGCCCTTCACACTTCATATTGTGTGATAAGTCATTTGCCACCCATCAAAAGAAGCCCGCTTGGCTTAGTGGTAAAGCGCATCACTAGTAAAATCGGTTCCTGAATCGACGAGCAATGATGAGATCACTGGTTCGATTCCAGTAGTGGGCAACCAAGCAATTTCTCTTTTGCTCCTTCGGCTTACTTTTCTTTTGTTAATTCTTATTGTCTCTGCCATTGCCCGTTTCAATTGTAGCGAGTCTCAACGAGATTATGAAAACAATGTTGCTGAATGCGTGTTGTTGGGTACAGGCGACGGAATCACGAGAACTTACACTTCAGCCGTTTCGTTGGCCAGAAGTGTGTCTCTTCAGGGGAAAGCTGTTTGAGTAGAGTCACCAAGTGCTTGGGACACATGACTGACAGGCTCTTCCTCATCCACATTATCAATAACGCCTAGGGCGCACTCATATATCTCTGCGCTTCCGATTGGGGTGCTCATTGGGCACTGTTCGTACTCCAAGTAGACTGAGTCGAGCTCACGCAGTCAGTTAATGCTTTACACCGCATAGTGGTGGGCTCAATTGGGGAGAATTCCCAGGCTATATATATAGTCAATACACTTGACACTACTAATATCTGCTTGAGTGAAACTTCAGAAGTCATCAATGAACGGTTGGTAACCTCTATAGAAATTTTAAGCATCGTCAGATTTGCCATCGTCTCGCGTCAACGACTACGCCATCGAATGTTAGTTACGTTATGTATTGACCAGAGGGTAAGGTGTAAATGGGCCGCCTGCAGAATGTGAAATGTTTGAATGGCACAGGGTTCATTATCCGCACTCGTGATGCAAGTATACGACTTACATACATGGACTTAGATTAGGTATGATGCGATGAGAAAACACCCTTTAACAAGGCTCGGACTGCTTTCAAGGGTATAATAAATGCTTCTCGCTTGTCATCAAGGTAAACTGCCGTCAAGCAAGCTTCCCAACCAGTTGTTTAAGGCCCACAGTAGGTAGTTTTCTCAACTCGACGTTGGTATTAGCAACCAACCACTTGCTATTTTTTCGTGGTATGGGTGATGCCAAGAACATTACGGTAGCTATAGCCTGGAGGGGTAAGCACACGCAAGACGGTAGAAAGTTGCATGGAAATGCCGAATCTCTTGACATAACGGAAAAGAAACCAGGGGTGACCGGTTGTCCATTTGAGCAGACCAATGGGGCGTATTCCACGAGTGAAAGCCTGCAGTGCAGCGCATCCATTATCACAAGTCACCTAAGTTTACAGGCTGGCTGTCTGCCACCTCGGCCTGCTGGGGGCACTTAAGATGCAATGGGGTGGGGATGGCCCATTCATTCCTTCTGGATGATTTCCAAATTCCCTGCCGACCGCGTGGCTTACCCCAGCAGTTCAGCGCGGCAAGCGCCCTTGCATCCTCAAGTCTGTGCCTGTCAGACTGCCCGCCGTCACATCGCTTCCTTGCTACGGACGCAGCGGGGGATGATTGGCATTGCTGTGTGATGCAGCGGGATGGCCGGACGCGAAAAGGGCGAAAGTTCCTAATTCCAACAGAGGAATTCATTGACCGCACTTGCTCGGAGCTTAAAGGTCACCAGCTGCAATAGTCCATGTCCTGCCAAGGTGGCACTGATTTCACGTTGTCCAGTCCCAAGAGCGGGGCCAGTTGCCAATACCGAGACTTGATAAATCAGCTCATCGCAACTGCCGCCCAAAGGTATCAGCCGTCTCGAAGAAAAAAACTTTCTTTTGCTTTCCACTTCGGGGAACAGGGCCAGTACATATCCCCTTCCCCGAAATTTCGAGATTTGTGGAAAGGTGAAACAGAATAAATACCTGACCTGACATATGCACATGCAAAGAAGGGTGTGTGGGTGGTATTGAACGATTACAATACCCATTACCAATGCAGGCCCGGGGCGCCTTTTCTTGCATCCGCAGCTCGCCATCTGGCGGGCTGGCTTGGTTTAACTGGCCATTTGGTGCTTTCCATGCCCATTTCTCCCCCTTCGCTTAGGGTATGCGCATGACAAAAGTATCCATACCCGCGCGGCCGCCAGAATTTGCATCCCGAAAAGGGAACATTCCCACCCCAATCCGGCAGAAAACGATGTATAAGTTGGGTGGGTGTTGCTTTTCTTTGCTCTGCAACGTCATCTCAGACAGCGGCTTCATGTGATTCCGCCGACTGTTCCTCCTTCCCGTCGGCCCGTTTGGTCTTACATATCACGGACAGGCTGGCTCTGCAGTTTAACGGGACATGGCACTCTGTGGAACTATTGGGTCAACCAACGAAGCCGGTATTGGCCAAAAGTCGAGCCCGACATTGCAACGGCGGAATAGCGGCCGTTGCTAGCTCAATTGCTCAGCTGAGCACTTTTCGTTTCTTTTTTTGCACCTTACTACTATTAGCTCAGCTACACTATCAAAACCGACCAGGGGCATGGATCCTGATCCTGGAGGGGGCATTTTGTGCCCAGTAGCCAGTATCCAGCAACAGTGCCCGCCCCCATCCCCGTCGCTGTTGGTTGAGACTGACTGGCTCAAGAAGAATGGGAAACGGCCGGGGATGGGGATAGAGAGCTAGGTACGCTGACGATTCTGTCGGTCTGCGCCGCAAATAGTACGTACTTTGGGGGGCCCTATACCATCTATCTATTCCCCGTTTCCCTACCCGGCCTGCTAGCTTGTGTCTCCTCTCCTCCCTTCTGTCCTTTTTCCCCCATATGCCGCCGAACCTGCCCGTGGTTTGTTGTTGCAGTTGTTGCAGTTGTTTGCTACCCTACGGCCCGCGGAATTACGCTACGACCTCAAACATGGATGAACAGGGGCCCCAACCGCCCCGGGATGTCGTCGCACATGCAGACCCTCAATCCTATCATTCGGCCGCGGAGCTGCCTCCGGCTAACATCCTCAGCCCCTTTCAAATCCACCCGGTCGAGACTCTGAGCGACCTCGAGGTTGACTCCGGCCGTTCGGACTCGGACTCCGCAATTGGCTCCGAGATTTCATCGTGAGTCCCTTGAGCTAACGGAGGCCATGCACGGCCAATCGGGGCAATCCTGGCTGACCGTTCCGTTCATTCGTCGCGTTCAGCATGTCCACGTCTATAAGCGCGGCGGATTATCAGTTTAGATTTGAGGATGGCCGGCGATATCAGAGCTCCAATGATAAGTATCATTTACCAAATGACATTGTACGTTACACATATATGCAGGTATCGATATATACAAGTCGCACAACAGCTGACGCATAGCTCGCAGCGGGAAATGGATCGCCTAGAGCTGCAGCACCTTTTGTGGATGGAGTTGCTTGGTGGCCGCCTCCATCTCGCACCGCTGCAGAAGATTCACGTGACACACGCTCTCGATGTCGGCTGCGGTACTGGCAGTATGTAACCATTCTTCTTATACTTCTTACTTTCCTTCTGTTCACCCTTACCCGAAACGTGGTGAGATGAACGACATGCACGATATTCGCTTGAACCAATAACTTACCAATGAATGACCATCGCGGCAACCAATAGACTGGACAATCGAGTTCGCTAGCCAGAACCCGCATGTGCAAGTCATCGGGACGGACCTGTCGCCAATCCAGCCCGAGTACGTACCAATGAACTGCACCTTCTACATCGACGACGCCACCAAGGACTGGTCCTTCCACCAGCGCTTTGACTACATTCATGTGCGTATGCTCACGTTTGGCATCAACAACTGGGACAACTTCATCGACCAGGCCTACCAGTATCTGCAGCCGGGCGGCTTCCTCGAGTTGCAGGAGTGGAACGTGCCGCTCGAGAGTCCCGACGGCTCCCTGAAGGAGCACCATGCCCTCCACCGCTGGACCGAGCTCATGGACCGCGCCTGCTCCAAGATCGGCATCGACATCCGCTCCGCCGGCGAGCATGCCGACCGCATGCGCTCCCGCGGGTTCGACCACGTGGTCGAGCGCCGCCTCGGCGCGCCCATCGGCCCCTGGGCTAAGGGCGAGCGACAGAAGCGCATCGGCTGGATGGGTCGCCGCGACCTCCAGGAAGGTATCGACGGCATGAGCAGCAAACTTTTCAAGCTGCTTGGCGACTGGGGCAGCGACAAGGAGATCGAAAACTTCCTGGCTGAGGTCAAGGCGGATGTCAACAACCCTCACGTAGGCTCCTCCCCTCGAATCCTGCCGTTTCCCCACACTAGTGATAAACGATGCTAATTGATGTTCGACTCGTAGATCCATGCTATTGTGCCACTGTAAGTAGACAAAAATAAGCCAAATTACTAACCATCCTTGACTGCAGGCAAAAGAACTGCTGCTCAACCTTGACTTCGGTATACTAATCTACCTCTTAGAACTGTAATTGTTGGACAGCGACCTTTCGATAGCTAATTGGGGGATTTGTACATTTCGAGTTGTATATAATATATGTGGAATATATCAATTGGTTCTGCAAGTACTGCAGTGCCGGGTCTGATCCCAACCGGGACATACGAGGATAACCCCTCTGTAAGAGGACGGGTACGTAGTACATATCTAAGGAAAGATATAGACTTAACGGGAGGCTGTCTGTCTTTTTGGGCTCATTCACCCTTGACTGGGCCGCGGGCGTATGTGTATAAAGTCATCTTGTGTGCAGTTCAATTCATGCCTAAGATATATCTGTTATATAGCCGATACCTACGTGCTTTGTTATAATATATTTATGGTACTTATAATTTTTCTAACTACTCTGGCCAGATCCTTCATCTGCGGCGGTCTGGTGCTATTTATCGACGACAGCGGTCTGGAAGTTTCCGTGGTCATCATACCTAGCCTCTGTGATTGATATCGGTTAGCGTATGCACCCACCCAACTAACTAATATCCGTAGACTGAGAGAATAGATATGAGAAAACATACTGAAGAAGGTGTAACTCAGCGTCACCGTCTCGACGCCGCGCATGTTGAGATCGTTGAGCATATCCGGGTCCAGGTAGAAGAAGACGGGCATATCGACCGTCTCCCCCGCGTTGAGGCGCTGCTCCTCGAAGCAGAAACACTGGATCTTGGAGAAGTAAGGCGCGGTCTGGGCCGGGGTGACGCTGTAAGTCGCGACGCCGATGATGTCCTTGTCCGAGGTGTTGGTCGCCGTGTAGAAGGCGAGGGCGGTCTCGCCGGGCAGGACGCGCACCTCGCGCTGCTGCGGCGTGAACTTCCAGGGCAGGATGTCCGAGACGGAGGCGTTGAAGGTGACGCGGATCCGCTTCGCGTCCGTGACGGGGACGAGGCGGCTGGCGGGGTCGAAGTTGGGGTCGTTGGACTCGGCGCCGCCGTGGCCGGGGGCGCGGACGGGTTGGCCGCCCCAGCCGGTGGTCTGGCAGATCTGTGAGAGGATCACGTAGTATTAGTCTTGTGTGTTCGGGTAGATCGTATAGTGTTGGAGGGGTCGCCGCATACCATCTTGTACATGGGCACACTTCCGTACGAGAAAGCTACCGTCCCCAGGATGACGCTCAGTGTGTAATACCTATACAGGTTCCACCGAAGTTAGCCAGTGTCCGTCTGATCGTTGTCGCCATTACTGTATAGCCTCTCTCCATTCCATCCCACCCAGCCCAGTCGCTGTGCGATCCGATATACTGTTCCCCGCCAAAATCGTGCCATACGAAGACCGGGGCCCGGTCTGCCAACTCTTTCTTTCTCTCTTTCTCAATTCCCTCCTCAACTAATCTCCAAGAGGTACCGAAGGTGTATAGTGAGCACCACATACATAGTCGTCCGGTTCTTGTACCGGTAGAACTCGTGCAGCTTCTCCATGCGGGCCCCGTGGGCATCCTGCGCCGCCTTCCTTTGGGCCGTACTACTACTCGAGGCCGTCCGCCGCTGGGCCGTGCCTCCGAACTGTTTCTGCTGCCCACGAGTAGCATTCAAAGCCCGTCGGCACGAGGAGCAGGCCCATTGCGAAGTGGCCGACGACTGGAATGTGTTGCGCAGCGACGCCGCTATCGTTCGGGGGAATGCGTTCATGCTGGGCTGCCGTATATAAGGTTTGTCGCTTCAATTGCCGTCTGCTGCCGGTCGTCTTGGTCGCCTCTCGAAAGCGATCGGAGCGCGGGGTCTCGTTGTTTATTTAGCAGGGCAATTGGTTATACACCGTTCCCAAGGTGTGATGTCGTTCGATGATTGCTAGATGCTGTGCCCCGGGAGCGAATTATTTTTGGGGTACGGCCAGTAATGGAGCCGGTTGCAAGGGTGAGCTTCTAAAAATTCGGGGTCTGGCGATCTGCAGAGGCCGACCGAGAGTGCATTCATTGGTTAGCATCCAGTTCCGCCCGCTGGGACCCCCAGCCGGAGCAACTCGATGACGCCTGCAACATGGGACGACAACTCGACCGACAAGGCAGTCGCATTGTTTTGATTTATACAAGCGATGCTGTTATTTCCATTCTAGATATGCATGATATGATACTTATTTACAAGACGCCAACCCAACCCAACCCAAGTTATGCCCTTTTCCTGTCCCCATTGACCAATGCCCGCCTGCTCCTGCTTGTGTTGTTCGTTGAATTCGTAATACGTTTGGCATTGGATGGCGCAACCAACCCAGAAAACACCCTTTCGAGTATCTGCACAACAAACACCTGGATCAAAAGAAGTATCACACGCAGGAGTTGGTCCCTCATTCCGATGCGCGGTTGGCGGCCTCGGCTATAAGTAGAATCCACAAACTCGAAGGGTAGTTTGGCGCCCAGATGTTCCGTCGCAACGTACAACCCGCTACTGAAGCCATCTTCGTGGAATCCGTATTTGGTCCAAGCACCTGCATAACTAATACCGCGCTTATTTTGGATGCGGTGCAGTTGGTTCTGTGCCCGGACTGCTTCGGGGTTATACACAGGATGCGAGTATGAATATCGTCCCTGTACCGTATCACTCCTTGGCTCCTGCAGAGGGTTGAGCGTTACCAATACGTCACCGAACGGCCCCCTAGGGATGTGCTGGAGGATGTTCATGTTGTATGTCAGTGAGACCTTGTCAACGTCCCGGCCGGTCCACGGATTCGAGAGCGTGAGGTAGTTCCAAGCGGTCCATGCCTTCTGCTGCGCCGGGAGATGTGCCACGTCTGAATGCAGTACTGCCGTGTTTTCGGATGTCTTGAATGCCGACATGATGGCCCTCTCTTCAGTTGTGGCCGATGGGCCAATGATCTGGTAGGCCTGGTCTCCATGGGTGGCAAGGATGACATGGTCAAAAGCCTCCATCTTGCCGTTTTCGAAGTGCAAGCGCACCCGACCATCGTCGTCATTGGCAACATATTTGACGGCCGTGTTGAGGAACAGATGGTTGGAGGGGAACCCTCTTACAACCGCGTCTATGTACGATTTGGCTCCGTATTCCAGGGTCAGCCAGTCGGGCCGCGCAGCAACGGTGGATAACAAATGGTGATTCCACCTAATTAAGTTAGTTTATGAGGATTGGTTGTTGAGTTGAGGCTCACTTACATGAACCGCACCAGGGTCACTGCTGGAAACTCAAGACTGCATTTGTCCGGGCTGGTGCTCCATACGGCCGCCGTCATAGGTAGGAGGTAGTCGTTCTTGAATGCCTCCGAGTAGCCCTCCCTATCAAGATATTCGCCAATGGTGGTCGTCTCGTCGACGACACCTTTGACACCATTGGTTTTGGCCTGAGTAGGGCCATCAACGTCGACTTTCAGTAAGTCCAGGGCAAATTGGTTGAACCGGACGATGTCGAATATCATTCTCCAAAACCGGGGCGAGACGAGATTCCACCTTTGGCAGAAGATGGCGTCAAGACTGGTTCCTGCCCACTCGAACTTGCCCCGGTCTCTGGAGACACTGAAGGTCATCTCCGTCGGGATCGTCGGCACACGGACCTTCTTCAGGAAGTTGATGAAGTTGGCTGCATTGTGTTAGTCCGGCTAGCTAGACTTCAGACGCTCTCCATCCTAGAGGCATCGAGTAAGTTGACCAGGAGTGTATGGGCTTACGGTAGGTGGCCTCATTCAGCACGATGAAGCCGGTGTCTACGAGACATCTGAATTTGTCCTGCTTCCACTCAACCGTATTGGTGTGGCCGCCGAGCCGGTCGGCGGCCTCATAGAGGTATACATCGTGGTGTGTCCTATTCAGGGCCCATAGCGAAGCTATACCGGCCGAGCCGCTACCGACTATAGCGACTTTCTTCCTAGGAACCCAATTAGTTGATGATGTCATGGGCATTTGGAAAATCAGTAAACTATGTGTGGAAAGGACGTTGAAGACCGAGTCAAAACGGGCGTATATAGCTGGGTGCTAAACTGCAGGGCTGGGAAGAACTAAGGCAAGGTACTGGGTACTAATCACGAGGAAAAGCCAGAAGCCGAGGATAGATGGGTAGACTGGATGGCGGTGAAGTGAATTAAGTGAGTTGCTGGGAGCTGAGTCGCTGGAGCCCCAATCCATAGTCATACGAGATATGTAGTACAACACATTATGACAGTCCCGCGTCAATGGCGGCGACCCGAAGGCGGGCATGGCAGGAAGAATGCTAACATCCACCTTAGCCATGCAGGCAGCTGGGCCCTGGCCCTCATGATGATGCAATGGCAGGTGTGAGACATGAGATTAAAGCCTGGGGAAACTTACATTGATTGGCTCTGATGCATTTTGGACCTGAGCGAATCAAAAGTTTCGTGGAATCTCGGACGAACGATTGATAGGAGGTGCAGTATTGGCTGATAGATGGTATTGCGATGGGAGAGATGCGCGGCAGAGAGAGCTCAGAGCTGAACCGCGACAGCTTGGTGCTTGGTTACCTTCAAACTTGGAGCTTCAGCTTGCTTAGCTTCAGAAGCGCTCCTGACCGGATTGAAACAGGCTACCAATGTCGGACCCAGTCTTGCCAGTGACCTCCTTTTCGCGGGTTGGGCACTGCCCAGACGCTCGGACGCCGATCATTTATTTACATCTGCTAAGCATGTGAATTTCAGAGTCGCCTTGGTTTCAACTCAAACGCCGTCGTAAATCCACAGATAAGAATAAACAACGTTGGCAAAACGGTCAGTGGTCAACCACCACCAATGCGAGAGATGCTAGCTCGAGCCTCTCCTCCTGATTTGATACTGCTCCATAATTTGAACAACCCAATGAGAAGGGAGGATTTTGTTTGGTATATCAACAGCATCGACAGATGTACGACGCATCGTAGATCAGGCATAATTGCATCAAGCACTTGTAGAAGGATAGGGACGTTTGCAATCTACATATGTACAGTTTGTTGCCGCCGCGCCCACCGCATTTATTCTCACCATGCAGAAACACGGCTCCTGCGTGCTAACTCTATCGGCAAATGCATAGTGGTTCTCACGCATTACGATTCATATTTAAGAAATGTCGGCGCCTTACGGAGTCGAATATTCAGAGGCGACGGAAGTCACCTAATATTCAATTCTTAGAAGCTCCATTTTGTCTGCCCGGCTAATTTCAACTTCATGTCCGTGAGAATGGATCAAAAAGCCTGTATTTCTGCAAGCCGGGGGTTACTTTCTGGAGAAGAAAAGGAAAAGAAATCCCAAGACGCCAGCCAACGAGTTCGGGTTTTCTACTACGGACTGTCAATGGTGGGGCACGTGGCTGGCTTATGGTCCTCTGCCTCAAACCTGGATGGTGGCTGGGGGAATGGAGGGGACTAGGCCCAATTGACTAAGGTAGACAGACCCTGTTGGGTCAGGAACTTGCATCAAACATGTGGAGTCGGCTTCAATCAATGCAAGCAGCCGATTCAGTCGTTATGCATAGAGCCAAGTATATATGCTCCTCCACTGCCATATAGTGCATAATATTCATGTATTAGATAGGATTAGATCGTGCCATATGCGATTAGGCCTCCCAATTCTCTTACTACAATGTCCGCCCTAGGCTACATCATTCATCACCAACGACATATGACAATTCATTGCGCCAACTAGTAACAACGACTCCAACCACCAGGCAACAAAATAGACCTTTGGATTTTTTCTTTTTCATTTCCTGCTGCGTAGAAGATCGACCTTTGGCGACGAAAAACGACGAAACAAACCCCTCGATCACGATCGATCCCTAGAAACCCGAAAACGAATCGAGACGGACTTGCCCTCGCAGCAGCTAGCCGTCGCCCATCATGGCCAACCCTCTCGATACCGACGCTGGCTCCGAGCTTTTCAGCAGCTACGAGGCCGAATTCAAGCTCGTCCAGGCCGACCTGACGCAGAAATTGGACCAGATCCCCGAGCTGAGCGGCGAGCCGCGCAAGGCCGCCATCAACCAAGGAGAGCGAGCGCTGGAGGAAGCCGATGAACTGGTACGGACCTAAATCACATGCATACGGTGACACCGATTACCACCACCATCAATACCATCAGAATCAATATTGCGCCACCCGTATAATGGAGAGAAAGAAGGAGTCGATATCAAAGGATGACATTTACTGACCATATTCCCCCACGCAATAGCTAGGAGCCATGCGCCTCGAAAAGGCCAATATCCCGTCGGCCTCGCGCACTAAGATCAACCAGCGCTTCCGCAACTTCGAGACGGACGTGGACAAGTACCGGCGCAAGCTGCGGTCCCTGGCCGACGACCGGGCCGCCCTGTTCGGGTCGCGCTACACGGACAACCCGGGGGGCCCCGACGCCCAGGCCGAGCAGCGCCAGCAGCTCCTCAGCGGCACCGACCGCCTCGACCGCAGCACGCAGCGCCTGCGTAACTCGCAGGCTCTCGCCAACGAGACCGAGGGCATCGGCGCCGCCACCCTCGCCGACCTGCACGTCCAGCGCGAGCGCATCTCCCACACGGGGGCCATGCTCCACGAGAGCGAGGGCTACGTCGACCGCAGCGTCAAGACGCTGCGCGGCATGGCGCGTAGGTAATGAACTTTGGCCCTTATACCCCCTAAATAATAAACGGAGGAACGGATGTTTTGCTGACAAACAACTTCGCAGGATGGCTACAAATCGGATAATCACGATTGCTATCATCACCATCTTGGTTCTCCTCATTTTCGCTGTGATCTACAGCAAGTTCAAATAGACGCAAGGGGATCAAAGCGCCAAAGTCCCAGAGACAGAAAGAAGAAGCATTGAAACGATATGGACCAAGTATGTCCTAAGGGATGAGTAGGTTACGCTGTGTATTATTTTTGAGGAGTTCCAGGAGTTCTTGGTTGGAAAGAAGACCATGCCCGTCGTTCACGTACAGTACATGCATCATTAGCATCAGCATATGGATTACTGATTCCATTTTGTTCGAACATCAAAAACTTTTGTCTTATTTTCTCGTATCCTTTTGCCGTACCCGTACGCCGCACAATGAAAGGGGGAAACAAGCAAATAGCCTTGTAGACCCCGAGAGATAGAGAGAGAGAAGGACGATCTATATGAAAAGGTGCATGAATATAAATAACCCCAGACACCCAAGTTACGTCGATAGGGAGGGATATCTAACAAGGCGCCCCAAAACTCGGGCCAACCATAGACTATGGGTATCAACAACTTAACATGGCCATAACCCTGTGTGCATTACCTGCGACCACCTCGTCGGTTGTTGAAGTTAGGCTTTTCCACCTTTCCACCGCCGCGGGTAGATGGGCCATGCCTCTTGTCTTCGCCAAGAGATCGTCGACCACCAGGGGAAATGCCGCCTCTACCTCCTCGGAAGTCACCTCCTCCACGGCCTCCACGGAAGTCACCACCTCCTCGGCCTCCACGGGAGTCACCTCCTCGGCCTCCCCGGAAGCCGCCACCTCGGCCACCTCCCCGGGAATCGCCGCCTCCTCTGCCTCGGAAGCCACCGCCTACTCGCGGGCCACCTCGGGAATCGCCGCGACCCCTGTTGACTGTCTTTCGGATGGTAGCGACTTCCTCTTCGTCTACGTCCATCTCATCGTCATCATTGCCACGACGGTTGCTGAACTTGAGGCGGCCACGCTGGCCACGGACACCAATGTCCTTTCCGCGAAGAGCCGCAACGTAAGCACCAACGCCGCTACCGCCGTCGCCATGAGACGGCGTGTCGATGACCATGGCGTCGTCCTCATCACTGTCTTGTCCAAGGATAAGCTTGCCATCCATGTCGGTCTTCGCCTTGGTCCTGCCAGCTTTGCGTATCTTGACGGGCTTCGTAGATGATATGCTGGCCAGTGCCCTTTTGTCCAAGAGATCGAGGGGCTCATCCTCATCTTCCATGATGTAGGTGTTGCCGCCCTTCTTCCCCTTTCTAGATGAGGCACCACCCATTTCGTCGTCGGACTCAGCCTCAGCCTCGGAATCGTCGCTGGAGTACAGAGCCTCATCGTATTCGCTCTCGAATCGGTTCTTCTTCTTTCCGTTGGTTGGTTCCTCCTCTTCATCTTCGCCTTCACCCTTGGCAGCATCCTTCTTCCGCTTGCTGCGCTCCTTGGACTTTCGGATATTACTAATCAATTTGCGGTCTTCCTCAGGGCAGTGCTTGTTGATGACATCGACGCCAAAGCGTCGCACCATACGTTCCAAGATATGCTTGACCTTCACCCTGAAGTGACTCTTGTGGCCATGCGACCAGACCAGCAAGTTCGGAACCATGGTAGCCAACCTCGGAAGCATCATTTCTGTTGGTAGACTGATGACGCAGACCTTGACGAATCCAAGAACACTCTTGACAATCTCTCTGTTGCTGGAGGTCAGGAAGAGATCCATGGTTTGCACCAGGTCACTAAGCATTTCGTTGCTGAGTGACTGGCGGAATTCGTACAAAATGCGAGTGATGGCAGTGATGGAGGCGGAAATCATGTGCGGGGTGCTGCCTGCCAGACCAGCGCTAACCATAGTAAAATATTCCTCGACGCTGGCCTTGGACGAGGCAGCATCGCTTGGCATATTCGGGATCTTATTGTTCTGAATCACCTTGCCCTTAGATTCTTCGAGCTTCTCGCCCATGATAACCAGGAGCTCAAATGCAGAAGTTCTTGCTCGTTCGTTGTTCTCTCGGCAGCAGATCACAACCTCGGATAGAACCGCTGGAATAAAGTGCAATGAGCTGTCAGGGATGAATGGGATCATACAGGTAATTGCAGCAAGGCGCTCTCTTCGAGCGGGCACGGAGCATTTCTCAGCACTGGAAAGCAAAAGGCCTTGCAGCTCGTCGAACCGTTCGTTGAGCGCAATCTGCCCGTTCTCGGAGTCTGCCAACCGCGGGATCAGCTTGTATGCCTTCTTTTGCAGCTGAGGATCGTCGTCCCTAACGATAATGAGAGACGCGATGTTGAAGAGAGCAGCAAAGCTTTGGCGCGGCAGGTATGTAGACATGGTAATGACAAGATCCATCAGCGTTTGGCTTGTGGAAGGTCCTTCTGCCTTCTTCTTCTTGTCAGCCCGAGCTGCCAAGACAGATGAGGCGGCAAGCTCTTGCTCCTTGGTGGCTTCGGTCAGAGCATTGGCAAGCATTTCGCTGACACGGTCAAACGTTTCGACGAGCTCGTTCTCAGGGGTGATGCTTAAGTAAGCATTGATTGTTTGCAGGATGGGGCCTCTCGACTGGGGCAGAGTCTGGCTGTACACATTGAACATGACAGCCAGTAAGTTGCTGGCGAAGGTACCGAGATATGTCAGGTTCTTCTGAGCATCCGCCTTCGAGACTCGACTCTGGAGGATCATGTCTTCTTCTTCTTCCTCAATTGCCGTGATTGCTTGGTTAGATTCAACAAGAGCCCTAAGTGCCCGGCAAACATCCAAACGCAGATCAACCTGCTGGTACAGCAGGTTGGCCAGCATTTCGGCAAATTCTTTGTCAAAGGCTACTGTCAGGTCCAGTGGCAGATCGCAGTATCCGGGGAGAATAGACCACGTCTGGTGCACTAGCGTTTCGTAGATCTTGGTTTCCATGGTTTTTGGCGCGTCGCCATGGTCAAGTACTTTCTGGAACATGGCTTCGCTCAAAGGAATGAACTCGGTCTTGAAGTGTTGCAGGTTGGTGTTGCTTGTGTAGTCACGCAGAGTCGGCAAAAGCCAAGCACGACCTGGCTGTCCCTTGACAGGTTTTACGAGGTTGAGAGGCAGCACATTGAGAACAGCTTCTGGGCCCATGGCTCTGATAGCCTTTCCAAGCACCTCGTCCGCTTCCTTCTTGCCCATAAATGAGTCGCTGCCCCGAATCTCACCAACAGATTTGGCGAGGTTCAAGAGCATTGGGTTTGCTCGCCACCGCAGAGAGTCGTACATAGCACCAAACACCTTGAAAGTCTCCATCCAGGCAGCCTGGTACTTGACGCTCAGTAGATCCTCGGTATGCTTGGCGATTTTCTCCAATATCTTTTCGTCGAAGATAGAGGGCTCGAGGATGACTTGGTTGGGGATACATGTGGCAACGAATGCGATGAGACATTCCGATGCGGAGACTCTGATGTTATGCGACGAAGACTCTAGGAATGACGAAACCATCTCGAAGAGCTCGGGCAGTTTCTGGAATGTATCTTCCGGTTCCAACTGAGCAGCGACTTCGTAGCCTCGCGAGAGGATAGCAATCCAGGGAGGCAGAAGCTGAGTGTCGTTTGCCGAAGGACGCATTTCGGAGATGATCTCGAGGAGTCGGGGGAGTTTGGCAGAAGCGGTTTCGTCAGCGGCCATGCCTGCAAAGATCATCTCGAAGATATCGAAGACAGCCATGGTCATGTGCTCATTCCCGCTCTTTGCTATGCTCAGTAGGAGCTCACATAGAGCCTCGATGTTCTTACTCGGCCATCCGCCACTGCCTGATGTAATAGTCTTGATCAGTTGCAGGGCGTGGATCAGGGCAGGGTCGTTTTCCGCATCCTTCTTCTGCTTCTTAGAGATGGCTGCCTGGTTGGCCTGCTCTGCCAGGCTCCGCATGGCAGTCTCGGCGCACAAGTCGGCAGCGGGATGGTCGAGTGAAGGGCTGGGCGGAGGGTTCTGAAGAACCTTCTTCAGTGCTTCTTGCGCTCGCTTCCGCAGCTTCGGGCGGTGGTCAAGCGACAGGTTCAGGAGCCCGGCGACTGCCCGGCGGGGGGCTGATCTCGTTTGTGGCGAGTTTCCATGCTGCCGAATCCTGAGCGAGCAACAAAGACTCGAGGCAGCCGACGGACGACTTCAGTAGCGCCGCCTCAGCATCGGCAAGAAGCAGAACTGGGGCGAGCAGTTGAAGGATCTGGGTGAACTTGGAACGGAGGAGCGCTTGGGGCGCATATGGAGTTATGACATCCAGAAGGTAGATGACGGCAGGCGTGAATTCCTTGTTGATCTCGCCATTCGCGATCGACTGGTTCAGAAGGGCGAGGAGGGCAGCGAAGTATCCTGTAGGCGTCGGCGGGGTGTCCTGCTCCTTGAGCGTTTCTTCGACGGCGGTCAGGATGACGACAGTTTGCTTTTGGCTTTGAAGGTTGGGTGACCGGATCTTGTCCAGCTTCTCCTCCAAAGTCGCCATTTTGTCTAAAACAGCAACAGTCTTTCTTTGCCCAATGTCGGCGGCAATGTTGAACGAGAGCTCTTGATACCACAAAAAAGAGAAAAAAGTTACGATAAGCCCCACCACCCCGGCTTAGTGCGCTATCGATAAGCTAATTATTTTGCAAGTGGCTACTACCTACTGATAAGTCGTCCTTGGCGCATATGCCCAAGTGGATCGTCCTATCGTAAATCATCAGTGGAAACAATCTGGAGCAAAGCAAAGAGCGTAACTCTGAACTTGATATTACTGCCTTGGGCTCATCAATTGGATTGGTTAGTGAGATCTGGATATCATCTTTCAACATTGAAACATACATATATGCCCTCAGCAGATTCAGGAAGCCGAGTGCCATAATTGTGGTTTCTCGACTGTCCCTTTTCCTGTAAATACATGCTTGTAGATGAGATCGTCATGGAGTCAATTGACTGCGTGTGCGTTGACCTGGGCACCGCGAGTCCTCTGATACCACATTGCCTAAGGTAAAATATTTATTGTATTCTCGTGATATATATAGCACAATGGTCATTATAAGCCTCATGGTATTTTACTTTATTAATGCACATCCCCCTTCACCTCGTGGTGTGAAGCCTCGATGCTGAGCTATGTATACTACCAAGTACATATGTGCCCAGCTTTCAAGTGGTTCCATTTCATATTGAGGGCATTAAAACATGCAGCAATCCAGCAGTAGGAATGAAACCTCTGACCTTAAAGCCTGACTTTAAAAAGTTCTCATAATGCAGTGACCATCTCATTGGGGGGCTTGCTAGCTCAGGCGAGAATGCAATATCCAATGAGGTTTGCCAAACGCACCAATATTTCGGAATGAAGCCACGATGTATTGACTCAGAGCAAAACTCACTCGCTATGAAGGAGAGTGCATATCATATACGCCTAGAGTAGCCACAGTCCGAGGGCAGTGGTTCTGTCTTAATAGTTAAACATAAATGAGTAATAGGGGCCCGGGACGTTCGAATATACTCCAGGGGCTGCATGGAACAAACAGTGTACACGAGAGGTAATGTTGTATTGCAGAGAATGAAACAAATGCCTATGAATCATGGTTGATAGTCTCATCGTCATGTGGTTGCACCATTATTATCTTTACTGCTAGCCAAACTTTCTCTTCTTTTCAGACTCATATATATACGGCGCATCCACTTCATATATTCATTCAAATTTCGTTACATTACGCTAATATATCACACCGAGCGCCTGTCTCCCGGACAACATGGAAACATACGAGAGGATGGAGAAGCTGTACCACAATGGTTATGAACTCATGGAAGCCCCAAAGGTGTGAGCATTAGGGGGAGTGTTGATCTCGGCTTGCTGTCTGAGATGGAGACAGCTTCTATTATGTCAGTAAGAACTATTCGCCCCGGTGACCATCAGAAAAGGGCAACTTCCAAACAGTCTTGTATTCTAACGTATTCCACTACAGCGAGTATACAATATGAACACTCGTGTCTCCTCCATGCTTTCTTGGCTTACTTGCATACATAGTCATGCCTGAATTCAACCCAGAAAAACGCCTTGGCTTTAGCACCGTTCCCAAATCAACACCCGCTCTCCCTAGACCCTGGTCTATGAGAAGTCCTCGCCCGCCTCGACAATCGATTCCTTCACACGGACCAGCAGGGTCGTCTTCCACTTGTCCAGCTTCGACATGCGATCGTACTGGAACAGCTTATCGGTGAAGTCGTCCTGGTTGCCGGCCTCGATGGCGGCGAGCAGGTCGACGAGCAGTTGATGCTCGCGGTTGCTGGGGAACGTGGGGTCCATATCACGGTATTTCTCGAGGGCGCGGTTGGCAGTGACCATGTCGCCGGTAGCGAGGTGGCAGATGCCGGCCTTGAGGAAGTAGTCCTTGACACTGTAGCGCATGAGGTTGTTGTTGAGCGACGCGGCCGCCACCTTCTCGTACTGCTCGATGGCCTTGTAGTAGTCGGCGTCGAGCGCGGCGATGTCTGCCACCTTAAGCCAGAGCTTGTTCGCCAGGGCGGCGGCGTTGTCGCCCTCGTACCACCCGGCCGCCTCTTCGTAGGCGGCAAGCGCGCGCTTTGTGTCGGCCAGCTGCGTCTCAAACACCTCGCCCATCGCCTCCTTGTGCTGCGCCGCACGGCGGAAGTTGCCTGTCTTGCAGTACTGCTGGATCGAAAACTCGAGGACACGCACGGCGTCCTCAGGCGACTCCTGCTTGTACACCTTGAAGGCGTCGACCATAGCATTGGCGGCGTCGCTGGGCTCCTTCAGGTTCTGGCTCTGGACCGTCGCGGCCTTCTCGAAGGCCTGTCCGGCTTCTCTCACTAGAAAACGCAGGGACATGTCCATTAGCATCTATCCCGTACGGTGGCGTTGGGCGCAATGCGACAACGCTGTTGCGGCTATTATGATGTTGATCAACGTACTCATCTTTTGCATCCGGAAGGCATTGGCGGCCTCAATATAGAGTTCGGCCGCATCCATGTACTTCTGCTCCCGGCCCCCGAAGAGACTGAAGCCACTGCCTGCGCTGGCCAGCGTCTTGTCGGCCTGAGTGTATCACCAATCATCAGCATCGCTTTCCGGATGGCGGGGTGCCCATATGGTGGGGCAGGGTTATGCTGACCTTCTGAAGCAGAGCTCGCGGATCTCCTGCCATGTTGGATAGTCTTTCGGATGTAAAAATATGTTGATGGGCGTAATCGCGTACAATCGTTCGGGTCTGTCGGCGAAGGATTTCGTTGCGCAGCGGTTAGTAGTAAAGCGTAGTCGGTTGATGTTGGTGGAAGGATGGAGGTGACAAGCCACTGAAGCGACCTAAAACAATCCACCAGAGCTATGACGCTTCAGCTTCAATGTCCCCTGCAAGCGGCCAAGAACGACCCTGAAGTACACAGTTGGGCAGCTTACACCAAAAAATACGCCATTCGTCGGAGGAGATCTACTTGTCAGTAAAACACTTGCAGCTGTCTTACGTTTTACTGCCCAGGTGCGATTGCGAATGGAACATATGCAGCTTCGCATCCAATCTAGCAAATTTATACTTGACCGTCAAGCCCTTGGAAGCTCCAAACACTATACGTGTTTACTTTGTTTAACTCTTTCTGCGAACCGGTTCAACTTTATCGGGTAGGTAGCAGCAGCCCGTCGAAAAACGCTTTCAGCACAGTCATGAACAGTACGATATGCGCCCAATGCCGTCAGGCGTTGCGGCAACGCCTCAGAGCCCCTTCAAGCCTGTTTACACAGTCAGCGAAAAGAACAAATGGCATTGTATCGGCAACTAGACCACCACTCGCGCAGAGGCGACAGAACCACACCAACAGTCAGAGCGCCAACAACAATTCCAATCCCGATATCCGCTCTCTCCTCTCCAACCCCACGTGGTCCGTCCGGTCACTGCTGCCGCAACACTCTACTGGCTCCTCTACTGCGCCAGCTGATACGACGACCAAAGACAACGAGATCACCAGCAAAACCCTGCACCACCTCCTACGGCTCTCGGCGCTGCCGCCCCCCGCGACGCCCGAAGAGGAGGACGCGCTCCTGACGACGCTGCGGACGCAGCTCCATTTCGTGCGCTCGATCCAGGGCGTCGACACGGCGGGCGTGGCGCCGCTCGCAGCGATCCGCGACGAGACGGCGCGGGGCCGGGGGAGCAGACGATCGGGCTTGAAGCCCTGAAGGAGGTGCTGGCGGACGAGGACGTCGTGGGTCACAGCCGGCGGCCGCGGCGCCGACGGGTGGAGCAGGAGCAGCAGAAGAAGGAAGGGCAGAGGAACGAGGCCGAGGATTGGGATGCGCTCGCGGGCGCGAGCGAGACGGCCGGAAGGTATTTCGTGGTGCGGAGCGGCAAGGGCGGGGAGGCTCAGTAGGAAAGAAAGAAGACTGGCGTCACGATGCCCTTTGCCAGTGCCGATGCTTCCTGTACTGATATACTAGACATATACCCTTGTTCTTCCTGCAATTCACGCGGCAGACTTTGCTTGAGCTTATATGAATCATCTTCGTTCTTTTGTGCACCGCAGCGCAGGTGACCACCCCCAAGGTCTCAGCTGGGGTGGCTGTAGCTGAGCTGAAGCTTTGGATGAGGAGGCTTTGAACCGATTGTTAGCTTCTCATGTCCTCCAGTTGGGTTCAATATAGGGGTAGGGGAGGTCTCGTCCTAGACTTATTCTTATTTCAATGTAATATTCTGTTTCATCTGTAGGATGTGGTCGGGGTTACCTGGACATGTGTGTCAGGGTGAGATTGAAGGAAACTCTGTCGCCAGGGCTACCCTACTTCTGGGCGCCCTTGAATCTTGTAGCATCTTTGAAAACATGCCTAGCGAGTTCTGAGTATACGACGTCGGTTCCCAAGCTTTGTGGCCTTATATCAGGATGACGGGCTATGTATAGGCTGTACCGGCGACGACTTGGCTGTCAGGGGGTGGGTGCCCCTTTGAGTCAATGCCTACCTCCTAGGCCAGAGGGTCTGGTATCGGTAATTTGGTAATGGCCTGTATGATCCCCAATTCTTAGATATACCGCGTCTGAGTGGTCAGCAAGTCCCCTATGGCGAACCTAGATATCGTACGCGCGGGTCAGATACTGTGCGTGTGATATTATGTGTCGGGGTTTATAAGTAAAAGCGAACGATGGGATGCTACTTACCAACATAGCTCAAGCCATTGGACTTCATTACGACAGACATAAACTATGGGCATTGGAACACCTACGCTCTCATCCCTAGAGTTTTGTTTCTTATCTTCACATAACATAATATGCCATTACTAACGGACTTCGTATAAGTAGGTCATATGTCACCGATACTTGCCACATTGATGGTTATGTGTGGTTACACAGCTCCGATTTCACATACATTGGTATCAACTATGAAGCCTCATTTTTATACATATTCCAAATGTATTTTAAGTACTGTTGTACCTAACAGACTATCAGCTTCCAAATGCATCATCCAACCCGTGAAACTGTCTCCGTCGAATAACAACAGCAAGTCGTAGTATAATATTGCAACTTCTTATGATACTCTGGTATAATACTAAAAGCACGAAAATAACGCCCAGTGAAGTTTGATATCGGGCACTTGCTTCTGATGTCGATATCTAAAGCTTCCATAATAATAGGTTAAAGACGGGTGTACGTGTCAGGTCAAACAATGTGCAAGTGTTTGGTTCTGTGAGGTGCCATCTCTTCTATTATGCATATACCTTTGCTATCATCGCTGCCAAGGCATGTCTTACATATCAGGGTGATTTGCCAAATACATCGAACGCAAAGGTGTACATTTAAGGCAAAGCGTTTCACTGTCACTTTCGTTGACCAAGTCTCTTTCACAACAAACTGGGATGGAAGCTGTGGAAAGATAACACGTTTGGATATTACGCGCATCATACTAATGCCAGGCTCGACTCTCTCCGGCGGCTCAAGTGGTTTTCCTATTCTCAATGCCTAAGCGCACTCGTTGATACTCGAGACTTAAATATTGTAATAGAAACTGCTGCAAGATGTACACGCACACATATCTTATCTGAGGCGGATCATTGCCGACAGTATTGTTTGCTGAAATGAGGGATAGCCTTCTTATCATAATGTGTTGTGGAGATTGTAGACACCTGCTGTCGCTATTGTGAGTGTAGGTAGGGAGTATTCTCAAGGATATGGTATCATTTGTAACGCCTGGGACCCTTGTTCATCGGGGTTTTTTATCATTCCGAGCAAAGGTACTTGAGCCCCCGACAACCATCCCCGCGCTCATGGCTATTCCGATAGTTACAATCATGTACACGAGTGAAAGCTCTATTGATTTGGCCAACAATATTTCTACTACGCTTGATAAGACCACAAAAGAGGGAAATATGCGTACTCCGTAAAAAGCGATTCTCGATGCTTAGGTGCTGGCATTGAGAATGTCACTCAAGTCGGATATTGAATTGTCACGGGAAGTATCGTTGCTCTCGTAAACAGGCATGATAGCTGGACCGGCAAAGTTTGCAAGCGTCCGATGATTCCGCCCCGTTCCATCAGTGGTGGATTACTGGTATTGTTATCCAGACTACCATCGGTTGGATCTGGCCATTGGGTTCTGGAATAGGCGGTTAACTGGTATACGGGAACTATTTCGGGCGAGGTGGTTGGTCTACTCGTCCATCACCAACCTCTGGAGAGAAGCCGGCCATTCAGAGTGCCGCGTTTCCCGCACATGTGCGGCGCAGGTGGGATTGGGCTCGATCGAGGAATTCGCCCGGGGTGGGCGCCGATGCACAACACATCGTGTTAACCAAGATTACCCCATACCGTTGCCGACGAGGTGCAGATCCATAGCTGCTTCCGGCAACGCCTGGTCGAGATCGTAGAATCCCATTGGTGGAGATTGAATTGAGGTCGCAACATACAGCGTGACCATTATACCCTACCAGCAGCTCGATACGAGAAATAGGTCATCGAGAATACAGCGGCTCCCAGCGATTAATGGCGCGGCAACGCAACTGACGATGTTCACGCTATGCCGAGTGCATGCCATATTGACGTAGGAAGGATGGAAGCCAAGCGGTGTGACATCCTTCACCAACATACCTTAAATACCGTTGGGCATCCTTCCGAATAGTCTCCTTCGTTCTCCAGTGCATTCCTTCACAGAAATAAAACACACTCGTATCCTGTTCGTTTACCAGACCCAAGAACCAAACCACCATCAACCACTCTCCCCATTTTTTCAAGATGCAGTTCACCAGCACCATCGTCCTCGCCATCCTCTCGGCCGTCGCCGCCGCGGCCCCGACCACGGCCGCTGCCGCTGCCGCCGCCGACTGCAACGCGGCGCACACCGCGTGCCGTGCCGCCGCCGTGACCAACGAGGACATCATCGCGTGTGACAGCGTGCAGACCCAGTGCGTGGGCGCGTGCCTGCAGGCGCAGACCGTCTGCGCCTTCGCGCCGGACGCCAACATGAGCTTCTGCGCCGCCGAGTACGTCGGCTGCTCCGGCCTCGACATCAAGACCCTCCAGGACTGCGAGGTGCAGAACAACGACTGCATCTACGCCCCCGACGCCAACATGAGCTTCTGCGCGTCCGAGAAGGCCAAGTGCGCCGGCTTCTGCGACGCCGCCTACGACGACTGCCGCGTCGCCCCCGATGCCAACATGAGCTTCTGTGCCTCCAAGTACGCCAACTGCCTCGGCTACAACCCTTTCTAAGCGACGACGGAAAGAGGAGCACGGGGGACGAAGAGTCCTGTAGAGGGAAGAAGGGGGTGGATGCCAGCCTGCGGTCACATGATAACAGCAACGGGCAGGACGCACATTTGACTGTGCTTGGTCGCGAGTGGGCGACGATGATGACGATGACGACGGAGATGCATATTCACGTAAAGGGGCATAATGATATTGTACATAACTTGCTGCCGATAGCATAAAAAGTCGGCTAATATAATGTAATGGACTCTACAAAGTAACGATTCTTGTGCAAATGCGGTCCCGGCTTGGCGGGTTATCGACGATGGTATCGGCCTCTTCAAGGGTATCGCGTTGCTCGCCCAACAAATACCAGGTAAAACGTGATAACCATCGGTGAGGAACAATTGGAGTTGAACATGGGTGACTTGCAGCTACTGCTAGATGATGGTAACCTTCTGGCTGGGAACAAATTTAAAGGACTTTCTCTTCCATTTCCCCTCTATCTGTCCAGAATGGAATTGACTGCGGTACGGCAATTGCATCAGGGTGTAACCAGTCGTTACTCAAATACGGCTGAGGATGACAGCTTTTCCGGGTACTTCTGCGGGTGCTCCTACCGAAATTCGGGACTTCCAGTGTGCAAATGGAATTGATTATATAATTGCCCGTCAGCGACCCAGAGTATCCCCTTGATTGCCAAAGCGCTGTTTTCCGTATAATACTCGTACAATACTTTCGATAAATAATTAACGTGGCCGTGCATACCGTAGCAAGGGTATACCGACCAATCAAATAACACACCGAGCACAACGGACGTTTAAAACGTCACTCCGATTATCCCTGGTCTATACAGTACGGAATCTTTGGTGAAAGCAGCGCTTTGGCAATCAAGGGGATAGATGGCAGTCCCATGGTTCGCGAGTTGACGTAGACCCCTGCCAACTCAGAATCGGAGCCTCTTGTGGTGTTCGGTGGGGCGCCGCCCAGGTTCAGGATGTGTGTTTTTCTGGTACGACCCCAACGAACCCCCTTCTCAAGTCCTTCTAGCTTCCTTCTTTCAAGGAAAGCAGCTGCGTCGTAACTCGCTCGAATCCACAGCGTAATTGTGATGGGCATATATTCACGCTTGGACTCTGTGGAGATAACCTCAATTGCAGCTCGGGATGATACGCATGTGACGACGACGACGCATCTCAAGCACCAAGACCGGCCGCGTATATCGTGCCTATGTATCGTGAGAACCATGGCGCTGGCCATCATGGTAGAAGGCTATACACATAGAAACTTGGGACTATGTATGGTTGATTCTTGGTGCTACACATAACTCCTGCCCAGGAGGAACCCCGATATAGAGGCCGACTTCCAAAGCCCGGCGACGAGTTCGTAAGACGGTACTACCGGGCTCTTGATAGGCCCAGGAATTTTGCTGGTGAGGTTCATTATACCGCACCTACAAACAACACGCTGAATCCAAGAGCAGTCGTATGGGAATGCGTAAGCATTTCTATAGCGTTAGGAATAGATCTCGTACAGAAGCCATGTTCATCTGGTGCAACATGTGTACAGTTTCCCATTTGAATGACTGAAGTCGGACGGACGCCGTTTCCTACCTTGGATAAAGTATCTTAGGGCTTTCGAGTGGTCGATTTGATACGCCAGGCGGAAGATGCATTGCTTGTGTACGCTCAGCGAGACCGACACGCGTAGAGGACATGTGCGTACAAGAAACCTTGAAACCGTACATGCGGGAGCAACGATTCATCAGTTGAAATGTATGGCTTATGTTCGAAGGGAACACGAGGCCGCGGGAGCCCGTATTGCAGTTTGATGCACGGAGTCTTGTCAAGTTTTGCTTAGAACACGAAATGTGGCCTTAGGCCTCCCTTTCAGCGAACATATGTCGAAGATTACGTGACTTTTGCTATAGAGCAAGGTTTGTCCAAAAGAGTCTTTGCCGGTGCCAAGCACATGTCAAACCTGCAGGTAAGATCCTGACAGTCCACATGTTATGTGCCGCCGGTATCATACACTATTACCCTTGAATTATTGTTCGCGAATATGATCTGCCCTGGGCCCTCGCACAAGTCTTTTATGCGTGCCTGTTACCAGCTGTAATCACGCCAGTCCCCGGGGAAGCATGATTTGCCAGCTGTTAACGTCGTACTCTGCCTTATTTTTATGTTTCGGATTGGATGCTCGATATACTGCCTACAGAGAAAAGGCCTGTCGATACTTCATCCAGGGTGCGAAACGAAGTATATTCGCTAACAACAGTTCAAGGGTACAGGTGTACTGCAGCAAGGGTAGGTACACGCAACGCATTGGCACGGGATCTCGGAAGTCTGCAGAAGATAGAAACAAAGCCGGCGAACCACCTGCAACGCTAGCATTACATATACCTTGACCGATATACCTAGACGGCTGGTGTACCTGACACGAATAGTGGTATGCAGGTCCCAGAGCTGCGCCGTGTCTCGCACCTTTCAGCTTGTTCGATCTGCTTCGTAAATCAAGTCACGAGGTGGTATCGTACTGGCATTGGTATCATGCCTTATCGAGCTCCTCCTCGCAACCGACCAATCGTAAGGAGAACCCAATCGTACGGCAAGGTATGCAGGATCTACAGGTAGGATGTGGGTTGGAAAGAATAGACGCCGCGCTCGCTTTCAGCCTGCGCTCTGCAGTCCATGGTCGGATACCCTCCGGGCTATCGTCCTTTTCGAGTGTGGTTGAGGAGAAGGCGTTCCTTTGGACTGCTACGAACTCCCAGTCGCTTTGCCCGAAGACCCAAAACCCGGCAACGATACGACCTCTCATCAGGAAGGTCAATGCAGTATAGCATCGCGGCAAATCAACTTATGTAATCAGATCGCCGGAGATTTTATCAGTACCTAAGTATATCGCAGGCTATTGACGCTTACTCCGACAACTCGGTAACAGAGAACCCCTTAACACTCGGACATATTATGTCCAAGACGGGTGATGGCCGAAGCGATGGCACATTGGTGACTGGGAGCGATACCTCCCAGTAATAGATTGGCTTGCCGGGGCAGCATCCCTCCCCGTCCACCAAATGAACTCCATCAGCCAGCCACGATGTTGTCACCGCCTGTTTCGATCGAGACAAGGGGAGGATTGCGGCACAGATGAATAGGTAGTCGAACGACATCGTGTACTTGTATTGCTGTCAGATTGGATAAGGCCCGCACTGCCAGCAATTTTCCATATTTCGAACTGTGACTTCCCAAATTCAGCTTAACAAAGATACTCAATCGGCGGGTATTCAGCGGATACTCACCACAGCAACGCGGACTCTCTACCCCGAACTCGGAAAGTCTTGTTGAATATCTCTCGACGGAAAGCCGTTGAGCTAGGTTAATTAGCCCAGGCCCCCAAAATATTGGTCTAATGCCTGTGAGTCGAGTTTTTAGTGCTAGGTAGGTATTATGTATACCAAAGAACCGCTATCACATATTGAGAAGGAGCCTATCTGACACGCCTAATGCACTTGGCAATCTCAGCGCGCACTGATGAAGAACCGCAAGCAAGGGTAAGTAGAATTCCGCAGCGGGGTTTAGGTTACGGAACTAAAACCACAAAGTGATCAGCTCCCATGCAAGTCTGTTAATCCTGTCCTCCCTCTCCAGATGCTCGTTCTTTTCCTTCCTCCCACTACCTAGGGATGGTAAAAAACCGGTTTATGTACTCCGTAACAGAAGTAGAAACCAGGGGGCCTCGCCTCCACTTTGCGCCCGTCAGGATTGATGACGAACTGTGCAATTACATCCCGAACATCCTTATTCTAAAGACCAGGCCAGGGGTTCGTCAGGTAGGGGCGAAACTCAGCCTGGCGAACTTGTCGACGTTGTGGAGGACGGAGTTGTCTCCCAAAGAATAACTAGACGTTCCCCAATCTCACGGGCAGCGGGCCCCACTGCCGGAACGGGAAACGGACAAGGTCAAACTACAGGTCTCTCGACCCCTGAGCCCTACATAGCATTTGTAGTAAGCAGGGACCAATCCGCAGACACTGCGTAAGCGAGCGACCCGTACCCGTTCACCGTCGCACCGGAGCCACGCTCCGACCAGGATATCTTGAAATTGCATAAAATAGGAAACGTGCCAATTGCCGTGCAAATGCCGAGACGCTCAAGAACAAGGTTGCCAGGCTGTTTACGAGTTAGGGAAGAGCAGATCTCTTGGGTGAGATCAGGTGCAGCTAACTGCCTGTACGATCGTGCTGACTCCCATATCTGACTTAGATGACTGCAGAAGTCACATCACCACCCGGAGCTCGACCAGGAAGTTTAAGTGGTTCGTGATGACTTTTGACAGACTATTTGGGGGCCGTGCAATGGTGGATCATGAAGATCTTATCTCAACCGGGCCTGCCAACCAGTGTTTTCTTCATTACTTACTTACATATTCAGCAGATCTTTTAGGGCCGCTTGCTGCAAGTGAGTATACCACAAGCAAGCAAAGTCCAATGATGTGCAGTCTTTTCGCTGCCAAACCCTATGTATCTGCTTTGCACGGGGCACCAGGTCCGCATAACAAACTCCCCTTTCGGGATTCCAATAGGGACTAGTGAACGGTAAACAGTTTCCGCATATTCACATACTCCGTACCGAGGGCGGGTCGCCATGGCGAAAACTGGACCGATTTGGGACAAGCTGCTCTGGTGCATCGTCTGATCAATGCAGCCAAGTGAATTCTATCGCCTCTCTCGGCAACGTCAAGCCCTGCTCCCTATCAGGTGCAGTAGCTAGCGCCCATTACATGCTCACTGTAAACTGTAAGGCAGGCACCCTTTCGGCTTAGTCCCAGATGCGGCCTCGTGCGGAGTTTCTCCTGGCAAGAACGTCCCCCCTGACCGTGCCAGAGAAGCTATGGAAATTCGAAGGGATGCAGGGAATGGGTCTTGAGGAGATTGGATGGCTCGACATACCGAGGAAGAGGCGTCTCGAAGCGCCGGATGATAGGATGCCAACGCGACCATATTCGCAATTATATATAGAGGATGGCATCTTGGCTTAACTCGAGTTGGCTTCTCTTTACCTTGGTCACGGCACTCTCACTCCCTTAATCTAGAGCAATAGCCTTACCTCAGTCACTCTTTCCGTAAGTATATCACAGTCAACATCCCTGCGCGGCAACAGCCGTATTACAACATCGGTGCGGATGTGAATGGACTCCTGCTAACTCCACTTCCTCCCAGTGAGCTCTAGTGCCAACCATGTTGTTTAACAAGCTAATCAGCCTCATGGCTGCCGTTGTGCCGATGGCCGCGGCAGTCGAACTCGACGGCTACGAATACGTCGTCGTTGGTTCCGGTGCCGGTGGAGGTCCCCTCGCCGCCCGCCTGGCCATTGCCGGCCACAAGACACTCCTTATCGAGGCCGGTGATGACCAGGGCAAGAACATCAACTACACTGTCCCGGCCTTCAACGCCAAGTCCTCCGAGGACGAGCACCTTGCCTGGAACTTCTACGCCCGCCACTACGAGGACGATGCCAAGCAAGCCCGCGACTTCAAGACCGTCTACGACCTGCCCGGTGGTGGCGAGTACATCGGTCTCAACCCCCCTGAGGGCGCCACCCTCAAGGGATCTCTGTACCCCCGTACTGGTACCCTCGGTGGCTGCACTGCCCACAATGCCCTGATCGCCGTCTACCCTCACCGGTCCGACTTCGAGTACATCGCCGAGATGACTGGCGACAACAGCTGGAGCGCCGACAACATGCGCACCTACTTCGAGCGCATGGAGGACAACCGGTACACCTCGGGCATCATCACCCAAGGCGGTCACGGTTACGACGGCTGGCACCAGATCAGCCACGCGCCCCTGTCCATTCCCCTGGGCGACCCCTCCATCATGTCCATGCTGTTCGGAGGTGCCTTCGCTCTTGGCAACTTGACCGGCTCTCTCTTCGATGTCGCCTCCCTGCTCGGTGGTGACGCCAACGCCGACGGCGATAAGCGCGACCAAGAGCCCGGCTACTACCAGATCCCCATCTCCACCAAGGACAACGTCCGTGTCGGCTCGCGCGAGTTCATTCTCGATACCCTCAACGCTGTCAACTCCGACGGCAGCAAGAAGTACCCCCTGGACGTCCGCATGAACTGCCACGTCACCAAGGTCACCTTCGACGAGAGCGTTACCCCTCCCCGTGCCACCGGTGTTGAGTTCCTTGACGGTGCCCATCTCTACAGCGCCAGCCCTCTCTCCCGCAGCGCCAAGCCCGGTGTCCCTGGCTCCGTCAAGGCTTCCCGCGAGGTCGTCGTTGCCGGTGGTGTCTACAACTCGCCCCAGATCCTCAAGCTCAGTGGTGTCGGTCCCGCCGAGGAGCTGAAGAAGTTCAACATCCCCGTCATTGCCGATCTGCCCGGTGTCGGTACCAACCTGCAGGATCACTACGAGATCTCGGTCCAGGCTCGCCCTGACGATGACTGGGTTGCCTTCAGCGGCTGCACCTGGCAGGGAGATGAGAACGACCCTTGCATCGAGAAGTACGAGAACCCCGGCCTTCTGGGCGACCAGGGCGTCTACGCCTCCAACGGTCTCGCCGCCACCATGTACAAACGCAGCAGCACCGCCCCCAACGCCGACTGGGACACCTTCGTGTTCGGTGGCCCCGTCAACTTCCGCGGCTACTTCCCCGGTTACAGCGTCAACGCCACCGGCGAGCACGACTGGTGGACTTGGGCCATCCTCAAGTCGCACCCGCGCAACACTGCCGGCGGCGTCACTCTGCGCTCCGCTGATCCCCTCGAGATGCCCGACATCATGTTCCACTACTTCTCCGAGGGCAACGGCGAGTACAAGAAGGATCTCCAGGCCATGGTTGAGGCCGTCGGCCTCGCCCGTGATGCCTTCGCCCGCCAGCCCCTCAAGGTCACCGAAGTCATGCCCGGCCCCGAGGTCCAGTCCCAGGAGGACCTCGAGCAGTGGATCCAGGACATCACCTGGGGCCACCACGCCTCGTCCACCTGCCCCATCGGCACCGACTCGGACCCCATGGCCGTCCTCGACTCGGCCTTCCGCGTCCGCAAGGTCCAGGGCCTGCGCGTCGTCGATGCTTCCGTCTACCCCCGCATCCCGGGTACCTTCACCGCCGTCTCGACCTACATGGTCGCCGAGAAGGCCGCTGATGTCATGCTCGCCGAGCTGAAATAGACGAGGAGCAAGCAGTGTCTGAAATGTGGCGGTACCTACCGAGTCACGCCTTGTCAAATATGAGACTTGCTAGCACAGCGGACAAAGACGAACAACATGTATATAGTTAGATTTTTAGTCATTTTTACCAGCCAGTAACAACAACAACAACATAGTAAATATGATACCACCTACCACACAATCCAAAAGATCAACAGTGTCATTCAATCTCAACCGTAGTCTCACCCGCATTGTTTCAATCCCCATATATTCGCATCTTGGTGCGTTGTTGATTGACGCAGGTAACATGAGTCGTGTTACTCGCGAGTCATTTTCTCCCGTCGGAAGGCGGCACCATCAGATCGCGGAAATGCCACGGGAGGGCGGCTCCATCGTCACCCACCAGCGTTGCTACTGTACTGTGTGCCTGTGCCGGAACTCTCTTCATGCTTGGAAGGAGCAGGGACTAACCATGATTGCGGCGCATGATGAGGCGTAGAATCTTGGCGGTGAGGCTTCAATCTTATCGCTTACTCAACCCCACTGCCTGGAACCCGTCGTTACTACATACTACGGTAGAGTTCGTCTGGCTTGTGGGGCCCAAAACCGTTACACAGACACTGAGCGCTGAATAGATCAGCCGGTCTCGGTCGGTCTCTTTTGTTCAGAGTTGTATGCCCGTCGAGCCGTGAAACACATTGTCGACCTAGCGAGATGCATACGACGTTGAGTTAGTTACAAGTAACAAGAAAGGAGGGGAAACAACGGCCCGCATGGACGGACTCCAGTGATTTTGCTTGTTTAATTTTGTAATACCTATCTGGAAAAAAGAGCCATTGGATCACCTTACAGTATTTTTTATACCTTTCAATGGCTAGTAGTATTATATATTAAAATAGAATATTACATCACAGTTTAAATGCCATGGCAGTCAATTGACCCAAGTCGAGATCGCCATAATTGGATCGGCTTATGGGAGGTATTGGAAGTTGAGAATGAAGTCGCAAATCTCCAGGGATCCTCCTAGCATGAGACGTGGGCAGCTCGCAGACAGGTGTCAGACGTCAGCAGACAGGCGACAAGCCGGCTTGACTACCACGTGGGAAAAACAAAGACCGGATGCAATAAGATGAGACGGCAGATGTCTGCTTACGAACCACCGCCAGCCATATTTTAATTGCCGCTTCTGTGCCGTAATAGATTGCCCACATCCTTAAAAACGACGCTCTTGGTTCGGGGACAAGACAAGCATCTTGGGGAACCGCTGGCTTGTTACTGTAATTGACTTTGTGCAAAATAAGCCCCAGAGAAGCTGACTGCCGGGGGGGAATAGAAGAAGTTAGAAATGGATTGCGACTAGTATGAACTAGCGGCCTACTACATAGGGAGGCGGAGTTTGGCAACGACAATATCCACATATTGACCGAGCAAACTGGGCAGGCCAGGTTCGTACTGGCTCGGACGGCACTCATCGTAAGACCGAACAGCTGGGAACGCGAGCAAGAGTGAAATCTCTAATCTGAAATCTCCAATGTACGGGGATGGCCAATCTTCTGGACTACAGTGACCTGAAACGCAGACGGGCAAAGATCGTCGTTCTCTCCCTCGTGTTTATCTGATCTGCAGGTGTTTTCACCTTACATACATATGTATGTATGTCCGGTGTGCAGTAGTTTCGCAACGAGGATGCGGGTTAGTGGGTTGTTGTTTCCTGGGATTTCGTTTCCACACTCCCACAAGTTCGTCGCTCATCGTTCAATATTCCTACCGGGCCTGCATGTTCTGATACATTTGGCAGCCCTGGCCTAAAACAGAGAGGCCTCGAGCTAGCTGCTCGGATGCACTGCTATGTCCGGCCGATGCAATGCTACCTACCTGAATAGGTCCTCAGTTACAGTCAAGGCAAATATATCGACTACTTTAAATCGCATGACCGTCGCACCCGCTAGGATCACCAATCGTATTATGGCTATCGGTGATTAGCACAACGACTCTGGAGCAGGGAAACGGGCGGTGCCTCGGCAGCAGCCCGTCTTACGACTGTGTTCAATAGCATCTTTCACATATAGCGAGAACCTGGAGAGGCGCGAGGCAGGTTCATCAAAACCCTGGATCCCCGAGCGCTGCGGCATAAACCCAGCATAAGTGGGGATATACGAGAATATGAATCTATAATATCTCGTTGATAATGTTCATAACCAACAATTGATGAATCAGAAGAGCCATCCCCCGCTTCTTATGCTGAACATGGGAGGGCATATATTCACTTGCATACGGTCTGCATACAGCACAGACGGCAGTGGTCACCTAGAAGGGGGGTATATCTATATCATGAGGAATATAGGACAGGGTACTTGGCCAAACATGACGTTCAAATGAGGCACGGGGTGTACCGGGCGAGTCTAGCCGGTCCTGAACGCCTCTCTCGCTTTTACCCGTCCGAGTTGGGTATCATTGGGGAGATCTATATTGATGTCAGATTATGAAGTGCGCAGGTCCTAGTGAGAGCCACGATGAAAGCTCAGTAAGCGGCCTGCCCGTGCTCGACCTTAGCTAGTCCAAGTTGCTCGTCCCCTGTTCCCTCCCTTTTTCAGCTCCACTCGCTTACCGTCGTCAGGAGCCAGATGAACGGGAACACGATCAAATCGACACTTTGTTGCTCCTTCTTGTCTGGGCTTTGCTCTGGGTTCTTCCCTGGGGACTGGCATTAGTAGGTATAAAATACGTCGTTGCGGAGGCTTGCGAAGGCTTCCGGAGCACTGGAATTACAGTGACAAAATTTCAAAACCGCTTTGGCTGTCTGGTGATTCCTGGTGCTGCGCCCGTTGGTTCCCACAACTATCCACAGTTTGCCATGAGGTTGCCGGGAACCCCCCCTGTTTCTGGTCCTGTCCAAATCTTTGGGTAATGAGCCCTGCTTTTCTTGGCGTAACCGCCTGCATTCGGCCGTTGCATTTCCTTCCTGGGCATGGCGTGATATGGGTCAAGCTGACAAGGTACCGGCTGCGCTTGCTATCAATCAGTGCCTGTTGCTGAGTGTCGGCAGAGAGTGTCCGGCACGCAATGTGCACACGTACAGAGAGTGGCCTGTGTGCCGACCCAGCCTGCGCAAGTGCCGGTTGGGTTGCCCAGCTTGTCAGATGAGAACGAGGTGAAATATAACAAGCAGCACAGTCCGTTTCGAGGGACCAGTCACCTCTGGGCCCCTGCATATGCACAGTTGCCTATGGAGGATTATGAATAAACATCGAAAGCAATTGTTTGGTTCGTCACCTGCCATCAGCGAAGCAGGCAAGAGGGGGAGGGGAGCAAGCACAGAGATGAGGATTTCGCTCTGCCCGAAGATGTTATTGTACGAAGAACATTTACAACTGCCACGGTTTGCAAAAGTACAATAGATTCGGTTGCTACTAGAAACCGTAGCCGTGTTGCAGTAGCAGAAAGCGTATCCAGATAGCCTTGGTTTCACCCCCTTCACTTACGCAGAAATGCCCATCTTAACTTTGACCAGCACCCCCCCCCGGTATGCCAGAACCACCTGCCGAGGCCATGACCGCTGCTCCCTCCACAACTTCCCCTGGCTAGAGGCCTGGCACTGTACGCTAACTAATCACCGCAGATGGGGACCGTTGTGCGCGAGGCGCGTCGTCTGTCTGGGACATGGGCATTGGAGAGGGGAGGAAAGAGGGGGTTTTAAACCATGTATGTACACAGACAAGGACAGAGGGGGTCCAAGCTACAACATACATACATACTACCTCAATACAGGATATGGGTACATAGTAGTATAGGACGAACCTGGTCTTGCTTACGCTCTCTGCTCTCCACATGCCTGCGTATTAGGAAAGGACGTGGGCAGTCTGGAAATTCCAGACGGAGCGGGTAGCCACCCGGTGCACATTTGTCTTATCCACCGACGAAGGGTCTTTGGCCTGCCCATTTTGGCTGCAGGTCCCCCAGCATGGGTGGCCAAGAGCAGATAACATCGGGGCCGACTTACTGGAAGAAGGAACCTATCCCCTAGGCCTAGTTACCCTGTGCGTCCTGCATGTCACCTTAACACTCAACACCGTCTGGTCAATATATGTACATATCTCCGGTGTGACGAACGAGATGAGATCCAAGATCTTTGTCACTCCCTTATATCTTCCTGCTCAACGCCGCTCTTGCTCGAAACTTGGTTCTCTCGCTTGTGACCCCCATTTCTAGCAGGAACTCATTGACACGGGAACTCCGGAGGAATACGGCAGGGAGGGTTATCACCATCATCAAGCCACAGCAGCTTCATGACGACAAGGTCACGAAGGGGAATTAATATCGAAACGACAAGTCAGCCCACTGCCACTCCTGTCTCAGAGGAGCTTTAAGGACGACGACGACGACAACGACAACATCATGAATTCCAGCACCATAGACCCCAACATCATGAATGCCCCGGGCATCGAGTCCCGGGCGCATGAGCTCCTTGCCATCGATATCTCCTTTGCCGCCGTAGCCCTGGTCGCCTGCATACTGCGGGTGTTCACGAGGTGTTTCATGGTCAAGGCTTTCGGAGTCGACGACATCCTCATGGTGGTATCAACGGTAAGTTTCACCCATGTTACAGCCGAGCAGACTTGCTCAAGCTCCCTCGCAAACCACCCCCCAATAGTAGGATTCTGACCTCAGGCCAGGCCTTCTTCCTGGTGTACTCCACTTTCTCCATGGCCGGCGTGCATTTCGGAACCGGTCATCACCACAAAGACCTGCCGGTGGCGAACATACAAGCAGCAATGAAGGTGAGTCGCCGGCATTTCCCATCTCTATCCGGGGGGAGAGAGAGAGACAAAGTGGCATGTGCTAACGAGAATCCGTAGTGCTGGTGGATGTGTTACCTCACATACACGAGTTCCATGATCACATCCAAAATCTCCATTGGCATGTTCCTGCTGCGGATAGCCGCCAAGAAGATTCACCAGCATATCATCTATGCCGCCATGTGCATCTCGGTCATCTCGGGATTGGCCTTCTTCCTCGTCACCCTGTTCCAGTGCAACCCGTCGCCGTACTTCTGGAACCGATACGTGCCTGGAGAGCCCGGCAGCTGCGTCCCCTCCAGCGTCATCATCGGCCTCGGATTCCTGTACACCTCGTTCAGTCTGATTTCCGACTTTACGTTCGCCCTCCTTCCTGCCGTCCTTATCTGGGACCTCAAGTTGAAGCAGAGAACGAAGTTTGCCCTCATTCCTCTTCTGGCCATGGGTTGCGTGTAAGTTGATCTCCTTTCCCCGTATCTGAAAGGGCTGTACGCATGCACGACAACAGCCAATGGGTTAGATATCGTTTTGTTCGAACGAAGAGACTGACCCACACACCCCTTCTCACAGTGCAAGCTGCGCCGTCGTTGCTCGTTATCCCTACATGCCTAGGCTTCGCGAGGTCGACGACTTCCTCTGGGCCACCGTCGACATCGCCATCTGGTCGACCGTCGAGCAGGGCCTCGCCATCACGGCCGGCAGTCTCGCCACCCTCCGCCCGCTGTTCAAGTCCATCGGCTACAGCCTCGGCCTTACGACGCGCCCCTCGGACTACCCGACGCAGGCCGGCTACGCGAAGCAGCCCACGCAGCGGTCGACGCACGCCATGCGCAGCGGCAAGATGAGCCAAAACGACGACTTCAGCAGCCGGTCCCAGTTCTCGCAGCTCGACGACGAGGCGCGCATCGGCAGCTCGGCCGGCGGCGGCAACTCGATCCCGCTGTCCAAGGTCGAGGTGCGCATCACGGCCGGGCGCGCCGGCGACAACAACAACAACAACAGCGGCAGCGACGGCGGCACAGTCGGCGGCCGCCTGCGCGCCATGAGTGAGAAGAACGAGAGCGAGGAGGAGCTGAGGACGGGAAATCAAAAGGTGGTGCAGCCCATAAGTTTCCTGAACGACGAGCACCGCTAATGTTAGGTGAGAATTATAGAATTGGAATAATAATAGCATCATGCGAACCGTCCAGATCTCGTCCCAACGGGAAAGCTGGGATGAAACGAAGAACAACCGCCATTTCTAAAAGAGAGTGCGGCTTCCTTTCTTTCATTCCCTCGCCCCCCCCCCAAAAAAAGAATACTGTCTCTATCTTCGTCGTCCCCTTTTCCTTCTTCGGTCTTGCCAGCAGCAGGCGAAGTAGGAACGCGGCGTGGGAGCAAAACAACAACACAACAAAAAGCCAATACCGGCATGGGCCACATGGGTGAAGAGCAGCAACTTTGCCATCTTCACATCTTCTTGTACAAGTTTCGTCTGTAAATATAGCATCACTCTTTTTTTGTTCTTGCGTCCCGTCATGGCTATGACATTTTTGGTTGGAAATACCCTCGTCGATATCGGATGGACCGACCATCTGAGGATAGGTACATGAATTCTAGGCAGCATGTTTATGAGAGCGAATTGATCCAACTTTCTGGGAGGATATACACATTTTAATCAGCATTCAATTCTCTAGTGAATAACCGGATGACTGAAATTACTGGTGATGAGGGCAACTTGATAAGAGTCCGCCCATCGTGACTGTTTGTTACTGCCCTTGAACCTGAATCGCAACTCGTCATTTTCATTTCATCGATCGATTGCTTACCTGCTACCTTGTCCACACCCCCAAAGCAGGCCAACAACATCATTCACGATGAACGGTCCAACCACCTTGTTGCAACCGGAAAGGCACCCAATTTCCTGGCCCACCACTCTGCAGTTTGCATCGTTGGAAGCTCCGACGCGACAAGTGTCTTGATGCTTGCGGCACCCACATTGTGGTGGAGTTGGTTCGTGTTTTGCTCGTCTCCGGACGGGGGCGGGTCACGCCATCAGCCACCACCGTGGGATTTCTCTCGACTTTGTTGTTGAACCGTGGGGCTTTTCTACGTGTCTGAAACTCGTTGATCTGTGGACTACCTGTGCAGTGGTTCAGTGCAATGTAATATATAATATACGTAATGGGACAAGAAGCAATGATTCCTATGTGGAATTGCTGCCTAGCCCGCCTGTCCTGTCCAACAAGCAGTCATTGCGCGACTTACAAGCACGAGCATCTCAGATACACTACCACATACTAACTTTTTCCTAGTGAATCGAAGAAACCGTTGGCCCTGGCTTGACCAGCCAACCAGGCGGCGCCGTTCCAAGCTAGAGCGCGCGGGAGCGCATTTCCGGCATCCCATATCGGTGCTATCGTGAATCGCTCTAGGGATTAAAGATAGATACATGTCTGAGGGACCCGGAGAGAGAAAAAGGAACGGCCAAAAATCTTGGTTACGAGAGATGAAGGAGTCCGGTTCCTTGTTCAAGAGAAAAGCTTCTTCGAGTTGAAACATAATGGTACCTGGCTGCCTGCCGCCAGAGCGCTTAGGCGAGCAAGGCCGAGCTGCTATTGGGCTTTCCTTCATGCAGTTTCACATATCTTTCCTTCCCGACTTTACGATGCGAGGGGTAAATGCAGCAGTGTCGCGGCGTCTACCACTAATTAGAGCCCAGGCTCTAGACCGCTGCTGGGTGAGATAAACCATGTGCAGGCTCCTACAGTAGGGCTAACCCGTTTAGCTGAGGCTCAAGTCGTGCTCATCGTCCTTGTTGGTTCTGATCGAAGGAGTTTTCGGGGCAGAGGCACTGTGTCATTACATCATTCCCGTCAATTAGCGGTTTTCACGGTTGGGGGAAAGCACAAGCAACAGGGGGAAGCTTCCCACCACAGAAGGTCGCTGGTACCTGGCTCCCCCATATCGTTCCCCACGGAACCCCAGGTCTCTTCTACAAGCTATCGCAACTTGATAGCTCTGTCACTCCACACCCCTCAATCCGCCCTCGTCCATCCCACCACATTTCCCCCTCACCTACCCACCCCCAGCCTTTCCACGCAAACACAGGTGGCATTCTCCCAATCATGTCCATAGTTCAGTCCAGCAATGCGGTTTAATCCTTAGCTCCATAACACCTCAGTCGCTTTTCTCGGCTTGCCTTAAGCAGAAAAGCAGGACGTGGGAGCGTGAGAAAAAAATTCCTTGAACCTGCTGCCGCTGCCAGTTCGTTCACTCTCGTACCTGAATTGAAATCCTCGTGTCTGCCACACTACCTTTCAACTACCGGCCGCCCTTACTTTTGTCGTGAATGTGCGAAAACTCCTCAAATATACCTTAGTATTGCAGATTGACTATACTGGTTGCTTCGTGTGTGTCCTTCCCCCTCCATATCGGGTGCGACTTAGGGGCGTGCTCTTCGGCAGCAGCGGCGTTTGACAGCTCCCAACCCCAACCTACTTATCCTACGTACCAACTCGGTCCGCCTAAATCATGGTTGTTTTCGACGGTCATGAGTACCTCACCGAGGAAGAGAAGCGCCTGAAGGAGGATCGCGAGCGCACCAAGTACTGGAAGAAATGGGGACCCTACGTTGCTGAGCGGCAATGGGCTACAGGCAAGAAGAGACCGCAGTTGTTTACGGCTTGGCTGCCCTCTGCGTAATGCTAACCGTGTGTGATATACAGTCCGCGAGGATTACAGCGCCGATGGCGACGCCTGGAGCCGTACGTAACTGCCCTACCCCCCTTCAGATCGTGTCATACACGAATGCCATTGTATGTATACTGTGTACTGAGCCAGTGTGCCAAAAACAGATTTTAGCCATGACATGGCCCGATCTCGAGCTTTCCGATGGGGTGAAGATGGTATCGCCGGAGTGTCCGATACGCATGGTCTGCAAAACATTGCGTTCTCATTCTGGAACGAAGAAGAGTACGTCGATCGAGAATCTTATATATGGGGACATATCGCTTACCAGTGGCCAGCCCATTCCTAAAGGAGAGACTGTTCGGTTTGTCCAACCCTCAAGGAAACCACGGTGAGAGCGTCAAAGAGGCTCATTTCCATCTTGACAACACTCCGGTAAGTACATTGAGGACTGCCCCTATCGCTTTACTTGTTTGCTAACAACTCTTCTAGACTGTAAGATGCCTTCAACGCCCGCCAATAGAATCATTACTTACAACTATAGCACTCCTACATGAAATTCCTCTACAAGTACCCCCAAAAGGCTTTCCCCTACCAAGACTTGATCGACGAGAACGCAAAGCGCTCCAAAACAGATAAGGAATATCAGCTCTTGGACACTGGCGTCTTTGAAGAGGACCGATACTGGGATATAGTCATCGAGACTGCCAAGGACGATAACGACCCCGACGAGCTTCTTTTCCGTGTCACTGCATGGAACCGAGGTCCCGAGCCTGCGCCTCTTCATATTGTTCCCCATGTGTGGTTCCGCAACACCTGGGCTTGGGGTAGAGAAGCAGAGGACAAGAAACCTTCCATCCAAGCACACGGAGAAAACTTGGTCAAGTCGAAGCACCACAGCTTGGGTGATAGGTACATCCTGCTGTCGCCATCGCCCGGCGTTGGAACCAGTGGCGAAGATGTGCAGCCCGAACTTATGTTTACTGACAACGACACCAACACCCAACACCTCTATGGGCAAGAAAACAAAAACCCATACGTCAAAGACGCCTTCCACCGATACATCGTAGACAACGAGAAGAAGGCGATCAACCCCGCTCAGACAGGCACAAAGTGCGCAGCGTGGTTCAACTTCAACGAGTCCGGCGGTGTTGGCCCTGGAGAGTGTGCAGGTCAGTATTGCAGTTTTGAAACGAGCCGACCTACTTACTAAGACCATGTTGCAGTTGTTCGCTTCCGCGTATCCAAGAAGGAAGATACATACCTGGACGAAGAACTGTTCGACGATATTGTTGAGAGACGTAAAGACGAGGCCGATGACTTCTACTACCGACTCAGCCCTCTCCCCATGTCCGATGATCTCCGCAACATCCAAAGACAGGCATTTTCGGGTATGATGTGGTGCAAGCAGTACTACCAGTTCATCTGGGATCAGTGGGCCAATGGCGATCCTGCTCAACCTCCGCCGCCCCCTGAGCGGAAAGCCGTGAGGAATTCCGACTGGAAGCATATGCACATCGACGACATCCTTTCCATGCCGGACTCCTGGGAATACCCCTTCTTCGCTGCTTGGGACAGTGCTTTCCACTGTATTCCCCTTGCCATGATTGATCCGGACTTCGCCAAGAAGCAGATCGATCTTTTTACCCGAGAGTGGTACCTCCACCCCAATGGCCAATTGCCTGCGTATGTTCACCCCTTGCTTCTACGTCGATGAGATCCTTGCTAACTAAAGTATAGATACGAGTGGAACTTTGGGGACGTAAACCCCCTGTCCACGCGTGGGCCACTTTCCGCGTATTCAAGATCGAACGCAAGATGTACGGCAGACAAGATCTCGATTTCCTGGAACGAGTTTTCCAGAAGCTCTTGTTGAACTTCACATGGTGGGTCAACCGAAAGGACACCGACGGAAAGAACGTCTTTGAAGGAGGTTTCTTGGGCCTGGACAACATCGGTTTGTTCAACCGATCGGAGCCTCTACCTACCGGAGGTGTTCTTGAGCAAGCCGACAGCACCGGGTGGATGGCCTTCTACTGCCTGTGCATGCTCAACATTGCACTTGAACTTGCCAAGCACCGCAGAATCTATGAGGATATTGCTTCCAAGTTCTTCGAGCACTTCATTTTCATCAGTGACGCCATGACGTTCAAGTCAGGCCAGACTGAGGAGAAGTCGCTGTGGAACGAAGAGGATGGCTTCTACTACGACGCGATTTCTTGGGGTGGCCCTTGGACCCAACAGCTCCCTGTGAGGTCTCTTGTCGGACTTATCCCGCTCTATGCGACCCTCACGCTGGAGCCGGAGCTGATTAATAAGCTCCCTTCTTTCAAGAAGCGAGTCGATTGGTTTATTGAAAACCGCTGCGATGTCGCCGAGCGAAACATGGCCAGTATCAGGAAGCGAGGCAAGGGCAACCGCATCCTGTTGGCCATGGTCAGCAAGGAGAGGCTGGAGAGAATTCTCAAGCGAATGCTGGACGAGGATGAGTTCTTCAGCCCCCACGGTATCCGATCACTTTCAAAGTATCACAAGGAGAACCCGGTCTCCATGGATGCCAATGGACAGACTTTTAGAGTCAGCTATGTCCCTGGAGATTCCGACAGCGGTCTATTTGGCGGCAACAGCAATTGGCGCGGTCCTATTTGGCTCGCTGTCAACTTCTTGCTGGTCGAATCCCTGCAACGCTTCTACATGTTCCATGGACCAAGCTTCCAGGTCGAATGCCCTACAGGGTCTGGCGATTACATGCATCTGGGACACGTGTCCGAGGAGATTCAACATCGTCTCCAGCATCTGTTCGCCCGCGGAGACGATGGACGTCGAAGCATCAATGATGGCAACGATCTTCTTGACTTTGACCCTCACTGGAAGGACAACATGTGGTTCCACGAGTTCTTCGATGGAGACAATGGTCGGGGACTTGGTGCTACCCATCAGTGCGGCTGGACTGGTCTCATTGCCCGTATGATTCATGACACTGGGTAAGTCTTGGAAATCCACAAGTTGGTATCGTATTACAAATAAACTAACTCTCGAACAGAATCAGTTGCCGTCTCCCGCAGACACCACGGACACCATCAGTGGGTATGGCGCACTACTTCGATGATGTGTTCCACCGTAACACAGGACATGGTCAACCGAAGAAACCGCACATGCGCCGATCTTCTACGGCTAGGTCGATTGGTGCTCGGAGTGACTTTGAAGGTTCAGCGAATGGAGATGATGACGATAACCACGATACGCGGTCCATTGGCAATAGTGTGGCCGGCGCGCCTTTCACGGATCCCGAGCGAGAATCGCAGCGGCAAGAGGCCGATGCTCATATGCATAGGTACATCTCTGAACAGCTGGAGAAGGTGCAGAAAGACCCGGATGAGGATGACGGGCTCGCGGATGAGTATGAGGCTACTGCATGAGTTGCTCATACTAGGGAAGGGGGGCTTATGCCCCTCATAGACAGATTTGGGCTTAAGGAACGGACCTAACAACTTATCATGTTAGTAGATGAGCATGGCGTATCAACTTACAACCTAGAGAGGACAAGAATGGGTTTCATGTGTAGGCAATCAGACTGACTTATCGTGCAGAGACAGTCTAGATAGACCTTACTGATTATAGAGACATTTCCTGAGCCTGACAAAGATCTGTGCATTTGCCTTTCGCATTACGTCCTAATCGAGTTCATAAACAGTCACTAAACCGTCCAAAGACGTGACCAAACAGCTGTATCCAGGAGGTAACAAAACATACTGATTGTTTGCTGCATCTGGTCCTTGATACAATCGCCCAGACGGGTGCCTGCATCGATGAAGAAATCTTCAGAAATTGCATGGACAAGCCACCGAGCTCTATTGGCTGTTTGTCCTACGTGACATTTGCAGGCCTCCGATTCACGTCGCCTTGACTTGACTTGCAATCCCAAGTGCCTTTTTTCTTTGTCGCCAAATGCATAACTGCCTACATGTACTTACTTACCTACTCCTGCACACTGTAGCCAGTTGTAACAAACAGTCCGTCTTTGAAGGGAGAAACCCAGGTCGAGCTTTCACTTGATTGTGACTTCCAGCACACTCTTTATTGAGACTGCAACACCTGTCGCTGCTTCCACTTGGATCAATAACACCAGAGCGTGACTGCCTGGTTCTATTACAAGAGGACCCGCGGACCCGCCTCCCACGTCTCCCAATATGGATTTATCCTCCTCACCCGGATCGTCTGCAGACGAAGCCAGTGTCAATAACGACAACCCAACCCCACGCACCAAAACCAAGGAAATGGGTCGTCGTGGCAATGCTGCTGGCGGTGCTGGTGGAGGAGGACCAGGAGGACCAGGAGGAGCTGGCGGTCCTCGCGGTGCTCCTCCCACCAAGCGCTTCGACTTGGACCTCAGTGCCATGCTTAACAACGAGCAGCGGCAGCAGTTGCAGCAATTGATCTTCACCATCATGGACACGATGCAGCGGACCCTTCGCGATGTCTTCGACACCATGAGAACCACACCAACGACTACAAAGGGCCCAGGCGAGCCCCTCGAGGGTATCCAAACACCGGCTGCTACTTGGGCCGTCGTCCCGAACCCTAGAAGCCCCAAGTACGCCCACCTCTTCGGCATGGAACCTCTGGTGCCTGTAGTCGAAAACAAGGACGACGAAAAAGAGGCCGAGGAGAAGGATAAGGATAAGGAGAACAGCAAGGAGGCCAAGGAAGGCAAGGAAAAAGAGAAGCCCAAGCCCCGAAAGGAACCCCCGAAGCCCGATCTAGTGCCCCCGGCCCCCATCATCCCGCCGGCGTTGATCGCGCTGGCCAGTCAGCAAGAGGGAGGCGCCCTGTCGATTCCCCAGTCCATCGAGCAGGCCACGGCCATGGTCAAGCGGGACGAGACCGATGTCATCACCTCGAGCATGGTGGAGCTCAAGCGGGACGCGCTCACCCATATAGGCAAATGGCGAAGCAACATCCTGCGGCGCATGGGCGACATCACCATCAAGAACGGCGGAAACGGCGGCAATGTTGTGAGCCAGGGACCGCAACACGCACCAGGTAATGCCAACAGACGGGGCGGTGGCGCCGCCGGTAGAGGAAGACCTGCGAGACCGAGTGGGGGTGGTAAGTTCTTCCTCTGCGGCGACCCATTGCAAGTATCTGTCTCGAATCTCTTTTGGCTTTTTATCTATTATCTTGCATCATCGCCACCTTACCTCACTGTTTCTTCGTGCACAAGCCACCCCTTCTCCTATTTTTGGTTCGTTTGCTTGGTGTCAACAAGCTAACGATATGTTTTTCGTGTTCCCCTTTGTTTGAAAATTATATGTATTTGATTGCTAACGTGTTAAAAAAGGAGTAAGCGCTGCAGACGAGGAGTCCAACGCTGCCTTTTCTCGACTGTACCCGGCATTCCCCACGCCGCTCTCCGATCTACCCAAGGAGAAGCGTGCTTGCATCCTGCACTCTTTGCTTCTCTTGCTTCTCGGACTCGAGAACTACTATACCTACTCACGCATCCTGTTGATTTACCTTGCCACATCGTTGCATGTCCCGATCAGCGTTCTAGCACAGGATGAGACGAGAGTGGCGCAGGGCATGGCGCAGATCATAAAAGGGGTCACCCCCGAAGAGATCGCCCAGAAACGCTTTGAGGAAGGCAGAACGTCCCGACGCCACAAGGGTGTTGCTAGCATAACCGCCCAATTAGCCGCCCACAGCGGAACGTTGTCCGCGCCGTTAGTTGCGGCCGGCATCGGCACCGTGTTTGGGGGCTTGGGGCTGGGACCCTCCGCCGCCGCCGGACTTCTTGGGACGATGGCAGAGAGCACCATCGCCGTTGGTAATTTGTTCGGATTGTACGGCGCTCGAGCAACCAGCAAGATGGATACGTACCTCAAGGATGTCCAAGACTTTGCGCTCCTGCCCCTACGCGGCGCCCTCGACCGCGAGTACGTCGACCCCAAGGACTTGCTCCCCGAGGACCGCCGCATGCGCATGACGCTCGGCATCAGCGGCTGGCTGATGGAGAAGGAGGACGTCACCAAGGCCTGGCGCGCCCTCGGCCACCAGAATGAGGTTTACGCGCTTCGATGGGAATTAGAAGCTCTCGCGAAGTTGGGCGTTTCTCTCAAGGCGGCACTGGGGAGCGTGTCGTGGACCATGGCCAAGAAGGAGATGGCTGAGAGAACAGGTACGTCTCGCTTCGCATCGTAAGATATCAATGTTCATTAGTCACTGAGCTAATATGTACTCTAGTTTTCGACAGTCTCCATAACTCACTTTGGCCCTCTGATCTTGTCAAGATAAGCAAGGTCATCGACAACCCTTGGACCGTTGGCATGGTTCGCGCCGAGAAGGTTGGCGTTATTCTGGCAGACGCCATCATCAGCAAGCTCCAGGGCGAGCGTGCCATCACCTTGGTCGGCTACAGCCTTGGGGCCCGAATCATCTACAACTGCTTGATGCACCTTTCGGAGAAGCGAGCCTTCGGCGTGGTCGAGAACGTGGTGCTAATGGGCGCGCCCTGCCCAACCGAGGTGCGCGTCTGGGCTGCCATGAAGAGCGTCGTGGCGGGTCGCCTCATCAACGTCTACTCGAACAACGACTACATGCTGGGCTTCATGTACCGCACCAGCAGCTGGCAGTACGGAGTGGCAGGCCTGCAGAAGATACAGGGCCTGCACGGCATCGAGAACTTCGATGTGAGCGAGATCGTCGTCAGCCACCGCCGGTACCAGCACATGGTCAGCACGGTGCTGCAGAAGCTCGGCTGGGAAGATATTGACGCCAACGAGGTAGCCCGGGAGGACCAGGCGCTCATGCGGCTCGTGGTTGAAGAGACGGAGATGGATCGGGTGCGGGGGTGGGTTAAGACGCCGGCGTCGCTCAACGGTCCGCTTACGGCCGAGTCTCTGGTGCACGGTGTGGAGGGTCTGGACTTGAACTCTGGTTCGCAGCAGAATGGCGGCGGCGGAAAGGCTGCTGCTGTTCCTGTGCCTGTGGCTGCTCCTGCTACCACCACCAATGCTTCTGCAAAGCGCGGCAAGAGTCCGACGAAGAAGGGAGGACCGGCGGCTCCGATACGGGTCACTTCTGCTACGTCCATCGGTGGTGGACCTGTGGTTCCGGTTCCCGTACCTGCGGCGTCGTCGCAGAAGGAGAACCAACAAGAGGGGGTGGCTAAGGCGGCCGGTGGTGGTGCGAGGCAGGATAAGTAGGGTCGTTCTGGCAAGCGCCGAAACCGAGGCGGCGCTAGGGGAGGTGTTGTTGGTGGTGGCGGAAGAGGCCGCGGAGGTTAAAGGAGAGATGTTTGCACAGACTGAGCATGACGGCAGGCATTGTCTTTTTTTGTTTTGGTACTTTTGCGCCAATGGCATGCGTTTCTTACTGTTAGTGCAGTAGCAGCTTTGAGGGGAAGGAGGCAGGAAATCATTCCCGGCATTCGTCTTTCGGACAAGGACCGCGATGATGATGGCGAACCCGATCTTCATGCATACCTTTTCCCCAAAAATGGAATAACGAGACCAATGGGGATGAGACACATAATCATGATATACGAGAGAAACGACAGGCGCATGGTCGAACGAGTGGCGAAGGAAAACATGAGCACGGTTATGTGGCAGCATATAGTCTTCCTTACTAGTTGCTGTGCTATGTACAAGTAGATATGGATATACCCCCCTGGGCTTTTTCTCTTTGGCGGCAGAAAGAGAGAGCCTACACACATTGATAGTTTGCGATAGGTTGTTGTACAGATATAAGAATGGTCGACATCATTTCCTATGTGCTGCACTTTTCCCATCTTTGATAATTGGATGAGTAGGTACGGTGTACCCTCTTGAATAAGTGATACTTAAGCAGCAAATGCCCAAAAAGATAATAGGGGTATGTTCGGTCCCGTATCAATTTCATGGCGGTGCCTCTGGACATGAAACCAAAAGGTAGGGAAAGAAACTTGGAACTTCAGCAGCTGTGTTCAGTATACTAAGAGACGCTAAATTCGAACATCGATTGAATCTCTATATTCTTCGCCCCATACACTTATTTTAATGTGTCTGTTGTGTGGTATTTTGCCGCCCCCCTTCTCCTCCATCCCCCGCCCCCTGATATACCCATCGAAACCAGGGGAGTTTGGTTTACCTAGTTGTCTTTATCCAAAAATATCTCGACAAATAAATAAAATATAACCACAAATAGTCGATAGAAAATGATTTTCCCCCTCATCATCGTCGCGTTTCAAAAAGGAAGAAAGCCCGCTAAACACTTTGTGATGGGAAAAAAAAACTTGGGACAATTACTCGGCAATCATTTTGGTTGCCAAAGGAATTGGTAGAAAAGAGGCGAGAGGTCGGCACCCTGTGCACGAATCCCCTCGAGGCAGACCCAGAGCCAATAAGCATGCAAACAAACAAACAACAAGGGGTTCATTGCTTGGCAAACCAGGGGAACTTCTTCTTCCCGGCATCGTACCCTCCGGCGCCCTGACTTTCTACCGTGACACTGCGCTGGTAAATATCCTGTATATCATCAAGCAACGGCCGTCAGTAAATACTTCTTCGTATAATTTTCTAAACGGGGTGGTTTGTCACATACCTCATCATCAATAGGCATCAAACAATCTAGGATTAGCTCCCTCGCCACATCGTGCTTGGTCAGGTTCGGGTAGGGCGTGCCCTGGCTCTTCATGATGGGCAAGCAAACCTCACCGAGCACCTCAAACTTCTTCCAGTTGATGCGGTCGCCCTCGGCGCCCACAAAGGTCATGCTGCCCTCCTCGGCCGAGACCAAATCCCTTCGATGCAAGGGCATGAAAGGGATGCGGGGCAAGGGCGAGTTTTCCCAAGCCAACCGGTAGGCAAAGTGACTCTTCTGCGTTCCCATCAGCAGCACCAGTCGCGCAAACCGCTTCTGCACGTCGGCCGGCACGAGCGCCTTGGTCTGGGCTAGGCGGTGGATGGCCGTTCCGTTGATACCGGCTAGCACGGCTGCGAGGCCGTTGTAGTTGTTCAGCTGTCGCAGCTTGAGCGCAATACTCATAAATTTCTCGAGCATCTGGGCTCGGTGCTTGGCCTTGTCTCGCATCAAAATCATGTTGGCCACCCACTTGGCGATGTGGTTGAAGTGGGTGACCATCCGATTTACGTTCTTCATACTCCGGCTCTTCTCTCTTTGCTGTGCGTTCAAGCTGACGTGCCTTACGAGGTCTCGAATCCGGATGGATGAGAACATGACCCAGTCGATCCTCGTGATCTCGTCGGCAATGTCATCATCTGACGTGTCCATAAATATGTGATAGCGGAATTTGGTCAGTGGCATGGTATATGTCGGGACCATGGTCGCAGCTTCCCGCTCGTAATCCTCATACGAGTGAAATTGAAACTGGTGCACCTTTGTGGTGCCAATATCGGTGTTGAGAGAGGAAGTTGCTGATGGCCGCCGGGCAGGGTTGTGATCCTCCACGCTCAAGGAACTTATGCTTTCGTTGATATCTGATCCTCTCGGACCGTCGGGCCTACCTAGACTTGACGCACCGGAAGCCGAGTCCTCTTCTATAACGTCCGATTTGGCCCAACCCGTGTCGTCGTCCTCGAACACGCTAAATTCGAGGTTACGGCGCATTTGCTGTGCCGCCGCCGCGAATATAGGCTCGGATGACAGGTGCCGTATAAATTCTTCCAGCGTTTTCCGAGTCGTTGGCCTAGCGAAGTCTCCAGGGTACGACGCCACCCACTTGGCTACCACCTCTATGATGCGAAGCTGTGATGACGTCTTCGTAAGATAATGTACGGATTTATCCTCCTTCACGTTCTCCATCCGTGTCAAGATCGCCGTGAAGAGCTCGCCAGGTGCAGCAAACTTGCGGTATAGGCACAAGAAAACGTCAGCAAAATTACTGTCTGCTCGTGACATCTTGGGAGCGAGTAGCCGGTCCACCAGCTCGTCGAAGATGACCCCGGTTTTTTTCGCCGGACGGTCAAAGGTCATTTCGTCATTGCGCTGCAGGATGGGTATATCGTCGTGATAGCCAAAGCCTTCTCCGTCAGACTCCTCAATGTCCAGAAAGGACGGCGCATTATGGCGGTCCAGACGGATGCCCGGAGTTCGCAGCATGCTGGAGACAGTTTGGTTGTCTTCACCGACTGCATCGCGGCATTAAGGTAAGCTTCCTGCATAGCCAATGGGGGAAAACAAGATATGTCCCTCTTACCTGATTGCGGTGGTAAACCTCGCACAAGTGACATATCTGAACTAGCGCGGCTATGCTTACTATGTTGGCTCATAGGCCGGGCTCCTACTGAATCATGGTGAGTATCGAGGTGAGCCACGGAGGCTGCTCGTCGCCTCATGCCACTGGCCTCAGCTTCTCGAAGTCAGTATAAACCCTACGAACATATCGCTTGCGAGGGTACATCTTGGTCCCCTAGGCCTGTCCAGGCTGTCCAAGGACTCTCTAGTACAAATGAAAACCCCGGAATTATCCAACATACCTTGGCGGTTCGTTACGAGGACCTTTAGTAACCTGAACAAGGCATTCCTTGAATTTTCAGGTTTGCTGGCTGAGGTCTTGAAGTCCGAGACACACGACTGGCAAGCGGCAGCCAGCTCTTCTGAATTGATCTGCCTCACGTTTTCGGGGTTGTCACATTTCGTCGCCACCAGGACCGTAGGTAAAGACGAATTGACCAGTGCAGCTGCTAATGGTTAGTCTACGAACTAGCAATTGCAATCCCCAAAACCTTCAGATGGATCATTGACTTACATAAAGTCTGTGGTAGTTCTTGGATGCTTTCTCTGTTCATCACATCGTACAGAAGCAAGACCCCGTCGATTTGGGGCATCATGGTACCGCCTATCTGCCGAGGCCATTGTATCTGCCGTTCTGGATTCACATCGAAATACTCGAGATCAAGCTCGAAAAGGGTCACTGCGTAAGGCACATTGTCTATGAAGATGCGTGCTGCTGTCGGTTGGGGCCCAGGAGCTTTCGGCAGACCTATCGCCCGCTGGATGAAGTGAGACTTGCCCACCCCATTGGCTCCGATGACTGCAATATTGATGGACTCCATAGCCGTTGTTTCGGGTGGGTGAGGGGTCTCAATCCGAATCGACCACCCTTGTGGGTGTGGTTTCTGTTATGTGTTGGCGGCAGCGCTTAACAGAGAAGCAAACACGCCTGGTCGCCCGAGCGATGTATGCGCGACTGAGAAATGTTATCCTTCGAGGTAGCCGGTAGAGTGCAGGCGCGGTAGCATCTCGAGGCGAAGCGTCTGGGTCTCTTGGTCGGCTCAAGCCGCTTTGTTCCGTCACGATATAAACCTCGCAGAGGGATTGGGTCAGCGTAGGGTATTGAGGGTGCGCAGGCAATCACGTCTCAGTCTTGGCCACGGGCGAAGCAATTTGTAGTAATGAGGTTCCGTAGCCAGGGATGGACAGAGCGTTCGCGCAGGGTCGGTCGGATGCGTGCGGTTCGTTCGTTCGGGTGATTCCCGATAGGCCTCGGCACCGATGTTGAAACCCTTGCTTCTTGCTTTTGTACCAAAGAAGAGGCAAGCCCAGACAAGCTTCTGAGCTGACGGTAAACAGTTCTGCCAGACTTGTGTCTAAGAGCAGGATCTACAACTGCTTGCCTGCCTCCCCCCTCTCTCTACTTCCCAACGTGCAGCTTCCCGTATCCGAATGTGACGGGAAGAGCGGGCCGAGTTTGGTGGGCGGCGGTTTGACAATGCCGACGCAATGGTAATGCAGTCGCCGCAGTTATTAGCGTGTATATGTGCGATCGGGTTCGGTGTGCTTCTTTCAGTCGTGTTGCATGGCAGGCCGTGGACGAAAGACAGGAGCTGCTGGTGGCTGTGGCGACTTTGCGATACCGAGGTGGGATGGTTGTTGGTCGAGCTCGTTGGAGCTCTTGGCCAGCGCGTCAGTCCTGACCGGAGAAGAGGTTCGTCACAGGGCGGAGGGAGGGCGACGGGTGGTGGGTTAGGTTGGATTAAGGTATGCCTAAAGAGTCAGGAGGTGTTTAATGGGATTGGCAAGCAATCAATTGATCACAGTACTTGCGGGATGGGCAGTGCCTATTGAATTGCAGTCTTGCAGTCTCTCTACATTGAGTGGCCTATGGAAAGGTTTATCAATCACCACATGCATCAAATTAACGGACAGTCTTTCGCATTGCAGCCGTCCGTCTCAGTGGGTGGTAGCGGGCAGGCTGGCGCAGTTTCCCAATGTTCCGGTTCTAGTGCCAACGACCCCTCCCTCCCAAAGTTGATCTTGATTCGCATTTCAGCCCAGGCCAGACCAAGCCAAGCGCGCATCAAAAGGCGCCACCAGGAGGGAGCTCTGGAATCAAATTGAGATTGAGCTACATATGCACAACTACTACTAACCGTCCCCCAGAGAGGTGTCCGTCTTAGTCCGTCCACAGAGAGGCTTATCGCCATCCCTGCGCGGGGTCATCGTAAGAAGTAGCAGCCCCTTACTTTTTTGAATTTCTGCAATCCATACTGTACTACATGACTCCTATAAATACCAAGATACTTGGTATCAAGTGAGGGCGCCAACCAGTGCGCCAAACTGCAGAACCCTACCTACCGTGTTTGCTTGGTTACCTAGGCTGGATGAGCGCAAGCACATTCTTTCATCTCCGCTCCGGGGAGAATAAGGAGCGACATCAGGGCTTTTCCGGGAGAGGAGTTGTTTGCCATCAGTCGCATCTCGCCTAGGTATTGCAGCACATCCATCAATCCGTTCATACCCCCAGCCAAAGACAAGACGGTCACCCGGGGCGCTTTTTCTGCGGCTGCTCATCACTGGCACTCTCCCATCACACAGCATGGTGGCTTGCATTTATATAATTAATTACCTACCTTGTACACCTGTACATGCGTATGTAGGGAGATGATCATTGGCAAATATACCTATGGCAGCCCAGAGTCTGCAAACACGTGGATCATGGAAGCCAATCAACCCAAAGTCTACCCCACGGGCGGGCCACCTTCAGCTTCCTTCAGGGCGGCAAAGCCCCATGTTCTATGGTAACTCCGGACAGGATGTTTAATTATCGCAGTTTCTAGCTCAGTCGAAAGAGCATATGACTTGTGACTACCCTGAATAACCTTAGGTCAAGTATTGGCAAATCTAAGAAGGCGGCTGCATACCTACCCATGCCGCCGCTGTCAGTCCATTTAGTGGCATGCTTCGCTGTCCAACCCTCCATTTTGACGTTCCTGGACCCGACAGTATGGTACCCAATTTCCACCTCTGACAAGGATTCGAAGGTAGCCTCTCGCGGAACTCAGCCGTGAATTCTGGTGAAGAAGCCTAATGCAAACACACAACTATACTGCAACATTGCACATATCTTTATTCATTTTCTATGTCGGATAGCTAGCCAAAAAAAAAAAAAAAAAAAAAAAAAGTAGTCAACCCATAACGCAATGCCAAGTTGGTTGCGCAAATGGCTCCAAAAGAGGTAACGATTGCTTCCCTATCTTGCATCAAAATCGAGACTATGGCCTAGGTAGTATGCAGCTCGATAAGAGCTCAATGAAAAGTCACAGTACGATGCTCGGTGTGTTCATCGTTGAGTTAGCAGTGTAACACTGTGCCCTCATAACATCGGTTGCGTTTCACGAACAGCCACGTAGATGATGCCAGAATGCATCGTCCGGATAGCGAGAGTTGATTAGGCGGAGTACATTTTCCACGTATTTTGGACGATGGAGCCCGTACTCAGATCTGCTTGTGCTAAGGCCAGTCACTCCAGCGCAGCAAGAATTTCCTCGGAATCGGTGGTATCGAGAGGCATTTCACAATATTCTGCCTGTACAAGTCCCGAAAACCCCTTCCTGGATATGTCCCTCCCATCAGCGCGGCGCAGCTCATCCGCCGTGGTAGCATCCGGACACCTTCCCGCCCAGTCGGCTACAATAAGATCTCGCCAAGGTTTTCGCCTTCGAAGCCCAAAGTAGAGAGCTTCTTGAGCTTGTTCTTCTCCCTTGACTTGTCCGTCGCCTTCTTCTCCTTGGCCATACGCTCGACGGCCTTGAAGTCGGCCATCTCGTAGCCCGCGGGCGTGTCGTCGTCCTTGTCCAGGTCGATCTCGCCGAGCAAAAGTACGTTCTCGCCTCTCACAAGGAAGATGCCATGGGGCTTGTCCGCATAGTAGCCCTTCACGGGGGAGGCCTCGGTGGCGTCCGGCAAAGGCGCATATATGCGCTCAATCGTGGATTGTAGAACAATATTTGCTGCATCACCGCTCATGCATTAGAACCAGCTATAGCTCTCTGTTGTCACACGTTGCTCGAACCCGTGGCGGCAGGAGCCAGAGGTGCCGCAGCAGAAGCCAAACATACCAAATTGATCCCAGCTTCGCAGGATGCCTGTCAGCTTCCTACCGTCGCGCAGGCAAATTAGAAGCTTCTCTACATGGCCTGTCAGCTCCAGCATAGACGAGAGAGCAATGCGCTCGAGGGTGTCGTCGCCATACTATCCGTAAGATCGAGCAGCTGGGCTGCGGTCGTGAACATCTGGGGAGGCAACTGCTGAGGTTGCTGGGGCGGCGGTGCTCGTCCGAGAGCCTGCGACATCGGCGCGCCCTGTTGAGGCGACGGGTCGTGTATGGTTAAGTTCTCCATCATCATATCATCTGGTTGGTAGTGGTTGAGGTAAGGTCGGCTTTCTCGATGCAGTCCATGGAGAGATGTGGACTGATAACTGGGGTCGCAGAATGCAGTTGCGCAGCAGCTAGGACATCTGCGTCGCGCGTTGGTTGGAGGGAGGCGTGCTTGTTTGTTTTTTCGTGGTCACTGTTTACACAACCTCTCAAGGGACGTCATCAACTGGCCAATGTTAGGTCTAGAAGATCCCGCGAGACGATGAGGTTCCAGTCGGAAGAAACTTGAAGCGGCGGCAACATGCAGCGTGGGGACCGTGCGCAAAGTGGGGGTGGAGGAAGGACGAAAGACAAGCATCGATAGGGCAAGACTCAAGACAAATACAGATCGTGGCATCAATAGATTCGTGTAAACGCCGGTCGAATTTTCCGACTCAACTGATTTTACCTACTCATATATTCATATATTCATATATACATATCTTCAATGTTGTTATTGATAACTCGCGTTTTATTGATCTGCTTTTTATAAAAAGACCAAGTAGCACTCCGATTGTCGAAGATTCAGTCATCCAAGTTTACCGAAGTTGACTTACACACCTTGCCTCTCAAATAGTCGAGGCGATGAAGCTGGAAGATCTTGAGACTATTTGCAATACCCGATCATTATCCGACTCCATATTATTGCGTCTATTTACATGTCATCCGATACGCATGGCCAGATTTGGAAGCACTTATCATGATCTTGTAACTCCCCGGAAACTTGTCCTAAGACTCCCCAGACCTTTCCAAATATCTGACCATTCCGAGATACTGCAACATACGATGAAGATGGTGTGAGTGACCGTTCACACTTCAACTGTACCAAAATTTAGTAATCCACGTGTAAGAATTTGGCATTTCTTTTTTATCGTTGTTGTTGTTCGTCTTCTTCTTATCCGTCTCGAAGATCTCTGGGCATACCGTGCTAGATAATCTGAACCTCACGATTCTGGATCCGGCACCACGGCCTGCCAAGCTCAAGATCAAGCTCCCACTCCTCAAAATAAGAACAGGAGTAAACTAAATTCAAGCTCCAGTAATTTTTAAAGGTTTCGAAAGCGAATGTCATGACTGGAGTTACAGGAGTAACCAGTACTCCATATCAAGTGTGCATTTTATCCCGGAGGAGACCGAGCAAGCTGCCCGAGCTTAATTCTGCAACAACCTCCGCAATGATGATGATCACCCAAACGGGAGGATGAAAGTTCTGGTGACTGGCCGGCCATTGCGAAACCCGAGGCGAGCCTGGACCCAGGTAACGGTTTCAGACGCTCAGTGGCCCCTGCCAGCCCCCACTATGAGGCTCTACTATCCTCGGCTTTCTCGCTTAATTGCAACGTAGAGGTGGTCAAGAATAGTCACGACCAGGTCGAGGCTCGCTTCATTCCTGGCTGACCTGACCAAACTCAGTAACATCCCGAAGCTTACAACCCTGTTTCGCTCCATTTCATATCTCGTCTGAAGTTCGCACCTTTCGGGATCGTGCGCCGTGTCGTTCACTCGGACGCGGGGTGGTGGCGCTGCGTATCAGACGATAACTTCTCCAAGGAGTTCAACAACAGTGCTTTTACAACTAGGTATACCCAGGGAGAAACAACAGACACGATTGCTTACTGAAGTTCTTTGAAACGGACAACCAGTTCGCCGGATAAACCGAGAAGTCGATCTGTCCTCGCTGCTTTGGGCCAGGAGGAAAGGATCCAATTGGTCTCGGGAACCTAGGGATCCGGATAATGAGTCGAGTCACCTGGCCCGCGTCGATCAGGCCTCCTGCCTGTGAGTGTGGTGCGATGGCAGCTATATGTAAGCTATCGCTAGTAGGTGCTGGCAACCTGCATATGTTGAAGAACCAGTGGACCAAGCTGCTATAGCGGAAAGTCGTCATGTTTCTATCACGAGACTAGCCTACTGACTAGAATGCAAGTCATCCTGGTCTAAACCGTTGCTGTCAATTGGATGTGACAGTCTTGGCGCATTTACTTTGCTGTTTCCGGTCGCAGATCATACAGCCCCGTCTAAGCCAGCGTGGGGCGACCATACCAAATAGAAAGACGGGATGTACCAGATTCCTGGTCCAAGTGGCAGAACTCTGCGGCCAAGTGAGCCTCAAGCCCCCCGGTCAGCAGGGCCCCTAGCATTACGGAACGACACCTCTCGTCGACCGAACATGGCGATCGATAGCTCGACATCTCGTTGACATGGATAATGCATGATTGTGATGGGACCGATATAGTCTAGAGGAGAGAGGGCACGGCACTTGAGCAAGTATGGGGCTTGCCATCCGACCTGGATATCACTCATGGTAGGGGCATGGATGGAACCTTTTCGATTCAACCCATGTGACCGTCTCCTTCCCGTCCTCTTCTCTCTTCTCTCCTGGAGTTTGTTTGAGTTTGTTTACCTCACTCATCATCTTTTATGACATACCGTCCAGGCGACAACTCAAAGGGACCGGCGCCTTTACGAGTTATGGACTATGAAAAATGCTAAAGAGCCGGCTCTTATACTGCAACCTGTTGATCGGGCTGGCCGCGATTCAAGCATGGGCCAGTGATGGACATAACGGAACGGCGGAGTGGTCCGGCAATCCCGCGCAGGCGCCAGAGACGATAGAGGCGGTAATATGGGAGCGAGTCCAGTATATCGTGGTGGAGAGGGAGACCGTCCCGAAGAGAGTCATCCTCGAGACTCTACCCAATCCCACAGCACTGCCGGCACGGGATGCTCGACACCTACAGATGCCAAAGCCGACGCCGGCGCCCCAAAAGCGACAGGACCAGGGACAGCTCAACGCGCTATCGGATGAGAATCGGAGATTGTCGATGTCGATAACGCAGATTTCGCAGTCGATATCTTCAGTAACACAGTCGGCACAGTCTGCAAAGCAGTCGGCTGACCAGGCTGTCCGCTCGGCAAACCAGAATGCCGAACAAGCAAATCAGGCGCTGTCTCGGACACAATCGTCGGCATCAAGCGCCATCTCCCAGGCCAGCCAGCAGGCAAACGACAGGATCGCCCAAGCATCCTCCTCCTTCAGCAGTCAAATATCCGCCAATCTAGCGAGTGTCCAGTCGAGCGCCAGCAGCGAAATTAGTGTGCAGAGCCGATCTGCCAGTGCGAGTGCCGCCAGTGCCATGAACATAGCAGCCAGCCAGATTCAACAGGCCAGGGCAGATGCTAGTGGTGTCAGGGTGAGTAAAGACGAATCTTCGTGGAGGGATGTACAGACTAACCGGAAACAGGGCGACGCAAACAACCTAGTGGCACAGGTCCAAAGCAATTCAATTTCGGCTCAGAACCTGGCAATTATTGTAACAGTTTCCGTGGTTGGGTCCGTGATAGTGACAGCCATCATCGCGTTCCTCATAATACGATGCCGGCGCAGGGGACGGAAGAATCGGGAAGCACCGCTGCCAAGTAGCCGCATGGGTCTGGTCGACGAGAAGAGTGCCGGGTACGATGACGAAAGGCCTGTCGCGGTCCAGGGTGTCCCACCAAGCGCCGGCCCCCTAGCGATAATCTGAAGCTCCCAGGATTTACCCCCTTCACTGCCAAAAAGGAAGCATTTAACAATGTCGGGCTTGCAACTAGCGACAGTGATGGGGGGCAAATCCGGACTCAGACGGCCAACAAGCCGGATGTGTACGGGGTTGGGTCAGAGAGCTTCCGGCTGCAGAAGCCGCCTAGCGTCGGCCGCGCTGAGACGGTTCGGATAATACGAGTCAACAGCCGGAAGAAGGACGAAGAGCAAAAGCAGCAGCAGCAGCAACAACAACCAAAGGTCGAAGACGAACCATCAGCACCAGCACCAGCCCCAGCAACGACACAGGTACAACGCAAACCAGCACCTACACCCCAACAATGGATGGAACCGCCTTCACCTGCGCCCAAATCACCCCTTCCCCCAATTCCCCAGCAGAAGCAACAGCGGCAGTCTATGTTGCAGGAGCCAGCACCGCCAGTGCCCATGAGATCACCGGCGCGGACAATACCGGCACGATCAGCCAGCGGCGCCCTGTATTCCGTGGTAACTCCGAGGACGCCCGAATTTAGAACGGGCGCCGACAACAATAACGGGCCCGGTTACTTCCTACCCTCCTCGAGACGCAGCACGCGCGCCAGCATCGTATCCGCGGCGGCGCGCTTCAAGTTCCGCGACAGCAGCGACATGAACGATGAGAACCTTCCCAGGGTCCCGCCAGAGGTGCCGGAGGTGACCACCACCCGCGCCTCTACCAACAACAGCGTCAACGATATCGGAGTAGCCGCCGTCCGGCCACGTGTCAGCATGATGGACATGATGTCGAGCCAAGGCATGGGCCCATCAGCGCGGCCCGGAGGTTCGCCCGAACACCCCGGGGCACCGGCTATCCCCACCCTGCGCAAGAGCAGCGAGGTCCTCGAACGCGAGCCCACCCTCCCCATGCTCTTGCCGCCTCCTATCATCAACCCGGCACCCGCCGCACCTGCCGTTAGGAAGGGGCCGAGCTTCGCGACGTTCCCCTCGGCCCGGAGGCAAGGGCCGCCCTCCACTGTGCTGAAACGCCCGAAACCCAAGGAGCCCGAGCCAGATTTCCGGGATAGCGCCGATTTCTTTGGTGCGGTTCCGAAGTAATTTCTTCATGATAACAGGCATCCATACGTAATATCTTTTCTTTCTTTCTAGGGGCGCTGCCGCTTAACGGCATATGACCCCAAGACTTTCCCCCCCAAAAGTAATAACTCAGCAGAAGAACAAGAAAGACGTCAGAGCCAATCTCTAAAGGGGATGTTGGGGGTCAAAGGTCCTGCAGATAATCGTATCTCTTATTAGGCCCGGTGTATTCATATATATCCAAGCAATATTATATAGCTGATTAAACAATTCAGAAATTCAGCATGCCTTCTTGATCCTTGTGGTTGACTTGTCAGAAAGGGAGTGAATTTACGATACGTGGTCCCTCGTCCCCAAACAAGCAAGCATACCACTCGCATTCAACCAGGCATAATGTGACGATGGGGGAAGAAAGAGACAGCGTATACCTTTCGCACGGCGTGCGACTCTTGCGCCAGCTGCCTTATGACTGGCATCCTATTTCTTTGGCGAAGTAAAGAAAAGAATCGATAACGTCCCTTCCAAATCTAGGTAAACCAAGTTCATCAAGCAAGCCACTTTTGAAGGTACGATATAAGTACTTCCCTTTACAGGCGCCGTGCTGGTAAAGTTTCTCCTTCCGGTTAGTCTCGTTAAATCACGAGGCTAGAGCTTTGTTTAGTCGTAGGTAAGTACCCCCTGAACCCCTGAATTGCTTTTCTCCTCTCGCGTCTTCGAAAATTGGTCAAGGTATCATCACACCCGGCATCACTTTTTACGTGATTCCAAACCCAAGTCACGCTACTTGACAGCATGGTTCTATTCATTAGGCCCAAGTGAACGCAATCCACTGAGACGGCATCGCTCTCGAGAATGGTCCAATTCGGAAAATCACGTGGTGTATACCAGAAGCATCGTTGCTCATATGAGTGAGGTATCAGCTTCGTCTATGTGTATATGCATCGCCAAACCTGTCAAACCAGCGCCACAGGTGTGCTTTTACCATTCCGATTCCGATTCCGGGAGATGAGCCATGGCGATGCAGATGCATCCATCCATTTACGCCAACCCATAACCCCCAAAGTCGAAATCTTTGTTTTGTATATACCAATCAGCGCCAGTTCATATTGTGTGACCCCTCTATCATGGCTAACCACCAACGCCTCAGGATGCATGTTTTCCCCTCCTCTTCATGTATAGCCAAATCAGAAGCGTTGTGCTATGACTGGAAAATGTAGGAAGGATGATCTTGGGATCCCGTCTAATGCGGAATCCACGTCTGATTCCTAAGGGAAATACCAAAGTCAAGAACGCTCAAATGCCATGCTGAGATACCGAACCCAAGCACAAGTGTCAAAGCACATAAATCAAATCGAGACCGAAAAACTCCAGGATCCAGCTCTATGCAATCTTGCCAGTCGAATGTCATCAATGGGCAATGCGACCAGGCAAGGAAGACCGCGGTCTAGTAGGGGAGATGTGAGATCTAGATATCGAGAACCGTCTCAGCTCCGGTCAACGTTGCATAGTGGACCGGGTGAGCGCCTCTAACAGTTCCGGGCGTGTCTCGAGGGCCTCTTTGGCTTGTGCGAAGGACATCCAACATCTCTCCCGCTTGTGGCGCTCCGGCCAGTCGGCTTCTTCCTTGACGACTGTGGCCTCGTAGAAGCGATAGACTGACTTGGAAGGGTCCTTGTGGGTCTTCTTGGGAGGTCTGGTCTCAAGGATATCTCCCAAGTCGTAGTTGATCTCGATGGAGATGCCAGCCTCTTCCCATGCCTCGCGGGAAGCGGCCTCGGTACACTCCTCGTCAGTTTCCCAGCCTCCCTTGGGGAGCACCCAGCCCTTACGCCGGGTTGACTGAATGAGCAGCACGTACTTCTTGTCCTTAGTCAAGGGTACGACGCCGGCCACCAGTCGCTCACCATTGGTGTTGTAGCCTAGCAAAAACAGGGTCAGCTGATCCATCCACGCAAAGCCTGCCCAAACCCCCTGAAAAGCGAAAACAACGTCGCCGACTCAATTCAGCACCATTGACTTACGTTGCTTGCTGCGGCCAGTGCGAGACTCCATGGAGCGCCCATTTGTGTCGGTAGTTGTTGAACTAGATGCCATTTTTGCAATTGCACCTTGGTGAGATGTGTGCGCGAGCGGTTTTTTTTTGCTTGGTGTGATGGGAGTATTCCAGACCCAGTTGTGTCCAGTAGCGGAAGGGAAAGATATAAAAGTCCAGAGACGAGAGCTTTCAACTCCGGCTGGACGTAGCTGGCAATGGGGAAATACGTTATCTAAAATTGTGCGACTTCATGATCAAAGATTGTTCAAGAGGGTAGAGTTAAATATGGTGGAATCTGGACGAGGCTACTGTTGGTTTGGTGGTAACAGGGCAGAGCCTTGAATGGATCGCGGCGAGGTGCGGTTGTGTGGGAGAGTATGGGGAATTGAATATGTGTAAGCCGCCTGTCCTGGTAGTGAGTGAAGGCTCGAACCAGCTCAGTGAATGTAAAAAGAGCTTTTGCGTTGCGTTGCTTAGTTGTTTAGGCGTGGGTGTCAAGGGGTGGCGCAAATAGAGAGTGTGATTTGTGGTACTGCAATTAAAGGTGGTATTGATGTACCATGGAACTGCTGAATGCGTCCAATATTGCCAGTCCAGGCCAGGCAGATGGGGAAGTGTAATGTGCCGACGGTGAATGGATCAAATGTGGTGGTGGTAGCTGGTGGTTATGACAGTGTGTCGTTTCCTCTTATGTTGAAGCTGAGGGTGAGTGACTGGGAGGGAGTTGAATGATGGCCCCTCAAAAAAACGCACCAGACAGCAGCTGGTTAGCTAGCAGACGGGCAGACAGGCAGGCAGGTGCAGCAGGTGCAGGGCCTGTACTGTATTGAAGTAGGATGTAGGTAGACGGGGGACGAGCACGCAATAAGGAGCTGCACTGCTTTGGCTGGAGTAGGAAGGTGCTTGCTTGCTTTGCTTTATTGGGTATGTCAGTGAAAGTGCAGGCAGTCGTCGAGGTACATCTTTATTAAGATCAGACTGATGTTATGTATGTAGCTGGAGGTACGAATGTATCAAAATGTCATGGAGGATGTATTGATGTAGGGAGGTACAGACAGTACAGACAGCAAGCAGGTCTGGTCGCAGCAAGTCCAACATGGCCTTTCGGGAAGGATTTTGACTGGGCCGAAGCTGCACCGCTTGCTGCCATGAGCTGCGCTGCTGCACTTGAGTGGGCTGAACTCGTTCGGAACAGATCCCAAACGGCTGACAAGGCACCCTTATTTTTCTCTTGCACTCTTTCTTTGTTGCAGCTTCAACTGTGACGAGTGCGGGGCAGAATTGGCAACTGGGGGAAGGGAGCTGATTGCTCATTTGCTTACAGTTATTTAGGTAGGTTTAAATGCTCTCTGCAAGGGCACCACTGACCAATACGAAACCCGGAAAAAAAAATTAAAGTAAAAAAAATTGGGAGGTTTTTGGAGGGGAAGGATTGAAAGAGGCCCCTCCAACAACTTTTTTTTTACGGGTGAGGACGGAAGAGAGAGAAGAGGGGACAGGGAGACAGGCGGCTCTATGTATGCTGGGCGAGAAGAGCGAGCAGATATGATCGGTAAAAGTAGGTTAGGCAAAGGAATCTAGTAAGCTAAGCGCGATTGTCCTCAATAGCCAAGGCATGAATGAATCAGATGTAATGCGTGCACACGAGGAAGAAGAGTGTTGTTACTGTGGGAGCCGGAAGCTTTTGGTGGCAGAACAGCCGTTGCATGTCTCGCGTGATGTGCCGTGCCATTCATACTTGTGAGAGATACAAATCTATTGAATGGAGGGGCACACGACTTTTTTCCAGGAAGAAATTAGAGTTGGCTTTTATACTAACCAAGAGCCTGGCCACTGTAGTCTCTTGTTGGTTCTGCATGTAGTGCTTGTTCGGTAGGTAACAGGCGCTCACGCCAATCCGGATTGATCCATCTGCAGTTCAGTACTAGAGGTAACTTGGATTCAAACACATGAACTCTTCCAGTCACTTCTGGTACTAGGTAGTAGTTCTCACGACCTATCTACCTAAGTATGGACTGATGAATGATGAATCCACCACCTGGCCTCTACATGGCTTAGTGTGTGGCTTCATACACGTATTGGTAGAATAATATTCGTCCCATGTCCGTCGCACTCGGGCAAGCATACCCAGATGCTACATGACTGGCATCAGATCACCTTGATACAGGCAATGGCTAACGCCGAGAGCGTGTGTCGTATTACTCAAAGGGGGCAAGCGGCTCCCTAAGGGACTTAGCGGTCTGGAAGAGTGGGAAGACTCAGGTAAACAGTGGGAATGCATTCGCTGGAGCAACGCAAGCGTTTGGCGTCAGCTCGCGTGGGATCAATGATAGCCCCGGTCAAGTGCTCCAGTGGTGCTTCGGGATGTGTTCTAGGTAATGTAGGTAGATGGGAGGTCTTGGGCCAGCCCAGGGGCATCGGAGTCGGCGTCAACTAAATAAAACTCGGGTCACTTGGTTGTTTGTGTCCTAGTCGAAATGATGTTACCTGCGTGTTTATGTGAGACAGCATGCACTATTAATAGGGGTGCTTAAGGTTAAGCATCAACACCCTAGGTACTACATGTAATTGCCATAAGACAGCAGCTGCAGTTCAGCATTGGCTAGGTCCCCAAATACAGGTACCTTTATGTACTGCTGCAGCCCATGTCGCAACAAAACTGTCGGGCAGCCACTGTATCTAAGGTCCAGACATTTACAGCGTATAAGTGCATACTTGCTCACTTAGGACAAACGCAACTCTGTGGCATCTCAAGGTGATATGAGTTTAATACTTGAGGACGGTGCTATACTTTTTCCCCCTAAGGGTTTCTTGCATTGTCAGGACGTAGCCCAGAAACCCAGCAGACTACATAAATCATTAGGCACCTATCCGAAATCACGAGCAAGGCCAGCTGTTACCATATATTCAAGAAAGCTTGCTTGGATTTCAGATTGTAACCAACATGGTGATCCGAGTACCCCTAAGGACTGTACCCAAACAGATATAGGTCTAGATCTATCTATTGTTTCACCAGACTCGTTTCCACATGCTATTCCTGCATTTCTGCTGTCTCTACCGCATCGATGCATAGGTACCGTGTTGAACGCCTGGGCATAATAGTTCGCATGTTAGCTTAGGTAGTCTCCAAGGACCCCGTTCACTTGCCCCAGCTTCTGGGACTATGACTTGGCTCGTCAATGTCACTTGCCGGGGGCCATGCAAGATTATTATATCCGTAGAGACACGGACTTGAGGCCCTAGGCATTGGTACAAGTTTGTAGTGTTCTTTCACATCACAGTGCCAAGCGCTGCAGAACTACCTTTAGGTATCCAAGGAGATCGACGGTCGACCAGCAACCTGTTTGAGCGAGATACCTACCTCCTACTTACACGTGTGGCATATTGATGTTATGCAGTTTGCGCCACATCACACAACCCAACCATGGGGAATTGCTCGGAGAATATCCGCAAGGTATCGTGACAAGTTTACGTCAACACATTTGTAGGGTATGTTCTATTTCATGTGGAATTATATATGGCCAGCCAGTAACCTACAGCACATTTCCTTTACGAGTGTGCCTGACCCCAGAGGTCACAACATTGAATGGCAATCTTCATCCATGCTGGTAATATGATGGCAATCATGACGAGGAAGCCAAGCCGGCTTCCGTGTGGTTTGCTCGCATATAAGTTGGGCGGAGGTTTCCAAGCGTTGACGATATTGGCTGTTGGGCAGATCAACAGAGATCCAAAGTGGGGGTTGTCAGAGCTATGCGCCAGGAGGAGAGTGGTGACCGTCCACGAGTAACTGGCCCGGAATGGAGCGAATGATGGGGACTACAAGCAATAACATACCTTTAAGCGGGCTAGGAGCCGTCACTCATGAAGATCATTGGTATATCATTCTGGCGAAGGTGCCGCTCGAGTTGGATTGAGCCGAGAGTGAAGCAAGCAAAGCTCAAGCACCAGATATGGAAAGGTAGGTCGAGCTTTAGTCGATTTCTGATTGACCGGTGATGTGCGGTTTGACGCTCCGACCCTACCCACTCAGCCCAATCAGCCTCCGGTAGCGCATGCAGTCCCGACCAGTCGTTTATCGAGCTTGCATTACACTGATAGGTATCCAGTAAGACGGGTGACTCTCATCAGTCTGATTGATCTGTATCACATCCGACTAGTCTAGACTCACCCTTCCAACATCATCACCATCCCTCTCGCCCTCACCTTCGCCCGAACGCTGCGTCTCACTGCAGCACCTATCAATAATCCCGTGCTGCTAGCCTGCCATTGCTGTTAGGCCTTGGTCTTCTTGCCAACTTGCCAACTTGCTGACAACCTTACGAACGGCCATCGACTGCTTGCCTACCTACCTTAAACTACCCACCCGCCCCCCAATATACCGAACGTACTAACGTAGGGCCGGTCTGCCTCACTGTTCTAGAAGTAGGGTGTGCATCGCGTTCCTGTTCAACAGAGCTGCAGTCACTCTGGGCTCCACCTGTTCATTCATGCCCATACCGGCAGGCCCGCAAGTGAATACTTACCTGCCCATACTCTCGTGGTCGAAAGACAACAACACATCGCCCAACTCGTCGTTCAGTATACCTACTTAGCGTTCGGTCCCGATTCGGCGTATCGGCTCATATCAGGTGGACTTTCTGAGCAGTCGCCATCCTCGACCCGGCCTGGTTGGTTCCGAGGCTCGCTTGTCACGGCTCCTTCGGTATTTTACGAGACATAGCCCGATCTTGGTAGGTTTGTCGCGAGGTCGTAGCTGGCACGACGTCATTCGAAATAGGCAAACTACTGCAGCCGTCGGACATACGATCGAGTACAGGACAGGCAGGCAAACCATCGCCCAAACCAAACCCCGTTAACGGCATTATCAATATGGAGCCATCCGGTGTACAGCAAAGCACCCCTGAAGATGCATTCAGCTACATATCACCAATAGGTCAGTCCTCTCTCTTTCCTTCTCTACCTTTGCTGTTTTAGCCATCCCCCAAGTATCCACACGCTTCTCACCCAACCATCCGGACCCGTGCACCAAATACAGCCTACCGTTGGCTGTCTTTGCCTGCATCGCGGCTTGTGGGGAAAGGCTTGAGAAGTTGCACCTGCAGGTCGGTGTTAGCCAGTACTACCAGCCATTTGGTTACTCGTGAGCCGCCGCATTGCGGCTTGTCGCTCGTTTCATGGTGTTGGCCCCCTCTTCACGATGACTACATTTCTTTTCATTTCCTTCCATGATCCGCAAGTGCGCCGCCCAAGTCGACCCCACGCAGTCAGCGAGCACATGAACATATTCGCCCCCGGCCAGTTTCCAGATGCCAATCAACTTCCGTCTTTAGTTAGGCATCCGGTTTCTAGTTCCTTGTATGCCTCTCACGGTGCATGCGAACTACGATGCCATCGTGAAGTGTACTTATCCAGACCAGCCCACCCACATGCAAAGTCCATCGTAAATAAACGATTGGCTCTTAGCTGTGGCTGGGTACGGTTAATAGAAGTCTATGACAGCCGCTCATATTATCTATTGACCAATGTGATATCGGTTGCTCCTACCTTGTGCGGAGCATACTGTATATACTGTATATACTAACTATCCAATCAACCGCAGGATACAGGCATTCTTCTAGCTGCGGCTACTGCCGTGGCACCCCAAGGGAGCAGACTCAAAAGAGTATGTAAAGGAGCCCATCATTTTCTAGATCTCGTTTTTCCCGGAATGTTTTCCTTCAAGTCTAGCGTGCATGTGAAATTCCCGGGTACCACTCGAAAATGGACCTACAATGGACCAGGCCGATGTCAGGAGCTACGAGGCCCGTTGAGCCTCGCCTCTTGACCCTAGAGAAAGACGAGTGTGCAGTAATGTGAATGCGTCGTTACGAAAAGGGGTAGCCGATTTCTAATATTGTTTTCTAAAATACAGGGGGCTCCTATTACATCCGTGCAACATCTATGAGCCCAGAGTATTATCAATCCTTGCTTGATCGATACTGGCGTCGCTCGGGTGCGCTTCTGTACAGACCAAACCAGCGGGAGGCTTGTTGCCCGCACTATACTCTGCGCTTAGACTCTAGCAAATTCCATGCTACCAAAGACCAGCGCCATGCCATCAACCGCTTCAACAAGTATGTCGCGGGCGATGAATATACAAAGAAAGCGGCACGCTTGTACCCAAGATCACGCGAGCAAGCCAAAAAGCGTGATGTGGAATTTGACCTCGTCGAGAGAATCCATGAGGCCGAGGCGCAGACCCTGAAGAACCCGCCTCATCCACTACACGACTTCGAGGTTACGCTAGAGCCCGATGTATTCTCCGAGGAAAAATACGCTGTGTTTGAGAACTACCAACGAATCGTGCACCACGAAGGCCCAGAGTCGATTAGCAGAGACGGCTTCAAGCGTTTTCTATGCGGCTCGCCGCTACGACGTAGCGTCTTTCAATCCAACGAAGATAGCAAGGAGCGGCAGCTAGGGTCCTATCACCAATGCTACCGGCTTGATGGCAAGCTGGTAGCCATCGGGGTCCTCGATCTGCTCCCCGACTGCGTCTCCGCCGTATACTTTTTATACCACGAGTCGATACACAAGTGGCAGCCCGGAAAACTGGGTGCGCTGCGTGAGATCGCCCTGGCGACGGAGAATGGATATCGCTGGTGGTATCCCGGCTACTACATCCACACGTGTCCCAAGATGAAGTACAAGATGGATTACGCTCCGCAATACCTTCTTGAGCCCGACACCCTCGAGTGGGAAAAGGTCGACGATGCGCTTTTGGCCCGTTTCGACAGCAAGGGGTACCTCGAGAGGCCCAAGCCCGCAGGTGAGGAGGCTGCAGGGTCTGGAGATGGAAAGGGAGATGCTTCCGGGGGTACTGCCGAAACCTTCACCGACGACGAACAGAAACAAGGAGATTCCGACGATGAGGAGGAGCATTCCCTTTTCGACGCCAACATGCCAGGAATCCCGCCGCTAGAGCAAATGCGGTCAGTCGATCTCGACCACATCCCTGTCCGGCTGAATCGCGGCTTCTGCTTCGCTGGGGACATCTTTCAGTGGGACGACGAGGATATCAACAGTCCGGGAACGCCCAAGGCTGCCATTGCCCAGATGGTCGCGGCGGTCGGGACGGACCTGGTTGGGAACCAGACCTGTCTGGACTTTCGGCGAGGCGTCTAAGCACTAGCCAATAGGCCTAACAGGGATGTAGCTCGGTGCTGGATCGGGAAAGTGGTCGCATTTAGTCATCGGTCAGAGAGAATATTAGAGAGGATATGTGGGGGGACGATGGCTATTTTACACCTTCTTTCTGTACATGATATGATCGAAGGCAATATATTGGCAAGTCTTGCCACTAATACACCCTCCATCTTGATGTGTCCGTCCAGCCATGTCTGCTTCGAATACTAAGGCCCAGGGGTTTCACCGAGGCCTGTCCAAGCAAATCACCGCGTGGACAAGTTGCCCCTGAAACCAAACCAATTTTGATGAAAATGCTTCCTATCTCTGCTAGAAAACGAAAAGACGACTGGCCAAGCATGCTAAGCAGCGGAAGCCAGTGGAAGTATCTCCTTGAAGCCGGGTACTCTCGCCCCCAGCTCCTGGCACAGCTCGCCCCAGACTTGGGCCTGCATCGCTTGGCCTGCAGGCGAAGTGATCACCTTTTCCCGCAACCTAGTAGGGGCGAAATGGTTAGCTAATGGGCACGGGATGTGTGGTCATATCATGTGTATCAGCTGAATAGGGGAGGTGGGGGTGGCTGTTGAGAAACCTACTGCTTGTATTAGGACTCGCTCTTGTAGAACTGGATGAAGTCTCCCTATTACGTCAAATGGTTTGGTTAGCAAAATGGGGTTCTCATACAGCAACACGTTCCTTCCCTTGTGTATGTGATTGCGGGAGGTTGAGTGGCATTCAGCGTGTGACATGGTACTTAGTAAGATTCAACAGGTGATTACAGACATTGTACCCGTGAAGTATCGAAGGGCCCATAACCTGTCATCGACAACATGGTATGGCGCGGAAGAAAAAAACAGAGGTACGGCCGGTTTGTGGAATTGGAGGACTGTGTTACTCACATGCTGCTCCTCTTTGGTTGTTACGGCAGCCAAGTAGGAACGCGCGCCGTCGGCCGCGGACTTTCCGAACAGACCCTGGAAGGCACCCATGGCGAGCCGGATCCCGAGGCCGCCCCGGGCTTGGTAGTCACGGGCGAGACTGGTTCTGAGAATACCGGGGCACACGGTGTTCATGATGACTTGAGGGCTGTATCTATACAGTGAGTAAAACGCGGTATATTCTTGAGGAGGAGAAAGATGAAGAGGGAGCCGATGGAGTAAAGAAGAGAGGGGTCGAGGGGGTGAAAGAAAATCCTCACGGTCCATCATTGTCACCATCCTTCCTGGCCAGCTTCACGAGCTCCTCGAACGCGTACTGCAAAAGCAGCTTCGTACTGGCATACCGTTCGACGCCGGCCGAGCCGAAGTTCTCGGGTCGGTTGAGATGCTCTATCACGCCGCCACCGCCGCTGCCGCTTTCCTGGGTGTTGGCCCATTCGTGCCAGCGGTCGATGTCGGGCTCGGTGTAGCGTATGGAACCCACGAGCGGCGGTGGGCGAGCTCCGATTTTAGGTAAGGGAGGAGGAGTGCGGCCAGCAGCATCGTGGAGAGAGAATTGGTCTGGAGGTTTTGTTCCCTGGATTGTAGGGAGACACCGATTAGCACGAGCCGTTAGCCCCTTTTCGCGCCACCCCTGGTCTGAGAAGTATTGTTTCTGGACCAAGTTCCGTCACTTTGGGTGTTTGCAAGAACTGCGCTTTTTAGCGCTAGATTCAAGGGGGGGGCATACCGAATATAAGAAAGAGGAATCCCACTTACCACCCCTCGGGGCCCTTTTCGTACTCGGCGCTGATCATCCCGGCATTCAGGATTACCACGTCCACGCCCCCTGCGCCCCTCTTGACCTGCTTCACCTTCTCGGCGAACGCCACGACCGAATCGTACCGGCTAATGTCCAGTTCAAAAACCTTGACCTGGCCAAGAGATGGGTTAGTCTCCCTGTCTCCTCCTCCCAACGCCTCTGACGATCTGCGCCGCGGCATCGCGACCCCGGGATGCGTCCCGCGCGGAGATGATGACCTCGGCGGCACCGAGGCGGAGGAGATGGACCGCCGCGCCGAAGCCAAGACCACTCATGCCACCGGTCACCACCGCCGTCTGTCCGGCGAAGGTGTCTGGAGGGGGTAGAGAAATGGGACGGAGTCTCATGTAGGCCTGGAATAACAGGGTTGCCATGGTCATTCGGTGTGAGTTAATGCCAGTATGCTGGTTAGGCTGTATACAAGTCTGAATGGATACGTGGGGGAAATAGGGGTAGTAGATTTGGGACTGGAGTGTGCGTGAGGCGTTTATCGAGTTGTTGATGAGGTATCTGAGATCTCTATTTCTTCCAAAACTCAAGAACGGCCGCCTCGCTTTATATACAAAATTGTCCGAAGAAAACAACAAATTTTCTAGCAACTTAGAGTACAGGATAACCGATACACGATGACAAATGTCGTTGTCTACCTGAGTGGGCGTCCAATCCTCGGTTAGAGCCATGATCCATATGGGGTGAGAAGGAGATGAGTAGATAGTCAAATGTCTCCGAGCTCAACACGTTTATCAGAAATGGAATTTAACAATACAGGTTAGGTAGGTAGGTAGGTAGATATGTAAATACCTCTCAGCAGCCGCCGGCGACTTTCTGGACGCGGGAGGTAGAACGAGCCGACTGCATCTATACATCGCCAAAAAGGAAGAGGGCCCCACAACACCATGTTAAAGATTAGACTGGAGTGCCTGAGTGCACCTAGCCTTGCAGCTACCCCCTGTAAGCCACCCGCTAAAACTGCCCAATTACATCAGCTCAATGCTGGAGCTCAGAAAATCCCACTTCAGCCTCACATCAAAAAAAGAAATCGCCGTCACTATACGACAAGCGGGCTGCAATAGATCGCCGCTTTTCACTCATTTTTGCGCGACAACTCTCTACAAGCGATACATTCTGCGGAAGAAAAGACAGGACCTTCTACAACAAACCAATTCGTCTCGACTTCTCTTCCTAAGTAAGACGAAAGAGGGAGCGCGCAAGGACCCCGCACGCCCGCGCGCCAAACAACCATGTCGTCCACCTCGCAGCACCTGCTGCTCTCGCCGGCCGAGCTGGCCTACCTGCACGGCAGCTTGAGCCTCATCACCCCGGGCCCGATCCGTCCCGACGGCCGGTCGCCGACGCAGTTCCGGCCCTTGACGGCCGAGACGGGGATCCTGCCGGGCACCAACGGCAGCGCGCGCATCTGCTTCGCCGACGGCACCGAGGCCGTCGTGGGCGTCAAGGCCGAGGTCGAGAAGACGCCCGTGTCGCCCTACGAGTTCGTGGCCTCGACCGAGGGCCGCAAGGACCACACCGTCACTAGCACCCCGCAAAAGAAGATCAGGAAATCGAAAAAGGCGCCGGCGGCGACAGAAGGAGGAGAGGATGAGATAGCGATGGAAGTGGACGAGGACGAGGAGGCCGCCGCGGCCGCGGCGCTGGACAAGGTCCGGGGGTCGCCTGACTGGGTCGAGCTCAGCGTCGAGATTCCGGGCCTGCGCGACGACGACTCGGGCACCATATTCCTGACCTCCATGCTGACTGAGGCCCTGCTGGCGGACGGCGAGTTTGTCAAGAAGCTCTGGATCAACCGGCGGTTTCACTGGAAGATCTACTTGGACGTACGTATTACGGGTTTTCTCTCTCTCTTCTACCCCAGGCCAGGCCGGCGCAAACAAGCAAGCCACTAACAGCAACCTCTACAATAGATCATACTCATCTCCCCACCACTATCCTACCCGCTCCCGCTCCTGAGCTTGACCACCCACCTCGCCCTTCTCGCGACCCGGCTGCCGCGCCTCAAGTCCGAGGCCGACGAGGACCCCATGTTCGACGACGACTGGGCCGCCGCCACCTTCCTCTACCCCCGCCAAGACACATCATCCGGCAAGGCCGCCTCGAGCAAATCCTCCAAACAGACCTCCACGGCGGCGGCGGCGCCGCCAGCCTCGAGACCCCCTATTACCCTTCTGGTGATGGCCGTGGGCGACAACATCATCTTCGACCCCTCCAAGGAGGAACTGGCCGTCGCCGACAGCGCCGTAGCCGTCTCCGTCGCCGAGGGACCCTCGTCAGAGTCAGAGCCCGAGTCCGAGTCTATATCTGCTACAACTACCAAGCGAAACCTGCACTTACTCTCCGTCCGCACAATCGACCCGCCCTCCCGGTTAACGCCGCCCGGCGTGCCCAACTCTGTCAACGCCTCGGCCTGGGGCACGATGACGGCCGCGACAGCCGCCAGTGCTGCCGCACCGGCATCAGCATCAGCGAGCGAGGCTGCTGCCAAGCACCCCGACGCGCGGGTCACGGAGACGGAAGACGTAGTCGGTGTGTGGAAGGCGCCGCGCGGCGGTGCCAAGTTCGCCATGTTGGGCGCCATGGTCGCCAAAGTTTTGGAGAGGGGCGGCGTCGCCGAGGAGGTTCTGGATGGACTCGAGGGTGTGGATCTGGGCTAAGGGCGTGGAAAACCACAAAGAAGAAAAGAGATGATCACACTATGTAGAATTATGCGATGTCATGATACCATCCAATGCGCCGTGCACAATGATGAGATGATTTCCGCCAGTCAAAGGGGCTGGCTGATTTACTACACCATCTTATTTTACTACATGATTCTGTACAACGTGATTCGCCGTTTTCTTGGATACATAAACTCATTAAATGCGCATTTTATGCCAGTATAACTGACACAGTGGGCCATTATGACCTTGACCGACTGCATACTTATCAGTCAGGGGTTGGTAGGTAGTATCACCCAGCTTAGAAAATGCCCAAGAACTTCTTCCGCTTGCCATCGGCTTCGGTCTGCTCAGAAGTGCTGGTAGCGTCGAGTACTGCCGAAGGGGCCGCGGAGGCCGGGATAGCAGCGACAACAGCTCCCTCCTCCTCGGCCGGCTTGGCAGCTTTCCCGGTACCAGTCCAGCTCTCAATGCCGTTCGCGATCGGCAGGCCGTGGGCCTTGCGGTACTCATTGCGCTTCTGGACGTCCTCGATCCGGCGGCGGCGCTTATCGGCCGTCTGGGCTGACTCGTGCTCCTCGTGCAGCTTGAGAACCTCGACGCAGGTGCGGATGTAGTTGATGGGCTGCTTGGGAAATTCGCCAATGGGCGGGATCATGTCGGCGAAGGGCGAGTTGGCGTTGAACCGGGCCGTGAACGTGTATGCGCCCAAGGACATCAATGCGCCCTAGATAATCATGTGAGCTGGGGTTGTCTTTCGTACCACCGGGGTCTGGGAATGCGCCCGGATGTGGGAACTTACAAGAGTGATGAACATATGGATGTGTTTGTTGTGAATGAACCAGTGGGACCACGTGTTTGGCGGCGGCGGGAGACCCGGGTACTCCTTGGTCTTCTGCGCCGTCAGCTCCTCGGCGCCGAGGGCACCTCCATAGTGCTTCGGGGTGGAGCGCGGGAGGCGAGCGCCGTGGGAGGGCGGGTTGAATTTCTCGGGCTTTTCAAGGACGATGGGCTTGGAGGGGTTGGCAGTAGCAGGCTTGCGTGTAGCGGCGGCTGGCGGCGCCTTTGCTACCGGCTCGGGAGCAACGGGCTTCGATGCCGAAGTCACAGGGGCGTTCTTGATAGACGATGCGGAGGTGGGGGTCTTGCGTGTGGCCGCCTTCGGCGCGGCAGCTTTAGTAAGGGTGGGCTTGGTCGGCGCAGTCTTTGGAGGGGTAGTCTTTGCAGCAGGAGCCTTGGTAGTCTTTGTTGCAGCGGCTTTAGTAGATGCGGCCTTCGGGGCAGCCACCTTCTTGGCCGCAGTGGCCGTCGTTGTAGCCGTGGACTTTGCAGCGGCGGTATTAGAAGCGTAGCGCACTAGAACTTGGCCGACATCCGCACTGATGGGGCGCGCAAAGGGCATGGCGCGTGCTGTCGAGCTCCGCCATATTGTGCCGTACTGCGGAAGCAAGAAGCGCGGGATATATGAAGTTGAGGGTGTCATGGTGGATGTGAATAGTAGCTCTCGCCCTGTCAACACCAGCAGCAAAAGGTGGGATGAGGTAGCGATGTGGGTGAATCGGCCCCTCGAGGACAATTTCCCAGCAGGCTTCACGACCTGTTTATATCAATTGAAATGTTTCGTTTATTGACATTGGCAATTGAGTCACCCTCCTTGCAAACAGGCGATATGTCGCGTTACGCATGAATGCCGAATGCAGACCTCATTTTCGAATAGATTGCTATTGGCTAGTTTGGAGAGAGCTGCAATAGCAAGCAGATTTGCTATTGCAGTATTGAAGGGAGCTGCCGACTTTACTAGCTTACCTCAGCAAAAAACCTCTGAACGCGGGCAGACGCTTGCTTGCTTCCAGTAATTAAAATTCGGAACCCGCGTTCGTTTGGCTCCTTGTCTTTTAGCCCTCGTTGCCTTAGCGCGATTTAGACGGGCACACTTGGGCGTTCCTAGTTTTCGTCACTTACACTTGTCACTGGGTCAATGCTGTAAATGCAAGTCAGTTGAGAGGTTCCAGTTTACCGAACTTCCATTAGCTTTCCGAACAGACCCGTAACGGAGCGGTCAATCCAGCCTTCCGGATAGTGGACCTTATTCTCCGGGGTTCCCCGGTCCTCTTTCTCGACTAATGTGACCCAGCGCGTGCCAGCCTGGCGCCTGGCTTCGCTTGTTGTGGCCAGAAGTGTGGCTACAGAATGCCAGAGGAAAAGTACAGTTTCTGCAGGTTGGCTCTTCTGGCCTTCTATGGCAGAAAGACCCCCAACCTTCCATTGTTCTTGGCCGCATATGCGTCGAAAACTGTTGACTCGCAGCGGAACGGAATTGTAGATCTTTGAAACTCTATCTTGACTGGAACCAGACGGCAGAAATGTCAAGTTGGATTCATCTAATAATAAGCCGCGCCCTCCTTAGGTACAGTACTTGGTAGTAAGTGAAAGTGTGGCTGAGAAAAGTCCGGCTGATCCCGGAAGAGAAAAAACTCTTGCGGCAACCTTGGCTAAGCTGGGGCTACTGACCAGAACTGACCATTGCTGCAACTTTGATTGGCGGGGGGAGGGCTCCATCGCGATCCATTTCCAGCGGAAAGGGGAGCCACTCTAGCTTGTGTCTCGTGGCTGGAAGCGTCATAGCTAATTGAGAAAGTGTGCTGTACCTTGCCTTTTGGCTGTCCTGGTCAACCGAACCAAGAAAAATCCCGGCTGCCATAATAAATCCTGCATCGCGCTGAGCATTCCGACTTTTTCTTCTCCTGGAATTCCCATTCACTCCTCAGCCATACCACTCTTGAACAACATTCACCAACCTCACCTTCTTTAATAACCTAATACACTTCAGCCTACGCTACCACATCTCTCAAAATGGGTTTCTCTGCTGGTAGGTCATCACTCCCCCATTGCGATATCGCCCCCCACGCGGCTTGATCGAGGAGAACCGGTTGCCACCGATACGAAGCCATTGGACGCTCGCCTTGAAGGCGGACGTTGATTCACTCTTCGCGATCACAAAGCTACCGTTCGCCCACCGATCGCCTGTTGTCTTCCTGTCATACCTCAAGTACACATCCCGCGGGATCTTTGCGGCGTCGCCTGCGGTATTTTATCTAAGTCAAGGCGATGTCCATTTGTCACACGACTTGCAAGATGCCAATGGCACATGCTTCTGTGGCTCTGCGAGCGCATCATGGAACAGATACGACGACGACAGGAAGCCATCTTTGCCCCCTCGAGAAATCAAGACGCAGCCACTTGGGCTATTCCAAGACTTGGCGCTGACACATTTTTCTACTACAGGTGATTCCAAGAAGGGTGCCAACCTCTTCAAGACCCGTTGCGCCCAGTGCCACACCCTGAAGGAGGGTGAGGGCAACAAGGTCGGCCCTGCTCTGCACGGTCTCTTCGGCCGCAAGTCTGGCCAGGTCGACGGTTTCTCTTACACCGACGCCAACAAGCAAAAGGGTGTTACCTGGGAGGAGAACACTCTCTTCGACTACCTCGAGAACCCCAAGAAGTACATTCCCGGTACCAAGATGGCGTTCGGTGGTCTCAAGAAGGAGAAGGACCGAAACGACCTCATCACGTAAGCTCCGCCATACCTGCTCGCACAACATTGTAACACAGCCCATTTTGACTAACATACTCTCCACAGTTTCCTCAAGGAGTCCACCAAATAAGCGCTTCCTCCTGCGCTATCAGCATCACGTGTAACGATAAAGACCAGATCATCATAGACGACGACGGATTGGCCGACAGTGTATTATAGAAATAGACCGTTCTGGCGCCCCGTTGGTGCAATCGTTCATATACTTCGCGAAAGAAAGACTCTCCCCTTTGATTAAGTTTTGGGTTTGCTGGGAGTTCATGGCCACACCCACGGTCTGGCTGGGGTGGAAGCATTGGATTGTAGACATGATCGTTAGGTCCTCTAATTGAACTTGGCGTTGACTTATCTCTGCTCAAACTTGATGGTTTCCTCGGCCAGTAATGTGACATGAATTGGATTTCTAACATGGGACTTTGGTCGTAAATCGTGATCTGCATACTGCTGATGTTCGTTACTCATGGCCTATCAGACGACCAGAAATTTCTGCCATGTTCCCGACAGATATCCGATACATGCCGAGATGCATAAGATACTTCTTAACGCAGTTTCAGACGAGGTAATGCGGAGTCATAATGCTTGTCCTAAGTTGTGCAGTAGTGGCTGACTACCCGTAGATCGGCGCCGCTGATCTTGAATTTTGCCCCTTTTTACAACGTTACTTACATAAGCACAGATGCCAAACCTGTATTATTGAAACTTGCGATACTTTACAATACTGTACCAGCAGTGCCAGTGGAATAATCAGTGACGCTCCATGTAGATTTGTTTATGCCACTGGGGAAATGTACAACCAACTCTCAGTTGCAACTATTCCAGAAGGGTAAGTACGGGATTGCCAAAAACGCCGGAACTGGCACTTGTCGAGGTAAAGACATGAACTGAAGGGAATTATTGCAATAGCTCACTCCTAGTATGGTGTAATAGTCAATTATATTCGTGGTATAGGACTACAGATCGATGTAATTGTGGCAGCAACAGTGAAGCTTGGGGGCCAAGGGCGGTTGCCCACCAAGGAGTCCACCAGATCTTTCGATGCTATCTCTGTTGCTTACACGCCCAACGTGACACTTTCCTCTTCAATATTAATTTGGAGATCCAGTGGCATGGGCTTGTTGAGGACCGACATGAGAGGCGAACATGTTCACGGTCTTGTTGACATGGTTCGGGAGCACCACGATTACATGGAGGTTGAGCAAGGGCCCCGAAATGAGCATGAGTTGTTCCAACATGCAAGCGTGGTAGTAGTGCTGACCATCCCAAGCCGGAAGGGTATTCCTGATAACCTCTCGTACCGAAAACTCCTCATACACCATCTTCGATGCGGTGACCATTTCCTGGGAGTTGAGGTCGAAAAACAGCACATCATGGTCCAGGTAAATGTTGTTACCCCGCTGGACGATATCGTCAGGGAAGTTGGCCAGACCCTTGCCGAAGACAACAACGCGGATATTCTTCTCGCGAAGACGATCAATGACCTCAAAAAGAGGACTGCTACTACTATCATTACCGCTGCTTCGAAGATCCCCTCTCATACTAACAGCAGCAACAACCAGGACGGGAGCCGGCGGATAGCGTGGGACCCGTTCCTCGTTGAAACTGCGAACTGAGCGATACAAATATTCAATATTGAGATTCTTAGGTTTACATGCACATTAAAGTAGAAGTAGCTCGATCCTCTCTAGTTTTAAATCAACTTCTTGCCGTTTACCTAACCTAGTGACGTGGTATCTAATTCCAACCCTTGTTCTGCAGCCTCCTGAAATGCTCAGCACTCTTCTCCGACACCGACGGCTTGACCTTAGACAAAGCCACTTTCCAGTCGTCGAGGATGATCTCGATCGTAGTACCCTTATCCTCATCCCACCGCTCCACGGCGGCCTTGGCGGCAGCGATATGCAGGTTCTCGATATCGGCACCGCTGAAGCCCTTGCAACGGTCATCGCGCGCCACTGGCTCGAGGGCATTGAGCTGTTCCTGGGTCGACTCGGGCAGCACCGTTCGTATGCGCGTCTTGAGGATCTCGACCCGGCCGTCCTCGTCGGGTAGGTCGACGAAGATGTTGTTGCCGAGACGACCGGGGCGCAGGATGGCGGGGTCGATCATGTCGGGTCGGTTGGTAGCGCCGATGATGTAGACGCCAGCCCGGCTGTTCATGCCGTCCAGCTCGGTAAGAAGCATGTTGACAACGCGGGCACTGGATTCGGCAATAGCATCACCACGCTTTGGTACCAAAGCGTCCAGCTCATCAAAGAAGAGGATACAGGGCGCCGAGGAACGGGCGCGAGAGAATACCTGTCGCACAGCGCGCTCGGACTCTCCGACGAATTTGTTGAGTAGCTCCGGTCCCTTGATGGAGATGAAGTTTGCCTTTGCCTCGTTTGCGACGGCTTTTGCGAGCAGGGTCTTTCCGCAGCCAGGGGGTCCCCAAAGCAGGACCCCTGACGGCGACCGCCAACCAACCTTGGAGAAGAGCTCAGGGGTATCAATCGGGCGGATGATTGCCAGGCTAAGCTCTTTCTGTACGGCCTTGAGGGCTCCCACCTGATCCCACGTTGTGTCGGGTATTGTGCTGAATCCTTCCCTCTTGGCAGAAGGTTGGACTCTAGTAATCGCGTCCAGCAAGTGTTCCTGCGTCACCAAGTAGCTTTCATCGTCTTCGAAATCCGTGTCGTCAAAAAGCGACTTGAGAGCTGATAGTTGGTGCTTCATGAACTTCATTTTCGGTGTGGCATCAACGAAACCGTCGTCAGGGGCTGGTATCTCGTCCATAGCCTTCCTGATCCGCGTCTCGTCGGCGCGCTCGAGCATATCAGATACCGCCTGAGATACGACGTCTTGTAAGTCGGCACCCACAAAACCAGGCGTAAGCTTGGCCAGAGCGGTCAAATCAACGTCTTCGGCCAGACCGTAATTCTTCGTCAGAGCCTTGAGAATCTGGATTCGCGACAACTCATTCGGTACACCAATGTTGATTTCCAGGTTGAAACGGCCAGCACGTCGCAAAGCAGGGTCGATGCTGTCTGGACGGTTGGTAGCTGCGATTGTGACCACTGCCTTTCCCCCTGTTTTCTCCAAGCTCAGTTCGTCCATGCAAGTAAGCATCTGGGCGACTATGCGCTTCTCCATTTCTCGCTGAGCATTATCGCGCTTACCCATGATGGCGTCGATCTCGTCGATGAAGACCAGGCATGGGGCGAGGCTCTTGGCCTCCTCGTAAAGAGTTCGGATCTGTTTCTCGGACTCGCCAGACATGCCCGCCACCAACGATGGGGCTGACACGGGAATGAATGGGATACCCAGTTCCGCAGCGAAGGTGTTCGCAAGCACCGTCTTTCCGCAGCCAGGGGGCCATGGAGCAGTACACCTCGTGTCGGTTCCGCACCCTTGGCCTTCTCCATCCATTTCTTTGCCCGCACAATTGGACGAGCTACGTGGCGAACCAACTGTTCGATCGCATCATCCATGCCTCCCAGGTTGAAAAGGGACAGTCCACCAGGTGGCGTGCGGTCCTTCTCTGCCTTTTCGGCCCTGCGCCGCTTAAGCTTAGGCTCGCCATTGGGAAGCCGTTCGTTCATGCTGATGGCCGCTTCAACTGTTGCCTCTGGTGACGATGCCCTATCTCGTCTGGCGACATTCCAGGACTTTGCAATTTGCTTGTTCATCAGGGAAGGATTTGTCTGTGATTATGCCCATGGTTAACTTGTTGAGCGGTGTGAAAATGAAAAGTTTAAAATTTATAATTACCTTAGGTGTAGGTGGTTCTGCTGGCGAGTCTTCCATCATCTCGTCCTCGTCATTTTCAGCACGCTCCTCTTTGCGAAGCCTCATGACACGTTCGATGGCGTCTTCCAGCGGCCTCTTCTTCTCACGGGCTATACTAGAGTTCGACTTCTTGATCATGTCATATACACCAGCGATAGTGAACTTTGCAGGCTTGCTGCTGTTGCGCTCATGGTCATCTTCAAGCTTCCGGAGAATTTGATAGACATCGCGGTCCAAACGCGGGAGTATGCGAGGAGGCATAATTTGTAGGCGGGTGCGCCAGTCGTCGTCTACAGTGATATGTAGTGAGAGCTAGGTTGGACAACCCCGTGTATGTTGAAGACCTGGGAATGAGTTAGATACCAGAACTAGAGCGAGTCATATGAAGACCGGAATGGACAGTCACAACTGGCACCATTGTCATGACCACTAGTTGGGACCCCATGAAGCGTGCATCATGTGTGTGTGGCATGACTATGGGAGCTTTGAACCTACTTCCAGAAAAATCTTGTGATATCTGCGCAAAGTCGCAAGTCTGCAAATCGGGGGTTTCAAAGCATAGATGGCGAGAGCGTATCTGATAATGTATACACAGCTTACACGACCGTCAAGAATTTATGGAGTCCTGTCCTCAAAATGCAGCAGATATCCTCTATAGACACCAGAAAACTCAAGGACTTCTCATTCCTACACCTGCAGCAGCATTATTTCGTAGATCTTTAAAGAGACCTTTGACTTAATAAAAAGTCGAGCGCTAGTCTGAACGAGGCCTAGCTGGTCAAGGTTTCCCTGTTACTCAACCGTAGCGGACAAAAGTGTGTCTCTTATCTTATCAAGTGCCTTAGAGTGACAGTACATAGTGGTACCCCTCCCTCCCTAATGGCCCAGGTTCCAGGTCAGTTTAGTGCGTACTGCCCCCCCAGATAACCGGGTCCCCAGCAGCCCACATGCACCTGCCGATGACGAAGCAGTATAGCAGGTCTATCTCGATTCTCGAAGCCTACATCTTCCATGTTAACGAACCCATGATACATGCCATACGATACGATAACTTGCGATTATAACCATTGGGTCGCTGGGGCTCTACTACCATAATCGAGGAAAAGCGATGCGCTTTTCAGGATCCGAAACACCGGCACGTTCTACATAGAGCGCAACAGGAGGGAGAAATGGGCAACGCTCCGAGCCGCATAACGGCGCAAGACAAGTACGAACCAATCCACCGCCATTCCCGCCCTTCTATTTTCTTCCGATAGACCTCTACCCTTGGCGAAGAATATTTGTACTAAACTGTTCTCTTCCCCCTTCGGTACAGGGCGATCCTCGACCTCAAGAACCAGCGCGACAAGCTCCACCAGTACCAACGGCGCATCCAGGTCTTGACCAAGAAGGAGACGGAGATCGCGCGGCAATGCCTGGCGAACGGCGATAAGAAGCGGGCGCTGCTGGCGCTGCGCCAGAAGAAGTACCAGGAGTCGCTGCTGGCGCAGACGGACTCGCAGCTCGAGCAGCTTGAGCAGCTGACGCGCAACGTCGAGTTCGCCCAGATTCAGAAGGACATCGTCTTCGGCCTGCAGCAGGGCAGCAAGGTCCTCAAAGAAATTCATGCCGAGATGGGCGGTATTGACAAGGTCGAGAAGCTCATGGGCGAGACGGCTGACGCCATTGCCTACCAAAATGTATGCAAACACTTCCTCAAACCTTTCGCTTCCACTCCATTTTTCTTTGCTTTGGAAAATGGGCGCATGGCTAACACCTTCTTCTTCTCCCTGTACAGGAAATTAGCGAAATGCTAGGTGGGCGTATATCGAATAACGACGAAGACGAAGTCGAAGAAGAGTTGGAGAGGTTAGCCAAGGAGGTCAACGGACCTCAAGAGACGACCCCTGAACCGCTACCGGTTGTGCCTGGGCACGAGCCGGCGGCACCAGAAGAAGAAGAGCCGGCTGTGTCAGAAGAGCCACAAATGGGAAGGACTGCGTTGCCTGCATAATGGAATGGGGGCGTTTTATTGCATTCAATCGGGCGTCATGTTAAGGGGTCAGTCATATTGGCTTTCCAAGGGAGTACACTGGGAATTGGGTAGCGGTTGATTTGACATGGATATACCATCGGGTACTTGAGGTCAACAACACTGATCTTTTGAAGTTACATCATAGGTACTAAATAGACTTGGGTTTACAAGACATCGCCCCACGTGCCTAGCATGAACTTTCCTTGATATTGTATATACAAGGCTACTCTTCCAGTATGAGCAGCATGGGGTTCAACTGCTCAAAACCCCTGTGGCAAAATATACTGGGTATAGTAACTCTCCTATGGTACTGCTCAAGACCATATTGATGCTAGCCAGCCACGCAATGTAGACCTTCCAAATGCAGAACATTGTGCTTGATACATCCATTTCAATGCCAACAAAATGCCTTATGCTGCCGCTTGCAATGCGAACCACAAAAACCAATGGGTATCAAAAACAAAAAGCCTCTTCCTAACTCCAACATGCAATATACTCCGACCTCAATGCATACGCTCGCCTTTCCGTGACGAGTCCCCGCCCGCTCTCGCTCCAGAGCGTCTTTTTGCAACATGCACCTCCTTGAATCTCTTACATCGCAGCTTTACTAAAGTATCGGCTGCCCTATTGCAACTCGCAACTTTAACATAAACATCGTCCGACACTTAATACGGGCCTCCATGGACGGGTTGTCGATGTGGAGGCTGACCAAAACCAGGTGTTTCAGCAGGCACGATACGAACTGGCGTACCGTTGTGTGCATAGCGAAACTCATCTGGGTGGTACTCCGTTGTTCTTCGTGCTGTAGTTTGTTGATACGGTTCTATGTTTCTCGTCGTGCCATGAGTTCTATGATCGCCGTATTAGCGTTTTGTGACGACATTCTGCCATCTGAGTCGATGGTCAACTTACGCATCGCGGAGAATGATTCGTTGGCCCTGTGAAGCATTTCCGGCCATATCCATCTGTTCAGGGCCCGAGAACTGGGAGTGGTATCGCTCATTTACTAATTGAGGCGCATAGTCATGGTGAGCGGCGGAGACCGTTCTGTAAACCGGTGCTTCGTAAGGCCGCATTAAAGGCTGCATATCTTGGGAAGTACCATACCGATGGCCCGGGAAATAGGGCGCTGTGCGCACTTCGTCATACGGCCTCGTGCGTGGTGCTGGCTCATCTTCAAGGTAGACTACCCGAGGGCCGCCAGACACGCGCTGAACCTCCTGGAAAGGCGCATCCTGGGCAACTACTCTCCGATGGGCTTGCCTATCATTGCCCACATAAAGGGGGCCGCCCGCATCTACACCTCTCCCAACACCATAGGGCGAATCGATCACGATCGGGTTGGCCCTCGACCTAGGAGGGCCAGCATCGTGCGTCGGATATGCCGCATCTCCTGCATAGACGATAGGGGTGCGAGGACGCTGTACATGCCTGCCTGGGGTTACATGGTACGGATCACCATGACCCTCGGGCATGTATGGAACAGGACGGGGTTGTTCACGAACTATACGGATAAAACCCGCATCTGCCATCGCTTGATCATCTCCAGGATACTGAGATAGCATGCGCCGGCGCTTAGAGGCGGCATCCTCTACGTTTCCTATAAAGACCGGTGACCCTCGGCGGGCATAGCCCACTGGTTCATGTGCGATGGCGCGAGAAACAAAACGGGGACTTTCCGCCAACGATTGCGATATGGCAGGGTAAGGGCGGAAGCCTTGGTTAATGTTCACGGGCCTGTTTGGTGATACCGGCTCTATCGAAGGCAGGAGCATGTCTTCCAAGCCCTGTCTTACCGGCGATAAAGGTGTAAGGTCGTTAGTCAGGCGATCAGCAAATGACCCAACTTTGGGCCCTGTGCTTTCACGAACACGTATGAAAGTAGACGGTTGTTGGTAATGAACACCACCGCTGTGCCTTGCCGCGGCACGGATATTCGCGGTTCCATGCCCGACAGGCATGTTTGGAGCATCCGTCATGAACGGCGACTGCTGCTGGTGTTGAACTTGCTCGACTTCCAATGGGCCTGATACGGCACCTTGATCTACGGCAGATGGAAGATGGGCAACACTGCGTGCCCTATCCATAGCAGAAGGAGCAAGAGTACCATTGGATGGGTTCCGAGCTTGTTCGTTAGTGCTGTGGTCATTTGAAAAACCTTCGGCAACAGCAGCGTATCTCCTAAAGCGCTGGGCCTTTCTGGCGGATTTTCTCTCATTCCGTGTCAATTTTCGTACTGGTCCCGGTGTCACGTGCTCAGCCACTGAGGTATCGCGTCGCTGCTCTCTTACCGCAAGCGAAGGTTCTGGACGGATGCTGTCGGGGGCGTGCGACATGTGCCTTGGTAATGCCGGGGGAGGCATAGCAGCCGACGCAGCTTCTGCGTCAGAACTGTCATCGTCTGAACCGTCTTCGCTGTCGGAGATTTCGATCACCTCACGAAGGATTTCATCAAGCTGGTCTCGACCAGTCTCTTCATCCCCTCGCCACTTGACGATTACATCTAAACAGGTCTGCTCGACGGCCTTTCGTGCATTGGCCCATGTTGTCTCTCTGAGTAGTTTGTCATACCGAGTATGTGTGTGCCTAATGTGAGCTAGGGCAGCAAGTTGGACACGACGAGCCAGTGGCAGCTCCAACGCCATGCCAACTTTGTATTCGCCATTGAACTTGCTGTCCTAAATTCATACAAGAATTTTGAGTTAAACACAATGAGCATACGTATTCAAGGAAACGGGTCTTACGAACCTTTTGAAAAGCATGAAGGATGATCTCCTGGCGATCAGTGTTCGGAATTCTCGGGAAGAGATCCCTCAGAACAGCGTCAGCTTGCATGTTGATCGCTTCCTGGGATGTGGGGATGGATTCGGGTTCGCCAGTCGAAGAAACAGCCGCGAGTAGGTTGACTCCATTTCGCTCCAGCATCTTGCGCGCCTCGTCGACTATCGTTCGTCTGAAATGATAACCGGCGCGGTGCATGTGGTGCTCGAGATTCTTTACGTCCTTGCTGTCCTACACATGTCGCAGTAGTGTTAGCTATGGATCCGTGATTCGTTGACGCTGAACGTACCGAGACAATGAAGATCATAGCATCCTGCTCTCTGGACATTTCCTTGCATGCTGCCGTCAGGTCGGGGTTCCCAGTAGGAACGAACTCGAAGCCAGGCGGCGGCTCTTTCTCCGTGGTTACCTGTTGGCTGGTGAGTACAATGTCTCGGGTTCGCGCGGCTTCAAACTACCTCGAACTCAAGCTTCTTCTTCTTTTCCGTGTTGTCGACGGCTTCAAAATACGACTTGTGCTTGATCTTGGCTGGCTCCTTCAGGGCATTCAACTGTGACCACACACGTCTATCATGCTGCTGGGATCTATGGAACTTGTCATGGCGCTCATGGCGATGTTTAGCCTGTCCCCCTATGGGAGGGAGATGGCCCTTCTTTTTCTGTTTCGTCATCGCAACAGTGTTACGGACCTTACCATATCAGCAGGGGCGGTGCAGCTTGCTGGATCCGGTAAACCTGGATGGACGAAGAGCGAAGAGATAAAAGAAGGAAAAGGACGATAGTCGGTGGTGACTATACACTCTCAACGATGCCTACCACTTCGGACCCAGCTGGGCGCTATGAATGTGGGAATTGCTTCTTGTGGCGAGATATATCCTTGGAAAATACGAGACGATATCTTGCCTTGCAATAGCAAATAGAGATAGTGCGACTGGAAAAGGAGAGTCACAGTAAATCACGCGCAATAAAAAAGCGGCCAAGATGGATGCTGGCTTTATCGGCGCCTGTAACGATGGCTGGCTGGCTTTGCTGGCAGGCTGACTGACTGGACTTTTGGGACTGGGGGAAAGAGTACAAGAAATGTTGAGTGAGGAATGGTCTGCAGGCTTGCCCGCCTATTCTCTCAGATCGATTTCTCCGTGTCGTCGGGCGACTCTGTGTCAAGCAGCTTTTAGAGCCTGATCAGATCTTGGATTGGAGGGTAAGAACTGGGAAACCACTACACGCGCCCGAAACGCAGAAGCAAGTGGTGGGTTAATAAGGTGGGAAAGGCCCAGGGTGGATTGGGGTGGCCCGCCTGCTCTACTGCAAGCAATGAATTGATGACGGAGCTTTCCTGGATGGAGAAAGCAAGATGCCAGCACAAATAGGCGCATGGCCAGGTACCGTGGTTGGCCAGCAGCGAGGCCCAGCACAGCCACGTCAGCCACACATAGCCTAATTGTACCCCGAGCCAAACCAGGACCCAGGCAGTAAGGCACCGACTTTTTCCGGAGACCCGTGGCTTGCACTTTGGTACTGCTCTCATTTTGCAAAGAAGCCGAGCTTCGTAGCGAGAAGACGAAACGACGACATTTCAATTCCTCCTCAATCCCGCCCAACCGCCACCTCCCCCGTCACATCGCCATGTTCTCCCGACAAGCCTTCCGCGCCGTCCGAGCTTCAGCTCCCCAGCGGACGCTTGCCCGAATTCCGGCGCGAAGCTACGCCGCTGCTGCCGCCCAGGAAGTTCGACCTCCGATAGCTGTGTACGGTCTCGACGGCACCTATGCCTCTGCTCTGGTACGGCCACAATCTTATACGCAATCTATCCCCCCGGAGGAACCGTTTCGAGCGCTTGCATTGGGCCAATTGGGTGGCAATTGGCACCAAGCGTCTTGCTGCAGTTCAATGGATGATTAAAAATGTCGATTGATGGAGAACTAACGCATGAGCCATTAATAGTACACTGCCGCCGTGAAGTCCTCTTCTCTGGATCCCACCGCCAAGGCCCTGTCTAACCTCGCAAACCTCGTCGAGAAGGATGCTAAGCTCGCCACCATCCTGAGCACCCCTACTCTCTCCGACTCCGACAAGTCCGCCATCGTCACCGAGCTCCAGAAGACTGCAGGCAGCAGTGAGACCGTCAAGAACTTCCTGGACACCCTGGCCCACTATAACCGCCTGAGCATCCTCAAGGGCGTTTCTGAGAAGTTTGCCCAGCTGATGGCTGCCTCGCGTGGTGAGGTCGAGATGACTGTCCGCAGCGCCACCGTATGTAAAGTCCGATATCATGATTTAGGGGAAGTGGTACTAACACGATACCTCGCAGCAATTGGACAGCCGTACCCTGTCCCGCCTGGAGACCGCTGTCGCCAAGTCACAGTACGTCGGCCAAGGAAAGAAGATCAAGCTGACCAACGAGGTCAACCCCGATATCGTTGGCGGACTTATCGTCGAGATTGGCGACCGCACAATCGACCTCTCCGTGTCTTCCAAGATTGCGAAGATGAACAAGCTCCTTAGCGACACTTTGTAAACTATTCCTTATGTTTGTTCAAGGGGGCCCCGGCAATGGGAGGTAATTGGCGAGACGTTTGCGAGCGGGTAGTCTGGTACTCATTCAGAGCGCCGCTGTGTATAGGAGCGTAGATAGACGAAGCACTGTCTCACCAATACCCTCAAACTATTCAGCCTTATATTTGCATCTACTTCCCCCTTCTTCGCCGAAACGAGAAGCGAGCCTCGTTTGGGTCTAGGGAGGCATGTGACATTGACGAGAGATTGGCTTGGGCACACGCCAAGAACTGTGTACTGCACGACATGCAGTATACTCGTGTTTGTTTCAATGCCCCAGTTCGGTGTCAGTACAGTAATTAACTCTTGGCTTGCTCTTTACTGCGAACCCTGGTTTGCGGTCAGCTTATACCCCGTCTGCCTCGAAAGGGTATATTCCCCCTGATAATGGAAACTAAGATACAGCTTCGGAGATGGTAGACATCACCATAGGGCACATCGCTACTTAAGCCAATGTTTTATACGGTAGTACTAAAAAATCATTGGTGCTCTAACAGATGCACTTGAAGCCTGGTCATTTGCTTGCTGGTCCTATCTTGAAATGACAATGTCGCGATATGGGGACAGGCGTCACCAACTTCATGGAACACCCAAAAAGTTCGATGACCGCACGTATTGACAAGAAAGAAACGTGAAGCAAACTTGTACTGCTGTTATAGATATTGGCCAGACAAGATGTGCTTATAGGAGTGGACACTCTACCATCATAGTCCCATAAACTCACACAACTTGCCCTCAATATCCCATACATATGTAAACTAATGCGAGGCGAGGGAAGCACATAATACCAATGCGTTTTGGGAAAGCTTACTTGTATACTATTCAGTGTGATGTACGTTGCCGCGTGAGCAAGACTGACAAGCATACGACAGCCCCTAGTACGACCCCTGTCTACGAATGAACTTACCTATTTAACAAAGGAGGAGCATTGTAAGGACACTTGAATGTTGAGTGTCTCTTGTTTGTGAGGTTATTATGGTTTTTGATAAACAATAGACAATCCATTAACTAGAATATTCCATGTTTATTACTTTGACCAACTATTTTGAGCATGCCCCCTAGATACTAGGAGGCAGTACGAGTCGTCTATGATGAAGCCAAGGGGGTATGATTATACATACCATTCCGGTTCGTTCGTTGCGCTCGAGCAATTGCATACCAAACCAACAGTCAGTACTAACTTTTCAGTACGACTTATTAATAAATTCAGCTACAGACTATATATATACGCAGGCGCATGGCTAAATCATACCAGTGCAATCTTAACAGACAAGTATCGGCAGACGGAGGTAGACGGAGGTAGACGGGCAAGCCCAAACATAGCGTAGGTAACATTATGGAAGACGAAAAGAAAACATGGGCTGATTTTCTTTCTTGAGATGCACAACCTAAGTTCAACACTGAGCCTCTCTGTTTCTGCAGTAAAGGGTTACGGGGATGTTTGGGAGTTCTGTAGAACGACAGTAATGGTTCCATGAAGAGTGAGGCCAAAGAAACAACATTGAACCCGTCAACTTGCCGGGATACCTGCAGTGAATCTGGGGACTCCCCCTTGCTCCCAAATTTAGCTCCCCTGCTTATGGGCCCGTGCTCTCTCCCAATCACCTGGAACGTCATTGGATCTCACTCGGCAACAACCGCCCAGCGGTCCCAATCCACCCACTATTGGGAAGTAAACAACGAATTAAGCTGAGCCCCTCAACCATCGAATTACTGGAACCGAACCGTAGAAACCATTCCGACGACATCCACCAAACCCAGAACTTGTTCTTGACCAGCGCAGCGCGTGTGCTCTGGTGTACTTTGGTTCTCTTTGGCCCACTTGATCAGCACTTATTGTTTCTCTAGTGAGTTTTGCTATCCATCCCAACGCATCTCTACCACTCCAGGCGCAAGTTGGGAGTCGAGTCGGGAGTGCCCCTCGATGCGTCGATGCACGAGCTCGTGACAGAGAACTGACCAACGTCTCCCTACATTAGAGAGATACTCGCTTCCACAGAGATCGACGAAGCCAACATGACGTCCTTTGTAACTACGGTGTAAGTCTGATCGATCTGGACGAAATACCATAACATGCTCCTTTCCCGTACTTGCTTGTCGCAACCAACAAAAACGAACCCTTGCAAGCTCTCATCACTAACCCTTGTTGTTTTTGCCCCCTATGACCAGAAACCAGCGGGCGCGCAACCAATTCCGCGCGAGGCCCGGCAAAGGCGGCAACACAAGCTACCAGCTGCGACAGTATGCTGAGGCTACGCTGGGCGGCGGCAGCCTGCGCAAGGTCGTCAAGCTGCCCGACGGCGAGGACGAGAACGAGTGGCTGGCTGTCAACATGGTGGACTTCTACAATCAGGTCAACCTCCTGTACGGAGCCATTACCGAGTTCTGCTCGCCGCAATCCTGCCCCGAGATGAAAGCCACAGATGAGTAAGTCAACACACAACGCCATCCATCAATCGTCCGTGTTTCAGCCAAAAGAATAGGAACTGATACTGCTTCACCACATCAGGTTCGAATACCTCTGGCAAGATAGCGAGACGTACAAGCGCCCCACCAAGATGGCGGCCCCGGCCTACATCGAGCAGCTCATGTCGTGGGTGCAGAGCAACATCGACAACGAGACGGTGATGCCGTCGCGCATCGGCGTGCCCTTCCCCAAGACCTTCCCCTCGCTCGTCCGCCAGATCTTCAAGCGCATGTACCGCGTCTATGCCCACATCTACTGCCACCACTATCCCGTCATTCGCGAGCTCGGCCTCGAGCCCCACCTGAACACCAGCTTCAAGCAGTACGTCCTCTTCATCGACGAGCACGGCCTCGCTTCGGGCAAGGACTTCTGGGGCCCCCTCGGCGACCTGGTCGAGAGCATGCTGAAGAGCGATTAAGGGAAGTCGAGGAGGGGGGAGAGAACGAATAAAACCGTGGATAAGAGTACACACCAGGAGGTTAAATGGGTGGACGACGTCTCTGCAATACTCTTGGAGATATGATGCTGTACGAGACGAAGCAGGGTCGGCCGTGATGATGCCTTGGCTGTGCCGTTGATTCTATTGAGGTATAGGGCAATGGGATTTGGAACGAACCCGGCGTTTAGGTTGTATGTATTTCAGGGCGTTCTTGTTTCTTCTTTCGCTTCTCCCCAGGCATAAGCACCGCCGTAATGACAGGATAGAGCAGCATGACTTTTGAGTGAGTGGCTATGAGGAAGGCGGCCGTAGGACACAACCTGGCCTTTGTTCAAGTCAAGATGCAATGAATTGATACAGGCTTCAAACAGTTGATGCATGACTTTGTTCACCCATGAGACTCTTCATCGCAGGCAGAAATATGCTTCAGCGGTTCTCTCATTTTCATGGTCCTACCTATTGCCTAGACTCTTTATTCTTATTTGGTGTTGTTCTTTTCGGCCTTGAGCCATATTTACTCGGCCATTATCCGTTCCTAACCCAATGATCCTCTGTCGTAGAATGTGAAGGCATAGCCATACCTCATATCAAAACCCGTCACATCTGCAAATATCCCTACCCAGCCCACATGATTGCAGCTCATATGCGTGATACCGCACACTTTCCCTCGTAACAAATTCTGAAAAGTGAAACCATGTATTCCGTCCCTGGATAGCCGTTCCATAGATAATAAAAGACCAAACGCCCCGTCATATGCTGGTGTGCTCTTTAAAGCATGATGCTGTGGTCTCTCTAGAGTTGTCGTGCATCGCTAAGACGCATCATCGGTGTAGCAGTGGCTCGAGAGCATATCTCATAGTCGTTGTTCGTCATCGAAATCCTTCATAAGATTGATCTTCTTTTTGAAAAGTTCAAACGCCGAGAAGAAGACGGCGTTGACCGCGGCGGACCGGCCCATCGATACGCCAAGACCCCGGTACATGTCCCGCCTAAAGAACTGGATCTTCGGGATGGGTACCGTTTGGCCTTTCGAGTACATCAAGGCGTTACGTTGATAGATACTCTTGACCGAGTCAATGGGGTCTGAATATAATTAAGCGGTCAGCTTTCATCCTTATCTCTCGTTTCGTTTCAGACATCGCTCCACCGCAATGGAACTCTCCCTCGGTCAAGGGGCAGAAAAGGGGAATAATGTGACCCACATATCAACGCCCAAGAGACGATACCGCAAAGACCTCCTGCGACCAATACGGCAACGGGATTCTTGTGAGCGTTTGTACCGCTGAATGTTGTCAAAAGCTGCTTGCTGCTCTCGTATGTTGCGAAGTAGATGCCAGTACCCAGCGAATCCCTCACTAGTGAGAGCTGTCAGAAACCACTAGCTTGTGATGTTTATCCAAAGATCGGAGAACTCACTCAAATGCAGATTCAAGCCGGTGTACATGCCCTTAAAACCGCGGTGCTTGACAATGTTGCGCAGGGTCTGGATCGTGCCCTTGTTGTGATAGCTCATAGCAATTGCTTGTCGTTGAGGATCCACATTCTTCTGATTGGCCATGAGTACAGACACCTGAGCGCTGAGCTTGGTGAGCTCGAATGGACCTAGCAGGACGAATATAGTCAGCAGCTGGTCAAGAGGACGCAGAGTGTCTCTCCCATGTCCACTCACAAGCAATGAAAGTAATACCGGATCCAGCAGTCACTCCGGCGGCCCCAAAGCAGGCAATGGTGCCCAGCGTGGGATAGGCGCCGTTTTTGTTGACATGTTCAAGTGGGCAGAAGCCGAAGTTTTTTCCCATCCAGTCCGAGTAGACGTGTTTGGAGCGTTGGTATATCGAGAAGGAGACGGTTCGTACGAGCGTTACACTGGCCAAGGGAGCCGTCACACCTGCGCATAGATCGTCAGCCATGGCATCACTTTGTGTAACACAGCATTCGTGCATATGCCTGGGGGCACCAGAATCGTGCCATGAGAAGGCAATTGTTGACTTGGCTTACCTCGGAAAAAGCCACGAACCCCTTCAGACTGGTAGGTGGAGCGAACACAATCCAGAAAACCATTGTAGGGGTAGGTTTGGAGACGCGTCTTTACGCTGTCGAGTGGAAAGGCCGTGATGGTCGAGAGGACGCTGGCGGAGCTCGCCGAGACCTCAGTCCGGTACCGTTTTATCCACCTCCGTTGCTTCTCGTTGTTGGTGTTGTTTCCACTGAGCTGAGGAGGCATGGTCCGGGCCCGAAGCGGTTCGCTGGTGACATCTTGGAACTTGACTTCAACTGGCATGGCTCTCTTTCGCGGCAGACGCTCTTTCCCCGAGGATTGTCTCCAGGATCTTGTTTCTTTCTCTGGTGATGGTCGATACGTTTCAACAGCAGCACACTGTGAAGTATACTGCGGGAGCTTCAGACAGTGGCCTCGAGTCGAGGACCAGAGTCATCAGCGAGGTCGCGATACTGTAATGGTGACGGCCCGCAAGAGCTGTGCCATCAAGATGTAGTTGTTGTATAGTATTGGGGTGAATGACGATTGGATATGGAGAGGAGGAAGGTTAGATGCGGGGTCGCTGAACGGCGTGAGAAAGATATATAGGTAAATTCGATCCTGTCCCCAAGTTCGAAACAAAGGGACTACTGCGATAGCACAATAAGTGGGAGCTCAGGTCATATCCCTACGGAGTGAGATGCTGAACGTAGGTAGGGCCAATTGGAGTAGCCTGACTCAGGACGGAAGCCCCAACGCGGAAAGTTCAATGGTCAATTTGCGGGGTTGGTTTGGCCCAAGGGGAACAACTACGGTACTTGGGATATTAGTGGTTTGGGTGCTGGGGCGGGCAATTGAGCATACCGTCTTTAGTCGCGAGGTGGGCATGGGAATGTAGGTAGCATCGAGATGGAGTGGCTCATGCCAGGTCTAAATAAGTACTTTGACTTACATGCAGTACTCGGATGCTGCACCCTGCATGCTACATGCCCTACAGATACGCGCTCATACTCTCTCAGTGATCGGTACAAAAGCAATTATCGATACATGAGTATTGGATGATGATGCGTTTGATGCTCAAAAGTCGTTCGTTCTCCCGTCGCCTGCTAGGTCTGCCCATTTTCCCATTCCATTCCGCAGCGCCTGCCTGCCACCTTGAGCTACCGACCTGCTACCCTCAAGCCTAACTCCCATACCCTCTTGGCTGTAATGGTGCCGCAGGCGGGGCGGCCTTTGGTTGCACAGCTGCCAAACGTCTCCACTGCGGATGACTGGCCAGCGCTCTGAATGGACGGGATTCGCTGTGCTACCTCGTTAGGCATGTGGGCAAGTAACGCCGACCACAGTGGGCTTTAAAACAGTCAAGCAGAGCATCTACAGCCATGGCGATTGGAGGAGGTTATGCCCAGGAAGCGGTAGTTGAATGAAACTCGTGCAATAATCAGCTCCATATGTGTGTGCTTTTACCGGCTTCTGCTAACTAGTTTGCCCCATATTACTGTTTCAACACAGCTTCTATCGGCCGGCTTCTGTCCCGTCATGTCCGTATGCCGTCTTCTACGTGATCTAGATGGTTGTGGGCACATAGTCAAAACAACCACGATCAGATACATCTGACTTGGTTTGTGCTATCCATGGGCCCCATAGGTGCGTAAACCCCCTATTCCGAGCAGTAACTCCCTGCCCACATATGCGCTGTACCTTGGCAAACATGTGAGCCTCATACATAGCATGGAATTCCGGCAGGCAGAAACCGGCCAAGTCTCCGACAAAGCGAACAGCTACATACCATTCCAGCTTTACAACGACCACACCACAGTAGCTACCTGCATGTATATACACACAATACTATGCAATTTCAAATGAATATAGAATACACCGAATATACAAAGCCTCAATATTGTTTGCTTTATTTCCCCATCGTAGTAAGTGATATATTCAAGGTTAGTGCTGCTCGTAGGCCGGGTACGGATTTTTCCTGCGGTCACTTGATATCAATGCCTCAATGCCTCCAATACATACATGCTGTCGCAATTCAACCATTGGTTCCATGTCCAATCAACGTCATTAGGCGTAATGCGCCTCATTTAGGGGATCACCGCTTATTAGCGGCAGAGCTACCGTCCATCGAATCAGATAGGCAGTTTGCCTTCCAGTCAGCCACCTGTAGGTGCGCCGACTGCCACAGGGCGTATCATCCGACTTGCCAGCTGATGAAAGAACAACCTCCTCTCAAAAAGTGATCCGATGCAACGAGTGCAATGGTGCAGGTCAAGGCCTAGAGTGAATTGGTTGTTTGCCATTGGTATGCCGCCTCTGCTCGGGTGCTCTGTTTTGGTCGATCTGAACCCTCCCAGTCGTTGGGGCCCAACAGCCCAATGCTACAATACGGAATACGCGACTGTTGCTGCTTGGGTGGTGTTTGTGTGCCACCTCCTTGGTCTGGCTCGCAGCAATAGCGTTTGAAGCCAGCCTCAGCTTTCAGGGCCATGCGTACCTGCACGCAAGAGTCTCACTTTTGCGTGCCGCGGGTCTACCCGCCCGAGCCAATCTGCGACTCATAGCCGTGATCGACCAGTCCGACCAAATTGCCAAAAGGCGAGGCTATCAAGGTCCCATGAGTCTCTCGTTTAGCCGCTGCCGCGAGCTCGACAAGCTGCCGTGAATAAAAATCGCGTCTATTACCGCAAACAGAGACCCATGGATTTGTTCAGCATGGCAATTGTCATGTCGTAATGCTTGTAAGCCGTTTCACGTGCATGCTTCGCAAACTCGGTTCTGCATAGTATCAGTACAGGCTCAACGGGCGTCTCAGGGTTTCCATATACTCACTCCTTCTTCCGCGTCTGGGCATCGATCTTTATATTCTTCCAGCTCGGGGGATGGGAGTGAAGTCGGTAGTAGGCAATCATCAGAATATTCTTGAGCACCTTATGTTCCGGACCTCGGGATCTGGCAGCTGCGTCAAGAAAATCTATAGTTATTGCCACTCCTTGAGGATCGAAAACAGCCCCGTCCCTTCGAAAGGCAGCTCGTAGCTGATCACGGGCTACATAGCGAGCCGGCTTGGAGAACTGTACCGCATGCAGCAACCCTCTGTAAAGGTGACGGTAAGCATGGATGATCTCGACGTTTGCCATGGTGGATGGGTTGGTATCAATAGCCGTCGACGTGGGTGCCGTGTGGATTTAAAGGTGTCGAAGTCGGTAAAGTGTGACGCCCCCTAACGGCTGGTAACTCAAATTCACCCCTCCAGTAGCCCTCCCTACTTGCTAAGCAAGCCTTTCCCGTCCGCGGTAGTGGCCAATTGCCAGTTGATAATAAGTACAATTTCCGTATTCGGGGTGTTTTGTAATTTGTTTTGACTGCGGCTGCACATGAGAATACAACACCAAGCTTTTCGTCCGGCTTGTGTGGTCCTTCTGTGCTGGCTCGGATGGTAGGTCCCAGTTTCCGGGCTGAGTGCACGGGCGGGCTAGGTACGAGGTCTGGTCCACCGTCCAACTGGTTTCGGTACCGCTGCAGAGCTCCATGCCTCCTGGGCTTCTAGCGCCGAGTCTAGCGCCATATTTTGTTAGATGTTTAGGAGGCATCGTAGCACATCCCCTAAAGTACCGTACGAATTCAGCAATCGGTTCCCCACGCAACATGTCATCGTCAACCGGGATCGTTCTTCAATCGACCGGACTCCTTAAGATCATAGACCAATATTCTTTTGGCTCTGCCCTTGAAACAGCACACGACCATGTTTTCACATGCCAGCAGAGATCCCAGCACTTGATATCGTGTATTGACAGTCAGAAGCTGAACATCATTATTTAAGTCTTGTCTCACCTAAGTTGCTGCATGTACAATCTGATATATCTTTTTCTTCTTCATCCCGACCCAACTACTTAACATTCACATGGCGTGACGACCTACCCACTTTCCACTTCGACCATTTCATCCGACCTTGCATAAGTAACACTACCCAACCCCTCCAGTCGACTGCCGAGCTGTCCGCTGCCCAGCTGCTGCTTTGGCTGCACGCCGCCCTGGCCCTGCAATGTCGTCCATGGTAAACGACTTTATCATTGGCCCGGCCCTACGACAAGTCCGACGTTTCTCCTTCTCGAGTCTCTCCAGCGAGCCCGAACCACGCACACCCCCTAAACTAAGCCGCAAGGATACAGCACGACCATCTAGTCGGGAGGATGTGATTTCCGAAACGGAGGAGGATTCATACTTTAGAGATGACGGAGACGATAGCGCCTCGCAGCCACCTTCGTCACGAAGCTCCATAACCCCCAACATGGACAGCGAAGCATTCGATTCAACTGCATTTCGACGGCAACCTGTGCCGACCATATCACATAATGTTGCGTCAGACTCCCTACAGGCCATTGCAGCCATGGGCTCGCAGCAAAACCTGCCATCTCCTAATGTCGAACCATTAGATCAAGGACAGTCGCCAGCTCCGAATGCAGAAACTTTAACCCCTCCACCGTTCGGGGATGCTACCACGGTGGCGTCGGCCACACCCATCCCACGGAAGTCCCTACCAGAAGACGATGGCATGGGTGCTTTAAGGAGACGCATACTGGAGATTCAGAGCAAAAGCATACCTGCACCGGAACGAGCGCGGCTGATGCATGAGCTGTTGATGGAAGGCTACACCAAGTCGCAAATCGTTACTCAAGCAACCCGGCCGTTTACTCCCTCGGGCGGTGTGAGCTGGGAGCAGACGCAATCACCGCAAGGAATGCTGGATTCGTTCAAGTTCTGGCAAGGCAACGTCGGTGAAACACGGTCCACGGAGAAGTTCACACTCACCGAGTCAGACGTGAAGGCTACGTTCGCGCCGCTAAAGCCAGGCGAGGACGATGCGCAATATCGGCCACTTGGATGCGAGCATTACAAGAGAAACGTGAAGTCGCAATGTTCTACCTGTAGCCGGTGGTATGTCTGCAGATTCTGTCATGACAAAGACGAAGACCATGAGATGATTGCCAAGGATACCAAAAACATGCTCTGTATGTTCTGCGGGACAGCCCAAAAAGCAGGCGAAGTCTGCATAGTTTGCGCCGAGTCCGCTGCCTTGTACTACTGCTCGACCTGTAAGTTATGGAACAACGACCCGGACAAGTCCATCTATCATTGTGGCGATTGCGGCATTTGCAGGATCGGCAGAGGTCTGGGGAAAGACTTCTTCCATTGCAAGGTAAGCGCTGGACCGCAAATTCACCACATAGGCTTTGACTGATTGAACTTCCAGAAATGCTGTGCTTGCTTGGCAATCAATCTAGAAAATGACCATAGGTGCATAGAGAGGTCTTTGGATTGCGATTGCCCGATTTGTAGCGACTATATGTTCAATTCACCCAAGCCTGTGTGCTTCATGAGATGTGGGCACGCAATGCATCGAGGCTGCTACGAAGAACACATCAAGTCGGCCTACAAGTGCCCAATCTGCAGCAAGAGTGTCGTCAACATGGAAACGCAATTCCGGAACTTGGATATAGCCATCCAAATGCAACCAATGCCCGAGAAGTTTCGGGATACGCGAGCTGTTGTGCTATGTAACGACTGCTCTGCAAGGACGACAACCGAATATCATTGGCTCGGCTTGAGATGTGCTGTATGCCGCTCTTATAACACATCTGAGCTCCAAATATTAGGAGTTGACAGCGCACAAGGCGCAATGGGCGGTGTCGATACAGCGACGCCACTACCCTCGGAACAATCTCAGAACGGCAACCCGTCTGCCAGTACGACTCAGGCCTTGGCTCCCCGCGATATTCCGAGGAGGCGGCGGCATTCATCGAACCTCTTGGACCATGGCATCGATGCTTCTGGCGCGGACCCCCGTGATCTTGGCTCCTTCGTGCTGCATGAAAGATTGGTGAGGTCGGTCTCCCCCTCTCACGCTGCTGAGCGCACCATGCGACTGGGGATGCAACAAACGAACGCGGAAGACTCCGACGACGAGGCCGGTGATTTTATAGGTTTTTGGAGTCGCGTACCCCGAAGTTCAAAACCCAACGAGGATCAAGATAGCGAATCCGAGTCTGATGATGAATCCACATCCTCCGTGGATGATGAGATGGAGGATGACGACGACGAAGATGACGAAGAAGAGATCAGTCTTTTCGGTCATCGATAGCACCGTTGGGCAGACGATATGATCAACATAAGAGCATGATAATGGGAAACGGTGTCAGGCGAAGTACAATGCATCAGCGAGTCTATTTGATCTTGGAATAACTGTTTACTGGGATTAAGGTCTTGCATGCTTTGGGATATGTTGGGCGCAAAGGACGGACATTCGAATGACACGGGCATCAACAAAATTGGCCTCAAGCAGCAGGGCGACACGAGACTGGAAGTATCTCTTCTAACCGCATCATTAGACAAGCAGGTCCCGAATACGACCTCCAACGAGTAGCACCTTTGATAGTATTGTCAGGATGGCACAACGAGAAGCAAGGAGACGGGTAAGGGCGCTTGGTTTCGGATCTCCTCAGAAGTACCTACTAGTGAATACAGAGCATGCTTTGCCTATATCGATATGAATTGCTTGGTGTTTGCAGCCCACGGTATGGATCCCTAAGGGGTTGACTATGCCTTACTCAATTTGCTGTTTTGATCAAGGTATTTGGGCCTGGCTGACCAGACAACAGCTGGAGTTATAAGCTGCAGCGTCTCAGGGCACACGGCAGAATACCTTGGTCTCATTATTTCCCTCTCTGTATGATTGCGCAAAAGTCACCTTGCTAGAACAGAACCCCCCTTATCATCAAGAGATTACTCTCGCACAATGGCCAGAAACTTCCGCCCCGACGTTAACACCTCCTTCTCTACCGCCGCCACCGACCACCCTGGCGGCACAGGAGCTCGGCGCCATAGCACCGGTACGGCCCGGGAGGAAGAAGGGATTGCTGATCGCCGACTGCAGCAATACCGTTGCACTTGTTTCTGCCTGTGCTCGGTATTGGTCATTAACGCGGGCGAACCGTGCGATGATTGCATCTATGGTAAACATGCTTGAACGAAGAACCACTCTGTTGTGAGACCAAGGCGATCACGGAGGAGAGAAACAGAATCTTCTCTTATATTTCTTGTCCTTTTTCCTCGGGATTCTATCGTCACATAATGTCAACTCTTTCGCTTTCACCATGTTCTTCGGCATTTCTTTCGCTGTTGATTATCCGCCCTGCTATGTCCGTCTACTTGCCCACTACCACTTCCGTCATTGCTATCCTCAATCACTTAGCGCGACAACAGTGTGCTACTGGTCGTCTTCATAGGATATCCCAGCAATTTACTCGGCATGTGCATAAGCAGCCTGCTCCAGAAATACTACGTATCAATGAGTAAGACCCTTATCGGATTGGTTCCAAGGGCACTGTTTTCACCCTTGGCATGGTAATAAGGTTGCTTCCGGCTTACACAGATCTACTAGCTTGCACATATGCAGATGAATCAGGGGCGGAACAGCAGGTTCTCCATCTACATACATAACTATTATGTGGTCTTTCGGCCGAATATACTTGCAGCCTTAATAGAACGAACCGACGTTACGCAAGCAATGAGTTATGCCCCAGCGAACCAAAGTCATACCGTTTCCCATCATACTATCATCGAATGATCATGTGCCCTTTCCGAAGAACGCCATTGTCAAACTTTGACAAACCATAAAAGAGAAAACGCCGACAAGAAAAAAAGCGCCCATCCATCCATCTATCGTAAGATTCATGAAGTAACCTGCCCGTAAGGAAAACCGGCTCCGGGGAAGCCTCACACCTCTTTCGGCAGTTATTTTTCTCTCATCCGGCCCGAGCGTCCCGGTCGGCATCCTGGGCCTTGAACTTCTCCTTCTGGGCCTCCTTGCGTAAAAATTGTACTACAGCCTGGGAAGAAAAAAAAAGGGAAAGAAGGATCAGATTTGCGTTCTTGCCGCTATGTAGGTAGATGAGGTTCGGTCCCAGGACTTACTGCAAGTGCTTCCGGATTGACCCCGTTCTCGATCATAGAGATGCAGCAGGACAGCGTTCTACGGTCCAGATGACAGTTCTGCACACAAACATAATCAGTACACCTTTCTGATGTTCTGCGGGCGGGCAACTCCCGATCTTAGAAGAGAAAAAACGTGAGTGTAGAAGACCTTACCAGAATGGTGGAGATCTCATGTAAAATGTCCACAGCCTGTTGGGCGGCGGCTTGCTTTTCGCTCTCATGACTGCCTGCTGGGGGTGCCATCTTCGGTTGTGGGAGAGCGTATGTATAAACACCAGATGTTTAGACGATTGTGTGATTTATGGCAGTTGTCTTTGCAAGCTCGAATGATCTGGTATAAGTTGGTATGTAGACGCGTAGAGAGGTCGTTCAGGCGCAGGAGCGGCGCGCTTCGATTGGCTCTGGTTGAAACTCAGCTGGGGCCAGCTGCCCAACTTCAGTACAGTACTGCATTTTCAAGTCGGTTACCGAAGCACTCTTCGTGGGCTTTCTTAATATTTCGAATTTGCCAGCAATTACATCGTTAAACCTCTTGGAAGCTCAATACCTTGTGATAATCGTATACATGTTTTTTTTACATAATATGTTGGGCCGTAAGATCGCATTAACGCTTTCGAAGCACCTAGCTTTCGATGAACCTTGCCTACCTGGACTTGGCTATAATCAGAGATATTGTGCTGCGCTAACCAACATGTGGGAAATTCTCAACGGATATTGACATCTGAATTATATGGTATTGCATTATTGAAAACCTGCAGAACAGGGCATGCAGCCACTTTGGTAGTGTTTCGCACATATGCCGCAAGCCTTGGGCCCGGCGTAACAACTGGGCTGCTATGTGAAGTGGTTATCGTTTCTCATTAAATCGTAGTTGGTATCTCAAAGTGTGAGCAGCCTCTTCTAGGACTTGACTGCCTCGACGAATAACTCTCGCATCCCCTTCAATAGGGTCGCCAGCTCCCTCGTCTCGTTGACTCGCTCCAGCACCCGGTCGACCTTCTCGCGCTCCAACTTCGGGCGGCAGTGCCGTACGTCGTAGTCGCGCGACGACGTCGACAGCTCGAACCAGGCCTCGCGCTCCCAGTCGCGGTCGTCGATGTGCGTGTAGACGAACTTGAGCCGGTCCGTCTGCCCCGCCCCCTCGATCTTGAGGCACAGGTTGGAGATCCAGAAGTCCAGCTCGGGGACGTTGAACCGCGCTTGCGCCTCGATGCGCGCCGCGTGTGCCCGTTGCGCCGCCTGCCGTGCGTCAATCTCCGCCTGCGTCTCCGTGATCTGCCGCTTCAGCTGGTCGCGCTGCGCCGCGTTCTTGTCCCGTTGCTGGGTGAGCGACGCGATCGCTGCCTGCATCTCCCGCGTCTCGGCCGCCTCCTTGGAGATGGTCTGTTGGTGCGTGTTGGTCTTGAGCTGGAGGATCTCCATGTCCTTCTTCTTCATTCGTTGGTCCTCTGTTACGCAAATAATTCGTTAGTCAGAGTTCACAGGTAGAAAAGTAGCATGCGCGCGCGGCTCGGGTTGAGAGAATAACGAACCCTGTAGTTCTGCGACGTTCATGCGAAATTGGTTGCGCTCTTCCAGCACGCGCTTCCGGCCTAGCTCGATAAAGGTATCGAATCTGGCGCTGAACTTGGCCATACGGTCGCGCAGGTCGTCGAAGCCGAAGTTGATACTCGGGAGCTGGTCCGCCATGGACGGCGCCATTGCCGACATGGGGGTTTGGCCCCTCATGCTCGAAGACATTGACGGTTCGAAAACTGACGCCATGGTGTCCTGTTGGGAGCTTCTAAAGCGATTGCGACTCATTTGGATGATATACGGTAGTCTCTATTCCGGCGATACAAGTATAATGCGGATTGATGCGACGACGTCGTGGTGGTCTAATGCGGGCTGGTTGGGTTGGGTTCGTTGAGAAATCGCATACTCGAAATTCGAAGTTTGTTTACCTCCCCTGCCCAAATGGTCCCCTCAGCCTATGGCGTTGCTGGGGGCAGGGGAGACAGCGAACTAACTGTGGGGTGCCAGAGTTCTTACAGAGCCAGCTTGCCAGCGTGCATTTGCATTTCCAGTGGACCCTGTCAGAACTTTGCTTATTCCCATTAAAGGCTTGAGCCTATCACCTATCACCTTAAAAACCATCCATTGTCGACCTCCAGGAGTTGAGCCGTCTTTGTACGGAGATTACTTTTCTGTACTTTCCCGAAATCGATTTTGCTACAACTTGTGACGTCCCATCACCCTTCCGCATTCTTGCCCACCTTCTTGTTTCTCGCCTCTGGCTGTGTCGTAGTATGTACCGTCATAATCGATTGATAGTAGAGCGGAAATTCGACCTGGGCGAGCCGGATGGCTGAACGGCGTCTTCAATCTTCTTCATTTGGCCACCCAGGACGTCCGACATACTCCAACTTTGGAGATGAACAGGCGGAAGAATGGGGTTGGCAATATGCAAGAAATCATGATCCAGATGGTTCGTATTCTTTTGCCAGCTCGTTTTTTATCGTAAGGAGCGCCAGCTAACAAGATCGCAGCTCCCAGATTTGAGTCAATCACTCCTGCGCAAGAGTGGTTTTCCGGATCTCACCATGTAGACGCAGTGCCAGCTGGACGGACCTGGCATGTTGCTCAACAGCAGAAGAAATGGCTGCTGAAGAACCACCCAGAAGCCGCCCTGGGTGATGATATACTGGGGGGTATTCTAACCCCCGAGATATCTGGTCGAAATACTAGCGAAAGGGCTTCTTGTCAATCGACGCAGCTTGCTATTGGAGAAATGGCGGATATGCGCAGCGCCACTGCCGTACATGGGGTTCCACTTATTGCCATGGCTGCTGGGTCTGCGAGTGATGTACTTCGATTCGTCAGGCCAAAACTCGAGGGATGGGCGCTCAACGGCGACGGCGCAACCCTCTTCCACTTGCTGGGCCCAAAAGAGCCCCATGAGACATTCTGGACTCAGGAGACCGGCGTGATTCTTCGCATCAAGGCGGTGGTCAGCTTAAGGAGGTTCGAGCCTGTGCGATGGCTGCTGGTACAGCGACATACCGGCACAAGTGTATTTCGACCCGAATACCAGAAGGCACCAGTCGATCCCGAGACGTTTATTGGGGACGGATTATATGCTGCTTCCCATGTAAACCCTAATCTGTTGTTCACAGTGCCGAAGCATCTGACTGGGTGCGATTCCCATTCGGATGTATCATTCAACCCCGGTGTCAAATCCCAACCACTTCAGTTAGCCATCATCGACGAGGGAGGCCGATGGACCGTCTGGGATGTGAATGGAACGCGATCCAGAGCCACCAGGCGGCCTAAGAAACACTTGGTCAAGTGCGGTAGCATTCGGAAGGGTATACGAAACTCTATCTCCCAGAGGCCATCGGCTGACCCGCGATGGCATCGGATATCTTGGATTGGGAATCTTGTGGACCAAGTCGATGATGATCTGGACGAAGAAGAAAGCTCTGATGGGCAAGCACAACCGGCATATCCTCCCCTGGAACGCTCATCCACATTGATGTTCTGCAACCAGGAAATACTTCGCATACTGGACCTCAACTCCGATACTTTCTTGCCGGACCTCCCCTTTCTGACCGAAGGGTCCGACAACTGCATTCTTGATGTCCATGTTGACTATGGCGACCCACGCTATTTCTTCGTTGTTACCACAACAACGTTATTTGTGTGTGGCTTATTCTCAGAGCATGAGTCTCTCTCATCTGACAGAGTCTTGAAGAAAGTAGTTATCCTGCATTCTACGCCGCACATGAGAGACACGTTACCTCGCGATCTTCAACTCGCTGTTTCGCCTGGTCCGTATTCAAAAAACCAGCGCACTTCCCTGGTGCATCTCTATTCCAGAAGCAGCAATTGGATTGACGTCTTTTGCGTAACCAAGTTAAGGAAGTCGCCAGAGAGGATCTTGTGTCATCGTGATATGATGGTACTGGACGGTCCAAGGAAGAATAAGCTCCGGTTGCAAACGCTGTGTCTGAATCCTGTGCTTGCTGCACCCCGGCGGAAGACCACCCTGAGGTTCGAAGATCGCTTGTTCGTTAACCTAGCCAAGCGGTATTATCAAATCTTCTTTCTCGGTACCAACCTGAGTCTTAATTGCGCTCTTGGTCGAAGTTCTGAGTCGAAGCCAACGCCTCGAATACTCCCAGTTGAAGGTGCTGATGATATGATACCAAAGAACCAACGACAACGGACTATTGTACGCTCTCTGGCTGAGCGTTTTGTTGTTCCAGACGCCTTTGAAGAGTTCCGCTATAGAATAGAAGGTCTCCAAATCGCTGCTGGTGACGATCTAAAGCCGCCGCCGCCGAGAGAATTGATCCGTCGGCGCGTGCAGCACTTTCATGAACTTCTGCGACAAACCTCACTCGATCTACTTCACATGCACGATAGCAAGGATGTCGATATGGATATATATGGTGCAGCTCCGTTCGACCCCGTGTTTGTTACTGCCCAGGAGGCAGCTGAGGCGGAGAAGCTGCCTCTGAAGACATTGTAAGTATTCCACTGCAATTCCTTCTTTACATAAACTAACCTTTGTTGCAAATAGGCTACAAATTGTTCAGGATGTTAAGCTTCCTGCAGACCTTGAGGACGCAAGCAAAGAGTGGCAGGCAGAAATTGAAGGATTAAAGGGCACACACCCTGGTCTACAAGTCACAAGTATGGGATGGTCACATCAAGCAGCGGGACCGGAGCAGGAGCGCAGTCTTCTTGACATTTCCTCTGAGCTCACCAGTTTCGTTGAAGGCAGGAACCCATATAGCATTGAACATGGTATGACGCCGATTCTTCTGCGCAGTATGGCATGTGAGAGCTACTTGTCACTGTTTGGGATGATGTTCCAGGATGTTGCTGCGTTTGAAGTACCCGAACCCGCATCACAAGACATCCGCTCTTCCCCGGCGCTAGGAGAGAGCTTGGCCCTTAGCAGCCAGATGAGTAGCCGATCAGCCACACCAATGTCTTCTGCGCCAGTTGAACAAACCCAGTCAGAGTCTGTGGGTGGAGAGGACCGCGCCATTGCTCTAATCAGAGCATATACGGGGAGTGGCAAAACGACGCTTCCGAAGTCATCTCAACGGACATCGACTTGGGTCGTGGGAAGCAACCCTACGGATCATGTATGGAGTGTTGACATCAACACGGAAGTCACAGAAGGAATGCTGCGGAGGGTGAAGCAGCAGAACAAGCTGGCGACGAAGCGCAAAAGAGGCGAGGCACTGCTCCGGCTGGAGTGGGAGGCGGAGCAGGAGCGGAAACGGAAAGCTAAGTCCTTCCGGTCGACCCAGCCCGTTCCCGATACGACGAAGTTCTTCAGCAGCCAGGCTAGCCAGCCGCTGCAGGAGCCCTCGCTGCCGCCCAATGCGTTGATTCGGCCTTCTGCGATGAGCATGTCGCAGCCCGTTCCTGGCGCATTTGGTGGGAGATCCGGGTCAGAGAGACCCAAGAAGAAAGTGAAGCGGAAAGGCGGTTTCTGATCTGGGGTTTCAACATGTCAGATATGTACTTATTGGCGCTTATTGGAGCAAGCTGGGTTGGGTTTTTAGTAACCATGTATGCATATCTATGTATAGGACGTGGCCATGTGGAAAGTAGCTTTAAGATATTCGATTAGTCTACATATTATTGCACAAGTCACCCTTCAGCCTTAAGTCCCCGTTGTAAAGTGCCCAAACTCGTAGTCGAGCGACAGTTCGACGGCCCCTTATCTCCAACAATCGCAGTTATCTGGGCCAAAGGTGGTAGGTATCACGGTGTGGCCGAAACTCTCCAAAGTATGGACGCACTCTAGAGCAAGTTTCCCACTACGGCGCTCCCGCTGGAGCACATACGCAACGAGATCACAAGGGCTACCCTATGAATATAACTTTCATATTGTATCCTAGTTTACTATACACTTTATATAGTCATTCATATCTCCGTTAATAATAATCGAATACTTAAGGAAGTAGCCTTGCCCCCGTTTGCTCACTTTGCCACGCCACATTCTCTTGAACCCAAATCAGGGGTTGGTCACAATATTCCAGAAAGTCACTCTATCGTCCAAGAGTTACTGAGCGCATCAAACCAAACACCATTCTACCCCGGCGCCAAACACACACCACACACATACTAAACGAAGCACATCACTCTCTACCAACAGTACTCCAACCAGCCGCGATGGAGTCCGTCACAGTTGTCCGATCAACCAAAATGGAGGCTTCGGAAATGCTTGCCATCATCCTGGGAATTACGTTACCCATCCTTCACATTATCTTCGGGGTAGTCTGTATCGACGAAATCGCGCCGCGCATAAAGGCGAACCGGGATGTTAGGGCGTGGCTGGACGCCCGGTACGACAGCAACAGCCTTCGCAAGCTGTTTATCAAGTTCTTCGTCTCTTTGCTCTGGGAGTTCTATCTTCTAGGGCTTATTGCCTACACCACACACGCGAAGGTCTCCCAGTCGCTCAGAAAGCGCAGGGAGAGAAATCAGCAGCGGAATGCAAACATTGAACTGGAGGAGGCCAGGCCCAAGGTCAACGATGGTGAACAGTCCGTCTTGAGCGAGCCGCCGCCTTCGTACCAGAGCCGGTACACTTGATTCTGCACATCTGATCTGTGTAAGGTCTTTCGGGGCATGGACAAGTTGACTCGTGTCATGTTAGGGGAGGACGCACTTGCACGCAGGAGTTATGAAGCTTTCATATATCCTCGCCAACTAAGGAAGGACGGTCTTTCTGGTCAGCACTTGCGGGTATCAGTCGGCATGAAACATCATTCAGCCTTTGAGCACTGTCTCGCTCTTAACTCTCATCACTTCCATCATGCGGACAAGTCATGTCGACCAGACGGGTTTTATAGGCATTATTTCCAATATTAACAATGTACACTATTAACCAGTTACTACAAACTCATAAATCGATGGAATCCGACATCAAAAGGAACAAGCATATTAAGGCTGTGATTGGAGGATAACTGCATGCATGCAGACTTAAGGTGGAACGCATAGCTTCAAGTGCGCGCGACCTTACATAATCCGGTTATACATGGCGCTAAGGTAGTATGGCGCTCACTCGCTTAAACTGGGAGCAGCAGTACAACGTAATACCTGCCGATAGAAATAGAATAGCCTCGTAAATTTCGACTTCTCATTCACCCACCGGAGACGAACCCATGCACGGCGTTACAGCGACAGGGGTCCTTCTTTCAGCCTTGCCTATGTCAACGACCACGTTCTCGCTATACCGAATCTGATTGGCCGCCCTCGCCCGATTCGCAACATCTCGTGCGACAGCGGGGCCGTATAGATGGTCTACCATTCAATAATCCGGCAAGCTTGGGAGGAAATATCCAATTGAGGGGTTCGTCTTCCTCTCGGGAAATTACTCGTTCTGCTGTGAGTGAAAATGTCCAAGTGACCAAGGCCGTGTATGACGAGGAATAGTCGGTTGTCAAGATCGGATCGAAGGAAACTACCTGGGTTAGAGCTTTTGGGTATCGCAGATAAGAGAGGCTGATGCTCAAGGTCTCACTTTAGCACAATTGCCTGGCCTCTACCACGCAAATAAAGAACAAACAGCACACAACAAAACGTTGTATATTGCGGCTAGACTACCCACCAGTCTGTCTTTTGATCGGCGTTGTCGTCGTCCTTCCGCGTCCCACACTGCGTACGTTGGTACTTTTGGAAGCACGTTTATGCTTTGGGCCCCTCCTACACAAACCACCCACCCCACCATCGAATCTGGACTTGCCAGATTCAAAGAACCTTTTCCCAACTCTAAAAGCTCTGGTGCTCTCAAGCGCTTTCGGTCTTCTTCGAGAGTGTAAAGGATCCGTTCGAGCGGGCAATCGGCAATTTTCTTATTGAAAATTCGTATTCGTTCGACCGGAATGCTCATGTGTCATTTGCGTATAGAATACCATCTAAGCGACCTCTCCGCTAGTAACCTTCATCTCTCAAGGCCCGATAGAATTACGGCATACAACTTACTCAACATACTTATTCAAGCACCACCAATCGGATCTTGCCCTAATACGCATAGCCTAAGCCTGGCTGTTTCTCCGTTTGATCCTGTAAGACATTCCCCATTCTTCCCAGTTTCTCACCTCTAGCCGGCGGCGACCAGATGGCTTGTATGTATACACTTGAGGATATATATATACAGGCCAGGCTGCCCGGCATGGCAAACACTACCCCCGCGTCAATCTGCGAACCCCTTAGTGAGAGCCTATCAAACAGGCCCCTGTATGCAGCCGCAGCACAACCTGTCCCAGGGTCTCATCTCGGCCTTCTTAGCCTTTACTAGATGCGGCAAGATACCTCCCACCGAGCAGTCATCACGCATCCCAACTGACCCCCACCTACCATGTGGCTGTCGTCATTCGTCTTCATTGTTCGGACCCTAAATGGGTATTCTGCATGAGTCTTACCTAACCTGAAGTGTGTAGGTTAGTTGGGAAACAGTCGCTCCGAGTCCGAAGCTTCTCTTTGCCGCTTCAATACCCCCACCAGTATTGGTTCTATCCAGAAATAGACACTTGTTCTAAAGGTACGATAATCATCCTGCTATTTTCTTTAGTCACTTGAGTATTTCACAAAGAGGGAGAAAGAGAAAACCCACGCTCTGTTGTGACGAGGTGGATCGGGGTTGGGTATTGCTTTACCTCTCTGCCTTGCTGTCCCGAGTATGGATAGGTATAGTAAGATGGGCCGGCACATGACATGTCTGGCACATGGGCAGCCATTTCAGGCATCCCGGCTCGGCCCCATTCACCGTATAATATTTGTATTCGGCCGGGAGCCTCTACTCACCAAGAGTAGATACCATGTGCTTTTGTTGTTCACTATCATAACAACTGCTCTCTGAATGACATTTCTGACCAAGGATACGCCGCAGCAGTCTGAGTAGCTTGGTTCTGGGCGCCGTTGACACCTTACCCTCGGGTTACAGAGAAGAACTCCGCCCCAGCAGAAGATAACGGACCCATACCAATACTTTCAAGTACTGTGTTGGTGGCACTGAATCTGCATCAGTTACCCGTGCAGATAATTTGTCCAACCTACCCATTGAAATAATTGCCACTGCTGCCGGTTTCAAGCGGTCAATCATAGCAAGCAGCCTTTCCAGGCTTGCTGCTGGCTCACACATCACACTATGTGAGTGAACCTGGGTTGGTCATGGCGTCTCGGCTGTGCCTTACTCCTTTCCTGTGTTGCAACGTTTTCATTTCCTTTCATATAAACATGGGTCACTGATTCCGTTTTAGGAAGTTCGGTAAACAAATCCAGAAGCGCCAGCTTGAAGTCCCAGAGTACGCGGCCAGTTTCGTAAACTACAAGGCACTCAAGAAGGTAAGACATTGTCGACATCCCCCTTATTTTGCTGGCTTTCCCTTCATCAAGTCTGGTAAACCGAGAGAAGCAAGTTTGGGCTCGACGTACCAGATTAATACCTGATCCACCAGTCCCTAAAACTCCTCCCTCTACCCTGGAAGCCAGCCACTAACAATCGTTTTACAGCTCATCAAGAAGCTTTCGGCCACACCTAAGCTCGCCGCCCAAAATGATCCTCTCCGCCCTAACACGCCCATTGATTCGCAGTCTGCTTTGCAGGCGAACAGGGCGAAGTTCTTTTTCCAGTTGGTATGATGGCGCAAATTCTGCTCTATGATGAGCGTCCTTCGGAACCTTGCTGATGCAAGTCAGGAACGAGAATTAGAGAAAGTCAATGTCTTCTATCTACAGAAAGAAGCCGAGGTAAATTGGGTGACGCCTGCAGTACTGATGTCAGCTCCACACGATACTTATCCATCTATAGCTTAAAATCCGCCTGAAAACTTTGTTGGACAAGAAAAGAGTGCTGCAGTCCCGCCAAGGAGTCTCTAGAAGCTCGACAAAATTCGCAACGTTGCAAGAGGGCTTTCAGCAGTTTGCCAACGACCTAAACAAGCTGCAACAGTTTGTCGAGATCAACGGCACTGCGTTCTCCAAGATCTTGAAGAAATGGGACAAGACATCCAAATCTAAGACGAAGGAGCTTTACCTTTCTCGGGCTGTGGAGGTACAACCCTTCTTCAATGCAACCGTTATCAGCGAGCTCTCGGATCAGGCCACGACAAGTTTGCAGGAGCTAGGGGCATGGGCAGAGGGCGACAATGTGAGCTTCGAACAACGACCGGAACACATCATCAGCAGCCAGCATCTCTTGGGCACCGACGAAGGCGATGCAGACTCCTTGCTGCTCGACACTGCCATCTCTGGCAATCTCGATTCTCTGCGAGATTTGCTCAGTAGGATGAGAAGTACAGCGGACTCGACACTTGTTGCGGAAATGTCATTGATGGAAAGGGTCACACGTACATTCCTAGCGTCCATTCACGAAGCGCCACAGGCATCCCTGGAACTCCTGTTGCAGACCGGCCTCGTTGATATCCAGTCTGAGGATGACATCAACGAACGAAACTGTCTACACCAGGCTACGATTTATGGCAATGGGTTTGTCCTAGGCGTCGGTCTCTCCGGTAACGTGGCTGTAAACCGAACAGACGTTTATGGCCGTGTTCCATTGCATTACGCGAGTATGCATGGGCGGTTAGACATGCTTGATGCTCTCCTCCAAGGTAAGTCTGAGGCAAAGGAGACCAGATCCTCACTTGATGTTTGTTGACTTGTTATTCGCAGCCGATTCGACGACTATTGACTTGATCGACCACGATAATTTCACCCCCTGATCCACGCCATCATACACGGACATTTGGCATGCGTTGAACGACTCCTGGCGACTTCTTCGCGATTGGACCCGAAATCGGACACAGATCATGCGCCGCTCAATCTCGCCTGCGAGCATGGATCTCTTGAAATCGTTGAACTTCTTCTTCGAAATGGTGCCCAAATCTTGTCCGATGCCGAGGGGCTGTATCCGCAGCATCTGGTAGCGCGTTCTGGACAGACCCCTCAGCTGCTCATGCTCCTGAAGCAGTATGGCGCTGATCTGGACCAGATCGATAAGTTGTATGGATGGACGCCTCTAGTACATGCTGCAAGCGAGGGCAATGTTCCTTGTCTGCGGGAGTTGCTCGATATTGGTGCGGATGCGAGCATTCTTGATGAGAAAGACCTACCCGCCATGTACTATGCCGCGTGGGAGGGGCATCTGGAATGCATGCAGCTACTATCGCAGTTCCTGAACAGCAAGAAGAAAAGCCCGAAAGGCATGCAGGCGCATCTTGCGCCCATGATGAGTAGCGGGCCGGTGCCTATGTCACTCGACGTCGATGCTATCCCTGTCCTCGAACTCCCTCCACCGATCATACCTCTCCGGCGCTACGGCCACAACTTCTTGGACACCAAGACTGTGGTTCAGATCAGTTTCGAGCAGCTGAAGGACCAGCCGTTGGTGTTCTTCCAGGACAGCAAATACCCCGCCTCACGTCTCACCATATCATCCAAAGCCTCCGATCTTATTCCCAAGAACATCATCCTCCCATTCCAAGAAGACACGCGGCTGGTATCTTTCCAAGTGGAGGATCTCGAGACCTTCTCCCTTGACTTCGATGTCTTCCCCGCCTACGGCGCCAAGGTTATTGCAAAGACTGTGGCACTGCCTAACACATTCCGCGCGGTGCTGGGCAGGTCTGGTCGATGCTGCCTGCCCCTATTCGACCCGCGACTTCGCGCTATTGGCCAGATCAGCTTCAATACGCAAGTCATAAAACCTTTCCAAGGGATGCCTCTTGAGATTACCGACTTCGAGACCTACTGGAAAGCGACCAGTCAAGTCGATCGACAGCCTAATACGTTTGTCACGGGGTCCAGTCTTTCTGGAGACTTCGTGCAGTTGTTTGTCCAGCACACCAGTGACGGTGTACCCGTCCTGTGGCCCAGATGGCATATCAACTGTGGAGGCGTGGAGGTGCCTGTCGCTCGCCTGTCTTTTGCACAGTTCGTTACAGTCACCATGCAGAGCCCGAGCAGAGCCCATTTTGCTACATTGCCGTCGCAGCCAATGGAGAACATTGCCGATGTGCATCGCATCCTGGCCTCCGCCGGTGTCTCGTTGCAGGAAGCGCTGACACTGCTGCCCAAGGGCATGCATGTCAACCTGCAAATCATGTATCCTTCGGAAGAGGAAGAGCGAGGCCTTGGACTGGGACCTGCTATTGACGTGAACAATTTCGTGGACGCCATCTTGACTGTGGTATTCGATCATGCTCGATCCCAGCGCGCCCAGGTCCAAGCCCCTGATGTTGTGCGGTCCGTGGTTTTCAGTTCATATAACCCGACGCTTTGCACGACACTCAACTGGAAGCAACCCAATTTCCCCGTCTTCCTCTGCAACGATCTGGGACACGAGGAATCGATGCACGGGCCGAGCGTCATCAAGACCAGCGGTCGACGAACGTCATCCATTAAGGAGGTGGTCCGGATCGCACAGAACAACAACTTCATGGGCTTGATATGTTGCTCTCGCCTCCTTGTAAGTTATACTTTACCATACCTTTTGTTGCGATTTTATATACTAACGGTACTGTGTAGGACATGGTCCCTGCTCTGGTCGATGCCATCAAGTCTAACGGGCTGGCTTTGGTCATTGACAAGTCGACCGAACAGCCCCAGGAGGCGCATCCGCTTGCTGATCCGTTCCCGCGCATGCCGAAGGGCGTTGACGGCATCCTGAAGAATAATGGCGTTTTACGTTTTAACGAGTCGATTGACGTGTAGATGGACTAAATGCATATGCGCCGTAGTTGGCAAGATGAAGATGAAAAGACGAAGAAAAGAATAATGATTGCCTTTGCCTAAAACCCCCTAGATATTCACTCCAATATACCTTGCTTTTAATAAGACATGCTGGGCTAAATAGATGCAATACGTGATGGATCGGGTGCTCCTTAAAATAGTATGGATACTTATCTATTCTCTGCAAATCTCCTACTTTACCCAGGGTTCTTACCGTGCGGCGTATAAGGAATGTATCCATATAGACAAGTCTCATTAGCTAGGACGGCAGCAGACACGACATATACTTCCAGGGAACTTATGGTCAGATTACGGTAATCATGTGTCATAGTCATGTGTCAACGATGAGCATAACCTACCAAGCAACCAATCTGGGAATCTGAAAGTAGTTTATCCTCGATTTCTTTGCTTTGCAACTGCTCAAATTTGAATCTCAAGTTACTTCAATTCTTAGAAAGTTGATAGTAGATTTACTAGCTTAAGATGGGTAATTTCACTATCGATGTACGGGGAAGAGTCTGAAGTTTGTGTGCATTTTTAATTCCCACGTAAGTTGCATGTAGAGTTTTTACTTTGTTTATTCTCTTTGGGAGGCGGTGCATGTTCTAGCTGATACAGTCTACATGAAGTCATCCTCCCAGTCTGAACCACGGTCTTGGTTGCTGGACTGAGCCATGTTCTCCTCGGAGAAGATCTCGTCGTAGGCGTGCTCCTTCTGCCACTTCTTCTCGGCTCTCTCCTTCATGATGCGCGCTTCTTCCTTCTTCTGTGTAGTGTGTATAAGTGGTTAGCATATTCAGAATTTTCCTTTAGATTCCCCTTCCATAAGTCTATGCATATATATATATATATATATATATATAGACAAGAAAAGGGGGTTTGAAGCGAGAGGATACAAGAATGGGTGACTGAAAGAGGGACGGGCTGTGTAGACTTACCCTGGCCTGCAGGGCCGAGTTGTCGCGCTTCCGCAGCTCCTTCTGGCGGTCCTCCTTCTCCTGACGCAGGTCCGGGTGTCGCTCGACCTTGGTCTTGTTGAGGCGGTTGACGATGGCGTTCTCGCGCTCGGGCACGAGGATGCGCTTGACCTTGCGGGGGTCCTTGAAGCTGACCTGGCCAACGGCCATGCTGCCGTCCTTCTTGAGGTTCGACCAGGGCGTGTAGATGATGGTCACATTGTCCTTCTTGTTGCCCTCGATCGAGTTGGCCTTGGTCAGCTGCGCCAGGTCCGTCACGAGGGGCTCCGGGATGGCGTCCCAGGTTTCACCCTCGCGCAGGCGCAGGTAGATATGCGCCGAGGACAGCTTGTCGGCGTGGAACTAGTTTTTACGCAATATCATAAGTATTTCCCCTTCAATTTTCATGACAGTTGCCAAGGTAGGCGAATGCCTGGACAAGTGCATAGTTCATACCCTGTGATTACAGGTTAGTATATGCATAAATTCGAGAGTAGTTTAAAGGGAAATAACATACCAGACATCCTCCTCCCAGCCATGCTGGATCAACTCCTCATCTATACACACAACGGTCAATTATCCGCTGCTATAAATCGCCTTATAAGGGCTGAGTGAGTTGAGTGAGGCATGGACTGTGCTCACTTACTCTCAAATTTGTCCTTGCCAACGTAGACGTATGCGGACGGGGTGACAGCGGCCGACGTGAAATAGTAAACCATTTTATCGGAAGGCGCGAGTCGATTTGATCTGTAGAGCCGGTCTGAATCTGAAAAATGGCAAAATTGTAGGATCACGACGCGAAGCCGGTGAGAAAAGTTGCTCTTTGGGTGAGGCTTTGGGAGAGCTGCCTGATAAGTGCGTTAGTGGTCGACTTGGCCCGCCGTAAATTTCCCGGGGGAGCTGGCAGCTGCGACCCGCCCGATTTTTTCCAACCTTCGACCTCCAACCCCAGCGACCACAAGGCTCCAGCTCCAGCCAGACGACGACAACATCAATTCGGCAAGGGAGGAAACTGGACGGGAAATGCAGCTATAAGGCAACGACGACACCAATTGACGAATAAACGAGCTGAAAAGACTCGTCCCGACCTACTCTCGAAAGGAAAACACACACACTACCACCCCACACCAGCAAACCCCAGCGACAATGGCACCACGACTGCCAGCCGGCTGGGCGGCCAGCCTGTCGTCGCTGCCCTCGACCAACGTCCTCACCACCCGGGTCCTCCTCACAGAACGCCACGCCCTGCTCCCGCGGACGGCCAAGCGCGGTGTGAAATATGGCTGGTCGACGCTGCCCTCGCGCCAGCGCCCGGCCCGCTTCAATCAGGTGAACTCGGGCCTGCCGGCGCCGACGGCGGGTCCCGCGGCGGCCCTGAAGCGGAAGGAGGCGACGACGCCGCTGCGCACGGGCGTGCTAGCGACCAAGAAGGGCGTCTCGGCCATGTTCATCGGCGGGCTCCGAACCGCCTGCACCATCCTGCAGATGGAGCAGGTCGAGGTGGTGGCGGCCAAGACGCGGGCCAAGAACGGCTACTGGGCGGTGCAGCTGGGTTTGGGGCACAAGAACGCCGGCAACGTGACGGCACCCCTTTTAGGTTACTACGAGGCCAAGGGCGTAGCGCCTAAGCGGCACCTGTCCGAGTTCAAGGTGCGGACAGAGGAGGGTCTCCTGCCCGTCGGCGTGCAGCTGCAGCCGGACTGGTTCAAGCTAGGCCAGTTCGTGGACGCGAGATCCAACAGCCGCGGTATGGGCTTCGCCGGTGGTATGAAGCGCCACAACTTCGCGGGTCAGGGCGCCTCGCACGGTAACTCCAAGAACCATCGTACCATCGGTACCACCGGTCCCTCGCAAGGTGGAGGTTCCCGTGTGCACCCGGGCAAGAAGATGCCGGGACGTATGGGTAACGAGCGCGTCACAGTCCAGAACCTGCGCGTCCTCAAGGTCGACAATGAGATGGGTATCGTCGTCGTCTCGGGCCACGTGGCGGGCCCCAAGGGCTGCGTCGTCAAGATCAGCGACGCCATCAAGAAGGACCCCCGGCCCAGACCTTCATCGACAAGGCCCGGAGGATCCTGATGGAGCGGAACCCCCAGGCCGAGGCCAACCTGGAGCAGGCACGCTTAAGGCATCTGGAGCTCAAGGAGGCACGAAAGGAGGGTTCGATAGGGGAGGCCATGGTGGCCACTACGGCTGCTGCGGCTACAACGACGATTGCAACTGAAAGTGCAACTGCTTAATTGAACCGAGCGAGCAGAGAAGAAGACATGTCAAAATATGGGAATGTCTGTTTGTATTATATACATGTTGTACACATAACCAGGACGCCATAAGATACGGGACTGTATGCATCGTCATAGAGACCCCTTTCGTCTGCCTCTGTATATGAATCATTGATCAACTCCCGCAGGCCGTCGTACTTCGCTGCCATACGTAACTTTGCATTATGATGACATGCAAATATACAACAACTTCATATTTGTACAATTTTTACTTCTTGTCTCTGGCCCGCTCACTCAGGCTATCGACTTGTGCGATTTTCACCAACAACATCAGCATGTCTTTTACTTGAGCTGCTGTCGGAACCCCCTCGTCGCCTCCTCGCGCTCCTCCTCGGTCATGGGCGTGCCGACGAGGCCCTTGAAGGGGTCGTCGCCGTCGAGCAGGTCGACGGTGCGGCCGTCGGGGAACTCGAGGCTCCACTCGGTGGTCTCGAACATGGCCTTGGCGCCCGGGCGGAAGCTGGCGAAGCGCATGACGGCCTCGCCGCACCGCGTGCCCTTCACCTTGAAGGAGACGTCGACCCGCCCCTGCAGCTGGTTCATGGTGCCCGAGATCCAGGGGATCTGGTGCTTGAAGTAGATCTCGTCGCCCAGCAGCTCCCGCGCCTTGGGGCTCGTGCGCAGGGCGTACAGCGTCGAGGCCACGACGGGGCTCGAGGATTTCTGGTAGTTGAAGATGGCTAGCGAGGAGATGGTGATCAGGACGACGAAGATGGGGAAGGTGCGGCGCCATTGGAAGGTGTAGTCGTCTACGTCTGTGGTTGGGGAGATGGGGTGTTAGCAAGTAGGACTTCATATGGTTTTATTCGGCCCGCCTTTGCGGTCAGGTAATACTGAGAAGGCAAGAATGGGTGGACTGGACGTACGGGGTAGTTCACGATCGCCTCGTCGCTCCATAAGGGGGCCATCGCCGGGCTTCGGCGCCCGGGTTATGGTCCGGCGCTGTATTATCGATGTAGGAAAGCGGGACGTCGCGGAGGCGGCGGTTGTGCTGGTGGTAGTCGATGCGGACGGGTTGCGCAGAGCGAGCTGCAGCGCGCGCCGGCGCACGGTTCTGGAGAACATGTTTTTGTTGTGCAATTCCTGTATATTCCGATTCCAAACAATATAGAGTCGTCGTCGGGGCTTCAAGTCGGAATTCACTTATTCAATTGGGGCTGGGAGCTCTATCGATCATCATATCATCCCACTTTGGTAAGCTCTCCAAAGAAACGGCTCGATGGTCGGAGGGTCGGCATTACTGATCAGCCGGGCCTTCTTGTACAATTTGAACAATTCCAGCAGGGGTAGCTTCTGTCGGCACTCACTGTAGGACCCTGGAAACGGACCCCGCTACGTCACCTAACAGCGCCCGCCTGCGGGCAGCTCGTAGCTCTATTTGTTTGTCCTGAATTCGAGAATCTAACTATCGCTTCTAATATCCAAACAGCGCATCATCCTTTGCTGCACATTACTCGAAGACTACTTATTAGCTTCTGGAAACTTACAGAGGTACGGTTCTTCGCATTAGGTTATCTGTATCTACTCAAGAAACCCTACACTTCTCTTGCGACAAACACCATCCCCTCCGAGCCATCCTACGCAACACTATACAAGAAAGGCTAGCTATATCAAGATGAACCGAACGGCCGCCGCCGCGCGCCTGCGCCGCACCTTGGCCTACCCGGCCGACGAAGACACGCTCTCGCACGACGAGCTGCTGGCGCAGGAGGCCCTCGACGAGCAGGAGCAGGAGGAGCTGATCGAGTCGCTGGCGGCGCAGAACCGCGCGCGCAACAGCCAGTTCCGGCTGTTCCTGCTCGCCCTGCCGATTCTCTCAACGGTGCCCTACCTCATCAGTCTGGTCCAGCCGGGCAAGCTGAACACGCTGGTCGCAATGCTGGCGCTGACGTCGCTCGGGAGCACTGCCTGGATGCTGCATACACTGCCGCCAGGCGAGACGGGCGTGCCGGCCCTGGACCGGTGGGTCAAGGGGGTTTCGGGCCAGCAAAAAGATGGGTTGGCAAGAGGAGGGAGGTCTGCGTCGGCGATGCTGGACGTGATGCAGAAGAAGTCGCCCCTCGAGGTGTTCATGCCGTACTTGAACGCGGGGCTGTGCGGCGTGCTGGTGATGACGGGTTTCGTCTCCAAGGCCCACGCGCCGCAGCAGTGGGGGCACGTTGGCTTGGGGAACTTGCCGGCTGTGGTGTATGCGGTGGTTTTGCTGGCCAAAATGGTGATGGGGAGTGTCGATCCCGAAGGAGAACTGGGTGCGCTCAAGTATAATTACAAGGGCGCATAGGCTACCTATCTTTGCACGTGGGTCGGGCGAGGATTAGCAGGAGACGAGGTCATGATTATTACGACAACTACGAAATACCAAGATAGTCATGAAAACAAGCATTGAGACTTTCTAGTGAGTTGCAGCTTTCCGGGACGTATCGTGAGATTGTCGGGAACTTTTGAAAGCCGCAAAAGTGAGCAGCACCGGGATATGTATTGTGCAAGGGAGCCCCTCGGTTCCGTCATCAATGAGTACTTCAGTTACGAGATCATGAGCCAGAGAGAATGTGTAATGGGCAGTGTAAACTTGAAATTTAATTGAAACCTAATCAAAATTTGAGTCGCAATTGCTGCAACGATTGCTATAATCAACTGCCGGTGTTGAATGCACCGTATGGGAAAGCGAAAGTTGCTGAGGGTTTCTATTATTCATCGCTTGAAGAAGTGGCGACCCTCTCAATTCACACATCAGACAAACACCAAACCCAACATCACCACTCTTCATCTACACAGGCAAGATTTACTCATCTGGAAGCTTTCGCATACTCTCGAATCAAGCGTCTGACTCAGTAACCAGAAGAAAACTTCATTATTCCACCATGTCTCACCAGTGCCACGATGAGCACGACCACAGCGGCCACGGCCACGACGAGCACGACCACTCGGACGACATCACACCCGCCCTGCAGCACAGCCTGTATCAGCACATCGACTTCGACGGCGTCCAGACGCTGAACGAGGAGACGACGGGCTCGGGCAAGGCCGTCCTGAAGAAGACGTGGGCCGAGCGCCTCGACCTCGAGCCCGAGGTCGCCAGCGACGCCGACGAGCAGCTCATCGTCCAGGTGCCCTTTACGGGCCAGGTCAAACTGCACTCCATCCTGCTGCGGACCTCGCCGTCGAACAGCGCGCCCCGCACCCTCAAGCTGTTCATCAACCGCGATGACGTCGACTTTGACGCCGCGGCGGATTTGCCGCCCACTCAGATCCTGGAGCTGAGCCAGACGGGCGATGTGCAGGAGCTGCCCGTCAAGCGCGCTCTGTTTAGCAAGGTCACGCGCCTCACGCTATTCATTGAAGACAACTTTGGGGACGGAGATGAGGACGTCACGCGGTTTAGCTACTTGGGGTTTAAGGGCGAGTGGATGGCCCTTGGCCGCGCGCCGGCGCAGATCCTCTACGAGGCGGCGCCCAACCCCAACGACCACGCACTCAAGGGAACGAGTTCCAATGCTATGGGTAGCGGTATTGGAGGACGGGGACCTGGTGTGTAGGGTGTGTAGAGGGACTGGTGGTCGTTTGGTAGGGTAGGGTAGCAGGCAATGGGAAGTAGGATCCGGGCAGCGGGAAAGGGGCGCTGAAGGAGGGTCACATGCATTCACCTTGGGTAGGGTATATGAGGGCAGCTATAATGAGAAGGCAGGCGCATATGGGCATTTCCAGTGTTCTACCGAGTCCTCTCTGGAGTGTGTCTATTGGAAAGGCATGCGGGCTCAGTCTCGAGACCGGCATGTTGATCATCAGGCCCAGACTACATACGCAACGTCGTTCTGACCAAATCTCAAGATAAAATCTCCCATGCAATATCTATCGGATCCTCACCCCTGGGTCTGCACCCATTTTACACTCGTATCATTAATTTCATGTGTTCTCCCCAGCCGCAAGAGGCTCTGGCCGATGCGGACGGATGAAATAGCCGCGAGCTGTCAAATTACCGACACACGGCTCGGAGGTGCAGTGTAGACCCGAGGACTCGGATTTGCACACCGTGCTTAGCGTTAGGCGACCCAACATTCGAGGTCCCCCCTGCCCACGTTTCCTCTCAATATTGCTGCGCAATAGAGTAACATTGACGTGCCGGCGGCATCGTTGACAGCATGACAGCGAGGATTTGAGATTGATAGGAGAATTACATCGGCTCATTGTCCGATCATGCGCCATTACCAACCGTATTAGGGGGCCCGGCAGTTGATCATGGACTGTCGGCTTTGTTTCCAGATGTGGAGCGGTGCCTTCTCCCCCCTGGCTGTTGGTGCTCTTACCTTTTTACCAGACTGCTGGTATCCGGCGTTGTCTTAAGCGATGTGCCACGACGAACTGATCAGCCCTAGGAGAATTGCCTAGCATCTTCTAGGATCTGACTTCTGTCATTCATTGGCATTATGTCTAAGCCGAGGGCATCAAAGGCAAACCGAGAGCTTGGCCGAAGGTGAGAGAGAGCATACATACTTTGATTCGGCTACGAGGGGAGCGACCGGTTGAACCATAGGTACTCAGCTTTAGCATCTTTCTCACCGCTGTCCCTGGCTGTAGCTATACACATGTCTACCATACAGTTCCGGTTGGCAGCCTAGGAATCCACCAAATAGCATTGCCATCCCTCCCGTTGCGACCACGTACGAACCAAGCATCAACCAAGATATGGCACATTCGTCACGACGCGAAACCACAAGCCGTCGTAGAATAAACTGTCCCTTCGGCTACTATCTATCAGGGGAGACGGACAGTCGGCCCTCTTTCCAGAACAGGGTCGGTGGCCGCAGCAGATATGTTCGTCTCGTAGCACCTGCCGGGTTGCTGGATCGCATCTTTATAGGGTATGGTACTATACACATGCAAGTTTGTCACTCGTGACTCGTGGGCCAGCAGCTCGGCTCGCACATGACACATGTATATCTCCTTCTTGGAAACCGCAACCGAGAAACGAGAATAGGGGGTTGCGGGGGAGGTGCGGATCGACTACTAGTCACCTCCCACGTTTTGCCAGGACAAAAGGACCCCTGGGCTATGTATGACCCGGTCGTCTACTTACTTGGGTGCTGGATCGTGATTGATGAATGCGAGATGTCACCCCCGTCCATCCCATCCTCTTCCTACTCCCTCCTCCACACGACCACAAGCTTGCTCAAGCCCCAATGACCAATCCAACAGAAGATAACTGATAATAAGCACCTTGTTTTCATCCCCCTTCATCAGGAATTGCGACGATTTCGGCAACGTCAACAACCTCAAGGTTCAATTCTTTTCTCTTTCTCCCGCTCGCCTACCTGCCTGTATGTCTGCGTGAGCCACAACTTGCTACTACTACTGTCAGTGTGTTGCTCATTTACTACCGCCAGGTTCCCAAGGGCCCAGGGAGAAGGTAGCAGGTAGCGTCGCATTCGCTAAAGCTGCTTGTTTAAATTGTACCGTACAGCTTAGCAAACCAACTGCATACCTCAAGTGTGCCATCCATCCTGTCCGCATCTCCAATCAGTCAGTCACGATATCTGAAACAAACACACCACCGATTTTCTTGAATCTCTTTGCAACGGTGACAGGCAGTTAAGCACAAGGTGCATGTAGAAGATTTCCAGACAGGCGGGTTGAGACCCCCCAAAAGCCTGGTCTTGACAACCAGCTGCCAAATTGTTTCCCAAATGACGCAAGGGATGTCGACTAGCCCTTTACCCCGTACCCGATAGTCGGAAACCATGATGCAAGGGGTCAGCAGCAGCAAACCCTGAGAATCTCGGCTTGTACTCTTTTGGCCAAGTCCAACTGAAATGTCATTGACACATATTTGACTAAAGAAAACGTTCTGGACACTTAACTCTATGTGCTATAGCTCATGGTCGCTTAGGCAGTGAATTTTGGGGTAGAGAGCGGGAATCAAATTGAGCCCATCAAGTGAGGTGAGAAAAAAAGAAGAAAAGAGAATGTTTGCTATAAATACAACGTATACCAGGGGATCGACCACCACCACTCCGCCACATGCGACTATGATTTGCAGGAAACAAATTTTCTCGTTCATGACAACTGCAGGAGCAGGAGACCAGGTCAAGGTCTATGGTGTTTCTCACCTTGAGAGAAACCAATCCCGTCGTTGGTTCATCTGCCGCCCCCCTCTCAGATATTTTGTTTGCTGTGGCTTCGCACGCGCGGAATCCTTCCCTGGTCGTTCCTCTCAGCCCTTCTTCGCATTGCCGGGAGGGCACTGGCTCCCATTCTGTAAGTGCCGAGAGCGAGAGAGAGAAAGGACAAAAGTCCTTGTCACGCATATGTGTGTGACTGCTCATGTATGCATGTATGTTATATAGCTAGATAGATGCAGGTTATAGAAAAGGGCTGGCTGGTCCCTCCTCGAAATAGATCCATCATGAACAAGAAACATATGCTTCGCTCTTCTCTTCTATTTTAGGTCGAGGTGGTGTGATTAATTCCCTGCTATCTATTTTCTTTTCTTATCGATTTCCTATAGTCACTCCTTCTATGTAGCCAGCCAGCCAGAACCATCCCGCCACCATGGAATGCGTCCTCCTGACCATGGCCATCTTCAGCACCCTCTTGGCCCTCATCTCAGTGATCCTCCGCGACATAGTCCCGCTCAAGACCCGGCAGAACCTCGACCGCACCGACGGCCTCGCCAACATTGCCATGGTCCTGGCCCTGGCCGAGCTGGGTCTGACCATGACGGCCAGCCTCAACGGCCTCGCCAACCTGCCCTCGCACCCTCTCCAGTCCCAGGAACAGCGCAAGAATTCGGGCAAGCCAGAGTACCCCTTTCCGGTCCAGTACGCCATCCTGTCGAGCCACTTCTACCTGCTGGCCAGCATGACGGCCAAAGCAGCCGCCTGCTTCATGTGCCTCCGACTGATGACGCAGCAAAAGGGGGACAACGAAAACCCGGACCTATCATCGTCATCATCGTCATCGTCTCAAGCCAAGATCGCCACGTCGTCTTGGCACCGCCGCGGGTACTGGGCCATCCTCATCGCGACCGTCGTCATCAGCCTCCTGACGCTGGGCCTGACGACGACGGCAACCCGAGCCCGGGTCGGCGCCGAGGTGGGCGACAAGGTGGTCGTGACGGCGCTCCGGGTCCACGGGGCCTGGAGCGCGGCGACGGACCTGGCGCTGGCGCTGTTTCCCTCGCTGCTCCTGAGTCGGCTTGCGATGCTGGCCAAGAAGCGCGTGGCGTTGTGGGGGATCATGAGCTTGGGCTTCGTGTAAGTTTTTCTTTCTCGCCTTTCTCTTCTCGGCACATTTTGTGCCCCATGATATGGAAAGTATCAGGCGAGAAAAGGGGGTAATGATACTAGAAACGCGGCACTAACACGCACGTCTCGTCCCAGGGTCGCCTCATGCGCAGTCATCAAGTGCGTCTATGGCGATAACCTGTACAAGACCATCCTGTGGGGAACGTAAGTTGGCCATGAATCCTTTCCCCTTTGCCTCATCTCATCTATTCGTCTCTTCAAACAATCGAGCCGTTTGACATCCTCACGACAAACCCCCCTATTATGTTCCACATCTCGCTATCAAACTCAACATAACCCTAACCCCTTTTCCAGTATCGAGAGAAGTCCAGACGCAACCCCTCATTACCCTATCCCAACCCAACTGGCCCCCATCGACTAACCCTCATCCCCCACAAACCCAGTCTCGAACAAAACCTCGGCATAACCGCCCTCAACCTCCCGACCTACGGCCCCCTCGCCGCGAGCGTACGCCGGGTCCTGACGATGACAACACCCACAACGACGACAAGGACCGCTAGACCCATAACAACAACAACCGCCGCCACCTCGGACAGACGCCCCAGCCGCCCCGTCGGCGAGGATACCATCTTCATGGAGTCCCTGTCCAAGATGCACGGCCGCCGGAAGGGCTCGACGCAGCGCGCACAGATCACCATCCAGTCCTCCTCTGCGTTGTCATCCCTTGGTCGAGCAGCAGGCGGGAAGCCCGACAAGAAGGCCGACAACAACGAGAAGAACAAGGGAAGAGTCTTCTTACATGCCCTGGAGAGGCTACGGAGTCCCCCCCCTAGGGATGGCGGAGAGGCAAACCATTTAACGACAGGGAGCCAGCGGAACCTCATCTGGTGTGGTAGCAGCGACTGTGCAGCCGATTGCAGGTCAGACAAAGGGACCGACACGGAGTCCAGCAGGAGGGGCCAGGAGGGCAGCAGCAACGGCATCCCGAGGGGCCAATGGTTAGAAAACGGTATCATGAAAACGGTCAGCGTTCGGGTGAATAGCGGCGAGAACTTCGACGTGGAACTTTAGGAGCACGGGGCCAGGGAACGCTGACTTCGTAGTCAGCCTAATCAAAACAAAACATAGGACCCAATATAAACAGATCCATGCAATATGTGGCATTAAACGGTTGTTACTATGACTTTAGCTTGTATTCGTCGCAGTCAACTGCAGCATAGCTGCATCCTTTCGTCCACAGATATCCCTCCCCTCCCTGAATATTCAACTCGAAACTTCCCTACTCGTGTTTCTGCCACATTCCGCTGAAGAGGCTTTCTAGACAGATCCCCGAGTAGCATCCCCCCCCAGTGCAGACTACTAAAACTCTATGTGCTCTGCCCAGCTACGCAAAGTAATACTCAGCAACCAACGTTCCAGTGCCCGGAAACCCAGTAATGAAGTCAGTTCTGCGTAGCAAAATTCGTAGTAAGACGTAACCTCGAGCAATCGAGCATTGTCTCTTGCTACCATCCTGCGTGGCCTCGTTCCCAATGCCGTTTGCTGCTTCCAGCAAGTTAACTTCGTGATCGTGTCAAGCTTGCAGTAACGTTCGAGTAGCCCAATGCCACCTCGTTTTCCTCCCTCCCCAGCCATGGCCCCCGTAGCCATTGACCCCATTACGTAGTTGAACAAAGAAATAGATATAGATGTCGTTGATGTGCGGTAAAGATTTTGTAACTGCCGAAGCTAGGATGCCGTATATACGGGCGCGTGCCAGGGCTGGCTAACTGTGGCCGAGGCTGCCAAATGGATTATCATGAAGCGGATGAAGTTTTGCCCAAGAGGTGTATGCTTGTGCGTAAAAGTGTAGACGGACCGCCGAACGCCGTGAGATCCAACCAAAAAATAAGAGAAATATGGTGTTAATCACGATAAGACCAATTGCAAGAAGTCTTGCTGGCGACAAAGTAAAGGCAGCACATGGCGCCAATAGCTGGGTATCTGTCGAATAATTTTCAGAAGCGAATAGACGATAAGGTCAGCACAAAGTGGCACACAACCGCTTTCTGGTAAAGCAGGAGCATGCGCAAGCCTTGGAACAGGTTTAAAAGTTTTGCGAGATACCGGCACTTTGCTGTGGGTAGTGCGATGGGTTCTCGATCCTCGTGTTCCGTCGTGCTGGGTTGTCGCGAATAACGGGCTGAGCTCCGCCGGCACCCTGTTGGCCCCCTTCGTAGGGATTACCGTACTGGTCATAGTATGCGTTTGTGCCTCCATAGGCGACGCCGACACCGTTCTCCGCCGAGCCTTCGGATCGACCAGTGGCACTGTAGGAAGACGAAGCGTTGGATGGACCGCGGTGGACATTGCCATTGCCGCGGGTTTCGGCGGTCGAGGGCCCCATCGCACCGAGGATTTCACCCTCGGGCGAACGCGAGCCGTCAGACATCAGCGGTTCTCCTGATGTAGTGTCAGATGCATTTGCCCAAGTAGGACCGGTAAGTTCTGAGTAAGCCCCACCTGCTGCTCCACCAGACATGGTCGTTGAAGCCTTGCGTCCCGTAGACCCTCCCAGGGTAGTCGATCCCCAACCGCGATATCCAGAGGATGCGTCCTCCTTCATCTCGTATGCGCCGCCGGCAGCACCCACGTCGGGCATGGTGGGGTCTGCGTTAGGGTTGTAGATGTAGTCTTCGACCTCCTTCCTCCGCTCCTCTTCGGCATCCTTTCGCTGTTTACGCTTCCTCCACAGAAAAATACCAGCTACCACCAAGAGTGCCACAGCAGCAATCGGAACCACGACCGCAACAGCAATCTTGCCTTGCTGGTTCAGCCCACTGCCTGACGAAGCATCAGAAGACTGCAGAATGTTACCACCATTTCCAGTCCCGGATGGGTCCGCGAACCCCGTCGGAGTTGATACTTGGGTTGATGTTATGGTCTTGACCACGGTGCTTCCATTCTCGGAGGTGAGGATTGTTGTCGGGATGAGAGTGGTGCTTGGTTCAGGCCTCTTGGTGGTTTGCTGCTGCGTTGGCGATGTTTGCAAAGTAGTATCTTGCTTAGTGGTAGGGTCATTTTTGGTGGTTGGCTGCTGCGCAGTCGTTGGCGCAGTAGTCGGTGCAGTGGTAGGTGCAGTAGTCGGCGCAGTAGTAGGCGTATCTTTGGTGGTGGGCTGCTGTTGAGTAGTAGGCTGCTGTGTTGGTGTTGTGGGAGCTGCTGCTGTTGTCGTTTGCTGGGTAGTAGGCTGCTGTGTTGGTGTCGGGTCTGCCGATGGTGAGGGTTTGGTTTCAGTAGTAGGAGCAGCCGCCGGTGAGGTATTTTGAGGCGTCGGCGACGCTTCCGTCGGGGCTACAGAGGTGGGTGTGTCAGTACTAGGGCTTGCTTTAGGCGTGGCATCACTAGTAACGGGGTCCGACTGTGAAGTCAGATCCACGCTCGGTGTTGTGTCCGTACTTGTAGCGTTGGAAGACGACATGGCGAATTGCCTTGCGCTTAACACCCTAGGATATGATTGCCTGGTTGGAGGTGCCATGTTAGCGCGTGCATAGAAAACGTGTGAATAACATGATGAGGTGAGCAGGTGGGAAAGTGAACTGATAACGAGCCGACGCGACGATGTTCAACGACATGAGAGATTGTTGGTCACAAGCGAGTCTAATTGACTGTTGTGCGCCAGCAAACGCTCATTGTGGTTGTAACAGATCTTGTCAAACTGGTGTGGCAGCCATACATTCAAGGGACGACGGGACACCTGAGACGGGAAGACAAGATCCATTCGCATGCAGCGGCGACAAACAGACCGAATCATTGGTAATGATGGGACGAACCTACCTTTACAGGACTTGGCGGCGCAAGTTGGCTGAATTGAACCAGCTTGGGCAGTCTGGAAAGACTGGATGAGAGAGGTCGCGGGCGGCCGGCGATGATTGAGAGGAATGTTTCGAATGATGCGACTTGAGACGAACAAAAAATGGCGAGACAGTACGGCGCTGGCGGCTGTTCTCTTCTCCCACTATTATTAGAGAGAAAGTGAGAAGAACAGCAGGCGCTCAGGCGACCGATTACTGAGACGGAGGAAAACGACAGGGCCAGAAACGGGCGATTAGCCAGACAAGGCAAGGCCCTGGTCAGCGTGGCTGAGGTAGTGTCCCTGTCTCGTGTTGACTGCTCGTGTCTCTCGGCTCATGTGAGACGAGGCGAATTGATTGGACGGGAGCAAGCCGGGCCAAAGCACCAAAGCAGAAACAGCAAGTGCCAAAGAAGACCTGCAGTGCCTCCAAATAATAATACAGCGCACCACACTGACTTGGTCCAGGTATTATTATTTACTTATGCCGTCCGAGTCCGGGGTTCTGGGGAGAATGTGGACTTCGAAGGAATTAAAAAGGGCGGTTTAATAAAAAAGGAAGTTGTTTCGATATCGATGAGTGAGTGTATGAGTGAATGAATCCCCCAGAGCGAGCGAGGGAGCGTCTGGACGAAGAATAAGAAAACAGTGTGGGCTGGAAAAGACCGTCGGGTAAGACAGCAGGGATGCCGTTGCGAACGGTAGGATTGGGTAGGTTGAAGGGCAGCCCGATTAGGATTTCTGTCGGGGGGTGTGGCAGTGGTGCCAAATAGTGCGTCTCTTCAGCAGCAACAGTGCAGCAGTGAAAGAGGCAATGGTGCTTGCTTGCTAGCAATTGGACTGAGAGCGAGTAAGGCAGGCCAAAACTCAAGGTAGTGTAGTGCAATGCAAGTGCAGATGCAGTAAACCCGGTATTAGTCTGCGCTGGTGGGATTCGTTCAATCCGAAATTGAGATGACACCAAGCAGTACCTGTCAAGTTTCAATCTCAAGCCAAGCGAACAAGCCCAAATCAAGCCTGCTTTTCAGGCTGAATTCTTTGCCGGGGGATTTGCTTTTCTTTTGATGTATGCCTTCTTCTTCCTCTTTCGCACCCTGTGGTGAACTGGTCAATTCGTCCTTGGGGGGTAAGGATGAACGCGAGGAACTGAAGAAAGGAAAAGAGAGAGGGAGAAAAAGAGACGAAATTATCCCGACGACCGTCGAAATCGTAAGGGTGATCGATGATGACAGACAGGGTTACCCAGATGAATAATACTGGGACAGGTACGCAAAGGGAAGCAGTAGCCTGGCTGCTGGCCCGACTACCTCGTACTCAGTTTTCCTTATTTTATTAGTAATGTAGGGCCTGGTCAAGCGTCCCGCTGTGGAGCGCCGTGGTGTTCGTGCCTGTGCGTGCCACAAGGTCTTGCAGGGTGCTGTACAGAGTTGTTGCAGGATGATCCCCGGGATAGATCTAATAAGAGGCTACTCCGGCTATATCTTGCTAGTCTTGTCGCTTCTCGCAGCGGCTTTGCTGAAAGAGGCGATTAATCAAGTGCCAGCCGGCCAGGCCAGGAACGCTGTAAGCTACTAGGCTCCTAGGTTACTACCTGTCGTATGGAGATGTGCCGTCTGGTCCGCCGAGGGATTGCCGGAGGCGCTCAATCGATGCGCACAGTTTGCACCTTGTTTTCGATATACTGTCGATAGAGAATATCTATCGTTTGTTGGAGTTCGTTGCCTGTCGATCAAGTGTATCACGATCCAGGGGGGCCAGTCGGTATCGAGGCTTAAACCGTGGAGTATATCGCGGTCTCCGCGTGCGCGTGCAACGTTTCGCTTGACTCGTGCGGTTTGTCGTTTCAATTGTCGCCCTGGCTTGCTCTCCTTGCTGTTTCGGCTCGGCTCAGTCTGGCCGTTTTCAAAGATATTGATTCTTATTCTGCTTCTTTCGTTTGCACTTGACCAAACACAATTCCCCCAGAGTTGCCGAGTTGTCCCAGCGTTGCTCCTAAAGAGATTGGCGAGTTTTGGGGGCCGTTGGGAGCTCGTGTAAGTGATGGCGTTGCGTGGTATGTACTGGGTGTAATGCAGGTAGCCGATTCGTTGGTCGTAATAGTAGTCTTCGCCCTTGAAAGTAAGGCGTGTGCTGGCTGTGTCTATAAACGCCGAGGGCTACGTAGTGTATACTCTAAAAGACCAATGCCACGAGTCGTGAATCGCAGGAGAGGGAGGGAAGCCGTCGCCAAAGGCTATGGAAAGGGTTCTTCTCTACTGTCTTCAGCTAACCGGAAGTTGCGGGCTGGTTTGGAAAGAGAAACGGGGGCGCCGATCTCCAGGTATGTAAACTATCAAGGTAGGTCAGATATGCAAGTGGGCCCAAAACAGACTCAACTCCTCCTCACATCGTCCGATTCGTCAATGGGTATGTCTCTGGTCGAAAGCTCCGCAGGTTAGATAGGTAATACGAAGGGGCCGGCAAGGTGAGTAAAGTCGAGCTGTCGTACATGCCAAAAAAAAACAAAAAAAACAAGAGGCGGTCAGATTCAGCTGATGCTATCTTGGACTGTTGTGCTATGCCAGCCACCTCCGAAAGAGGCTTGCTTTGCAGCTGTTCAGAAGAAATCTGGGTTCTTTCAAGCCGTTACACGTACACTTGGTCTGCTGTGAGAGACCAGATTTTGAGACAGAGAGCCTCATCCGGGCAGTTCTGTGGGAACCGTTCAACAAGATATCATTCAGGTATCCCCCAACCATCCATCCATCGATTCTTGGTGGGCGTACAACTAATAATACTGTTTCACGTATAGTAGCTATGACACCGTCACAGCCGATGGGCTCTCCACATGCTTTTCAACGTTGCCATCTTAACACATGGAACATATCCCAGCTTTCCCTATCGCCAGGTCTTGCCAGAAGCGAGGGTGCGTGAGGTGAGATATGCTCTAATTGTACTTCAACCCCGACCTCCATGCACCTGCCCCGAAGACTAGATTATTCGATAGAGGAGCACGAGTTGCTTGCCCAGTGCATTGCAGAAAGAGGGTACAACTAGCTGCATACTACACACCGACCGTCCGTACATACCGCTGTCTTATCATATACCTCGCCTTGCTTCCCCGCATTCGATCCATTGCCGTATGATAGAACATACGACTTGGGTAGGACACCAGCCTACAAGGGCTATAGTGCCGTGATAGCCGTTAAAGCAGCTTCCAATTCTATCGCAATCAAAAGGGGAGTGTGCCGACGAGTAAGGGCCATCTCGCTGTCTCTGGTTCGCATATCATCAGTGACGAAAGGTGCCAGAGCTCGCCTAAAAAGATTCCCACAATTGCCAAGCGATCCTGTTCAACCAGGAAGCTCCCTGGAAGGAGGACGCGCCCTTTCGGAGAGCCGTTGTTTGGTATCCAATCAGAGCTGGAGCCCGGTCTGAAAGTTGAGCGATTCAAGACGGCCGAGAGGAGTCCATTTTTTGCAGAGAGTTTCGCAGGGCCCGGCCGGACTAAAAAACCGGGCGAGGCAGTGTTGGACGGATGTGTCCTTCCAATCACCGGCGATTTTGTCCTTTCTTCTACTACCTAACAGGTAGCCAAAGTGCAATTCCAGACCAATTGCCGAGCTTTCAGTCAGAGATCAATTTGCTTAGCAGAAAGCGTGTATTTAAAAATAACTCTTTCACTTCACGTGTAATATCGCATGCTTGCTGATGATCTTAGTCAAGACTACGATCGCTACTGAGTTTACTCGATGCGTTTTCACAGGTAAGCCATCGAATCTTCCTCTCGTTGGCGATTGATTGCAGAATCATGGCAGGCAATTGGCTCAACCGGTTATCCCATATTATACCCCATACTGTATTATGCTACCACCCCCCTAGAAACCGACCGGCCATAACGGTCCTGCCCTCAGTAACTTGCAAGGCCAGCGAAATTGCCAATGACGTGAGTGACGTGAGCGGGTTGCACTGCCGCTCGTTCGACATATTAACGCCGGGCTGCTAATCATCTGAAACCTCCTTGGCCAGGAGCAACTCGACCAAGTCGGGCTCAGGCCGAGGCCACGACAGAGGGTCAGGGAGGAGAGAAACGAAACAGTGTTGTACGTCATCCCTAGTCCAACCGGCCCGGGAGTTTGGAAGGTTTTGTCCCCTGCCGGGAAAAGCCAGAGCCTCCATCCTTGAGCTCAGAGCTGAGCCTCTTCTCCTCTTCTTATCCTTCTTCTAAACTAGGCCAACGAACCGCGTCAAAAGAAAATCACGAATCAAGCGACAACAAAACTGGAGAAATGCGAACCTGTCTCATCCAGGATCTTCCAGTATTTCTCGCTTGAGTTAAAAGGTTTAACCGCGCGATCTCCGATCGGTACCCTACTGAATTGGAATTATTTATGCATGCGACCGTGCTGAACAAATTTGAAGCGCGATTGCTGTGTTCGGCAATGCCTGATGTTGATCTTGGCGTCTTGTCACCCCTTCTAGTGTGATTGCAAGAGGATCAAACTGATCTCGGAGATTGACCAGCCAGCGGAAAAAGAGTTGCCTGCCTTCCTGCCTTCCTGCCCCTTTAGCAGGCAGGAGGTGGGCTTTCCGCACACCGATCAATTGATGATGCATTGAGGTGAAAATTGCAGCTATGGCAAGACACACCAACCTACCTGCCAGACCAGATAAACTCCTCCACACACACACGCACACTTACTGAAAAGTCAAGCAAACGCCTGACCAATTTCGGTGTACGGAGCGGAGGTCTCGGGCTGGTGGCGGCGAACCGGCCCTAAACCAGCCCCAACGATGCATGCTTGTATCTGGCCCCCGATTTGCTTTTTGTTTGTTTCGGAACCCTCTGCCCAAGGACGAGGCGCGAGACGGGGGAGAGACATTTCGCCTCCCTCAAGGACCCAAGGTGGACATGATTGCTGCATGATTGCCCGCCCTATTGCATTAGTCCTCGTAAACGGGGGCCCCTTCTCCTCTGCAAATCCAAGGCCTGGCGACTTGGCGAGCTAGACGCCGTTGGAAGGAATTTCTTTTCCGATCTTCCCCCAGGGTGCGGGAATCCACCATCGCAGGATCAGACCGCACGTGTAAGATCCATAGCAGCCCCCGGATGAGAAGGATGTTCTGCCGTTGGGCAGAGAACCACGGTTGATGGCAAAACACATGGTAGGTGGGAGAGGATATGTGCAAGACTGCACAATATCATAGCTGTAGGCAACATATATGGCTAGTTTCAGTACCCTGCACAGAGTACTCGTGTCCATAAGTCTCAGAGCAAACTCAAAATGTACGCGAACCCTGAGACATAACAGCCACGCACTTCGGCGACGTGATGAGACGGTTTCAATTCTTCGGCATGGAAATCGCGTAGGGATAAGAGTTGCTATAGGGACCAGCACCACCAAGGTCTGTCTGTTGGTGTCATAAAGTGTGTGGTGTATGTCCACTTGAGCCAGATAGAGCAAGATGTATAGATGTATAGATGTACAGATACGCCGTTAAGCCACTGCCTCATGGTTGACTGTTTGAAACCAGTCGACCGATAATATATAGTACATGTTGAACACGATACGGCTAGAGATTTGTATTGGTCGTACTGGTCATCTTTGTAACGTGCAGACTCGGCGTTGTAGATAGAGCATGCTTGGAGACGCCCTCAAGCCCACCGCATGTATACACATACGTGTATGTAAAGCGTTCAATAAGTAAGAAGAGGATATATGTTTGTTATAATCTTAATAGTTTTGAAATACCAATTGCACCTAAATTTCCGCTCTATGTGTAGTGTTTATATACTAGTGTGTATGTATGTCGAAATAGAACGTACAAGTTCGCGTTGGACATTGACAACTTTGCCCGCCATGCATTGATGCATACGTTCAAAGGGATTCCCTTCAACGACAAGAGATGTAATAAGATGAACGCTGTGTTGGGGTATCCAGTCGCGGAAGAGCCGATTCGTTAAGAGATCCCATATATCGCCTAAATTGCAAACCCGCAAAATCGGGCAATGGAGCGAACGGAGAAAACATTATTTAGTATGCAAGAAACAGGCCCGCCGTAATCAGCCAGGCCGTAACGCGCCCGTAGGCCTTGCAGCACACGGAGCCTTAGTCTAAAGGGGGGAGAAGTATGAATCGTCACTCCTCAGTTTCGCATGCCCCATTTAGGCTTCAGCTGGTCAGCTGCGGCGGCATCGGTGAAGACCTCGTCGCCGGCAATGCGACTGACACGGCCAGCTCCGCCACGGACAGCAGTGTTGGCTCGGGACGAGATACCACTGCCCATAGAGCGGACACTGCCGGCGTCGCTCATGCTCTCGGGGTCCTTGAAACGCTTAGGAGGGGCGAAGTCAAGACCAGTGAACGTGCTGGACTTGCGCAGAACGTGACTAAAATTTGTTAGCTAATGTAACTCATACCACAACGACGAGGGGGTTTACTTACGGGCTGGGCAGGGCTGCCATCTCATCGAAAGAACTGGCAATAGGCGAGGCAATGGGGATGGCCAGCTGGTACGGGCGTCGCTCGCCAAGTGGGCTCTGAGATCGGCCCGCTGCATGATCCTTGAAGGTAGGAGGAGGAGCAAAGTCGATGGGGTTGGAGATGAGGAAAGAATCATCCGTGAGCTTGGATGGGGTCGGCAGGGTGCTCAGAGCACTAGGAGGGGGAAGCGGCTTCTTGGGGCCTCGGGGGCCCATCTGAGTAGATGCCGAGGAGCCGGGTCGCGGGCTTGACATACCGCCAAAACGGCCAGGGCCGGCGGAGTGTGTCGATCCAGCTCTAGGGCGAGCACCTGGAGGACCGCGGGGACCAGGTCCGAACGAACCATGCTGACCAGGAGGTCCTCGGTGGCTCGGACCAGGCATTGGGCGTCTGTTGCTTGGCGGCGGCGTCATGGCGCGGCGAGTAACAGGCTCCGCGTACGGCATGACAAATGCGTTGGAATCCGGGTCATAAAAGGCGGCATCACCGTAACCTGTGTCGTAGTCCTCAACATACTGTGCCCGTTGGGGTTGTGGCATAGGTCCTCCCTTCGGCAGAGCCGGCACTGGTGGCCGGTCTTCGTTGCTTTCCTCGAAGTATTCCTTGTAGAACGATCGGATTCTCATGGCACGGGCTTCGGGATCGTCTGTCGCGAGCATATCGTTGGACGGCAGCGGGCGCTGACCAACTGACGTACGCTTGTTCTCCTTCTGGGGAATGTTCAGCCCAACAGGTGCTTGAGCATCATTCTTAGGTTTCGATGCCTGTCGTCCTCTCTCCTCGGGCGTATCTGGCTCGTCTTCACCGACGCTGAACTGGAAGTTGGCATAGTCTTCGTACTCGGAAGGCACCTCGGAGACAACAGGCCTGGAGTCCTTGCGGCCAGTTCTGGGGGTTTCGGGTAAGGCACCAGTGGGAGGCGGCGACGGCTGGCCCCCAGCGGGGCAACGGTTCAGATCACTTGGGGGAAGAGCGGAGGAATCTCTGTTGGAAGCCATATCTTTACGCGCGACAGGTGCCGGTTCCGTGAGTTCGGGCATTGCCGGCATATCGGCGAAGGGTGATACAGGCGCGGGAACTTGAGGCACGGCAGAGTTATCATTGCTGAAGTTGAATTCGTTCTTGCCTGGCGCTGGGGAATGAGCCGGAGGAAGAGGCGAAGGGAGCGAGTTTTGGCGAGAGGGGATACTAGTGGTGGTGGTGACAATGGGTCTAGGCTTGAACGACGAGTCGCGTTCCTTGGGGACAGAGCGTATAGATCCAGTTTCACTAGTGTAGGTCTTGATGTGGCGGTAAGGATCCTCTTGCTGGTGAATGGTCTTGGCTAGGGAGTTGAGTGACTCCCGCGAGTTTTGAAGCTCCGGGGGCAGAAGGTAGGGGCTGGAAAGGTTCATATCCATCGACAGTCCCTTGGTGTGACCGGGAGGCATGCCCATGCCCTTCTCTGCGTTGCCTCCAAACAGCGTGCTCTTGCGTTTAGTACCCTTGGCCCCCGTTTCCGAGCCGAAATCCATGGACTTGTACTTATCATCGGTCTCCTCGAGCTTGTGCCTGTTGGTGGTCTTGCGGTGCAAGTAAAGAAGAACGCACACAAGAATAATGACAGGGATGCTATAAGTACCATTAGCAAAACGGTTGACCGCATGACATCCCATCGCATAGAACTTACACAACGGCGATGGTGACAGGCCCCGTCAGTTTACCGCCGACAGGCTTCTCACATTCCGGCGAGTTATCGTTAGCTTCACAATCCTTTCGCTTCAACAGATTCGACGGCATTTCGTCGAGCATAGAGGTCAAATTTGGCAGTGCGTCGCGTTGGGCAAGCGGGCTGAGAGGCCTGGTCGGTACCCGTGGGCCTAGGCCGTGGACGTGGCGCGCTCCATGACCATGAACATGGCGATGAACGTGGGTTGAAAGATGATTTCCCTCCATTTTTCCAACTACCCGGCTTTCTCACTTCGATCCGTCCACTCAATCTACCGTATGTTGACTGTAACTTGTCGGCAAAATATTAAAGAATTGGTGTTGTTGTTGCTGGTATAAGCCGGAGAATTAAGTTCTGGTGTTGATAAGAGCAACTGCTATTACTCATATCAATTCGCAGAATGATGTCGTAACGTTCGTGATGGCGATTAGAAACGAATGCGGTCGGAACGAGAACCGCGTGTTTGTTATTGGGGTTTGCTGTGGTATCGAATGCAGCACCGAATGAATGATGGTAGTTGCGGCAGCGGTGTTGTCAAAGAGTGACTATATCTTGGGACTGGTTTGAAAGAATGACTAGAAGTTGGCTTCTAAAAATGACCGAGTGAGTGTAAATGGACGAACGCCCGCTGGCAGGCAAATGGCCGATAGACCTATTATTGTCAAAGGAGCCCGCAGAATTAAGGGTAGGTGTGAGGTGAGGTTGAAGGAGAGATCCTGAGATAGGGAGACTCGAGAACTGAGAAAACCGAAGCGAGCTGTAAGGTAAGCACGAGTAGAACTAGACCTCAGTGAGATTGTTCATGTTGTGGGGACCCTCCTCCTTGCTCGTGCTATTACTGTACCGTACCTCCCGTACCGTAGCGACTGCCCAGACCGTACCTGGCTCCAGTGCTGATGTGCTGGTGCCAAGTGCTTGCTGGACAGCAGCGGTGGGCTTCGAATGGCAACATGGAAAGACTGGCAACTGGGCGGGTTTGTGGGCTGTCGATTCATTGAATCCCAGGCCTAGCGCAGGTACCTGGTACCTGCATCTCATTTCCGATGACCTTGGAAATTGGACCTCACGACCTCTCATTCGACAAATCTGTCTTCCCCTGCAACGGCTTGCTGCAAAGGGGTGCAGAGTCTCCTCAGTGGGTATGTTTAACCTGAGTGGCCCCTGTTCTTGGTTGTATTGTTTTTCCAATGGACGGATTGGAATTCCCGCGAGATTATCACCTGTCCTGCAAGATTCTTGCGCGATGCAATCGGGGTAGAGCAAGATGCAAGTAGAAACGCGGGCAGGAATCATCAGGCCGTTGGACAGAGAACAGATGCATTGTAGGCTTGCATCTATCGATTCAAGGCTCGCTATGCGTGATCGTTGACGGGCGGGATACACAAGATACAGATACATGGATAATTAGAGTGTGCCAAGTGTGCACCTATTTTCAGTATCCGTCCTTTCAGTGGCTGTCAGGAGGGAAGGATTTCGAATGATTGGATGATGGGTTATGCAGGAACAGAACCCAGTAGCCAATGCTGCGTTCCCTGTGTTCCATGGCACTAGTTGGTCGCCCGCGTGCCGCCCGTGTCTCCGCTAAGGGGAAGAGCAGATAGTGCACAGCTAGATCCGATGTACTCGCACGCAGGGACTTGGGGGCATTTCTACTTCCAAGCATGTCCGTTGCGAGGTGGTAGTAATTTCCCTGAATGAGGGCGCCCACTGTTAGGGGGCGTCGGTTGGGTCTAGGGCGCCCCGGCATTGACACGCGCCCACAATGAAAAAGGGTCAGAGGCGTTCAACGGTCCCACCTGCTGGCAACTTGCGGTAAAATGTCAATAGGAACACTGCCACACTGCGCAATCCAGCTTGGGCGCTACTGCTACTACCTGCGGCCTGTCTATCTACATAGGGAGCAGATGGCTCAATCAGTCTCAATTGCCCTTCTAGCGCGGAACTTGGAAGCGATAGATTGGTAGGGCATATCTTCATTCGGTCATTGCTGCTCCCGCCGCATAACGTTCGGTGCTGGTTCCCGGGTCTGCGTTGTTCTGTCGCTGGAGACGCGCAGGCTGGCCACACAGACTATTAAGCGAACAGCTGTTGCAAGGAACGGCAACACGCTCTCGGATAATTAAGTAAGATGAAGAAGATACGGCCGGCTGTCTTCAAGTAATACCTTGTTTCTCCGGGGTGGCAGCCCGCCTTGTGTCAGATATAGTGCACCATCGATAGATTCGAATCCGTCATCCCTGTGGCAGAGACAGCGGCAGACGTAACTCTGCGGCTTTCCAGGTAGCGTTGCTTGGCAATGTCGATGAACTACAGCCGCGGGACCGCTTTATGGTGATGCATGCTAAAAATCGGCGGTCGGCGGTCGACAGGCTTCAATTCTAGTCGGCCCGCTCCTGAGTTGCACAGCTAAGAGGTCGATCGTCTGCTCCCCTTGATTGGCCGCCAGCCTACAGCCTCATGATCCATATATCCAGCCTACAAAGGCAACTGGTTTTGATGGATTGACCATGTTTCAGTACCAAAGGCAAGTACACCGACGATGCAAGTGATCGGTTGACCACATCAGATAGCCTATGTTGCGCAAGACCCGGCCATCGAATCCCCTCCATGTCGTGGTAAGCCTAATCGATGAAGCCTAAAACGACATACACACATGGCTGCTGTCGCTCTGGGGAATACAGAGGCTCCCATGGTAGCCATGTGCGTGTAGCGATATTGAAACGCGTCAACTACACAAGTCGGTGGTGGCTTGGACATGCGCTCGGCCAAGCCCAGCAAGCCACAGCCAAAGCTGCACTCACTATCGTCGCCGGATCCATGGTATGGAAATAATTGGCAGGCGTATAATTCGATTGACAGCTCAAATTTAAATAAACCTCGTCACTGGATAGCTCGCCGACCCATGTTGCTGGTTTATGGGCCTTCCTGTCAGGCATTGAGTACATCGCCAAGATCCTATGGTGTTCTCCGAGTGATATCCATTCTGCATAACTGCGTGCAAACCGATGGCCCAAGATGCCTTTCTGATCTTAAGGCTGGCCTTGTCTGCATCGCGGAGAGGATCGTGAGGGTTGGTGCTCGGCAAACCGGCCAGTATTTATTGCCTTAGATGATAAAATCCAGCTGAGTATTCTAGAAGCCATCCTTTCTCAATCTTTGTGATGTCACGTATGTATGTTTTGTTGCCAGTCTCCATCACTTCGTGGAAGATGACCCAATCAGCCTTGCGATTGAACATCAGCGAGCTTGGGTGTGCATAGAGGGTGGTACCGCCAGCAACATTCTGAAAACTACCATCCGGCTGCATTCTAGCCGCGTGGGCGAAATAGCCCGTGGTCAGGCATCTGCGGATTTGGTCACTGGTGGCAGGCGAGGATGACTTCAAGCTCTCATCCACTTGTATACCAAAGCGCTCAAGGTATCGTTTCAGCTGCGCGCGGATACTCACCGCCCGGGTCATTGCCTTGAAATTCAGACTGTTCTCGTGACAGAACCGGGACTCCTTTTTACCCTTGCCGACAAAAGTGTGGTAGACGTTAAGCAATGTGAGGTGGTCGCCTTCCTCCGCGGCAAACCTACGTCGAGTTGATTCCAGCTGCTTTTTCTCGCCATCCCTTTGGACCCATACAGCTCCGCCAAGGCTGGTCATGGCTGCAATTGTGAGCATCTCACTAAGACAACCGAGCGAACTCGCAGTCAACAGCGTCTTCGCCATCATCGGTTCAACGGACAGTTCTGCCATCCTCATTCCCAGCGGTTTTGTCAGTTTGGCATACTCATCGAGTGCACCCAAAGAGAACAACAGCTCGGTGGCTTTGCTCAGAAGCTCTGCCGGGGGAGGCGTAAGGTAGTTAAACCGGACAACGTTGTCGATACCGAGAGCTTTCAGCTGCAGAATAAATGGGGCCAGGTTCGTTCTCTGGATCTCGGGCACGTTCATGTCAGGGAGAGCTCGGTAATTATCTTCGGTGTAGAGTCGAAAGCACTTTCCAGGTTTGGTTCGTCCAGCCCTTCCAGCGCGCTGCGAGGCCGCGGCCTTTGAGACCGGGGTCGCTGTCAGACTCTCAATGCCTGTCGTCGGGTCGAAGGCTTTTAGCTTGACAAAACCTGAGTCGATCACGTAGACGATGCCGTCGATAGTGACAGAAGCCTCGGCAATGTTTGTCGAGATGATGATTTTCCTTGTATTCTCCGGTGCTTCTTCAAACACGTACATTTGCTGCTCGGTGGATAGCCCAGCGTACAGCGGCAGTGCGAGTATTGACTGACCGCCGGGGCGGAGGTCTGCAGCACGTTCTGAAATCATCCGAACCGCGTTGTCGATTTCCTCACGGCCCGTCAGGAATACCAATATGTCACCTGCTGCCTCCTCCGTGTGGATATTTAGTACGGTGTTCACTGCCTTTTCCACATAGTCCTCAGCTGGCGAATCCAGATACAGCACGTCGATAGGATATGTGCGCCCCTCGAGGCTGATGATAGCCCCAGCCGGCTTGGCCTCATTCCCGGCCGAAGGTTTGCCTTCCGAGTCGTGCGAGTCAAAGAAACGCAGAAACTCCTCTGCCTGGAGGGTGGCACTGCTGATAACAATACGCAACTCAGGCCTGCGTTTCATGATTTTCTTCAGTAGCCCCAGCAGTATGTCTGTGCTGATGGACCTCTCGTGTGCCTCGTCGACCATGATCACGGAGTAACGTGATAGTAATGGGTCGACGAGGGCTTCTCGTATCAGCAGGCCATCGGTGAGAAACCGGATGCGCGTTGTCGCAGAGCTCACGTCCTCGAACCTGATCGAGTAGCCCACCTCTTTGCCCAGTTCGCAGCCGTACTCTTCGGCAACCCGAATAGCTACCGTCGTGGCAGCCACCCGCCTGGGCTGCGTGATGGCGATCAACTTGCCCTCCTCGCACCAGCCTGCCTGCTCCAAAAACTGAGGGATCTGTGTTGTTTTTCCAGAGCCAGTCTGTCCAACGACGATAGTGACAGAATTTGTTTCAATCAGGTACAACAAACTGTCACGGTGCTTGGCGATGGGCAGAAGGGCTGAAGGCTTATGCAAGGCCGGGATGAAGCTGGCACCCAGATCGAAATCGGCCATCTTAACGAAGGGACCCGGCAAGCCCTGATGAAAGAAGAGAGTCTCGGGACTTTCAAGCGCAATTCATTCGTGGTACAAATGAGGTCAAGAGGTTGTTGTGTTCCGTCCACCCACCCTGTCTTGGAGGTGCTTATGAAGGTACATGTAGAATTGGCACAATCAGAGATAGGTACCCAGCCTTCATTCCGTCCGAGTTGCACCCTTGGACTCCAAATATTAATACCGATAGGATGCCTCAGATCCCAACGCAAGGTACTTGTCGACTTCTTACAATGATTGTCTTGTATCGATGTATTTATTCGAAGGTTTCATGTTACACACAATATTTCCGTAATTGATACCTCGAAAAGTGAGATGAAGCATGTACTTCTGACTGTACCTGCATCCAGAGTGTGGCGCGTTCAGCGCGTGTTAGTTGAGCTGGTGCCTTGGCATTGTGGCTGCAAGCTGTCGTCACGGCGCGCATGGTGACTGACGACTGCCCCTCGCCGCCCGCCAGTCGATCAACCAAACCCCATGTTCTAAGGTTACCCCATGCATGATTGAGCATGAAGACGCACCCGTAGCACGCTGCATACTTGTCTCAACTTACAAACTGTCGCAACCCCCCCCCCCGACACCATTTAGATTCCTGACAACTCCCGAATTCCGGCACTATCCCCTTCTCCCAATAATACTTCGACGTTCTGATCTTGCAATTCTTACGGACACGTCCACCATTATCGGCAGCTACACACAATGGCAGCTCCGACTGATACGGTTGGTATCCATGTCCCAGGCACCTGTCAAATTACATGTGCATATGATACGACGCCAGATCACTAACCACTCCTTTAATCGCACAGAACAAGCAGACCATGCCTGACCCGGGCTCGGAGTCTCCCACTACGGTCAAGCCGTTCGAGATGTCTGATGATGACGACGACGTCCAGGAAACCGGCGTCCTGAGCGACAGCGGCGCCCATCAGCAGCCCACCACGACCACCTCGGCGACCCCGGCCGCTGCCACTACTGCCGCGCCCGCGCCATTGCCCGCCTCGGTCGAGGATGAGGATGCGCCCCCCTCGAAGCCACCCCGACCTGTGACGGAGCAGCAGAAGAACGAGGCGATGCTCAAGGAGGCCTTTCCCACCATTGAGATGTCCGTCATCAAGGCCGTCCTGATCGCGAGCGGCGGCCGCATCGACCCGGCCTTCAACGCCCTGTTGGGCATGAGCGACCCCGACGCCGTGCAGAACGACCCCGTCGCGGAGGAGCGCGAGCAACCGCCCCCGCAGCCTCCGCGCCCGACGGGTCCCCAGGCCACCATGTCGCAAGTCGAGGCCGACGAGCTCTACGCCCGACAGCTGGCCGAGCACTACGACAACGTGGGCGCCTACGAGAACCGGACGAGCAACCGCGGCGGGCCCGGCGGGCCCGGCGGGCAACAGCAGCAACCCCGGCGCCAGCAGGGCCTCATGCCCGACGAGGAGTACGAGCGCGAGCCCAACTTCATCGACGACGAGCTGCCCGTGATCCGGGAAAACCTCCGCAAGGGCTTCGTGGAGACCCAGACCAAGGTCAACTCGTGGTTCACGAACCTGAAGAAGCGCATCGACGGCGAGTACGACTCCGAGGAAGACGAGTCGCAACCCACGCGCCGCCAGGCGCAGCCGTACCACCGCAGCGGCGAAGGCAGCCGCACCCGCAGGAGCAACGACTACGACCGCTACGATGCCGACCCTCAAGTTTTGAGTGACGACTTCGCCGGCATGCGACTGAACCAAGATGGCTGTAAGTTTGCAAAAAGGGGCTGCAGTACCTCACTTGATATACATACTAACAACATGACTAGCCCACGGCCAATCAGGCAACCCCAATATCTACCGACCCCCGCCTCGGTCTACGCAATCCAAGTCGCCGCGACCGGACAGCCGCAAAGTCTCGTTCCAGGAGGGCCATGAGAACATCGACAATGTCTACGACGCCTCGCCCAAGCTGCCCCCGAAGGACACCGCGCCCTCGCCCGGCCCCGGCGGAAACAAGCCCAGCAAGTGGCAGCCCATGTCTGAGGTCGAACCCGACCCAATCACGGAGCATGACCCCTTCAGCCTGGGCGATAGCGAGGACGAACGGGAGGCTAAGGACAGCAAGACGCCCGCCAAGCACGGCAAGACGGAATCCAAGGACATCAAGTTGGACGATGCCGAGAGGCTGAAGCAGGCCACGGCCGACGCCATGGCCGACAGCCTGATGGACGAGTCAGCAAAGAAGGGCGGCGAGGAGACTCAGAAGGCTTAAGTTAAAAAGACGTACAACGGCATCGGCAGTTGTATGGGTGTTTGGATGGGTGGTTCGTTCACGCGCGCGTTAGTGTTCTTATTAGGGATGCTGCCAGGCCAGAACATATATGAGGCAATGAAGGCACGATAACAGATACCAAGGAATAATAGTACGTCGCACGACGACGTTGACGTCTCGTTTTGATTTTCTAACAGCAAGCCCCCTGGTTTCCAATCATCATCATTATGTTTTTTATTCCGCGCTCCGTGATTTGAACCCTGTTCCTAGCAGCGTATGACTACGTTGTGCCAAGCATGAGGCGGATGATACGGAGGAAATATGGTTCAGCCGCTATGGCAAGTGTGGCACTGTTTTGTAGTGTCTGCATAGATTCAATTGCAGTGGCAGATCAGACTGGATTCTGCAGCAGGATGGGGACTTTGCAGGCAAACGGTTTACAAACAGGAGAGTACTAGGTAGTACAATGTAGTGAACTCGTTTTTGTATACGAAGAGTATGTGGAAGCAGCCTTTGAATGCTTTATCTTAATTCGTAGAGAAGCAAGAAGTAGTTGTAAATGTACAAACCAAAAATAAGAGAGTTCCCCGAGACCATTGACCCCCCTTTTTCCCCGGAGTGAAATCCATAATAATACATCTCGTTCGCCACCTGGACCTTTATTCACCGCCGTTGGTCGATATTTTTGTCTTCTCTCTTATCACATACGCCAGTTCGATCGAAGGCTGGTCAATCTCTTCTACGAAAATGATCAAAACGCGAGAAAGAGCAAAAAGTACAACGAGAAGGAAAAAACTAGAGAAAAATAAGGAAAGTTTTGAAGAGTCTAAAGGCTAAGACATGTGTGTGATGAGGGGTCATTGTCAAAAGTTTTGACTCGACGGTGCCCGAAAGTAGCTTGGTTGGTAGATAAGTACCTAGGTAAAAAGAGAATAGACAATACGTTTATAGGTTGGACGTGACTTCGTTATGTTTTTCAGTGGGCGTCTGGGTATATAATAAGTAATAATGAACGATGCAATGAAGAAGATAGGCTGGAAATGCTGCCGCTTAATGCTTTGTGTTGGTGCAAATTATGGGAGTACAAGGATGAAAGTGTAGCGAGGTGAGTATGCAGCGGCATGCCTGGCTTAGGAGGGGCCAGCCGGACGCGAGGCAAGCGTGGGAAGACTTTCTTTCCCTCACGCCAGGCCCAGCCATTTAAGTGCCTTGCGGCTGCTGGTCTTCTTGCGAGCCGACTGATCGATGAAGAATGGCATGTACTTGCGTTCCTCGGCCCAGAAGGCAGCCTCTTCCTCATCCCAAATATCGAACCGGCTGTCCACGCTGGGCTTGACGGAATGGCCCAGCAGCTTCGAGACCTTTGCCGACTTGCGGCTTCGGATACTCCGTATGGACTTCGCAGAGGACATGGGTTTGAGCTCGTCCTCTTGTATCGTCATCTCCGTTGGGCTCTGCGGCTTCGACTGGGCGTCGAACATGGGCGACAAAGGCGACAAAGCAGGCGGCAAGACAGGCGGCGAGTCGGTGCCCTGCAGGTGCTGTGTTTGGGCGCCCAACCTAGACACCAAGGACGCGTAATCTGGGCTGGGCATAGGGGGCGATCTCGGTCTATCCCCGAAACTGTTCCGGGACTCTTTGTGAGCCAGGGCCGGAGGGGGCCTCTCAGGGACATAGAAAGAGGATTTGGCCATGAGAACGGACAGGACCGTCGAAACAAACAAGGCTATTTCAGACTCAGACACCTGCGATGTCAAGACGAAATTGGCCTTGCTAAACGATTCTGCTCCAGGGGATTGACTGCCTGGAGTAGGCGATGAAGTGACCATGCTCTTAATAGAGCTTGTTCTCGACATGACAGAGCTGGCAGATCCAAAAGTCTTGCTGGAAGAGAGAGGGCCAGATCTACTATGGCTTCGTTTTGATTTGGGAGGATCGGGGCTCAGAATGGCAGCGATCTTGAATAAGTCCACGCCGATGAGACGTTGCAAACACAGTACAGTGGAGAGATGCTCGGGGGCATATTCTAAGATCAAGAACCGCGTTTGGGGATGGGCTGTTATGTAATTCTCCAAGTGAGGAACAAGGAGCGTTGCTAGGCGTAATGGGTTGCCGAAGGGGTTGTTCTCAGTCTGGCTTGTCAAAGGCTGGGAGGTAAAACTTTGCATAGCGTTTGCTACGAGGTATCTTCGCAGTATTACCTATTAGTTACAGAACGGAGAATGAGGGAGGCGAAGGATTTACATACCTTAGGTCAAGTCTTCCACTTCTCGAGACACCAGTAGGCTTAACACCTAGCTTGTCCAAAGAACCACAAACGACTGATATAAAGTCCTTAGGCACACCCCTTTGTGCACCTACTGCCAGAATGAGGTCGACATGTCTGTCTTCCTTGATAGGATCGTTAATGTTTGGCTTGCCAAACAGTGGCTCCCACAGACTTCCCGAACCAGGCAGCAGCGGAAACGTGAACTGATGATAGCCAACATCTTCTGGGGTGAAATAAGTCTTCAGGACAGACCGCAACGCATTCTGTACGCAGATGGCTGTTCTCAAGCCTGATGACTGGAACTCATGGAATGTTGTCTTGGGTGCTTGTCTGGTCTCATCAATGGGCGGTGTTCTGGCCGGTGTTGGTGGGTCTATCCGTGTTGGCGATGTGCGGTGTTCGGAATTCCGGCGAATGGTTACCTTTTCAGGCTCTTTGACCTGTAAGTATACATGCGAAGCAAAAGGGTCATAGTCATCGCTTTGCACCTGATTAGATGGTCGATTGAGATCGCTCTCAAGAGGTGGTGTAGCCTGCCTAGGAGCCGGTTCTCCATGATCACTAACCACGGGCGGCGACTTGGCTGACTTTGCTGACTTTGAGTCCATTGTAATAGGGTAGACCCCACGCCGGAAACCCGAGAGTAATGTTGCTAGCAGCGGAATCGGATTGTCGTCAATGAAGTGTATAACAATATCTTCAACCATGGGAAGCACAGTTTCTGGGAAGGTCTTGGAGGCCATGATGGCGCCTTCCGATGTCCGCGGTGTGAGGAGTCCACCACTAACACGATGGTCCTGGTGCTGATGTCCAGTCCAAGTGCCGTGATCGACGTAGCAATTCTCCGGGCTTGTGGCTTTGTCAGCATACCTGTCATTACCAAGAACACTGCTTGATTTGTGCCTGTATACGACTCTCCCGTCGTTGACGACAATGTTTGTCAGGTCCAACGGAAGCGGCGGAGGTTTGCGACTTGTGCTTCTGCTGCGACCCGAGAAGGACCGTTGAAGGGGCTGATCTGTACCCGCATTCGAGCGAGATCGCTGTCGCGCCGAATTCTTGGGCAATGGCAGCTTACTCTCGTAATTGCCTGGTGTCTCAGTTGATTTCGATGCAAAAGAGCGTGAAAAGTTGCACACTGAAGCTTTCGGATCCGCGCGAATCGAGTCGCATGATTTCCCCCTCCTGAGTGTCCTGGCTGTAAACTCCGCCGACGTTTTTCGGACGTCGACCATATACGCTTCGCCATACACTACAGAGGGACTGTTTGGCACAGAGCCCGATGTTTTCGTATGCTGGCTCGATTTGCCCATCGACACGGTGCCCGGTGATAACGGGGGAACACCCGTGGCAGCGTCGGATGACTTGGTCCATCTCGTTCCTCGTTCTTTGAAGGCCGACCTGTCCCGCGACTTGGAGCTTGTAACCGAAGAGTTGCTTTTATGTAGGCTCATCAATTTTGGAATGCGTCCCTTCGGGGGTTTGTGATTTGGGGCATAGGGTCGCCTGTTGAGGGACCAAAGACATAAAAGGGGACAGCCTCTTGGAAGTCGTTCGGAAACTGAAGCACCGGGACACTCATGCTTCGGGGCCGAACATTGGGCACCGTAATGGTAAGATCGATTTCATTACTTGGCTGCAAAGAAGCCGTTAGAAAATCCAGGGTGTCTGCAGCCCTCATGGCCTGTGATACTGGGTCGTCTTTGGATCCGTGGTTGTCTCTGCAAGCTGTATCTTCGCGACGTTTTCCCATCAAGCCGGCAACACCGTTTCGAGCAAGAGACTTGAAGATGGTTTCCGCCCGTGGCACGTTGCCATTTGTATGATTCTGGCTTATCCACCGAATGCAACGCATTTGGGCCTCTGCGGTACCACCATCCATGAAAACCAATCTCTTGTTCTCCGGAGACGAATCTTCCAAGAAGCGATGAGCCATATGAGCTCGGGCATTGCAAGCATCGTGGATCTTCAAAATGTACGTCCGGGCATCAGGAGATTTTTCGATGTCCTCTCCAGCCAGGAAATGTTGCAATGGCGGTATCACAAGTATTCTCGACGAACTCGGGAGGAGTTGTATTTGTGTCGAGACCAGATCTTGCGGTCCTTCGAAGGCCACCAGGCTGCCATGGTATTCGGGAGTGAGCACCATCTTGACTGGCGACAAGAACCCGTAATGCTAGGCCTGATTGCGAATCGGGGGTTTCGAGCAAACACGCAAGTGGGAAAACTTGGTACAGAAAGGAAGGAATTTTATATCAGTGAGGGATTCCCAAACCAGTTGATGCCTTGCAGGAAATAACGCCCACCAACCACAAGTCTCAATTATGTAGCTTGTGTACTTCAATATCGAATGATTTGAAGGATTAGTGAATACGGGCTTCACAGCCGCTACTGGTGAGGGTTGGTAGACTCGTGTGAAGTCAACCAGTGAAGAAGAACAATATGCCGCTCGTCGAGAAGCCGGTAGAAGACAATGAACAAAAGTTATGTCAAAGGTCAGCCAGAACTGCCATCTTGAGAGGAAATAGTATGCAGGATGGGCGAAGGCAGTGGAAAAAAAGAATAGGTACTCGAGGTGATCCTGAAAAAGTTTGGGAAGGAAGGTCCGAAGAATGGACGACTTGAACCTACCCAACCCCATTCCACTCCAACCCATGGGCTTCAAGTCAGTTAAGGTCCTGGGGTGGACAGCATCTAAGCCCTTCTGGACACCGGGCGTGGCCACCTTCTGTGTTGTTTCTTCTTTCTCCTCTCCAAGCGCGGGATGTTGAGCATGGGCCAAAAGGTATTGAGAGAGCGAGAGAGGTGGTAGAGGCTATCACCCATCGCAATAGAAGGAAAACGGTGGGCCACTGACGTTGTACACGGCAGAGCGGGATGTGATGATGCAGGGTGACCCTAAGACAACGTCCCTACCCGAGCTGGGACTTAGTCCAGTTACAATTTCCTGGTCGGCGAAGCATGGCGTGAAGCCAAAGCAGACGGCCACGGAAATATGGCTTGGATGGCGTAAAGAAAGCATGGAGGTGAGAAATTAGGCACTAGGCTCGTGGAGGGGGCAGATTTGTTTGCGTCTCTTAACATAGACCGTAAGTTACCAGCAGCCTGGACTGAAACTGCATTATCTTCAACGGTTGTACCCGAAATAGAGGTTTTTGGGTTTCTTGCATGGAAAATTAACATACTCTCCCAGCAGCCTTTGGCCGGCATCATCACCTCCAGGAACACCGAAATGCTTACGAGATGATTACTCCGTACCTACCGGAGTTTGGCCTAAGCATAGCAACATAAGATGAAGTTTGGTAAATATGAATTGCTTCTTCTGGCAGGTCAAAGCCTGCAAGGTTGCTTTGATTTGGTTGGTTGAAACAACCCAGGACAAATGTGACCAACACCCAGCATGCAGGCATGGGCTCTCTCATTTGATTGTTACCCACCACATCATTCGCAAGTACATTGTTCTGGTTTGCTACGATGCCAGCCATGACAGAAAAAGAAAGCAACGAGAAAGAAAGGTAGCAAATTCAAGATTATCCTGATATGATGATTGGTTGTGCCCAATCCCGGCAACATGTACATCCCTGCAAGCCACCATTGCCTGTGCTGATCAGCAGAAGAAACATTCACAGCAAGCATATCTGTCGATTCTGATGTTCCGATCCTGACCCTCAAGCATGCATTGGATCGCGGAGAAAAGCCGCAGGCCCCGATAGGGGATTTCTGGACGCAGAAGGGCGAGAATGAATCCCCGTACAGTAATTGGTAGTACAGCAGGAAACTGGTGTATTCTACCTCAAGAATTATTGGCCGCCCCTGGCTATTCTCTTGCATTCAGGTTAGATTATCGGTCGGTAACTCCAATTTGAGGGATAGGCGACATATCGATCTAGGTTGAAGGCGTTGGATTTGGCGCTTCAGGAAGCAACTATGATTATGTGTAGACTGTCTCACCTTTAACACGCCCTGTCCATGTGGCTCGGGAGTCTAAGTTTCAACTGGTGCATGGATGACGGACGAAAACCACCTGGGCACCCTGATATCCATGTGTTCATGTATCTTCTAAGACAATCTACCCGGACGTCTAAGACAGTCTGCACTCAACACCCGCTGCTGATATGGATCAAAAGGTTTCTCGAACGATTCTGACATTGAGATACAACTTACATTGCTGATGGCAACCATTCCCCCCCTGACTAGAAGAGTAATGTCGACCAATTACAGCCACGGGTATAAACCGCATCTAATACTAATCGCACTTGGATTACCCCTAGTTAGGTCAATATGTATTAGTGGTGATCCTACAACCTGTGAGAGCGCCGAGACGGTGTTGTCCTCCATCGCACAGGGGCAGGAGGCCTTGTGCTACCTATTATTCAAGCACTTACACACACTTGCGGTGAACGTTAGCCTATCAACATGATGCAAGCAAGCATGATCTTCGGCTTCATCCAAAACACACACCGAAGACAAACATTGATAATACCCCCTGACCCAGGTGAATGGTTGAAATAGTGGCAGCAGCGCCCATGCTAATCTCTTAACAACCTTATTAGCCACCACCGATCACTAAGGGCCTACCTCATCTCTTAAACGCTCGCTACGTTGCTGGAGAGGCAGAGGCTGCAACGCCCACGTTTCGCCCAGCAACTTGTTTGCTTGGACATTGGGAGAGAGACGTCGTGGTGTGGTGGCTCGGCGTGTGTCGTCGTGTAGTCGCACAAGAGACCCCACCGAGCACGTCGAGATCCCGAGCAAGTGGGGACAAATCTTGATTCGTGAATTGAAGATGGATCTGCGCAGGGTCCGTAATATCGGACTTTACACGGCCTAAATAGGAACCCAGGAAACACATCATTTTGCAGAGCCGTGTGATGCATCGTTTTGTCTGTGGTTATTTGAGCCATGTGGCTGGCAGGCCCAGAAGCAGGCCTCTCTACACTGAGCTTCTATGGACCCTGGGCTTCTAGGAGAGGCTAGAGCTGACATGGTTCCAGGCAAAGAGCCCATGTTCCATGCCGCTTCTGCATGTGGTATGCTTGTTCGCTATTATTTCTATCCAAATCATGCATCTCCTTTAGGTGTGAATTCAGCCTCCGGCTATAACCAGGGGGGCTACCGGCCGAGGCGGAAAAAGGAGCCAAACCATGGCACCATTTCGTTGCTTTTGCCTCGCGAATTCTCTTCTAGCGGGCAATTACTCCCCGTCGCAGAAATCGGTAAGCCAGATGCGGCAAACAGCATAATTATGATTACCGCTGGTAGGATCCCTGCAGTGCGGTTTACTTCAGAACCTGGGCACAAAATTGTACCACTCCATCGCTTCAACACGAGGCCAGTGCCGGGGGCTGCGGGAGCCAGCACAGCACTTCCGGCAAACCGCAATATACCCAAGACGAAGTTGCCTCCACCATATCATGCTCCCCGGACTTCACTGGTCTTCTAAAGGAGACCATGCTTTCCACGGCAGCCAAATAGCACCCTGTGCTCGACTTCCTGAGAGCAAGTATTGATCTACCCTTAGGCAATCTTGACTATGCGGATGCCGGGGTTCTACCCCTGGCTCCTTCTTCCACCGTAATACTTATGGATAGGGTACCATGACTAGTTCGTCGACGTATATTGCTTCTTCAAGAATCAGGAACGCCGCTACCTGTTATATAGCTGATTTGTGTCAGCCTGCCCGGGGGTTTTGGGCCTTTGGGCATATCAGACATGCTATGCTGTTAGTAATATGCAAACCCACTCTCGCCATGTAAGGCAAATGATAACGTGGCATGTCTCTCAAATGGTTCGTCCCAAACATCCCTGCAGGAATACTATCAAAGAGCTTAAACCCAGACGGGTCGGAGCATATTTCACGTGGGGCCAATCGGGCGTGGACAATGCTAGATTTGACACGAGGGTTGCTATTTCGGTCCCAGAACAAATTAGGCCCCTCCCCTGAGATGTTGTGTCGACACAGGCAAATAGGCTATTCTTCGTCCATCAAGGCGGCCAATTCGTCTTCCTCCTCAGCTGTCATCAGCCCTTCTGGAGCCTTTTCAGCAATAGGCTCCTCGACTCCATCGGCCTTATCTTGTTGCTCCTGAATGAACTTGTCGAGAGCAGTCTTGTCAAGTGACCATACTCTCACCGTGCCATCAATCGAGACAGATACCAGCCTGGCACCTGCACCTGCGGAATTGGCCAGGGTCACCAAATCTGTAACTTCGTCGTAATGTCCCTCCAGTGCGCAATATAACTTGCCCGTAGCCCGGTCCCACACCTTCACATCCTCGTCCCGTCCAGCTGTTACTAACCATTGCTCCGTGAAAGCAACTGCCCGCACGTGGTCTCCATGATTGATCGTATCGTCAGTTGTGAAGCCTTTCGCCCTGGACAGGCACTTGGCGGAACCGTCACCGCTTGCGGTCCAGAGATCGATGTCATCGTTGTGTATATCGAAAGCCAGTTTGTACACTGTGGTCTCGTGCTCAAGAATGGTAGGTCTAGTAGTCCCGGGTGTCTCCGGTGCATCCTCGACAATCTGCTCAACAGAGTCGAGCCTGATCCGCCATCGGCGAATGTGAGGATCACTGCTGGCACTGGCTAACACCAACTCATCGGCTGTGGATGATTCAGGGTCAAGTGTGAGGTCCTGGATTGCCATCATAGAGACAACCTGGTCCTGTATCACATGTAAACGCGAGCCGGTCTCGACGTCCCATACCATGATTTTCTTGTCCGCACCACCACTAATCAGAATGTCCTTGCCCCCGAGTTTCGTGCACAAGATGGCCTTGACGAAGTCTGAATGGCCGCTATACTTGCGACCTACAGTCTTGGTGGGGACATTCCAAGACCAGATATCCTTATCCCAGGAGCCTGCGAATATTGTTTGGTTTCCGGAGCCTCCGACAGCGACGCATGTCACTGGTGCTGAAGGACCCCTATAGGCTTGCTTGGTGTCGCCTGTCTGTCAAGTGGGGGGACAGTCAGGACTCGGGAGCTCACGAACTGCAGCTGGTAGACAAGCATACCTCGATATTGACCCTACGCACAGAGCCTGAAGACTCCGCCACCAAGATCGAAGATGGATTGTTGGGATCCGCGATAGCGCCTAGAATCTTGGACTTCAGGGCTATTGGGCTGCCATTCTTATTCCCTGCCTTTGCTTCTCTTCTCTCTCGCTTGGCAGCGGCGTCACTGAATATTTGTATAAGTGAATTTCCTACGACGACCCAAATTGTTATGATGACTTACTCAGTTTCAAAGAACTGGTCCGGGCGAGTCCCCTTATTCATGGTGACAGTTGTCGTGATACCGATCTTTTAAGCTAGCAGTGGGGGATTGCGGGCTGGACTGATAGCTGGAAAATGTCGCCGGCGGCTTGCTATTTCTGTAGAAGCACGACCAAAATAAAGAGAGCACACTTAGTCTTAAACGAGATCTACTCCTAACAAGCTTCACTGAAGCTGATACGGATGTTTATAATCGTTGTCGGTGTGGAACATTAATCGTTACTTAGTCGGGGGCATTTGCTGGCCGCCTAGGCAGCTAAGAAGCAGGTAAAGTGCCCCTCAAGATGGTGGGTCATCCCTGTCGGTTGCATTATGCAATTGTGTTACGTGCATAAATGACAGAGACGCCAAATTACGCGTATTTCTTTAAGTGGCAACGCGGTCTGGACGCGACATTCCTAGAAAGTATCACCCGCCATCGTGGACCGGTTGTTAGAAGCAATACATACCGGCACATTCGAAGTCAACGATCCTAAGTCCACCTTTTCGTACACTACGATTCCAAATCCGTACTTCCGAAGAGCCCATTACCCCGTCACCCAAGACTACTAGCCAATATGGCTTCGACGGCGCCTCTACGTCCTCGGGCCAGACCTGCCCACACCCAAGGCTCAACGTATTGCGCCTACACACCTAATGGTTCGAGATTGGTATCTGTTGGGTCCAACAACACGATCAGACTCTACAAGACTGGGTTCGACGGCGAGCCAATTAACATCGACGACTGCCAGGAGCAAAATGTTAGCGTTGATGCTTCAGACGAATTCTTTGTCGTCGGATCAGAAGATGGCACAGTCAGCTTGTATTCGATAGCCAATGCTGCCTTTGACAAGTTTCTGCTGCGATGCTCTCTGCCGATCCGAGATGTCGCCCTCTCTCCCGACTCGAAATGGTGCGCCGTTGCCAGCGACGAGCTCACAGTCAAGGTGGTACGGACCGACGACAATAGCGAGGTCCGCCACTTGAAGGAACACAACAAGCCCACCAAACACCTGGCCTTTGATACCAAAGGCTCTACGGTCACACTGGCATGCACGGATGGCATCTTATACGTATACTCGCTTACGGCAGATGAGCCAGAGCTGATCAAGAAGGTGGACGGGGTCATTGGTGCATTGGACACCGACTCAGAGCTCAGTTCCATGGTCGCCTGGCATCCAGACGGCCGTGCTTTTGCGGTACCAACTCCCACGAGGGAGATACAAGTCGTCTCCAAGAACGACTGGGAGAAGCAAAAGATTTTCGCTAGGGGTCACAATGGCGACATCACAGCGCTTGCCTGGTCCCCCAACGGAGCCATCTTGGCTTCAGCCGGCAAAGACAGGAAGATCCTCCTGTGGGAAACCAAGACTCAGTCGGTTATCGCTCGATTGGACTACGCAAATATAATGAGCATTTCATGGCACCCTTCAGATAATCTGGTCTCTTTCACAAACTCTGATGGAGAGGTTTATATCCACCCCGAGTTTGTGCCTGAACAGTTCGCTCAGCTGCTTCGGCTCCCAAAACAGCCAGCACCTTTCATCCACGACCCTCTAGAAGATATATCAAACAACGTAAGGAAGACAGATCTAAACGCTATTCCTAGCAGGCCGCGGCGAGACTCGCTCGAAAGCTATGACTCTTTGATGGATGGTCCTCTAGATGGCCCCCTTCCGGAGGATGATGATTTTGTTGTTGATGATGACGGAGCTGGATATGCCTTGAACGTCAATGGCAAGCGAGCGCATGCTGGACCCGAAGGAGTTGCACGCTCCACCAAACGCCAGCACCTGGAAGCGCAATATCACGAGGCTTTTCAGCCCGGCTCCACCCCCTGGCGAGGAAACCGCAAGTATCTCTGCCTGAATCTGATAGGATTCGTGTGGACTGTTGATCAAGATGGACACCACACTGTGACGGTGGAGTTTTACGATCATGAGTTCCACAGGGATTTCCACTTCACAGACACTTTCCTCTACGACAAGGCTTGCTTGACGGAAAACGGAACGCTTTTCTCGTGCCCGCCGAGGGATGATACTCCCGCTACTATCTTCTATAGACCGCATGAAACATGGACCAACCGCAATGATTGGCGAACACAGCTTCCTAAAGGAGAGGCTGTCCTGGCTATGTCCCTTAGCGAGTCATTCATCACAGTGACGACGACAGTCGGCTACGTAAGAGTCTACACGCTCTTCGGAATTCCGTACCGCGTATATCGGCCCAAGAGCACACCCATGGTCACATGCGCCAGTTGGCGAGACTATGTCCTGACTATGGGTAATGGACCTGTCGGTGCAGACGGCAATACACGCCTGTTGTATACCATCGAGAATGTCAAGCGTGACGAGATCTGCCAGAATGAAGACACGGTAGCCCTGCCTGAAGGCGCGACAGTGAAGAGCGTTTTCTTCTCAGATCAAGGGGTAAGCTGACTCACTCAAACATCGCTTACGAAGAAAATCGTTACTAACTAACATCTGTACCAGGACCCATGCATTTACGACTCTACTGGTACACTTTTGACGCTCCTCCACTGGCGCCGGCCATCGCGTGCCTGCTGGGTGCCGCTTTTGGACACCACCCTGCTCCCGCGTCTCGCCTCAGGCCGCAAGCACGAGAACTATTTCCCCATCGCAGTGGCGGACAACAAGTTCCACTGCATTATCCTCAAGGGTGGGGATCAGTACCCCTACTTCCCTCGCCCGCTACTTTCCGAGTTTGACTTCTCCGTGCCCCTGACCTCAGAACCGCCTAAGGCGAAAAAGAAGTCGAGAGGGGCCAATGACGATGTAGACATGGACCAGGACTCTGATGACGAGGGCGACGTAGAGGGCGGCTCCTCCGAGACCCGCAAGCTCGAGCAGCAGTACTTGCTCAAGGGCATCGAGGCATCGCAGCTCCAGGACCTCATCGACGACGTCACTAGCGACTCAGGCAGCAGTGCCAGCCAGCGGTCCACTCTCGCGCGCCTCGAGCTCGATATAGACAAGACCCTCCTGCAGTACCTGGCCATTGAGTGCCGCGAGGGCGAGGACCGTGGTATGCGTGCTCTCGAGCTTGTCCGCCTGATGCACGATCGCTCCGGCCGCATGATCGAGGCCGCCGGAAAGGTGGCCGAGCGCTACGGCAGGACGATTCTGGGGGACAAAATTCGCGAGATTGGTGAGAGGCGGGTCGGTGGATTCGAGGACGACTTCTAAGAGGCCTGTCTGCTCATCGCATTGAGGGGACTAGAATAGTATAATGTGTGTATATACACTTGCCCTGTGACGAGAAATGAAGCGAGCGGGCGAGAGGCCTGCCACGTAGCAGACAGGACCAAGAAGGAAGGTCACTGCAACGATAATGTTTCATCTTCAGCTTGGGTTTGGGGGCTACTTGGAGTTTTGGCTGTTTGCGAGATAGACCTGGATGAGACCAAGTATTGTTGACTGGACGGACGGTTTGGTAGTTCCACGATGAGACCGTGTGTATATCAACGCCTGTTCATTCTTCATGACAATATATCTACACACGTGCTGGATATATTTTGTGTCTGTGTCATGATTCAACTGAAAGCTCTATCCAGTGAATCTAATGGTATGGTATGTATATGTAGCGAGGAAAGGAGACGCTTGATGTCCCTTTTAACCTGCAGTCAATCAGGCACGATACTGTCCAAACCCAGGAACTCGTCCCGGTTCACCAGTCGTTCATCGTGCCGCTGCTACAAGTTCTCGTATCGCAAGTATTTCCGTTTTGCATTATCTGTTTATCATGCTGTAAGGCTTATAGAATCGACTTTGGGGGCCCGTTTACAATGATTGGAGGTCGGTTAAATCCGGGGACCTAACACGCCGCCTGAAGGAATCTTTGCCGGTCGCCTACATGGTGGCGGCGAGATGAGGTTGCATTCCGGGCGGCGTCCGTTGCAGGTAAGGTACAAACAGATACCGAACTTTTTCAGCTTCTGGGCAACCGATGTTTCGCATCGGGGCGGAGTTGCGATGATGCCAGAACGCCAATGCCATTGCCAGGCTGAGTAGTACCAAGGATACCCGATCTATGAATACTACATTGTTCGTTTGCCTTTTTCTCTTCTTGGTCTTATGGTTTGAGAGTTCGCATATACTGCCACAATGGACGGCGTTACCTGCCTAGGAAGTAGATGCAAAAATGCAGTGATAACTCAGCCTCGACCACGCCGCAATGCATCTCAAGTCTGCATCGCATCTACACAGCATAGCACGATGCCGGGGGCGGGAGGCTCAGACTTTCAAGCACGTATCGTATTCTTCTCCTTCTGTGACTCGCTGACATCTTCCTTGGTTGGGGCCCGCGATACAGATATAGTTTTTTTATTCGCTTTCTGGTTGCCTCTTTGGGATGGTGTCACATAAAGGCAGAAGCGAATAGTAGGTTACTCAGCATGGCGCAGCCCTAAGCGATGTGCGAAAAGCTGCAGTGCAGTGTGTGTGTGCCGCCGGGTCATCAAATAAGGCTGCTGCTGCTGCCTTACTACTTCTGGATGGCCTTATGTGATCCTACTCACCCAGCATCTCGCTTCTATCGCTTTTTATCCGCTTCTTCGGCGGCTATTCCAGCCGCGCCAACAATATGTATGCATGACATCAAATCTCGTTGGGTAGGTATTCTGTCCCACTGCTGGGCTGTTGTACTGATCGTATCACGTCACCTGTCAGCTTCTCATAGGGCTGCTTGCTCGGCTGCTGACCGGGTATGTTTGATTGGGACTTTCTACAGCGATATCCTGGAGTAATCTTAGATCTATCTGACTGTGAGACTCCAGCTCAATCTCTGGGTAACACTCCCAAACAACCAAAGCCAGTGTAAACTAGCCTCACGACACCGACAGCCCCAATCATTATGGTTTATAAACAACGTAAAGACAGATATATAAAGGGAAGCAACATTTGTGTAGTAAACGAAGGTCTCCTCCCCAAAACCATCGAGTTGATTAGCATTATAAATTTTTCTTTTAAAAAATCCAGAAAATCGGGTGTTGGGTAAGACTGTTAACAATGATGCATCTGACTCGCTACGCTCGCTAGGAAGAGACCCCAATGTCATCGAGCTGTTCTCATTGAATAGAGGAGCAAGCCAACGAGATTAGGATCCCAGCTCGGAAAAGACGTGAGACCCCCAACCCAATTGATCCTTCCTTCCTACCTTACCTGCATGGCTGAGACTTGCTTGCCTGTTCCGGGCTTCCATGGGGTCTCGGGTGTAAGGAACAAGTGCTTGCCGCGACCACCCCCATCCCCATTCTGACGGCATGCAGCCGGAGTCAGGCCAGACAGAGGCGCTGACCCTTCCGGGCTTGATCCCAGCCATGATCTTAAGGGTCGGTAGCTGAAGGGGGTTGCCTCTTGGGGGTGTGCGCCTCTGTAAACTTTCCCGGAAGTTTGGTTCAGGCACTTACTTCCCTTTGATGCACCCAGCTGATATGCAGTCACATTCCAGGGTGTGGTCGACGGGTGCCGTGAATAGCATCAATCGCTGGTCATGTGCGCAGTCGAATCGACCAGTAACAAGTAGTAACTGCACGCAACGCACGCAGGGCGGTGTTGCTTCCTCGCTTCTGGAGGTGACCCTCAGCACCCTCAGCACCCCTCAACCCCTTCCCGGTCTGGGACACCACCACTCTGCAACTACTCTGCAGCCCCATGTGCTATGGACGGACCAAGGCCGTGTACCTCGACCCTTGCAAGACGGACCGTGACGATAAGGCCAACGGCGGGAGAAGCAGACCTGGTAGAGTAGCATAGGTGGTGGGTTGGATGGTGGAGGGAGGGCGGACCCCTATAGCGATTGGGCACATATAGGCGCCGGCAGGGTAGGGTTAAGGAGATTCAAGGAGTCGGAGTGTCTGCGAGAGTTGCATTGTCAAGTTGGCCGAGAAAAAAGGCCAATGCACAGTATTCACTTTTCTCCAGGGACTGCGAGCGAAGAAGCGCGAAGAAGCGGAGTTAGTATGCGTGTTAGTTAGGTATAAGTACTGCAACGCCGTTGTTCGCTGCATTGAAATACCGGACAAGACTGGAGCTTGAGCCGGCCGATCGACCGGGGCAAGACTAATAGGGCAAATATAGCAGGATACCATGCTAAGCACCCCGTTGCTGATTCATGTTTGACGTCTTTCGTATGCAGCGACGACTCATTTGATAGTGGCCGAGGAGACGACATGCAAGCGTTGTGTGTGCAGGCTGGGCGTCTGTCTGCGCTTGGCAAGGTTCGAAGGCTTGCAAGTTGCAATTACATCTGGAAAAAGCTGAGATATTGCCAACGGACGATGATGGTTGGTGACACCTCGGGTGTTTTAATTGCAATGGCGGTTCTTGGAGCAATGCTCGTCGAATTGGCCAATATCAAATATACACGAAGCTGTGTTTATATGCCATGTACCTGCATTTGCAAGAGCCCTAATCGTTATATTGCAGACTCTAGTTGACGTCTCCTCCGTTTCCGTTCTGCCCGCTCTGTCACTGGTGTATTAGTAGTTGGATTGGACCCCCGCAAGCGCAGTCAATGGCAAACTTAGCTACCTACTTGTGCGGAAAAGGATGTACATGTCTGTAGCCCCGTGTTTCCCAAGCTGCCACCGTAGGTAGGCATAATACAGTACCCCATTTGATTGAGCTGGCAGCTGTTTCAATGTTTCCCTGTGCTGTTTTATTCCTATCCCTCCCCTCCCCTTTTTCTTCGTGTTGGAAACGACGGATCCGACTCTGGACTATGCCGTATCAAACCATCAGAGACGAGAAACAGCCCCCGTAACGCCAAAACTAATACTTCGACGTCATCTTGAACCTTAGCCCTCGCCGCCCTGCGTATCAGATCCCATGTCCGTCGACGTTAAAGTCCAGCCAGGTATCGATGGGCCAGAGGCCTTCTAGAAATCTAGACCCGAATGGGTGGGTGTGGGCTCTGACGGTGTCGCGCTTCCGAAAGCCTTAATTCTCACTGTCATCTTTTCCTTGTCGCCGGTGCGCAAAATGCCTCCGCCAACCTCCAACTCCTGGGGCGGCGCCACCGGGACCATGGCAAGATGAGTGTGAGCGAGCGTCTGTCAAAAATTTCTTGATATGCCTCTGTTTGGAGCTGGTACCTGCCAAATTTGCCGCATACTACTGCCATACCACTAATACCACACACTACGACGCCGACTACTACGACTGCGACTAAACTACACGATAAGTACAGTAGTATTGTATGCCCTCCCCCGGTGGCAAGTGGGTTGCCTCTAATCAAGCGCGTGTAAGTACATGTGTAGTAGTGGCAGTGGTAGTTGCAATAACAGGAGGATGGCTACTCATGCCACCGGTTTGACATTGTCTCACCGAGCTGTCAAGTCTGACCATGTTGTGCGCGGCTGTAGCGGTCGGCGATCCCTTCCAGAAGTTGACAAGGTACTACTGGGGCTCTCGAAGTCGTTGGAAAAGGAACGCGGCGGCTTTTCATCTCGACGACCCTCCCCGTTCCCACTCCTGCATGCGGGTGCTTCTTCCCTGACCCGGAAACGAGCCAACAATTTTTAGGGAGGGATGTTCGTTCATTGATGGCAAGCCCGCCCCCATATCTTTCTTTGCTTGCTTGAAGGAGAAAGTCTTTATTTGTACAAGCATGCATTAAAGTAGCCCGCCCTTCATGTTCTGAGAGAAGGTTGGTACTGGCAATGGGGGACCACAAGGTTTGCACCGAAGCATCAAAGAAAAACCATCGGACCCCAAATCGGCTTCGCTAGTACCCGCTGCAAGGGCGGCGTCTTTTTTGAATTTTCTTCTTCCTCACTCTTTCGGGTTCTTTCCTTCTCACGTAGGATTGCGCTGCTGCTAGGTGATTCATATGTTGCGAGAGAAAGATGATTCGAAACCCTCCCCCCAATGACTCTCTGCGCATGGGAAACTTGTTTTTTATGTTCATCGCATGTATGGGCAAGCCGGTGCAAGATGTCAGAGAAGCCGAGGTGTTCCTCCTTTCTCCGTATTTGCAGCGAGAGAAAGAGAGAGCTCTCTCCCACTCACACGTTACACAAGCCGACCCCGAGTGCGCTAGGCAGCGGGCGGGTCCCCCTACCAAGTCCTTAAGCCAGGCTAATAATCATTTAGACTTTCAGGGTTTAGCAGAGCTCGGGCTCGTCGACATGTTCCTTAGCTCCAGATGCTCCAGCTGCTGATTCAAGCAGGTCTCAAGTTGTGATCAGGGCACAAAGATGAGCATCTGCCCGCCGACCCCCGTGAAGGAATCAAGATGCTGGGGAGCTTTAGCTGCTGCACGTAAACCGTAGATCTCGCGTGAAGTCTGTCTACTGCTACTATCTGTTTACTTGTGATATTTGATGACTGCATCCATATTAAGGATGTATGTACCTTACGTACTTGGACGTTCTGATGTCTGGTCCATTCTGATCAATGTCTGTTCGCCATGCTAGGTTCCGTAGGGAGGATCAGCCAGGAACTGTACACGTGTATACTTGTATAAACACATATCCATGCATAACAGCGCAGATTGATAACAATGAAGAAGAAGTGAGGTTATGTATGTACCATCACTCGTCAAGTCAGTAAGGAGGCATTGGTCAATCAGTTGCATTGCACATCCTTGCCCTTCCAAACCGGCAGCTCGGCCCCTGGATGCACTGTTCAAGTCCAAAAGTTCTGTCCTTGTACTGCAGCTACTTCTGGAAGTACCTAAACCTCCTCCTAAAACTCGCATCCCCTCTAAATGCTCAAGTAACTCGGCCACCCCCCCTCTTGTACCCCCCTGTGTCTGTCCCTAATACCCAAACGGGCCCCAATCACGGACTTGATTGACAATTGACATCGGGAGCTTGTGCCCTGCAACTCACACCTCCAAACCCCCATTTGATCTCACGCCCATAGCCCGTACAAGCATAGCCAAATCAGTATCCTTCCCTGGGAGAGGAGTCTGTGGCGTGAGACGTGGTCTAGGCTCTCTGTTGTACATACTTGTTCCCGAGGTCGCCAAGTCCTTGTCCAGTCTGCAACTACTTTACCTTATTACCCTACATCCAAATACATTTGATACATCCCGTCAGTCAGATTGATAGATGCATCTCCATCTTCTCGGACAGCAACCACCAGCACACGACAAGCTCTGACGCCCCCATTGCTTTTCTGTTCTCCGCCTCGCCCTTTCACCAACGGCCTGCATCGCCAACTGCATTCGCCTCGCTAGCCCCCATTCGACCTGACGCTCCATGCGATTTTGATTGACGTTCCCTCCTTGGATAGGTGGACCGAAAGTGCCAGGGCTCTCGAAAACCGGCAGGGGAGACGCAACATCGTGAACAACGGCACCCCCGGGACGGACCTGTTCCTCCATCAATATAATCTACGACCGACCCTCGAAAAAGAAACGAAACGAACATACCCAATTGCGACTGGAAGTAGCGATGCGGTTCGTGGCCCCCTACTTTCTCTAGAGCACAGCATATAACGCGGGATTCTCCATACTGGCATACTCTGTCAACGACTGCCTTTGGTTCGTGTCTCAAGTCGCAGGCCTTTTTACTGATACTTTATTCGTCCTGTCGCAGAACCAATGGCTACTGCAATTGAAAGCGCGCCGAGACACCCCGTTGGCAACGACCGAGACGATATCATGGGCGCACGAACTGTTCCCATCATCAACACTTCGCAAACCCCCATTATCAAGACGTCGGCGCCCTCTGAAAACGGCGATCCCATGGAGATAACGACGCCGACTAAAGACTCGAGCGGCCATGGTTCAAGCAAGAGCCCGGATGGAGATGGGAGCGGTTCGGCGGAGCGGCACACAAATGGCAACTCGAACGACCAGATCTCGTCGGACCGTACGTCCATGCCAGCTCCAGCTGTCGCGGCCGCTGCCGTGCACCAGCCCAAGATCGTCCAGACGGCCTTTATCCACAAGCTATACAAGTAGGTCGTGTGAATGTGGCTTATACACCTTGTCGCCGCAAACCTGCTGACGATGGCCTTAGTATGCTGGAAGACCCGAACATACAGCATCTAATTAGTTGGTCGAGCTCTGCCGAAAGCTTCGTCATGTCGCCGTCGCATGATTTTTCAAAGGTTCTAGCGTAAGTCAAGTCTTTGCTGGAAAGCTGTGCATCTGAACCTAATCTGACCGTCTACCAAGTCAATATTTCAAGCACACCAATATCTCATCGTTTGTCCGCCAACTTAATATGTATGGATTCCATAAAGGTGCGCTTAACATACATCCTCTTTCACAGGAGTATCCACAGCCAAATTAACCTGATTATAGTCAGCGACGTGTTCCACACTGGAAACCCGGAAACGGCTCTATGGGAATTCAAGCATGGCAACGGCAATTTCAAAAGGGGCGACCTGGTAGGGCTGCGCGAGATCAAGCGGCGAGCTTCTCGCCATGCCCTGGTGCACCGCGAGTACAACAACAACAAGCCGACACCATCGCAACCTGGCACACCGGCAGAACCTATGCCGCCTATCCCTGACGGCTCCGACCCACGTCTTGCACACATCGAGCATACGCTATTTGACGTCAATACGAGACTGCAGCGCAGCGAAGAAGCGGCCGCTTATATGCATGTCAAGCAGCAGGCAATGATGGATACAGTCACTCGCCTACTTCACTTCAACCAAGAGCTGTCACGAACCATTTTGGCTCTAGTGCCAAACCCGAACGAACAGATCCATCGAGACAGTGAGTTTAAACCGCAAGTGTGAATACATAGAAACAAACTAACCAGAAATGTAGTCATCAACTTGCAAGGGGAAATGCAGCAGCTGCAAAGCAATACATTCCGCCAGATGGAGCCCGAACCACCCATGCCTGAGCCCCCCTTGTCAAGCAGGGGACAATACTTTGCAGGGCTCGAGAATCCGCCTGTGTCACCGCGGCAGTTGGCGCAAGACGACCAACGGCGACCTCCTGGCATACCGCAAACCCGTGGTGCTTCCAACTTCTACCGGCCCCCTGTTCCGTCGAACCTCTCCATCAGCAGCGCGCGGCGGCCTTATGGATCTATTGGCGGAGGCGCAACAACTCAGTCTTCTCCATCTCCTTTGCGACCGCAAGCACCACCACCTGCTCCTGTCCCCCACCCACTGTCCAACGTACAAGAACCGCCCCCCGGCAGCCTCGCTAGGCGCCACACCTCAGCTGACATCCGTGCCCACGGGTGGCAGCCGCAAAACCCGCCGCCTTTCGGTGGGTCGGGCCTCGGGGCGTCGGGACCAGCGTCTACGCAATGGCCATCGTCGCCAAGTCGGCCGCCTCCGGAGGATCAACGACTCCGAGAATCTCTTCATACTTACTCGCTCCAAAACGCAACCCATCAGTCTCATTCGCGACCCTCGACTCCACCACCGCCTCCCTTCTCGAACGGCATCAGCACCATGGACAGTTTCAACAATTGGTCCTGGGGCTCTGCGAGCAGCCGGGAGAACAAGAACCTTTCGGTCAGGGACAGCTCAGGGCCGCCGACTCGCAGGGGCAGTATGGCTCACATCTTGAACCCCACCGACACCGCTGAACGCGACGACGAGGATGACCCTCGAGGAGACGAAGACCGCAAGCGCAAGCGGTTACAATAAACACCGACCGGAAAGAGTCCGGCTCGAAAATTCTGCATATTCCATCTTCACACCATTTTTTGCATTTCATCCAGCCTTGATCATTGCATATTATACCTCTACGGCGGCCAAATGTGTCATTTTGGATAGAAGCGATCTAAGGCTGTATCTGTTCTCTATTTCTCAAAGGTTTCTTATTCTCTTCTACGGAGCTACCGCGGCGGCTTGTACGACTCTTGACACGCTGATGATCACTTCCTTTCTCTTTCGGCTTCTTTTTTTATAATTACCGATGGGCAGTGGCCAAGTCCTTGATTAATATATACCACAAAAAGCGGACAGGATTTTCAATCAACAACTCGGGTTACATGTTGTTGTACAGGTGTATCACGGAAGGTGGCAGGCATTCTCTATTGTTGCCTTAGGGAGGCCCTTTGCTGGGTCGAACAATTGCGGGCTCGTTTCCCTCTCAGATCGACAAGACACATACTGCAGCTGGCTGATATGGAAACTGCGCATGAGCTCTACTCAGCATGGCTGACGGAAACCACTGCTGGCTTGGAGAGCAGTATGGTAAGGAAAGATTCCGGGTTTGCCTTTATTTCCACAGGCACTCGCTGCTATGCGTTGGATCTGTACGCTTAGATTTCATCGTTTTCTCTTCTCTCATACAAATTCTTGCGGGTGCAGGCGTGGGAACCACAAATATTGATGAGGAGGCAGGATACAGTCTGGCGATACGAAGGGAGGTTTTGAGCTTTCGACGTAGCTGTTCTAGGAAGCAGCATGATATGGTCAAAACTTCGCTTTGGCTCAATCCGAATATACCCAGATTCGACTCCTATCTGACAAAGGGAAACGACGACATTCGCATCTCTCTGTACGCGCCTCGTGACTTGTTTTACTTGCTTGATATGCTGTGCGTGCGAACAGGTTAACAAACGTAATTTCATTTTATGTCTGGGGTATCTAGCTGACAGGGCAAATGTGCATATTCGACGCCCTTAGGTTATATCATTTGTACATCCATCAGTCGTCGCTGGGCGGAGCAGTAGCAGCGGCGGCACCCTTGGTCTTCTTCTTGTTCTTCTTCTTCCGCTTCTTTTTTGACTGGGCCTCCGCGTCAGGATTGCTTCCGTCGATGGCTTTTTGCTGGTCTCCTCCTGGTGTGGCCGCTCCTGTTTCTTCCGTCTCGTTCTCGTGATCGTCGCCATCTGCTTCCTTGTCTTCTCCACTACTCTCACCAGGGGTCTTCCTCGTCTTTTCTGTTGCCGCAGCTGCGGCGGCCGCCTCTCCCTCGTCTTTCATATCCGTATCCATGTCGTCGCCGCCATTGGCCCCAGTAGTCTTCTCAACAACAACAGCAGCAGGAGCAGTGCGCACCCTCTTCTTGGCCCGCCCGACCCCGCTGCGCCCGGGCTCGTCGTCGCTACTTGGTTCTTCGCCACGCATGCGCTGGCCGCGTGCCTCCTCGGCCCGCCGCTTCTTGCCCATGATGCGCGTCGCCAGCTTGCGGTCCTCGCGCATCCTGTTCAGCTGCTCGGCCGTCTTGCCCGTGCCCAGGCCGTGCAGGCCCACGCCCGCGTTGTCGTCGTCCATGGCCAGGCGGTCGAGGTCGGCTTCTTCGGCCTTGGCTTGGGCGAGCAGGGCGGCGGTTTTGGCGGCTGAGGTCGGCTTTGCGCTTGTTTTTACGGTGGTGGTGATGGGTTGTTGTTGTTGGGCGGCGCGCACCTTGGAGTGAGAGTCGGATGCGGAGAGTAGGGCTTTCCGCATCACGGACGCCTGTAGTAGTTCGATCGAGTTGAAGGTGCTCTGGTATTCGGGCGCCGGGTTGGCGCCCTTCTTGGTGGTGGTTGGGCCGGCCATCGTCGCTGGCACCCGGGCTGCGGTCTATGCCTGCACTTTTTCTGGGACTTGGACACCTGATATATGATCTGTAGGGTTTGGAGAGCTGAGAGTATCGAAAGAAGCAGACCCCTTTCTGACGAGAGCGCGTATTATGCTTGCGCGTGGCTGGACTGCGAGGCTTGTGGTGTACAGATGGAGGATTCGATTGCTCTTGAATTTATCGATCTAATAAGCCGGTTGCTACCATAAAATTTTGGTGGGGCATATGCGCTACGCGGAGTTGCACTCCACGCCTATCACCGTTAAGTCCCTTGTTACATACACTTACACTATTGACCATTGAGTCCAAGAGTCACCCACTGCACGAATTACATATGTCATTCCATGCAAGCAAGCCGTTTACCAAATTGTATTTTGTTTTGGGATACGATTAACTCTTAGACATAATGAAATATTGTGGTTCAAAGTAATAAGTTGACCCTTAAGCGAATCGTATCGAGGAAATCCGTGTTGATATCCTTAATCGCAGGTAGATATTGATCGGTATATGGAGATATTATCCGTGACTGATATGGCCCAGTTCAATAATTTCAGTCACTAATTTCCCCTATTGGTATTCTTTGCTTCTAGGCAAATATGGTTGTTCTCCCAAAGATAAGTGCCATATATCCCAACCATGCCCCATGGCCATCCGCATAGGGCATCACCCTTTCAACTCGTAATCTCCGGGACGATGTACTATATGTGCCCAGTAGTACTCTTACAGCTCAGTTCTTCAGTTATGTCTTGATATATGCTGCAAAAACTAGGCTACCAAGGCCTACCTCCTGTCACCGCCACGGACAAGCAAACTCTACCACGATATCACCAAAGTCTAAATACTCCCTCACTCACCCCCAACCACGAGAACATTCTTCCCAGCTCTGGTGTGTTCATATATGCCGCTTTACCTCAGCGGTTCGGTACCCAGAGTCACCCAGGTTGGAAGTTGTCCCGTTAGATGGTCAAGTGGTAAAACACTTGGCCGCCGAGCAGGCTGCTTGCAATCAATTTTTTGGCTCCTGTTTTTCGCCGCCACTGCCCCCTTTCCTCTCCGAATAACTGGCTATGCATGTAGTTTATTACGCATCTTCCATTTTAGCATCAGTGGAATATTTCACACAGTAGACATTTTAGAAGCAAAGCACTCTGCGCATCGATTGAGACTTAAAAGCAAGAGGGTTCGATTCCCACTGCGGTTACTCATTCTTATTTTCTCCCGCCTTTTGCCCTTTTTATTTCTCCCCTTTTTGGTCTTTATCATTCACTCCCATCGCATCACCACCTGATTATCATTTACTTCGGCAACATTACGAACCTTTCCTATACTGTTCACCCTTAACTCCAGTCGCATGCATTGGATAGGAAATCAAAGGCCCCGGCTCCGGACTCGTCTCAGCAGATGCACGTTGCTTACTCAAGACATATGCCGATGACAACCCCCATCTGTATTCGAGCAATTTCCCATGTCGATATGGATGCTCTGATATTATCTCTTTTTCCTCTACATCACCCAACACGCCCTACAGAATTTTGTTGTTGAACACCCAGGAGCCATGCCTCGACAAAGCCGATACGAAGCGCAACCAAACAGTCTACCTGCTTTGCTTACATACCATATGAAAACTTATGATATAACCGCATACTCCAACACAGAACCCTGATATAGTCCCTTTCTCCACTGGTGGCAGGGAGGAAAAAAGAAAAAAGCATCGTATCATGCCTCAGCGGGCTCCTGGTCCCTCCACACCAACCCCTCCGGCACCGTCTTCCACTGCATCTCCTCATCCAACAGCCCCTTGACCGCGTCCCACTCCTCGCGGACCCGGCGCGCCCTCGCCTCGCTCCGGGGCGTGATGACGGCGCCGAAGGGGCGCGGCATGACGAACAAACCCTCGGTGAGGTCGGCCATGTCCGGCACGACCTCCTCCTTCTTTCCGGCGGCCGTCTCGATAACGGGCCGCCGGAAGTCGAACGCCCAGAGCACGCGCGACATGGCCAGGAACAGCGACCGGTCCGCAATGTGCATGCCCTGGCAGAGCCGCCGGCCCGCGCCAAAGACGAAGTGGTCCCGCTGCGCCGCGTCCGTGTTCTTGGCCGCCTCGGCCGAGGTCTGCGGGTCATCGGCCCAGCGCGTCGGGTCGAAGCGGGAAGGGTCCGGGTGGCGGTCGGGGTCGTGGGCTATGGCCCTGTTGTACTGAAGTGTCAGTGATGTTCACTGGACCAAACAAACAAGTCAAAAGTAACAGGTAGGTGGTATAGGCGGGTCTCTTACCAGACATTCCACATCACCCCCGCGCCCTTGGGAATCTTGTACCCCATGTACTCGTCGTCGCGGATGACGGCATGGGGCACGCCGAGCGGGTCCGTCGGCATCCAGCGCATTGACTCCTTCATGCAGCCGCGAATATAGGGCATATCCGGCAGGTCGTTGAGGTCGGGCAGGCGGTCCCCGCCGCAGACGCGGTCGATCTCCGCCTGCGCTGCCGTCACGACCTCGGGGAAGATCAGGAGGGCCTGGACGAACCCGATCAGCGTCGAGGCCGTCGTGTCGGAGCCCGCCTCGAGGAGGCTGCCGCTGCTGTAGCCGGCGATGCCGTCGGAGAAGCCGAGCTTCTCCTGCGCGCGGACGAGCTCGGCGCAGAAGGAGGGCTTTTCGTGGAATTGAGACAAGTTAGTTAGTACAACGGAAGAAGACAAAGGTGGTGGTAACAGGGAAAAGGAGACGGCTACTAGGGGGCCGTCTCATACCTTGGCTGTGCCTTCCTGGACCCGCTTCTTGGTGTCCAGGTAGTGGCCGACAAAGAGATCGTACTCCTTCTTGTGCAGCTCTCGCGAGTAGCGGCGTATGGGCAGCAAGAAGTCGGGCAGGCGGCGAAGCACGGGGAACCCGTCTAGGAGAGCCGCCAACGGGGACCTGAAGACCTCGCTAAATCTTTCGAAGTTCTTTTTAGTCCCCCCTCCCATGTCAATACATCTGATCAACTACATTAGACGACGCAACAGCTTACATGGTATAGCGCCTGCAGCTTCGGGTCGTGGATACTCGTGGTCCGAAACCCGAAGACCATCTGCGTGGTCAGGGAGTTGGTGTAGCGCTTGATATGGTTCTCAAAGGAGTCCGGGTCCTCGAGGAAGCCGAGCAGCATGGCCTTGTTCTCGAGGTCCTGGTAGGGCACGTAGGCCCGCGCGGCCTTGATATTGAGGCCGTTGTGCATCAGGCCGCGGATGGCGCGCCAGGTCTCGCCGTACTTCATGAGCAGGACCCGGAACCCGCCGCTCACGACGTTGCCGAGGTACATGTCGGGTCGCGACGAGTAGATGGCGCTCCGCTTATCTAACAAGTCCTTGATGGCCCGGTCCGACGACAGCACGACCAGGACCTGCGTGCCCAGGACCAGCGAGTAGACGGGGCCGTACTCCTCGGCCCACCGCTGGAACTGCAGGTGGCTCTTCTCCATGGGCATCAGGTGCAGGTTCCCGATCAGTGGGAGCGTCGGGGGCCCCGGGGGTAGCCGGCCGGTCGGCGGCCGATCTTGCCGAGGCGGTAGATGGCGACGAGGAGCACGGTGGTAGCAAGGGCTACATAATACATCGCTGGAGCTGCCATGTTGCTTTCTTGCACTCCGATTTAGATCTTTTGCAAACAAACTGACTGGAAGACGGCCAACACAAGCCAGTATTAATTATCATTTGATCTTGGGGAAGGCAATTATACAATATTGCAACATCCATTTGTTTTCCTACTCAGAAACGACGTAATTGAGCGTACTGGTTATCCTGCAACCACCCCGATAACGCTGTCAGACGGCCGTTCTTCATATACCGATTGGTTCACCACGTCATGTTTATGCACAACAGAATGCCATCTTGGTGAGCCATGTTTCCCCCGGATGAGGGGTAAGACGTTTCGATGCGGAGGAGGGGGAAACGCAAACAACAACAAAAGGAGCAAGAGAAGGCGATCCCCCAATAACGTCGGGCCGGGAAGTCGTATTCTGGGGTTTGGAGTCTGGGGTCGCGGGCTTTCACGTGTCGCCCGCTCCAGCATCGACTCTCGCGCCCAATCTCCCGGGACCGGATGTGTTTCAACCATTCTATTATATAGGTACTGTAGCTCAATGTACAAACGGCAACTCTAAGTTGGCGCCCATGTTTTAAGTGGTCATATCCAGAAGTCTTATACGGTTACATTAACTCCAACCGGGGCGTATGTGAAACCCACCATCCCCAGTACGAGAAAGCTCTCTATTTCGGAATGCTAACCCTGAACACCAAAGCTTGGCTATCCAAGTTGTTCCCGCTCGAGTCGGCATAGCGAAACTCTCCCCCATTCAGGAGTCCGTGCTGAGTGATGAAGTCATTATCGCTCAGGCTAAAGAGGAAGAACTCCTCATCGTCCGGTGTCCCGGGATTCACGGGGACCATGGCGATGGACTCCCATTTCTCATTCTGGGCATAAAGTTAGTTCGATATCAAGAGGGGCAAACGTAAAGCAAGGGGGAAAGAAGGGAGGGCTTGAAACTCACCAGCAGCCCAGCATCCGCCTCCCCGCCATTGTGCAGCCCAAACCGCCCCAGCTGCGCATTCACATTAAAGTCCAGCCACCCGCAGTACGTCGCGGCCGTAACCCCGTCCTTCAGCTTGCCCTTCTTCTGGGACGCCGCGGCGCAGCCCGAGCAGTCGTAGTCCTTCTTGGCCGTCTTGAGGTCCGTGGCCCCGCCCAAGTCCACAACATCGATCTGCCGATAAACGGACTCGGTCGAGTCCTCGGCGCCGCGGCCGGCATTGCTGTCGCGCGCCAGCACGAGGAACTGCCCGTTGGGCAGGGCATGCATCTCCGACTGCGCCGCGGCCTTGGGGTTCTTGGACGGCTTCGTCGTGGTCGGGTCCATATACAGCGGCAGCGGCACGATGTAGGACGCGGCATAGACAGGATGCAGGCGGTCGCTCACGTCGTACTGGAGGAGCCGGGTGTACCGACTCGTCTGCTTCTCGAGACCGCCCTCCTGGACCGTTGCGGCTTGGAGCAGCACCCACAGCTTGCGGCCGTCTTCGGACACGCTCAGGCCCTCGAAGCCGTGGTTGTTATCGCGGCCCGAGTCCGGGTCCTCCGGGTCGGGCAGGGGTCCGCTCGCGCCGCCGAGGTAGTGCGGCGGGTTGGCGGATGAGAAGGATTCCGCGTCGTTACGTGTGGGGATCAGGGCGTCGGGCGGCCGGATCGCTGCCAGCATCTTGCCAGATGGGTCGAAATGGTCTGGGGGAATTCATGCATGGTCAGTGACCTCCTATAAGGGTGATGTGTACAGATAGGAACGCGAGGTTGCTTGGCTTCCCCTGTTTAGGCGGAATTGAACTTACAGACGTATGGCCCATACTCATCCGACACCCAGAACGACCCGTCCTCGTTCACGTACAACCCCTCGCAGTCGACAGCCACGCGCCGCCCGCCGGGCCCTTCGCCGCCGAAACCGTCGCCCGTATACGTGGCCACGGGCAGATCAGGGAACCCCTCGTAGGATAGGTGCCCCGTGGCGTCTGCGTCGAGCCCCGTGCAGGGGGTCCCATCCGGACCCGAGAATCCGACCGAGTCCTCGTACCGCAGCTGCAAGTTGGGGCCCGAGGGCTGCTGGACCGTGGCGTGGGGGGCCGGGGTGAACAAGACGCCGAACTTGTGGACGCGCGGTTGGAAGTTCAGCGTGCCCTCCGTGTTCCTGAAGAAACGAAATGGTCAGCTCTCAACCCATCTTCGGGAGGGTCGCCCGCAAAGAAAGGGGACGAAAGAGGAACGAAAGCTTACCACCCGCGATCCGGCAAAGACCAGAGCGTCCCCGTATAACTCCCGTTGTCAAGCTTCGTCCACTGCGCGCGATCCATGTGTATAGCGCTGCCGAGGCCGCCGAGGGTATCGCCGAACTTGTCCACGGCGTCCGAGGCGACGAGGCCATAACCAGCGAGTTCGTTGTAGGCGTAGGACTTGTCCGCGCACGTTGTCGCATTGACCGCTCCTGCCGACGTCGTTAAAGTGTCGCCAGACGTGTCCAAGACCCGGCCGACTGCCGCCGTGGCGGTGGCCAGGAAGACAACAAAGAAGCCAGCAAAGGAGGGAAGCGCCATGGTTACAGTGATCAAATCTGAAAACGTGCCTAACGAAGGGCTGTTGTTGGTCGATAGCAACAGGTCGGGGGCGTACGGAGCAAAGATCGAAAACAAGAGAAACAGAAACAGCTGGTCTTTATATATCCATCCGATCTCCTGCAGTAGCTTCCCCAGCTAGTAACGGGAGTACCTACTTCTCCTTCTTTCCCGGATGTGGAAGTGAACATCGGACGGTGGTGGTGGTGACATTGCCCCCTCTCTCATGACTGGTCGACCGATTCCCCTCCACCACCCACGGCCAGATTAGGAAACTACTACGATCGGATGGGCGGCTGATGCCGATCACCACGGTATTAATCGCTCGCCTCTTGGGGGAAGGACCAATCATATCCACAACCAGACTTATATGCATGCATGAGCCATATATGTATGAAACGAAATCCACCAACTAGTAATCCCGATGATCGACTTCAGCTTTTGAGGAACTGGACCTTGCATGGCAGAGCCCGAAGTATCTACGCGTTGCTCAGTTTCAAGTACACATAAGAAGCACTCAAAAGGGGCAGATAAGTTGTTGTAAGTCGAAACCCGACAAAGGGTTCGAGTGTCTCTTATTCCATGTACATTGGACCCTGTAGCCCTGTCTGTAAAGAGCGGCCCAGGGTCGCGCATAACGTCATGCCGTCCTATGCGTACTATATAATATGCTTCAGTAAATATGATCAATAGTAGATTGACGAATTCCTGATATCTTTCCCACACAATAAAAAGCAGCACTTTCGTTTGGTCCGAAAGTGAACACCCCTAACGCCAAACATGCCTGCAGCATGCGAATGCTGCCCCCCAAAACTCCCTTTTTCAAATCAGCACAATATATTTACATTATCTTTTAAGAAAGAGCAAAATCCCCGTGGTATGCTCGTCTTGTTTTGGCCTTTATGGCAGCGTCGCCTTGCCACTAGCCTTGGCGTCAACCTTGACACCGGCCGGATGGACGAGGCTGCCGTTTCCGTAGCCTTCGCTGTAGATGACTCTGTCCCACCAGAACTTGCACGTCTCCTTCTGGCGCTCCGTCATCTCCGTCATTTGCGCGGGTATTCCGGGATTGCCGCGGCCGACGGTGCCCATGCGTTCATTGTTGCCCTGCCCGAACAGTGCCACCTGCCCCTTTTTGGCGGACTGCGAGAACGGATCGACAAATGGCGCCCACGTCATGTTCCCCTTGACGTCCCCAGCGTTCAGGTTGGACGAAGGGTTCGGATCGCCAAATGCGGCGAAACGGGTCCAGTATGCGTTCATGGCATTCGCCGTCTGGTTGAGGCCCTTCATAGTTTTGATGCTATTCATGTCGTGTGATACAATCGGGGCCTCGTCTCCGTGGTCCGAGGCTCCGTACGCCGCTGACCGAGCCGCAAACTGATAGACGTAGACTGGCGCCTTAGGAGTGGAAGTAGATGCAAGAGTTGCCTGCTGTAAGACAGGGCAGATGTATGCGTAATGAGCGTATGCGTCGTCCAACCGCCAAAACTGTGTACCAAAGCCTTTGGGGAGCGCCAGAGTGTACAGGCTTCGACCGTCTGTTGTGTTGACATTGGGATAGAGCTCGTCCATTAGCTTGATCGAGGTCTCGTTGAGGGCCGGCACCAATGAAGTCATTAGGGTGTTTAGAGCGCTCATGTTGGATGATGTTGTGGGAACAAATATGGCGCCTTCATTGGTATCAAAGCCGGTGATGATCGGGATCCGTAGAACGTTGCCCTTTGCCCACGATTCGCGGGGCAGATCTGGCACGACACCGCCAGCCCCATCGATCGCAGGCTGGAAGGGCCATTGCAATGTGCTCCAATATTTACCGACGAGAGCATTGTTGGCACTGAAGATTTTGGAAGCCGGCAGAGCCCGAAGCTTAGCAAAGAGCTCGTCGTCAGGGACGTCTTCGAGGCCACACTGTTGAATAAACTCCTTAAACTGCTTCTCATGAAGTGGGTGGGTGGGGTTGAAGACCGCGCGCGCTAGTGCACTGCCGGACTCCATGATAGCCTTCTGGAACGGAGGAGGGTCCTGAGTCAGTTTATTCGCTGGCGCATAGGAGATCAGCTGGTGTCCGATCGAGTGGGCACCTGCGCTCAGTCCCATGATCGTGACATTATCGGGGTCGCCTCCGAAGCTGGCCACGTTCTTCCGCACCCAATTGAACAGGAACTGCTGATCCTTGAGCCCCAGGTTCATCAAGCCAGACTTAAGGGTAAGACCGCTGGGAAGGAAACCAAGCGCTCCGACCCTGTAATTGAAGTTGATGCCGATGATGGGCACCTCGGACCAGCTGACAAAGCTGGCCATGTTGCGCTCCTTGGCCGAGCCCGCAACGAAGCCTCCTCCATGCACGTAGACAACTACTGGGAGCTTTGTATCGTTTCCGCCGATCTTGGTCATGTCTTCCGCCTTGGCTGCTCCATCGCTAGGGTAGTGCGGGCGATATACGTTCAAGTTCAAACAGTCTTCATCTTGGTCGCTGTTTCTCCCGGACCTCTGCGGGCAGTCAAACCCAAAGTTTACCGCGCGGTACTCGGTGTCAGGTTTGCGATCAATCAACGCCCGTGGGGGTTGGAAGCGGTTTTCTCCCGCTGTGGACTGGGCGTAAGGGATGCCGCGGAACGCCTGTATTGACCGGGGGTATAAGTCCGAGGATGGCGTTATTTCGCCGATAAAAGTTCCTTGCTCTGTTCGAACATTTACAGTTTCCTTGAAGTCACATAGTTAGCATAATTGGAAATGCGGCATTGAAAGGCTGGTGGACGGAAAGGGGAGGGGCCGAAGCTTCCAAATCGTCGGATAAACGTGGCAGGGCTGAGACATGACAGCAGCCTGCTACCTTTGCCCGTGCATCGCGGTTGAGCGAAGAGTAGAGGAAGTTTTGGGGCTCTGACACACTTAAGTCGAAACCTTCGACAGAGCAGGTCCCAAAACTTGGGACGGATGACATTTGTCATGATAGGGCGAGCGGGAGGAGCGGGATCTTCATACCTTACTAAGGGGAGGGGAGAGGTGGCCTGTTTTGTACAATGCCACCATCAACACCACCAGCGCAATGCCTCCAAGCACTACTGCCGCAATGGCGAAACGGATGGCGCGACCCGGCGATGAATTGGTAACGCGCCGATAGCCCGAATACCGCGACCACCACGGGAGCTTTTTGGCGGCCGCCATCTTGTCGTCGTTGTCAATGGCCCGCTGGCCCTCGACGTCGGATAAACTGCGATCACTGCTATCGCTGGCGCCGGTGACTGCAACCCGAAAGGAGTCTTTTTTACATGCTTTGGGTGGCAGGGTGGGTAAACTTTCGTTGGACTGCGGAAACATTAAACCACCATCAAGGTGGGTTGTGGGAAAAAGAAGAGAAAAAGAAAGGGAAAGAGGGAATCCTCTTTGTCCCTCGTCGCTCGGATGCCCTTAAAACACTAAAACACCGGCCGCTGACGTGGGGTTTCCAGCGAGTGACAGTGATGGTTCACAATTGCGACCGCCAAGAGGTCGGACAGAGAGCTGAGCGTTGGGCGTGGGCGTGCGGCGGGCGTTACCAGGCCTATGGGATTTCGATTTGCGCGCCGTGATTTGCTTCTGAACCGTGTCGGGACGATTTTCGTTGGTAATTGGGAATTGGTTTGGTCTTGGCAAAAAGGGGACCTGTGGAGGGAAGGGGACCTTGGGGTAATATGGGTCAAGAGGAACAAAACGATGTTGGAGAAGTCTTTCTTTCTTTCCTTTATTTCCTTGCTGGGGGCGCCGACAAAGTTACCTTTCAAGTAAATGAAGTTCTCGTATCAAATGGAGGTCGCCGGTCGGGACTGAGGAGGGAAGTTCCCTTTGTATAAGAGGTCTGGTTTTTCTTTGGCAGGCATGAAACAAGTCCAAACAACAGGAAATCCGCAGGGTCTAGGCGATAGCCCCCTTGTTATACATAATGCATGCCTGTTCGAGATATGTGTGTGTGGTGACTTGGAGGTACCGCATGCATGTACCAAAAGTGACCCAGAACGGAAGATCTAGTTGAGCAGCTGAAGTTCGGCGTGGGTCAGGCTTCGGGCTTCACGGAGTCTCCAAATAGAGTGAGACGATATTTGGACCCGGGAGAAAGACTCGACGAGACTGGACGAGACCACCATATTAAGTGGAGGAGCAGGAGGGGTGAAAGGCAGCCGGACGATGGATCAGGTCCTTATTAGTGGCATCGTCTGTCGGGCCCTTCGGTCGCCCAATCCAGGTCAGGACTCGACGAAGCGACTAGTAGCAGACTGCAATTACAATAGGAATACGAGCCAGCTTTCTCTGCTTTCCGACCTAATCCCCATAAGGAGTACCCGACTATGATACATACATACATCATATCAAATAGTACAGGGACCAGGAGCCCGCGGGTCCTGACGAACCGGCTATACGGCTTGGCATAGTTTAACCCATCTGTGAAAGCGGCACTTGGGTTTCCTGCAAGCCGCCAGACAGCCCAAGCTGCAGGTGATGTTGCATCTCGTTAAACTTCCACGCTATTGACTTTGATCGTTGGTCGCATCCGGTGCAGGCAAGCAAGCAAGCATTCATCCATCCTACTACCTACCGACGGGAGGCTCGGGGCTTTCCTCAGGTTTGTTTGTCTTTTGTTCACTGTTGTCGTGCTACTCGACGGACAAACAATCATCAACATTTGTTGCTAGTACAGCAAGCTTACAGCCAGCTGGCTATATCCTCTCCTGTAGATCACTGTCAGAAATAGGATGGTGCCTGCCCACCTCTTGTTTCTCTCTCTTGCGCGCTCGCGCCGGGTTCCTTGACGCTGTGCAAGAGAAAGAAAAGTACATGTAGAGAGACAGGGAGGGGCAGGGCAGGTTATCGTTGGTTGGTTGGTGGCAGTACCGCCCATCATTGAATCAATGATAAGCTTCTCTCTGCTCCCAAGAGGAGAGCAATCGTCGAACCCTGGAAAGAATAAGAAGCAGGAGATCCGCCGTTTAATCAATCGAAACATTTCGATTGGCTGTCAGTACCACACCAAGCAGGGATCCTCGCCCAGTACCTGCCAAGCCCATCTAGACTCATCCCATTTTTCGGTCCCTCCCATCATGAACAAGTGGTCGTTCAGTGTTAGTTACCGTAATCACTCAACTCAGCCCAGTCAGCATGCATAGCAGCTGAAGAATTCCACCAATCTCGTTTATATATCCATTGTGTCCAACGCATCAATCCTGCCGAGCTTATACACTTCAGGATTCCGTCGCTTGGTGTAGTTCGAATCGCATCATAGGGACACCATAGTGAGCGAAGGCAGCCGGAGGCTTATCGAAATGACCGGCGCATCGCTACAAGGGTACATGACTCCGGCCCCCCCTTGTTCGTCGAAGCCGACCCAAGCAATTTTGGCCGCATAGCCCCCCAAAAAAACACACAGAAAAAGGGTCCAAGATTTCGGGGGAGGGTAAGCAAGCAGCAAGCAAGCCAACAAGCCCACCAAGCCTCATCTGCATTAAGCAGCTTCACCGTCAATTATTAGCACATTTGGAGGCTTGGAGGCAGGAGCCTAAGAAAGGGAGCCTTGAAGTGAGAGTCAGGAACCAACATGCCAAATACTTCACGGTAGCATGAAGATCACCACACATCAATGAGCTCATTTCAAAGTCCCACGACGTGATACAATCTAAAAAAGAAAGGGCGTAACGGCGGCAGAAGGGCTCCCCGGGCATCCGGGTCCGTGACCGAGCTTGTCGAGATGACCGATCACTCCTCAGATGTTGATCTTTTGTGTGTATCGCTTCCACCAAAGCTCTGACCAGAAAGCTTAGCATTCGGCCCGCGCCTGGTTGAGTGAATATTGCGAGGTGGCCAGAGAGAGTGGTTCGGCCTGTGAGAATGAAAGGTAAAGTCATACCCATAGGGCTATGAGTAAGAGTAGTATGCGAGTCTCGGTTTGCTCTACACAGATTGTAGTCTGCTGCTACCGGCGGGCAATGAGTAAGGAGCCAATCCACCAAATTCCCTCAAAAGCTCGTATTTTCAACAACACTCTTCGTTGTCAGCTTCTTGCTCCTCCAAAAGCGCGGCTGATTGCAAAAACCCAATACGTCAGTCACTCCGAGATCCCCCAAGCCACCATCTGAGAGAAAAATAGAAATGTGCATATAACGTAAGGCAGCCCGTCCTTCGATGCGATCGAACTAAAAATAGGGACGACCCCCGACATGTACATCGCACCAATGAGGCCGTTGAGACCTGGAATACCCACGTGGACTTTAAGCCAATAAGAACATACGTTACACGTAGAGGTGTGCACAACTGATTGATTCCATTAGCTAAGAAGAATGGGCGACCCTTACGCGCAAAACGTGTTGTAGAATACAATGAAACGCCTCTCTTGACCCAATTGAGCAATGCCCTTTTGTGGAGAGGGGCCCCGAATAGTAAAGTAGGTGCTGTATACTCCGGTGACGATACCCAGCCCATATACGATGCCAGAAGGCAGCGTCATAGTATAGAACGCCCGAACTCGGCGCTGGAAACCCTCTCAAGCAAATGCAAAATAAACCCTTTTGTACAATGAATTGATAACCCGGCTCCACTGCCCGACCCCGAATCCCGACTCCTTTAAACTGCCGGCTTCCGCCCCAGACCTTTCCTTCGACGAAACAGCGATCTAGTGTTAGCCTCTTGACGGTTGCCTTTGAAATCCACTCAGCTCCTCGGTTGCGCTTCATGCCATCAGATCTCTTACGGAGCCTACCGTCATACGCTTTCGCTTCTGCTTCTCAGCCCACTCTCGACTTCGAAGGCGTGATTGCTCCGCTGCCTGCTCCCGTGCGAGACGGGCCATGGCTTCGCGCTCGCGTCTTTCCTTTTCACGATCTTGCGAGAACGAATTGTCCCGCTGAAAGATGTCCTTACCTCGGAGGCGCTGTTGTTGCACTTCCTCGATCGACACAGAGCCCCGCTTGCTGCCAAGGCTATTCGTCGAACTTGACGTATTCCGACGAACCAGCGAGGTGCTTGATGGCTCTGTGGTAGTAAGATGACGGCCTCGAAGCTGAGCCTGGTTGTCTACATGGGACAGTGGCTCTCGAGAGGTAATTATCACAGAAGCCCGTTTCTTAGGACTGGGCGTTGTTGACTTGCCCACATTCTCGGTGAGAGCCCCCTTTTGACGCGCACGACTAGTAATCGTCTCGCGCGGGATACCAGCCGGCATTGTGCCGCTTCGAATGGGCCTTGCTTTGAACTCGCGGCGTTTGCGTTCTTCTTCCTCCTGGGCCCTGAGCCGCGCCTCTCGCTCTTCCCGTTTGCGACGAGAGATTGCCTCTCCTGGCAGCTCGAACTTGGGTACCGTTGGTGCCCTGGCAGACTTGGTCCGCCGGATGGTGCTCTGGGTAGGTGCAGCAGCTTGCTCCGCAGTGGCTTTCATCGACAGGCGTGCCTCTCGCTTCTCCTTGAGACGCCGGGCAACAGCCTCGCCTGGAAGCTCAAAGGTAGGCATGGTGGGTGCTTTGGTGGACTTGATTAACGGCTTCGGCGGCTGCAGGCTCGCCAAGCCTTTGTTAGTCGACTTCTTGGGCGGAGCTTGAACCAACGGCGGCTTGTCTTCCTCCTTCGATTTGGGAGAGTCCAAAACAACCATCGACGCCGACCTCTGCATGGTTGGAGATCTCCGCGGCTCAGCGGGCTTGTTCCGATGTGTTGCTGAAGATACTGGTCTTGGACTAGTACGGTCCATTCTAGAAACCGCGCCAGGGCTGTGATGGGCAGCTGCGGAGAGCGACTGCATGGACGACTTTGGTGACTTGTCTGAGATGGGAGAGACAATCTTCTCGAAACGGGCAGCTTGATCAAATGCCTCTAATTCGTCCTCGAGCAGATCGAGAGCCGCGACCGAATCCTCGATCCGAGGTGGGGAATTGGATGGCACTCTCACAGAAGCAACGCTGACTCTTCCTCGCTTACTGTCAGATGGCGGCGAAATCTCCTCGACTCTAACTTCAGGTACATGTTGGGCAGCTTTCACTGGCGTGGCTTGCACCGCAGGTCGAGCACCCACTGCCATTGCTATCGACGACTGTGACTCTTCCTGTGGGGTAGTAACTATCGGCTCTCGATCGCCTTCCAGAGGGGTCACGAGCAGAGTGAACGTTTGGCTGGGGAAATCCTTCCCAGAGGCGACCTTGTCAGGTTGACTAGTGGACGGTAATATATTGCACCCAAAAAAGAGACTTTTCACACTCGAGGGCTTCGAAGAATCACCCTTGTTTGAATCGTCTGAAGGTACGGGGATTTCTGGGACTTTGACGGTCAGTACCCACTCAAAGTGTCCGTTGCGATGTTTGGCGAGTTGTTCTTCGACGGAAGTTAGCTTGCGTGCAGATAAAGCAAGCGGATGTTTTGAGAATTGATGAGCTATGATGAAGCAATGTCAATATCTAGCACCATTCAAATGTTTAAAGAAAAGGAGTTGGCAGGTCTTCGTACCTGGGAGCTCGATGTAGTGTTGAGTTCCGGCTGAGACACTAGAAGCTTCGGGCTCTGGTGGGTCGCGCTGCTCGACTTCCGGGACTGTCTCGAGTCGTTCAAATGTATCGCGCCTAATTGGTGGTCGAGCCGAATGAACACCGGGTTGGCCCTTGAGCTTGACCTGATGTATTGGCCGTCCCTTGTAGTGATATATCTCCGGCGAGTTATCTAAATGGAGCTTCTTGAGCTCAGCAGCTAGTGACTCGACACGAGTGGGTGATTTGATTTGTCGATTCTGAGCATTCGACACCGAGACTGGCCGCAGAGGTGAGATATTGTTCTGGTCCAGAGCCCCTACTCCTGCATGGGGGCCGTCAACCGTGGAAGTCGAAGTATCTTCGTCTGCACTCGAGTCGTTGAAGATGTCGAAACGGCCTCCAGTTAATGCAATCGGGGCCATGGCGGGTCTTTGAATAGAGACCCTGCTAACCAGGATCTAAAGGGGGGCACAGGTCAAGGAACAGTCGATGTCGACCAATACGGCTTAGAGAATGAGCCAAATGCAAGGGTTCAAATGAGACGATGATAATCCGGATCTCAGCACGGCTTGGGCGGCGCACCGTGTATCGCCAGTAAACGTGGTGGAGTAGCAATCGCGCGACTCGATGGCCTGGTTGTCTAATGTGAATGTCCCTTGCGTATGAGTCTTGGGGCACTATTGAATGGGCAAGGCAATATTCATCTGTAATGCGGATGCTATGAGGATGCTGGCCAAAATAGTCTCTGCTATCGTTGATTGAAGGAGTTTGCAAATATGGCAATGGATTTGTGTGTAGTCGCGGAGGATGGAAGCAAACACGACAGGGGGGCAACGAGGGTAATTACATAGATGTCGTTGCTTCTTGGGTGACTGTTATTTAGATCTAACATTGTTTCTGGTTGGCTGTGCTTGCTTCGCTTGCACCCGAAATATTGTTTTGATGTCTTTCCATAAAGTCTACTTCCCTCCTTCCGCGGGCTTTTCGGTATTGCAGGCCGTGCTTCCATCCGAGCAGCACTAACAGGCGTCAAGGATAGCTCCTGCTTGAGCTTTCCCTAGCAACCACTGACTAACACGCGTAGCAAAGACAGCAAAGACAGCAAAGACGCGCTCTTTCCCATCTCTTGATTCGCTGAGCATGCCCCAATCGACCAATGATCTCGAAGAAGAAGAAGACCCAGAGGTGCGCTACTGCTCCCCATCTGATAACGGCCTGGGTCGGCTTTAGAATCATTGAAGCCGCTATTATGCCTGCAATAACATTATTACTTCGGCTTACTATTATAGTCGTACATGTATGTTCACTGTAAGACTGTGAGTTGGTGCTCGAGGAACAGTTTGCCTATCATCTCAACTATGTCAACGCACCAAGGCGATTTCCCCGCACTCTGGGATCGGCCATTGCTGAAAGAGTCCGCAGAACTCAGCCAGTAATTGATATGCAACCTCTCAGAGTTTGCTTCAATAATGATATCAACAACAACGCCGGAAAAGTATATGTACATGAAACAACTTAGGCGGAATGCAGATACATACGGCCTGGTGTCATAGCATAGTATACTATTACTGGCGGCGATACTGGGAGGTGGCCTGCGCAAATTTGCCATGCCTGTGCCACATGCCATAGGTAGCATAACAAATCGATCTGCCTGATATCATAATTGGGGATAATGATCTTGGTGTGATTGGCGGGTGTTCAAGGCAAATCCATGTGGTGTCGCATAAATATATCGGTACTTGGCAGGCATGGCCCCTTCGAGGGGTCGCTTTCACTGCCAGGGAGGGGCATCGGTTTTGACGACCACCTTCACAGCGCAGTTTGGCAAGCGTTGGTCGTAATTCGGCTCCGTGGTTGTAATTTTCTGGAAAATGTGATATCCCCGCCTATATCAATCGATTTGCGATGCCCCTTCCAGCCCTTCGGCCGCCGCATGTAGTGTTGGCGCATGCTCTGTGGGAATGCGGACTAACGTCTGCGGTAAACGGGTAGGTTCTTCCCCGCCGGTTGTCTCTTTGTCTTCGCTGGGTCTCGGGATCTTGGCTGCAAGAACCGTGGCAGATTAGTTGGTTGCCTAAACGGGAGGGTCAGGTTGTTCCTTACCAGAAGCCATATTGATGGCACGTAGGACGTTATGCCAGTTGTTTAAAACCGTCGCAATAGCTGCCGCCAAAACTTTAGATTACATTCATAGGACCATGATAGTAATCGGGCAAGGCATACCTTCTGTTCCGTCGGATAAGGTTGACAGCTTCTGCTCCAAAGCTTCCATCTCGTTGGCAACTGCTGCGCTTAGTTCCCGGAGCTCTTTCAGGCTCTCCAATTCGGCCTTCTTCTCATTGATGCGGGACAGGAGGGCGGCTGACTGGCCCGTCGACTGCGCATTGGGGTTGCTTGTGGTAGAGCCTTGGCGCAGGTGGCCTGAGAGGGAGCGCGTAGAGAAAGCCATGGTAGCTGGCTCTTCGCGATTGATGTGACCGAATCGGACGGTGTGGAAGGCTTGAAATCAATCAAGTCAATACACGACCAAGACCGCGACCGCTTGCCGGCTCAAGTGGCAGGCGGGGCTGAAAGTTGAGTACCTAAGGTAGCCGGTAACGTCAGGCATCAGGCTTGTTTGGTAACGAGCGAACGCTAGGCGCGCATGCATGTCATCTCCAAGAGCTGGAAAACAACATTGAACATCAGGGATCTTCAAACTGATCATCAATAGAAGCATTCGAGAACAAGAAGTGCATCATACTTACTTGAGCATAGATAGATAATTACATGCTCTGCAAACTGGAGATGGGCAACCGAGGACACCCAAGACAGCATTCCACACCGGGTTACACGATGTATGTTGGTCCAAGTTTCAATGTTGATGTGATCCCCTGAGAGACTCAGCAGCCCATATTTTTGTTTTCAGGCCAAAAGCTCACTCACCCACCAAAGCTTGAAAGAGTGAGGCCGAATCCATCAGCTTCATGGGGCTTACCTACATGAACTCGTGGCAACAGACTCGAGGTTATTTCTCTCGGTTTGCATTCCTCCAGTAGCCGACAGAAAAATGGCTAAACACGAATTGAAGCATTGAACAAAATTAAAATGTGCAGCTTAATTATTTTTAGCAAGTAACTAGACGCACATGCACTGGCAAGTAACGAGTTGGCGTGCCATGACGCGCTGGCTCTCGACTCTCGAGCATGTGTCACGGCAGCTGTTGACAAGGACCCCAGCAGAAACTCCTCAAGCCCCCCACAACTGGCCCCAGTACCAAACCTCTTTAGGCAGTGTGTTTACAACCCGAGATTACTTTTCCTGTCAGGTCCAGCTTCCGCCCTTCTTGCTCACAACCTTGGAAAACTTGCAATCCTCCACTCAACCACCACTGTACACATATCTAATTCTGGGCAACAATCTGTTGTCTTCTACCACATCTCTCACTGTCGGCTTTCATTCTGCCACTGAATGAATTTTCGGCAGTAGTTTCATTACACTGACGCACCGCCAACACCGGATTGTCACAACTCATTCTTAAAAACAGCTGTTGTTGGCTCGAATCGCTTACCATGGCGCGACTCAACGAGCCAATTATGGCCACAGAGAGCTTGGAAACTCGTACGCAACCTTACAGTCACGCAGTGCACCCCCAAACATACTTACAAGTCTTTATTCCTAGTCAGAAGAAAATTCCTCCGCCAGAACCGAGATATCGCCAGAATCAACTCCACACAATCATTGCGCATACGAGGCCTGGAAAATGAGTGCGCTCGAATGCTATCAGAGAATCTCGACCTCCGAGGCCAAATTCTACGGTTGGAGACGGAGCTGTCCGAAAGTCGCGCACAACGCATAGCCGACCACGCATTGGAGATCAAGGAGAAAATGGAAGCACAGCTCTTGGAATGGGGCACTATGCTTGCGAGTCTCGGCCACGAGCCTATCCCGAGGCACCAGTCCCCGAGGCTACCGAAGAAGGCGAAGACCCGTTCAAGCATTGGAATGTGTAGCTCGCCACGCTGGAGGCGCCGGAATACCGAAGAGATGGAGTGGGCAGCGCAACAAGAAGGCAGGCTCCCACCGCTCTGGGAAAACAAATATTGCCCCCGAGAAACACTCAAGTAAGCGACTTCAACTGTCTTGACAGCAGTATTTACGTGCTAATACTTTCCAGCCGCGAGGAGATCATGGCACTATGTGAAGAGGCGGCAGAGGAGGCCAACGATTCGCCAGATCTTGGTCCCCCACCAGTATCCCGCTTTGTCGACGAAGACCCCGTCAAGATTGATCTCCCAACCAAATCTCCTTCAGCTATTCGAGATATGTACGCCTTGGAGGATTCGCCTTCAGCACCAGCCAGGAAAAATTTGGTCGAGGTACAGGCCGTTGCAGTGAAGAAGGTTCAGACTTTGGAGAGCATAGAAAAGGCCGAGGAAGCTCAAATGTCTTCGGATGAGAGAGAAGAGACGATGGGATCCGACCCGGCGCCTGCTATTGAGAGCACCGAGCCCGCACAGCCTACGAAGAAGCCGGAACCGACGACAATCAAGCCTACAGCAACTCCCGAGCCACCGTCAAATTCCCAAACTGCTAAAGCCGGTTTGAAGAGGAAGGCGAGTGACGAGGACGAGAAAGAGAACATGCAGCATCCTCAAAAACGAGAAGACGCGGCCAAGGCTGTCAAGGCAGCGAAAGTACAGCTTGGCAAACCCAACACGAAGGAAGGCGTTACGAACCGGCCTATCAAGAGTCTACCCCCGGTTAGAAGAGACGTGCAAGGTACACCGGCAAACCCTGTGGCCATCACAGCAACAAGGACACCTTTGAGCGCCCGAAATGCCAACGAGCCTGTCATTTCACCGAGGAAATCGACAAAGCCGGGGTTGCCGGGCGACATCGTGAAGGCGAAACCGGCCACAAAGCGCGAGGAGCAAAGCAAGGAGCGACCGATGAAGTCGAAAAAAAAGTCGGAGGATGTACAAACACAGGTTTCAGCTCCTGTCGAGATTAGGGCACCGGAGGAGCAGCCGATTGCCCCAGTCGTTGCCACCATTGACAGTGAGGCCGAAACCATGTCCGCCGAGCCAGATCTCTTCGCCCCTAGCTCGCCCGAACCGCCGGTAGCACCAAGGGAGCATCTGAGAGACACACCCCCTCCGACCGAAATATCAAACGATGGCGAGACCAGTCGACCGAGTCGTAGGAACAGGACTGCTGTTAGCTACGCAGAGCCGAATCTCAGGGACAAGATGCGCCGTCCCACAAAACAACTGCTCGATGCCGTAGCAGGTGAGGGCAAGGTGGTACGCCGGACCAGCCAGTCGAAGCAGAGCGGTGACCTGTTATCAGTCAAGTCAGAGGAGAAGTCGCAGCTTTGGAAGGAGCTGCCATCTGCCCCGCCATCTTCTGCTGCTTCGGATATTGCTGCTAGCCCTTTGGTACAAAAGATGAGCCGATCGCCACCTTCTGCTGTGCTGCCCATGAGCGTGGTGACAGACAGGAAAAAGCGCAGCTCTATGGCGGCTCGGGAAGCCGATGTTGTCAAGTTAGATGTGGAAGAAAACGACAGCGGGGATGTGTACGATTTCCCCGACGTGTCGCCACGTACAGACTTGAAGCGATCGGCGCTCGAGGAGGGCAAAAAGTCTCTGAAGTCCAGGACCGGAAAGTCCGAGAAGGCAACCGCTGCTCGGAGCAGCAACTCAAGGAAGAGGGCATCTATGATGGCACCCAAAACGATGAAGATGATAGACTCGGAGAACATCGATGGGGATAGTTCAAACAGTTTGTCCAGCATATCATCAGACGCAGACAGTACTGTGTCGGGTCGGGACAAGTTGTCAACGCGGAGGAGGAGCATGATGCTATAAATAACGGATATGGTGCCAATGCGCCTGGCCTTGGGTTCGAGGATGAAGGTGTTCTGGTGTTTTACTTTGTCTTTTCCTTTTGATATCCTGTCTGTCAACGATTAATGCTTGGATGATGCCCCCTTTTGTTTCAAGAACGAGAATGAGCCAAAATGTGTTTTCAGTTACTTAGCCATAGCGTTGGAGTACAACTGTGATTTTACTCCGGTGCTTGATACCAATTATGAACTTTTGAATTTCTACTTTCGATGACCTCCATTTTAAAGGTAATCTTGTGTGATCTTTTCGATGTATTGCCTCTCTTGAACTGGCACTGGTGTTACCGCTGGTGCCCTGGATGGTTGGGCTCATGTCAACTGATGTATGAAGCATTATTCCAATACTCTGCTTCTGGCTCCATCAGCTCGCTTTCTACCTCACTCCATTAATTGTTGGCAGTGGTCTCTTGTGCATTCCCCGACTTTTCCCCAAGTTCCCTGGCTCAAAGTTCTATACCATCTCGATATCATGACGAAGTACCTGTGGGCTCTACAGGTTTCGTATACGTAACTTTCTCTACCGCTACATTCTCAACCCCGTTCGCATCTTTTCTCAGCTGGTAAACGTATAGCGTGAGTGAGATTCCTTGCACCTAGAAGAGTGTCGAGTTAGCAAACAACCAGTCTCAGCCCTCATGAGTATCCCGTGAGCCTTTGCTTACATCCATCAAGCAGAAGCTTGGCACCATCTCCTCGCCCTCCTTGGTCCAGCCCGTCGTGTAGGCGCCGGTGGCGGAGCCCGGGTTGACGAAGAACTTGTCCATGTACTCGAAGGCGTCGAAGCGGTGGGTGCCGCCCCAGCAGAGGACGTCGACGTCAAGCTTGTTGGCCTCGGCCAGCAGCAGGTCGGGCTCCGTCGACACGAGCGTGAAGCCCTCGACGAAGCCCACGCGCAGCGAGCCGTGCGTCACCACCTGCGAGAGCGGCAGGGAGGTGGCCTCGACGTCGAACCGGCCTTTGACGATCTTCAGGTCCGGGGCGATGGACCGCAGGTACTCGTACGTGTGCTTGTCGGTCAGGTTGCCGAGGCAGAGGGTTTGGCCGATCTTGCCGGGGGAGAGGAGCTTCTTGAACTGTTGCGCGATGCGAATATAAGGGTTAGCATTTGCGATTTTATCGGGTGTAACTGATCGCGTGGAAGCATTGGCTCCGATCCGCGACGAAGCGAGTAGGTAAGATGATGCCGTACCTTGGCGGGTATGTCGAGGGCGCGGTCCGGGATGTGAAGATCGCCAATGACGAGAATTAGGAAGGCCATATTGGCGAATTATCCAGCCTTGGTTTGCTGGATCACGAGAATTGTATTGTCGGAAGGTGGTTGTCAGCCTATGGTGTCTCAACGATCAACCAGCGGGGCTGCAGAAGTCCGGTAGTCTGACAACGATCGACGCGCAATCAATCCCCGAATGGCCGCACCAAGTCACAGTATGGCCGTTGCCTATGGTATGATGTCGATGTCGTTTGCGAAGGAAGCCGTCGCGTGTCAATTGTCGGTCGGTCAGCCACCAATCGTGAGCTTCGGCATAGGTAGAATTGACGTCGACGCTCTAGCTTTCTGGACCGCGCGCAGACACACCCCTCCAAAGGCACCGACCTTCCGTCTACAGCACCTATCTTAGCCGCCTAGTTCAGACCCCTGTCGCAGCTCGGACAAGCTCCAATCCGGACAGGGATCCGAGGCCCGAAGTTGATAGCCTTGCTTCAATGCGAGCTTGCCCCGAACCCGGAGCTTTGGATTGGATATCGCAATCGTAAAGTCCCATAGATATTCTACTTGTTGACGTCTTACACAGGAATATTACTAAGCCAGATACCCATAGTTTCCATCCAGACGGGAACTAGGTGGAATTGTGCAAGATAGATAGGAGTATTTTCTAAGACGGATTTCAAGCAGCAACCGCCTTCTCCCAGCCCCCCCGGGAGCTCATTCTATTATACCGGACATCTCTCGGCTTCCCTTGTCGTCTTGCAGAAACCGTCCAAAGTTCTACCAATTGCAGTCGCTAGATCACCCATTCGCTAGGCTTGGCCCGAAACAGCAAACCTAAGAGCCCATCACTCCGAATTCCCCAAGTCAAGCTTTCGGATCTTCCACGCAAGCCAAAATGCGGAGAGTAGCTTCAAGGACAGCATTGCCCCACCTCGCCGGCAGCCCCCCCTCCTCTCCCCCATTATCGCTCCATCTATCATCATCGAGCCCTTCTACCCGGTTGTCCCTAATCTCACAACATCTCTCCGGCGGCCCTTCTTCTGTTATATCCAACTCTGCCAGAACTCGCTCTATCTCTCCCATACAGACACGCCGACTTTCATCATCATCACAGCACAGTATGTCTTCGCAACCCGAACACCCGACCCTCCTCATCCCGGGTCCCATCGAGTTCGACGATGACGTCCTCCAGTCCATGAGCCATTATAGGTCAGTCTTAGCTCCATGCACTTTTAGCAAGCTACTCGAGCAGCCTTTCTACTCATAATTTAGCTATAACCGAATAACTATATCAGTCTATGCTTCTCGTCCATTGAGCCACTACTAACAATATGAGTTTGGTAGTGAGTCCCATGTCGGACCCGGCTTCGTCGCCACTTTCGGCGACACCATCTCGATGCTGCGCAAGCTCTTCCAGACCACAGACCCCTCTGCGCAACCCTTTGTAATCTCGGGCTCCGGTACCCTGGGTTGGGATCTCGTGGCCGCCAACCTGGTTGAAGCGGGCGAAGACGTTCTGGTCCTCAGCACCGGCTATTTTGGGGATGCCTTCGCCGACTGCTTCGAGACGTACGGCGCCAAGGTAACCAAGCTGACTCCTGAAGCCGTGGGCGGACGCCCGCAGCTCCCCGAGATCGAGAAGGTACTCAAGAGCAAGAAGTTCAAGATGATCACCGTAACCCACGTCGACACTTCCACTGGTGTACTGAGCGAGCTGGAGAGCCTGTCGAAGCTGGTCAAGAGCGTATCGCCCGAGACGCTCCTCGTGGTGGATGGAGTGTGCAGTGTCGCCTCCGAGGAGATCCAATTCGACGCCTGGAAGCTGGACGGTGTCGTGACCGCAAGTCAGAAGGCCATCGGCTGCCCGGCCGGTCTGTCCATATCCATGTTCAGCGGCAAGGCCATTGAGACCTTCAAGGCACGCAAGACCCCGCCAGCCTCGTACTTTGCCTCGATGAAGAACTGGATGCCTATCATGCAGAATTACGAGGCCAAGAAGCCGTCCTACTTCGCGACGCCCTCGCCGCAGCTGATCCACGCACTGCAAACCGCTCTCAAACAGATCCTAGCGAAGCCCCTGTCCGAGCGCTTTGCCACGCATCGCGAGGCTTCTGACAAGATCAAGAAGGCTGTGGCGGATTTGGGACTCAAGCAGGTCGCCACAAACCCCGAGGACCAGGCTCACGGCATGACAGCCATCTACCTGCCCGAGACTGTGAAGGCGACCGACTTGTTGCCGAAGCTGGCCAAGGCCGGTGTCGTCTGGGCTGGTGGTATCCACAAGGAAATTGCACCCAAGTATGTGCGGTTCGGACATATGGGAGTCAGCGTGGTAAGCACAACCCCCTACCCCCTAATATCTAACATATCTCCAGGGGGTGTAAGCTAATTGGTTTTCTGTAGACGGACCCTGCCAGAAAGGACATTGATAAGGCTCTCAAGGCTCTGTCAAATGGTCTTACAGAGTGCGGTTACAAGGCATAAGCTTAAATGCGACACAGACAACGGACCAGGGCAGTTGGGATACAAGGACCATGTACATTCTGGCTCGTTATAGAAAGGTAGAATAAAAATAAACGTCCGAATCTCATGAACCCCGAGAGCTGCTTGTTAGCTTGCGATTCATTCGCCGTGTAACGCCCGACCCAGGCAATTGTCGTTGACATATCTGTGCTGATTTCACTGCGTCGTTGCGACTATAGATGTATCAGGTGGATCGACTATCGACCCGGTATGTCAAGTCTAAGTGAGCCACTGGATATAAGAGAAAAATTGATGCTGATTTATATCCCTCGAATCTGTCACTGCCCCTAGATCATGGCGCTTTGTATGTGTTAGGTATTAATCTAAAGCTATTAGTGTAACGTTGACGAGCAGACATTTAAGGTGGGCCCAATCTGTCAGAATATCTCTAATATTATAAATCGAACAGAGCATCTGGTGTACAACATTCGTTTTGGTTTGGAAAATAGCTCTTTAGAACCACATAAAATCTTGTATTTTGGAGGGGGACACCAGGGATTCCAGCCTTGCAACGACGATCCCAGGCTCGCGAACTCGCGAGGTTGAACGGAAGACAAGAGTTCCGACGGCGCGGCGGCCAGGGAGATCCACAGACGGACCACCTGGAGTCACCGATGGACACCTGAGTACCCGCAATGTCCCGGCTTACGGGCCGTTTGGACGTATTTAAGCGAAAACAACATTTAATCCTTGGGCTGCCATACGGGCGAATCGACTAAAAGCAGCGAGTATGGATGTTGCTGGGTCATTTCGACGTTATGAAGTGGTCGTTGATGCCCGAGTCATCGAAAGATGTTTTACAGCCACCTGCGATAGCTCGTGATATCATTAGTTACTGTTTTTAATCTTTAACTGTTCTATATAAAATACTTGTATATAATTTATACACTATATATAGTAATTCATTATTATTCTAAATAATATATATATATATTAACTAGCTGTAAACGAGGGGTAGAGAGATACAGTTCCTTTAGTATAACAAAATAAAGCTGGCTAGGAAAGCGACAACCACAAAAGGACAGTGTAGAGCAGCAACCACTTCGAGAGAGGTTCATAGTGTATCCGTGTAGCCTAGGAGTATGCATTATAATAAAAAATTAAGCTCACCCGCTAGGCTGCAGCAGTATCATGATATCATCTTATGAGGCGTGTAAGTGATACTAGCATCTGCTTACGAAGTAAGCTGCTTACCAAGCCGGAGCCACTCTTTCTAAAGAGATATCAGAAGCCTCCGTGTCATATCAAAAAAAAAAAAACCCCCCCCGCCCCAAAAACAGATGTTTCGGGATATATGCTCAACGCAACCCGATATCTTATGCTGTGTTGTAGACAGTGCCTTTGTGCCTGAGAGAGATGAATGAGGCGGCCTTCTAAGTCGGCTTGGGACCAATTACTAATATAATAATTGGACCTAGCAATCCCAATAGCTTGGGTGGATCAAGCAGGAGAGGGGCCTAGAAACGTCGTCACCTAGTGATTCAATGAGGGGCAGAAAGAGGGTTGTCATTAAAGTGCGCGAGCGAGAGTGAGCGATCCAGAGGTACCTAGTTAGTGCCTTTGACAAGACTCCTGAGGACTAACCAGATTCAGCACCGCAGGATGTGCTGCCAACACTCATTTTCCATTCACAAAGAGAATAAGACACTGGCTCGAATAGGCAAATGCTCGAAATGTAATGAATCGACTCTGTCTTGTTTACTCGGTGTCATTACATCTGCGACCGATTGGTTCGAGGGTGGCAGTCTTTTTGTTGGTGAAATGGTTAAGTAAGTACTTAAGTAGTCGGGATTCTGGTGAGCTCTCATGTTTCTTCACCACCACGACCCTGTAGGGTAAACACGTCAATTATCCCAGGAACTCAGCCGCTTCTGTATTGCTTCTTGTAAATAAGATCGTACCAATCACATATAGGATTTGCATAATCTCAGGGTGTGACCTGGACACTGCTGAATGAATCGTTACAATGGCTGTTTATTAGGTTGGCATAATATCGGAAGCCTGTCTGTCTTGCCTGTCTGCTGTCAATTCAATTGATCTGCCCGCCCGCTTGCCCACCCACCTTACCGTGCCCCTCACTTTTTCTGCGCTGCTTCTACCAACTACGCGCTGCCTCCATGCACCACTGCTGAGCAACTGAGAGTGACTTCAGATGAAGTGACTCCACCAAAAGCCACCACTACCGCGACCTACCCGCCTCTTTCTTTGATTCGGATTTTGATACCAGCTGCTGCTGCTGCTGCTGCTTCTGCTCTGCAATTTCACGAACTTTCCTCCACCTTTGCCTGACCGTAACTTCGACTTTTTTTTCCCTTTCGCATCCCGGCCAGAACTCCCAAATCACACTTGGAGCACTGCATACTTTGCAGCATCTTTTCTCCCCCTCCCCTCACGACGACGGCCGCGCCTCGGCAAGCTCCTCCCTCCTCTTTGATCACCTCACACTACTTCTGCGGGCGCGTATCTTGAACTCGACCTTTCGTCTGCACATCCCACCATCCACCATGGCGCCCACGATCGAGGAGCTGGACGTCATGGTCCGCTCCTTTTACGAGGGCCGCGGCGAACAGGTACGCCATTGATTTCCCTGGCCCCCAATTTAGAACATCGTTATCGGCTTTGCGCCCCTCGCAATCTGCTGCAGACAAAGTACTGACTTTTTGGATCTTCCCCGCCTCTAGCAAAAAGCTGCACAAGCCGCTCTGAACCAGGTAAGCCACTTCCCCAGCTCCCTCTCTTGTGCAATTAAATAGATATGCTCTCGAACTCGGTAGCTAATTGATTGTTTGTACCTAGTTCAAAGAAGACCCCGATGCATGGCTACTCGTCGACAAGATCCTAACCGATGCTTCATACCCGCAAACCAAGTGTAAGGGAATTCACGCCGCTTAGCTGTTGGAGTCGTGGTGAGACTGACAAGTCCCTAGATCTTGGCCTCCAAGTCCTCGACCATGTTATTATGACAAGATGGAAGGTGCTCCCCCGCGAGCAATGTCTGGGAATCCGTAACTTCGTCGGCCAGAGCATCGTCGACTGCTCCAGCACCGAGGAGTCTTTAAAGACCCAACGCACCCTGCTCAACAAGCTGAACCTGGTGCTCATCTCCATATTGAAGCAAGAATGGCCGCACAACTGGCCTACCTTTATCAACGAGATCATTGGGTCTTGCCAAATAAGCCTCTCCATCTGCGAGAACAACATGATCATCCTCCGCCTGCTGTCCGAGGAGGTATTCGACTACTCGGCAGACCAAATGACCTCGGCCAAGACGAGGAATCTCAAGACCACCATGTGCAATGAGTTCTCCCAGATCTTCCAACTCTGCCAGGAGATTCTTACGACAGCGAACCAGCCTACCCTGATCAAGGCGACGCTCGAGACCCTATTACGCTTCTGCAACTGGATCCCCCCTGGGTTACATCTTCGAGACCCCCTGATCGACACTCTCCGCACACGATTTCTCGAGGTCCCAGAGTTTCGAAACGTAACTTTGCAGGTGTTCACCGAGATTGGAGGCTTGACAACAGCCGCCCACGGCCAACCGAATGCCTACAGCGAACAGCTGGTCAAGATGTTCTGCGAAGTTCTCACCACTATCGCGACTATCATTCCCCTCGAGCTCGACCTGAAAAGCACGTACCCTCAAAGTAACTCGAGAGATCAGGAGTTCATACAGAATCTGGCACTTTTCTTGTGCAATTTCTTCGGACAGCACGTCAATCTTATTGAACACCTCCCGAACCGTGATTACCTGACCCATGGTCACTTCTATTTGATCCGTATCTCGCAGATTGAGGATCGAGAGATTTTCAAGATTTGCCTAGACTATTGGCTTAAGTCGGTCCAGGAACTCTATGAGGAGATGCAAGCTGCGCCCATGAACGAGATGGCCCCCTTGTTGATGGCGAACTCGGGAGCTCTCGACCCGAGCAGATTGAACCAGCTTCCCCTTCGGATGCACAAATACAAGGAGGTTCTGTCGAACCTGCGCGTGGTCATGATCGAAAAGATGGTACGACCTGAAGAAGTCCTCATTGTTGAGAATGACGAGGGCGAGATTGTGCGAGAATTCGTCAAGGAAAGCGACACAGTTCAGCTGTACAAGACGATTCGAGAGTGTCTTGTATACCTGACACATCTCGATGTCAACGATACTGAGCAGATCATGACGGACAAGCTACAGAAGCAGGTTGATGGCAGTGAGTGGTCTTGGCACAACTGCAACGTCCTGTGTTGGGCCATTGGCTCTATTTCACTGGCCATGAATGAGGAGACTGAGAAGCGTTTCCTTGTCACTGTCATCAAGGATCTGCTCGGCTTGACTGAGATGAAGCGCGGCAAAGACAACAAGGCGGTTGTCGCTTCTAACATCATGTACATTGTCGGGCAGTATCCCCGATTCCTGAAGGCTCACTGGAAGTTCCTCAAGACGGTGGTTAACAAGCTCTTTGAGTTCATGCATGAGTCCCATGAGGGTGTTCAGGATATGGCGTGCGACACATTCATCAAGATCGCTCGCCAATGCAGACGTCACTTCGTGGCGCTCCAACCCAATGAGAACGAGCCGTTCATCGAGGAGATCGTAAAGAATCTCCCCAGAATCACGTGTGATCTGACCCCTCAGCAAGTCCATACCTTCTACGAGGCGTGTGGATATATGGTGAACGCACAGGGTAACAAGCACATGCAGGAGCGTCTGCTTGCTGACTTGATGGGAGCTCCTAACGCCGCTTGGGATGAGATCATCCGCGCCGCTACTGCAGACCCTACCGTTCTCCAAGACTCCGAAACGATCAAGATTATCGGAAACATCATGAAGACCAACGTATCAGCATGCTCGTCGGTTGGCCCTTACTTTTACCCACAGATTGGCCGTATCTACCTCGACATGCTTCAGATGTACCGTGCCACAAGTCAGCTTATTTCGGAAGCTGTGGCTCGTGATGGTGACCTGGCCCCGCGGATGCCCAAGGTCCGAGGACTTCGAACAATCAAGAAAGAAATCCTTAAGTTGATCGAGACGTACGTCGATAAGGCCGAGGATCTGCAGTCCGTTCGCCAGCAGATGGTTCCTCAGCTGCTGGACTCGGTGTTGGTTGACTACAACCGCAACGTCCCAGGCGCAAGAGATGCTGAGGTGCTCAAGGCCATGTCCACCATCATCTCGAAGCTTACTGGGTTGATGGAGGACCAGGTGCCCGTCATCATGCAAAACGTCTTCGAGTGCACCCTGGACATGATCAACAAGGACTTTTCCGAGTTCCCAGAACATCGTGTCGAGTTCTTCAACTTGCTCCGTGCTATCAACCTGCACTGCTTCCCTGCCTTGTTGAAACTGGACAACCGCCAGTTCAAGTTTGTCATCGACGCTTGTATGTGGGCAAGCAAGCACGATAACCGTGATGTGGAGGGTGCTGGTCTTAACATGTGCCTTGAGCTCATCAACAACATCGCCGAGAAGACGGATGTCCAGACGGCCAACGCCTTCTTCCAGCAGTTCTTTATTACGATTCTTCAGGACGTTTTCTTCGTCCTCACAGATCCGGATCATAAGGCTGGCTTCAAGACGCAGTCGATGCTTCTCATGAAGCTGTTCAACTTCGTCCAGCCTGCCGAAGGCGGCACTCCTAAGATCCAGGGACCTGTATATACCGACCAGGCCCCTACTGGAACGTCGAACCGTGATTTCCTCGTTAACTTCGTTGGAACATTATTGAGCAAGGCGTTCGGCAATCTCCAAGTGTAAGTTTGGTGTTTTTCTTTTGTTCTTTTTGCCCCCATCCGCCTCTCCTTCCCTATTTCTCGCCCCTTCCATCCATCGCTCTTTCCATTCATGCTAACTCCCAAATTAGTGCCCAGATCAACGTCTTCATCGAAGGCCTTTTCACGCTTAACAATCAGTATGATAAGTTCCGACTGAACCTGCGTGACTTCCTCATCTCCCTCAAGGAATACGCCGGTGATAATGCGGATCTCTATGCTGTCGAGAAGGAGCAGGAGGTCAGGGACAACTTGAAGGCCGATCGTGAGCGGCGGTCAAAGGTTGGAGGCCTGCTGAAGCCATCGGAGATCGAGATTGATGACGATGAACTGTGAGGCTTTGAAAATTTCTCTATTTTTGGCGTGTGTGATACCAGAATAATATAACTCAGAAGGCACTTTTGAGGACGATGATGATTACTACGTTTTTCTTCTCCAGGTGGTGGAATAACCATCGGAATCAACGACGCCTCTGACCGACATTGGGCTACTTTGTGAGCCAACGATGGAAACTGAAAAGGGGGAGGAACTGAGATAGTGATTAGTCCATTTTGACGTGGACCCTAAGCATGTTAAATGTCAGGCCAAGATTACACGATTGGGCTGTTGTTGCTCTTAGTAAATAGATGACAATAGGCATTCTTGAGTTGGTGGCAATAAATCTCGACTATCCCATTGGTGGTGAAAGCTCTGCTGTTCGTGTGACACGTAATAATACCCTCCGTAGATGATCAACTCCCCTATTTTATCTAGTTAAATACAATAGTATCCTTTGGAATAGACGTCTGTGTTCCAACATTATGCTGATATTCTCCGACGATCTATCATTATACAAGTGGAGTAACAAAAGTACATGCCATAGCAGAACGAACTACTTGCAACGTCTGGCAGCCAAGTTGGCCGAGGTCGTTTTGATCTCAGAGCTTCGGACCAATATCAAAATATTATATATGATATGCCCATGTGCTTAACCTTGGCTTCACGGCGGCAGTACCCGGACCCTTGAACGCCATATTGTCACACAAGTCAGCCAAAGCAGTGGTGGCGGTAAACGACACAAAGAACCCATGGAATTTGCTAACAAGGCATATCCGTGGCGGCTGCAAGACACCGAGTATCACGAGTTCGTTGGTGCATCGTGGGACAAGGGTTGACGGGAGCTGGCGGGGTACGTTCACAGTAAGCTACATTTAACGAGTCAGAAAGAGGAGCCGGGCTTCCAAGAGGCGGGTAATGGCAAGAATGGTAAGGAGGGCCTGTGGTGGGGCAGCTAGGCGGATTGAAACCGTGGAAACCATGGGAGTTGGTATGGTTCCAACTGGCAGGGCTGAGCGGCGGGTATAACTGATACGTATCGCATCCCACTGGTGCAGAAGAGGAAATGTGTCTGATCAAAGGTTGAATAATCAGAAACTACTCAGTTGGCTTTTCAAGTGCGGTTGGGTGTGGGATCCCTCGTAATATTGTACCAAGTCCAAACCCCATATCTAAGCCGGGGGCAACGTGATCATAGCCTGTCTTCTTTCCGTATCCCTCATTAGAAAGGGTACCACGGGGCGTACTCTTTCCTTCCCCCAAATGTTGCCTTGCCATCGGGTAGATATGTAGGTTCTCCATCAAAACTCCAATTGACCAAAGTTCCAGCAACGCCTGCGCCCCCTTGCGCCCCCCTTTTTATGCCGCGCCATGGAGATATCTTCCCAGCGCATCGTGCAACTCCCTGTAGTCTTTTCCGCGCGAGCCGCTACCATTCAGGGGGTCCGTGGTGGCGGTGTTGTTGGCGGCTGGCTGTCCCGTAACCTCGGTCTCGAGCTCGTCCTCGGTGATGAGCTTGAACTGCACCTCGGCCATCCGCGACTTGACAATGCTGCCCCGGTACCAGTCGGTCCAGATCTTCTGCACCACGTTCTCGGGCTCTTCTGGTTCCTCCTCCTCGTGCTCCGCCGAACCTACTGCGGGCCCGCCGCCGTTTTGTTCGCTTTGGCGCTGCTGTCGTTCCTGATGGCGCTGGGACTGCGGCATGTGGCCGAAATCACGCTGCTGCTCCCATTCGCCCCGGTGGCCTTTGACTAGGGGCTCCGTCCCGCCTAGGAGGGCATGTGTCCATTCGTCGCTGGGCGTGACGCATACCAAAACATGCGGTTGTTCTGGCTGTTGTTGCTCTGCCTTCCTATCACTTCCACCGTTGTCACCATCCGCGATATCCGAGCCACCAGAGGCAATGGGTGTGGGCGCGGGCGTCGCAGTGCTGCACAAGGGGAACCGGTCCACGACATGGAACAGCGAGCCGAAGATCTGCTGGCTGCCCGTCTCACCGTACTTGAGAGCGGAGAAGGCGACGGCGACGCAGCGGACGCGCTCCGTGTCCTCCTTGCGTAGGAAGTACGTCATGGGCGAGTTGAAACCGAACGAGTCGTAGGGCTCGAGCTCGCCGAGTAGGTATAGGGCGTCGCGCTCAAAGTTGAAGTAGACGCGTGGCTGCGACCAGGTCGGCATACCACTGCCACCATTAGCACCACTACCGCTTAATCCTCCTGACGCCGTGGCATCACCATCGTCTTCGACCGGCGACCCGGAGTGATACGGCGCCCCGTTGTGGTGGTGATGGGTTTGGTCCCCGTCCAGGGAGGCGAAGACGTGGGGCACCTTCCAGCTGAAAGTCAGGGAGTAGTGCTGCTCGAGGGCCCGCGTCCGGGACTCGTGGTTCGCGTGCAGCACGGCGGGCACGAAGCGGCAGGCGCGGCGCGAGGTGAGTTCCTTGAGCTGTTGCGCTTCCGTGGCACCTTGGTCGCCTTCCCCCTCGGCGTCCAAGCCCCGTGTAATGCAGGAGGCCAGGACGATGCGCGGGACAGAGGCGGCGAAGTCCCAGATCTTGAGGCGCAGCTCCGGTGGGAGGGAGGAGAAGAGAGTGAAAGTGGGAAAATCCTCATTGCCAGGAGGTGCAGTTGCCGGGCTGCCGTCTCTGTAGACTTGAAACTTGATGCGAAACCTGCACGCCATGTTTGCAAGTGTGGCCAGCTGAATGCGCGAATAGTTGTATACCCAACCCAAGACCGTAGTGTTCGCGATAGGAGAAAGACGGCCAACAATTATATCGAGTCTAGAAACCCCTGCCTGCTGTGCATATGTACATGTATATATGCAAGTCCGAAAGCGGGACGGTTGCGGTCTTTTCTCTGTGTTAAACGGTCCACTCACTCGCTCAAGGAAAAGAAAAGACAGGGTGTTTGTTGCTAAATTCAGATGCTGGAAAGCGACAAATAGAAAAACAGATAGATCAATAGCTTCTTGCCCATACCACGTCACCTTTCGCGCGCAATGTATAAGAAGAGAGTATGCATGGAGCAAGTGCAAGTTTGGGTCGCCCTATCCTAGGTAATCGTAGCAGTAGCAGGGGTAGGATGGATGGATAGAATGGGTTTCGTTTCGCATCTGATTGGCGCCGTCAACGAAACGAACGAAGTGACGTCGAAACTCAGCTGGGCTGTTGCTGTGGGGTCCCGAATTCCCGGGAATGGCGGGACGCTAGCCCCAGTCTACAAGTTCCTTCCCGGCATTCCATTTATGGTAGCGAACCGATTAGATCCGGTTGCTTTTCACGATAAACAAAGTGGGCTATAATGGAGGGCCATCCAGTTCTGTGGAAGAGGGCACCTGCAAGCCTTGCATGCAGTAGTACTGCTTTCTTGGTCCGTAAAGCTTATACCCAGTATCAAGCAAATCGAGCCGTTTTCACTTCCGGCTTCACATTAATGTCTTGGTCTGAGTGGTGACGTCTATAACACTATTCTGGATATAATACACCGGTCTCTGTTATGTACAATGCGTGCCGCGGGAGGTCCGGACTAAGAGGGTTCATCGCCGTGGTTCTTCTCTGCTACCATGCAATCACCTTGGGGTATCATTTTGCTTCACCGTACTCTAGGATCTCTAGGATCTCGTCTGTCACTCCGGGCCATCATGGGACAAGCGCCCTGCGGCGGTCGTCCTTTGATGCCACCCAAAAGCCAGTCTGCGAGGTGGACAACCTTGGCGCCAACGCCCTTTTCCCATTCGCTATTTTGATCGACGTGCTCAATCGTGTGACTGATTATGCGCCCCTCTGCGTCGAATTCGAAGATAAAAAGTCCCGTAAACTCGTTCTTGGAACCGGGACTTACAGTGCCGCGCAAGGCGTGATCGAGGTTGTGCTCTCCCTGTTGGGCCAAACTTGCACTGGACCCGTTGCTGTTGCTGCTGTTCTTGTTATCACCTGCCGTCCTCCACTTGACCACCAGCTGCTCGTCGTATGCGCCGCATCTCCTGGGGGAATAGTAAAGCGGTTGTGTCGTCATGCGCTCCGACAGTATTTCCAGCCGTAGGTTGCCGATGATCGGCACGCGGTTCCATGCTATCGGCGAAGTCCACAAAGCTGCTATGTAACCAACTCTTCCGGAAACAGCCGGCAGGTACGGGTGCGTCGAGGGGAACAGATGGAGAGATATGTTGGGGGCAAGGATCTCTTGGGGTAGTGGCGACTGCAACAGTGAAGGTAGTCGTTCATGTAGAATTCGTAGGGCTGCGACAGATAGTTAGCCGACCATTCGAACTACCTTTCACTATAACAATGATTAAATGTGATGCCCAGGGAGACGTACTTCTTCCAAGCTTCACCCTGCGATCATCCCCTTGGTTTCCTCCGTTTGCGCTGAAGCGGGCAATGGCTGCAGAATCGAACCATATGGGCGACAGATCGTGATGCGATATCGGTGGGGTAGGTGCAGATACTGTGGTAACAGGCAGCTGGGCTGGTTTCGAGAGCGCCAGCGGCACCGCAGCTACCACGGAGGAGTTGGCAGAAGAAGAAGAAGAAGAGGCAGATGACTGCGACAACACCGCTGGTCTAATCAAGTGCTTGGCACGAGAGGCAGAGCTCAAAACTTGGGGCGGCGTCCGAAAGAAGCCACTGGGGAGAGACATGGGATCCGAGCCTCGAAGGCGCAATCGTGGGTGATGACTGGCATTAATCCGGTTCGGTAGTAGTATGATCAAGAATGCGCCGTAATATCCGGCAGCAGATGCAGTTTAGTTCAGTCTTCTAACAGGTAGTAAGTGGTAGGCAAAACTCGAATTTGAGAGAAGCGTTCATAGGGAAATTGACTACATATGATGTAAGTGAAGCTGCTCAGTTACCCTGGGCGGCCAGTCCCATGTTTTCATGTTTCCTCTCTTTTGACTTCCCGCTGCAAAGAAGGTTGCCAGCTCCAAAAATTTGGGTAGCGTAATGGCACGACAGTCAAACGAACGGTGGTCATCAATGGACCCACTCCACTTCTCAAGGAATCCTCCGCGCGGGCGATCAACCGGGACTACGACTACGGGAAGATGGGGTTCACTTCCAGCACACTCTCACTCTTCTAGAAGCATCAATCCTGCACTGTATATAAGTGCATGACTTTATATATATATAATGGCCTTTTTGCCGCGTTCTCGGACTATACGTTCGTTATGTAATTGGTCTATTGGAAGAGGCAACAATTGCCTCTCTGCATATACCTATGTAACTACCTAGGTAGTCGAGCAATATTCCCAGAGCCTTTGCAACCCAAATACCAAGCGGAACATACGGGATTCGTCAAGTCGCGGCATGAAAGAGCGGTGATCTTGGCTGACATAATACACAACAGAGGCCGCTTTGTTTTCAGATGTCAAAAGGAAGGTACTTTGAGAGCATGGGCGACACGAAGCACTGCCTGTTAGGTCATGGTTAAAATCTATCTGATACATACCTCGATCGATCTCGCTGTTAGATGATACTCTCTGTACCTCCCTCCAGAGTTGCCAACTGTCAGCATTGAGCAAAGCTGACTCGAAACCGGCCGGTGACATATTCAGCCATCTGACTGTGACCCTTGGGCGAACGCGAAGCCTATGACCTGCACCCCTTTTTGCACCTCCTGATTGGTGCACCAGGGAAGACATCCGAAGGCCTTGTGATCCCGTTGGCCGTATTTTTAGGCTTGTTAGGCACCTCGCACTTTCAAAGGGCGAAAAGGCTGGCTTTCAGGAGGCGGTTTGGTTTGGTTTAAGTTGACTTGCTCCCAGTAAATCAAATCAGGACCCAGAAACACAGTCAAAGTGGGGGCGGCATGGCCCACCGCCCGACCCTCTCTCTGCCTCTGGATTGTCCTTGACACTCCCTGACGCATCAGCCTAGCCAGCTAGTAGGCGTGTTCTGTTCAACCCGCTGCCTGTGCCTGTGCTTCTTGCTTGTGCCTGTGCTTTGGTGCTTGGTGTGCGTTGTCTGTTGACTGTCTGCCTCTGCCTTTTTTTTTTGGCGTCCGTGTCTCTCAAAAAGGGTACCTACCACTGGACTCATTCTGCTGACTTGATTGAAAGTCAGGCGCATGTCTCTCTTGCTTCCTTCTCTTTCTTAACCTCCTACCTCATCTTATCTCCATCCTCCTCTGGTTAATACAAAAGGTTACATCATTGAAGATAAAGAGCCATCCATCATATATTTAAAAGTCTGGCCAGCCAGCCTGTGCCGTCGTATTTGAACTCCCGAAAGGCCCATTCAAAAGCTGTCGTGCCTTGTCAACCCCCGTAAACTCATTAACGTAAAGTTCCACAGCAACCGGGACCCCCTTTGACTTGCCGCTACCGCCTTCCTTTCCGTGTTTCGTTGGCTTATCATCCTCCGTTCCAACTTCAACACCAAACTTGTCAACCGCATCTAATATCTGCATCCTCTGCATCCGCATCGTCACCCGCCAAGATGAATCCTGAGTAGTATGTCTTGTTCTGTCCTCCAGCAGGTCTCGCCAGCATCTATTAGATGCTGGCTGCATCGCCGACCTGCCCAGCTCGTCGGCGACCGTCTAGAGAGCAAGCACTGACCGCGTACAGAGTTACCTTCTTCTTCTCGACCCCTCGTTCGACCGCTGCGCGCCCCTCCATTCCGGAATTCAGTAGAAGATGCGCTGCCTAAATCATTCAATGGTCACTCGAGCCTCACTCTTGTGTGTTTCTCGATCGACACCTACTTCTAGGCGGTTGCAAAACACAACCAACCCAGATTGCCACAACCTGCAACACCATCACTTTCCAGAACCACGACAACAAGACAACACCACTGCTTGCATCCAACATGGCTGATCAGGGCGAGGACGATCTCCGTGTCGAGGTTTTGGTTGACGAGCCCATCTTCACAGATGCTGTTTGGGTTGGCGATGCCAAAAACCGCACAGACGAGACTCCTGTCTTCCGTAGCAAGGATCAGAAACATGATGCTGACCTCGATGCCGCTGTCTACAGATACGATTACCTCTTCAAGCTTCTGCTTATTGGTGACTCTGGTGTCGGAAAGTCCTGCTTGCTGCTGCGATTCGCGGACGACACTTACACCGAGTCCTACATCTCCACCATCGGTGTCGATTTCGTAAGGAGCCTTGTCTATTGCCTATCTGTCTGCTTGTGTCAAACTGACAACATAAATAGAAAATCCGCACCATTGAGCTCGATGGCAAGACCGTGAAGCTCCAGATTGTAAGTGCCACTGCGCCGACGCGCCCCGTCATTTCCAAAGAGAGCCCTCTTACTGACATGTGACATTGCAGTGGGACACCGCCGGCCAGGAGCGCTTCCGAACCATCACATCTTCTTACTACCGTGGCGCCCATGGTATCTGCGTTGTCTACGATGTTACCGATATGGATTCATTCAACAACGTCAAGCAGTGGCTGCAAGAGATCGACCGCTATGCCACCGAGGGTGTCAACAAGCTTCTCGTCGGCAACAAGAGCGATATGTCCGACAAGAAGGTTGTCGAGTACACCGTCGCTAAGGTACGGCAGACTTATTTGCGTCTGGCAAAATAAGTAACATGTTACTGACTACTTTTTACAGGAGTTCGCCGACAGCCTGGGCATCCCCTTCCTCGAGACCTCGGCCAAGAACGCCTCCAACGTTGAGCAGGCTTTCTTGACCATGGCCCGCCAGATCAAGGAGCGTATGGGTACCCAAGCCACGACCAACACCAAGCCCGGCGTCCAGGTTGGTCCTGGCCACAGCGTCTCTTCGTCGTCCAGCGGCGGCTGCTGCTAAGAGAGACACGATTCTTCTTCACGATACCCGATCACGTCCGCTTTCTACGTCCACCTTGCGTCTTGATTTTTCCTGGAGTAAACTGGTAATTGCAGGCATTGCGAAGGGTTGACTCGATGGTTGGCAAACTGGAGGGCAGATATGGTTTCCCACTTTTCGCCTTTGATGCGAAATAGACGATTTTCCCTACGACAGGATCCTCATGAGTTATAGCAAATCTGACTCTGCCGACTTGGCCAAGTTCCTTACCAGTGTTACGCGAAATGGGAAATGTGAAGAACGAGATGAACGAGTACGGGTAATTGTGTGAGAGCAAAGCATGCACGAGTGTGGCGGTGGCGCCTAGTACCCTGATCGAGAGATTGACTTGTTCGACTAGACTTGGCCAATTTGTTTTGGTGTCTTCCTTTTCGGCGACTCTGCATAGAGAGAGCTCTCTCATTTCAGGACTTTCTATGCGTGTGTATGTATGACTTGCTAGCAGGCGTAAGGAGTGAGATCGGTGAGGAATGGCAGACATAATTAGGTAGACAGCACCAAATCCTCATTCGCTCATCGGCATCATTGTTCTACAATCCACAGTCTAGTAGCCTTTGCCAGACATAATGCATCCAAGCGCTATGTATGTGGACTTATCAAGCGAGGATTGGGTGGGCAATAAACACGTCTTTCTCGTGGGTTTGGCAGAGAGCCCCTACCTGACTATAAGAACAGGATCCTTGTGCTTATTCCTTAATCGTGAGAGGTTTACCTGTGTCGTTTCTTGCCGCGGCTTCGACGGATTGCCAAGGTGGCGGGTTGTTTTCTGCTTCTGGACGTTGGGTCGATAGGTTCGCAGAGGTCTCACTCGCTCTTGCCATCAGTATCGGATCCTTCCAGGCCAGGTTCGGTCAGGCTACCTACCAGCTTGCCTGCCACCTTGGAACGTAGTACCTAGTGCTAAGGGTTGACTTCGCTTAGTTTTTATAAAGGCAGTAGGAGGAAGCTTTAATAATATGGGAGTACTGTTCTGCCATGTCGTCCGTGTAGTGCCTCCCATTACGCGTTTGGAAATGCAGGTCTGATCTGTATCCTGATCACATCATGGTAACGAGGTCTTTTTCTTGTTAGCATTTATTTTGATTCCTACAGGTCTTCTCTATTACATGAAAAGTACATAGACCAGCTCTATTAAAAGAATGAAAGAGGAGACAAGACACATGGTTGACTGAGCTGGATCTAGATATCCTAAATTGGAGTGCACCCGCGGATCGGAGTACATGGCCACATCAAAGGTTCTTGGGATACCTGAAGTCAACTTCGGGCCTGTCCTGCTCGCAAACCTATGCAGGTTGGTAGACACCATTCTTCGGTGCCAATTTGGGGCGTCAATGTGGTGAACTGTCTTCATTTTGTTGCCGGTATTCCTATGCTGATCCCTAGGCGTGTCTAGGCGTGCCGGTTTCTCGGTAGGTCTTCGAGTACTAAGCGAGATCATCGGATAGTTGTACACTTCGCCATGTCCGCGACTGGGTACCTATATGCTAACAACCATTCTCCACGTATGTCAGTGTTGTGCTTACCTTTCAAGGCTGGGTATAGGCTTATTGCCGTGTCTCTATATTCGAGGTTCTGTTCGGTTCCGACATGAGTGGCATACAAAGCCCCTCTGCCAAGCTGACACGTGATACTGAGCGCCTGGGCGACTTCTCGGGGGTTTAGCTAAAATCGTCATAACGGGCATGTTCCACGCTTCTTCCAATGCCCTGGGAAAGGAAAGGTTGGCCGTCTTATCCTCGCGGTTTCTGGTGCCGAATCCGAGCTAGTTCAAACGTCGATCTGATTTGAGTCCGCTTTGCAACTAATATATGAACGGAATCATGAGATGATGTAATCGACATCCTGCATCGGAATTTACATACCATCAAGTCCAGGATGCATATTCGAGAAAATACGGATAGGGGAAGATATGAGAAAGGTAGTCTTGGGGTCAGGAGCTATGGGCGAGTTCACAGACCTCATGCCTGGGATATCTCCGGCTCCGCCTTTTACTTAACCACAAAGACAAGGTGTCCCAAGCGAAGATGAAATGTAACACTACTTGGTCGATAAATACAATACCTACCTATATACCCTTAATAAGCTGAGATTAAGAACCACGTTGGATGCATTCACAAGCACCCCGCAATTGCCATGATGTTGGCTCTTGGCTTGGCAACGACCACAACCCCAATTCTGCAGGCCTCTCCATCAATGATGGTCATCCCAACGCCCAGTCATCCGGCCCCACCTCGTCCTTCTTCTACTGCTACCTACCCTGCTGCTACGTCGAGGTAAGTAAGGTTATCTAGCAACGTACGTCAAATAGTACATGCCTACATAAAAGGAATCAACTGTCTGCTTACTTCTGTCAGCAGGTACACCAGGGAAACCTCCCTTTGTTTCGCTCAAATTTGACCGGTTACAGAAGAGGCTCACCTCGCAATCTATACCGCCTGCAGACCTCGACCGAGTCCTGTGCGCAACGCCTCTTTTTGCGCGTGTGATTTCATCTAGTTCATCCTAAGTTTCTATACTAACCTAACAGCCCAAACCCACCAGATCCAGAGACCCTCCCTTCCATCTCGCTCTCCGAACCAGGCGTGGCTCTTTTTGGTGGATCATTTGGCACAGGCGCCTGGCCAGCTCCAGACGAAACCCTTTGCCCCGACATCCAACCAGAGTTCATCCACTGGCCCGAACTGGCCAAAACTGCCTGCCACCAAGCCGCGGATCTCACCCACACCACAAGGAACAGAACCCTCATATCGCCCGTTACTCGCTGCAAACAAAACGACCGATTTGTTCTCTCCCCCGTGGGGTGTGATTTGTAATTGGGTTATATCCTACACTGCACATACATACAGGCCAAGCCAGGTGGGTCCCCCTCACCACCCGCCATATCAGATCGCCCAACTTGATCCCCCTTGTCGCCGGTAATGTACCTATGACACTGCCCAGTCTTACACTTTTCGAGACCACATGCTTCCTGATGCGTCATGCCATGGCCATCGACAAGTGCTCTTGTCTTGTCGCTGTAAAATAAAATCACTAATTTCTCTCAGGCGAAGAAGCACCAGGCTATTTCGTGCACTCGATCTCTCCCATAAAGTTCTGTCTTTTAGTTCCGAACTGCTTGCTTGCGTGATCCTTACCCGACAACACAGGCCCGGTCCATACGTGCGTGCGTGAGTGTGAGTGTGTTAGCGACCAACTTCTTTCGATTTGGCGAGAAGGGATATTGATTGGATTGCCCTTGAAACTCGAGGTGCGTTACCCAAGTATACTTTCACGTCAACATATCTGTCCAGGAACCTTTCCAGTCCCAGTTTCAGTCCCGGCAAATTGGTAGGTCGGCCTGCTTGGGCGGTGCATTCATAATATGTGTCGTCGGGTCTGCGGATGACATCGGGCCCCAGTCCACTGACTCGGAGCCAATCACGCCCTGCCCTCGCAACCTTCCCTTGCCAAGTGATGACCGTCTCTCTATTGGGACGAGACCCCCAAATGCACATGCTTTCTGCATCGATGCTTCTCATGCGCTCTTTACAAGCCGAGACTTCTCCAGGTTCTCCAGCAACAAGGCCCACTCTCCCTTCTCTCTCTCTGCCTTTGCATGTCTATATCTTTATAGCCTATCTCCCCTCGCCCTCGGACTTTCAGCCCCATCCCATCTCTCTACTCGGCCAAGCGGCTTTGCACTTATACGCACTTACAGCTATACTCATACGCACCCTCTCACCTATGCCGAAGCCACAGTTGGCACAGCTCTAGTGGGATGCCAACTTATTGTCTTCAAGATTGTCATTATTTTTACCGAACAGCCCTCCGCGGCTTGAATATAAGCACCTCTGTCTCTCCCTTGTATGCCTAAGTCGATAACGGCAACTGATAAGATGCCTACTCAAGTCCGTATATTTTCTATGCCCAAGTCTTTGGGCGAAACCCTAGCTGGCGGCGGCTCTGCTTCTGTACCGCGTTCAGTCCCAGACCTTCCAAGGATCTCTTCCACAGCACATGAACAGTCGACCCAGACGACGCCCCGTGCCAGCCCAAGCGATATGCCTCAGAGCCAAGGCATAACATTTGCTGCCCAGGATGACTTACCTAAACTCCCCATTCCCAGCTTGGAGCACACTGCCCAGAAGTACCTTACCGCCCTCAAGCCGCTGCAAGGCCCAAGAGAGCATGCCGAGACGAAGCGGGCCGTTCAAGAGTTTATGAGGATAGATGGGCCAGAACTTCAGGAGAAACTCCAGCAGTACGCAGTGGGTAAATCGAGTTATATCGAGCAATTCTGTGAGCCTCAAATAATCCACGTGTATGCGCATCAAGGTCTAGAAACTAACCTATTGTCCAGGGTACGATTCGTACTTGAATTATGACAATCCGGTCGTGCTCAACCTCAACCCCTTTTTCCTGCTCGAGGATGATCCAACTCCGGCGAGGAACAATCAAGTCACTCGTGCCGCCTCTCTGGTGGTATCCTCACTCGAGTTCGTCCGAGCCGTCCGTCGGGAGGAGCTCCCTCCCGACACAGTGAAGGGCAAACCCCTGGATATGTACCAGTACTCGCGGTTATTCGGAACTGCTCGAGTGCCAACTACCAATGGATGCCAGATTGAACAAGACCCTGACTCGAGACACATTGTGGTCCTGTGCCATGGGCAATTTTACTGGTTTGATGTTTTTGACGACAACTCAGACCTTATCATGGGCGAAAAGGATCTTTCTATCAACCTCCAGACCATCATAGATGATGCCGCACAAACGCCCATCCAAGAGGCGGCCAAGGGGGCTTTGGGTATCCTCAGTACCGAAAACAGGAAAACATGGTCAGGACTGAGAGACGTATTGCTGAAGGAGGAAGGGTCGAACAACGCAGACTCGCTCGGCATTGTGGACTCGGCCCTTTTCATTCTTTGTCTCGACTACACAGAACCAGACACGGCCGCGAAGCTCTGCCAGAACATGCTTTGTGGCACAAACGAAGTGGAGAGAGGGATCCAGGTCGGCACTTGCATCAACCGTTGGTACGACAAGCTGCAGATCATTGTCTGCAAGAATGGCAGTGCGGGAATCAATTTCGAGCATACGGGGGTAGACGGCCACACGGTGCTCAGGTTTGCCAGTGATGTGTTTACCGACACAATCCTGAGGTTTGCAAGGACTATCAATGGCGGAGCCCCCAGTCTGTGGAAGACAACGAGTCCCGATCCCTGGAAGCGCGACCCTGACAGTTTTGGAGACGTTAACACCACTCCGCATAAACTCGAATGGGACATGCTGCCAGAATTGAGCATAGCCGTTCGTTTTGCGGAAACAAGGTTGGCTGATCTGATCGGACAGAATGAATTTGCCTGCCTGGACTTTGGCGGTTATGGCAAGAACTTCATCACTTCGATGGGTTTCTCGCCTGATGCCTTTATCCAGATGGCCTTCCAGGCTGCTTATTATGGTCTCTACGGCCGTATTGAGTGCACCTACGAGCCTGCCATGACCAAGGTCTTCCTGCACGGTCGAACCGAGGCTATCCGATCCGTGTCGGAAGAGTCGGTCGACTTCGTCCAGACTTTCTGGGGAGACAACCCTCCTGAACAGAAGGTAGACGCTCTGCGCAAGGCGTGTGAGAGGCATGTCGCCAGTACCAGGGAGTGTGCCAAGGCGGAGGGCTGCGATCGTCATCTATATGCGCTGTTCTGTGTGTGGCAGAAGTGTGTAGACGAACAGCATCCTCCGCTGAGTACAGGTTATACGAGCCCTTCGGATTACGAGTCAGAAGTGGACATGAGCTCCCCAGTGGGAAGCCCAGGGAGGGACTCTTCTGCCGTATCACAGGATGGTGAGATCAGGACCCGGGAAAGAGGTGACAGCACTGGCAGCTCGCGCTCACGGGATCATCCAGTACCCTCCATCTTCTCCGACCCCGGCTGGGACAAGCTGAACAACACGATCCTCTCGACGTCCAACTGCGGCAACCCGTCGCTGCGGCACTTCGGCTTCGGCCCCACGTCGGGCGACGGCTTCGGCATCGGCTACATCATCAAGGACGACGTGCTCTCCATTTGCGTGTCGAGCAAGCACCGCCAGACCAAGCGCTTCATCGACACGTTCGAGAGCTATCTGCTCGAGATCCGCCGCATCCTGCGCATCACCAACCGCCGCGCCACCTCATCTAAGCAGACCCGCGCCCGCGAGATCGACCCGACTAAGCCCGCCAAGGGCGTCAAGGGGTTCAAGGCCCGGGGGCGGCTCATTACGGGACATGAGGCGATCCGGAGGGAGGCCACGATGGGCGGGACTCGGTCGCCTACCGAGGATAGCATGGCTCCGAGCAGCGAGGATGATGAGCTGGGTGGATGTGAGTACCCTTTTTCTTTTGTGATGGTTCGTCGAAATTATTGAAGTGTACTGACTGTTTGATTTCTAGATGGCTTCTTTGACGCCGGTATGCTCTTGCAGGCCCTCAAGGCGCGCGGCGAGGCCTTGGACGGCGGCGAGCAGAAAGCGTCCGAGAAGGCGCGACGTAGGGATGTTGGCAAGAAGTTGCGTTTGGTAGAGTACTGATCGACGCGGGGAAGGCGGGTAGATGGGAAAGAGGAGCAGTGTATTGTAATCCCAACCTGTTAGCGGGAACTACGTGCGACCTCGATACCTGGGCAGGAATGGTGGTGTTGGTACTTTTTGATGTTATTTATCCCAGCACAGGCAGTAGCGAGCGTTGTTGGGTAGGCTTAAGTTATTCCCTGTTATATGTTTGTATTCCCGGGCTCCTCATATTGCTTGCGCAGTTTTAATGTGTGCGTACCACGTCAGATCATGGAGCGGATATCATGGTCTTGTGGGATATTTAATAAATGATTTGAAACACATTACTACAGCTAGAATACCGTTTAAGTACGACATATACCAGGAGTTCTATAGATACGGAGACACAGCGTGTGATTTGACTATAAACATGTCCTCCTCAAAAGGGGGTGTCATCTGGAATGTCATTCAGAAGCCAATTAACCCTTTCACCCAATAAACCAACCCTTTCCCCCTCGATAACTTAAGCCCATTTGATGGACAAACCCCCTATTCAAATGGAAAAACCCCGGTATCCAATTACCACGCTTGCTTGCCAACTTCAATTCCCCAACACTATTGCATCTCGTGGAACTGCCCATGGTGATTCGAGTGAGGCCCATGGGTTCCCACCGCATCCCCGCCAGCCTCGTGCACCGTCGTTGGCACATTTGGGCCGCTACCGTTATTGCCGTACGGGTAAAAACCGCCGCCCATACTGTTACCAGTGTGATGCGGCTGTATGGATGAGACATCGGTCATGGTCGGCGACGCGGGTTGGTTGTAGCTTTGACGGTTGTGTTGGTCGATGCCGGGCGAGGCCGCAGGGCTCGGCGGCTGGACGTGGGCGTACGCTTGGGGCTTCATGTCTCCTCCCGCCCCGGCGGCGGCGTAGGTGTAGGGAGGTGCTTGCTGTTGCTGCTGTGGGTTCATGAAGGCTTGCTGTGGTGGCGGGGATTGCGTTGGAGATGGGTATTGCTGTGGCTGGCCGTAGGTTGGGTTATATGCGGATTGGTGAGCACCAGCTGCCGTGGGGGAAGCATTAGGTACATTGTTGGGACCGCCTGGCTGCTGTGTCATCTGTGGGTAACCTCCAGTGGCCGCGGCGATGTGCTGCTGCTGCTTCTTCTTGTTATTGTGGCGGATGATGAAGAAGAGGGCGAGGGCGACAATGACGAGGACGGCCACGCCACCCACGACACCGCCAACGATAGCGCCAATAGGGGTGGAAGAGCCTCCCTTGCTGCTGTTATTGTTGTTGGGAGTCGGGTTGTCGTGACCTGGTGGCATCGGGCTGACAGTGGTTGTGATGGGCCCTAAGGGATTGGCGCTTGAGCCGATTTCCAAGACCCGTGGGGTGTAGCTGCGGTCGTCCATCTCCCCGAAATACGTGGTGTATGCCTTACCCACGGTCGTGTTCGAGGTGAACTGGCAGAAATAGTCCCGGATGCCGTTGGGATACGAGATTGTCCCGCAATAGGACGCGCTACTTGTGCTGCGGCAGGACATTAGGTTTAATTTTCTTTTCGTTATAAAGGTCTCGAGAATGAGAACTTACCAGTACAGGTTGTAAGGGGTAGTCTGACACGAGACACGACAGCTCGAAGACAACTCTGCGTAGTCTACACAGGTGGCCCGGACGGCGCACTCATCGCCTTTGCAGCAGCCGACAGCACCAACAAGGTTCGAATAAGTCACGATTGCGCACTTTACGTCCGTGTCCACGCAGCTATAAGCGCTGTCTGGGATGGATGTCAATGGATACTCAAATCTGGCGGAGTTATACCGGAAAGAGATGGAAGGAAAGGAAGGTATGAAACATACCCAGTTGTCCGCCAACGTAACCGCAGGTGTTGTCGGGTGCTTCAAGCACCGTCATGGCCTCCTGTCTCTTCGCTAATAACTCAAGGCTAGGCGGTGCCGTGATCTGGGCAAAGCTGAAAATTGCCGATGGCAATGAGATATCGGTGGGCGCCGCTACCATCCTCTCCACAGCGATGGCCTCTACTACTGCCCCTAGGATAGTGAATATCAGAAGCCTCGCCATGACCGATACAGCTCCTTCTGCTGAATATACGTGATGATCCTATAGTCGCGTCCAACTGGACCTCGAATATCAACCCGATATAACCACAAGGGGGCAAATAAACACTGGAGTAGGTTCCAAGCGGACGGTGACTCAAAGGTGCAAAGGCCAAAAAGGTTTCAATAACGTTGGGCATGAGGGAGAGGAGCCCTGCATCCTTCTTATTAGACCTATACCTATAGCCCTCCCCCCAGCCGTTGCCGTGTTAGTTCCATGCTGGTAGGACCTTTTTCGCTTCCATTAACCCATCGATTTGATCGACAAACAGCATCAAAAGGCGGCAAGGCGTACTTTGGGCTTGGCATGCTCGTCCAGTGAAGCCGTAGGAAATGGAGACGGGTGGCCCGTTTCTTTCAGCCTCGGAATGGATTCATTTCCGGAAAAGCAGCACGTCGTAGCTGAAAGGAGGATAGACTGTCAGTTACGAGCAGTCAAACATTGCAGTAGGTCGCGCATGGTGCAGCCAGCTGAAGAAGCTAGAGCGGAACTGGTCCGCTAAAACCAGCCACACGAGTGACGGCGTTTGCTTTTTGTTTCTTGGCTCGACGGATCTCGACTCTTCAACCATTCCCCCTTGCTTTACCGACAGCTTGAGTCATGCTGCAGAAAATGGATGCTGTCTCTGAATGTTGGTAGATGGGGACGGGTCGCCCAATGCAACATACCTACCTTCTTCTGCATAGCTGCTTAGCAGTGCAGCGTTGTGCGCAGCACATCACGAAACTAAGACTGCGACGTGCAAGAGCGAGGTCCGTCACAGAAGCGAAGCGGCATGTAACATGACCGCCCTGCATATATTGATTTGGAAAGACAGCCACAAATTCTGGGTTGACGGGTTCGGCGGGAAACCTCTGCTGGGTTGACGGCCTAGACCTGATATCGACCCCGGAAAGCGAGAACGCCGCAAAGCCGCCTTGCGTCCCAAAATCTCAGCTACTATCAGCTCGTGGAACCCAGCGTTTTCTCATGGTCATATGCATCGCGAGAGAAACAAAGTTCGAGGTTATACCAGTGGAAACTAACAACACTGCGGACACAATATAAACAAGAAAAGGCTTGGACGATGGCAATCCACGTTGACTGAACCCAGGATCATCAACTCGATATCCCCAAGCTGGAAAGGTCCAATCAGGGAAGTGAATAAGGTTGACCGCGGGTGTGAGTGGAATCAGTTGGCAGGTATGTAGTGTACGTGCGTACTGGAACTAAGCATGGTAGAAGTAGAAACCGTACGAGACGAGATATCTGGCGGGGAGTGGTTCCGCGCTGAAGCAAGACATTTGATGCCTAGCAGCAGCGGGACGACAGGATATAGTGGAGACGGCTGAACAGCAACAGCCAGCCAGTTGGTGGTACAAGTCTAGATAATCCGCTAAAACCCCATGCATGTACTTTCTATTTTGAGGCACTCACGCTCACCGAACCACCCCACTAAGGTTAGGAGCGGAAAGACACATCAGTTGCAATTGGAGGAAAGAAGGTTTGTTCTAGCTCTGCCACAAGTCACTTTCTGTGAACCCCATCCCCGGTACCCGAAACATCCCTCCTTTCGCAAGTCTCCCCCAAGCAGGGACCCAATATCAAAAACAGAAGGCCGCAAGGCTAGGCAAGCCGATGCCTCCATGACAGATCTGTTACGCGTCCTGCCGGGATTCCCGACAGCCCAGTATGCCGGTCTGTTACCCGCGCTGGAGAAGAATCGGGTGACCACCGCCGAGCTGCTCACCCTCGATATTGCAGAGTTGGGCAAGCGTACCAAACTCCCACTGCTGGATCTCAAGAGGCTGTGCAATGCCATCTTGGAGGCACTCCATGTCGAGCTGGGCGTCTCGGAAAAGCAGCCGGGAAAGCCTAGCGAGCTGAAGCAGACCGCTTCCGACCTTGCTCAGCGCTGGAGCACCATCAGCACCCTCGATGATTCTCTCGACCAAGCTCTGGGCGGAGGTGTCCCGACCGGCTATGTCACGGAAATCGTGGGCGAGAGCGGAGCCGGGAAGACGCAGTTCTTGCTAACGATGCTTCTCGCCGTCCAGCTTCCACCGCCTCATGGGCTTGGCCGGCCGGCCCTCTACATATCTACCGAGGCACCACTCTCCACCAAGCGTCTGGCGCAGATGCTCAACAGCAACCCCGTCTTCAAAGACTTGGACGAGAAGCCCACTTTAGATCGCATCATGAGCACCGCTACCCCGGATCTCGAATCGCAAGAGCATATCTTGCAGTACCAGGTCCCCGTCCAGGTGGAGCGACACAATGTTGGCCTCATCGTCCTGGATTCGGTCGCCGCCAACTACCGCGCCGAGTACGAACGCGGCGGTAGCCTCGGCTCTAATATGGCCGCGCGCTCTGCCGACCTAATCCGCATGGGCCAGCTCCTGCACGACCTGGCGCGCCGCCACAACCTCGCGGTCGTCGTCGCCAACCAGGTCATGGACCGTATCCCCTCCTCCTACCGCGGCAACGACAGCGGGACCCCGGGCGTATTCGCTATTAAGAGCAGCGCCGCCACCCCCAAGTCTCCGCTGCCTGCTCATTCCGCCACTACTAGTACCCAACAGATGCCCCAGGACAGCCCGCTTGCGTCGCGCTCACGCGGGCCCTGGCAGCCACCGCCTGGCGCCGAGCCTACGAGTAGCCTCGCTGACATGGTGGGCGTGCGGTCGAGCATGCCGGAGCCGCCGCCTGAGGACCCTCCCGCGCCCGCGTCACTGCTTCTGGACCACCAGAACCGCTGGGTCACGGGCTGGGGCGACGACCCCTACGCGGACCCCAACAACTTCAAAACACCCACGCTGGGCCTCGTCTGGTCGACCCAAATCGCCGCCCGTGTCGCCCTGCTGAAGCGGCCCGTCTACGGCCGCAAGGACATCATCGAAGACGAGGAGACGGGCGGCGTCGCGCTGCGCAACTGGCGCCGCTGGATGAAGGTCGTTTTCGCGCCGCACGTGCCCGGTACCGGCCAGGGGCTCGAGGGTGCGGTCGAGTTCGAGGTCAATATGGGCGGGCTGAAGAGTATTGACAAGGATAAAAAGAAGGAATAGATAACTATGAACGAGAAATGAGTAGCCATCTTCGTCAACCCGAATAGGTCAAATTTGAGCCCCAAGCCTGGTGAATGTATACTGTCAAGTACTAAATGGATGTATTTATCAGCCATCAGGCTTTCAGTTGAATAGATCGGTCTTATTTAGCCTTCAGCCTCTGACAGGTTCTCATGAGTTCATAACCAGTCTCTTGTTACCCATATCCACCTTACCGTTGGTGGCATCGCTAGTCTATACATGAGACCGTGTGCCATATCCGCGAGACAATTGGCTCGAAACCACTCAAACATGCGCACGAACAACCGGGAAACGACCAAGCGGGTTCCTCTCGAGCGACAATTATTCACAATCTCACGGCTCGGTGGTTTGCGGGATGTGGCATTGGCTAGATACTAGCGTCTATTATGTTCGGACTATAGTCTTTTATATTTTACTAAAGCTACATCAGCGCCCGCTCGCCATTCAAATATTATCGTATCGACTCTCGATATTCGTATTTGCTCTCCTTGGAGTGAATAGGATGTTTCAAGCGGGAAACTGGAAATTTCTCGAATAAACGGTTTCTCCATTCATTATGAGACCCTGGGATCACTGGGAATAAACGCTGAACCAGGGAGGAATAACCTAGAATAAGGAGGAATAAACATTGTAACAGGGACGAATGAACACTAGAACAGGGACGAATAAACAGTAGAATAGAAAGGAATAAACACTAGAACAGGGAAGATTAAGCACCAAAATTTGCTCATATAAACTTTAATAGATACTTGCATAATCTGTCGTAATTGTCGCAACTAAAGTATAGGTAATCTACATACTGCCCTAAAGACAAACGCCATACCATTATGCCACAGGCCTTCCCAGCCCAAACGCCTAGAGATGCAACATCAACAACGCTTCCTCTTCTCACCCGGTCTTTATCTCGACCGTCCCTGCTTCTAGTTGGTTGGATGAGGGAATTCGTCCTCGAGCTGCAGCCGTACGCCAACGTTCATACTGATGAGCTCCTGGATGAGCAGCTTGGCCGCGTACGGCATGGTCATCTTGGCCACTTCGCGACTTGTGCGGCAGGTGCTGCAATAGCCGCGGTAACCGAAGAGGCCGCACTTTTGGCAGATATCCACGTCGGTACCGTCGGATGAGACCATCAGACGCTCGAGCAGGAGCTGCGAGGCGCCGTATGCGATCAGACAATCGCGCTCCATTTCTCCGAGTCGCAAACCACCGTCGCGGGAACGACCCTCGGTCGGCTGGCGCGTCAAGATGGCACGCGGACCGCGGGATCGCGAATGCATTTTATCTTGGACCATATGCTTCAGGCGCTGGTAGTAGATGGGCCCGTTGAAGATGTAGGCTTGGAGCGGCTCGCCCGTGATGCCCGATGTGAAATAGTCCTTGCCCTCCCACGAAAAACCGGCCTCGACCAGGTTGCGGCTCATCTCTTCCAGCGGATGCGAACGGAAGGCATCGCCGTATCCAAAGTCCTTGCGGCCCCGGACGATGGAGGCCTTGCCCGTGAGACATTCAAGAAGCTTGCCGACTGTCATACGTGACGGGAAACCGTGAGGGTTCATGATAATATCGGGAACCAAGCCCGTATCGGAAAATGGCATGTCCTCCTGGTCAACAATAATACCAACAACACCTTTCTGTCCGTGACGAGATGAGAACTTATCGCCAAGCTCGGGGCGTCTTGTCTGTCTTGTCTGGATCTTGATCAAGTGGGTGTCCTTATCGGTTTGTGTTACCATGACCTTGTCGATATAGGCAGGGTCATGGAGTTTGTACGAAACGGGACTTTCCTTGTACTCGTCGCTCCTCCTCTCCATTCCAACACCTGGGTTCGTCTCGACGGGAGTCTCCTTCTTGAGCATGACGTTGCCCGCCTCTACCCTCCAGCCAACATCGGCTACTCCGTCCTTGGAGAGCGCAATGTGTTTTCCAGCAGCTTGGGATGGGTCTCTGTCGCCAATTCTTTCACGGCTGCCGTTATTGTACTTTTGCAGCTCGGTACTATATTTTCTGAAGACTTGACATCGTCCAAAGCCCCGATCACATGATGCCTTGTTCAAGACAAGGGCATCTTCGATATCGTAACCAGAGAAGGACATGACAACAACAGTGGCGTTGTGACCTGCTGGGAGCTTATCGTAGTGGATAAGTTCAATGGTTTTCGAGATTACCATTGGACGCTGAGGGTACACAAGCGTATATAGTAAAGTATCGATACGGTTGAACTGGTTATAAGCAATAGCTCCAATGGCTTGCTTACCCATAGCGCACTGGTAGGTGTTTCGAGGAGATTGGTTGTGATGCGGGAAGGGAATCAGACCGGCCACGGCTCCAAGAATGGTGAACGGCTCGATTTCCACATGCGTATGTGCCTTCGTAATGTCCTTTTCGTACAGCGCCACAAGAGCATCGTTCTCTTCGTTGACATCCAAGTATTCAACAATACCTCGCGTAAGGAAATCATCGAACGTGACCTTGCCAGCTTGCAAGAGTCTCAGATGGCTTGCTTGAATCTTCGCCTTGCCATTCTTAACAATGATGTAAGGCCGACAGATACGACCTTCATCGGTGGCAATATGCACCGCAGCAAGGTTGTTGTTAACGTTGATGCTGACGAAGGGCGAGACCCAGCCTCGGCGGCGCATGGTCCGGAACTTGTTCGCGAACTGTTTAGGGAATCGAGTCATGGCAAAGGGTGTACCGTTGATATAGATGACATAAGCACCGGGAGCATGCATCTCGGCACCAGAGAAACAACGGAGCGGCTCAATGCTAGCGTCGAGCGTGAACACCCATCGCTTGACCGGTTCCTCCTCGATATTGGTCGTAATATGCGTCATGAGAGCCAAGTTCTTGACCAACCCACAAGCCTCTCCTTCAGGGGTATCTGATGTGCACAGCATGCCCCATTGGGAAGGTTGAAGTGCTCGAGGTCCAGACACTTTCCGAGTCTTTTCGAACTGACTGCTAATTCGGGTCATCATTCCCAATGCACTGATATAACTGAGACGGCTCAAGACGTGTGTGACACCAGCTCTCTCCATCTTGAATCGCTTCACACTCCAGTTGCCTGTTTGGATCGCACGGTTCATGCCCTCGCTAATATGTCGACCGTTCGCAATGATGGGTCCCAAGGGATCGTAGCTGGCCCTGTTGTTCTTCTTTAAGACGTTGTCTGCGGCGAATTTCAGGTCCGTGAGGTACTTCTTGAACAAATCTTCAAACAGGAGAGAAAGCATCTGTCCTGCCAACTCCAGACGCTTGTTTCCGACGAAATCTCTGTCGTCCACGAGCTTGGGGTTGTAGTACGCCATAAGCACACGCCGCGTCATGAGCGCAACATATACGGCTTTCGGGTAGAAGTCCAGGCCCTCCACCGGGATATGGGCAATGATGATATTCGCCAAGGCGTCCAATCCTTCTTCCACGTGACTTCTGCGTGCTTGAGGTGCTCCCGGCTTGCCCCTTCCTCCCATCTTTGTCCGCGCTCCAATGTAATCGAGAGCTTGTTGTTGGGTGAAAACGCCCACTTTGGAAGCCTCCTCAAAGTTGACAACGAAGTCGTCCTGGAACCTGCCATCGGAGCCAGCAACCAGTTGCATAATCTCGAAATCTGACAAACCTCCCAGGGCCTTGAGAATAATAATGATGGGAACAGGCTCGACAAGAACATTGTGGTTCAGGACAAGCCGGTCTTTCCGGAGAATAACATAGGTCTTGGATTTACGCTCATGGGTAGAACTCGTGACTGATGCCTGGATGATGTTATTCTTCTCGTCTGCTTCAACAATGACTCGGTTCTTGCTAAGCTGTTCTTGAACGAGAATAACCTTTTCCGTGCCTATCGACTCTCAGTCAGTTTTTGCTCATGGTGGGACAAACAGGTGATCTCAAGAGGGAATAATGAGAATTTCTCGAACAAGCGGTTATTCCATCCCGCAAGAGACACTGAGATCTCGTGGAATAAACGCTGGAAAAGTAATAAACACCGAAATTCGCTTACCTCCGACGATGAAGTAACCGCCCGGGTCCAGTGGGCATTCGTTCAAGCGCTCCATCTCGGCGTTGTTGGCGCCATAGAGATAACATTTGTTGCTTCGCAACATGACCGGGATCCGGCACAGCTCCAGGTTCCTCTGGATAACCCGCTTCTTCTCGCGGAAGAAAGCCACGTCGACGAGGACCTTGGCAGAGTAGGTCATGTCTCGCAGGCGGCACTCCATGGGGCTGATCTCATTCCGGGGCTTGGGCCCGCCCTCATTGTAGCCTGGACGATCCGGCTTGGTTACGCGAATGTCCAGGAACTCGATGAAGAACGATGAGTTGGCATCGCTCCTGACCGTACGGTTGGCCTTGAGAATCTCCTTGATCTCGTGGTCAACAAAGAAGTTGTACGAGTCGATATGCTGCTTCACCAGACCCTTGACCTTCAAGAATGCAGGCAACAGCTGCATCTTGTCGTCAACGGTCGAGATGGGGTCGGTGAGCTTCTTGCCATTGTAAAATGGCTCCAGCAGAGCCTCAAATCCATCGTCAACGTGCGGCATCTTGAGTGCTGGTGAGATGGTCACTCATGCCTGATTGACTGCTTGGATTTTTTCGGCATTAAAAATCTCGAAGCTAAATAAAGATGACTCCGTTCCGTCGTTGGCCACCATTGGTAGCTGCTTAGCCATCGTCGTTGGAAGGTGGGGGCTCTCCTGCAGGGGGGTTGACTTCGCGGCTGCCCCTCCAAGAAATAAGCTCTTTCAAGCTTGCGCACGGATCAACACGATAAAAGTGTCATCGATAAGAAACCTACATACAGATAGAAGCAACCTTGGCCCTCCGAATGGATACATTAAATATGTGAACTTATCCAGTATATTAATTAGTTTAATATAATAGCATTCTTAAATATTATTATATATGCCGTCTAGTTCCTATCCTCGAATTGAGCAGCTGTAGCAACTCGGTACCCTAATAAATAGATAACGGGATAGCTGGTTAATAATAGGACGGTTGGCGAGCAGTGGGATAAGTGCCCGTTAGTAATATAATAACCACTATATAACCAGTAATTAGATAACTAGGTACATTTAATTAAAACTAGGAGTTCTAAATTAATTACGGTGGAATAATTAAATAACGATTATAATAGCTAATAAGCATATAAATATTATAAGCTAGTTAAGTTAATAATAATTATAACACTTATTAATTATAAGAATAAATATTAATAAAGGTTTTTAAAGTACTTTAATGCTTCTCTTATAAATATATTAAAAATAGATAAAATATATATTATAACTTTAACGAAAATTATAATAGCACTTTAATTAATATCTAAGTTTTATATATTAAACTTACTTATATTATTAGCTTTCTTAAACCTAATTAAAAATAATAGAAATAATCCTTATATATATTTAATAGTAGTTAAAAGGGTATCTTAATAAATACTTATACTTAAATTATATTAGTTTTAGCTTAACGGTTAATATAGCTATATAAAAATAGTATAATTTTTAAAAGTTATAATAAAACTAATATAAACGTTTAAAGAGTTCATTAGCCTTATTTATATCCTAGTATACTTTCTCTACACTTTTCCTAGGTATATATATACCTTCGTAATAGTTCTTATTATTAAGTAGATATATATAGTTAAATATCGCCTTCTATCGTACCCCACTAGTCTTAAACTAATATAGTACGGCAGCCCTATTTTATAAAAGGAAGCTTTCCACGAGACTCTTCGAGCCTATACGAGAATCAGTAGAGTGATTGGCGTGGCATGTGATTGGTCAGTTCTAAGTAAGCTCTCATATAAGAGCGGTCTATACCAAAACCACTAACACAGCAGAACGGTGCTATTTGAATCCTGTTAACAGGAGAACTCATGCTGGTTCCCAATCTACGAATGTCATGCTATCTAGATTGTTAAAGTGGTTCGTCCTCTCAGAGCTCTCTTCGCAGAAGAGGAAGGGCCACGGTATAGTAGGTTGGCTGGAAAGGAAATCTGCTCGGCAATATATATCGCACGACACCAAGCTGTATACTACCGGCTTGCATACGTAAGTAAGATGCCTATAGGGACCCGGCAATCATGCATGTACGATACCCCATCGTATGCACGAGGCCGAATAGAGCAATCCTGTCGAAGCCCTAACGCCTCCCTGCCTGCAGGCAGCATAGTCTCCATGCCGCACTGCTGGATCCATTTTCCAACAATGTGTCCTGCAGGTGCAAAAAATCTGCAGTGTTAGAAACGCATGTTTGCTCACCCTTTGCATGGGGCCTCAGCGTTGAGTTACCCGGCACTAGAGAATCAAAGATCCATGGGCAGCATGGCTCCATGCCATGCTGGATGCTCGATCGGAATACCCACCTAATTACCATAGATGTATGTACGGATATGTCCTCGCCTATTTACGAGTCGGTCGACGTGGATACCTCCCCTTACCCCGAACACCGTTCCCAGATCCCCCTTCATCGTCATATTGATTAAGTATAGTGATGCGCCAGCCGTGCCGGCAGCTTACCCGTAACTCGTTACAGTTGAGGAAAGAGTCATATATATAAATATAGTAGGGTAGACGCTCTCTGAGCTGGCAATGCATGCGATACAGGATATCACACATACAAATCCGCCCAAACGAGTGCAATAAATGCTCCAGTGCCTATTCATTCCAGAACCACGTAGAATTAAAGACTTGGTCTGCAGCTAGTCGTCATATCTCGACACACTGCATGAGGAGGCAAGGGCAAGGGAAAGAGGGGGCGGGGAGCGGAGCGGATACCGTGGACAGGACAATTCAGGGTCTCGACACACTGCACGCTTGTTGATCGTGGGAACGTTTTCCTACCAATCTAAAATGGAAAAAGCATGCAAGAAGTCGGGCGGCTGGAGGCTAGCACGAGGGGTAGTACGACCAGTTTGTATTTTGACAGAGTTCCATTCCCGATTTTGCTGGAGCCGAATTGCGCAACACGCTTTCCCTCCCTGCTCCCCATGCCCATGCTTTCTCTCTGCGTCGTCGGCGATGCCCCGCCTCTAACGTGCATTGGTGATATATGCGCTGCAAGCCACTGATGCTCATTCCCAGTTCACCTTGCAATATATAATGCATTCAGCATGTGTGTGACTTCTGGCAGGGCAAGGCAAGGTGAAGGACACGCGAAGCAAGGCAGAGAGAAGTGTCTGATTCGTGTTAAAAGTCGGTGAATGCAGCAGGAATCGTGAACGGCAAGAAAGAGTTCCTTGAGATCACCAATTGCCACTGATTGATGAAACCTGCAGACTGACAGAGAAAACCGCGAAAGCCTTGCCGCCGATGATGAGGGGCTCGAGTCCGATCTCCCCGCCAGAAAGCCGGATGAGGAGTATACAAAGTGGTATTGCTCTTTTTCCTTCTTTTCTTTTCGTCGTTTAGGCTAAAGATCATCCGATCACTGACATATATCGTCCCCAAGCCTAGCTAGCCGTAGCGTGTACACAGAAGCGAATGTGGAACGCCTCGACCAAGTATAGCGACTACATAGCGTGAACGGCTACTTCCACTTACACTTGTGTCAATGCCTTTCCTATCTCTAGTTTCTATGTCAAGTACCACGTTTCCCTCACCGTTGCATAGAGTGCAAAGGTAAATCTCGCCGTGGTGGCGTTGAGAATCAACGGTCATCTCCAAGGCCATCGTCGGGAGATGGGGGAAGTGGTGCTAGTCGAAAAACAGCAAGTAGTGGTGGTGCGGCGGAAAAGGAAGCAAGATCAGACCCGGCGTGGCAGCTGGCACCAAGTTGGGTGGGTGAGATTTCGTACGAGTGAGCCCGGCGCATCTTCGAATCTCTGCTGCATGGATGCACCACCCATTGCAGCCGCGCTAAGCCATTTGACTTCGAGGCGGTATCTCGGCTCGACGCGAAACTTTGGGGCGGCCAAAGGACCCTTTCCTTTGCGAGGTCCCGCTAGCCCACATGAAGCGCAATTGTGGCATGGAAATTTGAGATGATAATTGTTGCCGCCGGTGGTCGAGCAGGAAAATCGTCCGGTCAAGCGAAGTTGGATGACACACAATTCTCCCGCCCGCCCTAGGCTGCGCTAGCTGTAGCTGCCCCTCGTCTCGGTTTCTAGGCTCGCTTTGGAAATGAGAATGAGATGGTGATCTTGCCTCTACGCGCCTATCAAAATGACGTCCTTAAGCGGATATCGGAACACAGATCATCTAGGATTATCTTTACCCCCCTGCCAAATGACTTCTTCTGTCATCAACTTTTCTTTGGCAAGCATGCCTATGGTTGATCTGGACCCGTGCCTCTCTGCCGGAAGATAGATAAGCTCGTATACCTATCCACTATATACATGGCAATCCCGTCAAGTGTAGCCTCTCTAGAACGGATCAATACCAGTCGGCTTGCTGTCCGGAAGGAGAAAGAAGCATCCCAGATTACCTGAGATGCCGAGCCGAGACCTTACCTTAGGCACCGCGTATAACATGTGTAGACGCCCACCCAACACCCCCGTTCGAGTTAGAGTGCAGAGTTCCAGTCGGCCTACGACGTATGGACGGCCCCTCACTCGCAAACGACGTTCCGAGCAAGGGTAGCATGCTGTCCAACCACAGCGTTTCTTACCTACATCTCCGTGCTCCTGCATGGCATCTTTGCGGGGTTAAGACTCAAGGGCCTTTTTTTATTGCAGTGACCTGATAGTAGAAGATGCTGACAGCAGGAGGTATCTGCATAGAAGGAGTAGACCACGTTTCGGTCGCTCCCCCTCTCCCCCTCCAGTCACTCAGCCCCATCCTCGGCGCGACTAGATACTGTCGCGCTTGGTTATGATACGGCATTAGATACATGGTAAGCAAGATGCTGTCGACGATCAGCCACTGCGTCCTGCGCAGATGGAAATAGCCGTATAAAAACCAAACGAGGTTGATGTAAGTCATGGATGGGGCTACTTGCGTTATCCCGTCTTTGTTAGCTCCTAGGGTCCCCGCACTAGCCGCACTAGTCTGTTGCGGATTGTCACTTGGACCGCGCTTCGGCCAAGGCGTAGCAGGTAGTGGGAAGCCCACAGTTCGGACCAGTCCCGTCTCGTTGCTAGGTCGTTGCTCACCGCTTCCTCTCTCTGGGCTTTTTTTCTTCTCTACTCGGTAGCTCTCACTCATTGTGCTGGTGGTGTTGAGGGGAGGGGCTTTTTTACGCTGCCGGCATCCCATGGGTTTGAACTGTGGAGTTCCCGTCTGGACTTTTGAGACCGTTGGGCATGACTGCAAGAAAACAAAGAATAGAAAGAAAAAAGTCACTCGTGATTGGCGATGAGTCGACGCGCAGGCCAACAGGTATACAATGCACTTGACGTATACGAGCAAATACATTTTAGATATACTTATACCCGTAAGGGAGGTCAAGTTAGGCTATTTACATGCACCTAGAATAACGTAGACATTCGTAAACCGTCGCATACGATCAGCAGTGAGACCATTTCGCCTGCAATTGTCTCATTAAAGATATGTGACTGAGGGTACTAGCTGGCAGTCAGGTAAGGGTAGTTTGGCTGATAGTCTGAGAAATCGCGGCTGTACCAGTCATCTGGTTCTTAGGTTCGGTGTTGTAAAGTCAAATCCAAGCCTGCCTTGCGCTGGATCAGAGATGACTTGAGCTTATTATTCAGGACATGTCCCGCATCCGCTCACTGAGGGTAACGAACACCGTGACTGGGAAAGGGGACCAAACCGATAAAGATCGAGTAGCCCCTCCATGAACTAATACGTGCCTCTGCCCAGTCTGCCTCTATCTAAAGTCGACGGTGTACGTAACGTCCGGCAAGGGTTCAACACTTGCGCGAGATCTCGCAGGCTCTACTCTCTCTCTCTTCGTCCGTCTACTAGCAAAAGTCTGGAGTCACCCTCTGGAGTTTGTGTATGCGGTTTTTAGACCCAGGTCCACGAACCAGGATCAGGAAGGTAACGAGCCACCAACCAACCTGTGCTGGTGCTGTGGCCCCCCAAGTCCCAGTCCAGTCCCATCGGCTCTCCGACAGGGGTCAATTTCTGGGTTACTCTTGTTCCTGCTTCAACCCCCCCAAAGGCCAAAAGAAGCACCACCACCACCAGCGGCTTGATCTTGGTCTGGCTTTCGCTTCGCTTCGCAACTTGCTCTCTTTCTCGTCCACAACTCACATTCATTTTGTTGGTCAATCTTCTTGCTGTCGCTCCCTGTGTAGGGAAGCGTTTATGTTGCTATAGTTCCTCATTCTCATCAAAGGTAAGCCGCAAATCCCCCAATCTCGTCTCGTCTGGCCTTCGTTAGCCCGCCCGGAACCTCTGCCTCCACCTCCAGTCAGTCACCTTGGCGACAGTTGACTCGTCTTGTGTGCGTGCGTGCGTGCGATTGAGGCACCGCTGGAGATAGGCGCACAAAAGAGGATAGGAGATTTACTTGCCTCGGCGATTAATCTGATAGAAGCCCAACGAAAGCAATTTGTCGTTGCGCTGCAATCTGCTCTGTCGCTCCGGAAGCAGAGTCTTGTGCCTATTGTCGTGTTTATTGTTTCTGGCGAAGACACACAAGACTATCTGTCGCGCCGCCTGTCTCTGGCTATGTCTGACTTGCGTCTTTGATGACCGACGGACCGTATGCTGACCATCAACTCGCAACCCTGCAGTTTATAGAACGGCGACACGCCTGTCCAGCTCTGTACGAAAACCCGATTGTTGTAACAACAGTACGAAAACATAAAACCCACAAGAATGATGGACGATTACCGATACCGCGCCCAGCAGCAGCAGCAGCAGCAGCAGTCGCCCCGGAACGAAGCGCCAATGAATTCGCTTGTGTCTCCGCCGAGGAATGGCGTTCGCATGCCTCAGCAGCAGCATGTATCGAGCCAAGACCATCGCACCTCGTTGCCCCGTCGGTTCACTACCGATTCGGGGCGTGTACCAACACTGTCCACCATAAATACCCAGCGTCCTCCAGAGCCGCAGGAGTATCCTACCGCCGTGAGTGCAACCCTGTCCCCCCCCACCGGGCATCTCCGTTGCTGTCTAGCCCTGCTGGGTTGTCTTCCGAGCATGTCTCAATATTGAAATATATGTCTTGCGCTTGTGGAACTCGTGGCTGACTTTCTGCCCACCCAGACCCAGTATAAAGCCCAATTGGTATGACACCTGCCCTTGAAGTTCGCATTGTCTGTTTTCCGGTCAAGCTTGCTAGAGCTTCTGATTTGCATACTCGGGGTTGATTCGCTTTCTGTGGCGCAAGAAGCATTGCTGACTGTGAGTTGCAGCTGGAGAAGAAGAAGCTTGAATATGAGAAGATCCTGGAGCAGAGACGGCGCTTCGAAGCCGAGATGCAGAAACTCGCTGCGCAACAGCGATTAGAGGAGATGGAACTGTTACGTATGCAGGAAGATCTGGGTCGTGGTGCTCTGACAGGCCACTTGTCCGAGCCGACGACACCACCGGAGTATCGCGAAACATCGTCCGGATTCCCCACCATGTTCTCTCGTCCGAACAGATATTCGACCTCAAGCTTGGTCTCTCCGCAAACGATGTTCAACCAACGTGGCAGGTCTGGTTCCCAGTTGACGTCGCCCCAATCGTCGGCCATGCCATCTCGTTTTGGTTTCGACGACCAGATCCCTTCCAGATCAGTTCCAGGGTCTCGGCGCAACAGTGACGACGACGAGAAGGAAGAGGCTCTTCGTCAGGATCCTACCAGCCACCGATCCACGAATGCGTACGTATTTTACTTGTTTCCCCTTCGAATTTGTCGTGTTTGTTCTGTGATTGCTTGCCTTGCTGTTGAGTGTCTGCGCTTGGTCAATCTCCTTGAACCTATCCAGGTCATCCGTTCCTTTTCTGAATTAGCGTGAATCAGAACCATCATTTTCTGTGCGGTTGATACAGTGCATGGTTTTGAGCCTTTCCTCTACCGCCCCCACCCTCTCTCTACATTCACATATCCCGTTTCCTTATCCAATAGAGGAGAATCTCTCAGAGTGTTGCCAGTCCCTGGCTGTTCAAGACACTTCCTTCCTGCACCTTGAAGCTCAAGCTCAGTTAGTTGTTGTGGCCGAACTTGACAGAAAAAGAAGACATATATTTCATCAGGTAACTCCCATTCTCTGCACAATCTACCTCCCACCTCGGTCTACTTGCCTTTGGGAAAGCTTCTTCATGCACAAGCACATAAGAGCTTCCACTCTCGTATGCTTCTATAATTCTACCCTGGGGTTGGAACAGAAAGCCCACGCCTGGAAAGTATGGTCATTGTCCTGCACTTTACCCTTCTTCACTACTTGGCAGTTTAGAGCGTTGCATTCACCAGCTCAAGTTGAGCCCATACTCCTTCCTCTACCTTTACTACCAAGTTTGGCGATATCCGACCAGCTCCTCTTACCTATCTCCTGCATGAACATGTTTGTCCAATCGACAGCTACCTGATCTTCCTATTGTCTTCTCTTGACATATGCAATTTTTCACTTGCAGCTCTTACTTGTTTCCTTGTGCTGACTGATATTGGTTAGACTCAACCGATACTCAATGCCTGTTACGAGAAGAGGTAATCTCTACGACAACATCGATCAGACCAACGCTGCAGGCTTCCTCTTCAGAGACGACGATTCCGGAATGGAGCCTACATACACCGCTGTCGACACTGGTGACAACGGCTTCCCGAAGCTGTACACGCAGAAGCCCAACCCCAACCGAGTAAGTGTGACGTCCCTCAAATATGCATTTCGTCTATCATTGTTATCAAATCACCCCACCTAAGTCTTGGGAGTTTGTGGTTGTGAACGCGCTGTGAATAGCGCGTTTGGTTTGTTGATTGTCTGCTTCGGACAATGCTTTATTCAATACACCGAACCAGCCTGTCACTCCCCTCTTCCTGCCCCAACTTCCAATAAGCCAGGCCGAACAAGAAGAAGAAAAAACTTCCAGCTTCAGACACATTCAACCCTCCCTGCTTCCTCACTTCCTCAAGCACAGCTGGAATCATTCTCTGGCACAAGAATCTGCAGATACTATTCTTTGACCTGCAATCTCCCACATTCTCTCCTTGTCTGCACCTCTGCAATTTTCCTCTTACTAACTGCCAATAATTATAGCTCTCGGCCTCTTCTGTTGCTGTTGATCTCTCTGCACTTGAGACCGCGAACGGTTGGAACAAGATGCCTTCTATGCACCGACACCAGCAGAGCTTGTCACAGCTCAGCTCCTCCCAGATGGGATCCAATGATAATGGACAGGGCGGAGAGGCTTCTGATGCTAAGAGCATGGGGGCTCGATCCAACTTCCGTCATTCCCTTGACTTGAAGAACCATAATCTTGATATGTCCTACTACAAGGAGGCTGTCGCTGAGGCTGCTGCTTCTTCTGCTGCCCCTCTTATGTCGCCTCCCGCGGCACAGATTCTAACTACACCTCCCAAGCTGCAGACGTCGTTTTCTGCAAACGACATCCCCACTGTCAAGAACCCTTCATCTGCTGTAACACCTGGGTTCAACAACAACGCCAACGCACATGCTCAGCAGCATTTCCACAACCACAATGCTAGTATTGGCCGCATCCCCCGGGTGCTTACTCCAAACGCCACAGTCGCGAGCTTTCTGGTGACAGTGGCCACATTGCAGTCACCCAGTCTGCTACCTTCCCGTCCATTGGATCGGCTCTCCATGCCAATGCACCATCCTTTGGGCCTCCTGCGACTCAGGCTCAAATGCAGCAGACCCCATCGTCTGCTTCGGTCTCTTCCCCAGGTTCCTCCATGGGCTCTTATCCTTCATTCTTCCCAGGCGGATATAACCCCACCAGCCCCAATGGTCCCAATGGCCATCACGGCCCCAGTGGCCACCACGGTCCCAGTGGCTCCCATGGCTCCCATGGCTCCAACGGCTCTCATGGTCCCCATGGCCCTCATGGCCCTGGCTACAACAATATGAACATGCTGACAATGGGAATGAACAACATGAACATGAATGGATATTCAGCGCAGCCTTACACCACTGGCTATGCTCCCATGTATCAGCCCGGTCCTCCCAACAATCGTGATTCGCAGCAGCGTGTCATCAACCAGCGTCGTGCTGTAGACAGCGAAGGTAAGCACATCTTTGGTGTTATTTATATACACTCAACTAACAGTTTATAGCCATGTCTCGCTTCAACAATGTGACGCTTGATGACCTTGTTGGAGAGATCTTCGCATTGTGCAAGGACCAGCATGGCTGCCGCTTCCTTCAAAAGCAGCTGGAAAACCGAAATCCGACCGAGATTCGTCAGATCTGGCGAGAGACCAGCCCTCACGTCACCGAGTTGATGATGGACCCTTTCGGCAACTATCTTTGCCAGAAGCTCCTGGAGTACTGCACTGACGATGAGCGCACCACCCTTATCCAGAATGCATCGGCACAGATGGTTCGCATTGCCTTGAACCAGCATGGTACTCGAGCCCTTCAGAAGATGATCGAGTTTGTCTCTATTCCAGAGCATGTGCAGATCATCGTCAACGCCCTTCGCTACCAGGTTGTCGACCTCATCCAAGACCTGAATGGTAACCATGTCATCCAGAAGTGTCTTAACAAGCTATCTGCGGAAGACGCCCAGTTCATCTTTGATGCTGTTGGCAACCATTGTATCGACGTCGGCACTCACCGTCACGGTTGCTGCGTTCTTCAGCGCTGCATTGATCATGCTTCTGGTGACCAGAAGAGTTGGCTCGTCGCCCGTATCACCGACAATGCCCTCCGCCTTGTACAAGATCCTTTCGGTAACTACGTGGTTCAGTATATCATCGACCTCAACCAGCCATCTTTCACTGAACCCCTTGTCACACAGTTTGGTACCAAGATTGGCATGCTCTCCCGACACAAGTTCAGCTCCAATGTCATTGAGAAATGCCTGCGCTGCGCATCAGAGCCTTCACGAGACAAGATGTGCCAAGAGATGCTGAACCCGGGAGAGATGGAGAAGTTGTTGCGGGATTCCTTCGGCAATTACGTGGTGCAGACCGCCCTTGAGCATGCCACTCCTCCGATGAAGCTCCAGCTTGTTGAGTCCATTCGCCCTATTCTGCCTGGCATCCGATCTACACCCTACGGCCGCCGCCTGCAGGCAAAGATCCAGACATATGACAACAACAATGCCTCGAACCCAAGCAGTGGCCAGACCACGCCTGCCGACCAGACCGGTGGACAGATCTCGCTTCGCGCTGCTCGTACCATGGCCAACGGTACTATGGCTTCTGGGGGCTACCCCAACGGCTTGAATGGTGCTCGAGGTCAGGGTGCCTACCCTACGGGCAGTGGCCTCCCGGTGCCTCCTCCTCAACCTCCTCGGCTGAACCAGGGCTACACCTACCCAGGCGCTCCTATGCAGACTGGTAACGGTGATGGTCACTTCTTCTGAGGTATTTTCTTTTGCAAATTGCCGCCACCCAGCTTGTAATGGTATGGTGCGAGGGACGAATGGGGGCGGCATTTATCCAGACGGCTTTTCCCGGCTGTCGTTGCGGTTTTCTATTTGGCTTAGGCGAAGCACGAACGAAATGTCTTCCACGAATTTGACGACTTTTCCTTGTTGTTCTTCTACAGAAGACACCCTGACTTAACCTGGCATTCGACTCTAACTCGACACTGACATAGTCGACGAGCACTTCACTAGCACCCATCGTTCCCTGGGTGCTCTGTACACTACACGCTCGTTGACACCAAACTTATCATCCCCTTGGATTTCTGCCGGTCTTGGATGAGGAACGTTTGTGACTTGGGGCAACCAAGAACAGCATCAACATCCACACCCAGATCTCTCGAGGCCTGTATCCGTGTATCAGGATCGCGGGGTACAACTCGCCCCGCATAGATTTTCCTAGCAGTTTCTTTTCTTTTTCTTTACATTGTCGTTTTTTTGGTTCGGATGCACATGGCATTGCGACGATCTCCGAAATCCCAACGTCTTCATGAGCATCATCACGATGGTTCACGACGACAAGGAATCGAGGGCATCTTTTGTGGTAGCTTGCTATAAGCTCCTCTTATGCCAGCTGTCACCGACGGTTTTATGGGCAGGCGAGGGAGACTTATTGCGCTTCTTTCTCTTCTATTCTTCATTTTTTGGGGTGGCGTTAGTACACTCTCCGGAACTTCGGCCATCGGGCGATTCTCAGCAAACAAGCACACCTTATCCCCCATGTTTACACCCCTCAACATACAGTATCCTCATGGCTTTCGAGGAATGAGTGATACTGGACAGACACTACCGGGAGGAGACTGTTGGGGCAAACAAGTGGCCAGGCTTCCGTTAGCTCTTAGAATAACGGGATACACCGAAAGGAGATGCTGCAGAAACTCTTTGGGGAGGTAGAAAGCGAAGACATATCCCCAAGATATATTCTCTCTTGTTGTTCACTACGGAAATTAGGATGGCGATTCTCTTCTTCTTTTCTCGCGGCGATAATCTGCACCACAAAGTTCATGGAATGAAATGGGGGCATTTGGTTGCGGCTCCCGACGAAGAAATTTGCACCACATGATATTGGGCAAAATGAACTTAGGCATTTAGAGGAAGGTGCCATTATTGCGTGTACTTTTGCAGATAGATTGCCTAATAAAGGCTTATGACATAACTGACTAGGCTTGCTTGCTTCTGTGACACTTGGTAAACTAATAACCGACTTTTTACTTGCAAAGGAAGCCCTATTTCAAAGATGTAGGTGAAATCAAGATCAATGCTGCTGCTGGTAGACGCGACTAGGTCATGAGAACCACTACCACATCATACGACAGTTCGTATTGAATTACAAAATGATGATCACAGGCTCTGTCCACCCCGCAGATGCATACATGCATGGATAGAAAGACCGAGATAAACCTTGAGGGATGAAGTTAGGTCCTTTCTGCTCTGGGTTCCTCGCCCACATGGTGTCAGATTGTGCGTGCACATATTGACTGCACTTGCACACTTGGTTGCCTTCTACACTGGGTCATACTGTATACGCAGCACTCTCACCAACCAATGCCGGTAGGTAGGAGTTTCTCAAGGCAATTTGTACGTTTCAAGATAGGACCGTCATTTGGTTTTACCTGTATGATATCCCCCATAAGAGTTTCCTCGTGGCGTACGAATAGGGAACATGGGTGGTAGTGGCCTTGACTGTTTAAGGGGAATGAACTCCCTCAAGATGAGGTGTAACGTTTACAGTCGGTTCGTTATACTGGTTTAACCGCCCCCCTCTTTCCCCCTTTCTCTCCCTCGCAGCATTTCTATTGAACCGCTACTTGTACCACACGGCCCAGCCCATATGTGTGATCTTCAACAAGAGGGAAGGGAGGGAGTCAGTCCTGCTATCTGGAAGCATATTATCCCTTGGAAGCAATTCTGTCAGATCTACTCTCCTGCATGCGGGCAAGAGAGTTCTGGCAATGGATAGCAGGTCTCCTCTTGCCCCGCGTGTACCTACCTACCTAAGTATATAAATAATCCGGCTAGACTGACTGGGAATGTACAATGATATGCTCCAATAACAAAGAAGACGTGCTTGCCCCAGTCGGTCCTCTCTCCCACTTTTCAGTGGAACTGATAGGACTACAATACAACACAGAAGAGGTCCCTAGTTTGTCGTTTCTCTTCTGACACACGCAACGCTAAGTACACACGCCCCGGTGCGGAGAGAATGAAGACGGAAGATAATCCGGGGTAATCAACATTGGCTGTAGCTAGACTTGGAGATTTATCGGTTCCGCCAGACACCAATTACAGTTTGCCTTTGGGAACATGTTGCTCTTCTTCAAGGCCTTCTGGGCACGAGTAATGAGCAAAATGCCGGGGGCGTGTAATGGATAACAGATGCATGCTACTGTATGAGGAAGATGTATATGGGTACTGGTAGGACGTTAAGTCAACCAGCACGCCAATGTACCAGAACTGCACTGGCGTGGTAGAAGAGCAAGGAGTCTGCCTCGGCATTCACTGCCGAGTTGCAAATATTTTGCGGCAAACCTACTCTTATACGAGAAACCAATGCATTTTACGACGTTACTACTGCTTGCTCGGGATGGTGGAATGCACGGATACTTTCACGCAGCGAGGCGTATTGATGGAAACCAAGACAATAGAGAAGCTCACATAGGAGACGAGAAGTAGCAGCTACTTGGGGATTTTTAGAATCTCATTATCATCGTCACAATACGCCATGTAGTAAACCCATTTGTGCTGCTGATCAAATGCTTTTCGTCATTCTCAGCTACCTGATTTAGACCAGCCGAGCTTTTCCCCAGCCTGTTGCATGCCCAATGAACCGTTCGACGAAGCGTAACCACGCTCCATCGTAAAACAAGGATGCCCAGATCAATCGCCCCTCTTTCACCAGGAGTGACGTGGCGTTTAACGGTATCGCCAGAGAGACAGGGTGTTGTGGCGCTTCCAGGTCTTTCTGCGGCCAGCCTTGGTCTTGTTGTAGCGGTGACCCTTGTTGAGACCACGGGACTTCTTGCCGGTGGCGGTGAGACCACGAGACTCGCGGTGCTTGTGGACGGGGTTGACGATCCAGTTGATGCGGGGATCCTTGCGGATGGCCTTGTGCTGGGGGTCGACAAGGATGATCTCGAAGTACTTGTAGGTCGAGTCCTGGTTGATCCAGTAGGAGTTGAGGACGCGCAAGTTGGCGCATCGGCGGCCGACACGCTCCTCGGCGGTCGACTTCAGGGAGCGCTGGTACTTCAGCTGGTTAACACCCTGGTTGGTGGGCTTGCCTGTAGAAGAGGTCAGTAACTGATATCACGGCAGGAATCCCGTTCCATGGGACAGAGTGTAGACGAACCGTAAGTGGCACCCTTGGGCACGGGTCGCTTGCGGCCACCACGGCGGACGCGGACGCGGTAGATGACATAGCCCTGCTTGGCCTTGTAACCGAGACGGCGGGCCTTGTCAGGGCGCGAAGGGCGGGACGCGCGGTGAATGACATTCAACTGGCGGAGCTATATTGATGCAGTCTCAGCAAATGTTCAACGACTGTATAGCAAAGACACAGGTTTCCCGATCTGTAGCCAGCCCACAAAAAGGCAATTGAAAATTTGCAGTTTCGGGGGCCGACGAGATGCGGGACAACACAGGCGTCCACATGATCATCCAGTGATCCATCCAATCCAAATGTCATTGAATGCATATGTTTGTTCGTGTGTGCCGTGTCGCCTGGTGGACTGAAGGCAGAGGGCGGTTGGGTTTTCAACATACTTCCCAGCAGCGGACTCGGAGGAGGAATCGCAGGACATCCGACTGCTTCTTCTTCTGAAGCTCTTCGACGTACTTGAGGGCACCCATCTTGGCTGTTGTATTGTTGTCGTGTCAGCAGATCGCAAGCCAGCTATATTGATCAAGAGATGGATGTGTCGGTCAAGAAACGTACCAGGTTGGGAATTGTGGCCTGCAAAATTGGATGGTCGTTTGTCGTTTTGGGTTGTTCGCAAGTGGGAGAGAGGTGGGAGGAATTCTCGAGAAAAAAAAGCACACCAGGTCCTCAATGGGGCACACAAATTGGGTTGTGGGTGAGAAAAATGAGGGTCTAAACTCAGATTGGCTTAGCTTGGATTAGCCCAGCTTATCGCCCGACTCAAAGGTGCAGTCCCCCACCTTATTCTACCCTTCAGATCAGACCTTCATGTTCTTGGCATTGAATTGACGGAATTGAAGCACTTAGGTAATCACTGCCCAGGACTACCTCATGTACAGTTGCATCAATGCATCTAAATGGGAAGATGGACGTGATGGCAACTTATTATTCGTCAACATGAGCAACGGCTTGTCTATCTCGATTCTAGCTAATTGAAGTCTGTCTACATAGTCCAGCTTGCCTGGAATATGGTTCATTTGCCAAACATTGTCTCCCATCAAGTCATTCGTGAATCAGAGGCACCACCAAGGTCAGCATCTGTAAGATGGCCATCCGCATCAACTTCTACATGACTAGACTTTGCGAGGTTTCGGAATAGCTCAAATTGTTCATAAGCAGCCGGCCCCCAGCTGTCCTCGGGTTTCGGCTGCTGGAAGTCTTGGAACATACCTGCCGCCTTCTTCTCGTGCTCGCCTGCTTCGTTGTTGTCCAAGTCCGACGGCGAGAAGGTACCAGGGGCGAGATGGTTGGCCACGATCTTCATGCCATGCTCTCGTCCCTTGGCAAGCACCTCCTTCACATCTCTCCGGTCCTTCTTCCATGTCGACAGCATCGATGTGTCGATTGCTTTCCCCTTTAGGGCCTCTTCGGTGTCCTTGTGCCATGTCAACAGACTGGCACTGGTCGCAAGGGCACCCTGCATCTGCTGGAAGAAATCATCTCCCTCTTTCCGCGAGTCCTCGAGACGAAGGGAAGCCACGATCTCGTGGGCCCTCTCGAGGATCGGTGCGTATTCTGATTCAACTGGTTGGCTAAACCCGAGATGTTAGACTGTGCCTTCGCTTTTGAGTGTCCGGTCCACTTACTGTGATGCAATCTGTTCGGCAAGGGATTTCTGTGCTTCGTCTGTGGCCACCTGAATTCCAGTGTAAAACTGGTTCATTACCTGCTTGCAAAATGTGGCTTCATTGTCCTGTATCCTTTCAATCCACTCGATCCATTTGTTCCCGCCCCTGCAAGAGAAGTCAATGATGGCGTCTGGTTAATTACCTCTCCGTCACTTACTCCGGAGCTTGAGGTTCAGTCTTGGGGCGCTTGGCAGAGGGTCTTGGCTCGCTGCGACTACCCCGAGCAACCGCGAGTTGGTTGCCTCCCTCTGAACGTGGTTTTCAGTATGGTAGCAAGACAGGAACGGGAAGAGGGATAAACCAACCTATGGGCGCATCCCCAGCAGATTTTCGTTTTGCTGCTCTCTTGGGTGGCATGATTCAATGGACTCGCGGGTCTGGTATTATGCGATGAGTTGGGCCAAATACTGGACACAGGTCTTTATGACTGAGTATTGAGAGCGACTAGAAGATATAGACAAGAGGTGGATGCAAGTCCCTTCTACCGCGACAGGTATTGCTTTGGGAGAAACAAAAAACTCGAAGGCCCTTCCAACTAACTGGAAATTAAGTAGATGTGAGTCAAAGTTTGAAGATCATTTTGCTTCCTGATCAGTTATGTCGACATCTGAGGAAGGCACCAAATTCAGTTGCGAGGTGCAACTTAGGAAGTCGCGACCAGCTTTGGAAAGGCAACCCACCTACCTCCAGACTCACTCGCGACTTCCCTATTCGATTCAATAGGTACATATAGACGTTGATTTTTTTTTCGTAAACGCCAAAGTACCGGGCATCTTACCTTAAAGATCGCAAATGCCAGTCGAGCATTTAGCCGACTGGTCGATATATGTGATAGTGTTGCGCCGGACACCGTGATCAGGTATGTAAATAAGATGCAGCTAGACTTCAGTAACTCGGGTAACAGCAAACACTTTTGCAGTCAACAAGAGGTTTGCGTCTTCGACATCGCACGACATGATGCACCCAGAATTCAATATATAAAGACGTAATTCATATATCGCATCATTGATGGAACGCACAGTACGAAGCCACGTTCTTTCAAGAAACAAATTGCAATTATTCAGATTCCCCCGAGAGAAGCCACCGATCGTGTCATCAACTTTTCGCTATCTGATTTCCTCCCTCTTAGTAGACTCCTTGGGAAAAGGAAAAAAAAATTCCATAGTGCAAAAAGGGGGCCTCTCCTCAGGCGGATGAATTGGGCAGATACCACCAACCTGGCGCAACCACCAAAGTAAAGAATGAATGAATAGAATCTTTGATCGTACAATGCTGAAAAGGTCGACCTCCGGTACCCAAGGAATGTGAAAACAAACACCCTCCTTCTCCTCCTTCCCCTAGCCTCTTCTCAAGATGCCACAATTACATCCGTGCTCGTGCAAAAGCCACTCTGTCTATTCCTTTCCCTGCGCTGCAAATGAATTTTTGGATGAACCGTCTTATGCCATTTGTCGTTGACGTCGTGTAGCTACCGAAATCATCGCTACCGTTTCGGAATCCTTTCTGAATCCGAGGAAACTGCAAGAAAACAAGGAGAGAGAAAAAAGAATATTTTGGGAAGTCTCGTCAGAACAAAGTCGAGCCAGCGCCACGACCTGTTCTGCAAGCAATATCAACATGCTCGTGTTCTTTCTGAATCTGGAGCAAAAAGGAAACCACACCATCAGTCCTGCTGCAACGCCGTCGTGTATGTGAAAGATCAAGTATGAACGAGAAGCTGCCAACAGAGCTGACTAGCGAGAGTTCAAGGACAAGCTCTGGAAAGCACCAAGCCATTCGTTCTGGGGCACAGACGACGGGGTCTTGGAATCCTGAGCCGATGGGGTGCTATGCGGACTTGGGAACCGGCCCTGCATTGTCTGATAGTCCGCGGTCGGAGGAAATCCGGTGGCGTAAGCATCGATGCTGGGCATCATGCCCCCACCAACGTAACCGGCACCACCTGTCCTGGCAGCGCCGAAAGCACCATACGCAGAGTATGGATATGCCGATGGCGGGTAGGCGTTGTTGGCCGCAATCCCACGTTCCGAGGCGAAGGGTTGACTGAATGCAGGTGGGAAGGACCGACTAGCGGGATTACCACCTGCGTATGAGCCTTGCTGTTCTTGTTGTTGGTTTGGTCGGCGGTCAGCGTTCGAGGAACCATTTCCATTACCAGCGCCTGCACGACCTAAGCCAACGGCACCTGGACCGATACCGCTGGGTGCTTGAAGGCCAAGGGTGGGACTTGCGAATGATGCTGGGTTGATGGCTGACATCCAGATCCGGGTCTTGTAAATCTTGAACAAGTCCGTGACCAAGGAGTTGAAATTGATGTAAGCATCCGCGAAGTAGTAAAATGTCAATTTCTTCCAGTCCCTATTTGTAAGTTAGAAAAGCCGGCCATGGATTGTAACACGAGAGGTGGAAACTTACATTTGGAACTCGGCATCCAGGATCTCCATGTTAAGGCCATGTTCCTTCACCTTCTGCATGCATACCCTCTTAGCCTTGGCTTCATTTCCTTCCTTCTCTCTAAGATTGTGGATTTCGTGGCTTTGAGCTAGTCGCTTGATGAGCTTTGGCTTGAGTTCTCCGGCACTGGGCTCTTGGAGGTGGTGTTGACTTGGCGGGCCCATGCCGCCGATGGCACTTCCTTGCATTCCGTTTGAAGCTGCCATGAGGCCAGCACCAGTGCCCTCTTGGGCTGCAGCGGCGTTCTGGGAATACATCATCAACCACTTGTAGTGTTCTTCCGCGTAGTGCTCCTTCAATTCTTTTGCCGTCTGCCAATCAACCTCGCTTCTATCAACAGTGCCCAAATCGGTGCCCCGGTCTGCCTCAACAATGACCAGGTCACCAGGCTTCACAGTCAACCCAGTACCCTCTTGAATGTAAAAAACGTCTGCTCGAGAGCACTTGAACAAGACAATGTAAAGTAATTGGTTGTGTCGTGGCTGGCTCATGCCATACATGCCCCGATGAGGGGAAGGAGGTCTGTTTGCATAGGCGGGCGGCATACCATACGGAGAGCCGTAGGGATTCCCGTACGCCGAAGATGCAATGGCCTGATTGGCTCCGGGAACATGAGAGCCACCAGTGAAGTAGGACGCTGTTGAGCCTCTTAGACGATGATCAATCGCAGAGTTAACGTAATTCAATGGTGACTTACCAGGACCAGCAGTATTATACGCCGTCCCGTCATGGTAACCACCCATATCATGCGCGTGTGCTGCATCTGGCGATGTCGCTTCATATTGCGACGCTGCTTCTCCGATGGAACTAATTGACCCTTGGCGTGTTGGCATATCGGCGAACGAATGTCGGCGACTTTGTGGGATTTCCCCAAGTCCACCGAACCCAAGGGAGCTCTGCCAGAAAGCCTTCTTCACATTCTCGAGTTTCCTATTCTCAACCGGGTACAAAGGCGATCGATTATTATAGGCATTGGCTCCGTATTCGCTCATGCGCCGGCCTAGGGCTCTCTTGGATGCAGCTTCAGAGTTTTCTTGCGATTCATCAAGCTCGTCTATGGCATAATCCGATTCTTCAGGCACAGATTCATGCACACTGTAGCCGTTGCCGAGTCCGTATGCGATTCCAGTGGATGCTCGGGGTCTCAGTCGAGAGTTCTGATACTGCTGCTGCTGCTGTTGATGCTGCTGCGCTTGCTGCTGCTGTTGATGCTGCTGCTGCTGTTGTTGTTGTTGCTGCTGCTGCTGCTGCTGCTGCTGCTGCTGCTGCTGCTGCTGCTGCTGCTGCTGTTGCTGACGAAGCATGGCATTTTCGCGAGCGAGCAATTCGATAGTCTTTGCCTCGGCCGATTGATGGTGTATCGCAGGAGCTGAGCCACGAGGACTCTGCTGCTCGTCATCGTCGTCCACCTCCTTTACATTTCCCAGCATAGCACCTTCGCTCGACATTTCACTGAGCATACTAGGGCGCGAGGGCCGGTGCTGCAGTCCCGGGTGACCGATTGCCCGGCCTCTCCCTACCATGGAAGATGGCAGGGTTGGCGTGTTTGCATCCGGCTCGAGCTGTCCCACAGAGTAAGATTGAGAACGATATGTCTTTGGCGTTGGGTGGAGCGGGATGGCAAAAGGAATTTGAGAGTTCGAGGTTTGATCGTTTGGACCTGGCGAAGTCTGCCCAAGAGAGCTATCATGGCCTCCAAACAAGCCCCCGCTGCCCATGCCGGGTGGCAGAGCCGACGTAGGCGATGGCAGAACCTCGCTTAGTCGTGAGGGCGGTTCCTTGCTGCGATCGGTATTCCAAATACCAGTGCCCCAAGGAAATGAAGATGTGCCCTGGTGGCTTCTTCCAACAGCATGCGCACCCCACCCACCCATACCTGGGTCCGCTGATGGGGTACTGGGGTGAGAAGCGGTTGGCGACATGGTGCTGCTGGCGAATGAGCCTTTCCTAGGCTGAGGCACAGCTGTTTGTGATGTGCTATTGAGCCACGAGGCCCGGCGGACTGGCTTCTGGTGCTGGATTGAAGCTTGTGGCAGATCCGTACGATGAGGATCAACCTCGTCGTCTGAGCTTGCCAAAGCTTCAGAGTCTGGTGTGGACCGGCGGACGTTGAGTTTGTCCAGTAGAAGGGACTGGTTGCTCGGAGCTATTGCAGAGTAACCAACCTGCCCAGGCTTGGATCCTGGGCCCGATTTGTTGTTGTTGGAGCTCATATTATATACACAAGTAGAGCTCTCGGTGCAGTGGACGAAGAGCTTTTCGGACTTCTCCGGTCAGAAGTAAGTACACACCAAGGAGCCTATCTGGAATACCTAACCACAGACGGTGAGAGAAAAAGTAAACGGGGTTGGCGGTTTGGGGACTTGGTGTGATCTCAAGTACAGAAAGACGCCCAAAGTCAATTAGGTGACAATAATAGCAGGAATTGGTGTCTGGGGTGTAGTGTAGTGTATGCTTTTTGGTGACCGTTGCGAAAGTATAATCTGAGTTGGGAGTCAGTTTATGATGTCAAGGTGAAGAATGGTAGGCCCCCAAGACAATAACAATAAACGGGGCAGACAAGTGAAAGATGTGCACCGTCCAAAAGAGCGGGAGGGGATTCAATGTGATGATGTGAATGCAGTGAAGAGCGTGTGAATATAAATGTTCCAATAGAGACCCTGAAATGAGAGCTCTCCCGCAGAACGTAGCAGCCAACCCCACTATACTTAGAGATCCGCAGCCCCGTGAGAAACGGGCCCGTACATGGATCACACGAGATTAGATTAAAGTCGGGCCACCCAAACTCGGCCCATTCTGATGACAAGGAACCAAGGAAATAGCTGATGCTGCGCTGCACTTACCAATGTCTGAAGCCGCAACCAAAAGGAAACGCCAAATCTATGCACAGGGTATCGCAGAAAGCCGTCTAAAGGTTGCAACTGAGGGATAGGAAGAACAACAAATGAAGGCAAATAAGTGTCGAAACGTCAACAATAGACGTATAGAGAAAGTTGATGATGGGTGTTATCCCACTACTAAATGCCGTCCAGAGATCCTTGGGCGCCAGCCCGGACACGCTTTGGGTCGGGTACGAAGCGGTGATATCGATTCTGGAGTTTGAAGTTTGAAGTATGAGACCTTTGGGCGCATACTCTTACTCTCGTCTCGAGGTGCTATGCACGTTGCGCTGCGTCCCTTGTACTGTTCTTTTCTTCTCTTTCTGATTCCCTCCTAATCCAGGGTGTAGACAAGATTCTCTTTGTCTCTCTAATCGAAAAACCAGTCTAATCGCCTTCTCTTTTTTTTCTTGCTCTCTCGCAGTCTCTCTTTTCTCTCTTCGCCCTTTGTCGCGTGCCAGGACGGTGGGACTGGTCGTATACTCTGCGCCCCAAGTTCTGTATGCAGTGCTTGCCTAGTTCGGCCTCGAGGAGCGGTTGCAACAGAAGAGAGCTACGCACAGTTGTAGCTTCTGCCCATTGTTGAAAGGCGTTGCAGGGTGTCTAGTCTGTCGCGCGCTGTCGCCAAGCTGAGGTACTGTGTCGGCCAAACCACACAAGAGGGGAGGAGAGGTGGAGGGATTCGTCGTTGGGTCTGGCGGCGACTGCTCCAAAGGTGACAAATGAGCAGGTCGAGTATAAGGAGAGAGAGGAAGAAGAGGAGGAGGAAGGTGGGAGAATTGACTAAAAGGGAATCAGGCCCGGGGAAGTCGATCAATTAAGTCCAAGTGCAGTTGGGAAGCGGGGAAATCGATCGAGGTGAACGAACTGCTGCCACTGGTGACTGGTGCTCAGGTGCTAGGTGCTCAGGTGCTCTCACTTGCTCTGCTTCTGCGCCTGCTCTACTGGCTTCTCCCACTGTACTAACTGCTGCTTTTTGGTGCTAGCGCATGTAGCTTGCCCACTCCTGCTCGGTTCTGGCGCACGAGAGAGGGAGAGGAGCGTTGCAGCGGCACACACGAGACTTTGGGCGAACAAAGTGGCTGGAGGTTTTTAGTCTCGACGGGTGGTGGAGTGAACTAGGTTCTAGCGCCGAGCACGCAGGCCAGGGTGCCCCCTCCCCTAATGCAAATGTCCTTGTGTGAAGTGAACCTGTCTGTCGTCTCCGGCTTACAGAAACGGGGGCCCACCGCAACGCATCTGCGTTACAGTTGTGGATGTTGACTTCGTTTTTTCCAGAGCTGCTTACAGCGATGTGATGATGAGTTGCGCTTCTTCTACTGCGTGGCTGCGGGGCGTGCCAACTGTATGCAATGCGCTTTAGTCCAAGAAACCAGAATGTATCATCCTATGATCTCAAGACAGGGAGGGCGAGAGAAAAAGTGAGTGAGTGGGATTTTTTACGTACCTTGTTTGTTTGACTGTTGGTCGAGGTCTGCTGACAGCTCGCTAGGCATGTATTAGCTAGCAGTGCCCAGATAGGTGCAGTACAGATGGATGCCAGCAAGTGTCCACAAAGAGCTGGGGTTGTAAGGTGAGGGATCGATTAATATGTGCGTCGGTACTCTTTGGTGCGTAGTTGTAATCACGTATGCAATGAGTTACATCAAGAAGCAATCAAGTCGGGGAGTGCAAGTTCAGGCCAGTCTCATTAATAAATAAAGTGAACTGAAGGATGGAGTAGATTCTCTTCTCCCACGAAAAACCACCAGTGGTCCTTGACCCTCACAGATGGGATGTACTTGTAGTCGTAGTCGTACTTCTCGTCTCCTCCTACCCCCTCCTCCTCCTCCTCCCGCCTCATGGGCATGGGATGGGCAGATGGGCAGATGTCTTGCAGCATCTACGACTAGGCGTGTGGGTACATGCCAATTTTAGTCGGCATCGGGTCAGGCTCGAGATCGAAGCTCGAAAGCGGTAGGCCTTGAGACGAGTCGGGAGGGTGTGCTCCAGAATAAGTCTATTGGCTGCTTTTGCTCCTCGTTTTGACAGAACCTTTGCAATGGGCCAATCCCCGCGAGGAGAAGCACAGCCAACCCCCTGGAGCTTACTTGTAGCTGTACTGACATGCGAATTCCCATGTCAGAATCCCAGGTAACCGCGAGTACTGACTTCTCGCATTGTACTGAGGAGTATACCTGACGCGCTAAAATAAATTGCCGTCCGAGGAAAAGTGTGGGGAGGGACGATCAGTGCTATGCAATCATGGGCAAAGAAGCCTGGCTCCTTGGCTTCTTGCCTCCTTCAGAGCTCCTTGACAGCAACACCGTTTCGAACGGCTTAACCGCTAACCCGCCAAGGAGGCCCGTGATGATGCCCTTCGCGTTCTGTCCCACTACTTGTGCTCTCCTTGACCTTGTCCCACGGATATTCCAGCCTCAATAGGAACAGTACCCAGAAATTCAAAATCGTTTTTGCCCCGACGGCCATGACATTGGATGGTAAGGTAAGCACCCCAAGTCTCCAACCCGCTGAGCTAATTTGAACCGGGACACACGGAACCTCTCTGATTGCACCACCACCCAATCTTGGCCAAGAAAACCTGACGATGTTGGGCTTCACGTTGCACCAACGGTTCGTTGCCGAACCTGATAGTCCCGGTTCATAATTTGCGCGTCCTGGACTGTCTATACTACCGACCTGTAGGCATACAGTCTGTGGCTCGTCCACATCGCTGGTGGCTGTCACGATGATGCTGCACGAATTCTCAGGCGTTGATGCCCTCCGGCGATCTGGAGACTGCCCAAACAGAACTAAAGAGCAACTCTTACCGTGCATGGGTATCAAAACTCCTACTATTAACGTTGTTCAAATTTCGAGTTTGATTTGGTCTCTGGACAGCCCTCTTGAGCTTCGTGGGATGCCAAACCAATCAGGACTGCATTCGCCATTTTCCAGATATGAGATGGTGTCGACGATCTTCTAGGGCGGGGCTCGTACCGCAGGGGAAGCAAAGAGCTACTCGGCTGATACCACCCTCTTTTGTTTACACCGAGAGGGCTACCCTGGCCTAAAAAGAACCTTCACCTGACGCGAAAGAGGGAGGCGACCCTTCTTTTGCTTGAAAGACACCCTGGTTAGTATCTTCCGCGTAGCGACCAAGCAAATTCCCGCCGTGGAATGTCCTATTCAACCAGCATATATGGGCGTAGTGGTTGCAACGGGAATAATGAGTATCAGGCCATCCTCCCTCCGGCTGCAGCCAGTCGGCGCCGCGACAAGTTATTTTCGATCACTGCTGCGTCGCCGTTAACGCACCTCTCCTCTCAATACTCCACCATGCGCTCTTGCTCACTGCAAGTGCAGGCAAAAGCATTCGCGACACGGCGCATAACTCTGACTGCTTACCGGGGCTAGAAGCCAGAATACCTGAGTAATAAAAGGTGATACGAAGACATGCATGTACCCAGGATTACCTACATGCACGCTGTAGGTATATCTGCAAGCCACGGCATACAGCAGTCTCCGAGGAACGACCGCAGCAGCACCAATGAAGCACTGTGTTCTTCCATCCAACTGTTATATCCTAGGGAATGCATCGCATATACTTGAAGACGCACTTTCTCCCCTCACTGCTACTCGCCGAGGGGAATATCGAAGACATGATATATCCTGCACAGCGTACGTTTGAGCAGCATGCAAACCACCTATCTACCTGCCTGCCTAACTGACGGTTGCGGAAGGACGGACATCGCGGAGTAGCAATGCATCTACAGTATGCATATGCATTCGTACCAATAACGCTTGCACTTTTGAAAGCCGCGATGGAAAGGTTAAAGAAAGGCACCAACTCGTCTCAAACTTTACTGGTGCTGGGCAGGGGTAGCTGCGCACTGAGCACTGGTGGGTGGGAAGCAGGGGGCTAGGGGTCAGGGGCGTTTACCCCAGATTTCGAGCGAACGGTCCTTGCTTGGCCCAGATGGCCTATTGCCATTACCATTGCCTTCACCACCGCAGATCTAAAACCCCGTCAATCTCTTAGACAACTTGGACACGCGCTGGAGATCCCTGGGTACCCGCCAATCTGTCTGCCAGAGCAGTGCGCTCATGGCACCTCATGTCTCAAGCGATACACCGGATCTACTGGGGAACGAGCACAGACGGGCACGCGGCACACGACCAGGTATTTCGGTACCACCCGGGGCTCAACGTTTACGTTGTACGTCGTAAACTGACATCCCAAACCCAGCAGGTGAACCGTGCCAACCTTGCTGATCCGTCTTCTCTCCGTCCGTTACTTGTCAATTCGAGCCACCCAACTAGCAGCCACTCGCAACGATTTGTTTCTTGTCGAATACCTATTCAAGCACTTGCCGCGACAATGTCGACTAGTGTCTGGAACCGTTTCCCCCAAACCCCTGATCTCAAGCTTGGACCTAGGTACCACTATGATTTATTCTCTTACGCGCGCGGAAAGGGTGATTATTGTGCGTGTAAGTATGCCAACGCCACGAAATCCTGACGTGGTTTGCAACGGCGGCTTTCTCCCAGGATGCCTGGACTCTGGACATAGTTCTGCAAGGAATTCGAATACCATACCGGTGGCAGGTCATTAAGTTACGTCATCAGTAGTCTCAGGCCAGGTACACTTTTTCCATACTTTGACAAAGTCTAGCCTAGGATGGGGGTCCTGCAATGGCGCCCTTCTTGGAAAGATGTTGCATGCCTCCGATGAGTATGCAACTTGACGTACGTCTGGTTTAGTGGCATAATAGAGGCGTCCCCCATGTGACCCCTCTCGCGGTTTGCCCCTCTTCTCGACATGTCGCCACGAACTGGAACTGGATTCCCTCAAACTGCGCACATACAGAGAACACGGGCGATGTTACCCATCTTTGCTGAGCTGCTTTGGATAGCAATACTATCCGGGTATGCAACTAGTCCTCCAAATCTGGGGTACGTTGGACGATCGCTTTTTGTGCCAAGGGATCAGCAGACGGGAGGCTGTCTGACCAGCAAGTTGGCAACCCACACCCTGCCGCGGAATCAACCTATTTTGACTTTACTCGATCAGAGCGCATGTTTTGACAGCCACTGTTTGTCGGGCATGAATAATATCGAGTTATCATGGGTCCTCTAAGGTTTGGTGCTTGCTGGTTCGTAGAAGTCTTTTGTTTTTCGCATTCTTATTCCCATGGATGCCACCTTTCATCTTCATTTTCCTGTGGTGAAACCTGCAAGACCTGGACAAGTTGTTGGACCTCCTACATTAACCTAACCAATAACCCCCCAAGCAGCCAAGCTTGCATATACTTTAAAGGGATGTTGTGTTACAGCCACGGCCCGCGACGCGCTATGAGAGAAAGTCCAACTTTCCCCTCTTTCGAGCTGTTATGACCTTTTTCTCTCTTCCTTCTTCCTCTTAAAGTTACCACGTGGAACATTCGAAGTGCGACGTCTCGAAGAAGACAGAACTCAAAGAACCCCCTCCCAGCTTCCAAGAGGCTCGACTTGGTCGAAGTCTATTTGCCCTAGCCCGGGCTCTAGATAAGACGATCTTGATGAAGAGGGGTAGAGCGACTTGTTGGTCATCTGATGGGTATTGACTTGGACCTCCCGTCGAAATCTGTAAATCATGCAGGTAAAAAGCTTTATTTCTCACTGCCAGTGGGCTAATGCCGGGTGCATGACTGATAGGCGTGGCTTTTGCGAGCCCCGTATCGGAAGCTTAGCTGATTCCAGTTCGGGTTCTGCTTGGCAGTTTGACGTGTCAAATGGGGGCACATTGTGATAGACGTCTTGATATCAAGTCTGCAGAAGGGGACCAGTGGCCAACGGCGTCATTCTATACATCACCTGAATACACTTGTCGTTATACAGCTCAGCATGGCTATCAGCCAATCCCCGTGTTGCGAAGCTGTTATGTGACCGTGAACGAGCAGGTTATCCCCTCTAGTACGAGAGTCAGGGAGCGGGATGAAAGCTCCAGACATTATGCATAGGAAACATGACAAAGAAGAATGTCCGCATCAGAACCAACCAATGAATGTGTAGGAAACATCGATGATAAGCATAAACTCGCAGGCTAGGGGTGAAGCATGCCTGTCAAAAGTAGAGCTTCTGAGAGATACCATGTTTATCAGCAAGGAGCCCCTTCCATATAGGTTTGTCGTGTTTGTTACCACCACCCAACTCGCTGGTAGATATGACAGGGAGTGAACTGCCAAACCCGTAGACGACGGAGCTAGCAGTAACGTTCACCGTATAGGCTTGCTTATCCTTTCACTCGATTATCAGTGAGCCTAGCATGCATTTCGTACGGCTCTCTCGGTATCCCTTTTTCGTAGAACCCCCTCGCCTGTGAGGAGCCGCCGTTGGTGCGGAGTGAGCCTCCCCCTTTTGGCGTCGTAACCCTACGAATTGGTCGCTGGCTACTGCAGACACTTGCCCGGAACCTGGAGCACACCTAGGGACCTGCTGCAGGAGCCAAAATGGAGCTCAACTTGAACGGTTTTCCATGGGCAAGGATATATAATGAGCAGGGGCGACTAGTTTATCACGTGAACAGGGCACATACTTAATTATGCAGCCTGTGGGTGGACAGACCCTGTTGAAGAGGCAAGATCTAGGCTCTCCTTCATTGAGGGGAGAAGTTGTAGTGTCGGTTTGGTACAACCTAGATACCTATGTAGGAAAACCATCATGATACGTAGAAGGGGGCTCTTGATTAGATGCTGGGATTGGGTAATGGCCGAGCAGAGACTATGCCGACTTGTGTTCGTGACTTGGATATGGGAAATCCAAGGAGCAATATATATCTACACTAGGTCGGCATATGGAGTTATTCTTGTATTAATCGACACAGTCTGCCTGGTGTTGGGCGTGTTCGCTAATTGCTAATATGCCCATCCGAGGGTCCTGTACAAGAAGAAAGCATCTCCCCATACTCTAACAGGAAGTTCTAGTATACAATCTCTTACATATTCGGAAAGCTATTTCCTCTTTTAACCAGGGACCGAATCAATGGCGCCCTTGCCAAACACCGAAGGCGCCGCATCGGAGCCCTTCTGTGCCCGTAACTTCTCCTCGAACTTCTCAAACTCGGCTAGGGCAATCTCCTCCTCCGGGTCCGTGACCTGGTGTACTCCTTGAACTTCCTCGATCTGTTTAATCATGCTTGTTAGTGCGCGGTTCTTCTAATGTAGGGAAGAAAACTTACGTAGTGCATCAACATGCCCTCGATGCCGTTCTTGAGCGTGACGGTGCTCGAGTCGCACGTCCGACAGGCGCCGCGCAGCTTGAGGTGGACGTGCCCGTCGATGAAGCCGCGGAACTCGATGTCGCCGCCGTCCTCCTGGATGGCGGGGCGGATGCGCGTCTCGAGCAGCTCCTTGATCATGCCGACGACCTCGCTGTCGTTCTCGTCGTACGCCAGGCTGTCCTGCTCCTCGGGGGCCCCGGCAGCCACATCCTCGGCCGTGACAGCCTTGCCGTCCGCGCCGATGTCGCCCACGGCCGCCTTCTTGCTGACCGTCACAATGTCCTGCCCCGACGTGATGGCCTCGGTGATCAGGCTGAAGATCTCAGGCCGGATGTGCGCCCAGTTGGCGTCGGCGGCCTTGGTGACTGTAATGAAATCGGCGCCGTAGAACACGGCCGTCACACCGTCAATGTTCATCAGCTGCGCCGCTAGGGGCGACGGATGCGGCGGCGCAATGGTCGAGCGCGGGTTCAGGTACTCGAGGAAGGGCGTCGCGAGGCCCTCGGGCAGTACGCGGTGGTTCGGCAGGAACTTGAGCGCGTCCGCGTTGGGCGTGGGCTCCGTCTGGATGAAGATGCTGCGGGTTTGGGTAGCGCCGACCCGTGTTAACCGGGCGGCGGCGGTTGTGAGAGAAGCAGCGAGGACGGGCCGCCGGGCAGAGGATAAGCGCGCGCTGGTGTGGGCTTTGCGCGAGGCGACTTCGCAGACAAAGGTGCGGGCTCGGGGAGCAACTCGTCTCGTGGAGATCGAAAGGAGAGTGGCGGCGGCGGCGGTTGGCCGCACAAGTCGGCTGGAAGCTGGCATGGTGGGTATGTCGTCACGACTCTCTTAGGGATGTCGGATGTGGTGAAAGCGCTGAGGAAGGGAGGGGCGCCTAATCCATATACATATATACTCGGGATCGGACAGTCTCCACCTAGTCGTCGTAGGTGTTGGGTTCGTCGGTATTGTTGGTTGTTGGTTGTTGGTTGTTGGTTGTTGGTTGTTGGTTGTAGGTTTAGGTCGCTGTCCTGTTGGCCCTCAGCTCCGAACAATTAGCTTGTAGGCCGAGGTGCCCGCTATAGAAGATCGGGCTAACCGTCAGAAATTTGCCGCTTAGAAATCCACCCTGCCGGATACGCCCCTAAAATGCCCCATGACGCAAATTTCTGTCTGGCATTTTTTCCCACCTTCCCGAGCAGCTCTTTGACTCGACCCTGAACCAAAACAACCATGGGCCAACCAAATCACGTACCAAACCCAACTCCACAGAACCGACTATCCTATCCAACCTTGAAACGCTTTTTGACTAATATATCCAGTCGTTGGGAGATTGTCTTCAGCCTTGTTCAGAGCCTTTTTCCGTGTTGTAGACCGTCCAGGGAAATCCTTAACTGTAACCTGATAACCTTACCTACCAGCGCATAAATCTTCATCTCCCACTATTAACGGTATTCCAAACTTTGGTCGACTGGCAACAATTTGCAACATTGCTTATACGTTCCTGAGGAACGCGATTTGCTGCCCAACTACCAGCAGCAGCTATCTCTATCGCCATCTGCCTATCTCCATCACTGATAGTCATTCTATAACCGGTTGCTCCAGGTTACGTGAATGAACACTTCTAGGCTTATTCTACCAGCACTATATATCTTGACGGGGACAAGGGTGACCTGATGGATTTGCTCTGACAACTCCTCCAGCAGCGGCAACTCTGGGTGTTCATCCCACATCTTCCACATCTTCCATTTCTTGTAGATACTTTGCCTTCTGTTGTGCCTGCTTGTTAGGTTGGAGACACAATCGATTGGCTCGCGATTATCCTTGAGAATAATCGAGGTTCATACATATATCCTTATCGATAGGGTGAATTCGAGAGGGCATTCACGATTGTCACTGGTTTGGCAACAACGCGCTTATCGATGAGAGACGATTGAGTGGATGAAAAGCACAGAATCACGCCTCGTTCACGGTGCCGCGTCCCGTTAACCATTCTCTGCGCCCTCGTCACGGCCCCCCGTCACGCCACTGGACTAAATACCACGAGGTCAACCTCGAGATACCTTCACCATGGCGCCCATGGCCCCTGCAGAGAGAATCTGCATCAGCTGTGAGAAAGAAGATGGAAAATACAAGTGCACCAAGTGCGCCAAGTACACGTAAGTTTATCGCGTCTCAATACGACCAGGATGTATCATAACTAACATCGGTCAATAGATGCTCACTCCCCTGCTCCAAGGCCCATCGTGAGATCCACGACAAAGAGCCCCAGCCAGCCGCCGCATCCAGCAGTGGCCAAGCAACAGCAGCAGCAGAAGAGAACGAGCCCGAGGGCGGCCAGTCGCCGCTGACCAAGCTCTTCAAGAAGTACCCGAACCTGCCTCACCAGCTGCGCGCCATCGCCGACTCCACCGATCCGCCCAAGGACGAGAGCGGCAACCGGCTGAACTTCAACCCGCGCCGCAAGAAGGAGGTCTGGACCAAGGAGATCGGCCTGCAGAACGGTATGAACGCGCTGCGCAAAGGTCTCTCGTCCCCGCGCGGCGCCGACAGCGAGGGCCTCCGCGAGTACTGCGAGCTCTTCAAGCACCAGCTGGCCGAGAAGGCCGAGCAGGGCGAAGACCCGGACGCCGAGCTGCGCCGCCGCGCTGCCCAGCACGACGCTGAGGTCATCCGGAAGCTCATGGAGGAGGACGAGAAGCACAAGGACTAGGACTCGTTAAATCGGCCACTGTTCATGTCATCCTGGGCCCTCGCCAAACCGAACGTAAAAAGCTGCTACTATTCCAGTTGAATAGTTACTACATCACAGAGATATCCTAGTAATACATCGATTAACCATACCTGATTACACACATCGAGTAGTTGTACCTGATATACGTAGAGTTAATGTCGTTATATCCCTGGAGTAAACGGATTAGGTGGAATAAGAAAAGTACACGATCGCTGTCTGTAGCTGGCGGCAAAGTACGGGTTATTCCAGCGGTCGCTTGTCGGAGTACGTACCCTAAAACGCCACCTCCCAATGCGATGTAACAAGTTTGCTTCCAGCGACAATTGGACGCCACAGTATGACTTGCTTCATGCTTATCACACTCAGTCACGCCATCGGAAAAAAACGACATGTTTGAAAATGATCAGTGGTGTAGACATTGACATATTAAAATTTATCATTCGACGTATTGACTTCATAAGAATTCATGATCACAACTCCGTACCACCCAGCAAACACACTTTTCCCTCCCCCCTAAATCAAAGTTGTGCGTTCAACTCCAGATCAACCCCGACTCCAACCTGACACTGCAACAAAACAAAAACATCCCTTTCTATCTTAGTCTCATCAGCTCAGACGCCTGAGCCGCGCAAAGAACCCACCTCTCGACAGCGACTTGACGGGTGATGTCGTCCTCCCAGTCTCGGACGAGTTGGCGCTATCCCTTGACTTGTTTCCGCTCAGCTGTTGTTTCGAGCTGTTGTGGTGAAGGCGCCCTGTCGACACGGATACAATCTTCTCCTTGAGCGCCCATAGAGAGTCGGCCTTGCGGAGGAGCGGGCCCCGCGGGACCTTGTTGGTGTGGGACTGCTGCTGCGAAAGCTTCAGGTCCCTCTCGTCCTTCTGGGCCCAGTCGGCACGGCGGTCGGCCCCGGTGGCGTTGTTGCGCACGACGAGGGGCTCGCCGTCGGCGTCCACGGGCCGGCAGCTGGGCAACAGGTCCGCGAAGCTCCTGGACCGTTGGCGCCTGTGGGTGTTCTGGTCCTTCTGAGAAACCTCGCCCGACTGGTAGTGGTAGTGGTCATCGTCGTTGAAGTTGTTGGTATACAGCGGCGTGTCCTCCACGATGTCGCCCATGTTGGCCCAGTTCCAGTGGTGGTGGTGTTGGTTCCGGCTATCGGGCAGCGACGACGACAGCATGGGGCCGCCGACGACGAACCCCTCCGCGGGGAGAGAGTGGCGCTTGTTACGAGCGGGGATGGCGGTGGCGACGGATGCCGCGAAAAGGGGAGCGTCGTCCTGGAACTGGTTGCGCTCCTGGAGCCTCTCGCGCGTGCTCTGGGCCCGGCGCAGCGCCCGATTCTGCTCCGCGGGCGACTTACTATGCTCAAGCTCCGTCCTCTCGGCCGCGGAGCCATCAATGTGGAACTTGAGAGCCTGGCGCGCTAAGGGGTGTACAGTGCTCATATCGCTCATGCTGGCCTTGGCCGTCGCCGTCCGGGCGAACTGCTGGGCGGCCACCTGGGGCACGTGGTGGTATGGCTCCGCCGCCGGCTGCTCCTCTTGGGCACTTTCCTTCATCCGCAGCTTCTTCGTCTGCAAAGACTTGCTGCGCTTGACGTCCTTTGCTCCCTCCACCGCATCCATTTTGGAGTCGGCGCGTCGCAAGGTCTTCTCCTGGTTGCTAGCCCCCTGGCTACCCCTTCTGGCGCTGTTCGCATCGGCCCGTGGTGGGGCGATGACCACCCTGAGGCCTGGAGCTGCTGCGTTGGTTGCTGCCGCCCTTGCCTTAGCCTCAAATAGTGCTGCCGACGATCTTGTTGTGTAAACTGACGTCACGGCAGTGTCGACATCACCGACGGCGGCGGAACCAAACAGAGGCAGATCCACAGCTCCATTGCTAGCCTTTTGCGCCCTCGCTTGTCGCCGCGCCTCTCGTTGTGCGTTCTGTTCGGAGAGAACGGCGTAGAGCCTTCGCCTCAGGTCATCGGGGTCTGGTGGTGATGATTTGGGCGGATGTTGCGGTTTCGTCCTGGCATATTGCTTGACCGGCGGCTTGATTGGCATACTCAAAGCCAGGTCATTCCTGGGATTCACCCTTGCGAACTGCATTTTGGTAATTGGTCGGATGTACAGATCTGGTAGTATAGTGGAATAGTAGTATGAGAAACTGAGGACGACGAAAGTACCATGCAGATCCCTAAGCCTTTTTAATCAAACGTCCCTTCCCTAGAAGAGACGAAGAAGAACCCAAGACGAGGCTTAACTCTCTCGAGATTATTAATATTTTGCAGATTTACTCCGAGTGTCCGGAAGGGTCCTCAAGCCGTCATGCGCCAAAATGTTGACGGATTTGACGTCAGTTCGTATTCCACTTTGAACGGGGACAGCCAGGCGTCGAAACGATATAGGCCCGAAGTTTTGTGGCTCGATGACGGTGTTTGCTGAGTTTATAATGGAGGTGGTAGTGCCCGTGGGACCGACCCAAGGGTTCGTCAGTGTCAGTCTGTTTCTCGTGGGGAATGGGTACTAAGACAAGGATGCCAAAGCCGGCAGAGACTTGTGTAAGACAGGAGGAAGTCTAGGCCAAGAGAGATCCTACAGCAAAAGAAGAAAAGGAGAGAGTAAGCTTAGATCAATGTGAATGATAACAACCGGTCGAGCGAGAGGGTTGGTGGGCAACCCATGTGGTTTAATAGCAACAAAGTCACGAGAGAGAAGCTTGACAAGCCCGAATCCGGCTTAGAGGAGCCACGGGCGCAATCCGGGGTTGCATGGATGACCAGCCCAGACTAGCACATAGCGCCGCCCGCATCGAACACCCTCGCATTTGACAGGGCCCCTCAGTAACCCAATCATTCTGCCCTTGCCCGCCCATCATTGGCCTGCTAGCAGAGCAGCTGCCTCGAACTAGCCCAAAACTAACGCAAATTACATCAGACGATGAAATGAAAAGTAAATTCAGTCACGATGGCTTCCAGTGGAACTGGAGGCTGTTTCCCCCTCTGTCGGTCTACCAAGCCTTATTTTCCCTTCTCAGCTCACCTCATCTTGTGCTTATTATCTAGAAGGGGGTAGAGAATCAGGAGGTTAGCTTTGCACACACACACACATACACACACACACAGGCATGCCTAGCCCTATCTCTCTCGCAGTCCAACCACAGGGATGAGATGCATACATGGGAGGTCGTGCACGGGGGGTAACAAACAACCTGGAGACGGCGGGTAGCGGTCTGTTGAGATTCTGACCATTCCCAATCTTCCTAATCTTTGGTGCTGTGGAAAGGGCGGGTAGTATCAGTATAGTTGGGTTGCAGTGGCACACGAGCAGGGTTTCAACTTTCCTACCGTTCTGGTTGGTGCATCTTCTGCCGGTTCTGCAATCATGGTGGTGCAACCTACTTTCCAGTTAGGCACTGGCTAGCCTCCCTTTACGTACTTATTGGTGGTGATTGAGTGTGAAGCAGCTGATGGCCCGTCAAGAGTCAAGATCAAGCCTCTCTCATCAGTCATGACCGGCCGTCTGTAATCATCAATTATTCCGCTAACTGCTGAAGAAGAAGAAACCCCAAATATCGTCAGGTACCATGCCATGTAAGACGCAAAATGGCCTGTCCATGTCCCACGTCAAACAGAAAGAAAGCGTCGGATGGAGCCGCGGATGATTGTGCCTGGTTCCTTGTTTTGTGCATCTATCCCCATCCTAACAAGCCCCGGCTAGACGGGTAGACACAGCAAGCACGCACACGCACAGAGCAACCTCTTATGGAACGCAGTGACCCGAACCGCCGATCCCATCAGAAACCCACCCCACGATATCCGATCCAGCACAGTCCAACACCTTTTTGTCGGCATCTGAGTTGGACATCGGCGCATCTGTGCAGTGCAGCTGCACGAGCACTGGACGGCCGAGTCGTATGTGAGAAAGGGTGTGTATTGAGAGAGAAAGACCGTAAAAGACGGTAAGATACGAACTAGCTAAAAATGTCTACGTACACACCCAGACGCATTGACCACCCATGTCGAGCTGCGTCGCAATCAACACAACAACACTGTCTCAACTTTCTAGACAGGCGCCTCAAATGAATCGAGACCCAACCAGTGGTTTCTGTGTTTCTTTTCTCGAACTTTTACTTACCACCCCCTCTCAGATCTAGCCTCGGCCACCCATGGGAAGTGCTGACGAATGGGCTGCAGATGCGGCATAATATTGACGGATCTGCAGATTGGTTACCACACCACCGCATGAGAGAGTGTTACTTCCACCTGTTTCTGGTGTCCCCAATCTGCCAGCCCTTTTTCATTGGGGGCCATGCCATTTCCAAGATTGGCTTTACATGTCTGGTTGGGTGTCTCAGCTTTCCGCCAAAAGAGGATGCAAGGCCGCTTCTAGAGCATTTGACAATGGCAGGCGTAAAAACACTGCCGCCGCAAACGATGCCAGGTAACGCCCGGTAATAGACGGGCATGCATTGGACAAGTCAAACAGCAACTACTTATTCGCGCAACACAAATTAGCTACAAACTGCTCATTCACTGTGAGCCTCTTGATCCTCTATGCCCTCGACATCGCCCGCCACCCTTCGATGGGATAGCGTATCCGGAGACGCTATGTATGGACCAATCAAGTGGCACAGAAGCCGTCTATATACGACCTTACAGGGTAATGTTTAACTCCCCCTTCCAGGTACTGCGGGGGCGTTATCAATAGTGAATCTACAGGAGCACACTGTAGGCCGATGTTTTTCTAAAGGATCATCTCATCTTCTCTTCTGTGCTGAAGACAGTTTCCTAGTGTAAATACTTCATGCAAGAGTTAAACTAACCCTTGGAGGGTAGTAGGTTCTGCTTCCTTTTGCTAGAGATGAAGAGGCGTCTTGCCGTTCACTTTCTACGGCAGGATTGCTTCTTGGGCTGATACATTAGCGTACTGGAGAGTATATCTCCAGATCATTAATATAGAGTTGCGCGAGATCGACCATAAGCTAGCGATCGCAGTCAACATGGAGAAGAGGAAAAAGAAGAAAATATGGACGTAACCGAGCTCGTCAAGAAAGTCCAGACTCTTGACTCGCGAACGGTGACTAGGCGACTAGGCCCAGGACGCACGAAGCCGCCGTCCCCTGTCCCTTGCACTAAAACGCTTCCAGGGTTCATTTAGGTTATTATGTCGCAATGCAGGCGGTGATTGGAGCAACATGCCTGCCCTCGCAGCTGCAGCACCGTTTTGCAGTTCGCGACTGGTGTCGCTTCTAGTATTAGACAACCTCCCCCAGTCTCTGGCAGCATGCAGCCAAGGTATGGAATACGAAGATGGATGTAGCGACAACAACCCAACATCGCATGCATGCATACAAACAAACAGCAGCGAGACTCGCTATTTTATGTTGCTCCAGAAGGAAAACAACGCTGCTGTTCTTGTGCAGTTGGACCATGGTACACATATACAGCAGAACGTAGCCGGCCAAGCTTCTCATTGGCCCAACGACAGGAGCCAGCTCCGTCGCTTAGCGGCCGGATTGCCCGTCTATTGGAAAGCTCTGCTCAGAATGAACCAGAAATACCGATATATGCCGGGCCTTGTCTGGACTTGACCTGCAGGGCCAGCTCATAAAAAGCGGCTCTGTTGCGAATCTCTTTCATTGTACGGGCTCTCCAAGCCACCTGATACAAAGGAGGCTGCCTGGACCCTGAGCCCAACAAAGTGGTGGTGATTTTAGACCACTCTGCGAAAACGAATCATAGACGAAACATCCCTTTCCCGCGATCTTCGAGACTCGAAACCGATTTCCATTTGGGCCAAACTATGGAGAATGTTCTGTCTATAGAAGCCGCTACTCGGAAGCCACACCACGAGATTGTTTCCTTCTAGTAGTACATATGAGTTTTCTACATAGTTCTTTACGTAAACTCTGCTTGGCACCTCGAGTAGTAAGTGATTCCGAAGCCACGCTGCTGCTTCCCCACGGCTGGTGGTCGACGACGACGGTGCAGCGACCAAATTTCGCAGCTTCTAACGCGTCATGGAACGAGGTCGGCGTGGCTTCCACCGTCTCGTCGATGCCCGCTCGAGCATGTGTGTGCGCGAATGTTGCCCTCCTTGAAGTTTTGAGTTAGATTCATCTCTGCCTGCCCACAAAGGAGGAGACCGTCCGCTTGGGGGAGCGAAAGTTTGTGCTGTGTCAGGTCATGATAAACAAAGCCTCTGAGCCAGTCTGGGAAAGCCACATGGCCGCCATTCCACTCAACAGAAGAAGAGGTCGTACGAGTATGTAGGTTGCGTATACTGCTCTCGCACAACACTTTACGGCAGGTAAAAGTCAAAAAGTTACGGGTAGAAGTGGTGCCCCATAGCATTTGAGATTGCCCCACATCGACCCACATTACTCCGTGGCAGCTTCATGTTCGCAGCTATTCACACTCTTCCACTCTAGAAACCCATCTCGAAACATATCAAGAATAACAGGAAACATATCAGCGCTGCAGCAAAAGAAGAATGAGTTGGTATATCACCTGTATAAGGTTTAAAAAGGCCAAAAAGAAGCTCTCTGGCCGGGAATTGAACCCGGGTCTCAAGCGCACAAGTCATGTGACTATGATGTCATAGTCACGTGCTCAATGACAAGCTTGCATACTGACCACTATACTACCAAAGACTTGAAATTGTAGTTCGATGGATGATAAGTTTCTTATCGTAAACCATATACCTACTTTATATCCCCACCAGGCAAATTCCCAAATTCTACCAAAGGAACACTGCCAAATAATCCACGTATGAGGTAGCACACAGTCAATGATTTCAATATCTATATGGATTGTCGCGTTGCATCATGCCCTATGCTATTAATTACAAAGGCGCATCGCTTCATCGTATGTACTGCTGGAAGAGTAGGTGGTTGTTTCGCCTGCCACAATGACCCGAGCACTTCAACCGCCCGTAGCCTTTTCTTTCTCCTTCTCTATCCGACTTACACCAGCGCCTCCAGTCCCTCCGTCGGCCGGGGCCCGCCCTTGGACTTGCGCTCCTCCTCGGCGCCGCTGGCCTTCCACGCGCTGACGATCAAGTTGACAATGTGATCGACGCCAACACCCTTCTTGACCTGCGCAAAGACCGTGGGGCCGCCCTCGCGCATCTTGCGGGCATCGCGCTCCATGACGCCCAAGTCGGCGCCGACGGCCTCGGCCAGGTCCGTCTTGTTGACGACCAGCAGATCGCTCTGCGTGATCCCCGGCCCGCCCTTGCGCGGGATCTTGTCGCCGCCGCTCACGTCGATGACGTAGATGATGTAGTCGGCGAGCTCGCGCGAGTAGTTGGCGGCCAGGTTGTCGCCGCCCGACTCGATCAGCAGCAGGTCCGAGCCGAACTCGGCGTGCAGGTCCTCGAGCGCCGCCAGGTTCGCCGAGATGTCCTCCCGCACCGCCGCGTGCGGGCACCCGCCCGTCTCGATGGCGCGGATGCGCTCGGCCGGGAGCGCCTTGTGGCGCGTCAGGAACTCGGCGTCCTCGCGCGTGAAGATGTCGTTGGTGACGGCGGCGATGGAGTACTTGGCGCGCAGGGCCAGGCAGAGGGCCAGCATCAGGGCGGTTTTGCCGGAGCCGACGGGGCTGGGGGGCAGGGCAGGGCAGGGTTAGTATAAAGCAGGCTGAGTATGTGGTTTAGGGCTAGGGGAGGGACTGGAATCTCAAGCTAGAGCAACGGCTTCCCGGGCTATTGACTTGCCAAGTCCCTGGAGATGGATTAATGGAGGAGGCGCGTGCGTACTTACCCGCCGATGCCAATCGTGAATGCGCGCTCGCCCCAGGTGCGGCCCTCGACAATGGGCATCTCGCGTCCCAGGTAGCTGCCAGGTCCGTCGAGGATCTCGTGAGAGTGGCCGTGCTCCGCAGCGGAGATGCCCTCGTGGGAATGGCTCGGGACGCCGTCGTGGGAGTGAGTCTGTGCCATATTGATCTAATCTCCTCCTAGTTCTGGGTGTCTTCCTCCGGCTCTTCACGGTAGACTTCAATAGAGCTTGGTTTGTGGATTGACAATGGCAAACGTAAGAAGAAAGATGAAAAGACGCTATCTTCTCTGGACGGGGTGGAATTCCAGATCCTAGATCCTAGAGCTTCCCGGGAATACCTCATCGGACAGCTCGAACTGCGGGGTGGTTGCTTATCAGAGATGGCGGGGCAGGGGTCCTTGTTACGTTATGTACTTACCACAGTACAGAACACTAAAACTTATTGATCCGGCGCTCACGATAGTATCGATCTAGGAGACAAGGGTGGCCATCTAGCAGCTCAAACTGACAGTGCAGTCAGGAACTAGTCCGGTCAACTGATTCATAGCGAGGAGGATTAGTGTTAACTAAGAGCATGATAGACTTGCGATAGCATCAACGAGCCTTGGCGTCGTGCATGTTAACGTACTTTGGCTCGGCAGTGAATGCAACGCTTCTACATTTTTTTTTATGTCCTGAGAACTACGTTGGTGAAATATCGATTTGGGGCCCCCCCGAAATTGCTGTTATTGTGTGACGGGCATGCCATCCACCACCATAGGACGGCACGTTGCCGCACTTATTCCGCGCCCTCTGCAATAGTCTACCTGCAGGCTTCCTTGGCAGTCGGTACAAGTAGTCAAGCGACGGATAGCTCCGGAGGAAAATCCACCATCGTCACCAATATGCCAAGAGCTGTAGACTGAAGCACTGCTAGGAATACGGGAAAGACGAGAAATATTGCCAGTCAAGGCGTCACAGACCCAATGTAATTAATATAGTATAATCGAAGGCATTGCTTGTAATAGACTCTACCGGAACACCCCCCTATCATAGGCACTCCCAGCTATCGACGTCGGTGGCCTTCCGGTCCCCGCCCTTGAAGGTACTCTTGGCCGGGTACTTGCAATGCGTGTGCTGGTAGGCAATACCGTCATCCACGGTATCGTTCACAAACTTGGTCCCGACAAGGGCCTCTGGGGCGACCCCCTTCTCGACCCAGTCCACCACGGCCGCCAAGACGTTGTGCTCGCGATCGAACGGGATGCCGCCGACCGCGGAACTGCCCGCCTGGCCCACGACCCAAGCCCCCGGCCCGCCGCCGCAGTGACCCATGCCCGGGATGCGGAACAGCCGGTAAAACCGGTCCATCTCCGCGGGCGTATAGCCCATGCCGCCGGCGAGGTGGTCGTAGAACCGGAGCGAGTTGAAGCTCGTGATCTGCTGGTCCTGCTGGCCGTGGTGGGTGACGATCTTGCCGCCGCGCCCCTCGAAGGACCTGAGAGAAGACGGCCAGGTGCGGATGCCGCCCGGGTCCTTCCGGCCCGCGAGCAGGGCGTCGTCGGTCGTGTAGTGGGCCGGGTCCCACGCCGGGTCCTCGAGGACGGCGAACTTGAACCAGCCGACCGAGGGGCCGTAGGCTTTGCCGCTGTAGAGGCCGCCGGCGGCTAGCATCTCGCTGCCGGGCTGCATGGCGGGATAGAGCATCGATCCGTTCTGCCAGAGGTAGTTGCTAAAGACTTTGGTGACTGTTTGGACTTGTGCATCGGTGAGGAAGTCTCCTTCCTTATTGGCTCCGCAGAGAAGGGTCTCGGGCTGGAACTTGCACAGCGTCGGGTCCTCGATGATGCCGTCCATGGCCCCGTCGATGCCATCGCATTGCTTAAGGACCTCGTCGTGGATCGTTGTTTGCCACGTATGGGCGCTGATGAAGCTCGGCGCGCCCTCGGCGCCGGTAATGGTGAAGTACCTGGCCCTTGAAGAGTACAGGTTGTTGAAGTCGACGGCCGGGGCGCCCGCTACGATCCCGTCAAAGTCGTCGGGGAAGCGTTCAGCAGAGTGTATCCCCTGTCGTCCGCCCAGGGAGCAGCCGATGAAATATGACTTGCTCACGGCCTCGCCGTAGAAGAGGGCGGTGAGCTTCTTGCCGACCTCGACGGACGTGTGGAGGCTATGCACATCGACGATTAGCTTTCGGGCACCGCTGGTATCGTATGGTTGCTTATACAGGCAGATGACTTACGATCTCCAACCGAAGTCGGCGACTACATCATCGTTTTGATAGAAATCGTCACCCTTCGTACCATTGTGGCCATTGTTGGTGCCAACCGTAGCAAACCCATTTGCTGTGCCATAGGCCAAGTCTTCGTACTCAACGCCTAAATATTAAATTCTCTGTTAGTCTGTTGAATCCAATAGTCTCACTCATGACAAATGGACAAGTGCCATTCGTATCCCGACTTACAGCCACCAATCCCCCCATTCCCCGTAGCCAAAAACCGACCCGACCAGGTCTCCGGCAGCCACATCTCGTACGTGATGCTGGACCGGTTGGACGTCGGGATGGACAGCGCGATGCGGCACAGGTCCGCCGTCACGGCCTGGCCGTCGGTGCCGCAGGACGGGTCGTTGTCGGCAAGAGCGATGCGGCTCCCGGCCTTGACGAACTGCAGCTCTGTGCGCGTCGCGTTGTGGACGGAAGATTCTGGGCGGAACTGCACGCACCTGTCCTCAAAGGAGGCCTGCTGGATGCTGCGCGTCGCGGCCAGAGAGGGCCACAGGGCGCACCCTAACAGGCATGCGGTTTCTGGTCTCATCTTGCTTGCTTGCTTGCTTGTTCCCGGCGCAGCAACACAACACAACAGATCGAAATCCTCAGTTTCGGTTGCCTATTTGACAAACGGCTCCTCTCCGCGACACATGCGAAAGCACTCCCTTTTATGCCGGTTCATCTTTTATCCCTCATCCATCTGCCCCCCCGCGACTGGGGGAGAGGGGGCTCGGTGGAGAGAAGGATGGTAATTTCCTCCCTTCCCCCTCATTGTCTCGAAAGAGGAACACAGGATCGGTATGTCCAGATGCCGGCCCGTGTGGCCAATCAATAGTCTTCGTTGCAGCGCCCACCTCCCTATTCAGGACAAGCCGGGGGTGTTCTTGCCGATTCGTGCCTTGCAGTTGCAGCCGTCCCCTGCAGCCACGACTCAGGTGTACCCCATATTCTGATCCGTCGCATTCTCCACGGCTATCGGAACAACACCGACATTCATCGTCAAACACAGGAATTCCCAATGTTTACTAAAACATACAGTCATCTATGGTCATTGGGATCTGAAATGTCAACAGGAAGCGTCGCAGCCAGCTGAGTCTGACAGGAGCGACAAAGGCAATCGGGCAGACTATGCAAGAACGCGAAACCAAAGCTTTGAGAATGTTCCGGGGGACGATGGATTGATCCTCACGATGCAGGAGTCTCAGACTCGGCTTTCTTATGGTCTCGTTCTTTATACCATTCCAACAAGTGAAGCCTGCAGCAATGACTTCTCACGCATTCGTTGGCCAGTCGTTCGGATGGCGAAGAAACAGCTGTATCGTTCCTCCGGGTTCTTCGCCGGGGGGCCTACCACCAGCCCGCCCTCAGGCACCGTCTTCAACCGACTGATAAAATGGTCCAGACAGCCTCCCATCTGATATCCGTCTTTCGTGAACCTGGCTGCAGTATCGTAATCATCCGCCAATCCACCTTATTCAACTCCATTTGCACTTGCTCCTCCAAAAGACGACACCACTTGCTCCAACAAGATGCACAGAATTAAGGCAGAGCTGGAAGGACTTGGTCCGGTGCCCCAGCCAATGTCGCACCGCTCGCCAGATTCCACCCTTTTCGGGACGCGGACACGCCATCTCGTGTCCGGAACCTACTTTCGATGGAGTACGCCCCAGACGCAGATATTCCAAGCTTTTATCGTGGATAAATATCCAAACCACAAGGCTTGCGATCTCGGCCCGCTCCTCAAGGCCCTGGATCTCGATGGTTACGAGGATATGCTCACTGAAAACGGAGAAAGCGTATACCGCCTCATTGTCGAGAAAGTGCGGCGGAAGCTCTCGAACACGGAAAAGCCCATGAAGTCCGACGGACTGTCGACCCAGAGGTAAGTGGTGCCCCTTCTCATCATCAGAAAATAAGGGCGATGATTACTAAAGCTGACCAAAAAGCGCGCCTGCGCCGGTCGTCTCCTTTAAGGAGACTTTGCCCCCCGTCGACTACCAAGTTACGGCCAGTCAGGCAGCGAGAAAAGGAGGCAGGTCAGCCTATGACCTACCGAGTGCGCCGACACTCCCCATCGTCGAACCCGTGAATACCGCGGAGTTTCGTCTCAACCCTTTCTCGGAATATTACCGCAACGATGGCCACCAAAGCTTAAATGCTGTCCCTGGTTGGTTAGGAGGAGGATATCGTCACCCGAGATCTCAACAGGAACCATCACCGCGGGCTTATGAGCCGCGCGAACGAAGCGCCGTGACCATGTACAGTGGCGCTGATAGCATGGCGACTCCGTCGACCCGGGAAAGAGGAGAGGTGACGACGGCTGGAGTTCGGAGTGCCAAGTCGGCCCGCCGAGGCCATATTGAGCGCATGGCCGAGACCCTCTTCTTCTTTAGTGAAGAGCTAAAGGAGGCCCAGGACGAGCAAGACGAGGACGAGGAATTCTTGAGCCAGGTGGACTCGATGAAACGGGTCCTCGACAAGCTGTCCCAGAAGATGGAGAACTTGAAGCTGTTGGCGCCGGCGGAGGAGTGAGGTTGTGGAGTTTTTGGCGGACTGCTGGGTCGATTTGGTGTCGTTGGGTGGTTATTGTATCTCTCGGTTCATGTTTGAAAAGTTGTTTGATGTTTGCAAATCGTTCACTTCAGCCCCCTAAATCAAAAGGGGGAGTCTTCGCAGTTGAGGAACACAGAGAATAAAACCGAGGTGTTATCCAAGATGGGCATGATGTGAGATATATGTTTAGGTAGTGGGGGAGGGGTGGGAAATCACCCTTTCATACTTATTGTAGAAAAGACCCCAAAGATAGCAAATATCATACTGTCTGTCCCAACCTCCGAGAACCCCATATTCAGATCCCCAACTTGAATCCCCCGGGAACCTGCCGCTGAAACACAGCCGTCGGATCGTACCGGCGGCTCGTCTCCCGCAGCCGCGCCACGCTCGCGGCGCCGTACCCGGCGACGATGGCGTCCTGTCCGGGCCCCGCGTAGTTCAGGTAGATGTAGGGGTGGTCGACGCCCAGATATCGGTCGCAGCATCCCAAGAGAGGGAAAAGATGAGCGACGCGTGGGGGTCGTAGTCGGGACTACCGAGGAGCGCCTCGAAGGCCGCGAACTGCTGCTCGATGGTGGCCATGTCGAAGACCAAGAAACCGCCCCAGAAGTTGCCTTGCGGGAAGGTCCGCATGGTCAGGGAGGTGACGACGCCGGAGTTGTTGGAGCCGCCTTTGAGCGCGCGCCAGAGGTCGGGATGGCTGGTGGCGTTGGCGTTGACCATTTCACCCGAGGCTAGGATGACCTCGAAGTTCTGTCCGTCATCAATCAGCGACCCCCCTAGTGTCGAACGATTCAAAGGGGTCTTGGAATAGGGGCATACCTCGACGTTATCGCAGACGTACCCATGCCGGGACGAGAAAAAGGACATGCCGCCACCCGTAACGAGCCCACCCACCCCGACGCTGGCTACTCGACCACCCGAAGTGGAAAGACCCTGCTCGTCGAGGATGCTGTAGACATCTCCCCACCTGTTACCGGGACCGATGGTGGCGGAGGTGCGGTCTGCGGAGACATCCACATGCTTCAGCTTGCTCAAGTCGATGGCGATTCCCGACTCGATATTGGCCGAGCCCGCAAACGGTGCATGGCTGCCTTGTATCTTAGCAATGAACGATGCTACTGTTTCAAGAGACTGTAAGTTAAGCAACATGGAGGGGAAATTACTTACCCTTCAGATCGCACAGCAAAGTCGCATTGCCCGGGAAAAACCTCGTCACCAGTACGCAACACGAAAATGGCTTTGGAGACGTCCGATTTTGTGCTAGGTGTCACCACACAATCTGGGCTTATTTCTCTTTCGAGAACACCCCAGTACGAAGCCAGAGATGACTCGAAAGGTTGTTGGCCTGGATATGAGACCTGGTCACATAGCACTCGGGACAGAGCCGCACACTGGTAGAACAGACAGGGTTAATTAGTATATCGAAACAGTGGCCAAGGAAAGGTTACACCTACACATGCACCGCTCTCAAGCAGTATAGACTTGACCGACTCATCGGTTAGGTTGGGTGGGTGCCATTCGCCCTCAGGAACAGCGGCAGCCACCGCAAGGGATGGTGAGAGAAGCTGTGATGGTTCCATCGCGCTTGAAGTAAGTACGCATATGGTGGGTGTGCAAAGCCGAGGCGATCAAACACGACAAAGTAGAGCGGGATGAGTTTTCAAGAGGAACCAACAGCCGGGGAACATCGAGTCGTTCGTTAACATATTGGATGCAGGGAACTACTACATATATTCATACAAGCCACAGTACATGAACGAAACATGTCATTCACCTGAAATACGATACACCAGTGCATATTTCTAACTGGGACGCGTTGCCCGCAGGACGTTGGCGCCGCAGCACAAACGAGATTACGAGACTCATACATGGTGCCATGTTGCCGCAGCCCAAGGGAGATGCGGGCAGCAAAGCATCTTGCGGCTGGGGCCCACCATTCATTTACAGAGCTTCCGATTGGCAAGGTTGACCCGACTCCCTGGAACGGCATATGTAGGCGATTAGTCGTATATTATGCTGCTGGCTTTGATATGCAAGCGAGCAGCAGTATGTGCCCTAGGTTGCAAAGAAATCTCGTTTAAGAATACTCTGAGGACTCATGCTAGATACCATACTTTAGTGCCACAGAGGTCATACCGCAATGAAAAAGGGGAAGTACTGGAAGGGAACGTGTTGCGAGGTGGTATGACCCTTTACGGGGGGGGGGAATGTCGATGGCACATTCCTTCAAACGCAAACCCAGTTGGGAGCCCTCGCGACGGGGAAAGAAGCTTTTGTCTGTAGCCATGTAAGTATGTATGTAGTCAGTCGAATTATACTACTCAGCACCTGTTCTCTCCGTAAGCCGGAAAGCCCACGACAGTTAGCAGACACCAGCGCCGCAATGTCTACTCCAACATCACCTGTCGAGCCCCGTCCATCTACCGCTAGGGTTGATCGTGACGTCCTTTTGGTAAGTTGAGCAATGATGTACATCAATCATGAGCAGCGAGGCCTAATATTCAAGCGTACTGCGCGTCTATTGTGACGTATCCGTTGGCGTGTCCGTCGCTCAAGTTGAGTAAAAAAGCCCCCCTTTGTCCTACTTCAACCTTCGTTCCGCGCCGGATACTTCTGACTGGACCAAATCGAGTGGATTGCCAAAGCCCCCTAAACGTCTACCGGTCGGCCGTCAGCCTCCAGTTCAGCACAGCCGTCGACGTGCTCAGCGACGTGCTGATCATCTGCCTGCCGATCTATCTAACCATCGGTCTCAAAATGTCCCCGGGTCAGAAGATCGCGCTCGTCGCCGTCCTGAGCCTGGGCGGCATCATCCCCGCCTTCTCCATCATCCGCGTTGTCGTAACCAGCGACACGACCAAGCTGGCCGAGATCTCGTGGCTGGCCCTGTGGTCCGCCATCGAGTCGAGCGTCGCCGTCATGGTTGCGTGCCTCGCGAGCTTCAAGGTCCTGTTCACGCAGCAGCGGCGGCGGCGGCGGGGGGGGATGCACCGCGACGACGACGACGCATACGGCCAGGGTCTCTCGGAAGAGCAGTAGGGGATTGACGTCGACGAGATCGGTTGGTGGTGATGGCGATGGCTTTAGTAGAGGCCTAGGGCTAGGGACACGCGACGAAACAGAGTTGGTCAGCTTTACGGGTCGAAACTTCAGTAGGAGAGTCACTGTTACCCAGACCGTTGTCGTAGAGACTGGGAAAGTTAAGAGCAGGGATGCGGCGTTGTATGGGGGCAGCGGATCACAAGAACGGATACTCGAAATTGGTTCAAGTAAATTACTTACGCTCTACATGAGATAAGATATAACAAATGATAGAACACACCAAACAATTACACAAGCCCACATCACCTCCCCCTCAATCCTCCCCCTTCGTATCCGCTCCATCCCCCGTCTTCGTTCCCGACACCGACTCCGCAGGCAACTCCACCGGTTCCGCCGGCACTTCCACCGGCGCCCTCGCCGCGATCTCCCTCCCCTGCACCTCCCGCGTCGGCGCGGACTCTCCATGCAACTGCGCCTTCTCGATCATTTCCCCGCCGCAGCCGCCGCAGAAGCTCTCCCGCGTATTCGCCCGGCTCAGCGGCGACGTGATCGAGTGGTTTCTTCCGTTGTGGCCCTCCAGCAGCTGCTCCTCCCACTGCTTCGCCGCCTCCTGGCGCACCTGCTCTTCGCGCCGCGCCCGGCGCCGGCGGTGCAGCCAGAGCAGCAGCCAGCCGCAGAGGAGCAGGAAGACGACGGTGCAGGAGACGCTGATGCCGGCGACGGCGCTGACGGTCAAGCGCGGGGGGTTTCCAGGGGAGGCGGCAGCAGCAACGGCCGGAGTCGTCGACTGTTCGTCGTATTCAGTAGGCGGCGAAGTCATCCCGGGCGGCTCCGGCAGCGGGGACATGGTCGTCGTCAGGAACGTAGAAGGCACTGTGGCGACGTAGTTGTCCTCGGCGTTCGTGGTCATTACCCAGGCCGTCACCGTGTGCTCGACGGGCGTATACTGGGTCGTCACCTTCATCTCCAACTCATCACCACCGTCCGCAGCAGCAGCACTCGTCTGCATCTGCTGCATCTCCGGCCTTAGCTGCCGTAGCGGGACCGTCCGCGCGACCCCAACAGACAGCGAGTCCTGCGGGGCCTGAATGAGCTCAACCGTAGCAGTCGGAAACGGCGTTGGGACCTTGCTGACGACTTCATGCTCGGGAACGCCGCAGGGATCGGTCACGTTGCGGTAGGGACTATCGTTGCCGCACTGCAGCAGAGATCCCGCGAAATCGACGGCGAGGTAGTCGGCGGCCTTCTCGTCGGAGCCCCGGTCCCGGAGGTACTGCCCGACGCAGCAGAGGCAGGAGTGGTAGTAGTCGTAGAAGGCGGAGCCCGTCTCGCAGAAGTCCTCCCAGTCGCGGCTGACCTGGCCCTTGATGAAGGCGGAATCTAGCACACAGAGAGAAGAAGATCAGAGGCCTTTTTCTCCGGTTCTCGGCAAAGTACTGGAGGGGGGTAGAAGTATACATACTGCACGTCCCGTAGCATCTGTCCTCGATGTACGGGACATCACCACGCCTGCGAGGCAGGTGCAGGTCCGCTGTTGGATACGCAGATACGACCATGGCGGAATCGATCACGGCAGAACAGCGATCCAATTTGAGAAATCAAGAATGATTCAGTGAGTACCTATCGGCATTTCGTATAAATGCTGCAAATTTGCCACCGGGTCGCAGAAAAGGGCGATCAAGGTATCGGGCACATGATCTTTAGACTTCATAATATGAGTGGTTTTCGTGAAGCCTAGTTACTAGTCTTGGTTGATGAGAAAAAAAGGGAGCAATTCCAAGTGTCCAATTCATCAGTCATAAAAACGCGCGTACGCCGGGGCCGTCCCACCCAATCTATATGCTGCAGGTATCAAACTACTGAATGTCCTCGTCCATGGCTTCGTCCTGGAACCCCTCGAACTCCGCTTCCGCCAACAGCGGTCCGCTGAAGGGCCTCGCCGTCCGCGGGAAAACTCGCTTATACAAACTAATGCCGACACTGTCTTGCGGGTTGATCTTTCCGTCAAACGTAGCCTTGAAGTAACCGTGCGTACCGAGAGATTCTCGGATGTAGCCACTGCGTCCGCGCCTGGTCCACAGGGGCATGGCCTTGAACCACTCAACGTCCTCGCGGTTGAAGAACATGTATCTGATGGTGACAACCTTCTTGTTGATGTGGTAGGGATGACCCGTAAGAATAGCACGCTTTGCGATGACTCTGGACGTCGATGGCGCGCGGACAGTACCGGTTGCTACTAGTTGGAGGGGCAGGTTTGATTCGTCCTCGTCATCATCTTCGTCCTTGGCTTCGCCAGGGACGACACGCTTGAAGAAGAGAGCCGGCACTGCGCCCCAAGTGATAGGGCCCATGAACGTGGCGACCGCAGATTGTCCTGGATGGAGGTATCTGCAGTACTTGTGAACGTCGTTCTCCGTATTGCCTCCCACCGAGAATAGGGGGTTGATAACGAAGCGGCGGGGACCGCATTGTACAATGAGTTCCTCCTTGGACTTGATGGCCTTCTCGTAATCCTCCTTGTGAGTAATGTCGAAGTTGACCGTTGTCCTCTTGTTCTCGTGCTCCAGCAGAGAGAAGAGAGCGATGGGCTGAGTAGGCTTGTAGGCCTTCTCCAATTCCATCGGCACAGCCTTCAGGTGCACATGAACTCGGGTACCAGGCTTCACGCCCCCGACCAAAGCTCGCTTCAGGTAGTGATTGCGCGATGATGCGTAGTTGGTGACTGGTAGTAATCTCGACCAATCTTCAGGCTCGTATGGCCGATCTTCTTCAGTGTTCCAGGGACTGGTTCGAAGACTCTTGAGACCTCTGAAACGCTGGAGTCGCTCTCTCGCAAGCACGTGGGGGTGCAGTTCGATCTCGTCAGGGAACTCCATGTCGTCCTCGACCTCGTCCTTCTTGCTCGCGCGGTATGCTGCGAGCTGCTCGGCATCCTCGGCATCATCGAGTTCTTCGAACTTCTCCGATTTCGCATATTCCGACATGCCACCCTCGGTTGGCTCAGCACCAGCCAGACCCTCAACACCATCTTCGGGTGCTGCTTGCATAGCATCAGCCTCCTCGTCGGCGTCTTTCATCTCATCGTCGTCCATCTCGGACTCGGAGTCGGACACATCGTCAAGGTACCAAGCAGCTTGGTAGTTCGAGGTTCCCTTGGGTAGCTTGAGAGGCTTTGTGGGCCTCTCTATCTCATCTTCGGAAAAGTAATGATGATCATCCAGTAAGACGCCCTTCTTTGATGTTGTCGCGACAGAAACCGCATCATCGACATCGTCCATACGCGCCTCCTCGGGTGCTAGTTCGTCAAGGTCGTCAGGTTTGTCGTGCTCAAGTACTGTAGGCTCCTCCAGAACCTCCTCTGCTCCTTCGACAGCGATATCACCGTCCTTTTGCTTCTTTTCTAACGGCGCAGCTGTGATCTTCTCAATCTGGAATGTGCCCCAGTCTCCAACCTGGATGAGTCTGTTTGCTTTCAGCCCCTTGCCACGAACGACACCGGTGAAGATGGTCGATCCGGACGGAGAGCTAGGCCACTGGATTTCGTCGGCCAACATCCAACTCCTTTGATCCCTCCAGTGAACGCCCTTGGGCGAAGAATTGCACAACGACCGCATGAGGTTGGAGCATTCTTGCCTCGAGTCCAGGCTGTAGACCTTGTCTTGGTCGGGGTGGAAATGTGTAATGAAGGAGGCCAATGACTTTACTACGTCAGGCCTGGCCTTGGCGGGTTGGATCTTGTCAAGGTTCTGGACAACCGTAAAGCACGAAGACATGCCCTGGTTCTCAACACTCCGAATGATCAGTTCTCCCAGCGCATCAACTTCGACTTCCGAGGACAGAACGAAGATGACAAAGTCGGCAACTCTGGTGGCGTCCATGCATGTCGTCAAATCCCTCTTCAGGGGGATGTACTGCAGCTTCTGCTTGAAGCGATCGACCGGGACGCGGAAGCTGGCATCGGAGACCTCGGTTTCGATGTCAATACTGGCGTTCAGGTTCTTGATGGCTGCCGCCGCGTCGGCGTCGCCGGTGAGAGGCACAACGGCAACAATACGGGGAGCACCATCGCGACCCCTGAATATGGATGTCTGATCTTGGTGATCCCGGTTTTTTTTTAGCTGGAGTTGTTTCGCGCGGTTCCGGCGGTCGAGCTTCGACATGACTTGCTGGTGGGGCGTCTTGCGCAGGCCGCGCTCGTCAGAAAGCTTGCCTATGGAATTTATTGTAATTAGCTGTTGCGATCGAGGTATAGAGGCAATATCAGAAATGTTATGGGGTGTTTCGTACCCTTGGCTTGCTCTCGCAGAGCACCCTTGGTGGCCTTCTTCGACTTGAACCCCTTGTGGGAGATTTTCGTCGTCGGCCGATGCGAATGGGCCATGGCAGCCGGCATCTTGCCGTCTCCGCCTGCTTTGAAGCGGATGGGTAAAGAGTGCGAAGCCAGATTGATAATCGTCCTTGGGTCAAGTCTCTGATCCCAAATCGAAATGTGTAAAGGTCGTAGTGCGCACGCGAAATCGGTGTGGAAGTCGAGGGCGAATTGTTTTACTACAGGCGCATCGGGTATAATTCGACTTCGTTCCCGCAATTACAGTACCAAAATGGAGGGGCAAAGCCGTTGTTTCTCGAAATTTTTGTGGTTATCGATTACTATCGGTCGATAAGGACCCCTGCCAAAAATTAACCCCCACCTCCAATCACTGAGCCAAAGATCTTTTCCAATTCCAGGGCCTAAGCTCAGAGTCCCCATAGCCGCCCATAGTGGCTTCCGGGGTTCAATGCAACTCACCACAACGGTTGTCTTATGCTCCTCATGGCTTTGGTGCTTCGTATTTCAACAAATATATTCGAAACCCGCACTTGAAATGCGAGAAATTGTTCCAAATGTATAGGGAAACTTATAGACACATTGAGCTGGAACCATGTATAAGGATGTGACTTATATACAATTAACACTCATAGTATAATGTCGCACTGGGAGATTTCCTTCGGGAAAGCACTTAGACAACTTCCAACCCGACATCTGCGTGGGCCCGAGCCTGAGCGGCGATAAGGCAACTGGGCTAACACTCGAGAATGGCATTGTTTTCGGCGATGTTGAAGTGTTTATTATCCATTTCGAAGAAAAGCCCCCCATGCTTGGTGCGATATATCGTGGGGAGGAATCCAAGGCAAATCTTTTCGAGATGCCTTCAAAGTGCTGGTTCGAATTTGACAACAGATGTCGTCAGGTAGCCTGGTAAAATGTCACAAGAGGTTCAACATACGAAATTAATCAGACCAAATACGTTCGCATTGGATCATTAGGGCCGTTTGAAAATAGGCATATTGTGAAGGTGAACTCTCCCACATCGTACGTACTCGGAGAAGCAATGGATCAGACTATACCGTATCTTACGGAACGGAGATATTTAGTTATTAATACGACATTTAAGACGGTTGGCTAAATATAATACCCGATTGGACAGATTAGTCCGTCGATCAATTACGGAAGGTATCAAGAGTCAAGACCAGCAGCTTAGTGAAGTGGACGTTTGTAGCACAGCTTATCGGCCGATAAGAGTCTGACTTGCTCCGTATTTCTGGCCCCGCCAGCAGCCAGATAAGAATGTTATCAGAGGTCTGTGCTCAAAATTTCCATGAAACTTTTTGGGAGCGTTGACAGGCAAATGCTCAATGAATCTGTAGCAAGACGACATCGCGACTTATACTGCTTTGCGCCCATTCCTCTGCCAACCCGCACAATTCGACACCGAGAGGATCGTACTACACAGACGGATAACATCAACTTGTCGACTCGCTAATACCGTTTCTTTCCGGCTACAAGATGGAGGTGGACGAGGTCGAGGTTGCCGAGCGGCCTTCCGCAAAGGCCCACGACAATGGTGCCGTTTCTATCAAGCGCGCCCGCACACAGCTTCTCCCGAAGCACGAACGAGAGCGGATAAAGCGAAACAAGCTAGCCCACCGCGATTACGGCCGTGGAAACGGTATTGACGTCAAGACCATCAAGGACAAGAAGCTGCGTCGCAACCTGAAGGGACTCGAACAGAAGTACAAGCAGGCCGCCGAGTCCGCCAAGGATGCCGAAATTCTGTTGGAGAACACATCCGGCTTCCTGGAGGCCGAAGAAGAGCTGGAGAGGACATGGCGTGTGACGCAGAACGAGATCGAGTCCAACGTCTCTTTGGAGGCTTCCAATAAGCGATTCGACCTCAAGTTGGATCAGCTAGGGCCGTACCAGTTTGACTACGATAGGACGGGTAGAATGCTACTGTGTAAGCGCCATCCACAACCTGTCTTGATATGATTTCAGGGTACCTTCGGCTGCCCTTGAGAGAGGCGCTGTGATTTACTTCAATCTGGAACTTGTATGCTAATTGATCTGCTGCAGTGGGAGGCGCTCGGGGACACATTGCCACCATGGACTGGAGGCAGGGCAAGTAAGTCATGTTTCTGGCTCCTTGATTGCCGTCTTGACTAACAGAAATTTCGATAGACTTGGCTGCGAGATAAACTTGCAAGAAAAGGTCCGAGCTGTCAAATACCTGCACAACACGAATTACTTTGGTGTTTCTCAGAAGAACCAGGTATACATATATGATTGTAAGTTGTTGCGCTCACAAACGATACAGCCCCACAATACCCCTTTTACTGGGTTCTATCGGGTATTATCAACTTTAGGATTGAAGCATCGGGCTAACCTCAGTCACAGCACATGGTGTTGAATTGCATTGTCTTCGGAATCTTCAGGAGGTCACGCATATGGTAGGCAACAATGACATATTAAGGAGGTCTGCACAAATGCTAACATCGAATTTAGGAATTCTTGCCTTACCACTACCTCCTATCCACATTGGGTTTGACAGGGTGGCTTAAATACACGTAAGCATCAATACGGCCTCTTCCATCCCTGATGAGCCATATTGGCTTCATTCGAGTTGGCCTGGCCGAGCAAGCACCCTTAACCAGCCACTGACTTCTCCCTTAGTGATGTATCGACTGGTAAGCTGGTCTCCGAGATCCGAACAGGCCTGGGTCAGCCCGTTTCAATGGCACTTAACCCCTGGAATGCCATTGTCCACGCCGGCCATGGCAATGGTACCGTAACTTGTGCGTATTACCCACCCCCTATTTTGTTGCCCTTTGAAATGCATGCTAATGCGCAATCTTGTAGTGTGGTCTCCCAACAGCAGTGAGCCGCTGGTCAAGCTGCTGTGTCACAAAGGTCCTGTCAAGTCTGTTGCGGTTGACCGAGAAGGACGGTATATGGTGTCGTGCGGTAACGACCGGAAAATGGCCGTATGGGACATTCGCATGTTCCGGTATGTACCCCTGAATTCCAACTTCATACACAATATGATACTGACGAATTATACAGAGAGGTAAACAGCTATTTTACGAGAACTCCAGCGTCGTCTGTGTCTATCAGCGACCGGGGCGTTACGGCTGTTGGGTGGTCTACCAGTGTGACACTGTGGAAAGACCTCTTTGTGAAACACCGCAAAGACCAAATCAAGGTCGACAGTCCCTACATGACGTGGGGCGGCGAGGGCAAATCAGTAAGTACATTTCCTCCTACTTTTCTTCGGAAAATATATCTCCTGCGATTATTTGTCGAGTCTTCTGGCAACGCATGTTGCTGACTCGCATATTCTAGGTTGAGCAAGTAAAATACTGTCCGTTCGAGGATGTTCTTGGCATTGGGCACGACGAGGGCTTCTCGTCAATCATCGTACCAGGTGCTGGAGAGGCCAACTTTGACGCCATGGAAGTCAACCCTTACGAGACCGTCAAGCAACGACGCGAGACGGAAGTCAAGGGTCTCCTGAACAAGCTTCAACCCGAGATGATTGCCCTTGATCCCAACTTCATTGGTAACCTGGACCTTCGCTCGGATCAGCAGCGACGCGAGGCGCGTGATCTGGATGCCAAGCCTGTCGACATTGAGACAGATATCAAGAACCGTGCACGTGGTAAGAACTCGGCTCTTCGCAAGTACCTGAGGAAGCAACGTGCGAAGAACAACATTATCGACGAGAAGCGTCTCAAGGTGGACGAGCTATGGAAGCAACAGCAAGAGCAGAACCAGGAAAGGCGCCAGGAAAAGTCCGCCGAGCTTGGACCCGCCCTGGGTCGCTTTGCGCGAAAGGAGCAGTGAGGGAACATCGTTGTTCAACCATAATTCAAAAGAAGTCATGTATCAATGCTAGATCGGATCGCGGCGTGGGTGCATTGCTATGTGGTACACGCAGTCCGCTGCAGACAGAGACTTGACTTAGTGATACCCAATTCAACGGATCATCCCGACCATGCTCACCTTTCTTTTCGATGGGGGCTACGGATAACGTAACGATGTCACACCGGCACTGTCGATACTAGGGTTGTCATTTACCGCCATCCGACGTGTCGCAAACACCTTGACCACGAGGTGAGGCTTAGTTTTGGTCCTCCCCTGAAGAGTCTTTCCCGCTATGGCACTGTAAGAAGCTGAATACAGGGGTGACTCAAGGCCTCTTGGCACAACATCAAGCTTCATGTGAAAGGCGTTTCTACTCGACCCGTCAGCCAATCGGCGCTGTATTTAGAAATACTCAAGGGCCAACGAATTGAGTGTTGGTAGGGTTGGGGCGGGGGCAAGTAAAACGAGCCATCAATACGAGCATGCAAAGAACTCTAGAGGAAGAACGGCCAATGACTTCAAATGACTTAACCACATGCACAGAATAAACTTGGAAACTCGGGTATCGAAACAAGCCTTCGGAAGGTCTCAGCCACTTGTGTTGGGAAGCGAAGCATTTCTCCTAATTACAACAATATGGCTTTTTGAATCGTTCAAGGTGGGCGAGAGGGAGCGATTGAGCCTGTCCCACAAGCGGTGTCGGCGGCAAGGCTTCGCTCGCACAAAAGTCATTTCTGGTTTCCTTCCTTCTTTTTCTTACATCTTTCTTTCCCTCCAATTGGGCTGTGGCACGGTGTGACAAGTCTCTCATTAAAGCATCCGCCTCCCTTGTGGCATGTCGTTGAATCAAGTTCATTGCACACCACAACTGGCCGACAGGCGGTATGCTGTGCAACGTAAGCGAAATCTCACGCTCGGGCGGTCTCCCATTCCCGATCTTGCAACCCCCTTCCCGCCGCCTCACACGGTCGGTCAAATTTCGAGTCTCACGGGCAGGTGGCACGGCACGATTATGCAGTGTCGCCGTGTTTCGAAAGCTTCCAACGTGACGCGTGCCTGCATGTGCGACTCTGACATTCTTGTCTCGGTGAGACACGAGAACGGCGTAATGGGGTTGACTTGCTAGCCTTTACGATGGTATGGCAATTGCCGGAAGAAGCAGACGTCGCTATAGATGAGTTACCGACCCCATGGACTTGAACTTGGGGGTGGTGTTTGTGCAAGACGTCGGAGCAACTTCCCGCTTCGATATCCTGACAGGGTAGGTGGCACAAACAAAAAAGTGCATGTTCTGTTTTTGGCTAAATCTCCTTGGCATGGACCAACCGTAATCCCTCCAGAAGCTCGGATTTCGCTGCTCTAGAGAAGCGACAGCGAAATGCTACGCTGCGAATATCCCACGTCGTCCTTCTCGGGTCTTGATCAATCACAGGTCGTTTACGAAACTCGTGGCGACCGCCCCCCTTTTGTGATTTAGTAGTGGCTGGCCCCCACGCGGAGTGGCTTTTCCTCGGCCGTCTACAGACGTCAGCGGCAGCATATCATCAATGGCGGTGGCTATATGCAAGTATAACATGACATGAAGAGAAGCGTCTTGGTAACGTTTGTTGTCACCATGTGTATATATATATATATGATGCCAGCCCGACAAGTCATATTTGTTTCGTATTGGGGATCTGCTGATGCAACCCCTTTCCCTTTCCCTGCCCGTTGCTTGGCTCGTTCCCCAACTCTACGGCATACATATATCATTCTCGTTCCATCGCAATGGTACCGACACTCGACACCTCGGACACGGAGAAACACGGAAACCATGCTGTCGAGAAGCCTGCATCGTCGAAGTCGACGACAACTGGGCAGCGAGACCCAAGCCATGAAGCGGAAGCCGACGCAGAGGCCCAAGTCGCCCACCACGCACCCGCCGACCCGGAATGGAAGATTGGGAAGCAGGAGCTGTACATCATACTGTCTCTCACGGTCATCAACATGGTTGTCGCCCTGGACTCGTCCATCATCATCACGGCTCTCAAGGTGTGTAACTTATTATGTACTAGCAAGGGAGAACGTTTTTTCCCTGTTTCTTTTTCAAAATTTAAACCTACTTACGATCCGAAAAGACCATGACCGCCGCCCTCAGCGCAGACACCACCCAGGGCTTCTGGATCGGCACCTCCTTTCTGCTCGCCTCCACCGTAGCCATGCCGCCCATCGCGAGCCTCAGCGGCATCTTCGGCCGCCCGATCTGCCTCATGCTCTCGCTCGCCTTCTTTACCCTGGGCAGCCTGCTCTGCTGCCTGGCGCACAGCGTGCGTCTCCTGCTCGCAGGCCGGGCCGTCCAGGGGGTCGGCGCGGGCGGCATCTGGATGGTGTCGCTGCTCCTGCTGACGGACTTGGTGCCGCTGCGCCACCGTCCGAAATGGTGGGCCGTCATCTCGCTCGGCTGGGCCGCGGGGCTCATCGTCGGCCCGCTCGTCGGCGGTGCTATCGTGCAGCGGACGACGTGGCGTTGGATCTTCTATCTCAATTTTCCGTTCTGCGCTTTTGGGCTCGTCGTCACGCCTTGGCTCCTGACGGTCCGGCCGCGCCGCACCGAGAGCTTGCGCCAGAAGCTCGCGCGCATCGACTGGGTCGGTGGCGCGCTGTTCACGGCCAGTCTCACGTTGTCTTTGTTCGCCCTCTCCTCGGCCGGTATACAGTTCGCGTGGGACAGCGTCGAGATCGTCGCCACGTTGGTCATCGGCTTTGTCGGGTTGATCGCCACGGGCGTCTGGGAGGCTTTCTTTGCGACGGAGCCGATGCTCAAGCACAGTCTATTCTCTAGCTGGAGCTCAAATATTGCGTATTTCGGTGGTTTCGTGCAAGGGCTAGTGGTCAGTATAGCTACGATTTCATATTAATACGCCCCCCCCACCCATACTACTGAACGGCGAAGGAGGATTAGGGCGTTGACAGAAGAATCGAAACAGATGTACGGCGAGAACTACTACGTGCCCTTCTTCTTCCAATCGGTCAAGGGTACGACACCACTGCGCGCAGGCATCAATCTGCTCCCGGCGCTGCTGTGCGTGATCCCCACAGGTGCCGTGACGGGCGCCCTCGTCAGTCGCTTTAACAATTACCGCTACGCCATATGGTTGGGCTGGTTCTTCGTCACCTTGTCGTGCGGACTTGAGCTCCTGTGGGATGCGGACGTCGCTACTGGGGTCTGGGCAGTATCGCTAGTCGTCATGGGCGTCGGGCACGGCGTCGTACTGAACGCGCAGACGTTCGCGTGCCAGGCCATGGCGCGGCCGGGCGACATCGCGGCGGCCGCTGCCATGTACGGCTTCGTGCGCCAGCTGGGGAGCGCCGTCGGGGTCTGCGTCGGCAGCACGACCTGGCAGAACGTGGCGGCGTTGAAGCTGGCCTGGGAGGGCCTGCCGGTCGACGTCGCCTACCACGCGGAAAGCTATGCCGAGGCGCTCCACAGATTAACGCCCAAAAACAGCGGGGACGAGGGCGATCCCGACGACGATATGAGGAAGGCCGTGACGAGCGCGTTTGTGTTTGGGTTCGTGGGGGTGTGGCAAGTGTTCTTGGGCATCTCGGCCGTCGTCTTCGGCCTCAGCTTCTTCGTCCGGCACTTCGACATGGACAAGGCCATCGAATCAGAGCACCGGCTCGAGAATAGCAGCAGCAGCAGCAGCGGTGGCGGTGGCAATGGAGATAGGAGCAGCAGGAAGAGGGTCTCCCGCCTGCTGAGGCATAAGCCTCGGGCAGCTGAAAGACAGCAGCCCCCCTCTGGATCTACATAATCTACGTTCACAGCCATAGTAGAAACGAAACATTCCCCATACATATGTACGTACCGCAGCGCGCCTGAGCCACACCTCGTGTTATTGATCGCATCGATCGACAAGTCAGCTCTGTACATAATTAGAAACCTGTCTGGTTGGTGCCGTTGTTAGGCCGCAAGCCGGTCGTCGAACCGGGGTAGACCCGTAATCTACTACTTACTCCGGAGTTGGCTCAGAAACCAGACTCCGAAGAGACATCACATATGACGAGCCTAGTAACCCAGGAACCGAAGAGGCCTGAGAGCGAGCACGGTTCTAGAGGAGACCAAAAGAGAAACTTCTGCTTCTGGGGGCGGGACTAGGTCTCCAATAGGGCCAATACCAAGCAGCTAAGGGGCTTTCGCAGGAACAGGTTTGCGTAAAACTGCTAAGCTACTCCGTACTCGAAACCGCAAGTAGATGACCAGGTGCCAGGCTGCACGCTGCCATGAGCTGCTCCAGGGAGGAAGGGTGTGCCGAATAACCGTTTCCCCAGCATCAGCATCCTAAAGGTCCCAATGCTCCGGCTCTCTGGGCAGCTTCTGGGGGCGGCTCCTCTGGGCAGAACTCCGTACTAGCACCAAGAGGGGCGATTGTGGCCGGGCAAATGACGAGAGAGCGCTACTGGCAGTGACATAGGTAGTGACATGATGGGATGTTTGGTGCTGGTGAAGATACCCATTACTCAATGGAAAAGTCGAGGTACCCACATTTGCCTCTCCTTTCAGGCTTGGCTCCAGCCACAATTGGTCCAATATTTCTTGCCGCTATTTATGGAGACCAGTGACGTTGCCTTTTTCATGCTTTCTCCAGCTTTTCGTCAGCGCTTTCGGTCATGGAAAAGTGAAACACAACAATTTCAAGACACACAGAACCAACTATTTGCTGTGCCAGCCGCACTGCCGCAACCTAGGCCAGTCTAGCCAGTCTAGGCCGCTGCTGTACGCGATGGTTGTTTTTGCTGGCTAGGTGGCTGGGGGCGCAATTAGACCATCTGAGAATCAGAAACCAGGCACCAGAAACCAGAAACACAGTAAGCCAACGCCCTCGGACTTACTTTGCTTACTTGCTGTTGGCTGGCTTAGCTGGACTGGTATCTCAGGATGCAGGAGATTGGAACAGGGAGAGGAGGGAAGCTGTGTTTGGGATTGAGCCCATGCTCGTATGGTTGAATGTTGTCGTCGCTCGATCAGCTGCTCAGAAAAGGATTGCGGAAGGGCCGACACGCCTTGGCAAATGCTACAATCCCCCCGTATTCAGCGGCCGCCTTACTTGTAGCTTTCTGCTGGTGGCATGGGCAACCGAGATCGACGTCGAAGCACGGAATCCAATCGGAATCGGAGAGACGCGCGTTTGGTCTGGGGCAAGCAGGGCCAGCCAGCGGGAAAAAGTCAGGTAGCGGCCCGGAGAGCTACCCTGCCCCATCAGAGCCTCCAATCCGCTCGCTCTTGGCCAGCTGCGGTTGCAAGTGGGTCGAAGGGGGAGCCACCAGCTCTGGCCAGGGCATCCCCCCTGGGACGAATGGAGAAAGTCGACATGGGGTGCTTTCACAAACAACCGGTCGCCTCATGCTTGTCTAGCACAGTCTCTAATTACGAGCAGCCATGTTCGATGACGAAAGCCCGGGCTTGGGAGTACAGAAGCCATCAAGTATTTAATACTCAACACCGGCCTCGCTTCCAATAGTTTTCATCTCCATCCCACTCAACTTAATCTTCAATTCATCAAAGATCTCATCTTTCCACCTTCTACAACAACATCAACACCTACACTTAGTAGAACCAACACCACAAACCAACTTCAAGATGCAGTTCTCCATGACCCTCCTCGCCCTGGCCGCTGGTGCCAACGCCCAGCTTGCCAGCTCCATCCTCTCCGATGCCACCTCTGCTGTCGGCAGCGTCGTCTCCACCGCCACCGGTGCCGTCGGTGGTGCTGGCTCTTCCGCTGTCAGCGGTGCTTCCTCCGTCGTTAAGGGCAGCTCCGGCTCCGCCTCTGCCACCCAGAGCCCTACCACCACTGTCACCAGCGGTGTCGTCGTCACTGCCTCCTCCAGCTCCGGCAGCCAGAGCGGTTCCGCCACCAAGACCTCCGATGGCAAGACCACCAAGACCACTAACGGCTCCGTCATTGTCGAGTCTGCCTCTTCCACCAGCAGCCCCAACGCTGCTGCCGCCACTCCCATGATCGGTGGTCTCTTCGCCGCCGGTATTGCCGCTGCCCTTCTGTAAATTACCCAGTTTGCAGTAGTGAATCGAAATCGGAGCCCAGTTCGCATGATGTCATAATCACGACATGAAATGTGCGGGCCACCGCTGGAAGGAAGCAAAATGTACCCATAATACCCATGAGAGGGATGCGAGTCACTCAGTTTAGTCAACTTCGGGGCGCGTGGAATTTCAGCATTATCCTTTGGATATGGTCGTCTTAAAGAGGCCTACTTTTCTTGTCAGGAGTGAATAACACCTTGCATAACATAATGATTACTTGTACATAAATAAACAACGAATCTTTTCTGACAACCTTTACTCTCTGAACATTGTATGACTTGTTAACATGTTAATATGCACTACTGTTAGCCAGCCTAACACACTTTTCGCCGACTAGGGTGAATGTATCCTGTCTTTCTATTCCTCTGTAGAACCTTGGCTCGATACGGCCCAGGCCTCGGCTTGTCCGCGACTACGATTTGTTAGTGAGAATTACTACAAGAATATGAGGTTTTCTGATACAGTTCGAGAAGTTGATGAAAGATATTATGGAACCTATGTCGAACAATAATGCATGAATAAGATTATATGTAGCAACATTATCAGAGACAGTGGTCCATATGCAGGTACCTCAGTCGATGAGTTTCAAACTCATGGCCCAGCGTATTGCAAAAGAACCAACGGTTTGGTTGACACATTCAATCACCGATCAATCATATACACCTAATGAGAGGCTAATCCGTTCAAGAAGTGATGTTCAGGAGAATACATTTTTGTTTGTTGTCTCGCGAGGCACGGGCAGGAGATTGCGATTTACACGCTTGGGGAAAGGAGAGCCGTGGGGATGTCAATGTGATCCATTAGAACAGCGGCACATACGGTTCGAAACTCTCCTGGATTATTGAAGCCAAGAACGAATGCGTTTCAAATATGTACAATTGCCGAATTGGAAGAAAAAAGATATCGGTGAAGCATTTGGGAAGTTACCTACTCTGTACGGAGTACTCTGTGTGGAATATCAGGCAGCTGCTTATGAGTGCCCAAGGCCGTTGGCAGGGTCCAGCTGTTGGTTGGACATACTTACGACAAGTGTTGTGCTACTGTGTTATACTGTTATTAATAGAAATACTCCGGTAGGAGTCTCAAGGCGGGTAGACAGGCAGTGCAGCTGAGATGCTGATTGATTAATGCCTTCCTTCATTTTGCTGCCTCCTTGTTTCTTTTCTCGCCTCCCGCAGAGTAAAGGCGCATGTACGCAGGGCCACGCAATTGTTGGTTGCGCGTCGGAGTGGCCCCGGCTCCTCTCTCGAGCAAACACGAGGCGGTTGTTAATTCGACGCATTACGAGTCAGGCTACAGGATGTCTTGCCTGGAAATAGCCGTAACCTGAAGTAACCTGAAGCCATCTCCATGGGGTCAAGACAGGTAAGATGGTGGATATTGCGAAGCAAACCGTCCATGCATAGGGGTCACGTGTGTATATTCCAGAAACAAGGTCGCCAGCCATTTCCCCTGGTGGGCGTTTTCTAGTGCGCCACCCTGCCACCCGTAATTGCTGGGTGCGAAGCTCTAACCTATCCTTTTAGGTTGCGGCCAAAGGCTTGTTTGTTATCCAAAGGGAAACCCCATTCGCAGATTGATCACCGTAATTGGTACATATGCGTATGCAGTTCTGGATATGGATGAATCTGGGCGGTCGGAGAATTTCTGTCAGTGCCTTACTTGTATTTTGGGTGGTGGTAGAAAACAACGCCCTCAGGTTAGCGCGTCCCAAGACCTGCCACCTGCAAGCCACACAGCGAGGCGCTCAGCGTTGGATCACTCAATTGAGCACGACGCCTAAATCAACCACCACCTATCGCGAGGCTCTGTGATATAGTGTACACTATTTGCCAAAAACATGCATATTGCGTCCAAGCGAAGATCAATGCTTGGCCATGGTCTGTGGCCATGGCATTTGCTTGGTCGTGTTCTCGCAATCTGTCTTGCTAGTTGCGCGCCCGAAGAAAACCGACCTTTCATGGTTAAATTCGGCTTAACAGGCACCGTTGAAAGTTACCTAACCCAGTAGCAATGGACTTTACAGTGAGCATGTTAATAAACGAGTTCTTATGCAACCGTGGGAAACCGGCATCCATATCGAGCTTGACAGCTGCCGGCTCTTCGGCCGACACAAGACGGGACGCACACCATAGTCCGGATGTTGCGCCTAGAACATTGCTTGGTCCTGCCATTAATAAGGATGCGTGAGGGACATGGTATAGAAGAAGAAACTTTGATGTAAAGCCCATGCCAAGTAGGCGGATCATGCACTCACTCAACGAAGGATACACGGCCTGCCGCGGCAAAAGTCGTCATCCGGCTGCCATTGGTCGCGGCCCGCATGCGGCATGCCAACCGGTTGCAACTCGAGGGTAACGTCCCCCCTTTAATCAATCTAGATTGAATGGCTGCAGAGCGCCAAAAGTCCGGGGTGCATACCCAGTGCCACCCGGGACGTTAGTCAACAACAGGCTCTCCTTCCGCATCTGGCGTATCCGACGCCAAGGCCGGGATAGATGAAGCTTTTAGGATGCAGGCCATCTGCCGAATTGCCCCAACCCGGGACTTTTGCAGTCGCAGTGCCAGAGCTTAGCCCTGAGCATGACTGCCTAGGGGGCATATAAGGAAGCGCTCCGTTCTTTTGGCAATGGGAGGGGGACTCCTAGCTTGGGAAGTGCTGGGTAAGCTAGATTTCATTCTCTTCTGGCCACGACAACACCTCAACCGGCATCATGAAGTCTCTCGTGAACAGCATGCTGCTCGCGGCAACCCTGCTGCTGGGCCAGGCCATCGCGGTGCCTCTCATCACCCAGGATTTCTCTCAGGCCGACATCGACTCCGGCAAAGTCCTGGCCGAGTACAGCAAGACCGCCTACGACAATGCTATGAGTAGGCTGGGCAAGAGTGACACCGGATGCACCAAGGACAACGTCAAGGTCCGCAAGGAATGGTAAGCCAAGGAGGCACATCACCAGAAGCCCAGATCGGCTCATCGTTTGACCCGATATATAGGAGAAACATACCGGGCGAGGAACGTACCGCGTACCGAAAAGCGGTCGAGTGCCTGATGCAGAAGCCGAGCATCTTTCCCAACGTAGAGGGGGCCAAGTAAGTGTATCGGTGTCTGTCATCAATACATGAGATCGCTCAACTGATGTGCTTTAGATCGTCATTTGACGACTTCGCTGTCCTACATGTCGCCTTCACGCCATACGTCCACAACTCGGTCAGTACAGTGTCTCTGAGGATGATGGCCAAAATGGGTATCTCTGGTACCTCTAGCACTGCTGTTCTAACACCCATAGGCTACGTTCTTGACGTTCCACCGGTACTTCCTGAAAACCTACGAGCAGAGACTTGAAAACCAATGTGGCTACACAGGTACACATCCCTCAACCAACATTGTTTCCACCCTATCAACCTGCAGCACTAACATGGACCTCACTTAACAGGAACGATTCCCTACTGGGAGTGGGGCCTCGACTGCGGCGACGTCGAGAAGTCGCCCCTCTTCGACGGATCCGAGACTTCGATGGGCGGCAACGGAGAGTACGTAGCCAATAAACCCGGCTTCGGATTCGGCCCTCCCGGCAAGGGCGGTGGCTGTATCAAGAAGGGCCCCTTCTCCAACTACACGGTGAACCTGGGCCCCATCGGCTCGGCCAAACCCCTGGGCTACAACCCGCGCTGCATCAAGCGCGACCTCAACTCGGACATCTGCGCCCGCTGGGCCTCACTCAGCAACACCACCCTCACCATCCGCGAGGGCACCGACGTCGAGATCTTCCAGGCTCTCCTCCAGGGCGACTTCCGCTACCGCCAGGCCAGCCGCCTCGGCATGGCCGTCCACGGCGGCGGGCACTTCATCATTGGCGGCGACCCCGGCGGCGACTTCTACTTCAGCCCACTGGAACCTGGCTTTTACTTACACCACGGGCAGATCGATCGCTTATACTTTGTGTGGCAGAATCTGGATTGGGAGAAGAGACAGGTAAGCCAACCAAGTTTCCTCATCATCACGAATATAGGTAGCAAACTGACTCACACATCTACCAAACAGGGCATTGCCGGTACGGGAACCATGATGAACCAGCCAGCCAGCCGCAACGTCACGCTCGACGACACGCTCGATTTCTCGCCCATGAACCCAAAGCGAGCTGTGGGGGAGTTGATCGACACGATTAGCGGGCCATTCTGTTATGTCTATGAGTAGCACGCCGTCTACAAGATAGAGGAGGTCAATGAAGGGTATCAAGCATGTTCACTTGATTCAAGTCATCAGCGGCATGATGGAATTGTGTAGGCGATGTGAGTTTGTGAGCCATAGGTCCTAATAACCGTAGCTGAGGTAGTCAAGCAAATCTAGATGGCGTCCCGGAGGTACAGGTTTCTCTTGTGTTGTTGGCATGCACCGTGATTAAGCCGTAATTCTCTACTTTCAGTCCTCGTATCCGCAGATGGGAGCTTCAGTTCGCCCATGTCGCCATGCTCTCTGTTTCTGTGTTTATGCTGTCCATTCCGCATAGTAACATTGACCTTCACCACTTGTTGCGCTTATGAGTCTCGTAGGCGGATTTAAGCTCGTTCAGCACACCGATGCACTGATCCAGAGAGTCTCCGCCGGCCTTTGGGGTTGTGATGTCGCTAATGAAAACTCGATCCTTGCCATCATCCTCGGGCGACCACGGCTCGATCCGACTCACGTTGTAGAGATACTTCCGCACCAAGAAGATGACGATGTCCTTGTTCTGCTTCTTGTAGTGCTCGGCAATTGAGGCTTCGCGGGCCATAATGTGCTGAGCCAGTGCTTCCATCTGTAGGGCGAATAGGTAATCGGTTAGTCAACTCGTCGATTTAGGAGTCATGATTATCCGGCTGGAACGAAACTGTTATTATTCAATTAATGTTACTTACATCCTCGGGCGGATCCTGGTCAGAGTCGTTATTACTCTGGTTCTTCTTCTTCTTACGAGGTCGTTGAGCGTCGTCCTCGGAATCGGGAGATCTGGCTCGCTTGGAGCCGCTAGCTTCGTGGTTGTTGGAGGGGGCGAACAGGCTGGAGAACACGTCGAGTTTCGGGTGGCTCACGACGGGAACAGGGGGCTTCTGGCTGGCGTCCCAAGAGGAGAAGACTATGGACAGAATGTCGAATCGACGAGCTGCATACTGGATGCGCCGATCATACTCGTCAAAAAGTTTCCTAATCGCAATCTTCTGCTGGGTATACAGCTTGTTCCACTCGGTCACAGATAGCTCGGTCATGGCGGCAAGAATGCTTTGCTCAAGCGTGTGGTTGCTGTTTGAATCTCGTTCTGGTGCAACTTGATTATGACAGCGTCAAGACTGGGCAGTAAACAAAGCGGGTTTCGGATGGAAGTTTGGCTTAATCAACAAGATGTATACATTGGATGCAGGAGTGAACACTTGATCTAATAGAGGGGTACTGTAAAGGATATTTTCATATGTGATTCACCTCAAATTCACCTGGCTACTACCATGAAAAGGGAGATTGACAATTCTTAGCGGATTCATCACGTAACAGCCAGACCATTCTCTCCCATTTCCGTAAGCGTATCAGTTTCAGGATAGCCAATTGTTTTACGTGCCTTGAACATATCTATGAACTTCTCCATCGTCGTTATACACTCTTGTAGGTACTGGGTGTCTTTCGGCGCCTTCCTGATATCGCTGCTGGAGATACCTGGCTTGCAATCCTGCTCGGGCGACCAGTGCTCGATCCAGGACGCGTTTTAAAGGTAGCGGCGGCTCAAGAAGAGCATAACCTCTCGGTTCTGCCGGTCACAGTGCGATGCGTCGCGGGCCCTTTTGTCTGTCAGGCTCTGGCTGATCGACCATGGAGGAGAATTCATCTTCAGGTGCAATACTGAGTCCGCGGCCTTCCCTGGTCCTGCAGTGCACTAGTACGATCCCAGCGTCAGGCATGGATCTGGTGATCCGGAGTTAGTGGTTTTATTGTTATTGGGTTTGGCCTCGGGGTTACTGCCACTTTTGCAGTTGCTCCTACGGCTACTACTGCTGCTGCTACTATTGCTGGCAATAGTTGTGCTGGAGTCGGAGCTGAAGCCGGAACTGAAACTTTCATAGTCCTGGGCTCACGAGTTGGCAGCTGTACTGGAGATAGCATGTAATCGGGCAGGGCAAGTGAAAATATAATTGACAACTCTCGTACCTCGGAATCAGCGCTATTACCTGCTCTACGTGTGCGCCGGTACTTTCTGGGCTGCCCCCCGGGCTCGACACTCGTGTCACAATGCAATGCGAAGGAAAATGCCTCGATCCGCGGATGCCGGACCGCCGGGACCTCGGGATTCGTCTTGGAATCCCAGTCCCGGAAGACCTCCTCGATGAGCTTCTTGTGGAACTTTAGTCGGTTCATGTCCAGATGCCATTGTTGACGACTCGGTAGTGTGTGGATACGAAGTCGTTAATGGCGTCTCGTTGCTGGGCGGTCAAGCCGTACCACGGGCCGTCGTTGGGGATGGGCATCGTAGCATATTTAGGGGTTTGCCAAAGGGTTACCTACCAGTTGATCTTTTACCTGGTGGAGTAACAAACCATGTGAGAAGGGGCTCGCGTCACTTAATACATCTGCATCTCAATATCAAACCGCATCTCGGTTCAAAATCGTAAAACGTAATTGCAACCGACAAGACATATTCGCCAGTATAATCGTCGCATTGCAAGAATAAAAAACTTCACTCATGTTGGGTTACGGTATAGGTATATGGTCAATATGATTCTCTACGGAATTTAGCTATGAAGAAGTTTGTCAATGGGCAAGAACGCTCTTTACTGCGTCTAGACTCCTCACCATGTCTTCGTCTTCTTCGGACATTTCCGTCTGCCAGATTGGGTGATGTCTAGGCTGGCTCCCTCTCATCCCTCGAGGGCGTTTCGGGGTTCCATTAAGAATTTCCCGACTGCTTCCAAGTACTCGACGGCCGCCTATCGACTCTCGGCATTAGTATTTACTCTTTTCAAAATCAACAGGATATCTCAAAAAGGAACAATAAAAGTTTTCGAATAACCGGTTACTCCTTCTCTTATAAAACACTGGGATAACGGGGAATAAACACTAAAAGTCGCTTACCTTCATCGCCTTTATGGCCCCTTCTAAGTATTCTGATACGCTGGGCACTGGTTTGATATCACTGCTGGATAGTCCGGGTTTCCCATCCTGCTCGGGGGACCAGGGATCGACAGTTCGGGCGTTATAGAGATACTTGCGGATCAAAAATATCAGGATCTTGTAGTTCTGTATGTATCAATGCAGTTTAAGAGCCTCGCTGACTGAGATACGACTGGAGTTGGCCCCAATATCAGAATTAAGCGCCATTTTTATCGGACTGTTGAAGGGCTGTAGTCCTTCGGGGCATGGAGAAGGCAGGGTTAAGTGGAACGCTTGGGGGCTTGAATGAGTGCCATCAGTAGTGTTGCTCTGCTGCATCTGTTAATAGTTTTACCCTAGAGATAACAGGTTGTGGTGTGATAAATTAAGCTCTCCAACATACCTGGGAAGCAACGTCGACATCGGAAGTGCGTCTTATTTTGCTAGGCCGTTCGATCTCTTGGCCCGGCGGGTCGACAGACTGGGTTTCCTTCGTACCTCCGAGGGCGAATAAGAACTCTTTGATTTGCGGATAGGTAACGATGGGAACATCGGGCTTTTCTTGAGCGTTCCACTCTTTGAAGACGTAGTAGACGATGGAAGCATTAAAGTCTGTCCACGGCTATGACGAGGAGTTTCCCTGATGTGTGCGCGTAAGTTCTTCGATTGTCTCTCGTTGCTGCGAAGACAGGCCATGCCACGGGCTGTCATCAGGTATGGTAATTGCCATCGTGTAAGTGGTTGCTCATCTCGGCCAAGCCAAGACTTATGAGCAGGTTTGACTTTGGCTGACGAATGTTGCGAACAACGGGCCCCAAGAATGTTTGGGGCGGGTGATAGCGAAGGTGAATGAGAAAGAAAGTTGGGTCGAGGGGAAAATTGTGTGGGAGAATGAGATTCCAGTCTGATTGTTCCCTCGTGTTTGTTCACTACAGCTATTGTGTTGCGAGCGTCAATCAAATCGGTGTCCAAAGCATCCGTAGGAGGAGAACAGGCTAGATCTAGTTAACACACGACCTAACTGCAGTTTATCGTCTACTGGAATAAACACTTCCCAAGCCCTTAACCATTGGGAAATTTTGGAATAAGCGATTATTCCAGCGTTCAGCGTTGGAAACGTCTAAACTTTGGTTCTCTCTCTAATGTATTTTGGACGTGCCTGGAGCGTCGTGTGGGTGCGAAAATATTTCTAGATATCGGTACGCTTGGTTTCATCCAGCCTACTCTGCTACACATGTGTATTGCGTTTGAGCTCAGGCGAGGAACGCTTGCAAACATAGTTAGAGCAACTTAAGATGTGGTAGTATCAATACTATCTTCATGACACGTGCATTCTCATGAGTTCGCGTCTCGTAAATCAATGCAATTCTACTGTCGCTCTGGACGGAGCCTCGCTTTTTCTACAGTTTACTCGAACAAAATCGGACCGCTACTTCTCCACATATGATGCGCGTATCGGACTGATTAATAATGAAGAAACACTATTCACCGTTCGCTTGCTTATAGTCTCTAAACTAAGGAGTCGCCTTGCTCATAGAGATGAGGCGCTTGACACCGACCTGGATAGTTTGTTAGTGAACCTGTGCTAAGCGAAAATAGGGTGGATGGTAGGGGCTAAGGGCTACATACCATCCAGTTACCACACTCCTCAGTTCTGTCAGTTTGGATTGACACCTGGAGCTGTTGTGCCTCGGGGTAATTCTTTGCTTCCAAGAGCGTAGCGAGCTGGGTCAGCTGCTGGATGGTGTCGGGCTTGACGAGCTCCTCGTTGTTCAGGTGGTCAAAGAGGATGTTGATGCGCTTCTGGGTGTCCTTAACTTGAGGCGCAAACGACGCCGGTGCCTTGGCAGCTACACGCTGCATATCCTGGCTGAGAATGTCAACCAGTTGCTGTGCGCTGGCAGGAATGTGCGACCTATCACCCGGGGGATGCTTGGGCTTCGCGGGTGAAGCCGCTGCAGAGCGAGGCGGGGGAGCAGGCGAGTTTCCCGCAGAAGGTCCTGTTCTCGGGGGCCCACTCATAGGAGGGCCACCCATGGGAGGGCCTGACATAGCGGGAGGCGGGCCTGATGGAGGTGGGCCCTGCTGTCCCATTGACTGCTCATACCCTTGCTGTGGCGCATAAGGGTTGGGTGCCGGTGCTCCCTGAGGTGCGGCGGCATAGGGGTTGGCGGGGGGAGGTGGCCTCATTCCCTGAGGGGGAGGAGCCATCTGAGGGTTTGGAGGCGGCATGCTTGTCTGAGCAGCCGGCGACGGTGCGTACCGGTTCGAAGGAGGTCCAGCAGTAGCACCAGGCGGGGCATTGTAAGGCGACGCAGTCCTGCCAACAACATTGGCCATGGGAGGAGGGTGCGGCAGAGCCTGGCTGCCAGATGCCATGGGCGGGGGTGCGTATTGGTTGGCAGTAGTCGATCCTGGTCGCGGGGGTGGGATCTGCCCCATTTGTTGTCCTCCGCCAAGAGGCGACATCACTCGGGGATACGCGGGTCCCTTAGGGGGTGGAGGTGGGGTCGCGGTACCTCGAGTGTAAGGGCTCTGAGGTGGCGGAGGTGTAGGCATACCTGCCTGGCCGGCGTATGGCGAATTGACTGCGGCGGTGTTTGGAGTTGGTTTCCTCGGCGGCGGCGGGCGAGTCACGATTGGGACGTCGTTCCAGTTACCAGCTTCCTTGAGAGATGGCCTGTTCGAAGGAGGGGGTGCTGTAGTAGTCTTAGGAGGGCCAAAGTTCCCTTGAGGGGCATAGCCACTGATGGGCGGCGCGTATCCTCCTTGTTGGGCAGGTGGAGTGTGTTGGTAGCCTTGCTGGGGAGCGTAAGGGTTATTGGCGCCAGAAGGCGCGTAAAGGTTTTGCTGAGGAGTAGGGACACTGGGCGCTCCATAAAGACTTTGGTGAACCGCGGATTGCGCAGTCGCAGGCGGCATATAACCCGGGCCAGGAGGTGCAGGACCAGTCGGCTGAGCAGGCATATAGGCCGGGACGATAGGCCGAGATGTTCTGCCGGAAGACACAGCGGCAGGGGCAGGGGCAGGGGCAACAGGCTGGGCAGTCTTCTTCTGGGTTGCCTGCCGGATTCGGTTGCGAGCGACATCGGCAGCAGGGTAGGTGGTAGGAAGAAGTTCCAGATATTTCTGGGCCACATTCAACTGTCCGTGTGCAGCAACGATATCCGCATACTCGGTGTACTTGTCGTACAGAGCAGAAAGCTTCCAACCGGAGGGAAGGCCTGTCTCCGTGTCTTGGAACTTAGCGACCTGGCGGAATACAGTGACCTTTTCAATGAACTGTTGAAGGGTGCGCGCATGCACAGAGAAGGTGGTATCGCTACCCTCTGCCAGGCCTGCCTTCTCGGCCTCCTCGAGCTCGGAGATCCAGATACCCACAACCTTCTCAAGCTTGGAGCCTACCAGGTAGCACAAAGATGCGTCTTGGCGGGAGCCATTCTCAAGGATCCGGTCGCCCAGCGCCTCGCACAGGTCTGGGAATTCGGTAGGATCAGCAAACGTGCAAAGAGTGACCATAGTCTCCTTCCAGTCAGCAAGGTCGGCATTGTACACAACGTCCCAAAGGTTCTTGACGATGACGGAGCTAAGCAAGCGCAGATAGCTGGGCATGCCGTCTTTCTGGGAGATGTAGGCAGCCTGCACCTTGTCCATAAGCTCCTTGCCGCCACAGTTGGCAATCATGAATGCATCGGCCATTCGCTTCTCATCCAAGCAAATCATAGTGGCCTTTTCGAACTGGCCCATCATCAAGGCTTTGGTGATCTGCTTCTCGACATCTGAATCGTTCTCGCCGAATAAGTGGAACGGGTTGTCCGTCTTGGCGCCCTTGGTGGCCGACAGGCTAGCCAAGAAATCATCACCCTCTCCCTCAGCACCATCGGAGAAGAAGGTCGATAGACGGTTCTTCTTGTGCCCTTTCCCGGCCGCGAGCTTCTCAGGCTTCTCATCTTTACTCTCAGTAGAGTCGTCGGTAACACCATTGGTCTCTTCCTCTTCTTGCGAGAAGCCAAGATACTCTGTAATCTGCTGTCGGGGGTTCTCCGACAGCAAGGTGCTCATGACTTGCCATTCGGCCTTCTCTTCGTCAGTGGTGGCTTGGTCCTTGTGCGATTCGCAGATGGCAGCGATGTCTCCAGCCTTCAAAGACTCCTCAAACTTCTCGGTGGCAGTTCCAATGTCCGAATCAACGGAGAACTGGGCTATCTCGATCTTGGATGCGCGAGGTTGACCGGGCTGGGTAGGTACGGGCTTGAAGGTAATGAGCTTTCCACCAAATCCAAATGTAACACCGACAGGTCTCTCCAACCATTTGGGAGCCTTGGGCAGTGTGAAAGCGGCCCCTTGCGGCTGAGTCTGAGCTTGAGTGAAAAAGTCCTCCCCGTCCAAGTTGTTCTGGGTATTGTTCTGCACAGCCGAAGGGTTGGTGTTCTGGAAGGTCTGAACCGTGATCTTGCCATCGAAGGAGGCAGTGGCTGACAAGTTCGGGTTGTGGGGATGGAAGCGGACAGAAAACGTCCAGTTCGTCACCTCAGGGAACTCTCCGTAACGGGCTCCTGTGTTGGGGCTCCAAATGACAGTTTTGTTGTCCTTGCCACAAGAAAGCATCAGATCATCGTCTTGTTGGCACCATGACAATGACAGAATGCCTTGCTCATGACCTTGGAGGGTGCGTTCGGGTGCGTTTGAGTTGCGGAGGTTCCATAGGAGGATTACGGGGGCGAGGTCGTCGTAAGTGGCAGTCATGAGCTTGGTCGAGTTGTTCGGGTCCCAAGCAATAGCACTGACAGGCTTCCGGTTGTTATTAAGGGTCAAGGATGACTTCTTCGTTTTCAGATCCCAGACAGTAACAAATCCACCTGAGCCGCCTGTAGCAAGAATATGGGCGACCTTTCTATTCCAAGCAACGCATTCCAAATCGTGGGCGGCGGCGGTACCGAGTCGGAAGGCGTTTGAGGGGTCATTGACATCGTAGATGAACAACTCTCCCTTGACTCCGGCAGTAGCCAATATCTGAGGCCTCAATGGGTTGAATTGTAGAGACTTGATGGCACCGGTGTGCTTCGTGGTTCGGGCAATGAGAGCATCTTCGTCTCCATCGATAAGCTTCTCGGCGTCCCAAAGGTCGAGCGAGCCGTTCTCGAGAGCGCCGGCGACAACACCTTTAGGGTAGTCCTCTGTAGGAGCACCCCAAGCAATATCATAGAACCTGAAATTTGGATGTCAGTCTAGAGAAAGTGCCAAAACTATGCATGCCATTGTTTACCTTGAATCGGCCGCAATGCTGGCAAGTGGCTGGAGCTCGAGTCCCTGTTCCTGGTTGTCGAGATCAAGATCCCAAAGCTCGAGCTTGGTGTCGCCCGAGAAGTCGGCATCGACCGCTCCAGCTCGGGTACCTGTTACAATTAAAGGCTTTCCTGCGCCGGGCGACCAGGCAAAGGCCGCAGTGCGCGAGATTTCCCGCAATCGCACCATCTCGACTCGTAGTTGTGGTTCGCGGTGTGTGGTTGGCCCAAGCAACTCGAGTTCAGGGTGTGGCGGGGTTGTTGGGTGTTTAGATACGGCAGCTCCTCGTTGCCACCGGTTGCATTGGGCCTATAGACCGGCTAGAAGGCGTGACGTGGGAGAGGAAAATCAGGGTAGAATTAAGAGAGTATTTTGCGGTCAAGAAGAATGGTCAATGATAATGCCACCTGGACATCCTCCCCTATGAGTTCACCTTGTCGACTAAGTGTCCTCGTCTGACGGCACGGACCAAGCGAGATTGCTGATGCACGGAAGGGGTGGCTCTAGTTCATCGCAAGCCTTCGCTGACCTTTCAGGCATCCATTAATGAATATGTTAGTCTACGATTATGAGGTAAGATAGACGACGCGAATTCGACTGGGTATTAAATTCGTTAATTGAGCTGGCAAGGAAGTCGCATAATCCATGCTGACAACTTCCAGAGAATATGGCCTATTCAGGCTCAACTTGGAAGCCTTCATGACTTGGAAAAATCCACCCACCGTCAGTGGTGGCCTAACAGAACCCCCACCGTTGGCTGTGTAAAACTAAAAGACCACCCCACTCGTCAGTTGCCTGCAATTTGTGGAAGGCTGTCAAAAGCTCAAGCTCGCTGCGAATATAAAAGCTGCCTCAAAAACAACAAATTTGCCCCTATTCGCACCGCAGCATCCATATCAAGATGACAGATTCGGCACGCTGGAAGGCGACAGTCTACGTTGGCGGCTTGGCCGGCATTGTCGACCAGTCCAATCTGCACGACGCCTTCATCCCGTTTGGAGAAATCGCGGATATCTCATTACCCAAGAATGATAAGCCCGACGCAACAGAGCCTCACCGCGGGTTCGCATACATCGAGTATGAGGACGCCGACGATGCGAAGGAAGCGATGGACAACATGGATCAGTCGGAATTCTTCGGCAAGATATTAAAGGTGTCAGCGGCCAAGGCACCAAAGAGCGCAGAGGAGGGCCTGGGCAGCAAGACTGCACTCTGGCAGCAGGTATGCTTTTTCTCTTTCTACGCTACTACAGATTCCATACGATATATCTAACCCAGTTTTATAGGAGAGCTGGCTTGCCGAGCATGCGGTGGATGAGGATGACAGGACCGCCGCAGACGGTGCGAAGGGGGCTATAGATGATCGCCCAGAAGACCCCATGCAAGGCCTCGAGGGACTTGACGTTGCCGGACCCAAGCCGGAATAGACGGGAACTTGACACAACCCTTTAGCAATTTGTTATTTTCGCATAGCGCTGGCGTTGGATGAGGAATGAAATTGAGTGTGATGACCTGGACGACAGGCAAAAATGATGATATCTATCCCGTTTCTTGATTCTTCTTCCCGCGACTAGCGTCGTTCTGCGTGAGCTATATGTACAATGCCCCTATCCTCGCTTTGCGACAAACGAAAGCCGTAAACCAAATGCTCGTTGATCCAATTTGCGCTTAGTGGTGCTCCTCGGCCTCAGCCTCAGCTGCGCGGTTTTGGCGGGCGAGACGCAGGTTCTTGTCGACGGTGAACTTGCGGAAGCTGGAGTAGCCGGCAGCGAAGACGGCGAATCCGACGACGACACCTGTGATTTCAAGCCATGAGTATTGCGAATCGGATTGATGCTGTGTGGGATTAGGAGATGGGCGTACCGAGAGGAATCAGCTCAGCGGGAATCTTCCTGAGCTTGCGGAGACGCTGGGAGACAGTGTGGCCTGCAGTCGGAGTCAATTGGTCATGCTTCTTCTCAAGGCTGCTAGTTCACTTCGAGTTCAAATATAGTATCGTATGATCGCTGAGGAAATCGGATTGACTGTTTCCGCAATTGTCTGGGGATAAGAACGTACCGGCCTGATCTTCGGCCTGAATTTTGCGATGTGTTGGTTAGCGATTGCTACGTCATGAAGCCACCGGTTCTTCGGGATTCCTTACGGGAGGAGCACGCATCATGCGTCTCGTAGGCATCATTCGGAGAGCGGAAGTAGGATACATCGTGGGCGATTGTCTGGAGGGGAGATTGGGTCTTGGGCGTGAGATCGTTGGGTCTTGCTGGATAGCGGATTGCGAACTGGAAGTGGTTCTTTTTCGCAGCAGTCTGGAGAAATGGCACCACCCTTCCCAATTGCTCGGCTACCACTACCTACCACCACATGCCCAGTTCCAGGCCAGCCAGCTGAAAAGGAGCTCTTACCAGAGCGAGGGAGCCACGGGGAAGAAAGAGGCCCGTGCTGCAGGCGCCTAAGCCTATTGGAACGTAAGGCAGTGGTAATGAATGGTCGGAAACGTGCGGCCTGAGGCAGGAACTTCGGCCTAATCGTTCGATTCCTCCATTGGCAATTTCTGGGGAGCGACAGAGCTACCTACACTTCCGACCGAGAGAGAAAGCCGTCAATTGAACTACCTCATCACCACCCTCTCGACCAATCTCTGCCATTGAGCACCCCCGACCACTTCAGCCCACCCGAATCGCTCAATAACCGCCAAAATGTCCGACGACGAGCGCGAGACCAAGCCCTTCAAGTTCGTCACTGGTGAGTCTCCCGCCGACAATGCCCCGGCTAAAGCCCTCACAGTTGACTGTCTTTGCTAACTCGGTCCGCAGCTGGTAAGAATCTCCCACTGTCCCGCTCCACCACCACTCCCGGCCGACCAACCCGATGTCACGGTTACTCCTCGCCTCAATGCACGTCTGTGGAACGATATACTGCCGCGATACGAAAGACGATACGAAAGACGATATCGACACGGAGGGAGCTTGTGACTAGGATATATGATTGATGACCGACTCGTCGGCCCGCGACAACATGACGAAACTTAGCAGTTGCTGATGCGATAATACTAGGTGTCGACGCCCGTTTCCCCAACGTCAACCAGACCAAGCACTGCTGGCAGAACTACGTTGATTACCACAAGTGCATTAACGCCAAGGGCGAGGACTTCAAGCCCTGCCGCCAGGTACGGACATGATCAATACGATATATATCGAGGCGAAACCCCTGTTCTAACGAGATGCCAGTTCTTCCTTGCCTACCGATCTCTGTGCCCCAGCGGCTGGTACCAGCGATGTAAGATACAATACCTGCAGTACTGGGGTCCCTTTGGCAATACTGACGTACATATCACAGGGGACGAGCAGCGCGAGTCTGGCAACTTCCCGGCTAAGCTGGACGTTTAGCTCTACAAATCAATCTTATGGGAAGCAATGGCCGGTTAAGAATTAGATCGTAGCAGTGGGGGTATCAATGTAGTAGTATTAGACGTCTCTGGTCAAACCAAATGCACATAAACATTTCGTTGCGTCGCCAATCCACACCTGCTTCTCTGCCTCAGCCTCTCAAGTAATTCCAAATCGTACAGTCATTATTCCCGGATGGCGACTTTTCGTATATCAGGCCTCATCCTCACTAGAGCTCATGAACTCATCATCCTCTTCAAAACCAGCGAAGGCCCGATGAACAGGCTTCTTGCCTTTGTCTGCTGTAGTTGGTGGCGTCGCAGACTTCGAGCCGCTGGAAGAGGCTTCAGCCACCTCCTCCCCTGAGGACTGTTCTGACGAGTCTTCTACATCACCGGCTTCTGTCGATGTAGATCCATGTGATGTCGCAAGGTTGTCTTGGTATGTGCCCTTCTTCATAGCGGCAAGAACGGCCTCTCGCGTCCTCTCGGCGGCCTCTTCTTTGTCTTCGACCCATTTGCCATCCAGGCGGCCCTTGTTGCTGTGCTTGATCTCGTACTCCTTCTCCTCGGCGGCGTCCACAATCTTTTGCCACCTCTCCATCCGCTTCTCCCGCTCCTTTTGCTCCATCTCTGGCTTGATCGCCAGGTACTCCGCGAGAGCCTTGGCCTCGTTGACCGTGCGCAGCCGGCGGCCGTCCAGGTTCCTGCTCGAGTCGTTCTCCCGCCCTGTCTTCTTCCGCTTGGATGACATGCGGCCACCCGCCGCTCGCAACTGCGATCCGAAACCTCCCTTACCACCGCAGAGCGGCGCGGATAACCGCAGTGTCAGGAAGTCCTCATCTTCCGGGAGAAGGGACGCAAGCTTGACATCTCCATAGGATAGTTGTTTGTTGGATTGGGTAGTGACGATGAGGCGCTTGCAGGCATCGACTGTAAGGCGCTCGTCGATCTGCTCGTACAGGTCGGCAACGGTCTCGTCGCGCGGTATGCGCAGAGACAGAGTCTTTGATCCGAGACCGGGAATCGTCGATATGAGGACGTTGAGGTGAGAATTTGAAGCCATCTTGACGGGTATTGGGTTGACGGAGGCGGATTTGATGATGGTGATTTGCAGTTATTGTCAAGGCGATGAAGGGCCAAGAGGCGGTTTCTCGCAGTAATGGGAATCCGGGGTTATTAATTGCTGCACAGCAAGTCGGGCTGTTTCGGGCCACAGTCTTCAACTAATAAGAAGAACAGCCTTCGCAATGTATCTCCGGAACGTATTCTCTTCAAAAACAAATATCCTAATCGATTTGACTGCTGTTGGTTTGGGCCTGTTTGGAACGTACCAGGCTCACCATTAACCCAGATGGAGATAAGATTGCAACAGTGAGTGGCTGGGTCTTCTAGTTGTGGCGCAAGCTGACGATGGCTTGACTCTTTTCCGTTAGCCACACTTACTGGCCACATATTTAACCCCACCCTTGCAAGCCACCTTGGCTGGTCTGAGCTTTTTTCGATAAGCACAAGTTTGAGCCCCAAATACATTTTGCTCCTCCCACACGCAAGTTCCCTAATTTGTGAAAAACAGCCGTGACTTTTCCAGTCGACAACATCACGACCCCGACACCCACACCACCAAAGATTCATCTTGAACACCAGACAATACCGCCAAGATGCTTATCCCCAAGGAGGACCGCAAGAAGATCCACGAGTACCTCTTCCGTGAGGGTAAGCGCCATCCCCAAATTCCGAAATCGCAAAAACTCGCCATGCCTCCCAAAACCTCGAAATTATTGTGCCGCGATATTGGGTTTCTTAGATGCAGTTGGACTGACTTGGGATATTTATGAACAGGTGTCGCCGTTGCCCCCAAGAAGTTCGAGATCCAAAATGAGGAGATCGGCACCCGCAACCTCTTCGTGATCAAGGCTATGCAGTCCTTGACCTCGCGCGGCTACGTCAAGACTCAGTTCTCATGGCAATACTACTACTACACCCTCCTGCCTGAGGGTCTCGACTACCTCCGCGAGTGGCTGCACCTGCCCGCCGAGATCGTTCCCGCCACCCACATCAAGCAGCAGCGATCCCACGCTCCTCCCCGGGGCATGATGGGCGAGGGTGAGCGCGAGCGCCGTCCCTTCGGCCGTGGCCGTGGTGGTGACCGTGGTGACCGTGAGGGTGGCTACCGCCGCCGTGATGCTGGTGAGGGCAAGGAGGGTGGAGCTCCTGGTGAATTCAACCCTCAATTGTAAGGAAACCCCGCCATTGGACTACAAGACGACGCACAAGGAAGGCAATTGCTAACATCTAATTTTTAGCCGTGGTGGATTCGGCCGTGGCCGTGGCCGTGGTGGCGAGGCTCCCCCTCGTAAGGGATTCGTCCAACCAACATCTTCATCATGAAAGTTCCATCGACGCATTTGACCGCATGAACGACGACGACATGGTGTACTCTAGGGTTTTAGGAGGATGCTGCATGGTCGCGCTTCTCTTTGCGTTTCAGAAGCTCGTGGGGAAAAATATCTCGGTTGCACTGGTGGAGTTATTGAGGAACCATGAACGCCTTCGGTTAAAAAGGTCTACGATCAGGGTCATGATTTTGCCGCATAAAGAATCAGCTTTGTCAATGAAGCATTTGTGAACACTTCGATCGCCTGCCATAATATCGTGATCGCCGATCAGCAATAGCTGCTGAGACAGAGCGGTTCTGGGGTACCTGGGTTCATTACAGTCATGTAGAACCCAATTGGAATGAAATGCGATAAATGCAAACCTCATCGTCTCGGAAGACCTGATTGATTACATGTTTTTTGAACCTGACATCGTTGATTCCCACTAATGTCGTTTGCTCAAGCTATGTTCCCTCGATGTTAAAAGCCTACGTTGCAATGAGCTTTAGCATCGGTGTCCCTTGAACATTGGCGTTGATGCAACTCTTGGAGCTTAAGTAAGTACCTACTGAATGTCTTGACGAATAACTTATAAGTTTGTCTACATCCACCCCGTCATTTGCATCCATGCTCTATCGCATTTCACTGTGGAGTAGGGAAGTCCACCATGTTCCAGTAAAGATTACTTAATCATCAAGATGAATCTGTATGTCCAACTGTCTGTACCTACCCCTGCGTGGGCACATGCCGTATCCCATCCGGATGTAGTGATGTTGCGGCGCGGTGTGAGACGATGAGAATAGAAATGGTATGATCTTGGTGCGATGCGACCCCCGCAGACGTATAGACGCCCCCATCTACAAATGGACATGAAGGCAGATATACTCGAACCTCTTCAATGAAGCTCTTGAGCTTTCTCCGCGGTGTACCCAAAGTTATGTATAAGAAAAATTGGAAGTTTTTGACCATCCCAGGTCACCGAAACTTGATTATTCAGGTCAACATAGAGAGTGAGAATATCAATGGTGCATTTTGCGGTTCTAATTCACAAGGAATACGCCAAGCAAGTCCTGCTTTTGAAGCCCATCCCACACACCCCATCCCGCATCCGCGTCGGTGTACAGCTCCATCCCGTGACATCCCACTGGTCTCAACAAACTGGCAGGCCTTCCAGACCGAACCCACACGAAAAGTAGCGGAATCTGCGTATCAATTGGTCATGTCCACAGTGTCGATGGAACATGAGAGGCTTCTCGGATGCATACAATGCCCATGGGGACCCCAATTGAGGGGGTTTGGCTCTGATATACGACCGCTCAATTGCAGAATGTTAAACAATTGATTGCCTGATGAGAAAGATCCAGTCGTCCCATTCTTACCTAAGACTGTGGGCGACCTTCATTTTGGAATATGCAGCAATAATATATCTGGTGTAGCACCAGTACTCGGGTGTGTTCCACTAAGGCGCGTGATCGCGAGGGATATATCGACTGGAAGCATGCATGGGTTGGTGGTTGGTGATTGCAGCCAAAACGCTCGATGTTAAGCGTACTGGAAGAAATGCTAAATCTGTGTAAGTGCATGCTTTTGACAGTCTGGAGTCTAAAGCCCCTCCCCACTGGATCCCCAGTCTGTCTTTCTCTCCGGACACACCGCGAGATTCCCGAAGCATCTGTGGAAAGGCCTCAGAATGTTCGGAAACGTGTTGCTATCTTGGTAACTTGCATTCCACTTTTACCAGGACTGGGTCAATAGCCTTTCTTCACGATAGTACACTAGCCTGGGTTAGAAAATGCAGTATGACGCGTGCTGGCAGAGACAGGCACTTCTAGCTGAAGGTGGGGTTGGGATTTTTCTCTGGACTGGACTCTGGGGTCCCACGGCGGGGGACTTGGAGGACTTGCCCCTCTTTCCCGCACGCCTCGAATGGACGCAATGCCTCGTTCATCACACGCAGCAAGCAGTCCTGGCGTTTTGGTTAGAGCTAAAGCTTTCTATCCATGTCCATCCGTCTCTTATGCTTGCTGGCAGCCCCCGCGCTATGCTCTTCCATGGGCCTTGGACGAATGGCTGCATTCCGGCTGGCGCACTGCTAGCAATGACATGACAGCTTACCTGCCTTAGGTAAAACGTATGTGAAAATGCAGCGTTCAAGTCGGCACTAGCCTGTCCAACCTGCAGCGTAGGCAGATACTGTACATGTCGCTTACCCCCCTCCGAACGCCAGATGAAAAAGGTGCCGAGCGCGGGATGTTGCGAAAAGGTTTGTAGCTCCCTTGGGTCTGGAGCTGGAGACTAGAGACCAGAAGAGAAGAGTGAGCGAGGTCTGAAGCCCTCGCTATAAAATTAGCATTTTTCCTTTCTCCGATATCACTCAGTCCATCCCTCCCTCTCTGATAAATACCTAGTCGATAGATAACTTTGAACTCTTGCTTATCCTTTTTCTCTCTCTCTCTCGATATATTTCGCCTCAGATAGATCTGCTCTTCTGTGTTTTGCCGCTACCCCATTGACCCCTTTCTTGTTCATCTTTCGCTTGATCTTCGTCGAACTTCTTCTTGGATACCCCGCTTCTGTTGCTCACATTCATCCTTCAAGATGGCGCCCGAACTCCCCAAGACCATGAAGGCTCTCAGGTATGTCCCCGGTGCCAATTGGTTGTTTGGAGTTTGATATTTATGATCCTGAGAAATTGGGTTCTGCATCCATCTCGCTGCCAGTATTTGCTTTCGGTGTGTTAACCTAGCCGTCTCGTATAGATATGAGAAGCCGGAAGACTGGAGCATCGTCCAGGTGCCCCTGCCCACCCTCCGTGCTGGTGATGTCCTCATCAAAGTCAAGGTAGGCCGTGACCACATCCTGATATTCGAATTGCGACGTAGTTAACATGGTCCTTAGGCCTGCGGTGTCTGCGGTACCGATCTTCACATCCACGAGGGCGAGTTCATCGCCACGTTCCCTCTCATTCCTGGTCACGAGACCATTGGTGAGGTTGTCGGTAAGATATCAATCCATCCCATGTGAAGACGCCAAGCTGAAAACAATCTTAGCCATGGCCGACGACGTCAAGACCTTCCAGATTGGCGACCGTGTCGCTGCTGACAACTCGGAGCTCTGCGGTCACTGGTAAGTACACGAATATCGGGTACCATGCAATAGGACACCGACTAACCATTTGCGAAGCTTCTACTGCCGCCGCGGCAACTCTCTTCTCTGCGAGGACTTCAAGGCTCACGGTGTGGTGGGTCTGGACGGTGGTTTCGCCGAATACTGCTCCTACCCCCCAGGGAAAGCTCTTCCAGATCAAGAACCTTTCCAATGTTGATGCCACCCTGATCGAGCCCGCGTCCTGCGCCATGCACGGTCTGGAGAAGATTGCCCCTAAGGCTGGCTCTCACGCTCTTCTGATCGGAGCTGGTCCTACCGGTCTCATGATGGCCCAGTTCCTGAAGAACGCTGGTGTCTCTCAACTGACCATCGCCGCCCCTGAGGGCTCCAAGATGGAGCTGGCCAAGAGCCTCGAGGCTGCCGACAAGTACGTCCCTCTGTCCCGCAAGGACGCCACTCCCCAGTGGGAGCAGATCAAGAAGGACAACCCCTATGGATTCGATATCGTCGTCGAGGCATCGGGCAGCGCCAAGGTCCTGGAGGACGCCATCAACTACGTCCGCCGCGGAGGCAAGCTCGTGTGCTACGGTGTCTACCCCGACTCCGCCCGCGTCACCTGGCCTCCGTCCAAGATCTTCGGTGATGAGATCACCATCATCGGCTCCTTCTCCGAGACCTTCATGTTCCCCGCGACCGTGGACTACCTCGACAGCGGCAAGGTCAAGACCGCTGGTATCGTCAACAAGACCTTCAAGCTGGAGCAGTGGGGCGAGGCTCTCGAGAGCATCCGCAACAAGTCTGCCATCAAGGCTTGCATCGTCTTCGATTAGATATTGTCTCTTTTCGAGATAGGCGAAGCTGGTCTGGATGATTAGACCTTTAGATGGAACATAGTGGACGGCAGCCCGTGCCACGTGTAGACGTAAAGGTGGAAGGATGAGTAGCGATCGGGCTGCCAGAGCCTTCCTACCTACGTTGCCTATATATTTAGCCAGTACCATCAATCTACATCATAATTGTACCCCACATGTGCCCTCAAGGTGCTTGGAGGTCGGAGTTCCGTTCCGCACAGGGGTTAGCCCCCTTGACAAAAGCACTATTGTGGAACCAATGCCGACTGCAAGCCATCGAGCCGTCTTTGGATAACATTCCTTGATACTGTCATGGCCTATTGAGGCTACTGGTTACCCGTCCGCTCCACATTCCGGGCCTGGTGCGCATCGTCCAGGTTGTTGCGCCCGGCGATCTCCCCGAATTGGCTCAGGTCCTGTGCGGGCCGATCGATCGCTTGTCTTGTCTCGTTTTCGGAATCTCCATTGGGTTTCCAACTCTAAGCTAACGTTTGGTTACTTACTCTAGAGAACCCCAATCTAATACATGTACCGAACGCCGCTGTGGATTTTGAACTAAACAACGTCTCTAGGCTGAACCGAAACGCGTTGGGGAGCAAAACGGCACACTCACACTTTCCGAATCTACCCAAAGTTGACAATTTGGTGCTGTTCATTTTCATGCGCCCAGACGTGTCTGAGGATATTAGTATTTCACACAGGATCAATTAGCCTTACCGAGCGCATTCGTAGATGCTGCAATGTCACGTGGTCGTATTCCGATCGTTAACCCAAGACGGTGGCACCCAATGAGAGGCAGCAGCCTGGGTCTCTCCTCCCAAGCCACGCGTTTCACACCTCCGAAGAAGTTTTGTCCGGCTCTCATTTCTTGGAAAAGACGAATTCATCAATTGAGTGCCCGTTCATATAGGGCACACTTACGACTATCGTTGCTATCTAAGAAATTCTGAATCTCACCATTGGTACCAACATGGATCACCGGTCCGTTGTGGTAGAGAAGCCGCAGGAACCGTCGTCAACCCAACGCATGTTTGACTCGATCGGAGTCGGGCGGCTAGGGCTCGCGGCCGTAGCAGTGGGCTCCATTAAAGCCCAATGGGCAAAAGACTTCAAGGAGATGGACTACGAGCACATCTTTCACGACAACAAGAACCACCAGCGGAAAGCCCACGACTGGCGCCCGAAACGCTGACGCCGGGTCCTGCGGGGCCTGCCGCGACAGGGCCCCGTTGCGCACAAGATCTGGTGCCTCACGGCCGCGTTCGCGTACTTCAGCCCCTTGATCGGGTACGCCGCCCACAGCGCGGCCACGATCCGCGAATGGGACGCCTACGCGACGGCGGACTGGGCGGTGCCACCCGAGGTCGAGCGGGCCTGGTATCGCGAGAAGATCAAGCCGCCGAGCCTCCGTCGGCGAGTGGACGACGCGGTCGTGGCGTGGGGGTATCCGGCACTCTACGCGGCGGCGGGGCTCGTCGTGTACCCGCTTTCGCTCGCCGCCGGCCGCTGCAGTAGTCCGCGTTTTCAGTCCCGGGCGTGGAGGGGGCTTCACGAGTACCTTCGGAGTCAGGTCCCGAGGCATCTGCGTGGGGAGTTTATCAAGACGGATGGCCGGTTTACCAATCCGCACGGCATGTACGTCACGTGCCTGTACCGGATGCTGCCCCTATTCGTTTTCGTCTGGTGGATCAAGATCAAGGTCAGGGGCAGAGGGAGAGAGGCTATGGAAGAATATAGATCGATGTAGAGGCAAGGAATTTTCTCAATGTATCCAGTGCCGATGATGGTGATATAAGCTCTTGGTATGCTGAAAGGTATCCATCCATGCGCGGGCTGGACTTGACGGTGTCCCAGCTGCAGACCAATCGAAAGATGTGCGGCACTAGCGCACTTGGAGGCCTCGTGACGCTTCAGGGGTTGGCGGTCGGCCTTCCCCATCGCACAGCACAGCATTTTCTTCCCTTCCATCGCATCTCCTTTCACACCTCGAAGACACCGAAGAGCCGTTTCTTCATTACAACGCTCAAGTCTCACCACAATTCGCATTCCGGAATCTGCCGAGACTCATCACAAACCGACACTACTTGAGGCAAGCCGCAAGGTTGAGCAATATCATTTACTTCTCCTTGGTATTGGAGCCGCGGCTGTCAGCAGCGCTCTTATACCCTACTCCGCTCCGGTTCCGGTCCCAAGTCAATAATCTGTTACGACCCCCCCCACCGTCGACCGCTGCCGCACTACTACAACGATGGATTGCTCTTCTGCATCGCCGCCGCCGAGACCGGTACAAAACTATAAGAGTGGGTGGGATATCAAGCCTTCTCACCTGCTGAAACTTAATACGGCGTACGTAATTCTTCGCGTCATGCCGGCCTTGGAAAGAACCGGGCGACCCCCGATAGAGCTAAGACCTACCGTTTGGGCGGCCAGAGTGGTAATCCTGCCGTCGGCAGTCGGTGTGATGGCCTTATCGCCTCTGTTCGGCGTGTTTTGGATGGCGAGACAGTTTGTCAGGGCAAAAGGAAAGGCATGAGGCTTTCAAATAGAGACAAGGCAACTGGCGTCGGTCTTGGTCGGGTGGTAGACCCTAGTGGATTGGGGAAGGGTGGTTTTGTTACTGCGAGAGAACGCCGTCAATGTGAATATCGGATTACAAAATCTTGGTCCATGACCTGTCTTTGAAGCAGCTGTTATCTGCGTGTCATGAATTTATCCACGGCTTGCCGACCAGCCATGGCTCACGATAGGCTGGTGGCTGGTGTACATTCCTGCCCAACTCGCTCGAACCAATCGATAGCCAAAGTCGTGTCAATGGCTTCTCGATGTGATTAAGAGGCTTTGAAGCCAAGCTTACTAAACGTAGAATATTTGCTGGCAATTCTGGAGATGAATGCTTGATGTGCTCCCTCATCATACACTTGGGCATCCTGTCAGTCAGTGGAACCATAAGAGTAGCTATTGAGAAGAACCGTGGTGCTTAACCTAGATCTGGCTATCATTTTCTGAAGACCTTTGTCGGTGTGATTGCTTGGGCAGTACCCAGCTGCAGTGATGTTGCAGCACGAGCACATTTCAGGCAATTGTATGGCGCAATTATCTCCCGGCCTTTTGGGAAATAAAAAGCAATGCAAAATCAGGAGCCTCGTGGTGTGTTCTGTTCAGTTCCCATCTCTCCGGGAAAAGGCCCTCCCCGGAGCCACCGCTGCCACCGCTGTCGCCACAAACTCCAATTCCGACGTGGGACAACCACCCCGCACCGACGACGCAGGTCCAGGAGCGCGGGCAAGAGAAACCTATGCTTCACAAGCTGGAGGAATTTGCTGCTGCGTGTGGATACCTGATGTGCTTTGGGGCGGCGAGCGTCGCAGCCTACCGGGTTTCCCGATGGCCGGAATTCCGCTCTCTGGATGCGCTCGAGAAACGGACACACGATTATAAGGGTTTCTCCGAGACTCAGCGTCGCAGGTACATTGAGATGTTCAAAGAGATCAGGACTGGCCGAGTCGACCACCTCAGGCCGCTCAAGCCGTTATGGCTCTGTATAGGGGGCCTGTTTTACGCGTCGCCCTGGTTTGGCCTGGTTTGGTTTGCCAAGGGGAGAGTCCAGGGCAGAGAGCACGACAAGAGTATTAAATAGCGAGGACCTGCCTTGTTGGTGGAGAGAAGACTATGGAGAAGCCGCATCTTATAGATATGAGTAATTAACTGAGATGAATACAAGTGCCGCCTGATGAGATATTGTTGCAGTGACAGGGGCAAGCCCCTTATTTCTACTAGCGTGCCTAGCTAGCCATTCCCTTTGTGCACATAAGGTAGCACGGCAGTGCGGTTCTCTTTTGTAGAGTCTCTTCTGTTAGGTAGCACTTTTATATACGTACCATCGCACGCTCTCTCTCGTGCAACATATATAGAATACGACAATACCCAAAGTATTGACACGAAACGCTGCGGCCACTAACAGCCAGCCTCCACTCAATGGTTTTTGTGTGTATCAACCTTCAAATTGGCAACGGCATCACTATAACTGCGAGCCTACGATTCAGATCTGTCTGGTGCGTAAGATGCGAGAAGAAGGAGCGGGTGCTGGAGTGTTGCTCAGCCTCAAGCCCTCCTCGAGAACAATCGCAGTTGCTCGCCATGCATCCCCTCGTCATCCTCTAACCCCACCAAGGTACGTCCTTCAGCTGTCGCATCACTACAACATACAGTACGATGACCTTACGGAAGGCACAGCTGGATTTCGTCCTGGTATCTCGCCCAATCAATCAAGGGCTGACCCACACCTTCTTACAAACTTGGTTTGTGGGTCGCCTAATCAGAGCTTGCTTGATCGAGCGCGAACTGGAAGTCGCGAGTTCTTTCCTTGGTATACCACTCCATCGGCAGTAACACGCTAGACGTGTGGGAGTCTGTATATTTCCCACCACATAGCGGCCAGGTCCGAGTCTAGGCTGTTGACCCAGGTTGTGCCCTTGAAATGGCCAATGTCGAGATCCAGGTATCTTAGCGTATCTCTCGCCGACCTGCGCAAGGTGTTAACGATCTCATAATACGCGGGCGCCTGCATGGGCTGCATGAGCCAAGAGGTAGAGGTGGCGGCCTCGGGGGCGTAGAAGCAGTTTTCTTTTAGGATGCGGCAGTTACGGAGGAGGGCGAACAAATCCCCGCGTTTTAAGACGCACTCCTGCATGTGGAGCGACCTCAGGCCTTTCGGCAGCTATCTGCCAAGGCGAACAGTTGGCTGTAGTCCTTCAACATGTAGCCGTTGGGCGAATAGAGCCGGTCCGTCTGCGTGTCCAACACCAGGGCGGTGACGGAATCGAAGGGCTTGACAATGGGGCCGCACCGAAAGTAGCGGAGGACCAGACCGGTAACCTGAGGGGTGCCCAACCGCATTTTGAGGCACGTCAGGCTTGGAAGAAAGCACGGCAGCACGTTGGCCAACAATGAAAAATTGGCCAGTCGCTGCTTGGGCGTCGGCCTACGTTGCGCGGGGGTGGAGAAGTGGTCTGTATTGAAACCCAACCGACGGGAAACCTCGACCAAAATATCGACGTCGACGGCGAATCGGTGGCTGGGCGCCACTTCGAGGCCGTTCACCAGCGAGGCCAGCTACAGTTTGGATAGGATGTCTTGGCATAAGCTGCCGAAACCGTCGATATCGTGACTGACGCCGGAGGATTGCCGCAACAGCGGATGCGTAATGCACCGGAGCAGCTTGGAGGAGTTGTAGAGAGCTCGCAAGGCGCCCAGTGCTGGTAGGGAATCACTGCAAACCACCGGGGGCGCCCAGAGAGGGCTCATTTGTTTTTGCTCGGCAAGCTCGGTGCAGATGAACTCCCAAATTTCGGGGGGTGGGGGAAAGGTGTGTTCGACCGCCATTGCGCTGGCTGTAAATTTGGTAAGTGTGAGTGGTTGGGTTGGAGAGAAAGGCGATGCCGGTTAAATCACGATACCCCTACCTCGGTTGGTCTTATCCCCCGACAAAACTTTGGATTCTTCCAATTATGACTCGGGTTTTGACGAAAGAATTAACTCTATGATTTAGCTAGTATTGGGATGAAACCTTTGAACAAAGGAGGCATATGTTGTTTCCTCAACCCTTTCTTTTGTGAACTTCAACACGGACTTCGAGTGTTTGCTAACCATGGGGCTCTTTACACATCGACGAGCTCCCCCTGAACGCTGTTCGTACCCGCGTAGAAGCCACGCTCCTCCATATAAAGCGACATGTATTGCTTCAGGTCCTCCGTAAGCACGTCCAGCTGTTGCCCGAAGGTTGGCAATGTCCAGTACAAAAGATCCTTGACTGCGCTGGGCTGGCTGGAACCGAACCGGTTACGGACAAACAAGGCGTACTCCTTGCGAATCTTTCGCTCCACTATGGCGTCTTCTTCCTGAGCCGCCGTCAAGTTCATAGCAAGGGACCGTTCGAAGCGATCCAGGTCTGTTGTTTCCGTCCAGTCGTACGGCTCCGGCTCTCTTACAACCTCTCCCTGCTTGAGATACGTGGCGTATGGTACCAGAACTTCCAGGAACCCATACTGACAGCCCGCCGGGTCCAGCGCCCACGACTCGGGATCCCCCGTTGGGCCTTTGAGTCCGACTTTGAGCACTGCATGGAGGCCGTCGTTGGAGTTGGGGCCGGGGACCAACTCTGTTCGGACGGCAGGCTTCTTGATGCGCAGAAAACAACTCTCGATTGAGGTCGCAAAGTCTGTTTTTGTTTTTCGTTCGAGCGATTAGTTGCTGAAGGTTATCGGGTAAAGGCTTGATCTGCAGTTGACCGGGGAATTAGGTACTTACCAGACAAGAGCTTCTTGGCAAGACGGGCGAACAGTGCCAGTGCTGTCATAGACTGGTTGTGCACCAGCGCCGCTTCCTTGTACTCTAGGCTCTCCGTGACCTCGGACGGGAACAGTCTGTACTGTTTGCGGGCCGCTGCCGGGCGTTGTTTCTGGTGCAGTTGTAGAACACCGTCGTTCAGCTCAACTTTTGAGATGTCGAGGTCAAAGACACACTCGCGGTATGCCAACAGAACAGCCTTGAGCAGGCGAGCGACACGTAGAAGCGTCCGTCGCTTCCACATGGACCTGCAGTACGTCCTGTGGGCGGGCCGGTGCGCATTCTGGCACTCTTTGCTACAGTAGTCGGTTCGGTGGACATCTCCAGTCGCATATTCCGGAGCGCGATGGCAACCCCCGCAGGAGAATTTCCCGTCTTCATTGCAATGGGCGCATTTGCCAAAGTCTTGATCAGCCGCCATGATGGGTGTTCGGTGTTTGCAATGGTTGCCGAAGGAGTGAGACTTGACGAACTGAAACTTAGAGAATGACTTAGTGACTGGCGTGTTTACAAAACAGTGAAATGAGGAACAGGAGCCCTTCCAGCCCCACCCAACTTTGTTACCTCACAGCTTATTCACACAATCATCACATGCGGCTGCTAGGATCTTGAGACGGAAACGGACAATAACATGATTTACACCTGATTGGCAGTCCCCTCAGGTTTTACTTAAGCGTAACCCCGCCATTGGAGCTCACAATCGACCCCGTCGCGTCCGTATTCTTCACCAGGTAAACGTACGCCTCGGCCACCTCGTCGGGCGAGGCCGGTTTCCCCAGCAGACTCTGCCCCACCACCACGTCCCGGATGGCCCCGCGCTGCGCGCCCCACATCTCCGTCTCGGTGGGTCCCGGCGCGACGACGTTGACCCGCAGCGGGGCCAGGTCCACGGCCAGGTTCCGGGCCAGCCCGTGCTGCGCCGACACGAACGCGGTCAGCACGCTGTACCCCGGCATCGGCTTCTCGGCGACCTGGCCCGACGTCAAGATGAGGCTCGAGTTGGGGCCCGGTTTCAGGAACCGCGGGGCCAGCTTGCCGAGGAGGAGCGGGACGAAGAGGGGGAGGCGCGCGAGGTCCGTGGCGGAGGGGAGGGTGATCTCGGTGATGGGTTTGGGTTGGCCTCGGCCCGCGGTGTTGATGATGTGATCTAGTGGGTGCTGGCCGCTCTGCGTCGCTTCGTTTAGTAGCTTTTCCAGCGCTTCTTCTGGGTCGGCGCCGGCGAGGTCGACGACGTGGCCTGAGACTTGCTTGTCGCCGCCCAATCGCGAAACGGCGTCTTGGACCTTGTCGGCGCTCGAGGACGCGATGGCTACTTTGGCGCCGCCGGCCAGTGCCAGTTTCGCCGCGGAGAAACCTATGCCGGAGGAGCCGCCAATGATCAGCAAGTATTGTCCTTCGAGCGGAGCCATGTCGTCGCAATTCTTCTCTTCTCGGGGATACAGGAAGAGGCTGGGCGTGCGTATTTGTTATTGTAATAAATGGTCCACCTTGGAGTAAAGTGTAAGTTTGTTTGCGTAAGTCTTAACATGAATAGGCTAATATTTGAAAACGAGGACGAGATGTGAAGGTTAGAACACATGCTGAACCGTCTTATATCCTGATGCTCGGAGCTAGTAGCGGGCGGATATATGGTGCACTTAAGTCCGGCTGTACTCCAAAAGGGTGTTGGTTAACTCCAGCCAGTCATCGACCGCCAAGTCTGGCAAGGGGGTGGTTATATATGTCATAGATATTGTGGAAATGGGCGGTGCTCGGGGTTGCTAGCTTTCCCTTTTCGGAGCGCCGCCCCGAAAGGCGGTGTCTTCGAAGAGCTCATAGTGTGCTGAGAAAACTGTCACCGGAGAAACAATTGGGGTCGTGAGAACCCAGTCGCTGTGAATAATTCTTCGTGCAGCGGGGGTAGCTTTTACTGGATTCGTCTGGTGATTTTCTTAACGAGTTTCAAGCTACGGCACAACTTAAAAACGAATTTACTTCTAACTGGGTACGTACCAACAGATGCCGGATACGGCTACTAGGTGAAATGTACGATCAACCTGTCTAAAGATGCAGAAACATACGGACCTCGTTTTCCCTTCTTGCCTCTCGAACACTATCCACCTTCCGGTTGGCGATCGACCAAGCCATGGCGCCTAGCTGGCAGAATGGCGTCTCCCTTGACCAAATATGTGCCAGGAAATGCCCTGTCCTGCTAATCTGATAATGATTTCCCCTATGGAGAAACCCCATCAATCACAAAAAGAAACGTTGAAGGAATGGCGAGTGACCCTGGGACACGATTTGCTACTAAGCTATGAAGGAAAATTATCCATGTCACCCGAAGACAAGTACGTCGGTACTCTTATATCAGATATGAGTGGCCAGGTGTCATCCGCAAGAGGCAAACTAAACCTCAAAAAGTAGTAGTATTCAGGGTATTGACTTCAATTCATTTCGGCCCGACCCGAAAGATGGGTCGGTCATAACTCTAATCCGACCTCCGAATACGGCATAACCATTGCAACGCCATGTGCCCACCCATGAAAACACCATATACGCCTAATACGAATGTATACCCTCTTCCAGCCTTGTCAGCGATCTGTCAGACACGTTTATACTATAGTAATCGTCTTGCAACCATGATGGCCATCTCGAAAGAACTTAAGACCGCCCGCCCCTTTAGGCCACGAACTGAATATGCCGACTCATATGTATGTCCCTTGCATCGGACCAGGGTATACGATGAGTCCCAACATCGTTATCATGGTTTTCGTTGAACAGATAGCTTCTGCTAGCTTCAACAACACCCTCTGTAAAGCAAGGGCAGGTCTCCTTGAAACCAAAGACGAAAACAAAGAGAAGGACGGAAAATGTGTGAAAGTAGGCTTACCATAGGCAAACCTATCCGTTCTCTCGTCATAACTATGAGCCTTCGTGCAGTTCCCACAAGCACCGTCGGTCCCGGAGCAGTCGCGTGTCCGCGGGGACGGGCAAGGTGATGGTCGTCAAGGTCAAACTCCCGTCTTTGATCTCCCCGTACGGGTTCAGACCGCGGACGCCGACCGAGACTTCCAGATCTCCGTAGGCGGCCTGGAAGTCGCAGAACCGACCGTCGTACATTCGGAATTCGCACTGCGCGTGACCCGTGTGGTTGTTGCGACTGGCCCAGCTCCAACTGGGCGCTACGTACCGACTTCGGTCCATCAGGCGTTGAAGGACTACCTCCTTGTCCTCGTAGTCGGCACTCCAGTTCCCAGGGCTGGTCAGCCAGAACAGATCGCGATGGACATGCGCTCCACGAATGCCGCCATAGTAGTCGTCAATCTCCTGGCTACCCTCGAGGTGCATCTTCGTGCCCTCGTGGAGGTGAAGACCCGCCTTTCCAAACACCAAGAGGCATTTGGACATGACTTTTTCCTGGTACGTCCATGCCCTTTGGCCCCAGGAGCAATCGTGGAAGTCGAAGGCCATGTACTCGCCGCCTGGATACAGTGCTGATCCGATGGACCGTATTGTGTACGTTCCCGAGATGGTCTCGTCCACCCTAGAACGGAATCCAATGGTAGTTGTACGATAGCGCCTCTCCAGAGCCCGCGTAACTCGGACAGCATCGAAAAGCACCGGAGAGAGTTCGGTGGCACTGAACCCTCCATGCGTCGCAGGATGTTGGTTCTGTCGGTTTTGAACTGAGTCACTGCGTCCTCGGGGGGACCCCAACAGTAGCTTAGAGCCGCATAGCGGTAGTATCCAATACAGCCCAGCTCCGAGGAATCTTTCCCTTCCGCCTGTCCGGAATCCACAAGCCGACAAATGTCGCCTTCATCACGCCCGACGGCAATCAGCCTGGAGGGAAGAAAGTTGCGTTGACCGCCTTCCGGGATGTTACTCTTGATCATTTCGATATTTTCAGCACATAAGCTCAGCACCCTGACAACGCCCCCCCTAACAACGCCCCCCTTTTAAAGCTAAAACCTTTTACTTTGGAATTTAAATATCTAATTGAAGAAAAATATTAAAATTAAAGTCTTAATTGATTTATAATTCTAATCTATTATGTTTTAAATTTATTATAAAATATAGTTAATTTAAGGTTTATTAATAGATTTAATTAACATTTATTAAAAGAATATATTAATTTAAAACCTCTTTTAATATTTAAATTTCTTTTAAAATATAAAGTTAAAATTTTAAAATAGAATTTAAATTTAGAATATAAATTAAATAAATATATCGTTAAAGACTTTATATTAAATTTAAAAATTCGTTTATTATTTTATTTTATTCATTCCTTATATTTAAAAAAATATATAATATTATATAAAAGTATATAATTAATAGTTAAATAATAAAAATAATTATTAAAGTTTTGATTTTTAAAAGTTATTATTAAACTTATTAAAAACAATGTTATTAATATAATATTAAATAGAACGCTTTTATAAATTTAGTATTAATTATATATTAATTAACATTTAATTAATATATATTAAAAATAATAGTTAATTAAATAAATTAAATATCTACTTTAAAACATTAAATTTATACGCTTTCTATACTATTAAAACGTTATTTAAGACTTTTTATTAAATATCTATTTTATTTAAATAAATATAAATTAATTAAATATACTCCTTATATAAATACATTATGTAAAATCATTAGGTTTTTAAATCTATTTTAAATATTTCTCTATTAAACCTTATATATAATATTCTATTAATAAATACTATAGATTATATTTAAATACTATTTTAAGGTTAATATAATTAAAACTAAAATATATAAAATTGTATATTTATTAAATATATTATAAAATAGGAATAAAATCAATAATAGTTTTATAACGTAATAAATTAAATGTTTAATAAATTAAAATATTAATTTTATTCAAAAAACTTATATTATAATTTATAAAATATCAAATATTATTTTATTCTATTTTATAAAAAGTAATTCGATTATAGTTTCTATTAATATATAAACCTTAATAAAGTAAAAAAGATTAAAAATAAAAAGATAAATTTTAATTTTAATTTAAACTTTTTATAATCATATTTATACCTTATGATCCTTAAATGTTTCTTAAAAAATTAAATAAACATATAAATATTTTAAATTATCTTAATATTTATCTTCAATATATAATATTATAATATTTAAATTAAATATAACTTTTTAACTTTAATAATGATAATTTAAAGTTTATTTTATAATTCATTTATTACTGTTCTATTTAATTATAATATATATTTTAAATCTTATTTTTATCTATTTTATTTATTTAATTATAAAGCTTTTAAAAAGACTCCTTAATAATAGGAGGGGGGCGTTGCTAGGGGGGGCGTTGTTAGGGTGCTGAGCTTAATGCTTCCACGTGCGGGGATGGCTGGAGTCTCAGCCATGGTGCACACGGGCCTTCCACCACGCTTTAGCTGACAATATAGATAAGATGTGTTAGGTAAAAGCCAGATAAGAACATACCAGGTCTCTCGTCTATTCCAAAGGCCAACCGTGTTTCTCTCTTTTGATCCCCTTCCATGGGAAATCCTGCTTCTGGTGGTTCGATGACGAGATGGGCGATGAGGGTAGTCAGACCATAAATATCAGGGCTCCATTCGTAGGATAGTCGCACACTGACTAGGGCCGCATGAGGTGCAACGCCTTCATTAATGGCCTCTCGAAGTAAGTTGCAGAAGCCACATCCATTCTCTGCCGAGGTCCGAAGGAGGGGTAATCCCGGTAAGGCATCACGTACATTGTAATCCAAGTCGATAACGCGCCCAAAGCTGTTGGGATCTTCTTGGATGCCGAGAGAGAATCCTGCAGCTGCCGATCCGTCTTTCCATCCGCCCCAGGAGAGATCATCAATCTCCAGGACTCTGCATCTGGCACACAGTTCTGCAGCTACAGCGTTACAAGCCATGCCTGCAGTGGCTAGCATCACATTAGTAATTAACGAAGATTGAAGAGCCGAACAGCAACATTGATACTAGATACGCACATGAGGGTTGGTTACACAGCGTGGATGTTATAAGGGAAAAGAAGGTCCAGACAACTGCTATGCTATGGGAAACCACGAGGAATGCAAAAGGACTTTCCAGCCGCTCCGACTGATCTCCTATATTATGAACAGGGGTCGTTCAGCTGGATTGAGCTTGGGCCAACGGGCCAACACAACTGATTACGATACCGCCCCCACGAAGGAGTCCTCTGTCAGATCAGGTGACAATGGGTTCTTGCTGACTGCAGCACGGAGTATTTTGGTCCCGAGAGCCGGCCGAATCTGAAATCTAAACGCCGCTTTGAGATAGTTTGACTCTGCTCATGATTGGGGCCAGGGGCCTTACTTACCGCTGTCTTCAATGAGTAGGGACTCAACCGCAATTGTCTTGTCATAAACACGCCATATAATAGTTCACGTATAAGGCCTCTAGTTTATTGGCGGGCGAGGAACTACCGGCCCGTCATTTCATGAAAGTACATCAATACATCAGTTTTACGCCCATAGAGGCACAGTCTAATTGATGCCCTCGGGGATATTGCCTAATATTGCCACATACTTTTGCATTAAATCAGATTCAATTTCCGGTCTGAATGGGCTAAGACCTAACTATATCCCAATCTTAGACATCGCTGTACTACTTCCTTGTAGAAGCATTTGGCATTGTCTCCGGCACCGTCGGCCTCCTACAAACTGTCTCTTATTCTTTGGACTGCTTCAAGTACATCCAGTTGGGGCGTCATTTTGAGCGTGACTACCAGCAAAGCCTCGTACTTCTGAAACCACTGGAATGCCGCTTTTCCCGCTGGGCAACTGCCGTCGAGGTATTCGAAGACGGCTCGCAGACTGGTAGCAACGTCCACGCCACGTTGTCCCCAAGCCAGGCGGCCGCCCGCCCAGGATGCCGCGTTTCAGATCCTGCACCTGCTCTCCGAGTCGAAGGTCAAGTCGAAGAAGTTCTCGCCATCGACCGCCTACTACTCGGCCGGCGACATTCACGACCCCGGGTTCTCGGCCCTGATGGACGCTACCAGCAACAATACCTCCAAGCGAAAGAAGGGGTCGGGGCTGAAGGAGCGGGCTACGTGAGTTATCAACGAGAGGCAGAACTTCATTGAGCTCACGGAAGGCATCTCCACTCTTTTGGACCAGCTCCAACGTCTGTACCCTGCCCGCCAAGCTCGAGAAGCACTGGCCCGACAGGAGACTGAGCAGATGTGCTACGCAGTTGGAACTGTTACAGAAGGCGACCGAGGGAATCGACACATTGCTACAGGCCAAAATTATTGATGCTATTGCTCAAAAGGGTGGCCACAGGTTTGAGAAGGCCTCGGGTAAAGATGAGTCCCAGACCACCAACGGCAACATTCACTTGAGTTCGCCAGTCGCAAGCCAGCCTGTGTCTTCGCCAGGATATCACACTGATGGGCCGGTTGAAGCCAGTGGAAGAGCTCAGATGCACAACGGAGACTGGTATGGGGGTAGTCCTTTTAGCCGGCGCTGAAGGTTGGATCTCCCGGGATAATCGAGTTATATCGTTCCCGTACTCAGGGCCCCTCTTGGACAGAAATAGCATGGATCTCAAGTAGGTATATATACAAGTTAATTCAATTGCAACGCTCAGAGGTGTGGCGTGCAGATTGTCGTGAACGCGGAGTTGACTCTGGACATAGAACTCACAATCACCGCGGTTGTTGTTTACACACAGTTGGCGGCCCCTGTGTCGGCTCCGGACCCAGTGTGTGATGACCGCAGCTCGCGAGATCACGAACTTGGCGTTGCGGCTTTCAATGCTAGGCACCGCATAATGACGGCCGCGGCCAGAACATGATGACGCCGTCATCGAGCACTGGTGCTTGTCGTGACGAGTCGGCCCCCCGGACAGCGGATAGCGGATAACGGCGATGCCGCTGCCGTTGCCCATGAGTGCGCAGTATCGTCTGCCTCGGCATGCTGCAAGTCAGATGCGACTGAAAGCAAAATGGCGACAGCGGGGGATAGCTTACTCCCCTCGAGTTCGGTGCTGCTGGAAACAAGACGTTCAAACTAGCCTCCTTCGAGCTTTGGGCAAAATGTCGGCATGGGGTTTGGGGTCGAAGCGCAATTGGCCGAAGTCTCTTTGGTTGAGTTCGTCCGAAGATTTTCTTGTTGTGTTCTGACTGATTAGTTTCGAGATTGACTTCGATCTGCGAACGGCCCGACCCCTACAGTTGGGGCCGATAAGTTTAATTCAACTTCAAAGGCACGGGCCTATCTGTCATGGTGACTGTGGGGTGGGATCGCCCCCTAGAAAATTAATGTGGCTTCGAGGGTGGACCACCTGTACCCAGAATACGGACGGGTTGTCAGCCCTGCCGTGTCATAGGTCTTCCTGCCAGTGTCTCTGGGACGGGGGTCGAGTGGGGATCCATATAGCCTGGAAGTTGAAGCGCCTTCCTCGATGGCCCTCTTCAAACTAAATGCATACGGAAGTGAGAGCCAATACACCGGCCACACAGTGAGGCGGATGCATCAACTAGCGACTTGTGGCTGCAGCAGCTTGCAGTAGAACGTCACACCACATTCGGCGTCATTGACTCTTATTCGCTAACAAGGGCTGGAATTCTCATCCACTCAGAGGTCAGAGCTGACTGGCGCCTTCTTCCACTGATTTCAGCTTCTCCATCCTCATTTCAAAACAATGACCTGGTTTGATCATGTCGGATCTTCCTACACCCTCCAGCAATCCCTTTCAATCTTTGCACAGCTAAAACCCAACCAGACACTCAAAAAAAGACATTTACTGAACTCACCTTCACACATCGCTCGCTCTCGGGACCTACAATGATTACCTTCAACCCCAACTGCACTCTACCCTCCAAGGCAGGAGCGTATATCGCTGCGCCCAATGTCCGGTCTACGCTGGAAATCGTTTGGAGTTGTACTTCTATCTTGATTCTTTGCAGCTGGTCGATTTTGCACCTCAATGTCCCAGCCCAATATACGCCGCAGTCCAGGTCACAAAAGATTCGTCGGCTCATTTGGTTAACGCGGCGAAAGGTGCAATGGATGTTGATCAGCTTGGCCGCGCCGGAATATATCCTGGCCAAAGCAATACTCAGCCATCGGTCAGCACGGTTAAATCTTCCCCGTCTGAAGACTTATGCTGATGAAGATGGTGTGCCGTGGAGTATGGCGCATAACTTCCTGGCTGACATGGGTGGCATTGTTATTTATTTCCCCGAAGACTTGTCTACCGGCAATGAAGAAGAAAGAGAGGCTCCAGCGAGCGCCCCAAATCAACACATTTCGTCAGCCTCCAGCCAGGAACGGATCAGCGACACCGCTGAACAAAATTCGGATGCGATATCACAAAGTCACATTCCCGCGAAACATAGCGAGTTATCCAGTTCCGCCGGTGCTGAACCCGGGGTCTTTAGACCTGATCCGACGAGCGTTACTCAAGGCGGTGGGCAGGTGATCATGTCGTTAGCCCTGACTCGGTCACCTCAGCCGCAGCGGAACTCTAGCCGGATTGCAAGAGATCGTGTGGAAGATTGGATTGAGCTGGAGCATGTGCCACGAGCCGGGATGGGTCAACGAGAAGAGGCTTTACCGCCAACGAATCAACAGGCGAAGCTTGAGAAACCTCAGTCTGAAAGGGAACGGTTGAGGTCTAAGCAGGCAAAAGCAAACGATAAATACGGTACAACAGCCTGGAGATGGCACATCCACAACGAATCTATAGCGAAGGCCTTCCAACTCAGATATGGTGGCAAAACACACAGTAACGCTAGGAAAAGGGTCTATGCCATGGAAAGCAATCTCTGGGTGCTTACTGCAACGCAGTTAGAGTATGCAAGATCGTGTGGCATCATCTCAAAGGTCCCCCGTATCACCTATGATGAGATCGCCGATAAAGGGAAAGGCGATCTTGTTGCCAAGGCTCTGGCTATATCTCAAGCCATATGGTTAATTTTGCAACTTGCCGCCAGGGCAGAGGCCAAAAAGCCATCATCGCAACTGGAAATAGCAACACTAGCCTTCTCCATCTTGGCAATTGTTACCTACATTCTGCTTTTCGAATATCCGCAGGATCTCAGGGTACCTATACAAACCCATGCAAGTCGTCTCCCCTCCACTGATGAGTTTCAAACCATACTGGATATGGCTCCTTCCCTATTTTTGGGGGCCGCATCGAGTGGCGACACTTCTATTCCTAACGATGCCGTGCCCGTAGTTGGAAAAGACGATGACCTGGAATTGGTATACCTGATGCTAGGAACCACTATTGGTAGCTTCGTGTTTGGGTGCATTCATCTATTGGCATGGAACTCCGGATACCCCAACGAGACAGAGAGAATACTTTGGATCGTATCATCGTTTATCACCGCTCTAGTCCCAGCACTCGCGGTTGTTATATCTCTTATCTCGGTTTTTGCTGAAGAGCTCCTGCCATCCACGTCAACATTTGGGCCACAGCGCGTATGGTCTGTAATCGCGAATCTCATATTCAGGGACCTCCCTATGGCTGTGTACTTTGTGGCACGAGTCTTTCTCATTGTCGAAATGTTTCGAACACTTTATTTCTTGCCCCCAGAGATTTTCCTTAGCATGTGGACCAAGGAAATCCCCCACGCAGCTGGCTGATATTGTGCGGATAATTATATGAAGAGCTGTAGCCATTGGCAGCATCCGGTGCAGAAGATGTTTGCATATTCAGAGTCATTCTGGGCCGGCCCGGCTGATTTATTTTATTTACTACCTACCATATATAGTATATATCACCAATACCATACAATATTAAGTCATTCACGCTTCCGTACCGAGCATGCCCCAAGTCAAGCCTTTAATCCCCACAAAAGGACATGAAATACCAGATCGAGCATTCTGGACCTACCAGGCATGATGTATACGTACGAGCAGAATTTCCCGTTCCAGCACCGTGACTGTATTGAAATTGTATCCGCTTGTCTCAACTTTCATCGTCGGACTCGCCGCGGATTCTTATCGTCCCTGTGTCGCCTGCCAATTCCCTGTACTGGGCATCGGGCTCCACTCTTGAAGACAAATCCTCCATGTGAGCCTACCTGATAAGCCAGGAGCGCCCACACGGCCTACCGGGCACGTCGCCTCCCCAAAACGCGCTGTGTAAATCCTGCGCAGCAACCCCACACTACGCGTAGAATACCGCTGGGCCAGGGCAGCCGGATAAACGGAGCAAGCCCGACTGGAGGCAGGGAATTCGGTGTAGACGAGTATTGCCCCAATTAGATAGCAACCGATCGAAAGTCACAGGAGGAAAGGGGCTGGAATGCAGGTAAGGGGGTCAAGCACCCACTTGCTTCTAAGAATAGACGTCACCCTTGCACTGCAACAACCCAACAACTGCAACATGTCATCTATGTTTGCTTACCTTCTTCTACATTCACGTCAAATGAGCTCAAAGTGAACATGGCTGCCCGCAAGCGAGACATTATAGAACAGCTCATTCCTGAAATCATTTGGTATATTCTCGATACTCTAAGAAACGACAAGTCTGGCTTGGCCCCCTGTTCAACCATCTCACCAGTATGGCAGCACGCTGTGGAATCCCGCTCTTTCGCAAGCATACGCCTCGAGAGTACTGCATCGGTGTCGACTTTCCGAGATGCATTTGCATCAGGAACACACGTTCGGACGTACTTGCGCGACTTGCTGTTAAATATGCATCTGCCGATGCGATGCGGCTCCAAACAGGGCCGGGTCAAGAACCAGCTGGTCTTCGGACAAACCGTCCGGCTGCTCTTGGACGTGCTAACTGAGTGGGGCGACATTGGCGGCAATGTGCCATCCTCCGACCTCTCGCTTACAATCCAGCCCCTCTACGACAGCGTGGGCTTTTACGACGACCAGTATAACAAGAGCTCGCTCCGGAAGGTCGACTTTGGCCCGTCGAAACTTTTGCTGGAACGCAAGTTCCTGGCTTTGTGGAGTGAATACCAACCGGCGGTGGTGCTTTCCCCACTGCCGTGCGTCAAGAGATTCACCGTAAGCAACTCCAAAGACTTTGTGCTAAGCCCGAGAACCCTCTGTGCGATGCCTGGCGCGTTTACCCGTTTGGAGCATCTCAGTCTCGACTTTTGCGACCCGTCTCCCAAGCGCCGCGATTGTATGTCTAACTCTGACTTGATTTTGCTGTTCCATACACTTTGATTAGTAATTAGTTACAAAACGCTACACATCGACTAACTTTCTCAGTCCGTTTCATGCATCGAAAGGAATCTGCCAATGGGCTGGAGTCCCTGTGTGGAAAGCTGCCCTGCTTGAAGAGGCTAACCATCCAACGTTCTCAGGCCAATGGATACCCCATTACCGACCACAGCTTTCTCTGTCAGGACCTTACGGACGATCAAGGCGTGGACCCGCTCTGCGAGGCTATTCGAAAACTGGCACAACCGACCGTGACCGATTTAACCATAGAGTGCCATGGCGTGTCTGCGGATATCTTCTCGAACCAGAGGCCGCACGCGGCTTCTACTTGTACTGGGGAACATGAGGATATATGGCACGCATTGTAACGGCTCCACCTCCAAGTGGACTGGACCTCGGGCCAATGGAACTTGGTACGTCACCGGAGCGAGAGAAGATGATGACAACGATACTCGACAAGCCGCCACGGCAGAACCTGCTTACGCGTCGTCGCGGAAGACCAAAGGGGAAGCCGTAGACGACTGGTCTGATGGTGATGGCCGCAAAGCCTACCTTGCCAACGGCCAGTAGTACGACATCTGGCGGAACAGGATGTGTCCCGACACGTTGGAACCTTTACTCACCGCCATGGCCGATGCCTTTCTGTATCGCATGCCGTGCCTCAAGTCCGGCATGCTGCAGATGCCCGAGTACGGCTACCCTTCCGTGTTCATCGCCGAGTGCGCGGCGGTAGGGCAGTGGCTACCTACGGATAGGAGATCAGACAAGTTACCGGAACGGCCGAACTGGCGCCGGTGGTCCATCACGCTGTACAACTTGGGAGATTGGGATGCGACGGCGGATCTCAGGGCGAAATGGAGAGAGTGGGTGGGCGAGACGGGGATGGTAGAATATGATTATGGAGATGGCAGGGAACAGTAGGCTTTTCTCAATGGCAGGTTTATTTAAGTACATCATAATTTCTTGTATACATCTTAGAAGACTCAGAAGGAACGAGATGGAAAACATCAACACTGTCCATGAAACTGTCTATTAATACAGCCGGTGCTTGTTCAGCGCCGCTCTAACCACCTTCTTACCTCCGTCCCCTTCTCCCGATATCGCTCATTCGTCCTATTTGACCACATCGCACTAGGGGAACGTGATTAGCTAAGAAGATGTTACAGATCAACCCCCGGTTGCCTTGAGATTTGTGTCTAGTTTTGCAGTTGCCACACCATGGAGCAAGACCCTTCTGGCATAGGCATGTTGGGATTTGTATGGGCTTGCTACCATAACCGCACTGGAAGAAGTCAGTACATAAGTAAAAATGAAACAAGCAGGCCTTCAAACTTACATAATACCAACAGCAAGGCTTTTGCGACATCACCTGTTATCTTCCAGCCATGTGGTTGTCGTCTTTTGCCTCCACTGCTTCCTCCGTTCCGATATGGGAGCCACTGATGCACTCCTCTTTGGGTTCGATTTCAACCTGCTGCTGGCCCTCGTGTTGTTCTGTGATGACCGACACCTGTAAAGAATCTCGCATCATGTCGCTCAGCCTGTCAATGGACCCCGCAACAGACCACCGTGTCTCCCGGCTGCTCAGAGACATTTGACTGTCGATGGAGTTGTATCGACGCTTGAAGATGGATACTGCTGCGTCTTTCATCCTCTGATGAGAGGAGTTTGATGAACGGCAGGATGTTGTTGTCATCGGCTCGTATACTGCCATGTCTTGTGTCAATGCGCCAACCTCGGACCAACGAGGGTTGGAGCCACCTGTGGCAGTGGAGAACCGGAATACTGCGGTATCTCCACCCGATGGTGCGATCTCTGACTCCAAAATCGCAGGTAGTGGTGGTTTAAGGGGTTCTTCGCTGTCCTTTCGTGGCTGGTTGGTCAGTGCGAAAGGTGTGGTCCTAAGGTAAAGGTGACGGAGGAACTGGGTGACTAGTTCCTCGTCTGATTGGCTTTACATTTTGGGCAGATCCTCTCGAAGGCGGGCGTGGTCAAGTGAGTATTGTACCCGACCAAACCCAGTGAATGCTTTGTTGGTGTAGCCACGGTGTAAGAGGCCAAACTTTGTCATCATGTCGCAACAAACGACCAGCAATTCTGCGGACGAGATGCCGAGAGTCTGGCGGGTCTTCCCCACCCACTTCCATTGGACTGGCGAGTGATTGGCGCGGCCAGATTCTAGTTCGCGTAACCTGGGGTGAAAGTAGTTGTACAGGGTCGCAGTCTCCGGCCACATGCTCGCATTAGGAGGTAAAGTCCCAAGGGCCAGCTTAGTCGCGTCGAAGAACTGATCTTGTAGTTCGCCGCTGTCGTTCGAGATCGCAACAGCGCACCAGTCAATGCAGGATCGCACATAGGCCGACACTGCCGCGATAGGTTGCTCGCAATCTGACGTCTCTCTCTTGAAGACCGAGCCTCGCATTTCCCGAACGAACCGAACAAAACTGTCGTGGTTGACTGACGGCAAGCATTGGTGGAGAAAATGCGCTTTGCGGCTCTGATCCCCAGGTCCTGAGTCTTGCCCTGGCCGGGGATATTTGTAATGGAGATAGGCAAGCACGTCAAATGAGGTGTCGACAATTTTACTGTCCACGGTTGGCTCCAATGCAGATTTCAGGTGGTGCTCGGACGCCGGAGTCTGACCATCCAGCGCAAACATCTGCGCCAGCAACATGTGCGAAAGCATTTTCTCCGATGGACTGATGATGGCATCTGCTGAAGTTCCCAATCTTCTCAACAAGAGTTCCCTCGCCCAGGCGCGCTGCTGTGGGTGTGCAGAAGAACGCGCGCAGGACAACGCCATTGGTGGCAAAACATGTGGTTTTGGGAGACTCCCATCACTCGCATCTTCGACTCCTAACAAAAGCGAATAAATAGAGAAGCCCTGGTGTTTGTTCCACATGGCGTCCAGCCAGTCCGCCGCGAGAGACATACGGCCCTGACAGAACCGGTCAAGCAGGCTCGAGAGCATTGTTTGCGGGAATCATCGGGCAGCATTTGACACCTTGATTGCGTTGTCCACGTGTCGTTGTTAGGGGTCTTCCGGTGGTCTTGAGGTGGAATGGCCATCAAATTGAGGTACCAAGACACTGGAATCTGCTTCAAGACTTTTTGCACTCTGTAAGAGCTCTCGACATTCTTTCGAGTCTATCATCGATGTTATTGCATCGGTTGAAAAAGCTTCTGCTATGGTTCCAGTGTCATCCATCGCTGGAGGCTCGGGCGCTGCGCTGGGGAAAATTGAAGAATGGTGGCCGTTAACTGTAGGTGACTTGGGACGATCCAGGACATGACGATTATCAACCGTTCCTCCGGCGTCACGGACGAAAGTATGACCAGTGGGTGAGTTGGAACGATAAGCGGCAGGTAACAGGTCAAGGTGGGAGCTTTGCAGTATCGCATCCTCGTCTGCAATCTTGGCCTTCTTGCTAAGAGGTTGTAGAGTAAATGGCAGACCACTACCACTTGTCGCAATTCTCTGTGTGCTTTGCGGTCGCTTTCTGTTGAAGTTGGACGCAGCAACAGCTTCTCCTTCAACAGCATGTGCAAGGCTATTGTGCAGGGAGCTGGGCTTTGTCGACTGTCTCCCGACTGACTTGGCTTGGCCGTATTCCCGCAGACCCCAATTTCTGAATTTATAATCGAATTGTTTCCGGCTAATGTATCATTGTTAAGTTAGAGCTACTTCGTTGTAATGGTTTCAGGTATTGCAATACGTACGTTGCCACGAATCCCTCTAACTTCATTACCTCTATCAACTATAATAGTATCATTTAGTAGTAAAGCTCTTGTAACCTGGCTTCTCGGGCTATCCGTTCCGTATCAAGGATATTCGGGGCCCGTTGATTCTTCCCGTCTACCCATTTGAATGATGTAGGTTTAAACATTTCTTGAGTTGTCGTAGATACGGAGTCCATTACTGTGTTTTCTGGATCACCGATGTTATCTTCCATGAGGCTGCAGCCTGACTGGGCGTTTTAACATTCAACAAAAGTTACTTCAAACGAAGCTGGTGTAATTTTGAAAAGAGAAAGGCGTAAGACTGGGAAGACACAGTGTTGAGGTCAAGTGTACTAAGAACCACAGGTCGAAAAGATTTCTAAATTCCAAGACAGTACCGAGATCCTGACTATTCTGCCTTGCCGTGCCTGTTAATAGACATAACCTATAACGACCCTTGTCCAGAGTGCGTTGGCAGCCGCTAACCAAGATGTCGTCAGCAGGAAAATCCCAAAGCCCATTTTGGATGTAGTGAGATCCACTGTGGCTAAGACTACTACCCCCTTTGGATAAGTAAGTAGACTTCTTTAAAGCCACCGCGAAGGGTTCCGATTTGTTCTAGAACAAAATATTGTTTTATCTTATCACCGTCTGCAGAACGCCTTTTCTGTCGTGACGGGCACATGAAAATGTACGTACGTGCATGCATAGCTTGGCACTGATCTTATTAGTGGGGCAGCCGGTGTGCCAGCTACCGTATGCCAACACTTACCAAAGGATTGTCGGAGATGTTCAAAATAGTTTGGGTGATTGGAAAAGTGCTGAAACTTCAGGCTTGGCAGCATATCTTTGGTGAGTAGTACTCATTGGTAGTAGTTACACGCTCCGCGATGGGAGCCCCTATTTATCCAATTTTGGAGCCCCTTCCGCATCTTGCCAAACAGATGAAGACGATGTTTTCGATGTTGCAAACGTAATCATTCTTGTGCAAAAGTCACCGGGCGTGAAAAATGCAACACAGGCGATCTGGACGTAAAGGAGTTCCATATACGACGGAAAAAGACTTGCGGCAGGTAGGAAACACTCAATATTCGTGAATTTAACCAACGTTGTATTGCTTAGTTCAGTTGCCATCTTCCACTTCTTGGCTCAGTCTCGATTCATTCTCCTTTTGCAGCAAGTGGTCTTGTAATGGCGCATCTGAGATACTGAGAGAGTCGCGCATAATGTCACTCATGGTATCAATAGACCCTGGGAGGGACATAGATGTCGCCTGGCTGTTGAGGGTACTTCTGCTTTTTGTAGCCCTGAAGCGACCCCTGAGCAGCGAGGCTGCTGCATCTCGAATCCTCCTGTACGATGCATTTGAGGATCCGCACGAGGATGCTATAGTCGGATCATATTCGACCTCCCGTGTGAGACCCCCCTTTGATGTCGACCGGTCGTAGTACCCCGGAGTCAAAGGCCAAGACGCAGGTATAATATCAGTCACAATTTCTCTTATCTCAGACCCAGACTCTGGTATCGGCAGGATGTTGTTCTCCTCCTTGGTTAATACCGCCAAGTCCGCTCCCCGACCAGATCTTTTGGTTCTTACGAATAAGCGTTGGAGAAACCTCGTAACAAGATTTGGTCTCGGAAGGCGTTCGATTGTTGAAATGACTCTTGGAAGGTTGATAACGAGCGGTTTCATCGTGTCCATATTGTCTGTCTTGAGCGGATCAGACTGAACATAGGCCGCAGCTGTCATCATATCGCAGCATACCATTAATAGTTCCGCGGGGGAAATCCTAAGAGTTTCCCGGTTTCCCCGCATCCATAACCAATGGGTAACTGATATAGGGTACTCAGACTCAGTCGAGCGCCATTTGTGGTACAAGTGATTGTACAACGTCGTAGTTTCAAGCCATAAGCTCTCGCCAGGGAGCTGCGAGGAGCCTTCAGCCAGCCACGTGGAATCGAACGGCTGGTAAAGTGATGTGACATCGACCGAGATAGCACACCATCTAAAACATGACACCACATAATCAAATAATGCAGAACCAGGGTGTAGATAGTCTTGCCATTCCGATGTCTGGATTGGGTTTGTTTCGGTGAAGGATCTCAGGCCCATGGAAAATTGAATGAAGTCGTCATAGGAAACTGGTGTCCGTCGATCTCTGGCCCCGTATAAATCCTCTTTGACCTGTTTACTGCAGATGTACATCAGAAGGTCGCAAGAGACGTCAATAGTCTTGTTCTCGGGGGTCATCTTCATGGCGGATGCCAAGTGATGCAATGACAACTGGCGAGCAGAATTCTCAGTCGACACATCGTCCAAATCATTTGCGAAGATCTCCGCCAGTAATATATGTGTAAGACGTCTCTCGGAGTGGTTCGCGGCATGTTCCTCCATCTTTTTGAGTCTCCCCAAGAGGAGAGATCGCGCGAAGTCTCGCTGTGATGGTGTCTCAGCTGCTCGAATACAGGATAAGGCTGCACCTGATAGAACATGCTGTAATGAAAAGTCTGCCTCAAGCAATCTTTCGTATATGGCAAAACTTCGCTGCCTGTTCATTACAGCAAACAGGTAATCTGCCAATTCAAGAACGCTCTGATCAGTATTGACCACCCGGTTCATCTCTCTCTTGGCATAATCAGCCATGCTGATAGCCTTATCCAATTGAATTTGAAAAGATAGCTCTGATGCTGGCGCTCTAAGATTGCTTCGTGGATCAAATGCAGGATTCTTGCTCCAAATTATGGAATCACCCGTCTCCGTGAATGTATTACTGTGTGTTATAACTCCTTGAGAAGCGCTGACCTCAGTGCTGTTGTTGGTGGAGGCCGTGACATGAGGACTATAAAGATCTTCGGCTGGACCGCAAAAAGAAAGTCCATCAGCGTCACTCTCAGACTCGCAGGCCAAAGCAGCATTGCCATCGTCCTTCTCATTGTCGTGGAGACATGGACCAAGAGTGGGTGAATCGGGACGCGGGAGATCGAGTAGGTTCGCGTATTCGCATCGAAGGACGGTATCCTCATCGATTACCCTAGCCCTCTTTCTCGCCGACAGAAGTGAAGATAATACCACTCTATCGCAGGACTCATTGTCTTGAGTGCTAAATGATCGCTTTCTCCCACGGTCCGGCGACACAGCGACGGTCTCTTCCCCGGGCATGACTGGAGGATCTTCGAGGATTGCTTCCAATTTTGTCGAGTCATCGTTGGCAGATTTGGTGGTTCCATACTTCTGTAATCCCCATTTGCTGAACTGGTATATGTATTGCGTCCGGCTAGAGGCGGAATTAGTTCAGATTTTATGCGTACTAGCTCAAGATAGAATGCCACTCACGTCGCAATAAAGCCTTCCGACTTCATCACGTCCATCAACTCGAGGAGGGTCATACGGCTGTGAAGCTCTCTTATTTTTGCTTCTTGCTTCGTCCATTCAGCAGCAGGGATTTTCGTAGCCCGTTGCTGCTTTGGACCTACCCATTTGTAGGATGTTGATGTGGACATGGTTGAAATCTAGAGAGTAGACCTTATACGTACTTTGGTGCCATGTGGTATGCAGACATTCAGTAGGAAGATGGCACGTAGGATGCAATGAAAGAATAATCCAAAGCCTTTTCATGGTGCCCGCCCGCCTGCGTGGGATTAAATACTATGTTTGTGGTGTGCAATGCCGGGTTGAATGATTGGCTGTGGTTGCTACAAACTAAGCCTTAAAATCCAAATTCGAAAACCCCTTTTCGTGTTAGTGCAATCCCAAGGCTATCTCTCAGTATTCCATATTACCATCGATCTGATATACATCTATTACCCATTTAGGATAAGTGCTGACTTGGAGAGTACCTGCCTACATAACCCCTAGGTACGCGTTGTACCAATGCCGTCGTACATATTTTAACCGGTAAGCAAATGTATTTTTTACTTATTTAATCGTGAAGCCCTCTCGGGATCTCTCCAGAACAGACAAGCCTCCCTCCTAATCACATCCGGCTCCGCCACTGTCCCATTATCAGGCTGCACCACCAGCTGCATGGCGGGGGTTGAGTCCAGGCCATACCCCGCAGGTTCGTAATTGGGCCAAAATGGCGACCCGGGGTACCGATGAGTATTGGGGTCACCAGCCGTCACGAAGCTGGCCAGGTAGCCGTGATACACGTGACTGATATCCGGATGCTGCACCGTCGGCTCGTTCCACGTGTACTTGGTGTCCGACGTATGCGGGATCCCCTGCCACGTGGGCCACGACGCATTTGTGTCAAACCGCAATTTCCACGTCAGCACCCCCGCCAGCGATGCCCGGTACGCTGTTTCTTGTCCGGGGCAGATGTACCCGTAGTCACTCCAAGCTGCGGAAAGCCGGTTGTACTGCGTGCTATTGGGCGAGCCGGCAAAGGGCGAGTCAGCATGCACGGCCGGGTCCGGGTACAGCTCCGCCAGGAGACGCAAGTCTGTGGTGTTCAGTTCCGGTGAGCCGTTGTGCATGTACTCGAGGAACTCCTCGTTGGTCTCGAGATCTCCCGGTAAATAATACTTGCCCTCATCATTGACGTTGGAGGTGAGGACGGGGACGTGGAAGAAGGTCCCGTCGTAGCCGGACTGCGAGCCGAATTTCTCCAGTAGGGGTCCGCCTTGCGTGGGCTGGAAGGGCCAGGTGATGTCGTGTTCCGAGTCTTCGTAGAGCTTCGTGCTGATCTCGCGTATCTTGTTGATGTCTGCCGCGCGGAGACAGGTCATGGCGGCCTTGTTGTCGTCGGTCGGGCAGCCGAGGTAGGACATGTACTCGGTGAATTGGCGGATGTACAACGGGTAGGTGGCGTTCGGGAAGGCTCGCGCTGTGACCGATCCGGACTGATGGATCGCGCGTGCGAAGTACGGCTTGTCGGTGTCCTCGTTGTAATTGTGAAAGTAGTGAATGCCGACAGAGTGCCCGCCAGCTGACCTCCCGCCAATGGTGACTTGGTCCGGGTCTCCGCCAAAAGAGGCGATGTGCTTCTGCACAAACTCCTTCAGGAAGAAGGCCTGGTCTGTGAGACCCAAGTTGAGTAGGCCTTCGCTCTCAAAAAGTTCTGATGGGAAAAAGCCGAGGGAGTTGACGCGGTAGTGGAAGTTGACCACGGTGATGGGGACTTTGGAAGAAGCGGCGAAGGCGGCGCCGTCGAAGCTCTTCCAGCTGCCCGTCACGAAGGCGCCTCCGTGGATCCACACCAGGACGGGGAGCTTCTGGTCCAACGGGACGCCCTGGGTGCGGTAGACGTTGAAATTCAAACAGGCCTCATCCTGAATCTCAGGATCGAGGTAGGACGCGTCCTGAATGCATGCCTTGCCATACGATGTGGCTTCTTTCACCCCGTCAAAGGGCGATGGCCACGAGACGGTCTGGAAGCGACGCTCGCCGACGGGCTGGGTGGCGTAGTCGATGCCGAGCCAAGCGTCCACGGGGGCGGGGAGAGCATGGCCGCTGTAGGTGCTATTGACCGTGATCCCCGTGAAGCTGCCGTACCCCTCAAGCGTGACGGCCTTGTTAGGGGATTGGGCCGCTACAAGTGGGATCTGGGATAGTCCCACGAAGGAAGCGAAAGACTTGAAGGACTTCATGGTCGGTTCCTCGGTATGCTTTCCCTTGGATGCATGTATCCCAGGGAGAAGAGGGAGAACCGAGATTCGCGACAGATGCATCGTGTTTAAGTATTCCCTAAATGGCGCAATCAGGCTCTCCGGTGATGTAGGTTGAATCGGTTTTTGCTGGGTTATGGCTTGGAGTCGGAGTTGCCCCGATCATTACCGGAGGCCAATGCACAAGGATGGAGTCTCCGATTTGGGCGGCCTGGCAAGGCCGTATCGGCAGGGTTTGCCAAATGGCGTTCTGGGCGCCTGTATCTGCAGGGGTTGTTGTTGGATGGGTTTCAATCTGATGAGCCGTGGGGGTTCCCGCGCCAATCACCGGCACTTGCATTCCCACTAACCTCGTACCTGATTGCTATACAATGAGATACTACTGGTAATTGAATAGCTTCTTTATTCGGGCGCCGAGCATTACCGGAAGCCCCAATCAATATTGGTACGGATCCTATTGATTCCCAACTTCCCCGGAAACACAGTGGACCCTATGGGGCGCGCCAAGTCATGTAGTGGACTATATCGACCTGGGTACATCCGGTATCGCAACAACTCTCCGCGCCCATTATAACAGTATCTCGGCATGGCGGCTTAACCGATATTAATTCATAGTCGTAGGTCATATACGTAGAAAAGCTAGCGACCCTCGCGTCAACGCTCAATGGGGTGTTGAGATGCATTAGCAAAGCAACCTAATCCGTCTGGATCTCGTACTATCTGGGGGAAATCATATTCGAAGCAGGTTCTGCCAGTCCACCATTTGGGATGGGCTGCGCAAGAAGAGCATCGCAGTAGCCGTGCGTCCTGGTAGAACTCACATGGCCATTCCGCTCACATCCAAATCGCCAGAATCTGACTCAAAAATGATTGCTCCGCTCTAATCTGGATCATAAGTCTTTGACGTGGCGTTCCCCTCTTTGTTGTCCATTTCGACATTTCATGCCCGTGAGTTGGGCCTGGCGCTTTAGATGATTTTCCATGTCCTTATCAAGAAGCACGCAACCTCTGAATTTCAAGTCAAGATCGTAGCATATCCGAGGACGAGGATTACAGCCGTCATGCGTCCGGCCGATATAGTCTGGGATTCCATCGCTCACGATTGTTGGGTAGGTGTAAATCGGAAATTCAGACAACTGCTCGTACGGGGTCTGGAGGCTCTTCTTAGCTGGCCCCAACACGTGTCGCTTGTGTCCACGAAGTAAGGATCCCACAACCGTGGCGTCGCACGTGAATTGCTCCGAGTCAGGGCGGGAGTGAAGTTTACAGAACTGGCGGTCCTTCACATTTGTCGCCTTCTCGATGACATCGCAAAGCCCCTGGTACCTCTTGTGATACTCTTTCGAGATGAAGTCTTCGGCGCGCAGAGTGTTAGCTTCTTGCATTTCCACGAAGGCTACTTTGCTGGTGTATGGTGAAGGTTTAATAGAAACCTCACAACTTACCAAAGAGGCCAGGGATCGTTGGGATTCTGTGTGCCTCCCGTATGGCCGAAAGACTCGCACCTTCCACATACAGGTCCTTGTCGTCATCAACGATCACAGCTCGAACAAGAACATGAGTGAAGTAGCTGAATAGATGCCTTTCACCGAAGAACCAGGCAACCCAAAGTCGTTTCTGTATTCGCGCCAACACGCTGCCGATATCCGGTCCAGAGATGGACTCAAGCCAGTCCCGAGGCGTCTCAGACCAGCTAGTAACCATAGGGCCGATCAGATGTGCGACTTGATACTCTTGGGCGAGGAGAGCGAGCTCAAAGAGGGGCCGGTTCGCTGACGCGTTTGGGGAGAGCCTCCAGCTTGTCATGCATGATGGATAGGAATAGCTTCTGATGCCGGGGGTTGCTGGTGAGGAGAACCACACCTTGTTGCTTGGCTGACACAATATCCTTCCACTTGCTGGATGATCGTTCCAGAGCGTGAGAGTCGACGAGGAACTCTATGCTCTTTTGTACCGCAGTAGGGTGAAGGACTACGACGACGAGGTCGCCATCTTCAGCCAGAATCACCTTAGTGAAGGTCTTTTGCAACGCCTCCATCTTGTCGAGTTGGGGTAGATCTGCCACAGTTCGTAAGATCTATGATTGAGATACGTGAAAGAAATCCGAAAAAGGGCGTACGAGATGTGGGAAATATTTGCATTGTTGTAAGTCCGCAACGACGTCTGGTGGTGTAGGATAATGGAGCTTGGGTGCCTGAGTAGCAGAAAAGGTAGGCTGCTTCCTAACCAACACGTACATTCTCGAGCTTTCTTGTTTTCAGCATTGTTCAATAAACAAAGGTTGGCCACCAAGTAAACGAATCTGGTTCAATTTGGCAGATAGGGAAGCTCGTGTCCCTTGACATTGAACACCAGGTAGTGACTACCAGACGACACTGTCTGAATTTTAGGCGGCGATCTGCAGGCCTTCTTCTACAGGCAACCAGCTTCCAGGCATCAGTACGACTCATCCACAGTGTCCCTTAAGTACCAAAACAATCTGTAAACCTCAGAACAGCATTCAGAAGCCCTGATTTGCCTTGTATGTGCATGATATCTTGTTTATTACTACTCTGAGTCAGAAAACATTCGTTTTTGGCTATGTTACTTCAGATGCCAGCTTGATATGGTTGGAATGTTTGAGGATGTAAATTTTGCAGGAATACACCCATGTAAATCAAAGAGTCTACATATCCACAAGGTCAGGTTAGATTATTTTGTCCATTGATGATTGCATGTCTGCTCACAACTATAACCAAGTTCAGGATACATAAGCTGAGCCTGTGAGTAGTACTCCAACCAAATCGCCGCCGCAAATACCATGCGTTGGAGTATCATAGGATATCCCTTCGCCCTATCGTGCTCTTTCTGTGACATATGACACATGATTATTCGGGTCGTATTCAGTTTCCCGCGTAATACTAGCCTGTCTTATTTGGTGCACTGCTCCAACCTTCTTTCGGTTGACCATTCAAGCCCGTAAGCTTGGCCCGTCTGTCCAAGTGTCTCTGAAAGTTCTTGGGCAGATTCTTCGCAATACTAGCCATGATTTCGAGCAATTGTTGCCGGATCTGACTGTGAGGATTGCAGATGTCATGGGTCCCGCCGAACTGGGTTGGGATCCCAGGTCCAGATATCTTGGGGAAATTGTATATGTCAATGGCCAGAAGTTGGCGGAAGACGGCACTAATGCTTTGCGTGCTCTCGCGATGTACGACCGGCTTCGGCTTTTGTTTCTGATAGCCACGGAGCATTGACCCAATGATTATGGAGTTGCACATGGCCTGCTCTGAAGCAGGTCGGATACAAAGTCGGCAGAACTGACCGTCAAGACTGTGTTCGCCGCATTCGCACTCGCAGTGGCCACGGTCACGGTTGTTGTCGACGTTGACGTCGTCTAAACCATGCTCGTCGGAACGTCTGGAGTAGCAGATGCATTTCTGCTCAATCGCCGTCTCGAAGACATCACGAAAATTGCGGACTTTTTCCTGATGTTCTTTCTTCAAGTAATCTTGTACGAAATCATTGTATTAGTCTTAACTTTTGTCAAAGTTGAAAATCAGAAAAGGGGATGAAAATGGACGCGTCCAAACTTACCCAGATAGCCAGAGATGTCCCGCATGTCCCATACGTCAACGTTTCCAAGGAAAACATTGGTTCCTTCGTTGAGAGTGATTTCTTCGATGAAGAATTTGGTGAGCTTTCTGAATCGTTCTTTCTCTCCAAAGACCCAAGAAATTATTATGCTTCTCTTGAGCTGCACTAGAAACGCATCGATATCGGTTTGGGGGATAGAATCAGGCAGTTCTTGGTGATGCTTCAACCAAACACTAGCCCAAGGTCGCAGCTGATATGTTACTCCCTGGTGCTCGGTGACACTAATGAGGTCGAAGAGTTCGTCTTTGGTGAGATATGTAGGAACATCCTCGAACTTGCCGTGCATGATGGAAAGGGCTAATCCATGGTACTTGGGGTCTCCCAACAGAGAGATAGAGCGCTTGTAAGTACGGCTGTCATCAACGAGTTGTCTCCATTTCTCCGATGATCGAGATACGATGCGTGAGTCGGCACGAAAATATTTCCAGGTCTCCCCGCAGATTTTTATGACGAGATCGCTATCTTTGACAAGGACCACTTCTGTACACTTCACACCCGGCTCCTCCATGGTAGAAGCTAGAGGTCTGGCAGTCGAGTTTGCAGGTGTTTGGGTTGGGATTCGGAAGCAAGGTGGTGCATGAGTGCGTGAGATGGAGATGGTAAACAAGTTAGTGACGGAAGTGGAAATTCGGAACAGCCTGTTTTGATGTATGATAATAAAGATTTTACCGCCTTAGGTAGAGGGTCTAAGTTCAGTCACTGCATTGCCTGATGCTCAGGCAGACGAGGCACGACCTGATTCTCCCCACAGGCAACTAGTACGCTGTTAAGTACTTAACGAACAAGCTTAACTATATCCCCGACCCTTGCTCAAACATAGTATCTCGGAGGTTCTTTCGTCCCATACGATTTCAGGGGCCCTCTTACTAGCGTAAATTATCTAGTTTGGTCTACTGGTGTCCCGAAGCCTTTTGAACAACAAGTAGAAGGTATAGCTAGTAAGTCAATTAGACCCGTAACGTAGAAGACAAAGCCGAAACAAAGCGACCTAGGCTTTGAATTAGGAAATAGTAATACGGGAGGTAGTATTATGTAACAAGTTAGGGTTTCATTAGTGTATTAACCGAACAGAGCGTCGAGCCACCTTGGCTACACTCAAATCATATCCTGATATCTTGTCCCATCTCAATATATCCAGGACACTTTCCTGTGTTTACTGCGAACTGGGTACATGAATGTTCAGCTAACGCAGAGACTAAAATAGGGATACATGGCTGAATAGCTACCATAACAGGGGCTAAATGATCCACATCCCTAGATACCTAAGAGCCCAGAGACACGTATGCACCACCTTTTGTGTTATCTTCAGACATCATATCCAACAAAGCTGAAAGAACCGAACCTGATATCCCTTGAAGACTATTCCACTTGGTTAGTCTGTCAAATCTGTTTCCGAAAAATTATTGTAGTAATCATCTCAATTCTTCTTGTTCGTCATCGGTGCCTTTTCACGGGCTTTCATTGACTGTTCGTCCAAGCCTGTAAGATTGGCCTGATGGTCGAGGTGAATGCCCATATCCGGATCCAGTACTTTCGCGATATTTTCCATAGTTCGGCGCAACTTGTATCGTATTGGTTTAACAGGACTGCAGATGTAATGGTCTTTGCTGAAGTTGGTGGATTCGTCGTTATGTGTTAATGACGGGAAACTGTAGATCTTGATATCCTGGAGATGGCGGTATATCTGCTCGAGGGTCTTCTCGGCCGGGTCGCATTGAGCCAGGACTGACTTCTGTCGATGATAGCCACGGATGATAGACCCGATGACGATGGAGTTGCACTTATCCCGGTCTTCGGTTCCCTCCAAGTGACAGAGTCGACAAAATTCTCCTTTGTCCAGGCGGTGTGAGCCACATCCGCATCTCTTGAAGTTATCGTCCTCTGATCTGTCGTCGCGGTCAACGTTTTGACTGTTCATGTGGTGCTCTATCGTCGTGTCGTAGACACTGTAAAGAGCCTGTGCTCTGTCATAGTACTCCCTCTTCAAATAATCTTACACAAATCCGTCTTGTTAGTCTTAATCCTCAGGCCACAGTATATATGCCAAGCTTGTAGTAATAGCCTCATCGAGTTTGACACTTACTTAAAAGACCAGGAATTTCGGGTTTCTGTGAGAAAGGAGTCTCCCCTATGAAAATGTTGGACTTCTGATGAATGTTCATCTCTTTAATGATGAGCTTGACAATCTCTCTAAATATCTCTTTCTCCCCAAGGACCCATGTAATCCAAAGGCGCTTGTATAACTCTGGCAAAGTTTGGGCAGTATCCGAATAAAGTGTCTCGGGTATGTCTTGATGAGGCGCGACCCAAGTGGCAACCCATGGTTTCAGGAGATGGGTTACTTCATACTCCTTAGTGATCGTAAGGAGCGTAAGGAGCTGTGTCTTGCTGAGATGTAACGGAATATAGGCAAAATCGCAGTGCATGATGGAGAAGAGCAGTGTTGTCAATCAACCGACCGAAATTAACCAACAATTAATCAACTAACTAACACCCTCTAGTTGATTAACCAACCACGACCTGCTGGAAAATAAACCGAACTAACTAAAGGAGTTACTGGTTGCTAACCAATCGATATTAGCCGATATTTGGTTAATTTAGAGCCGAGATATCCCCGATCTCACGATATTTCTATAGTATTGAGTATCGATAGACGGATATATAGAAGTTCTATTGGAAGCCCCCGGTCCGATGAAATCCTTATCGATAACCTTATTAATTGGATCGACTATACCCTTTTAGGCTAGCTCCGGTTAAACTTCGGCTAAGCTCCCGATGGACCCTCTATCTAGCTATCCCATCTATCCATTAAGGCTTAACACTATAAAATATCGTGAAATCGTCGATATCTCGGCTCGTAAGATCGTCGATATCTCGGCTCGTAAGATCGTCGATATCTCGGTTCGTAAGATCGTCGATATCTCGGCTCGATATTTCGGCTCGATATTATCTAATCACTACCGTTAAATATAGTACCGTAACGCCTCGTCGGTACCCCCTTGAAAAAAAAATCGTATGGACTATAATATCAAAACAACATCACGAGATATCAATATACCGACTAATAATTAACCACATTTAACTAACTAACTAGCGCTCTTTAAATCAACCTATTAACTAACTAACCAGCGTAGATTCGGCGTTAAGTACTAACCAACTAATTACCGGTAGGTGGTTCGGTTGGTTGGTTAATTGATAACACTGGAGAAGAGCACCTTATAAGATTCCGCGTCACCTTCGAGGATTACCAAAGCAGGCTGGGCTTCGCCGGAGTCGTCTTTTCCAGCCTTTACTAGTTCCCTCCATTTGTTGGATGATCGAGCTACAACATGGGAGTCAACGAGGAACTGGAGTATCCCGTCGGAGGCGCTTGGATCGATGATCTCGATTAAGAGGTCGCCATCTTCTTCCAAGACGACCCTCGACGATGTCTCGCCTAGTGTTTCCATGTTGGCGAAGAAGAAGAAGTGGACTCAACAGGCTCGGTAGTGTTATGGTGAAGTTGTGGAAGAAGCAGAGCCGGGCAAGGATTGATGTGTTGTAGACAGTATCAATGTTTTTACATCAGAGTTGTCTTGGTTCATTTTGTAGGGAGGCTGCGGATGGTTGCCTTGAGACCGAAGACCGGTAAACAAAGTGATGTCCCATCCATCCACCGCATTCCTTTGATCGACAATCTGGTTGCTCAGGTACATTAGGTATGTACGTGGCTCAAATCTTAGGCAGATCGTTTCCCACTCGTGAGACAAGGAAACTTCTCCTCAGATCCGTATCTTGTGCTGAATCTGTCAGGATTTAGGGATTTGTCACATGAAACAAGGCAAATTCAGATCAAATCACGTCCCATTGGCCAATGTGTAAATTCTTGAGACTTATCTAATCCAATGACAGTGGCGTCAAGGGCTCTTCCACTTTCTTCAAGACCAAGCAGTAGGATACATAAGCTAACATAACATTCGTTTTTGAGCTTTACTGCCGCCTCAACCAAGTCCCAGGATCCCTCAAAGGACTACGTAGCTCTTAGCATGTGTATTCGCAAAGTCTAGTCATCATCGATGATCCACACCATAGGTGTATCGTGATGGCTTGCGCCAAAAAAATCAGTTTGATCCTGATTCTCGTCGACTAGCGGCAACGTATCATCCGAGTCTGTGTCCATATCTGGCTCAGATTCCGTCGGACATATAGAATTCTTGGGACTGTAAATACTGGCTGACAAGGCACGCTCGTGGTCTTCATCCAACACTGTTGCAACGCTGGACATGACCATTTCCAGCCGGTCCCGCAGGAAACGCGTAGGATTGCACCCATAGTGCGTCTGATGGGATAGTGAAGCTGGACCATGAACCTGAGACTCGGAAAATGTAGTGATCCCACTATCTTCCACGGTAGTAAGATTGTATATCGGAATTCGGTCCATAGCGCGGAATGTCTCGTTGAGCGATTTCCGGGTATCGATCTTGTCCAAAAGTCTTCGACGACCGAGGAATATTGACCCCATGATTGTAGAGTCGCACTTGTGCTGTTCGTCCACGGGCCGAGATTTCAGTTTGCAGAATCGGCCATACTTGCTGTCCATGAACTCATCAAACACACCACGTAGTTCCTGCAATTTTTTGTCTCGTTCTCTTGATACATAATCTAGCACCAAGCCGTGCAGTCAGTATAGTTCTTAACTGCGAAATAGCGCCATGTAGATTATGCCTATGACTTAGGACTTTTGAGCATACAACGTACCTATCAGACCAGGGATTTCTGGCACATCGAACATGTCAAATGCCTCCGATAGACATTTGCCTTCGTAGTCAAGATTGGAGTTCTGGTCGATTGTCACCTCCTTCACGAGACGGCCAGTGAGATACTGGAATCCTTCTTGGTTGCCCAATGTCCAGACCATCCAAAGTCGAAACAGGATAGTCTTAAGGTTCATGTAATGGGGCCATTGGTAAAATGAGCCCATGTATTCCAACTCATAGATCCAATGGGTAATCCAAGCCAGGACCAGGTATGAAACTCCCCAGTGCTCGGTAAATCTAAGAATATCAAAGAAGTGATATTCGCTGTATTCCTCGATGGAGCTACAGAACTCCTCGTGCATGATGAGGAGGAGTGTTTCGTGGTAATAGATGTTACCTGTGACTTCGATGACGTTGTGGCCGGAATCCTGACGCTTGGGTGGCACAATCTTCTTCCATTGAGCGGATGCTTTGGAGACGACTTCAGAGTCGACGAGGTACGCGTGGCGCGACTCTTCGAAGTTGTTGTCGTCCTTGAGCTCATGGACATTGATTAAAAGGTCGCCACCTTCTACTATGATATCGGTGCCGAAGCTGACTGCTTCGTACACATCATCCTCAAACACTGCGTCCTCTAGGCTATCCATATTGTTATCCGGAACTGGGTGCGGCCGATCTTCTTGTTGGATTGGGACTTGGTGAAGGCGTAACAAATCGATGTACGATGGACTTGAACCTGGTGAGGACCTGTTCTAGTGCCACGTGAATTTGACAAGTGTGATAACGTTGAAATTTGCGTTGCCCAAGGAATCAGATTTGGTAATTGCTGCTTTGGAATACCACTGTAGCCCGCTGCTCTTTTGTTCTTAATCAGACCCACTAAGCCCCACTCCACAGATGCCCTCTTCTTTAGGGAACCGGTACGAGAAATTCCATCCAGTTCTTTTATACCGCCGTAAATTGAGCCCTGTGATGTTTCTGGTTGATACCTGTGGTTTAAATGTCCTTAGCAAACGACAATATGTCTCATTCTTGCCTTAATGACGTGTACTAACAAGTTTGCTCTCCCAGTTCCACTAGTACAACCATGCAAATCAGATTGACACATAAGTCAAATAGGTATGCATCAAGCTCCTTATCCGGTACACTGGCACCTTACACCTTTGCATCTGCGAGCAGGCCACTACACCGTTATTAGCAGTTACTGAAAGTAAGAAGAATCCCGAAGCCCGTAGATCAGAAGACGTTTTTCAACCTTTACCTAGCTACGTCCTGCATTTAAACTTTACTCTAGCACATCGCTACTTCGCGAAATCTATGTATGTTACTAGAAATAATGGGGGAATTATCAAAGCGGCGATCTAATTCTACGACATTGAAAATCCTTGGCACTGTAGTCAACCTTGCCAGGATAAGTTTTGGGATACGTGCTTAAAAAGCTCCAGTCCTCAATGCTGTTCCCCTTAGATCTAGTTTCCATGTAAAATTATTCTTATTCATATAGGACAGTGCATTCATAATTCTTTTCCATGCATAGCTCCTACTTATCCATACCTAGTATAGTTCAATTCCGAGGGAAGTATATTATGGTTCAAGCACCGCAGGTGTTGTTCGTACTTCTCCTAGTAAACTGCGTGCTCAATGATTGTGCTGACTGCTGTGTTTGCCCGTATTGTGCTGGAAATCACACATGAGGAGGATCACACCACCAACGTAACCAAACGCCGCGCAGCTAGTACCGCCTCTGTGCGGGACGTCACATCATAGCTGTACGTGGTGATCCTAGCAGTCGTCGTCATCTGTTGTTTATAATTCCTCCGTCATCTTTATTCTCTTCGTCGGCTTCGTCTCCTTTGGAGATTCGTTTTCGGCTCGCTCCAACTGGTTGTTCATCCCTGATAGCCGAGCACGTTCGTCCAGACTCGACTCCAGTTCTTTGCCAAGGTCTTCCGCGATGCCCGACAGCACATCCTCCAGCTGGGCCCGAATCCAGGCGGTAGGGTTGCAGTGACCATGAGTCTTCCCGTAGACGGTCGTAGTTTGGGCACCTCCGGCTTCGGGCAGACCATATATCTTGATGTCCCGCAGTCCACGGAGATGGTACATGAGGCACATCTTCGCCCCGCCGGGATTGATTGACTCCGAGGCGATCGTTTCCTTGTCATCGCTAATCGAGATGTAGCCATGGTTAATCAAATATGCCATGTGTTGCCTGTAGCCACGAATTATCGATCCCAGAGTGACAGAGTTGCACATCGCTTGTTCATTTTCGGGGCGGGTGCAAAGCTGACAGAATTCACCCCATATGTGGTGCTTACCGCATTCACAGCAGTCGTAGGCCTCGTAATAGTCGCTGGGGCGGCGCTCGCCGCCTAGGTAGCGATTGTAGTACTTGCTGCCGCGTTCCATTACTGTCTCGAAGACCTCGTGGAGTTGCTGGAGCCTTCTCAGTTGCTCGCCTCTTACATACCCTAGTGACGTTCCTTTTGTTAATAATGAACTCATAGTCTCGTACTAATCAGTAAGCTTACCCAAAAGTCCAGGAATCTCGGGGTCCTCCAAAAGTGAGAATGCATTCCCTTCACCAAAATAGAGTTCATGGTAATCATTGAAGGGTGCTTCTTTAATGATATACCTGGTCAATTTCCTGAACATTCTCTTCTCGCCCAGTACCCAGGCAATCCAAAGCCGCTCCCCAAGCCCCTTCATGGCCAGTTCCTCGTCTGTGTCGGATAGCCATAGGAAGAAATCGTCTTGGTATGGCTCGACCCAAGTAGCAGCCCAGGGTCGAAGTAGGTGTGTTACTTGGTACTCTTCGGTGACTTGCAGGAGCTCATAGAGGTCTGAATCGTCCAACTCAGAGGGAACTTCTCCGAACTTGCAATGCATAATGGAGAGGAGGATTCCAAAACACTCAACGTTATCTTCGATCCATACAACATCATATCTGAAGTCGGTGCGCTTTTCTGCAACCAGCACATCCAACGGCTTGGACGAGCGTTTCACCGCGTTCGAGTCTACGAGATACTCCTTGTCCCCCCAAAACTTGGTGTCGGCAACTCGGATAAGGAGATCGCCATCTTCGACCAGCACCACCTTGGTGTACCCTTCTCCTGTTGACTCCATGTGGTGAGGTACGTGGCTAGTCGGCAATACCATTGGTTATCTCCTCGATGAAAGATAAAAGTAACAATATTGATGTAATATGTCTTCCGAAAAGAGTCAAGTACGTGTCGCAAGTGGTAGAGTTTGTTAAGTTTGGTGGGTGGACAAAGTTTGAATGACCAGGATTGTTGGTCAAGCATGTGTGGTGCCTGTGCTTAGTTGCTGCCTTGATGTTCTTTTCTGACCCTGTGTCTCTTTCGCGCTTTCTTGTTGCTGGGAGAAACTATCCAAATCCCTCTTTGACGCGAAACTGGACTCCACGTCATCAGGCAAAACGCGAGCTTCAAGAAAACACGCCTCGTCAGTATTAACTACTAGAAACAGCCTGGGTCAAGCCTAGTAACCTCTACGTCTGAGAACTTTATTAATGACCCAATCACTTCCTCAAATCACCAAGTCAGCTTATGCAGGTTCCTTTCTGAGGGGCACAAGTCGGAAAACTCAGCACGTTCTTCTTCCTCGCTGAGCTATGTTTCTTTCATCAGAAATTTCTAGGTTGAGAGAGCGATTTGTTTACATGGAGGCGATAGATCGGTGTTCATAGTGAATATTTCTTGCAACATGGACAGGTTGGCGTTATAGTAATGCTGATGTATCACGAAACGATCTAGCAGCTCACTCTTCACGACTTCAAGCCTTGGTACTGTACATGGGACGTTTCCAATTCATATGGATATTTCTTATTGCAGGCATAAGTTCATCTACAATTTCTTGATGGCACATATTCTATGTCCACAGTCACCTCCTGTAATCTCTACGACTCGAAGAACTATGTTCCTCAATACAAGCTCCAACTGGACACAAAATGTTCTCCTGTTGCACAATATGTCTGGGAGACTTATTGTCAATAAACGAGTCTCATACAGTACTTCTATTAAAACTTCAGCATAGACTCGGGAGTTGGCCTGGTCGTGGCTGGTCATCCTTTAGAGATGTCTCCTAATGTCTCCTAATGTCTCCTAATGGTTGTCTTAATTGCCGATGGGTAGTTTGTCAGCGCCAGTCAGTTTTGCACGACTGTCTAAGAACTCTTCTTGTTCCGCATCCAGGGGGCTTCCAAGTCTCTCGAGGACCTTGTTCAGGGATTCCTCCATTCGTACCGTAGGATAGCATTGATCATGCTCCTTGAAAGGGGGCAAGCGATTAGACCGCTGTGTGACGTGGACTATCAGCTCCTTCAGTTCCATGGCTGGTCCTGGCCATGGCGATTTTCCTGATTCTCCGCATGCCAACTCATAATCTTTTTTGAGCTGCATTGAATAGCTGCTGGTTTGCGCACGTGCGATCAACCTTTGTAGCCGTGACTCGCAAGCGGACTGCTCGTCTGATGTAGCGTTGGCGAAAATGCACTGATGGCGCAGACCGGCGGCCCAGTCATTTTGAAACCGGCTATGGACTGCGAGAAGGTCTCTGATGAGTACATTGCGCGTTTGTATAATGTTGTCTGTATGTATTTCACGTTAGCTACTCTGTGACATCGGTAACATGTTGCAAGGATTCGGGGACTTGGCCGAAACGGCCGTGAGCGATATTTAGCAGGAGCTCATGGGACCTGTAGTCTCCTTCAACGTGTATCACCAAGTGGCGGCATCCTTTTCCGCACTGGCTAGCCGTGTTTATCATCTCGGTCCATTTCTTGGATGCGCGTGACAACGCGCGGGAGTCGACAAGGAGCGATTTGCTGTAGGGATCATCGAACATCTCGAAGTGTGGCCTCGAGTGCGTGATACGGAGGATCAGGTCGCCGTTCGCGTCCAGAACGTAATTGAGGAAGTGGCCGTTGGATCCTGCCATTGCAAATGTTGTTAGGGGTCGTAGTGTCCGGCAGGGTTGTGGGTAGGACAGTTGAGGAATCTCGTGCACAAGCTGTATGCAAGAAGGAAGTGCTGCAAACTGTAGGACACCGACTTTAGGAGCCAATCGGAAGGTCAAACTACTTGGGTCGTATCAATGGTTACAACTCCAAGATTGCAAGAAGAAAGGTGAGTTTAAGGCGTGGCAAAGTTGGTCGGATTTGAATCGACAAATTAGTGGGCAGGCGTGTTCACTTTTCAAAGATGATTCTAGTAAATTCCTGCTATCTTACGTACTTCTCGGAGGTTTGAAAGTGCATTCGTGTAAGTGCTCAAAGTGTAAAGCAACGAAATATAAGATTGTGAACAAAGTTATCAGGCATTAGAAAAAGTTCAAAATGTACTACCAAGTTTTCTAGCTGCCTAAACTATGGGAGCCTCTTCTTTCTTAACACCACTACAAAGTACCTTCTTTAGCATCTCTAAAACATTGACTCAGATGTAAGACAGGAGCTGCTTTTTGGATATATCTCAATAGTCAAGTTTGCATTAAACCATACACAAGAGGGGAGTGGGCTGCGATTGGTCCGCTTTACCTCCTAATACAAAGAGTAACACCATACGCATCCTACGAAATGATCGTCCCGTTCTTACTCCGTGCCCTCCTGGGACGTGGCCTCCTCCTCCTCCTCGGCATCCGATCGAGGCGTAAAGTCCAGTCCCATGCTCCTGAACACAGCGTGCTCGGCCACATAGCTTTGGGAGGCTTGGCCTCGGTGGTACGGCCCGGACCCGAGATGGAGGCTGGCGAACTGTCCTTCTAATCGCGGCCGCAGGATCAAATATATATGCTTGTAATCGCACACAACGGCGGCGATGGCGGCGATCTCCACGAAGTTTTCATCGCAATCGGCCAACATCTTGAGCCAACCCGGGTCTGGGCGGTGCGGCCACCAGAGGAGTTGGGGATAGGGCACGGCCCGCGGCCAGCCGTGCGCTTCGAGCTCTTCCAAATCCCTTTCATTCACGGCGTTCACCATGATGCGCCGTGCGCTGATTGCCTGCTTGATCCAGTCCAAGTGGGTCCATCCTCGCCTCTCGTTATCCGGAATGGCGTCCATCTCCCCATTGGTAGTTTGGGCCCGAGGTGTATTATGCATGATTTGGTCGCCCCACCATCGAGCAAACATGGTGTGGTGATAGATGCCTCGGATGACGCTGAGCAGCTCGATGGTGTACCATGAATCCAGCGGGTGTCTCAGTCTTGCATAACGGTCGACATTGCCATCGTAGGCGGACATCTCGATGAGCAGGGCTTTCTTCATGGTGGGAAGATCCAGAGGCAGCGGCTCGTACAGCAGCCGGACTTCCTCGGGATGCAGAGACCGGTCTAATTCGGGATGGCGAAGCATGGTGTCATGGATGCGACAGTCCTCCTCGATGGAATCCAACTCCTCGAATCCCCACGACTCGTTGACCCCGCTGGGTGTCTGTACGCGGGACTCGACCCACCACCGGACCTGTGTGTCCCCGTTCAGGAACGCTGGGCATTGGGGCTTATCCAACACGACTGAGCGATCTCGGTCCTTCATGACAGAATAACGACAGGGGTGACTCATGATTTTCTCGTAGATGAGGCGTCCGCCGTCGGTCGCGCCCTCGCGGGCCTCCTCGGCGATGGAGACGTCGGGCAACAGGTCCAGCTCGAGGTAAAGTCCATGGTACCCCGCCGCGGCACAGGCTCGGCCGACCTGGTAGCGCATCTCTGAATGTGTTCTAGCCAGCTGGCGGTAGGTCTCCTCAGAAGCCAGGTCGGGGTGCCAGATGCAGTATGGACGCTCCGTCTCGGCCATTTGCTCGGGCACCTGGTTGCTCATGATCAGGCGAGCATTGCGGGCGCGGGCGAGCTGGGCATCCGTGTCGCACAGCTGGGTGACGGCCGGACTGGTAGCGAAGCTGTAGTGTAGTCGGATGCCACGGATAAGGGAAGTCCTGGCTACAGGGCTGTGGATGTCTAGTGGGACCTTTTCCCCTTTGATTGCGGCAAAGCAGTCCGCTAGATTATCAGAGGCCTCCTCGTTCATTGTAGCGTGATCAGAGGTATTGGACATGGGAAATTGGATATGTGAAAAAAAGAGGAAAAGCAAAATCACAGTTGACAGAAATTGAACATGGCAGGCAACGATGTATTATGTGACTCCCAGGGAGGTGGGCCGCGCAGGTGAGCCGTGACGGAATCCCCAACCTGCCTGGTACGATGCAAAGGGCCGAGCTGTCAATACATAACTGTTCCACATCTTTGTGGAGATGTAACCCAGACTCAGCACCGTAGCCGCATCCACTTTTCCGACGTCCTGCATTCATGTACATACATATCTAAGATACTTGAAGCCAGTATCATAAGTTGCTATCCCTCAAACAACTGTTTTTCTTCATGGCCAACCAGGGAGACGTTTGATCCTCGTGGCCCACACAACCAAACGAGATATGCATGGCTGCAGCAGAGCCTGACTATGGCAACATTGTCGCTGTGTTTCACGCCTAGTAACAGCGATACTTGCGTTGGCTTCGAGAGTGCCTCGCATGTCGTTATTCATTCATACTGCGAGCCTTGGGTCTCAGCCCTGAAGCCGAGGGATCGTGTGCTGTTGTTGCCCGCAGTGCTTCCTATTCGTTTCTCTTGCTTGTCTCCCGATCCACACCAGATATGATCGCATTGGCGTCCAGGTCCCGTTCCATATCTTGATCCACAGGGCTGGGGACATTTTCAATGATCTGATTGAGTCGTTGCCACAGGTGCTTGATCGGGTTGCACACGTGGTGTATCACACATTCGGTGAGAGGAGTGCTGAACTGGTCGATGTTCATTATCTGATCGTATACGCCATCGATGGAATCCAAGATCTGCATTCTTCTTTGATATTCGCCATTAAGGTTGTATATGTTGCGGGATGCCTCGCGGGATAGAGTCTGCTGTATTGCGTTCGTACACCAGGACCTGCTGTCCTCGCTAACTCCCGTGGCCTCGCACTGGCGGTGCAAGCCACGAGCCCAGTCCGCTCGCGATTGGAGGTACGCTTCAAGGAGTTGAACGATGACAGAGCTTCGAATCGACAGGATGTTGCCTAGGCGCTGTGTTAGTGATCGAGTCTGGTTGAAATGCAGTCCGCATCAGCGAAACAAAGGACTTACGAAAGATCTGTGTCGCTCCAGTCGGATGCTCGCCAAGAATGCGAAGCCTGTGTAGTTCTTTGTCTAGAGTCGCCATTCGGACATACCTGTTGGCCATATGTTTGACCAGTTGTTTCTCGCCTAGTATCATAGCAATGCGAAATCTCATCTGACACTCTTCGAGGCAAGTGCGCGTCTTCCAGTCCCAAGAGTCGTACCAATGCCGATGATCTTTGAGCCAAGTGTTGATCCAAGGTCGCAGCAGTTGGACTGACCCCATGCTGCTGGCCAATTGAACAAGATTGAAAAGATCTAGCAAACCCGGCATGGACCCTGGGATCCAGTAAAAGTGATGGTGGATGATGGCTAGGAAGGTCACCAGAGTCTTGATATTATTGCCTGTAAAGTTGACGACCTGGTGATTGCAGGGTAGTCCGCACGGTCTTGCAGTGGCTAATAGAACCGCCCATTGGTTAGATACGCGTAACATGGACTTAGAGTCAACAAGCAGCACTTTGCTGTAGGTGTTAGCGTAGGTGATGCCGGAAGTTGTGAACCGCACAATCAGGTCTCCAGAGTTGGCTAGAAAATCGGTCACGTAATGGCCTTTCGCTGCTGCCATCGTAGAAGATGCCGGGAATAGAGATTTTCGGTAAAGCTTTTGCAAGGTTTTTGGATAGTGGAGTGTAAGCGTCGTTGAGATGGCGAAAGGAAGGACGTCGGTCAAAAGAAAGCAGAAATGGTGTTGGGGATTCGTTCGGAATTTGCAACATGTCAAGCAACTAAGCAACGTGGATTTGTGGCGTTGCGCAGAGCAGGTGCCAATCAGCTCCGGCTTAGGCAGCACATTTGACAGTAGGTCCCTCCACTGCATGGAAACAACGGGAGGCAAGTGCATTGATATGCGACCCGGAAAATCCAAGATTGGTTCCGAGCCTCTGGGCCAATCCAAGATGAATGGGGTTTCTATCAAGTGCCTGGGAGGTCCCTTTACACTGCCAAACAACCAAGACATAGAGCATGATAACGAACCATAGCAAGCCTCTTAAAATGTACCTAATTATTTACTGCGTAGTAGGAGATGAACACAGGCCACAGTGAGTACCACGACCATGACAAAGAGGTAAGTTGCATAGCTAGGCTTCTGGAGTTGGTCCTTGCCTATTGCAGTGTACTCAATGTCCCAGTCCTGCCACTTGGGATACTTGCACATCATACTGAAATGGATCTGGTTGTATCTGTTTGATGGTGTTAGAAACAAGAGTCGGCAGTGACGACGAAAGTAGACGCGATGAAACTTACGGGCAAATCGAACTATTCCACCCCGACTCCGCAATATACCCACCCCGACACCCCTGCCACACCTTATCCCTCGACTTCCTCTGCACGTCGGTCGTGTACCGCCTCTCCGCGTCCTCCTTGACCTCGACGGTGCGCGCCTCCCCGGACAGCACCTTCGAGACAAAATGGGGAAGGACGTACCCGGCGATGTTCTCGCTCGCCAGGATCGCGGAGGAGTGCCCGCTGACGGCGTTGGGGCCCAGCACCATGAACAAGTTGGGGAACCCGTGCACGGCGGTACTCATGTAGGCGCCCGGTCCGCCCTGCGCGCGCCAGGCGTCGCGGAGGGACTGGCCGGCGCCGTTGCGGATGGTGACGCGGTGCAGGTAGGTCGAGGTCTCGAAGCCGTTGGCGAGGACGATGACGTCGGTGGGCTGCGTCACGGGGTCCGACGCGCCCTTGACATCGCCGGGCTCTGGCGAAGGGCCTAAGGTCACGGTCGTCTCGCCGACAGAGACCAGTGGGCGCGTTGTCAGCTCGAAGCGGTCGTGAAGGCTGAGGCAGTCGAGCCAGCCGTCGTCGATGATGATGCGCTTGCAGCCGACGCCGAAAGAAGGGGTAAGCATGGCGTGGTACTTCTCGGGCACCATCTTGCGCATGTGGGCCAGGAGGCTGTTTTGAAAACGCCGCCGTCGAGTGATGCCGAGCGCCCCCATGCCGATATTAAGCCACGTCGACTCGGCGTATAGGAAGAGCAGGAGACGGAACAAGCGTCCCAATCCGGGGATTAGTTGGATGACCGTCATCATACGGTTGAACGAGGCAGGGGGCGGCGTTGGGCGCGCCATGTACCACGCCGCCGAGCGCATGAGCTGCGTCACGTGTTTGGGCCGCCCCCTTTTCTTCTCTGCGGTGGCTTTGCTACTACTGCTGGTCTCGAGCAGGGTAGGTACTAACTGCGCCGAGGTGCAGCCAGTCCCCACGACGACGACGTTCTTGCCCTCGAGGTCGACATCGTCTCGCCACCGGGCAGAGTGCATCACCTCGCCCTGGAAGGTCTCGATGCCGGGCACCTCCGCGGGCCAGGCGTTAGGTTCAACAAGCTCGCCGGCGCAGGTGATCAACACCTTGGCCCGTACGACCTCTTCCTCAAGATAAACGCTTGCGCGCCCGTGCTGCGCGACCCGACGCTGTCGTTCGGCTTCACTCAGGTCGCCGGCAAACGGCACCAGCCGGGTGACGCGCACCTCCCACTCGGCGGTGTCGGGCAGCCATTGGGCCTCGGTCACCTCGGTGTTGAGCTCGATGTTGTCTTCTAGCCCGTACTTGCTAGCTACCAAGGCGAGGTACTGCTGGATCTCCTGACCGGGTGGGAACAGTGAGGTCCATACATAGTTTGGGGCAAACGAGTATGAAAAGAAGAGAGCCGGGCTGCTTGATAATTTAGATCCAGTCACTGATTTGAGTACCAATGCATTGTAGCTAAAAGTCGTCTCCGTGCGATGAAAAGGGGAATAACGACAGTTGAATATGGTAACTCACATATCACAAGCGACTCCCGGATACCGGTTGATGTACCAGGCGCCCCCTACTCCACCCTGCCGATCAAAGATGCGGAAGTCTGTCACCCCAAGTTTGGACTTGAGTTGACAGCCCACGGCAATTCCGGATTCTCCGGCGCCGATAACAACCACGGAGCAGTGTTGCGGCTTCATCTTGTGGTATGGTGTCCCGATGCCATTATTCAGCTAAGTCGCCGGACTGGATGTGAAGCAGGTCTTTGTAGGTGCCAGGACGCCATTGCTCGACCTGGTAACAACCTGCCGTTGGAAGTAAATCAGCACCAACAGACTCGTTTGCCTTCTCGACCAATGCCTGGTTGAAGGAGCCTCCTCATCCACCTCACCTATTCGTATCGCGTAGGCCTCGGACGTACTTCGACTCGAAAGGTACAATCGGCATCGCCAAGAAAAGTTGAAGTCGGGTCCCTTACAAGCTTCTCCATTTAGACACATGATTCCCATCCAAGCTGAACATGGGAAGCGAAATGTACCATGCCTCGTGCTGCAGGAATAAGCTGACGGTGCGTCCGAAGAACTGAGATACGGTATTTCCACCAGAACGGCGCTTCCGATTGGTTAGCAGATTGTTCCGATTCTCATATGATCGGTACTCGGTGCGTTCCCAACATACCCACTGCCTTACACGACAGGATGCGGTGTAAGATGATCGCCAGGGTCTCTGCTTACCAACATATGCCAAGCTCGCGTAAAACCAACATGATCCGGAGCCACCGCCGTCCAGAGAAATCCGCCATGGAACCGATGGGATCATTGGAAGGCTGACGGGAAGTCCTAACCACCTGCCCGTTTGAGCGAGGGATGCACCGAAGTTCCGAATCCCGTCGGAAGTGCGGCATGAGGGGGAGGAAATGTCCTGCTTATGTACTACTATGTAGTTAGTTAAGTATGCATGGAAATCATGACCAATCCCGACGCCCAACCCCGACTACATATGCGGCCTACGCCAAGCTTCTAAGCGCTTATCTTGAACCAAGCACCTGTCAACTTTAGGTTCCCGTGTACCCGCAACTAGCTTATCGCCCCAACTTGACTCAACCCCAAAGTTACCCCAACCTGCAATATCGACAAGCTTTCTGCACGTGCTTCTGCACGTGTCGAATAGTTGTCTGGGGTGCCTGGGGTTCTGGACCCAACCTCCAACAGACAGGGTTGCCCCTCTTTGCCATGGGACCGTTGGTCTTACTAGAGAGTGTTGCCCAACCAATATGTTTAAGCGAAGCACCAACTACCTAAGCAATTGAAATAGTTATCCTCTCAGTCAGCGCCACACATAATAAGCTGCCAACCGACTGATAGGACTTCTTACCGACCACCCCACGCTTCCTCCATCTTCTGATAGTGCGCCAGCCAAACCAACTCCGCCTCGGAGTATGTCCCTCATCCGGAGCAGGGCGCCGCTCTCGCAGCGGCGCCTTGCACCAACGGCGATGAGGAGTGTCCGCCGGTTGACAACTGGCTCGGTGGCAGACACGATAATACCCGTCAACTACTGGGATAACAGTTACACCGACGCCGTTACGAACTTCATGCTGCGTTTCGACCACCAACTCGACGCGGGCAAACTTCGCGGCTCGCTGGAGAGACTCCTGAGTCGTCCCGATGGTTGGCGGAGGTTGGGCGGCCGGCTGCGGCGCAATGTAAGACACCAAATAATTAGAAACTCCGAGCCCCCGAGAGGCAAAGACCTCGTACTATCAGACGCAAACTTCCTTGGTAAAAAACTGTGGCTGACCAATTAAACTTGTTTCGTTGCCCCAACGAGCAGGCCGCCGGAAGATTAGCCTACCATGTCCCGCCGAGGTACACCGAGCACCGGCCCGCCATCTCGTACCACCACGAGTCGCACGACATGCGCATCCTGCAGCACCCCCTGGGCTCGCGCGTGCCCGGGGCCGCGTCGGGCCGAGCGCTCCAGACCCCGCGCATCCTGGCGAGGGGCGAGGACTTTGTGCCCCTGATGCGCCGGCCGGGGACCCGACGTGTTTCGGGGACTATCTGCGCGGCGACACGCCTGTGTTGGGCCTGCATGTCGTGTCGTTCCATGACGCGACGCTGGTGACCCTCCGGGGGTCGCACGTGCTGTACGACGCCATGGGCCGCAAGGCGTTCCTGGACGCTTGGTCGCTGACCCTCCAGGGCCGCGACGACGAGGTGGCCCCGTTGATGGAACGCGACCCAATGGCCCATCTTGGCGCGCCTACCCCCGAGGAAACGGAGAAGGCTACCTTACCCGTAGAGGAGTACAAGCACGCCGACAAGCAACTCGGTCCCCGCGCGTTCCTCCAGCTCGGCCTACGCCAGATTCTGGACAGGATCTCCCACTGGCGTCGGCGGCCCGTGGAAGAGGCGCGCATTGTGTGTGTTCCGAAGCCCTACTTTGAACGCATACGCAAGGCCGCGATGCGCGAGCGGCTCGAAACTTCGGACAGTGGTAGTGCCGTAGCAGAACATGAAGAGGGGAAGGTACCAGCGCCCCCGCCTCGGCACATGTTCCTGAGCGACGGTGACATCCTCTGCGCGTGGTGGACGCGCCACCTCCTCGCCGCGCGGCTTCCCAGCAATGCCAGCCAGACTGTTTCTGTCATGAACATGATGGGGCTGCGGGATCTCCTGCTACAGTCTGAGGAGCTAATCCCGGCCGCCGAAAAGAAGAGCGCCATCTTGGGGAACGCCATGGTGGGCGTCCCTGCCTTGTTCCTCTCGAACCAGTCGGAGCAAAAGTCCCTCGGCAAGATGGCAGGAACCCTGCGCCAGGCGATCCAGGCGCTGGGGACGTGGCCCCAGGTCGAGGCCCTCCTCAAACTCCAACGCGCCGCCCGGGACAAGAAGGGCCGGCATGCCGTCCTGTTCGGAGACGGGGGGATGCACATGGTCGTCTGCACCAACTGGCTGAAGGCCCGGTTCTTCGACGTCGACTTCTCGGCCGCGGTGATTCCCCCTAATAATGCTCAATCGGTGTTCCATGCTCCTGTGGCGAAGCCGACCAATGTTCAGATGCACATCACCACGGACGGCCTGCCGGCGTTCCTGATTAGTCCGTTTAACATCTCGGGCAAGGATGAGTATGGCAACTACTGGATACGGGGCACGCTGAGGGAAGAATACTGGCCGAAGGTCGAGCATTCCTTGCTGGAGGAAGTGCTGCTGGAACGCATAGAGTCTGATTCGAAGCACTGAACTACTACAGGTCCACGCAACAAGTAATACATAGCATCTTTCGAATTGGTATATTATGTCATTCGAGTAACTATGGATGGATCCTTTCTACGAGACCCAAATTACAACCCCGGCGAGTACCTAGATATAGACTATCTCGCGCTTAAACCATAAGACTCGCGATAGTAGACGCGGGTCCCAGTACCACAGTAGTAGCGACAATCATTAGCATCTGCGTCACCCCAGTACTTGCCAGCCACCCGTTCATCCCCGTAGGAGCACCCCTAGCACGTTTGGCCTGAAGCACGGCGGCCCAGAGCAGTGCAGCCGCCGTGCCGGCGTGGTAATCGTACCGGAGGAAGTTCCCCACCCCTTCCGCAAAGCTGCTTATCCGGACGGGACTATCCCACTTGGGAGGGAGGACGAAGTTGCCCGCTCGTAGAGACTGAGTAGTGGACTCGTCCATGAGTGCAGTCAGTTGTTCGGGGCAAATGGTAGCCAGCATAATGGGTACGAGGCCGGCCACGTGCATCAAACCGGAGACGAGGGCAGTAGCACTGTATACGTGCGCCAGTTCGCTGCCGAGTGATATCGTAGCAGACTTCGAGGTCGACGACTTGGTCGGCGCAGTGTCACGAGGAGAGGACGAAGTCAGAGCCCACTGGATGACGGCGACGTAGATGGGGAAATTCTGCCAGACCGCAACGGCCACCTGCCGGGAGTATCCGGAGTGCAGCGGCGACAGCGACATCGCCACAGAGGGAAGTACATAGCCCACCAAGATCGAGATGGGGATCACTCGTGCCGCCGCCGCCGCCGCCGAATACTGCCGAGTGGTGGTGTTGTTTTGGGTTGTCCGCGTTGCGGACGATAGGAGGTGCACGTAGCAGTAGACAGGCATGGTGATGAAGTACCCACAGTATTGGATCGAGAGGCCCCACAATGCGAAGCTATGGGCATTGATAGTCAGTCACATGATCTCAATAGTTTCATTAGTGTTGGTGATTGATGGGCCAGAATAGACAAGACTTACAAGACCAGATCCCTCCGGCGCCCAGTCCTCAGGCTCTCGCCCAACATCACCACAATCACCACCAAGAGGAGGTTGGCCCAGTGCCAACCGATCAGGGCCATCTCCCACGAGGACCCGTCGACGAGGGGGACGAAGATGTACTGGATTTCGGCCAGGTAGGCGTCGAGGGGCCCCAGGCCCGTGTACGACGTCAGCAGCGGGGTCTTGTCGTCGAGGAGCAGCCGCGACGGGCCGGTGTGTGCCCGGGTCTCGGCATAGGTGTCCACAAGACCCGAGTGCGTGAAGAAGGAGGAGACTACGTAGAGGTTGAAGGCGATGATGAGGGGGAACAGATGGACGGAGCGTGAAGAAGACATGGTTGCGAGGAAGCAGGTAGAGCAGAGCTTACGGGCTGTTTGCCACCAACGTGAGAAGGGGAGGGGGATGTGGGATGGCTATGGTTGGATCGAGTCAAGCCGGGTTGTTGTTGGCGCTGATGTGATATGGTAACAACAGAAGGTGGGTGAAAGAAAGAATGTTCAGAAACGGCGGAAAAGTTTATTTGGGATTGATACTAAAGGGTCTCCACTCTACTACCCACTAGCATAAATGTATTTATATCAAGTACCTAAAGTAGCTTACCCCCAGGGATGACCCGCGGCATAACAGCTTGTCTTCTTATGTCAGCGTCTCCCCACCATGCTCGTATCCGTAACCTCGCTCGCTTAGGTCTTGGCTGTTGACAGGGGCGCCGCGGCAGCCCGCCTCGATACCTTGCATGGGTACCCGTGATTCGGTTTGCTGCTCCCAAACAGCGTCTGGTAGGCCCGGTCCCCCCTCACCTCGGGGGGCCCACTACCACCACTCCCGTTGGCCTTCTGCGCATGGAAGTCGCCGTAGGCGTCGGCAAAATCAAACTCGCGCAGAATCATGGCGAGTATGATTTTCACTTCCAGCAGCGCCAGCTCCTGCCCGATGCAGTTCCGCGGGCCCTTCTCGAAGGGGCGGTACGCCTCCTGGTGCCGCGGGTGCAGTTCGTGGCCTGGCTCGACGAGCCAGCGGTCCGGGAGAAACGCGTTGGGCGAGGGCCAGTACTCTTCGGCGCGCTGGACGGCTTGGTGTGCGCCCCACAGCATGAAGCCCTCGGTCTCGAACTCCTGGCCTTGGCTGACTAGCTTGTAACCGGGGATGCCGTTGCGAGTGTTAGCGACAGGCGGGTAAAGCCGGAGGGTTTCCTTGATGACAGCGGACGTGTAGGTCAGACGACTGAGCACGTGCGGCTGTTCGGAGACGAGCGAAGCGGTCTCGGCCCTGGTCGCGCCGGTGCCGAGGACAGCGTCGTGTTCGTCGCGCGCTCTTTGGAGGGTCTCTGGGTACAAAGAGAGCAGATGGATGGCGTAGACGGCCGCGCCTGCCGTGGTGTCGTAGCCGGCGAACAAAAACGTCTTCATCTGCGACAGAGCGAACTGCTTGAAACGGGCGTCCATCACTAGGGGCGCTGCCTTGCCATCCGCCGCAGAGGATCCTCCTCGCTGGTCGGATAGGTAGGCCTCGAGCGCCAGGTCGACAACGGGCTTGCTGCGCTTCTTGGCCCGTGGCGCACTCCCATCTTGGCCTTTGGCGTGAATGGCGAAATGGGCCTCAAGCTCGTCGGATACGAACTTGTCCATCCGCCACAGGTTGTAGCGGTACACCAGGGGCCGGATGGGATTGAATCGTACCAAGGGGTTTGACTCGTTGGGGTCTGGGATCCAGCTGGCCTGGCTGCGGAAGGCCGAGACTAGCTCGCAGCCCTGTCTTTGGGCATTGAGACGAGTTCCCCTGAGACGTTCGGTTAGTGATAGTAGTCCAACACCAAAAAAAACCTGATTTTTATGACGAATACAGAACTCGGAAAGGCTGGTTAAATGTGTCAGAAGGGGGTGACACCTACAGGGTAGCCAGGCAGCTCATATCCATCGTCAACCGAGACATGGCCTCAAACAGCGCGAAGACCCCGCCCTCGTCGGCATGCTCACCGAGGATCTCGCACAGCGTCAGCGTGTTCTCGACGATTCCCGGGACGAGGGTCTGCAAGTGCGCCGCATTGAATCCCGGATTGAAGATGGCCCTCCAATACTTCCATTCGGCGCCCTCCATGGCGACGAGGGCGTGCTTCCCGATGATGGGACCCAGGAACCCCACGATGCCTTGGTACTTGGGCAGCTGCGGCGACTGCTGCGAGATCTCTCCCGCAGGCCCCGCGGACGTGATGACGAGCGTCGGCGGGCCCGTCGGCCACAGGTCCAGGTAGAAGACGGGCGGCAGGTCCGGGTACCGGTCGCGCAGCTCGGCGGCCAGGTAGTGCCCGTGGAAGTCGCGCGGCCACGACTTGGTGAGTTGGGCGACGATGCCGATGTGGCCAAGCAAGAAGCTGTGAGGCGGCATAGGCTGTGTGAATTGCACAAGTCGTGCACCATGTCAGTTCCATTCAACCACCACTGGGACACGCTTGTTAGGCGAACCAACGACTTACATATCCTTGGCGCCGCAACCTCGCAAACCTGCGTCGCTGATTGATCAGCTTGACAACGAATCGTAGAATTGCGATGGCGCAGATCGTGGCGATCAGTCGCACGAATGTCGAGGTTCTGGGTAGCAACGCATGATCGTAGCGCAATTTGCCATCGATATGGCTGACATTGTAATGTTTCGCCATCTTGGGTTTTCACGAACTGATTGTCGTCTTTTTCGCACTCTTTGTCTTTTAGGATCAGCAATAGGTCACACTCCCTCTCGCTACTATCATTACTTTATGGCAAAGCAGAGGCGACCGAGGCCTGCTGAGTGGCGCCGCGACGTAACCATGCGCCGCAACATGGCTTGATAGCTAAAATGTGTTTCGGCCCCTTACGGTCTAGAGCCAGAGCAACGTCTTACTCTCGGATTAACTATAAGCAAATGTCAGAGTACCATTGTCACTCTTGTTTATCTCGGTATGTCAGACTCTTCGTGCAGTAAGCGGTTGGCAATCGATACCTTGTTATGTATGCAGGTTCCGTTACATCGCTTCTGACAACCGACTCCTACAGCACATGGCTGTTGGGACAGGATTACTCAAGTCCAATGCTACGGTGAGCCTGGTTGCCTTATCTCTCACGTGATTGAATACGCGCATGTATGTCAGAGTTCTAGGCCTACCTGCTGTGAACACTACCTTCTATGATCGGCGTCCCACTGGCTGGTCCTGGTCTGAGGAGTGTGCATGTCCGGAATTCCCTACTCCGCCAACATCTCCAATAAGCAACGTGTGAGGCAGCTTCTCGTTAACGTGAGAGGCGCTTGGCAAACTTCAGTTTTGACTCTCCTACTGCCTTATACCTACGAGGGGGCGTTTGCCCTCTACCTATGGTGCACATATCTTTGCATCCATGATTAACACGACCGACCATTTTGTCTTATTCTGCAGGATTCTAGAAGGAATGGTGGCGTGAGTCATTTGCCCTCTCTCGTCAGCCAACCCTTCATGTATCTTCGTGTATATCAGTAACTAAGCACCTGAGGGTGCCGACTGGTCAGACTCTCAACGACTCCGGGGAGCACTCCCAAAAATACGTGCGCTGTACACGGAGGACTTGTCTACCTAGAGGGTGTTAGTTCAGCCTGTCTGACAACATGCACTCCGAGAAACTGAGGTGAGGTGAGGGTGTGCACGCTCAATGAAAGGTGGTAAGCGTCGGACCAACTTGATAACAGTCTCGGGCCGTTTGGACCTAATCGGTGCTATATAGAACAAATCATGTCATTACCATGGAAGATGTCCGATAATCGTAGATAGCCAGAACGTGATACAAGAGAGTTCCTAGTATCATGGGCTTCAATCTAAAATTGACAAACAATATGGATTTGTCAAATCAGTCCGTCGCGGCCGATCCCGCAAGCCTCTGTACGGTCTTCGACGAGGCCTGCCAGTATGACATCCGCTCTTCTCTACCCGTACTTGTGCAGACCCTGTGTAAGGCTGCATTGAGTGTTGCCATGCTTTTCGTGGCCACATATCTATTCACATCATGTCGCTTTCACCTAACCAGTGGCCACGACTCCCGCTTCAAGGGCAAAGAGCCGCCCACCTTGCCGTACTGGATACCATATCTCGGGAATGCATGGTCGATGGTCACAGACCCTCACAGTTTCTATGAAGAGACACTGTAAGAATACCCATCTCTCAAGCCAATGGGTTCCTTGGATGATTATTGATCATTGGGATACTCTAGCTCGAAGAGGCCGGATAATGGCCCCGTGACCATGCGGCTCGGCCCCATCTCCATGTACCTGATCTTCGGGGCCGAGAACGTCCAGGCCATCTTCCGCAACTCCCGGAGCCTGTCCTTCGAGCACATGCAGCTGCGCATCGCCGAGAAGGTCAAGGGCCTGCCGACGAGCGACAAGGCTAAGCTCGGCCTAGACGACTCGGGGAGCGGGTCGGTCCCCCTGAACGACCAGCGTGGCGACGAGAGGATCTGGCACAATCTGCATAACATTTACCTCAAGAACCTGACGGAGCGTAGTGCGGTCGACTTCCTCACGCGCAAATTTGTCGTCGAGTTTGCCAAGCAGATTGACGCGTTGCCTTGGAAGCAGACCACCACGGGCCTCTACGCGTTTCTGCAACAGTACCAGTTCAACGCCTCCACCATCACCCTCGCCGGCCCGCGCATACTGAACTACGGGGGAAACCCCAGAGGCAAAGCGGAGAACCAGGTACAGTTCTCCGATACCTTCTGGGAGTACGACGCCGCCTTCATGACGCTCATGCAAGGCATGCCGCGCTTCATGTGCCGCAAAGGCTGGGCAGCGCGGGACCGCACGCTAGAAGCCACCAAGATGTGGCTCCGCGAAGCGACCGAAGCCGCCAACCATTCGCAGGACAAACACGCCGACCCAGACTGGGACGAGAGCTTTGGTCACCGCCTAGTGCGCGAGCGCAACGCCGAGCTAGTGAAGTACGGCATCAGCTTCGACGGCCGGGCCGCGATGCACATGGGCCTGATCTGGGCCATCAACGCCAACGCCGTGCCGATGACGGCCTACATCCTCTTCGAGCTGGCGCGGGACCCGGCCCTGCTCCAACGCATCCGCGCCGAGCTGAGGGCGGGCGGCGTCTTCGTCGGCTCGCTGACGGAGATCGACATCGCCGCCCTCGTGAAGCTACCCCTCCTCAACTCGGTCTACAGCGAGTGCCTCCGCCTCCGCTCCAGCATCCCCATCTCGCGGCGCCTGCGCGACGACGTCGTGATCGACGGGTACACCCTCAAGAAGGACAGCTTCCTGCTGGCGCCGAGCTGGCTGTCGCACATCAACGAGGCCGTCTGGGCGCCTCGCTCTTGCTCTTCCGGCCCTTCGGAGAAGACGTATAACAACACCCCGGGCGCCCAGGAGTTCTGGGCCGAGCGGTTCTTGTATTTGGAAGCGACCAAGACTAAGATCAAGCTGGGGGACTACTGCCCCTACGGGGGCGGAAGCGTTATCTGCCCGGGGCGCTTCTTCGCTAAGCATGAAATTTTGGCTGCGGTCGCCATGGTCGTCACGCGCTTCGATCTGGGGTTCGAGGGGTATACATTGCTCGACGGGACAACACCATCCCAGAGGGGGCCGGGGATGGAGAAGGCGGAGTGTCGGGGAATTGTGAGCTTGGATCGGGATATGAGGGTTACTATGCGGAGGCGAGACGTGTTCTAGACGGTACTGCCTAATGGCATAGCTACGTAACAGACTGCTTGCGACGACTCACTCATAGACAAGAAAACGGATATATTGAGATGAATTGCTGCAGTATTTTGCCCGTGTCGTCCAATCGTTAAGTCTAAGAGAAGAGTGCGGGCGTGTTGCCTGTGTTGAAGATTGCATCACGTGCCAGTCTTCTGCCATGGAGTACCCACCTTATCGTGTCCACCCAGCAGTCTCGCGATACGCAGGAGGCAGAACCCCTTCCATATCGGCTTTAATCTGGATCGCAAGAAGCTTCGAGTACCACCGCGATGTGTTCGAGGGCCCGCCAATAGCCCAATAGTTCTCGGCGCCCAGCTGCCGCTTCGCGAGCCCGCGGATCTCGCCCTCGGCATCGAGGCCCCAGGTGGCATCGATCCGGCTGGCAATCTCGCACGGGCCGAGGATGTCGTCGTTCTGTTTCTCGCCAGACTTGTCTTCCAGCTTGCCGTTCTTAAGGGCAATATCGCCACCGCCGCCACCGCCGCCACCCAGGATCTCGGCCGCCGTGTTGCGAGCGTTCTTGTCGGCGTACCCGGTACACCAGACCACGGCGTCCGCCTCCACGGAACTCCCATCCTGGAACGACAACCCTTCCTCGTGGAACCCCACCGGATCGCCCACCTTCACCCCCACTTTGCCGTCGGCCAGCGGCGCCGTGCCCCCGACATCGACATAGTGCCCGCCTGCGCGCTCGTACAAGTTGCTGCTCAGCACCGCCCCCGGCGACGCGCTTTCCAGTACGGGGAACCCCGTGGAGGCCAGCTTCTCATACCGATTAGGCTCTGCGCCCGCCATTCGTCCGATCGTGCTTTGCAGCAGGGCGCCATCGACGACGGTGGGCCCCGTCTGGAACATTCGGTCCGCGGCCTCGACCCCCAGGAGGTCGTACGCGCCCAGGGTCTCGGGGCGGGTCATGTACTCGATGGGGAGCAGGTAGGTCGGGGAGCGCACAGCCATGGTGGTCTGGAGGCCGGCGGCGTGGCAGTCCTCCATGATGTCGAAGGCGGTGTTGGCGGAGCCTACCACGAGGACGGACTATTGTTCGGTTTGGGTCGTCGTCAGTAAGAGGCACTATTATAGATGGTGAGGCAAACTAACCTTGGCTCCTTTATCTACTAACTCTTTGGCATTCTTATACCCTGCAGAATGGATGCTGACACCCTTGTACAGGTCGGGGCTCTGCATGGGCGGCATGTATGGCTTTTGCGAGCCGAATCCTGTTGCCTGGACCAGGTGCTTGCTAATGACAGTGGTATGGTGGTCCGGGGTTTGAATCATAACTGTCCACCGTTTGGTCTTGGTGTTGTATTGGGTATGTGTGACCTTAGCGGCTGTAATTATGTTGAGGTTGAACGTCTCGACGTAGCGCCGAACGTGGGCGGCCAGCTCGTCTCTGGTGAGCATGTGGGGAAACTGCAATTCTGCATCATATCCTATTCGCAATCCCAAAAGATACTTTCAGTTCTCATGTCCGGAAGGGAGGATGTGGATGTTCATATAAGGGGTCACGCTCAGGAGGGAACGAAATTCGTGGTGTCAGTCACTTACTCATGTATGGCAGCTCACAGCTAGAGGTAGGTATGTGGAAACACAGGCAATCGTATCGCAGCGCCCAGTTGTCGCCCGCGCGCGGGTTCCGTTCCACGATGACGCTCTCGATGTTCAGAGCCTTGAGTCGGGCCGCAGTGCTGATTGCTCTATTTGAAGAAGAAGGGAACGACCGTCAGCTACTTCCTGTATTGCAGTATGACATCATTAGCGGCCCATGAAGCCGTATGCCGTACTTACGTGTTGCCCCCTCCGATGATCAAGACGTCGGTCTCGATGGTCTCGGCGGAATCCAGCTGTCGTCGACAGGGGCCTCGGAGCAAAGCTTCATCTTCGGGGTGTAGATCCAGCTGCTCTATCCAGGTACACAGGACCCAGATCTTCCAGGTGACGTGCTTCAGGCCAGTGCTCTCGGAACTGTCCGCCTCGCTAGGGAGCAGCATGATCCTACCACTACATCTGGCCCCGGGGCTTCCCGTTCTGAAGCTGAAAGGAAATGCGATCGCTTGCTATATTACGGAGTTCCATTGTTAGACTGTGCAATCTTCATCATATCCCTCGCACCGCAGTTTCGTTTATATCTTACCAGAGCTGGGATGAAGTGTGCATGGCCTTCCATCTGGAAGCCCTCGCCCGCCACACCTCGCAGGGCCTCTGTCTCCAGCAGTCTGGCCGCAATCACGTGGCGGTTGAAGAAAGTGCGGAGATGCCACGTCAGAGCTATCTGGTCGCGCCAGTACGCCTGCTGCGGGAAGAAGCATTGCTCGAGCTTATCAGCGTCGCTAGCCTTGATTGCCTCGTTCAGTTTCCCCAACACATCTTGGGCCTTCTTCGCAGCGATTTCATCATCGGTAATCGGATCATCGACGCAGATATCAGGGGCGATGATGGGGAGCGGGTTCTCCTTCATCTAGTGGCGGAGGTTGGCGGCCGGGGGCCATTCCGGCTGGGGCGGGGTAATTGGTGGGGATTGAGCTTCCATTTCTTCTTTCTAACTCAAGCTTACTGCTGCTGTCAAGTGTGCAAAGGGGAGCCCAACGGTGACCATAGTCTAGATGAACATGCTGGGGAGAAAGCACATTAACCAAATGAACCGCGGTGTAACATACTTATATATAGACAACGGCTGAGAAGACATGTATCCAATGCTACACATCATGCATCATATCATAGATGATGGCTTGATGCGGGCTACCGAGGGGCAGCATAAATATTGACCGTTACGCTAATGCTGGGGTAAATGTCCGAATTTCCCCTTTTGACCAAGTCCCAAAAGTACAGTCACTAGGAAGTTGAGCTGCCTTGACCCAAACCTTCTCCGCAATGCAGCACCAAAGGTTATTCTCCGAGATTGGCATAATTCAGGATACGATCTACGAAACGCACAAGCAGATCTAACCTTGTTCAAACGCTCGAATAACAATTGCACTTCCCATGTTCCTAGCTCCTTCTTCCTCCTCGGTATTACGTCAGCCCCCCTTGCCTGTGATTTGGGAGATATACGATACAAGCAGACCGTGTGCCACGTCAGATCATCTTATTCCCCGGAGCATCTGCCCGGCGGCGACTTCAACTGATAACAGGCGCTTTTGCACAAATAGCTTTTGATATGATGTTATGTCGGTCGGCTTTACACAGTCCGCTTGTCTCCGTGGCGAGGTTCTTGATGGCAGGGCCTGCGTTTGGTTGGAGGCTTTCCTCATCCAGTGTTCTGGCTAGGCTTAGCTGGATGTATCACGATATATGGAGTAAGTTAGCCCTACTGTGAGGCCGAATATCCCACCTGTAGGGGAAAATAGTGAACAACGGTTAGGACAGACACTCACATTTCCATGTTGACGTACCCAATAACTTTAGTGCTTTGTTCGTGGGTGTATGAATTGTTGCAATTAGATGACATCGAGGCATCTACCATATCTCCCTTCTAGCCAGATCCCACCGATGGTATATAAACTGTCCATGGGGTATTCTCATACACCGACGCAGGCATTCGGCGCAGGCTGGAGAATCCCACCGCCAATATGGACACTCTGGCCAGCACGTACAAAGCACTTGTCAGGTATAGAACTAAGTTGTTGATCCACTCCGGAAGCCATTTTTTCACCGGAAACACATTCGTTTTCGCGTTGACGTTGAGCGTCTTGGACTCCTTCCCCTTCATAATCCGAACTAGATTACAAAAGTCCGACTTGAACTCATTGGGGATGCTGTTTAACCATGGTGCCTTATCGGGGTCGCCCGTCTTTGCCGAATCGCCCATGGCGTTTAAAAGCTCGATGATCAGGTATGGGACTGCAGCTGTTGCACCATCGGCAAAAAATATATCCTTGTAGTAAACCTGCGCATTATCGTTGTTGGTGTCCCTCTGGAGATAGGCGGCTTCGAGTCGCTTGTACACGCGCTGGGCTGCCTCCTTATCATGAAGGTGCCAGGAAGACTCCCGCACGAGGCGGAGGCAGTTGCCGAGGAAGGCGTGCGCGTCGCCTGACGAAATTGTCAACTGCGCCACCGGGATCAGCAGGAGCCCAGCAACGGGACTCGCGGCCGAGGCGATGGTGGCTATGTGCCAGAGAATCTTCTCTACAAGCGTGGGAAACTCGAAGTTCCACGCGATGGCGTGCAGGGCCTCGAACAAGGCGGAAGTAAGCGCCAGAAGAAAGATGCCGGGGTGGGCCCACTGGTTCTGGGATATGGGGATGTTGTCGTTTGGGATCCTCTCCACTACGGTCTTGGAGAGGCTGTCAGTCTCCTCGTCCGCCTTTCGCTTGTTTCGGAGCACATCCCAAAACCCATCGTACTTCCTTTTGAATAGCAGTTTCTGCCGGTTTCCACCAATCCTCCTCGGGTCCACCAGCTGGGCCCCTGTCACAAAGTAGGCTTGGAGGCCCTGTGGCTTGTAAAAGTAGAGCAGGTATATGATAGCGCCACAAACGGTAAATCCGACCGAGATAGTCTCTAGCTGCGAGAAAGCGACGCCTTGGCTTGTTCGCACGATAAGAGACAAGGCCAGGTGCAGGAATTGGAGAGTAGCGATAACCTTGACGAACCAATCCTGCTTGGTCCGTTCCCCAATGTCGTCTTCCGTCATTTCGAGTTGGTTGAAGAGCCCGTCCGGGGTGCTGGCGATCTGGAACGCTGTTAGGGAAACGACGCGCCGTCCCGTTGATAGCGAATCCCTCCCATGTTGGCCAAGAAGCAGTGGGCAAGCGTCCAGCTAGCGCCTTCCGTGTTGCTATTGGTCACCTGGGCTTCGTGGTCTTTAACGCCATGACCACGTGAAATTGATAGCCACCACGGGAGACCCACGGACCGGTTTTTATCTTTGGCCATTTTTTGGAGTGCTTCAATAACCATGATAAGCTCAAAGAGAGCATGGAGGACCATGAATTCGGGGAACATGATGGTAATGGTCATCCATTTGATACTCCGGCCAAGTCGAGACCACTTGCCGTCTGACGAGAATGGGCCGGGGACATTGAGATGCTCAATACTCCACGTGCAAGCAAATATAGTGGTCAAACAGTTTGTGACAAGACCCCATGTTCCACGGTGCTTGCTTTCTGCTTGCCAGCCTTTGAGCTGGTCTTGAGGATTCGATGCCGTGGTGTTCTAGCAGTATGCCAAAGGAAACCATGAGAGGAGCATCGATACTATGAAAGATGTACCTAGGTGTCTTAGAATTTCCATTTCCGTAGCGGTGTCATGTATTGAGTATTGAATGGGTAGCTGGTTTCCAGTCGGCTGGGAGATGGGCTGGGAGATGGCTAAATCTACGTACTTAAGTACCTAGTCAGCTGAGAATTGAGTGCCGACCAGTTCCCCAAAGCCACATTGTGCCAGCGCTTGGCAGGCTGATATGATTTGTTGATGTGAGTGCTCCCTATTGCACGCATGTGACAAAAGAAGAGGGGTGGAACACAGTGGCCGCTCATGGAAACTTTTGGTCTCGTTCACTTCCTTAAATTACACACTCGGTGAGCTTAGTTTATTCATTTCAAGTCAAAACTACATTACTCAAGGCCAAGTACAATTGGCACTGCGATATTCAATCATGTCTATTTTCAAAAGGCCCAGCAAGATTGTCTCGATCGGGAATATCAAATCCTCGAAAACTCCAGCTTCCAAAACAAAACTTCACTGGGCTGTTATCCAGACATTGAATCTACCTTCACAGCCCATAGCGGGCTCGTCAACACCGCCTTCTGTTGAAGATGCCACCCCTGATGTGAACGCCCACGACGAACTGGGGAGAACTGCATTGCATTGGGCGGCTGCCCTGAACTGCAAGGAATGGGCAGAGTACATTATCAAGCATCTTGAAGCGGACGGTGTTCTCAGAGACATAGATGGGAAGTTGCCACTTCACGAGGCGGTCATTAGCGGCCACGACGACATTGTGGAGCTGTTGTTACAAAGCCAGAGGATCCGGGACAACATCGATACACAAGACAACATGCACCGCACTGCACTCCAATGGGCCGTTGATCATGGAAACAGAAAGGCTGTGCTTCTTCTCACCGCATGTGGAGCCAATATCTTCGCGCTAGACACGTCCAACCATACAGCACTGCACAGAGCTGTTCGGAGCCAAAATAAGGACATATCGACCGAGCTGATAGGCAAGTTGACGGATACCGAAAAGAAGAACGCAATGGCCGCGGCGATCGAGCATGCAAACGAGCGAGATCATCTCGATGTGGCCAAAGCAATATGCCAACACCATGCAAAGACCATTCGCTCCCGGATTGACCCGTCCGAGTTGGTAGATAGCCGCCGGACTGGACCGTCCACTTTGGATGATATCGAAATGATAGACAAGATGATGAATGGCTCCTTGGAGTCGCTCCTTCTATGTGCTACGGATTCGGGTGATGAGACCTCTGTAGAGCTGCTACACAAAACGGATATAGGCGAGGACGGTTGGGCTCAGTGTGCACAGAGATTATTGAGACTTGCCGCCCGCAAAGGTCATGATGCTATTGTAAAGAGGCTACTGCTCGTCGAGAACATCCAAGTTAATATGGCTCCGAGCGACAACCGACCGGGACCGCTGCTATATGCTGTCCAGAACGGCCACGAAGTGGTGGTGAGGACGCTGCTGCGGGTTGCCGACATCCGTGTCAATGGTGAACAATACCTAAGGGATGGGGTCGTTGTAGTACCGTTTGAGGTACCACTGCTGACCGCTATCAGGGAAGGATACACAGCTATTGTTGAGCTGCTGTTGGGCCACAAAGATATCAACGTGGATGCGATAGATCAACAAGGAATAACACCGTTATCCTTGGCTGCCCGAAACGGTGAGGTGGCCATGACGAAACTACTTCTTGAAAATAACGCATGTGTTGAACTGGCAGGAGTTTACGGACTAAATGATGTAGCATGGGCAGCAATCAAGAGTCACTGCGATATTATACGGCTGCATCTTCAGAACAAGGCGGAGACAGATACACCTGATCTTGGGAGTCGCACGCCTCTATCACATGCCGCTGCAGGAAGTCATGAAGATTCTGTGAAGCTACTGCTCGAATATGGTGCTAACTACAATTCAACGGGTAAGAAGACGGTGATCAAGAATGGACGTTATGAGTTAGAAGACACGGATGCCAAAAGTCCGCAGGAGTATGCTTTTGCGCATGGGCATAACAATGTCGGCGAGTTATTACAGCGGCAGAAATATCGTTAATTCTTTGAGTACGATGTAAAATAACACCGTCTATCAATGTTCCCTAATCCTGCTCTGTTACTGCTCCATATTCCTCCTGATAAAGAAAGTCATTGCCATCCCCCATGGCCAGCTAGTAAGCGTGGCCCCAGTTGGTGACCACCGCGAGGCAGAAATCTGTGCTCTTGAACTTCTGCCAGTACTCCCACCACGTCTTGAACGCGGCATCATCCAGCCCACCGCCCAGGCGCACGCTTCGGTTGTTGCCCCACTGCATCGACAGGTGCTTCGGCTCTGCAGCGTCGTACAGCCAGGGGTCTAGATCCAGAGTGCGCAGCTGGCATTCGTCCCGCCGGCTGGGGTCCTTAAACATCCGCAACAGCATCCTCTGCGCAATCGCCTCCAGCAGTTCCCGCACTTTCTTGGAGAGGCCCTCGACGGTGAGGTCGGCCAGTTCGTTCTTATCCAAGGAGAGGAGGTGGAAGCGGTTCGTCTGGAACGTCTCCCTGACCCACTCGTCGAGGTCGACGAGGAGAAGAAACTTGTTGGGATCAGCAGTTGCCATCTTGAGTTACTTATTGAGTAGCTTGTTGAATTTCTTGTTGAGTTGCTTGTCGAGTTGAAGTGAAATGATCCAGTGGATATGCTTGATAGACCATTGACATTCCTAAGGGGCGACGAACTCGGTATTTATCCGGTTGAGACCATCTTTCTTGGGCGATGGTCTCCATGACTGCATGCATTCCAGTCACTGGAGGCCTTTTACTGTTGGGTTACATGTATGTGTGTGGTATTGTCAAAGGGTCTCGTGCTCACCGGGATTTGTGACTCGGCCAAAACGCCCAGTCGGTTCTGGGGCAACGCCTTCGAAACTCCTAATCATGGAAAGACGGAAAGAATTGGGCACTGGCACAGGTAACATCTTGATAGCTGTGTGAGTGGGCTCCTGACAACTTACCATGAAGAAGATTAATTGATGATGTAGCTGCTACCTTCATAAAGCTTAAAGCCAACTGTCTTCGGGTCCATGGGTGGGAAGCGTGCTATCTGGTTGAATGCCAACGTCAATATCGGCGAGCCCCTTTCCTGCAGTCCTCGATTGGACTCGACCCGGCCATAAAGAACTGACAAAAGGCTGGCTGCAATAATCCACTTTTTAATAGTGTAGAGTACGAGAAGAAATCAGGCCATATGCAGGATGAAATAAACATTCAAAACTGTGAACATGGCGATCAGAAATATCAAAGATGTATTACAACTTGCGTTCGGGGCAGTTTGTAAGGTTGGTTAATACTGGAGACATTATTTATCCACAAGATTTGAAGCACTGTTGATGCCTGTGCCTGAGAGTGTTGCTGAGTTTATGCCACTGTAACAACAGCCCGGTGGGCAATATCGCCGACCTCATCGTCGCCGTGGGTGCGAGCACAGACCGACAAGCATAAAAAGCATTCATTCAATCAATCCATGTAAACAAATCATCCTCCTACTCTTTTGGATTTCCCTCTCGGCCAACCCAACACGTCTCTTGGTCAACCTTTCTAAGAAATCCCATAACCAACAACAACAGAAACAAAGCCCTCTTCCCTGTTCACCAGGACAACCACAACCAACATCACCACCGTCATGCCTCCCCCTTCCTCCCCCGAGGAGGGAATCCCCTACCTCGCCCTGGTTATCCTCAAAGTGGCCGAGCCCGCCGGCCTCAAGCTGGCCTACCGCCAGCCGCCGCCCGCGCTCGTCATCGCCATCGTCCCCGGCGCCACCAGCAAGCGAGACTTCGTCCGTGCCGCCGCCGCGCAGGCCGCCGGTGCCGTCAAGGCCCCCGACCACATCCTCCAGATGCCGCGCGGCACCGGCGCCGGCGGCCGCCCCCTCGAAGCACTGGTGACGAGCACGGCGAAGCACGTGCAGATCGTGTGGAGCATCGCTGCCTCACCGCCTAGCGGTAAGTAACCTATCAATGATTATCCTGTGTCCGTCGGCCTGTGGAACCCAAAATACTTTCCGAATTCATTTTCTAGTATTTAAGAATTTATAAATTCGACATGAAAGATTGGTAAATAATTGCGAGAGTCCATTTAGTAGGTTTCGGAAATGGATCCACCGCTGGCCCCTTTTCCGACAAGGAGAGCATTGGCGCCCCCACCAGCTTCCAGGCCATCACCAGCCTGGCCGATCTCACCGACGCCCAGTTCCACGACTGTGTGCGCAAGCTGAAGGCGCGCGAGGCCAACCAGAGCCGCGGCCAGGAAGACTACTTCGTCATGGAGGTGCAGTACAGCTACGAGGAGCAGAAGTCGCAACCGCAATCGGAGCAGAAGTACCTGATGGATGACGAGGACTTCTTGCCCCTGCCTCCCATCGCCATGTCGACCACGCGCGAGAACTTCTACTCGCCCGAGAAGAAGAAGGGGCAGAGACTCGCTGTGCCCGAGCTTCCTCGCAGCCAGCAGTACGAGGAGGATTACGATTTACCTCCAGGACTCTTGATACGGGCTCCTCCTCTTCCTGCTGCTGGTGGCAGTCACGGCCGTGGTCTCCCGCGCTCGCGAACCCAGAGACTGCCGACTGTCGAAGAAGAGCCCGAGGACGGCGAGGAGAACCGCGTGCAGCGTACGCCCCGCGCCAGCGAGAAGGGCAAGGGCAAGGGCAAACAACTTGACGCCCGCCCGCTTCCCTTGCCCAAGACTCCCTTCAACTCGCCCCAGCGCCGCGGCCCCATCATCCCTCCCAACGCTGCAAAGGCTCTTAAGCCCGACGATGACCGGCCCGAGACCTACACCCCCGATGTATGGGGCATCAACAAGACGATCATCGACAAGCGCATCGCCGCGCATGAGCAGCCACTGCGATCAATCATTGATGAATTTACCGATGATGATGAGGTGACGGATGTCCGACGAGCGCCCCGCCGCGCCGGCAAGAAGTCGCGCATCCCTATCTTGCCCTCGTTCAACATCTCCAGTCCCCGCGGCTTCGGCCTCAAGAAGTCGGCTTCGTCGCCTTCGCTTTCGGAAGAATACAAGAAGAAATTGATGGCTTCTTCTTTCTCTCAATCCTTATCGTCTCAGCAGGAAAACCATCCTCGCCCTGAGAACTGAGTTGATTATCATTGGCGGCATGATTATTGTATCACAGATGAGACGCATTGCGATGCCTAAGATGGTGTCATTTTTTGGAGATCGGAGAATCGAATCAGCGATGCTTCCATCCGTGGGATGAACAAACAAAAATACGCACTTGTTGCTTTTTAGCTCAAGGACTCGCCGCTGAGAAAGGGATTCCGCGTCATAGGCAGATAGCCCATCCTCAGATTGAATAAGACAAAGAATTGTTCATCAGTCTATGAACTAAGAAATGTGAAATGATCAATGAATGCTTTCAAGACGACAATGGGATTAATAGCTTGGCATTCTGAAAACCCTGTTCTATAAGACTCCATTGATGTTCTGAGAAGATTCAATGATATCACTCAGTTTTGCATCTTGCCATAGCATCACCATCTACATACATCTTTGAAAGGTAAGTAAGTAGCAAACACTCCCTACCTAACCTGCCCAATTCTTGAAACCTGTAGGTAAATACCCCGCCCCCGAAGATGATCGAAGCCATGGACGGTTTCTACCATCAAGCCTCCCCCGGCATGATCCAAGGCCTGGTCCCCACCACCTTCAAGATCTTCCAGGCGGGCACCGAGGACCCGGCCAACACCCCGCCCCTGACGCAGCACGACGACTACGTGCGCCTGCAGTTCGGGCACCCCTCGGAGTGGGCCCGGGGCGGCGGCCTGGTCGCGAGCGACGTGGAGCGCCTCATGGCGGCGAGCGCGCGGGCGCTGCTGCGCGACCTGGGCGGCCTGGGCGACTGGAACGACCTTCGCCGCCGGGGCGGGCGCGGCGGCGACGAGGCCCGGTGCAAGCTGCTCGACGTCTACATCGTGCGGGAGCAGGAGGACCCGAAGCGCGTCTACATTGACCAGTTCTCGGACAGCGGGGATCGCGGCCGCCCCAACCCCCGGCTCGCCGACTGGGTCGAATGGGGCATCTTGGTCAAGGACCGGTCCAAGTTCCGGTTCGAGGTGCTGGTGGAGGTCAAGACTGATGGCAAGATGGAGGGGAAGGGGAAAGGTAAGCATTGATGAATGGTTGCATATAAGTTGATAAGGTAAGTCAAGTAACGAGAAGATAATTATAACTATAATGTCCTAAAACGATACGAACCAGTGTTTGTCAAATTCTTGAAAATATTTATTTACGATTTCCCCAATCCTTCTTTGTCATGGGATTTCGAGACCTTTCGAAGTCGTTCCCTAGCCATGTAGAGAGCAGCCTCAATTCCCGGACGAGCGCAAAGCCGCAGAGAATGTTCTTGGCGAGAGCATCGTGGAATCTTCGCTCGACTTGCAATGGTATCGACGGACCTGAGAAAATGAGGACCTGTTACCTCAACTTAAGCCCATATAAACCCCCATTGATCTCACATCCTTCCCATCCCTCTGCAAGACTCTGTTGTCAATATCACGTCACATAGTCAACAACCGCAACCCCCAAGGCAGTCAACAACTGACCCTCAGCCATACACTTCTCCTCCACCCAGTAGCCCCATCGAAGTAGCAACAACAACAACAAGAATGTCCTACTCCATCCCCGTCAAAGACGAAAGAGGCATCGTCCGCGGCCTGGTCCCCGTCTGCTTTGAAGCGGACCTGGCGGCCCGGAAGTACCAACTGAAGGGGACCCAGTACAACGACTACGCCTGGTTCGAGTACCGCCGCGCCGACGGCCTGGCCCCGGGTACCGTCCTGCAGACCATCGCCGACTTGCTGACTAGCGTCCTGCGAGAGATGCATAACCAAGAAGTCCCGCAGGAGATCGCCCTCAAGAGCCTCGGGCTCCGTGTCTTCATTGTGCGGGGATACGAGGCCCCACGGGAGGTCGACCTAATGACCACGTTCTCCGCCGCAACGAACACAAACACAGTCGCCAACCCACAGCAGCAGCAGATCCAGGTCCAGAACAACGCCCGGCTGGGGAGCTGGGTCGAGTGGGGAATCCTGCAGAAGGACCCGGCCAAGTTTCGGTTCGTGGTGTATCCCATTACGCCGGCTACCAACTCTTCCTATCAGGGTCATTGAGAACAGGTATCAACAGCCAGAAGGCCAAGGAGGTATGAAGGTACAGGACAGTGACGACCTCAGTTAGCAAAGAGGTAACCCGGGAGTAGTTTTTAGCACCGATGAAAAATGACAATCGTAGCACAATACGTCATCACTGGGCCTCGGTCAGCAATGTGTAGGATGAAATAATAAGCGACTGATAATATGATAGCTATGGTGTAACTGGCTAGGTAGTTATTGAGATAGCAGGAATCGAATCATTGACTTCTATACGAACAAGCACCCTTCTCTGACTCGACCGACACGTGCGGGTCGGCCTGGTGGTAGTTCGCACTGTAACTCTATTCGCCCAGGTTGACCGCCTGCAAGTTTCGCAAGGCCTTCTACGACAGTCCCCGGTGTTTTCTTGTATGGTTGTTCCCCGTAGCTTCGCCGATTCAATCGGACGGCTGCATCGTCGACAGAGGGGGTTCTGGCATCCCCGCCGCGATGGAAAAGACTTCGGTCCCTGTCCAGATGGGATGAATAAGGTATGCCCAGGCGAGGTGGAACGTTGCGTAACCGGGATGGCGCTTCTCGGCAGGGGTGGTGCGTGGCTGAACGTGGGTATCCGAGGCGAAGAGCCTGTTCAGTGTTGCAGGCCCACCTTGTATGGCTTGGGGTTGCCAACGAATTCAAACGAGCGCTGTTGGCTCTCGCGATATCATATGTATTTGGCCTTCTTTCTAACGACGGACCACTGATACGGCCGCTGGCCATCGGATTATAGTCCTCCTTGCCCAATGAGCATGTTCTTCGCTTGTAGGCCTTCCTGCATCGATGTTCGCTTCCTGTCGACAAGCCGCTATTGCTTGCTTGCCTTCCCTCTTGGTGGGCACACCCTTGGGAGTGTTCCCACAGTATTGCTTGCGTAGGTGTAAGTGTGATGAATGTACCGGTACGTCGTCACCATCTATTCCACGGACGACGACGATCAGTGTCGCTGCTCGCCCGAGGCCGAGGACGGGACACCGGTGGGCTCTCTGGTTCCGATTTGGGCTCAGGCTAAGGCTTGGGCTCAGCAAGCTCTACTTCTGGCATGGGCGAGGGTGCGGGTGCGGGTGCGGACGCGGCGACAACAAGGAAGAATCGTTGGCGGCAGCAGTAGCACTGGTCTCGGCGATGGCGGCTGGGGCGGCGCAGGCCCCGGCGGCCTTCTTCTTTGTCGGCGGCAACGGCCCCAACGGCGGTCGTCCTGCAGCCCGCAGTACACACATCCTCGTTGGGATGGGCGGCGGCGGCGGCGTAGGGGGCGGGATAGGGGGCGGTTGCGAGCATCATGTCGACGATAGGCTTATTATCCTGATTAGTCTCTGGTGATTATTGATGAAAAGATATTGAAAGAAAGAAAAAGAAAGAGAAAAAGGCCGAGTAACGACCTCTTCATTCATCAACATTGCACGCTCTCCCAAATATTATTGTAGGAGATTGTAGGCAGCCCTTCATTCAACTTGCGAAACGGCTGGGCCCGGGGTCCGTCGGTCCTGAGTTACAGTATTCACATGACGTCAAAATTGCGTGGTGGTAATGTGAATGAATACATAGATTGCGACAATCAAAGCCATGGGCAGAGGATGGGCCTCTACCATATGATGGTAGAACGATCTGCTTCCTGTCATCTATACGCGAGTCAACGAACTGGCTCGTGGCAATATCGCTTCCCGTCTCGCCAATTACAGCGCCCAAGCTTCCTAGCAACTCTAAATAACTGCCCCAGAACCCGGCCCTTGGTGCATTTGGTATGTTCGGGTCAAACAGCATATCAGCACATCAATTCTTCAGTGCCGAAGAGCAACTCCTGGGCTTGTTTCTACCACCAAGTGCCGAAGAGCACGACAGACTGGGACAGGGCGTCATTCAGGTAAGGCTCAAAAGTGGATAGCTGCAATTAGGGGGCTGCACGTAGATGCGGGAACTAAGAAGCTGAAAACCATCAACTGGCTAGAAGCGGCACCAGGGTGGATCCCCATCAGATAGGGGATCATAGGCATGTACATAGTTCATGGTAGATAAGGGGACCATGGCCACCTGGTGACATTACAGCAATTTATCCAGACCACAAGAGCACCCAGCTGGGAGGCGGGCTTTCCATAACGAAATTGCATGTAGCTCACCATGGAGCAATTTACCAAATGCAGAAATCACTGGCGTGGGGCGGTTACATATTATTGACAATCATAGGCATAAGACAAAGGCTTGATGGGCAAAATGCATCTCTGATGATGTATGGATTGGAAATGCAGGGCTACCGAGTGACCTGAATCCTGTCTATGAACCCAGCGTAGCCGTTTCGTCAAGTGCGGGAAGGGTGTGTGTAGACCAGAAGAATACCAAGCATTACCAATCTACTGCCGACAGATGCAAGGCTGGCGCAAGTTCACTGCCGCGTGGGCATTCCATTGCTACCTAGCTGCTCTGCCGTATCCATAATTCGTCCATCGCAAGCTCTTAACGAGAAAACCATCGCATCGTGTAAACCCTAACCGTGAACGCCGAAGACTGTAGCAATGTGGGAGGAGGAAACGACATCGCTCAAGCTGACTCGCCGAATGTGTTCTCGCCGGAGTAGGTGATGTACAGGAAACTAGTACTTGTGTTAGCTCAAGTCGCCGGTGCAGATTGATGAGAACAGGGAATATACCCATCCTCGTCCTTGTGCTCCTCGTAGATGCTGCTCATCAGGGCAGCTGTCGGGGGCAGGACCTCATCGACGAAGATGAAGATGGCCTTCTCGGGCGACAACTTGATGCGCTTGCGGATGACGTAGACGAACTGGCCGACGGTGAGATCTGCGGGGACGAGATACTTCTTCTTGTCGATAGTAGCGATGTCAGACTTCTCAACCTTCTCGCAGATGACCTAGAAGCAGATAATATGTTAGCAACCAGCTGATAAAATGTCGGTCGGCGAAGGCAAGTATCGAGGTCAGATTAAGACATGGAGGCAACAGATTCGACGATGCGGCGATTGGCGTTCGGCGACGGGTGGGGTTGTTTCGACATCGAGATAAGCGCCCGGTAGTTGCTGTGCTGTCCGAGGTTCGTTGGGCGCCTTCGAATGATGCTCGCTGGTCGTGGGAAAAGGCAGAGAAATGATGCAGGCAACTTACGGGAATACGGTCGGCGTATTTCTGTCGGATGCGCTCGGCCTCGGCCTTGCGCTTCTCGAAGGGGTGCTCGTCCTTGAACTTGGATCGCATCTTGGCGGTGATGAGTGAAGACTAGCGGTGGAGATAAAGTGTTCTCTATTTGAGAGATCAATATGAGTATGTGTATGGTCGACTGTGTTGATGAAGTTGTAGGGTGTTGCTAGGTTAATGACGATGATAATGGGGTGAGTTTGTTGGAGAGAGCTTAGAAATAGGAAAGAGGGATGGTTTGGTGGAAGGTGCCTGCCTGGTCGAGACAGTGCCACCGGAGGGCGGATGACTGATCGGCCTGACTTGAGGTGACTTTCCGCTACCACTTGATGGTGTCTATCTACCAAGTCCAGGCACGAACGAACCATCTGACCGGGTTACTGCACGCCGACAATGGATGGCTAGGATGGGAATGGACTGGGGGATGCATCTTGATTAATTTAGACGCGACTTACCAGGTTTCCGCAGGTACGGATGGGTGGCCGAGGAAAATGAGTGAAGTGTTGAAGATGTGGATGGGAGAGGCTTCAACTCAGGTGTGCTGTTAGCAGTTGTTGCAGGTGATTGATTGCTGGGGAGTTTGGAGTGACGACTGACGTGGGGTGGAGGGCTGCCTTGTAAAGTGGATATGCCTTTGGCCTTTGGGTGCTTGCCTTCAATGCTTTGCCTTCAATGCCTTGGAGGACTAGGAGGCAGAGGATCAGACTGGTTCAAAGAGAAGCACTGGAGGAAGAAAAGGGGACCCTCTGATTTGCTGGGAGGCGGGAGACAAAGAGGGGCACGACCCCTTCTTCCCTGAGGAACACTGTAAGTGACTGGATAACGTGACCAAGGTGGATCCAATGGCCCGAATTCGGCTTAGTTCTCCCTTCCTCTTTGTGTAAGCTCCAGCACGGGTCAAGTCGGTGAGCAATCACGAGTCACTTCTTGGACAGTCACCGCCACCAAGAAAACAAGAGCATGGGACACAACTGACGCAATTTTCTTTTATGTGCTGGTGGCTGGCTAAGGACTCTGTTACCTCCGCTATTTTGAGGCCATATTACAGTAGGTATCGTGGCAGGTGTGGCGGGATTGACTTTTGATACCAGCCCATAGGACATACGTACCTGCTATCGTTATCGGCATCGCTATCGTAATCGGAGCATGGGAGAGAGATAAGCATACCCATCAGTGCGGGGTCGAGGACTTCGGCTAGGTAGTAGTACAGTCCCCAAACCCACCCTCGATTCGATTCAATCTTGAACCATCGAAAGCGGCTCAGCTGGGGAACTCCGGATTACTGGATGCAACCTTTCAAGGTTGAGTCGGTCGACACCTGTATCCTCATGGGGACCAAGTCGACCACCAGTCCAGCCTGTCATCTCCCCTGACTAAGAATGAACCCAGCATACTTGACCCCAGGCTGTGGATGAGGCTGTCTTTATGCGGACGTCAAGCTGGGCCGGCCGTTTATGTCGTTAGGTCTCGAGCCTCGCTAGAACAGCCACGTTTGTCGATGTTCCAGTTCCTCACGCCCAGCTGAGGTTCTGTCTCTCCACCAAACACCAAATGCATTATGGGGAAAAGAAGCAATTATGGACGCCAACCCTTTCCCCGGACTCACAGGGTCTGCTTGCATTGGCTGGATCTTCGTGTTCCTTACTCAGTGCTTGGTTACGATGATATGATGATATGATACCAGGCATACAGATTATATGAGATTCAGCTTTCGAATGAGGAAAGGATCCCCGATACAGACTTGATCAAGAAGTCGACCCACGCACACACCCGTTCTAGAAGCAACGATCCAGCCAATGGAAAGCTCTTCCCCAGACGGAACCAAGGGGTATTCAGCTGATGTGTCACCACCGGCATGGCACTCAATGACCCAGGCATCCCAGGAATGAAGCCGTTGAGCCATGAGCCTACGGTAGGTGGTTTCCTAATGGGTCGCTACTCTTCACAACGGCATCTAGACCAGTATTTGTCCCAGCCGCACCGCCAAGGCTTAGCTATCGTGTATCGGGCTCTCACTCTGTCATCCACTCGGGGCCGAACTTGGTTGACAAGGCGCGAACCGACGCGGCACCACATTGAGTTACTGTTTGTTGCCGCATAATGTCGATTTCGTGTTGGCGAGGTTCTCGCAAGAAGCAATGATTAAAGGCTTACCATGGTAAGAATACGTACGACAGGATACCTTGATGATGAGTTCCAAGGTGTATATAAGACTTCCTGAATCCCGTCATGTCGAGTCTCTTTCTGACAGAACATCACCATCATCGAGCTACATCTTCCAACAGATCCAGCAAATCACTCATTCTGCCTGCTTGGTTCACTATTCACCAGCCCAATATCCCTTCCACTCTTACACAACATCTCAACGTCGTGATCCTTACTCCGTCGAGATGCGCTTCATCGCCTCATTCCTCTTCGCCACCGTGGCCAGCGGAGCCTGTGCATCTCCCTACCCCCAAGCGGGAGGCGGCTACGGCAAATGCCTCAACCCGCACGCGGTCGACGAGATCACCAAGAACTACGCCAAGGTGATTGGCGACTACAGCCCGGCGCTGGCCGACCGGTTCCTGGCGGACGGCTTCACGGACACGTCGGACTCGATCAACATGCTGGCGGGGATTCCCTTGGGCAGCGTCACCTTCAAGGACAAGGACGCCTTCAAGACCGGCCAGAGCCAGCTTCCCAAGATCCCCCTCGTCGTCAAGTCGGTCAACGCCGTCACCTGCGACACCATCGTCCTGCGATGGACCCAGATCTTCGGCAACCCCGCAAAGCCCGTCCAGGGGATCAGCATCCTCGTCAACGTTTTCGAAAAGGGCGGGTGGAAGCTTAAGACGCTCTACACCGAGTTCAACAGCTTGACCTACTTCGTCAACACTGGCGGCAGCGTCACCCCTCCTCGTGCCTAAGCATCGTCCGGATCTTTGAGGGACTTTCCACTTGCGCATCGGGGTGTTAATATGCGTGTCTCTACTGGTAGTAAACGAGATGGATTTGGAGGTTTCGGATGCCTCGTCAGTTGACTGGGGTATATTTTCGGCAACAGCCATCTTGTAACATGTTTATGGCTTTTCTGATATTGTATAATACTTCAATTCTAATACTTTCTTCTTCTCTCAGCCACTCGGGCTTCTTTGCAATTCGTCGGGTGCTTTACATGTGCCATTGAAAGCAGTAACAACTGGGCAGATACAGCATGTCCCATTCAGCAACATAACTTTTCTTGGTCTCGAAGCTTTCTACATGTCGCTCTGCCTTCATCCGGGGCAGTATTAGGTATGTAGCAACACGAAGCCCCCCAAGCTGCCACCGAACTTAATAACACGAAGGCTTACTTAGGCAGTATATACTACAACTACTACCAATCCTTCTCCACCCGCCACTGGTCCCCCATCTTGTACCCGCCAAGGTCGCAATCCCGATGCCCCCACTTGCGCGCAAACACCTGCTTGCCCGCCTCCGTCAGGACTCCGATGGACTCCTCGAACCCGCCGGCGTCGTAGTGGAACGGTTCCCCGTCCCCGCCTCGCTGCGCCCACTGCCACGTGTTGCGGCCCCGCGTGCCGCCGTGCTTGTAGTGGAACATGTTGTCGGCTTCGCGCCGGAGGAGCCACCAGTAGTCGGTCGGGAGGGCGAGGTTCATGGGTTCGTGGGGGAAGGGGACGTCGCGTTTGCTCAGGGGTTGGTGTGGGATGGGTGGCCTATTCTCTTCCTGGAAAGGGGTCATAATAGTGGACTTGGATGATGGTGTGTCGGCTCCGGAGTCGTTGCCGTCCCCGTGCCTCCTTATCCTGCTGTTGCGTCTGTCTCTTTTGGCATCGTCGTGGTTATCAGCACCCTTCTTCTCTGTTGGCTTTTGTTCTGCTACCGGCGCCGGCGGGTTCGGATCCGAAAATGACGGTGTCACGCCCGGGTCCCGGTACAGCGCGCGCAGGTCGTCCAGCACCGACGCCGTGTCGGTGATAATCCCCGCGTCGGCCTTGTCCATGCTCCAGCCATCCATGGCGAACCGCGCGTACGCGTCGCAGTCAGTCATGTAGTACGGGATGAACGTGTCCCAGCCGCTGATGGCCTCGAGGGCCCGCGGGTTCTGCAGGGTCAGGTGGTCGTAAGCGAAGAAGCGGGTGGCCCAGCGCGGCTCCGCCGGCTTGGGAGGTGGCGGTGGGGAGGCCGTCCGCCAGGATTTGGGGAGACTGCCCTCTCCTTTTTTTTCGGGGCTGGTGGTGACGGCAGTGTCGTCAGCATTGGTGTCGCCGCGCAAGGTCTGCTGCAGCGTCTCGAGGCACAGGGTGTACAGTGACTTGTACCCCGGCTCCCCCGCCGGATCTGTGAGCCCCGGGACGCCCGACTCGTGAGAGAGCGCAAGGACGTCCATGTGGCTCCAAAAGTAATAAGGCCAGTCATGCTCATACGACAGCGCCAGAAAGAAATTCTGGAGTTGCGCAAAACTCAATAAGACAGGCGTCTGGATCACGCGGACCCCTAGCACGTCTTTGAGTTGGGTATGGTTCAGGAACCGCGGGTTCTGGAGCGACAACTGCCCGCGCGCGTTGGCTTGGTGGGTGCCTGTGTTCTCGATTACGTACAGCTGGTCCGCCGGCCAGCCCGCCGTCAGGTACGAGATCACGGTCTGCAGCAGCATCGGCCAATTGCGCGTGAAGCCGATGAGCAGCGGCGGGGCGACCGTCACGCCGTCGTAGTCTTTCCAGGCGTCCGGCTTGGGGATGTTGTAGGCTGGGATGGGCGGGGGCGTTGAAGTCGCGGACAGGAGGGGGAACGGGTCCTTGACTGGCGGCGCGGTGTAGGTCGGCGCAGGTTTGTACTTCAAGATTGGGCCGGTCGCAGATGGTTCAGCCTGTCCAGGCGGCGGTAGAAGTGGCTGCTCTGGTGGTGGTGGAGCAGCAGCAGGAGGAGGTGATGGTGGCGGCGGCTCATCTTTCTTCAAGTCCTGGCTGTCGGGAGACCATGGCGATGCGACGACATATGGGCCAGCAGACTCCAGTCGCAGGAAGGGGTGAATCAGGGCCACCGCGCCCAGCAGTAGAACTATCCCGCATAGCAGCACATTCCACCTTGGGAGGAAAGGCATCGCTGCTACTGGATGGGAGCTTCTACCAAAACCAGAGGAGGGTTCGCCAATATCGTAGTAGGTCAGTACAGGGCCACGCGACATTTATTGTGAACAATCACCCGCTTGTGTTCCCAAACAATGACGAATTGGCCCGCAATCCGCAGTTACGCCAGTCATTTGAAAGGTCCACCGGGGGCGCAGGCCGGCATTGGTGCCTAGCCAAATTCAAGACTCGATTTTGGTAGGCAGGTAGATAATGTCGAGACATTTTGGTCAGGTAGGAAGTCCAAAATGGCTATACTAGAAGTCACACGGCCCCCGCAGTCTTGTTGACAACGGTGTTTTAATACGTTGGACAAGATTACCATAATTTGATCGGAATCCGAGCACGTCTTCTTCACCTAAACAGACCAACCGCATTCTGGAATTTTACGGAAGGACGCGCCACACCTAATTCGAAGTAAGGCTGCCATTGTTTCAGGGCGATTAGCGGTCATGGATTGAAAGATTGAAGGTACTGGAGTTGACTATTACCATGTCTGAAGAGGGAGTCTCTTCCGTGATAGCTGGTGGAAAAGTGGTGGTACATGAAGTGAGTACGACGAGCCGCTACATGTAACGTTATCTGCTGGCACAAATTCGCTCTATGAAACAACTCCTCGTATATCTAAACAAAATCTTGAAAAGACGTTTAATGGGCAGATCAGGCTCAATCACGCGAGTGCCCAAGCATGTGGTTGGCATCTCAACGGCCGTACGAGGCGCCGCCATCTGAACCGACTCCGAGCTTCTTCAATCTTACAAAGCCACTCTATTTCACTGGAAAACTCAACTGTATTCCAGTGTCAATGTATCCCCTTGATTGCGAAATACCGCAAATGATATTGGGGTAATTTGACATGTCAATTCGTGCTGTTACCTCAGCGAGTTACAAGTCCTTGGTGGCGTGAACTCTCACGATCCGATGATATGTGATATTCTGATTGATATAGACGCTACGCCTACAGTCATATCGGTATTTCGAATTCAAGGGGATATTAGCCATTCGAACATTCAGAGAGGCTTCCTATACCACGGCATCCACTTCATAGGAACCTGATTGAATGGGAAAGATCCAAAGGTCCGAGTCCGTACACCTCAAATACGGATTGAACATCGACTGGCCTCAAAATTTATAGCAAGTGGCTATTAACTCTTCCATAGAGGGAGAGGGAAGGGGCTTCTGGTTGCCTTGATCACGCTGTGTGATATGAGCGACAATATATCCGGTTGGTGAAGACTGACAACCCCTATTTGCTCACCCCTGGTTTCGACAGCAAGCAGCTGTGTGGAAGAGCTCAGGATGCAACACCCCATTCAATTGGCCGGATCAAAGGTAATTGACGTGAAAACCTGGTGGCATCATCCAATCTCTCAGTAGCGACAGTGAACGTATGGAGCGAGCTCAACTTCGGACGCCGAACGTCGTCGTTGGTTGGACGATTTGTGGTTCGGATGAGGCTCAGGAACAAGCTGCTGCTGGCACTAAAATTGCATATCTCTTGCTCAGCATAAATTGGCTAAAGAGTGGAGATGCCTGTCTGTTCAAGAGCCCTGATTCATATAACAATGGCTTTGATGATTGATAGGTTGAATTAATATAGATTCGCCATGAAGTTGTCGTCATGAACAGCGGTATCTTCGCGGATATCAATTCCAAATCATTACCGCTCCGGCACGGTTGATCATTGAAGCTAAGCTGCCGCCCAAGTAACCCGATATTGCTGTTCTTTACCGATTGTCGCCCTGGCCTACACAAGCGTATCGACGCATGCTTGACAGTAGGTATGTGGAATCAATAGTTTCTTCTTGCGGTGTGGATTTGCTTGCCCCAGATACTTGGCTGGCAACTGGCCTTCAATGAAGAGGTGGGGGATGCTTAACCCCGCGCCAAAACGACGATACGACCCCGCCGCGACATGCTAAATGATAAGCTTAGGCGACGGGTCCCAAATCCCACATGTCACCCCCTCCAGAATTGCAATGTCTTGTCGATCTTTACTTGTTGCCTGCTGGGGAACTAATGTGAGTATCGACTGACTGTCATCATCCTCCATCGTCCAACTGGGGCGGTCTCCAACTCCGACCCCGCAAGGTCGTCGTCGGTCATGCCACCGGTCAGAGACGCCATGCTCGGTCTGCCATATCGGATTGAGAGCCGGGAAGAGAGAAGTTTAATATATCACCTTGGCATGGCTGCCGACTTTAATGGCTGCTCAAGCTTTCAGTAAGACGGGCTAACTAAACCCTTGGGTCCTGCCCTATCCAGGTTACGACATCCGGACCCCCGTCGACTGTCACCTGCACCCCAGGCGCCATCGCTCTGGGGGTCCATATGGGAATACGCACACAGCAGCAGCAGTACTACGTGCATAAGATATATGTGTTACGGCTTACAAGCTCAACAACAATAACAAGCTCCGCATGCTAGTTGTCGATCATTTGCCCAGCTTGTGATCCCGTCTGGTCGTGATTCTTGTTGGTGCATCGTGGCAACCAACTGGAGTAGGTAGCTGCAATAATTTGCTTGATGCATCCGTACATACCGATGCCGGGGCGGGCAATAGCATGTGACCATGGGGCCTCTTTGCTGGCAATACACTAAACGCTGCATCGAGTCTTCAAGATGCTTCTCCATTGACTTCCCCTTCGATGCTGTATGGCCGACGTTGTTAGGTTGGCGATGGGCGATAGTGTGACCGCCCCGGCATATGGCGACATTGGGGGCACTTCGACCGACTGGGCCTAAGGTGCTACCGAAAGCGGCAATCCACCAGGCCGAACCAGTCCATGCAACCAGTCTGCGGTTGCCGATCACACTGAAACCCCATGGTTAAACCGTAACCGCCCGTGGTGCATCCTAACCTGTGCAGGTGTACATATGTAGGTCTCACTCAACTCTATTGAAGCAGAAATGCTACAGTCACGATCCCCGGTTTGGGTGCCCAGATCGCTCGCAGCCGATCGATGGGCCGGAGGGGATGCTGTCCTCAAGAGGTCTCGAGATGTGGCGCGGGACGACTTGGGGGCTTTCGTTAACAAATCCACCCACCTGCCATCTACCTAGCGGTGACTTTAGCGAATGCCGTCTTGGATGTTTAGTTCACTGATCTCCGTTTAAGTATCTGATAAGAAACCGACCCGGTGACCCTAGATCTTCACAGCCCCGGGATCTTCCTTGGCAGGTCCCGTTTGACCGCGCATGACTTCATCAAGTCGGGAGTCTTTTGGCTGCCGCGGCTTGTGATGTAAATGTCTTGGAAGTCCGTAGATAAGGAACAGAGGGTGGGTGCGCAGGCGCATCTGAGCCCTCTACTCCAAAATGAGAACACCACCAAACCCCCCAAAAGAAGCTCACGAGATATTATCTGAAAGTAGGCCCGTTGCGAGTCGCGAGGGAAAATGTAATCGGCGCGGTTCCATTATGCGTGTGAAGATGCGCTAGGGAATGTGCTGTCCATGTTTTGGTCTAGCTTGCGAAGCAATAGGTCCTACCTTATGAGACGAACAGCTGACCCTCGTGAGTTTGTGAAGCCATTGTTCGACGTGGGTCGTACGTTCGTCCTATAACTGCGACGATCGTGAAGGAAAAGGGATAGGTCTGGACTTGTTGATGGTCACTCGCAATCCCCACTGGCAGGGTGACAAAGCGGCCCAGTGGGGTAACTTCGGTGGATGCTGCGGCTACTACCTACCCCCGGGGGGGCATCGACTTGACGCCCGGGGATGTTCCGCTGTGTACCTACTTTATTTCGCATGAATTCGATATACCAAGGAAGGAATTTGAGAGAAAGAAAAGGAAGAGAAGAAGAAATACAGCAAGGCGATAAGAGTCTTGGAAGCGGTGTATGGTCGGTGTGATCGGAAATGGTGAGGCTTTCATGTAGGAGGTCGCGAAAATACATAGCATATCATTTCCTTCAATTACGGGGAGGAGCCCGACTCCCCCATGGGCGGATCCCACTAAAAGTTGCGCCCAGTCGGGGGAGATCTATCCCCAAGCCTTTCTGGGGACAGGGGTCATCTGGACTGTGCGACGCGAAAAGCGATCAGAAAAAAAGTTCCTTGGGTCAGATATTATGACTCTTCGCCGATGCGGGTAGAAGAAACAAGAATTGTATTTTGGTAATGACTGCATTTACAAGTTTCGCGGAGTGTTTCCATGGACCAGATTTCGTGGTCACCGCTTCTCACGCCCGACGACGTCGCACACCACGATGCGCACACCTACTTGTATGTAGTGGCATTTCGTAACGAAGAGTAAGCCGCGTCAGCGAGGACGAACGATATAACGCATGAAGGACTAAAAATTCAGACGAGAACAGGGTCGTTGGTTATCTCATGTTTGTAGTTTGCGTACCCATTTCAACGTAGCAGCGAGTGGCATGCTTATTGTCAGTTGGTCACTTCTGTTTCCCATGTTTGGCGTTGGTGATGCACGATGCTGCATTGATTTGCGATACGACCCCCCAGTCACCAAATTCAGGCCGGAATTGAAGGCAACAGGAGCAACCCCTGCACGCCCGTAGCGCGCCGTCAAGTCTATCACCATCAACTCAGTCCAGACTCAGTCAGGTTGGTTGTCCACGTAAGACGCCAAAAGGGCCATGGGCATTGACGAATCTGGTGTGCTACGCCACACAGTCAAAGATAATCGTTGCATCATCCGTCCGAAAACGACCAATAAGCTTAACCACGTATCTTCCGTCCCCCTGACTAGTGGTCTTTTGTTTTGTTGTTGTTGTTTTTCTTCTCCATGATGATGGCATGCGTATTTGTATGACCCTTTGAGAGGAGGAAGAATGTGCAGTGTACAGCAGCCAAGCCCGGAGCCGATAGCGGGCTCAGAGACGAGGACTCCACCAGCAAGCACTTTTTCAGGGCTGGGCATTCTATTGACCGGGTCCCTCGATAGTGGGTTGGCTTGGTTGGGTGGTGGTACGCTTCGGTAGTTGGAGACCAGATGATCGACGTGCCGGCGCTGGTGCTAACTGCTTGCCGCGCAGGCCAAACCTTGAATCAGATGGGCTGGATTGGATTGATCCTCGCCAAGGATACAGGTACTTCATCTCGTCACACCCATCATCACATGGATCAGTACGGATTACGGAGTACAAACCTCTATCGTATGGGTGGACGAGATTGATCACTCACCAGGGGCATTTCCAAAGGTTGAAGACAAGCTTGTCGTACAAATGCTTATCACGCAGACATTGTCCATGTTTCTTTATTTACTTGCTGTTATATATGGACTCGGGGTTGTTTTGTAGTTGCTGTTGCTGAAGGTTCGGCATTGCCTAATCTGACAAAGATGCGGCTCCTGCGGTAGAGGAAGCCCCCTGCGCCTCGTTCGGGGGGCCTTTTAAAGGAGCTGCAATATTTGAATAGTGATGACATGAACATACCTCCTTTTTTACTAAGAATGGGTGATGCCAAGCGAGCCTGTCACATTCTCCCGTTCCTTTGCATCGCCCTGGCCCCCATAGAGGTGGGATAGATTGAAAAAAATTGAGTAACACTAGATTTGATAAGTTCCCATTAGATTGCGGTTCAATAAAGGCTGTCACCCCCAAGAGTCAATCCGAGCCGAGGGGGCAACTGAAAGCTCCTGAAGATGAGGAATCAAATGAGCTTCTGCGTAAAAACCTATACAGGCACTCTCTCTCACTCCCTTCACCCATCCAATCCGTCCGCCCACCCAGGCCTCCGTACCAGCGCATATCCAAAGTACATGCTTCTACCTGGCGGGGCGCGCCAAGGCTCAGATGGTCGCCGTCTCCGTTTCCCGATTGACAAGCTTGACAATTGGAACCCGACCTAGCAACGTGAACTCGAGTAAGTTGAAACAGCATGTAAGTGGGATTCTTGTACCTACCGCCCACACCACCAGACGCGGGAGCGTTGTTTTTATCTCCTGGTGACTGCTTGGCAGTGTACCTAACCTAATGGATCCCCTTGACGGGGCGTCGTCCGGCTAGACTAGGAACCCAAAGTGGAGTGAGCGACACACTGAGAGCTTAGGGGACCTTGGGGGACAGCAAGCCCGACGCCGTGTGTGATTGGGCACAAAACCTGCAAAAAATTACTTTGTCCAAGCATGCACGTTAGTCAGTAAGCAGCAGCAAGCAAAGCAAAGCAAAGCAAAGCAAAGCAGAGCCAGCATTGCACCCACACCAGCAACAACACATCACAAATATTTCCCTTTTTCCCTTGCCCCCTCCATCCATTCCCGATCGAATGTTTATTTATTACCACCTAGGTACTAGTCAGGCAGTCAATACATAATGATACTTGGTACACCAGCTCAGAGGCTCCGTATTATTACTCGGGGATTACCAGATATTTCTAATAATCGGCGCATGCAGCTTGCGTCGGGGCTGTTCGTATGACATCTTGCATCGCTTGTTATATAAGTCGAGTAGCATTCGCCTGCCCCCCTCCACGAACTGACTCCCACTCCCTCCCATTATTCCCGATAAACACTCACACTTTGTCAACCAAACTTGTACCCCCATGACCCATGCATCTCTAAGAGAGTCGAAGGTTCATGCTTGTATTTAAGACCCGGAAACCTCCCTCGACCTTGACCTGGTGAAAATCTTTTACACATTGTCCATATAAACTGCCTTGTTTATAAATATTTTCACCCGCCACATCCATCCAACGACTAATACGGTAATCCCACCCGAAACATCAGATCGGACCAACAAAACGCTACGCTCCTGGCCACCATCCCATATATCAGACATAGGGCTGAGACGGAAAACATAAGAAAGAGAGAAGGAGAAGAAAGGACGAAATATCACACACAATATGCCGCGGTTCTCAAGCAGATCATCGTCGATGTCGACCTATGACGACGATATAGACGCCATTACACCATGCCCTCTACCAGCAGCTCCCACCTCGAACGAGACATCAACGTCCTCCAAAACACCAGCCAGCCTCTCTTCGTCAACATCCCCCTCCTACTCCAGCAGCCGCAACCACTCCGAAGAGGAACTGCGCCAAAGCAGCCGACGGAGCAGCACTAGCAGCAGCAGCCGCCGGAAGATGCTGGCGGCCGTTTTCGGACGCAACAGTAATTCGAGGTCCTCATCACCCACCAGCTCGTCCCTGAACGACGCGAACTCTGAGGAAGACTTGGACATGTTCGCGAGCCGGCGCCGCGACTCGGTCCGCGCGCTCGAGCAAGGGGCCGGCGGCGATCCGGAGCGACTTTGGCGACGGATGCTGGAACTTCAACAAACTTACGGGTGCTACAACTCAGCGCGCATGAGCGCTGCGCTCGAGTCGGGCGATGCCAGTTTACGACGTGAGTTTTTATTTTCCCTTTCTTCAAGTTCTGTCACTTTTTTTCATTTGTCTTTTGCATTCCCGGGTTTTTGGGAAAGACACACATGATGAACGTGTGGTGCGTGCGCTCGCGCGCGCGCATCCATGCGTGCATGTGTAAGATGATGTATCTGTCTTTGAGTCTCCGATCTGGTTGGCTGACATGTTCTTGCGCGACACAACAGCATCGAGAGCCTGTTTGGATCTCCTGAACGAAAACATGGTGCTTCTTCCCGATGACGCGGACTACGCTGTCAGGGATAACAATAACGGCCACGCAACCACTTCCGGTCGCTGAAAACCGGTATTCGAAATTACTTTAGGGTTTTCGGGCTGCCCGAATGGCCGGCCGGCAGGTGTTAGTTAACTGGGTAGCCAGCCTGCGAGTCATGAGATTGATTGCTTGGGCATGCCGGAGTTGTTTTCCTTTCGACGGTGTAATTGGGGCAGGGCAGAGAGAGAGAGGCGCTTTGAGCAAGTTGGGTTTCTGATATTGATTTCGAAACCACGTATTTGCATGGAGTTTATTGGGCATCAAAACATTAGGCGGCGTGCGGACGACAGAATGAACGGGCGGACGGAGGAGGACTAGGAAAGATGATGATACCCCCTTTAGCATGCGACCCAGTGGTGGTAAACCACTCTTGAATTTACGAGCTTGCTTTTCCGGTATTGTTGTTTTGGGTGCTTGTTTACAGCACGGCAGCGCTACCTACTTACTCAGGGTGCATGGTTGCGCAACGTGGCGCACCCCAAGATTGCGAAGTTCCTTGGCCGAATACGTACGTACAAACGCATCGTAGGCAAACCGTCACGAATATTGACAAGAATTGTTGGCATCTAAACTTGATCTCACATTGCACCATCTCGCACTGGTCGGTTTAGGCCAAGATTCGCATCTGCTGCAAGGATCTGCCCATTAGGAGGCTGGTGGCTGATGGCTGACGACTATTAGCGCTTGGCTAGCATTGATAGGTACAGCTTCGCCGGAACATCCCATTTTCACGGAGGTTACTTTGTTCGATTTTGTCTTTTCGCTTTTTCTTTTTGCTTTTTCTTTTCGCTTTTTCTTTTCTTTCTTTCTCTCTTAATTCTCCTTCTGTGGATGACACATGAGCGGTGAAATGTATGCGGCCCCTCTGTGATGAAGAAAAAAAACAGAGACCCAATAACAGCCCCATTTTGATGTGTTTGCTGGTTCCTGTCAACTGCGCCTGATGCGAGGATACCGCTCTTGTGATACTTGACGACATCGGTTAAAAACGGGCAGACGGGGCCATACTCGGACATATACTACCTATATAACGTAGATCATGTACCATAAAGTCAAGCCCTAAATACGCTTCAAGATCTGTGTTGTATTGATTGGTCTTCGATGCGGTGGAGATATGGGGGCCTGGCGAGCCTGGATCGCTCCATTGCAGCGCCTCACGACTATCCAATAACGAGCCAACCCTACAGGCATGGGAACCTAGATGCTCCAAACGAGAACCCAGACGGACGGGTCTCGAGTTTTACTCGTCGTCGCTGGTCAGGGACCTAGGTACCTACAGGTATTGGGACCCAGATATTTTGAATGGATATCCCGAATCTTACTCGTCGTCAATGGGCAGGCCTAGATGCCTACCCAGCCGGAGGGGTCCCGACTCCTATACGTCGTCGCTAGCCAGACATCGCAGCGCATTCTCCAGCGTCTTGACGCACTGCTCCCTATACCGCACCGCGAGTCGCTGATTCTCGCTGAGCCCCTCGGTGGGCACCTCGACCTCCTCGAGCACGTCGAGATCCTGGCTCAGTTTGGACCCCAACGCCTGCACGATGCGCTCTTTCACGGGGGGTGCGATCCGCCCCGACATGATGTCGTCCATGGTCGCGCTGTCCTCAAAGGTGTCCTGCTCGCCCGCCGCCGCCGCCGCGGCACGCGTGATGGCCTCGTACAGGCTCGTCACGAGCGAGTCCTGGATGTGGGAGAACTGGGTCGCGATCCCGGGGCAGTCGTCGCTCGTTAGTCGTTTTGACCGGCCCACGACGGAGGTAGGGTCCGTCATCGGCCGCAGCGATACCAAGTGCGTCCCTGCCAGGTCGTCGTCGTCCGTTGCTCGGGTCCGGACATGGACGTAGTCGTTGTGCAGGTACTCCTCCTCCGGCAGGATGAAGCCGTAGCCCAGAAGAAGCTCGGCGTTGGTCTTCATACCATAGTTCTAGAAATCTCTCGTGTAAGTGCATGCGCTACTCTTTAAGGTGAGTGTGCCTGCCCGCTTCGGCTGGAGGTAGGCACTAGGCGAGGGAGGGAAACTCACGTTGAAGACTTGACTGCCGGACTCGCAGGCCTGACCGGAAATCAGCCTACACAAAAGTGTCTCGCTGTCCGTCCTCCATGCCGTCCTCGCTACGGGTGAGTGGTTTCCCACATCGTACAGTGGCAACAGCACCGAAAAGTCGTCAATCTCGCACGGCAGTGCCAGTGCCTCCGCGTCTGGAATAATGAGAGACGGGCGGAAACTGCGGCTGGTGAAGATGGCGTAGGCCCATAAGTACAGCGGCCGCGTATAGCCCGCGAAGTCCGAATCGGGAAGCAGCTTCATGGCCTGCTTGTACTCCTTCTTGAGGGTGGACTTGATTTCCTGGACGGCGACGTAGGCGTTGGTGCCCACCAGGAACTCGAGGTCGTCGACCGGCCAGAGCGCCGGTAGCATGCCCGCGACGTGCTCCGGCTGCGGCAGGGTGCGGATGTAGGGCCACCAGGCCGACACGCTGCCCCGGAGATACTCCTGCATCAGCACGAAGCGGCCGATGACGTGCGGCTCAACCTCGCGTAGGAACTCGGCGGGGAACCAGTCCCGCGGCGGCGTGTTCTCCTGGATTATTTTGTGCGTGACCGCGGGGAAGTCCGGGTGGCCGCATATGACGTTCAGGTACGACAGGCTCCGGGAGATGGGTAGCGTCACGACGGACTCGCCCTGGTTGACGGCGCATCCCTCCTTGACGCGGAAGGAGCCCTTGGTCACGGGGTCATGGTAGACTTCTACCGACGGGTGCAGGCATCCTCCGGCCTCTTCTACCCATTGGACGAGAGCGGCATTGCGCTCTTCGGGCGTCGTCATGGCTCCCTGCTGCTGCTTCCGTAGAAAGGGGAGGGCTGTCAATGTTTCCTCCCGACTAGGCCGTCCTTGGTGGGGTTCAAATTCTCCCGTTGCCTTCGTCGAGCTTTAATCGTAAGATCCTCCGAATATGGCAAAGCTTTAGTTATAGCTTGAGATCTGCTTGGCGTATAGTGTATATGCACGCAATCAGGGATGATTGATTATGGATCCTGGGGGGGGCTGTCCTCGTCGATGTTTGTTGCCGGTGTCGCATATTTCATATCTGAGGCCAACAGAAGTGTGGACACCCACCTGCCCACTGTGATCAAATTTTGGTGAGTGACGTAGCCCCGCTGTTCGGCATCAAGTCAACACGAAACATCAGATCTAACTCAAAGCCGCATCCTTGGCCAATAGGCATATTAAGATACTGTAGTTTTCGCAGAGGCGTTTTATACACAATAGTTGCATACTGATTCGCCTGGCTTACGATATCTCTCTGGACGATGCTTCTTTAATATCGACGCTTGGGACCCCGCATCACGCTGTCAACGCACTGCACTGTGGATTACCCCGCGTCCACGGGTAGCTCTTCACGTCAGTGCAGCGCCCGTCCAGACGCCCGCGCGATGCGTCCACTCTATGGAGATTTATATATGCTATCGCCAACTGTTCAATGGGATTCGCATACGTATATATGATTTTCATTCCAGACTAAGGCCCGATATATGTGCTTGCTGTCGGCCCCCGATTCTGCTCGCGGATGTATCGTGTCGCGGACTCACGTGGTTTGGCGATATGATGAAGACCCTGGTACTGCTCTTTGGGGATGCGCCCATCTCAATCGACTATGTCTCCAGATGACTTCGTATCCTTGCGATCACCTCCTCGTTCTTCTCGAGATGCACGCTGTGGTTCGCATTCTCCACCACCATCAGCGTAGCATCGGTAATCTTTGACGCAATGAACTCGGAGTTCTCTGGCGGGCAGATCCAGTCCTTATCGCCGACAATGACGAGCGTCTTGGCCGTGATCTGGCCCAGCTGGTCGCGGTAGTCAAAATACTTTTCCGACTCCGAGTAGAGGTCATCTAGTGGAATAGTAAGACCAATGTCAGAATTTCTTCCGTGGTCATCGACATCTTTTCCCCGTGGCGCATTGGTTCGAGGGCGCCAACAAAAGGGGGTACAGCACGAAAGGAGAACTCACTATGCGCCTCCGCGTTGTACACGTTCCCCAAGCAGCTCCGCAGCCCCTGATCCGCGTCAAAGGCCTCGCTGTACAGCGGCATCATAGCCAGGTGCACGAGCCGGAACTCGAGGTCGCTGTCGAACCGGCCAAAGACCTTGTCGCGCAGCATCCGGACCGAGAAGCTCGGGGCCTGGTCTAGGCGTTGCTCGAGCACTCTGATCGCGTCCTCCTCCTCTGTTTTCTAGTTTCAGCATTCATCCCTGATCATCTCCCTTATACTGAAGAGGGTAGAGTAGAGAGAAAAAGGCAAGAGTCAAACTCACGATGCCAACTCGCCGCCGTTCCCCTCAACACCAAATGCCTCACGCGATCCGCATACCGAATCGCATAGTGCAGCGCCAGGAACCCGCCGAAGCTCCCACCACAAATGACGACCTGGTCGCGGTCAAGATCCCGACTGAAGCGGACGCGGATCGCCTCTACATCGTCGACGATCTGCGAGAACGTGTAGGGCTTGGTCGCGGAGCTCCGTCCGTGGCCCCGGTAGTCGAACGCTAACACACGATAACCGCCGGCGCCGCGACGGTCATCCGCGGAGGAGGAAAAGGAGGAGGAGAGCGGACTATAGGCTTTGAAGTCGGAGCGGTGGTCGCCTGTTTAGGGGGTCGTCGCAAGTGATGCGACTATTGTGTAAGCCCAGCTTCCTCTTGGCGTGTGTCTCGCTTACACACTCGCACTCATGTTGGATCAGGTCGTCGGCCGACTCTTAACGACATGGGGGGTAATGTAGGTATGTAAGCGCCAAGAGGGCACAGCCCAAAAGCAGAAGGGCAGGCATTGAAGTAAAGAAACATTTGATAATAGTGCATAATAAAATCGACCAGTAAGGATGGATCCAAGTTCCGGGATCTGCCCCGGCATCGGGATCGACAGTCAGCCCCATGTCGGGGCGCCGGCGTCCTCGGGAGCGGAAGGTGTGAAACAGAAACAAGAAGAGCGCTGAGATGAAAAACATACGATATGAAAAGAAGTTTCACTCACCCATGCCGCGTCCGCCATGCAGCGTGATGAAGAGCGGCGCGTCCTCAGGGCCAGCGATCCGATAGGCCAGTCGGGCGCCGTTGATCTCTACGAACTGCACGTCATCGTCCGTCATCTTATTGTCCTCTCGCCTCCCGGAAATAAGTGCAAAGTAGGAACAAGCAGTTGGTATATCCGTTCTTCAAGCTCGCGCGTACTCTTTGTTATCACCATTGACTTCAAATATTAGAGCTGGCGTTGGTGTAAGTACGTGAAGTCGTCAAGTACACGGGCTAGTAGAACGAACCCCTCCAGGCCACTAGCACTACCATAAAATTATAAAACCACTGAAGATTGGTAAAGGCGCACATGTACTTACCTCGGTACCAAACAAAAAACCACTGAATGAATCAACCTTCAACAAACCACTCGTCAAGATTCCATCACGTTGATTCACTAGGTTCTGCAACGGCATCTTAATCCCTATCACCTATTTATGCGACTCTATCTTTACCTCCGGCGCAGTCCAATCCAATAGGCTCGCCAATAAGTCGAACTGTTGCCCTTACCCAGAATAGAAGGTTCACTTGAGCCAGGTTGCCGGAGATTAGTGCGACGTCGGGCAGACCCGATCCTCAATTGAATTGCGTGATTCGATTTAAGCCCGCAACCCAGAACAACGTTTTGGGGGGCGGACAGGCGGAGGCAGATATGACCCAGCCAGCCAGCAGCCGAGGACTAATCCCACTCCGCTTGGCGTCGGAGTTTAAGCCGCGGCTCGTTCTGTTTCCAACAAGGAAGGTCATACACATATTCTTTCTGACCGACCTATATAAAGGGCCTAAGTCGTATTCGTTCCCATCATCATCAAACGTGATGGGAAAAGAGAAGAAAGTCCTGAGTGGCCGATGTCCATGCTTGGCATTTCTTAGGGGGGTCCAGAAAATTCAAAAAAAGTATTCCTCGGAGTTCGGGTCGAAAACAAAGTAGCACAGCTGACCAACTTTTATTTATCATGGATTCCTAACGTTCAGCATATAATACCGAGAAGGGCATACGGGGACGTAGTCTCTCATTCATTCATAATCGTAATATTTTCGCAAGACGAGCCACCATCTCCATTTTTTCTTCTTTTTTATCATACATTGCGCACGCAACTTGTGTTGGTCGGTCGGTGTCGGCTTTCTCACACACGCTACTACTACCACTACTTATAGGAAATCGAGCTCGATGGATCCCCAACCGCCGTTTCCATTGACATAATTCATTACAGAGTTCTCATTCGTCATTACACCAACGCCGCCGTTACCAACATCCGTACCGCCCATGCTCACCGACGGAGTTCTCCCCCGCATCACCGTCGGCGGGGGTTGAGGTTGCTGTTGCTGAGATTGTTGTGGCTGCGACTGCTGCTGGGAACCGGATCCACCTAGCCCGCCGTCATCCTCTGGAACATCAAGGAAGCGATAACAGGATGCCTTGCCCAGCACTTCTTGCATCAGGGCCAAATAAGCAGATACGACAGGGTGCATCATATTCAGGCACGATGCTGGCGTTGTCGCTCTCGGGGGCGCCGCCGCGACACTGTTGAGAAGACCCAGGAATTGTCGGAGGATCTGGGCGCCGCGCCGTGCGCTGCCCCAGCCCTCGGGGAAGGCGTCGAGGATGTTGGTAAGAACGGCGACGTCTTCTCGGGCGCCGAAGGGCAGCGCTCCGCCACTCGCGCCGCCTGGTACGACACCGCCATCGCCGCTGCAGTAGGCCGAGGCTAGGAAGCTACGAAGGAGTACGAAACCTACAGGTAGGAGACGACATAAGGTCACACGGTTAAGGGGCAGCTGACGCTGGTGGAACAAAGCCGACGTTGACTGGAGGTGCTTTTGCGCGAACCGCAGCAGCTCGGCCTTGGAAACGACACCGCCGTTTGCGCCCCCTCGCCCCGGTTAGCACCTCTGCCGTTGTTTGGCGGCGAGTTGAAGTGCGATGGGTAGTACAACAAGAGGAGCAGGTAGTAGTAGCGGGCGCTCAACCAGGTGATTGAGTTGTGGATGGGCACGTTGTCGGGCTCCAATGGGGACACGAGGCAGCCGTTGCTGTACCAATTCTCGATGTCGGCCCGCATCTCCTGGAGAATCGCCCGGCGGTCGGCGTAGGTGAGCGTGCTGACCTCAGCCTGCCGACGGAAGTGCACGTGGCGCAGAATGCGATCCTCCATCTGTCGCAACTGGATGACGTGCCGGCTCGTCTGTAGGATGGTCGCAAAGTGCGACCGCTCCGATGATGCGAACTCCTCAACCGTGAGGCCCGGCAAAGGCACATCCATATTCTCATCCGTTAAAGCAACGGGTAAACCCAGCGACGTTGCCATCATCCGGTCCAGGACGTATATGCTCCAGAATAAACGATGCCGCAGTTCGATGGCTGTTGCCGATAGCGTCGCTTCGTCCGAGGCCCGCCGCGACAAACCTAGCAGCATGGCCTGCCGCGATACTATGCCCACGATCGACCAGGCCGACGCACCAGCGGGGTCGAAGAGGGAGTAGAGCGCCAAGAGCACGAGGATCTGTATGGATTCTATACTCTCTCGGCAGAGGCATTCTTGTATAATGTCCGAGTAAGCCACGTCGAACCGTAGCGCCGTGTCGTCGGGTATTTGGCCAGCGCGCTGCAGGGTGGTACAGCCGATGGCCATGATAAGGTAGAGTAATGTCGAGTCGGCATCCCGCCGGCGCTGGGCGAAGTCACCAAACACCTCGAGGTCGTGTAGGATCTTGTTGCGGTCCACAAAGGGATAGGCGCGGTTGACGTTCCGGAAGTAGGCGTCGACGAATCGCCGAGCCGCCGCATCGGCCGGCAACCGCTGTGCGGTCATCGTAGATGTAACTGAGCGAGCATCGCTGTAGCTCCCCACCGAGCCATGGGCGATAGAATGATGATCGGGCGACGAAGCCGATTGGCTGTTGTTCAAGTTCACCTCGATGGTACTTTGCGAATGGTCCATCATATGGTGATCTTCGTGCATCGGTGGCAGTTGATGGTGTTGTTGCTGCTGCTGCTGCTGCTGCTGCTGCTGCTGCTGCTGTTGGTGGGCTTGTCGTGCCGCCACTGCCGACATGACCGATGCCGCTGGGCTTTGGCCATTCTGAGAGAGTCCCGGAGAAGTACCCTGTAGTAGTAAAAGATCGCTGATGTCGGTGCCCGTCTCAACGGACTCGATGCCTGCCGGGCCAATAGGAAGTGCCTCGTTAATCAAGCGTGACAGCCATTCGACGCGGGCCCGGAGATGATGCACCTGGGCATTGGTCGACGAAGCCGGTGTGGAAAAGGAACAGCGCTGACCGGCGCTAGCACATAGGGAGCAGACGGGAAACGTCCGCGAGCATTTCTTCTTGAAGGAGCGGCAACGGTCACAGGCTGGGATGGATTTGGTGGATGACGTTGGTGCTGGCGGATGGCCGCCGGTAAGCTTGTCGTAACTGTCGCCCGCTCCGCCGACTGGCGGCGTCGCAGGGCCGCCAACGGCCGCCCTTGGCTGCTCATGTGCTAAGGGCGGAGGCGGCATAGAAGACGGGATGTCTTCAGTCTTGAATGGCGGTTCTGTGCGACTGACGCGAAAACGATGAAGTGACGACTTCAGATCACTTGTGGACATACTCTTGTCTGGGAGGTCAGGTCCGGGTTTGTGTGTGGGGGGTAGGGGTATCTGTATCCGTCTCCGTAATCCCGACGTCTTGTTGCTTTTTTTCTCCCTTCGTTCTGTCAGTCACGGAAGCCGGATCTTCACAATGGATCCTTTGAGCTCTTCATTGCTCTTCCATAAAGTTTCGGGGGATCCCACGAGTCTGGTAAGCAGGTGGAGAGCATGGCCTGCCGTGCTTTTGTTTTGGGTATGGGCGCGCAATTCAGTCGAATGGCAGGCAAAGCAGGGCATTCGCGCAATTCCCCAGGATTATTCAGGTTCTGCCCCAGAGAAAGCATTGAACGTCGGAGAGGCTAATTCAGGGAGCTCCGTCTTTTACATGCCGCCCCAGAAGCAGCCCCATCGCGATCCTCGGGGCCGATTCCACTCTTTCCACTCTGTGGCTGAATCGCTGGCCCTTTTGTATAAGAGTAGGCATGAATCGAGGCGTGATCCGGTGAGATCTGGGCAAGCTGCGCGCAGTGAGTGTGGCCGTTAGGTCGAATGCAATCTTCAACCGCTGGAGACCGTTGGAGCGCATTTCGCCGTAGAAGCCATCGGATTGGTGACCGACGCTTTCTCAATGGCCCTCAGCTGCACTCTCTGCAGTCGTGGGTAGCAAGCATGGGCAGGGCTCATCTAATGGCCCTGTCTAATGGGAACCCCTCTCAAAGGGCTTGGTTGTCGGGATGAACCCCGACGGAGTGCGGGTCGTGCTAAAACTCCCACTGTCGGATGATGATAGCATGGTGGACCGTAGCGCCAGAGCCAAAAGTGTCACCATCCGCTACCCCAACCCAAACGCCACAGAGCGGATTGAATTGTGGTTTCTTGTCCAGTCGAGCGTGCGTGCACTCTTCTTGTTCATTAACATGACAATATGGCCCGCCATCTCGACGAATCCAGAATGACGAATATCCCAGCTTCGAACGGGAGGTAGCAGCTCTAGTACGGTTCAGACCGCCTTGTGTTCAGCCGCAGCGACGTGAATACGAATGAAGCGGCCATACGAAGAGCGGGGAAGCCGAGCGTTGATAATTGGTGTCAACGTCCAGGTGCTCGAAAGCAGACAAGCCTCGTGGCAGCTGACACCACGCACAACCTCAATCTGTTTGAGATTTGATCACCACTCCCCAAGACTACGGCATAGCGATGCCTGCGCTAGTGAGATACGAGCACTTCGCGCGACGGAGCTATCACGACGGCTCGGCTCCGAACTTGACTTGTCATCGGCATGCTTGCTTAACATTGTAGGGCTATCCTTGATTGCCTGAGCAATGTTGGTTGGTGATTGGCAGAATCAATTAGGGCAGTTGCGCTTCCGATGCTGGAATCACCTGATGGACGTTCCGAGTTGACGTTGGGTGTTGTCGAAGTTGACGACGTGCAAATGGCCAGGGAGGTCCAGACCCTCGTCGCGGTCGATGGTTTCGGGGGCTGCAACGTGACCGTTGCATGACAGATGTTTGGTCTCATGGTCAGGTGCATGGCTTCAGACACGACAGACGGCAATGCACGACTGGCAAATCCCAGAAATCCCCAGGCGGATCGTGCCGCCACTTCAGTTGGAACGGGAAACTGCGGGTCAAGTGCGTTTCCTAAGCATTAATCATCACAGCCCGGAGTCAGCGGATGGATACCTCGTATTGCAGGCTAAGAAAAGGGCGAAATCAAAGGTGGGTGTCGATGAAAATTGAAGCTGTCAAGGTGGATCAAGTAAGCAAGTCCTACCTTAGCTTCTATCAGAGGTAAATGAAGAACATGACACTAAGGAAGGTGCGCCACGATTTCCTAACTAACACAGCGTGGCTGCCATGCATTCATTCACCCACCAAACAAACTTGCGCCTGCCCATCTTCACAACTTCAACTGTTCCAACCCGTGCTCCAAAATTGTGCGATTTCACGTCAATACTGTAGGCAATGTATGCTCTCGTGCTTGGGATTTTCTTCAAAGCTGGATAGAGGAAAAAGGAGCTGCGCTGAGAATGGGTACGTCGGGACTGCCATCCGACGTGCAGCCCTCTAATGGAATGAATCTGCCGACGGTCGTTCGGGACCTCCGCCAGAAGTGGATGGGGATTGTATCGAATCCATGTAATTTGAGTGACTCGGCTTGGTAGAATGGCACCCATACATAACATGCGTTTTCTGTGATTACTTAGTCCGACCACCTTCGCATGTGCTGGCTGTAACATCGGAGATTTGCAAGAATGCGTGCCAAACTGGCGAGAGCGCGCGCGCGTTATTCTGACGACAGACACTAACCCCGGCAATGGCTGTAGCGCAACCGACGATTTACCAGAGTCTAGCATCTTGCATCTAGCCGAGGATAGATCCCACTTGCATCATTATGGGCTACCGATCGCTAGAGAGCGCCTGAGGCGCTATCGAAAGACTAGGCGGAGAAGTACCGAGAACGCTGGCGGCGCATTGGGGAGGAAGCACTTCCGCTCGACGGCCAAATCTCCGGCGCCTTCTAGCGAGTCAGCGCATCACACGAACGTCGCGACGCACTCCTCGATCAAACGACCGACACGGGCGGCCCAGTCGACTGGGTGACGGAAGGCGGACCAGGATGATACACCGCAAGTCCTGGGAACGTTGGTCTTCGGCATCGACGTGTCTACGACGCTCACGCCAGTGACCTCTTCGCGCCCCTACTCCCAAAGTCGTCAAATCCGCGGCTCCGATTCCTCACGAGCGGCCAACCGAGCCTGCAGCGGACCAGCGACGATTTTCAACCGAAACACGATCATGCCGCCCGCCGGCTGGCCCAAGGATGACCTTCGCCCCGACTTCGACACCATGATATTTCGCCCGCCGTAAGAAGGCCCTCCAATTTATTGATGATCAACTGGGCCGGGCTCGAGAACCGTATTTCCGCTCTGCAGGTGGAGCTGGACACCAAGTTGGATCCGTGTGGTCGCCGAGCAGGCCGCCAAGGTCCCCCAGTCTGGAGGAGCAGAACAACCAGCTCGCAAGCCAGACCGCGAGCCTGATGCAAGAGCTCCACGAGGCGCGCACGATCTGCGCAATCGTCGCGATGAAGGCGCTCGAGCTCGAGCTCCGGCCCAAGGCCTCACGGCGACCAAGCTCGGTAATAGCCCCGACCTGCAAATACAACGGGCGCGGGAGATCACCAGCAACGGAGGGCGGCCCAACGGGGATATACAGACAGTCAAGGGCCAGCGGGATGGGAGACGTGGGTAAGAGTTCGATTTCAACGAGAGGGCTTTTCAGCCATTCTAAAAGAGTGCCTGCCACTGATGCGCCATCTGCATCGCTGATCTCGGAGTCTTCTCCAGGATCCCACTCGCGGGGTTCAGCTTGCCCAGGTCTACCTGCGGAGAAACTGCAGGCCCACAATCTGACTTTCTTTGCGGTAAGAGCGATCAGGTAAGTATGTGACAAGAGCGAGGATGCCAATTGTATTAGGCCAATCCCACGTCTTCACCGCCGGCAACCAGCATCTCGAGCTGGATGCGGAATTGAGGCAAGATGTCTGGACTGCACACGGTCGCCAGCGGTGAAGGTGGGGCACAGCGGGCAAGGAAGATTACTGTCGCAGCCATACACCCGCCCCTGCGAGTACTTGCTTAAGCAGGTAGTTTGCGCGTTGTTGGGAAGAGATGACAAAGTATATGTCGCGGAAAGTAACTGACTAACGAGGAATTGGTCCTAATTGAGCGGAATGGGGCGATCTCGAAGGACACGACCAAAAAATAATGAATTGCTGTCAGTGAATGTGTGCAGCTGTCGAAAATGACAAAAGCGTAGGTCCGCCTGGGGCTCGAACCCAGAATCTCCTGATTACACGAATCGTAGTCAGACGCCTTACCATTGGGCCAACGGACCTGCATAGCTCCTGCTCGCTGAATGGGAAATAGTTAGCTTATTAGCCTATGTATGGGAGGACTTAGCTGGTTGGAGTTAAACTAACCAAAATATAACACAATACCATATACCACACCCAATGCACCTTGTAGCTCATTCATAAAGTCTAGTTCAATAATGGCCTTACTTGGACCTCTTTGATCAAGCTAATCCCTCTGTAATCGTTTTAGACAAGCCACGCATCCCCTTCTTAGCACCTCGAGTACCCAGCCAAAACGTTAGGATCTAGTCTGGGTCTATCGACAAGCAAGTCGTTCTTTATACACCCTTTTTGGGTGAATCTCGCATCGCATATGTAAAATCGTAGATGGGATGCTATACTTGCTATCGGTGGCTACATTTACGTGTGGAGGTATGTCTTCCCAGCTCGGGGCTCAGACAGATGCATCGGGAATCGGACATTGATACTACGGTGATTATGTAGTGAATGGATGTGTAACCATGAACCAGGCATGAGCGTCGTATTGCAGAAACGCGTTAGGGAGTTGTTGTAGAGAAGCCCTCAAAACCAATAGTCGTTTAAGCCTTGATGAACTTCATAAGGCCGGTGGGTGGTTTTGGCGGACAATGAGCGAGAATGTCGTAGCTGCCTGGGCTATTTTGAACACATGCTTGCTAGGTTGCACGAGTTACTATTATACATACAATTGTCCTCAGTCCTCCTCTGTGGTTTCAGTACTTTCAGTAGACCCATAGCTTGGCCTACCTTGCCACAATACCGTCTTTTGCAAGTTTTACAAACAACTTTCAAGGCGAGATAGAGTTGCAATGCCGTGTTGTCCACCACATGGCCAACATATGAGCCAAGGACACAAACCGAAGTCATGGTCAAGGTTCCGGTAGGGGTTGGGGGACCTTACGCCGTTTGCTCCACGCAAACACGAAAACTGACTTGGAATCTTAGGTCCTAATAGTTGGTGATATGAGATGTTGTCCCAAAGTCCCAAAAATTTAGGCCGTCGAAGCTCTAGGCATCCAGGCAATAAAATATCGTCCTCATATCTTCGGTTCCATCATGGCCGTCGTGTATATCATAGCGGCTGGTAAAGGCAACGATCCAAGAGGAGCTGTCATGCCCCAAATCACCTGCCACGGTGACACACCAAAACCAAAGTTTTGCTCACACGTGGATGAATATCTGGCTGCATACAGGTAATCTATCGATTACCTGCAAGCAGCCTTCCTACACACACGGGGAAGCAGGCTCCAGGGGGACTAGCCCAACGTAAGTTGACCATTATGCGGCGTAAAAATTGGCCACGCTCAGTAAAGCGGTTCCGGCAATGCAGACTGTGTCTTATCTACAGTATATAGTGGTCTCGGGCGGTCGCATGTCGTGTTTGAGTAGGTTGACCAGGCTACCCAGACCAGCGCTGAGACAATACCAGCGAAAGTCATAGTGTCCTCGGTGTCTGGCATACCTATCCCAAGGTTCCTTCCTGCATAATCGTATCCCGCGGCAAGCAGCACAACGGATCGACAACTTTGTTTGCTCTTAGTACATCAGCTACTTGACGCTGTGGCTGCGGTGGCTGTCGTGCGACCCAAGTAGGAGCCACTAATTGACGCCGAATCCAACGCTCCTTGCCTTCCTAATTACCTGCGTCAAAAGGTTTCTTCATTCCTGTAAGCAGCCAACAAACATGCCGGTGCTGCGGTCCGGTGGATGCGCGCAGAAATACGCGCAGGAGAATGGAAAGAAAAGAAATAATCACCGTCATCTCACTCGGGTAGCAATCATGCTGTTTCTGGATGCAGCCAATCACGCGGCGCGCACGCTGACTGCATGCAGCTTACCTTTGGTGGGCTCATCTAGAATACGGGACATGAGAGGTATTCTAGGCTGTAGGCGCCTCATCGCATCCTTCCCAGAATTTGGGGTCCAAGGACGGGGCTGAAGATATTTACTCGCGATGACTATGTAATGAACCCTCGAGACATCACTCATCAGTTCCCCTGCCCTTCTGTCCCAAGTTCGAGAAACAAAAGAAGCAACACTCTAAATCTCCTTCTCTACTCGGGAAAGTTTGGATTGCTTTTGCTCCCACAATAGACTTCGATCGACGGGTTATCCTGTCTCTCTTTGCTTTTGCTTCCCATGTCAGCAGTGGCTGGGCCGCTCAAACCCTCTTCCCGCCTTCCAGTAGGGCGTGTCTGACCATCTATTTACCAGGTGGAAGGGAACCAATTCGGTGGCAAACCTACTTCCTCCTTTTTTCTCTTGTCGCAGAATCAAGTAGTCAAGCCACTGGGGAATTTAGCAGCCTGGTCCCTGGAATCTTTTGTTATCCTTTTCGGCCCTTTCGCCTTGTACGGGGGAAGAATAACATCCTTTCCTTCCCCCCCTCCCCCGGCGTCGGAAGCGAAAACACTTTTGGGGAGATCATCATGTACGGCCCACCGGAAGAGGACGGGTACCCGGATACCCACAAGATCTACAGCAGCAACCATAACCCTGTTCAGGCGGCGGCGGCGCACCACCATCCGAACCGGGGCGCCGACTACGCCCCCCGAAGTCGTCGAGTCCCACGGCATGGAACACAACCCTTCGGAGCCCCGTTCGTACCCGGAAGCCGCTCCCGCACCCCTGGCGACGCAGCAGACGCGCACCGCGCTCCCCGAATACTCCTCCTACAACAGCGGCCCCCACGAGTACACCCACACCAAGGAGGGCTACGGTGACGACCTCCGACCTCCGGGGTCTTTGCACGGCGTGGTCATCAGCAGCGGCACCGCGCAGAAGAAGCGGATATGCGGCGTGACGCGCCTCCTCTTCTTCGCCGTCCTCTCGCTGCTCGCCGTAACCCTCGTCGCCGTGGGGCTCGGGGTCGGCCTGGGCGTCGGGCTTCAGCACCCCACCGACAGAAGCGACAAGGACAGCTCCGCCGCCGCCGACGCCGCCGCAGCCACTTCTTCTTCATCCATGTCGGGCGCGGCGATTCCGTCGCCGACTTCGACCGTGACGCCGAGCAAGAACGCCAACGCGACGTGCGTGGCGGGTCTCCGGTATTGCGGCTGGGATCTCATCGAACAGCATCGTAAGTCGACGACGCTCTGGCTCTTTCCCTTTGCCCGCTCTCTCACTCTCACTCTCACTCTCACTCTCACTCTCACTTGTCACCGAAACATCACTTGCCACATATTCGTATTGGGGTGGTTTTGTTTTAGGCACATTTTCTTTTCTTGCTGTTTTACCTCTTATGGTCAAATTGGCTAACAGGGTTTTCGTCATAATATATAGATTACCCCATAAACCTCCTCCAAAACGCGGGAAGCAGCGATCCGTACAACGACCTGTATTCCTGCGAGGAAGGCAACGGCATCGGGTGGCTGGAGGCATGCGGCGGTGCTGTTCAGTGCCAGCCCCCGGAGCACAACATGGACGGGTGTGACTTGAAGACGCGGCAGTCTTGCTGCTTACCGCATTAAGCCCCCGTCTTGGTTCATGATGATGCGTGGGTTGGTTGTTCTGCAAAAAGGGGCAGAAACTTCAAGCTTCAAGGGCCCCCCAGGCTTTCTCTTCGGTGCATGCTAACCGGGGGCAAGAGATGTAATAAAATGCGTAACGAATTTTCTGCTCTCAGCTGTGAATAATCAAGTCTCGCATGTCGTCTTGTGCAGAATTCTCGTCGATCCTAACTACATAGGTGAGTAGGAAAGGCAGACAGACGTATTTACATTATGAGCGTCCGTATCGCTGGAGCGCTTCTTAGTACTACCTAGGCTTCCCCGAGTGAGGAATCGTATTTTTCCTATCAGGCGGGGCTCTCGCTTTGATAACTGATCACTGCTCCACTCCTGTGTCAGACTTCCAAGACCGACTTCAATAAAACTCGTCATCTGTGCGTGCCCAATACCAAACCACTCCAAGACAGACAATCAGACATGAGGCTGAACGGGCCGGCGCCCTAAGCGCCACTTCGGACGACGGGTTGGGGATTGATCGGTGCGGGCCGCTCCGTGTTTGGTCCGGTGCGTGGTACGGGGCCGCTGTCAGTTCTGCCTGCCTCTAACCGGAGGGAGCAGGCGGAATGCGTGTCCGGCTGGCCCGGCGTGTCTAGCTCCACCGGGGCACCGGGACAAGGGTATAGGTGGCAGTACTATAGGACGGGATACTGTTTTCTGAGCACTGTTTTGCTCATGCATCTAGAAATATCCCCATCCAGAGGCTTCGGTCAGGAGATGGCATCTGTCAGCTTTCAGGAAATATTTGTCGAGCATTACAGCATTCTCGAGTGGTATTTCCAGGTACAACTGCGAAGATGATTCTCCATACTGCTAGGAGCACGTCGCTGGCTATTTACCCCCTTTCAAGCCGAATACGAATGCGTAGATGCTCGGTCCGGAATTCGAGTATTCGAGTATCGGGGTGAACTGCACGACTACATCGCGTGCCAGGAGCTAATAGATTACAACAATACAATTTCCCCGTGTAATCCCTGCTCGAGTCCCATCATGTCTTGCGTAAATCGTACGCGAGATATCAATCATACATCACCCTGTTGTATGTGTACAAGAACTACAACTCTGGCAGGATTCTGGGTAGTATTCTGGGTATCTCGACTTGGAGTACAAGATTCACAATCCCATCAATATCGTCGTGCATGCACCGGTGAACAGGCAGGCAGGTGGTTCGTCCACAGCGACCCTGTAGAGTTTACGTCAAACGTCACCCTTGCTCTAAGTCAAAGGTCTAGACTCAGATGGCCCATCTCTTGCGAGGCAGTGTACCTAACACGATATGATCCCCTAGATTGCCAGATACCACAATTACAAACAGTGGGACCGGATTCTGGTCTAATCAGGATAAACAACATATCCGGACGTTGCGAGTTCACGGCGCCGAAGGATTCATTTTCAACGTCAGCTTCGCTTCTGGTCAGAGTCTAGACCCAAATGGCCGTCTTTGGGCCAGGCTGTATCTAACACGATAAATGCAAAACACCGGCTGGATCGCCTTCCGGCATGCAACAACATGCACTTTATACTCTCGCTTTCCCATGGTTGTCTGGATCTCGGCCACAATTTGGGTTCAAAGCAGCATATAAGCGAAAAAGAAGGTCCCCGAGGTCGCCGGCGCGGCGCAGCCATGGGCTGGCGTCGTATGTAGACTAGGTACTTTAGATATGTAGGCCAGAGATAGCGCGTGGGATGCGGCCTTATCGCAGCAGAACCATGTCAAGACAATGCCGTTGGTCGCATCTCCTCGGGTAATGGGTTTCAACAAACAGTGGCATACATCCAGTCGTTATGGCAGATAGGTGCCGTGCTGCTTGGGCTTCAAGGGGCTGCTGGCGGGCGATCAGGCAGACAGAACCCCCCACGCGCAACCGCCGATATCACCAGGCACCCGACCGACCGAGTTGGGCAATATGGTTGATAATAGGTAATAGGATGCGCGTCAGGCATTGTCGGCCAGCCTCCGACTTTGACGTCTACAATGGGCATTTATTGCTCACCTGACCTCGCATCGATGCGCAGAACCTAGTTCATCTCCGGCAATACAACGCGATCGTATCGTCGCATGTGGTGTAAGCGAGATGGCCGGTTCTATCGTATGCTTAACGCCACAGCATACGTTCCTTTCGGGCCTCGGTCTGCAAGGGCACGCAACGACGCACGACAATGTGTGCACCAGCCCATTGATGGTAGGAGTTTGGCGTGACTTTGTCGTCTCGTCGCGTACTCCGATTCGGAGGCAGCTATGGCAGTGGGACCTTTTCTCTCTTCATTCGTACTGCAAAAGTACCTCATCCACCTGGCAGGCGCTGTCAGAGTGGATGATAAAGTTCACCCTAAGTCTCGAGTGGGAAGTCGCCTTGCAAAAAACGAATACAGTAGTAATTGGCCAAGCTTGAGTCTGGTAGTATACAAAGACCCCCCCCCTAGCAGCCAGAAGTGGAGATGATGTAATATTAGCACCACCGTACACCCCCAGTCTATTCAGCAGCACAACCTTATACTTTTCCAATACTTTTTCCGTTTCCGTGAGACCGTTTCATCGGAAATTTCGTGGGATTCGACATTGAGTCGCCATTGCCACCCGCGGAGACGCTGGATTAAAAAAAACAATAGGGGCCCTCCTTTTAGAGTTTGGCACCCCTGTAGTATCAGGTCAGGACCCCTGCCGTTGGGCATCAGTCTGAGATATCCCGCATTCCCGTCGCGGCAAAGATTGGGCATCAGCGATCCAAAAAGACCAGGGGACTTTTGGGCTTGGGACTGGTAGCCCATCAGTTCACGATAAGCTCTTTCATGACAACTTGCCCCCTCTCCCGGATTAACCGGGGGGCTAACGAACTCTATACGATGTCTCATTATCCCATGCAAGTACCGCAGAACCCGGTGCCCTCGTGGCTTTTGCCTGTATGATCTGCCGTACGCTTCAAGTCTCCAAGGTCTCCTGCAGCAAGACCCTGCTGTTTCACCGGTGCACTGCATGTTCTAGACCAACGCTTAAAATGAACTCTGGGTCCCTGGGATTGCTATCTGATTCGGATCGCCATTCTGGGGTAAAATGCCAGCCAATGCCAATATCCCCCATAGAGGATACACCTGGTTGAGACTTCAACGCATCTTGGGATCTGATCTTCACTGGACTCTACGTGCATGTCAAAGCATATTGCTAGCTTTGTTTGGACGTGAAGATCATACCCTTAGTTGGCCAGTGAGGTATCTGTACATGATGCAACTTTGAGGGCCAGCTGCGCAATGATATGCCTATATACTACTATGCCACCACGACACAGTTACTGGTTTGGGCAGGCATCCAGATGGGTTGTGACTCGAGGGATCCACTGGCGTATGGTTTCGTTGTTTCAAGCTTTGTTCAGGTGGCCAATAACAAATGTAGCTCGGTAGGCGTGCAGAAGATGCGCAGATCTGCGTGAGGGCCATCGGAGGGGCCTATAGGACGTTACATTTTCCTGCCCATATCTTGACACGCTGCCACTTCACGGGAGGAGGGGGCAGTGTGAAATAGCGAAGTACGCATCATGTGGCTTGTGATGGGATCCCTCTCATGGTCACGAGGTGCGACTAAACCGGTGGGACTCTGGGGATACGCGCGTTTGATGGCCGTATCTGCATTGTAGATCTGCAAAACCGCAGCAGCACCAACCTCCCCGAGTGCATAGGCATGATCCGCCTTCGAATAGCAACAACAGGCGCTTGAAGAAAAACCCTGGCATGGTTGCTATGGGGTATCAATAGTTTCGACAACCTCGAGCTTCACGTCTAGGTCCCGCCCATAGATGGTGTAACCATAGACGTGGATGACATGATGAGCGGGCGAAGACCGAATTACATATTTCCTAGCTGCCGCGCAGCCAGAAAATTGAGACGGAACAGGGATGGACTTACGAACACGTCGTATTTCCATGACCGTTACATGACATGACGAAACCTAAAGTCGGCCTCGTGTGGTAACGAATGAGACCTTGTAGGTTGAGCGACAGCCGCGTCAGCGGAACTCGCGGCTTTGCCTTGGGCCTTTTAGCTTCGGATTCGATCTCACACGAAGCCGGCATAAGTCTGATATGCCGAGAAGCACTATACGGGCACAACGTCCGGCAATGCACATGCTATGCTTTGTTGCTTATATTCCGTTTTGCACTATATTGGAAATCACATCAGTAACTACCGTGGTATGACAATGGCGCTATTTGACCGCGTTCTGGACCACGGTCCGAGGAGCAGCAACCGTGGCTCGCAACCAATATGTTGAGTGCATCCCAGCTCATTTGTATCTTTCTAACTTGGCATTTGGCTCAGGGTTCTCGATGCCGCTTTTGATCGAAAGGACAGATGTAGCTCTGCTCCTTGCACAGCTGTGCTTGTATGTGCAGATGCAAATGAAACAACCCCCCCGCGAAAGGCAAGCAAAACATGCCCCAGTGGTGATCAGATAGGGGAATAGTTGATGGACGGTACCACGGATCCGTCCTGTTTGGAACGAACAGCTGGCCGGAGCTTGCCGTTTGTCATTGTCTCGCCTCTTCGCGCATCGTGAGTTGCCGTCGAACAGTTTGGAGTGGCGTCGTGATTAGTATTGCTTCCCCCTACCAGACAGAGGCCGCCGAGGCATACATATGCAAGGAAAGACAAAGTCGGTGCCACGGATTGGCAAAGGGCGGTTCAAAGCCCGAGGATGGCTTATGCGGCATTAAATAATATTGTATGCATGTATGGTGTGATAGAAGCAGGCAAGGCTGGGTGCAAGGCATGCATGCGCTCTGCGCGCTGCGTAGCGAGCAATACCTACCCAGCCAGGTAGGTACGCGATTGCGACTCAATCAATTTCCCATGGGGCGTGGTTGGCTTATCTTACCAGGAACGTGCAGAAAATCGATATGCTCGCTTGGATTGCCTGCATACGGGATCAGTCATGTGACCTGGCCATGGCGATGTAAGGCACAAGGGGGCCCCTGGATCTCCGGCCGGGGACCCCAGCGCCGGATGTACTTGGCTGCAGCAGCCGAGGCAGTCTCGACCTGCGAAGTCTTCGCCCCGAATGCTGCAGTAGGTCCTCAGGATGGTCTCCTGGGTATGGTCCGACCGGTCGCCCTTCAAGTAATGCGTGTGGGACAAACGGAAATTGATGATAATGCATCGTCATCTAACAGATCCGATCCCACGATCACGATGGTGTCGTCGATTCGAGATCGCCAGATAGACGCGCCGACGCGGTGACGGACTCACGTCCGGCGTCACATATTCTAGTCCACGTACCCGCGGCTCACCACTGCCTCTCCATATCGTACGTTCGAAAGACGAAGGAGAGGGAAATCGTGCGCGCGGCTAAATTAAGTCCAAAGATGGCCCATCTACGGAACCTGTCGAATTTGCAACCGCCCTTCTTTGCTGGCCGGTTGCCGGATGGCCGAGCCGGCCGAGCTGGCCGAGCTTTGCTGTTGTATGTATCAAAACCAATGTTACCCCACACCTGCCAGGGTCTCGGTTTCGTGAACCAGTTTCTTTGCTGACTTGTAACTCATAAGAACACCTATGTATATTCTTCCGAGCAAACATCCAGAGGTACATGCTGGCGACATCCGCCCATGTACCCTGTTCACGCCCGCCGATGATGCGCGCATCGTTGTTCGTTCTCTAACCCCCCTGACAGCCCAGCCCAACCAGCTTTCCTCGGGCGATGAAAATGCCCGCAGAAGCCACACCACTCCCACAACCACTCCCGCTCGGCTGTTCCGCGATTACAACGCTTTTCCACCAAGCGCGGGTTTGACGTTTCCCTATGTAACTGCCCCTCCTTCTCCTCCGGCCTCCGTCCTCCATTGGGGTCGTAACCAAAAAGTCAGAACTCTATATCCTCGGCAGTGTGCTCATTTCAACCTGCCACAATACGAAGCGGACCGGCAGTCGCAAAGAGGAAAGACAAACGCGAGCTGGTTACCGCTTTGGGGGAGAGGGGAGGGCGGAGGGCGGAGGTAGGGAGGAGGCACACTGGCCAAGCTTATTGGTCGGGTGGGCCAGCACTGTAACCTGCTTTGTATCCAACTAAAAGTGCATCATATCAGGCTGCTAGGCTATCAGGTCTCCCTCTCCAAAGATCGTCAATGTGAGGGAAAAAAAAGACTCACAGGGAAAGTTACCAGGTTTGTAAACCAACAACATCAGGAAAAGCAGGGGAGGGGATGAGGGGATAAGAGAAGACAGGCTGGGGAGAATAAAACTAACGCAGCACAACCCCTCCAGAACCGCTCATCGATATCGGGCGGGCGCGCCAACTATCGCCGACGAGAGGACAGCCAAGGTCAGGTCGGAGACGCCGGGTATGCAATGCAGTCACTGGCCCCCATAACATATCTATTTATGTACGCTCACCTATTGACCTATCTGGAATATTCTCCGTGCAAAACAAACCCCCGTCGTACGATTTTCCCTTGATCTCCTTGCCTTGCTTGATCCACGAGATGCATCTGTGTCTGCCCTAAATAGGCCATTTTGGCGCGACCGGTGAGGACGCAAAGAACAAACAAAACCGAACATTTCCATGGTGTTATTCTAAGATTATGGGATATCGGGAACCAGTGACGCCAACCTTGGTAGCGATCCCGTGACCGATTCTTAATGCGAGTCACCTTGTTTTAGCGAGGGGAACCGCCCGAAGATCAGGGCTCACCGACATGACATGGCTAGCATGGCCATCCCATCTACTGCTATTGAAACACGGTCTCCATCTGAGATTTGATGCAATATGCATGCATCTCGGGATGGATTGTTAATTGGGCAAAGCGGCATAACGCGCGACGAGTACATATAACATAATGGACATGGTTTCGTTTGCATCATCATCGGGTTCGTGCTCAAAATACCACCACCACAGACCCCAATCCACCCATCAACCCCCCATCGAGAGCCAATTGAGAAACCGGTCAGCCACGAGCGAAAACCAAATCCAGTACCGTGCCTGGGAGTGGATAAGTGACGCCAGCTGTGCAGCAAGTCATTTGGAGCACTGTCAGGAACATAACCAAGAATCATGGCAATATGTGAGACCGGTATATGTATTAAGACGACAAGGGCCCTCACTCAGGGCGCTGTCCCCTTTTTGCTTATCCCCCTCCCGTCGTATGTATGTGGGATGATCATCACGGCCTTTCCGTCATGGGGTTCATGATTTGCACAGGCCTCAGATAGTAGCGTAGCAGAGCAGGTAGTATCGCGTTTGCTTCTCTTTTTCCTTTCTCCTCGGGGTCGAACCCCTAACACAAACCCTGGGCAGCTGGGTTTTAGCGGTTTTCGGGGGGTGGGTTAGCACTCACGTTAGCAATGTTTGCTTGCAATAGCCAGCGAGCGCTGAAGTTTTAGCACGTTCTAGTCTGCTTCTAGTGGTAAAAATACAGGATGAACTGTCGAATGGCAACGAGAATCACTATCTATCTCCCTACATCCCCAAAGAAGTGCCATCTTCGCCCGGGTTTAAGCCTTCTCGGGAGGGTAGCTGATTGGGTGTTTTCATCCCGACCTCTCAATAGCCTTGCTTACTCCCACCACCACAACAAGATTATCTCGAATCTCGCTCCCATATCTGTGCCCGAACAATGACAGGTCAAGATGTCTAACTCGACCTTCGTCATTTCGATGGTCCGTACCGGGGAAAGCATGTGTACCTGGAGCAGAACCTCGAGGGTACAGAACCCCCCTAGTACTACCTAGTGATGTACTGGTATATCAAGGCTGTATTAATGCCCGTGTAGGTTAGTACTTACAGTAGTGTTGCAGTCGGAGAATTATGTCAAATTTCTTCTTACGGAATCTTTCGATTTTGCTCGTCATCATCTTTCTTTCTTTCTTTTTCTTTTCTGTTGCTCCTCTCCGCTCCGATTATTCATTCTCCCACACACGCCATGTGGGCTGTGGGAACCTTCAGCTCGACTGTCACGTTTCATACGATTCACTACCGAGATTCGTTCTCACCAAAAGTGCGCGGCAGTGTGGGAGTGCAAGTGGGTAGTATAATAGCCCTGGTGGAGCCTGTTCATGTACATAGCGTTAGGCTTTCTTTCTTTTCATTAACGTGCTGTGGATCGGTATGGAAAACAAGGCTGCTAGCCCATTGGCAAGCGCAAGTACCGGGCTTCTGCCAGGGGAAACAATCCTTTGCTGCCTAGTGTAAGTACTTAGTTGCTAGCAGAGCTCCGTAGACGATGATGACTCAACTTGTTCGTGATCAAGAAAGGCAGAGGCTCTCGATATCAAGTCTGCGGCTAATACGGCATTTATCCTCTGTTTCGGCGCCACCGTAAGTATGATAATAGCCGTATTAGTGCTGTAGAAGCCTTCTACCCTAGAAGACCATTGAATGCCCACAGCCTCTTTTGTTTGATCATAGGCGGATGCTGTCTCTTGGTTTGCAACGACAGCATGCCAGCTCTTTAATACTTCTCTCCAGAGGGCGAAAACGTGCAAGCAGATTCGCTCAGGAGCACGCCGAGCCGACAGCCGCCCAACGCTGCTGCCAGATTTTGCCATTTTCGTGAAAGGCAGCGAGCGCCAGGCAGTGGGGTTGGGGGTTGATCAATATGCTCCAGCCGGCAGGGGGTGCTGGCCGCTGGCCTGTCTAGAACGACGAATAAGAAGCTTAAACCAATGACTAACCAACGACTGCCCCCCCTGGCAGGATCCCGACGCTAGGGAACCGAGGCCAGGTGGGATTCAATGCTCTGGAGGCAATTATCCGAAATTCAGGCCACCGCCGCTCTCACCGTGGGCACTTTCTGGTCACCTCCCAGTTTCCCAAGGTGAAAGTCGTGCTGATCACTAGGCCTGGCCTTTCTACTCTTTCTGAGGACCCTGGATAGGATCCCGACGACAAGGGGATTAAGTGGGCGGTTCAGGAGATTTCGGGAAAGTCGGCCCCCACCCAATATCTCCATCATGACGGAGGATGGCGACAGCAGGTCTCGTGCAATACTTAGCTCTCAGGGCCTCAACGACCCCTTGCACAAGGCACTTGGGCTCATGCACAACCACGCCGTAGCGGAACGAGTCCGTCCCGCAGGATTCACCACGTGGGGATGATCTCCGAATTGATTGGGTATCGCGGGCAGGCAGGCAGAGTTGAGGAAAGAAGGGAGATGCGAGCGAGGGAAGGTTCGGTTCCTTGCATCGAAGCCTCAAGTCTTTTCGCACCACCTTTACGATACGGATATCGGCTTGGCTAGCCCTCTCTCTCCTGGACAGTCTCCTTGCTCAGTGGCGGTGGTGGGTTATTATTGAGGTTCGAACAACCACGGGCCCGTACTGCCTGCCAATCTTCGAGTGCCGCTAGTTTTTGAATTGTTTATTTATGAAAAAAGCCCGTAGCCTCATTCCATAAGGCTAGCTGGGCCGTGAACATGAGCCACAGGATGCGTAGTAGTGTCACAGCCCCGTTTATTTGGATCGCAGTCGAGCCTCGCTTACGCGCGCCAAGGAGCTGGAACCATACGACATACGAAAGTGCATCGTCAGTGCATCGATACTATTGTCGTGTGAGCCAAAGTTCTGAATAGGGATGGTGCTTTGCCCTGATCTGAGTGGTCGGCTAGATCCCAGGAGGCAGATGACCTCAATCAATCTCAATGCAACCGACCGTTCTTGACCGGTTTCGCCAGATGCAAGGAAATCTGTGACATCGTCTCTCATTTCCAAAGCGTAGCCAATCCAGCCCGTCGGGACCTCTGTCAACCTGCCATTTGCTGGTACCGACGTTCAGTAGCAAACACGGGGGAACAGAGTGTGGCGATCGAGATTGATTTGGAGCCCGAACGATGAGGTGGGATCCATCGCGTCTTTCCCTTTTCTCTGTTAGCAGGACCCATTGAGGCGAAGGGGTGTTGTACGTATTGTATTGTATTGCTCTTTCTCGATATGACAACTTGACGTATGTGCTTATTTCCCCTGAACTAGACCCCTAAATTCCCAATTCCAGAGAGTCCGGATATCGCAAAATGAATGACCACACCGTGATGTCAGATGACCAGCCCCCATCCCCCCGGGGGGTCTTGCTGTAGATCAGTGTCCTATTGAGGGGGGACGCGCGCTAAATGGCTAGCTGGCAATCACCCGAGCTGTCAGAAGCCTGTCTCTGCATTAGAGCCGCCTGTCCGAATTAGTAGGGACCTACATGCATATTGGACGATTTCGTAGTCCCACTCTGGGGCTGCATCAAATGAAATGAAAGAGATAGAAGAGAAAAAAAAAGTAATTGAACTTCAATATATTTACAGCACTGATCTGGTTGCCAAGTTGATTGTTGACGTAGTTGTCCCGCCGTCAATGATATTTTTGCTCCCCTGCCGGAGATGAGGCCGAAAGCTAGGCGGTCGCCTGTTGAGCCAATCAGCGCCGCAACTGAGACAACAGCCGGCAGCTAACGGGCTAGGAAGGGATGGGAAGAGGGGCAGAGCCAAAACGGCCGGTGCCCTCGCCGTGTCTTGAGGGTTCCCATTGGGCGAGACAAAAGTCGTTGCAATTCCCGCTCAACCGCATTTGCTCAAACCATCTCCTTCCCGCTGTCTCTGCTTTTGCTTATTCTTACTGTCCTCGTGTCGTGTGTCTCGAGGAGGAGAATACCGTAGGAGTTGTCCGTCGTTACATTGAGCGAGTGCCGCCCGTGGTGTCCTGAGTAAGTTGCATGTACACAGCCTTACATGGGAAATTTAGCAGAGTTTTTACGCTTTCTATCCGTAATGCATGCATTCATGCTGTCCTCCCTTCTTCTGCCAGGATGCGGCCCCCTTGCCTTGTAGAAACCCCCATACATGTACGAATTCCGCGCCGCACGCGAAGTCGGCTGGCGACATTCTATCACGTTTTGCGGAGAGAGGGAGAGGGAGGGAGAGCCTGACTTGCAGACTTTTGCTGCAAAGCACCCGGCCTTTCCACCTTTTGGGTGGGCAAGCGAGCAGTCAAGTCCACGTGTTATCGCTGCGCAGTTTCTGCCCTGCCCACACCACATCTCGCATTTGCCGCTTTTAGTCTGTATCCGACCGGAGGGTACAGCACCACAAAAGGGCATCCACTGCCCCTCTCTCTCGCTCACGCTTTCTCTTCTCTCGCTGGCTCATCCTTCACCGTGGGACCGGCCACTGGGATTTGGGAAATAGAGTACATTACTACTACTGTGGGCTGTGTACTGCCGGTATCTTTCACGCTTAGAGGAGAGAAAATGAGAGAGGAGTCCACATTGGAGGCCAGAGTGGATAGAAACTAGCATGTTTTGAAAATAGCTGACACTTTGCTCCAGTTATTCCCTCTAAACTCTGTCGGAGAGAGCGAACAAGCACCAGCAGCAGCTTGCAGGTCGTAGTGTAGTTGCGTGTACCGGTATGCCGTTTCACCGTGATCAAAGCTGTTGTTTAGAAACCCAACGCTTTGATAGAGGGCGTGCAGTGCCCGAATCTTTGAAATAAGAGAGTGCGTGCACCATATGCAATAATGCCTGCCCGTTATCGGATCACATCATTACCGTCCATCGAGAGGTAACCTATACCGGACTTTCCCAATCGGGCCAGCGGGTTTCATTTGCTGCGATATGAATGGCGGTAATGGCCGACGCACTAGGTGCCAGCACTGAGCCGTTGGTGGTTGTTCGGCTGTCGTCGAAACCTATTGCACCAGCAAAGAAACAATTGTAAGACGACCCAAGCGCTAGGACGGAACCAGACAATGGAATACTGGCGCGCAGGCTACTTACCAGGGAGAGGCATGGATCGCCCGCCAAAGTATGTAGCCCAGGCCCCAGAGGCACGAAATCTTCCGGTGCGACGTTAATTCTTCACCGGTGTGGGGAATCGCTGTTCAAAGGTAGCAGCCCCCCTTGCATGTCGCCCAGTAGAAACGAGGCCAGTTGATTGCGATTGTACGCAAATTGTTGCTGAGAAGGTTAGTATGCTGACCGTTTGCTGGACCTCGGTGGCAGCACTTCGTCTCGTCTCATCCCACACCAACCCCCGAACCATCTCCAGAGAGCGCCAATACTTTACTTAGAGTAAGTACTCCGTACTTTACCTACCGAATGCGCTCAGGTCGGCATTTGCCTAAAGGTGAATGACGGACCACGTGCCGACCTGACAACTGCTGGCCGCCTTTCAGTTCTGCTTTGGGGGACCCCCTAGACCCCCAACCTGCCTAACGTTGGAATAGGCAGGTTCCTAGTGAGATATGGGATGACGACCTGTTTCTCTGGGCTCCCTCGTCTCCAATGTGTCATAATTATGGTGATTGCATCGGATTAGGCCTGGTCAGTACAGCAAATTGCATCACTGATCTGCTACTACATTTCATCAAGTTTTTCTTTCCAAGGGGGCTGTGGCTGGTATCAGCTTCTAACACCTAGTACCTAGTTCGCCAGCTGTGCTCGGTGCCGTGCCTGAGCTGAGGCATGCTGGGTAGCTGGAGCACCGTCGCAGTTTTTGAGGCGAGCAAGCCGCTTCAGCTCAGCTCGGTGTTTTAGCTCGTCGGAGAGAGTCCCTCTTTGAGGACAGTTGGCTCGAGTGGCAGATTCAAGCAGGATTTTCATGGAGACACTCACTCATCACTGCGCCAGTGCTACCTAGCAATAATAAATAGAAGTTTTCTGGAACACCGGTCGCTCGTGAGCTAGACAAGACGCACTCCACAGTTTCGCGGGATGATTGATTGATGGGAGCGATAGGGACGAGGGCCCCCCACCATGCAGCAGTGCAGCATACCCAAGCAAAACTGCACTTCACGTACCTACATGCCTATTTTTCAATGTTCCTTCCTAAGCGGGCTAGGGCCAGCAAACATCTTTACCGGTCTTCCGTTCGTGGACCATGACTATGACCTCGTCTTTTTGCTCACCGTTGCACTGCGTCGGGGACCAAGCTATGATGAGAGACAGAAAGACAGACAAGAGAAGGAAGTAGCGACGATCTCGTGAGCTTCAAAACGCAGTACATATATATATATATGTGTGTGTGTGAGGTTGGCTGGACCAAGTAGAGGGAAAAGACTGGACAGGACCGTGCAGTGCGGTTTTGAAATCTAGGCTGTCTGTCTGCCCTGCCGTGTCTCGTCTTCTTTTCGTTTTGCTGGACATCACATCTGCCGACCTGGGCCGAGGCTTGAGTATCATGCTTGGAAAAAAACAACACAAAAACCTGAAGCAGAAACCTTTTGCTTTCTACTTTCCATATTACACAGATTGCTGCATCGACCTTGTCTCACAGGGGTTCTTGTCAGTGGTCATGGAGTTTATGAGGTAAGAGACAGAACAGGGAAGAAAAGCGGCTCTCCCAATTTGCACCAGTCGTCACTCGTTTCTCGCCATATTTCAGCATGCTAAAGTTAGTAGTAGCGTGTCGACCTGTTGCGATAGGCCATTTCCGTGAAGGGCGGGCTCCAGCAGCATGTTCGACGTTGAATGGCGCCAGGGATCAGGGGCCTTCCGCATGCTGTGCTGCGCGGTAATAAGTTAAGGTAGACTACATTGCTACTTACTTACAGTAGTGTCCTCCTCCTCTCAGAAAGGGCTGCCTGGTTGCTTGCTGCCAGCCTGGCTATTGAGTATGTAGGTAGGTTATGTACGTATGAAGTCTACTCTCTCACTCGCTCTACGTAATGTACCTTGTGGTAGGCCAGAGAAGCAAGTCAAAAGTAGCACCCATGCAGATACGCCGTGCCCATGCCATGCTCATGCTCTCTCTCCATTGCTTCCAATGTTCTTCTACTAGCCTAGTCTGAGGAAAATATCGAGAGACCCCACCGTCCCTCCACCCCACCCCTCCCAGTCATGGGTCTGCCTGTCAACTTGCTTCCTTCGCAAATCGATGCACAAGTCGACTATGTATGTACGTAGTGTACGTACCGATACGGCAGAAGCAAGATGCAGGTAACTGGAGACGTACCGCCCTTACTGCGGTCGATGCCATGTACCCTTTTCCCTGCCCTGCACAATGTACACTCCCACTCCCACTCTTGCATTGCAATCCCAGCAACCACCAGGAACAAGCTACTTCCCAGGGGGGTCCCGGTAACACGTCTGCTCGGGATGTCTGGGGTGGGCTCTCTTTTGGCAACTAAGCTTTAGACTCACACAGCCCAAGCAGCACCAGCAACCAGCAAAAAAGCAGTACTTGCAAGTAGTAGTAGCAGCAAGCGCAGAGACAAGACCATGGACTAGACTGGGAACCGTGAACTTCAACTGACACACTTAAATAACTTCGTTCCCGTCCCTACCCTCCCCTACTCCTGTGCCGTTTCGTTCATCCGGAGAAAGCTGTACCAGTCAGTATATGCATAAATAAACGCGACCTACATTGGAAATTCGTCACTGTCCTCATCATCGCACTTCTCGAAGACCACACCAACGCCATCTCATATCTGGCTTCTCCATATTTCCCGTCTTTTCAGGAACGACGACGACGACGACGACAACAACAACAACATACTATCTTGGCTTGCTCGTCATACATAATAATACCATCGACGACAACATTAACAAACACACACCCACACCTCGAAGATAGAGAGAGGAACATAGAGTCGAAGCTCTAATAGTCTCTTGCGGTGACTCTGGGGTGCATTGAGTGCACCACCTATAACTTGGACCTATTTCGACTTATACCGGCTGTCATACTGTACCAGTCCCCCTTGGCAAAGGAGCGGACAGGCGGCGGTCAACCCGACTTCACCTCTGCCCCGTAGTCAGAAATGTGTGACTACACACAAGTACGCCTTCCTGAAGATGCATTGGTCCTGGAATTCGAAGAATAACCAAAACTAACACATGACTTTTGTTCTATTTCTTCAGGTGGAATATTCTTGCGGCCATTTCCGTTTCCGTGTACAAAGATGGTGTGCCCACTACGAACGGACACATCGAGTGTGCCCGCCCAACATCACCACCGGAGAACTTCGGTAAGTCTTATCAAATTTCTATACCGCTGTTGTGGTTTTCCCAAGTTGTCTCCATATGTGGTCTAGATGCTAACGATGTGGGGATTTACAGAGGTGACGAGCTGTGCAGTAAGTTCAATCACAAAATATTTTCTCGGTTGCTGAGTGGCCTGGGGGAGGGAGGGTCACTAGGTAGACTTGTCAGAGAGGGCACTTACACTAACGCTCGCAAAATAGCGGATTGCCGACCTCACAAACCCGCGCCCTGGGAACACATGATCCGACGAACTGTCCGCGCCGGCCAATACGTCTAAACGACCTCGACTCGACTTGACTCGACTAGAGGTCTCGAGACAAACTCCTTCTTAGCTTCCGTCCCGTTTCAAACCGCGTTCCCGCTGCTGCAGGATGAGATTTCCTACTGCTTATGGCACCGCACCCCTGGACCGATGAACGAATGCTGCAAAGAACGAAGGAACATAAAAAAGAGCCAAGCGACATACACTAAACGGAGTTGGGACGGAACTAGCGGCGCAATTCCCGGAGCCTTCCTTCAATGCGACTTCAACACTCTACCTACCTACCTACCTTCTCAGGTCTCGGATGTCTTACCACCACACACTACTACTATCATGGGCGTTATACTGCAAAAAATAAATGGCGGAACCGGTTCGCGCAACATTGCATATCCGATACGGATGGGTGTTATTTTATCCAACAAGGATTTGAGTTTTGGGTCTTTTGATTTCCGGCAAGGGGGCTTTTGCTTGCGGTCGGCGTTTAAATCATTTTGAGCTTGCTTTCTCTTACTGCAAAGCAACGGTTAATGGATTTTTGCCCCGCGGTCTGCATCTTCCGATGGGATGTACATCCCCCCCCTGGCAGGCAGGCAGGCAGGCAAGAAGGCTTTTTGATGGTTATCAAGACACGCGCATGCACGCACACGATCCTGCTGCTGCCCCCTCTCGGCGCCACTATGTGTTTTCTTGTCTCTTTTTTTTGGGATCAATTTGCTTGGCACTGGCGTTTTACGGAAGAAAGAGAGACAGAGAGGTCGGTTAGGAACACCACCAAATCCTGATACTCAGACTGGCTGATGTTGCAGATACCCATGGGCAATATAGAAAAAATACTACAAAGTTACCACTATTACTATTATTACTAAACCTCACATTTATTATGTCCGAGCTGGGACCGGTGTGTCAGAGAGGCAGTTGCATAACAAGCAGGGTGTTGTTTCCTGTCTCTGTCTGGGCTGGTCCATTCCCCAAGCTTGTCGTCAGCTTTAATGCCAGAGAGATGTAGACACGGAACAAGCCAGGAACAACAATGCAAAATTGGCGGAAAGCGCTTATTGATGGCAGCATCCTCACGCCTACAGTGATGCATCGGATCTGACCAAACAGCAAAGCGCAAAGTCTTGATTGGCTCCAGCAAGCCCCCGAATCTGACCAGCGACAAGTCACATGGGCTAAATGGGATTTGGTGCTGATGATCAGATTCAATTAACGGGAGTCGCTCTCTTCAGCCAGACAAGCAAAGCGGTTTGATGGTGGGGGAGGGGCCTAGCAGACAAGAGCGAGAGCAAGGGGTGAGGAGGGGTGTGTGTGGCTTGTTATTATTCCTTATTCTCTTTTTTTTGGTTGTTGCTGGTCGTTGCTTTGCAGCACAGCACCCGGAGTTCCCTAGCTGCCCCTCCCGAACCAGACGTCAGCTGCCTGCGCGGGCCATCCATCCCCATCCCTCTATTGGCATCAAATTCAATGAGATAGGGCTGTCTTGCCGTCCGCGGGTCCTTTTTCTTACCACCACCACCCACAGGAACGAACGGGGCAGTCAGTATTGCCCAGGGCAATTACGGGCTCACCGTTGGAACGCTGACACGCGACGATGAGGGGAGAATTGCATAAAGGAAAAGAAAAGAAACGAAGCGAAAGAGGGAATGGGATGCGAGAGCGAAAAAGGATTGAAGAAAGAGAGAGAGAGAGAGAGAGAGAGATCGAGATACAGCCCATTGTCGTTATCAACCACCATCGTACGCAGATGGCCTCGCTATTGGACGAACCGCATCCGAGTGACGCAGGCTTGCGTTTTCTCCTTACACGACATCGCACCTGAATCACGCCGACTTGCGTGCAATGCGAGCCAGCCAGCAGCATGCCTACATACCGCATTTCACATTCTACAGGAGGGAAGGGACAGACACGGGAATCTGCAATGCACCCATACGCACATGAAATGTTGATATGGCTGCTTCTGCGACATCCTTCGAGTGCATGCATGCATGCATCAGGTGTACTTAGCAACAGCAAACCATCAGGAGAGAAACAGAAAAGGTTCGTGAAATCTGCATCGGCAAGACAGCCCAATCTTCGGCCTGCACTGGGGCCTCACAACAGGACAACATGATTCCTGATGACCCGAAACTTGCGGTCGTCCTCGTTTTTCCCGATTCTACCTGGAGTATCTTTTGACCACATGTCGCCATACAGGCCGGTCCAGCACAGCAAGCAGCAGCTGCGATGACCGGGGTTAATGTACGCCTTGGACGAATCATTGGATGAATCCGACCACCAGGCTCTTGGGGATTGGTCAACTTCTCTTTAACCTACTTCAGACTTACATGCTCACTGCAGGCAGGTATGTACTTACTCTGTTCCCACTATCGTGCCTATTTTACCCCAAGATTTCGTATGTAAGTAATCCTGCCGTGGCAGCCCAAGCAAACATTTGGCACAACTCCAATGGGGGCTCTTACAGGATAAGCACACACAACACATGCAAGGCTGCTAGCTTCCCATCGCCAGTAGCCTAAGGTAAGGCAGGTAAGGCAGCACACACATTGTAATACCCTACGATCCGGCCATGTGGTGGTGTAGGCTATGACTACGGGATGTCATATCATGGCGGGGCACCACCAAAAAAGTAGCGCCCGCTACTAGAGAGCCAGATTAGGTGGTACCCTACAGGACCTTAGCGGTTGGCGGACTAGGTACTATCAACCCAACGTCCAAAGTCCGACGAGACTGTAACCTACTCTCTTCTTCGGTGAGCAGAGAGCCTGGCAATTTGTAACAACATCATTCAATATCTACATTCACCCAGTCGCATATTACTTGCCCATCGTACATCGTCATGGCATGATTTTGAACCAGACTCGGCGGGTCAACTCACTGATTCCCGATAAGAGCTATGCCAAGACCAGATCACACAAGGTCATGCTACCCTCCCTCCAAGTCTAGGCTTTCATCAATCAATTCCCATCCAGCTTCTTATGCCGCTTACTTGCTGCTGAGCTCTATGCGCCACAAAAAGGGGCTAGTCAACCTGCATTTTGTGTTGCAAGAATTGCCCGACTTTTCTACAAATGAACACAGACCATATTTTTCGAGGCGGTATCTAGAGGTGGCCACAGATGTGAGGCGTTCGATCTATCAGGGCATTTCCTTTTGTGACGTGACGTTGTTGTCTCGTTTTGGGCCTTGACTGTGAGCGACCTCGAAAGGGCAAAGCAACATTGAAAGTCCACCCGAGGTTCCTTCGCACAGCTGCTGCTGCAAGCAGCGACCAGGAAGCTGCGTCTCCGGCGTTACGCGGTGCGGGAGCTAGAATCGGCCAAAATATAGGTCATGTCGCCTTTTTGCTTCCGTCGATTCCATGTAATTCCTTTTTTGGACCTTGACCGTCAAGTCAGTCAGTCACGTCACGTCAGTTGAAACCGAAGCCCGACAAAAACAGGGCTGCTTTTTTTCCCCTTCGTGATGCTGGCTCGACTGGGGCTCGTTGTTGGCATTACGTGTATCACGCGCAGGACCACACGATGCAAAGCTGCCTCCCTTTCTTCATCGGCCCAAGACAAGTCGTCTTGACGAACCAAGTCTTGGGGATGCGAAATGCCATGCGGTCGTTTGGCCGATCAAGGGATTACTGAACTTGGATCTCTCATACGCCAATCGGGAGTCACATGCAGTGCTCTTCTCGTTGCTTTTTTCCCTGATTATTTTTGGCCCTGTTGCAAGACAAGACAGGGTATGGCCAAAATCGCCGTGCTACCAATGATTGGTTCTCATATTTTCCTATTGTTGGTTTAACAGCAGCAGCCGCCAGCAGCAAGCATCAGCAATTGATGGGAGCCGCACCATCTGCGGTGTCCTTGTACAGTACAGTACAAACAACATACAATACACGCTTGACCCGCTCCCGCTGATTTTCCAACCACCACACATGCCAGCAGCCCCAAGTGTGCAGCCGCATCCGCATCGCGCCAGGCCGCCTTAGGTGACAACGGGTGTCATGATCGTAGGGTAGGAGCCTAGGACGGGAATTGGGGGGGGGATGTACACCGGGATGATTGGGCACCTCTTAGCCTAAAAGGGCTACCAAGCAAGAGAAAGGTAAGCACTGCCTGGTATGGGGGGCAAACCGGGAGGTGAGGTGTGCTGAAGCATGGGAAACGGCGATTCAACGGCCCTATCTTCCCGTCCGGTCAAGGCTCGGCTCGTGCTGTCAGACTCAGACCGGTGAACTACTGTGATTATGCCGTGTGTTCGCTGTCCCACAACACGCGACCGAGAGACCCCCCGCGAAAAAGGTGAGATGGGGCCGTACGTGGAACGTGGGCTCCATTCTCGCTGACCGAGGTCGGGGTTGTTGACGAGATTGATAAGGAAAGGAAGAGCTGGAACCATCGACACAGGGTTACTTTCAACTCACCGAGCGAACGACCTTCTACAAATGGCGGCTTTTCTCGGGGATGGATACTTCCATCTTGTGGCCGCTGCCACCACCCATGATTAAGCCCCCCTAATGCACCCAATGCCGGCGCAATAACATTGAGAGACCTGTCTTCTCGTGAATCCTTGCATTAGAGCAGCATCTAACCTACGCAAGCCGTTTTTATCTCTCTGGATACAAAAGAGATCCACCAAGTAGGTACTCAGCCCAGCCCCAGCCTGCCAGCTTCTACGTAAAGTATTTTGCGCGCGCGAAAGCCAATAAAGCAATCCCCACCGTCACATTATCAGATCTCACAACACTCTACAGTACCTAGTCCAGGCGGTAACGCAGTCTCAGTTGTGTGTGCGTGCAGGGGATCGACGCCTAAAGCCCGTGACAAGCCGCCGAAGTTCGGTGGTCATTGTTGCTTTTTCCTTCTTCTTTTCGCAAATGTTTGCTCGAAATTCTCCCAAGTATGCCACCACCATCTACCATGTGCTAAAGTCTCCAGTCAAGAAGCAACCCAAGCACCAAGTACAGTAGTAACGAGGGTGTCATCGTAGAAGCCACCATCTCTGTTGGCGCCGGCCAAATTTCCACGCGACCACAGAACAGCACCGCAGTTTCGCTCTGGCACCAGGATTGCCATGATGTATGTACCCCACGTACGGCGGCGGCCGCGCGCGCCCATCTTTCCTTTAGCGGTCGGACTGGAGGTGCCCGCTACCTGTACTCTAATGACCTTTTCCCTGCAGATCATTTACTGGATGCGTAGGCCTATGCCCGCTTATTGCCAGACTTGCACCCCGCGGGGTAGATTAGATCTGGGCGAGATTGGCCGGCGTTTCTGGCTATCCCATTTGATAATTGAAATCTGTCACTTTTCGAGAAAAGCCAACCGAGCCAACTCTTGTCGACGAGATCAGGAGATTCGCATGCCATCCATCAATTAACCAATTTATGTATCCCTCAAAGTACTACTTCGGACCTCTGCATCGGGAATGGTGTGCATGGAATGCTACGTAGGACCGAAAGTGGCCCACAGCCCTGCCACGCAAAAACGCGCGCGCCCGCGTGTGTGCATTGCATTAGATACATACACATGCAAATACAGCAGGAATAAAGCGGGCATTTTTGCTGCATGTCTTGCATATTAATAACGGTTGAGGATCCCCTCCTCCTGTTTTTGACTTTTTGCATCGCATCGCATCGCAACATATGTCTCATAACTCTTTCTGCCTACGTGCGTATGCAAGTACTTTCCCCAGGCCGCCACGCTCTGAAGCGGCTCTTTGGCTGTCGTTCTCTAGAAACGTCCGAACGAACGCCCCCCCCTGTCTTGTGCTCAACGGCGTCTCACATCACTGGGCTATCGGTCGTACCTCCGTCCCCTGCGCCGCCGCCATCTGTGGGGTAAAGCGCCAAAAGATTACAGAGTCCACCGCAAGTATCCGACGACTATGTCCAGCTATCTGGTTATGGGATAGCTGAGGCTTGTCCATGCTACTTCCTATTCGTGTTGGGTTTGGGGTTGCCAGATTGGGGGCTTTGTGTTGCTCTCCCTTTTCTTTGCTTTTTCTTTCGTGCAACCGGTTCATCCAGCAGTGCCAAGTGAGAGACAGCCTAGCCACGTTACGTGGTATTGGAAAAAGCATGCGCCGCCGTCAGCAAAAAACAAAAGCAAGCAGCTTCAAGACAGGTACACTGGTTCAGAGTCAATCGAGCCTCACGGAGCCCCCTCCCCCAAGGCGGGGGGGAACCATTCCCATAGAGTTTAAGCTTTGGCGCCTGGCAGCAGATCATTCTAATCCATCTATATATTATGCTTTCGCCTCATTTCATTCTTATTTGCATTACACACCGTTGCCATTAACCAGGTTCCCGGTGTCTCGCGAAAAGCAAATGGAAGGCCCTCCCCTTTCCGCAACCCACAGACGGCCACGGTCGTCAAGTACCGAGTCCGTGTTTATGTACACATAATCTCCAAGCAATGACACGCCAATGACGTTGCAGGTACCTCGCAGGGACTTCTCCAACCCCTCTCTCGAAGACTTTTCCGAAGAGACGTGTCACTTCGATCGCGTTACCCAAGATCATGAAAATCCGGGTTATCGACCCCGTCTGGCGGTGTAACATCCCGATGATGACAGAGAACGACGGGAGTGAGCCCCCATTTTGGTAAGCAGCATCGTCGATTCGAGGGATTGACACTTGGGGTGACGGGAAAGACGCTCACGATATATCCCGACAATACGGAACAAGACGAATAAGCTTGATAATATGCACGCCAAAACCGCAGGCAAACATTACCAGGCGCGGCAACCTACCGTAGTGTTCTGGCTACTAATGCAACTACACAAGTGTATGTATGTATAAAGGACTGCATTATAGCCGCATACGATGCACCGGAAGTGCCGTCTCCAAACCCGAATATAGGGTCTGATATCAATACGTGCATGCGCGGAAGCCGATCCTGCATACGGCCGACAGGCTTCCATGTCGCCGGCAGTCTGTCCGGAGCCTACTCTGCAATGCAGTATGCAATCGTGGTCGTATTCCGGCCAACACGTATCAGCATATGACCCTACAGGCGATCACCTCCCGCATACCCGGTTTGGAGTGCGGTTCCATGGGGGGCTGTCAACCGGGGACTCGTAACATGCCGGAGGGAGCCGGTCACATCTCACTTTTCTTCTCCATTCTCCCAACACGAGGTCAATTGCTGATGGGAGTTGGGGTAATTATGTAGGAGAGACAGAGCAAAAGAAGACCGCAATTGCAACCACCCACCTATCCACCCACCCCTGACAATCATGGTCGTTTATAGCTGAGCTTGCCTTTTTAGGTACACATGGATACTGCACGTTGCTGTTTTGGTCCAGATGCTTCTCTGCTGCCGACTACCCCCGCAATCCTACATAGCCTTAAAAAGAGAAACATGAGGCATGGTTAAAGAACTTCATGGTACTTCAACACAGCTTGCCCAAGTACTCAACCAAGCTTTCTACTTGCATGGGTAAATCATGATACGCTGCACGACTGTAACCCACCGACCCTCCCCGGCGGGTGAATCGAGCCGCCTGACTGGCTGGTTGGCTCGCTCCCAGGTCCGGGATCTACCTTTATACAACCAGCAAGTTGCCAAGCTGGGCACCTTGCTTTTGCTGCTCCCCTCAAGAATTTTACATGTATGCGTTGGCTGAAATCGAACGACATGTCAGTAATAACGAGCAGCACACCACCATTTCTTTCGTTCCCATGTTCTGCATGTCCAAAGAGGCAAGAAAAGAAAAAGGTTTATTGACTACGACATAATACATGCATATCCGTAGATGCCATGCTGCATGTCATGTCATGGGTTCGTCTCTGTAAATGTGACATGATATGTGTCACTTTCCAGTCATCGTTCTTTTTGAGGCTGCATGGAAGAACAGAATAATGCCAGAAAGAATCATCGACCACCCCAAGAGACTTGTCTACTACCTTGTACTTTCATCATTACATCCACTCCCCTATTTTATCAGGCACTTTTCCACCGCTTACACGTCAACATGGTTCCCGAGGCAAAGGAAGCCCTCGTGGGGACTCGAGAAGGGAGGTGTGGATTTCGATGCAGGAGGGAACCGCCGTTGTGCATGCCAGGAAGCAAGGGGGGAGATGTCAAATTGCAAGGAACGAATCTGTGTGGCCCGGCGCTGGTTCCGCTGGCAGGTGGTAAACCTTTTGCCATAGCCCTATCCATACATTACGTACATTACATCTGCCTCTTTTCTTCTCCTTTGCTTCTTCTTCTTCTTCTTCTATCGTGTTGACGCAGTGGAGTTTGGGTGCCTATGCATACATACCCAAACACACTTTGCTTATGGCCCATGAAATTGTTCCGCATGACTTTGTTCTGCTGATTACGGTTGCTATGGATCGTTTGCTTTGTTGAAGACGAGGCGGTCTGTCTGCATTCCGCCCTCAATCCAGACGGGGACGGGAGCTTCCGCCATCATTGCTGCCGCTTCCGCCCTTCTGCATCTGGACCCCCAACTCTGCCGCCGAACAATAGCCAACGACCATGACGCCTTTCCGCCCGGAAGCGGCCGCTCGGCTATATGTGCACGACACCTGAGACCAACAGGATCCCGCCGCCTGGATGCGGAGCCATAGCGGAGACCAGGTGACCAGTTCGCCCATACCCCGGACCATACCCCGGACCATACCCCGGACCATATCCCGGAGGATAGGATGGCGCGTTAAGGCTCTTTTGTGTGAGACGAAACGGCACAGTAGGAATATTTGGAGACGGGCCAAAATAACCCGTTTCCATCTTGGGATGCGACACCTACACACCCGTCCGTTAAGATGAGGATTACGAACTGTCTCGAACCGTCCCGAGGAACGGAGCATGCACGGGCACCTGCATCAGGAAGACGACTCAGTTTTCGAAAGGGATGGAGAGGCGAACGCAGTCCTTTGATAAGGAAGCCTTATGAAGGAGGAGATGAGGGATATCAATAACTGATCACCCCACCCCAGGCACCCAGCTATATACAGCCTGGGTATTCATTTTCGCTACCTGCTCAAATATCAATCTCGACGACTTCCGACGCTGGCGTAGCCGAGCACGTCAAGACCGTCCCATCCGGCTGCACGCCCGCCCCCGAGACCGACCCGCACTTGACTTTGGCCGCGCAGCTCCCGCAGGCCCCGACGCGGCACCCGTAGTCGGGCGTCAAGCCCAGGGATTCGGCCAGCTCCAGCAACGAGACGGGCTTGTCCCGAGACCACGTGGCCGTCTTGCCCGACTTGGCGAAGCGGACCTTGGCCGTCTCGAGATCACCACGATCCAGGACTGTCGAGCTGAAGGACTCGCTGCGGATGTTGGCTGCCGGGATCCCGGCCTCGGCGAGGCATTCCTTGACGGTGCTTTCGAAGGCCGTCGGACCGCACACGTAAAAGGTCGACATCTTGGCGGGGACGTCGAGCTCGCCGGCGCCCAGTACGTTCCACCGGCACGAGGCGCCCAGGATGGCCTTGAGGGTCTCACGGTCTGGTCGACCTCGATGGACTACGACTTGGCCTTTACCATCGTCGTCATCGTCGCTGATACTCAGCCCATCAACTCCAAGTTCAACACCGAGCCCAAGCTTCCCTTCTTCATCCTTACTGTCATGTCCTTTGAGCTCGCCCGTAAAGAACACATGCCGTTCTAACACTACTGCCTCGGGTAACCCGCGTACAGCCTCTCGCCATAGCGCCAAGTCCCCCCGCGACCGCATCACGTGCACCCACAGCGCCGGCGTCCGCGCGAACTTGGGGTGCAGCGCGTGCGCGCCCATCATGGCCGCGATGGGCGTGATGCCGATCCCCGCCGAGACGTAGACGGGCCGCATGGCGACGGGCTGGCTCCAGTCCAGCACAAAGCGGCCCGCGGGGGAGCGGGCGGATAGGAGGGTGCCGGGGGCGGCGTGGGTGTGCATCCAGGCGGATGCGCTGCTGTTTTGAGGGGCCGTTGATGTGGATGTGGATGATGGCTGGTCGTGGCGCTTGATGGTGAGGCGGTAGGAGGTCGGGCCGTCGCGGGCGTCGTAGTTGGAGATGGTCCAGCTGCGCACGTCTTGGTCGCGGACAGAAGCGACAGCGGAGGTAGGGACGCGCACCGAGAGGAATTGCCCCGGCAGGTAGTTGGCCAACGGTGCATCACCGTCGACGGCCTCAAGGTAGAACGACTTGACGTCCCCGAGCTCCTGCACGACCTTGGCGACGCGCAGCTCCCGCCAGCCCTTCCAGGCGTTCTTGCCCGCGTTGAGCTTGTCCTCGAGACCGACCTTTTTAGCGGCCAGGAACTTCCTGTTCATCGGCAGGAGGAGTTTGTGGTTGGCCAGCAGGTCGAGCGTGTCGCTCGTCTTGAGGGGAGGCGTCGAAGGCGATGCGCGAGATCATGGCCACGCTCGGCTGCTGCTGCTGCTGCAACTCTCCCTCGGCGGCGGCGGAGGTGGAGAGAGATGGAACGCTCTCGATAACTACGTCGTCGCCGGGATGCACCCGCCCGCCCTGAAGTACCCGCATGTAGACGCCGACGCGGCCGGATTCGGCGAGGGGCCGCAGCCAGCTGTCCTTCTGCCCGCACCGCCACGAGACCTTTTGGCAGGGGATGCGGGACCCGCAGAGCTCGAGGCGGACGTCGGGTCCAATCCGCCAGACCTCTCCCAGGTGCATCTCCGTCTCGAACCGGCGCAGCTTTTTGGTGGTGTCCTTCTTGTATCTTACTGTGATGTTCTCGGCCCAGTGGCACCAGTCCCAGGCCCGCCGGTCGACGCCCAGCTCGGAGCACCAGTAGTCGTAGTGCTCGGCGAAGAAGACGTAGACGGGGCCGTCGTGCACGGCGGGCTGGTTGCCGACGACCCCGGCCTCGTTGATCTCGATGGAGTCCGCGGGGGAGGTCAGGGGCTCGTGGATCAGGGAGGTGGTCAGTTTCATGAAGCCGAGGTCGAGCTCCTTGGGCAGGGAGCGGCTGACGGCTACGACTTCCATGGTGTTTCGTAGTACAAAATTCTGGTTATGGATTTATTGGTTCAGCAAAACGCTACCAAAGTCTTCCAAGTCAGGAATGAATGCGAACGATCATTTTGGTATTTCTGTGTGCGATGGTCGTGGAGTTTTCAATATGGGCTTCTTTCTTCCGTAATCTCGGGGTCGGCCTCGGGGTTCTACCTCCGGCTCCGGATTATCGGATTACTATAAGCTCAATCAGCGCACTCCCAAATACCGAGCTGTAAGATAGAAACTCCTAGTAAGCTCAGCACCCTAATAACGCCCCCCCTGAAATTAAGTAAAAAAACAAAGTTAATAGAGCAATAAATCAATTAATTAATTAATATATATTATATTTAAATACACGATTTAATACGTTTAAACGCGAATTAACTCTCTTATATTATCGGCTCGATTTTAATTAATTTTTAGAGCTTTTAAAGCCTTCCTTTTTAGCCTCTTTCTCAACTTACCCTTTCTTATATCGATCTAGACCTATTTAATATCTATTAACGAAATAAACCCTTATTAAAGTCCTTATCGACCTTCCTTCTTTTCTAAATTCTTATTTTCTTTAAATTTACCTTTAAATTAGATTTCTTATACTTTAGCCGGTTAACCTTAAATATTAAATTATTAATATTCTTATCGAGTTTCACCTATAAAAGCCGATAAATAGGATTACCGGTAACGGTATTATCCCTAAAGTATTTAATTATTAAATCTTTTAATTACCGGTTTATCTTAAATATATTAATCCTTTTATATTTCGATTTAAATAATTAAATCGCCTCCTCGACCTTAAATATAGCGTTAACGGTTCGGATTATAGCCAACCTCCGGAATCGGTTATTTATAAGCTTTTAAATATTAATTAGTTATAATCCGTTAAACTCTTATCCTTTAATAATATATTTAAAAAATAAACTAACCTTTTAAATATTAACCTAAGCTTAAAGGAAATCCCCTTTTTTTATATAATTATTATTATTAATAATATATATTAACTTTAGCTTTTATAAGAACCTCCTTTTTAAGGCCGTAAAACAACTTATATTTAAAGGTTAGAGGATATAATTATTATAAAAAGGTAAATAAAGGAGCTAGATTTTAACCTTTAAAGCTATTAATATAAATTCCGAATTAATATAATTACCGTAGCTATCGAGGATAAAGAGGCGTTATTAAGAAAGGTTATCCGGTTAGGTTTTAAATATAAAGATTTTTTTTAAATTATTTTAAAGCGATAAAGACTAAGGTCTAGCTTTTCGGTAACGCCTTAAAAGACCAGTCCTTATAAAAGGCGTTTATCTTATCCTCGTCGGTTAAGAATTATTATTATTAGACCGATTACCCTTTAAAGATTATTAAAAGGAGGAAAGCTTAACTGGCGGTATTAATACACTTTAAAATAATAGTTTATTCGCAATTAACCGAATTATTTATTATAAGACTTTTTACCCTTACCGATCCGATAACGAAAGAGCCCCTTTCAATCGTTATTAATACTCCCACTTTATCGGTATTAAATCGGAGGTATAGTAAAATCGATATAATAAATTAATTAATAAGCCTATTAAATAAATTTCGTATTAATTTATTTAAAGTATATATAAGATACCGGAAATCGATCGCTTTAAACTATACGGATTTAAAGGCCTTATAACAATATAGAAATCGGGATAGTTACTTCTTTCCGAGGGGGTAAGGGTCGCCTTTTACGATAAAGAGGCGTTACGTATATATACGAAATAACCGGTAAGTCGGAGCGTATCTTAAACTAGTTTAAAAAAGCGTTTATTATATTAAGAACTTCTCCTCCTTTTCGGTAAATATTTATTTATTTTAATTAACCTCCTTTTTACTTTTACCTTTAAATAACCGGCGCCCGAGGGTCCATTTAATAACGTTATTCCTTTTAATAATCGATTTAATAGAGAATCCTTTTAAGACCTTTTAGATAGCGGTCTAGAGCCATTCTTCTTTATTAAGTATAATAGTATTAAAAAGAGGAGAAAAAGAGGTTTAATTTAATATACTTTATATTAAATAGGAAAGAGAATTAACCCCCTTTTTATAAGGTTAATATAGCTTAAGGGGTGTTATTTATCTAATTTAAAGGGGGGCGTTGTTAAGGGGGGGGGCGTTGTCAGGGTGCTGAGCTTAATGGTCTTTCTGACGATCAGCTGTGGCGCATCGGTCAATTCAAACTATCCGTCTGACTTCGTGCCGCCCGCTGCCAATAATTACGTCTCTAAAGTTTAGGATCTCTTATTTGCCATCGTAGCATATGTTTAGTCATTTATGCGTCGCGGCTGGGTTATTAAGTGAGGTCTCTAATTACTGGCTTGCCGTGCGTCGTCGAAAATCTACGTTGCATAACACCAGCTGCTTTGATAGACTGCGTGGGTGTTTTACTATGCTGCCCTGCTGCTGTTCGTCTGCTAGCACAGCCCCGTATGACGACTCATACGATGCAGCATGCGTGGCGGTGCCCATATTGATCAGTTGCGGGCCAAGCCATTGGAACACTGCAATTAGCAGTAGTAACTCGTACAGCAGGCTGGCGGGTGAGGTTGCAGTCTTATGCATGTGAGCGGAGCTCGACTTCAGCTGCCAAGTCTCGAATATGCGTCCACCACCCACCCAATCTCTGGGGATGGTTCTCCATCCTAAAAGCTGGGGTAGGGTCATTCCCACAAGACAATCATTTTTATTTTAGCATGTCCGTCATCCCCCCAATGGCGCCTCCACGAGGACCTTGTGGATACGAGTCGCTGTCCAGACCGAATGACATTCGGCTCCTCGACATCCTACCCGGCGCCTCTGGAGAGCCTCCGTCTATCTCGCTGCGCGTCGCAAGTCTTTCCGATGACCCGGACTTCGAGGCCCTCTCCTACGTCTGGGGTGACGTCGAGAAAACCAAAGACATCCTGTGTAATGGCCAACGCGTCCAAGTGACGGCGAACCTGCACGATGCCCTCAGCCAGCTACGCCTCTCGAACCGCGTCCGAACGCTGTGGGTAGATGCATTGTGCATCAACCAGTCGGACCTGGACGAGAAGTCGCTGCAGATAAGGATCATGCACCTCATCTACAAGTCGTGCCGGCGCTGCGTGGTGTGGCTGGGACTGGCAGATGAAGATTCGGACACCGCGATGGACATGGTGCAACTGATGGCCGAGCTCGTCGGCCGGAGGGTGAACAAACCGCTCGAGGAGCTGGATGATCACCTGAAAGAAAGAGGGCGGGATTCCCTGCAAGCCCTCGAGATTGGCCATCCGGAGGAGGTCCTGCCGCCCAAGGACTCGCCGAAATGGATAGCACTTTTTAGGTTACTGACTCGGCCATGGTTCACTCGCGTCTGGGTAGGTGCAATATAATACATATCCACATCCAAAGATGGAGTATTATAAGCCCTTTCTAACGTATTTCTATCTTTTTTAATCTAGGTCATCCAAGAAGCCTTCTTCTCGCCCACCCTCCTCTTCCACTGCGGCGCGCGCACCTGCCGCTACTCGGCCCTGTACTACGCCGCGGACTGGGTCCTGGCCAACGGGCACCCCGTCAGCTACGCCCTCGAGTTCGCCGGCCCCAACAACAACGACTGGTACGGCCCGGACCGGTTCAACGTCATGTTCCTGCGCCCGGACGCGCGCGAGCAGCAGACGCAGCGGCTGTCGGCCCTCCTGAACCACTGCGCCAAGTTCCGCGCCACCGACGTCCGCGACAAGGTGTACGCCCTCATGCACCTCCCCGCGTTCCGCCGCGAGTACCCTGATATAAAGCCGGACTACCGCCTCCCGACCGAGGCCGCGTATGCGGAGGTGGCGCTGCGCATTCTCCGCGAGGGACGTGACTTCTCGATGTTGACCGTGATCGACCGGACCACCCGCAGCCACGACGTCCCCCGCGATGGGGAGGAGGAGGCTCTGCACCTCCCGTCTTGGATTCCGCCCTGGCACCTTCCGGCGGCGAACCCGAGCGTTTCTTGCTATTGGTACCAGTTCATGTCCACCGGCGGCACGTCGGAAAAGGCCAAGGCGGTGCAGGTGGTGAGGCTAGTGGCGCCGTCGTCAGAACTTTCTTCCCCTCCTTATTCTGACGTGGCTTTGAATCTGCCGCCAGCAGCGGATTCCAAGCCCGTTTCTTCTCCCTCCTTCAAGTCTTGTTCGACATCTCTCGCAGACGAAAGCGCAATCCTGCCGAGAGCATTAGCATCCACCATCCTCGGTGTAATGGGCTTCGAGTTCGACGTGGTCCACGACGTCTGCGAGCTCGAGTTCTGGGGCCGCCGGGTCCCCGACGAGCCGCGCATCCCGCTCTTCCGGACGCGCACGGGTGCCTGGGCGAGGTACCGTCCGAGAAGAGCGGGCAACGACACAGCAGCCTCAGCCGCAGCAGCATCGAGCTCACCACCGCTCGAGGGAAAGAACTGCCCCTACCCGACCGAGCCCGACGTCATCGCCGCCTACGCCATGACCCTCACCGCCTCGTGCCGAGAATACCGCGGCATCTACACCATCCGCTGCGCCGAGTCCAACCAGCCCCACCACGCCGCCGACTTCGTCGCCTTCCTCACCTGGGCGCGCACGCTGCAGCGGCGGAGCCCTGATGACGGCGGCGGCGGCGGTGGTGGTGGGTTGGCCGACGGCAGCGGCCTAGACGACAGCTACCCGCAGCCCCAACAAATACCCCCGGGGGACTTCTACCCGCCGGGCCTGTACGCCGCGCAGCGCCCGACGCTGATTGATACCGACAGCCAAGAGGTAAAGGACATGTCGCGGCGCTACAGCATCATGGCTTGGAACTACAACATGAGTCGCTGTCTGTACCGGACGCGGCGGGGGTACCTCGGGACGGGGCCGCATAGCGTGCAGAGGGGAGACGTCGTGTGCGTCTTCATGGGTGCCGCGGTGCCGTTCATATTGCGGCCGCGCGGGGATGGGGACGATGGGTACACACTCGTGGGCGATGCCTACGTGCACGGGGTCATGGATGGCGAGCTTGTCAAAGACTGGGAAGAGGGACAGGCGGAGCTTGATCTCAGGGAGTTTCGCATCTATTAATGAACTGGTCCAGCAACCGTTACCCTGAACCTACCCAGTAGCCGCAGCATACTAACCGAACTGCTACCCCGAAGCTTACCCTGTGGCACCAATACACAGCACATTAGACCCGCACGCAGGAGCTTCCAAGCCTCACCGCCGGTCGTTACAGGGTCACTAGGGATGATTGGTTGGGCATGATATATAATGGCTATGTGCATTGGTTTTGCCACGATGCGTAATTGGAGTCGCGCTCACCAAGTAGCAGCCTGTCTAATTGATGGCGGGCGCGCAAACCAGCCCCAGAGAACCAACATGATCGCTAAGCATACGAACACCACCAGAGGCAGCAGCTGGATGCCGATCACCTCTGCCATGACCCCGAGCCCAAAAGGCAACAGCGCGGCGCCGACCTGGCCCACCAGCGCGACCACCGAGACGGCCCTCACATGCAAGTGCCGCGGCAGCAGCTGGACCAGCAGAACAATGGCCGACGGGAACAGCGGGCCGAGGCAGAAGCCGACCAAGGCGATCAGCACGATCGCGGGCGTCGCCGACGACTCCGACGACACGGGACTCAGCGCGAACCAGACATCGAGAAGAATGGCGCCGACGATGTAGACGGGCACGGCGCGCCGGACGCCGAACTTCTCGGTGACGAGCCCCAGCACCAGCCGGCCGGTCGCCATGCCGAGCCCGAAGGCGGTCGAGCAGAGGCTGGCGGCGTACAGGGACAGGTGCCGGACGCGCTCCATGTAGGCGACGATCCAGCCGGTGACGAGGGCCTCGGTGCCGACGTAGACGAGGAGGAACGAGGCGCAGATACCGACGACGCTCCTATAGCGCGTCGAAGTCCGCACGCTTGGATGATCTGATTCCGAGAGCAGGGGGACGATGACGTTGTTGTTGTTAATGTGTTTGCGGTAACTCTTCGCGTCGTCGGCGCGGAAGGCGAAGGTCATGATGAGTAGTTCCAGGACGGAAGCAGCAAGCTGTGTGTATTAGTAGACCAATCAGTTGAACTCCAATGCGACCATAGAAATCCGAGACTGAACGGGTTATATAAGACCTACCAAAACATAGAACCATTCATACCACCGCCCCCGACCCTCGCGCGAAATCAAAGTCCCCGCCAGAAACGGGCCCAGCCCCGCCCCGGCCGAGTACGCCCCATGCAGCATCCCCGACGCCGCGCTCGCGCCCTCGAGGTCGCCGGCCCACGCGCAGACGGACCCGTCCACGATGCCGTGGCCCAGGGACCCGACGACCCACGCCCCGAGCACGACGGCGAACGACGGCGGGTGCAGCGCCACGACGGCCGCCATGGCGATGTGCAAGCAGGGCCCCGCGACGGCGATGCCGCGGCGGCCGTACCGCACGTGGATGCGGCGGTTGAGCTGCGCCGCGACCAGGTACCCCACCGGCGCGGCCAGGAACAGGAGCGAGACTTGCGTGTCGCTCAACCCGCCGTAGTCGGATTTCACGCTCGAAAGGATCACGCCCGTCGTGCTGACGAACATGCCGAGCACGGCGAAGCAGTACATGGCCGCGGCCAGCTTGAGCGCATAGCCGCTGCCTTCGTCCTGGAATGCCGCATACGCCGCCATGGCGTCAGCGGAGCCGGTTGCGATGCAAGTGGTCGTTGCGTTGCCATGATGGTCGCCGCCGCCGCCATCATTTGGTGTTGGGTAACGAAGTTGTTGTTGAGGTTGGTCCGCCGCGGTCGCGGCCACACCCGTTCCGTCGGAGACCACGGCAATGTTTCCCTGTGCATTTGCGCCATCATCATCCGTCAGCAACGGGCTGGACTCGGTTGACTGAGCCGGGGGTGATGATGATGGGCGGCGACCGAAGAGCCAATCGAGACTCGGGAGACGACCCATGGCTGAAGGTGTGGTTGTTGGTCGATAGCGATGCAGAGTGTGGATGGGAGTTCTGAAATGCAATTGCATGCGGTAAGGGGACAGACACTGCAGTGAGCTGCGTGGTATTGCAGGCCCCAGCTGCTTACCTGACTGGGCAAGGAGGGGAGGGGCCTAATCTGCAGGGGCTAGCAAGCGGGTCGTCCCCCAGACTCCCAAGGATCCCCCCCAAGCATGGGGGCTATGTTAGCGTGCCACCACTGCAGCCGGCTGCATTAGTTGGCCTATTTCTGTTGGCTTGTGCTTCTTGATCTGAACTGTCAACCCTCGGCGTTCTTCGAGCTGCAATGCAGCATCTTCGCAATGTCACACCAATGCATGTGGAAATCTATGGGGTTTGATAGTTCATGATCTGTGGTGAGGTTTAAGATAAGCGCCGGTTCTTTTTGGTGGTTGTAAGGGCCATTTTCCAGCATGCCAGCTGTTTCCGATAATACGACATTGCCCGCGATGCTGTTCCCATCGCTTCAACGGTGGTTTCGACTTGGTCAAATAGTTCCGGAAGCACCGTAAGGAGAGAAAGAAAGCCAAGGAAAACAAAGCCCTTGAGAAGTCGATCCACAAGAGCCGTGCCCGCAGCCGGCAGGCCCATGACGACGCCGTTCGACTGCTCAGCCAGAACTTTCGATATGAAGATGGTAGGTTTGGCCTACTCGCCCTTTCTTTTGATTAGAGTTTAGCAACTTTGACTGATGCAGGCAGCCCCCATCCAACAGGTCGGATATCGCTATTACCCATCAAGTATCAATGAGAACCACCACTACTCGAACATCGATAATGCTGCCACCATGATTGGATTTATCCCGAATAATGGATTGTGTTCACCCTTGGATCTTTGTTATCCAGCTCAGTACGGCCGTACTAGTCAGTCACTTCCCCGTATTACTTGTTTATCTTTGGGAACATATTATCATATTATATATTCTGACTTATGTCACAACCCAGGCAGCGGCGGCGGCAGCAAAACCCAGTTCTGCATGCGTCCTGAACTGGGATTCTACACGTCTTCATTGGGCTACATCAAGTGTTATGGATGCGGTTGGAAGTCGGACGCAATAGTAGACCCTGACCTGCACATAGACGCTGTCTATAACCTGAGTCGACATGCGCTGAGAAATTCTCACGTCAGCGGCGAGGACGGCAAATTCATCTGTCGCGTGTGCGCTGTCGTCAAGGACTACAATGGGCTCGCGGCGTGTATACCGCGGCGCGGTGTCCGGCAGGTCCGATGCGCCTACGGGTCCGAGAGTGTGAGAGCTTGGAATTGGTAAGACAGGGTCGAAAATTCTAATATTCTATACGAGTTGTAATGAAACACGATAAGATGAATTTGGAAAGGAGGAGAAGAAAGGCTGACATCACTGGGCGCCGGACAGTGTCGATGGCCTGGATTTAAGAACATCATTTAGCAGGCTGGACGTTGTGAAGCTGTGGATCGTCAAAGGGGCCTTCAGCAAAAGCGAGCAACGGCGTCAATACAACCGCGCGCGGTGGGTTACGCAATCCAAAATGCGCCCTTTCCCTGGGTTCCTGAATGAAGGACTACGTGCCTATCTCACCGGACGGGGTACCGAATGTCAGTCTTGTGGTCCCAACCGGAGGAACCTATCTGGGCGGAGTATTACGGTGTAACTCGATATAGAAGTGCTCATGTGATCGGAGTCGAGCATTCATCTGTCGGAGCCGCCCTGTGTCGCATAACTACATCTATAGCGGCCTCGCGTCACGGTGGAAATATTTTCGGGCATTGAGTTCACGCCATACCACAGTCTTTGTCACTCCTTTGTTTTTGTCAATATAGCTGTCGAAGTACTATATCTATTATTTAATCCATCGACAGTCCTCCGGCGCCAAAACCTACAGCTCAGGTCTTTCGCCATGGCCAAAGTCCTTCCATTTCTGTTATTTTTCGTCACTCTCTTCCATCTATCGCTACAGCAAGAACCAGAATGCAGCGAGTCAAAGCACTGTCCCTCTGGATGTTGTTCCCAGTGGGGGTCCTCTGGTACGGGTCCTGACTACTGCGGGTAAGCAATCTCCAAGGTTGAAGCTGTCTATAGTCGCTGACTTTAACCCATTTTAGGACCGGATGTCTGAGTACCTGTGACTTCAGATCTGAGTGCAATCCGGGATGGGACAGTCCCGATTTCAGCCAGATGGAGGAATGCCCTCTCAATGTCTGCTGCAGCAAATGGCGGTGCCCAAGTTGGAGAAGCCGCAGCCAGTGACGCAGCCGCCCATCAAAGTGGCGGAGCTGTGCGGCTGGTCCGGGTGCTACTGCAACAGCGGCGAGGTCGACGTCGGCTCCCTGGGCGTCGGCTGCAACATCAAGCACCAGACAGCCTGCTGCACCAACGTCCCCGCGACGGCGGCCTACGGCGAGTGCAAGTGGGTGGGCACGGCCTCGACGTGCAACCCGGACTGCCCCAGCGGCTTCCCCACCAAGACGGTCTCGACCACGCGCGGCGCCGGCGGCGAGCAGCCCTGTATCATCGGCGACAAGAGCTACTGCTGCCGCGAAATTAACACATAAAGTGTAATTGCATAAAATGCCAAGCTATGTACATGCCCCATTGGAACAGTCTGATAAGATAAGGCTCGGTGCCTGGCACCTGGGAGGCGTGTATTTCTACCAGTGTAAACCCCCCCTTCCGCAATTTAGTTTTTGACCCGTCTTCCCGACTTCTCTCCCATCTCTTCCTTACTTCTTTTCTTTTTCTTTTTTTAAGCCAAGCACTTCTTCACGCAATGGAACCACCTGACGCCAACCTCGTGACCGGCCACCCACCAGCCGCAGGGCATGGGTCCCCGTCGTCGAACCCTCCCCCTGCCTACTTCTATGACATGGTACGCCCCTACTTGAAGGAGGGAGCCCATCACGGCGACCGAGACTACTTGGCGCAGATCCTAGATGCCTAGAGTCCCGAGGTCGACGCACAATATTCCATTCACACGGCCCTTTTCGAAGCCATCGACCGAGGCGACGAAGAAGCGGTCCAGATGCTCCTCGACGCCGGCGTCAGTCCCCCAATCGTATCTACGTGCCTCACAGAACTACATTTACTCGATCAACCCCGCCGTTCGCCACGATGAAGAGCCAAACCAGGAAAGCCAGAGGGACGAGAACCACCCGGTTGATGTGCCTCCTACTCGTTCGCCAAGCACCATGGCAAATTCAGAAAGACTGTTCACGAAGAAGAGTTTGACAGTAATAGCCATCATTATTACAGTAATTGTTGAAGCAATTGTCGGAAGCGTCGTAGGTACGCAAGTGGAGAAACCCAAGAATGGAAAAACCACGTAAGTATTCCCCCAAAGGTTCTTGATTCCGCCATGCAACATAATCCTGATTGCATCCTAAGACCTACCGTGGAAGCTACTGCCACGCCATCGGACTCGTCCGGGCCCATGACGGGCGGCCCCACGAGCGTAAACCCAGGACTCGCTCCCACCGCCGTCCCCTGGGGCTACCCTCACCTTGAAGTGTATGCCCTGACCAGAAACACCACAAATTCCGTCTACCGGAAGTGGCGCGGCATGAACGCCCCTTCCGAGTCCGACTTCACACCTGCCGGCAGGGACATGGCCCTGGTAGGCGGCGACGTGGACACGACCATCGCGCCATCCATCGCCGTCATCCCGCACCTGTACCTGCCCGGGGGTAGCAAGGGCTACAACAAAACCGAGGTCCACATCTATGGCCACCATGGCCAGACCGGCTACTACAAGTTCCACAGCGTCGACGAGATCATGACGCCGTGGGGCTACCTCTCGCCGCCGTCTGGGGCGACCTCCCGAAAGACAAGTACCTGAGCGCGCCGACGATCCCCGCCGGGTACGAACGGACCCTGGACATGATAAAAGTATTTTTTATCAGCCCCGACACCGCGGGCGCTGCCGTCCACTACTTCCAGTACACCTCTACGACCGACTGGCAAGGGCCGACCCGAATCCCCGGTCCGGATCTGCAAGGGGTAAGAAATGACCCACTTGCCACCCAATCAATCTGCCCATTTTAATCACCCCCATTCCATGAGCTTATTACTGGGCCAAACACTGCCATGTACTGTTAACTGATTGACCTCTTTCTCTCCAAGTGGGCTCCAGCCGTGGTAGCCTGGGCCGGCAACGACTCCCGTCTCGACGTGTTCGCCGTGTCCCGCGTGAACAACCACCTCCTGCACACCTTCAAGGAGGCCGAGACGGACAAATGGACCGAGTATGAAGACCTCAAGGGATTCGTCACGGTCCCGCCCACGGTGGTCTCGCGGGAGCCCCAAAGTCTCGACGTCTTCACGCGCGGGGGCGACGGGGGTCTATGGCACCTCTCATTCGGGAACGGCAACTGGTCCGATTGGAAGCTACTCAACGGCACTACGAAAATCCGGGGCCAGCCCCACGCCGTGAGCAAAGGCCCTGATAATATAGACGTCTTTGCTTGGGGGAAGCGAGGGGCGAGTCGCTGCATAGGACGTTAGATGCCAAGGCGTAGAAATGGTTTCCTGAAAACGATGGGTTCACGACGCTCATCCCCGGCGGGCTTGTTGGTCCACCGAACCCCATGGTTGATGGGGATGAGGTGCAAGTGTTCGCGTACAACAGTCAGAATCAGATAGTGTGGCAAACGATCGGGTCGGATAAGAAAGCCAAGGGCGACGCGAGAGTGTGGGCTGACGTGCCGTATGATGTAGCTTAACCAGATAATACTCAATAGCAAACCATGCTGTGCCCCCAATAATTGCAATATTACTCTGTAAAACTTTCAGACCAGAACGATATCGAACCTCTCCGCCTTTTTTACCTGGGTATTCAGCAGGCTTCCAACTCCAACACGTTGATAGTGACTTGTAGACTCTCCGGGGAGAGGCTTGACGACCAAAGCGTATTGGAGTCTGTCATTCTTGCCATCTTCAGCCCGTCTCTCCTGGCCAACCACAACGCACTTGAGGCTCTTGATGTCGGAGAACCCACTGACCCCATCATCCATGGTGACGGCCTTGTTCCAGTCCACCTTGTCCGAGACCGCGATGCCGCACGCTACGGCCTGGAACTGCGTCGCGTTGCCGTCCTGGCTCTGCTGCCGCAGCGACCTGTTGCCCTCGAACGGGTTCACGACGTTGGCCTCGCACCAGTCCGTCCGGTCGAGCGGCACGTCCACGTAGTCGATGGCGCCCCGGTACGCCATCCAGGACCACGACGGCACGCGGACGCCCGGGGGCTGGGCGATGCGCGAGAGCCGCGGGCACGTCTTGGCCGCCCGCTTCCAGAGCAGGCTGCGCCGCAGGTACTCCTCCAGGACGCCGAACTCGGCGCGCGTCTTGAACGCGGCGCCCAGGCGGCTCTCCAGGCCCAGCAGTGCGACGGCGCGGTCGGACCAGTTAGTGAAGTCCAGCCGCGAGTAGCTTTGGTACACGTGCTGGAACAGGATGATCCGACCGCCCTTGAAGTACCGGAGCGCCGAGTCCGGGAATTGCGCGTCGCCCATAAGGGCGGCTTTGGCACTAGATTCGGCCTGTCAGTCTGCTGCAAGTAAACTGCGAAATCCTGGGGATCCAGGGGTCATCGGTGCATGGCAGAACTTTACTTACTTGTGCAACTTTCCCAGAGTCTCACAATGAACCCCCTTTCCACACTCCCAGTACAGCTGTGTGGAAGTGAAGTGGAGCGTCCTTCTGGACAGTGCCCTCTCCTGAAACACCCACCCTCTTTTCGCGAGGACCGACCCTTCGACGTGATCTTGGAAGTTGTCGATATTGCGGCAGAGGTACAACTTGGAGCCCCTGGGCGTCGTCAAGGCCGCCACTTTTCTGGACGTCCTGGGCATCTTGCCGGTGGGGTCGCCCGTGAAGCCCTTGATGGACGACTCGGCCGAGCTGGCAGCCAGAGTGCAGTACGCGAACTGGAAGACGTCGCCCATCTTCTGCGCCTCGGCCTCCCAGTCCGCTTTGTCGCCCTGGATGATGCAGATGGAATCGATCCAGAGGTACCGGACCCCGAGCTTGCGCGTCACCGTAATGGCATCTCGGAAGCTCTTTGGCAGTCTGTCGAAGGGAATCTGTCTTTTGACGGAATCTATAGTGGCATTCGTCGTGCAAAATTTCTCTTCGTTCCGCAGCTGGCCCCAGCAGTGGCTCAGGGCGATGTACTTGGCCTTGAGCTGCTTGGCAGATGTCTCGACGAGGCGCAACACGTCGTTCGACGCGGCACCGACGTCGATGACTCTCGTCGGCATAGGGGGCAGCTCTTCCGCCGTCTTCCACGGGTAGCATCCCGCGTGGTGCTTGTCGCAGGTGTCCCGCCAAGCTCGCATAATCTCGTATTGCTGGGGGCTCTCCGTGCCGGGGAGGTCGGGGTAGCCGACTTGCGCGACCGCCTCCACGTCCGGCCGGGCGGTACGCGGGTCTGCGTACATCGAGAGGACCAGCGGTTCCTTGTGGGAGCCTTCCTTGGGGGCGATTCTGAACTCCGAGTTGACGCGCACAATGGTGCCGCGCTGGTCGGCCCACCCAAGGCACCCCAGCGCATCGAGGATGACCGCACAGATGGCACAGTCATCAGACTTTAGCTGCAGCTGGTATTTGTCGAAATGGATCTCCAATCGTGGCGACAAGAAGTCAATCGAGCTGCATTCAGCACATTGCGCAGGATTGGCAGTTGTTGGCGCTGTTGGTGGGATCCAATCTGCCCTACGGAAGAGAGCTCTGGCGAAGTTGTTGTCTGCGGAAGACACCCATCGGTCATTCAGATCGATGGTTTGCTCAATCCTGTATGTCTGTGGATGGCTCGAAGGCTTGCGCACTTCAGAGTCCTGTCCAAAGTCGAGCGTGGGGGCTCGTACGAGGATCATTGGGTGGTCCTCATCCGCCTGCGGCAGATGAATTGCAGAGTCTCTTCGTTGATGGTTCCTCTCTCGGACTACTAGATTATCCATGCCAGTACGAGGCATTATCCTTGGGCCACTAGCGTAAGAGCTGCTCCCATTGGCACGATCTTGGATGCGTTTCATGCTGTTCCAGAGCTCTCCAGCTGAAGCGCGGACGACCGCTCCGTCGAAGAGGTTCTCTGTGCCGTGGGCTTCTTGGTATAGGACCACCAGTAAGCGTTCTTGTACCAGCTTCACAATGTCTTTCGTGGCCGAGTCTGCTTTGGTGTGCTTGAGGATCTTGTCTATCTCGAGGAGGACAAGAGGATGAACTTCTGGGTTGTTATCCGTGTCGGACTGCCAGAACTTCCCGATCTTCGAGGGTTGGTTTAGATCCTTGAGATACTCCAGCCCATGTACGAGCCAGATGGCGAACTCGAGGAAGATGCACCCTACGGACCAGATGTCGTAGTTACGTGACCGTGGTATGCCCTTGTGGTACACATCTACCTCTGGCGGCTCGTACCTGCTGGTGCGGCTCCAGTCGCTCGAGGGTTTGGTCCGGATGTGGGTCTCCTGGATGTGGAACTTGGAGAGACCAAAGTCAGCCACGACAAGACGGCCCCTGCTGTTGCTTTCTTCGAAGTGGAGGAGGTTTTCAGGCTTCAAGTCACCGTGGCGACAGTTCTTGGAGTGCAAAATACGGAGAGCATCCGAGATGCCGGCCATCTGTTCCACGCACCACGAAACCAGCGAGGCTCGTAAGTTCGGATCGCGGAGGATCCTGTCATTGCGATCCCAGAATTGGCCAAGGTTGCCGCCGGATGCCCAAGGGAACATGACGCAATAGTGAGTGCCCCTTTGAAACATGGCTATGGGCTTAATGAGGTGCTCATGCGGATCCATGGCTTCGATGGTTTGAAGGTTTGTGCTTTCTTTGTGGAAGTAGTCAACCAGACTTTCGTTGAAGGTTTTGACCGCCACGATTTGAAATTCGGGTTTGCTCTATTGCTTGTTAGTTTCGTGCCAAAAAGCCGCCTGACGTGGGTGTCAATACCGAGTTCAGGTCCTGAATTCTTCGCGAGTTGTCGCATAGCTTAAGCTTATAAACGTTGCTGAAACCTCCCGAGGCTCGCAGGCTACTCTGAGATTCAATGGGGAGTAGTGGTAAACGGTGTTGATAAGAAAACTTCTCGAATCTGAAGTCTGGAAACTGTGCAACCAAGAAGAGCCACTGGTGGTCAACGAAGTAGTTGATAGACCGAGGGTCCCAGTCGGCGAAAACGGGTAGAGGGGTAGTATCAATTGTCCAAGTCTCCTTGTTGAGAGACGAGACCCCTGGTACATCGTCGCTATCCTCGGTTGGATGGATGCCGACAGGCAAATCATCATCATCAAACCCGGCTTCTTGCAGTTCCTCAAGGAGGTCCAGGCCTGCGTCCCAGACCAGTGTCAGAAACACCCGTTTGCCCCGTGAGAGAATGTACTCCCTCAATTGAGGTGTGGGATCAACCCCTTGCTTTTCTAGGGCTGCATCGATCTTTTCTGAGGTTAAAAGAAGCTCTAGCTTGTCTTCGGGCAGGAACTTTCCGCCTCCGAGAGTGTCGGGGGTTTCTTTGAGGTATCCTCGTATTTCGCCCCATAGACCCGATGGCCTGGCCTTTCGTCGGGGTTTTGTAACTGGCATGGTCTTCAAGAATGTAAAACAATTCACTGTGCCAGAAACTGGTAGCTGGGAGGATGGTTGTGAAATGTATTGGTTAGAATGTTCACGGGATGGGTGTGCATAGGCCGGCCCCCTTTTGGCCATGAGAGTGAGACCAGAACGGGGGCCTCCGATGCGATACGCAGAGAGCTTGCTAAACTACAGCTACAAACGGGGGACCGTTCTGGTGTGACTTCGTCGTTACATTTTGGTGGTAAGAAAAACGCCATTCGAAGCAGGCTGGCTGGCGCGTACCGCTCAAGGGTGGCTTTTGCAGCAGGCTGGCTGGCGCGTACCGCTCAAGGGTGGCTTTTGCAGCAGGCTATGGCAGTAACCACCTCCAACTTGACAGTGGTGGTGTTGCATGCACTAGCGTGTGACCAGATGTGCATTTGATGCAGCAAGCCTCTGCCTGAAAACAGGACAGGACGCCACAGACCGAAAGGCGAACCATTATGTTATCATTGCGAGGACCAACGTTGACACGTAGCAATGGCACTTTGATTCTTAATGCTGAATTGCATTGATGGTAGCTTCTAGTTCTACTCGTCATTCTCCGTGGAGATATAACACCAAAACGCCTCGCCAAACGATTGTCCATTGCTGGGGTTTGAAAACACAAGTTCTAAGTCTGGTCAGTTGGGTCGCGTGGTGTGTATGACCTGGGCTCCTCTTGCCTTTGCATGCAGTAATCAACAACATAATCGTGATTCCACCATTCCTTCCTTCATGACATCAAGTCCAGGCATTTTGGCATCATTGCCAATCATCGACTGCTTCGTTGTTTCGACATCGAAAGCTTCAGGCCCGTATATTTGGATGATGTAGAAATCATTTCTCATTTCGAAGTAAAATTCTTCTCCGTCATTCAGGTGCCTTTTCAAGGCCTGGGTGAGTTGCTGCCGGCTCCTGACGAGTTTGTGATGTATTCGGATGATTCTCTTGGAGCGACCTTCAATCGGGGGCTGCCACATTCTCTTGGTGATGGATAAGGGAAAGACTAGCAGGAGTAGTTTTTGTATGGACCGGAATATATCTGATCAATGGGCTTATTGATCATGAGCTTGAGCGAGAAGCCATTGAAGCCATGATGTCGACAACTCCAACTGATCATATATTGAGGCCCTCACGCACTCACGTGGCAAAGGCAACACGAATAACCGCCTTGGACGGATTCGAGGAATGTGGAAAAACACTAATCTCGCATATGCTGAGTGTGATGACGGGCTATGGCATGCATATGCTGGGCGGGTAGGCGGACGTCTCAGCCCCGTCAGGTTGGTTGCTTCTCCTCATCTATCCTTCGATTGATTGGCTAGGATGCGGTGTTGGTGTTCACACCCAATTTCCCAGGCGGCTGCAGCCGACCGATAACCAGCCAGCCTGACAAGGCTCTGCAGTGGTCATCCGCTGCTGACGCCCCAAGTGAGGGAGGGGCTCAAGCGAGACAATACATGAGATGGCTGGCTGCCTTTCCCATAGGTTTCAGCCCCGGTGGCCTGGTTTCGTATCCTTAGGTAGTCTGCGAACGTGGCTGCTCTGCGCGCATCATCAGATTCGGGCGAATTGCAACTCCACGAGCTGATTTACCATACCTATTAGTCGCCTAGTTCCAGTGTGAGGGTTTTCTCAATGTAGAGCTCAGAGCCGAAGGACTTGAGGGGATGGTGGTGGTCAGCCGCAGGTCATGTCGCACCGCATCCTTCCAGGCTATTTATGGGGCGCTCATGCAGGAGATATCGACAGAATGGCTACTCCGCCCCCGCAACTGGCTGCCCTCGGACTCGAAATGGCTAGCTTCTAGAAGGCTGAGGTCTCTGATCTGAAAGGGGGCACACCACCTGGATCGTCCGAATCAATTGACGACTTGCTGGCTTGCTATACATACACTTGAAGCTTGATCTCTCTACGCCCCTTGGCACCTAGAGTTTATACGGATACACTTTGTGCATTTGGTTCCCTTAGGAAGAATGATTGCTACACTATTGTGTTACTCCATTGACGATGCTTGAAGTCCCACCGTTTCTTTCTTACTCTTCGAATCCTGGATCTTCGTTGAGTCCGCCTAGCTCCAACCACCCTCCACCGCGGCATACCTCTTACCGGAAGACCCGGTACCCACACCGTCCTAAACTGGATACGACAGGAGGCACTGTGCTCCATCATCAGGAGGGCACCTTCACATTGACTATCCAGCCTGCTGATGGGGACCGATGGCTCCGGAATGAGGAAGAGGATTCTGATTCTGCCTTTACCGTATCTGAAAGTGGATTTTCAGAGTTCCGCACAATCAAAACAGTCACTGATCTTGGTCTACGCAAGTATGCGCCAGAGCAGGTGCGAAAATATTCTTCCCCTGAGACAAATACGCGAGAGCACTCAGAAAGTCCAGTCCAAGAAGACGAGTCTCTGAGAGAGACCTATCATGCCTTCAATCAAAATGAAGTTTCCAACATTGGCGCCCATTTGCTCTCGGGGGGGCGAAGACGCTCGTGCAACAGAGGAGGCCTTCGACGCCAGTCTTGATGCCGACCATCAAGAAGAATACTCACTGAAGAGTGTCAGCGGCCAGCTTTGGAAGGCCATGGCGATGGCCAAATATAGCGACGAGAAGGAGAAATTTCTACCTCACGACAAATTGTTTTCCATTGTCAATGACTTGGCCATTCAATGCATTTTGGCAGAGACTTTCAACACTGAACAACAGAGAAGGGACAACAAAGAGCGACTCATTCAAATATGCGGCGACGAGCATGAGACAAGCCGCCGCATGGTATTTACCATACTCGTCATACAGGAGAAAGTCAACTATATCGATGACTTCATATCCAACGAGATATACGACATCAACCTGCCTTTCAGCCAGGACGAGTCTGCTGGAAATAATTCATTTCGAGTGAGAAAAGTCAAAGGCAGAACTTCGGGTACAAAATTCTGTTTTCCTGATTGGGAAGACAGGTTTCTGGATCGGTTCTGCGAAGATCAATATCGCGTTGTTACCCCCTATCTACATGTTAGCAACAATGAGGATAAGGAGGTACACTTTTACAAGTTCCACCGAAAAATCAGGCTTCCGTTCACAGACTGGGAGTGGAAGAAGCAGGGTGGCTATGGGGCAATCTCGCGGGTGAAAATTCACAAAGCGCATCACGCATTTGTCCCAGGAGTGGTGGTGGGTCTCATTTATCATGCCAAGCCCTCTGTTTCTCTGCTAACAAACACTAGAACTCCGAGACTGATCCTGTGTTTGCGGTAAAGTCTCTTCATACAACAGACGACGAGAGAGATACCAGGGAGGTCGAAGTTCTGCAGCGCTTCAGCGGTAGCCGAAGGGGCCACCCTCATCTGATTAGGCTCTTGATGGCCTTCAAGCATGCCAAGAAGATGCATCTTCTGTTTCCATGGGCCTCAGGCAATCTTTTCGAACTCTGGGCAGCCAATCCTGAACCAGAACAGTCGAATGAAATGGTTCAGTGGCTTATCAACCAGTGTAGCGGCCTGGCTGGAGGACTGGCCAAAGTCCACCATCATGACACCTGGCCACGCGATCAGAACGGCAAGGAAGATCAGCTGGGCCGGCATGGAGACATTAAACCGCTTAACATCCTCTGGTTCGCATCGATCGATGAGTTAACACAAAAACAGAAGAACCATCTTGTCCTAGCCGACTTTGGACTAACTATATTTCATTCCGCATCTGGCAATACGGAGCTCACTACCGCCAATCGTCTACGAGGCTGCTCTCGGACATATAGGCCCCCAGAGGTGGACCTCGGCGATGGCAAGATCCTCCAAAGCTACGACATATGGAGTCTGGCGTGCCTCTACCTCGAATTTATCACGTGGTATCTGCGTGGGTTTAAGATGACGTATAACGAAACACCAGGCTTGAATCCCGTCACTTTTGCAGACCACCGGATAGCCGGGGACAACACGGACGAAGACAAATTCTTCACCATACGCAAAGAGAGCGACAAGGTGGATGCGCACGAGGCCGTGGTCAAGCCTGAAGTGAAACAGGTAAAGCGAACTCTCCTCTCCCAATTGTATCACGACTAACGTCTGCAGTGGATATCAGACCTACGAAATCGCGACAACTGTCCACAATGTCTCGTGGATTTTCTCGACTTCATACAAAACCGCATGTTGCTATCCGTCGCATTCGAGAGGGCAGACATGAAAGAGGTGAATAACCAGTTGGTGGCAATCAGAAATGAGTGCAAATTGGATTCATATTGCGGTGGACGGGGTCAAAGTATTCTGGGGAGGTCTGCACGCAAGGCCACGGATATCCCTGCGACAGGAACTCTTCGGGTATGTTGTTCACGCCTTTTGATACGAGTACTTATACTGACCATTTCTAGGACCCTGCCAACGCCGAGGGGGGTCCGGATGTCGAGGGCTCAGTAGACCTCTTCGACCTATCTGGATCTGATGATAATGGGCTTGACATTGCCATTATTGAGCAGCTTCAGCGAACAGAAACCATACCTGCGGAAGAATGTTGGGATGGTGTTGAAGAAGGAGATGACGCCCCCAATGATGACACCGAGCATCGTTGCACGACGAGGGAGATTATTCCAGTTTCTGGAGAGTGTGTTTCGGACCAGAATCCCCGCCGAAGTCGCAAGGATCATGAAATGCCGCAACTGGTAACAGACCTCACTGCGTCTACTTTCGACGAGTCCCAAATCTTTACACCACCCGGCTCAGCTGCCATGGCTATGACGCCCTATACCACCCAACCCAGCGCAGAAGAATCAATTGCAACAGACCAAGACGACGACCACGAATCGCCAACGCTAAGCAATTGTAATTCGTCCATGGCCGCCGAATCATTGCTGTCATTGTCGGATTCTCCTGGCGTCCGACACCCCCCGGTGCCAGGGGCAGATCCAGGCCCAAGCCAAGCGAACCCTACAGAACCATCAGCCGCACGCGTGAACTTCCAAGGAGAAGCCCACGCCGCCACTCCGGGCTCGGAAAGGGCTCGTCGAAAAGAGGCTCGAAGCAAGGGGATAAGAGCCAGATATCACGGGAAAGCTAAAAGGATACTAAAGCAGGTGTGGGATAAGTTCAAGGTACGGGTGGAGAGTTATTTCTCCGACGACGAGACCTTGATGCGCAGAAGCACCCTGAGTATTTGCCAGCGCTGACAGCCACTATCATCTAAACCGGCTAACCACGGTTAGTAAGGGCGCGGAAAGTCGCTTTCCACCATCACGTTTACACGAATATAGACATAACGAGGCTGGAGTTTCGGGTGTATTGGGAAAAGAAATATAGTGATATTTAGACGAGATACCCAAATAAGTTTATATTACATTGCAGAGTCACAAACAATGCCAGCGGATATGTCAGCCGCCTGACAGTTTGAACCCGCTGCAAACTAACCCCTTGCCCGTTATCCATAGCGGTAACGTGTAGGGACCACTCACCAGCCACCAGTCTTCCCGTCCACCACCCGGTACTTGGGGCTCCTTGAGTTGCCCTGCCTGCCTGTGCATAAACTGCTGGGCCGGTCGCGGCGTTGTGGACATCTCGCCTTCGAACCGCCCGTCGTGCGCTCAAATGATAGTGTATGCACTTTGCCGGTGTTAGATAGAGGCTTCAGATACAAGACCTGGACCACCAACAAACCGCTTTTGCCGCCACCAACGCGATATATAGTTGCCGCAGTCCAGCGGAAGCAAGTAGTGCACCATGCAAGACCGCTTGTTCTGTTCTCGATATAGATGCCAGGGTCTATTCTTCCTATCTTCGCCCGTGAGAGACGCGGCGGCCCTGTGGTAAGTGAACGACTTGATCCGAAATGAGCTCCCGACGTCCTTTAATACATTGGTGGTGGGGGTTTTCGTCCCGGCCGCTCGCCCCTGACTATAATTTACACGTGTGGCTTATCGCAATTTGTCTGGTAGCAAGTACACGTCATTATAGCGGCACTACTCTTGGAACCGCTCGATGGTGATGCTCGAGTCTGGCACGACAATACGTGTAGAAAGTTGTCGATGATGTCGCGCAGGAATCATGAATGGATAGAGTTGGGAGGATGCGGTACGTGCGAGTCTGCCCCCTTAAACCCCTATTCTGGGTCGGGCCCGGCCATCCCATGTCGTGTCGAACAGTCCGCTTTTTAAACCTGCTGGCTCTACACTTGTTCTACTTGCTATATGCTGTATGTAGGCCTTGTTCTACAGGGCACTGCATTTGTGACGATACCGGTGACGGCACGCAGTGGTGGTGATGCTGGATTTGGGACCCGACAGAAGGAAGTATTCTCGCATCTTGACTTGTGGCTTAACGGATGAGGTTCAGGATCAACAGCAAAAAGGGGCTCGCGTATTGGATGGGTAACGTCAAAGGCCCATTCGGCAGTCCATTACTCGCCGACCAATGATACTTCCTCGAAGTATCGTTGTCAATCTCTAATGTTACATTCACATCAACTGCCTACTGCTCTTCAGACATTTCTGCGGGATGTCCGGAACTGAACGACTCGCTACCATGATTAGGGCGCATCACTATTATGGCCATTACGTTTTCCATGGGGACGTAGGGGAATTATCAAGACAGGGTCTAGAATGCATCCGATATACTTGCCACTGATGTCATACTGTATCTGGTTGGGGGAGTAGATCGACGAGCGATATCTTTCCGCCCGCAATTGGGGCGCAAAATGTCATGAAGAGGCAACATATTGACTGATTTACGCACGCGAACCTAGCGGTAACATGATTCGCGATTCAGTCACAGCCGGGACAGCTTTACCGAGTGCCGGATGGTCTCCTATCTGCTGCAGTTCAATCAAACAGATGCAGTAGTGGCAGCAGAAGTGGGATGGGGGGATTGTGGATTTGGCTGCGACCCCCACCGCGCGAAAGAGGCTCTTTCTGGAGGCGAGAACACAACAGGCCGCCCGGAGCCAGTGGTAATGGATGGAGTCACCAAGAGCCCCATCAGAACAGGGCTGGGTGGGTAATGACGATGATGGATACAGGGTGGGATTGGATGGGACGGGAAAACGGCATGATGACATCAACGAGGGGGCAGACGAAGGGAAGAAACGAAACCAAAAGCGAGACCTGACCCAAATGACGACGAAGACAGAAAGCGGGTGTGTTCTTTTCCGTTTTGTTCGCTGCCGTACCTAACTCAAGCAGGCAAGGACCCGGCAATCTGGAGCAGTTGCATTCAACAAACTTCTCAGATGCCCGTCCATGTCTTGGGACGGACGCCGTTGGAGAATGCTAAACCTAAGAGGCTACGATCGGTTGCGAATAGATACCACATATTCGAGAGACACAATCTGACATGGGGCTGTCATCTGTCTTCCCTTGTCTCGTCTCTATTGTCTCCTGTCTGTTCGTCAAAAAAGTCAAGTCGGCTGAGGGGCTTTTTGGGACGGGCGAGGGATCCGCTATGACGACATTGTCTCCCTCCCCTTTCGAACGGGCAGGGTGAGGCGCTGTTGTGGCTCGTGGCTTTGGAACCTCTCTGCCTTCGGCGCCCCGCGCCAAGCCGCTTGCGACGGCATTCCAAATGCTCGAAACCAACGAACCAACAAAAACCAACTCGTGATCCAGGCTGGGCAATGGTTTCGTTTACAGTACCGCGGCGGCGGGGGCTTCATTACTTCATTACCGTTGCGCCATATTGAAACAATATGAGGCGAAACGGAGTAGGGGGCAACGTAATCGGAGCAAAAAGTCAGTCAGAGGGTCGGTGGGATGTCACAACTTGACCGCTGGAGAGGTATGTTTCACGGCGGGAAGTGCACTTTCGTTTTTTCTGCGCCGCACGCAAATGCGGTGCGCGCCTACTTCGGAGGGCACCACGCGACTTCATCTTGAGACACTGTCACCACACACACCGCAGCTGCACAAGACTGTCTCTCCGTATGCCCTTATTTTTGTTCCGGGTTAAGTGCAAGTCACAAGTAGTTAATCACAGACAATGTTGTGTGCCATCCATACACGTGAGGGTGACCCTTGTCATCATACCCTCGTTTCCGGGAGGCTTCAACTCCTGCCAAACCTGATGCGCGCATCTGCGGACATGGCGTCCGGGGGCGAGATTGCGTGCTGGGGATCGTTTTTCTTGAATGCGATATTCCGCGTGCGCGCGCGCCCCTTGCTCGCTCGCTGGCACAATTACCCCCGAGAAAGACAGTAGCAGTTGCAGGCGAAGCGAGCAGCAGCCCCTCTTCCAGGAGCTCCTGCTTGAGCCCGGGGCCTTGCGATGTGGGGAAAGGACATCGAAATAGCATTGCATTGATGGCCGTCAAACAGGATCGACAGTTATTTACTTTCCGACCTGTGGCTGGACTCTACCGTGGTGGTAATGCTAAAATTGTGTGTTTTTAATCGCCCATGAAACCTCCCAAATAGGTTCGCCATAGGGCCCGAAGAGTCGGGTGACCTCTCCCCCTCTCTATCCTAACGATGCTTTTGACGGTCTCCGATGTCAGATAAGTTAAACGTTGCAGGGCGCATTCTAGGCCCCGGCCTCCTTTATCTTGACAGAAGTAGCGGTGGGGGATTGAGTTTGCGCCGTTAAGAGGTTTCTGGGGAATGAGAGGCGATTAGGTTGTTACTTCAAACCGAAGCTCAAACCTCCTGAAGAGACCACGATGGCCTCAAGGAGCTGCTGCTGGCACCCCCTCTTCCTCCACCCACCAGAGACAAACATGACTGACATGTGCAAGGATCGGCGCTAGATGTGCTAGAGGATGGGTGGGTTCGTGAACCCCTCAGACTGCAACGTCGTGGTTGTGCGGTGCATAATGGGCAGCCTAAGGGTCCAGCCCATCTGCACCCCGCCCCCTGGCACGCCATCACCCGCTTGGCAATCGTCGGGGCTTATCGCCCACATCGTGCAACAAAAGAGGGTGTGGTGGCGCGGGGTGAGGAGAGGAGTCATAAGTCTACGGAGATATCGTGACTCTGAATCGGATGCCAATCAGGACATGCAATTTGGTACAGTAGGTAGTCAGACTACCAGCACGCTACCACTTGTTTGCCGCTAACAAATTCTCGGATGCCTTGGAAATAACTTCACCAACGATAATGCTATCAACAATCATATTAGCAACGGGTCACGCGGTGTATCTTGATTTGAATTCAGAACATTTGATACGTCCGCCCTTAGCCCATAGCTAATCGCATAAGATACTACTAGAAATGACTTTGATAGCAGGTCCGGCGAGGTCACGGGGTGTGACTGGGGAAGCCGAGAGATCAAGGAAACGGCCCTCATTGGAAGAAGTCGGCGCCAGCCAATCGACGAATCTGCAGTAATCATGGCAAACGACTCCACGGAGATCAGATCCTGTGATACTGTACCTCTTAACTTGTACAATGCATAACACACACCAACCCTAACAATACTTATCTTACCTAAGACAAATATGATAGTCGGGATGTCGTACGGGCAGCAGTATGCGAAACCGAATCCAGCAATCATCCGCGGCTTTATTGCTGCTGAGGCTGGCTGACTGTTTTCCCATTGCGCTGTTGGGAATTGCAGGACTACTGGATTGCCGGACCGCGTTTTGCGACTTTGCGACAGGGGGAGCCGCCTGTACCGTTCTGTCGCGCGTATTAAGAATGGCAATTAATTAATACTCTCACACACACATGTAAGACTGTCGGTGAAATATTATGCGCAATACGCAACGCAACACAGGATCGGATAACAAAAGGCTATTTTACGAGACGAACGAGGGAGATGTTCCCTGTCCGCCACGCGAGCCTGCCAACCTCCCCTAAAAGTACATATCGGATGGGTAGTACGACAGCTCGCTCGCGCGTCCTTCTGAGTCGTGTGTGCGTGTGCGTGTGCGCGTTGTATTTCATGACATAAATGAGTTCTTAACCAGGTAGGTAGTAGATGCAGCAAGTGGCGGGTACATGAGGCCCCCCCGGAGGTAAATGATGGGAATGATGGGAGATGATGGCATTTGTGATTGCCCACGGTGGCCGCCATCGCCGCCGGCGGACGAACGCATACAAAAAATCACTCGGAGTTGCTGCCGGACACTTTGAGGGCAGGTAATTGGCCCCGCCCGACCCCTCCGAGAATGTGCGCTGTTGCACACGACGGTTGGCCTACGTATTGGTTCGTCATCACGGACGGGTAACACTTGGGTTTGACACTTACATTGGCTGTTGTAAGTATTAGCCTTCACATGGGGAAAAGAAGCAGAATCAGGTTTCTACTTCTTCTGCTGCAGAAGAAGTTTTCTGATACCCTAACCCATTTGCAACTGACAAATGGTTATCCCAATAGGGCAACTGCAACAGTGTCGATCGATTCAATTTGATGGGGAGGCGGTTCCAGTTTGCATGTAATGTAAATCATCAACTCCACCGTTCGTTCCATTTCGCCCCAAATACAGTAACAGAGCCCCAGAGTAAGCAGAATGGGCCCATCCGAGGCGGCATGTGTTTGTTGACCGATCTACATCGTGTAATTGAAGACTTCGGCTGCTGCCGCTTACCTCCGGACAATACGCCGTTCGTCCGATACGAAATGATGAAGACTTCAGCTACATATTTGCGACGCGAGAAATATTACATTTGACCGGTTCGTGCGGCTCAACATGCAGTAGGAATGTTACATGGTTTACGATAGATGAGATGCCAACCTTTAGCCAAGATGGCAATCCAGCAGGCCGTGTCGCGCGCAAGCGTGACGCAGCCAACGTTTGGGTGATCCGACGTGGAGATATGGAATGTTCTGTAATGGCATCTGTCGAGCAAGGCAACTGCATGAGTTGTAACCGCGAACACCTCACGGCAATAACTGTCATCTCTCAAACCCTGCCAAGAGAACTGCTCCTCCAGCTGCCCCGGACCTGAGTCCCGGACCGCTTCTTTCCTTCCATCCAAGGGGCAAGAAAGAGTCAAGATCGCGATTTGATATCGCGGGTCTATGTGGTCTGACACTTAAATGGTATACCGAAGGTTCACGTGAGTTTGCAGCAAACAAAGTCAAAGCAATCTTCCGGACCTGATTCCGCCAACCTGACATGGCCCGAGGCCTGCCAAAAAAAAACCTCAACGCGACGCCCTTTCCGATAGAGCTGAAACTCAAAGAAGCGTGAGGCTTACATATGCATCGCATCATCACATCATCAGTGTTTCCTTTCATACATGCTGTCTGGCAGCCAGGAATGCAGGCAAGCAGCAAGCTTAGTTGGGGTCACATCGCGTGTCCTGTGGGTTTGCTGGTTGGGTTTGTCATTTCTTAAGCATAAACGTCATTGCATCATTGCTTGCTCTTGATCTCGAATGCCTGCCCTGTCTGTGTCCCGCGCCAGAGCGCCCAACCGAACCAAGACAGACAGGCGAGTGAGGCGGCTCCGTCGCGGGGTTTTTCCAAGGTTGTTAGCAAGTGGTGTGGTGCGCCTGAGGCGCAAGCCACAGACCATTGAAATAGAAGCATCATCATCGTTCAGGCACCTTGCTTATTGTCTGTGAACCGGTTCGCCCTGAGGAAAAAGAAAGCGGGAAAAGCACACCCTTTTACGCGCGACGAATATCACGATCGGAGAAGAAGGAATGAGAAAAAGACGTTGTGTAACACTAGATCCTCAGTACCTACAGTAGTAGAGTTACAAAGGAAATCCACCAGAGAGCTAGAGCTCCACGAGCTGGGGCTCTCCACAGAAACGAATTTAGGTAAGTAAATATATGCTCGGCCGCCTCGGCAGGGCCCCTCTTGTGACGCGGTAACAGAATAGCAGGACCTTTGGTCCCGGCCCCCGTCGTGCTGCATGGTCGCACAAGCCTGGGCAAGCTGCATGCAGCACAGAGGATCGCCGCTCGGTTTAGCCTATCTAGTTAACTGAGAAGCGCTGTCAACTCACGAATGGCGAGACAGAGAGGAGCGAGGGTTCGAGCCAAACGTTTGTCCAAAGGTAGGGGGGCTTGCGATGCTTTGTTTTATGCCCGACGGGACGGGTGAATAGGATCGATTCCCACGCCTCTATCGCGAGATACCAGAAAAAGCCACGGGCTTGCCAAGCCGACGATCAGTTGATAGATCCAGCCAATGGACACGGCTGGGCCAGTCCCCCCGTCTGAAATATCTCCCGTTGCTTGCATCGTGCACGTCGTGCCGGCTTGCACGTACATATGATACTGGGCTTGGGCCACGTATGGCAGCAAGCCAGCCTCTCATACGTGGGATACGTTACGTCCATTACTCGGGTCTTGGGGTCGTTGGTTTGTTGGCTCGGCCGTTGTGGGAAGCGGAAGAGAAAGCCCCTTTCTGCACCAGGGCGCAGGGGAAGGAGGAACAAAAAGGTTTGTCGCGACTGTTGAAACACACGAGATTGGAAAATGCAGGATGGATGTATCCAACCCTTGGATCACTATTAGATTCGGCAACTGTCGCCAACGACTGCACATACGGTGTTTGAGTAGGTATCATTCTAGAAGCCCGTCACTCGTGTTAGGCGAGTCAAGACGCGACGCGGAGGGTGTGGTCCTACACTTTCACGAGACAGCAGAATTCGAAATCCTGCATCGCCACAGTCGTGTCGCTCGCTGGTTGTAATATCATTGGGTTTCCGATTTGTCTAGAAGAAATAGAAATGACTTTTTCCACGACACCGATCGTCATGATCGAACGGCCGGGTCACAAAAGGCAAGTTGACGGACCTTTGTAACGTCGGAGGATCTCCGAGTCGCAGAGAGGCGGCTGCTGTCTTTCAATTGCTCCACCACTGGACGTGGGCGCACTACTGCACCAATTTCTGTGCAGCATGCCCTCGAAGATAAGATGGGGCCCGGAAGGCGTTTTGAGCTTCACCCGGATGAGCCAGACCCTCTCTTTCTGTTTCTTTGGTTGTCTGTTTCGCCATTCGACATCCTTGTCACAAAAAAGATCCGTGATGTACACTCGAAAGGCTGCAGCCCGCGCGCGACTCTGGGGAACGGGTGCTGCAGCCGACGACATCATCAATGTGACTGTATGTGTTCATGCCCATGTAGGTCGGATAGGCGTTGGAATCAAATGTCAACGATTGACATTGATCTAAAATATGCAAGCGGTACCTAACCGCAGTTTGGTGCTGGAAGTACACTGGAGACGGGCCCCGATTGACACGCATAGCCCATCTCGTCTATTAGGGCTTTTCGCGCTTACGTGCAGAGGGACAGCCTTACCCAAGCTGACATGAGGTACTTGGCCCAGGAGGCGAAATGACGGCGGCCGCAGGTATCGCTCCCTGTCAGCAACCCCATCAAACACACCCACCCCAATAAACCATCACCGTTCAGCGGGACCCATCATACCAGATTCGTTACCACCTGTTGTAACTCTTGGCCAATATACGAAGTGGAATATCCAATACGACCAGGTAAGGGGCGTTGAGCCGTGTGTAAGAAAAACGAGGGCAAGGAAACGAGAAAAGGCTAACATAGCATATATCCACCCCATGTCCTCCTCATCTTTCTCCACGAGCCGCTTCTTCATTCTTGCCCTGCACTATTTTCCCAATTTCCCCATACTCTCAAAACCTGCCCGTTCTTGAATCCGCGATTCTAGACCTGGACCTTTTTTCCCACATCGCCAACCAGAACAATATCTCCTTCAGCCTCCTCTCTTGCCAAGGCCGACCGTAACACGGACGGACTCATTTTCTCTGACTCGACATCCCCTTACTAGAAATTCGGGCAGGCCGTTGACACTATTCGCAAAAAGGATCTGACGCGACACCAACACGACTCGACTCGGTTACGACGAAAAATATTCGTCAACCTATTTTAGTTTTCGCCAATAATTTGTTCAGCCTCTGACACAAGGGGGAAAGAAGCAGCAGCGTGTAACGCCGAAACGCAGCGTTTCGGGCTTTTTCGATCTGTCGACTACTCTATTATTGCGTTTTGGTGTAGCGCAGGACCAGATCGCTTGACTCGCCTACCAGCCAGCCACCTATTCATTCGCCCACCATCCACTAGGTTGCAGCTGAGACACCAGCACCATCACCCGCACCCCCTTCGTCTCGACGCGACGATCGCTCCGTATCTTTTCGCACTTGTCTCTCTGGTTGTGTTCATTGTGTGTCTGGTTGCATCTGCATAGAGCTCAGACTCGCATCCCCCAATTCTCGCTCTTCCTCACAATACTTAAGAAAAGACCAAGGATTCCCATTCCGGATATCCCCGCATTCGGCTTACCCAACCAGCCACCCCGAAGCTTGGGACCTTTTCGACACCTGCACCTCCCACCCACTGCAAAAGTCCAGTGCACAGGGTTCTTTTGGTATCGCCATTCGGGCCATCTTACCCATCCCAACAGAGGATACCAGCCAGCCCACGCCAGGACCAGGACCCAGTCTCAGCTCCCTCCCTCCCTGTGCCTCGCTCCAGTGCCTCCACCACCCCATCTCAATTTACTTATTAGCTAAGATTCAGGACGTGTCCACCTTTCCCGACCCGTTCTTATCCTTATTCATCCTGCTTCCTTGTCCGTGTCCAAACAGTCAGGTTTTTTCTCTGGCCGCAAGACTACTGTGCAGAATCCGATCTGGCCTATATAACTGCGATCGGCCACTTTTCCCAGCCGCCGCAAGCCCTCGATCCGTAACCTCTACCACCTCCCCTTCTTACAGGCATACAACCAAGGCAGCCGGGTGCAGCCTTGTGAACACGACTCCACACCACATATAGCCCGTAACCGCAACAATCTGGGAAGCACACACCAAATCTCTGGCAAGATATATTATTAGTACTAGGCAGGACCCCCGGCAATATCTCTTTGTCATTTGCACCTCTTACCGCAACTCTTGTCTTGGATTCCGCGACATCCCAGCTCACCCGCGTATCATTTATACGACCCGACGCGCTCCGTGACCCACGGCCCAGTCATATATATCCTGCCCCGGTGTCGCAACCTTTGAACCACCACATCACCGACACACTCATCGACGATTCCGACATCAACAACCTCCATCTCGTCCGGGTCATATATTCCGACTTCATCATCCCTTACTTCCATGTCGCGACACAACCCCTCGGTCACCGACGAAAGCAGGAAGGCACGAAGCAGGACATCGTCACAAACTAGCTACTCGGTGCACATGAGCTCTCATTCGCCGCAATCTTCGCACATCAACATCTCCACCAAGCGCTCCAGCGTCCACTCCCACGCCAAGGCACCGCAACCCTCACCTCTCAAAATGGTTACCACATCCTCTACCGCACACCACCACCATCCTCGTGATGACGTGTCGTACTACTTCCTCCCAAGCGAGGCCGAACTGGCCTGCCAGGGCTGGATGACGCCGACCGTCATCGACGACGACGACCTGATGTTTGGCGGCAAGAGCCTGAGTGAATGGTACGAGGAGGAACGCATGCAAGCTGCAAGTCCTCCGGAAGAAGAGCGACGTGGCCGCCAACGGGTAAGTCCTGTCATCATTGTATTGCACCGTCGCAGTGCGCGCCCGGCTTGAAACGGTTGCTAATAGGTCTCGCTACAGGTACGGCAACACCACTCACATTCGCAAACGCACCACGGCACGAAAACACAATCTTCCAAGTCGTCGAGCGACCAGAAGGGCCACTAATCCATTCAATCAACAATACCCGAAATTCGGGCTCTCACTGAACAACAACATCACCCAACCACCACAACTAACAGCATAGATACATCCAGCAGCCTTCTTTCGCTATGATACCCCAAGCATCATACTCTTCCGACGTGGCGGACCGCATTCTCACCGCTACGCCGGCCCGTTTCACCGCCCGCACAGTCAGGCTTACTCGTGTCTTGTCTTCCACATCAGCGCACCAAGCATTGCATTAGACCTGGCGTTTCATCCATATCCATTTGGGTACTCATTTTTCACGAGGTTCTTTACGGACAACCTCTTCATCATCCTTACACAACCTGCATTCCTACATTGGCTGGGCTTCGGTTTCTCACGTCCCCGCCCAGCCGCCCGCGGTGCACGCACAGGTGCGAGCGTGCCCGCTCGGTACCGGAAAGGATTGCAGAATACAGCTACTATCATCGATTAGACTTTCCTCATCGACACGATGGGGAAATGGAGGGGATCGAGGATCCAACATCGGTTCACAAACTCTCCCCTGGGTTTTCGGGATACGTTACGGCGTAACGTTTTAGACCATTTGATTTGCACTTTTTTTTTCTTTTTTCGTTTCTGGATTATCGGCTTCGCGCGGATAGCGGCGCGACTCTTCTTTCGCTAGCGGGATCACGTTAAGACTGGTGTGTGGAGAGGAAGGGAGGAGTTCCTGTTCAGGAAATCAAATTGCTCTTCTGGAGACTAATCCGTCCCATGGCAACACCGAGGTTTGGGGTTCAGAGTTGTTAATTTGGAGACTCGAAGAGCATCATTGGATGCGGCTAGTGGTTGCTATGGCATAGCTGGCGAATGTGCAGGGTGGCCGGCAATAAGAGTAGGTGTGCTCGCCCTCGAGCCCTTTTCCTATTGCCGGCCTTTGGTTTTCCGTTGGGTTCAGTCCTCGACTGGATTGGCCCGACGCTCGGATGTATCCTTTGGGGTCTTACGCGCTCCTCCCAGAATGTCTTGTCTGCTATGACAAGCATTTGAGGGGAGTTAGTTCCCGTTTCTTCTGAGATTAGCATTAATACTGCTAAATATACCTGCATTTGCAATTATGATGATGTCTTGTCCATGCCTTGCTACTACCGTGCTATGCTCTGCAGATTGCAATCGTGTTGGCGCGATTGAGTTACGATTACTGACTCGGTCAATAGTACGGCTATGCGAACATGTACCTTGCTGAACCAGGCTGCAATCGAATATTGGCAGATTGGATCGATGCACGTGGCATACACGAAGCCAACTACGCGCACGCTTCCTTAATAACCTGGCATTTCTCTCATTGGCCGAAACCCGACGACTCGGAACGTGCATACCGGCAAAGCAGGCCGCCCGTCTTGGCCAGGCTCGGGGCAATGGTCACAGCCTGCGCGGGCTGTGCCATGGCCTGTTGGGCACGAATGCAAAAACAGCAGTTTCTACAAAAGCCGGCCTCTTGCAGAAGCCAACACAGACACACGCACACACACACGCATAGCCGGCCAGCCTCCAAACCCGCGCGCCCGATTTCGCACCAATTACTTCTCCAACAACGGAAATGAGGCGGTACACGAACCTCTCTCAGCGCATCGGCAATTGGCTGGCTACATAGCTTACAATGCAGATGCATGCACGCCAGCTAAATACCTCTCTACATGGGGTAATTGGCACGTATCGTGAGCGCGCGACACGTTTTCTTTGTCATCTATTATTTTCTTGATTGGTATCCCGGGCGGCTCCCCGTGAGGAGCAGGCAGACAGGCAGGGGTTCTTTTGCTGACTCGAGCCTCCAGCTTCAGGCTGGACAGACACAGCTAATTAGGTGACGGTGCTTGGCCACTCTCTCAACATTGCACTCGAGGCGGACACCCAGGCAGCAGCAGCAGCCAGCCACCCCTCTCACACCACAGCTGCCACCTCCTTTCGTAAGACCGGCCTGCATCGAAGACGCGACGAGGGGCTACGCCGACGAGTAGTGCAATCTGAGACAAACCATCCCCGAAGGCTCGGGTTCTTTTTGGGACTTTCTCGTAATCGCCATTATGTCCTCCCCTGCTTGTTCTTGCAGTTTTAGCCCTCGAAATCTCTCCATAGGCACTCCATTCAGACGATTACAATCTAAATAGAGTGCGTTTGGAGCGATTTTCAAGGCAATAACGGCAAGAATAAACAGGGAAGGACGCGATGGCGATTATGAGAACACGTTTGTTTAGCTAGCCAGGTATCTCCTACAGCCTTCCAAGTATAAAAGCCACACTGACTTTTCGCGACCGTCAGAACGAGCAGCTTCGTGTGTAAAGACAGTGAGGCATGTATATGATCTAGCCTCTCGGGCGGCGGTCGCCCAGCTTGGCAAAAAGCTTCTGCCCGTCGCCACGGGATAATTCGCATCCAACTGATGCTGCACGGTTACTGCAATGCCAACGACAAGGCTGCACAAACAATGTTCGCCCATGCCGATCCACGCGGAGACCGTCGGGGTCGATTCGGGTCCTAGAAGCAACCGAGACTTCTTCTTTTCTTCTTCTTTCGCGCAGATCCAACGGTTGGCTTGTGGGGATCTGCCGTGGTACGGCTTGCCGAGATGAGATCTTGGCGGTGAAGATGCGGCCGGGCAAAAAGAGTGAGGCTGATATTAACCAGTGGCCACTTTGCAGGGCGGTAACTGAATCTATCTCATTGGCGAGAACCAGCTGGGGTTGGCCCGGTTGACTCTCAATAGCATATCGGACCCAGCCACCGGACGCGGATGCCCGTCGATCCGTACCACCCCCCGACAACGCGCTGCAGCAGGTGATTTCTCGACCGCGTTCGAGTTCGATTCTGGCAAAGTCCCCCCCCCGTCCGGGCTGAGCTTCCGGCCCCAGGGTTGCGGGGCGCTCCAGGCTCGCCTAACTCAGGGGTTCAAATGAGGGCCAGGGCCCAATTGATTGATGACGACGCAATTGAGGCGGTGAGGTCAGTTCCCTTGACGACGGACCCCTACAATTGCGGTGGGGGTAAATGCCCGAGCTCACTGTGCAGCGGGTGGCCACGGCGCCGTTGCCATCGGGCGAGCGAAGCGGATCCGAGACGTCGCGCCTTTCTGGCCGCCACCACTAATGCGGCAGAGGCAAGAGACCCAGCCATCGTCACCGTTTTCTAGATTCTTCGTTAGTCCACTGTGGGTAAATAAAATCGCCTGTTTAGAACAGTGTCACCCCGGTTTCCAAGTTTTCTAGAAGCCGTGGAGAAATAGTTCGGTAACTAGACCGAGAGGAACAAATGGACCTGATATGTACTCTTGCTCGACTCTGAGGCCATGCCTTTACACGTGATGCCGAAGGCTACTGACTGTACGTTCTGCTGGGCCTCTACCATCGGCGTAACGGAGCTCGAGGAGGTCCTTGCTACGGGTTTCCTAGCCCACACTACCAAGCTGTTTCCAATACCAAGTCTCTCTGGTACGTACCCCACGCCGGACCGCAGCAACATCTATGCCGTCAGCCACGGCGGTGGCTTCGCGGTCAAGTTCCACTTTCGTCCGCTCCCGGTACTATACAGCATGGATTCTCAATCTCATGTGAATAGACTGTGACGCCCCTCTTCACATATGTTGCTTGCTACAACTCATCGGATCCAAGCCCTGCAGCGAGTTGCAATAAAAGATGGTAGGATCGACATTCGCTGTTTGCCTACACATTGATAGGCATCTTGTTTTCCATGCACGGTACCGTCTATGGTTCTTTTGATGGGACTTCCGCATCTATACTGAACTTGTGGTCCGGACTGCTGTTGTCAAATGGAATATCACACCACGGAAGCTCAATCCTGGCTACCCAGCAGCAGCTGGTACCGAAGGTACAGGGGGGTATTCCTATATTCAAACAAAGCTTTCTTTTACCAGCCAACCAACTGGGTGCTTTAGCTCCGTTGGTTGGTTAGAGGGAATGCCCAAGGCTCGTGTTCCGGGGGTGTTTTTCGTACAGTTCGAGCCTGACGGATGGCGGCTGGAGCTTTTTTACTCTTCTGCTCCAGCGCCATCTTCTTGTTACATTCGGCGCGATAGATGGTTTATCGTAATAATGGGGGCATTTGGTTTCGAAGCCGCTAGCATGATGAAGAATCTCATGGGTTGCAAGAGTGGCAGTGAAGTGATCAAACGACGGACAAGTTATCACAATTTTAGAGATGTCTCGCTCAGAAGATGCAGCAAGTTGTAAAAATACTATCGCACTTCATTCCTTCTTCTCTAAAAGCTCTGTAAGTCATTGATACTTGTTCGTCTAAACGCAATCGCAATCTTCTTCAGCCCGGCAGCTACCCGCTCATTGAAACGGCCCCGGATATACCGCTACCAACTTGACTAGCACTCATCGAATCACCTCTCCTTCCTTGTCGATGCCCTCTGTCATCTCGAGTATGTCACTTCCACCCAGCGCACCGGGACCCAGGCTTGTGCTCAAGGCCCCCGTTCCCATACCCCATACCTCGTGGAACTTGACGCTCTCATCACTCCCGGCAACAACCAGACAACCGTCCCGCTTCGACTTGGACTTGCGCCGCGAATGCAGCATCCTCCTGATACCTCTGCGTGAAGACAATTCACTCTCGGCGTCCTCTTGAGAGTGTAGACCTCTGGGGCCTCCCGGATACGCTATGGCGCAGAGAGCACGGTGCTCACCATGCCACCTCACACAGCCTATCATCGTGCACTCCGGCCAGCTGAAGACCGCTATCCGGATAGAGTGCTCTGGTTGGGCGTACCCAAAAGTAGCTGCAAGCTCGCGACGTGTCGTACTCCAGGTGAGGCTTGTGACCTGGGCGCTGACAGAGATGGTCGCCAGAGCTGCGCCGGATCCGGTATGAAAGAAATGTATCATCTTGTCGGTCGAACCACCTCCAGTGGCTAGCAAGCTGGGCAGCCATGGACAAAACGCCAAAGCTTTCACCGCAGCTTGATGTCTCCAGACTTTCAAGGCAGCTGCACGTGAATACATCTTTGGCAAGATGATGGATGCTTGAGATACCGCACCTGGGAGATTATTGTGCTGGTTCGTGTCGTTGTGTCTGAGAGAGAGTATTGAGCTTCTTAGCGGTCTAGGTGTCCAAGACGCAGTAGAAGCATTGAATCTCGTTGGCGGCGCAGGGGCTGGGCGACTGTTTCGCAGCGGGGTCACGAAATCTACCACATCTCGGGTTCCCAGTTCATCCATGACTGAGTCACTCGAGAACACCGATGATTCGGAAGCTGCGCTCCACTGGAAAGTTGAAATACCAGGCTGTGTGTCGTCTTGTACAGGCTCCGAGTCGGCAATGGTCTCTGTGCTGTAAAGGCAGCAGAGATTGTCGTTGCCACCAGTTGCAAACTGGGTGGCGTTCGGTGACCAGGCGAGGCCGCATATCTGCTGGGAGTGGCCTTTGATGCAAGCCAGCAGTGTCATGGATCCTCTCCAATCATCTTTCCTAGCATCATCCCAGCAAGGCCACTCAACCGAGTAGTAGTAAACATCACCAACATCTTCGCCCACCAGAAGATTTTCTGTCTGGACAAGGACACCAGGGTTGTTGGGATTGAGAGAAGGGCGAGTCGTGGGAACCGGGCTCCAGCTCAGAGAAGCCACAGCACGGGCATGCTGGGCCTCGAATCGTGGCGAGGGTTTGAACACGGGAGGCAGTTCATCAGCGCCCTCGCTGTCTAACAGAGACAGCAAGTTGACTGTGCCATTCGCGCGACCGCATGCAAGAATGGAGTTCAATCCATCTTCCGACGAGAAAGACAGGGACGACACCCAACCACCTTCTCTGGGGCCTCTGCTGAGAAGGGACACCTCAGATGTTTCGGACCATCCGTACACGAAATTGCCAAGACCAACTGCGATGACATCGCAGTTTGGACAAAATGCCATTACGGAGCAGTAGTAGTCATCGCGAAGACCAGTGGCATCAAGAACCCTTGAGTGCAACGTCAATGTCAATAACTTTTCGCGTGCGGCGCGATGCGAGAAACATTACCTGAAGGGTTCATTGGGAATGGAATGCATGTTTTCCAGGTAATCTATGTGATTTAGAAAATGAGCACCGAGTCAAGTCTGATTGTTGGTGGGAAGCACTCACTTGATGGATAAGCTTCATTGATCCATTCAGTTCCAGTCCAGGTGGTGGTGAGCTTGGGAATAAAATGGCGGCCTGGGGCCTTCTTCTTGCACCGAGGGAAAGTGGAGAAGTTGTCAAAGGCAAGAACCCGCTGGGCGCGGTTGATGTCGAGCGCCTGGGTAAGGCGCGCCTCGTGTCTCTCATTCTCATCACTTGACTTTGGCCGTCCACTCGCAAATGGGGCCCTGAAAAGAGTCGCGTTGGTACCACTCTCAAGGAGCAGCCCTCGCCCAGTGTCCACTGCCATACCTCCCCCAGATGGCGGCATGCCTCCAATGGTCCATACTGACCCGGCACTGACTTGGCGCTCGATATCACTTGCACCATTGCTCGAGCTTAGGGCCAGCACGGTACTACTTGGGCGTTGACTGTGCCCGTCTGATCGTGACGTGCGTCGATCTCGTAAAGCTAGGTAATCTGGCCTGGGTGGCACGCGAAAGGGATCGGTTCTGGCTCCGGCTGTCCGAGTGAGACGTTCTTCTGCAGATAACTCGTGAGGTTCTTTGATGGTACGATATCGGTCTGAAAGAGGTGTGTCGATCTCTCGAGCTGATACGAAGCGGTCGTGGACTCTTCCAGTACCACGTAGCCGTGCATTTGTTGCCGTTTGAGATCGTCTTTTGGGTCGAGTCAGAACCGTGTCAGACCAGTAGGAGGTAGGCAGGCCTGGGCGAGGTTGAGTTGTCACACGAGGTAGAGTGGCAGGTGTTATTGGGGTGAGATCGACTTTCCTCTGTGTGCGGCTCGGTGATTCATCCTCCGAATCACCATTCGAACTTGTAGAGGATGACTAGGCTCCATCAAGGAGGTCGACACAAAGACGATCATTTTCGGTCTTGGAAGGGAGGTTGACGCTCTTGTCGGCTAGACACGGACGAGAAGATATCCGAACCTTCAAACGAGGCTTCACATTCGAAGATACCGAGCTAAGTCGGCGGCACATATATTTGGAGCTGTCCGACTCGGAATGATTCTCGATTGTGCTCTTCGAACATGTCCGACTGCGGGCCATGACGAAGGTAGTACGAAGTAGTAACGAGACCAGAGACGATAGAAAGAATGAACAAGAAATATATGGAAACTGATGTTGCATACAATTGTCTACTCGATATTGCAAAGACTGGCTATCGAGGTGTCAAAGCGACACGATCAACTATCAGTCTGGCCTCACGAGCAGACCCGATGATGATACTTGGAAGAAGTGATGACTTAGGTGGGTTGGTAGAAGATGGGGCTGCGTCAATGTAAGCCATTCTGCATCGAAGTCCAGAGCAGATGAAACACGATGCAGGCAACCAAGCACCTTGGAGGGAAGGTGCGTTTTGAGCATTGTGGGCAATTGCTATATTGGCACGTGAAAGTCTACCATAAAGGGAAAGTGGAGGTGCCTTCCCTGTAGCCAATCTGCCCCTGTCGCCCCTGTACTCAGGCATTCGGATAAGTTGCTGCTACAACTGACATAGAGCTGCTGAATCTTCTCGTGTTCGGCTGATCCTGACCGATCTTGTCACCGTAATTTGCCCTTGTGACACTTTCCTCACCAGTTCCTCTTTGCTGCCGCCGTCAGCATGCCGGCTCTCTGACTTGCTGATTGTCGTCACCGGAAACGGCTCCATCGCGATCTCGTTCACTTCACGGAGCTGAGCCCGGTTCCGAACGCTTCGCCGGGAGCGACTGCCGTCGGCCTGTTTGACATACCGCCCGGCCTCGAGTGCAAAGGTCGAGGTGGACCTATTAACAGACTTGGCCTTTCGATAAAGGCCCGGACCGCAGCCCACCATGACGGCTAGATTCGGTGGGTACTTGCATTAGTCTAGACTGAACTGGCGAATCCATTTGATACCATGCCCACTGGACGAGAATGCTATAACTTACCAACGGCCGACTCGACGATGTTCCATAGTGCCAGCCAGGGTGTTATCGGGGGTTGCTTCATGTCTTTCCCGAGCTCTTCTGCACGGACAGTTGCTGTAATGATACAAAACACTCCCAGACAGAAGAGCAAACATAGACTCAATTTCCTCGACGTTGGCATCTTCAGGTGTCGGATGATCCCCAGGGGTAATATCATGACTGATGGTGGGAATATTAGCTCTATCTCTAGAAGGGTCGTTGTAGGTAACCAGAAGAAACCCATGGAAAGTATAACGCACCCAACAGGTCAGTTGTGACATCGGCGCCATATGATTGCCAGATACTTATGAAGAATCTTTTCCAAGTATCATCGGTGTTGCAGCCGTCGTCCGTCCACCAATTTTGCACAGGCCAGCAGGTAGTAAGTTGTACGATAACATTGGTGATCAAGCACTCGTGGGTATTTCAGTAAGATTGTCCGGGGAGAGTATCCATGTTGAATATTGAACTTACGATTGTACAATAAACGACCACGGCCCACCATAGTCGAGTGTACAACGGCACCTGCGCCATGAGGGTCTTGTACAAGGACAGGAGTGAGAACTTGACGGACCAAAGCGTTATCCACAATCCCGTCGTTTCGAAAAACAGCAGCTCCGTGACACGCAGCCCGTCCTTCTCCCACCCCGGGTACGTTTTACCGGAAAACCCGTCGATGTACCGAAAGAGGTGACCGGTTCTGCCAACCTGGAATCCGGAAATGACCATGAATACCAGATAGGCCGTGATGAGCCACGCATTGTCCCATCGCATCCGGAACCCATTCCGGAGCCCATTCTGGATCCCAAAGACCAGGCGCCCGCCCGCCACCACGCTCGTTGTGACGATGAGCGCAATTAAGGTAGCCCGAAAAGAGGTTCGGGTGAGTTCAAGAGGCATAGGGATGATCAGACGCGTCTGCCCGCGGAGTCACTTTCGCAGCAGTTTGAAGAAAACGAAAGTGACAAACTCCCAGTCAAGTGACCAGTTAAGAGTTTTGAAGAGATTTGGCGCCCTGTGCGTCTCCAGAGAAACGTTGGCAATTTAGCGTGCAGACCGCCTAGAACCAACGGGATGATGGACGCCGGGTTGTATCCCTTGTGACAACAACATGAGCTCATTGTAACATTCTGGAACCTCCTTGCGTCGTCGAAACTCCTAATGCCTGCCAGTCCACCAGAGCTTCAGATTGCTGCGAAATTATTACCCAAGCATTGGCAGGTGCTCTATTTGGCCTGTGGGTGTATTTTCGCGCGGAGGCGAAATCACCTGCCTCCCTATCATCTTTGCCACAGTCGGACTCCCCCGGGGACTAATTGACCAGTACTGTCTTTGTCATAGTGAATATTTCAACCGGTTTTCTCGTCACCAAATCCTCCTCGCTGTCACCTGCATTCCCGTTTCTGGTACCGCTTGTAGAAGCGACCGAGTACGTTGCCAACGGGACATCGGTGGCGAGATGAAGTCTGTTTCGCCCGCTCCAGTTGGAGTTGCCTCCTATCGTAATCTTAGAGAATTCCTGGTTCTCATGCACTTTATGTGCCTTTCGAATGTCTCTGGCCTTGCGATACAGACCTGGTCCGCACCCTACAATGACAGCTGCGTTCCATTAGCAGATGACAAATATATGGGTGTATCGACGTTCTCTTTTGACACATATTCAGGGAGTATATTATAATCAAACTGATCGCGACATACCAACTGATGATTCAATAGTGCTCCAGGTCGCCAGCTAGACGAGGGACGGTCGCACGCCCTTTATCTGCCCGATCTGCACCACCCGAATGGTGGCGGTTATAATGACCAAGACACCGAGACCAAACAGGACCGCCAGGCTGAGCTTCCTGAGAATCGGCATTTGCAAGTTTCGAAGCATGCTCAGTGGCAGGAGCATGACTATTATCATTGGCAGATCAGCGGTGATTTAAGAAAAGAAAATGCATATAATATTTTACATACCCATTAAATCAGTGGCAACATCCACACTGTAGGCTTGCCATATGCTGACAACGGACCAGTGCGTGGTGTTTTCGCAGCCCTGCGGAACGAACCAGTTGGTAACTGGATGACATGTGGTGATATGTATCGAGAAACTCGTGACCAAAGACTACCGAAAACCAGTCAGTCAGTCAGTGTTGCTCTCGAAGTTGGGATGGGGAAGCTCACCAGTATGCAAAACACGACCACAAACCACCATATCCGGACATAGACCGGGACCTGCACCATAAGCCTCTTATACAAGGCCAGGAAAGAGAACTTGACACTCCACAGCGTGAACCACAAGCCCGGACTGGTGAAAAGGACGACCTTCTGCACGCTGAAAAGGTCATCGTTCAGGTCATACATCGGCGACCGGCCGTCTACGGCATCCTGCACGCGGAAGAAGAGCTCGGCGTTGACACAGTAGGTTCCTGCCACCAGCATGAGCAGCACGTAGCCGAGGGCTAGCCACAGGTCGTCCCAGTGAAACCGGACCCCCTTTTTCACCATGATCGCGGTGCGTACACCGGTAATGAGGGTCGTGATGACCATCATGGCAATGGATGCGCCCAGAAACGACCCTCGACTGATGGTCGACATAGTGGAGGTTGAAAACGGGTCCTACTTGGCTCAAAAACAACTAGGGTTGTCATTAATAATTCGAAACAAGTGAATGCTGACGAGGTAGGTACTAGAGCACCGTTTCGTTCGAAATCATGACGGAAGGAAGATGTCGAGAAAACCAGGCAACGCCTGGTCTATGTGCAAGCACCCCTTTCGCATTATATGCACAGCAGAAAAGAGTTGACAGGTCATACTGCCGAGCGACTCGCTCATCCCTGCTTTCACATGGTGCTACCTTGGCTTTCTATGAGTTGGAAAGGAAACAGGCTTGGATGCAACAGTATTCCAAGGAAACTGGTTCATCGGCCCCATCACTGATTGTATTTCAGCAAGCCATGGCAGCTGCCAAAAGTCTAAAGAACCCGGCTGGCCGGCCCGTCACCTGATGGGTGGATTCTGCTTCCTGTGCCACAGAGACGGAAATATGCAAAGTAAGGGATGCAGCTCAGTCTTTCGGATTGGGCAAGGCAATCGTCGGCCTGCATGAGAATCAGGCCAGAACGGCGCAATGAGGCAAACACTCTCGATATTCGCAACGGGCCAACATGCCCAACAATGAGGGGAGATATTGGGGGTGAGTGGGGTATTTACCAGGATCTGTTATGCGTGATTGGCAAACGAAATTCATGAGGTGAGCTTTGGTCGGCGAGGACCCCTGCATTTGTGATTGAACACGACATCCGGCTTGCAGCAAGAGGAAAACCCGCATGTACTATCCATGTATTAATAAGATGCGACTCCCAGTAACTCGCCAGTCTGCTGGTACTGGGAGATTACCTGTGATATTTGTTATTCTCCTGATCTATTTCTTCCACCCACAGGGCGGGATAATCTGAACCTATGGCACTCCGCACTCTGCTCTTCACGACCTTGGCCATTGGCGCCACAAACCAAACGTTCGAGCCGACCAACTTCAATGTCACCCAAGCTCTGGCCGAACAGGGGGTGAACCTCGCGGCCCTTCCCGAACTGGCTTCCTTGATAGAGCGCTCCTCCAACTCCGCCTGCTACACAGCAGTGAGTGCGCGCCCAATTTTACGTGCTTCTTTTGCGATCGACTGATCTTTCCAGTGCAGTTCGCTGCAGATAATCTATGGCGCCGACTCAATCAGTTATCACGGAGAGGCGGAGTATGAGACCTTTACCACATCGTACTGGTCCCAAAACCTCAACGACGTCAAACCCTACTGCGTCTTCCGGCCGTCGACTCCGTCGGCCGTGTCGGTATTGGTGCTGGTATCCCGCCTGTCGCAATGTCCCTTTGCCGTGAAGAGCGGCGGCCACGCGCCCTTCGCGGGCGCCTCCAGCATCGAAGGCGGCATCACCGTCTCCTTCGAGAATCTCAAGGCGATCAAGCCTTCGGCCGACAAGAAGACGGTGGCCGTGCAGCCGGGCAACACGTGGGGCCGGGTGTTGTCGGCCCTGAACACGACAGACGTGACGGTTCTCTCGGGCCGCATCGGTGATATCGGGGTTGGAGGCCTGACTCTGGGCGGCGGTCTGTCGTTTCTCAGCAACGAATACGGGCTGGTTTGTGACAATGTCGCCAGCTTCGACGTGAGTGTACTCCCAAACCGATGTTGTCTCTTGGACTTCCATCTACAACTCACATCAAATCCGTTGCACACTGACATCCAAACAGGTCGTCACCGCCTCCGGCCTCATCATCAACGCCAGCCCAACCCAGCACCCCGACCTCTTCTGGGCCCTCCGCGGCGGCGGCAACAACTTCGGCATCGTCGTCGGCTTCCACTACCAGACCAAGCCCTTACCCGGCGACCAGCTCTTCGGCGGCACCCGCACCTTCCCCGAAGCCGCCTTCCCCCAAGTCGCCAAAGCCTACGTCGACCTGACCCTGAACTCCGCCTCGGACCCCAAAGCCGGAAGCTGGGTGGTCTTCATCAACAGCAACGGCCAGAAACTCGCCATGGGCGAACTCTGGTACGGCGCCCCCCTCGCCAAGGGTTCCGACGCCCCCATCTTCGCCGACTTCTACCGCATCGACGCCGTGTCGGACACCACCCAGACCCGCGGCCACGCGCAGTACATCCTCGACAACGAGGCCCGAAACGCCTACGGCGAGCGCCAGGTGACCAACGTCCTCAGCGTCCGCGCCTCGCACGCCCTCGCCGCCCGCACGATCGACATCTTCTACGACGGGATCGGCGCGCTGGCCGGCGTGGAGGGGGCGTTCCCGGCGCTGGTGTGGCAGCAGATCACCGAGGGGTCTCTTAAGGGCAGCGTGCGGAACGGCGGGAATCCGATGGGACTTGACCCGGCGGGCGGGCCCCTGCACATCATCGAGCTCGTCTGCTCGTGGACGGACGCCCGGGACGACGAGCTCGTGTATAAGACCATGTCCGACATCAATCGGCAGATCAAAGAGGAGTCGATAAAGTTGGGCGTGGACAGTGATTGGTTGTACATGAATTACGCCAGTCAGTTCCAGGATGTCGTGGCAAGCTACGGGGCGGAGAACAAGGCGAAGATGAAGCGTGTCGCGGAAAAGTACGATCCGAGGCGGGTCTTCCAGATGTTGCAGCCCGGTTACTTTAAGCTGGATAGGGCGCCAGTGTCCAAGTCTGGTTAGTTCTCGTACTGAGTGACATGTCAATGGCTTTGAATATGTTACGACTGACGAGGAGCAATGAGATGAAGTTGGCGTCAAGGAAAGTTGGATGCCACTACAATACTGCCTGGACTACTAACGATCGGTCCCATTTTTGGGGCTACGAAAGGTAACTAGGTATGATTTGAAAAACCTCAATATTAGCATTACAGTATGAATTCATTAAGGGGGGGGTATCCGCAAAGACTCCAACCACGTATCTGTCGCCCGCTCATCATATACAAGCTGTAATGACCAACCCAAGCCAGACACAAAATGTAACTGCCACAAGCTCTTCAAGAAGAAGTAGAACGATACATGCCGACCTTGGTACCGTTCCTCGGGCACACCGTCAACCCAATACTTTCAACCCACGGGCCCGGGTCCCGGCTCTCGATGCGCTCAAACTCCTGAACCAGACGGATCGTCACGTACGCGGCTTCGGTCAAGGCGTATTGTTCTTATAACACACCGAAATTAGCCACAAACTTACACAGAAAGGAGTAAAGGGGCATGAAAAGTAAAGACAAACCAAAAAATAGGAAAAAGAAAAGAGAAACTCACGTCCGACAAAAATCCGCGGCCCCCCATTGAAGGGCAGGTACTCCCAGCTGGGCCGCAGCGTCTCCCAGCGCTCCGGGCGGAACTCATCGGCGTCGTCGCCGTAGTAGGCCCGGTTCCGGTGCAGCACGTAGCAGGACCAGCCGACGACGGTGCCCTTGGGCACAAAGACGGGGACTGCCCGTCGGGACCCCCGCCGCGGGGCAGGACCGTGTCCTGCATGGCCTCGCGGCTGTTCAGGGGGACGACGGGGTGGGTGCGGAGGGCTGTGTATGTGAAGCCAAGTGTCAGTTATGGCAACCAGTACATATTTCCGTATCATCTGGGGCCATTTGTAGAAGGGGTGGAGGGGAGAAGTAGGCTCACATTCGTTCAAACAGTACTTGACATACTTCAACCCCTTCAACGTCTCGTACGTCGGCGCCCTCCCCTCCAGCCCCGCCACCTCGGCCTTCAGCTTCGCCCAAACATCCGGCCGCTTCGCCAGCACGAAGAAGAAGTTAGACAGCAGCGACGCCGTCGTGTCGCGGCCCGCCAGCAGGATATTGAGCAGCTCGTCGCGGATGACCTTGCGGTCCTTGGTCACCTTAGCGAGCTCCCGGAGGAAGACGTACTTCTCCCCGTCCGTGGTAGTAGTGGCGGTGCTGCTTCCCTTCTCGAGGTCGAGGGCCTCGCGCTGCCGCACCGCCTCGTCCACGAACCGATCCACGTACGCGTGGATGAACTCAATCGCCTCCTTGGCGTGCGGGTGCGACGTCAAGTGGTACAGCCAGCGGAACCGGGTCCGGGTGAGGATGTCGACCTGGGCGTCGTTCATGGCTTTAGCAAAGGCCGAATCGGCGGACGTCTTGTTGGGATCCCCGCCGCTCTCCTTGAGCGCCCGCAGCGAGTCGACCGAGGTCCCGAACAGGAACTCGGAGGACGTGTCGATGGTCAGGCGGAAGAACAACGTCGCGAGGTTGACGGTGGCGTCGCCGCTTTGGGGGATCAGGGACAAGAGCAAGGAGAAATGACGCTCGAGCGACTCAAGGTCGGCAACCTGCTCGCGCGCAAAGTTGGGCCGCAGAAGGGCGCGCGACTCGTGCCAGCGCGCGCCGTCCACCACGAAGATGCCACTACCCAACAAGGGACCAAAGGTTCCCGTGCGCGTGTTGCCGTGGCCGTAGTCCTTGAAGCGCGTCGCGAGCACGGCCTTGATGTTCTCCGGGTCCGTGGTGGAGAAGGCATAGCCGCTTGCGCTGCCGCCCATCCAGCTCGGTAAGTGCATGCCCATGCGCGTGCCGAAGGTGGGGCCGTAGGTGCGGTTGCGCCAGTGTATCCACTCGAGCACTGTACCCGCTTTGCTCCGTTGGAGCATGTTGTAGATGGCATCGAGGCCCAAGATCGGGTCCCGGTTGTAGAACCAGCTGCGCACCGGCTGGCAGCCGTGCTGCTGCTTGAAGCGACGTCGCGCCAGGTACAGGTTCACGCTTCGGACCGTCCACACTAGGACCAGGCCGAAGAGCAACCCCAGGACGAGCTGGCGCGATGTGCCCATGGTCGTCGTGGTCGTGTCGGGCAGGCCCATGATGATGCTGAAGGGCAGGTTTCTCTTACGTCGTATATGCTGTGAGATTGTTGGAGGACTTGGTGTGTGCGCCGTCAGATTTGGAGTAAAAACAGACAGGGGGTTTCTGGCATGGGTAAAATCGAATTACATGTCAATTGCCGGGCACCTCCTTTTGCTGAAAACGTGGGATAATTCCGGATTATGGATGCAAATGTAATGTAAATAACCGAGTTCGTTTGCTGGACCCGAGCAGCTATCAAGCAGGGAAACGATGCATCTATATGTAATATGAACAAAAACCCTCCCCATAAGACGACCTGTCCTATTGCTCTGAGCCCGAGCCGAGTCGAGCTATGTATGCGAATTTCGTCTCGTTTGCTGCTTCTCTCCGCCTCCCCCATGTCGCAATGCCCCACGTCGCCAATCCTACGTAACCTCTCGGCAAAGCTGTGTCATCCCTGCCTGACTCGAATGATCGCAAGTGCGAACCAGAAGCGGACCAAGTACCGCTAGGTGTCATTGGTTCCCATCCCTGTGGTCGCACTCGCACTGAGGAGGATGCTAGCATCCTTGTGAACCAACAACTGGGGTCTTTTTGCATCTCACCTCACGCCTTAAGCTTAGCGCCGTGAGCTCCAAGGTGGCCGGCCACGCCAATCACTGCGAGCCTACCGGGAATCCTTCTGCCTGGAGACGATGTGTCAATTACATATGTGCTCGTACGCCGTCCTGGTCTGGCTCACACAACGTGTTTGTTTCTGCGATACTCTCTGCGACTTCATAGTTGGAAGCGCGGTCGACAAGATTGACGGGTACTGTCGGGGATAATCACAGTCCCCCAATGCGTAAGCGGACCGGGGCGGGCTGAGTAATTAGGCCAACGGGGCGCCGGGAGTGGGCACTGGGCAGGGAATCCGTCGGGCGTACCTCGAACCTCCCCGCCATAGACCGCTACCAACCCCCGTCCCTTTTTCTTCTAGGCTCCCATCTTTCATCTTTACCTTAGATTGATAAATCATCTTGGCCGGAAATCTACGCCACGTGTCGCTTATGCGCTGACGGACAAACGGCAAGACGGGGATTACTTTATTTGCCGATTGCCGATCAACTCCGAAGTGGTTGTATTACTTATTTCTTTAGTTCCCACGTTTTTGCAATTGAAGATGCTCACTGTTGCCGAGAATATTTGAAGATGCTCCGTGGTACCAGTTACGCATGAATGGCCCAGTCCTTAAGAAAGAGTCAACAGGAAATGCAGGAGTCGGGAGGGGACATGGCCAATTATTTACCCGATTGGCGCCCGCAATCCAGGGGCCCAAACTTGTCGTTCCGTAGTACCGCAAACAAGTGATCTTGGCACGAGATAAGATACATTCAACACTACTCTACGATAGCCTTGTTTGATATACAAATACGAGAAGCATTAGTCTCATTGGGCGTCACAGGTCACATTTGGCGATTCTAGAGGCCTAATTCAGGCAAATCGACAGCTCCATTGTGTCGTCGCACCAATAGGGGGTTCACCGCCTCGCAGCCCAGCGCTGACTTCATCTTGGCTCGCAAGAACCTCTGTCCTATCTTGGAGTCGCACATACCTGCGCTGCCGCCGCCATCATGTTTGCGGAACCTGCCGCTCCTTTCTATGCTGCAACCACGATATGCGCCATCGCGTTCGACATAGCTTTCACCGTTCGATTGTATCAGCTGTTCGACTCCCCCATCCGCAATTCCCCAAGCTCAGTGGGACGGCTGAAAGTAGTCAGTACTCCCTCATGTCCCTCGTCTGTGAGGTGTAGACTGGCCAACTAACGCTCAGCTCCGGTAACAGGCAATCGCCATTGCGCTTTTTCTCGTCGTGAACAGGTACTGGATCAAGGCCTTGTCTGTGAAGACCCCCTTTGAATGGCATAGTCTGATCTCGCTGTCGGTGTCTACCTCGGCAGCTACAAAGCTCTGCCTGGTGCTACTACTTGAGCAGTATAGGGCGTCCGGGCCCTCAGATGTAACCACGCTTTACTATTGCGCATCGATCATCATCGATGGCGTTTTCATTTGGAGGCTACTCGATGACCCCTTCGCCGCTGGTCCCCATCGTATCGTGCTCATTCGTTGCTTTGCCCACACGTGCTTATTGGTACTGGAGCTCCGGACTAAGAGTCCCGCGTACGACAGAGATGGTCGGCGATTGTCACCCGAGGAACGGCATAGTATTCTCAATAGGGCCGTGTTCGCGTGGGTTAATCCCGTGCTTGCGCAGGGGTATACCAGAATCCTGTCGGAGCAGGATATGCCGGTTCCGAGCCGAGATATGAGACCCGAACATTACAGGAAGTTGATGATTCATTCGTGGTCGCAAAGGGGTAAGTTCGAAAGCCCCTGAAGGTCCCGTTACTATCTGGCCCTGACTAGACCAGACAAGCCGGAAACCAAGTACGCTTTGCAGCTGGCCTTGCTTCGCTGTGTGAAAAGGCCCTTTGTTGCAGCTATCGTGCCACGCGCGTTCTTGATTCTGTTTCGATACTGCCAACCGTCTCTGATAAAGGAGACTATCAGATATGTGGCCGCTTCACCAGAAGACGCGGAAGATAATCGAGGCTTCTGGATCGTACTGGTAGCCGTCGTGGTTTATGTTGGCCTTGCGGTAAGGAATGAGCCTTCGGGTCTGCTTTTTCCATATTGCTAAGTTGGCTCTAGATATCCATGGCTGCATACCAGTATCGCATAAACAGACTCAAACTTATGACCCGAAGTGCCCTTATCGGACTCATACATGCGAAGACAATGGTGTCGCCGAGTATTGCTAGCGACAATGGGGAGGCCACCACTCTGGTGAGCACAGATGCAGAGAGCCTGGACGGCATCGGCGAGATGGCCCACGAGACATGGGCTCAGATCGTGGAAGTCCTGATTGGTATCGTACTGCTGGCGGGGCAAGTTGGCTGGATTTGGCCTCTTCCTCTTTTCCTGATCTACTGTTAACCACGCCCCGTCTAGTCATGGCCACTTTCTGTTCATGCTGCTGATTTCGTACAGTGTGCTCAAATGTGAGCCGTTTCGTGGCCAAGAACCTCCAACCCGGCCAGAAAGCTTGGAACTGCGCCACGCAAGATCGCTTAGCGGCTACGAGTTCCATGCTAACCTCCATCAAGACCGTCAAGATGCTTGGAATGCAAAGCAGCCTCCATAAGCGCATCGAAACCCTCCGTTCGCAAGAGCTCTCGACAGCTTCCAGGCTTCGGTGGGTGATGGTCTACTACAACGCATCTGGCAAGTCTACCTCAAGTTGCTGTTCCCCTCTCATACGGAGCTTGAGTTGACCGTTGATGGATCTAGCTAATGCACTGGGGATCTTCTCCCCGGCCATCGCCCTTGCACTATATGCGGTGATATCTGCGGTGCACGGCAATAGGCTTGACACCGAGACCGCCTTCACCACCATGGCCATTCTTAGTATGGTCACGCACCCGGCCAACATGGTCATGACCATCGTCCCACGCGCAGTAGCGGCGCTCTCCGGCTTCCAGAGGATACAAGAGTTCATGCTCCGCCCTTCTTTACACCCGCATCGCGAGATCCTGTCCGAAGCCCACACAGGCACAATGTCTCACACTTCCGCAGGCAATCGGAAACCAGGGGAGAGCGACATGGCGGTTCGGTTGCAAAATGTCACCATTGGCAACAACCCACCGTTATTGCGCCAAATCAACATCGAAGTGCCCGTCGGGGCTCTGACCATCATATCGGGACCCACAGGCAGCGGCAAGTCGACTCTGATACGTACCATTCTCGGCGAGGTGGTCCCGGTCGAGGGAACTGTGAGTGTGTCGACGCGCCAAATTGCATACTGCGCCCAGAGGCCCTGGCTACCCAACGGTACTATCAAGCAGGCCATCTACGGTGCTACAAACCTCTACGATGCTGGCGGTCAAAAAGAAGAGGCTTGGTATGACGTAGTCACGAGAGCTTGTTGTCTAACTCTAGATTTCGATTCCCTTGTTGATGGCGACCAGACGCAGATTGGCAGCAGGGGCCTTAATTTGTCCGGTGGGCAGAGGCAGCGCGTGGTGAGCTCCCTGGTCGTGATCCGAGTTCCAACAGGATCTGACGATTCTAGACACTGGCTCGTGCCCTGTTCGCAAAATGCGACATGCTCTTGTTGGATGATGCTCATAGCGGGCTAGATGGCGACACGGAACAGGCCGTCTTCGACAACATCTTCGGCGCCAAGGGTCTTCTCCGGCAGTCCAAGACTACTGTTGTCCTCGTTACAAATTCAGGTATTTCCATCGCGATGGCGGTATATGATACAATGCGCTAAACTCTTGCAATAGCCCAATACTTCCCATCTGCGGACCATGTGGTAGTCCTAGGCAATGGTCAAATCATGGACCAAGGGCCTTGGGAAAATCTCAACATCACCTCGTCTCTAATCGCCAAGTTCTCCTATGGCCACCAGGCCAATGAAAACGATACAGCGCTGTCGGAAAGTTTCAAGAAGCTCATCACGCAGGTCCAGGCCAAGGACGAGATCAAGGCGGACCTCTCGAGACAAAGTGGTGATCCTACACTCTATGGTAGCCCCCTTTCCCCCTTTGTATTATACAAAGCAAGCTCATTGGTGGCGCAGCGTTCTATCTGAAGTTTGTAGGATGGGCAAACGTATGCCAGCTGGTAGCATCTACTGCTACGTATGCGTTGTTCATCACGATTCCACAGTACTGGCTCCAGATGTGGACTGAGTCAGGTGGTGCAAACACCGCCTACTATGTTTCGGGGTATCTCGTCATTGCCTTCATGGCGTGGGCTTCAACTAGTATGCAGATGTGGTAGGTCAGTCTGAGAGTTTGTTTCACTAATTGCATGGGTGCTGACTTTGCTAAAGGTCAGTGTTGATACAATTGGCGCCGCGGTCTGGGTCTCTGCTACACAAACGGCTCTTGGAAATCATCACAGGGTTCGTGTTGACCCCGTCGTACAAGAGCTCTTTTTCTGCCGGTGCTCACCATCCCGATATTCAGCGCTCCCCTCGTGTACTTCTCCCAGACCAGCAACGGGTCAATCCTGAACAGGTGAGCCGCCAGCGCTTGGTCCTAACCAACCTTAGCCATGGCTAATAGCGAGAAAGGTTCAGCCAAGACACCCAGCTTGTCGACAAGCAGTTGCCAGGGGCATTCCAAACTATTGTGACCCGTAAGCTTTCCAAACATGAAACAGCCACGAGATGCACGATACACATGCTCACACATACAACAGAGGTCTTCAAGTCGTTGATGCAGATAATCTTTCTCTGCCTGGCAGAGAAATGGCTCGCTCTTTCGCTGCCGGCCTGCGTGGTGGTGGTTTATGTTGTACAGAGGCTTTATCTACGCACCTCGAGGCAACTCCGGTTTCTTGAACTCGAGTCCCGGGCCGGAGTCTTTTCCAGTTTCTTGGAATCTGTAAGTCTCCCAGGCAGCATAATTATCTTTGCGCGGACCCATATTGACTTTTCTCACCCCCTATCCAGGTCGAGGGCCTCGAAACCATCCGCGCCTTCGGCTGGTCCAGCACCGTAATTCGCGAGAATGTCGCGTGCGTCGACAAAGCCCAGCGTCCCGAGTTCCTGCTTCTGTGCTTGAAACGGTGGCTCGGCGTCGTCCTCGACCTGCTGGCCGCCGGGATCGCCACCACCGCCGTGGCCATCGCCGTCTCCTTCCGCGGCAGCGTTACCGGTGCGCAGGCCGGGATCGCGCTCAACGTCATGCTCGTGGCCAACTCGACGCTGCTCAAGCTCGTCGACAGCTGGACGGCGATGGAAACGTCGCTCGGCGCCGTGGCGCGGCTCAAGGCGCTGGAAGAGACGATCCCGTCGGAAAATGGCGAGGCGTGGGATTTGGAGGAGCCGCCGGAGGATTGGCCGTCGAAGGGGCGTCTGGCGATCAAGGACATTACGGCGTCGTATCGGTACGTATCATGCCACTATCACCTGCTCTCGCGACCAAATCAAAAGAACTCACAAACGCACTTACTAGTCTTGGGACTGTGGCTATCCAAAACCTAAGTCTCAATGTCTCTGCTGGACAAAAGCTCGTCGTATTTGGGCGTACGGGAAGGTACGTCCAAAAACCCCAACCTCAGCCCCCACTACCCCCTTGCAAGTACTCACTTTCTCACTTGAAACAGTGGCAAAAGCACCCTTCTGTTAACGCTCCTGCGTCTCCTGGAGCTGCAGTCAGGAAGCATCGAGCTCGACGGCATCGACATCAAACAAGTCCGGCTGGACTTGCTGCGCGAGCGGTGCTTCATCGCGCTCTCCCAAGACCCCCTCTTCCTCGCTAACGAAACCGTCCGTTTCAACCTGGATCCCGAGGGCTTGGCGTCAGAGGACAACATTGTTTCTGCGCTGACCAGGACCGGGCTCTGGCCCCATTTCCGGGCCGCCTCCACGGACGACGATGATGCCGACGAGAATGCCGCCATTCCCCAATCCGCGGTACCTCGAAGTGGCAGCGGAAAGCATGCAACCCTCGACCGCCCCCTCGCCCAGTTCCCAGAACTGTCGGTAGGCCAAACCCAGCTGTTCGCGCTCAGCCGCGCCCTGATCAAAGCCGCCACTCTGCGGCAGCGCTCTGGTGGCGCCCTGCGACCCGTCGTGCTGCTCGACGAGGCCACTTCGTCGCTGGACTCCAAGACCGAGTCCGCCATCTACCGCATCATCGACGAGGAGCTCACGGCCCACGGGCACACGGTCATCATCGTGGCGCACCGGCTGGGCGTGTTGCAGGAGTACACGAAACGGGGGCGGGATACGGTGGTGTCGATGGCGAACGGGAGGTTGGTGTCTGTTGATATGGTGTAGCTGGGTGGGTCCCGGCCTTACAAGAACATGCCTTTCGTAACACAATGGGGTTGACTTGTGTCAACATGGAGAACCCAAGCTGTATCCTTATAACACCTAATATTATCGCGAATGTCAAATTCGTCAGTGCTAGAATAGAGCAACACGTCTGTGTATACTGATGCTCGTGGCTAGTATGAAAGGGATCATATCCGATCACAAAGGGGTCTTACATGGCTTAAATAGTAACTGCATGCCAACCGAGGCTGACAGACGCCAGACAAGAGTAAACTACTTCATGAGCGTCAAATGATGTATTAGTGTCTCATCGGTTATCAATTACATCATACCTGATCTGTCTAGGGGCTCATTAATCATAACTTAGACATTACTTCCATTCCAAAATGCCCCCTGACATTACACCCCCGCCGCAACACATCATGCCTCTACGGAAGCCCCAAAGTAGCAATGAGCAGCTGCACACCACTAAGCTGCCTCCCCAAGTCCGCGGCGTCAAACGGCTTCTGCCAGACCCCGCCGTAGAAATCAGACCCGTTGCGGGCTGTGTTGTACGCCGTCTGTTCGTTGGTCCGGATGTAATCGCTGTAGGGCGCGCCCGACACCGCCTTGTTGAGCTTCGCCAGCCGGTTCATGAAAATCCCCTTAAACGACCAACCATTAATGTCGCAAGGTTCAGGACTGTCACAATCTTCGGTCAGGATCCCGCCCGGGGAGAGCGACTCGCTGTGGATGACGGCGTCGGCAATCGTCGTGGCCGTGTCCAAGTACGACTGGTCGCCCGTCGCCTTGTGCAGCTCGACGAGGCCCCCGAGCACGACGCCCTGGTTGTAGGTCCAGACGCGGTCGTTGTTGTTGAGGCACACGGACGTGTCGTTGCCTTGGGGGTCCAGAAGGCCGTCGTTGATGAGCCACTGCGAGTTGATCATGCCGCTGCCATTGAACCATTGCCATTGGTTCAGGGCCCGGTTCAGATAGAAGGTATCCCCCGGAATCAGGTTGTGCAGGGTGGCCGTCAGCTCGAGGTACAGCTCGTTGCTGATGGCGCCCTTGTAGGTCTGGGTTTTGATGTCCCATATTATGCCACCTTTGCAAGTGTTGGGCTTCCAGTACTGGTAAATGTAGGTCTCATCTTCTTTGGCGATGTCCAGGTAGGTGCTGTTGCCAGTCAACTGGTACATGCGGAGAAGAGCCAGGGCCCACCAGCCAGTATCGTCGGTACTATCGGCGCGGAAGTCCCCACCGCCCTGGGGCCACCAATCCAGCGGGGCGCGCTGGATGTCAATGGTATGCTGGGCTTGCGCGAGATAATCACGAGAGCCCGTCGTCTCCATGTAGTTCGCAAGGGACTGCACGGCAAGGCCGCTGTACCACCAATTGCCCATAGGATCCCATCGTCCTGTCTTGTTGTCATAGTACGTGTTCAAGGCGTTGATGGAGGCCTTGGTGGCATCCAAAATGGCGAAGGTTTTTGGTACTGCCGCACTGGCAACGAAACCTAAGAATGGCAGGCATACTGCCCCAAAAAGCTGTGCCAGTCTCATTGTATTTGGTGGTGGTTCCGTACTTGGGTTGACAGGAAAGGGGGATCTGTGGGCTAAGGAAGCGAGTGAAGCTGTAGTGAAGATGGTAACGAGTGTACAGCCAATCGATCGTTGGCCAAATTGGGGATAAGAGAGAAAGAAGACCCGGCTTCGACGATATATCCTCCTGTCGATTCTTGGGTTCAAAGAGGATTTATGTATTTGACGTTGAGCCACCTCCCTTGAGGAAATTGCAGGTCGCAGCCAAGACAGGGTTATTGAAGGCGGGATGTGTCTTGCTTGACGCGAAACGAAGATCTTGAATCAGTTCAAGACAACAAGCAATATGCATTAATTAAGCGACTCGGCCCTATTGCTCGCTGAGGTCGAATAGAAACCGGTTTCGCCAATAACACGAGTAAGCGCGCCTGTCGAGTCGGCGCAGGGGCGTCGCACCAATGACACGGCGAGACGTAGCAACCGCGACGTTAAGAGGCTTGAGATATATGGCAGGCGTAAAGGGGGCTCGCTCTCTTTGGACGTCACTCAACGTCAATGCCAGCGCAACTGCGGGCGAATTATCGCCAATGATGCAGGGGCAATGCAACGTCGGGTCGACAAATTGAGGAAGGAAGGAAATACGATGCTTGGCAGGACCGTTTGTTGCACTGCTGCTGTTGCCGCTGCTGCATGTTCTCTGCCATATTATATGTGTTCATGCTGTGCTATTGCCGATAGGAGGACGACGAAAGCAACCTTAATACAGCTCAACAAATGCGCACCTCGCGCCTGGGTTCGGAAAAAGCACTGCTGTTGCTGCTGCCAAAGCGATGCTGCCTTCCGTCCGGAGATGCTGGACCAGTAGAGATCATCGTGTTCGGAGAAAGCAGACATTAGAAATGCAAGGAGGGAGGCGAATTTACGAAGCAATGCAGGCGGTCTCCCACCAACAACTACTGCAAGTGATTAATGTAGCAGGATGCATGCCACCCGCATCACCGATCTGGAGACCGGAAAAGAACGTTTTCTTGCACATCATGGCGATTAGTTTTTGGCGATGATCTGGGCAATTGGGTTGTATACTGCAGGAAGCGTGAATGCACGCTGATAAACGAAGTGGTGATATCGAAGATGAGATGCATGCTTAGTATTACCGGCCTGCATTGCGTTGATGCACCTCGAGGGTCAATTCGTCGGTTAGTTTAGCGCTCGGTGCCCGCTCGCGACGATTTAAGCAATCGAAGGCCCCTAAAATTAGCATGATCAGGGCAGATCACAGGGTGGGACAGGCTTGGCGTTCTTATCGATTGCACAGATAGCGCTGCTTTGTCCTCCGTACCTTAAACTAAAGCACGGCTGCACGGGATGAACCCACCTAAATCAGCTGTCCAGTGATGATGTGGCTGTCTGCCATTGTTTGGTTGGAGGGGTCAGCACATGGTGTGCTGAAGGCTGGAAATAGGCAAATAGTGGATCTCAACTTTGGAATCGTCCCTTCATTTTCGAACCCGAAGTCAGTAAGCACCTGATATATCACAGTAATCGTATCGAACTTGCGATTCGAATCGAAATCTTCGAAATCATGGCCAGCGTAGGTTTGCAACATATCGCCCCAAACAACATGAGAGAGGACCGGCTGGGCTGATACTTCGGTTTGCTTGGCTTTGGCTGTAGCATGGCATAGCCCGGACCAACCGCAGCCGAACCGAGGAACAGCGGCAACAAGACCTCGACAAGATCCAGAAGTACCGTGATCTCGACGATCAGATACAACACCATGTACGTGCGCTGAATCGAATGACTACCGTTGCATCATCTTTCTACCGTTTCCAATTTCCGTTTCCCCCCATCACCGACTTGCAAGGATCCCAGAATACCGACTAACGCTTTTTCCTTCCGATCGCCAAAACAGGTGAAACAATCAAACTACGGCGACCCCGCGCTCTTCCAACTGACCACCAAACTCTTGCGACTCAACCCGGAATACTACACGATATGGAACGTTCGCCGACGCTGTCTAATATCTGGCTCATTGTCCAAACGGTCGGCTGGGTTATGGCACTCGAAGGCGTCGCCGAGTACTTCTCGGAGCGTCACTACGAAACCGTCCTGCGCCGGCTCCTCGCCTTCGCCCTCGGCGGCGACCCCGCCTGCCCCCGCGACGTCCCCGTCACCCCCGAAGGCTGGCGCGAGTGGTACTACACCTGATGAGAAGGAGGAGGAAGGAGGAGACAACACTACTACCGACCCCGCCGAGGGCGCGCGCAAAGAAGATGTCGACGACGAGAAGGCCGACGTGGCCGCCGACACGGCCATCATCCAGTCCGAGCTCGCCTTCACCATCCCGCTTCTCATCGAGTTCCCGAAATGCTACTGGATCTGGGGGTACCGCTCGTTCCTCCTCTCGGTGTGCGACGCCATCCTGCCCGCGGGCGCCGCGCGCGACTTCTGGGTCGCCGAGCTGGCGCTGGACTCCAAGATGCTGACCAAAGACCGCCGCAACTTCCATGCCTGGAGCTACCGCCGCTTCATCGTATCCGCGCTTGAGTCGACAGCGAAGACCGATGGCGACGCTTCAACAACCGCAAAGAAAAGCATGACCGAGTCCGAGTTAGCGTACACGTACAGCATGATCAAGGTCGATCTGTCCAACTTCAGCGCCTGGCACAACCGCAGCAAACTCGCGCCACGGCTTCTGGACGAGAGGGGGGGCTGACGACGCGGCGCGTAAGAAGTTCTTGGACCAGGAGCTGGAGCTGGCGAGAGATGGGTTGAACGTCGGTCCCGAGGACCAGAGCTTGTGGTATTATCATCAATTCCTAATGGACCAGGTCATTGCCGTAGGAGCCAACGACCAGGAGGCGAAGGGACTCATCGCGCCCCACTTGAGTCTGGCCGACCGGCGCGAGTTTCTCGATCGAGAAGTGACCGAGATCAAGGATCTGCTGGAAGACTACGCCGACGTGAAGTTGATCTACGAGGCCCTGCTGGAATACGCGATGGCGTACCGCGCCATGGGCGAGTCAGAGGCCGACACGGCGAATCAGGACGAGATGATGGTCTGGCTGGTGAAACTTAGAGAGTTGGACCCGCTGAGGCGAGGGCGTTGGGATGATCTAGAGAAGTCACTTAAAGCCCGATAAAGCTAATTGTGATATTGTAATGCGCATCTTAAATGTACACATCTATTAATATACTAAGATTAAGCCTTTCAACCTATCTCATCAATATCAGACAAGATGGCATGGTACTGTAGTACGAGTGTAGTCAATTATCACCTCATCCATCATTCATGACTCATCGCAGGGGAATACTGCCATCGCACTTCCCCTTGATTAGACTCGCGTCTCGTCCCACCAGGCCGTCGAAGTACGCCAGGAGGGTCTCGAGGGGCAGCATGTCCATCAGACCCAGGCTGGGGTTGCTCGACTTGAGGGGCTGGCCCCCGAACAACACGCGGACATAGTACTCTCCGCCAGAGGAAGTACTCTTCTTCCGATACAGCTCGAAGATGGCCTCGCTGCCCATGCCGGGCCAGACCATGATATCGGCCTGCAGGATGGACAGCACGCGGCTCAGCGACCCGTCGTGCGCCACGTTGTGGAAGTAGCGGATCTCGACCATGGCGCCATCGCCCGCGGCGATGGACCGGAGGTGCGACGCCAGCTCCGCGATCCAGACGCCGTACGCGGCGACTGAGGCTTGAAGTGCGGTGGGGCCAGCGTCGCGGTACAGGTGGCTGTACTCCCACTGGCCCAGCCGATATACAATGTTGGCGAGGTCCTGGGTCACGCATTGATTGGTGGTGGCATTACAGGGTAAGGGTTTGCCCTCGTGGCATTGGCGAGCGGAGAGGTTGTCGTAGTAGTGGTCGAAGCTGGCGTGGAACCCGGCGTCCGTAGGGGGACGCCGGAGATACCGTCCAGGGTCGCGTACAGGCCGCGCGCGGCGTCGAGGTGCTGCTGCCAGCGGGCATCGGCGGAGGACTGGATCTGGGCGAACGCGGCCGCGGCCGCGGGGCACTTGTACTGCGGTTCGAGGGAGTCGACCCCGGCGGCCTGGATGAGGAGCGGGACGGGGCGGGTGATGGCGTCGTCGCCCCACATGCCCGCGATCAGCTGCCCGGCCACTTGCGACGTGATCTGGTTGTTGGTGACGCGGTAGACGACGTGGCGGCGCCAAGCGTCTCCGTTCTCTTCTTCGCGGCCGGGGAGGAAGTTCAACAGGGTGTGGTAGACGTCGTAGAGGTCCCGGCCGTGCTGGCGCGAGTCGTCCAGGCCGCCCGACGTGATTTGCGGGAACTGGCAGGAGCCGATCCAGCCCGCGGGGACGAAGGGGTTGATGGTGGAGGTGGTGCCCTTCCAGTACGTCTGCGCCGACTTGTTTCTGGTACTGGTAGAGTTATTGTCGTCCAGGGGCAGTAAGGACTGGCCGAAATAGTACAAGCCCTGATCGTTGCAGTCCCAGCGGTAGGGCTCGACGGGGAAAGCATTGGCAGCGTAGGGGGTGCGCTTGTGATGGCGCTGGATGACCTCGACGTAGCGCAGCTCGTAGTCTTCGAGCCGGACCCGCGGCGGGGGCGGATCGGACTTGGGCTGCGGCACGAGCGTCATGCCGGCGCCGCGGGAGTACTCGGACTGCCGTGCGTGCGGCATGTTGCACCAGTTGTACTGCCCATACCGCGCGTCGGGCGTCTGGGACGTGTTGAAGATGAAGCCGTACGTCCCGGACCCCTGCAATGCCGACGTGAGGTTGTTCACCTGGGTCGCGGCCGGTGGGTGCCAGTTCAGGTCCACGCCCATGCCGGCGGCGGCGGCGGTAGAGACCAGTAGGGAGGTGGCGGGGTTCAACATGGTGCTGGACGACGATGAGGACGACCACTTCAGAAAGACAAGAAAGGCGATGCCTAGAAACAGGAGTAGCTTCACAGGTCTATTCGCCCATCGCGAAAATACCGCCATATAGGTGGTTCAGCTTTTATTGTCCGTTCTGTTTACGTCTGCACCCCGGCTGCGAGTGTCAGTGTTATCGGAGTTGGTCGCATTTGCCCCCACGTGGTGCAGCTCTCTCGGATTACAGGTTGCAGGACAACTCAAATTTTCGGTAAAGCAAAATCAACTGGTTTCTTCGACAACTACACATCCAATCTCAATCGGTTGCGTCATATCTGTAGGGGACATAAATCTTCTGTCCTGGCCCGCAGATGGCCCGCGACGAAAGTGCTACAATAACATGCGATCGAATATTTGGCGGCGGTCACTGACACTGTGTTTCAGAGAATCAATTTGGTAGCAGGAAATAGGACAAGGTACTAACGAATTTGCTATATAATGAGTCAGAGCGCCTACTTCTTTCACATACGACCATATCCTGTTGAACACTAGGGATCCCGTCCGCTCTCCCATATATAAGCAACAGAGAGCCGAATTAGTACTAGGGTCGGTGACGACCTGGGAATCCTCGGTGTTGTATGTTTTTGCCTTTTTGCCCCTCACGTCGGCTGTAATGCCTCGTGGTAGAACAACATTCTGTTCTGCCTAGCTCAAGGAGCGGAGGCTTACAAGAGATTCAGACCCAGGGTGTTTTCAGTAGCTTCCTTGGTGACACCTTTTTCATTCGGTCTTGCGATTGAGAAAGATGATTGCTCTAGACGGCTACCTAGAAACTGCAATAGTGCCCCGCAATCCCCCAACCATCTCGCCCACTTCAAAGAACACAAATGCTATCACGAGCCCGTATGTACCACGGTGAACATTTACCCTCGTACATGGCACATGGTGGTGTTGAACGATGATTCAGCAAACACCAGATGGCGAGGACAAACACAACGGTCTGCGGCTGTGGCGCCCTGGGGCCTGGGTAAGCTGGAGCCGCCCAAGCGGGTTTGCTAATATTAGCGATAGCTAGCTCTAGGCCCGATGCAGCTCAACTAATGTCGGCCCATCGTCGCTTCGGCTCACCTAAAGGGCTAGCGCCCACGGGCTCTACCCGAACTGGAACTAGTTATATGGTGTAAGATGGGCTGTTCTGTGCCGCTCTTGGCACTGCCGGTGCCCCTGTTAGGCGGTTTGACTAAAGCAATTTTCAATTTCTCTCTGGGCCGCCCTTTCGCTGCTGCCTACCGCGATTGTGGTCCCTGGACTACCAACGAAATATTGGTTAGAATAAAGAGTCGGCGCGATCCCCCTTGCTTGGGAGGCCATTGCTTGTCTGTTTTCTTGTCCGCTCGCGATTGTCGCTCATTTGTTCTTGCAACTGCAACTAATACTAATTCCTGCCCTATCTATATCAAGCGCCCGTCTTTTCTCCGACTAGGTAGGATTGCTAGTCAGGGCTGTTATTAGTTGTCGGTCTTGTCTCGTGCTCAACCCACATCACTTCGGTTGCTTCCGAAGTGGCATCCCAAAGCTTAATCCGCCCATCTTGCGACTCAACCTCTGGTGTTATCAACTTGGATACATAATCTCATCATCTCAAGAAGGCTTTAGCAGCCTTGACGGGGATCTTTGCTCTTTGAGCAATTACTATTGTTCATTAATCCGGGAGGAAGGCAAGAAGGAAAAGTCACAGAGATGGAGCAACCACAAACATCGTCGCCGGTCCAAGGACAACAGCAGCATAATGCAGCGCCGACGCAGCCTGCGCCGGCCCAGCCTGTTCCCCAGCAGCCTCGCGCGTCCTACCTACCGCAACAGCAAGCAGCGGCGCAGCCCTTCCAACAGCCGGCCCCTTACTACGCCTACCAGCCCGCGCCCCGCGTCGTCCCCTTCAGCAAGAACTGGTACTGGGGCAAGATGGGCCTGGCCATCGCCTCTGTCGTCTTCGCCGTCATCGCCCTCGGACTGGCCCTGGGCCTGGCCATGGGCCCGCGCAGCAATGTCTACGCCACCGGTTTCGAGTACATCGTGATTCCCCTTGTCATCGCGTGTGTCGTCTGGGACCTGGTCGTGCTCATCAGCGTGTGCACCTGCCTCGCCCGCCACCGCCGCGCTTCCAAGGCGCAGCAGTCAGAGCAAGGGCAACAGCAACAACCGCAGGATAACTCCCACCCCAAGGGTGTCCACCCGGGCGCTAGTGTCGGCGTGGACCTTGTGCTGTGGCTCGGCGGCCTCGTCACCCTGCTCTTCTCCTTATCATTTGCCACCTCGTATGGATACGAGGACTACGTGTGCGAGGACGACTACTACAGGAACTCTAGCTACTACAGGGGATACTACGATGAGTATTGCAACGAGGAGGCTGCCGCCGTGAGGAGGGGTGTCGTCCAGCTCGGGCGGGCCCTGGTGGCTTTCATCTGCCTACTCACGTAAGTCTACAACAACTCACACACAACCCCAAAACATACTCCTCAAACCCAACAAGGACATATCTTACTAACATCACTCGTTACTTTCTTTTAGGCTTACGCACTTCATCGTCTTCGTCCGCGCCTGCGTCGAGACCAACCAGCGCAACCGGATGCGCGGTCCCGTCATTATGGTTCCCGCCCAGCATTTGTCCATGTACATGGCGCCGCCCCAGCAGCCCGGCGTAATGCCCATGATGCCCCCGCATACCTACATGGCGTCCGGTCATCAGGGCGCCTCTCCCGTCGTGAATAACGAGAAGGCCGCCGCTACTGCCAACCCGCAGGCCCATGCCGCGCCCACCGAGGGCTTCTATGCACCCAACCCGCCGACGGCGAGCCACGCGGGACAAGCTGTCTAGGTGGTCATGCATGATATGGCATGGCAGATGTCGGCAAAGCAAATGAGTGTTGTAACCAAGCTTGCATAACGCTTGCCCTATGACGGAATATGGTGCAAAGTTAATTCATGAATATAAGTAATCAATAATAGAAACGAAGAGGCCGCGATGCCAAAACCTTTTGTGTGCCCGTCGCTACTGTGAACTGTCTGGTTGCTTATTCAAGCTAGCACTCGAACCAGCTAGCGAATCCTTAGTATTCTGGCCTTCCGCAACCTGTATCTCTCCCCATCTCGGCATCATGTTCTCCTCAAGAGCCTCCATCAGATTAGCGGCTCTCTTGGCCAGGGCCCGGGCCTCATCCTGCCGTTCTGGGTCGTTACTGACATCCCTGAACCCTTGTTTCCAGCGTCGCCAGTCTGAGAGCGGTTCTACCCGCGGCAATCGGAACGGAGATTCATGTTCTATCTCGAGAGTCTCTGAGGGGTTCATCAACCCCCGGAAGATGTATTGGCCGCTGTAGATGATCCACTGGGCCGCGGCGGAGACGTGGGGATCCCGCCAGTATTTCTCGTCTCTTGTCCAACGAGCATACGGTTTCAAGCCATGAAGGTCGTCAAAACCATTATCAAAAGCGAGGGCCATGACCCTCCTCATGTAAGAAGAGGTCTTGTCCCATGACCACACGGAGATGTTTGCATAGAATGCATTTACTTTGATCCAGCGTTGCGCTCGCTCGCGACTTGCCGGCTCTTCGAGGTTGACCTCTTCGTAAGGATGTTTAAGAGGATAGGCTACCAAACCTTTAGTGTGTGTATACGTAATGTGTGCGACAGATAGAAGAATAGTTTCCTTGGGCTCGGCCCCCCAGGCGATGGGTGATAGCACAGGGAGAAGATGAGTGAAGACTTACGCCACTAGTGCTCCGATATTACCTCATTAAGTGTGGCGGAGTCGAACCTGTATCTGGGATCGTCCTTCGTGGGGCCCTGTCCAACCCACACATTGTAAGTTTCAGCAACAAGAATAGTCACCTTTCGACTGCCGGCGATCACGTACCAACTTCTCAACTGTTCCGGTCCTGGGCGGGCCACGCAGGGCAAAAACCAGCCGCGCCAGCTTCATCTGACACATGTGGTCATACGGAATCTGCTCCGCGGCGTCAAGGAAGACGTGGTACACCATCGTGCGCTCCACCGACTCCCCCTTGGGGGCGCGTCGCCCCTGCCGGGGAGGATTCTGATGATATCGCAGTATGTCTTCCTTAAATCGGTAGAACAGACCGGTAGGAGATAAATGCGCAACACACTGGCACACCTATCCTTGGCCAAGCCTGCCCGTACTTGTGGAGGGGTCGTGCGCGCGTGTGGGCCCTCCCTCATCGTGAGCACATCATCGGGGATTGTCAAGTCGAATCGGAATTTGATAAAATCGGTTCGTTCCATTGTTTACTTGTTTGTTCTGTAGGGGCTTGAGATGTGAGGGAAAAGGGGGGTTAAGGTGGGTTTGGCAGCCAGCGGGGGCACCTTCTCAGTTATTGCCTAACACAGGACTTGAAACGCAAACAAACAAGTCAGGACGCGCGCTTATGGTTTAGGTTTCATATCATCGCCGTAGCCAGTGCACCGAGCTTAAACTAACTTGATTTCGTAACGAATCCCACTCAAGCAGGGGGAAAAGGATATTACGCTCCATTACAAACCTAATATTCCTCGCCATGTGATCCTCATATATCATATGCAGTTTTAGTGAATTCTGCAAGTCGGCCAGGACTGTTCCGCATTGGCGGCCAGGTACTTTAAACTCAACCTGCCGCGCCTCCCTGAACTGCCACCGCCTTCTCCTCAAACAAGTCCATTATATCAGCGGTTCGTCCAGCCAACTCCCTGGTCTCTTCTTGGCGTGCTGTCTCGTTGCCGGCCCCCCCTGAACCCTTCCATCCAACGCCGCCAGTCCCCAAACGATATCCCCGCCGGGAAACCAGTTACGGTCTTGGCCCCGGAGGGGCTCTTCAATTCCCGGGACAGGGCCGGGCCGCTGTAGTCGATCCACTGCGCCGCAGCAGCGACATGGTTGTCGGGCCAAGCCGGGTCTTCGGCGGCGTGGGCGGCGGGCGGCTTCATAAACGCGAGCTCTATGAAGTGGGCGCATTCCATTGAGATGTTCACCCAGCCGATGCCGTAGAGGTTGGTGTAGAAGGCGTGCCTATTGACCCAGCGCCGGGCGAGCTCGTGTCTTGCAAACTCTTCCAGATCACTGCCGCCTCCGAAAACAACTGCAGAACATCCACCTTGATGAGTGCCGTAACGATGTTTCACCGGGGATAAAATAAGTAGATAGAGACTTACGCTTGTGCCGGTTGCGGATCACTCCGTAGAGGCCCCCGCCCCCGTCGTTTGCAAACTTGGGTTCGTCGTGAATGATACCCCAGCCAAAGAAGTACATTCTTAGCGCCAGAAACAAATCCCCCAATAATTGCTCGCTACTTGGCTGTCCAGGCAGTTCTTATATGGAGAAAGTCCACATGCCAATTGGTTTCGCGGGTCAGGTTCGCACGGCCCACGCAGTGCTGCTATTAGTTGGACCAGCTCGGTCTGGAAGGGGTGGTCGGACGGGCTCCGTTCGGCTGCGTCGAGAAACATATGTCAGAGGATCAGGCGCTCCATGGACTCGCCCCCGCTATCCCGGAGGGAGGGGTCACCCTCCCCGGGGAGAAAATTCACAATCGCTTCGCGAGCCTCTGCCACGGAGACGGGGTCTTCGACGCGGAGGTAGCGGCACAGCACGTCCGCCAGAGTCCTCTTGGAGGTAACGACCCGTTTTGTGAAGTCGGAGCGTCTGTGAAGCAGGAGTCAAGGTCAATGCTTCCGACGGGGATCGCGTCGACATCGGAGGAAAGAGTTCTTGGCTCCATATTTTGACAGGATGTGACGATGTGCTTTGTAGAGAGCCAGGGGGTGCGTGGGAGGGAATGGGAGAAGGTCGATTTCAACGGCACTGATGTGGGGGCGGGTAGGGTTATGAATGGTTCGGGGGCCAGAATATCGGGAATGGTGCATCTCTGACAACACTGAAAGATGTGACTTATGTAACATGTACCTTGGATTCCAAGGTTGACCTCATTATATATAAGGGGGTGAATATTCGGGGATTGCCATGTTAGAGTGTATACTTTGTACGGACTATAGCAATGTCACCAACAGATATCCTTGCTCTTACCTCGGCCGACTCTATCTATAAACCATCATCTACCGGAGAATAACCTGGTCAAACCCAAGTCCCTCTTCTCGAGCAGAACGAACGGCCTGACCTTGCATGATATCATAGACATAGCAATCTACGAAAAGCAAATCGTAGAGCCTCGGGCATCTAGCTGATTTGGCTTCCTTCATTTAGCATGTGCGCCTCCTAGCACCGGCAGCATGTTCTCCTCAAGAGACTCCATCAGACTAAAGGCTCTCTTGGCCAGAGCCCGGGCCTCATCCTCGTGTTCTGTATCGATACTGGCATTCAAGAAATCTTCTTTCCAGCATCGCGACTGCGCTTTGTCGAACCTGAACGGTAACCCCGCTGGGCCGAGAGAATCCGCGGGGGTTGAAACCGCCTGAAAGATGCTCTGGCCGCTGTAGATGATCCACTGGGCTGCGGCGGAAACGTAGCAGTCCTGCCAGCCAGCGATGCGGGGGGGCGTCACAGAATGCGTCAATTAATGGAATGGGTGGCGTATCCGCCCATTATGGGCCAGCCGCACGCGAGCATCTTTGCACAGAACGCATTGATATTGATCCAGCGCCGCGCGCGCTCGAGCTTTGCGGGTCCATCGAGAACTTCGTCCTTGGTAGGAGCTGCAGGCCACTTAGTTTATATGTATGCTCATGGGCGCGGGGAAATATACAATCTTCAAACCGATCGCCCACTGCTTCGTAAAGTGAGTCAAAGGCGACCCTGCGTCGGGGGTCGTTTGTTTTAAAGCCCTAACCAAATAATACACGTACATCTCAACACCGTGAACGTCCAAATCGGGGAGTCGGCGGCTGCCTGTGCCATGTGGGGGATCACGTACCCATCTGCTAGCTGTCGCAGCTTTTGGGGAATCGCCCAATGCAGTCATTAGTTGCACAAGCCTTATCTGGAATGGGTGATGGGACGGGATTTGCTCCGCGGCGTCGAGGAAGACGTTGCACACTATCACGCGCTCTGGCGATTCTTCCTTAGGGGGCATGTCGCCGCCCTTTCCGGGGAGGATTTTGATGATGTCGTGACATGTCGTCATTAATTCACGGGGAACTCTGCCGGGGCTGAAATACTTGCACAACACTTCGATACAGTTTCTTTTGGCGACACGCGCCCGATCATCGAGGGACGCCGCGTCCGTATTTGTGCCCTCAAAAATGGGGAGCACACCCCGCGGGATTGCGTCGAAGTCGAAGGTAAGTGTCACTCGCTCCATTATCCAAGTTATCAGGTAAGATGGAAACTTTTGGGGGGTGCGCGTCGTTTTCGTGTCCGCGGTGGGGTGTTTGCAATAATTACCCAACACGGGAAAATTATTGTTATGCCGGTAGCCGAGGCCAGTGTACGGACTAATGATTTTCAGTATCAAGCGGTCAATGACTCCAGCCTGGGCTGTACCAATGCAACGCCACATCCAATGATTCGACATAGGACGCGCTGTTATATGCAGGGGTCTGCGAATAGGCTGTTTACTATCATACCCTTGTATTATTAGGAACTGATACGTCAATATTCAGTTTTACGTGTTCTTGAAACAGCATTGAACGAGAGTCGACCTTGGGGAATGATTTAGGGTGAATGCTATCCGGGACTTCATTCAGGGGCACAAGTAATTGACGATTTTCCCAAGTAAAAGGTGATAGTGTGTGGAATTCGCTGCTGGACCGTCCGATCGGCCACGCCGCCGCGACCTCTATGGAGAGGCTGCCACGATATCACGAACATATGGCTCGAATTCGCCCGCAGCAACTTACCACGGGAGCTGCCCGGAGGTCTCCCCTAAGCCAAATCTTCTTCCGCACTCTCATCCGGGATATGAGCGGCACGGGCCCCCGGGCCATGAGATGAGTCCAGACGAGTCCAGACGTCTTCGGCGGTTGACATACGCGTGGACCTCCTCGACCATGTCGAACCATCAGGTCAAGTCCGACAAGGATCACCGCAAGCGCCTGATGACCGAATTTGAGCACATCCTGAGCCCCCAACACGACCACGACATCTCGGAAGACCCCTTTACATCAACGAATGCTGGGGTTTCGAGAAGGGTGATTTGGGTGAGTAGACCGCGGGCGAGATATTGTCCTTGATGGGGACCCTGCTGCCTGCGCAACATCAATTTTCCCTATTCACTACGACCCGGGGTTATCTCGGGCTAGGGCCAAAGTATGCACGGGAAGGAGACATACTTGTTGTGTTGGCGGGAATGCGCGTGCCGGCTATCCTCCGACCGATGCAGGACCATTACATCTTCCTTGGGGACTGCTATGTTTATGATCTGATGCAAGACCAGGCCGTTCGTGCTGCGCGGGAGGAGGGGCGTGGGTTCGAGGAGTTCATTCTACGGTAGTTTTGACTTATGACACAGACCGAGCTCCCTACGGTGGAATCTTGAATATGTTTGGAGAGAAGTTTACTTACGATGGTCTGTATAAGAAGATATGGGATTGGACGTAGCAACCCCTGGGTACGGTTGGAGTTGAGGCCCCACTCTTCCGACCAAGAAAGGGGAAACCACGACCCACCCGAAGCCGGCTACTATTAGGTCGAGTCTCGGGGGGATTAATATTGGGAAGAAGGCTGTCCGCCTTACTGGATTCCATACGTTCGTTCTACTCAAAGAATCTTCAAGATACTAAATCTTTGGCATGTCAATGCCTGGTTCAAAACCAAAGTGAGGCCCTCACTGCCACAATTCATGTGCGTCAAGGTTGGAACGGGGCGTTAAGGTTTGCCAGTAAAACTCCTGGAAGCCGCAAACTTTGGCTTGGTTTTCTCACTTGTTATTTTTCACCTAATTTGAGTCAGCTCGCCAACCAACCACCGACACTCCCATCCGTCAAACTGAAGTAACACCCTGAGTCGACCACCACCATGTCATCAGCAAATCTCGATCACATCAACTGGGACCTTGAGGTCTCGGATGAAGAGCTGCAGAAGGCCGTGGTCCACAAAATCCACTTATGCGCCCTGTGTAACGATGACAACGAAGGCGAGGACGACGAACCCCCCACCAATCACTGGGTCGTCTGTCTCGAGACGTCGCCCGACTCCTACATCATGCTCGACATGGTGCCCGGCTACGGTGACGACGGCCTGCGCGGCAAGATCCTCGTCACCGCGGATCGGGACCGCGCCTACACGGACGAGACACTGCGGAACTTCAAGTACGACCTCCAACTCCAAGACGGCCGGACCATCGCCGCGGCGGAGATCCTGCACCTCATCCAAGCTAAAGGCCGCCACAAGTACACGTTCTCGCCGGAGTGGGAGGGCTGCCGCTACTGGATATCCGTCGTCGTGGACGACTTGGAGACGGGGGGTATCTTGGGCGCTGGCGCCTCGAAGGATGCGTTGGAACAGTTGAGTCTGTACTGAAGAAACCCCGATGGAAACGAGCCGAGGGAAATGAGGAAGGGTGCATTTGCGTCGTGAGTCATCACCGTCACTGTCAGATTCGATCAATCATGCCCCGAAGAGGTATCCCATATTCACTAAAAGCTCGTCAATTGTCACAAAACTCTTGCTTTTCTAGGTGGGTATCTAATTATCTATTCTCAATCACTTGTTCCCAAACTTGCCAACTCTGCCGCTGACAAGAGCGGGGCCTGCTCTCCCAACGTCTTCTGTCCAGGCTCAAGGGGCCCCCATAAACATGGCAAACATGGCCCTGTTGATCGGGGCGGGCCTGCGGGGATCAATCGCCATGAGGTCGTCCACGTCGGTGACCCACGCCAAGGACTCCTGCAGCCGCGCCCGGACCTCGGCGCCGAGAATCTTGGTGGTGATGGTGAGGGCCGCGACCTCCTTGGGCCCCATCGGGTCGACCACGTCCTTGGTCTTGGTGCAATGCCCGAAGATGCGGCTCTTGAGGAACCTCCATATGGTGGGGTTCTCGTGCAGGAGGATGGCGCTGGGGAACTCGACCCGCCAAGCGCCGTACTCGGCCTCGAGGACGGCGGCCCGGTCGCGGTCCCACATGGTGTCCAGGGACGGGTAGAGCAGGCGCGCCACCATCTGCAGCCGCTCGCGCAGGAGCAGGTCGGCGGCGTACTCGCGGTTGGCGCGGTGCGTGTCGTCCGACTCGAGGGTGTTCGGGGGAAGATGCTGTCCTCGCGGCAGAAGATGCACTCCTCGTTGCCGGCGAAGGTCGTGTTGAGCAGGAGCTGGGCCTGCCGGGCCACGCACGGGCGGCAGTAGACGCGTTTGGGCTTGCCCGTCCTGGCGTCGACGGCCGGCAGGGGCGCGTCGCTGCGGATCGACAGGGTTTCTTGCCCAGCAACACCAGGCCCTCCCCCGCGCCTCGTCACGCACTCGAGCTTCAGCGGGAGCGCGCAGCGGGCGCACTCGGTCTTTTGGCGGCACAACGGACACTCGTCCACTCTGCCTAGGGCAAATTCGGCCTGCGCCTCGCGGCAGTCGTTTCCGACCAGGTGGCCGCAGAGCAGGAGGGCGGTGGCCTCGTACGAGTGCTTCGAGTGGTCGTGGTCGGTGGCCACGAGCGACCCCCACGTGTCGCCGGCGGCCGCCGGGGCGATGTCGAGCACGTTGTCTAGGCAGATGCAGCACTTGGTGCAGAGGTGGTGCTGGTCCTGGGGGCCCCTCTCGCCCCGCATCCAGGCGACGTACTCGGAAAATATCTGCGAGTGCTCAATGGAGTCCGGGGTGACGGCATCTGCGTCGGGGGTGGTGCTGGAAGACGCCATGTCGAAGGTCTTCTTAGGGTGGTGTATAAGTAGTTAAGTATCAAGCAAAGCAAAATGTGCGAGGGTGTAGGTATGTCTGGGCACGCTTGCTTGACTGCTTGGTCAGATGAGACATACCTTGAGTTCTGGGACGGGCCAATCATGTTATATCCATTGCTGGTATCCCATATAGTATCATACTACTATCGTCCAAAAGCCTATATAAAGCAATTGTTTCAAGAATTAGAGTACCGACAGATCGCCAAGTGAGCCCGCTACCACCATTGTGCAAATAAATCGACACAATGCCGGCGGGAACGCCACTTTAGACCGGATAAAGACTTTCTTCGATCAGTTTCATTGCCGCTTTAATTTTGGCACCTGTTCGGGCTTTGTGCAGTGGTAACCCCGGATGATTTCTCTAAGATATTGTCTTGATACAAAGATGCAAAAGCTAACCATCGTTTGCCTACTATAGAAACACTGGCTTTGAGATTATGACATTGCGGGTGTGACTTTATACTTAAAGGCCAGCTGGTTTGCTTGCTAGGTAAATCCGTCGTCATAACCAGGATCCGATTGAAGTCCTTGTTTGATACACTTACACGCAAATACTTCACTTCGTACTCCTCGCCTGGTATTACTACCAAATCAACCTTGGCCACAATGTCGGAAAGCAACACCGTCACTTCGGCCTGGCTGCCCGACTTCATCGACTGGCTGAAAGAGGCGGGCCAGCCCGGCAAACCCCGTCTCCACGCCGAGTGTTCCATCTGCTTCTCGATGCTCGACATCTCGACCGACGTCGGCGACATGGTCGCCGAGGTGGTCCGCGAGGGCTCTCACGCGACGTTGGCCGCGGACTTGTATGCGCAGAAGCAGCTGGAGCCCGCGGCGGTCCTCGCCTGCGGCCACGTGATCGGGAGCCAGTGCCTCCGGGAATACATCAAGGGAGGGAACAAGCGGTGCCCCATCTGCCGCGAGGACGTCGCGTGCCACAAGTGCAAGCGCATCGTCCCGACGCCGCAGTGCACGCCCCTCAAGGACCCCATCGCCCACTACGGCTTCCGCCCCTACGAGGCCATCCTGGACAAGATCCCCTGGACCGACGGGGAGAAGACGGGCCACGGGCCCTCGACGACGAAGCGGTACTGCGGCGCCTGCGTCAGCCAGCAGGGCATGTTCCTGATGAACAGCACCTTCATTCGCAACGAGAAGTGCCTCCTGTGCAGCCCGAAAAGCATCTACCACAAACCCCACGAGTCCGAGTTCGAGCACCGCGCGCGCCGGGAGCGCATGGCCGACCACCTCTTCCAAACCCGGCTCCAGAACGTCTGTGACTTGCTCTTTACCCGTCCCGGCCTGCGCCTGCCCGTGACGGCGGCCGCGCGCCTCGCCGAAGCCCGGACGGTCATGGCCCAAAAGCTGACCCAGCTGTACCGACAGAACAGCATGCTCGGCCTCAAGGGCCGCCTGTTCATGCGTTGCAGCCACCTACAACGGCGCGGCCGCCGCGACCGCGGCGGCCCGGCAGGGCGGAAGCTGAACGCGCACCTGCTGGGCCTGCTGGCGTGGACGGTCTCGCACTTGTCCCACGGGCCCCACACCGACCCCATCTGGTTCACGGGCGTCGACCACCTGATGGCGATCGACCCGCTGAAGCCGGCGCTTTCCGCGGGGACGGGGAGGATCCGATATTCGGGAGGTAGGATCCAAATGCCGTCGCCGGCCGTTACGGGTGAGCCGGGATTATCGGGTCTCCCCGCCAACTTCTTTGACGGGGCTGCAGCGGCAGCGGAGTAGGTGGCGTCCGTCGCGGGGAAGATGGTCACATGGTAGGTAGGAAAGGAAGGAATCACGTCAAGACTTTATATGATAGGGATATGCGTAGACAACAACATAGAATCTCATAAGTCAACATGGACAGATATACAACAAGTGTAGCGTCGAGATGAATCTAGACGAATTCCATACATGGAACATCTTGAGCTCCAAACGTCATCGTTTTGACTTCCCTTCCGCGTTTTTCATGTAGCCAGGCTCAAAATGCCAACCTCTCTTTAGATTATTTACACTGGTTGAAGGAGCCAATCACAGAATACTTCGACAGGTGTTCCCTTTGACGATGCGTTAGTTTGATGCCTTGCTTATGGGCTACGTAGATTTGCTTGGGGCAATATTTCCGTGGCCCAGGGGACGGGGGCCTTTGTGCTAGGCGGTGTTGATTCTATTTGATCAAGTGTTGAACAAAGAACAGGTAGCGATGCTGGGGTTGCAAACATCGTCATGTGTAAATTGCTCCACTTCCATGCTGAGGCAAGAAAATGACACTGCCTGTCAGAGGAACCCAGGTGTGCTAGCCTCAATTCCTTAGGTGCCTATCCGAGTCTATTTTGGCCCATTAAACGTATCATGAGATGGTGGGTAGGTAAGCCATCGTATCCACAACTCTATCTCGCTAGCATCATCGCAGGAACTCCACAGATCAACCAAGAATGTGTTCAGACAACACTCCCGGAGCCCAGAAAGATGTGGGAAGTGATGAAGAACATCTCAAGTCCACATGGGTGCCGGAGATTCTGAGCTGTCTGCGAGAAAGTCACCAAAACTGTAAACCGGCGCGTAGGCTCCGTTCCGAGTGTGGCATATGCTTCGGACTACTGGACCTATCGACCCATGTCGTAGACATGATCGAACGGGACGTCATGGATGATAAAGACCTGAAGGCCGAGACGTTCTATGCGAAGAGGGACCTAGAGCTGGAGAAGGCCGCCTTTCTCCCCTGTGGTCACGTGGTGGGAAAGGAATGTCTGTCCGAGTGGGTAAGGGGACAATCCAAGCCGCCGAGATGCCCCTTTTGCCGGACGGAAATTGGCTGCAGTCGATGCGGCGCCACGCTCTCGGTATTAACTGACCCACTACGAGAGCCGCTCGTTCGGTGTGGCCTCTCTCCCTACCGGGCAATCATGGAACCAGTGTTGTCAACCAACCAACCAACCGAACCACCTACCGGTGGTCGGTTGGTTGGTACTTAACGCCGAATCGGCGCTGGTTGGTTGGTTGGTTGGTGAGTTATAAGGGCGCTGGTTGGTTGGTTGATTATGGTTGATTTCTGGTTAGTATATTCAGATCTCGTAATGATTTTTTGGTGTTGTGGTCCGTGCGATTTTTTTTTCGAGAGGGCGCCGACGAGGCGTTGGGATGCCATATTTTTCGGGGGTAATCGATGGTAACGTTGATATCGAGCCGAGATATCGACGATATCTCACGATATTTCTCGATATTTCTATGGTGTTGAGCTTGGATTGATGGATGGGATGGATGGGATGGATGGGATGGATGGGATGGATGGGATGGATGGAGGCTCCATTAGAAGCTTGCCGAGGTATAGCCGGAGCTAGCCTAAAAGGGTATAGCGGACCCAGTTAATAAGGTTATCGATAAGGATTTTATCGGACCGGGCACTGGCTCAACACCAAAAAACATCGTGAGATCTGATTATTAGAAGCTCTGGAATATACCAATATTACCAGTAAAATCAACCAATATCGGCCAATATCGGTGGTTGGCAACCAGTGAGTCCCTTTGGTTGGTTTGGTTTGTTTTCCAGCAGGTCGTGGTTGGTTCGTCGACCAGAGGGTGTTGGTTGGTTGGTCGATTGTTGGTTGATTTCGGTTGGTTGATTGACAACACTGCATGGAACGGATCCCTTGGACCGACGGGGAACGCGGCGCGAGGACGAATCAATATTGCGGCAAGTGGTTGGTTTTATTAACGCAGTGGTTTCCTTCCTTCATCGTCGATAATGTTTTAAGATAGCAATGATTGTTAAATGTGTATTCAGAACCCACGTACGTAGTCTTGGGTTTCATGATACATACACAACTCCACAGGTCTAAGCCTTGGACTTGATGATATCCGCCGCCTTCTCCGCCAGCGCATACGTAGGCTGGCACGTATTACCACCCGGCAGCACGGGCATAATACTGGCGTCGACGACCCGCAAGTTCTTGACCCCGTACACGCGCAGCGTCTGGTCCACCACGCCGCCGAGCTCGAGGGGCATCATGGCCGCCGTCCCCGCCGGGTGGTAGTCCGACGGCGTCAGCGCCGTGGCGACCCAGTCGGCAATCTGCTCGTCCGAGGCCACGGCGGCGCCGGGGAGGGTCTCGTTCGGCGACAGCGATTGGAGGGACGTCTCGAAGTGCAGCCGGCGGTAGAATTTCACCAGCTCGACCAGCACGGCGCGCTCGACCGGGTTGGCCAGCGAGCGGTAGTCGACGACGGGGTCGGCGCCGAAGGGGTCCGCGGCGTTGGCGTCGACGCGGACGTGGCCCCGGCTGAAGGGCTGGTTCAGGATGGGCTCGGACGCGCCCGTGGTGGGGTCCACGCGGTAGCGGGCGAAGACGGTGCGGGGGGACTTCATGACTTTCGCGAGGCCCTTCATCTGCGCGGCGTAGCCCGCGGCGACGGTCGGGTCGGAGCCGGCGGCCAGGTAGGCGGCGTGGTCCTGGCCCTCGAGCTCGGCGGCGAGAGCGGCGAAGCGGTCGGGGGCGATGGCGGTGAGGGGGAGCCAGCCGGCGAGGTTGCCGTAGGCGATGGAGTGGGGACCGGTGCGGTTGGCGGCCCAGACGTCGTCGGCCCACTTCCCAAACGCCGGGTCGGCGGTCAGGTCGTTGGCGTTGGGGTGGATCTTGCCGAGACCGGGCAGGGCGATGAGGGCGCCGGCGTTGGTGTGGTCCTGGAAGTTCTCGCCCACACCCGGCAAGTCTACGAGGGTCTCGATTCCGGCGGCGGCGAGGACCTTCTTGGGGCCGACGCCGCTCAGCTGCAGCAGCTTGGGGGTGTGCACGGCGCCGGCGGCCATGAGGACCTCCTTGGTGGCCTTGACGGTGGCGACGACGGTGCTGTTGGACTTGGTGTAGAACTCGACGCCGGTGGCAGCGGCGTTCTCGAGGAGGACGCGGCGCACGCTGGTCTCGGCCATGAGGTGGTAGTTGGGGCGGTCGAGGTGGTTGCTGTAGTGCGCGTTGAGCGCGAAGGAGCGCTCCACCTTGACCGGGTCCATGAAGGTCGGGTACCAGTAAATACCAGCAGTGCCGGCGCCGCTGTCGGCCACCATCTCCACGCCGGGCATCTCTTGCAAAGCAGCCATCAAGGGGTCTAAGTAGTCATGTGTATCAGCAACAGCTCAGCGTTCACTGTTTGGGAAAACCTACCAAGACCCGGGTACTGGTAGCTCGGGAAGCTAGCTTGGATGGGCGAGTGCTCGCCCCAGTACGACGTATCCGTCGAGATGTTGAAGCGCTTGGCCAGGTCGGCCGGTGGGGGGATTCAAGGTGAGGCCCTTCTTGAAGTACGGCAGCATGCCATCCCAGCTCCAGTCCTGCGCATTGTCCGGGAACAGCGCGCCCCATCGATCATAGTCCTCCGCCGAGCCGCGGAGCGACATCATGGCGTTGACACCCGAGCTGCCACCGACCATCTTGCCGAGCCAGACGTCGGTGGTGCGACCGCCCAGGAACTCCTGGGGCGCCGAGGGGAAGAAGTATCGGGGCTGGCGGCGGGTGCCGCCATCGCGGACGGGCAGGACGTCCTCGTCGGGGGCAAAGATGCCCGCCTCGAGCACCAGGACCGTCACGTCCGGGTCCTCGGTGAGCCGGTCGGCCACGGTGAGGCCCGAGGTGCCGCCGCCGACGATGACGTAGTCGTACTCGGGGAGCAGCTGCGATGCGTCGCGGATCTGGCGCGCCTGCTGGGCCGAGCGCGGGATCGCGAAGCCAAGGGCCGACGATGCGGCGGCGAGCGTCAGCAGAAGCGACGAGCGCTTCGAGACCGGCATGATGAGGAGCTGCAAGAGAGAGACAGACAGACAGGGTGGGTTCGAGACAAGCACGCAAGGGCCGCTTGATGAGATCAACCGATCTTGCTCAACTAATACAAAAGAGTGAAGAGGGTTCTCGGAGAGCCTGGGCAGAGAGAAAAAGATCGATCGACAGGGAAGACATCCTGACGGGTTTATAGCCTTTGGCCGCTCAGGTCCTCGGGAACGAGTAAGCAAATGTCGCATCCACCACTATCGCTCTTCCGACCGTTTTCGGCGTCGACGGAAAGCTCCGTCTCACCAGCTTTCCTCGGACCCCGGGTCGCCAAGAGCGAACGGGTCACATTCTGCGAGAAAAGGGCCCCGCCCCTCTGCATCAACATCAGGGGGGCCCCGCCGATAAAGATTTATTTCGACTGGAGGGAGAGACCAACCGAACCGATACACGGCCGACCCTGGTCCTAGTCGACTGTGCCGCATGCGCGCCAAGCCGTGTAATTTCCCGGGCGGGGCTCCGCGGGTGAGAAGATGACCGGCCGTACCTGCATTTGCAGGCCTAGCGTCGGCGGTTTGACTGGATGGCGAGCCACAGCCTATACCGGCCGATACAGTTGCCGTGTGGGTGGAGATACCTATTGCGAAATATGCGCCGGAAACCAGGGACGGTATTAAGTTTGAACCTACCCTGGGCTTGGTGCAGTATGCAGCCAATTATTGCTCGGCTTGGCATCGATAGCGTGTATCCCGGGTATCCACCCGGGGGACATGGATACTACTACGAAGCTCTGTCGTTCACGACCTCACCGCCGTTGAGGCTTATGAAGGTTGATTAAGTCATGCTTGAGATCACAAGCGTGATGACATGCGTTATCCACGTCTTTTGGAGTTCATGGCAATGCATGATGTTGAAAAGTTACACTTGGAATGATGATTGTGAGGTAAGGCATAATTCGTCTTTGTACTGTGTCATCTACATGCTACATCCGGCCATTGCTTTAAGCCCGTCAACCCGCCCGCGCCGCTGATTCGGCGCCCTTCACCCTCTCGTACTCCCGACACGCCTCGCGGATCTGCCCCATGGCGCCGGTGAGGGCCCGAAGCACCATAGGCTCATCGAGCGGCTGGACCGCGGCCTTGAAGTCGGGCTTGACGTCCGCCCACGTCGCCGTCTGCCCCCGGTCCCTGCCGAAGATGGAGCAAAGTTTATCAAAAAGAAGCGGTCTTTCCGTGAACCCCGAACGTGTCCAGGCCCTCGCGTGCCATCTCTTTGAGCGTGCGCTTGACGGCGGGCACGAGGCCGTACCGCTTGTCCGTCGCGGGCACGGCCTCGCTTCATTCCTCCAGTATCGCCAGCGCGCCCGCCGCGTCGTCGGCCTCCGCGTCGAGGTGCTCCGGCAGTAGCTTGCGGGGGAGGTCGGCGCGGACGTCGTGCGTGTGGACGGCGATCGGGCGGCCGCTGTACTCGAAGTAGCGCGGGATGTTTCGGCAGGTCGTGTGGAAGCCTATGCGGATGTAGGCCACGACGACCTCCTCGTCTTCCTGTCTGTCGTTCCCGGCTTCACCGTCGGTAAGTCCTATGACGCTCTGACCATGCCCTTAAAAGGACTTGGCATTATCGAATCAGGCTTGGATAGGAATGAGACACACGTTCAGAGAGGCTTATGACGACAACTTATAATTGGAATCTTAAGGGTAGCTGAGTGCAATGTCACGCATTTAGAAATTAAGACTCTGCGATATTGAAAAGTTTATTTGGAAAAGTGATTCTCTGTTACAGGGCAAGCCGCCTCTGCGCCATATTAGTCATCCGCCTTATTTGCCCTCTACTTCAGGCTTCTCATTGTATACTCAGTCCCGCCATGACATCACCCAAGTCTCCTGATTCCAAAAAGCCCATAGCGTATGGGCCGCCATGGCCCTGTGGAGCGTCCGGAGCACCATCAACCCCTTCTTGGTCAATAACAGCCCACAAATTGTGCCACCGAATTTTGGGTTTTACTAAGTCCACTCACGTCCCCATCGCCTGCCCTTCCCTCGCGTGGTTGATCGGGACGAACCCGCCGGTGTCGTCGAGTGCTGGGCGGGGCTTCCTGTTCCCGAGCCGCACGCGCTGGACGGCGGGGGACACGAGGAGGCGCGTCGCGAGGCGAAGACTTTGCGGCGGCCCGCCGGCGCGTGGGAGGTCGCGAGGAGTTTGCAGCACCGACCTCGGCCTCGCGCCGCCGCCGCGATCGAGGTGCGGGGTCGGGATGCTCACATATACAATCCAGAAGCCAGTCCGAACTACGTGCGCTACAGCCACATCGATACGACGCCCTACTATCCGCTCGTCTAATAGCGGCGGTGTTACCGCGCCGAGGGCGGGGCTCCCGGGGCGCATCGAGACGGCGGCGGCTCGCATGGCGAGTGGAGGGGACCGCGGTGAGGAGTCGGGGTTCTTCTTCTGCGCGATCCTGACGCTGACGGCGGGCGTTTACCTTGCTGGTCCTTCTGGTAACTTTGCGCTTCACCCACTCTTCCCTCACTTCGACCGCTCCGGCGCCGTGATCGCGATAGGACAGCCTCATCTCGGCTTTGATGTCGACGGTCATGTCGCCCGGCTCCATGATGGATGAAGGCATAATAATTACACGAGCAAGTAACCTACCTTGGTGATCGAAACCGTGAAGAGCCTTTTCTACTTCGGCGTGAAAAGCAGCTGGCTAGGTCGAGTATGTATAGACTCCTCGGACAAAGAGAGGGTCTTGAGGTTTGAAAGTCCTGGGGCTTGTAGTAGCCATAATAAAGAGCAAGGCTCCATTCATGTCGGAAAATGAGCATTGTCCCTCGCGCCACCTTTTGCTTGAAGAATCTCGAGGTCCAAAGTTTAGGCAGCATCATCACAAAGGTTCTTCGAAACTAGGACTCAGGCTTCGGAAGGAGGAATAAACCCCCGATGGTCTCGACCAATCTAACTGATGTTCATGATCTATTCAATACTGATACATGGATGCCGGCTTCGTGACAACTATTCGAGGAGTCCATCCGTATCTCAACACTCTAGACTCCCGTTCCGCCCCGTCTGGAACGAACTCGAATCGCGCCTTCGCCTTAGGATCCTCAACTGTGCCCCATCGGAAGATCCGAACGAGCTCGCCGCGCCAATGTCGATCCCGAACCGAGCCCAGCGGCTGCTATCCTCTCTCGGGGTCGAGGCTCCATCAACATTCGTAATAGTAGTAGCGCTTCCCGAATCATCGAAAGTCCCAGTTTTATCGCTGAAACTTGCCGTCCCATGGCTCCCCAGCACCGTGCCCGAAGTTGTTGTCTTGAACTTACCGGACCCTTCGTTCCCTGCTCCGTCCGGACCTGGTTTTCCACCCCCGTCGGCCCGCGCCCACCAATCCAGGCTGAATAGCCACCCATCAAACGCTGCCCGCAAGTCTCGGTCCGACATGAGGCCCAGGTTCTCAGGCAACGTGACGATGTCCGGATCGCACAGCGGTGACCCCGCCAGGAAGCCCATGACACTGGCGATGGTATACGGCGCCCGCGGCAGCACGCCGCGAAGCCGGACCGAGCCATAGGCCACGAGGCCGAGACGAGTCATGCAGCCCGCGTTACTGCCGGACAGGATTGACGCATGGACAGCTATCGAGCTCGCATTCCCGAGTTGCCGCCCACTCTTCGGCAGAGTGAGGACAATGGCAATGCAAAACAACGGTTGATAGCACGAGGGCTGACGCCATTACCCAGAGCGCAAAAGGGCGCCAAGTGAAGTCTGTCTTCGCTGGAGTATCCTGCAAATTCCGACGAGGGGAAGGCCGCAAGGCTGTGTGTGATTCGGATACCCGGCTGTTGCGTGCATCAACTCGAACGAGGCGTCGAAGGTTGTTTCCAATCTGGCCCATGAGGACTCGGGGTGTCGTTGTGTCGACAAACAAGGTGGACGAGGCATTCGCAATGTCGCACCGCACAATGGTCCCGAGATCGTAATTCGTCAAGTTGGGAAACAGCCTGGCCCCTGTACTCCCCAAGTTGGTTGTCGAACTTGGGCTTGTCTATATCCGCATGTTGGTGGGCTATTGCTGTTTCGTCAGGTCTTTTGTCTGCTATTTGACTTCCCAGAAGGACCAGGCTGTTGGTTGCGCAGGTGTCGGATTCGATTCGATACCGCAAGTGTTTTTCTTTCTCCCACTCCGAGGTTTTGGACGTCGTTGACCAGCGTGGCGGGCTCGTATGTGACATCCGGGAGGATGAGATCGACTAGCACATGGGTGTTGGTCAGATTCAGACCCGCGCTCGAAAGCGTATATATAGCCTTGGTACACCGGATCACGCTTACTGGCAGTTTCGGTGTCGCCGGCACTGATCGCAACCTTGTCCAGTCCGGCCAGATACGACCAGCTGGGTTTGTCGGAGCCAAGAAAACGGGCTTTGAGCTCGCCTGCTTGCATCTGATAGTCCCAATCCCAATCGTTTCCTTGTTGAATTGTGGAGTATGCAAAGTCCGTTTACAGGTTGGACCCCGAGAATCGGCGGTGTAATTACTCAACTGGTACCGTCACGGATTTCGACGACGGCCCCACGAAGAAGACCGCGGTGGGGGCGAGGATGGATCAACTTGAGAAGAACGAAACCCAAAACGGAGGCGGCTACCGGATAGTGGCGGAGCCGGAGCGCTCGGAACAAGATGACGCCGATGAAGGGGGAAGTAATATAGTCCAGAAGCACGGACTCGGAAGCCGGCGCCGGCCCGGCGAACAGGCACCACCAGGGCTGGTTCAGGCGGTATATACTGTCGACTCGCCGCCACAGACTCAGAATGACGGCGAGAATAGCCGGGGGTTCATAAGTCCACAGATGATGATTGTCGTGCCATCGGAGTTGTAGGCCGTCCTGCTGCAGCGCAAAACTATGCAAGAAGATGAGGCCCGCGATGCAGGCCACAAAGACCAACAAAAACGCAAATACGACCGACTTTTGGAGCCAGGTGAAACGCCTCGCTTTACCATTCCCGGATTCAGGCCCATCAGCCGTTCGGGCTATAGGGGTGTGAGGGAACATTCGTTGGGTCCTCTGCCTGCAACAAACGGTGGTGAGTCTGGAGGGTGTGGTATCACAATGGGGAAGAGAGGCCAATGTAGGAAAAACAGCTCGGGAGAACTGTCAGTCGGGGCGACTCCCATACGCGTTGCTGCAGATCAGCATTGCGGCACAGCACCGCGCCAGAGCGCCTAGCGATGCCATTCCCTCCGCGGACCAATTGTTCTGAGAAGAATGCTTGTGGTTGGCTTATTACTTGATTGCGGCGCAGCTGATTAAAAATAGCCAGGTCTGGTGCCACATATTGCCTTCGACATAGGCATGGGTCCAAATCCTATCAGCTTCACATACCAGGTGTTTATTTCCACGACTGATACCAAGTTTGTAATTCAGAATTGAAATTTAAATAAATTTTGAACATAACAGTACAAGGTATACATAAGCTATGCAGTGTTATACAAAGCTTATAGCTTTCCTAACTTTCAGCAGGTTTAGGCACAGGTGAGGGAGCGCTAGGCAACGGCGAATCCTCACTGGGCGGCCGCCCGTGGCGGAAGAAGTCGTATTGCGTGGCGGGTTCTTCGCGGAAATGCTGGTCCATGCCCATGCGCTTCAAGACGATCTCGAGCGCCTCGTCGCCTCCGTCCACAAAGGCCGCCGCGACAATGGCTTCCATCGTGGTGGCCATGTGCTTGGGGAGCTTATCCTTCTCCGGATTCAACTTCCCGTCGTTGGGCGGCTCCGACGTCACGCAGAGGTTCAGCCCTAGTTTGAGGTAGATGCGGCCAAAGTTTTGGTCGCTTAACACGTCGGAGCTCGTGACGCTCCTGCGAGGTTTTGGTAAGGGTGGTCAACGTTGATGCAAAAGGGGAGGGGGCACGCGGGATGCGGAAGACGACGATGGATGGGGGGGGCGGGGCGATTACCATAACTGCCCAGTACCACTAGGGCCCAGCTCCAACCACTTGCGCGCCAGATAAGTACGGAGGATACTGTCGCCGTAAAGGGCGAGGCGTTTGTTGGGCGGGAGGTAGAAGTGCGACGTGCCGAGCTTGAATTGACCAGCAGGAGTTGAGTTTAGTTCGACGGTAAGGGCCTCGGCCAGGAGAACCTTGGACTTGAAACTATAGCCGAGGATGCGCTAGTTTTATGGTGGTTCGTCAGCTTGCCGCAAACCAGAGAGCCAGGAGGAAGAGGAAGCGGGTGTCGGTGGTCTTTCCTACCTCGCACCGAGTCACGCCAGGGCCGAAGAGGCGATCGCGACGAGTGGGCTGGATCCAGGAACATATGAGGGGCGAGGACGGCGTGAAGAAGGCATACCGATGGAGCGGTTGCGAGCTGATTCGGATCTTCTTGTTCCACGGCGGCAACTTCAGAGGCGGGAGCGAAGCTTGCGCTAGCGATGCCTTCTCCTTGGCCTCCACCTGTGCTGCTAACGCTCGGGCCGCCCTTTTCGCGGCCCTCTTGCCGAGGACAGCACCTGGCCCCATTGCAGCGGTGCGGGAAACCGGTGCTCGAAAAAGTCGCCTCTGGGATGGATAGTAGGCTCCAGCGGGTATTGAAACAGCCGTCACTCGCCGCCTGTTCAAGGAGGGAGATGATGTGGTTGGTCCATTGAAAATGCCTGTTGAATTTCATACCAAGCCTTTTTTTGTGGCTGTTGCCACATTTAGCCACAGCGGTGGGGTGGGGCCCCGACTTACTAAGCAGGCTACCACCTCATACTACGTATAATACTGGCATGTTTAAAGGACCCACTAGAAGGTAAAAAAAGATTATTATGAATGGGCTATAGTATGATAATCGTCCGTAACTTTGTAATCTAGATAATATATATCCAGTTACATACTCTGTTTGTCTAAGAGTCGATCAACAGATCCCTTTCGTACGATGAGCACGTGATACCCTTTTTGACAGTGCTAGTAGCCCCTGAGCTAGATATACCAATAGATTGTTTCCAAGCGGCGGCACAGATGAAAACTTATAACAGTTAATACTCCCAATGCCTCATCTACCACTGTCTCGCAGTCTAGGCGTCATCACCTGCCGCCGCATCCTTCGCCTTCTCGTAAACGAGGACCTTTTCCCGCAACTTCTTAAGCGCCAAGACCAGCGACGTCAACAACGTCGTCTCGTCAAGCTGCGCAACCGCGCCCTCGAACTCCGGCTCAAGCACCGCAAACTCCGTCTCGTCCAACACCAACGGCTCCCCCTGGGCGGGCAGGCGGCCACCCCCCAACAGCTCCGCGGCCATACCCCACCGCAGCGCCTCGCGCAGCTGTCCCTTGACGGCCGGGACCAAGCCATTCTGTAGATCCGGCTCGTGGATCGAGGTTTGTTGGCCGTCGGCCAGTAGTCGTGATGCGCGGTCGACCAGGTTTTTGTTTCCGGGCCCTAGGTAACCACCCTGCGGACCCAGAACGGCAGCCGGGTAGGGAAGGTGTTTGGCTGGGTGTTGGTGGTCGACGGGGGTGCCGCAGGCGACGCGTCCGTCTGTGAATGAGTCATTGGGGGTCGAGGTGAAGAAGAACTGGGGGACGTAGAACGTGGGCTCCAGGGTCGTCAGTTGCGGCAGCGCTTCTTGTTGTTGGTGCTGCTGTTGGGTTTGCTGCAAGAGGCTGGTGTTGCCGGTCTCATGTCGTAGGCACTCTGCTTCCGGGGCCTGGCGTAGAACGAAGGCGATTTGGATCTGGCCGTACAGCATCTCGCCATTTTGGTGGAAATCGTCCTGGGGGAAGCAGCCACCCATCTCGGGCCAAGGGGTGCCGTAGGACGGGCTGCAGATGTTGGTCCGTGCCTCCACCGTCAGCCGGAAGCGGGAGTTGGCACTGACCGGGATCTGAGTGATCGGGTCGGGGTGTCCATAACGCCATTTCATGCCCGTCGGAGCATAGATGGCTTCAGCAAAGTAGCAAAGGTGGAATAGCGATGCTTTCTCGCTTTTGGCGGTGGCAACCTGGACGTTACTCTCTAGGGCATCGCTGGGAGGAGGAGGAGGTGCGGAGGTGCTCGGAAGGTCGTTCTTCGGGAACGGATTTGCCACAACGTCCCGGCCATGGCACAAGGACATATTGAACCCCGGCTTAGTGATTGTTCCAAAGATCCGTTTTCCATCGGCGCCGGGGGTGTTTTCCGCGACAGCTGGGCTGTTCATGGCCGTCTTGAAGAGTCTCTGGACCTGCTCACCGCCCAAGGAACGTATGGGCCTGTATGCTCTGACACCCGACATGGTTTTGTTGTCTTGCTCGACGACGTAGGGTACGTTATTTCTGGTGCCATCCGGGCCGTTCATCGCCGCATTGATAGCCTCCTGGGCCTTGGCAGCCCTGGAGAGATTCGCGGGCCTGGAGCCTGTCTCACCAGCCCTGGTGGCGTTGTTTTTGTCGACAACGTCGGGAAAGTTTTGTGCGCCAGCAGGGTGGTTCGAATTGAGCAAGTCAATGTGGTTGCTTTTATTAGACATGGTGGTAGGTATTAGGTATTATCGGGGACAGGAATATCCAGTGCTCGGGGTTGTCGGGATTAGTTGGGGCTGCTTGAATAGCAATATGGGTATCGAACTGATATCGCCATGGCTGAAGAGGTCGCAGAGATTTATATGCATATAATATTGAGGGCAACGACGGGGTTGACTTGGTGTCTGAACATTGCTCTGTGTGGTGTCCCCAAGGCAGTCATCCAAGTTTAACATGAGCAAAAGCATTGTGATACCTGAGTATCCAATAAGCCTCTTGTTTCCGGTATCTGCTTGCCTCAGTAGGGGTTTTGGCAGTGTTAATAATGAGCTGTCTACATTTATTACGCATATTCCCATCTAAATATACCTGGTTTTATCTACTGCCGAATTACTTACCTGCACCTGGCCAAGTATAAATCAATTGTCCAGATTATACTCCTCCTTGAAGGCCTTCACCATAGCCATCAGATCTTCCTCCCTAATTCCCGGTTCTTGTAACCTCATGTTTGCCTGGAACATGTCGCTCAACTTGTCTTCGTAGCCAGCGACGTCTTTTGGCGCTTCTTTCACCGCCATGATCTTCCGGACCAGGTCACTCACCCTCGCCTCGTGCTCCTCGAGCGCCTCGACCCAGCGGATCTTGACCCCCCACTGGGGCTGGTCCAGCCGCCGGTGCACCGCCCGGAACATGTCCAAGTCGAGCACGAGCGCCTTGTTCGCGTTCCGCACCTGCTCCTGGTGCCCCTCTTCGGTGCCGCCGGGGGTCCACCACAGCGTGTCCGCGTTGTGGCCGCTGTACTCGTGGAAGAGGGCCTCGGCCTGCTCCGGCGTGATGAGGCCCTCGGTCACGCACACGCGCTCCATCCAGCTCATCCAATTCCGGATCGCCTCGTCGTCGGACTCGACGCAGCAGCAGTCGAGGAAGGGCGCGTGGCGGATATACGCCAGGTCCGGCGTCAGGACCCCGCGCACGATGAGGCGGCAGGGGTTGCCTTCGGCTTCGACTTGGAAGTGGGGGAGTCGGTCGAGTTGGGTGGCGTTGAGTTGGCCTAGGCAAGGGGGGTGGAAGAAGAAGAAAAAGTGGAGGATGCCATGTTGGTGAGGATTCGGAACGGGATCTGACTAAGGACAACTGGGGGAGGTGTGAGATGTAAAGGGTTCTTGGGTATAAATGCAAATGAGTGTTCTAGTACATGCTAGCAGGAATTTAGAGAAGGCATATGTGAAGGAATCTATGCTTGCATTTATAAGAGCTTCTAGCCTCGGGTTGGAAGTCGCGGTGGGTACAAGGGGCATTGTAAAGTAACAAAGCCGCATAGCCGCATTATATTATTTGAGAGGGAGCACTGGATGCCATGCAATCCATCCTTCTTATCTGTCCAAGTTGTTACAAAGGCACAATGCTGTCAGTCCCAAAGTCATGATTCGCCCATATTGATGTTATGGTATGATAACTGTGTGGCCCTCAGCTGGTAACCCGCTCCAACTAACCGTGTAGTCCCCAAACGTTAACCACCCAAACTTCTTCCTCGCCCGAGGTAAACTGTCTCATACCTTGGGTTCATAAATCGTATTGACTGGGTATCGCTTGACCGGGCCGGTGTAGCCTAGCGGTAGTATTGTTATTCATATACTTAAAGGCAAGAGGGTTCAACTCCCTCTGCGGCCACTTTTTTAAGCTCCAGCAGCTGCTTTCTCTTCATTTCCTTTTTTCAACTTGTTTGGCTTGCGCACATATACTGAAATTTGCATGCAATATACAAATAATTCAGTTCTCGCTCTATAAAGCTTCTCGTGAACCACAGCTACCGCCAACACCAGATCGCTTGGAACAGCCAAGTGAATCGGGTCGGAACGAAATCCTTCCAGAAATAAGTTCCTTTTACGAATGCATAGGTAAATACCTAACCAGCGACCCTTTATTGAAACGCCCGATCAACATCCCCCTGCACCCTCCCCGCACACCCAAATCGCGCCCCCTCCATATCCGCCTCCTCGAACCCAACGCACTTCCAGCAGTTCAGTAACCGATCCGGATCATACTTGTTCTTCACCTCGAGCAGACGCGGGTAGTTGTCCCCCCAGTACGCCTGCTTCCAATCACTCGTAAACGGGTTCGCCTCGTTCTGGTACGACCCACCTTTGACGCCCAACCCGTCCAGCGCCTCGGCCTGCCGCGTCATGTTCGTCAGCCGCACGAGCGCATCCAGTCGCTCTTCGTAGGTCGAATTCCAAGCAAACGTCCCGCTCGTCTCAAAGTGCCACAGCGCCCCGTACCAGGCGGGTGTCATCGACGTCCCGTGCTCGCTCTGCGGCTTGTTCCAGAGCGTGCTGCCGTTGTACGTGTAGGGTGTGGTCACGGGCGAGTACATGTTCTTCGGGTCGAACCCGAGCTCCTGCGCGCGCCGCATGTAGGCGAGGATGTCGCCGCGCGCCTCGGGCGTCGCGAACTTGTCGTTCGGCAGCAGCCGGCTGGAGACGAAGGCGACGCGGGCGCCGTTACGGGCCTCGGCGGGGTTGGGCTGGATGTACTGGTTCCAGACGGCGCCGAAGCTCTCGCCGACGACGATAGTGCTGGTGCCGCCGTGGGCGAGGGCGAAGTCGGTCTGTTTCTTCAAGGCGGCTTTGGCGGCGGTGCCGTCGTCGGACGTGAAGGCGGGCAGCGGGTTGACGTGGACGACGTAGGTTCCCGTGACGTGGCCGCCCCAGCCGGTGAGGCCCCAGTCGAGGGAATCCTCGAGAAGCAGCTCGACCCATTCCAGGGCCGTTTCTGAGCTGATGGTGCTGGGCAGGCGGATGTCGGCGTAGGCTATGGGCATGCGGGGTTCGACGCGATGGGTGGCGGAGAGGACGACGCCGAAGGTACCGCCGCCGCCGCCGCGCAAGGCCCAGAACAGATCAGGGTTCTCGCAGGCGGAGGCTGTACGTGAGACACCGTCCGGGGTAACAATCTGGAATTCGACAACGCGGTCTGCGCCAAGTCCGTACACCTGTCGACAAAAGTTAGCAACTGACTGGTAAGATGAGTTGTCAGGCCAGAGGCTTACAGGAGACAGGATGCTGTGACCACCACCCATGACCCATCCGCCCGAAACGGCCACCGTGGGGAAGTAGGGGCCGAGGATGGTCGAGTTGTGCTCGTCGGCAAATGTGTAGGCATCTTGGACAGTGACTCCAACGGCCACGGTCATGACGGCTCCAACACTGGTATCGCAGCCCTTGGGCGTGAAGGATTCATGATGCGTCATTCCCTGGAGGTTATGGGTCCAGAGGTTCAGCGTGCCCTTGCCGGAGCTACGGATCATGAAGTCATGTCTGTTCTGTTTATCAGTTACAAAGCACGCCACGACGCTCTCGCGGGAATAGAAGCAGGTTCCGCTTACCCGCTGTTCTTGATGGAAATGTCAACGCCATTCTCCTTGGCGAACTTGAAGGCCTCGATCACATCCGTCTCCGACTTGACGCTGACGTAGAACGACGGCACACTGCCCTGGTTGCAGACGCTGCCAGAGGGGGGCATGCTGGCCGGGACGCCCGTGTTGTCGAGGACGCACTGGTCCACGGGGTCGGCGATGCACATCTCGCTCTGGAGACTCATGTAGGAGGGGGCATTGGTTGTCCTCAGCTGGCTCTTGGTGTAGTCTTGACGGAGGGTAGCACAAGCGGCGTCGTCGACCGCACTAGCGGCACCATTGTACGACGAGAAACATGCGAGGGCCAGCGGCGTGGAAGTCTGCAGACGACCGGCAAGTGTGGTGTTCAGGGCTTCCCAAGAGGGGGCAGCGGCCGCCGATGCGGCAGCAGCAAGGCCGAGAAGAAGGGTGGCACGGTCCATGATGGCAGTTCTTGGCTGGGCGACCGAGACTAGCGACATATCTCAAATGTCAGTCGAATCGAGTAAACTGGGCGACGGGGGCTGCATGTTAAGTACTCAGACATAGTAGCACAGACCTCTGCCGTGATCCCGGACCTGATCCAAAGGGAGGGCTCTGAGTGGCCGTCATCTAGTTGGCTTTCGCCGACCAAGACCCAAGGGATGGATGTCATAAGACATGTGCGACGCGGGAATCGCAGGGGTCTCCAGGGTCACTTGCCCAAAGCGGAAGGATGGTGCGGGCGCGTCGACCGCAAACCGCATAGCAAGCGCATTCCCCCGCTTCAGACCCGGTACTGAGTCGGGTTCCGCCCGACGTGTTTTGGGGAAAGAAGAGTGAGTTCCTCCAATCGGGGGATATAGGTCCCCATCCTTCATCGGTCCCAAAGATACTCGATGACAGGCGAGACCCCACAGACGATGGGCAGTTATTATTGGTGACATGGTCCGAGCTTGGCATAAATGATGGATTCTGGGGGTCTGGGGTACGGGAAATGAGACCCCACCAAGGCACCTACAGTACCTGCGGTATACTCCATCCAGGCCAGGAACTAGGGTGTTTTCATAGGCCATCCAGATGGCAACATCGCCTGGGTTTTTGAGGGGACCTACTGGATTCATTGGGGTAGGCTCCCATGGAGCGGCAAACCGGCTTTGTTCAGGGCTGCGATTGTACCAGGTCTAAGAAATTTGGCAATTCAGGTTGGATATTTTACCTGCGCCTGGGGGATAAGCGGAAACATTCCCGGGAGTTTCTAGTGCTTAGGCATCCATCACCTCTTGGGGCGTCGCTGAGAGAGGGGCACATTGCTAACAATGGGCAAAAGTTCTACACACCGCGGGAAAGTAAGCAAGGGCGTTCCCCAGGTTTTCTGAGCCTGGGCATCCTTCCAACTCTTGGGGCATCGCCGAGAGAGGGACACACATGGTGAATAATGGGCGAAAATTATATACGCCTCTTTCACCCGTCATCGCACCCGTCATCGCCAAAGTTCATAAAAGCCCCAGCCAAGACAGCTTTGGAATACAAGGGAATATCACACAGTTCAAAATAAAGGTTGTTATGGATGGATGTATTCATCAAATCCTATCCTATGTAGAATATGTTGCAGGCATCAATAATGATTGTTACCCTGCCAAACCCAAAATCACCATTCCTCTGTCGTTTCCCGTAGAAGTAGAACACGAACGGACGTCAAACCGACGCCGAACGGATGCCGAACGAATTTCGGTCGCAGAAGAGTCGAGCCGAGAGAATAGTTGACAACATGGAGGAACTCAAGCCTCAGACTCCTGAAGGACCCGTTCCTCGGCAGCGAGGGCGAGGACGGCATCATCCTCCTCCTCACCGGGGACATTGGAGTCGGCAGCATCGTCATCGATGGTGAGCTTCGTGGGGGCAGCGGCACGCTTGGTTCGCTTGGTGGGAGTCTCTGAAACGTCCTCGCCAGCAGCCTTGCGCTTTGTGCCAGTCGACTTCTTGCTCTTGGGGGTCTTAGCAGGGGTCGAAGCGGCGCCCGGGGTTGAGATGTCGGCAGCACCATCGTTGGTGTCAGCGGGCTTCAGGCCGAACTTCTTCTTGATGAGGCCCCACTTGTTGGCAGCAGTCTTCTCGGTCTTGGTAATGCTCAATTCAACCATCTTCTTTGCCTAGATAAAGTCACATGATTAGTCGCGAGTTCGAGAGGACCAAGACGCGGTTGAGGATGCCCGTTGATTGCTGGGTAGAAAAAATGGAACAGGGAAAGAAACATATGACGACATCAATGGGAATTATGCGACTTACGTTGGGAGCCATGCCGTCACCGCACTGCCAGGCAAGACACAAGGCGGTAGCCTCAGGCTTAGTGAACTCGCTGAGCTGAGCGACCTTACCATCCTTAATGGCCTTGACGACCTTAGCCTTGCCATCGCCCCATCTGTTGGTGGCGGTCTTCAAGGTTTCAAAGTTGCCAAGATCCTTGAGCTTCTCGTTGTTAAGCTTGACCTGGGATACTGTCAGTTGGGCGTTAAAGGAAGCGACGATGGAGGCTTTAATGGTACCTTTCCGAAATCAACAGCGTGCCAACCACCGATCATGAGCTCGCGCTCTCTGATGGTGAAGATGTCGTAAGCAGACATGATGAGTGATGATTGCTGAGAATGATCTTCTGGCTGGTGTGGATGTGTGACAAAGAGTCTGAGTGTTATGAACGAAAGAACAAAGTAGACACGAGTGGTGATGAGTGAATAGGTCAAGAGAGTGAAAGTGTGGTATCTTGATCCAGAGAGGTGAGAGGTGCGAAGACGGAAAAGGGAAGGAAGTGAAAGTGTGTGGTCTTGGTCAAGGGGAGTGGAAGGTGTTTGGAGGGGGAGGGAAGGGGATTTATGGGTGGGAGGCGGGATCACGCCGGGAAAGAATGGGCACAATGGTCTTGTGAATACAATAGCCCGGGAGGGGTGTAGGGCTGGGATAAAACAGAACTGAAGTAGGATCCGCTGTTCGGCGAAGGGGTGGTTGGAAGACGCGTCTCATTCACTTCCAGGTCACCTCGAATACGTAGAGGATATCTTGCCGGCAGTCTTTTGTTTATCCTTCTGACTGACCGAACCGCCAGGGCCTACAATCTGGTCTGGTTGCCCCTACGAACTACGCTAATACGCCAATACGCTAATACGCTAATACGAAGAAGCGATTTAAGCAGATGTGTGTTGCCCAGACGCGTCTCTCACTACCATTCCTACCTCTGACAATCGAACCCTCATCTCAGAAGGTTAACTCTCTGAGAAACTGCATTTGAAGTCAAATCACAAATACAAATACCGGAGTATATCAGTTTCCAGTTATCAATATGAGAAGCGCTATATATTTTTCAGATTTCCAGTGATTTGAATCATGCTGTATAAGGTTGTGGGTGATATCACCCCTACGCCCTTGTGTTGTGGGTACCCGCGTTGGGTAAAAGTTCTTATATGCAAGATATACGCCTGGCTGGCCTGTCAACGCCAACTCGACCAAGAAGAGTCGAAAAAAGCCGCCTTCAGCCGGGAGCGCCTTCGACTATGACAGATGAGTCGATGCGCGACCGCTTTCGCGATTTGGGCGTGCTTTGGCGGCGTGGTGGTGATGTTTGGGGGAAGACAATACAGATGTAGTTGTGGTTGAGGCTGGGGTTAAGAAATTGTTACGTGGTTGCGGGGTGAGCAGTGCAAACAGGCACATCGTCAAATATTAGGGAAGTCGCGTTGACTGTTCACAATCTACTTGCAACAATGCCCCAGGTGTTCATCCTATATGTGGCTACCACACGTCCAGGTAACCAGTTTAGCATTCTACGCCCAGAGTGTTCCGGTCTTTTTCTATATGTGAATTTGATTCAGGGCCTAGCATAGCTTAAACAAATTCTATCATGTCTTTGTTAAAAACAATGAAGATGATATATCTTTTTCTGTGACCAGTCGTGCGGCTGCGTGACCTTGTCATCTACCACTTCACCAATATAAATATTGTCCTCTCCGACGTTCTTTCAACACGCTCATTCAATACGTTGCTGTCTTCCCTCTTCTCTATCATATCTTTGTCTCCCTTCCATGTGAACCCATCATCCAGCTACAGTTAGCTCACTTGGGACGCGTGCCCTTACGCTTACGAATTTCGAGCTTCAGACGAGGGCAGGTTCAAGGCAAACGCACCGTGGCCAATGACTTTGGCAACCACGATCGTGCCAAGCGGCTCAAAAGTCGTCAGCTACCGATGACGGTATAATACAACTGCTCTCTACGTTTACCCATACCTTTCTCCGGTAAGCCTTACTAACCTACTACCAGAAACAGATGTCACATATATATCGATTGAACAGTTTGCTCAATAGATTATTCACCGCACAGCCTCACATAGCTCTACCCCAGAGATATTTCACCGAAAACCGATTTCCGACACAGCCTTGAGTGGTCTAACATGGGGCGGGGAACAACAAGAGTTCAAGCCAAGAAGAATCCTCCTCCCGCATATATTGCCATCGAGATGTTCCACATTCCGGCGGGCAGAGCGGTTATGGTTGGCGTCGATGCCCAACAAGTTCCCCCATAGCCCAAGATCGAAGAGCCTCTACGACATGCCGCCGAGATTCTGGTGCTTGTCAATACAGAGAGTAAGAGTTCCGTGCAAGCTTTCGGCCTGGCTCTTGAAGTCCTCGGCGCGTGATGGGATGCTGTCAATTAGCTTGTAGCTTAGAGTCTGCGGATACAGACGAGCAATGCTTAGTTAGCCCCGGCACAAAACAATATGTGCTCTTCCATTCCCCAAACGGGTATCAGGGCTCCCTCGCGGTAGCACGAAGACCTCTTCACGTACAGTGGAAGCAGGGGAGATGGGGGTTGTGGGAAATGGGAAATGGGGAACGCACGTCTGTAACACTCTCGACTTGGCGCAGCACGGCGGCGACGGGCTGCCCGATGAAGGGGACCTGTTCAAAGAGGCCGACCTTGCCGATGAGGATGTTGAGCAACATCTGCTGCACGCGCACGTGGGAGCGGAAGGCGTCGAAGATGGCGTCGGACTCTGTGCCCTTGGGCACCTCGGCCATGTTTTGCATCTGAGCCAGCGCCGTGGTCCCGGTCGAGACCCAGTCGGTGAAGCCGGCGATGATTTGCTAATACCGGGTGATACAAAATGCATTAGCCGAGCCGGAGCGTTTTCCTTCTCCCTTGAAGAGCCCGCCCAGGCAGCAATAAGATATATTGTGGGGAAGTGGTCAGAGGTAGAGGGAACATTGCTTACAGGGTAGGGTCCCTGCCCAATCACGATCAGAGGGCCATTGACGATGGTGATGGACTGCGCCGGGGCCTGGAGCGCTTGCGACTTCTGCGTCAGCATATTGATGTGAGCGGCGACTTGCTGAGAGGTATGCATCTTGAAAGATAGGGATGGGTGATCTTTGGGAATGGTAGGAGAAAATGTGAGTCGCTGGTTCTGAAAAACTTCCTTAATCCTGCGCGACTGGATTGCGTCTTTATACTTGAGATCATGCTATCGCGTTTCTTTTACTTGCTGTCTACCTCTTGCATTCTCACTGACGTAACCTTCTGGAAGCCTTTCGTCACTGCGGCCACCGAGCCGGCGTGGTCGTCTCTAAACCAGTAGTGTTTTGTTTTCTTATGCCCGGCCATCAGTACGTATTGCCTGCATATGCATGCAGGTGTGAGACATGACGGCTGCGGGTGCTCTAGTCAAGGTTTGGACTAGTTGGCCTTATACCGCCAATTTGTTTTGCGATCTGATGATCCTGATAGGCTGTTGGAAAGGCCGGACTTGGATAAGTGTCTGACTGGCAGGCAGCCCCTTGCGGCTTGGCACGGGACGTCAAGCCAATGGAACCAAGAAAGATCTGAGATCGTATCAGAAACCCCGCTGACCGACAGCGGCTCGCTTTGCTTTTGTTACCCGTGGCACCGGACAACTCACAGCCAGATGGCGCCAATCTGCGACATATGTGCCAAAGAAGGCAATCAGAATGGAAAAGGCACCGCCCTGGTGCAACACGTCCATTGATGTAAGAGTTCGAGACCCTCACGTCAGTCAAACTATCTTTGAACTTTCGAAGGGCGTCGATAAAGTTTAACGGCGATATCTTGACCGTTAAAGTACCGGTTGAGATGGTTAGGGTTAAGCAGGGCTGAGCAAGGTTAGAATTAAGGCTCGGGTGCTTAAATTTGGAGTATTTTGGCACATTGTTTATATGTTGACGTCGTCGCGAGGTCAATAATGAATCGTTGATATGAGGGTAGCTGCTCCATACAGGTCAGGAAAAGGGTCACTGTAACCATCCCCAAGCGAGTGAAGATGTGCATCACATCTTTGCTGACGCTGAAATCCAAGTCGAGTCCAATAATGGCCCCTTATATTAGTTTCAATGTGTTGGTCCGTATAACACCCCTTCCCCAAGCACCTTCCACGATGCCCATAATCGCCGTAGCACCAATATGAGCAGCGCCGATAGATAAGATGCAAGGTGGAAGCTTATCAAACCCTAGTACAAACAGAGATCCCCTGGATTCTGGTTATTAGGACCAATTGATTCGTTCTGGCTACTAATATCCAAGACCTACAATGTATCCCCTTTCCCCATTATTGATAGATGTCTCCGTCTCTTTGGATTCCAAATCTTCCTCGGTGACTCTTCGTATTCCTCCATGGTAGGCACAAGCTTGGCTTTGAAGTGCTTCAAATCCTCAATTGTAGGAGAACCTTCAAATGGGCCGCCCTCCATGTCCTTGTTCAATTCTTTTAGGTCCTCCGCATCATCGAGCATTTCCCCCGTCTGTGAGTGCTCCATATGCGCCAGGCGGTTGGAAATAATACCCAGGAGGTTGTTTCCTTCGTTGTCTTTCTCTGTCAGGTTGAAAACACTCTCACGAACAAGGGCATACACCGTATTAATGTCCGGCGCGTAGTGTATCCCGAGTCTTCCGCGCGAGTCTCTAATCCTCAGTGCCTGCTCTCCAAATGACCACAACACTTTACAGAATGTGGTAATAACTGCTAGGGAACCCATCTTTGTTATGGGATTCATCATAAATAGGTGAACTGCGGTTCGCCCTTGACGATCCTGTAGGGTCGGGTCGGCACCCTCGTCAAGCAATGTGCTCACCATTCTTTTCCTCCAAGCGTCGTAGGAAGCATAATGTAGAGGCGTCATACCGAAGGCGTCCTTGGCGTTGACGTCAAGCCCTTTGAGAACCAGCGCTTTTACCGAAAGATGATGGCTACTATCTTGGAGAGCAACATAGTGAAGCAATGTCTGCCGACGGGGGCCAACAATCATTGGATCTGCTCCATGCGCAATAAGTCGGTCCACAATCTCAACCGAACATTCCCATGAACTCTGACAGGCACGGATCAAAGGTGATATTCCGCAACTGCCCATCTCGTTTACTGGGATACCACTTGCAACGTATGTGTCCACTGCCTTCCCATCTAGGGGAAAGTGTAGAGGTGTGCATCCCTCATTGTCCTTTGTATGAATGTCTGCTCCATTCTCCAACAAAAGCTTGATGACATCGGAATTTGCATGAAATAAAGCAGTCCGACCCTTCTGGTTCCTGAAGTTGACGTCTGTCCCGTGGGCGATCAGAGCCTTGCAGGCCATCGTCGTAGATATTGCTGGCTTTCTCTTCCAAGTGTAGTTGTTTGGGTCATAGCTATCGAGCCAATCCCAGCCCCAACAGAGGTGGAGTAATGATCCATGACAGCCCGTAGCAGTCACATCTGCACCCAAGGCAACAAACCGAGGGATCATTTCAACGCCACCATAAATCAAGGCTCTAAACAAGGGAACATTGCTCTGATATGGTTGTTCTTTTTCTGTCCCTTCGTCCTTGGGATAGCTCGTTAAACTGGCGCCCTTTTCAACAAATAGCAATATAAGTCTTTCCAGCTCTAGTGTGGGTTTTATTGCGTACTTCTCCGCTACATATGCCAGGATATACTCGGCGTAGACATAATGTGCGTGTTGGAAGTGAATGTTTGGATCGGCCCCCGACTGGAGAAGAAAGTCCGCGAGCTGAATTTGCCCGTTGCGAATGGCCAGATTCAGGAGCGAGACTGCATCAGTGCGCTTGTCAAAGTCCAGTACTGTCGTATCTTCCTGCACGGCCTCCTGAACAAGCTTCGTAAGTTTTAACCTGGTCATATATGCCAGGGTGCAAAGTTGGGTATTATATCTTCGCTCATACAACTCGAAGCTATCCAAGCCTATACCTGCTTCATCAAGACGACGTTTGCCAGTATCAAGCCAATACCGCAATAAGAGATCGCGTTTGAAAAGAGACCGGCATCGACCATCGAGCTGGAGGTTTGGACAATTTGACTCCATCACATGCGTGTGCCAATTGGCACAACAAGATGAGTGCAAACTGTGCTCCTTTCTGAAGCTATTTAGGAAGTCGTCTTCCATAATTGGCAAGAACCTATCTGGGCCACCCAGTTCAACCCAGGGTTTATCGCTCACAGGAAGTTGAAGTTCAAGGTTAGCCTCGAGCTCTCGGCATTCGACAAAGTTTAGATAAGTCAAGCAGCAATCCCCAAGGACCTCGTGAGCGGTCTTTGGTGAGATCGAATCGCGCCAAATTTCAGGAACATGGTCAGCGACATCGAGAGTGACATACTCTGATGGCGGGTCCGCTGACTGAAGAAACTCCCGAACCGTCTGATGCAAGAAGTAGACCTTGTTCTCGTATATAGAAAGCATCAGACCGCACTGTCGCCGTATCGTCTTCTCGAAGTCGTCCAAGCTCTCTAAGTCAAGGCCGTTTGCCGATCGGATCCCGCGCTTAGTATTAAGTGCTTCGTTCATTTCTTCCAGGTCCAACGGTCGGGAAGCCGCTAATACAAAACAGAATGCCCTGAAAGCAAATTTCTTGTCTTGAGCCCGTTGAAGAATCCTCTCGTAAGCATCTTCAATACTCGTGGGGAGAGTTCGCAGCGCTTCGTCAACGCCAGTTTCGGTTCTTTTGAACGAACCCCCCTCCAAGTAGTCGAAGATCAGATATATCCACAAATAGGTTCGATGTGGAATCTCGAGCAGCCGTTGCTCCATATGTGCGGTCAGAGTGGCCTTGAGGTTGCATTCTTTGCTAAATATCTTAACTCTGTGCTTGATCACAAGATTGATCTCGTTGGATATCACAGCAAGCTCGCTTTCCCCGGGAATGCGAATAGTAGGAAAGTCTTCGTGCAGATTCCCGAAACTGGAGGTGATTGTCTCATACGGGCGGCTGGTCATGACCAATTTGAAGGCGGTCCCTTGCGGAAACGAAATCCCGAACAGCTCTCTTACGAAGCTTGCAAGCCGCCGCCGGTCGTCATTTCGACATTCATCAAGGGCGTCGAAAACGCAGATGACTTGACCAGCTTTTGGGTCATGAACCAGGGAGCTGAATATGGACCAAAGTGAGCTTATGCTTCGCGTCGCTGACCCGTGGTCTTTGATATTCTTCATCAAAAAGGGACGTTTCGTCAGGATTTGGTGGATGATTGCGCAAAGGGCCTGCTCCAGGGTATTTTGTATTTGATCTTTGAAGAAGAAATAGCAAATTGTCGCTCCTGGGGCTGCGGATGGTAGCTGCTCGTCGACAAGGAACTTCGCAAGGACCGACTTCCCGCAGCCTGGATCAACGGATATCAGGATTGGTCCCGAAGACTGTTTCTCCCATTCGAGATACTTGTCATTCTGCAAGAGCCACTGGCAGGTGCCCTCAAGACGCCGGGCAACGAGGTCTTTCCAGTCGGCGTAATCTTGCTGGCCCTGTGTGAAGGCGCCAAGACAGTCCCTTTCTTGTTGGGTCAAAGCTCTTTGTTCGGCGGTTTCTGAGAGCTTCAATTGCTGGGACAAAATCTCGTGGTTCTTCGTAGCCATCTCTCGGTCTTGCCTAAGGTGCTCAATGCTGATATCGACAAAGGACTGGAGAAGCTCTACCGACTGCAAAGAACTGTCCCGAATCTTCGTGATAGTCTCCTGCCCCTGGGCGGTACCCATCTGCTCGGCGTTCCGAGCAACCAGGGCCTCGGTCTCCTGTACCGCCGTGAGTTTCTTCTTCCAATCGTCCAAGTTGAGCATGCCGCGAATGGCCTGATTGGTCCTGGAACGCTGGACCTGGATGACGCATTGTACAATGTACTCGATGATCTGACAGTACAGTCGCACAACCTCCGGTTTATTTGCTTTGACAAGCGCGTCCAGCCTGGCAGAGGCCTGAGCCGGGCGGAACAAGACCCTTTCAAACGCTGCATAGTACTCCATCCTGGATGTCAAGTACACAAAGCCATGTTGCATGGCGGTCGTCGAATCAGCCAGGTTTTCGACGAAGGGAATGACGAAACAGATTCCTGCCCACACAGTTGAAGCTTCGGGCGAGACTCTTTGAGGAGTTAGCCGACATGCACATATCATAAAATTCAAATCGGCAGGACGGTATACTCACTTCACAGCCGAATCAACAATCCCCTTCACACTAGACAAAACCGCCATCGCATCTGTAAGCTTCTCAAGAACCTTCCCCTGTCGGCTCTCCGCCATGCGCTGCAAGCTATGCTCCGCCATATCCTGCATCTGCGCCCGGCGCTCCAGGGGCTAATCATCGAGCCCCCGCAAGAGCGCTGCAGCTTCGTCATTACTCTGCCGGTTCGACAGCAGCGCTTCTTCATACTCTTCAATGAGGCCGCGGTCGCGGGTCTTGAGCTGGTCGTAGGCGGTATCCCAGAGGCTGGGAGACTCGTCGTCAACCTTGGGCGGCGGGTCCACCGCTGTCACTACTTCGGGCGCGGGAATGATAGTGGGCGTTTCCGAGGCCGTGGAGGAGTTCTTCTTCTTCCTCTTACTCTTACTCATGAATTTGGAGAACCTATCACGTATTCCCATGGTGACAGAGGTAAAGGCAAACTCCGAGTTTTCGTGTGCTCGTATATGCAATTGAGTCAGGAATGGTACAATGTGTCAAAATATGTTTAGAGATGCTACATGTTCAGGAACATTTCAAAAGGAACGAAAACGAGAATTGCTTGGGCTGAAACGAGAAACTGAGGGGGATGGGCATATGCAGCACAACCAACTGCATGACCAGGAAAAGGGGATGCATGTAGCGGCATAAGACCTCGTGGCACAGGGCCAATCAGATCCTCCCGGTAAAACGAGGTGACCAGAAAGTCGGCCACCCCAGTGCATATGTGGTACCCGATAGGCGGGCCGCCTACCGCCCAGTCGCCCAATGTAACACTCCCTTACTCCACCCCATGTTCAATCCATCGATACAGGCTTCACTGGCCTCAGTGAACGAAATGCATGTATAAGTCGCCCTTGCTCCTTAAAACAAAAGCCATACCATCGTCAAGACCACCAGCCGACACCAGCGACTTCACGCAATCCAGATGTAAGGAGAACAATTATCATATAAAAGCTACCAATATCAAAAAGCCCCTAAACGCCATGCCCCAACTGTATCGCATGTCATCCAGCCCAACGAAACAGGGTCTCCACGACATTCTTACTTGCTACTCCTCCGTCGTCCTCCGTCTTCTACTCTCGTGACTCTTCTTGCTCTTGCGACCACTCTCTGAACTCTTTTTGCTCTCCCCACTCTTCTTTCTGGGACTGCTCTCCGTGCTCTTCCGGCCACTACTGCCCTCCGCATTCTTCTTGATCTCGGTGCTCTTCCGAGTCCGACTTCGAATCCGACTCCTCTCCAAACTCCTCCGCAACCGGCGGTGGTGATGCGAAACCCCCCACCGGTGCCCGGCCGCCGCATGATCATCCTCCTACTCCAGACCCCGGAACCGGCGGTTGAACTCGGTGACGGGGATCGCAATTGACTTGTACAGGAACTCCCGGCTCGACTCCTCGCCCACGGGGATAAAGGGTCCCACAGACCCGCCCCGTAGCACGATACTAAGACCCGTGCGCTCCCGCTTGACGATTTGGATCTCTTTCAGCGGCACGTCCCATTCCGTCGTCAGCCGGTCGCTGCGGATCAGCAGGATCCGGCTGTACGTCACCATGACCACCATGTTGTCGCGCGGCAGCTCCAGGTGCGCCACGTACCCCTCGTTAAAGTACTTGCCGTTGTCCGTCTGCTTGAGCCAGAACTGCCCCAGCGCCTCGCGCTGGTTATAGGGGCGCACGATGCCGTCGGCGGGGATAAAGCGCGTCAACCGCACCCTGTCTAGTTCTTGGCCGTCAAAGACGGTCATCGTGTTGCGAATGCCCTCCGAGAAGTTGGACGCCATGTCGAACACGCCAACGGCGGGCTTAGTCAGGAGACCAACGCCGCCCTTGACCATGCCCTTCATGAAACCGGCCGCGCCGCCCGTCTCAGCTCCCTCGAGTGGCTTCTTCACCAGACCGCCCGCGCCGGACGCGACCGAGGTGAAGAACGAGTTGGCGCCTGTCGTAATGCCGAAGAGCGCATGCTTGGGTCGGTTTCTGGCCCGCGTGATGCGGCGACGGTCCTGGAACTGCTTGTCCAAGGTGGCTGCTGCCAGACCCTTGCCAAGACTTCCCGTGATTTTGGAGAATGAGTCCGAGAAGCCGTACACGGACTTCTTGACGAAGCTTGCCGCGCCCTTCGCGATACCAATGCCGAGATCCTCGGGCTTGTCGGACATGATGAGACCTTGGTATGGCTCGTAGAAGACGTCGGTGATACCGCTGCTGAGGTTGTTGAACAGACCAACGGGGTTGCCCAAGAAGTCTGCACTTCCAATGATCTTGTGGATCTGGTAGATGACCTCTTGGCTGTAGTGGTTCGACATGTTCTGTATAAGTACAGGGACCGACATACGTGCATTCTCCAGAAGCAATGCGTTCATACGAATTGGCGCATCGTTGACGTTGCCGATGGCCATGGTCATGGCATTGATGAAGAACATGATGGGGTTCCGGGACGATGTCTTGTCTTCCACATTGACTCGCTCCGTGCGCATGAAAGAGAGATCAAGCTGCATCGGCTGGATATTGAGGACCTCAAAGTAGATGTCCTGGCCTCCTTCCTCTTGCTTCGGCTCGGGGATCTCAAGGGCCTCGTCGCATAGCTTGCCCTCGTGCGTCTCAGTCCAAGCCGCTCCGGGTACCTTCGTGAAGTCTAAAACAGCATAGATGAAGTCCTCGTCCAGCTCAATGGTCATTTGCTGTAGCAGTAACGTCGCATACTTTACATACAGCACACCATAGTCATTGTCCTTGACCCTGGTGACTTGGGCATGGAGCGATGGGTGCATCTCAATCTCCTGCGCCTGCTTCGGCACAACACTGGGGTAGAGCACCATGGGGAATAACCCTCCGTAGAGCTGGTTATCGATCTGGATCCATTTGATGGACGTGCTGATCGTCTGGTACAGTGCCGATTCCTTGTAGCTCAATTGCACATCACGGAAGTTGATATAGGCAAGCTCCTTGAGTGACGTGTTGATAAGCGAAACACCAATGCCCGACAGCTTGAGCTGCGCTTGGAAGGTTGTGCCGGTGTCCAGGTTTTTGACTTCGAAGCCTCCACTGCTATTTGTGCTCAGGTTGGTTCCGGTTCTCTGGCGGTACAAACTCTTGCTTTGCTTGAAGTTGGACAGGATCAGAGTTTGGGTCGGGCCATCTGCCGCAACGTTGATATCAATGATCTTCTGGGTGCCCGATCCGCTGACAAACTTCATGGGGATCAGGTTTCCAATCTCCGCCAGCTTGACGTGTCGCTCTTTCCCATAGGCAGTGATGACCACTTCTCGGAACTTGGCAGCTGGGAAATCCCAAGCGTATGGCATGATACTTCGGGGTGGCAAGCGGTATTTGACTGGTCGCCAACCTGAACGGTCCTCTCCCCTTCATCGTCGACGTTGGGGTTGGCCTGGTAGAAGACGAATTCGGTATCACTTTCATTCCTCATAGAGAATGGCCATGCCTTGGACTCCATGGTGAGATGCAGGAAAATGGTCGAGTCTTCCATCAATACCTCAACACGAACCAACCGTTGGCGTTGGCCCGCCTTCGCTATCTTGATGTGGTTGGTCCCCAGATCCGAGATGTTGAAGGGAGAAGTCCATTGGTTGTTGATGCCCGGGAAGCAGAGCGCGAGCTGCTTGGCGGGTGATCGTTGAAGCGTGTGGAGAGCCTGAAGTGAACCTGTCTGCAGCGTCATGATGTTCGAAGAGCCTGGCTCGCGAATGTTGATCTCCTCGCCCAGCTTATTCTTGACGATGAAGCGTGGCGCAAGAGTGACGACTCTCGTCATCTTATACTTGCCTTCTCCCGCTTCAATGGTTATACCAACATGATACTCCCCATTATTGTTGACGGCGGGCAGAATAACATCGCTTGTGCTCCCAATGGCATCGAAACTCTGAGGCTTGCTCCATTCCGAGTCTCCAATCTTGAGTAGCGCACGGTTCTTGTGTTCGTCTCCCGGGTACGAGAACATGAAGGGAAGTGCTTTGGATTGCCCTCTGGCGGATGCATTGAGTTGGGACTGTCCCGCGGCTCTCTTCGCCTGTTGCAAAGGCTGCTTGGCGCGGATGTTAACATCCAAGCCAGTCTTGTTCAATAGGACGTAAGGGCTGAACACGGTAACTTGGAATGCTCCACCGCCATCGGGAACTCGGTAATAGTGGAGAGACAAATGCAATTGAAGACCGTCCTCGTCCTTGCAAATCAGTCTCTTCTCTTTCCGGAAATCTTCTTGTTGGCCGGGGTTGACAATAGCAAACTCGCTGGGCTTGAAGACGGTATCCTGCATATCGATGCTCATCAGGAGCAGGTGGGAAAGCTCCACGACATGGACGGGACTCACGCCACCTTTACGCAAGAAGTTCGTCCAATCTCTCTTAGTGTTTTTGTCGTAGATGCGGTACTTGAAGTCGTATGGCAGCAGGTTCTCGAGAACGATGGGGGAGATAGCTTGATCTTCATGTATGGGTATTTGCTGTGCATCATGTTAGCGTTGTCGCTTACAGTTTACGAAAGGGGAAACTTACCCAGTGAGGAAATGCCCCTTTTCAAACGTTGTGCTCATCTGAAAGTAGAAAGGATCGTTGGATTCGCCCTTGCACATCAGGGTACGCGTCGGCCGTTTCAAGAGGTCTCTCCACCACAGATGCTCAGAGGACCATGCATAACCAAAGCCAGAGTCCGGTCGCACCAGCAGTGATTTGACGAAACATGCCGCGACAGGTGCAGGACGACTCTCTCCAGGCGGGATCTTCTCAATCTTGAGCAGATTGCCCTCCTGGGCATCGTAAACACCGAGCTCAACCGGTATCTGCGTTTGGTTCTCGACTACCAACGGTGACCTCAAAGTCACATACTTAATGTTGTCGTTTCCAAGCTTGACTTCCACCAAGAGCTTGTGTAACGCATCGTCGGCCTTAGGGTGCAGACTGTAAAGGTATTCACCCTCACGGTTAAGACGGATGTTCTTCACGGCGTCGAACCCACTGCCCTCAATTTGAACACTGACGCTGTTAGCCGTGTTGCTCTCGGACATGATGTTCTCGCGCATCTTCTCCCAGTGCTCGAAACTCCAGGGTGCCTCTTCGCCGTCGGTCAGCTTTGTGGAGATGTTCTCGGTGTCGCTCTGGTTTCTAGCCTCTACGACAACGTCGAAGCCCGTGTAATTCCTGATCTTGTAGGGGGCTTCGGTGCTTCTGGTCTTTTCAAGGACATCCTCACCTCCTGTCAGGAAGTCGAATGATTTCGAAGCAACGGCGATAGTGGCAGTTGTGACAGTAACCTCGAATGTCTTCTTCGATTGAAGGTCAACAGACAGAAGGCCGTCTGAAGATTTCGCGACGCCAACACCCAGTTGCCAAGGCTCAAGCAGAGGTTCCCAAGCAGACTTGGCGAAGTTGTAGACGTTGACATACATGTCAATTGCCGTCTCCGCCTTGAGGCTACTAGACCAGTCTGCTGCAGACGCAGAGAAGCTCTTGATGCTCATGTCCAGAATCGGCAATTCGTGCAAGTCGCCGATCAGAACGACACGGATGCCAGCAATAGTAGCAGTCAACTGCTCGTGACGCTTCGGTCCCTTATTGACATCATGGACGGGCTGTGGCGGCTGAGATCCCTTGCGGGTTCTAGTTGTTGCGGTACCAATAGTCTTGGTACCCTTTGTCCGTTTCGCAATAGTGGATTGGCCTCTGCCGCTCGCAGAACGCTGTTTGAGACCATCACCCCGCAGCTGGGAGGCCTTTTTATCTGATGCGCTGGGCTGCTGTGGCTGTGGGGGGCTCGGGTTCATTTGCGGACAGTTCAGATGCCTTGCTCACAATCTGAAGAACAAGCAGGATATCTCGCAGCGATACTCGGAGAATCAACGGGTCGATGTCCAGATGCATGTTCGTCGTGTTCGGTTGGGAACTATCCATTGACATCTGGATGGAGAAATCATCGAGAACACGTAGTCTTGACGCTTCGAACTTGTCCATGCGACACAGGAACATTCCAACCTCAGATACTTGGAAGGTCAAAGCATGCTGTTGTGACAGAAGCACTTGCTTAGTGCCCAGCACAATAGCTTCGGAGCTCGAGCTGAGCGGGTTGGCGATCAAGATGACTTGAGCGTCAACGACATTAACACGGAAGGCAATATCCATCTTCGACTCCTTCTTCTTCTCGGGCTCCCCTCTTTCGGATATAGTCTTCTGCGACTTGGATCTGGTATCCACGACCTGTACTGAATCCGTCTCCGAGCCATCTGGTGATTCCTCCAAGGCATCTTCAACAGGTGTCGGCTCATCCACAGCCAAGCCCGCTGAAATGAAGCGATGGATGGCATAAATGTAGTCCAGTGTGAAGATGATTCTGGGACTGTCAATAGCGACCATGGCAATCAAGTTCCTGTTCTCGCCGCCAGTCAGCGAAACAGATGCCATGAACTGTTGAACGCTTTTGTTTGCGGACGTCATGATCTTGCGGAACTTGTTGGCATCTCGCTGGCGGCTATCCTGGATGGAGAATGACTGAATGACGAATTCAGCCTCTAATGAGGAATCCGCGAGCATGCGTGTCTTCAGCGTGCTGTCGTCCAGAGAGAACTGCGCAAGACTTGCTTTCTCAGTGTCGCCGACAGGTCGGTCATCCGGGGCATTGATTAGTTCAAGACCGATCTTGTGTACATTAAACACAAGGTCCAGTTTGGTCCAGGTATCCTCATGAGATCCCAGCTCCGGACCAAGGTCCACAAGATTGTCATCTTGCGTGGAATGCATGGAGGTCATGGTCTTCGCCCTACGAAGAGTCCCTTGGTCCACATCTCTCTCTGCTTCCTCGCCACTTGCATCAGCATCGGTAGCAAATGCACCTGGAACAGACCGAGTAATGCCCAACAAGGACCGCATCTGATGCTGAGTTATTTTTAGATTGAAGTCGGTCATCTTGCCCTCAATCTCCATGTCGGGGCGTTTCCAACCCTTCTTGTGTTCGGCATAGGTGATATTGAAGCCGAGGTCGACATGGTCAATCATCTCGAGCTCCTCGGACTTGTCCTCGGAATAGTGATAGAGTGATGTAAGCCTAATGTTTCGAATACCTGCCGAGAGCTTCATGGCGATCTCCGAGTTCTCGGAGTCATCCAGAGGGGCGAACTTGTTCTGAGCGTAGATCTCACCCAGATAGGCCGTGATAAGGTCACGCTTAGGGTGATCTGGGTCGACCGTAGCAGGGAAGATGATGATAGGAGTATTAACAATAACGTCGAACTTGAAGCGGCTCGTACTTTGCTGTAGTTGCTGGGCTTGGTTCGCTGCCGCTTGTCTTGCAGCGTTGTAAATAGCCTGCATCTTGCCGAACTTCACAAGGAACTCGATGATCTTCCTGAAAGGCTCTTCTAAGAAGTTGACCTTGATGGAACCGGCGCGTAAGAATACCGACGAATCGTAGCCCGGGTATGCCTTCTCGTTGCTTGCATCGAACGTTTCATAGCGGAAGTCGGCAAGCTCGTCGCCTTGGATGGTGATGAGCCGCCGGAAGCTGGAGGTCTCCTCCGCGCCCACATTCACATCATCCACGAGACTCAAGTCGCCCAACTTCGCTCCAACGCGCATCGTTTTGCCGGACAGATGAATGCCGACATCGGCATGGTTGAACGAAAGAGTCGCGAGCCTGATGCCATCGTTATTGAGAATCATTCGGATTGTCTTGAGATCAATCTTGACGCGAATGGACCCCCCATCGTTCTGTTGAGGCTCCGGCTCCGGCTCCACGATTTCGACCGCATTATCCTCATCATCAGTGTCCGTGAGCTGCTGCTTCCTCTGGGCACCTGCGTTGTTGTCATTGTTAGAGAAAGTGACAAGGATGAAGTCTAGCAAAGTCAACAGCGTTTTTTCTGGTCACGACCAAGTTGATCGTCGATATTGCAACATCCACGTTGGTCTCTATTCCGTCGTAGACTGGCATGAACTCCGGGGAGTCTCTTTTGACTTTAACAAATTTGACTTTGAAAAGTGGCCCTTGGTCCTTGCCCTCCTCGGCATCATTGGAAGAGATGATTGATTTGAACTCCGCCGGAGGATTGTCCACAAAATCATCCACAGTTATGGAGCCGAGCGAGACATTTGCAGCCATGTCGAAAGGCCGAATGAAGAACTCGAGATCGAAGTTCTCGGCGACCAGCTCCACCAGTAGCGACTCGGTTCCCTTCCCATCCGGATCGCTGCGGTAGAGAGAGCCTTGCAGCTTGTCGACGGCGAACTTGAATTCAAAGCTTCGCTGTTGCATTTTTAGCTGTTGATTAGAGCTGCCATCAGGTGCGTCCTCGAATGCATCTTCATCGTCGTCGTCAATATCATCATCGATAATCACAGCAGACTGTTTGGTCATGAACAGGTTACTAGTCGGGGTATCCTTCCTCTGATGGCCTTTTCGTGAACGACTTGAAGCAGTGCTGAGAAGCCGCGGCCTCATAGTTTGCTGCTGCGTTTGGCTCTGGGGTTCATCGCCACCAAACTTCGGAATGGCAACGTCAATCAGCTTCATGAGGCTCTTGTACTTGGTGTCTGATACTGCAGCATGTAGCACAGGCATGTGACCAGCAATCTTCATCCGGGTGAGATTCGGGGCCTTTGGTAGAATCGACATGGCCACTGTGAAGTCCAAGTTGATCTTCTCCACGATATGGTAGCGACGAGCGTCGTCCTTCTCAATGAGCTGAGTTTTGGTCTCATCGATCGACGGGCCGATGAGGAGTTGCGTAGATGTCAATTTGACAACGAAACGGTCGTACATCAGGGACTCAAGTTGCTTGAAATCTTCGTCGGAGTACTGTTGGTTCTGTTTGTCCTGAATCTGCTTCAAGGTATCCTTGTCCACCAGTTCGCTAGAGACACTAATATGACCAGCATCCAGGATAAGACAAGTAGACTCCTTGACGGTAATGCTCTGAGGTACGATGATCAGAGGCGCTTGCAGATCCAGTTTGGCGTTGATGGTCTTGTGCTCCTCGAGGGCGAACTCCAGGCCGGCTCTCGTCTGCTGTCGCAAGCCCTCGACAGTGGCACCAGCAGTCTCCATGAGCGCGGTAATGGACTCCATGTGTCGCTCAGGAGGTTTGAAGAAGTCCACAATGCCGATGACGAAGTTGGGATTCCAGATAATCTCCAGGGGCTTGAGCTTTGCTGTAACAGCGATATCGCCTTGGCCATCCAGTGGGTTTTGCTCGACGGACACATCGAAGAACGTCTCGTGTTCTGTGTTTTCCAGATCACCGATGGACAAACGTTTCTGGCGGCCCAATTCCGGTGCATCCTTGACTCGGACAATTTCCTTAAACTGCGAGGCGGGGGTTGTTCCATCCTGCACACGGAAGCCACCCAGACTTACATCGACCAATACTGAATCGGGTCGCTTGATTCCTCGAGCCTTGAAAAGGTCAAAATGCAAGCTCAAAAGATCCTTCTTGGATCCATGAGGGTCCTGTCTCAGAGTGAAGCTTCCAGTGCTCAGAGACGCATCGAGTTGCATTTTCACAGTATCTCGAGGTGCGTCCACGGCTTCAGCCAATGCCGTCTTCTCATCCCAGTCGATCGCTTCGTAGAGTTCCTGGCGTTGCTCTTCTGTCATCTGGGTATTCTCCGTGGAATCCGAGGAGTCGGCAGGCTTCGAGCCCCAGGCCCAGGCGATCCAGCCCTGCTGCTGGGGCTCTTGCTTCGGTGCATTCTTGAGCGCTTCAGCGTTCTCCTTCTTCAATTGGTTCCTGGCGAGGGATCGCCAGAAGCGTAGGTCTTCGTAGCCCAACTTCGACTCCAGCTTGTCGAGGTCCTCGGTTTCTGGGGGTGAAAACTGTTGATTGGCCTTCTTCTTTTTAAATAGTTCGATATACCGCTTGCGGTCATCACGGCGTTCACGGAAGTAGTCCCATGTCCACCGACGATTGCGCTCGTGAATCTTGTTTAAGACAGCGTTCCCGGCAAATTGGAACCAAGCTCGTGGGTCTTCCTTGGGTGTGGCATCCTTCGGTTGAAGCTTCTTGTACTCTTGATGACGGATGAAGTAGTGGAATAGATCCACCATCATCAGACTGTCTCGGTACTGATCGTCATCAAGGACAACACCAATTTCGTCAAACAAAAGGTTGCCCTTGAATTTCGGAACGTGGGCGTCGCCCGTCTTGTCAAGCTCGATCTTGGCTTGGCCGCTCACTGGCTTGAGTATGAACTGGTGGTTTTTCGTGTTCTTGTTATCGGCTCCCCCTATCATGCCCTTGAAACACTCAACCATTTTGACGTGGCTTAACTCGGCCTCGCCTTTCCCAGCGACCTCGCGGCCGGAGCCAAACAGCTCGGTGTCCGTATTCCAGTATACCGCCAAAGCTCCCAACTTGGCCAGCTTGTGTGTTGTCTTGTTCGAGTTCTGGATGAATGTCGGTTTCCACTCGCCATCTGTGGAGACGGCGCTGAACTCTTCGAGGGTAATGCCCAGGGCAAAGGGATGGCCCGGGGTTGATATGGAATCTTCGTATCGGACGTGGATGTTCTTCACCGTCACCTGGAGGTTGTCGACAATCTTAGTGACCAGACTCTCGGTAAAGCTCTGGCTCTTCTTCTGCTCTTCCTGGCTTAGACCCTCCTGAGAGCGCTCTTTGAGCAGTTCCGCCGAGTCCAGCTTCTCCATCTTGATGCGTAGTTTCCGTCGCTCCTCTTCTTCCTCGTCATAGGCAGCCTCCTCTTTCGGAGAGGCCAGCAGGAAGACATCCTCGATGAAGATCTTGACCGGCGCACCACGCAGGTTGGACCATGGTATTACCAGGGTCAGCTCGCCGAGATGGCCTGCGGCAACGTTTATGGGCAGCTTCAGCTGGTCTAGGGCCTCCTTCCGCAGCTCAAGGTTGCGCAGCTTAACGTCGCCGGACCAGATACCAACTTTTAACTGGGCAGGGTCAAAGTTCTTGACGTACATGCCCAGGAAGCGGTTCAGCAGTCCAGCAACTAAGCCTTCCAACATATTGACTGTGGGGTGCCGTAACCCGGGCCGGGACGAATTCGATGATTAAGGAGGGGTATCGTGAGTCCTCATCGGCGGGAGGCGAGCAACAAGGTCGGGGGAAACGGCCGATATGAGGGTGAGAGTCGACGTAGAATTGGTGGTCACGCCTCGGAAGTCGAATGAGGGGCACTGAAATCGATCAGGGGCGGACGACGTAATGGATTGCTCAAATGGATCTCGTAAAGGGCTAGGATTTTGATTGAATTACACTGAAGTAATCGGGTATCTAGGTCGGAAAAACTAAGTACTTTGCATGAGTGGGTTGGAAACAAAGCCAGCGCAGGAAAGATCAAGCACTACCTACTCCCTCTTGAAACGGAGAAAAGTATGGGTAGGGGAGGGGAGAGTAGGATGGATGTTAGGTATGGAAGGATGGTGTTTTGGCCAAAACCAAACGGCCTTGTGCGTGGTAATTTCTCGATGTAGCAATCGATTCCGCATCTAGGTTGAAATGGGACGTGGACTGGAGGTCGGTTGGGCACCTCGTCTGTCAGTAGCTCGCCCAAGATAGACCGACGAGGACAGGCGCTGAGTGGTGCGAATGCATGCAGCAGTCAGGTTACTGTTCTCCTCGATTTGGCTGGTGCCTTGGACTGATGACGCCAATTGTCGCTACCAAAGCAAGCTCAGCATCCACCATCCTCCTGTCGTGGTTAGTGACTGTGGCTGAAGCTTTGCGCTAGCTGCTCGTTCGCTGGGATTAGTGCTGCGGGAGTATGGTCTGGTTAAGCTTGTCTGTCTACATGACGCATCGGAAAATTACAGAACACGATAAATAGTAATGCAGCTCGGGTATGAGGATGCGTATTCATACAATCAAGCGATTAACCTAAGATATATATGTTCCTCAAATACGAGGTGCATGATGAACAAATCGTAGAATGCTCAACTCCAACCCATCCTACTTTGCCCATCGTCTATCTAGCCTGGAATGGCGGAGTAAACATCCCGCCAAGCAAGCTTAGCTTGTGACTGTCCATTGCGATCTGCCTCCTTCTTGCGATACTCTCCTGTTTTTTGCGAGGTGGTGTAGTCGGTATTCGCGGATTGCAATATCATCATGATAGATTATATACTCATGATAGTTGCCAAATCCCGAACTAGCTCTTCATTTCTCGATATCACCAGCGCATTGCATTATTGATGAGTCGGGCTGTCTTTGAGCTCTTGCACTGCTGAGGAACCGAGCCACCAGCCACAACATGCGGGGCAGCTTCGCTATTGCAGGCGTGTTGACCTGTTTCAATTTCATCCCACTTGCTCGTCCCTCTCTCAAGTCAAGCGAAAACACCCAACCTTTTTTGCCAAGCTTTTTGGTGGCATTACGTCACATGTGCCCAAGCTTCTCAGCTTCCCCAAAACAGCTGCAGCTCAAGTTGCGGATATCCAGGCACAGGCACACTGGGACGGACAAGGACAAGGGGCTTGCACCTGGGCGATCGATCGATTGACGTAGAACTGCACTCTTCCAGCTGCGGATTACTGTACACGCGGCGGTACCTAGTCCTGACTCTCCAACTTGCCGTGAAACCGAGCAAGGTCCGGGGGAAGCAAGCAAATTGTAGGTAGTGATGATGTAACTTGCAGCAGCAATACACCACCAGCTCCATGCCATGTTTCCGTGCTGCAATTGAAATTGAGAGGCATTCTACCCTTCTCTTCCCGTTTGGCTATTCTCTACAACTCGATCGTCGACTCTTATACATATTTGCTTCTTGACGCCTGCTTAGTCCTGGGCTTCGTAATATCTCCAGACTTGCAATTGACCCCCGACTCTGCCGTATACACAGCTGCCCGCCATGTTCCGGAGCACGCAACCGCTGTGGGCGGGCTCCGCGAGAGCCCTTGCCGCCTCCCGCCATCTCTCGCTGCGATCTGCCAACGTCCCCTCGTTGACCCAAAATGCCACGATCCGGGTGCCGCGAACTACCTCTCTTATTTTCAAGACGCGATATGCGACAAAGCCGCCGTCATTGGGCGACAGCCTTAGCCCTGAGGACGAAAAGAAAGCGCAGTCGCAGAAGCTGGAGTCGCACCCCGACCAAGTCTCCACAGAGTCCAGCGTCCGGCATGCCTTTGAGCCGGCCCCCGCAAACGCCAACAAGGACGTCGCAGACGGTCTCGGGCATGACATCGTGAGTTCAGAAAACTTGTTATTTGGTGTTGTAGAGTAAAGTACAGCGCAATCGCATTGCTAACATCGATTGCCTTGCCGTAGCACACCGTGAAAGAAACCTTCAACCTCACCCAGGTGCCCAAAGAATCCTACGTCCTCGGCCTCTCGGGCACGATCCCGTACCTCGCGACCTCAGTCAGCGTAGTCTACCTTTCGTGGGCCTCCAACACCGACTGGCCCACGACATCGACGGTACTGAACCACATGCTCATGAGCCACGAGAACGCGCATTTCTTCCTGAGCTACCTGGAGCCAATCCAGGTCGGCTACGGCGCCGCCATCATCAGCTTCTTGGGCGCGATCCATTGGGGCCTCGAGTACGCCGAGAAGGCGCCCGATGCGGCGCGCACGCGGTTCCGATACGCGCTCGGCGTGGCGGCGCCCCTGGTGGCCTGGCCCACCCTCCTGCTGCCCTGGCCCTGGGCCCTGACGGCGCAGTGGGCCGCGTTCGTGGGGCTCTGGCTCGCGGACCGCACTGCGTCCATCCGCGGCTGGGCCCCCTACTGGTACGCGACCTACCGTTTCGTGCTGACGGCTATTGTCGGCGTCGCCATCATGATCAGCATGATCGGCACCATGAAGGTCGGCCAGTACAAGCCCCAGTTCGGCGAGATCAGCGACAAGATTCAGGAGAACCGCTTCGAGGAGGCCTACACGGACAAGTGGAAGAAGCTCGAGCAGCCCGCCTACGAGGAGGAGCGCGTCAAGAAGGAGAAGGCCGATGCCGAGCGCAAAAAGAAGGAAGAGGAGGAGGCCAAGCAGAAGGAGAAGGAAGAGAAGGAAAAGAAGGCCAAGGAGGCCAAGGAGGCTAAGAACAAGGATAAGAAGGGTGGCAAGAAGACTGAGAACAAGGACGAAAACAAGGACGATAAGAAGGAAGAAACGAAGGAGAAGACTGAGGATAAGAAGGATGACAAGAAGGATAACAAGAAGGATGATAAGAAGGATGACAAGAAGGATGATAAGAAGGATGACAAGAAGGATGATAAGAAGGATGACAAGAAGGACGATAAGAGCGAAGAGAAGAAGGATAGTAAGGAGGAAAAGAAGGACGACAAGAGTGAGGAGAAGAGCGATGATAAGGGCGACGACAAGAAGGGCGAAGACAAGAAGGAGGGCGAGAAGAAGGAGTAAAGCCGTCACGAACCTAATGTTATGGTACGGATTTAGTTTTCAGGTGTTGGGTCTCGGCTTCATCAAGGATGCAGCTGCATCGGGAGAGCCTGGCGTTCTGGGCATGTCTTTTAGCGTATCTCAGATAGCCACTTGGGCGAGATATAAATCGAAACGATTCAAATACCTTCATCCGTCCACGCTGCAAAGCAAATGAAATTAAACGTAATGGTATCCGGAAATGGAATCAACCACTCAAACATTCTCGGGGATGAAACGGATAACAAAGACAAAACTAACAGGTAAAAAGATGGAAGGGCATCAAGCATGTTCTTATAACGTATACGGCCATGTTTCATCGTACCTTCCAGTTCAATGATCATATTGATGGGCTGCGGGTTTCTTGATGAGGTCTCCTCGCAATACTGTTCGTGGTGTTACCACCCTGCAGGTTCCAAGTGGCGCAGCATCAGCCCAGCCATCAGTCTGATCTCCAAATCGATCAAGGCTGTTTCTCGTACATTCATTTACTCGTCTCCATTGCAAGGATTCCTTTGTTTTTCGCGCCTCGTGGTGACGTAAAAATAAATATCATCCTACTCGCCGGACTCCAGGCTTATATTTACCTTTTTGTTGTGTGGTGTTTGTTGGTTCCTTCAGCACGATGTCGCAGCGCGTTCGTTTTGTTTCGTACTGCCACTGGGTTGCGGGGGCAGTTGTCCCCCAATAGGACCAGCGGACTTTTTTCCTCGACGGCGTCAAAGTCCTTCGTGGCGTCGCTTCTCGGTGGTGGTGTCGGGTGTTGTGCTGGCGTTGGTGCATCGAAGTCCCTCACAAATTGGACCACCATCCGAAGAGCGCCAGACACAATGCGGCGCCAACACCGCGACTTGAAAGACGTAGAAGCGAAGATTAACGCTATATCCCGACACCTTGAGTTCGCCCCTAACCCCGGAAGCCCGAAGGACGAGCTTTCGGCTCTGAGCGGCAGCGTGTCTTTGGACCAGCTCGAAAGCCTGCCCGTGCACGACATCGGCGCGGCCAAACACACGTTGCAGCTGTGCTGGCGCGAGCTCTGCGGGCTTCAAGATCACGATTCCTTCACCCGCGCGAATCCTCGATTGCCCGTCAATCAAGCCCACATTCGCGTATCTGATTGGCTTCGACGCGCTGAGGTCCCAAAGCTCTTTGAAGACGGTCTATCGCATTCCATGTAAGCGGGCTCCGAAGTTCCATCGGCCACCTTCACCTTGTTAGATGGCGGGAATCGTAAATTGCAGAACTGCCAGACAGGCGTTGGATCTTGTCGTAGCAATCATTGCCGGTCGGGGGAAGTACAACACATTGAGCTTCTTTCTGAGAGCCCGCAAAGCTTCGACGACGAAGGCAGTGTGACCTGCCTTCGTCGAAGCTTTGGGGGATCTTAAAAACAGACTCCTACTAAGGAGTCATGTATTCATGGCTACTGTCAACGCTGTGATCCCATAGGGCCCCAATTCCAACCATGACGAATAGCATACCCTTTTTTATCAAATCAGTTGTTAACGGCCTTCCCCATCAAATGGATATCTTCCCGCTTGCAATACGTACCTTGAAACAGGGCATTTCAAAATCCCCAGAGGAAACCCAGATGTTCGGAGATATGCTTAAGTCGGCATCCTGGAGGGCAGCATTGGTCGGAGCTGGACTTGATCTCCGAATGGCCGGGTTATGTCTGTACTGTACAGACCCCCCGTCACCGGACGAGTTTATGGCGCTGTTGACAGCCACCCACGACCATCCGTACCACCGACTCCGCGTCGAGCACCCTCTTGAAGATGCCCAAGACAGGATCTCCAGGATGCATAGACTGGCACAGAGGTGCGCACAACTGCTTGGCGAGCCGGGCCGCCACGAGGACGCGGAGAAAGTGCTGGCCATGGTGGAGAGGGTGTACAACGATGGCTTTCTAGCATATCAACAGTGGAACCATGGTCAGGATGTACCAATTCTGGAACAAGATGATGTACAGTAGTGGGCGACTTCCGGAGGAACGTCGGTCGAGACGGGGAACCCGCCTGTCCCCTAGCAAAGCTGATTACTCCGGCGCTCTATCGTGAAAAACATACACTTACCCTGAATAAAACTTCGCAAATCGTGATTGAGGTCATGAGCACTAAAATTACGCCACAAAACACCAAGATTGACAATGAGGTTCTATAATTTTCAGCAGCTTCTGGGTTGGGCCAAAATGGATTGCCAACCCCACGACCGCAGGCCAAAATTAGGTAGTCGCAGACGAATACAGCATCATGAAGTTTAGGGTAAGCAAGGTCATGTTCGCAAGTCCCGATGTCGTCGTCCCTGGCAGCGGGCGGGTGGCGGAGGCGCAGCGCCAATCCATCCGCCAATCAATCAAATCATGCCCAGTAGCAGATGAGCCGTATCGCACAAAGCGAATTTGTCCAGCCGTCCCCCTACCATTTGCAGTCTTTTACATTTCGTCCTGGTCATTGGTGGCTACGTACAAGTCGCGGCGGTGGGTGGACGAGCTCATATAACGCTGTCATTGCGTGCGACGTTTCCAAAACTTCTGGTTATCTACGTATTGCACCGAGCAATATGGAAGTGCGCGCTTCTTCGTACGGCAAGGCTCCAGAGGCGACTGTCGTTCAGCGGAACGCCTGCTATGTCGACAAAAGCCCCACGAGTGTCGGCAACGCGAGACAGAGAAGGCGACGGTGTTTTCGACCTCAGCATATCAGCCTATACCACTTCGAGAAACCAACAACCTTCGCTCCGCTCTGCCTCCGAGGAACGTCTGATGGAGTTTATGCGCGACAGATATGAACTCATTGAGCCGTTCACCAGCACGAAAGGTCCGAAGTACATTCCAGGGTTGAGCGGTGATGGCCTGTATAGTCTTGGCGTCCATCGTATGGTTAGCCATCCGCCGCTGGAACTGGGTGTGTCGATGAACCAAGTCAAGGTCTACCTGCTTTCCTACTGGAGCCTCTTGGGCCAGTATCGAACCGACAGTGACCGCGATTCCAACGAAAGAGCGAGAGCGAAACTGGTCGCCGGTCAAGCTAGCAGAAAGGTTTACGATTGGTTTCGATGCCATGGCCGTGCAGAGATCATTGAGCAAACATATCCCACACGCAGTAGGTGAGCGAAGTCTATGGGGCTTCCTGTGTATACTCTCGACTTGTTGACTGACCGATGCCGCAGCACCAGCGACTGGCATCCCTAAACTCACAAAAGGAGTATTAGATCTTGCGATACAGATCATTGCCGGCAATGAAGCCGCTGAACGATTGGGGGACTGGCTCCTAAAGACCACTACTCAAAGCCATCTTAAGGAAAGCCACTTAGCATTCAAGAACAGACAACGCAAGTTAATGACAGAGATCCATGATGACCCCTGTCACCAACTTCGCATCGGGCGCCCGCTGGAAGATCCCCAACAGAGGCTAGAAAGAATGAATAGGTTGGCAACTTGGTGCGCCAACCACCTTAGCAAAAGCAATCGTCTTGGTGATGCCAGAACGGTGCTCGCCATGACGGACACAGTGTATGGCTCCTACCAACGAGCAAAGAACAGTCTTGGTGACCAGAGCTTGTGGAGGATAATTTTGGCTAATCGGTTTTCAATTGCTAGCCAATTGCCCAGGTTGCACTGACATAGGGAAACTTCAGGGGTTTTCATAATCCAGATTTTCCATCCGATCGTCGTGTCGAAGTCATGCATTTAATGCATTCTCCAAATTTTACCTACCAGAGTACCAATTGTTACTTGCTAATCAGACGGGAGAGTTACATGCCGCGCTCAGCGACGTCTTTGCATTTGCTGAAAGCGTACCAACCCTTGGCGTCGGGTGGCGGCAGTTCCATCAACCCGGGACGCAACTGCCAATCGTTTTCACCTCCCAGCAGTCACTCATTCACATTCTCGCTGGCCAAAACTCCCTCCTCGCCAGTGATCAATTCATTATATCCGCCCTAGCGGCATATTTCGTAAACCCCCTCTTTAGTGCTCTGCCTGCTATTTGCCAGAGTTCAAGGTGAAATATGCGATGATGAGCATATCGTCACGGCCTTACAGCATAGTGCTTCACGCTGTACGCGGCGATGGTAGTGGTTTACAGGCGCGGCGTCAGCTTCGACCCCACCATCACCACCACCACCACTACCACCGCTACCTCTCAATACAGGCTGCCTTGGCCAAGTTGAAGACAGAAAATGAAGCTATGAGAAAAAGGAACATAGAAGCTTCCTCAGATCGGCGGGCCGAGAAACGACCCCCTCCTTGCACAGCAGTTTTCGGGCCTGGTTCAGTACGTACTTCAGTACCAGGTTTCCGCGGCGGCCCTCGCGACCCATTATTGCTCGAGAAGCTGAGGTGGGTTCACAGGCCGCGCCCCAACAGAAACGATGGGGTTACGATCGCGCACCGCTTCGTAGACGTGATGCACACGCTCTCCGAACAACTGGACTCCGCAACCATACCGGCTAGAGGGCTGCCTCGCGAAGCGACCGAGGACGTGCATGGCGCCGACAAGGGTTTGCCGGGTGGCAGCTCTCGATGTCTGAAGAGGCTGGAGGGTCTAGCGTTTAACAAGGGTTGTAATAAGCCACTGCATCTAGCCAGGCGTAACCTGCTGAGATACTACCGCCTACTGCACTTGACAGAAACAGCCGTTGGGTATGACGACAAGTCTATGGAAAACGCGAAGGCGGTTCTGGCAGCCGATGATGCCGGCCAAAGGGTGCTTACATGGATTAAATCCAGCTCGCTCCGGAAAGCCTTTGACCACCCTTCTTATAGCTCCTCGTAAGTTCCTTAGAACACCGTCCACGGTTCTAGACCCATTGGCTCATACCTGGAGCGGTCTGTTTACTAACCACGTCGTTGGATATCAGGGACGCGAGAGATGTGTTGATCCTTGCCATCGAGGTCATCATGGGTGCGGGATACTGGCGCAAACTTCACAGCTGGTTGCACACCAGTACGAGGGCATACGGCGAACATGACATGATGGCAGCTACCCGGCTCCAAATGAGGCGCGATCTGTTTGAAGGTACTATCGAAGCTATCTACCGATGAGACTCCCAAGGTGCTGTCTCGGGCAACGCCTTCAAGTTTCTGGCTATGTGCACCAGATATCCCCATAGGTATATTGACATAGCTCCCCTGGTCTCACGAGAGTTAGAGAACTCCAGCCGCAGAGACGCTTCGAAAGCGGCAAGCTTCGATAAGTTGCTTCTCGCCTGGAAACATCGGCTCGTGGATCACAGAGGCGCGATCGAGCTCCAAACGGCCGTCTTGGATCTATGTCACCAAGTGCCAACGTCCCGGTGGGGGCTCAAAAACTTACTGATGGACATCAAACCCGACAACCGTCACCCCCTTCGCCCCGAGAACATGCGAGGATCGAGCAATATATCTATCCAGATGCATAGCTTAGCAGCAGCGTACGCAGAGCTGGTGCGTCACCGTCATGACATTAGCAAAAACGCCAGGTTTCAGTATTCACGCACGTATGAAGGTACAGATGCTGAAGTGGTACTACAAAAGACGAAGGATGTGTATGGGGATGACCCATTCAGGTTTCCCTCTACCCAACCTATGAATCGTGAGATACCCTTGGCGAGCCGGGCCGCCATAAGGATGCAGGTTTCCCAGCTTGAGAGATATTCAACCACCAGGATGGATCAATAATCAATAGCGTATACTTTTCATAAATGACAATGACATTGCACATTCCGGATGGTTTTGGATAATAGTAACTACGAATGTGACTGGCTGATTCGAAACGTATATGTCGCGCCCCGCGACGCCTCGTCGCATCACATCTCCCTGTATGTATGCCCTGGCATCGGGTGGTGGCGGTACCGTCAGTTCGGGACGCCTCTGAACCAGCCATTCATTGACTTTTATGCGCCTCCGTCACACACTGGCTACCCCCCATCATACGAGCCTCGGGCCAGTTGGTGCATCTTCATTGCGGTTGGTCGCAATCAAACGACCATCTAATGATCCCCTCTCTCAATGTGAACAATGGTTACAATTTAAGCGTAGACGCGTGCGATAGCCGTACTCACTTCTCCCGCCGTTCTCCTTTCCATCTACCTAATTCGAAGAAGGGAGAGTGAGCGTACGCAAATGCGCGTAGCACAAGGATGCTAATGGCAAAGCGGCCTCACGGCGGCGTTCTGCTTCGGGCAGTACGGACCTGGTTCAAGGCGTCGCACCACTGGCGCAACCACAACACGCCCGCGGCGTCTGTGTTTTCGACGACGGCGACGTCGAGATTACATGCATGGCCCGTTATAACGGAGCTGCAGCGGCGGGGGTGGCGACAAGTCCCCAAGAGCTCTCTTTCGGCGGCAGCTGCCGACGGTGACACTCCCACTCCGTTGTCAGACCTCCTCCACCAGCCAATGCCGCCGGCGGCGGAGCAGGCAGATTTCACTGATCATCACCCCCCCAATATTACCTCTTAACGGCGACGGTCGGATCAATGCGGGCTTTCGCCGTTTTATCGAGCTGCTGAACAGATACACTCGGCTCCTGGACTCTGTTACCCAACCACCGGAACTGCCCAAGGATCTAAACAAAAACTATCGCGACCAGAGCGGAAACCAACGACATGGCGACCGCTGGTGGATACACTTTTTCGATAACAAGGTCCGTCTCAAGAGGCCTTGGCTAGATGTTGCTAGGCGCCGTTTGGTACAATACCACCGCTCTCTAGGCACTCACCGACCAGACGGTACCAAGCACTCTATTGGAAAAGCAAAGGCAGCGCTCGCGGCCGATGAGGCCGGCCCGCGATTTTGCCGCTGGCTCAGCCAGACTACGGTCCAAGACTTGTTGGAAAATAGGCTTTACCATGAGCAGTAAGTAGACGCTGTCGGATTGCGCTAATGCTCGCAACACCCGCGACCCGAGACATGTGCTAATCAATGCCTTCTTTCCGACGGCAGACAGGCAAGAGATGTGCTGAGCCTTGCGATAGAAGCTATCGTGGGGGCTGGCCAATGGTACAAGCTCGCATGGTGGCTGAACAGCACTACAAGCATAGATACTATGGGAGGGGATGCATTCCTCAAGATGCTGCAACTGAGGTGTTTCTTGTTCACGAGTATACTCCAGGCCATTCATCGTTGGGATCCCGAAGCGGCCACGACCGATGCCCACGATTTCCTGACCAAATTCGGGGGTGAAACCCTCCGGAGGCACATCGACATAGCCCCGTTGATCATACGCGCCTTGGAGGAGGAGTGTAGGCGCAAGCCGGCGGTGCATGGCAGCGCCGGAGATCTCAAGGGGTTTCTTGGCGCGTCGAAACGCGAGCTTCTGGACTCCCGAGGCGCCCTCGAGCTCCAGCTGGCGGTATTGGCTCTTAGTCAACCGTCCCAACCCTCTCCTACTGAATTCAAACGTCTTCTCATCGAACTCATTTCCAACGACGGTCACCCCCTACGCACAGAATACCAAGAATCCCGTGTGATTTCTAAAAGAGTGCGCAGACTGGCTGAGAGATGTTCGGAGCTATTAAAGGCGATGGGGTCTCATGAAGAAGCGACAGAGGTGCTGGACATGGCAAGAGAGTTATACATAGGTGACATCTCTTCATCTACCGAGACCTCATCTACCAAAGCTCCATCCGACAAAGTTCCATCCACCAAATCCAGCAAGACTCCGTCCAGAAAGAGTTCGTCCACCAAGAAGTCTTCCACCAAGTATTGGTCCGTGAAAGATTCAACTACGCAAGCATCACCCACCGAAACTACACCTAAGGCAGTTTCTTCTGTCCAAGAAGTTGGCATTGGGTCATCCGTACCACTACGAGAGGTCGTGACGAGAGTTTATAATTGAAACATTCTGATGCAATATCAGCACCCAAGTTTACTATACATAGAAGCTATTGACTGGGAGGTTGGTATTGGACTGGGCATGGAGAGCGCAATGCTTAGAACTCGAAGAGGTTGACAAAACGTACTATCAACGCGTAGGCCACTTGTGCAGTATTAAGAGGCAGTTTATTAAGGCTGATAGGCGAGTCTAAACGTATGCGCAATCGATTTTGAAGGGGGCTTTACATTGCGAAACTACCTGGTAGAGTGGCTAGCAAGTGTTGAGTTATCTTAGGGAACTCCCCCTTTACAAACCTGATACGCTCATCGTGCGATTCTCTTCCAGATCCTAGTTGGTTTTCGTGGCTTGTGCTTGTACTCATTTGGCCGATGACAAGTCGGTGGCGGTGCCGCCTTGGTAGATTGCAGGCCATCTGGAAATGTTTTCGTACGGACATCCGTCAGCCACTTATATTATTACACACCGCCACGAATGTTTCCAGACTTTTTCCCGCTCGTATCTAACCTACGTGATCTTCACGACGACATAAGAGTGGCGTTGGTTCTCTTTTGGACACCACCAAAATAATGTGCTACCGGCCTAATGGCGTCGTCTATGGTGCTTCGTGTTGGTAGTGGGTCTAGACACGTTTTCTCTCGCCAAAAGCACACAGGTGAATTCCTATTACTAATAAAACGACATATACCACTGTGTTTCGAAGGCAGCGGCAATAGTATCGGGGTTGTTACATCAACCCCCGTCGCCGCTTCACGTCATGTCCCGAGGCCTCCTACTCTAGCCGAACAGCGGGGGCTCAACGACATTTCCAGGCCCCGGCTTACGGATATGCTGGAACGCTTCTGCAAGCGTCTGGAATTTGCCACGGCTCAGGTCTCCGATATAAAGCCAGGTTCACCTTCCGCCTCTTTATGTCCAACGAAGGCCGCGAGAGCGGTCAAACATGACACAGATGTTGTCCTGGCCACTTTGCCAGATCATCGTGGACAGGAATCGAGTGATTTAGATGAGAAGTTACGAATGGTGGACGATTAGAATACCCCACGTTGGAGACAACAGAGAGAGTCAGACGTGTTCTGAGGGTTTATCTAAGACACGTGGATGTACGCCGAGCGAACGAGGATGGTAACGCTGCGACAGAAAGAGCACAGGCAACAATGAAGAAGGGCAAAGCAAGCGAAACGGTGTACCGGTAGATTTTACATCCTAACGTCCAGAAGTTCGTGACAGAAAATATTTCCACATCGAGGTAAGCAACATTTCGGTGGTCGATACTTCGGCCTCGCCCCCATGCACCGCAGCGCCTGAAAAGCTCATGATGTGGTGAACACAGTACGACGAGAAAGGTACTGGATCTTGCAATCTATATACTCGTCGGAGGCAGTGTTGGTTGCAATAAGTCACGAAAGCGTCGCCGCCTCATCCTTGATCGGAATTGGCGTGGTCTGATAAGCTGGCTTCTTGAGGAAAGCCCAAAACCCGGAGTTGAGGGCATGCCTTAATACGTCAGACGAACTCAATTGAGGTGCCATATATTAACCGCCACCTTGAATGCCCTCCGTCGTTGGGACCCTGATAACTCTACCCTTGGTTGTCAAGCACTCTTGCGCATGTGTGTCGAGACGCTGCCGTCGAATCTGGATCTCGCACCGCTTGTGATACAAGCCTTGGACAGACTTGATTCGACGCACGTCGGCCAAACGGGCATTGACTGTGAATCGAGAGGCTTGCTGAGAGGGTCCAAAAAGGTAGCCCTCAAGGTTGAAGGTGAGCTCGAGCTTTTCTTCGCGGGTTTATGCCTCTATCATCCGTCCAAGCCAACGCCGTATGCCTTCAGGAAGCTGTTGGCTGCTATCGCCTCCGACCCTATCACCCGCTCCGACTCGACCCCCCACGCCAGGACGCCATGCACCGGTGGTTCCGGATGCACCGCTCAACGGAAAGATGTGCCGAGCTGCTCAAGCAAAGACGCTTCTACTTCCTCGCCGCAAAGGTGGGTGACGACGTCAAGCGAGTCTATGACGACGCCTATCTAACCTACAACCGCTGGAACCACGGCTGGGATCGAAAGAAGCAGTGGAAAGATCCGAGAACTGTGAAAAGATGGATGAAAAGGGTTGGCTTCAAAGTCTGAGCAAGGTCATTCCGCGCCTTGCTAACGGATATTGCTCGGATTGGCTTGTAGTTAGTCTCTCCTCCTTGATGATATTGTATTATCTCCCTTGAAATAGGACTGTCTTCATTGCACTGCAGCCTCAACCAGGTGTTCTTGTGGTTCGTGAGGAATATTTGACTTGAGGTTCAGCCATATATTCCCCTTAAACGCTTGCCTTATGTATACCAGACCGGCGTATCTTTCAATATCTACCGGCCTGTTTATGCAGTTTTACTTTTGTGTGTATCGACAGCTACGTGGCCATCAGATGATATATATCAGTTGCGGCAGCCCATGGCCTAGACTTGCATTGCGTGATAACAACTGAAGTATCCACTCAGTGATATCTGCATACAGAGAGCAAGACCGGTTATGCAGGCGCACATTACGCGATCTGTCACAGGGCAAAAGGAATAGCAGCTGCATAGTTCAAGAAAGCTTACGCGGTTTGCCTTTACTAACCGACCTACCCAGGCCGAGTGGAACTCGCAACGCGGCCCCTGAGAAACGGAAAACCACAAGTCACTTTTTCGATGACGACCAATGTCTTTCTGTCTTACACAGTGCTGTTTCGGGAAAGAAATGAGAAACTGGGAGAGAAAGAACGAGACCGAAATGACCTGATTCGTTTCTCGAATACACATTTGCTTTTTGCAAGTTTCATGAGTAGCTTTTTTCCGTCTCGCTAGAAATCCTCTGTCGACGGAGATCATTGCGTTACAGTCATACGAAACGACGCAAGAAAGCAACTACATCATCGTGATGGCCTGCCCTCTCACGATTCCCACGTGGTCTTCCTCCTTTAGAGCTGTCCGGACTACTGATCCTATCTAGGTAGGTCGCCGCGGCAAACATCGCTGGTATCATGAACGAGGCACCGCAGCTTCCACAAGGGGATAGAGTGTGTGCATGATAAGCTCCGAGTATATGGTGCAGACGTGCGTCTCCCAAGACCTCCTCCTATCACCAGTATTGGACGCATCCGGGCCAACGAAACGGACCCGGCCTCCGGGGAAGCTCAATGCTTTGAAACCGCGAAGGAGTGATGCAAACCTGAGCTCGAAGTGGTCTTGGCAGCTCATTATCTTCAAATGCGCCAGATTAGGTAGGTAATAGCGGTAGGAGTCACCGAAAAAGCAAAAAGTCTTGGAAGAAGAATCTCAAGTCGCATGCGGTAATCGCCCCATTCCGAATACGACCCCGGTATCCTGGGTCCGTCTACATAGGAGAGCAGATACCTATCCAAATACCGAAGAAAGTATGCAAGACATCGAACATGAGCGCATTCACCTCCTCCACCAGACCGCATATCAACGGATATCAAGATAGTGTACGTAGTTTAACTGCCTTCCGCGATAGGCGAATCTCCGCAAGCAAGATGATCCAGAAAGGGGAGAGTTTTGGTTACCAGATATGTGGGTGGGTGATCGTGCTCTGTCTCTCATTGGCCGGTTTGGGAGACTATCCAAAAAGGGGCCCATTAACCTACCTAGTTTGGCCCGTTACAACACCACCTCATATGTAACGCACCTTTGCATATTTCTCTAAAAACGTGACTGCTGCGCATGTATAATGCGCACAGCAAGAAAGCTATGCATGCACAATGTACAATGCGTGTATGCACTTTGGTCATATGCAACGGGCATGCTCACCCGCAAGTGGTATCGTGCGCCGAGCAACCCCTGCTGGTTTCAGAGGAGACTCTTGCGGGGTTTCCCTTCAGCTGTCAGCTTTTCGAAACCCTAGACGTGGATTCCTGTATATTCAAGTCGAGCCGAGAGAGCGACGAGACTGCGTATTTCTTTGGCCATTGGTGTTCGGCGGACAGTGCGCCCCGAATATGATTGGTCAGACATACATGCACCCGCTGAGTGGGCATGTAAGATCGGAATTAATGCAGAGACCCAGATCAATGCTCCAGAAGGAAGATTGAGTTCACGAAAAGATTGGTTCTCACGATGAATACAGCGAGGGGGGTTTTGAGACCACAAGACCAAGTGCTCCTGGGAAGTGAAGAGCAGCCGAGGGAGCGAGTGCATCGTTGCTGCATGCCAAGTCCTTGGAGAAAGCGTCCTTCCTCAAGAGGACAGCATGGCCGTCGATGGTCGGTACATACGCTCCGGTTGAATGCCTCAAATGGACTTGCATCAGATTGTTGGGACAGGAGGGAAAAAGAAAAAGGCGCACCGTTTGGGATTCGTGCTTTTTCTTGCATCAAGTGTGCGCCGTGTTGCGCCGTCGGTTTGTTCCTGCCCATGCGACTTGGCATCTCGTGGGTTTTGGACGATCGTCTCGTCTGATGTCTAAATTGATTGCGTACCCGCTGACCGCCGCCCGCTGCCGGCCTCGCAGCAGCAGCGCCCCAGTCCGTTCCAGTGCGCCTACTTAAGCGGGTGCACAACAGTGGACTATCAGCCCTGCAAGCATTGCATTTGGTGAAGCTTTCAGATGAAAGCGACGTCAACAGGTTGGATTGGTCGCATTATCAAACGAGAGAGTGGGATTCCCCGCCATAGCCGCACTTGCAGTCACACCCTTTCTTGAGAAAAGGTCACTGCTGCCGCATACTTCGTCATTCCAAACAATGTCATTAATTGGACGTGATGGGGAATTGGGATTTTCCAATTGGCGGAGGTTCTTCTGAGTCGAAAGGGTGCACTGGCCCCCTCTACTTTAGGTAGAGTGTTTGCTAGCTAGCAGACTGCTAACAGAACTGGCCACCCCAACTCGGCAGCCGTATCCCCGCACCTGGATCCCTACCAGGGACCCATTGTCCAATGGCAACCAAGATCGACCCTCCCAACAGGAAATACAAGTCTGTGCCTTTTGACATGTCGTGACCAGGGACATGGTAGAACCATGTTCTAGGCCGTCGTCCTGGATTGATGGCTCCTGGAACAGTCTGAGTGCGACAATTGCATCTGTAACGACTGCATTGTGGCTGATTGGGGTTATCTGTTCTGTCGAATCAAAATGCCGCCTTGCCACGTTCTGACCGCATCTGGACATCTCGCCCGACTTCGATCATACCCTCTCCAACCTATTCCAATAGCCCAGCCACGCCGCAATTAATGCGCGAGGCCAGAAAGGACAACATATGTCCTGGGTATGATATATGTGTTCCCATCTTGAGTACCGTTACCGAGTCCCAAATCCGTCTTATGGTTGTTGGCGTATGGGTGACATTTCAGTTACAGACAGGGAGGACACTGAAGATCGCAGACATATGTCGCTGCTACCCTGTGCCTGAGCGGCAGGATGCGCACTCACGTCACCCCACCGATTAAGCTTGCTTTTAGCTGCTACCGTTGATGTTTAAAGATGTGGTGCTAGAGGGGGGTATGGGAACTCCTCACTTGTCAGTATGCGACGCTTGTCTACTCCTGGCAACCTGGGAGACCAATGGCAGACACGTGTGGGCCCGAGTTACACCATGGATCTATTCAGGAACTACTGCCGATGCATCTCAGATGATCCAATACCTGGTAACCCTCCTCCTTTCTCTCTGCACACCAGGTATCTCTTGGATCTTAGCATGGATCAAATGTTTGCTCACCTACTTCGCCACGAGATGCCGTCCATCAAAGCTCACGCGGGAAGCATGTATAACCGATCGTTTCCCCTAGGTCCTCCTATTTTAAGGAACGCTTGGACTTTCATATGCCTATACCAGGACCTCGAATATACCTACCTACACTTGCTGCTCCTCAAAGAGCTCCCTCTCTTGTGCGCGCCGTAGGCACACGCGGCAGGTCCCGATGTCAGGCATTAATCAACTGCCCGCCGGTGCCGAAGGTGCTGCGGCATTCTCTCTAATATACGCTGCGATCAGTTGGACATGCAGTGCGTTGTTCATAATGGTGGCCCGCGTCTATCGCGAAGGTCTCTCCTGTAAGTCAAGTTTCGCAGATAATCCTTGCTCTATGGCCATGTTGGAAATGCTGACCGTGGCCATCTGCTTAGATCTTTCTATCCTCGCTTTCTTCACCTTGTTCAGCACGACTGCGTCCATAGTACAGCAAGCCCACGACATAACATATTACAGGGACATCATGATAGCCCAGTTCGAGCACAAGAAGGTCAATCCGGACAGCCCCGAAAACGCGATTGCCAATGGATCCATCGGACTCGACCTTGTTCTCTACTACCTTCGTACGTAGAACCGCGGGTGCTTCCATGACGTCTGAAGGCTAACATGATCTTTCAGAGTACTACTCCTACAGTGTCGAGGCCATGCTTGTCATGTTCTGGTAGGCTCATGGGACCTCTAATGGAATTTCCCTGAACTATTCTGACCGAGGCTCTCAATTGTAGGGCAGGAGAACTTGCGCAAACCGTATATGGTCTCTCAGCGAAACGGCGATTGAGACCCCTGCTACACCGCATCAACACCGTGGGCAAGTGGATATCCATCCTGTTCCCGATGGTGACCATTCTTCTGCTGCGGCTTCCGGCATTGCAGGCGTACTTTTTGGTATTCATTCTGATTGCCGATCTGCCATGTAAGTAGATAATACCGCCCACTGCCTGCAACACGGTATACTGACCGCCTGCGCAGTGATGATTAGTTTGGCCATTGGCAGTGGGACCGTAGTTGCGATCCTGGCGAGGTATATCAACTCACGCAAGAGCATCACCAACTGGACGCCGCAACAGGGTACAGGCAACACCAGTCAAAGTGGCGCGACGGTGCAGACCAACACCATGTCGTCGAACCAGGGGAAGACCCCCACGCGACAGGGCCTGTACGACCGTTGGTTGATGGTTCGATTCACATGTGCTTTCGTGGTTCTCGCGTAAGTACCACCTGGTTTATGCATTTTCTGCCATGCGTCCCCAAGCAAAGTTGACTGAACTGACCAGATCACAGAGCGTTTGAAGTGACCAACACGCTTTTCCAGGTCCAGTCGGTGCTGAACACCAAGAAAGACGCGGTGTCTGCCGAACCTGACATGACCGTTGAGCGTGCAAGATCGACCTTCTACCTTTTCATTCCTGGCAACACGCCAGGAATATTCGTCTTCCTGGTCTTCGGCACAACTGCCGGGTGCAGGAAGGCCATGTACAACATTTTCGTCCCGAAGGGGTGCAGAGGCAGTGGGGGAAGCAGGGGTGGGTGCATCCCTTGGTGGTCAAGCAAGAAGCGACCAGTGCCCATTGTAATCCACGCGGATCCGGAGAGTGGCCTCTTTGATCGCGCGGAAGACACAAGGAGCTCCATGACGCTGACCGGAAGGAGCGAGTGCGCCAAGAGCCCCGACCTAAACAAGCCACTACCTGTGGTGGCCATGTCGCGCTACAACAAGTTGTACCAGGGAGAGCGGAACAGTCCCAGCCCCCACTGGCAGCCATACCGGGGAGACCGGGACCAGGGGGTGGACGAGGGCCAAGGCGGGATCCCGCTTCACCACATGCGATCCCTCGACTCAGTACAAGAGGAGTACTATCATATCCACCCGGAGCAGAGCGACGACTCCGGGCCGATGCTACCGATTATGAAAGAGCAAGGGAGTTATACTGGCGCGAGAGGAAGCCCGAGACGACCACCGCAAATGAGTGGAAGAAGAGTGCGAAGACCAAGTATAACGATTGATTCTAACTGCCGTTGACCGAATGATACCCCATGTGTGCCAATATACCCAAGAGACGGAAGAGATAGAGAACGAGAGAGAGGGAACAGGCATTGAAGCAAGCTGCCGCTCATCATGAGTGGCTCACCGCTTGAAGGGAATTTTCCAATTATTTTCCTATTAATACAACGTTTCTTTCATGTGCCATTCAGCATTTAATTCCAGGTTTCTGATAAAACTTCAGATCCGGAAAATGCAATCTTCTTCCAGCTATCTGGGAAACTCCCGCGTTAGGGACGTAGCAGTGACAGCTGTCGCATACGCCGTGCCAAGTTCAGAAGTTGCATGCAAGCGAACCTCCAAAAGTCGAAGGAGGCGAAGTTGAGTTGCTACAAATCTCGGTCCATCACATGACCGTAAGCAGATCAATAAAGTGGACACAAAATATATATCAGGTTGAATTATGAGAGGAGAGGACTGCTGCGCCTCTTGAATTGTATGATTTGGCTTTGACTCGGTAGCGAGTCGTCGCGAATTGATTTGGCACGTTGGTAGGTAGAAAACATGACATCAATGAAGGAGGGTTGGCATCGAACGACTGGCAATCAATTGTTCGGCAGAGGTCGATCGAGTACTCAAGAGGTAACCGAGAGGTATGTCTTACATGACGGGATGCGGGGATTGGCGAGAGATCGGAAGTACCCACGACTTGAATCCCCAAAGCGAAAGAGTGGGAAAGGTAGACGACCGATCAGGCCACCCGTAATACTGAATCTCGAGGAGCCATAATCTTGCCCTGATTGATGCTTGGGTAACGCCGGGTTCAGGGGATACATACACCGCCGCTGATTGAATTCCGAGCCAAGCAGGGCAAAAACCATAATATTCGTGTTCCGACTCGTGTCATCTGTGTTACCGCGTGTCTGACTTATTGGGCCTCATTAACAATCAAGGATCAGTCGGTGAGCGGGTGTTAGCCGGTATTCATATTAATGGGAGTCCTGGGGTATGTATTTACTGTGTGCATCCGTTAAGACTCACTTGAATCCCGGGGTTCTGGGCGACCCACCAACATCCCACTTTGAATTGGCGGCACCGCCCGCGGGTGGGATGGCATGCCCCAGGTGCCAGACCTTCTCTCAATCCCCTGGCCCGTTTTCCCCAAGTCTCTCCAATTACAGGGCTGTCCGGCCCCTAAACACGCCCTGAGCTCCCCTGATCAAATCCCCCATTCCTTAATTGCTAGCCCGTGAGCTGGGGGCGAAGAGCGTGGGTTAGCGTGGGGTAATTTAGGACACATGCAATCAGTGAGATGTTGCATCGTCAGGTTCCGCGCCTCCAAATCAGTCGACTTGTCATCCTGACGCCAACTCGTAGCCAAGTGCCTACCTATCTGAGAGGGCTCTGCCCGGGCAAACTCAGCTACACGGTGTGGTTTGGCCCCAGTAGAAAGTATGCCGGAAAGGTTCCGGGCATCCGGATCAGAAGACGTCAGCATCAGCAAATTCGTTCAATCATGCCAAAAGTTTCCCGTCCCAAGTCATTGAGGCCCAGCAAAGAGTAAACAGCTGCTTTTTGATGTTGCAACCCGCCACTTGTTACTGTACACTGTAAGCACAGCAGCCTTACTCCCATGCGACTCTAGAGCACATTGAATATACGAAGCGAAAACCATACCATACATAGGCCACTCGGCCAAGCAGTGCCCCATCTTGTATTCAATATAAAAGGACTACAGTGGACCACAGACCTCTGACTTCCAGACAGTCGTCATTCATTCGCATCCTCATACGCAATCTAGTAACAACACATTTCATACTGCTACACATCATGGAGGAGTTTCAGCACGAGTTCTCCAGACGCGCATCCTTACACCACAATCGCCGACTGAGCCAGGCCGTGGATCAGAAGGGTATCTTCGCACCCACCCTCAAGGTACATCCATCCACCCACATCACGTCCCCAGACCATTATGAAGCGATATCAATAATCCTCATCTATGCTAACTCGTCATGATCGCAGACCCTCTTCATGGGCGTATCAGCCGTCAAGAATGACGACGGCAGCTTCACCGTGGCCCTCGCGGCCCACGACCAGACCTACCTGGTCGACTTCTGGGAGGAGCACATCCAGCCGGACCCGGCGGACCCGAAGCGGGACGTGGTCGCCGACTGCGTGATCCGGCACGTGCTCAAGTACGAGCAGGAGAACTTCGCCAAGCTCATCGGCAGCGGCCTGCCCACGGCCCTGGCCGAGCTGAGCCCCACCCTCTGCTCCCGCCTCTGGCTCGAGGTCGACATCATCCCCATCGTCATCGAGCCGAGCGTGCACGTCCACCACAGCCGCCCCCTCGGCCGCTGGGACGACAAGCGCGTCGACGAGCAGGCCGACTCGATGGCCCGCAAGTGTATCATGTATGTCTCGGCGCCCCCTTCGCCGTTCCGCGATGTTCCTGAAGAGGACGAGGACGAGGACGAGGACGACGAAGGTAGTTGCTTTTTCTGAGACAAGCACCTCGCTGACCTCGATTCGCAGGAACTTTGGCCCGTCCATGGTGCCGTTGCTGCAGGTCGGGTGGCGCGGGGCCGTGCAGGTCGACAGCGGCTTCCAGGCCCGCCTCAACACGGCTGAGGACCATAAGAACACCGTCAGCGCCGCTACTTGGAAGTCACTCATGCACTACACCAAGGACCTCAAGGATAAGAAGCTTCGCATTGGCTTCTTCAGCTCGACACCCCAGGGAGGCGGAGTGGCTCTCATGCGCCACGCCCTCGTTCGTCTGTCTAAGATATTGGACGTCGACCTCAACTGGTATGGTAAGTTATGCAAGCATCTTCTTTCAGATGTCTCCGATTACTATTGGACAATGCGCTGATACTGTGTCGCAAAGTCCCCAAGCCTCGACCTGGAGTTTTCCGAAGCACCAAGAACATGCACAACATCCTGCAAGGAGTTGCGGATCCCGACCAGCGCCTCTCCAAGGGGGAGATGACCACCATCACTGAGTGGATCCAAGACAATGCCAAACGCTACTGGTTCTCCGAGGGTGGACCCCTTCGACCCCCGGAGGAGGGCGGCGCTCACGTCATCATGGTAAGTACATATCACTAACATACCCGCGCCTAACCTGGGAAGAGTGCATGTATTGACCTCAACTATCCATAGATTGACGACCCCCAAATGCCCGGCATCATTCCCATGATCAAGGAGCTTACCCCTGATCGGCCTGTCATCTACCGATCTCACATTCAGATCCGTAGCGATCTGGTCGCCAAGGAAGGCACTCCGCAGGCCGAGGTGTGGGACTTCCTGTGGAACAATATCAAGCTCGCCGACAGCTTCATCAGCCACCCCATCCCGGAGTTCGTCCCGCAGAATGTGCCTCATAAGATCGTGGGTTACATGCCAGCAACCACTGATTGGTAAGACAATCCGATACACCAATGTAGCGACCTTTCTCTTGATCACCAAACTGACCTTCAATTGCGTATGTAGGCTCGATGGCTTGAATAAGCCGATGAACGACTGGGACTCGGGCTACTACGGTAATCAGTACAATGTCCAATGCAATGCTCACCAGATGTAAGCTGAACAAGACCTCCCTCATCCCAGTTGAATGCAACTAACATGAACACGCAGGACCAAGTTGGAGTACCCCAGGAGTAAGCCTAGGCCTACATAAGTACGTGATCAGCTATACACGGAATACTGACCATACCACTAGGAAGCTACATTGTCCAGATCGCTCGATTCGACCCTGCCAAGGGTATTCCGACAGTAATTGATGCCTACGCCGAGTTCCGCAAGCGTTCGTTCGCGGCAGGCATCGACTTCCCACCGCAGCTAGTCGTGTAAGTATTTCTCCTCCTATCCGCTTCCTGAGCGACGAAGACTACTCAGTCTGGCTAATATTCGATCAACTACATAGCGCTGGAAACAGCTCCGTCGATGACCCGGACGCCAACATGATCTACGATCAGACCCTGGACCAGATCGAGAGGAAGTACGCCCACCTGGCGCGCGACATCAGCGTGATGCGCCTCGACGCCAACGACCAGCTGCTCAACACGCTGATCGCCAAGGCGCGCGTGGTGCTGCAGCTGTCGACCCGAGAAGGTTTCGAGGTCAAAGTGTCCGAGGCGCTGCACGCCGGCCGCCCCGTCATCGCGACGCTGGCCGGCGGCATCCCGCTCCAGGTCCACGACGGCGTCGACGGCTACCTTGTCCAGCCGGGCGACTACATGCAGGTGGCCGAGCACCTGACGGACCTGTTCACGGACGAGGACCTCTGGAACCGCATGAGCCAGGCGGCGCGCGATCTGGTGAGCGACGAGGTCGGCACCCCTGGCAACGCGCTGGCGTGGTACTACCTTGCGAGCAAGTGGGCGGCCATTGCGGCCATCAAGGCTAATGGCGGGAGGGCCAATCCGCTGCAGCCCAATCACCGCTGGATCAACGATATGGCGCGCGAGGAGGCCGGGTTCCCCTACGAGGAGGGGGAGAATAAGTTGCCGCGGCGGTATACGAAGGAGAAGGTGTTGACTATTAATGGGAAGAAGTAAAGGGAGGGAGATGAGTACGGCTCCTGTTTACTCGATTTGGTCAAGGTTAGGGAGTTTACGGTTGGGGTTCTACTAGTTCCTTTCTGGTTAAGGCTCTATTCTCTGCTTGATTTACGAGATGGGGTTCACGATGACATGTGTGTTTTGACGTTTGATCAGTTGTTTACATGGCACGTTGGGTACACTCTCCTCACATATACATACGCACAGCGATACACACGTCCTGACTTCATCTAAAGACAGTCCCGTACTATTATGTTGATTTGGTTCTCAATAAGTTGGCTTCTTTCCGAACATCTTGATACATTAGATGCCATGACGACACCTATCAAAGTCCTACGTCTACATGTGCCTCCCACATCAGAGGATGGAATTACCCCTTCCAGTCTCGACCAAGCCTCCAATGGCGGAATCTCAGAGAGTCCAGAGGTGTCTCGTGGCTGAAAACGGATGATTCGTGGGGATCGTTTCTTCCGACGGAGGTCCTGCTGCAACTCACCAGGCAGACCATCATTCCTTTCCTTCTCGACCGTGGCGCATGACGAGTAGTCACGATATATATGCGAGTAATCTAAATCCACAGCGGGTACCCGAGACACCGGGGCGTCTTTTTACTTAAAAGGGGTGGGAGCGGGCAGCTTTAGACGCGCAGGTAGCCTTTTCCAGCCGGTGCATGCATGCAGAAATAAGCCGTGGCACGGCACTTTCATCATGCCCCCTCCCCCCGGCTACCTGCTTTCTCGATCGGGGAAGTGGAGAGAAATCCGGGGGAACACACACTCGCTCAGCTCAGACACGCATGATGCTCTTGATGGGATGTAAGTAGACGGGTAGCAGCAGCATCGGTTCCCATACTGAGACATGCATACAGATTGGGCAGACACACTTCTCGTCCGTCGGTCGCACGAGGAGAAAAACATCGAAGGTGGTGTTGCGATTCATGCATGAGAGGAAAAGAGAGAGAGAGAGAGAGAGAGAGAGAGAGAGAGAGAGGAGAGGAGGGCAGGCAGGGGTTGCTGGGACGGAGGAAGGGAAGGAAAGGGTACTGCGGACCGCTGCGGGCTTTGCGGGCGGGTGTTGCGGCAGTTGCGGGAGGGGTGGGGTTGCGCGCGTCTGGGTACCTATCATCCCATCATCAATTGTATATGGATATTCTTATCTTCAATGCTTTATCCTGGCATTGCGGTGTACTGAGAGCAATTACTTCAACGATACAGAGTTTATTTATCAAAAGGGCCGTTTGGGAACCCCCTTCTCCAGGCACTGCAGCAATGAAAACCCGACGGGTTGGTATTTGGGGACGACGAAAAGGGGTGGTGGTGTATAACCCCTAGTTCTCTTCTTCCCACACCTGACTGGAATGGATGGAAGGCTGCTTAGAAACGGCAATTGGTTACCCCGCGTACATATCACATCAATCACATTGACGAGGAGCCAGTCATTGGCATTCGATATACTCCGTACCGGTAGTTGGATCATTGCCCTATTTCGTCGATTGCAATTTCTTGAATAGTGGTGGTGGCATGCAACTGCAACTTGTTCGGAGCCGGGACTTCCCCGTTGTGGTGACTGGCTAAAAGAGAATCACCCCCAGCAGATACCCTGTGGGGTCCCGTTGGCTGGGTTCGTCAAATGGGCGCAGGAGACCGGGATAATATACGCGTCTTCAATGAGACTCGATGCCACTTTCTCAATGCACATCACGCATAGGTTTACCCCCGGTACGCAATCTGGACGTACGAATCTATAGACATGTGAGTATGATATCTGGTCTTGCTGCGCTGCTACAGTAGGTGGCTGACCCCATTGAAGTAGGGCGGTCTACCCCATTACCAAGCATTAGGAAGCTCCTGCAGTGTTAGCTGAGTAGCATTGCATCGTAGTCCAAGGGGGATTAATCTATATCCCCTTGAGTGCTAAAGCGCTGCTTTCACCAAAAGATAGGGTACTGTACAGATCAGGGATGATCGGAGTGACGTTTTAAACGTCCGCTGTGCTCGGTGTGCTATTTGATTGGCCGATATGCCCTTGCTACGGTATGCACGGCCGTGTTGATCATTTATCGAAAGTATTGTACGGAAAGCAGCGCTTTAGCACTCAAGGGGATAGGAATGTCTCAATAGAAGATGCAAGATGATGCAAATGGATTCCAGCTTCATGGGTCATGGGTCAGGCCCCCAAGTCATCTTGCATCTGTCGGTCAAATTACAGCAAGTTTGGCCGCTGAGTACCAGCGCAAGCGGAATTCCCCGGTGCACTTGCATATATACACGTACCCGTGATTTGATAGCCTAGCCCCCAAGAGCCTGGCTCAACTTGAATCTAAGCAGATGGATTACATGTCGCTAGAGACTTTGCATACAGTCAGAACGCAATCGTACGACCTGGCGCGATGTTTAGTGGTGGGTGATTCAATAGATTTTCCTCTTCAGCCGCATTTGGTTGGGTTTTTCGCCTTGGCTACGCTAAAGCCATCCGCCATTTTGGACATCGGGAGCAACCGCAAACCGTCTGATCTGGGGGAAGAACGCACCCAGCCAATGAACAATAGGCGGACTTGAAAGACTGACAATTACGCTCAAAACGGACTTGTTTCCTTTTTGGCCAATCGTCAACGCCTTATGCGTAATGCAGATGCGGACATTTGTCTGGGATGGTGGCACTGGTACGGTCGGCAACTACCCCAGCTCCGGCTGGCCGGTGTGACTTGTGGCAGTTGGCAGTTGCTTGTGGGCAGCTAATGCAACGTGCCTGCCAATAGTAATATTGTAAACAATCTCGAGGGGTGTTCTTTGTTTTTGACACACTCACCCATTCCCATCATATCATGCATGTGAATATCTTTTGGGGGAAGTACACATTATGCATCTTTCTCTTTTATTACCCGACGACTATGTGTTTGCTAGTAAATCAACAACAACTGCGATTCGTCAAACCGCCAGCACCACGTGGGCATCCACTCTAGAGTGCGACACAGAAGCCTGGCAAAAACCCAGCAAGGCTAAAAGAAAGTGCTTACTGGTGACCTTGGCCAGCTGAGAGTACTGACCATTTGTCCAGACTGGTCCGCCAGAACACAGTCACAGTTGGCATGCCCCTGTATACGAAAACGAAACCCCGAACTTACCGAGCCGTCAAAACAAGAATAGCATTGTTTTGTGGCCCTTTCCGCCGCGGAGAAGTCGTTACCGCACGAGAACGACCGGAGCGGCAAGTGGACACCTCGACCACGTCCACACCCACTAACGACGGCCCAATTGTCAAGCACAAGACGGCGCCTGCCCTGCCAGCTTCACGCTTGTTTCTGCATCAAGTCCCATTACCGCCGGCGCAGAAAAAGTGGCGCGATAATTGCTAATGTCTATCAATGCCAAATTCTGCGATGAAATAGAGGCATTTCGTTTACTCGTGTATCCGTGAAACATGCGATGCCCGGGTGGGACCGTAGCAACAGTATGACAAAGAAGGGTTTGCTTTCTCCGCGCTGATTGATCGTCCACCGTCTCTACCTTGGTGTTGTTCACGATGAACCTCCAATTGACGAGGGTATTCGCCCGAGTATATAAGGTGAGAGTAGAATGCTACCTTGATGACCACCTCCTCATTTACCGCAGTCCAACACTCCCAACGTACTTACTGCAGAACATTCTTCTTTCCATCTCCGGAAGATTATCACCATTTCTCCCATAATACAGCAGCAACAACACATTATGGCTGCCACCACTAAAGTGTCGGCGCCCCTGACGCCAGAACAGATCGCCATCGTCAAGTCGACGGCGCCGGCCCTCAAGGCCCACGGCGAGGAGATCACCTCCATGTTCTACAAGAACATGCTGGCCGCCCACCCGGAGCTGCGCAATGTGTTCAACAAGACCAGCCAGGAGACGGGCGCGCAACCGCGTGCTCTTGCCGGCGCCGTCTTCGCCTACGCCAGCTACGTCGACGACCTCGGCAAGCTGTCCGATGCCGTCGCACGCATTGCCCACAAGCACGTCAGTCTCATGATCGCCGCCGACCAGTACCCCATCGTCGGCGAGCATCTCATCGCCGCCGTCGCCACGGTCCTGGGCGACGCCGTCACACCCGCCGTCGCCGAGGCCTGGACCGCGGCCTACCAGGCGCTGGCCGACATCTTCATTGGGCTCGAGGCCAGCATGTACGCCGAGCGGGAGAAGAGCGCCGCGGGCTGGAACGGCTGGCGCAAGTTCAAGATCTCAAAGAAGGTCGCCGAGTCCTCCGAGATCACCAGCTTCTACCTCGCGCCTGAGGACGGCAAGCTGCCCCTGCCCGACTTCAAGCCCGGCCAGTACATCAGCCTGCACCTCCACGTGCCAGAGCTCGGCTGCATGCAGCCCCGCCAGTACTCGCTTAGCGACGTGCCCGGGCACGACTACTACCGCATCAGCGTGAAGCGCGACGCCGGCAAGCAGCCCGGCGTGCCCGGTCTCATCTCCAACCGCCTGCACAGCGGGTTCAACGAGGGTGATGTCGTGGAGATCACCCACCCTGCCGGCACTTTCTCCGTCGAGCCCAAGACGGGCAGCCAGTCACCCATCGCCCTCATCTCGGCCGGCGTCGGCGTCACGCCCATGGTCTCCATCCTGAACGCGACCGTCGCTGAGGGCTCCACCCGCCCCGTGTCCTGGGTGCACGGCGCCCGCAGCACCGAGGTGCAGGCGTTCGCGGCCCACGTCCGGGACGTGTGCGAGAAGCAGTCCAACGTCAAGGCGACCATCTTCAAGAACAGTGTCAAGGACGACGAAGTCAAGGGCGTCGACTACCACTTCACCGGTCGCATGGACCTGGAAAAGGTCGACCGGAACCAAGGTTTGTTCCTCGACCAGCCCGAGGCCAACTACTACATCTGCGGGCCCCCCATCTTCATGCGAGATGTCCAGCAGTTCCTCGCCAAGGCCGGAGTCGGCGAGGGCAGGATACATATGGAGGTGTTTGGCGTCGGCGATGGAGAATAAGCGCGAGAGAAGAAACGACTCATTGCTTTTTCTTTTGTCGGAGTTGCGGAAGAGACAACTCCGCGGAGTCTTTAGTTTACGGATTGATACCACCACCTCTTTTACGTGTAAGATTAGAGAATGAACCACTACAATCATTATGTCTATCAACCTCCGAGCTCTGAACTTGTCAACAACTGTCTTGATCCCCTTGCCCTTCCATTTCCCCGTGCAGTGTTATAGGTGCTGCATCCGCGATACAGGCTGAGCTGTCGCCCCGGGACCGTGTGGCTTTTTCAGCGGCGGCAAGGGAGGCCCTCGCTACCAGGAAAAAGGGTACGCCACGCGCACATGAGCGGTTCGGGTTTGCCCGAATAAGCAAACAACGGCTCATGTGCTTGCTGTGCCATGCATGCATGTAATTTACGGCACATTGTTGGCCGTGGGCGGGTACAGATGGGCGGTGGATGATCCCGTGACGATTGAACCAGACTTACTAAGTGATCAAGTAAGCATCAAGATCCATTCTTCTCGTGACTTTGAGAATGCGCTTTATCTGAGTAAGAAAACTTGGTGATGGGTGACTACTTCTTCACCACGGCGCACAGCATACTTCTAAGGCTTCTCACCTTCACCGAGGGAATTCACCGGGAAAAGCGGTGTCATTTTCCCAGTAGTACCACGGCATATATGCAGTAGTAGTCTCACCATTCGTTGGCATTTCTGTCATTTCTCTACTTTTTCTTGTCTACTCTATACCGCTCTTCTGCTGTCGCCACTAGATACGCTATCTCAATATCGTTGTCACTGAGTGGAATATGTTTCAGTTCATTATTATCGCGATATCTATATCTGCCGTCCGCCTCCCCGAAGCCCCCTTCCCCGGGGATCCTTATTACGGATGAACCGTGGCCGGATTTTCGCCTCGAATTGGCGTTCTTCGTTTGGACTTGCCCAATCAGGGGGTCCAGTTGTTGGGTGGGGGGGTGGGGGGGGGACAATGAAGACCTACGGAATGGGGGGATCTTGGGCGCCCCGATTCGTGACCCTTACCCGACTACCTATACAGGGTCTTTGCCTGTTTCCTTCTTCCCCGGGCCAATGTAAGGGATGGAGGATGCCCTGCCAGCGCACCAACCCCTCCATTACCAGGTACTCGGTAAATCTTGACTTTGAGATGATGCACTTACCCGCCCCGTTAAGTAACACGAGGGCGGTCGCAGATGGTGCGCCATCTTGGGATCGAGAGAGCCCATGTTACTTTTACCTGCAGCTTTCTGTCGCCTGCTGCGTGCTTCCCCAAGATCTGGTTCACTCCAAAGAGATTTGGGGTTGCGCGGAAAGCGACATGCCAAAGTCGCTTTTGGGTTACACCAAGGCGCGAGGGGGGCGGGGCATATTCCGTTGACTACTGGTGCCGTCATTCGTCGTACCGCTTCATCAGCACAAATGGACGATAGTGGGGGAACAGAGCAGATCGTATTTACCGATGCCTTCCTATCCTACCCCGTTACTTGGATGGTTAGATACGGATGGGGTGGGAAGGGGATGCTGACTGTGCCTGTCGTATCCTACGCTCCATCCTGGACGGAGCTATCACGGTTTCACGGGGGCCAGGCGACGTCGGCCATGGTAAGGCGGTGGCAGGTGATTCGCGAACCCGTGAGGCTGGAACGACGCCCCCATCACCCCAGTGGCGCCCCCAACCGTCTAGCCCTACGAATTGCTTACAAATTGGGGAATGACCAACGGATCGACCGTATTCCCACCAGTCCGGGAAGGTCGTTGAAGCCTCACGTTATATACGTCCGTACTGGAGATCTTGATAGCCTTAACCTCTGTCTTTAATTTCCAGAAGTCTGGCCCCGCGATTGGCAGGAGACGGACAGAGGACTATTAACGCTCGTGGCGTTAAGCTGCCGAGATTCCTCGTAGTTTTAGGGGTCCAAGTTATTCCCCCAGGATTGGCCCCAAATTACAAGGAATGCATGCGCCATGTATCGTATTAAGCATATTTGCTGCCTGTTCGCACGAAACCGTAAGGCTGGGTTGGGAAAAGGTGGGTAAGCGGCTGAGCGTTTCTGTGACTGGGGCGCCAGTGGCTGCAGGTCATTAGCCTCATTGTTACGGATCACGGGACATAAACACGTCCGTTTCGGATATCTCACTTGTGTTTATCCCCGGTTTGCCAGATACACATCATCTTGCAGTTGCAGTAGTAGATGGGATGGGATGTCATGCATCGATCTTCATGCTAGGGCTTATATGTCGCCGGCCACTAGACGCCTTTTGGTCATAGCGAGTCTTGCTGGCCGGCAAGTATGTGATGAAGCTCAAAGAAACGTCACCATCTTCAAGGCTAAAGTTCCCGTGTCTTCCATCCACATTACACCGCCACAGCTTCCCGTAGTTCTGGAAACGATAGAGATCTACACACCACCTCAAATATCTGGACCCCGAACGGTAACCCCGGATCTAAGAGAACCAGGCTTCCAGTTGCCAAATTTGGCAATAAAGCTCGTCATTGGTCCATATATCAGTACAGGTCAGGGGTACTTTGTACCAGATGACGGGCATATCTTTTGCATTTTCCGTTGCCAAAGCTTAACAGGTAACCCGTGGTGCACTCAGAAGCGGGGAATTCTTTCCGGTTTCCTGGAGTGAACACGGTGTATCACTCTTGTGTATGCCGTGACCTTGTTCTATTGCATCTTGGACGGGGGTCACAGATCGTGATACTCTAGAAAGATGCAGCGGGCAGAACTTGGAGATTTCGATTGTGTTGTTCATGTCACGCTAACACACGCTGAGACATCCATGTTGTGGCATCCAATTAACATAGGCATGTTCCTCGGGAAACTGAGAGGTCTAGTACGACACTAGTCTAGTGGGCATTCTGACTATTTTCTGAGATGGACTACAACCTTAGCCAAACCATGTCGGCTTTAAAACACGGTAAGCAACGCCTATCTCCATCCCGAGAAACTTCGATCTGGGTGGGCTTCTTTGGCAGGTAGAAACGGCTCACTAATCGAGACGTAGCGTCCTCAGAGCAGGAGGCAGCGCTGGAAGCGCGCATTTTATCCACGTGAGGGCGGATACCTACGTTAAGTGTTGTTCTGGGCGGAAACTTTCGTATTCTACCCCCTGACGTACGATGCAATCGACCCAATCTACCGAATCTGCTCCCCTGAACGCAGATCTTGTTCTCAATTCTTACTATTGGTGGAGGGCACAGTGATACCAATTAATTCACTGGAGGTGGCAGACCTGGTTTGGCTCCGTTGTGCAGATAGGCTGGGTATGAGGTCGTTGTACCTCGCGGTTGATTGCATTATCGGACATGGTGCGCCCATTTTCTTGTGCTCCCACGCCCAATATGGCACATGCGATCGATCCTGCACGTCGAGGTGGCTCAATAGCAACAGCCCCCGGCAACAGGATCCACGCTGCTGGTTCAGCCGTTCCCATTCTTGTTTCCCTTGGTTTCCCACCCCCCCCCAATGAGATTATGCCCACTCCTCCTTGAAGCTATACTGCCCTTACTATTCCACACTATCTTCAGCGCCATGGCACCTTGCGATGTTGATACGCCGTACATCAGATCCTGCACGTAGCCAGATTGGGTGTCTTACTCACTTATATTGCAAAGACAGTCCCGGGGAAGAAAGTCACGTTGGATTGGACTTTTACTCATCGCAATGCATCTAGTGATGTCTGATTGAAAAATACTCTGACAACTGAACCATACACCAAGAAAACAACTGGGGTAGTCGGGAAATATCTCTCTGATCTGATCACCCCCTTTTGGTTCTTATTGCCCCCCTTACTTTCGCCTAACTATCTATTGAGCTACTACGATCATACGATGCCACCGCAGCCGCAAGAGCGCAACCGCAAGGCCTGCGACAAATGCCACCAGCAGAAGCTGAGCTGCAAAAAGATTGGCGGCGGTGACGAGTGCGAGCGGTGCCACAGGCTCAAGCGGCCGTGCACGTCGAGCCCCCCGCTGAGGAACCAGCGCAACAACACGACTCGGCGCAACCCGAGGGAGCACGACGGCGGCCGGAGAAGACCTAAGACACTCGCCATACTACCTCGATCTTCCCCTCCTCCTGCTGTTGCTGCTGCTACTGTCTCCACTACCACAGCTGCGGCTGCGGGCAGTATCCCCCTGGCTTCTTCCTACTCCTGCTCCGAGTCGGGCTCCTCATCTTCTACGTATTCCCACGACCAAGACACGACAGGTGAGTGAGCACATCTTTGATGATCTTGTGTGAGACTATCATATTCGTCCGACGTTACTCACATACTATATTTAGCGTCGGTCATCCCTGTCATCCCTGACCAGCTGGTCACGGACACTGTGGACGAGCAACAGCAGCATCAGCACCACCACCAGTACATGGAGCCCATTTGTTGGTCTGGCCACGCCGTCACCGCAGCTGAGCTCAGCTGTGCGGCATACCCTCCTTACTTTGCGCCATGCTGGCCCGAGAGGGAAGACACGCCGAGAATCGACCACATGGTTGGCGGCGGGTATTCGGACAGCCCATCGCCCACTCATTCGCAGAGCCTCGGTTCATATCAAACTCCGGCGAGTGACTTCCCTAACTTTGACCGAGGCATGAATTCTGCGCGAGATGGGGATGACGTGCCGCCGCCGCCGCCACTCGGGGCGCATCTGGCCCAAATGCAACCCGCCATGGCGGCCGCAGCTCCACCTATCACATCTCTGGATACGCGAGATCCCGCCGGTATCCGTGACGACTTGGGCCCCTATGCATACTACCCCAACCCTACCACCACCACCGCACCCATGGGCTTTGGGGCCGGATATGTGCCATATGGGGCCGGCAGCTACGGACCCGGCAGTCGGGTCCGATATGATTGGCAGCCCGTCGTCTGCATGGAGCCGCCTTTCCAGGGAGGGCTGACGTAGTTCGGATTGGATAAAGCCGTCATTGTCCTTTCGTTGTTCTTTTGTCTCCCTCGCCCATGTGTTTCTAAACATTCTCCAGGGAAAAGGGTCATGCGGAGTTACAGGTTGTTGGTTAGAATCGGGAGCCACACGGGCTGGAATGCTTTGCAAGATTAATAATGAGAATGAACCCCCTGGAAATTGCTGTTTGTTGTATGTCGGTGCCCGAGATACCGAAAGTATGCCACATGATCGAAGGAAGTGATATTCCGCATAGATGAACTTCGCCTCCGCCACTGAAGGGTTGGAATGTCACAGGAAACGTAGTTGGGCTTCGTCATGTAGCATCCCTGGCGGTCTCGTCGGTAGCGAACCCAGGGTCGAAATAAGGGGGGCCGAGCTCGCGAAAGAGAGCAAGCATAATCCGCGCCAAACATGAGTATACAATGACAAAACAGACTTTCCCGATGCGGTCATCTTCAACGATCGGTGATCGGCAAGTCTCATGCCCGTTCCTACCAGTGATCGGAGTGATACCCCCTCCTTTTCGGCCCGGCATGCGGCCAAGAAGGTGTTGCATCTAGGCCCCCCCTCCAAGTAGACCGTCCAATTGTATTGCGTATGCCTCCAAGGCTGTGAGTTTCAGCTTTCTCCCTGGGTTGTTTTGTTGGTGAAGATAGTCTCGAGCCCTGTGGGCGTTCTTAGTGCACGTAAGGGGGCGTTTGTCCTATGACGCGAGAAGACGTTGCATCATTGTCGGCATCGTCGAGATCGTCGGCATCGAGTAGTCAGCAGCACCACCAACTTCACATCGCGGCAGCTAAGAAAAGAAAATCCCAATTGATAATCAAGATGGACTAGTTTGTTTTGCTAGTCTCGGAGTCGGAGATGGAGAGAGGCGCCCGGGGGCCAGTGGTTATATCCTTTCCACATTCTTTCAGCTCGAGCCCCCTAGATGTCATCGTCTCGGCCGTAACTTATTATAGAATCACCAACAACCGCCAACTGCGCTCTGCCCCTTCTAGAGCCATCATGGAATCTTCCCATCATGATCAAAGCCTCACATTCCAACAGATCACGCACTGGCTCGGAATAACTAATCATGACATATCCGAAACCTCCCGTTCGGTGTTTTCCACCACCTGTCAAATGACAGAAGACATACCGGTTAGCTGCAGGGAGCAACCCAGGTCGGCATCTGAGACAAGCACGAGCGAGCGAGCGAGCCATCAGCTTCGGCGATGATGCAGCAAATCAAAGATCCCCCGCCGCAGGAGGGAGGCAGAAAGAGAATGGGCATTATCGAGGTCATTGTCGACGTCGTGTCTTTGATCGCGAGTACAAAGGAGGGTTATCCCGGCAGCGACACAATGCGATTGTCCCATCATGTCCCCTGAACCTCGGTAGTACCTATATGTCTCGATTGTTTTCTCTTTTGCCTGAGAGCACCTACCTGCATTTGACGATTGGTTGACAAGAAGCTCACTTACACCACACTTACACACCTCTCACATCGTTTCCCTCTTCTCTTTTTGGCATTCACCTTTTTGGAGCTCGCCTGTCATTGCTTTTTTGTATATAGACAACGCGACAGACCTTCCTCGCATGCCGAAAAGAAAAGAAAAAAGAAGCGACCATGTACACAGAACGCCAACCGGAACCCATCGCCATAATAGGCACCAGTTGCCGATTCACAGGCGACGCCACATCGCCCTCGAAACTATGGGATCTGCTTTGTTCTGATCGTCCGGCCGACCTCTCGCGCGAGGTACCCAAGGACCGGTTCCACGCCGAGGCCTTCTACCACCCAGACGGCGAACACCATGGCACGACCAACTCTGTGCGGGCCTACTGGCTCGAACAAGATATCCGCACATTCGATGCCGGCTTTTTCAACATCACGCCCCGCGAGGCAGAGGCCGTGGATCCCCAGCAGCGTTTGTTACTCGAGGTCGTCTACGAGGCCATAGAGGCTTCGGGCTACCCGATGACGCGCCTGTCGGGCGAGGACGTCGCCGTCTTTGCGGGCGTCATGACCGCCGATTACGATACCTTGTCGCAGCGCGACGAGCTGGGCACGAGCCAGTACTACGCTACAGGCAACGCGCGTTCTATCATTGCTAATCGCGTCTCCTACTTTTTCAATTTTCGTGGACCCTCTGTGACAATCGACACGGCTTGCAGTTCATCCTTAGTGGCGCTTCACCAGGCGGTTCTAAGTCTGCGCGCACAAGAAAGCAAAATGGCTTGTGTCACGGGCGTGAATCTCATGCTCACACCCGAGCAGTTCATTGTGGAGTCCAGTCTGCACATGCTAAGTCCCTCAGGGCGGTGCCGGATGTGGGACGTGGGCGCCGACGGTTATGCACGCGGTGAAGGGGTGGCCGCCATATTTATCAAGACCTTGTCGCAGGCCCTGGCAGATGGAGATCAGATTGAGGGTATCATCCGAGGTACTGGCGTCGGTTCGGACGGAAGGACACAAGGAATCACAATGCCCAATTCCGAGGCGCAAGCTTCACTCATAAGAAGGACTTACGAGAGGTCTGGATTGGACCCGAAGAACGAGGAGGATCGTTGCCAGTATTTTGAGGCGCATGGGACGGGGACGCAGGTGGGCGATCCCCGAGAGGCACAAGCAATCGAAGCAGCGTTTTTCGGGCCACCTGACAATGAGACGACACCAAATAACGATAACATTCCCGAAAAACTCTTGGTCGGCTCCGTCAAGACAATCATCGGCCACACAGAGGGAGCCGCCGGTCTTGCCGGCGTGCTCAAGGTGCTTCAGGCCATGAAGCACGGATCCGTCCCACCCAACCTCCACTTCGAGTCCCTGAACCCCGTCGTGCAGCCCTTCTACCGACATCTCGAGATCCCCACCGCTGTAACACCTTGGCCAGACACACCGGGGTCTGTTCCTCGAAGAGCCAGCGTCAACTCCTTTGGCTTCGGCGGAACTAACGCTCATGCTATCATCGAGTCTTATGTTCCTCGCGTGCACGACCCGATGAGCATGTATTATCTACAGAAAGGCAATCCGAGCCCACCCCGTCGCGGTTACGAAAATTACACTGGCGACTGTTTTCCCTTGGTCGTCTCGGCTGCCTCGCAAGCCTCCCTTCGGGACGTCTTGGCGGATCTAGTACGGTATCTTAAGCAACACCCCGACACCACGACCTGGCAGCTTGGGTGGCATCTTTACTCCCGACGAACCGCTCTCCCCTATCGGCTGGCCTTTTCGACCGACTCTTTGACCAAAGCGATTGCTCAGATGGAATCTTCTCTCGACCATTTCACCGGCGTCAGTGGCATCGGGATCCGCGCCCAAACGCTCCATCAGAAACCGAAGATCCTGGCTGTCTTTACCGGCCAGGGCGCACAATGGGCCACCATGTCGCGATCCTTGCTCCTGTCCAACAAAACCTACCGCGCCGCCATCTCCTCTCTAGACGACACCCTCCGGTCTTGTCCGGATCCCCCCTCCTGGACGTTGGCGGACCAGATCCTGGCCGAGCCCGACGTTTCCCGCATCAACGAGGCCGCCATCTCGCAACCGCTCTGCATCGCCCTGCAGATAGCCTTGGTCGACCTTCTCCGGGCCCACGGCATCGATTTCCACACGGTGGTGGGGCATTCGTCTGGCGAGATCGCGGCCGCGTATGCCGCTAGACGACTGACCGCCCGGGACGCCATTCTCATCTCGTACTACCGAGGCATGTTTGCCCATCTAGCCGGCGGTCCCAACGGGGAAAAGGGGGGCATGATGGCGGTGGGACTATCGGAGTCCGAAGCGCTTGAATTTTGTCAGAATCCGGAGTATGGCGGCCGACTCTGTGTCGCGGCGAGCAATGCGCCCGGCAGCGTCACCCTGTCTGGTGATCTGGATATGGTGCACTTCGCACGGGACCGGTTGGCGCAGGAGCAGAAATTCGCCAGGATGCTGGTGGTGGATACGGCGTACCATTCGCCACATATGATTCGACCGGCCGCCGAGTACGTCAAGGCGTTGCAGAATTGCGGCATCAAGCCCATAACAGCGAGTGGAAACAACAACGTGAATTGGATATCGAGCGTTGGTGGACTCTCGGGAAGTGGCAGTGTAGATCCGGATATTGGGTATTGGGAGGATAACATGGTCTCTTCCGTGCAGTTCCACGACGCCATTAAGACCGCAATCACCGAGCACGGCCCCTTTGACTGTGCCATCGAGGTCGGTCCCCATCCAGCTCTGAAGGGCCCAACCACCCAAACCGCGAAATCTCTCAATGGGGGCGCGCTCCTATACTCAGGGGCCCTGGATCGGACAAAAGATGACCAGTCCGCCTTGTCTGATCTGTTGGGATTCCTCTGGTGTCACTTTGGACCTGGCGCAATCCAACCTACAAAGCACCTTGGGCCACCAACACCAACAATGGAAATATTGGAGGATTTCCCAAGCTACCCCTGGGACCACTCCCAAGTCCACTGGCGCGAGTCCAGGCTTTCCCGGCAATACCACTTTAAGAAAAGTGCGCCGCACGAGCTTTTGGGCGTGCGGACGCGGGATGACAGCGAGTTTGCGCTGCGGTGGCGAAATGTTTTGACGATTAACCAAATCCCATGGTTGAAGCACCACAGCTTTCAGGGACAGCCGCTGGTCCCGGCTTCGGCGTACGCAGCCATGGCGCTGGATGCTGCACGGGCGTTCCTCAATGGTAGGCCGGCGTCGGTCATCGAGATTTTGGATATGCGCATCATGGCCGGCATCCCCGTAGAGGCTGACTCTACCGGTGTGGAAGTACTATTCTCACTGACTCCCCGCGGAGAGTCGAAGACCTGGAAAGAAACATGTACTATCGAGGCCGATGTCATGCTCGTCTCATGTCCGGCTGATGGGACTACTAACATGACCAAGAACATGACGGGCCTGGTCCGTATCCATCTGGGCGAGCCCAGCGCCAATTCTTTGCCCCCGAGCCATCGAAGCTCCTCGGAAATGCTGCCAGCGAGCTCCAAGGCCTTCTACAACATGATGGACAATACTGGCCTTGTCTACAGCGGCCCCTTCAGAGCACTCAAGTCCATTGAACGACGACTCGACTACTCGACTGGCAATGTGAAAAGGTTACATCAAGAGGACACCACGACTTTGGCAGTCAGCCCGGCAACTTTGGATACATGCTTACAGTCTGCCTTCCTCACATACTCCGCCCCTGGAGACGGCTCTCTTTGGACTTCCTTCTTGCCCACGCACATCGAGCGCCTCAGCTTCAACATGGTGTATTGCGGTGACGCACAAGACGGAACCAACGACAAGGACGCAAAACTGAAAGTGGAAAGCACGTTGAAGGAGGCGAGACCCACCAGCCGCGCCTCCAAGGCCGGATTTACCGTCGACATCGACATTTCTTCGGACAATACGCTCGGTTGCGAGATCCAGGTCGAGGGGCTTTCCGTTACAGCCATCGCCGATACGCGGCCCGAAGACGACTACGAGCTGTACCTACACACTGTGTTTGATGTCGACCCCATGGATGAAATTGTACATGCACCGGCCGCGATGGACGAGGCAGACCCCATTCTCAGTGAGAGTTGTTATCGGGTGGGGGCCTTCTTCTACGGGTCCAAGCACGATGTGCCCCTTATTTGCGACTATACAGTATATGGGTTAGGGATTGGATATTCAGATACATCGAAACTTTTCTTGACCAATTTTGACGACATTAAGAGTGTCGATAAATACATCGACGCCTCACCATTTCGAACCTCTCTGGATTTCATCAAGGAACTCGGCCTGGCTCTGCCCGGTCTTCTGCCGGGTGCCATCCCTCTTATCATCGAACAGACGCGCCGCCAGATGTGGCTTAACGGCATTGTGGGACGGATAATACGGCAGATTACGCATCGGTTCCCCCGGCTGAATGTGTTGAGTCTTGTTGACCCGAGTCTGGGGCTCATAGACCGTATCATTTCTAGCATGGGCACTGGTTTCTTATCACACAATGTCCGGTGCGACCCGGGACAGGAGGAGGGGCATTCTTGGTTGCCTGATATGCCTGCCTCGGTCTCAAAACGAACTCACATCGTCCCGCTCAGCGTGGATGAAATTCTGAGGGAGCAGCCATCATCATCAGGGGTTCATAACAATTTGGTGATCGTGTCCACATCACAGCTGGATCGCGAAACACCAGAGGCCACGCTCGGCGCCATTCAAGCGACCATGACCGACGGCGCGCTGCTGGTGCTCGTCCACAGCCCGGAAATGGGGATCCGCGACAGTCTGCGTACTCTGGCCGCTCTGGAGTCTCACCCTACGACTACTACTCCCGATCCGGAAACGCCGGATTGGATGGACATTCTCAATCGCAGCGGATTTGCTACGTCGGCAAAGCATGCATCTCAGTTCTACCCAGATGGAGCATCGATTCATGTTCGTCAAGTAAGCCGGGTCGGGCCGACGCTCGAGTATCCGGATCGGGCGCAACCCGAGTCACAAATCATCATCGACAAGTTACTCATTCTCGGTGGCCTGGGGGAGGCGACGGCGAGCCTCCAGAAGGAGTTGGAGGGCGACCTGTCCGGATCATCCCGCAATGTCACCCTTGCTAGTTCGTTCGAAGACTTGGACTCGGAGTCGATGACAACCTTCACCACCGCTATCGTCCTCGCAGACCTGGACGAGTCCGTCATGATGACTATGACGGATGAGCGACTGAGACAACTGCAGGCTTTCTTCAGGCCCAGCACGACGGTCCTCTGGGTGACCCGCGGCGGCCGCCTCGACAACCCGGAACACGCCGCCACGCTCGGTTTCACGCGCACGATGATCGCCGAGGTGCCCAGCCTCCGACTACAGGTGGTCGACCTGGACCACCTCGAAGGCGCCGCCGATGTGATCTCCAGGTGTCTACGACAGCTATGTTCGCCCCCGTCCGGTACGCCATCGGAACTCGACATCAAGGAGCCCGAGGTGTACATCGAAAAGGGACAGCGCCTGATTCCCCGCATCAAGCCCCTGAAGCCGTTCAACGACCGCATCAACGCCTCTCGTCGCGTCATGTCCCCTTTTATCAACCCCATCGTCGAGGAGAACCTATTCCGACCGGATGCGACGTACCTCCTGGTAGGCTTGACCCGCGACCTGGGTCAGAGCTTGTGCCGCCTCTTCATCCGCCACGGCGCACGAAACATCGTACTGGCCAGCCGCAACCCCAACCTGTCCGTCCAGTGGAAAGACGAACTGGCCCCCGCGCAAATCACCATCGAGCGCCTCGACGTGACGGACCTAGAAAGCGTCCGCGCCCTCAAGCGTCGCCTCCTCGCCGCCGGCCACCCTCCGATCGCGGGCGTGGTCAACGGCGCCATGGTGCTCGACGACCGCATCTTCGCCCAGATGGAGTCGGCCGAGACCTGGAACCGGGTCCTGGCCCCCAAGACGACCGGGTCCGCCAACCTCGACGCCGTCTTCGGCCAGCAAGACGACGAGAACTGTTGTACGCTCGACTTCTTCGTCATGACCAGCTCCTTCGCCGCCGTGGGCGGGCACCCGGGCCAGTCCAACTACGCCGCCGCCAACATGTACATGAACGGCCTCGCGGCGCGGCGGCGGCTGCGGCAGGGGCGGGCCGGGTCCGTGCTGAACATCGGCGTGATTTACGGGCTGGGGCTGCTGCAGCGGGAGAAGGGCGAGCTGTACGCGGGGCTCGAGCGCGAGGGGTATCCGCCTGTGTCGGAGCGGGATATTCACCATATGTTCCTCGAGACCATTGTGGCGGGTAGACCGCCCCAGGAGGGTCAGAAGGGAGTGGAGCAGCCGCCGTTTGATATCACGACGGGGTTGAAGCGGTTTAAGTGGGGGAGCTCGAGTCCCTTGCATTGGCACCTCGATCCGCGGTTCTCGCATTTCACGGTTGATGATGACGACGATCACGACGGGGGTGATGGAAAGAGTGCGGCGGGTGGACAGACACAGCAGACCCTGCTCCAGAAACTCGAAGCCCTCAACAGCAGCAATGCCGAAGCGATGGCCGAGTGCATCCTGGCGGCATTTGCAGACCGTCTGGAGGCGCTCCTGGGGCTACCCAAGGGGGCCGCGAGCCCGCAGAACAGCGTGGCGGAGCTGGGTATCGACTCGCTCATCTCGGTCGAGATCCGCAACTGGTTCTGGAAGGCGCTGGGGCGCGATGTGGCGATTTTGAAGATCTTGGGCGCTAGCAGCCTGCATCGACGTGAGTACTTCCCTTTTTCCTTTTTCCTTTTTCCTTTTTCCCTACTATTCCGGATTCCCACTTTGTTATAATTCCCGACCCGATTGAACTTCTTTTGCACAAACATGCCCCTGTCCCTGTCCTATTTCCTTGTTTTCTCCACTTCTGGCAAAAAACGATGAGACTAACGAACTGGGATGCAGTATGCCTGGACTTGGCGGAGCAGATATGTACGGAGAAGAACTTGCCGCCGAGCTCGACTTCGGCGGCTACCCCGTCACCATCGGGACCGTCGTTGGAATGGAGCGCGACATCAGCCTCGAGTTTAGGAAGCAGCGCAAAAGACCTGAAGGAGTAATGGGGAATAGAACATAGAGACTCGAAAGGGGGTGGAGGTATTACCCCCAATGTAGATTGCTGCTAGGGAAAGGAGACACGAGGTATCAGTATATGGCAGTTGTTCCATAGGTTGGGGAGGCCTTCTTGCTTGGATTTGCTGTAATATATATGACGGAGGCCGTTACATATTGAATTATGAATCATGCATCATCCCTGTTGCTATAGAACTCAATGTGTTGTTAGGCATGATAGAAAAGAAAACCACGTATAACCACACCACGACAGCTAAAATCAAAGAACGTCATGACATGGTCTAACATCCAACGCTAAACCCAACCTTCATTATCCAATTTCTCGCCATTTGCGCTCCGTATGTCAAGACCCCAAGTGGGCTTTTGAAAGTATACTGATACACACGCATACGTACATTAAGGGATTTTAGCGGGCCAAAAGGCTGCCCATAATAGATACATATAGAGAAGATCCCTTGATCACATATCAGTCAACGTACATGTGATCGCAATTATACTAACAGGCCATTTGGGATCCAAAAAAACACGCTTAACTGATCTGGCTACCCTACCCAGTCAGAGTCTCTCTCGTAAAGTCTCCAGAACAGCTCGTGAAAACCCTGGCGTCAAGTGGACAGGCTAATCCGAGGGACAAGTTCTCGATGTCATCAGAGAGGAGGGGTTAAACACAAACCATCGTAATACACCAAGGTATTGAGCGGTATACATCAAAGCCCGTCGAGACAAGCTCGCAACTGTGAGTAGCAACTTTACCATAACTCCTCTTAAATTCCACGGTCATGAACCATACACCTCCTTCGTCATTCTCATTACATCCTTAGCTTCCCCGCCCTTGCCGTGCTCCCAAAGTAGTCCTGCACACCTCTTGGCCAATGCACGTATCCGGAGAGGCATCTCTGGCGGTTGTTACTGGATGCGGAGCGGATGGCAGCCGTTGGAGTGGACCTCCTTGACCAGATTCGGGAACTCCCATGGGGTCGGAGAGGAAAAACGGCCTGTCTGATACATATCCAGGACCGCTGTCTGCAACTCCAGCACGCCGCTGATCTCGGCGAGGCTGCATCCCGACAGGGTGAGCATCGTCTGGATATCTTCAAACTTGTGCCCGGGCGCGACTGGGTGCTGTTCGTCCAAGGCCCGTTTCACCAGTGGCGCAATGTCCATATCATACCGGAGGTGCTCCCATAGAGCCCTTGAAAAACTTGGAGCTTTGCTGAGAGGCGCCCTCGGGTTCCCACCGGCGGACCGCTTCGGCCATTCTCGTGAACAAGTGGCACCTCAGCTGGAGTCTCTTGTTGACGACGCGGTCTCCTTTAAATGGTTGCGTTAAAGTGCCGTGGAACCATTGACGAAGCCTTTTCCATTCTCCAGCGCCAACGAGGATCTGTGTTGCGATGTTCAAGCAGCGTCTACCGCTTCTGCCATCCGAGAAGGTTCTTTAGTAAGGATCGGAGTAAAAGGGGTAAAGTTGGGGGGTAGAAACTGTAACAAGTGAACCATGGTGAACTACTTACATATCGCTGAGCAGGCTCACTCCAGAACACCCAAGAATTTAATTGCGTTTGATCCATTGAGATACCAACACCGCAGCATCGTCATCCGCGAGTATCGTCTTCGCCCTTTCTATGGCGTCTTTGCTATTATTGGGTAGGTGCACATCCAGCAGGTGCCAGTATTCCAGCAGTAGACGCTCGGCAGACTCTAGGCATCCCTTCTTATGCGCATTAAGCAGTTGCAATGATTTGAGGAGACCAAGTCGATCTTCCTTTGCCAGTTCCGCGGTCTTCCCGGTGACTACTTTGTCCTCCGCTGAGATCATTTTTCGAGGTAGTACATAGGGGTAGATGTCGGAGTCCAAGCGTTGGGAGTACTTGGCCATCACGCCTTCACGATGGCGATACGGTTCATAGAAATAATCAGGTTCATTATCGACTGACGAGGGTAATTGGAGAGGTGCCTTTGGCGCGTCTTGATGTCTTGAAGACGCTGTATCGGACTCCGAGTGTGCTTCCCTGGACGCATCCGTCGTAGTGGAAAGCAAGACCGCCGCCAACCGTGTGGGGACGTGATTGCGGTATTGGCGTCGGAGTGGGATTTCAGCAGCGCGAAGCACCATACTGCGAGAGCGCAGTGCCACGGCCATCATCGCGATTTACCCCGGCGGTTTCCACTATGTAAGTAAGTCTGGTAAACAATTAGTGAGTGACGCTCCGCGCCGTTGATATGAAATCGAACAAATGACAAATGATTACAGGCCAAGAAAGCGAGATACGCGGGGAGAGGTCAAGCGACTGCTGAAATTCGAACGGCTGGCTCACAGGGGTCCCGGAGCGACGGAACCGCCGCCACCCGATGTTAGGATACATGTACGTGTACTTATAAGACAGGCATAAATGCGAGTAGGTGCCTTTTTAGTATGTAGTATTTATCATTGATACTTTTATAGCAACATACCACGGGACTTCGCTAAGCGAAATACGAAAATATGTTATCGTTAGTAGATATATACCGCTTGTTACCCCAAGTAGCAATTTTCGGCTATAATAAAGTACATTATGCTTGAACTGATGGCAAATCGCGCTGCGCCCACGAGGCCAAAACCAAAACAAGTCAAGATCTGATATAGTACGATTCAAACATCGAACCCGACCTTCTTCTTCATTTTCTTCACCCTTCTGGGGTCCTTGTACTTCAGCTTCTTATCCCAGCCATGGGCCCAGCGGTTGTAGGCGAGAAAGCTCTCGTCGTATAATCCTTTCACGTCCTGCAGGACCCGCCGAGCAAAGTCGGGAAACCCCTCTCTCTCGAGCAGCTGGGCGCATCTCGCGGCCCACCGGTGCATCATGTTCCATCGGTGGCTGGGCTCCTGAAGTGGGGGCTCGACGCGCAGCGGGTGGTAGCGATCGGCACAGATCCTGTTGAGCAGCTTCCGGAATTCCCAGGGGGACGCCCCGACCGGGTGGTTGAGGCACAGCTCCGCCCCCCAGGAGCTCGAGCTCGGCCTCGAACCGGAAGGCCTCGCGTTTGGCGACGACCAAAAGGTTCTTGAAGTCGTCACGGCTCCTTGACGGCCTCGAGCTGGCGTCTTCCAAGCCTTCGATTATGAGCGGCAGCAGATCGATGTGATCCCGGGCGAGACGAACAGATGTGGCAGAAAACTTCCGGGTACGTCCGGAGGAGTCATCGGGGTCCCATCGCTGAAGGGCACTGGAGATGGCCGTGAACAGATGGCACCGCACTCGGACTCTTTGGGCGTAGGCTTTGGGCGTATCGTGCCCGGATCTTTCTGTCTTCTCGAACAGCCAACGCTTGAGCCCGTGCCAGACTTCACCACCGACAATGATCAGTACCGTGAGGTCTAGCACCTCTCTTGCAGTTCTAATAGTAGCCGCCATCTCGTAAGCTCCCACAGATGCGACAAGTGTGTGAGAAATCAAGCAGCGGCATAGCCAAAAGGAACTTACTGAGATTCGTTGATATTATGCCCAATGCGATAACGCGCAGTTGGCCGGCAAATCCAACGATACACAATTTGACTTGCCTGGTCAGCCTGCAGTCTGGCTTTTGCTCTGTCCATGTCGACGTTCTCATCGCCCACGCCATGGGCGAAAAGCTGATCCAGGTAGGTTTGTAGGCAATATCTGGCTTTGGCCATTGCCTCCTTATCTTTGTCTATCCGTAGGTGTTTAAGGGTTGCTAGGTATTTATCGATCTTACGGGCGTGTCGCTTTTTCTTGGCGCCTGTCGGTTGGGCCTCGGCCACATTTGTGACGACTTCCTCGGCACCCGCTGTTTCGGAGGAAGGAGGTAACAGCGGCAAGTATGGCTTCAGATTGCCGTGTATAGTGGTAGGGATACCAGTCTTGGCAAACTCCAGACGCTCGCAGAAGTGGCGCACCGTACGCATCAAGACTTGCTCGGCCTCGGGGGTGAACTCCCGTCGCCAAGATAGGGCAGGAGGTGCCGGAGCACGGCGAGTGGGAGCGGCGGCAGATGGTGACGAACTAAAGTTGGCACCGCTGCCGCTGCTGTGCTGCCATGTTAGTGCCGGACGCAGTTTCGCCGTCGAGGAAGCGCCCGGCCACCGGAGGCAAAGCGACACGGGCACGCCACCAGTACGGGCAAGAACAGGTAACCGCATAACGTTGGTGCGATGAGAAAGTGGCCTTGACCATATTCAATGGACAGATGGATGCATTTTTATAATGGCGGTGTGGGAACTGCAGTGAGAGTGTATACAAACGCGAAAGGGGCGCATTGGTGGCTGACGGATGTCCGATACGAAGAGAGCAGACAGTGGGCTCGATGAAAGCGCTTCCGCCACCCGCTCGTCATGAACCAGTCTAGTATTGAGCAGTTTCTTGCACGGCTACCATCCATAAATATTCTGATCAGTTCAGACTATGTTGGTGGTTACCTCTATATTCTACTATGGGAGCTGTCTGACGTTGCTAGGTGCTGTATTATTATATATATCGCCAAAGGATCCTATTTGTTTGAACCTCTGAACATGAGAAGGGATGTTGTAAATGTTTCCTCATCACTTGGCGGTAACTTTACTAGCCAAGTTCGCAGTGCATAGTTGTCTTTAATATGGCGTTTCCTGTCTATTCCATATATCGGTTTATCTACGGAGGTCCCTTCTAAAAGAAAACTAACCCCCCCTTGTCCGCTAAGACAATTCTCATAGCTGGTAAAGCGTATTCAACGACATGGGGTCAGGCTACTACGGCGACGAGGACGTTTTATACTGCTGGCCACTCTTTTTAGTACGTATAATTGGATAGATAATCCGTATCTCGGTCTATTTTACCCCGTTTAATCCCGAACGGTAGGATCTAGCTGGTCACTAGCTGCGACAGAATCTTGGTATGACCAGGGGGGGTACTTTTCTTTTGAAGGGGACCTCCGTATATACCTCGATAACGGTCTAACTGCAGTGATTCTACCCTCTGCATAGCCTATGCGTCGATAGTAATCCATGTTAAGTTTCTCAAGTATCAGACAACTCACATTCCGAGACTGCAAGGATATAAGAACTATATCAAGAGACCCAGATGCAATTTCAAGCGATCGCATAGAGCGCGGAGCATCAGCGACGTGATACTTGAGGTCGTCCCACGGCGTCTCGAGGCGCTCTGGTAGTGCCAAAGCATCGTAAATTCGCTCGGATTGTACGGATGAAACGGGTGCTACACCCAACGGCTGCTGCAAAATCTGTTCATTGGTGAATTGAATGCTGTCAATCATACTCCGTGCCCTGGACACGTTCGTATGTAGCCTCTGTCCGGTTTAGAGCCATTGCATGTTGTTGGAGGTGTTTCGGAAGGATAAGAACACACACGCTTAGGCCATGCCATCTAACGCCTAAATGCCCCGCCACCGGACAAGAACAACCCCAATATCTGCCTAAGGAGGCTGTGGAATTGCGACTGTTCACTGGACATTACAACAGCAGGCAACTCTACCTGTGCATTTACCAATTGCATCGCTTTGCGCGCCCAGCGTGATAGGGAAGTCGACTCGATTGGTAGAACGTGTAGATCTCGTGGCTGGCTCAGCCTCAGCGCAATTACCCCGACAATGGTCGCAATGTGTGCCTTGTGCTAGACTCCTGTTCAGCGGTCTTAGCAAGGCTATGCCAGCATGTATGCCTCGTAAGCAGGCAGACTATCAGGCACTTTGGTGAGGGGTAAATCTCACTCGCATACGAGGTTCTTGCCAAGCTGAAAACCAAAGCTCGCCAGCCTGCTCTTGGGTCTTTTCGCATCTTCACCTCTCCGTTTTCAAATGCCATTTTTGAACTCCAACAGAGCCACGACCAACGAACCACACCCGCAGCCTGCTGAGAAATGTCTGCATCGAATTCCGCCTGGCTGACGGAAGCCTTCGAGTCGGCCCGTGATGACTTTATGCGGGACGTTAAACATGCAGACAGATTCGATTTCACTCGACTGGTTAGCGTAGATGATGTGTGGAAAGCAACACAGGAGATCCAGACCAAGCAGGCTCAGACCAAGACGCTCAGGGGCCTCCACCGAATTCGCCCGTTCGTGGAGGCGCTCACTCAATTCGCAGCCACCATCGAGGTCTTTATTCAAGTCAAGCCGGATGTATTGGCGCTTATATGGGTAAGATGACCTTTTTCGTTCCGCTGCGATGTCCCTAACATGCGATCAGGGTCCCTTGAAACTTCTACTCCAGATCTCTAGTGCTCTCAGCTCTGCCTTTGACAAAGTCGTGAAGGTACTTGGTGACATCGGAGACGCGTTGCCCCTTTTCCATAAGTACCGCTCGGTTTTTCAAGGGAACGACGACTTGAAGCGTATACTGGCAATGTTTTATGCCGATGTTTTGGAGTTCTACAAGATTTTGGTCAACTTGATGCACGACAGAAGTAAGTTTCCTTCCAAGTCGTATCAGATCCCTCATGACTGAAAGTTTCATTGCTAGGATGGAAGACATTTCTGGAACCACTTTGGCCCAGCATCCGTTCCAAGCTATCCATCGTCGAGGAGAGCATCAAGCATCACAAAATGCTCTTGACCGACCATGCCACACTTGAGCATATCATGCGGGCGGACCAGTATCGAAAGCGTGCAATGCAACAGTTTGAGGATGACCAAGATCGGCGAAATAAGCAGGAATTTGCCGCTGCTCATTCGGAGTTTTGTCAAGGTTTGCACGAAGGGATGCTTGATGATATTCTCAGTAAGAGTTCAGTGGAATCGGGCGCATGGTTGGATCAACACGATGAGTATGCCAAATGGACAGATATGAAGGACTCTTCGTGCCGGGTACTTTGGATTCAAGGAATTCCCGGCTCTGGTAGGCCTATCCTCGTGGTCATTTTTGAAATCGCCTATTGACATTAGATGCAGGCAAAACGTTCCTGGCAGCAAACGTCACCCGACAGCTACAGAAGACTCTTCCTACCAAGATATTCTCCATCTTCCTGGCGCACGACAAGCAGGCAAATGGCCGGGTGCGAGAAGTCTTCCACTCCATCCTCTTTCAGGCGGCCACAGGAGACGAGGGTCTCCGATCTCTACTGTTGGGGGATATCGGACAGAACTCCACCCGATTTAAGAGCGATAGTGACCACGTCAAGAAGTTCACGGCAACTCTTCTGGGATCATGCGGTCATACGAGCATCGTGGTTGATGGCATTGACGAAATTGAGGAACCTACCAGAAAACAACTGCTCGAGGCCTTGCTGGAGCTACTGGATGTGACCAGTCAGACAAAGCTGCTGATAAGCAGTAGAGCGGAACGCGACATTGAGAAGATGCTATGCACCAAGGCTGTCTCTATCAAAGTTGACGACCATAACCAGGGAGACATTCAAAGCTACGCTGACTTGGAACGCAAAGACTGGGTGGATGAGCTGGGAGACCTCCCAGCTGATGAAGTCAAGGACATGGTTAGTGCAGCCAACCAGGGTGTAAAAGCTGTTCTCAACAAGGCACAAGGTATGCTCCATTCCAGTCCATTTCAGTATATTCACACCACCATCGCTGACTCACTCAAGGCATGTTCTTGTACACCAAGCTGGCGTTGCAATTACTGAAGGACCAAGGAACTGCTCAAGGTATCCGGGATGAACTCGACAGCCTCCCAGATGGGCTAGACCAAGCGTGAGTGTTTTCATGAAAGCAGAATCCCCACACCGATATACGCAAACTGACCCAGCTGAAGATATGCGAGAATCTTGGCCAGGATCAGCACCAAGCTCTCGTCGACAAAGAAGGCCACTGCCCAGAGAGTCCTTCAATGGCTCAGCTGTGCATTGCGCCCCTTGCGGGAAGAAGAGATGTTGCAGATCTTGGTCATCGATCCAAGAGCGACAAACTTCGCCAATGGAAAGAGATTCAACGCCGACATCAAAGGAATATGTGGTCCCATCATTGAGGTTGTGGACGGAACTGTGCGCTTCGTCCACTTTTCTGCCAAACAGTACGACTTCAGGCAAAACTAGCCTCATTCCATAAACGCTGATTTTCTAGCAGGTACATTGAAGACAAAGAACCCCAGTTCCTCAACCTAGAGAAGGTTACATTGGATGCTGCAATCACCTGTTCCGATTACCTTCGCCACGACTCTCTCAACGCCTTGTTCGACGTTCGATCAAGCCCCGAAGAAATTCGGCGCCACATCTCAAGTGATAGGGACTTTGTGTTCTTCGACTATGCGGCCACTATGTGGCTGCAGCACATCTCCCTAGTTGAATACAGTGAGGCCTTCGAGGAAAGCGGCTTGACCGACATACTTTCTCGGCTTCTGGAAACCAGAGACCTGAACGCCCCAGAAACTCTGGATCCGGCAGTTTCGATGCTGGAACGGTTCAAGACCTTCAGTGGCGATGGTGAACTGCAAAGGTGGTTAGCCCAATCATACTGGGTGCAGGGGAGACTATCACATGGGGAATCTGTGGACGACGGTGAGATGACGTTTGTCCCCTTTACAAGATGACATCCTATTAACAACGCATATAGATGATGTTGTAAACAGCATAGCCTTCAGGCTTTTCACGGCACTGCAATCCTTCCGGAAACACCTCGAGAGTCTCTACTGTGGAGATGACACACACATGGATGGATGCCACTGTCCTCATTTACTCCGCACATACTACGGGCGACCGAAGTTCTTCTGCGAGAAGCCGTTTTGCTCTCAGCACAGGATAGGATTTCCCACACGAAAAGCACGAGACACGCACATGGAAACACACCAGCGAGATTACCGATGTCAGCGATCTGACTGCTTCCGATTTGAGCACGGCTTTCACACCCAGGCTGCATTGGATAGCCACGAGAGGGCGAGTCACGCGCAAGAGGGAATGAACCACGACGACATGAATACGCATGCCCTGTTGTCTACGGCTCTCAAGGACGACCCGAACAATCAATGCCTCCTATTCACCGTCGAGAATGCCATCGTCAATTCAGAGCTGAATACCATTCAGAATCTGTTTCGATCACGACCGAATATGGCAAAGACCATGACTGATGCTTTCGGATATCATCGTCCCATTATTAGTTTCGACTACTGCTTGTGTCTCGCAGCCTGAAAATCGACTCCCGAGGTCCTCTGCTTTTTGCTATCACACGAAAGAATAGTTGATTTGTTGCCCGATGATCCAGGGCTGCTTTCCGCGCTTGCAACCGCAATCGAGACCAAGAATCGGCCCAACCTCAAATACTTGCTTTCATTCCGCCCAAGCCTTACCAAGGCAGTCTTACTTTCTTCGCGTTTCGAAAAGCTCATATTGAATAAGCAGAGGGGCATATACAGTGAACATATGAGTGCTGGCATTTTCCTCCCAGGCGCCACGTTTCAATTACTTGGCCTCTGGGACCCCGACTTAATTGAATTTTTAGTGAACGAATGCAAATTCGTTATCTCGAGCGAACTAAAATCCACTCGGGGTTTATTCTCTAAACCGGCGCTCCAAGGCATCGAGCTGGAAGAAGTCAAAGGCCGGGTTGAGTTAATTCGTAAGTATATTACTGGTAGCCCTGATTTTGATTATGGGGTCTATCAAGCGGTCTTAAACAAGTCAATTTCAGTTTTGGAATTTTGTCTTGAGAATCACGGGAATCCCAACTCAAATTTAGGCTCAAACTCAAAGGATGCATTAGGAAAGGCTTACGGAACCGACCAGGTCTCTTTGGAAATGATGCGTTGTCTACTGGAACACGGCGCGGACTCCGTGCCCTTAAATAATGCAGGACGACCCTTAGCAAGGTTTAAGGAGAAATTTGCAAAGAGCCAAGGAGTAAGCTGGGACGAGTTTGTACAGAAGTCCAAGTTGGGAGTAGACCTTGACACTATTATCCCAAAGAAGCGCAGACGTGGGGACAATGAACCCACGAGCTAGCGGGATAGCTCAATCCCCAGAGACTCTTTCAGACCCTAATGGATGTTAGTACATGCATGTCCTTATTGGCTCGCTGGGATGGCCTTACCTGAAGGAAGGACTCTTCCAATGAAGACTGGCGAGATCCACCACTACATCCAAGTGACGCTGCGATCATGTCAAGCTTCCACTCCTGTCTTTTCCGTATGTACTGTAGTAGGGCTTCAAGTTAGTAAATGATTTGCAGATAAAACAAAAGAGAGGAACAATACCTCTTCTACGGAGTCCGAATCTGAAACAATATATGATATTGCGATCACCTCCTTTGTTTGTCCAAGGCGGTGGACACGGTCAAGGGCCTGACGCTCCAGCATTGGATTCCACCCAGGCTCGACGATGTGGACCCGGGTCGCCATGGTCAAGTCAACACTATATTAGCAGATGGTCAGTAAAACATAGGTAGCTTGTGTTGCAGAGATGAATTTTATCGCGTACCCAATGCCTGCCGCTCCCAGAGTGGCCAGAAGGACCTGGCAGTCCGGCCGACACCGAAAGTCGTTCAGGGCTTGGCGCCTCTGTGTAAGACTTCTGCTGCCATCGAGTCTCTGGTACGGAATGCCATTCCCTGCGAGCCCGTTGCCAATCTGGTTCAACATGGACGTCCAGGTGGAAAATACTACGCTGCCCGTCGTATCATGGTTATTAACAACGTCTCAAAGGAGCTATGATGCCGCCGACTTACCTCTTCGCGACGCACGTCTTGGTTCGAGAAGCCTCTGTTTTGTCATCCTCCAATCTCTTCAATAGAGCCCTCACCTTTGAGGAGGGAGTGTAATTTTGCAAGAGCGGGCTTTGTGAGGCAGTAGTAGGGGCTAGTTCGGCCGACTCGGAAAGGGGGGCTTCACAAATGGTGCAAATGGGGATTTTCTTGCCCTTCTGGGGTTTCCCATGCCAACTGACGCAGGTGTGGCACAGTTGATGGAAACATGGCAGAATCAGCAATTCGCTCTGTTTCGTGGCCGAGACGCCGTTGCACATCTCGCAGGAGGCGGTGTCTGGGAGGACTAGTCCTTGGTCGGAAAACAAGCGAGCCTGTCCAATCCACTTCTGCAAATTCGCCGGCAGGAGGGCATCGCCGTGGTTGCAGACTTGCCGGAGCCGCAGAAGGAGGCTGAAGGCATTCATCGCAGAGCCGCCCGAGTCGATGGACAGGGCAAAGTGCCGTTTGATCAAGTCGTATACCATCCGCTCGCCGCTATCGAGGTGAACTGACTGTACAATTTCCCTCTTCGGCGGTAGATCGATTTCGTTCTCCATTGTAGCCTTGGTTCTTCGTATGGCAATGCATTGAATGAGGGACTTGAGACGCTCCCAGGACTGTCGCGAATGGACGAAGGTATCTCGGAATGCCCCTGGACTGTTGAATGGGTAGACTTGCAGGAACTCGACGAGGGAAGCCAGGTCGTCCAACGAGTTTTGGATAGGGGTGCCAGTGACGCACCATCGGTGCCTAGATTTGAGAGCTTGAACAGCTTTAAACGTCTTTGACAGACGGTTCCGAATAAGATGAGCTCCCACCAGAGTTAGCAATATACGCGATGCCCACTAAGTGATGGCAATCACCAACCTTCGTCAAGAATGATTCGGTGCCACTGGATTGACTGAAGACCTGGAGTTGTCTCAAGCGGCTTTTGTGACCCCTTTCTGGGCGTAGCCAGACTCTCAGTCCGAATGGTGTCGTACGTCGTTATGATGATGTCATGGCTACTTAGCGTCACTGGACTTCTCGTTCTTGTAGATCCATGATACAACATTACCCGTATCCTCTCGTGTCGTAAGTGCCTGAAGATTTAGTACTAGAAAAAGGGGGGTGTGAATGGGAAGGCTTGGCAACCTACTTCTCGATCTGATGCTCCCAATTAGGAATTGCTAAGACATTAGCTCAGGATTTTCAAGTTAGCGGGCGAATCCCAAGATGGGAAATACTCACTGCTCAACGGCGCGACGATCAGAGTTGGCCCGCTCGACTTATATTTGCCAGAAGCCTCACGAACCATGGTCCCCGCGATCAACGCAAGAGCGGTGAGGGTCTTGCCAAGGCCCATATCCTGTGAAGCCAAGTTAGTCGGCTGAGGTACTATGATGTTCTAAAACTGGCCACCTTACATCGGCAAGGAGCCCCCCGAGGCATATTGGTGGCATTTCAGACCTCTTGGCCTTCGTGACGGTATTGACGTATCTTTTCCTGTCAATAGGGGTCTCAAAATACTCTTGTTCTATGGAGAGGCTTTACCTGGTGGCATTATGCTTTTCATCATGCGTCGTGGTCCATAATGAAGGAAAGTCGTTGTCCTGGAGTCGGCCTGACTCTTTTTCCGTCATCATGGAGAGAGCTTTGGCTTGGTGACTGTCGCTACTGGTTAGTCCTATTACCAGAGTTTGGAAAGGAGATTACAATACCTTTTGAGCTCAGTAATGAGAAGCTCGTTGATCTGAGTCATGTTGAAATTAGATGGGCCGGTTGCTGAATCGAGCAGCTCTGCAATTTCGCTCTTCTCAACGGTTCCGAGTCCGGGAGCCTTCATCGACCCTGTCGAATCTTGATGACAAGCCGGAACCTGCTCTGTGCCCGGCCGAAGCAGCCAGTGGGGGTTGTGATAGGTTGTGGATCGGTCATAGGAATCAGGTTGTTGGAGGAACCATCCGGAATCCGAAAGATAATCTCCAATGGGACCGGCATCAGACAGATGGCTGTATAATAGCAGCTCAAGGCCCGTAGGTGGCTTTGCTGTGCCAGAAATCTTGACATCGTATTTCAGAAGATCTCTGATCACAGCTGTCGTCTCCTGAGAAACTGTGCCCATAAAGGCACTGGACTCTACGTGCTGGAGAACTGCCAAAGGGCCGCAAACTTGTACCCTAACCTCTGGAGACATTTTAGTCGACACTTTCGATTCATGATATCTTGCATCATTGAGCAGGACCTTCACAATTTGTCAGCAGTTTCACCTTATAACGAATAAGCTCAGCACCCTGACAACGCCCCCCCTTTTAAAGCTAAAACCTTTTACTTTAGAATTTAAATATCTAATTGAAGAAAAATATTAAAATTAAAGTCTTAATTGATTTATAATTCTAATCTATTATATTTTAAATTTATTATAAAATGTAGTTAATTTAAGGTTTATTAATAGATTTAATTAACATTTATTAAAAGAATATATTAATTTAAGACCTCTTTTAATATTTAAATTTCTTTTAAGATATAAAGTTAAAATTTTAAAATAGAATTTAAATTTAGAATATAAATTAAATAAATATATCGTTAAAGACTTTATATTAAATTTAAAAATTCGTTTATTATTTTATTTTATTTATTTCTTATATTTAAAAATATATATAATATTATATAAAAGTATATAATTAATAGTTAAATAATAAAAATAATTATTAAAGTTTTGATTTTTAAAAGTTATTATTAAACTTATGAAAAACAATATTATTAATATAATATTAAATAGAAAGCTTTTATAAATTTAATATTAATTATATATTAATTAATATTTAATTAATATATATTAAAAATAATAGTTAATTAAATAAATTAAATATCTACTTTAAAACATTAAATTTATACGCTTTTTATATTATTCAAACGTTATTTAAGACTTTGTATTAAATATATTTTTTATTTAAATAAATATGAATTAATTAATATACTTCTTATATAAATATATTATATAAAATCATTAAGTTTTTAAATCTATTTTAAATATTTTTCTATTAAACCTTATATATAATATTCTATTAATAAATACTATAGATTATATTTAAATACTATTTTAAGGTTAATATAATGAAAACTAAAATATATAAAATTGTATATTTAATAAATATATTATAAAATAGGAATAAAATTAATAATAGTTTTATAACGTAATAAATTAAATGTTTAATAAATTAAAATATTAATTTTATTAAAAATACTTATATTATAGTTTATAAGATATTAAATATTATTTTATTCTATTTTATAAAAAGTAATTCGATTATAGTTTTTATTAATATATAAACCTTAATAAAGTAAAAAAGATTAAAAATAAAAAGATAGATTTTAAATTTAATTTAAACTTTTTATAATAATATTTATACCTTATAATCCTTAAATGTTTCTTAAAAAATTAAATAAATATATAAATATTTTAAATTATCTTACTATTTATCTTTAATATATAATATTATAATATTTAAATTAAATATAACTTTTTAACTTTAATAATGATAATTTAAAGTTTATTTCATAATTTATTTATTACTGTTCTATTTAATTATAATATATATTTTAAATTTTATTTTTATCTATTGTATTTATTTAATTATAAAGCTTTTAAAAAGACTCCTTAATAATAGGAGGGGGGCGTTGCTAGGGGGGGCGTTGTTAGGGTGCTGAGCTTATTAGAGCGTTGCGACTTACAACACCAAGACAAGTGTCATAGCTGGTCTCAGTTGACATATCATCAGCTTCAGAAGTTCTGGGAATACTTGAACCGTCTACAGTGGATGGAGGTTTGCAGGTCATAACGTCCTCTTCAAGGCCGAGATGGCAACTTTCAGACGCAACCACATTGGTAGGGGCATTGTCGTCAGCTGTTGGGATTGACCTGTCCTGAACCTCCAGAAGAGGGACTCCATTCCCCACAAGTTCAATTGATCTTGACTGGAACTCATGTTGCTGTTCTATCCCCACGTCCACCATTTGTGCATCTGGATAATCAAGATGGCCGGAGAGGTCCATAAAGGGCTCCGTGGTCATTGCATTATCAGTGTGGATGTAGTAAGAATCTGGATTTGCGGTCGACGAGAAGTTATCCAAGTATGGGAAAGCAAAGCCCTGGGTCATCTCATGATCGTCCATGAAGAACTGCGAAGTGTCGTTGGATTGTGCCGAACTGTACCCCACGCCTGAATAGTTCTCGGTATGATTGAGTGAGCCCCAGACGGGAGTAGTTCCCATATTCTCAGTATAATAATCATGTTGGGATCCAACTTGAAGTGTGCAATTGAGGTTCTGAGTAGACTGGGTGGAAGCTGAGGCTTGTGTAGGTCCAGGTGGGCAGCTGGACCCCTGCAAAGTGCCATTCGCTCCGAGGTGGGGTTCGTAAGCGAGCCTGTTCTCCAGATTCAGGTGTTGCCCTGAGGACTGTGTTTCGGCTGCTGTTGGCGCTTGAGAAGAAAAGCCGTCGTAGAAACTGTTAGATACTGGAGAGCATTTGCCGGGGAATGTATCATCTCGGATACATCGCCTTTTAGGTGAACTGCTGACGGTGTGTAGTTCGTCCTGTCCACTGACGGTTCTCTTGTTGTATTCCCAACGTTCAGGCGGAGCATCTGGGTAAGATCCGTTACCTGACTGTCGTTGCATGGTGTGGAGGATCCGAAGGGGGGGAACAGCAATGTAACGGATTGGCGGCTGGCTTACTTGGTAGAATGATTTGGACATGAGACAGAATGAAGAAGGTCGACCAGAAACGTATTGCCCAGGATCAATTTTCTTCGCCCTCTCATCAGGCAGACTCATAAGGCAGATTCATAGGGCAGACTGGCTCCAGGAATCATTAGCGTTCTGCCAAGGTGACACGACGCCTGATTATGTCAGATAGTTGGACATTAGGTACCTTAGGGGAATTTGGCCGAAGATATGCCGGTTTACACCAGAGCCAGGGGGTATCAGGAAACAACAATCACGGCTGGTGAGCCGTGGCCAGTGACAGCAGATCGCACGAACCCGAAATGGCAATTGTCCAAATAAGGCAATCGTCCTAACAGGGCAAGTTGCGGTGGGTGAGTGAGTGCTAAGTCTTGTCTTCTAATTGCCCCTGCATAGAGAGGCTTTTAGCACGTCGCGCACACAACTCGAGTGCCAGATAAATTCCTCTCGCTGCTTGCTTACATGTGAATCGAGTACATGCTAATCGTCTGGATATTGGCTGCGACGCAGGTGACAGATTCAGCAACCCTTCAAATTGGGCGCCAACAGTGAGGATGCGCTCCTGGAGAAGTTCGAGACACAGATATTTGACGATACTACCCCGGAATGGTCAACTCATGAATTAACCATTTCACCATCTCCCAGGTCTCCTACTCCTGATCTGGTTGAAACATGGGGCCATGATTACGTATTGGCGCCATCCGGAGTATCGTACAATGACCTATCTAGTCGCTTTGAGCCAATTTTGGGCTAATATACGATGCCTGTCCCCAACTATCATTTACCATGACCAAGGCGCACGCACACTAACCCTTTTCTTTCTAGATAATCAAGAATTCTGCAATATTCCTTTAACCTTCGACTTGCAGGTCAACCCGTTCCAGTACCGCAAGAGCGGTGCCTCGGATCCCCTGTTTTAGTTCATGCCGCCATGGCTTCAGGGTCAGATCCAATACTTGTGAGGTAGGACCAGTCCTGCCAATGAAGGTTCCTAAAACGGATCGAGAATGAAATATCTACGATGGACGTGTTTCTCGAGTTTAGTCTGTGAAATATTCCACCGTGCGTAGTAATAATTTATAGGCCATTAATTAGTGTGGCTTGAGATGACTGGAGATAGTTCGTGAGACACTCCGAGAGAAGGGAGCTTCGGGCTGAAGGATTTCACCATGAGTAATGTAGGGTGAAATCACCTAAGATTAGGGCAAGGCTGACCTGTAGATTAAGGTTGAAAAACCTCTATATTATAGTAAGGATGATAGTCATTCACTCGTTTGTGGATTGCGATTTGCCCCCAAACATAACTCAGGGCCACGCATTCTTCCTCAGCAGAGAGGTTCTGCTTTAAAGACCGGTCCCTGCAGTCAATAAGCAGCAACGGCATCGGTAGTGACGACTCCTTCCGGCACACCGCGTGTTTGTTTTTACAGATTTCCAAGCACTCCCTGATCTCTTCGCATGCCATCACAGGACGGCTTGGCCTAGAGATTGTCGATTACTGTAACTGATGCTCTTCTTTGAAGAGAATGGGGAAGCCGCTCGCCTGGAGTTGGTGGTAGATCTCGAACCCGTTATAAGAATCTGGGCTGGGAGGCAGTTCTGGGAGAACAGCTAGCCTGGCAATCACGATACATGGGTTATGGTGAATCTCATCACCGTCTTCTCTAACGGCGATATCTGGCTTAAAGATGTAAAAAGGAAACAGGTATGCAGTCATTTTCAGAGGAGAGACGAAGCGTGACCCTGGAATGGAAAAGCATGACGCAAAGTTGGCATTCGTTTGTTGGCTTAATCCGATACCTCGACCCTGTTTGGGCAATGACCACTGCCCGGTTGAACTGGAATCCTGGGCGGCATTTATAAATGTTGATTATATCTGGTAACTTTTCCAATGTGTCGGTAAGCCGCTGCATATCACCTCGCAGATCCAACATTAAGCAGTCGTTGCATAGTGACGATGCGCAGATCTGCCGCGTAGCCTGCGTTTTCAGGGGTGCGTTTCCCTGTACATCCCGTGGATTCATGTCGGCTCTGAATTGCGTATAATTACTGCCGCCAATTTGATGCCTCCATCTGGGCCGGAACCGGAAAGCTAATTCGGGTCTGGGTCGATCTTCGTCTGGCGTGAACCGGAACGTGGTCCTTTTCTAACGAAGTAGGGACTAAAACAGACTCGAAAGGGTTTCATGCGACAGGCTGCCGCCAAACAAGGTACAATATAGCAAGGCTCCCTATGTGTTACTGGGCACTACCATAGGTGCAAACAACGCGTAACGGAACCTGATGCGTTGGTGTCATAGGGCTTGAGTATAGACCATAGTTCAAATCCAAAAGCAGTTGAATGAAGTAACGATGGCAATCCAAATAGATTGGTGTGGTGGTTGAAGATAATGAAGATGGATGTGGATTGCCAGAGCTTTGCTACCCGAGAGCTCAACAGAGGAAAGCGGGAGTCCTCTATCTTCTGAGCTCACCAAGGAACCCCGAATGCTCATTGCTGCCTTGGTAAGGCAGAGTCGCCGACTAGGCTTTGCATGTTCGGTGGCATTTATATGAGTTAATGTATGGTACCCAATAACCAACTTCCAAAAACATGCGGCAACCGTATGCGATACTGCCCCACTTGGCAACCGTGTGCGATACTGCCCCACTTCCTGTGCAGCACCAGCCCAAAAGCTTTGCCTAGACAACTTTTGAGGTAGGTAATGTATCAAGCGGTATGGTAAAGCTCTGGTTCTTGGTACTAGCTAACATGAACTCGCCTCCACACTGGAAATAGCCAACCATGAGTTTCTACAAGCCGCAGCCAAAATATGCCTACACAACTACCAAAACACAAATAGCCTTATGCTCGGTCTACGTAACGGCCATAACTAGGGCCATAGCAGAACGTGTCAGAAAGTTTTCACCAGCGCCTTCAAAAATTTTCCCGATGATTCCCTCCAAGATACAGGATGTAACACAGTAGGCAGGCCACCCCCAAACGCACCTGACCTCGATTTTGACTGCAGAAGAGGCACACGACAGCCAAAAAGGTAGTGTGTCAACTGTGGGGTTCGAACCCACGCATCTTTCGATAATGGTGCTTAAAACCATCGCCTTAGACCTAGAACATGCGGGTTAGCGTCTTATCGATAGGAACGTGCCCACAGAGGGGAACAGAGAACGGGGAGAGCTACCACTCGGCCAAATTGACGTGTATGTTGTCAATTCGATCTTTATTAGACGCTATACGACGCTGGGAACCCAGAACAGCGCTCAGAATAATTTTGCGATTTTTCTAGAATTAATTATGAATAAAATAAGAAAATGCGTTATTAAATTCGTAAAATATCACAAAGCCTCTCAAGAGCTGTTACTGATGAGCTACTCGCTACATCTGGCTTTGTTTCTATGGTGTGCCATGGCAGGGATACGGTATTCCATGGTTCCAAGCCAGAACACCCGTCTTCCCTCTCTCCAAGCCCTGGACGAAGCTGTCGATTGCCACGTGCGTCTCATCCCTCGTTTCCAGGTGTACCCAGTGTCCCGACTTCACAGTCACCACGTCGAGCCCCGGCGACCACGCCCGCAGCATCTGGATGTGCATCTCCCTTGAAGAGGCCGGCTCGTCGGGCACGATGAGCAGCGACGGCACGGCGATCTCCACGCCCTGGCCGAGCTCCAATTCGTCTCCGACCGACATATTTTGGTCCAGCATCTTGTAGTACTGCGCGGAGCCTTGATATCCGCCCTCTCTGCCGAACGTCGCCAGGTGTCGGCGCTGCAGCTCGGGAGGGTACCAGTCGCCGACTTTTTGGCTGCGGCCCTCTTCGACGAAGGTCTTGAAGCCCTCGAGCGGGTGAAAATTGGCGTTCCAGGTCGCGGGATCGTCGGCGAACATGACGTCCATGACCGACCGCGCATGCTGCTCCATCACGCCCTGGGAGGATGCGTCGCGGGCGATGTAGGATATGTAGCCCAGCATCTCCGTGCCCGTCGCCCTTTTCGTCATCTCGTTGATGGCGTCTAGGTCGAAGGGCGTGCCGGGCCCCGACGGGCCAATCCTTAGGAACACGGCAGCACGCAGACGATCGGGGTGATAGATGGCGAAGCGCGAAAGGATGGTGGCGCCCCAGTCGTGGCCCACCCCTACGACCTGCCAGACCCCGACGTGGTCGAGAAGCTCGGCAATGTCCTGGCTCAATGGCTTGAGTCGGTACTCGCTAGTCTCCGAGGGGCTGCTGCTGCCCCCGTACCCGAGCATGTCGGGGACTACCAAACCGTATCCCTGGGACTGGAAATGCCGGATCTGGTAGATCCAATCGTCAATGTGCGACGGCCATCCGTGCAGGAGGAGAAGCGTCGATTTAGCCTCCGCGGCCTCGATGTGCACGAAGGAGTACGTGTGCCCTCTGGACACAGTAAAGTCACGGCGAGGCAAGCCGAAATCCATAATGAATGATAATTGTTCTCTTTACGCATGTGTCTCCTGGAAGCAAAACGTTCATGGGTTTGTTTGAATGCACGCCGGTCGCCCGTAGTTTGGTCTAACTGAAAGTCTCCGAAAACTCACCGGGTGAGAGCAGCGCCAATCCTGAGATTATCGCATAGCATGGTAGGTATTACTGGGATAGCATCAGCTTCGCAGAAACGCATATTGCATAAAGCCCGGGGTGCTTTTTTGGCGTATTTTTCGAGACAAGCCAGAAATCCTTTCCCGCACCATTTAGTCAATCTCATCTTAGGAATGCAGTTTCGTGCCCGTTTGATGAACGAAGGGATGGGGTTCCGAGACAATCTCCCTCGCTTGTATATAACATGAGAGGTATTTCCGTAGTCTAGGGCGAGTCCTAAACCGTTCTCAACTCCCAGCCACCTTGAGTTCTGTAGATATGGAAGTTCTAGGGTAGCCGGCATTATACGCTCATGATAGGATAGAAGCAGGATATACGCGGAATACTTGAGAAGTGTATCAATTCCTAGGCTCTGTCCCAACAAACCAAGCACATCGTCAGCGACGCCAGGACCATACGGGGGCACCGCGAAGGGGTCGAATCCGGCGCCGAATGAACTCTCAAGCCGATGACGTGTTGGTGGTGCCATGCCCGTTCATTGCCACCAACATCGACTATAGGCACGTACTGAAGGGAGGAGGCCTTCTAGTGGTTTACACAGCGTGCCGAGGTATTTGCCCGGAACGCGCGAACAGCTACAGATGGGAGGTTTACTTACTCAATGACAAATATCAGTAACACTCTGGCATTTTCAATGGACTGGGTCTCTTCTTCTCTATAACATGCCGCGCGGTCGAAGTGCCGGACAATGAAGAGATAGAGCACGCATATACCCCAAAGGTAATCCGTTATGGTGGCTGCTTGCCTGAGCGTGGCAGCAATAATAAATATGGCAGAACGACAACTCTAACCGAAACTCAACTGCATATGTAAAGGTAAGACACAGCACCACGACTACTTTGGACAACAAGCATGCAAAGCTGGCTCCGAACGAGGCACGGAAAGCGGCGCAAGAACGAACACAGCAGCTGGGCGGGTTCGCCATCTGGAGAGATAGGTCCTGGCCGATCTGGAAATCATGCGTACGGCCAAAGTGCAGTGCCGATATACTGCAGGAACATGTACTATTCGGGCAGGCAAGAGGAAGTTTCACAGCGGTCCTATTGCTACTTAATGCCAACCGGTTGGATGGTGTGGTCGTGCTTGAGGGGTGCATTTGCTGACAGTTCTAAACAGTGGGCGTATCTACGAAAATTACCTGAGTAAGTTACTTCAAGTCATTGAAGGACATTTACGACTACCATATTAATCAAGACTTGAAGCCTTGGTCATGTCAACAGAAGATAAAGTAGGAGTTGAACTTCCATCTGTATTCGCAGAAATCGCTGTCTAAGTCCAGTTGCCCAGACCGAGAGTCACGCAACAATTTCTCTCTAGACATTCTCTCTTCTCTTCTTCTTCTTCTCTCCCACTATCAATGGAATAACTGCAAAAAGGGGGTATGCATTAGACGCCGTAGAAATGCACTCAACAAAAGCCAGATACTCGCTTTTTCATGTCCTCCCCTGCCATCCAATCCATTTGCCTGGCCCCTTCGTTCCCATCCATCATAATTATAGGTTGAATACAGACAAGAATAGCAAGACTACTACTGCTGGCTGATGCGGAGTCTGGGCCTCACGCATCCCTGCCTGGCCCGACTCTGCCAGCAACTTTGCTCGAGTCGGGCAAAAGCGGAACCTTAATAACGCTCACATGTTCGGTATGGCGAGCCCGTAGCTGGTCGATATCCTAAGGTCGATTAAAGCCCTGCCTTGCCTGTGTATGGTGTCAGTAAATGTGAAACGCGTTGTAAATGCGCGGAGTAGATCTTACCTTCATCTGCTCGATTCTGGCTTTGAGCTGACTTGTGACTTCGGCTGCGCGCTTCCAGCTTTCAACCCCATTACCACCGTTGCCACCAGCTGCAGCGGCCGCCGGGTTCCCACCTGCAGCCGGGCTGTTGCGGCCGTTCCTGGATTGATCATCTATGGATGTGCTCCTGAAGCCACGTGCTGGGCTGGCGCTGCGGAACCCTCGCGCAGGGCTGGCGCGGCCGCTCGAGCCGCTCCCTACTCGCAATTCGGGGCTCATCATCTTGCTTCGGGCTTGGTGGTGAGGAGGATAGGCATCGCCATTCTCCTTCTCCTCGGACTGGTTGCTGGTGAAGCTCATCCTATTCATGTCGTTGCCAGCGTGGTTGGGGCCATCGCGATAGATACCTGCATCGTCGTTGGTCGGGCTACCGAGAGCGGGACTGCCGTTACCGCCTCTCGACTGGGCCGCCTCAGCCTTACTGAGCGCGCGCTTGAGCCGCTCGAGTTCCCGTCGTAGTCGCTCGTTGGTCTGTTCGGCAGACTCGGCGTCGCTTCTGGCTCGTACCAGTTGCGTCTCCTTAGCTTTGATGCTCAGCACATCCCTTGTGTGATCTTCGATGAGTTGAGCGTTCTGGTTCTTGAGCTCCTGTATCTCCGAATTCATCTTTGACCTTTCGTGACGCATGTCATCTGCCTGCTTGAGCAGACGGTAGTTGGTTGCGCGGATCTCTTCTAGCTCAGCACGCTCCATGGCTGTAAGTCCACTCGAGGGCTCTGGCGAGATTGCGGCTGGAGCTGCCGCGGCCGGGGCAGCGGGCTTGGCTAATGAACGTCCTGCGAGGCCACCTCGACCAACACCTACGCGGGGACGAGGCGGTGGAGAAGCGGGCAAGACCTCGTCTTCTTCCTCGTCGTCTTCATAATACTCCTCGGGCGGCGGCGCAGCAACTCGGCGCGGTGAAGCAGCCGGAGCCGCCAAGCGCTTCTGAGGAGCTTTGAGTCCCGATATGCCAGATGGCTTTGGCACCCCAAGTTTGCCGCCTGCTGGGGCAGCTCGCGGCGTCGGCTGTGCTGCAAGAGGCGCCGCGGCAGCGGCTTTCTTGGCAGCAGCATTAGCAGCATTTGTTCCCTTCTTGACCATCTTCTTTGCTGCGGGGGGCGGGGCACGAGCGGCAGGGGCAGCGGGTTTTGGCTTTGGCTTCTCCTTGGCCTTGACTTCGGCCGTCTCGAAGTACTCCTTGATCTTGGTCTTGCGAATGTCGTCCAGTCCCTCGAGATGCGGGTTCATAGCGCGTTCGCCGACAATCTTCATGATAGTGCCCAAAATTTCGGCACCACCAGATCGCAGAACTTCGCTTCCCTCAGCCAACAACTTCTTCGCTGATTCCACCAAGGCTGTAATCTCTTGCTTGCTCGGGACATCGCGTGTGGTACGAAGACACCGAATAAGAAACTTCAAAGTACCTTCCTTGACCTGGGGGTTCTTGTGGACGAGGAACGCCTGGATATCCTCGAAACACTCCGTGAAGCTTGTTGCCAAGAATACCTGGTCCAATGCAGCTCCGAGAGCATCCGATACCGCTGCCTTCTTCTCCTTCAACCTTTCCATGATGGGTGCTTGGACGATTGATCGATACTTGGCGTAAGATTTGCGTAAGCCCTTGGAGAGCACCTCGATACATTGCGCGGCTTGAACAACGACGGCAACGTTGGCGTCCTTCATACACTTGGCCAAGCCACGGTTGATCTCGTCATAGTGGCCATCCTTGATGCGCGGTACGTTGATGATGGCAAAAAGAGCCTCGAGGGCCTCCTTTCGTTCCTTCCATTTTGACGAGGCTAGGTTGTCGTGGAAATTCGCCGGTACTTTCGAAAGCACATCCTGTGGCTCGGCTAGATCAAACACATCCACTTCAGCAGGCTCATCCGCCCCCTCTTCTTCGTCGTACTCGTCCTCAGCGCCGGGTGGTGGTGCTCGAGCCAATGCTGCTTGCTGTGATCGCAGGAGCCGTTCCGGTTTTGCGGCGCCCTCCGCCTTGATCTTCTCGAATTGGGCTTCCAGGTCGGTCTGTTGGGTAGGCTTGAGATCGCCCCAGAACATGGGCTTCATCGCCTCTCGGAGCCATCGGTAGAACTCGACGGCGAGATTGGTCGCTTCGGCTCGAACATTCTTGTCTGCATGGCCAAAGGCCTTGGGAAGAATCTTGAGCACCGGCTTGGGGTCTACTGTCTTACAGCCGTAGTTGTGATATATAGTAGTGAGGGCGACCAAGGCGGCGGCAATAACTTTGGGTTGTTTGGCTGATACTGAGGGTAGGATATCTTCTATCACGGGTGCCGCTACATCCAGCTCGATAAGGAGCAGTAGCGCTTCGATACATGATGCTTTAGTACCAGGCCTTGTAGAGATTAGACCCTTTTCGCAGATCGGCCCGACGGTGTGACCCCTGGACCGCACGGCGTTCTCTTTGCCACCAAACTTGAGGAATGAGCAGTATGCGGCAGTGCCGTCTGTCTGAGCGGCCACATTGGAGTCCGCAACTGCACCCTTCCATAGACTGGGATCTTGGTTGAAGGGTCTGAATGCCGGGTCGTACTCGTCGGGGGTAACCTCGAACGCCTTGGAGGCCTCTTCGTAGGCCTCCTTTCGGACCTTCCATACCTTATGGACCCATCGGTCCGTCAGCGGCAGAGAGCTGTAGTCAGGCTCTCCCTCCGCCATCTCGTTAGGTGGTGTTTCGGGAGGTCGTACGTGTCGTGATCGGAGTGAATTGAATGGTGAACGTGGAGTTCTTGCACCGTGCCTGTTAGGCGAGGGGGTTGGAGGAGGAGACTGTAGGTCCTGTTGCTTCTTGTTGCTCCTGAACAAGGAGGAGAAATCTCGGGACGACTTGGTGCCGTGGTTCTTGGGACTGGATCTGGGAGGCGACGATACGGACTCTGTTACTTTATGTATCAGCTTATGCAATGACGATCCCCTGAAATGATCAAAAGGCATTTTGGTATCAAGGTGAGACGGCGGGAGAGGGCTCAAGCATAGCGGCAACCATAGACAGCTATGCCTCTCTGCGATGTGTGGTAGGATGCCGCAGCATCAAGTTTTCAGAGACGGAGAGGCGTGTGCTTGTTGGAAACACTAGCAACCAGGTTTGGAACGACATCAAGACGCAAACATTGAGGACGTAAGGTTGCTGCAGTGGCAGCAGCAACCACAGCAGGAGCAAGAGCGGAAGCAGGAGCAGCAGGTACGACTGGCGACCTCGGCGATGTTGTGCTTTCCTTTTACGGGTCTTTCTTCCACCGCCTTTCCACTTGGTGTTTCTTCTGGGCGTTGTTCCCCGCCTTCAGGAGGCCTGATCTGCGAATGGAAGCAAGCGAGAGACATACCCTATTGTTCTTTTATATCGATTTCAAAGCTCGAGACCTGGTTGTCGGGAATACTTTGGGGCGTGTCGCAAATCGTGCTTGATCGGGGGGTTGCGCGGCAGCAGCGATGGTTGCGCTTCTTATCAAGAAATTCTAGGTTCTCGGAATGCGCGCCTGCAGTCAGAGCTTGGAGGTAGGGTATCTGGTATTAGAGGCTCTAGCGAAGGCCGAATCAGAAATAAAAGCTGTGTGCTTGGGTAGAAAAAGCATCAGCAAGGCGCAAAGGTGGTGAAGTTTAGAATGATGTACTTCAGTTTTATTTGTTTGGCGGCTACCCAAGACCAGACTTGCAACCACAAAGCAATAGTGTCACGGTCAATTGTGGGATGGCAGTTTCTTAGCACCAGGGGTCGCAACGGCAACGGGCTCACGGCTCTGGTCAAGGCAAATCACCCCTACCATTGGGCAGCGGCAGGCGGTCGCAGTCGGTGGAGCTCATGTCATTGTTTTAATCAATTGCTGCTCAATTTGGCGGGGTTGACAAGTCCGCTGGCCAGATCAAGCCCCTGTGGGTGACGATGCTACCTACTAGGGCATAAGGCTTTGGAGCATTTTCCTTCATATTCATAGGTTATTTACATCTAAATGCATTTGGTAATACATATACCTTATAGGAAGTGCATGGAAGGAATGTTTTCATTTTCTCTTTGAAATATGCCTTTGACAAGCAAGATTTCGGAAGATGTTTGCATCCTGCAAGCCTGTTCTTGGACAAAGCAGATCTTGCCTTTCTCAAATGTCGGCTGTTGATGGACAGTAAGTTACTTGGTGGATACCCCTAAGCCTAGCCTGGCAGCCCAATATGGACGGCCACTTGGCCTGTGTGTTGACGCAATGTTCCGCCTTGGGCAAAAGACATCAACAACCACCCCTCCTCGTCGCCCATTGCCACAGAAACAAGAATAAGCCGACAACACGTGTAATGTCCGCCTGGGGTACAGCCTGTAAACCAGTGTCGACTGGTTATATTGAGACAGCATGCATTTCACTGTTCACCTTAACTGATCGATATATTTCGTATATATGCTCTTTTTGTTATGACGCGGGTTCAATGTTATTGGTTCTGGTGTAGAAATTCAACTTGGGCCCCATGTTGCAACCGATTATATCGCCCGTTCCTTGTTTCCAATCGCTTTCAAAGCCTCTTTCACCCAATCTGGCCAGTCAACCGTTTCCTCGTGCATGGAACACCATGATTTATGACAGCCCCGTGTTGCTATGAAAGGGTACTGCTTATGAGGACTTCCTTCTCACTTGCTCGCATCCCACAGACACCAAGTCAGATCTAGTTGATCTGGGCTATCCCGTAGGCGGCCGACACTTGCATATCTTACGGACAAGTTGACGAGTTCGGATCCGAGTCCTCAATCTCAATCCACGCATTGTTGCGGCTGCGTGCGTCGAGCACGCGGGGCAGCATCCACATAACTCCGTCGACTTCAACTGCCGCATATGCCCTGCATCACGGGAGTTTCGTTGTGGAGTTGTCAAGGCTGATGCGAGCGCGGAAGATTATCAGAGTACGGTCCAAATACAGCCAACAGGCAGCTATTCTTTGAGAGCTCGAATACTGGCGGCAATTTGATGCTGCAGTGATTAAGTAATACAAGAGTCAAGGCGATAACAACCAAGAACAGTGCCGTCAGGCTGGAGCACCTTGAAGCTCGCTGCCGACTATCGGAACAGTTTCTTAGCAACCGAGGATAGTCATCTGATGTCCGCGTCTTTGCTAAAGTACACGTTTTTACAAAAGCTTCCTAATCTAGGACTTGGAAATACAAGTTGGGATCGAGGTGAACCGCATATCTAACGTTGTTTGCTCTCATATAGCTATATGAGAGACACATAAGAACGTATCATGGCAGCTATCGGCTGCATTTAGCGTATGAGCAAATATATTTGGGGTGGCTCTCCGAGCTTATTGCTTACAGGTTTATCTAGGTATGTAGATAAGCTGACAAGATTCATAGCTGTGAATGTATCCGGCAATTCTTGCTTGTCACCTTGCACTACAATTCAGCTCCCATCGTGTCACATGATGCAGAAGGCGCTCGCGCATTGCTCACTTGCAGCTTCATCTCACCACCTCCCCCACCACACACCGATCGCTCACAAGGCAGAGGACACGGCTGCAAACAGAATTAGCATAACGGCTAAGGTGAGCTGGCGTTCGTCCTCTTCCAGGCGGCATCCCCGGTGCAGTCCTACACCGAATTGGGGCCTGACTAAGTAGCATCCCTTAGAGTGGAGACCCCGGCTCTCCTGTCTCGGCCTGCATATTTCCTGTGATATGTGTCATAGGCGCTCGTTATAGGATATATACACATACATACAGTGTACTCAGATTACGAGATTCCGGGTCAACTGAGAATTATATTTAATCAGTCACATCCTCTGAATGTCGAGACATACCTCTCTGAGTTTCTTAAAGATCAACTCAACAATCTGGACGTGATCTTGAACCCCCCCTGTAACCTCGAATCTTACACACAAGATGCCGGGAGACATTCCTTTGGGTGCCAGTGTCGAGACTCATTCGGCTCCGCAGCCTCAACGGCAGACCATTGAGGGCACACTTGTAAAGCTGGTGCCGCTTCAGACATCCCACTCCCAAGAACTGTACAAATACCTTTGCGATGGATCCCAGGCCACGAACTTCGCCTACCTAGGCACCGGCCCCTTCGAGAACGAAGACGAGTTTGCCATGCACATTGTCAACATCGCCCGCTCACAAGACCCATTCTACTTCACCATCGTCACCAAGCAGGTCTTGACCGGCGGCGAGGTGCCAGTGGGCTCCGCTGTAGGCTACTTCTCACTGCTCAACATCGATCGGGCCAACCGCAGTGTCGAAATCGGCTGGGTCACCTTCTCACCTAAGCTTCAACGCACGACAATCGCGACGGAGGCGCTGTACCTGCTCATGAACTACTGCATGGACACAGACGACGGCCTAGGCAACCGGCGGCTCGAGTGGAAGTGCGACGCGCTCAACGCCAAGAGCCGCCGCGCTGCCGAGCGCCTCGGATTTGCTTACGAGGGGACATTCCGCAAGCACCGCATCGTGCGGGGACGCAACCGCGATACCGCCTGGTTCTCCATCGTGGACGACGAGTGGAGCGCGCGGAAGCGGGCGTTACTGGCCTGGCTTGCGCCGGAGAACTTTGATGACGGGAAGCAGGTCCGGAGCCTAGATACGATTCGGAAAGAGATGAAGGAGTGAACAAGCTTAGTACCGCAAGTCAGGCACATATCTCGTTGGGACTGTACTTCGATGCCCACGATAATACAGGTTTGATCAAGATTCCCATAGAAACAAGCTTAATACACAGTCAGCTTGCACTAGATCAGATGTTACTCCTATTAAGTACCTTCGTCCTGTATTTTCCTAGTAACGGATGTTCTTCGGGTCACTCATTCCAGATGGAACTGGGGAAAACAATGCCTTTCTCTAGCAAGTTCCAGTTTACCGTGATCTTGTCAAATCGCCTCTCCCTAAGCGGATTGCATGAATCTGCGAAGTGCTCCAGTCGGTCTCGGGCCGGACACCAGCTGGTTCGTGAACCGCCATGTACCTAATTGTATCACGCTTGACCCGTCTCGGCTAGCTTCACGTCACTGGTGCAGCCCCTGTTTTCCCGCCGACAGCCCAAGTTTGTACCCGCTGTTAGGCTTGGGGCTTGGACCAGGTGCACACACCAGCAAGACACGTGTGAGAGTCGCACTTTGAGTCTAAATCTAAGCACCCCAGCAGCCCAGCTCGGCTCGCTCATTGCTCAGGCCAGAACCCAGCCCAGTATGGTACTTTTGCGAGCCAACCAGCGCTGCCAGCCGCAAACCAGGTCACTCCTAGGTGCCTGCCGCTCACGCATGATTTGGCCCATGCCCGATTCCTGGGCATCTACGACATAGCCCAGTTTAGAGAGCGTAACGAGCGTAATAAGCCGAGATCAATGTGTGTGTGTGTGTGCGCGCGCGTGTGCACGCTGATGACTACTCCTGAATGCATGCAACAGTACTACTGCTGCATTGAATGTACCTATATGATTCGTATCTCCAGGCTGAGCAAATGCTCATTGATCAAATTGGAACAGTACCTTAGGTATGAAATAATTAATGTGACAGATCCTGAAAGTGAGGCTTCTGGGCAATAGGTATCAGTGTCAATTGCCTTGCAGCACAGCAGTCATCCATAAGCCGCGCACTTACCCGCCAAGTGAGTCGAGTTGCATCTTAGGCGCATGCAGGCAATAGGCACAGGTTATGTACATACTGACAGGCATCAACTGCGGCGGGTTTCCTCGAGTAACAGGAAAACCCATTCCGATTTGACTGCACGATCAGGGAGACTCCATCCACAAACCCTCTCTCTCCCCTCTTTGCTCACTGTCGGGCATTTTGTACGTAGTTCCCCTCTACGAACCCCCCACAACAAGACCAAGAACAAGAACAGGAGAGCACAAGAGCGAGCGAGAGAGCCAGAGAAGGAGAGCCAGAGGAGACACAATTCACATCTTCCTTTTAAATCCAGCCCATCACATTGATAGACTGGGTTTTGGGGAGTTCCCAAGCATAGACTGCTGCCCGTACTTCCTTGAGCCCAAACCTGCTATTTTACCCGCAACTGCAGGCCCCCCAGGTTCAAGTTTGAGTTCATGTAGCGTGGACGCTTGCTACAGTTGACGACCGAACCAGACCCTTCCTCCCCTTATCCAGCTATCTCTCTCTACTGGCTCAGCCGGGACATCCCCAACACCTTCGTTTCCGCCAGGCTTTTTGTTTCACAGCCTTTACTACATTTGCATACCCTCTACGTATTGGCATTCTGCATCTCTAGACGGATCGGCGTGGAACAAACACCCCCAAGATACCCAAACCTGTCCGACGGTTGCGCTGGCCTGGATGGACTGCGGCGCAATCTGATTAGGCATTTCATACCCTGTCTTCCCCAGGAGTTATCCTAACCAGTGTTGCACAACCATCACGCCCATCGCCCCAGGGTCGGCCTTCTACTTTACCAATCACCCGCGATAGACGGTTCAGCCTTGTCTCCAACTCTAGAAAGGCGCCTACACAAAGCCTGGACCTTATCCCACATTGCGACCGCTACGTCCACAAACAACACCATCCGTGGCCCGATTGCATCACAGCGCCTGCTGGCTTCGTTTCCGATACGTTCCGAGTCACATCAACACTCTGTGCCGGAAAAACTCCGACCAATCGGTGCATACAGGTGACGGTGACGACAAAGCATATCCGTATGCTGACCTACACGCTCTTGTATAGAGCCCATCGACATCTTTAACTCGCATGTCTGGCACCGGTGATTACCTCCCGGTTCATTTGTCTACACCAACAACCCCCCAAACGAAAGGGCATTGAGCCCGCCCAATACCTCCACCATGTTTTGGAGATTTGGCGGTTACGCCAACATCTCCACCATCGACACGATCCTCGATAAGCAAGACTTCCAACTTGAGGACCTACTCGACGAGAGCGATCTGATCCAAGAGCTTAAACAACATAACACGAAGCTCATCGAATACCTCCGAGAAGAAAAGGTATTGGAGAAGCTGCTCGAATATGTCGTCGCGCCAAAGCTAGAGCCTGTAGAAAATCCCGACGAGGACAAAGAAGAGGAGGAGAAGAAGAGCAAGTCCCGCTTGTCCTTCGGCCGACCGCGAGCATCCTCAAGTGCTACTAACGATGGAGAAGTTGCCGAAGATGAGGTCGAGAAGAAGCGAAACCGGTATGCCTACGTAGCTGCCGAGGTCCTCTCCTCTGACAATTGGAGCATTTATGAGGCGCTCATGGAGAGTACGTCGCTGCTTCGCAATTTCTGGAACTTCCTAAAGTTACCCGCACCTCTCGATCCTCTGCAGGCCAGCTACTTCACCAAGGTGAACGAGTCTTTGTTCGACAAGAAAACCGAGGAGATGCTGGATCTGCTCAAGTCTTTGGACAGCGCTGTCGCCGATATGCTGCGCCATGTTGATTGTCCCATGGTCATGGATCTCTTACTCAAAATCATTAGCCTAGAGCGAACAGAGAGTGGCCAAGGTGTGGTCGAGGTGAGACAAAATGCATTCACATGTGATCATATCTGTGCTAACCAGAATAACGCAGTGGCTTTATACCAAGGATGTAATGCCGACCCTACTCTCCTTCCTGGGTCCTGAACACAGCTGGGCTACACAAACGTCCGCAGGCGATTTTATCAAGGCCATCATTACAGTGTCCGCCAACGCTTCCCAGAACGAGCAGGCTTGCATTGGCCCCAACGAGCTCACGAGGCAGCTTGTTTCCAAGGACTGTGTGGAAAAGCTAATCAGCTACATGCTGGGCGGTGGAAACCCTTTGACCGTAGGCGTGGGCATCATTATCGAGGTCATCCGCAAGAACAACTCGGATTATGATCCAGATGTTGGCTCTGACAATAATGCCCAACCCTCCAGCCGGGATCCGATCTACCTAGGCAACCTCCTACGCATGTTTGCGGAGCACGTGCCCGATTTCATGAACCTGATCATGCATACCCCTGCTCAGAAACAGCGTTTGGAATCAACATTCGGAGACAAGATTGAGCCTCTCGGCTTCGATCGCTTCAAGACCTGCGAGCTCATGGCAGAGCTCTTGCACTGCAGCAATATGGCGCTGTTGAACGAGGTCGGGTCTGAGCAGGTCATCGCCGTGCGGGACAAAGAGAGGCAGCGGTTGCGGGCCGAAGGTAAGCTGATTATGAACCGCGGCGACGATGCGCAATCATCCGCGGAGGATCTTACCATGCGTGGCCGGCACTCCTCTCCCGATGACGGACGCCGCCTTGAAGTGACCAATGCATCAGATGACGATGGCTTTGAAGAGGTCGCACCATCCGGCGAAATGACCGAGGATACATCCCACGAGTTCGTCAAGGCCGAGGATGAAATACTACCTCCCGCTTCCTCCGCCTCATTCCTCGACAAGGACGATGAAGATTTCGTGGATGAGCCTCTGAGTTCTCCCAGGCTCAATACCCACGATCACACAGTCCATGAACAGGAAGTTCCCGAGTTCGAGAACCCCGAGTTGGTCGTAGCGCCTCTATCTCCCAAGAAGGTTTCCATCAGGACTGCCGCTCCTTCAGCAGAAGCGGAATCTTCTGTGGGCCAGGCCAACGAATCAACCAGTGAAGCCCAGCCCACGACTGCCTCTGAATCTGTGGAAACAAAGGCACAGGCCACCGAGGAGAAATCGACCTCCGAGGACACTTCTGATGCAAAGGAGGCTGTCAACCCTACCACAGATGTCACTGCCTCAGGGACGGAAGCTAGTGCCGAGGAGCCGAAGACTGACGAGACTCTCGCATCAAAATCAGAGCTAACACTCGGCGAGGAAGATAAGCCAGCTGAGGTTGCACCCCTGGTAATTCGGAGTCCGGAAGCTAAAGAAGCCGAAACTGTTAAAGATGACTCAACGGCGGATACGACGACAACACCAGGTTCTGCACCAGCTAGCAAGACTGACGACGAGTCCATCGTTGTCGGTCACAAAGCTGACTCGAGTGAAGCGCCAGCTGCCACTGCGGCACCTGAAGAGCCAGTGGAGCCTGTTGTTGGTGACTTCCTAAAGATGCAGTTTGTGAAGCATCAAGTTGTCCCTACCATACTGGTAACTATTAAATTCCCCTCTTTGTCTCTTGGTGTGCAAACGTGCTAATTATATACAGACATTTTTCTTTAAATACCCCTGGAATAACTTCCTGCATAACGTTGTTTATGATATTGTTCAACAAGTATTCAATGGACCTATGGATCGTGGATACAACCCCACTTTAGCCATCTCCCTGTTCGAGGCGGCCGATGTCACGAATGCCATCATCAAGGGCCAGCTCGCCAGCGAAAACTCGCAGACACAGAACAAGACGCGCATGGGTTACATGGGTCACCTCACTCTGATCGCCGAGGAAGTGGTCAAGTTTACTGAGCGCAACCCTCCTGAGCTCTTGTCTGAGCTGGTCCTCGATCGTGTCATGAGCCAAGACTGGATCAACTACGTCGAGGGTGCCTTGGCCGAGACCAGGGAACGGGATAATGCCATTCTCGGCGGTGTGCGACCCGAGGTCGCTATGAGCAACCGGGCTGCTATGGCCGGCAATGGTCTTGGTGGCATGGGTCTATCAAGCCTTGGTCTTGGGAACGCCCAGGGCGGGTCGAATGCTCTGGCCGAGGCAGGTTTAAACGGCGGAGCTAGCGTGGAAATGCCGGATAACGGTAGTGGGAGCAGCCTTGGTCCTTTCAGTATCAGTTCTGGTCTGCTAGGCTCAGGCTTCGGTAGCTCTAGTGACGAAGACGAGGACGAGTCGGAGGAGAACGAGGAGGACGTTAATAACGAGGTTAGTAATTCGTCGGGCCCTGCCGCCAGCGAGACTGTTGGTGGCGGCTCGGACGATGTTCCTTTACCACCAGCCCCTTCCCCCTCTCATGCCACATTATCCCCAAACCCACCTGAGGAAGGAAGCCCTGCAAGCAGCACTTCAGGGCCAGAGGCTGCTACGCTGGCACTTAACTCCATCTTAAGCGGACCATCCACTTCGACCTAGAGGAGAGAAGGCGGAGTGCCGCTGCAAGCGCGCAGCCTTGAAGGCGAGCCTCATGCGAAGCGTCGGAAGATATTTCCCTAGCTGCACAACTTCCTGGCTACCGCTTGGAGGGTTTGCTTGGCCATCTGTGGATTTTCTCCGGCCGAGGATGCTTTGGATTCGAAAGTCTAAGGACAAAGCGGTCATTTCACAAACTGCCCAGTCCATACCTTTCTTGATTCCTTTTCTGGCCATTCTGAACAGCTCCTGGAAGCCTTTGGCGGCAGTCATGTGAGCATATAGGATATCAAAAGCGATCAGATAGCAGCAACAGCGAAGGATGATATCACTCACAGTCTGATCGGGTCACCCACTTCGCCTTGCGTGACAATATAAGACTGTGATGTTGAACCCCTTATTGCTATAGCTGCTATGAGCCCTGCCGCATTCCATATTCCCTCCAAACTCTCAAAGCATTTCTCAGCCCATTTAATTAGCTACTTAACGTACCGCGACTATATGCTAACAGATTCTCTAGTTTCGTGCCTACACCGATCCTTTGAATGCGTCGTCATCATTGGATCCGCCTTCTATTCCGCCCCCACCCCCACCCCCGCCGCCGCTGAACATCCCGCCTTCCCGTGCCCGTCTGCAACTCGCTGCACGCCTCGCAATGCATCAGAAGAGTTCAGTCGCCACATCATCACAGTCAGCCGAGATTGAGAACGGCGATGATGATGACGACGAGTTGAAGCTCACCCGAGAACCCGACAGCATACTTCGGGATCCGTTCGGGGATGATAATGAAGAGGATGACGATGACAGTGACGATGGTCTTGGTGAAGGCGGAGAGGGCGGATCCTGGAACTCGCAAGGCCGAGGCAGCTGGTGGAGAGGTGCCCTGACACGTGGAGGAAGCGAGAAGTTTGGTGATGGACGAGACGACGACTCGGATTCGGAAAAGGACGAAGTAGCGGAAGATGACGATGAAGAATTCGGAGATTTCGCCATGCCTGAAGTCGAGAAGGAGGGTGGCGACGGCGAAAAGGCCAACGTTATCGTCAAGCCACTGCCCCTTCACCCCCCAATCAGAATCAGAAGAGCTCCGCATTCACCAGCTTGTGGCCTTTCAGCAGTCCGGGCTTCGGTTCCAAGGAGAAGGAAAAGGAGAAGGGTAAGGTAGAGGAAGGAAGCAGCAGCAGCGAGAAGGCGACCACGAGCGAGGTTACGGGAGATGATGGAGAAAAGATCAAGAGGACGCACGAGGCGGCATCGAGGACCAGTATTGAGGACCCTGATGATGAAGAGGTCGTCGTTTAGGAAACGACCGATGAATGGAACGCTATGGATGACGCGACCCCGGGCGTGGGTGACGATTATGTGGCGGTGCGCCCGGGCCGTAACTGGCTGGAGAGGCCGCTCGGCAGGAATCGCAAAGGTTGAGAGGAGGGGAGAAAGGGTCAATCGGTGTGGAAACGCCGCCATGGTCATGAGCGGTACTGACGATGACGACCTGTGATGTCGTGTTTGTGTTTGTAATATATATGTGCTTGTCACCCTGCGGGGTCTGGGGCGAAATTTCTGGCTGTTGTGGTGGTGGTAGTTGCTGTACAGTATGCATCATGGAAACGCTGAGACGGTTCTTTCTAATGATTGTTATATGATTCGATGGGCAACTCAGTCATGGGATACGTATGGAATGTGTTATTTGATATGATATTATCGTAAGTCTTGTTGGCATAAGTAAAGTACATGAATAATGATAGTAAATCTAGAACAATAACGCTCTTCGCTCTCAGCCGGCATCCAGTTGCTTCAGACTCTGCATCTTGGCGGCCGCTTCCGCCATGGCCTTGTCGTGCTCCAGCTGCGCGATCTTGGCTTGGGCATCCCGCATGGCCTGCTCGTGGAGCCGGGTCGTCTCCCGCATGGACTCCTGGGCTTTCTTCATGGCGCCTTCGTGGCCCTTGGTGTAGCGCTTCAGCTGCCGCCGCGCTTCCGCCATGGCTTCGTCGTGGCGAAGTTGCCGCACTTGGATTATGTCAACGTTGTGCGATGAAACGAGAGAGGTGTGGTTATGGGAGTTACTTACTGTTGGCTTCGGCTTCGGCCATGTTCTTCTCATGGTCCAGTTGCTGGACTCCAGGGGAGATGTCAACATTATTATATCAAATAGATAGATTGATTGATTGGGGGTTTACAGAAGGGGAGGGAAAGGGGAAGAGGGGAGAGGATGGTCAAGCAAGGGGCGACTCACTTCGCTGGGTGGCTTCGTCCATGGCCGACTTGTAGCTGCTGCCGAGGCTGCGCATCTTCTGCTCGCCCTCGGCCATGGCCTTGCTGTGCTCTTCGGCTAGCGCCCGGAGGCGGAGATCGGCTTCGGACATGGTGGTGTCCGTGGATTTTGCGGGACCGCTGCCGGTGTTGCCCGTCCTTTCTCTCCTTTTTGTCCGCATAGGTATGTAGTATTGTGTGTACTTTGGTTGGGGGAGGGGGCCTTCAGGGCCAATCAAGTGGTTTGCTATAATGAAACCTCTCTTTGGTTTCTCGTGGGCTTGGTCATAATGAGTGGGTTGTTGTTGTTGGTGTTGAGTGTTGAATTACACAAGCAGCAGAAAGTCAAGCAACACAAGCAATTGCAAGACGAACAACTATTGGCTCCTGTTACAAGCAGAGATGTATTGCATGTATGTATACTCCGATCGAACGGCCATACCATTCATCGATTGATGTTGTCTCCCCAGGCATTCGAAGCAACGCTGATCTGCGATTAATGGCAATCCATGGAAACAGGAATACAAGATGGAAAGCTTGTTACCGGTTGCTGGCAGTGGGGCTGCCAACGTTGGGCAAGAATGTGGTTTGGTTATGACGTCATCGCATTTGGCTTGCTCTCCCTAATCAAAGTCACAAGCAGAGACGTTTGGCTTCTGCTCTTGACCAGGTATATTAATTAAGCCTCCTGGCGTTGACATGCCCAGTTAGAAAGAAGAATAATGTTATCCAGACCACCATGCGTATCTGGGGTTAAATTGTCCGATCAAGCGAACTTTCGGCTGGTCCCGAGCACTACTTCACCAGCATTTCCACTAAGTCCGGGTTAAGAGACCTTCATGCCTTCCATCGTGTCCCCAAGAAGTCGTTACATACATGTAGGCTATCGGTTCCTAGATTGAGTCTTCCCACCAAGACCCTGTTATGTTCATTGACATGGGTATTGAAGAAAACCAATACTACCCTAGAATCAGAACCGGACGTTGCTCGAAGCTTCACCCGGCATCCGGAGGTGGGGTTCTGCTGTAATCCACCCCATGTAGAGACTCGTGGGGCTTTCAAGGGTGCCCATGCGAAGATCCCAGCTCGGCTCACTTCCGGCCATGGCGACAGCGAGAGGTGGAAGACTCGTCCAGAACTTCCGGGTTATGTGAGCGAGGGATTGTGGGCGTCGCTCGGGTCAATAGCTGGCTCTACTATCCCAGGTGACGCGAGGCCTTGAATAGTGGTACGTGTGTCGTCGTCCTGTCATGTCCAGCCGAGCTGAGATGAGATTTCTAATAGGACAATGGGCTGCGGGATCATCACCTAGGGTTCAAGGCCTCTATCCACTGACGGGACGATATGGTCTGGTACCGGGAAGAAGTGACTTGGTATAATCTTTCTCTTTCATCTACCTATATACACTCGTCGAACGACTTCTTCTTGTGGTCAGGACCCTTCATCATCGATGTTCGCCTGGAAACGATTGTCTCGAAAGGCTCTCCTGACGTGTCCTCGCAGATATTGACGTGCCTCTGCATTCGTGCGATCTGCCCTCCTGGCCTGGATGGGCTCGCAGAATATTGTTTTCGGTGTATTCATTTCCTCATCGATTACCGGAGTGGACTTGGTCGCGGCGAAAGGATAGGGCTTACCATTGTCGAGGGCCAAGCAAGGTGGATGTCGATCTTGAAGATGGGAGTCATTAAGCAGTATAAATATGGTTAATTTAATAAGATACGTAACTGCTGTCATATTTCTTTTACAATTCTCGCTTAAGGGCTCGGGTCATGGTGTTATTGGGATTCTTTATGGTCTGCCAGAGACGACTGAGATACTTCAACAGCTCAACCACCACAGCTTTCCCTACACCACAAACCCTTGCCACCTTTTTCCATATCCCACAAGCACGTTTGCCGTCATCTAAAGGTATGCCTGTCGTTCTTTCAGGTGGCGGGATTTTGGACACATCGTCTCGACATTTCCTTATTATTTTCTTCCGGTCCTTTCTGAGCTTGCTGCCTCACTTTGACCAACCCCTTCGCTTTCTTTCTTTCTTCTTCGCCATAGAGCCCTTTTTGGACCCTCCGCCGGTTTACTCGGAATACTTCGCTTTCGCTTCTTGCGCAGTAGGAGACTTTTTGTTTTCTTCTTTTTCTTTTTTTGGATAATCTCACTAAGGTCGTCGGCTGCCATGGTTCGCTGCCAACCATGGAAGCCGACGATCTTTACGCTCGCTACAAGGGAGACTCCCGGCACATGATGTACTGACTGACAAGGGCGTCAAATGACCTAATTTGGTCGTTCGCCGATGGTTCAGCTCATTTACGCCTGAACACCGGCGGCAAGGCTACCGTTATGAGCATCCTAGAAATCGCTGAGGGCCCAGCAGGGTGATATGTCGGGGAAGAAGAGGTTGAATGTTAACAGGGCCGAGTCGAGACACCCCAGCTTTATACCACGATTATAGGCAGGTAAAGCTGTTTTCAATAAGGAAATACCTATATACTATTGTTAATTGGCTTCAGAGCCATTGCTTAAGAACTGGGTGTATGGTGTTCTTTGATTTTCTGGTCTGAAGGTGCTGACAGAGGCACTTCATTTCAGCAGCTTAACCACTGCACATTTTCCTCACGAAGCAGATCCTTATCAGTGTGCTTGAAGTTATATCGCCTGCAAGTACAGCTTGCCATCCAGTCAATAATCCCCTCCCCTTTATCTTCTACCATAGCTTTCGAGTTTGGTTTAGCTTCCCACAGCCCGCTGCATTCAATGCAGACCTCACCCACCACCCTGAACAATTAGTAACAGTCAACGCAGCAAACTACACATTGCACTTCACCTAGAGCACCCGTCAACCGATCGGCTACTTTGCTTTCTATTCCTTAGCACCACTGAATTGCACCTTGGGAAGGATTCTGACCAGGTTCTATCCCATCAGAACCTATTGCACACTACGGCATTCCCTCTTCCCTTGCCGCCACCACTGCAAGATTTTGGTTGTGAACTCACTCCTTGCATATCATCCTTCATAGTCATCCACCCTTTCGCTCTTTCTCTTGCTCTTACTCTTGCTCTTGCCCTTCTTGTTCTACTTCAGAATCATTACATATGATCAGATCTCCCCCGAGATTGAGGTGCTGCTGACCATGGCGGCTCCCAATCTTTACAAGCTTTATAAGCGAGATACGAAACACTTGCTCTATTGGCTGATCAAAGCCTCCAACAATGTCATTCGGTCGCTTAAAGATGCCCCAGCCAGTTTGAAGCTTAACACTGACGGCAAGACCACCGTTGCTGGCATTCTGGCAATGGCCTACCTAGTCGGTGAACACATGAAGCGGTCTGACATTCCAGACGTCATTTTCTACCTGTTCCAGGCTGTGATTCGAGCCAGAACCATCACACACGAAGCTTTCTCGCGAATCGACCCCGACGCCATAAGACCCGATGCCAACATCCAGAAGAAAAATGCCGCCCACAAGCATTTCATCAAGGTTCTCTCTGAGTCCCTTGAGGCCCTGGGCGGTCCTACCACTTCTGAGAAACACAAGAATACGACTGATTCTGCTCAACAACCGGCGCAGGGTGATCTTGATGAGCTTGTGCGCTTTGCTAACAAGTTCCGTGCACTCAGCACCGATGACGATGACAATGCTCAGCATGATATCGGCACCGACTCGGAGCCTGATGATACAGTTCGCCAGGCTCCTAAGAAGCATAAGAAGACATCCAAAGGGAGAAAGTCAACAAAGGCAAAGGGAAAGACGAGGAAATCACAGAAGAAAGGACAGCAGAAGCATACGACTTCCACACCATCCCCTGACCAAGTTGATCTGGAGGATTGTTGCATCATTGAAGATGATGACAGTTACAATCCTGACTATTGCATGGCCATCTTGGCCTTGGTTCAGGAATGGATTCACCTGCGAGGACTCCTCCAGAGTAACTGGTGCGTTTCCAGCTACGATGGCGCCAACAGTGCTGTTGCGGCCGGTACTACCAGGATTGCCTTCGTACAGTTTCGGCGGTCCGAGGCGGCATTAGCAATCGACTTCCCACGCCACGACGATTACTACACCATTCTGAACAGGGTGACCGGCGGGGATCATGAACAGAAGGACATGCCCATGGAATTTTCGTTGTTCGATAGATATGGCAAGGCAGAGACTCATACAGTGCTTGTGGACGTGAAAGAACAGCTTCTGATCCATACTTACCAAGACCTAATGGATTTCCTCATCGACTTCCAGAAAACACGCAGCGGTAAACCCACCAAATCCATGCTAGCCCGGATCCGGAACTGTGATCCAGGTTACAATCTCCAACAAGCCAGTCCAGCCCAGAGGGTTGAGTGGCGCCGGTCATACATCATAAACTGGCTTTACGACCTCGTCAATGTCTACTCCGCTCCCGCGACTCCAGGCAGTGGAAGCCTCGCGGGTAGGGACATTAATGATGGCGCAGATTGGTCTGCTAGCGGGACTTGGAGCCATCATCGTGGTATTTTTGGGCTGAATGAGTTTGCGGCCGAGATTACGTCCCTGGCGATGCAAAAGCCAGGGTCAGATGTTCGCCACAAAATCATGTCGCATCACGTTTTCGAGTTGCAGTGCATCGTAGATTCGTATACCGTCTCTCGTGGATGGGTCATATCGTTTCTTCATGGTCACCGCCCCCGCAACCCACCAGTAGCGTTCAGCTCCAAACGTGATCTCAATGCCTTCCTTGGAGAGAAGCAGACTGGCACCGGGAATGGATGGCTGTAAGCAGTTCAAGCACTGAAGCAGGTGTCTGGGAAAGACCATACCCCTGACGATGAACCGATACGCCATGAAGGTTTTCTCAACTTGCTCGAGTGGGTGCAGGACGATTTCATCGAGCAACTAGGAGGTCCGAAACACTTGGACGGACTTGCTTCCACCGCCCCTTCGCGTTTCCCCAAATCACAGACGAATGGCCTGTGGGAATTCTCCCCTTTCCTTTGCGGCGCCGGATTACTGGAAGGACTGGAGATATCGCACGGACTTGGCCGCCGCCTCTGGGACGATCTGGCTGAGCCGATTTTGTTCCTGCACATATACAACTTGTTATTAAACACCGGGTACCTTAAGGAACGCATCGATTTCTATACTGAATTGGCCCGATGGTTTTTTCCCGAATTCTGGAAGAACGGTTCGACTCCACAGACCGAACTCCCTCGAGCACTGCTTGCTCATCTCGACACACATGGCGGCAAAGTGCCAATGCAGCGGCGGCCGACCAAGCGAGCAGCAGTCAAGCCAGCATCAGAAATCTACAGGATGGCACTCCATTCAAGCAGCCATCGGCGCATAAAGACTTCATCCACGTTGAGTATGTGGCGCCGCGCCGAGTGGAACCCCAACCGCATAACGGACGAGGAAGCTCAAGTTTTCACGTATTTGTTTGGAATGCGACTTTCCCAAACAAAACATGAGATCGATCTTCTCAGTGGCGAAACCAGATTGCAGAATACCCCATTTGTGTCGATGGCGGAAAAGAACCATATTAGGGGAAGGGAAGGATTAATGAAGCAGGCATGCAGATTGCGAAAGACATACATCGAGGATGCCAACCCTAGTATCGAGGGTTTGCCCTTTGACCCGCAGTCAGGGTCCATGATTCCGAGACTTAGTAAAAGCCTCTGCCCCGACCACCCGGATATCTTTGCACTTCCGATATCTTCGATGCAATTGCTGGGCATGATGGAATTTGACTTGCGCAAGGACATACACGGTGGCAGACCGCTATCAGGTCTTAACCTCGTCCGCCTAGCGGTGCACTTCATATCGGCCTTCAAGAACATCGTGGAGTCTCTAAGAGAGCAACGGAATCCGACCTACATCCGGGTCTACGAGGCGGACGAGCCATGGGATCGTCCAAAGCCCGTAATGCTAACGTACTTTGCGCTTCGTCAATTTGACAAGCAATGTCTGAGGACAATGGCCGAGGTGCTCGAGAACTCTAGACCCGAGATGAATGACTTCGTGTACTTTGAGGATGTGCGAGATATGTCCAATCCCAACTGGGACAATATTAGTGCATCCTCATGCAATATGATGTGAGGAATCCATTCTCTACCGAAAGAGTCTCGCACGTCTCTTAAGGCAACCTGGACTATGTCTAACATACCTTTCGACTGCTCTTCTTACTTCGGTGGATTCACAATGGTCGCAGAACTGGCTTATGGCAGAAGACCTAAGTTGTCAGCTCCTCGAGTTCCCGGGCAGACGGGATGGTATAGGAACTACGAGTCTTGGATTGTCATACTTAGATACAGAGGTTAGGTTCTCACGAACAGGCGGGCTGGAGCGAATGCAATTGCGAACAGCAATTTGACAAAATGTATAGACAGTTTTCTTACATTCTGGACATGATTAAATAGATTTTTTTATGACCCATGCTGGCTACTACAGGCTCCCTAATAGTCAAGCTGTGCTGGGTGAAACATCTGGAGCCTGCGTTACTGGCTGGTCAACTCAAGCCCCCCATCCATTGACGAGATGGGAATATGTTAGGGCTTTGCATGTTATAATTTTAGTTCATTCGCGAGTTCTTTCATATCGACACTTTTTGGGGAACGTTTGTCTCGGAAGGAGTGTTGGTCATGACCAGGCAAGTTTCTACGTGCGTCGGCATCTGTACTGTCCTCCTGGACTGGACGAGCTGGATAAACTCGCTTCTCTATTTACTACATTGGGGGAATTGGATGCGGAGGCGACCTGACAAGGTTGTTCTCATCACAGAGGACTTGGCAACATGGCATGTCAATCTTAGACCGGGGAGCGTCAAGCAACGCACGATGCTTGGCCAGATCATGCACACCATATTACGTACAGTTTACGGTACCTAATCGTAATGGAGACAAGAAGAGACGACACTCGATAGATTATGGGAGAGGGGGTTGGATACTGTAGTGGTTGACAGCTCTGGGTTCAAAGAGGTGGCTAACTACGATGCCCCCTTGAAGTAATGTATAGGACCTCTGTTGAGAAGGCCATGCTGTTAACCACTATTATAGGCAGGTAGACCTTTCTAGTGGGAAGATAGCCAGTACCATCGATTTCCTCCACAGCTCAAGCTTGCTTTAGAGGTGATTCACGTCGGCCGCTTAACCACCACACATCTCCCTCACGATACAAGTCACATTGCCTGTAAGTGCAGCTGGTCGTCCCCTCGGTAAGCCGGGGTTTCCTTCTTTTATTTTATTTTAGACCTGGACTTGCTTTCCATATTCTGCCATACTCAACGCAGAGCTCTCACAGCCCAGGGCATGACCGATTAAATAACTGCGATCAGTTACCCAGAGAGCACGCAACCCATCGGTTGCTTCGCCTTTGCCGTCTTTTCCCTTGAGTTCACCACCTTTCACCTTCAATCCATCTGGGATAATTGCATGTCACAGCTGTCTCTGTCTCACTCCCATCGCCACCACTGTCAGGCACTGGCTGTGAGCACCCACTATAAATCACCCCCCACAAACATCACTTCGCTGCTTTTCTTGCTGCTTTATTGCAGAAACCCCAGATATCGAGGTTTTTTTCTTTTGGCTTTCTTCTGGCTTTCTTTGGTCTTCTTTTGGTCTTCTTTTCTGGTTTTCCTTTCAGTGTTAAGGGTTGCCGACCATGGCAACTCCAAGCCTTCACGATGTTTACACGCGAGATACCGCACAGATACTGCATTGGCTTGTCAATACCTCAAACGATGTTATCAATTCACTTGAGGATGGCTCTTCTGACATGCAGGTGAAAACCACCGGCGAGGTAACAGCTACTGATATCCCGGAAATGGCGGGTCTGGTTAGCGAGCATCTCAGCCCCTCGGAGATACCGCATCTCGTTATCTGGCTGTTTGACACCGTTATTGGGGATCGAATGACGGTCCATAGAGCTTGCGTAAGACTTGAAAAGGCCACCCCGAACCCAGATCCTGAACTCGTGGAGAGTAATAAGACTCACAAATTCTTCATTGAAAAACTCTGTGAAGCATTTACCACCCTCGATGGACCTTCCAGAATGAGGGAACATAGGGCCAGCTCTACCGCAAGACCTAGCCCAGAGGAACTAAAGGAGCTCGCGAGATCTACCAACAGGTTCAGTGCACTGAGCATTGATGGTGCCAGTCGAAGCGATAATGACCAGAGTAGCGCCGACGAGGGTTCAGGCCCTGAATCTGCAAGTCGTCAGACTCCAACAAAACGGAAGAAGTCCAAGGGTCGCAGAAGAAAGAAGACGAAAGGGAAAGGAAAGAAACGGGGTTCGCGGAAGAAGAGACAGCTGCCACAGGAAGACGAAGCTGCGAAGTCATCCCATCACCGAATCCCCCTGGAAAGTTGCCGCATTGTCGGCGATGTTGACGTCGCCTACCACATGGCTGTCCATGCCCTTGCGAGGAAGTGGATTGAACTTCGAAGTGAAGTTCAGACTGCATGGCGCAATGTTGTCTATGGAGGTCTTCACAGTGTCGTCGCAACTGGCGCCTCCCACTTGACCGTTGCTATGGTAAAGCAGTCCGAGTTGGCCCTGGCGACCGATTTCCCAGGCCGCGATAACTACCAGACTGTCTTGGGCACCTTGACAGGGGTAAAACCGGACAAGTGTCTTGTTTCCTTGCGTATCACCAGGTGCAGCAGCAGTGACGGTCAGCAGAAAGTCACAACGGCCGATATTGACATCGAAGAACATGTCATGCTCCATACGTTTCGCGACCTAGTAGATTTCCTTGTCGATTACAACAAGTATCCCAAAGGCAGGCCTACTACACATATGTTGACCGAGATACAGAGTTGGGATCTTAAATACGACCTACAGCAAGCAACTTCGGCACAGAGAGTCGAGTGGCGAAGGGTGTACACCATCAAATGGCTGTATGACCTTGTCGATGCCGTTTCTTCTACGGATCATAATGAACACATTTCTGGACTGAAAAAGTTCGCGGCCACCATCACCTCTCTCACCGAGAACACACCGGCGAAAGACATTGGCTGCAAAGTCATGCCTCATCACCTCTTCCAGCTGCAATGCATCGTTGATTCGTTTGCAGTCTCACGCGGATGGTTTGTGTCTTCACTTGGACATATGATAAGCAGTCCCCGGCACTCGTTTGACCCCAGCCGTGATATCGGCCGTTTCATGAGTGACAAGACCTCATTATTCAGTCTTGGACGCTTTCCTGATATGAATGATCTCAAATTACTCAGTGGGAATAACAGTGCTGTTCTTGGCTGTATCAAGATACTTGAGGACATTTACCACGACTTGATTTGCAAGAAGCCGAGAAGTACGAAAGATACATGGGAGGTTTCCCCTTTTGTCTGTGGTGCTGGACTGCTGGAGGTGCTTGATGTTACCTACTCAATCGGTCTCCGCATTTTGGAAAACACGCCCGAGTGCTTGATGGTCATACACCTGCACCAAATGCTAGTAACGAAAGGTTTCCTGAAGAAGTCTATCCAGGTAATTACGATAATCACTCGGTGGCTTGCACCCGCATGCTTTAAGCATACCACGACTCGATCTTCGGGTTTTTCTAAGGGATTCCTCGCATGCATCAACAATACGAGTAGTCTCGACACGTCCACAGACGCACATTCGCCAAAACGAGAAGCTGTTGAGACAGCTACGGAGGACATTACCCACGCGCTGGAGCCCAAAGCCGGCCGGTATTTCGAGAAACAATCGCTCTTGAATCTGTGCCGCCAAGCTGATTGGGTTCCTGACTGTATTCCCGACAAGGAGCTATGTCCAGCCTCTGTACTGTACTCGTATCGAGTCTCCCGCACAGAACCCACGATTGACCCTGTAACGGGCGGGCAGAGGTTACAAGAAACACCACTCGTGTTGAACGCCAAGAAACAAGGCGTCACGGAGGAAGCCTTGATCGACAAGTGTCAACTATTCTGGGGCCGTAAGAAGAATGCACAAGACGCTTCTCCCAATTCGGCCAGCACCGATGGAATGGCGTTGGGGAGCATGCTCGCCCTACTTATGTGCGATCTAGCCACTGACGTCGAGGGTACCAGGCCTCGGTCGAACCTCAACCTCGTTGCGATCGCCGGGCACTGCATCACAATATTCGAGAAGATTGAGCTTTATCTACGTCAGATACGGCACCCGCTCTGGATCAAGGCCTACGAGTGGCAGAACCCTTATGGCTGGTCGAGTCGGGTCGCCTTGACATACCTGGTGCTCTTGGGGCAGGATGAGAAGGGTCTGATGTTGGTGGCCGCCGCCTTCGAGAGCCTGAGACGGCCCGGCGGGGACTTCACGTACTGGGCTGGCAAAAAATCAGTACTAAAGCGGGAGCCCCACGGTGAAGATTTGGGCAAGTTTATGGACGCCGTATGCCCCGTCATGTAATGGAAGAGCAGTACGGGCAAGGTTGGGGCATTTTTGGACGGGGGACAGGTGAAGGACAATCATGCTTTGGCGTTGCTGTTTGCTGTTTCCGAATCAGGAGACGGAGGTCAAGTGGCGAAAGGACTGGTTACGGTTGGGATTGGGATCCAGGCAGCAGAACAACGCAATTGAACAGCGATACTTAGGATATAACTGCTAACAGCAAGCAGTTGCATCATCAGTCCGTACGATATAGGCTTAGCAGTCTCCGTACATGTTTGGATCTGCTCAATAGAAGTGTACGAGTCCCAGATTTGTCCGTCTCGCAAAGATGATGCCTTCGTTGAATATTCCATACTCGCGACCGTGACTTTGATGAAGTTGGATGTAGACCCTACTTACAAGAGGCCGTTCTCACTGTAATCATTCAACGCTGGTACTTACATGCAGGCAGCTGATATCTCAGGTCTCGTTATGTAACAGGTTTGAAGAGTTGGTGCCAATGTAGAGACCCACCATGCGTATAGCGAGTTTTGTGAGAGCATGTCTGGCCTGCTAGTAGTGCCCTCGATAGCGGCCGACGAAGACCAAATTACCAAATACCAACCGGAAGGCAAGTTATTCAATTGCCAATGGCAATGTCGCGTTCCTAAAACGACCATGGCCGCCCCTCTCGGCCTCCATTGATGGACTCAATCTCTAGCAACGGCCCGCTCCCAGTAAAGGCCGCGAGCAGGCCGCAGGTCGCCGACCATCTCATCTGGTCACCGACCCCATTCGCGATGGAAAAAACTGACGGGGACTGCTCTTTCGCATTGTAAGCCATGAACGATACAGCCAGCACGGTCGTTATCTGGCTAATTACATACTACTATGTAATCCATAACGCGATCTTTTTGGGTGATGATTGCCGGACGCCACGATCGATCTTGGTGGTCGCCGTTTACGCTTATCAGTCCTTAGCTTTTAAGGTTAGGGAGGCTTACTACTAGTCAAAGTGCGTTGATCCCATCTTCACCGGAAAATATGGGCAAGCTTCAGCTTTCCAGCTAGCGATTACTACTGGTTTACTATTACGGACTGTGGCTCTACTACTCGTTCTGAATGCATAATGCGCGAGCGATCTGCCCCATGTAGGCTGACTTGCTAATTTATTAGTACATCCCAGTTACAGCTCGGGTCGATGGCGAATCAGATGCGAGCCTGACTGACTGATGACAGGCATGTATCAGGTTGATCGATTGAATGGGACCCCACCAATGTCGGGTGCGGGCGCACTTATTCTGGGCTAGAAACTTTGGGTCCTTTCAACCTCTACCGACAACGCGTACGAAGCTAAGCGCGGCATCTATCTTACTAAAAGAGCGCCTACCGTGAGGCCATACTAGTTGCCGCGATGACTGTGCGCGCGACGAAAGACATGACCTAACGGATGTGTCTCATGTGGACTGCTTGTGTCGTTACTAACGGTTGATGAGGGGCACAAGACGATAGGGCTTCGCGGTATCGGGAAACAAGAGGCTTCTTTCGACCCGAAGAATCCGGAGATTTTCAACTGTCCGATGGTTCTCGGGAATCGGTAAGTGGCCATTGTGACTGTCTCACATTTCTTGGTGTAAGCCGCCATCGACTCTAGGACTACGTAGACGACGGCGGCAGCTACGGCAGTTCCGGGGAAGATGCACGATGAGGTTGGTGGTGACAAATGCAAGTGATGGGAAAGAGGAGACGATGCGACTGAATAAGAGGGAAAGGACTTTGTAGCACTCGAATGAAGAGCGTCTCGGAGTTTCCAAAGAAGCGATACGTGTCTTCCATCGGCACATCGCGGATATACTGGCAATTGGTCTCGGATTGCACGGGAAATGGCCTAAAGATCCCACATGCAGTGAGGATTGCAGGCCGCGCTACCACCAGTGAGTTGGATGTTAGAAGGAGGCGGCTTGGAGCTGCATATGATTGGATTTTCGGTTAGATCTTGGCGCTGGGGGCTCTGGAATGGGGCTTTACAATGCTGACTGATATTGTTGGCTTTTTGATGACTCTTCCCAGGCATATAACGCGAACCAACACCCACGGCCTGACGGCATTGCTGGGCGTTCGCGTCAGTTGGGCCATCTAACTTGATCATTAGTCAGCTCTCGCACACATACCTACTCTCTTTCTTTCTCTTTGTTTCTCGGATGGAATGCGAGATAGATAGCTTTTTCGGCCGGGTTGGACGGATATACCAAACCTCTCCAGAGGTTCGGAGTTGTATGCACATTTGCGGGATGCCCGAGATGCTGTTAGTCTGTTAGTCGCACCTAAAACACACTCATCCGACGAGCGCGCTCGGCTACAACTTCAGGCCACTCGGCCCCGAGCCTGTGGTGAATGCTACTGTATGCATACCATTTGGCTGCACTACGACGTGGACGCTAGGTGGTAGTGTCAACCCTAATTCATCTGAAACAGACGCACGCCATGTAATCAACCGTAGTGGTGGGATGGGAGATCGTCGTCAGTTGTTGAAGGATTGGACTAACGGCTCTCTGCCGGTCTTTTATGCCCACTTGGAGATAAGTAGGTGGTGTAAGACCGACAATCATGGTCGGGTCGTACCACTAATAAATAAGCCTGATATCACTTGGCTGTTTGACTGACGTAGTGCGTATGTATACCTGGCTCAATGCGAAATCAATTGCAGCGCTCCTAATTCTTTCGTGGGGGTGGTGCGGCACGCCCGTTGATTGCTCGGTTTAGACGGCCGGCACACCCACACCATTGGGGCAGGGCATTAAGTTGTAGGATGGAATGGAGCTGGAGTTGGCCGGTTGGGTGGTCAGCAATTCTGCAGGGTGGCCCAGCTGAAGAGTGCGATCGTCGGTGTGCTGACGCGAGGCGAACAAAAGAGCTGGACTCTTCGAAGTAAAATATGAGACTGGCATGTTAAGTGTGCAGCATTTCTTATCTTAAATCGCTGGTTGTACTACCATCTCATGTTTCACGATGTGTGCTTGATATGTCAGACGAATGCTGTCCAACCTCACTTGGGTCGCCTGACTGTAAAAGTCATTGGGCGGATTCATGACTAAACTCATATACCTTTTTGACTGAGCTCATTTGGGGGTTCTGCTAGGCGGGGCACAGCCAGACAGTGCCAGGATTCCTAACATAATGAGATAACGAAAGTTGAAGTAACATGATAAGGCAAAATGATTTACACGAAGGATCTCGGCTACTCCACGCTGCGGATGAGAGTGGATAACAAGCCGCCCAACTGCCTGCCGCACGGGTCAGCCTACGTCAGGAGCAAAAGCGATTCGACGCCATGGATGTTGTTGGCGACTGTGCGACTGCGGGAGCTAGGTAGAAAGAATCCATTTACCATTCCTACGATTCCCACCTCTGTATTGTATCGAATCTTGCTCAGGTTTGTTGGTCGTTAGTAGGTGGCTCATGTTGGGCTGTTGGCGCATGCCTCGAAGTTACCGAAGACCTGAACTCTTACCCGGTAAACAAAGAAAAGAACTGGCAGATTACAGGACTACTCTTGGATAAAAGGGAATCCCTCGCGAGACATTGCGGGGAGTAGATTTCGTCGTTCCGTGGAGGTGGACGAGCCTGGTGTGATTGGACCGGACGACCGAAGATATATGAAAACCGGCTTGCTAGTCGAGCCAATCTATCCAAATCCCCAGACTCGGTCGTTCGGGGGGTTCGGCTTTGATCAGTATGCAGTTGATGATATGCCCGTCCTAATTCGCTTACAACCTATGGCTTGGTATTCTGGTTAAGGAGTCTGTGGGATAGTGACATTGGGTAACAACCCCCTCCAACCCTGCCTGTTTCCTGGGCTCAACAACTCATCGGAATCCGAAAGGATTGGGAGCTTGGTCGATGGTGTGGTCAGTTCACGTTTACCCGATCCGGATGGGCCGAGATGGAAGGAATGCGGGATTGCTTCCTGGTGCTTGCTATCTCCATGTGTTCTTCAAGGCCCAGCAGCCCAGACGCCGAGCTGGCCCCCCACCACCCATTTTCTGTGTGCCATGACGTCGAATTCTATTGGCAACAATTCCTTCCCATGCGGCCTGGCAAGCCAGCCCCAGGTTGAGCCGACGCGGGAAGATCGACCGCGACATGAATATTTCGACAGATCGACCTAACGCAACAATGGGAACATGGCCACCGTATGCAGAACACGTGTTCTTGTGTTTATAATGTTGCCCCAGCGTCTCCAGCAAGCCCACTCGGCCGCTTTGCCCTGGTCCTGTGACGTTTCCGTGCCTCGCGACGGAATCATTGCCCATGTCTGTTTGAATTGTCGCGCTCAGGTGGGGTTGGAATGCTATATATGCTGTAATACCCCGCAGCAAACCGACCCTGAAAGTTTGGGGCTCTTTCATGCCTATGCCTTCCAACAAGCACTTGACTCGCGCAAGTGCTGACAAGAATGCTGGGGAATAGCTTCATAGTGTTGCCAATGCTGAGGCCGCGCCATGACGCGGTGCATCTTCTCTAGGTAAGGCAAGGCAAGCCAAGTCGAGTAACGATTTAGTAAAAAAAAAAAATGATAGCTCCCAGGTTGGTCTTAAAAATTTGGATGAGTATTGGAGCATAGCCGCGCTACTGCCACCACGGCAGCTGTCTTTGCCGCGACCGATGGAAGGGATTTGTCTTACTGTCTTGGGCCTGGCGCAGATGTATTTTTAGCCAGAACCACGCGAAAGTCCACCAAAAGTCCCCCGCAAGCCCGACAGTCGGCCGGGCGTTTTTACTGGGGCGATTGGAGAAAAGACAATATTGAAAGCACATTCACAGAGTCAGGAAGGCTCTCCCCTGTTTGTTTTACTTACTGCTATGACCTCAGGCCTGGATCCGCCCCAGCTCTCGATATCCGAATCAGTTGCGCCGAGGGATCGCATCCTTCGTCTGCTGTTATGTGTGGCATAACAAACCCCCCAATCCTGGGACGAATGGCAAAACAAGCTCTTTCCAGTTTGTTCGGTGCAACCCAGAAACTCCGAGGAGGAAACACTTTTCGTCTTTGGGTGTTCTTCCGATTGATCGATGGGATGTCTAATCTGATGTTACGGGGTCACGTTTAGCAATTCAGGCCAGTCGTCTATTCCTGTACGAAATAGCTAACAGACGAAGCTACGCAATATGCTTACTACAGGCACACACACACATACTTTCTCCTCGCCCATTCGCTCACTCGCATACGCAGACATCAGACAAATACAGCTACCTCGTTAGTTAGTGCACCACCTGCACTGTCTGACTGTAGCCGAACGTCAATTTGCTTAATGTATTTTTCTTTTCTGCCTGGTTTCCACTTTCCACTTCCCACCCTTCCCACCGTCAACAGGCGATGCACCCTTGCTCTTTTCCTCCCACCTGCCTGTATGTACCGTGCTTGCGATGCCAAATGCTCCGCCCGCCGAATGGGTCTGCCCCCCCGTCCGTGCCTCTCCCCTGGGCGAACCGAGACAAAGTATACTGTTATAGATAGCCTGCAAATAGGACCCTGGACTGGGCTGCATTTTATTTACACACGCATTGAGAAATTAGCCCATACACACTGCTCTATGAACACCAGACTCATGCGCCGTCTTACTGTGATACAGAAACTTGATATCTGCCACCTCGCCCCCATTCCTGCTTGGTAATTCTTACTTACCTTCATCCTTCCAATTATTTACTTCTTCCCCCACTGACTCCGTCCGTCCGCACTTACACGCGCCTCCTATCATTTCGCACTCTTCATACAACCACCACCTTTCGGGCTGTGAATGCGACTATAACCTACTTTCATTATACTCTCAGCCATAAATCCTCTCTAATACACTGGTAAGGATCACCAACTTTCAAGCTTCCAACCCTTTTTGGGCGGCAATCTTACACACGAAGTCCCACAGCATAGTTCAAAGCCACGAGGGGGACGCGCAATGGACTACTTACAGATACCGCCGCTGGACACGTCCTTCGGCATGTTCGGAGAGGAATCTACAGAAAAGGCTTTGGCCAGGGGGAGAACATTGTCCGCCAAGCGGAAGCTTCTGCCCAGCATACGCACCTCCATGTCTTATAGTCCCGCCACGAGGCCCGCCATCCCTCAACTTTCGCCCAGATCGGCCGCCGCCGCGGTTGCAGACGCGCTTGGGGTTCCAGTAAGCGACTTGGAGCCGCCGCCACGAACGGGAGAGGAGCAGCAGCGCCGGGATATCCGCAGGACGAGCTCCATATACACAAACACGCCAGAGCGGAATATGGAAACGACGCCGGTCGACAATAAGCTCGAGAAAAGATTGTTATCAGCAGTGGCGGACACGTTGGGCCTACCGGTATCATCAGTGCAGCGGGACGAGTCGTTCCAGGATCTCGGCGGCGATACGAGAGCGGCGAGGCTTCTCAGGGCGCGCTGTATGCAAGTGGGCCTGGCCGTGAAGACGCGGGACATTATCAGTTGCAGGACCTTGGCCGAGCTGGAGACGCGCATTACGCCGATGCACAGGTCGCCATTCGGAGAGCCTTCGTGCACCATTAGCCCTCTTAAACTGAGCTCGCCCATGAGTTCCTTCAGAGGCGCCACGGCGGCGGCGGCCGCCAGCCAGCAACGGCCTTTGCCGGACTTAAACAAACCCATGTTGCAACCCAAGGCGTCCAAAAGATACCATAATCGGGTCGAGCAGGTACTGTCGCTCAACAGCGACGTCGCCAAGGCGTGCGTGATCAAGCCGAAGGCGGGCATGTTTGAGGGGCAAACGGTAGCCTTCCTCAGTCTCGCCAGCTGCGTCATCGAGGGGCCAAACGATTGCGATATCAAGCTTCTCAACGCCTACTACACGAGCCCGCTCCCCTCCATCCGGGCCGCGGTCAAGGCCAAGGTAGACGAGTCCCAGGTGCCGAGCGTCTGGGTCGTCCTGGAACGGCTGCCCCTGGACGAGAACGGCGCGATCAACCGGAGGAAGATGCAAACATGGATCCAGAACGCCAACGAGGAGCTCCATCGCCAGATCATGTCGGTGGAGACGCAAGAGCTTCTGGTCGCGCCCACTACTGATAGGGAGGTGCAACTGCAGAGGCTCGTTGGCACGGTATTGCATATGGATGCCGAGTCGATTGGCATGAATCAGTCATTTATTAAATTGGGCGGCGACTCCAAGATGGCGATGCAGCTCGTGGTCCGCTCCAAGTCTTTGGGTCTCTCGTTTAAGGTGGAAGATGTTCTCCAGACCATGTCTTTAACGCAGCTCGCCGCTTTGGCCGTTTCCAGCGACGAGATGGCGAGGAGGTCGTTCGAGGATACCGGTAAGGAAACGGAGATCTCACCGATGCAGCGTCTCTACTTCCACACCGTCATGGGAAACAAGTCTCTCCTGAGAAGCTCTCGCAGCGGTACCTATAGGTTCAATCAGAGCGTACTGCTACGGATCAACAAGTCAATCGGTATTGAAGATGTACATGCCGCTGTCGAGGCAGTTGTCTCACATCACGCCGTGCTTCGGACTCGGTTCAGGAGAAGCGGGACGTCCTGGACTCAACACACCCTTTCGGAAGTGCCCTCCTCGTACCATTTCGGCCACCATGCCGTAGGCACCAATGCAGAGATGGAAGCGGTGATCAAGCAGGCCCAGATCAACATTGACATTGAAAACGGCCCGGTCTTTGCTGCCCACCATTTCCACACGAATGATGGCTGCCAGGTCCTGTACCTGGTGGCGCACCATCTCGTCATCGACTCCAAGTCGTGGCGCATCGTCACAGAGGATCTGGAGGAATTGCTCCTCAACGGCACGCTGGCCACCAACCACCTCGTCTCGTACCAGGCCTGGTCCTCTCACCAGCGGCGGCGTATCGATCGCATGGAGGATGCCGCCAAACTGCCGTTCCCCATCAGTCCCGCCAACTGCGACTACTGGGGCGTTCAGAGCCATCGAAACACATACGGCAGCACCGTGAGCTACGGCTTCACGCTGGGATCCGATCTTACCAGTGCCCTCGAGGAAAGCAACCACGCGTTCCGCACCGAGTCTTCGGACATCTTCCGGGCGGCTCTTCTCCAGTCCTTCTCCAAGACCTTCACGGACCGACCCACTCCCGTCATCTGGAGCCAGGAGCATGACCGGACAGCCCTTGACTCCGAGGTCGATATTACGCAGACGGTCGGGTGGTTTACCTCATTATCGCCGCTATCACTGTCCGTCAGTCAAACAGAAGATATGTCAAGGGTGCTAAGTCGAGTCAAAGATGCTCGGCTCAAGATTACCGAGCGAGGCGTACCCTACTTCGCCTCTAGGCTTCGCGACGGGGTATCGGCCGATACATTTGCATCCTCAACTTGCCCCATGGAAGTCATCTTCACCTACGCCGGGCCGACAGCGGGCTCGGAACGTCAGGACCGCCTCCTGGAGCAGCTTCCCATCCCCACGCAGTCCTTGGTCTCGGAGACATCCGACATTGGCACGAGCGTCGGCCGCATCGCCCTCTTCGAAGTGTCCGCGTCGGTCGAATACAATGGCGAGCTCAAGTTCAAGTTCGTCTGCAACCGCGACTCCCAGCGCCAGGAGCTCATCCAGCACTGGGTCCGCAGCTGCGAAGCCCACCTCCGCCAGGCGATCCAGCGCCTGCGCAACCAGGTGCCCGAGCTCACCCTCTCGGACATGTCCTACATCGACATCACGTACGACGGCGTGGCCAAGATGAACCGGGACGTTCTGCCCGAGCTCAACGTCGAGGTGACCAACATCGAGTGCATCTACCCCGTGACGGCCAACCAGCAGAACCTGCTCATCCACGAGGCGCTCGTACCTGGCACGTCCCTCATGCACGCCATCTACACGATCGACACCATCGGGGGCTATGTGGACGTGGGTCGCATCTGCGCCGCCTGGCAGGGGATTATTGAGAAGCACCCGGCGCTGAGGACGGTCTTCTCGGACAGCGTCTCCAACCACGGACTCTACGACCAGATCGTTCTGCGGCGCCACTCGCCCAACATGCTCTTCATTGAGAGTGACCTGGCCGAGGAGGCCATGGACGCCATGGAGAGGCTCGCACCCCCCAAACTGACCAAGGGCACCCCCTGGCACCGACTCGTAGTATGCCAGGCGCCGGGCAAGACGCTCCTGAAGCTGGAAATCAGCCAGGCTCTTTGCGACCCGGCTAGTCTGATCAAGATCTTCGACGAGATCGACAGGGCTTACTTCCACCATGAAACCCCAATTGCCGCATCCGTTCGCTATCCTGAGTACTTGCAGTGCTTGAAGACGACTCCTGTCAGCACCGAGTTCTGGCGTGAGTTGCTCACAGATGTGCCGCCTTGCCAGTTTCCCACCTTGGTCTCGAGGTGTGTGGATGTCAAGGAATTTAACACCGACTCCATCGATTTGGGCATTCCGCACGAGGCCCTCGTCGAGTTTGCCGGCAAGTACGAGATCCAGGTCGCTTCAGTATTGCGAGTGGCTTGGAGTTTGGTGTTGCGAGCCTATGTCGGCTCTGACGCCGTTTGCTTTGGGTACCGCACGTCCGGCCGTGATATCCCGGTTAAGGGCCTGTCGGACGCGGTGGGCTGCTTCTCCAACACGTTGGTATGCAGCATAAACTTGCACCCCTCGCGGCTTATGGACGAGCTGCTACTGCTCTCGGACGATATCCACAAGGATTCGTTAAATCACCAGCATGTGTCGGTAAATAACATCCAGCATGCTCTGGGCACCAAGGGCGGTCGTCTCTTCAACACCTGTCTGTCCTTTGGATACGAGAACACCACCAACTCCCAGCCTGGCTCCCGGCTTTACCTCCTAAAGACGATCCGGAATTCCGAGTATGATGTCAATGTCGACGTCAACTTCCGAAACGGTGGGGTGGCCGTGGACATGGGTCACCGCATCCTAGCCCCTGAGCAGGCCAGCCACGTAGCCCACGCCTTCGGCCAAGCCATCAAGTGCCTTATGCAAGCCCCCAGCAGCACGGTTAAGGACATGAACCTGTTCAACGACTACGACCAAGAGCAGGTCCTCCGGTGGAACGGGCGGTCCAAGCCCGAGCAGACCAAGAACCACATCCACCGGCTGATTGCGGAACACGCCATCGAGAACTCGGACATCCAGGCCGTGTGCGCGTGGGACGGCGACTTGACGTACGGCGAGCTCGACGAGCTCTCCATGACCGTCGCCAGCCACCTGCGGAACCGCGGCGTCACGGCCGACAGCGCTGTCCCCGTCATCGTCGACAAGAGCCGGTGGGCCATTGTCGCCATGCTGGGCGTGCTCAACTCGGGCGGCATCCTCGTGCCCGTCGACGCCGAGCTGGCCTCCATGTTCGGCTGGGTCGTCAAGAGCGTCGGCGCCAAGATCGTGTTGGCTTCGGAGAGCGTGCGCGCCCAACTTGACGGCGCGGTGGCTTGCGACGTGGTCTACCTCAACGAGGAGACCATGGATTCCATGGCTTTCCAGCCCGTCGCCGTCGACCCCCGAACACCAAGTCGGACCAGACGGCATGCATCCTCTTCGAGCACCAGGGCACCAAGCAGCACAAGGGCATCAAGTACACGCACGGCGCCCTCTCGACGGCCTTCATCAGCCAGGGCCCGGCCCTCCGCATCAACCCGTCCAGCCGCGTCATGCAGGTCTCATCCTTCAGTAGCGACATTGCCTTGTCCGAGGTCTTCACGACCCTGATCAACGGCGGCTGCATCTGCGTGCCCTCGGCGGCCGAGAGGCTCACCAACTTTACCTCGGCGGCGTGCCGCATGCAGGTGAACTGGTCCTACCTGACGCCCACGCTTTCCCGCAGCCTGCGGCCGGAGAACCTTCCGGACATGGCCGTCGTCTGCTTCCGTACGCTCCATCTTGATGAAGATACCTACGCGCCCTGGGCAGATCGGGCCAAGGTCCTCCTGGCCTATGGGTCAGCCGTGTCTTGCCCCTTGGGCTTATCCGCCTCCGAGGTCAAGGATGCCAGCTCCCTGCGATGCATTGGAAAGCCCGCGTGCGGCAACTTCTGGGTCGTCAGCCAAACGAAACTCAACCGTTTCGTGCCCATCGGCGCTGTCGGCGTCCTCGTCATCGAGTCCCCCACTCTCGCGGAGGGGTACGAGACGGACGAGAAGAACGTCATGCGCTGGAACCCGGCGGCCAAGGCGCCCGGCCGACTCCTGCGGACTGGCCACCTCGTCCGCTACAAGGAAGACGGGCAGCTCGATCTGGTGGCCGGCCAGGGGGAGAGAAGATGACTATTCAGGGCAAGTCGTTCCTCGCGTCCGAGGTCGAGCCGCACCTGCGGAAATGCCTGGGCCGCGGCGTGGACGTCGTGGTCGACACCATTGCCTTCAACTACCAGGACAGCAACTCGAAGGACCCGATCCTGGCCGCTTTCATCCAGCTGGGCGACGAGCTCTTCTATGGCGACGAGGACGAGGACGAGCACGACGATAACGATCTGACCAAGCTGAGCCGGCACACCAAGGAGAAGCTCTACCTGGCCAAGCGCACCGCCGAGATCTCCCTGCGCGACACGCTGCCAGCTTACATGATCCCGTCCACCTTCATCCCCGTCCGCAAGATCCCCCTGACGGCGGCGCTCGAGGTCAACCGTCACGCCCTCACGCGGCTCATCGCGGGCTTCTCCAAGACGCAGCTCCTGTCGCTCGCGAGCGTGCCGAACCCCCGTGAGGTCCAGGCCGAGGGGCTCAATCCTTTGCCGTTGACCCGCATCGAGGAGCGCGTCCGGGCGCTGTGGGCGTCGATCTTAAATATCGAGGAGGCCTCCATCACGGCTGAGGACGGGTTCCTCCGCCTGGGGGGCAACCATGACTTGGCTCACCAGCTTGTTATTGCGTGTCGCCAGCACGGTATTTCGGTCTCGGTCATCGATATCCTCCGTAACACGTCGCTGGCCGAGATCTGCAGGGGGATTACGCTTGACAGTGTCGCCTTGCCTTCTCTGAGTATAAACAAGATCGGCATCAACAACAGTAACAATCCTAGGAACATCCGCCACCGGCGCGGCGTCAGCAGCAGCAACAATAAGAGTAATAACAGGAACGGCCCCGCCACGCCCACGAGCCCCGCGCATCAGGCCTTCCTCGACGAGTCCATCGCCCCGCAGCTCGGGTGCGACCGGGACGCCATCGAGGACATCACCGAGGCCTCGTCGCTCCAAACCATGTTTGTCGAGGCGGGCATGCTTGAATCCAAGGGTTCGATTGATTGGTTCGCCATCCACATCCAGAACAATGGATCGCTAGACTGGGGTAAGCTCGAACACGCCTGTAACTTGCTTACGCTGGCCCACCCCATCCTCCGGACGACATTCGCTACCCATGACAGAAGACTCTGGCAAGTGGTCCTCCGCCACCCACAGAACCCCACGCAGGCCAATGCCCACCGGCTCGTCGACTTTGGCCGATATCAGTGTCCTGGCTGGCGACTATCGGCCCTGGCCGGCAAGCTCGTCCGGCGGGACCAGGGGAGCCCCCTCGACTTCCGGAGGCCTGTCACCAAGTTCGCGTATGTATCCCCATCTCTCCTTTCTTTCCCCTTTTTATACTGTTTCCATTCATCACTCCAGTAATATAATGATAACCAACAATAATGTAGTTACCTGGACGGCGGCAAAAATGCAATCCTCCTTCTGAGACTGTCGCGGGCCCAGTACAATGACCTCTCCATGCCCGTCCTACTCAAGGACCTGAGCCGGCTCTACGAGCAAGGGGAACTGTCGACGCAGAACGCGGGCTTCTGCGACGTCATGCGGGCGGCCAAGCAGGCCTCCCGGAACGGCGCGGCCGAGTACTGGAAGTCCCTGCTGCGCGGATCGCAGATGACGCAGGTGGTGGCCCACACCGCCCCCAGCGCCGCGAGTATCGAGCCCAAAACCATCTCTCAACAGATCCCCACGGGCTCCTTGCAGAACCTCGGCATCCCGTTCGAGACCATCCTCAAGGGCGCCTGGGCCATCGTCCTCTCCAAGCTTTCCGGGTCCGATTCTGACGACGTCGTCTTCGGCCACCTGGTCGAGGGCAAGCACCTCCACCTCGAGAACGTCCTGGGCCCCTGCGGCGGCATCGTGCCCGTCCGGTGCCGGATCCCCAGCGTGCCCGTCACGCCCTACGAGTACTTCCGGGGGGTGCAGGAACAGCACGTCGCCAGCATCCCCTACGAGAACATGCAGTTCCTGGATATCGTGCGGCAGTGCACGAGCTGGCCCGCCTGGACGCGGTTCGGGACCGTGGTGCAGCACCAGGCCCGCAGCGAGCGGGTGCACGAACGGGTGCGCGATTTCGTGATTGGGAATGCGGCTTGCCGGCTCACATCGATGCAAGGCGGTAGCGGCAGCGGCAGTGGTCATGTCTACGCGGCGGATTTGTTTGTCAAGTCGGTGCCCGTGGCGGGGGCGCGGATCGAGATTTCGTTGACGTTTTGCGAGAGGCGCGTGCATCCGTTTTTCGCGGACGAGGTCCTGAAGATGCTGTGCTCGACGATCAGTCTGCTGACGTCGGCTTTCGTCATGGAGCCGCTGGTGCTGAAGAGTCTGAACGACGACAATACTACCGCCAACAACGGTAACGAGGCCGCCTCAGCCGGCGCGCCGCGCATCCCGCTCTCCCCGATCCGCTCCGAGGGCAGCGCCGTCTCCTTCTCGCTGCCGGTGCAAGCAGTGTCCCCCGACCACGCCGGCGCCATCCACGCCGTCATCTCGGCGGGCTGGGAGGTGGTCCTCGGCGCGGCGGCCCTGGCGCGCGTCAGCAATGTGCGCTCGGTGCCCTTTTACGACATTTGGGGCTCGCTGGTCGCCGCGGCCGAGCTCGCCCGCTTCTATAATGACAGTATGCCGAACCTGGGCGTGCCGGGGCTGGAGCAGGCGACGGACTTCACGCTCGAGGATGTGGTGGAGGCGCCGACTATGATGGCGCAGTACGAGATGATGATTGCTAAGCAGCAGGGGGTTTACCACCCGCGTCATTCTCAACATAGTCATTCGGCAGGGAGCAGCAAGCGGAGTCCTAGTATGGTGCTCCGGACGAAGAGCAGTTCTTGGGGCAAGAACTTTAAGAAGCTGACGATGGCGACAACGGCTGCGGGCGGCGTGGTGCCGCCCCCCCATGATTCCCGAATCGTCGTCGGGACATGCTACTACCAAATTGTCCGCGTCGTTGGCCCCGTCGACGCCGAAACACGCGCGCAATGTCAGCAATGGCAGTTCCATGGAGTCCATGACGACGGGCAGCAGCCAGAGCGACGAGGACGAGATCCGGGACGAGGTGTCGCCGACTTTGCCCATGTCGCCAACGACGGCGGGGCGGTTGGCGCGCAGGTGGACGACTTATGTCAAGGATAAGGAGGTCGGAGGGGGCGGTGCGGGTGCCTCTTCCCGCGCCGTTGGGACAGGGGGGTTGGCGAAGAAGAAGTCGACGGCGCAGTTTTTGGAGAGGTTTGGGATGATTTGAGTGGATAACACGATACGATCGCTGTTTGAGAAGGCCGAGCTTTTCCTTTGTTATTGTGGTTGCTGTTGATTGGGTGCGATCTACATCTGACATATCGTCCTTTTCTATGTTGGGAAGAACAAAAACGTATTTGGGTATTGGCATGATAGCTGTGGCGTATGGGGTATTTGTTTGCTGTTTGTTTCCTTCGCTTTGCGAGGTGTGTACATGGATGATACCCCGAGTTGAGCTGAGTTTGGAATTTCGAATATATGTAGTATGTGATAAACAAAAGAATGGGTTAACCTTACCTACTCTTTGCCTCTGGCTTTTTGGATATGACTGCGATTGTGATCATCAGTAAGCGAGTGATTATGAAGTCATGGCGGTTGTTTGCCCTTCTGGGTTGTCTCTCTCCTCATTGCCAAGCATGCGCCAGCTATGCTCGCAACACACTATTATGATGATGCGACTATGCTAGCTCTTACCCGTAATATCTGCCGGCTATGTAAGGAGATCCAAAAGGCCCAGGCGGGAGCGCCTACTGAATCCAATCGTGCCCCGGTCACGTATCCCTCGCATTGGCATTGCGGGGGTGGGACCGGGGGCCTGGCTCCTATCCCATTTGAGATCTGATTAGAGCGACCCTTTCCCACTTTCATCCCCGCATGTTCACTGGCCCTCTATAAAACCCGGGGGCACAGAGAAGTGCCGGAGTTGCAAGTAGGACATGAGAAACCACGGCAGCTAATGAAGCTATGAGTTGTGTCGTTCCGTTTGCCTTCTACATAAAACCCGTTACACCATCAATTTCCGATTGGATCCAACAAAGTCACAGAACTTGCGGGCTGTGTGAGATCTGATCTTAGATCCAGATCTGACTTCGGAGATTGAAACTGAGATTGACGTTACACTCGGAAATGACGTCTTCACAGAAGAGCCCGCCCAGCAACATGGCGGCCGAGATCTCCAAGGCGGCCGACGAAGATGTCAACGATGTCGAAGCTGGGGTGCAGCATGTCGAGACGAAAGATGGGGAGCGAGATGGCTCGTCAGTCTGGGTCGGTGCAGTGTTGGAAGGGAATGAAAGGAGCGGTGCCGTCCGTGATGGAGACGAGCACGAAGACGGTCCCATCGATCCCGAAGCTGAGAAGAAGCTCGTCTGGAAGTGCGATCTGCACGTCTTGCCTTCCATTACGGTGCTCTACTTCTTGGCTTTCATGGACCGCACCAATATCGGTATGTAAACGACCATGTCAGAGAGAAAGGGCCCTGTTGAACTAACTAGGGGCACACGACATGAAGGCAATGCGAGAATCCAGGGCATGTCCAAGGATCTGAACATGACGGGGCGGGATTACAATCTGGCCCTGTTCATCTTCTTCATACCCGTGAGTGCCAAGTGGATGACGGATTTGCGGGTATGTAGATATGCCGCAGGCACACATGGCTAACCGGAGTACACATGCGCGGCGAATCTCAGTATATCATCTTCGAAGTCCCTTCAAACCTAATCATCAAGAAACTCGCCCCTTCGACGTGGCTTAGTCTCATCATGGTCTTATGGGGTAAGTGGTACACCCTTTTCCAGACCATCTTCGCTACTCATCTGGGCTGCTGATAAAGTAATTGTCGTTTTTCTTATCTAACATTGTTAACAGGCATTGCTACCATCGGCCAAGGACTCGTGACCAATGTATCCGGTCTTGTGGGCTGCCGATTCGTGCTCGGCATCTTCGAGGCCGGCGTGTTCCCGGGTAAGTTATGAGGCAACGATTCCCATGATCCTCTTGAAGAGAAAGAAATGGTCTGCTAACTCGGCTCACATCGTAACGCAGGCTCGACGTATCTGATCAGCATGTAAGAGAGCTACCTACATCTTCATTGGGTACATATATACTAATACGGGGCAAACAGGTACTACAAACGCTACGAGCTGCAATGGCGCATGTCCCTCTTCTTCTGCTCCGCCATCCTGGCCGGCGCCTTCTCGGGCCTCCTCGCCTTCGCCATCGCCAACATGGCGGGCGTCGGCGGGTACGGAGCCTGGCGATGTAGGTTCTTTTTCGGGTTAACTTTCTCCCATATGTATATACTTAGCTTTCCCCCTTATCTTCCCTCGATGGCTAATACAAAGACTCCTATCAGGGATCTTCATCATCGAAGGCCTCATGACCTTCGTCGTCGGCGTCGCCGCCAAGTTCTGGGTAGCCGATTGGCCCGAGAAGGCCACGTTCCTGACAGCCGCCGAGCGGCGCATGCTGGTGCGCCGCCTGGCGCTCGACACGGGCGAAGCACGAATGGACCGCCTGACCGCTCGGGCCGCGCGCCGGATCGGGACCGACTGGAAGATCTACGCGGGGACTCTGGCCTACTTCGGCGTCGTCAACACGGGGTACGCCGGATCGGTGAGTAGTTGTCTTGGCTTGCGTCTCCTCTCCTCCCTGGGTTGTGGTGCAACATGTACTGACTGGACTGCTTCCCAGTTCTTCATCCCCACCATCCTGAACCAAATGGGCCTTACCGCCGCCGCCGCCCAAGTCCGCACCATCCCCCTCTACCTGGCCGCCACCGCAATCTGCCTCCTCACCTCCCTGGCCACCGACCGCTTGCAACACCGGTACTCCTTCGCCCTCGCGGGCATCCTCCTCGCCAGCCTAGGCTACCTCCTGCTCCTCCTCCAATCCCTCCCCCCATCACGGTGGGCGTCCGCTACTTCGCTTTGTTTCTGGTCGTCTGCGGCGGGTACACCACCCAACCCGTCACCCTGGCCTGGCTCGCCAATGACGAGTCGGGCCACTACAAGCGCGCCGTCAGCTCCGCCGCCCAAGTCGGCTTCGGCAACGCCGGGGGCATCGTCGCCTCCAACATCTTTTTTGATGATGAGCAGCCCCACTACTGGACCGGGTACGGCGTCAGCCTGGGCATGCTCTGGATCTGCGCCGCCGCCTGCACCTGGCTGTACCTCGGCGCCAAGCGCGAGAACCGCAGAAGGGACCGCGGCGAGCGCGACTGGCGCCTGGCCGAGCCCGATGCCGACAACCTGGGCGACGACCATCCGAGCTGGAGACTGGCGACGTGAAAAGGGGCTGGGTATAGCGGGGACAGATGTTGGCATGTAGCAGTAGGATATCACAATGACCAAGACAGGTGCAGTTGAAATGCAGTAGTGTGTGCGCTTGTGCTCTGCGAGCTCTTAAATTCAAGCGTGCTGTCTGTGGGTGCTCGCATCAGGTTGAGATGACGTATATCTTGAACGAGACAAATCCCGAAATCATCACCTCAAGTGGTGTATGTAACATTATTCTATTTCCCGCCAACGCCACATGTAAACACGTTATATCCGTTACTCCTTGACCCCTAGACAGTGGGCCGCATCCCTCAACCTGTCGGGCTGGCAAAACAAATAACCTTTTGCTGAAACAAGCACCTGCGCATCGTAGAACAGCTTCGAAATGCGAACAAGCCGTAAGTAAATCCGCCTGCTTACACTCGAGAAAGTTGCAGTGCATCCCGAGTAACCTCCGGCTATTCTCCCAATGCGTCGAACCCAACCGTAATGGGTGACAACCTCTACCTGCTATCAGCATTGCCCATTCTAGGGCGATGCGATGCAAGCATGCCTCCTTTCCACCTAGATGTGATCTTGCTAGAAAACCACGTGATGTGGCCGAGTTGACATTTCGCGGCGCGGCGCTTATCACTGGCTAAGACAAACAACCTCTGGTTACTTGGTTTTGGCCAGGCCCACCCATGTGATTCCAATGCGCTTTTGCTGGTATGGTGGTACGAGAAATTGCCGCGTGGGTACGGGTGTTCGCAGAACGTGATTTGTGATTTGAACCTGGATGGTGCTGTTGTTTTTCCCAAAACACGATTCAAATCATCAAGAGAATTCGCCCAGTCGAGGTCCAAAGTAACTTCCCTCGGGAACCGAGTACAATGAGCAAGGTGTCCCTTCGCATCCCGTTTGGTTAACCACGTTGTTCCCCCACCAGTTCAGTTCGACCATGGGCCACTGCAAGGTGAAGAAGATCAGGATGCCGGCAATCGCAATCGCACTGCTGAACGATGCCGAGAGCACAAAGTTGTACTTGGACCAGAAGCCGAGGTATCTCCGCTTCATGAAAACCCACGAGAACCAAGCAATCGGCACGGAAGGCCAGATGTACGAGATGTTGTACGGGCTCCAGGTCAAAGCGCCGTAGAACATGGCAATGGGGTGGATCTGTCGCAACCACGCCTTCCTGGTTTTCTTCTGAATGTAGTATAGAATGATCGGGATGATGAGGCCGATGGGGAAACCAAGCAGAAGAAGCGGGTAAAGGCCATCCTTCCCAAACATCCGGTTCGGGCCGACGGTGCCCCAGACGATGGACGCAGCAAAGAACGTGTTGATGCCCGGGCAGGTGAATCGGTAGGGCGCTCCGGGGGTGCAGACGTCTGGAATCTGCTTCATTTGGAAGTTGAGCACCGCCACACAGATGACCGTCGAGATCAGGATTCCCATGACTTGCGCGGCGAATGTCTGTCTCGGGGGCAGCTTGGCGTAGTGGGCGATTTTCAAATCATTCGTGAAAAATATGGCGTGGAGAACAGTGACGTAACCGAACGATTTAAAATAGTTCATGGCAAGAGCGTTCCCTTGAACCCAGCTACCGCCGATAAATTCTGCGATCACATTAAGCGTAACTTCGACACCCGTCATTGCCTTGATGATGCCGATAGGTATAATGAAGAGAGCACATAGGGCTAGTCCGTAGAAGACTACCCCTGGGCTACTAAACGTTTCCCAGGCGCCAATGGCAGTGCAGCCAAAAGCGATAGCACAAGAAAGCACCAACATATTCCACCATTCGGGTATATCCGCGTACGAGGCCATCAGGCGGTTGTGGACATCTTGATAATGACCTTCGTCCTCGTTGATCTCTTGACGGAAGCTCCTAAACAGGTTGCGGAACCCCATCATGATCTCATGGCGATGATAAAGGTAGGCGTACGACAGTGTTGCCGTATAGATACCGAAGAAAAACACATAGACTACCAGATTGGCGGCTGATAGAAATGGGGGCGAATAGTTGGCGTATTTGACCGGATCGAATAGACCAGTGCTCCAGTCCACAGCTTTACTAATGTTGTAGAGGGCACCGGTGTTGTCAAAGATACGATTGCTGTTAATGGGAATATAAGCTGTGTAGTAGGCGTTGGTGTAAAAGAAGATGGCAATGACGACGCCCGATATAGCAGCGCCAATGAATTTGTTGAAGGTGCTGAAGAAGGGCAGCATAAGAGGGTCAGTGGCATCGAATAGCAGGGTATTCCAGTCCCAGGTGGGCCAAGGGTTGAAGCCGAGGCCGTTGTTGAAACCGGTGATGGTGTTGACGTTGACGTTGTGCGGGGCGATCCAGGACATCCAGCTGAAGACGCTCAGCGCGGTGAAGATGTACCCAGGGAACCAGAAGTAGACAAACATGGCGGCGAAGGTGAGACCGAAGAATTTCATGCGCGACATGGTAAATACCCGGCCGAAGGGGCTCTTGACTGGAGTGTTCTTATCGTTATGGAAGGCCGAGTTGAGGGCGATGGTCACGAGGGAACCGGGCCAGACGCAATACGACGGGAATACCAAGAACCTCCGGACCAAGCCGGCCATGCCGTACCCCAGAAAGTTGGTGCAAAGAGCGATTAGTAATTGGTAGGCAAACTCGCCGGCGTAGCCCTGGTGGAAATAATGGTACTGGGTCCAGATGATGTTGTTGGAGTAGGGGGTGTTCCAGCTGACGTTGGCCATGATGGTGATGAGCATATGCTCCTTCTTCGAAAACTTGCCGGGATTTAGGGAGTGCCGGGTACCCCACAATGTAAAGCCGATGTCCGGAAGAACACTCTCGCAAAACTTGCCGATGGGATAGGCCAGTAATTGAGCCACGTTGGCCTGGACGGTGATGGCCGGCTGGCGAATGGAGAAGAGCTGGTTGACGAAAGAGAGAAGGACGGCAAATGCCATGCCGATAATCCAGGCGCGGATGGTGCTACAGGGAATGGTGGGATCGTCATGATTGTCCACCACCGCGCGAACTTCCGGGTACGGGCTATTGACGGTAATCAGAGCAGCCTCGAGCTTCAGCTCTTCAATTAGCATCTCATACTTTTCGGGCTCAGCGAAAATGGACAGGTTCTCAAGAAAGGAGCGGATCTTCTCGATAATGGCGAAGGGGAAGTTGGGATCCGTCTCATGGATGCGCAGGACCTCCTCCAGCATGGGCCTGATGTCATCCAGAGTGAGGCTCTTGGCCAGCAGCCGGGCTTGCAGCAGGTCGCTCTCGCTGACATTGTGGTAAGCTTGAACCTGGACCTCGGACGGCGGAGCTGCTCCATTTAGACTACCATGGAAATCGTCGATATGCGTCTTTTCGTTCTCGACGCCGCCAGACGAGGACGGCGTCGGGGCGTCGGTTTTCTCCTCGACGACGCGTGCCATGACCTCGGATGTCACATGGGTTTGAGATTAAATTGTCGCAGGCCGGGGGATGGCTTGCGATGAGTGAGTGTGATGTCGCAAGGCGGGGGTTGATGAAGGGATCAATCAATCATCAATTGATTGATGATGAGTGAGATGAAGCCTTGACTGAGCTGGAAAGAATGGACGTCGCTAAAACTGGGGGTAAATGGGAATTGCAGGAAAGCGGTAATGCGACCCTTGAATTCTTGGAGGGCATATCTTTGCTGGAGAGGCCGGCCTGAGCTTAGACAGTGCCTACGACCTGCTGCTGCCAGCTAGCAAAGCAAACGTCAAAAGCCCGACTCCCCGCCGCCGCTTCTCTTGGCGCGCTAGATCCGCTTTCGGTTTAATGCAGATGCAGTGTGTACGTACCGTACATTACTTGTACATTTGCTGCTGCGGTTCTTGTCCATTTGACATGTCAGTCCATTTGACAGTGTCGTAGCGATCGTCATTCGTCACAGCATGTAGATCGGGAAGAATCTTTCTCTCAGGGCTCATTAGATAATTGATTGTAACACGTCGTGTTATCAAACAGATTCCTTATCCCGCAGCCCCAGCTCGGGGCATGAGCAAGTGTAACCTCGCAGTTGCCCAATCTCTGCTGGCAAATTGAGAGAGATGCCGACAATCCGGGTGCCCATATCTCCAGTGCTTGGCTGACCCCAGTCTGTACTACCGCGAATTTTCAAGGGGGGCTTTTCAGTGGCTTATGTGGCACAGGTGGCTCAAACTGACGCCAGTAGCCAGATTAACCTACTTGGACCAAAATACCGGGGCTCTGACGGGGGGCAAGGGTTGGCAAGGGTTCAAACTCCATGATCCATGACACTTGCAATCAGTCAGTTTTCTGCTCAGTTCTCCCTGGATTCTCCAGGCTTCGGTCGGCGCGGGTCCCATATCTTTTTCGTTCCTGACTCGGTCGCCTCAACAGATGCCAGGGAAAGTGAGGAAAAGACGTACTGATTTGTAAATAAATGCCTGCCCCAGCTCATCCGTTTGAGATACTTGGACCCATCACCAGAAATGAAGCGACGGGTGTATATGAACCTCTGCACTGGCAATCTAGACCAACATTGAAAAGCGGCTGACTGGACTGCTCAAATTGTCGGGTTGCAGGTTGCACTCGCCAACTCCCGGAACTCGGCTCTTGGCCCCAGCTGGCGGCTTTAGCACTTAGCACAACCCATAACTTTGCCATTAGCAGTATCCAACACCGTCAATCCGTTCGCCCTGGAACACAATAGACGTTAAGCTAATGGCATCGATGAGATGCGGGCCTTCCGAACCCGATATCCGCCTCAGCTCTGCATCTCACGGTTATTTGTAATTAGGTTACATGACATGTATGTAGGCAATACTGTATCGGGCTTCCGATAAGGTGGAGGGGCCGCATCGTTTTCTCTCCTCATTCACTCACCTACCGGCCGGCCCTGCGTGCCGACGATGTGGAAGTTAACAAGTCGTCCGGCGCCACAGCTTATGCACAGGCAGACAGGAGAAGGGAATCTTGCAAGTTTGGTTTCCAGATTCGTCCCTACCTTGAAGGTTCGACGTTTTCTTGTTTTGTTTTGGCTGAAGCTTGACCGACGCCCCTCATCCGATTAAGCGAATGAGTTGCTTCGCCTGATTTATTATTTGACCCCTGATAAACCTACCAATCAATGCCTACTGGTCTCCTCCTGATGCATACGGAAACCCTCGTCTCTCGACCACGTTGCCGCCGCCCGACTTGGAGTACACCTGACCCCCGTCAATGTGCCGGTCGATCTGTTCCTGCAGCTCGTCGTCCTTGAGCGTGTGCGGCTCGATACCCGCGCCCGCCAGCTCCATGTTCATGGCCTCGGCCAGGGTCAGCAGCGCCCGCCAGCCCCGGAGCACCTCGGGCTGGCCGCCCTCGAGCGGGTCGTGCCGGCTCGACGTGTGGGACATGACGCAGAGGCCGCTCATCCAGAGGCCCATGAGGATAATGGCGATCAGGAGCTGCATGAGCGAGAAGCCCCATTGGTATTGCTGGAAAGCGCACAGGGCAGTCAGCACAAGGATGCAAGTCGTCGGCCTTCGCCATCTGACTGATTCAAAAGAGCAGCGAGTACTTACGTTCTGAACAGGCTGGCAGGTCGCCTTGGCAGTGATTTCGTCCATCGTGAATGTCTGGTTGGCCGCCGTCCAAGCAACCCGCCCTTCGTCACTGAAGGGCTTCTGGCCGGTTCTTGGGTCGACCCAGTCGTACCCGTAGCCATCGCCAATGGATGCGTCGTGGAGGTAGAACGCTGAAATGTTGAGAGAGGGAGCAGCCAGTGTGACATTACCATTTTCAGTCGGCCAGACTGTAGTCTCGTTGTGCAAGCCGTAGAAGCCATATTGCGAGGCATCTTGAGTGTTCAGTTAGTTAGCAAGGTGCCGGACAGTTTTCACGCAGCGACTGACGGATATAAAGGGCAACTTACAATACGACGTGGAGTTCTTCAGTTGACAGTTAAGGGTCTGCGACCTCTCCTGGCCTCTGCATCCCGCTTGCATAGAGGCACCTCCCAGCAAGGGTAGGATCCAGTTCGGGTTATCATCCGGCACTTGGGATCGACGACCACCCTCCACGTTCAGAGAGATGATGTAGTCCCCTGTCAGGTTCAGCCGCCACCCGTCATGAATAACATACGCCACAAAATCGAGGCTATTGAATGGCACCATTTCTCCGCTTGAGGCTTGTACAAACCCCCTGGATACGTTGATGTATCCGGTCATGGATCCCGACAGGGTCGGAAAGACCAGAAGAAAGATCAATGTGGCCACCATAAACACAAGAGCAGTCGGAGGCACCACCCGGCGCCGACCCGTTATGCAGTCTTTTACTAATCGGTAGATTGATCCTATAGATGGCTCACTCTCGAGATAGATGGACCGGAAAACTCGGTAAGTGACCGGGTGGCGTCTCATAGACACGGTGAGATACTGCCGGAAGACCTTGAACGAAACCAAAGCCATAGCCACGGCGAACCCGCGCCCACCAACCTGTTATTGAATGGGTCAGTCTGGATCTTACCCTAGATTGAACAAGGTGATGCACGAAGATCTATACGTACTGCGTCCCAGCTCACATCAATGACCTTGGCAGCCGAAAACGACAGCGACCTCGCGGCCACAATGTTTATGGCGAAAAATTGGGAAGTCGTCCACGGCCCTTTGTTCTGGTAGAACGGGATGAAAGACCCATCGGTGCTACACACCGCCAGATAGTCTGGGAAGCTGCTGTCGGCGGAAAACTGGACGGCAAACAGGAATCCGCAAATGGAACCGACGATCCAGCAAACGGCTAAGATGTAGGGGCCGCCTCTGCGCCATTTCGGAGACGAGGTGAACTTCGCATTCCTACTGCTTTTACTTGCACGCGGCGGTTCTTCCATCAGCAGTGGTTCCATACTGACAGTCGTCCATTCGTGGATGAGGAAATATGGGATCGGGAGTATGGCATGAGACCAAAGCAAGAATCGGAATTAGGAAAGAGAAACATTTCGCGGTGGCGAGTTGATAGAGAGAGAGATGCCAAGTTATAGGGTATCATGCACCAGATCCGGGTCAGATCACGTCGATACGCGAAATGCGCAGCCCCCAAATTGAGGGGGCCAAGACCCTGTAAAGATGATTCAATCTGCTGTCGGCGTATAAGTGCTTACTACTATCCATATTTATATATACCAATCGGTTTATATTACGAATTAGGAATCTACTTTATCGGCTTTATTAATTTATCTCTTTAGCAGTATCGCTAGCTATTATAATAATGTTATAATTCGTTTTATAAGACATTAAAATAATAAATTAATTAAAACAATTATAAATTATATATACTTATATAAATAACTTAATAAAAGGTTACATTTACCCCCTCCCCCCCCTTTTTTTTAATTAAGCCTCTTTTAAATACATTAATAAGGGTAATATAAATTAAAATCGATATCTTTTAATATTAAAATATTATTTAATATATATTAATATAATTTTTTTTAATTAACATAAATAGTACTTTTAATTATATTAACATTAACTATTTAATTATAAAAGAAAATTAATTAATAAATTTATATTAAAGTATTAAATAAATTATAAGCTAACGGTTAGTTAATAAAATTAATTAATATTTAAAATATATATATAGTTAATTAAAACTAACTCTCTCTTTAATTATTATATAATAATAATTCTTAAATATTAATAAAACATTATACTTCTTTTATAACTTTAACTTAATAGCTTAAGCCTTATTATATAAGCTCGTATCTTTTTTTCAATAAAAATATTTTTATTAAAATATTACTTATAAATAAAGTTTGAATAAATAGTTTATAATAAATTATATAAATATTTTATATATATAAAACATATTATTTAAGCTTATAACTTATTAAAATCTTAATTAAATTAAAAGCTAATAGTTAATTAATATAATTAATCGATACTTTAAGTATATATATCGTTAGAACCAACTATTTTCTAAATCGATTTTCATAAGTGGTTGGCTGAGAAATTGAAATTAAAGGTGCGATGCACGCTAGTCACTAGTGGGGGGGAATAAACTCCCCGCCGATAGGAAGCCGGATAGGACTTTCGTTTAGTACCTGGACTCAGCCGCAATTGGCAGGGAATAGGGTAGGGGTTTCCAGGCAGACGGCACCGAAAAATAAGCCCGCCCATTCATTGGAAGGGAATAGTAAACGCTAGTGCCCCCAGCCTACATACGTCGGGCTGCCATGTTCAACAGTCCACACCCACACACCTACCTTCGTGACGCTCACGGCAGTCGAGTTGACAGCCCGTTAGGCCGTTTCTTTGAAATTGCGGATTGGCAGTTAGTTGCTCGACGGGCAATGCCACGACGGGCCGAACGAACCACGTTGGATGTGGAGCATTCCAGCCGCCTGGGTAACCTTGTCCAGTCGCTTCAGATCTTCGTAGCTACTTGCATATTAAGTAAGTACATAATAATTGTTAGAAAGAAACTACCTATGATGTAAGTACCCTCGGGTATCGGGCGCCAAGCACATCCATAGCCTCGAGGAGCGCAGCCACGGCCGGATGCATACCCCCCTCGACCGCCCGAGCCGCCCACTCCTGCATCGGCAGTTCGGCGTAGGGCGTCGTATCCCGGCTGCCATCGCGGCCGCCGTGCGAAACCAGCGCCGTCTTCATCGCCTCGGCATCGTCAAGGGGCAAGACCAGGTCGCCCGCCTGGTGAGAATACCTAACATCGGCACCGCCGCCACCGCCACCACTGCCCACAAGCACCCGGCCCACGATATCGCGAACGGTCTTTTGGATGGTGACGAAGTCCAGACACCCGCGCGCGTGCCGGAATACGGGCACGGCGCGCAGGCGCCGCGTATGGTGCAGCAGCCCGTGGCCCCAGTCTGTGGCCGCCGCGCCGTCGTCGGCCCGCGCGGATCAGGGTCGACGGGCGGTATACACAAACCGGCAAACCGCATCGCTCGCTGACGCGCTCGAGGAAGCGCTCGTTGACCCACTTGGAGGCCATGTACCCGTGGGAGCCATCAGACGGGGGGAGCTGTTAGTGTGTTCTTCTTATCGTTCTGCTTTTGTTGTTGAGTAGTGGCCACCGAACCAAGTGTCAGAATGTTATCCTGCAGGGGCGATAATACCAGCGACACGATGACCGAGGACACGTAGTGCAGCGGAATCTGGCGCCGCAGCCAGCGCCGCGCGAGCCAGCGCGTCGAGTTCGCGTTGGCCGCCCGGAGGGCCTGGTAGTACTTCACGTGCGACGTGTCGGCGCCGGCGTGGAGGACGGCATCGACACGATCGGAAACGGCGGTCGCCGGCGAAGTAGGACACCCTCTCGTCGTCGAGGGGCAGCTGCCGCGCGGCGAGGCGTCGGGGAAGCCGCCGCACCGCGATGCAGATGATGCGTTTCGCGTTGTTTGCTGTCGCCTCGGAGAGTAGGTAATGCAAGAGGTGGCGGCCAAGGAGGCCGGTGACGCCGGTGAGGAGGATTGTCTCGGGGGGTGACTCTGGGGAGGAGGGTGGACCGTCGTCGTCGCCCTGGGCCTGGGCGAGGGCTTCGAAGTCTGGCGGCAGTTCGCATTCTGCGTGGTAGTCAAGATGGACATCGCCTTCATCGGTGGAAGAAGATGCATTAGTAGATAAAGCTTCCTCGGTCGTAGGCACAGACGACTCCACCACTGTCGAATCCGTAAGCGAGTCGTGCCTGCCAGGCATCCCGTTCCGCGCAATAGGCCCGTCGTCGTCACTCCAGGGCGTCAGTATTGACTTGGAGGAATCAGAACTACCGCCCCCGCCGTGTGCTTCTTCCGTCGTCACGGCTAGCTGCGACGTCAGCTCGGCTGGAACTTCCTTCGAGGCATACTTGGCGAGATTGGCCATGGTGTCGTGAACCATGATCTTGAGCACGGGGATGCTGACATGAAAGTGCTTCAAGAACCAAGATCGCACATCCACCGCAATCAACGAGTCCAAGCCGATGTCGTTGCTGCGCATACCCATGAGATCTTTGTCGGGTGTAGTAGTCATCTGTAAGGAGTTCCGAAGCTGTACTGCAAAGGATTCTGAGGAGGAGGAGGGGTAAAAGAATCCATGTTAGAAAGGGACTGGACTGATTCGTTTCGTTATGGGGTCATCATACCTTGAATGACATGGAGGAGTTGCTCCTCCGTCTTACATTCCCCCAACCGCTCTGCTATAGATACTGACGAGGTCGTCTGCTTTGGCTTCTTCTTCTCCTCCCCCGCTCCAACGACCGTTTGATGCTTGTTGACGAAATGCAGAAACTTGGGGTCTTCCGACCACCTCGGACGAACTTGGGCATCATCCGCAGCCTTCACCTCCAAGAGCCCAGTCGAAATGACCGGTCCATAGTCATCATCATCATCATCATCGTTGGCGGTGGCGGCGGCATCGTCACCCGACGGACGCCCCACCTCGACCCCGGCCGCGAAGATCTGATGGAAATCGGTCTCGGACAGGGGCATCAGGTTCGCCTCGCGCATGGTGAGCTCGAGCGCCTTGTTGTTGCTCGCCTCCCGCTCCATGTAGCCGACCCCCATGACGGTGCCGAGATTCAAGGCGCAAGCCGCCAGGCCCCTTCTCGCCCGCCGGTTCGCCGCCAGGGCGCACAGGAACATGTTAGCGGCCGCGTAGTTGGCTTGCCCCCGGGTGCCCACGACGCAGTTCATCGACGAGAGCAGGAGGAAGAAGTCGAGTGGTGGGGCTGGGGCTTGCTCGTCGTGACCGTGGCCGTGACCGAAGAGGCGGTCCAGATGCACGCTGCCGAGCACTTTGGGCCGCGTGGCTGCGGTGAATTGCTCGTGCGACATGTTGAGGATGGACACGTCGCGCAGGACCATGGCGCCGTGGAAGACGCCGAGGATGGGCGGGTGCGTGGTACAGATGGTCTTGTGTACAGAGCGGAGGCGCGGCTCATCAGTCACGTCGCTGTAGCAGTTAGAAAAGCACGAGATGGATATCAGGTACGTCATCAATGGGGAAATATGTATCTTACCATGGAATTATGGCGACTTTCACACCGTTTCGTTCGTGGTTCGCGATCCATTCATGTGCGATCTGGGGGTTGCGGCTGGTGATTACCATGTGGCGCGCTCCATGGCCGATCATCCAGTCACAGAGCGAGATACCCAGAGCGCCCGAGAGTCCTACCAACCAGTAGGTTTTGTCGCCTTTAACACCAATCCGGAATCGAGTCTGGAAACCTGAACAAGGTGCCTGGCGGTGGTTGCGTTCCATTCGATAATCGTGGAGGATGGCCGATCTGATGATGATACCTGCTGCTCTAGGAGCGCTTCTAGGGTAGTAATCGTGGTATTAGTGATTGGGAACCGGTTTCGCGATACCCCATCTTGCGTATAGTGGATAGCCCTTTGGAGCCGATCTCTCAGTGTCTGCTGGCCTGATGGAGATGAAGTAGAAGGACTTGCTTCGACCGAAAACAGCGTCTCCGCCGTTGTTATGCGTACATGCCGAGGAAGAACCCTCCTAAGCGTTTGCTCGTTCGTGGACGTTGGATGGACGCCGCCGCCACCATCGTTGGCGAACCCGACAAATGCGCGAACCGCCCGGGGGAGGAGCTGCTTCGCCTCCGCGCCACTGAGATAAGGAGGTAGTTGTTGAACTGCCGGTTTGGTGTTGTCTGCTGCCGCATCAGAATAGAGATGGACAAAATTCAGGCCCTTGGTCTCTGCCTAGGCACCGATGGCGTGCTGAAAGTGGCCAGGCGCGTCATGTACGACCAACGTGTCTCCCGTGAAAAGGGGGTCGCAGACAGCCATCGCCACGAGGCAGGCTGCTACATGGGAGACGATGGCGGCATCGGTCATTCCAGCCGGGTCATAGGGCATTGCGTCGCCTATAGGGAGGACGATAGTGGACACCAATGACGAATGCATGCTCCCTTTCTCATGCGCAGCTGGCGCGACCTCCGGGACTCGTGCCAGTAGCTCACCTCGTGGTCCCAGGAGTAGGTAGGGAGGCCCTTTAGGAGTTTGCCTTGCTTTCGAGGGGCCTCCTTCTCGCCGTGTACAGTACAGCATAATCTGGTGGGAGCAGTGCTTTCGCCATCAAGGGGTCAGGTCATACCGGCGCCCACATCGACGTCGCCCTCGATTGCTTCAAACGCCCCTGACCTGCCTCACCTTGAGAGCCTCTCATTCTCATAAAGCGTAAAGCAGGGACATAATTTGGGTACCCGTACCTGGTCGTAATTGGGGTCGGATGCCTTACCAGCATAACTTGGTCAGGTACACTTTGAGGTTGAAAGAGCCCTGATCTCCAGGCCGAACAATGACATGGCATGGTCTGGCGGTTTCCAACTTCATCGCGAACAAAAGGCAGTAGCTGATTGATGAAATGTTCCGGCATCAGGCAGGACCACCCCGTTGTCCTTAAAATGAAGTATGTTACGAGGGTTTTCCTTCGCTGTCGGCGGTATCAACGAAAGCTGCTAGTTTGCGTTTGCTCCTTTATTTCCTGTCACAGGCTCCTTGAATAGCTGTGTTGGTCGGTCAATTCACATGTTGTGTCGGTAGGTATATAACGCTTCAGTAGACCCCGAGTAGTTCGTAATTTCTGACACGAAGGTACAACAGTCCCGAAACACCCTCAAGCATCAAACGCTTGCTCGACGCCAACCCGCACCACCGGCAGATCACGAATGCTCTTGTGTTATTTATTTTCCGCCCTCCTTGTCGTTCATCAACAGTTCGAGACTCTTGCTTTTCCATCAAGACCCCCCCATACACGCCGCTTGACCTGAAACGACTGCATAAGCTTCCTGTGCTTGCTTAGGTTAATTGAGCATCCTGAGAATGTCGTCCCCTCGTTTCCTCGTGTCCGCTTTCGAGGCGTATGCTTCGTCATCGGAGCAGCGGACATTTGCTGATCCATTGGAGGCTGCCATAGAGAGCGCTGCAGACCTCCCTGAGAGCTCTGGATCTAGCGTCTCTGATTTGCCTGAGGAGCTGTCACGAAGCCAGACTGAGGATGATGCACTATGCGCCCCCTTAGGCATCAAGATTGCCAGCATCAGGATTGCCACTCGTATTGGGAAGGACAAGGTCCATTCTATCACCGGCGGGGTGGTCGTGCAGATTGGGCCTGGTTTCTACCAGATGACACTAGAGCACAGTCCTGAACGCCTCAGCTCGATTTGGAGCCAGTCCGACCCGTCCGAGGCATCAGTGCAGGGTAGCGTCGCTTCTACCGAGTTGCCTCAAAATCATCATGTTAGCCTGCCGCTTGCTGAGGAGCCCAAGGCGGAGGGCCAGACTGAGCCTGGAGAGCCCCAGCATCAAGGACGACACGTACAGATCGTATCGGAGGATCTGGCGCCTATCCTCCGTGGTATCGAATCTGACGAAAAGCTCGACTATGTTCTGTTGCCATTGGACGGCCACCCTAACGATGCGACTCGGGTCTATTTACATGGCCAGCCAACGCTCGACGACAGAACACTTGTCAATAAGGCACTCAGCATCACATCGTTGTTGAAAATCCCCTCGCTGGAATGTCCCATCATTGCGGTTACAGCATCCAGTGGAGCGGTTTCCGGGACCTTGTTCCCTGGAGCAGCCTTCCTACGAGCTGCAGGTAGCACTTGCATTCAGAAGATTTACGCCGTTGACTTGGACACCAACGTGGCCAAGGGAGACTGCGGATCTGTTGTGGTGGATCCAGCCTCGGGCGGACTCTACGGCCATATCGTGAGAGGTTACCCTGGTACAGGCCTGGCGTACATTCTCTCCGCCGAGACGATCTTGGATGATATCAAGAGACGATTCGGTACCGACGAGGTCAGTCTCTGGTCGCCGTCAACTGTGACTCCTGCTGAAGATGAAGGGGATGCGGGCCTCGAGGTTGGCGCTATCGACAAAGGTGAGTCACCCTGCAAGACCCCATCTGACAGCTGATCTTACTCACATACCTCTTCGTATAGAACCTGTACAAAGCCAGCCGCTTCCTTATGGCCATGATCTACATGCATTGCCCGATGACTCTGGCCCTGATCGACACAACCTACCTCCCGCAGACGATGGCCTACCTCATGACGATGAAAAGGTGACGGATTACCTTCCCGATATCAGTATCTCACTGGGATAGAGGCCTGCATAAGTGTTAATAGGTATCGGACAGAGGATGGCTTTTGGTAAAGCAATGGCTTGAGCTCGATGCCGAATCGCCACAACATCTACTAATACCCCTCGCAGCGATGAATTGTATTGGTGGTCTCTCCATGAGGCTGCAAGGAGAATTGACGGAACGAAACTAGCTACTTGTCTACATACATTATGTACTTGGATCAAGCAATGCATACACACGATTGGCCAGTACCCTACTGTTTCTTTCTACAATCGAAATGATGTTACGAAAAGGTGAAACGATATAATCGAACCCCAATTGAAGATAAGAAGTAAGAAATGAGTCCATGTCGCGTATTGAACTAAGACGGCACAAAGGCCTTGTACACCTGAAGTGCACTCTCCACGCACTGCACGAGGCCCAGAAGGGTCGTCAGGATCAGCACCAAGATGGCCACCCAGAAGGTGTACCACTGCACCCCGTTGCGCCGGTCGTGCCACCACTGCGAGATGGTCCTGGGCGTCGCATCGTCGTAGGCCTGCTTCAGGATGACTAGTCGGTCTCGCCAGTACGTAAAATGTTCAATTTGGCGCTCCTCCATCTGCAAGTTTCCTCAGTGCGCCAGTCTCATATCGAGCAGGCGGTTGCCAGCCTCTCTTAGTCGCGTTTGGCAGAACCACTTTCTTTCCGCGCTGCTAGTCTGACGCCCGAACTGCGCTTCGGGAAAGAGGAGGGCCAGTGTACGCAAGGTCTCGTCGACCAGTCCATCCGGGAAGATAGCGCTACGTATAAGTTGGTTAGTTGATTATCGTGCTTTGCCCGGTAGCGGGACTATGCTGAAGACTCACTCGTGCTTATATTCCAGGAACGAGACATGGTGGAAGATGAGTAGCTTCAAGTCGTCCTGATCCTCGACCAGCAAAAGATGATCGGCTAAGTTGTCTGTGAAACACATGCGTATTCCCCCTATCTTTTCAATATTCCACGCCTGAAACGACTTTGGTATCCGTACCCAATCGTGACTCAAAAATGGCTGTTTGCCAAAATGGTTAACCAGGAATTCCTGGAACGATCCTTGACTCCATTCGAGACATCGGCGTGGCATGATCTGGCGCTTCACAACGCCAAACTTCATCATTGAAGTAAGGCGCAATGCCAGATTGACGTGGTTCTGATAATCTTGATCCGTATGGAGTGAGGCGTTGACGCTGGGATCCGCCCGTAGCTCGGCGACAATATCGACCCGAGACTTGCCAGCTCGGATGTGTTCTATCAGCCTGCATATATCATAGCAGCGTATCGGTGTTGGATACTGGCTACCGCTATTCTGTCTCGCCATTATACCCCATTGCTTTGTGTAATAATCAGCAAATGCCGCATGGTCCAGATTGGAGCTTGGGTCGCCGTTGAAAAGGGTCTTCCCAAGTGGTTGCCACACTTGACCCTTCAGATTTAAGGCATCCCCATCCATATTGTGTGGAATAATCAACAATACAATCCTGGTAGAGTATTTACTAATGATGGAATAGCTGGCTGATGGCGAGACTATCAATGAGCTGTCGCGGGATAACTGGCTTACCAGCAATGGGATGACTTGTTAACTATAGCAGCAGACCTGCGGGGGATATCCGAAGTAATTAGTAGTAGGAACATCACTGTCACACTTCTGGTCAACGAAATTGAGGCTGACGGGGCGCTTCCTGCTCATACATGGCCGTTTCAACGTATTTACCTCGCTGGTCGTCACTTCTTCGACAGCCTATCGCTGCGCCACCGCTGTCTTCTTTCGGCGCCAATCACAACACCATGGCGCCTGTCCCATGCCCCTCTGTATGTAACTGTGGCAAGTTCACTGCATTTTTCCACTTCAACACACAGCCCCAAGGCACTTTCTTACCCCGCAATCATGCGGCTCCGAGTGATTGATGTAGAAAGCTTGACCATCTTCACAATCCCTCATTAGCATTAGTATTCAACACGCTCACTTTCACCCAGTGCGATCGATACTGGGCGCGATGAGAGGCTGGCAACATGATCTTCAAAACGATCATACGGGCACTCGACGCCGTGCTCAATATTTCGCCTCCGCCGGCTAACGACCGGCAAAATATTGGCCCACCCGAGGAATCTTGCGGACGCGAGATCATAACAACCCAATTGAGAGGCCTAAAGAAAGCTTGGTATGCACTCGGTGCGGCCCTGGAAATATTTGAGCGGGATATCGAGCCCCGTATCAGTGCAGCGGTGCGAAATACTGATCCAGGAGACGCTGATATATATTATAACTGTACATGATTGGCAGGCAGCCTGAGACGTCAAGGCCTACTATCGTGGTTTGCTGTGAGGTGCCTCAAGTAAGAGACGAGGTCGAATCGTCGATTCGACAACATGGCATCCTTAACCAGTACCCGGAATTTGGTCTTCAGACGAGTAGCCAGCTGTTAGAGCTGGCTGCGCCTCTCAGAACGCTGAGCGGGAATCAACAAATGCGTTCTTCTCCAGTTCCGAACGACACTATCGCTCCAGAAGCCCCTCTGGGTCGTCGAATCGCCACACTCGATGAGAAGGGTCGCCATCAGTTCAGCACTGGCGGCATCGTGGTATAGGTCGGGAGTAAACTCTACCAGATGTCTGCGACCCACGCGCGCGATGTATCGAAACATTGGCTAGACTATGTACTACTGCCGCTGGTTGGCCGGCCAAGGGATTTCAACGAGGTTCGATTGCAAGAGCTTCCATACCCACCCAGGCTATGTGTTCGTTATATGAAAGATATTCCCTCACAGCCACGGAAAGTAGTGGCAGTTACGGGATCTAGTGGCGTTATTCATGGGGATCTCCATCCTGGACCAGTGTATTTGCGTCCCGCAAAGAGCCTTACAATCCAGAAACTCTATCCCGTCCAGTTACAAGGTGTGGTATTTCAAGGGGACTGTGGATCTGTGGTTCTTGAGCAGGACACAGGTGCATTTTACGGCCATATTGTACGAGGTCGCCCGAACACGGGGATTGCATACATCATTGCCGCTGGAGATATATTCCGTGACATTAAAGAACGTCTTGGCAAAGAGCCTGTCATTATCGCCCGTCCGCTAGAGCAAGGAGCAATTCTTCTCATCCTCTCTCATATACCTACGCTGCTTCCAGTCATGGCTATAATCGCAATGGTATACCTTACGGCACTGGCGTTGCTTCCAATGCTATCGGATCAAGCCGCCGCCATCATCCGTTACGCCAACAACCATACCATATTAGCCGGGCACAAAATGAGCTAATCCCATACCAACGATATAACGATACTGAATAGTCGAAACGGTATCACTTAGCATTTGATAGTCAAACTATACTTTATATATAGCTTCGATACTTCTTCGTAATATAGAAGATTAAAGTCACAGAGCACGCTTACAAATAACAGTCTCCCGAAAGCGAGCAGTCAGAAACGGGACATAATGGGAGATGCCAGAACGGATCGCCTTGCTGCCGTGCTTCATCTTCCAACTCCTCAATACTGTAATTATTTCATTAAGTGTGTTCAATCTATAGTAGAAAGCTGCTGAAGACCGCACCCAAAGGGTCGATTACAAGAACTTAGGTCATACCAAACGGCATGCTCGGGACCAAGACGTGGGATGTGTGCGACATGCTCGTTTGGGAATCCAAGCGCCGCGTCACCGAAAAGATGGGACAAACACCTTGCACACCGAAGCTGCTGCAGGTGATCGATTGGTCGACACGTGCGCCGTATCACCAGCCAATAAGGGGGCGCAGAGGAATTGCCAGCCTGGGTAGGTAGGTAGGTAGGCGTATTGGTCCGGGGTATACGGAGTACATAAGCAGGAAGAAGTCACTTGAGCATGGTGCCGACATCCATCCGCAGCTTTCTACGTACGCTGGTCCGACGCCAGGGAGCTGAAAGAGGTAGGTACTCGTGCCGAGGCAGAATAAAGCGCCACGGTGTCATTGAATGAGGTCCCTGCAGCCTCAGCTGAGGATAGCCTATCGGTTTGATGGCAATGGGGAATAAGACCGAAGTTAAACGGCCATCTGCGGCCGATGTCTTTCGGCGTAAGCGTTGAGGGATCACTATTGGTCGCATGCAGTTGCGGCCGAAGAGTAGGCCTGAAAAAGTGAGAATTTCCGCTACTGTAGACTAGAGCATACGTTAAGATCGGCGGTTGGCCATGGGGGCCGTTGTTGGTTTCATTTTGTTTGCTGTGCTGTAGTTTGGGGAAAGACGGGGATGGGGAGAGCCTGTCGGGCCCATGCTTCTGGGTAAATGGGGGAGGAAGATTACCTGATGGGGTGTCCGGATAAGGGGGGGCGGCGGAAGACAATAACGTTGTGTCGTACAGTGGTAATACGCATACGCAACGCGCCTCGCCCGTTCGGGGGCGAACCAATTGAGCAGACCAGAATCGAATGTTGCATTGTTCCATGGTTTCTAGCGGCTTTCCGTTGCAGAAGGAAGAATGAAGCCATCAGCACCACTTCACTGCACATACATAGATGGACAGTTAACGGGCGTTATGCGGTGCTGCAGCGTGGTCTTGGGCATTGACTTTCTTACTGCGTTTACCCACGTTTACCTACACGCGGGACTGGGTGATTTGCTGGAAAGAGAATCCATCTTCTGACTGCCGGTCTTGGGACCATCCACTCACGGCACGTCGGGCCCTAACCGCAGCCAAGGCCCCGAACGCAGCCAAGGCGCCAACAGCAAGCCAGCGTGGTACAAGCTTCCCATTTCGCCTGCCAATCCAGACAGGCAGGTAGGGATCAGAGTTGTTTGCTGTTGTCGTGTGTTGCGCCATCCGCCGAGTCGGCCGATAGACGTTCGATTCGAGTCATAACGAAACGGTCGTGGACTTACAGTTTCCGGTATAGTGGGCTCAAATTGACATCCTGGACGCGATATCTGCCTTCCTTGAAAGATAAGGAGCAGCTGAGCGATCAGGTGGGAATCCAGGGTTGCGTCCAAGGTGTTCGAGTGGGAGGTGTCCCACAATTGGTCCCGTCCCGAAACTTTTATGGCCCAGTCGTCACCCCTCCCCGTCGGATGGGCTCTGCTTACTACAATCGAGAGATACAGGCGTGACTCCATAGTAGATAGGGGCCTTTCGGTGCAATGGGATCCCGATCTGGACATCAGCTGTTGTAACTATCGCATACTGCATCTTCCAGTTATGCAGTTTGCAATTGCCAAGTTGAAGTGTTCAAACAAGAGAAGCCAAGCAACGGCCAAGCAAGAAGCAGGTGTGTAGGTTGGCCCCTTGGCCTTGCACCGACGGCTTGGGCACATTTCCAAAAGCGAGGGAAAATTGCTATCGTCGCATTCTGGAATCCGCCTGTCTATTCTACAATTGGAAGCTGCGAGTCGTCGACCGCGGACATCCCGGAAGAGTGTAGGAGGCCATCGAATCACGTCCCGAGGACGACCCCCCTTGCCCTCACCATCTATCAAGAACTGCATTTGATGCGCGAAAGGACGGGTGGGTCTCCGCTTCTCGCGTAGGCAGGAAGAGAAAGTACAGGTACCGCGATGCTAATGAGACAATGGTGGTGGTAGGCAAGGAGAACGTCAGCAAATAGCTCGAGATATTGAACGGGCGTCCAGGCTGTCAGAGTGCACGACAGAAATGCACAGCCTCTTCACGATGCTGTACCCAATATGCCCTGTAGAGTGCCCAGTCTGTCACTTGAGCAGTGACTCGGGGATACGCGCCAAGCCCCGCGCCCAGCAAATCCCCAGGAAGCTTGTTGGGGAGAAGCAACGAACGGGCCCCATAGTGCCCACTAAGAATTACCCGGCAGCTAACAATTTGATCCATTTTACAGGCTAGCAAGCACTAAATAAACATCACCCCAGTGCCCAGGATGCTGTCCCGCCCAATCAGCCCTGTTCCATCCACTGATAGCTGCTTGGCATCCCGCTGAAGGAGGACTTAAAGTACTGACTTGCCTGCATCAGAAGCTCTCGCATATGTAATTCAGCCATCATCCGTCATTGGGATTTCTAGCCTTCAGCTAGTTGACCGAGCAATTTGAAGATTTTCAAACTCTGGATGCTAAATGTCGGCCGTACTATGTTGCAATGCGGCCGACACTTTGCACCCAGAATATTGGATAAACACAAACCTCGTTGCTGAAGTCTTTTCTCTGTTTGACCTGTTGCAACCCAGTTTATGGTTACAAAATATCGAGATAACAACCATGTCATAGATGCCTAGCGGCCATTGGCCAACCACAGCGTCGGGGAGCCCTTATCTCTCTGGTTCCTTCGTCTAAATCCACCCCCTGTACGAGGCATCCATGGCTCGATTCAAGATATCAATGCCTCAGGATTCGGGTCCGTGGGCGTACCCATGGGCGGCTCTCATGACGGCGCTGATCCAATCTTGTCAACCTTACCATGAAATTTAATGGAAAAAAGCACATGCGTAGTAGCATCGTTGCATCATAAGTCTATACACTTGATCCTGGAGGTATTGCCTCAAGGCCAGAGAATTGGGCATTGGCTGGAAGGTTGAGATAGCTGGCATGGGATTGTCGCTTCCGTGTTATCAAATTACACGTGTGTCTCCTTCAGTGTTCCTTCCGCTGCTGCATGGTATGTATCATCTGGATATCAACCTCATTGAATTGCAAGGTTGACATGAGGCAAAGTACCTGTACTTGACGTACGTTGCTGCAGGAGAGGGGGTGTCTGACATGGGGAGCTTTGCCTGCTTACTTTACAAGTTTAGTGCAGCACATCAATAACACATAGCCCGGGTCTCGAACATGAAGGTCGAGTATTGGCTTGCTCCCCCCCCCCCGCAAATGACCCCAGCCTAGATTGGTCAAGTCGGCCCTTAGCTATGAATCCTCTCACTTGCACTGATTTGGATCACCGCGGAAGCAAGCTCCTGTCCTCAGCAGTCCCAGTGAACAGCAGTCAATTCAATAAATACAGGTCCTCCCCCCGTCCACCCTTCCTGGCTTGTCTTACCCTCCTCTTTCCAAGTGATTCACGAGGCTCCTCTTCCTGATCCCATCAAGGGCCCTGCTGTTCTCGACACACAGCCCAATAAGTCAATCCGAATAATACATATTCATGTCAGTTAAAGCCTAGGGCCCTGGAAAACCTACTTAAGGCAGGTGTCAATACCCACCTAGTGAGCGCCGAGGGAAGAACCCATACGGAAAGAAAAACACTGCTGCTTCGGCCACTCCAGCCGCCGCATTTCCGCCATATTCCAACAACCAATTGCTGCTACGGCATTTTCACACTCCGCGTTTCCTTAGATATCGTCAGTCACCATGGCGGCTGCAGACGAATCCAAACCCGACACTCCCCCGCCGAGAAGGATGTCGGCCTTCAAGGCTATACCGCCACCCGGACCGACTCCCACCAAGAAGGCGCCACTCGCTCCGACAACTTCTACACTCGCAACGGTCTCAACTTGGAGTCCTTCAAGAAGCGCGACTATGGCGCCGGTATTGTCGAGCTTGACCGCTCCATGCAACCCCGCCACTTGCAGATGATCGCCATCGGTGGTTCCATTGGCGCTGGTTTCTACGTCGGTTCAGGCGGCGCCCTCCAAACGGGTGGCCCCGGTTCCCTCCTGATCGACTTTCTCATTGTCGGGTAAGAAGAAACCCGACCTGCGTTTCCGATAATATTCTCCGCGTTTTCCGGCTTGCCGCCGAGCGCGGCACTGCTGGTCGGCGCGCAATCCTCTCATGCGCGTGATATGCTAACATACCTGCCTTTGCAGTATCATGATGTTCAACGTCGTCTATGCTCTGGGTGAATTGGCCGTCATGTACCCGGTTTCCGGTGGTTTCTACACGTATGCAACGCGCTTCATCGATCCCTCTTGGGGCTTTGCCATTGGCTGGAACTATGTCATGCAATGGGCTGTGGTATTGCCTCTCGAGCTCACGGTCTGCGGTTTCACTGTCAGCTACTGGAATCAAGAGATTAATGTCGGCGCCTGGATCACCATCTTCTTCGTCGCCATTCTTGTGGTCAACATCTTTGGAACCTTGGGTTACGCAGAAGAAGAGTTCTGGGCTTCGTCGCTCAAGTTGATCGCGACCGTCATCTTCATCCTCATCGCCTTCATCATGGTATTGGGTGGGGGTCCGAGCCGAGGCATGTACAGCGAGTACTGGGGTGCTCGCCTCTGGTACGACCCCGGTGCTTTCAATAATGGATTCCGTGGCTGGGGTTCCGTCTTTGTTACCGCTGCCTTCGCTTTCAGCGGAACGGAACTAGTGGGCCTTGCTGCCGCCGAAGCCCAGAACCCGGTTGCATCGCTGCCCAGTGCTATCAAGCAGGTCTTCTGGCGTGTCACGATGTGAGTAACCCCCGAGCTGAGACGCACCAAGTAGTCCTGAACTAAAACGCCGTTTCTAGCTTCTACGTCCTGGGCCTCCTGTTTGTCGGCCTGCTGGTCGATAGCCGAGACCCGCGACTTCTTGGCTCCGCTAACTCGTACGCTGATGTCACCGCCTCGCCCTTCGTCATTGTCGGCAAGAATGCCGGTCTCGATGGGTTTGACTCTTTCATGAACGTCATCATCCTCGTGTCCGTCCTGTCCATTGGCGTGTCGGCCGTGTACGGTGGCAGTCGAACCCTGACTGCCATGGCTCAGCAAGGATATGCGCCGAGGATCTTCAGTTACATCGACAAGTCCGGACGTCCCCTGCCTTCTGTCGCTGTCATTATCATCTTTGGTCTCCTGGCGTACATCAGTGAGGCCGATAAGGGCAAGGAAGTCTTCGACTGGCTCCAAGCCCTGTCTGGCCTGGCTGCCCTCTTCACCTGGGGATCCATCTGTTATGCACACATCCGCTTCCGCCAAGCCTGGAAGCACAATGGCCACACCTTGGACGAGATTCCATTCAAGGCAATCGGTGGTGTTTATGGGTCGTGGCTCGGGCTCATTTTGATCCTGTTGGTCCTTGTTGTGCAGTTCTACACTGCCATCTGCCCCGCTGGAGGAGGCTACAACGACGCTGCAGGCTTTTTCAAGGCGTACTTGGCACTGCCCGTGCTCCTTGTCTTTTGGGCTGGCGGCTTCTTGTGGAAGCGCACAGGCTGGCTGAAGCTGAGCCAGATCGACGTGGACTCCGGTCGTCGTGTGCTCGACTGGGACGAGATCAACGCTTTCCGCGCGAAGCAAGCTACCTGGCCCATGTGGAAGCGCATCCTGAAAATCTTCTTTTAGAGAGGAGGGGTCGGTGGTGGACGTGTCGTTCGAACCGTTGCGTATCGATCAGCTGCTTTCCGGTTCGTCTATTCAACATGTCCAATTTTCGTTCTTTGAAAGAGGAGGGAGGCCATGTTATCTGTTGTAGTAATGAATGATACCATTTTACCAAGTTCATCTGCCTATTATCTCGTAGCAACCAAAACCTTGATGAACTGCCGTCGATAAGGGGGCGGCCAGAAAGCGCCCCATGTAAATAACCTCGAGTCTGATGATGCGAGGCATGAATAGGATGTTGGCAAGAAGAACTCCATGCTCGTGATGCAGATCGTTCAGGACGACGTGACGTGAAATTGGTCATTTTAGGTAGAACATGGATCCAACGCACGTGTGATACACCGGAGGGGCAAGGGTGGCTGACGCCCACCAAGCGGGATGACTAGCGTAACGGGCGCTATCTCACGCGCTTGTTGGCCGTGGCACGCCGTCGCACTTTGGTTGGGTCGGTCGCAGGCTTGTTGTTTGCTCGAATTCAGCCCTGGAGTCATCATGCTTGCATTTGAGTATTACTGACATATATTTCAAGGGATATGAACAAACAGTTTCATTTTGGGTATTGGATATCGGAAACGTCAACTCGGTAAATACTATGTACAGAAGAACTCCCTCTCCTCGATCATAACCCTGCCCGTTCGCTAACCATGGTCCGCCGCCGAAAACGTAAACGTCGCCAGTATATGCGGCAACGGGCCCCAAGTCACTGCTGTTGAATCCCCCTCGATATTCGCCGATAAAGCCCACTGATGCTGCTGCAATTGATGCATCGCTGCCGCCTGGTCGCTCAGCCACTTAGCCCACTCCGCATCCGCCACCGCCCAGTCCCCCGGCGGCGCCGACGGGACCGGCCTCCCCATGTCGCGTGACCCTGTCCAGAACTGGATCTGCCGCAGGCGCTCCCGCAGCAGCTGCCGCCGCGACTCGGCGTACTCGCGACAGGCGGCCATGAGCATCTTCCGCTGGGAGCGCTGCTGCGTCGCCGTCGCCGCGGAGATGGCCATGGCCGCCGTCGTGTCGGGCGACGTCTTGAGGAAGGAGTGCACGGGGGGCAGCGGCGGCGAGGACGAGGTCTCCTCCATCTCCATTTCCCACAGGATGGTGCGGATCAGCTCGAGCTCCTTCTTGGTGGTCTCGAGGTCCTGCTTGAGGTCGGTCTCGGTGTCGGCCAGCCAGTCTTTGGTATTATTGCTGCTGTTGCTGCTACTTCTGCTGCTGCTAACGCTGTCGCCGCCGCCGCCGCCGCTGCTGTTGCTGTTGCTGCTAGTATGGCTACTGCTACTGCTAGTGCTTGTAGGTTTCCTCTTGTCGGTCGGGATCCGAGGGAGTGGAGCGTTGGGTGGGGCGCCCAGGGGTTTCCCGAAGGAGTACTGAGAGACATGGGTGTTGGTGGCGGCGGCGCCGTTGCTGTTGCCGCCGGCACTACTGTAACTGCCGACGCTGTTATGGGGCGACGGCGCAGGTGCAGGTGCAGGTGCAGGAGGAGGGGCTCCAATAGCAGCAGCAGGAGGCGCATTAGAAGGTTTGGCGAACGACAACTGCCGTGGCGTCGGCGTGGTGCTTCGATGAGTGCCGACGCCGATCCGTTGGCGGCGCGTCAGGGATGCGGCTCGTTTCTCTGCCGAGGGTGGTGGTATTGGCTCGGCATATTGCTTCAGTTGCTGATGCTGCGGTTGCTGTTGTCGATCCATCGTGTGATTGTGTGTGGGTATCCACGCCGGGATTTTGACAAACCCATGTATGCGTATGCATACAAGAAGCGAATAAGACTTAATGCTTGCCCGTCAATCTGTCAACCATAAAACGCTACCCCTGTTTTGCTTGGGCGTCTTCCCGAGTCATGGCATCGTGGGTGCATGGGAGATCCTGTGGGGTGGAGGGGGGCAAACGCTTGCCGCATGGGTTTATCCCGGGCCTACATGAACGAAACATCCAGGCTTCCCTTCATTCTTTGTTTGGGATCTTGAACAAAGCCCCAATGAGATCGTGTAGATCGTTTCCACCCGGGTCGACAAAGGAACTGCCGAATTGGGAGAGCCCATGACAAGAGACTTGCGGACAAAGACTGACTAGCAGGCCTGAATCTTGTCCGTAATACTGCCGCGAAGAGGTGCGAGCAAGACCTCGTATGTACCTACCTGCCTGGGAACATCGATGCTGGGATGTAATGCAGAGCAGGCGGATGATAACCAATTGATAGAGCTGGCGGCCACCTCCAAAGCAAACGTAAGCCATTTCTTCTCGGCGATGCCGACTGCCCGAGTGAATTCGTCCCGTGTTTCCGCAACACTGGATGACGATTACGGGTGATCGAAACGAAACTTCACGAAGCCAACCTCGGGACGAAGCGCCTTTCACTTCACACGGGTTGATCGACCAAATTGGTGCTTTATCAAGATATATATGGACGTGGAATATATACGTCGCATATGCTTTTTTTTTTTAGATGTACATCCATATGTGTGAAACAAAAGGGATCGTGGCAGGGCTTGCATAATAACAATGCGCAGTTTAGAAGGACCCGTTGCTTAGCCGGGACGACGTCGCGCTGACCACCCCTTTCGAGCCCAGGTCGTCCATCCTGACCAAGTGTGCCTCGTCATTGTCCTTCTGGAACTCCACGGTGTACGACTTGGAAAATACGATGCCGCCGCCATCGCGGCTCTGCGACTGATTCGTGTTTTTGGTCCCATTCCTGGTGTTGTTGTTGTTGCGGCTGGGATCGGCACCGCTCATGTAGTACTGAGATCTCCCGTTGGTAGATCCGCCGATGACCTTGGGGAAGAGCTTGACAAGGAGGAGGCGGAGGGAGGGCATGCAAGCGCAGATGATACCTTTTTTTTTTGTCAAGTCAGCCAAAGTCCTACGCCATAAAGGGCAAGGGGGGTGCTTCTTCAAAGGAGCTATACATACCTGTATTGATTTCAATTGTGGACCAATTGGCCACGTCGAAATTATCCCATGTAGGGTTATGGGATTCGGCAAAGAGGACGAGCGACTGGAGACGAAGGATGCTGACGACGGTAACGCTGTACGAAGATGAAATGTCAGTAATCAATCATTTTACAAGCTAGAGAGAGTATTGGAGACGAGAGATGGTAGTGGCTTGCTTACAAGGTGCCGACGATGAACATGGCTGCGACGCCGACCTTCTTTTTCCAGTGCAACTTGAGCGCCCTAAGCTGCCACAGCGGGATAGCCAGCATCCAGATGTCGAGGGCGATGGAGATGGCGGCGTTGGACCACCCCATGGCATTGATATCGAAGCACGTGCCCTGGTGATCCCCGTCCCACTTCTTCCAGTAAAAGGAAATAGGCTGACACTGGAAGACGGCGACAAGGGCAAAGGACAGCCCGAATAGGCAGTCGAAGACCACGGTGCTCCAGAGAAGCCGGCGGATGCCACGCCCGGGGAAGATGCGCATGTAGAAGAAGAGGAGCGACAGCTTCACCAGTGAGACCTGGGTAAAGTACAGGATCTCCAAGATGTAAAACCACTTGCCGAAGTTGGTGATCTGGTCGTCGCGGAGCGTCCATATGTCCTTTCCCAGCCCATTCGGCGAAACGGCGTGCACGTTGATGACGGTGCTCGGTATCCCCACGAATACAGTGACCAGGATGGCCCAGTCGTCGAAGCCGAGGTCGGTCTTCATGATGAACAGCTTGGACACCAGCCGCATCAACACGAAGGCGCCAGACAGCGAACCGAAGATAATGGAGACGTTGTCATACAGCCAGCCCTTGTCGCGGACTGGCGCATGGCAACCCGTTGCCGTCAGGTTCTTGGTGAAGAGCGCCTCTCGGATGGTACAATTGGCGCTAACACAGGCCGTGACACTGTTCTGGAAAGCCTCATTGGTGCAGAGGCAGGTCTGGTTTCCAGGCGCGCATGTCGAATGTGTAACGGCAGTGATAAAACATCCCCGCTAGAGAGTGTTTGTAAGTGACAAAGTTCAGAGCATCAGAACATGGCCCGACTCCCAGATACGCTGACGGGGTGAAGACTTACAGCACAGAGCGGAAGCTCAGCCAGGAGCTCAGCGGTGCCTGATGAACCGGGACTCTGTTGTGCCTGAGCGGCGGCACACCAGAGGCCCACGAAGAGGGCAAATCCGAAATATAGCCTCATGTTGCAGATCTCATCCGCAGGTAAGGTGCGAGGATAAACTTGAGCTAAAGGAATTCCAGAAATAAAACAACTGTATATCCTTCTTTTCAAAAGCGAGTCTCACAGGGCAGGGAGGGGTCGAGATATAGCTCTTGAGTATCTACGCCGGCGTAGATGGATTGAACTTTGATCCTAGACAATCATCTAGACGGATTTGTACATTGTTGCCTTCGGACAACGCAGGCGGCAGGGGAAATCGAGGAGATATCTGATCTCTGCGTAGTATTACTACGCCGGTATTATCAGACGAATACTACCGGTTCTCCGGCTTGGGAAGTTAGAATATGTGGTGGCGCCTGGGTTCAGGCTGGTTATAGGCTGATCAAGGCCGGGTTCCATGTTAATAGTCCCGGAGGAGACGGTGGATATCCACCTCGAAGAGGCCTCATCCATGTACCGCATTGGTGTAGCTAGATCACTTTAGGTAGGAAGACATATAGGGCAGCGTAATGCCTGGACCCCTAGCAGGCCCCAATGCAGGGAGAAAGGGGAGGGATCACGGGAATTGGGTTCCCTGATTGGCCGCATCGTGGTACGCATCGCGTGCATCGCGGACATTTCACACGTGTGGTGGATACTCTCGTGCGAGCCCTGTGCGGTGCAGCTTTTGCCCCCCCTGTATGTATACGAGCGAATGGCTGCACAAGCTGAGGTGCCGTATTCATGTCGTGCATGAATATTCAACATCCAGTCTCAACGGGCTTAGCAAACGTTGCCAAACGTTGCAACGGTCGGCCACACTCCGGTCATCCAGCTGTTTGGGTAGGGTCGGTTTCGCATTCTATTCGTCAATTCAACAACAGCAGAGGAAATTTCAAATCGGTGATGGTAAAACTCCGATGAGATGTGTCGCCGCAATCGAGAGCATGGACTGTGTTCCAAAAAGTGTTGAGTCTTGGGCTGGCGATTGAATCGTTGGTATTGTTTCTGGTTTATTCCGCAGCTTATTCCGGAGTGACCAAAGTGACCAAAAGATCAAGGCAGAACTAGCCCTGGTGGAAAAGTTGACAGCCACCGATGCCACACCAGGCTCCGTTGACATGTCTTGGCACGTTACGCTGTATGATAATACCGTATGATATTGATGACGCCTGGTCCGAGAACATTCCACTCGACTAGGTCAAGGGCTACTCATCGGGCTCCTCCTCCTGAAGCGTTATTGCTTGGAGAGGGGCGAGCCCTATGTACACTCGCACCCTTAAAAGTTTGTTAATCAATGGACGCCGTTTAAGAGCCCTGTACGTATATTTCATGCGCCCGTAATACTTTCACCGATATGAAACGTATATTCTGATCAAATATAGTTGTAGTTTTTGTTGGTTCACTTTGCGTCTGATGTGTAGGTGCATTGCTCAAGAGGAGGTGATGAGGTGATATCTCAAACATGCAGATTGCAACATTCTTTTCGGGGGTTACCGACCTAAATATCAGCGTCCGGGGAAGCAAGACAGATTGAGATGCATCGGCCACGCTTTCCGGTTGCCCGCCAGTGGGCTAATTAACTCGAGACCCCACGCAACGACACTAATATAAGCGAACGAAAAAAGAAGGGGGGGGAGAGACCAGGCCATTCTCACGTCGTTTGATCTTGACATCTCATCCAAAGTCCATTGCGGCTTGGTTGATGATGTTCCAAACTGTTTTTTTTTTAAACTTCGTGACCACCCAACTTTCCTCTGGCTGGGCACAATGGCATAGATGTTCCAGGAGCCCCCCTTCGTACATGCCTGGGCAGTGCTTCTGGAACGACCTCTTTCTCCTTCTAGCCAGGGGTCAATGCGTAGTGATGGCTGCGACCAATGGCAGAACAGCAAACTGCCAAGCCCATACCCATCCAGTTTCTAGCTGAGCCCCAAATTCTGTTACAATACGTCTGCAAGGGCGGCCAGCCCCCGATTCCCGTCCGAGCATTCCAAGTGTGTCTGTGTGCAATCGAACACGAGAAAAAGGGGAGGAAAATTCCTGCTGAAGGAAGTGACGCTACGACTTGACAACTCAACGGCGCTTTGAGATATCGGGCCTTGATTCCTGTGTGGGAAGGTCTACAAGTGCAACTTCCCAAAGCAGTCATGTCGAGACCTCAAGCTCTCACCTGCATACTGCTGTCCCTAGTGATGTCGTACTACAGTAAATAGTAGTTTATTCGCTCAGTTGGGATGAACTACCTGTAAGCTACTGTGGGCATTTATCCGGAGGGACGGCAATGCGACACAACGAAGTCTAGAATGGGATGGCCAGCTGCTGTCAATCGGGGACTCTTCCCAATCTGCTGTCCCGTGCGGCTCTTGATTGCACCGTCGGACGGAAGACGGCCGTTACGGCGACATTGCCGAAGGATGGTAGATATGCCGCTTACTTTGAGTATCTACCGCCGCGAGAGAAGCTGAGACGGGGTTGACATAAGGTTGCATTCAATCGATGCAAGGGCGGCCGTTGCTGCATTCTCCAACCGACAATCGAGCATGCAGATGCAGAAAGCATGTCACGTCTCCTCCAAGCTGCTCTCCGGACTCATTCGGCAAGCTCATCTGGCCTTATCGATACTGCTTTTCACCTTGTCTGTGGGCCCTGTCCCTTTTGATTGCCAGCAAAACGGTATTGCGGCACAGCTTCACTCACGATTGACCCTAGGCTCCCTATGTCGGACCCGAAGAGGTGGCCCGATTCCCAACCTTGGTTGGGTGCTGTGCCTCTTTGCTGTCCAGGTAGACTGCGACTTGGGTGTTGGTTCGTCCCCCCACTCCCAATACCTCCTACTCTCCGTCGTTTGGCTGCCACTATCGCAATACGAGAATATGATAGCAGCAAAATCGCCTATTTCGCCCGGACGACTAAAATCGTACGAATAATTGAAATACAATTTCGCCATCAATCCGAGGTATCACTATGTTTGCATAGGCGTGTTCTTCTGCTCGGGCTCGTGTCTTCCTGGGGAGCCATCTCCGTTCCGACTACTGCCTGTCAGCGTCCCGAATACCTACATGGTGGATCTTGCTGATGGCGGTGCAGCCAACAGAAAGGAGGAGATCGCCAATCCGGCCCTGTTCGCTCCACGATGTCCAATCTCGAACCATTATGCGGTATCTAGCTAACATTAGTTCGGGATGGTGATAATACGGGGCCCTCATGTGAAAGAGTCGGGGAAACAGTGTAATAAATTGACAGCAAGGACCGGCCTTTGACCTAATCCTTCCCTCCCGTTCTTCACCACCCAGTACAGTCTTTTTATAGACATCTCACCCGAGTCATTCTTTTTTTCTACGCTCTGCTAGCGTGTCCCTCCTCGTGGTCGGTCCTTAATAGTTCAACGTTCATTACCTATCCAAACATTGTGAAGATGAGGCCCAATACCCTGTTGTTGGCGGCTTGGCAGTCGGCCGCCCTAGTTGCCGCCGCGGCCACTCCCTACATCCCGCGCAGCGCCGATGCCGCGCCTGGCTGCTACTGCATGCCGGGCGATGCATGCTGGCCTTCGGCTGACACGTGGTCCACCCTCAACTCGACCGTCAGCGGCCGACTGGTTGCGACTGTCCCAATTGGCTCGCCCTGCCACGACCCTACCTACGATGCCGACGCCTGCGCCGCTCTGCAGAGTGGCTGGCAACTGCCACAAACCCAGTAAGTTGAAGGACGATCCCTATCCGAGCAGTACACGTACGCCAAGACCTTGGACTAATACCAAGGACAGTCTACCCTCGTCTTCCTCAGTGATGCACCCCTTCTTCGCCAACCAAAGCTGCGATCCGTTTACCCCGAGATCTCAGCCCTGCCTACTGGGCAACTATGCTGCGTACGCTGTCAACGTCACGGGCAAGGAAGATGTCCAGGCGGCTCTTAAGTTCGCTAAGACGAACAATATCCGCATTGTCATCCGCAACACTGGCCATGAGTAAGTACTATCTATAATTAGTCTCCGGACGAGTCAGAATAATGTCTTGTCCTTGATCTGAACTCAGCTGACCCAATTGATAGTTTCCTGGGACGTTCCACCGGTGCCGGTTCTCTGGCCATCTGGACGCAGTACCTCAAGAACATGGAGTTCTCCGACTGGTCTGACGAGTTCTACCAGGGCCCCGCCGTCAAGTTCGGCGCTGGCGTTATCGGCTACGAGGCGACCGAGGCGGTGAACGCCAAGGACCTCGTGGTGGTGGGCGGCGAGTGCCCGACAGTCGGCATCGCCGGCGGCTACACCCAGGGCGGCGGCCACTCGGCCCTGACGACCGCGTTCGGCCTGGCGGCGGACCAGACGCTCGAGTTCGAGGTGGTGACGGCGTCGGGCGAGGTGGTGACGGCGTCGCGCCAGGAGAACGAGGACCTCTACTTCGCCCTCAGCGGCGGAGGGCCGGGCACGTTCGGCGTCGTGACGGCCATGACGGTTCGCGCCCACCCCAACCTGCCCGTCGGCGGCGCCACGCTGCAGATGGCCGCCGCCTCGACGACGCAGGACAAGTTCTACGAGGCCGTCTCGCGCTTCCACGCGCTGCTGCCGGGCATGACGGACCAGGGCGCCATGGTGGTCTACTACGTGGCCAGCAGCGTGCTGATGGTGAATCCCATCACCGTCTACAACTCGACGGGCGACTACGTCCGCAATACCGTGCTCGCACCGTTCATCAAGACCCTGAACGAACTCGAGATCCCCCACAAGGTCAGCTACTCGACCCGCAACTACCGCGACCACTACGACACCTACATGGGCCCCTTACCCTACGGCCACGTCGCCGTCGAGGAGTACAACTTCGGCAGCCGCCTGATCCCGCGCTCCGTGCTCGAGGACAACAACGAGGGCCTGCAGGCTGTGCTCAAGAATCTGACGCTGCACGGGGTTTTGGCGGTGGGCGACGCCCTCAACGCCACGGCCCCGCACCCGACGGCCAACGCGGTCAACCCGGCCTGGCGCAAGACGGGCGTGCACATGCAGCTGACGACGGCCTGGAACGACACGGCGCCCTGGGCCGACATGGTCGAGGCCCAGCGCCGCATCACCGACGAGTTCGTCCCGCAGATGGAGGCCGTCACGCCCGGGTCCGGCGCGTATACCAACGAGGCCGACTTCCACCAGCCCGACTGGCAGCAGGCCTTCTTCGGCGAAAACTACGACCGCCTGCTCCAGATCAAGCGCAAGTGGGACCCCGAGGGCCGCTTCTACGCTATTCGCACCGTCGGCAGCGAGGCTTGGAATGTGGCGGCGGATGGGCGCATGTGCAAGGCCTAGGCGGCTAGGAGCGATAGGGAGCGAGTGTTTTGCATGATCAGGTCGAGGATTGGTGATGAAGTAGACGATACCCAGTGATTGAATGATATATATATATATGTTTTCATTCCCATGTTGCTATCAATTTCAAATGCCCTGCTAAGTGATTTCTTGGCAAACAGTGCCTACATTCTATTTGGTGTTTCTTCTCCTCAATACTTCCGCCGTCATCACAAAATGTCGGAGGAGAAGAGAACCTGCACCAGCCTACTTACAGACACCAAAGATAGAGGTGATCTGCGGACATTTATCAATGAACGAGCTGACGAGAGAGAGAATTCATGTTGTTGATCTGGGGAGTGAAATATGGATGCTGCAGACGGAGTACCTCGATGCGGTAATCCGGTTGCCCACAACGGCAACCCAGAACGGCAACCCTAGAGGACTCCTTAGGGCAAGACCGGACCCGCGATGGTTGACGTGCAATAAAGATGGTTCCTTACTAGCAATAGGCTTGCCGTCGTCTCCATTATCCCCAGTTTACAGCGTCTTACCCCAAGCTTGGTGTCTCCATAACCCCCGCATCTCCGCCATTTCGCTGTCACTTACCCCGAAGTTATTGCACGCACCCCAGTTTGCCAGTTGTCGCTAACCAGGCCGGCTGGGGATGGTGGTGATTAGGTGTGATCCGTTGACGAAGCCATACCTCCTGCCCGCCCAATTGAACTGCCGAAGATGGAGTCTCGCTTACGATGTTTGATCTAGATAGCCTAGGTATCTATTAATAATTCATCGTAGGCTAATCTCACCTTCTCTCCGGGCTCTTTTTTCCTTCACTATTCGTCGTTTTTTGGCTGCTACTGACAAGCATTGTACTGTATATCGGAACCGTCTCATGGTCGCACAGAGCCTGGCTACATTAGGTACCTACTTGACTCCTAAGAAGATAAGTGCTCATCAACATGGACCCGATTGAGCAAGAAAAGGCCGATGCCGCCACGGTCGAGCATCAGAAGCCGCTGACCGAATCCGGCGATGAGGCTCTGTTTCGCCAGTTCGCGTCGGCGGGCGAGGAATGGCATCACCTGATGACGAAGAAGATGCTCCGGAAAGTCGACGGGCATCTGCTGCCCGTGTTGATCCTCATGTATCTGCTCAACTTTCTGGACCGGAAGTAAGTTTGCCTCGTTTCGGGTTTTCCTTGTCTCCTCGCCATTCTACAACCACATGAAACGCCGGCTTTCTCCTGGTGAGGTGACATGCCAAAGGCGCTAACACACCCTGGAATAGCAATCTATCTCAGGCCCGCCTGGGCACGCTCGAGGCCGACCTGGGCATGACGGGGACCGACTTCAACCTGGCCACGTCGATCCTGTTCGTGGGGTACCTGCTGATGCAATTGCCATCAAACCTGCTGCTGACGCGCGTGCGGCCCTCGCTCTACCTCGGCCTCGCCATGGCCGTCTGGGGCGTCATCTCGGCCTGCCAGGCCGCCGCCCACAGCTTCGGCGGCCTCGTCGCCGCCCGCTTCATGCTGGGTTTCGCCGAGGCCCCGTTCTTCCCCGGGGCCGTGTTCCTCATGAGCTCGTGGTATACCCGCGACGAGATGGCGCACCGCATCTCTTGGTTCTATGCCGGTTCGTCGTTGGCCAACTCCTTCGGCGGGCTGATCGGGGCGGGCGTGTTGGGAAACATGAATGGGGTACACGGGATTTCTGGTTGGTGAGTGAAAAGATTCCCTGGTCTTGATCGGGTTGTTGTTGTTCTCCTTGGCTGATTGGGTAAAACAGGCGGTGGCTTTTCATCATCGAAGGCTCCATTACCGTCGCTGCCGCCATCTCCTCCATCTTTATCCTTCCCAACTACCCGGCCACGACCAAGTGGCTATCCCGCGAGGAACAGGCCTACGCCCAGTGGCGGCTCATCGACGACACGGGCGAGGCCGACGCCGCCGGCGCCAGCACGCTGAAAGAGGGCGTCCTGCTGGCGATGCGGGACCCGCGCTTGTACCTCTTCACCCTGCTGCAGCACGCCTCGCTGCTCTCCCAAAGCTTCCAGTACATGTTCCCGGCCATCGTCAAGACGCTCGGGTACGGCAACGTCGAGACCCTGCTCATCACGGCGCCCATCTGGATCGGCACTTTCTTAGTGTCGCTCGTCGTGACCTACACGTCGGGCCGGTTCCGCGAGCGCAGCTGGCACATCATCGCGCTGATGCTGGTCTCCGTCATCGGCAACGTCATCGTCGTCTCGACGCTGAACACGGCCGTCCGCTTCTTCGCCATGTTCCTCATGCCCATGGGCGCCGTCGCCGCTTACCAGATCATCCTGGCTTGGGTATCCAACAGTTTTCCCCGCCCCCTCGTCAAGCGCAGCGTCTGCATTTCCTTCGCCAACATGATCGGCAATACGGCGAATATCTACGGGCCCTATATGTACCCAGCCTCCCAGGGACCGCGGTACCTGCCTGGCGGCGCGGGGACTGCGGCCGTGGCGCTCGTGGTGGCGCTGCTGGCGTTGGCGGTCCGGACGGTGCTTTCGCGGGAGAATCGGAAACTCGAGTCGCGGGAGAGCATCGATTCGGAGGGGAATGTTACTATCGCTGGTGGCGATGTTGACGAGAGGGCTGTTGGGTTTAGATATGTTCTGTAGGTGTGGACTTCCATGTTACAGGTGTTACAGGGCAAACAGGGGCCGGCCACATAGCTGGTAGATACATAAAATCCGATACCAACCTCCTTGATACTAGCATGTCCACTGGCTTTCTACGTGACAGCAGCGTCCAAACGTAAATATCTACACAACCCATTGCCCAACTTAATGCGCCAGTATGGTTATCCAAGCCGATCGACATTTGCGTCCCATCGTAGGCCATGAGGAAAGGCGCCGAGACCCTCCATATCGATGTATCATGTTCTCATAGAACAGTTATCACCACCACGGGCCGAGGTGGCCTCGTAAGGGGCAGCTCGGGCAGTGGGTACCCCTTGGGTTAGACTAGGCAGCTCCGCCCCTGAGAATATAGATGTCATAAAGAGAATAGGGGTATTCGGGGATCTCCACACGGTACTAGTAATAACATGATTGTTAGGTTCCTTTCTAGGCGATTGTCTTATTTTGTTTTGAGTTCTTCAGCTTAGCGAGATGAGACATTATATTAATTTCTCTGGACCTCTGATATAGTAGCACGTTTATGAACTTGTAGGAAACATCTCGCTTAGGAAAGGGGAAATATTTTCCCGATGGGCCAGCTTCATGGGTTGAATGTTGAAATATGATCTACATGGCCAGAAGACTCTGGTTGTTGTAGTGCATATATAATAAGTTATCCAGTGAACTATTGTGCTACAAAGGATCCTATTCACAAGCACCTATCAATTGGAATCAACAGCTTTGAAGGGGTTACGCAGGTAAAAAAGGAGTGTCAGGCATTGGTGGTGACTTCCCCTCGGCCACGTCAATGACTTTAGCTTTTTGATAATGTTTGCATTTGGCGACAATATTTCACAAGTGCAAGCTTTGATTGTGTACAGTCCTCAGTACTGGGTATGCATGGAGCCTGGGGGATGGTAAGGCACGGTTTTTAACAAAGAGAGCTTGCACTCTCATATTCGAGGCACTCTCTTTTCGAGCATATCAGTTGACACTAAGAAACTATATATTCTACTAAACATGCTTCAGGTTTCGGATATATCCTGTAGCTCTTCAGAAATTCACTAAGACTTTTCACCACCAAACCCTCCCACGTCTCTCCCCATCGTCTCAACTATATCATCTCGGTCAACTCATTATGGCTCAAGCCCAAGGTACGCTACAAGTGTGTTGCCCATTTCTCATGAGCGCCAAGGCTGACTGGTGTTTCTAACATAGCCCCCGGGGTGCTTGCCCGACTGCCACTTGAGATCCGGTTCGACATCTATGACCTGACGTTCAAGCAACGAACCCACAAGTTCGTATGCTTCCACCCGGACCTGATCTTTATTCGTACAATGGATCTCTCGGTCCCAAATATCGCTTCCGTATGCCACGAGATGCGAGCTTATGCACGGCAAAGGTACGAGACGTTCAGCATGACCTGCTAGAAACAGGCCATGGCGCCCCCTGGCAATGTCAGGCAGCTAGTGTACCAATCAAAATATGACAATGTCGACGTCGATGACTTGAAGACGAACGCCATCGAGACGCGATTTCCAGCTTGGTTCAGCACAAGCTACGACACCATCGATATCCAGTCCGGTAACGACACCTATTTCGCCAACCCCCTGGGATGGCTTGTTATCGGGGAGTACTTTTTGCCACCGAGTACCATCGATCATCCAGAGACCGACTTCCACCGGATTTCGAAGACAAAACGTGATATTACTGTCCAGACTTGTCAACCTCCGGAATTTCTTTGGATTTGGATTACAGGGACCGGATTAGGGAATGAGGTCTGCCTACGTGAACACCTTTAGTAGATGAGGTTGTATTACTTGGAGGCCTGTTCTTGGGCCTTTTCCCTTCACATGTGTGCACAAGAACACACAAGTATCAGCAAGAAGACATGATACGGCCATTGGGTTTGGCACCTTGGGTGAGGGATGGAGGACCAGCACATGTCTGAGTGCCCATATCTACCGGCATAATACTATGGTTCTCACATTTGTAGGTAAGCTGTTTCGTTCATTTGCAGCTTATACGCCATTTGATCAATAATGACGAAATTTCCTAAGCCATGTAATATAAACATGTTTAACACCATCTTGTTGTTGCTTGCCTTACTTGTCTCGATGGCCCAGAATTGTTATAGGCCAAGACCTAACGGTAAAAGCGGATCCAGGGGTCGGCGAATGTGAGGTCTCTTTTAAAGAAAGAGAGAAGAAAAATGCATACTGAAGTCCAAAGATCTTTTATTCAATACGAGATTCATTGTGAACTTATAACCCACCAGAACACCTCAAGAAACACGCAGAACAACCCTCACCCACAGCCCATCCTCCAAGAAAGAACACAACCATCACTTCACCATGACGGATAGCGGAAGCACTTCTAGCAACGATGAGGTCGTGGAGATTCTCCAAGGTAAGTCACTCCAGTAGCTGTTCAGGGGCAGCCGAACTAATCACCACTCACCTTCCTCTCTTCCTTATAGCCCCTCGAGCTCTCGACCAGTTCGTCCGATTCCCGCGGCTGCCCCCTGAGATCCGCATCATCATGTACGACTTGATGGTCCGACTCACCCACGGCCCTCTGAGCCTCCTCTGCCTCCCCGGCTTCACCTTCATCACCGGCCTGGACTTCGGTCCCCCCACCATCACCGCCGTCTGCCGCGAGATGCGCGGCCACGTGATGCGACACTACCAGGAGGTCCCCTTGGACTACATGGTCCTTCGCACCCCGCCCCTGCGCATGGACCTGCAGATCCCCTTCCTCCTGGACCCGTACCCGGACCCCATCCTCGACGTGGCCCAGCATGTCCGATGCGCCATCTGGTTCAGCGCCGAGTACGACGACGTCCAGGTCGAGTACGACGACGGCCTGGACTGGGCCGTGCAGGAGATCTGGACCGCCGGTCCGGGTGGTCCCTACGTCGGCCACATCAGCCGGCTTACTCGATCGACCCCCTTTCGCCTGCCATCCATCTCGGGACTGGAGCATGACGGCCTTCGCCGTCATGTCATCCTGAAGGTCCAAGAGGCCATCCAGGGCGCTCAACCGGGTACCCAGCTGGAGATGCTGGAGATCGACGCTCAGTATCACGATACCCAAGAGAGTGATGAAGAGAGCGATGAAGAGAGTGGCTGAGAGAGTTGAGTAAACAGGCTTTCTCATCAGGAGACACGAAAGATAAGCAGGACATTCGAGGGGCAGGACGTGGTTGGGGCCTGAGTTGGGGGACTTAGCATCCTAGCTGAGCACCATCAGTTCCTTCCCTCTGGCAAACCATAGATATATGATACCATTGGCAGCAGCAACTTCGCTACCAGCAGACGGAATCACACTTCATATCCTGAAACGGAGATTAGCAGTACTGGGCATCTGTGGGTGAAGATATCTAGGACTGTGACATATGGATTGAAGGAACATCATAGGGCCACTACCAAGGTTGAGCAAGAGTATGAATCGATTGACCCACGACTGATGAAGAAACGCACAGGACCGTAGGGAAATACACGAACAAGTTAGAATGAATACCTCTCCGATAGCACACCCTTTGGTACTTCTTATATGTTTTAGTCAGTAGGCAATTAAACCAGGACATTGAAACCCCAATGGTAGTGGTAGTCCTGGGTAAGGTGTTTACTCGTTTTCCGAGCACGACTCCCACGACTAGAACACTGAGTCTTCACCAACCTACAAGAAGAACTCTGTGCCTGTGGATTCCCTGGCAAGATATTTCGTCCTTGACTGCATTTCTGACAGTTGGACCGCTGCTTCTTCGATAAACCACGACCCAGGCAACAGTGCGCAATCTGCTTGGGGTTTGACAATACCATTCGCACATTTTAATTATTTTTCGCATCAGCTTCTCCGACTCCAGAAGGCATCACCACGTCTCACACCTTCCGCAACCACACAGGCTTGCAACATCACGATGGATGTCATCACGGCCGAACAGATGGACGTCCTCGACAGATTGTGGGACATCTTCGAGTCGGTCAATGTAAGTCTGTGGCGCACTGCTTCGGAAGTCCAATACACACATCCAGCTGACTTTCCCCTCACTCTAGATCAACTGGATGGTACTTGCCTACCATGCCAGATTTGAATCGTCCGAGGATGCTAAAGAGCACTACAATGACATCGGACAGTACCAGCCGAGCAAGTTTGAAATCACCCGCCGCGACATCAAGACTGTGGTGGGACTCGCGGGCATTCTGTATGGGGTCAAGGTAAGAATCCCAAACTTTTATATCCATTGGCAAATTACATTAACAGGCTTTTCCACAGATCGATTGGCAGCGGGTCGCTGTGCGTTCCGGAATCCTTAAAGGATTCAAAGCCAAAGCACATCACCGCGACTTGGCCATGCTCGAAGACCGCCCAATCAGCCCGACTCCCAGTGTGCGCCTTTCAGATGACGATTCCGTCTCCCACCAGATCAGCCCGACTCCCAGTGTGCGCCTTTCAGATGGCGATTCCGACTTCCGCCAGATCAGCCCGGCTCGCGATGTAAGCCTTTCAGATGGCGATTCCGATTCCGATTGATCCCCAAACCCCCGGGAACAAGTCGTTGCGAGATTCACGACTGAGAGGTGTTCTCTTGACCCTCCTGCCCCAACAATAGCCATTCCCATACCTACGTGGATGTTACGGGGTAGATATGGCACATCTCTTGTTGATGGGACAGAATAGCTTACCGAAGGAATGATGAACACGCATGCTGCGAGATGAACCAATACAAAACGAGCCTCCTCCGAGTAATTGTGACCAGCTTCGAATGTAGCCCCAGGAAAGAGCATGCACTCAAACTCAAACCAGCGGTAGCGGAAACGCCACTTCTGTTGTTAGACAACTGTAGTCTGCACCGTATCCATGTTCAAATGGACACATCAAACATTTCCTCGCCGTTTACAAGGTTACCCTACGATGTAAGCTGTCTTGTTGCTTTGGTCACTTTGCCTCAAATACTGTAGCTGACATTCGCCTTCAGGTGATCATCATGATCATGGAGGCGGCTCTCTGCCAACCGAGACTGGTACACCCAGTGGAATATCGCAACCCCTGGTGTTACCCGACACCTCCGCCCCCTGACCATGAGACCGTCAAATACCGATACAAGATTGTGGCTAGCCCAGACAAGGTGGCCATGACCTATGGCACGACTCCTGCGGTTTTGGTCGCGGTCTCCCAGTACCTGCGGAGCCTAACGCGGCAGCTATGTCGTATGTTTATCGGCGCGCAGACTTTCCTCTTCGGGAACATCACACATACTTATGGCATCAGATATGGCGCCGCGATTCCTATTCTAAAGTTCTTTGCAACGCAGCCCAGGTGGATGCTGCCGTATTATCGACACATCGCCACCAACCACATTTTCGAAGGCTACGCCTGGTTCGAAAGCGCACCCATGGGAACATTGCGTCCCAGCCCAAATCTGCGGCATGCCAGGACCTTCCTCAGCCTCTTGTCTCCAGATGTCCGCCTCACGTCGATGATGTATTTGCCATATCTGAGCTTGCCACCCAAGTACAACGACGTGGGAAGGGGGCCACGAGATAATCCCGAAGTTTATTTGAGCGAAGCCGTGAGATTTCTTGCTGCCGTCCGGGGGGACATTGAGCGCCACCCACTAGACGACAAGCTCTCGGTCTTGAATATACCAGGCTACGAAGTGGCCCAGTTTGGCCCCAACTCGGACCATTTCGCGCTGGGCTACGGCGCCCTGCCGCCCTGCCTGTCGGATCTGCCCCCGCTCCCGTCCGTGCCCCGATCCTTGGAGGCACTCCGCGCGCTCGATAAGAGCCTGGCTTGGAGGCGCCAGTACCTTGCGGAGAACCCTGTCGAGCCTCTTCACTGCTCGGAAGAAGAGATCCGAGAAGCCTACCTCGCCAGCGGCCTTCTGCCGAGTGATCTCGAATCTAGACTACGAAGGCCGGCATAATTAGCATACGAGATAGGCAGAGAAATAGCAAAACAAGAATAAAGCAGGAATGATCTGCTTTGACTACATGTGTCCTGCAGCGTTACTTGTTCTGGGTCCGTTTCCTTTAGGATGGATGTGGATTTGTGGGAAACCTCAAAACGGGGTGAGGGAAACTATTCGCATCTTGCAACCTAGTTACAACGTGAAGCCATGCCGTATCAAATAAGATATTGTTTGTGAAAACTGTCAAGTGTGTACACACACATCGCGATATCCTGCCGGCGCCCGCAGGTGGTCGGTAGATGGGCAAACGAGGAAGGCCTGCAATTATCGTAGTTGCGGTGATTTTCATGTGACCTAGGAATGAGCTCACGGGCGCGAAGTACGTCTGCACGGCAACGCGGTACGGCGCGGTAGGTCTTGTCGATGGAGTTGGACGGCGGCTTCGTGGTTTGCGTGGTTTGCGGATGGCTGGTGAGCAAAACGTGAGGGAAGGTCCGACTGGAGAATAACGCAATGTTTTTGCTGGCAGGGATTGAGAACAGTGAAGACTGTATACATGTTCAACTGGTCCCTGACATATGGCAAATGCTGTTTCTCGAGATGAGAAAGTTGTCGCAGCATGCTGCAAGCCGTGTCTGCTACCTTGCAAGCTGGTCCTGTAAACCGGATCATGAAGCCGCAACATACCATCGTTTGCCTGGGAACTGGCGCTCGGATCGAATCAACAACCAACACTGTCTAAATGGTATTGATTTAAGTTCGAAGAGAAATTATAAGGTAGTTATCGCAATGCATTGGGTAACGGTACACAAGCCAGGTGAGCCGCGATAGGTAGAGGACAAGATTGCCGCTCTGCCTCGTTTCGCGAAATGTGGCAAACGGCCTTGGCCAATAATTCGGACTTGTACAGCAAAGGGCCATGAGAGCGTGAAAATATCTGGAATATCAATCATTAATGCCTGGAATCGATCACAATCCATGTAATGCATCTTATCGATGGGCGGGGCATGTATATGGGCAGCGAGGACATGCGCAAGATCGCGGTGATCTGAACTAGGACTGCCGATGAAAGCATGATGAAACAGTTGACAGCCCTACGTACGTGACTACAGATGAGCGGTGCCAGCAAATACTATCTCAAGATGATGAAAAAAAAAAAGCCTTGGCTGGAAGCAAGTAAACTTGCTGGCAGCATCTGGTCGAATTACCGTGGTCTGGCAGGATGTCAATCAAGTTCCGCATCCTGTATGGTCCTTCAATGTCCCACAGGACCAGCATCACGAGAGCGTTTCAGCAGATAGATATCGAACACCAGAGTAGAGAAGCTTTCTTCTTCGTTGACGATGCTCGAAGCACCAGATCAAGATGAAAAAAGAGTATGACATCAAAAATTCCACCGAATACGATCCCGAAGGATAGTATAGGAAGAGAGAACACCGCGCTGTGCAATGCAGGTTCCTCAACCTGGCCCAGGCAATGCTTGAGCTGCCCGAGCCCCAGCAAGGTAAGTATGAGAAAAGAAAAGAGGAAAGGGAATCGAAATGGTGGGAGGGCGGACGAGAATTTATACCCTCGCAGAGTGGGTCCATGGGGCCTGGCTGATTTCGGAGATGCCTTGGGATGCCTTAGGCGGCCAATAAGGTGCCTGAGGTACCTGGATTTGCAGGCAAGCACACAGGTTTGTTAGGTGCCTGAGGCGCCTGGGCCGCCCACTAGCACACCCCCACCTGCCTGCCTTAAATTGAATTCAACGCCTAGAAAACGCGAAGCAGTTGACAATCGCGTTGACCCCACCAAGGAAGGCGCTGGCCTTGAATTGCATCACGGCAGCTTTGCTATTGTTAGCTTTGCGATGTGGTTGCCAGTCAATCTCGAAAGCCGCGGAGATGTCATACTACGACCTTGACGCCATTCTCACGGATGCGGAGGTACGTACTTTCCCTAAAATACACCACGTTGAATCACGCGTGAACCATTCAAACTGATTCCGAATTCCAGAAAGTGCCCTGCAAATTCGAGCTCGACGTCCCCGACCTGGGCTACCTCGACAACAACCCCTCGCAGGCCCTGAAGGCCCAGACGCCCGTGTCGCTGTCGCTATGGCTGGCTGAGCTGCTGGCGCTGTCGAGCCGGACGCAGTCGTCGAACCCGGAGGACTCGGCGCCCTTCCTGACGCTCGAGATGCCCAAGGCCCTGTCCAACGAGGTCGTCTCGGCCCTCAAGGCCGACCCCCGCGCCGTCGCCCTCCGCGACCAGACCCACAACATGTACGGCCTCGCGACCCGCATGCTCGACCTCTTCGAGGAGCCCGAGCTGTGCGCCGTCCTGCGCCGCACGTTCGTCACGCGCGCTGCCGAGACCGCGCTGCACGCCCGCAAGGCCGGTGCTACTGACGATGTGGTTCGTGGTGAGGGGTTCCTGAGTGGACTTGAGGAGTGGGAGCGCTCGCTGTTCCGGCGGGCGCATGATGGTAACAAGGCGTGCAAGGAGTGGATGGAGGGCGTCAAAAAATGAAGAGGGCAAGAGTGAATGCTTGATCAAGAATGCATAATAGCACCTCGCTCGCCTACTTATATCAAAGTACCACATGGGAGGGAAAATCCTTTGGGTGGAAGATTATGTCCCAACTGTTTTGACTGCGAGTTGATAGTTGGATGGACCTGGCACATGGAATGTGTTTCTGCTATACCCGCTTCGTATACAGTCCCAGATCAGCTTCCGTCATGGGCATCAACCCATCATATATAGTGAAGGCGGAGGTAACGAGAACACGACGAATGAACAATACATCAAGAGAAACCCCATTACAGGTTCACACAATTCCAGAGACGGTCCCAAACTCCTGGTGATTCCATTAAAGACAAATATAATTGAATGCACGTGATCGAGCCTATCTTACTTACCTTACCTACTGGTATGTAACTGACTGAACCAGTAGTCGAGAAAGCTGTACGTCTTTACATGCTGCCCGTGGAGAATGTCTTGCGATGCCGTCTCAATTTATGCTTGGGCAAGCTGGAATTACCCTTGTTAAGTGGTTTTTGCTTATAATTGCTAGGTATATGTCCCATTTCTAGCTTGTTATGCTGTTGCCATATGAAGATATCGTATTCTGGCCAGATCTTGTCCATGGTTATTTCGATCCAACTCGACCTTCCACTTATCCTATTGCTAAATGTTTGCCTCGTTGCCAAAAATTCCGTATCGCGTTGGTGATTATGCCATTGCTGATCAGCTAAGCGATTGCCGGCTTGCAACTGTCAGTAGAGCTAATAAAATAACGTTTTATCTACTCCGTACTCAGAAAGTTCTCCAATGACTCAAAGAGCAATGAGTAAATTCCACATCGAGTCTGGAAGAACATATGCCTTCCAGTATTATAGGTTCGGAGTTACCATTCCTGGTTGGTCCCATGGCATTTAAGGCCAACCCCACCAGCCAGGCAAACCACTGTACCTATTCGTTGCATCATATTATAGATCGCTGATAAGATAAGAGCTTTCGCGCAGCAACCGCGATTCCCTAGGCACCCTCGCGATTGATTCCTCCTTTGATCAAGAGCAACCGAATTTGTTCAATCATCCACAATCATGTCGCATGACGCAGGCAACATTTCCAAGGCCGACGCTGCCGCCTACTCGTCTTCTGACTCGGACGAAAGCGCAAACGACGATTTCATCGATTTCAATCCACGAAAACGCCGCCGCACCGGGCACAATGCGAAAGACAGCGCTGCGTTGGGTATATTCGGCTCCGACAGCGAGGATGATGGCCCCGGGCGTCGGTGGAAGGGTAAGAAGGACTTGCGACACAAGGGCATGTCCTTCGTGTCTGGTGGCAAAGAAAAGCTAGACGAAGAAGACGACGAAGATGACGAATACGCGGAGCCCGGTCGATTTGGCGTCGGATCCAAGGGCACTGTCCCCGAGGAGGACGATGAAGAAGACGAAGAGGATGAGGAAGATGTCGCCATGGGCGGCGTAGGGCTAGGCTTTCGCCCGTCTGCGCCAGCAGCAGCGGCCGCGGCCCCGACCTCTACCGCGCGGACATCTTTCGTAAAACCCAAATACGACGGAAGCACGCCCTTGGGCAAAGGATTTGTCCCGTCTTCGGCAACGGAGCCGGTACTGAAGCAAGGTCTCAAGGATGAACCTGCGGTGGCCTCGAATGCTCCCAAGCCCAGCGCCTTCAGCAAGAGCGGTGGCGGCGGGAAAGCCATGTCCTTTGCCGCCCGCATGATGGCAAAGATGGGCTATGTCGAAGGCAAGGGTTTGGGTGCTGATGGGCAAGGTCGAAACGTCATCATCGAGCCGACTCTTCGACCGCAAGGTGCCGGTCTGGGTGCAGTGAAAGAGAAGTCCAAGCAGGAGAAAGATGAGGAGAAACGTCAAAAACGGATGCGCGGCGAAGAGGTCGTCGATTCTGAAGAGGAGGAAAAGAAGAGGAAACATGAGAGGAAGAAGAAGCGCGCCCAAGGCTTGGATAGCGGAACGGCCAGCGGTAACAGCACCCCGCGACGCCCTAAGACCAAATATGTCACCGTCAACGATATGAAGAAGGCCGCCCCGGGCTTGCATATCCCGGATGCATTCGCCCCCATTCTTGACATGACCGGGCCGGGCCAGAGGATGTTGACGTCCGGCTCCGGGCTTCTGACCCCTACTGCTGGCACAGAAACTGTGGAACAGACTGAAGCGCGGAAACTGGCCGGCAGGGCACAGCGAGATCTCACGGCATTTGTCGAAGAGTGGAAAACCCTCGAGGAAAGGAAGGCTTGGTTGGACATGGAGATGCACCAACGCCAACAGGAACTTGACGAAACTCAAGCCGCGTTCGGAAAGCTCCAGGTCTTTGCCTCAGTTCTCGACGAAATCACGCAAGCTGCGGCGGATAAGGAATGGGATCCAGTTATTAACGGACTCAGGAAAGCCGAGGCAGAGGGAAGTGCGAATAACGACGAACTTGCTGGAATCGCAGTCGCAGCCATCCACCCATTCCTGCGAGAAGCTGTCAACGGGTGGCAGCCTTTGGAGGACCCAAAGCTTGGGAACTTTGCCACCGATCTTATGGATATTCGGGGTGTACTGGGCCTCAAGAAACAAGCAACAAACGGAAAGGCAGTTGCTAAGTGGGAACAACAGGAGGTGGATGGCACATATCGGCATCATCAAAAGTCGACAACACCTTACGAAAGTATGATTTACAAGCTGCTGTTCCCCAAGCTGGTTACTGCAGTTTCACAGCAATGGGACGTGTACGACCCGGCATCTTTACTGGCGATCTTTGAGAAATGGGACGATCTCTTCCCAGGTTTTGTTCGCTCACAACTACTGGAGCAAGTAGTTCGCCGCCTGGATGAGGCGATCAGCGCTTGGAAGCCCCGAAAGAAGCAACACAACCTTCCACATCTCTGGGTCTTCCCTTGGTTACAGCATCTTCCAGTCCACCACTTAGAACCGAAAGGAACGGGTCTGGTGGCAGACATCCGGCGCAAATTCCGACAACTCATTGACGTCTGGGAATTTGACCGTGGCGTGGTTCCTGGCCTCAAACATTGGAAGGATGTTTTCCGGCCGAGCAAATCCCAGGATCAGTGGAAGCCGCTTGTCATGCATCACATTATTCCCAGCATGGCGAAGTACATAAGGACGAGCTTCCGGGTGGACCCGTCTGATCAAAACCCCTATATACCTATGCTGGAAGGCATCATGAAATGGACGGACATCATTGCGCCGTCAATGATTGCTGAAGTCATTGTTGCCGAGGTCTTCCCCATGTGGCACGAAGTACTTTACCAGTGGCTTACAACCGACGAAGCCGACCACGACGAAATTGCCACATGGTACCAATCGTGGCAAGAAGATATCCTACCGGACTTGGCGTCTCAAGAAAGCATCGTGGCGGAATTTAATAAGGGCCTGGTCATGCTGGAGAAGGCGGTTGAGCTTGGGGGCGACGTCCAAGCCAAGCTGGCACGGCCCGATGGCAAGCCAGCACACCAGCCCAAGTCACGCTCCCACCAAAACAAGCCTCATACCGGCACGAGCAAAGCCGCCATGCCCGAAGCTGCTGTACCTGCTGCGGAACCAGCGGAGAAGACGTTTCGACAAGAGATTGAGGACTGGTGCAACGACAACGATCTCCGGTTCATTCCCATGTCCAAGAGCACCGATCAGGGCGAGAAGTACATGCGCATTACGGCCCGCATGGACGGCAAGGGTGGTTTCCTGGCTTACTTCCAGAAGGGGGCCGACCTGCTGGTGGTGGAGCGGCGGAAGAAGGACGATATTGTGATGCGGAGAGACCAGCCAGAACAGTGGGAGCATGTGTCGGGCGATTTGCTGGCGGAGGTGGAATAAACGGGCTGGGTGTGATGCAGGACTTAGTCAATACCAGTGGGATATTAGTACACTTCTTGAGGGAAGAGAATACAGAGATGGTATACATCTGTTTATACCCACATATGCAAGCAAGCGCCTCTAATTGGAGATTGTATAAGACAATAATGGTACGGCAGGGCCGGATACACTTGCATAAATATACATACCTACATTTATCTAGTGCGGTTCAAGGGAGCTTAAGAAGTTGCGGGCACTAAACAATGGCGGGGTTCCAGCTATTTTTGGTGACATCCTGACTCTGAGGTATGCAATAATCAAACAGGTATATCCTGCCATCCCAAGCTATTCAGCAGGCGTCTTCTTACTTTAACGAGATGAGGAGTGACTGCATCCATAGAAACTGCTAATATTCGTGTGCTAGGTGAGGATCAACAGCATCCAACTTGATGCAGCGCTCGGCATATGGGGCTGACAGGGGCGTAAGCTGCTTAGAGTGCCGCTGAGAGGAGCCCCCAACCGCATGCATGACGAAAGAATGAATGGACCGAGCAGCCTAGCTCCGAAGCCGAGCACTTCCGGCTCGCCCAAGATAAAGAGCTTTATCGAAGCTTCCCTCCCCTCCAAACTACCGAACCTACCGTTTCTATTGACATCATAAATCTTTAGAGAGCTACAAAACATCCAACAACAACACACCAACAAATCAATTCGTTCGATACGCACCTCAACTTCTCCAATTGATACTCGGAATCCCCTCCCAAAGACAACAAACCATCACAATGCCGATCCGCATGCCCACCACTACCGCCCGCACAGCCGGTCTGGCTGTCCGGGGAGCTATGGGAGCTCGTCCCGCCAGCGCTGCCGGTGCCCTCACATTCGCCCGCGGCAAGGCGACGCTGCCTGACCTGTCCTGTAAGTAGAACATCAGCAATTGGTTTCCTTGATTGCACCTGATCGGACCCATGGTGTTTCTTTACGAAATGCAGTGTACTAACCCTGTTGCCAACCGCAGACGACTACGGCGCTCTCGAGCCTCACATCAGCGGCAAGATCATGGAGATCCACCACAAGGGTCACCACCAGACGTACGTGACCAACCTCAACAACACGATCGAGGCGCTGGGCGAGGCCAAGGAGAAGGGCGACACCTGGAAGGCGGCGGCCATGGCGCCCGCGCTCAACTTCAACGGCGGCGGCCACGTCAACCACAGCCTGTTCTGGGAAAACCTGGCGCCCGCCAACAAGGATGGCGGCGGCGAGCCCGAGGGTGCGCTGAAGAAGGCCATCGAGCGCGACTTTGGCAGCTTCGACATCCTCAAGACGCAGATCAACACGGCGCTGGCTGGCATCCAGGGCAGCGGCTGGGCCTGGCTCGCCAAGGACAAGACGGCGGGGACCCTGCAGGTCATCACCCGCCCCAACCAGGACCCCGTCACGGGTAACTACGCGCCCCTCATGGGTATTGACGCTTGGGAGCACGCGTACTACCTGCAGTACCAGAACAAGAAGGCCGACTACTTCAAGGCCATCTGGAACGTCATCAACTGGAAGAAGGTCGGCGAGCGTCTGGAGAAGGCTTAAAATGGAGGCCAAGCCATAATGAGTAATCAGAAAAAAGAAGAAGATAACGACGAAATGTATAGTAGCTAGTTGATTGGTTGTGTGGAGGAGAGCGAATGAAGCAGTCGAATTTGCCACGTTATGATGGATGCGTCGAGCAGTTTGTCACTACCGATGCCTGCTTGCTATGAGATAGGTAGTCAATGAGATTATGATCAAGCAATGTATCCGCCTGTAGTTTCTTCTTCCCACGTGACATGGTCCGTCAAACCCATCACACTTCTCTATCTCGTCATCTCTCTCATATCTCGCCTCTCCCTCCAGAATGGCTATTCGTCTTTCTTTTCCGCATATCCTGGGGGTATCGGATTGTAGAGTAGAGCTAGCAAGATGCCGCCGATGGCCTATTTGGGATGCGCCTTGTGTTAGCACCCGTTCTACGAGATGGGAGGATCAGCAGACTTACAGGAGCCACCCACCAGACCCATTGCTCTGAACGGATTTCGGTATTTCATGTCAGTTCTTCTTCTTTCTTCTTTGTGACAAAAGACAGCAAAGAAAGGGGGAGAGGAGAGAGGAAGAAGCTCACTTGACCAATCGCCCGAGGCAACAGCCATCCCAAAACAGCGAGCCGGGTTCATGGTCGCGCCGCTGTAGCCTGGGGCCGTCCCCGTAGTCACGAAATTGACCATGCCGAAGCAGAGGCCCACCAGGATAGGGCCCAGGGCCGGGCCGTACATCTGCGCCTGTCGGGGGTCGAGGCCGACGCCGAAGGAAAGGTACCTGAGGAATACGTCAAGAGCCGAGGGTTCTAGATGGAACTCGCGGGGCAATCCACTGTAGAACAAAAGGGGTTAAAAAAGGGGGCGGGGAGGGGAGGCAGGGCTTACAGCAGGATGAAACCGCAGGCTATGTCGGTGAGGAGAACTTGGCCCGTCGATATGCCGGCCGGGTCGTAGAAACAGCCGCCGCCGTGTAACCTGGGATCGTTGTCAGCATGTCCATCTATCTCAGACGCATCCAGCTTTTCCGATTACTCCTCTCTGCCATATTCATGCATACTTACCTCGCCGCCTTGTCCAACCCCCACGAGCCCACCAAGAAGCCGCCCGCCAGCGCGGCCCCCGTGGTTTGCGCCATCATGCACAGGACGGCGCGCGGCACGGGACACAGCCCGCGCAGCATCGTGGTCCACGTGATCATGGGGTTGATGTGCCCGCCCGTCGCAGGGGCCGTCGCCAGGATCAGCGTGCTCAGCATCACGGCCGTCCAGATCCCGACGACGGCACCAGCCCCCAGGGAGCTCGCCGAAGAGTTAGCTAGGGTTCCGCTGAACTGGGCGCTGAGGTAGGTGGTGCTGAAGCTGGCTACGGCTTCTACGATCTGCGTGTTGTTGTCAGTGTTCGGTGCTATGGGGTGGCAATTGGCGCTATTCAAAATTGAGTAAACAAGCACACACATCAGCTTTCCAGAGATAAGTCTCCGTCCACCCGTCGGTGAAGTAGGACCGCCGTCGGTACCACGGCCGGATTGGGACGGTGATGCTCGGGCGGGCGTTCCGGGCGAAGGAGCCGGTGAAGTCCATGCCGTGGGTCTCGAGCGCCTGCGGTGCCAATCGTTCCCTGCTGTCGTGGGGGCCACCATCACCCCCAGCTGGGCCGTTCGCCTCGGTCGAGGACCTCCTGGGTGCTCCGGGGCTTACGTCTCGTTTCATCGTGGTTCCGGTCTTGAGATGGGCTTCTGCTATGTTATCTGTGGTATGACGGGGTGCCATCTGGTTTCATGTAGGTTTGTCTGGTAGGGGAGCATATGTGTCCATCATTCATGTTTTGTTCAGGACAGGTAAGGTCTATGCTATATATCCATGGAGTGTACATGTTACATCTTGCTCCTTCAATCGAGGAAGGGAGGGTTGTTCGCTGGCTTTCCAACAAATTGTTCGACGAGTCTAGGACCAATATCCTTCGCCCAATCAGGGGCTCTTTCTAAGGCGCTGTCAGCAGATTGCATCGGCGCCGGCGCGAAGTCAATTATACAGCATTAGCGAGCAATTGCTGAGCCAATGACATACAAGTGATGTATAATCCTCCATCTGGTTTTGGGCAAAGGAATGAGTGATTGGACCATACGCGATGCTGAGTGACCGGTCTGCTCTGTAGAACGATTGCCTCAACTACTATGTTACTTGTAGTTCCGTGGTGTCCACAAACACAAGTATTGTCAGGGAGTGTTCCCATGCAACGATCCAAGGTGGGGGCTGTCGCGCTCTACCATCACAAAGGCGACGAGGATGATTAGCCTCCGGCGCTACTCCCGATATACACGGGTGGGAATGGCTACAGGTCGGTAGAGATGCGACGACAGCCCGGAAGTTCCGGTCGGGAAACACGGGCAGAAATGTAGACGCCACCGCCTCTGTTAACATCAGTGGTTTCTGACGATGCGCAGGGGTGTCCAGAAACGGCAGTACCCGACCATACACGTTGATCGAAAGATGGTCCCACTGACTTGATCTGGGGTTTGGCGACATTGTTTATTAAGTTTCCGGCGCGCGCAAAGCCCTCGCGCTCCTCGCTATCGTTGCGCCTTACTCCAGACAAATGACTGATTAGTATAACTCACTGTTGTATTCCGTTTTTGGAACTCTACCTAGAAGCTCTAGTCTGTTTAATCCTTATTTTCCTAGAACGGAAATAACTCCTTACAACGAACGTTTCTTGAAGAGGTAGATTTCGAGCAACATGCATAGCCTGCCAACGCTGCCGAATGAGGCATTCGACCTCATTATTGAGCAACTTGTTATTTCCATTGGCATCAAGAAAGCGGTTCGACTACGTACGGTGAGTCGAGCCTTCGACTCCGCCATCCTTCAAGCCATATGCGTCACTCGGGTTGTCGGCATGAACGATCTTGATACACCCTATCTAGCTAAAGAAATGAGTCCCGCACTCCGTGGAAAGATCATTGAGGTCAAGTCACGTCGTTTCATAACAACGGCTGACAACGAGCAAAGCTGCGAAGCCGTTGTTTTCCGAGCAAACCAAGCATTGGACCGTCTTCTCGGGGAAGACGACCAGGAACTACGGAGACGTCGACATGAGTCTATTGCGGGGGCAGTTCAACTGGTATACGGCCTAAACCCACGGGATCCCAACCACATGGGCGGCGAAGACGGAGACGCCATCTACGCCGCCCAAGTCGAAGCGCAGAATCTCCTCAGAGGAGCTGTCATTGCGGGCAGCCTGCCCCTCGTTAAATCATTGCTTAAGCAGCAGAATGACAAGACGCCATCTAGCCCGGTGGGTGTGAAGGGCACGACGCCATACTTCCCCATGCTTTGACGCTTGCCGCTTCCAGGGGGCATCTCGATGTTGTTCGCCATCTTCTCAGCTACGATGCCCGCCTCGACTCGGCATATTATGGCCCATGGACTTGGCGATATACTCGTCCATGGACTCAAGGAGACTGGCGTGAGTTGGGGAATATACGACGTGACTGGATGACTTACGCTCCAGAGTCTTCAAGCGCAATTCGCGCCGCCGAAGCTGGACGGCTAGATCTTGTCGGTACCCTGTTTGAGGTCATGGAAAAGAAGCTTTCGGATTTCCCGCATTTCGACCGCGAACTGTTGTTGGCCGGCGTGCGCGGAGGCCAGAAGCAGGTGGTCCAGAAGCTCCTCGACGACGGCACAGACATCAACGGCAGGGTGGAGGAGGACGAGAAGCTCGGTATCGGTTCCCCGCTCGATGTCCCATTGGTTGCTGCTGCGTCCCGGGGAAACATCGACATGGTTCGTTTCCTCCTAGAGAGCGGGGCGAATTTTGAGCACCGATGCGTCGCCGGACGGCCCTATCAGGGTGGACGGTGAGCCCGGTATCGAGCGGCGGCCCATCAAGTTTGCTGCAGCTCACGGCCACGAGGAAGTGGTGGAACTGCTGATTGAGCGCGGCGCGAGCCCTTTGCCGGCTTTCTTCGGCGCTGCCGAAGGAGGCCAGCCACGTGTCTTCAAGGCGCTTTTGGACAGGTTTCCCGACATGCTCCGTGGCGGCGATAGAGGCTGTCTTCAGACGGTGAATAGGAGGTGTAGGATATCAGATCTGACAACCAATCAGTTTCTGGTGCTCGAAGGGGCGCAGGGGGCTGGGAACCTGACGCTCCTGACTATCCTAGTTAAAGAAGCCGGGATCAACATTACCGGCTGGGATATGGCTCCATGGGTGTGCAAATACCTGCAGTCGCTCGCTATACAAGCTGTGGTTTCGGATGACGATGATTATATAAAAGGCATAAATGAGCAAAGAGGTACGGACGGGCAAAAAACTATATCAGTCAGTGCACAAGATACGGACATGGATGATGATGATGATAGCTATGACGATGACTTTGACGATGATTGGTGTGATTTGGGTTCTGGGAAACGCCTATTCTGGAAAGATCTTAGGGTCAGGAATGTATATGTCTCTGAACGTTCATGGGAATGGGTAAGCAAGTACTAATAGTCCTTAGCTATTATTGTCCGTAGAGTAAGCTTAAATATAACCATCCAAGTATTATCATTGCGGTGTTGGCATGGCAGAAGTGGGATGATTACAAACGGGGCCATGCATTCGTCGGCACGGCCAGAAAGCCCTGCTGCTCTACTGGTTCGGCCAAAGACGCCAGGTAGTGCGCACGATACTTGCGTGTACTTGGCTGGCTGCCTGGTTGGTTGCCGGTCTCACGCAGCAAAATGCTGGGAATGGAGCATGGTAAAGCAACGAAGCGGAGGTAACTCTGGGAGAGCATCCGTATCACGGACCGTGTGATCCCTGCCTCTAGAACCTTTCAGCAGAGAACATCTCGCGACACTCGAGACCCTATCTCTCCCAAGTTTGCGAAGATGGGGCGTGGGTCCTCCTCGGAAGAGTCGTAGGCATACTGGCTAGACTGCCGCAAGACAAGATTGACCGACATGGAGCCCCAGCAGAAATCGATGGCCTCGGTCTGCCTCTTCAACGACACAACATGAGCTCAAAGTCCGCCATAGTCCCCATTCATACTCATCAATACCGGCGATGAACAGGCAATGACGGACACTTACGCCACGTAGAATGGCCAGGGTGGAAAGGGCCTGGTGCAACTCAGGGGTAGTCCAGGCTTTCCCTATACGGTCTTGGTCTATAGCTTCACAGTTTAGCAACGGTTGGCGGCGGAATGTCCCATATAAGAGGTTCCGAAGTAGACACTGTAACAATATCACATCGAAGTACCTGCACTCTAGAATAGTGGTTTGCCACCACCACTTTGTTCAGGTGCGCACATCTTCGAAGCATATCACTGGTCTTTTCGTGGTCGGCGAGGAATTCCATGAGTGTAGACTTTCCACAGCATGGTCAGCCGAAACCTAGAGCACACCATCGCCATGATCAGCTGTTTCTCCCGAGTCTTCATTGGATACGACCATTGGCCGCCCACTGAGCGTACATCGTATCCAGTCCCCTGAGCAGCCCAGCTCACAGGCCAGCTTGACTTTCAAGGTCGTAGACGTGATCAGGGTCGCGAAGTGCAGAACTAAACAACACCAGGTCTATGCATACTTTTTCAGCTCCATGTTCTTATCCGATGCTCCCCAATGGCTGAGCAATGAAGACCTTTGCTTGTCGAAACGAGCCTGGAGACAAGTTCAACGAAGTGTAAGACATTTGGGCACTTGGGCGACAATAGCAAATGACTCTATCGCGGTTGAGATATGATAAGGCGCCTATGGAGATGCTACCGATGTAGGCACTTAGCTGTTTAGAAATACAGTCACAATCGCAAGAGTTGGCGCGACCTAATCAGGGGACACCACTCTTTCCTGATGTGAGGTGGGGGCTACCCCACGAGTTGCTCATTTCCGCTAAAGTTTTTAGATCGAGACCGGAGCTTTCAGTGGGCGCCTTCGGGTCGCCGTACCAAGAGTATTATCGCAGCTAGCATAGCACCTGCAGTCTGCATAGGGCCCTGCCTCCGATCGGCCTTGAAGTGACTCTATCTATCTCTCATATGCTGCAGCTGGAATTGAGAGGCTTGAAGCTCTCTCTCACCGCCTTGGCGGGGTGGCAGAAAAACACCGTCATAAAAAACATTATCCCCCTCGACACAGTCATGGCAGAACAACACCCCGCCATAAAGTAATATCCTCCCACGACAGACACTACAACATCACACACCCCACATCTTCCTTCACAGTCCCTAACTCAAGCTTCGCAACACCAATTGCAATCACAATCATGTCTGCCGACAAACGAGTCTGCCTGTAAGACATTTCTTATACTCGTCCGAATTGGGAACCTGGCTAATAAATGTTGCTTCCAGCGCCTACTCTGGAGGTACGCTTTCCAAAAGCTACCCCTCCGGCCAATGCCCCGGCCGATGGGACCCATGCGATAGACTTCAATGCTAATTTTCCGCAGGTCTTGATACCTCTACTATCCTCAAATGGCTGATTCTTGAGGTAAACATCTCTGCCCAGTCTCTTATTCGAATGGAATACATTGCTAACGTGCTCATTATTACAGGGTTACTCCGTTGTCGTATGTGACCTCGATCCAAAACCATCCCGGGCACCGATCTCGGACCCCAATGCTAATATGGGCCTCCTCTAGTGCTTCCTTGCCGATCTGGGCCAGGAGGAAGATTTCGCTGCGGTCGAGAAGAAGGCACTGGCTCTCGGTGCTGAGCGCATGGTTATCGATAACCTGCAGCAAGAGTTTGTCGACGAGCTCATTTTCCGCGCCATCCAATGTAACGCCATCTACGAGGATCGATACCTCCTCGGAACCAGTCTTGCCCGCCCAGTCATCGCTCGGGCGCAGGTCCAAGCTGCTCACAAGTACAACTGCAAGATTCTCAGCCACGGCTGCACAGGCAAGGGCAATGACCAGGTCCGCTTCGAGCTAGCATGGAAGGCATGCGATCCTACCCTCCAAGTCATCGCTCCTTGGAGGATGCCGTCTTTCTTCAACCGCTTCGCGTGAGTCCTCATGATCGCATCTTGCTCGATAATCTCTGACATGAAAATAGGGGCCGACAAGACCTTCTTAACTTCGCCGCGGAGAACAACATCCCCGTCTCGTCCACTCCCAAGGCTCCTTGGTCGCAGGATGATAACCTGGCACACTGCAGCTACGAGAGTGGAATTCTGGAGAAGCCTGATATGCCTGCGCCTAAGGATGTCTGGACCCGAACCGTCGGTGCGTACAGTCATATTGCACCTGATTCAACTGGGTCTTAGTGTGGGATGGGGTTTAACTAATTCATGTGTGATATATAGACCCTCTCGAAGCGCCCGACGTCCCGACCAAGTTCTCCGTTACTTTCAAGGAGGGCATTCCTATCAAGCTTGAGGTGGAGGGTGGCGAGACCGTGACTGGCTCGCTCGAGCTTTTCAAGGCTCTCAATGACATCGCTGGCCGCAATGGTGTCGGACGTATCGACATTGTTGAATCTCGGTTCATCGGCCTCAAGTCGCGAGGCTGCTACGACTCCCCCGCTATGACCGTGCTCCGTCTCGCACACATTGACATTGAGGGTATGACTCTCGACTCCAAGGTCAAGTCAATCATGGCCTGGATTGGAAACGAATGGTCCCAGTGCCTCTACAATGGTATGATGACTACCCATGTTGCTCTTTTACTAGCCATCCCTTTCTGACATAACTTAGGAATGTACTTCTCCCCGGAGCGTGAGCTCCTCGAGAACTCCATCGTATTCAGCCAAAAGCACGTCGCTGGCAAGGTTGATATGATGGTCTACAAGGGCGCAGCCCACGTCCTTTCCCGGTCTGCACCAGAGAGCAACCTGTACAGCGAGGAGCAGGCTAGCATGGATACTCTCGAGGGTTTCAGCCCTGAGGATACCAGTGGCTTCATTGCCATCCAAGCAATCCGCCTGGAGAAATATGGTGCGGCCAAGATCCAGTACGGTGAACCCCTGGCTCGGGGCTCATAGGAGTCACGCTACCTTGATGAGTGAAGGAGAAAAAAAACACCGGGTATTTGTAGGAGGAAAGGATAGAAAACTGCTATCTATCTCCTTGTAAAAACAGACTACGACAAAGGGCTTAAAAGCTCCAAATCAATTGATATTGTTGGTATCATCACCATTTACCGCTGTCTTGATAGAGTCTAGGCTATCGCTAGTCATTGCTATGATGTTGTCTCCTTGTCCAATTGGCCTCTGCGTTAAATCCTTTTCTAAAAGCTGCATTCTATTTGATCTTCAACTTCTATTAGATACAGCTGTCTCGGTTGGACGTATTCCATACTCTGCGATGAGTTTAGAAGTATGCCTGTAACAGTACGGCTCTAGCCTCTTGCTGAACCCCACCAAGACCCTGAAATTGGTCTATCCATGCGCTTTAGGTGGGCCTAGAAGTGAATTATCAGGCCATTTCTTGTCAGGTCATTCTCTAAAAGTCTGTGGTGGATGGTTTCAAACAACGACCCCTCTAAAGATAGATTTCTTCCCTCACCTTCAACCCCTCCAAATATTGAACTTTATAGTAACGCGTTCGTTTTGTGCTTGATCGATAACAGTCACTATGCCGCCCAAGAAGGTCGAAACCGTCACGGACAATGTTGTTGCTTTCGGAAGGGTTCGTAAGAACTTGAAGATGGGTTGCGTTGGTCTGCCCAACGTGGGGAAGTCGAGTCTTTTCAATCTCTTGACTGAGCAGAGCGCCGCCGCAGAAAACTACCCATTCTGTACTATTGAGCCCAATGAGGCGAGATGTGCTGTTCCTGACGCTCGATATGTAAGTCGGGATATTCTGTAGTAACCTCCTAATAGATGACTGGAAATGACCAATACATGTAGGACTTTCTTTGCGACCTCTGGAAGCCGCCGTCTTCGTACCCGGCCTATCTGCAGGTCACCGACATTGCCGGTCTGATCAAGGGTGCTTCCCAAGGAGAAGGACTTGGAAATGCCTTCCTGTCTCACATCCAGGCCGTTGACGGCATGTTCCACATTGTCAGAGCCTTTGACAACGATGAAGTTCTCCACGTGGATGACTCGATCGATCCCGTCCGGGACCTGGGTTAGTTCAGAGTCAAGCCTCTCAAGCTCACGGAGCTAATCTGGCACATCTTTTAGCTACCATCCAAAGCGAACTTTGTAAGAAGGATCTTGATATTCTGCAGAAGCAAATCGTTGCCGAGGAAGCCCTGGTCAGAAAGGCAGGTGGCAAGTACAAGATGCTGCCTCTCTTCACAGAGACCACGACCAAGATCCGAGCCGTAAGCCCAAATTTCTCAGCCTCATAGGTTCAGCCTCATAGGATCACCCCGTTCGTTTCCGTATGCTCACGCTCCTCGTGAGTTAGATGCTGGAACAAGATAAGCCAGTCAGGGATGGAACCTGGACGCCGGCCGAGATTGCCCTCATCAACGAGAAGATCCAGCTCATCACCACCAAGCCGGTCATCTACCTCGTCAACCTGACGATGAAGGACTACCTTCGCCAGAAGAGCAAGTACCTGCCGGCCATCGCCAAGTGGGTCACCGAGCACGGGGGTATTCCCCGCGACATCATCCCCTTCTCCGTCGAGTTCGAGGAGAAGCTTCACAAGATGAAGGATGATCCCGAGGCGAAGGCCGCCTTCCTCAAGGAGAGCAAGGTCAGCTCCAAGTTGGAAAAGATCATCACGGAGGGATTCACCAAGCTCGGCCTGCAATACTACTTCACCGGTATGCTTCACACTTTCCCAACCCCTTCCGGTGAATTCCACACTGCTGACAGACTTGTGCGTACGTATAGCTGGCGAGAAAGAGATCCGATGCTGGACTATCCCCAGGGGCTCCCAAGCACCGCAGGCTGCTGGAGCCATTCACAGCGACTTTGAGAGGGGCTTTATTAAGGCCGAAGTGGTCGCCTACCAAGACTTCCATGATCTCTGCGAGGGCGCCAAGTCCATGGCCCCGATTAAGGCGGCCGGCAAATACCGACAAGAAGGAAAGTCATATGTTGTCCAAGACGGAGACATTATCCACTTCCAGTTTAACGTTGGAAATAAGAAATAGATATAGCTTCTCGGGGCCGACGGCCGTCTAAGGTCGGATTGTGAATAAAATTTTATAAAACTTATTATTATCGTTTTTTTAATTAAAAAAGATTATATATATATATAAAGTTATATATTATAATAATTTAAAAAGAAAAGTTATTTCATATAGTTTATAATATTTTAAAATATTCTTTTTATAAATATTATTTATTTATTTAGTATTTTTTTAAGCTGTTAATAATTAAAACAAGTAATAAAAAATAAATAGAAGGTTATATAAATTGGTAATAATTCCGTACTAAAATAAATAAATATTTTAAATAATAAATTAAAAAGATTAAGCCTTTAATTATATAATAATAGATAGTAAATATCAAGCCCCCTTTTTATTATAGCTATTAACTTAGCTATTACCTTATTATCCCTTATAATATAGGATTTATAATAAACCCGGGTCTCGCAATAATATTATATTTAAATATTTAGAAAGGAAGTATATATTTATATTATATAAATTTAAAATTTATTAAAGATTATTTATATTTAAATAATAAACTTCTTAAAATTAAGATATAAAAATATCGATTTTATATAAATTATTAAAGAAAGCTTTTATATATAAATATAAAATTTTAAAATAAATACTCTTTAAAACCTATAATATTTCTCCTTTTTATTATATATAAATATATATTTATATTTATTATTATCCTTTATTCAACCTTATACCTTTAAATATTATTGAATATATATGTAATTATTTAAATCTCAATATTCATTAATATATATTATATTATATATATTAATAAGAAGCGCTTTAAATAATTCTAAGAACGTTAGTATTATTACGTTAATAATTATTAAATTTATATTTCTTTATAAAGAATATTTTTATAATTAGAAAATCGCGGATACTTTAAATAAATTCGATTTTAAAATATTAAAAATTATATAAAGTAATTTACTTTATAATTTATTATAATATATAGCTTTTTATATATATAATAATTTCGTTATATTTAAAGTATATAATAAGGACGAGCTTTATATAGTATATTAAATAATAAAAACGTATTTATATATTTATAAAATAGGAAAGAAACCCCGGAGGATATTAAGCTTTTATATTAATATAACGAGCGTTAATATAATAAAATCGTGAATTAATTAAATATATTAAAGGGGAAGAAGGGCCGGTACTAATAAACGGGAGTTAACGTTAAAAGGGGGGCGAACCGCGGTTCATAAATAATCTTTTAATCGGATAGGTTATTATCGATTAAATTATTTATCGATTATTATATAATTAGTTAAAGTATATACTTACTTATTTAATTTATCGAATTAAAAGTAAGGGTTTTATATAATTCTTTTCGTAATATAATTAATAAACTAATATCCTCTATAGGATTTATAAACTTAATTATATATATATATAGTTATATATATAAATAATTATTTATATATAATAATAAAGAAAGAGAATTATAAAAAAGATATTAAAAGTTTAATTTATAATAATAATAAATATTAAATATTATCCTGTTTCTTATTATAATTATTAACTTTAATTATTTATTACCCTTTATTAATATATTTTATTCAAATACTATAAAAAGGATTATTTATATATATTATATATATTTAAAGATTAATAAATATAATTTAAGTTTAAATAATAAAGTTTTTAAAATAAAAATATTAATATATTAAAATATCAATTTTATATAAACTATTTAAAACCCTTTTTTATATATAAGAATAAATAATATAAATAAATGTTTTTTAAAAAGAAAGAAATTTATATAATAAATTTAATTAAAAGGACCGATTTAATTAATTAATATTAATAGCCTATATACGCGCTAGTATTTATTTTAAAAGTTATACGTATATTAGCTTTATTATTTTTCCCTTCCTTTTTTATTTTATTATTATTAATTATATTACCTTATATATTATATTATTATAAATAGTAATATCTTTTTAAAAACCGTATATCGCGATAAACTTTTATTAATTAATTTAATTAATCTCGATTTTAAATAGCGAACTTGAATAATTACTTAAAATTATTATTAAACCCGTTAGATAAACTTAAATAATTTAAACGCGGCTTAAAAACTTTTTATTAAATAAACTTAAGTAATTTAATAAAAACTTATTACTTCTTTTATAATTATTATAATTATTATTATTTTTTATTAAAAAATAAATAAATATTAATTATTCTATATAAATATAATTAATAAACCTTTAATTTAAAAAGTTAATCGCGTTATATTAAAATTTAATTTTAATTAATATGGTTTACTATATACTCGGACATATTATATAATCGGATACTTTTCCTATATTTTACTATTTCTATATAAGTTAATTTAATTATAATATTTTAAATTAATTAAAGTTATTTATTATCCGATTTATTATTCGATTCTATATCCTTTTTATATATTTATATATTATAACCTATTTTACCGTAAATATTATAACGCCTTCTACCGGCTGCCCTGCATTTCGACGGATCCCCTATTTTACTTTTATTAATTATTAAACGTTTCCCTTTTACCTTTTAATTTTATAATTTTTAAAATTCCTATATAATAAAGGCCTTTTTAAATTATATATATATCTTTTTAACTCTTCGGTATTTAAAAAGTATTAAATTAGTTTCTTTTAATAAATATATTTAATTATATATAAAGGTTATTTTATAAACTATTCTATTTATACCTTTCGTTATTTAATCTATAATATTTAAAATAAATATCGGGGAGCTTCTTTAATAAATAAAAACCTTATTTTTAATAAAAGTAAAGTATTTAATTATTTATTAAGGGTTAAATAGCATTTAAAGGTTATAGGTATTAGCCGTCCTCGGATACGACGGGTTAGGTATAGGCGTCCAAAGACATATATCCAGTTTATTAATTACCTTATTTAAATAATAAGGGATTAAATTAAATATATTAAATCTAAATTTAATATTTTATTTATAAAAAAAAATATATATAGCTTTAAAAGCGATAAAGAATTTAAGCTTCGTAATATAATTTATTAACACCTTAATAAATAGCTCGATTTATTTTAAATATATACGCTTTAATACCGAATAAAGTACTATATCTAAAGGCTAAAATAAGTACGATAAATAAAGAGGTATATTAAATATAATAATATCGTTATTCTTATAATATTCCTTAAATTTAGTTAAAATATAGTTTTTATAACTATTTAAAATTAAGAAATAATAGGAACTTTTTTTCTACTCCTTTATATATTTATCGAAATACCGGATTTAATTTAGGCCTCTCTTATTCTTAATCTAGCCGTTAAAAGTCGGTTTAATTACCTAGTTATTTAATAAATTATATTCACGAGATTAATTTATAAGGTAATATTAATTTTAAATAATTAAAAATGGCGGAATATATTAACTTTATAAATTAATATATTTAATAATTATTAATTATTCCCGATTATTAAGTTAGACCGACTTCGCTTTCTTATACCGATTAATATATATTATTATAAATATTAACCTAATTATATTTATTATAAAACTGGTTTTATTAAAATTCTATATATTTTTATCTAAGATATTATATTTAATCTTAATATTTATAATTAACATAAACTAGCCGGAAATAATACCTGGATCCTTATAAAGAGCCCTTTAATAATTATATTAACAATTTATTCGGGTTTTAAGGTCCGGGTTATAGTTAATAAAGCGTTTAACTTAATATTTACCGATGCGATCGCCCCCGCGCGACGTAATAAGGAAATTAATTATATCTTTTATAATATTAATATTAAAAGGTATCCCTTTAATATTTAAATTAATTATATAATTATAAAGTACCTCCTTTTTTATTATATTTAATTTATACCGTCATTATCGGATTTCGCGTTAAGGTTTAATACCGCGGAGTCGGTTATTTAACGTGGATAGAGAGACGTTATATATTTTCGTAATAATTTGTTAATTAATTCGATTCAGACCTCCTCGTATCGTTTAAATTATTAAAACGATATAATCTTCTTTCGATTAAATCGGTATTATAGTTATAGAGATATTATGTATTAAAGTTTAATTAAGTAGGTTAAGGGGGAAAGTGTTTAATTATATAATATATCCGAATATATAGTAAACCACGTTATTATAATTTAATAAACTTAAATAATTAAAGTTATTTTATTATAAATAAATCGTTAATATAATAAAACTAAATTTAAATAACCGTTTTAAACGTTTTAATTATAACCTTAACGAATTTAAGTAATTTAGGTAACTTTTTAATATTTATATTTTATATATTATATATAATAAAAAATATAAACATTTATATAAAATAAGTTAGCTATTTATTTATAAGAAATTATTATATAATAAAACTTGTAATTTATAATTAAAATAATAAACTTAATATTAAACTATTTATTTTTATATAATTATTCCCGAGTTAAAAAAAGACCTTTAAAAGTACTTTTATTTATTATTTTTAAATATGAAATTAAAAATAAATATAGGTAATAAATTTAATTAAAATTATATAAAATTCGATATTAATCTAGATTAAACCTTTTTAAATATATTTAAAACCGGTAAATTTATAATTAATAATTATAATAATTATAATAAGTTATATATAATTAACGATTTATAAAAAGCCGATAAAATTAAAAGTAATATAAAATATATTAAATAAATTAATAAGAAGTTTAATTAAAATAGTATAATTAATTAATAATATAATATAGAATTTAATAAACTTATTATAAAACTTAATATTATAAATAACGAACTTATAATTTTATTTCAATATTAAATAGAATTTCGGATTTATATTAATTAATATAAATGGATTATTTATCGGTTACGTTAAAAGCTCTAAAGACATTAAAGTATTAATTATTAATTAAATAACTTTAAATTATAACGCGTTTAAAGGAAATAACTTTAACTTAATAATTAATTCTTTTAATAATATTAATCTATTTAATCTTATATTATTAAATTCTATTTTAAACTTAACTTAATCTTTTTAACGACCTTTCCCTTTTATTATAAGCCTATATAATATAAATAAAATAAAACCAATAATAGAATTAAAATATAAAGATATTAATACAATTTAATATAATCGTAACTTGATATTTATTAATATTTATATTTTTACTAATTATATTCGATTTTATATTAATAATAATTTTAATAAAACTAGTAAATAAATAAAATAATAATAATAAAAGCTAGAATATATTTTTTAAAATAACTCTTTTAAATAAGCTTTTTATAGTTTAAAAACTCGGTTATTAAGTTAGTTTATATATCGTAAAGTTTTGAATTAATTTAGGTTTCAGCGTAGTATTAACGCGACGTTTAATAATAAAATCATTAATTTTCGACGTAGTCTTAATATGTTATAATAATTAAATAGTTTTAATTCAAATTATACCCGGTTTTTAGAAAAGTCGTAATAAATATTTCGATATATATATAAAATTATTAAAAAATTAAATGTTTTATAATAAATTATATAATCTTAATTTAAAAAAACAATAGTATAATTAATATTTTATTAATACGTTTTTTTTAATCGAATTATTTATAAAAAAGTTTTTATACGTTTTAGAAGGTTAAATTTAAAAAGCTCATTTAAATAATACTTCTATTATTTGAAAATATGAAAAACAGATTATTAACTTTTTAAAAACGTTATAATTTATATTTATAACGATTTTAAATTATTTATTTAAAAAATCTTTAATACCGGGTAATTTATTAAATAATTTATAAAATAATTTATAAAGTAATTTATTTAATTAACGTATCTAAATCTATATAATAATTTAAAAAATAAAGCTTTTTTAGTTATTAATAAGATTTATATTTAAGTTTTTATTATAAAAGCTATTTATATTTTTTTTTATAATATTTATAAAAAATAGGTAAGAAACTACAATTAAGCTTTATTATTAAAACCTTTAAAATCGAAGCTTTTATAGTTATTAAAAAAAATAAAAAGTATAATAAACGTTAAAATACCGAATGCTTTAATTAATAACTTTTAAAAAAGGCTAATAGCTTTTAAACTATTTAACGATATTTAAATTTATAACGTTATTTTATTCAAATTAAGGAATATTTAAATATATATTATATTTATTTTTTATATATAATTATTAATTAAATATATTAATTAATAGATAAAAAATATAAAGATTAAGCTATAATAATTATTATATTATATAAAATAATAATTTATATTATTTTTATAGCTTTTTTAATTTAAATTAACTTTTAAAAATAACGATATAGTTATAAGGATTAAATAACGATTTAATTTAATATAATAAAGTTATTAATATAAATTAATTAATTAAAAAGAAATATTAACGTGGTTTACCACCAAGCAAGCTATATTACCAAGCGAGCTACTTTTTTAACTAACTATATTAATTAAACTTTAACGTATTTTATCTCTATAATAAAAATACCTAACGAATTATTAAAATATTAAATTGTTTTATCGATTTAAACGACGTAAAACCCCTTAAAATCTATTAATTAAAAGGTTATTATAAAAGCCTTCTATATCCTATAAACTATTCTTTAATACCGATTCCACGGCCGAACTTTATAACGTAAAACTTAATTAAATAGTCGGAAATTAAAGCTGATTAAAAAGAGGTACTTTTAGAATATATAATTAATCTAAATATTTAAGGAATATCTTTTAATTTAATTAATATAATAAATATAATTATTCTATTTATTAAAATATATAGCGGCGAACCTATTAATAAATATTAAATCAAACGTTTTATAAATTATAACCCGGACTTTAAAATTAAATTAAAATATCCGTATAATTATTAAAAAGCTCTTTATAAAGATCCGAAAGTTATTTCTATTTAATTTATATTAATTATGAATATAAAAATGAAATACGGAATTATTAATAAAGATATCTAGAATTTTAATAAGACCGGTTTTATAATAAATATAATCGGCTTAATACTTATTATAATATATACTAATCGATATAAAAAAACGAAGTCGATCTAACCTAATAATCGGGAATAGGTAACGGCTATTAAATATATTAATTTATAAAGTTATTATATCTCGCCGTTCTTAATCGTTTAAAGTTAATATTACTTTATAAACTAGTTTAATAAAACCGATTTACCGGACGATTAGGTAATTAAACCGACCATAAATAACTAGACCGATAATAAAATAAATTTAAATTAAATTAAATACTTTAATAAACATATTAAAACGCTAATAAAGGGTCCTTACCGCCTTTTGATTCTTAATAGCTATAAAAGCTATATTTCGACCGAATTTAAGGTATACTATTAGGATAATAATATTATTATACTCGGTATACCTCCCTATTTATCTTACTTATTTTAACTATTTAATATAATACTTTATTCGCCTTTAAAACGTACTTATTTAAAAGAAATCGAGCTATTTATTAAAATTTTAATAAACTATATTATAAAGCCGCGTATTTCGTTATTTTTATAAAGAATAACATTAAATCCAGATTTAACACCTTTAATTTAATCCCTTATAATCTAAATAAAATAATTAATAAATTAGATATATATCTTTATATATTTATACCTATTCCGTTATATCCGGGGTCCTTTAATAATTATAATCTTAAAACGCTTTTTAACCCTTAATAAACAATTAAGTACTCTATTTATATTAAAGGAAAGGTATTTACCTATTAAAAAAACTCTTTAATATTAATTTTAAATATAATAAACTAAATAACGAAAAATATAAACCAAATAGCTTATAAAATAATTATTATATATAAATAGGTCTATACCCTTTAAAATATTAATTTAACCTTTTTTAAATGCCGGAAAATTAAAAAAAGGCAAGTCTAATTTAAAAGAACCTTTATTATTAAGGAACCTTAAAAGCTATAAAACGAAAAAGTAAAGGGGAAACGATTAACGCTTAATAAAAATGAAAATAAGGGTTTATTAAAAAAATATAAAATAGGCGGTAAACATTATAATATTTATAATAAAATAAATTATAATATATAAATATATAAAAAGGATATAAAATTAAATTAAGAATCGGATAATAATAAATTTTAATTAATTTAAAGTATTATAATTAAATTAACTTATATAGAAATATTAAAATATAGAAAAAGTGGCTCGCTCAGTAATATAGCTCGCTCGGTAGTAAACCACGTTATTAAATTTATTTTATTTATAATTATTAAATTAAATTAATTTAAACTTATAAATAAAGTAACTTATTTTTATAAATTATATTTAATTTGAAAAAGAAATATATAATAAAATCTACCAAATTTATAGAATTAAATAATACTTTTATTATTAAAATATATTTATATTATTATTTAATACGTTATTATATATAATTTATATAATTTATATTTAAACTTTTATAATATAAAAGAACACCCCGTTCGTTTTTTATAATATATTTAAATATATTAATTATCGAAATTAATATAATAATTAAAAATTTAAATATAAATATTAAAAAAGGAACGTTAAAAGGTTATTAAACTTTTTTTAATTAATTATTATAATCTTAATATTATTTATTATTATTACTTTTATTATAATTATAGCTTTCAAATTAAAACTATTATTATTAAACCTTTTTATACCGTAAAAGCTACTTCTATCGGCCGCTTTTAAAAAGTTATTAATATTACTACCGGCGCCGTCGGCTATTATAATTAACCCGACTACCTTAAAACTTACCCGGTAACGTACCTTAGACTTAAAGTTAATAATTAATTTGATTTTGTAATTATCTTAATCTTTTTAATTATATTAAAAACTTATTTAAATAATTAAAATTAATAAAATAAAGTCCAGACTTTTTTAATCCAGATTAAATTAATTTTTAATTTTATTAAAACTAATTTAATTTTGATTAATAAATTATTTAATTTAAACTTTTAATTTCTTTTGGTTTTCTATATAAATAAAATTAATATAATATATAGCTAATATTATATTATATAATTAATAAATATTGAAATAATAGAAAAGTTTATTAATAAGATAATATAAAATTTTATTAATAAAATAATATAAAAGCCTATTATTAAAATAATAATAAATAATTATATAATATTAATTTTATTTTTAATATAAATATTTTTAAAAAATAAGAAATATTTTTAATATAAAAATATTATAAATAATATTAAATTTTATATAATATTGTATTTCTTTAATTCTTTTATTTTTATAATATATAAATTATTATTTAATAGAATAATAAATTTTAAAAATACTTTTTAAAATAACTATTAATTTATTTTCTTAGTTTTGAAATATTCTAAAAAGTAATTTTAAATTATTTAATCCCCTTCGCCTTTTAAAAAACTAAAATATTAAAATATTGAAATAATAAAAACATACCTATTAAGGCATTAAAGCCTTTTATAAATAAATATCATATTCTGTTATAATATTTCGATTTCTATTCCTTTAAAAGAAATATTATTTTAATTAGAATTTAAATCTAAATTTAAATTAAAATCGTTATTTAATTTATTAACCTCGTTATTAATATTTAAATTTTCCGTCCTACGGAGGACATTAATTTATTAATTATATTATAAAAAGAATTATATAAAACCTTTACTTTTTATTTAATAAATTAAATAAGTAAGTATATAATCGTAAGCTAATTAATTATATAATAATCGATAAATAATTTAATTAATAGTAACCTATTTAATTAAAGGACTATTTATTAATCGCGGTTCCGTTAGCTCCTATTTATCGATACCGGCCTTTCTTCCCTTTTAATATATTTAATTAATTCGCGATTTTATCGTACCGGTATTTATTATAGTAATAAAGCTCCGCGTCCTCCGGGGTCTCTTTCCTATCTTATATATATATAAATATGCCTTCTGCCGTTTAATATTCTTTATAAAGCTCGTCGCCGTTATTCGTTTTAAATATAATATAAAAATCGTATATATAAAGAGCTATATATTATAACGGTTTAAAAGGTTTATTATTATATACGATATTTAATACCTTAAAATTAAATTTATTTAAAACGGTTATAATTTCTATATTATAAAAGTAATCCTTTTTAAGAAATATAAATCTAATAATTACCGATATAATTATATTAGCTTTCTAAAAATTACCCGAGGCGCTCTTTATTAATATATATAATATAATATATATTAATAAATATCGAGATTTAAATAATTATATATATATTTAATAAAATATAAAGGTATAACGTTAAGTAAGGGATAATAACGGATATAAATATATATTTATATATAATAGGAAAGAGAAATATTATAAATCTTAAGGAATATCTATTTTAAAATTTTATATTTATATATAAAAGTTTTCTTTAATAGCTTATATAAAACCGGTATTTCCGTACCTTAGTTTTAAAAACTTTATTATTTAAATATAAATAATTTCCGATAGATTTTAAATTTATATAACGCGAATAAGTAATTCCTTTCTCGATATTTAGATATAATGTTATCGCGAGACCTAAGTTTATTATAAATCCTATACCGTAGGGGATAATAAGTAGCTGGGGTCGATAGCTGTAGTAGAAAGGGGGCTTAATATTTATTATTTATTATTATATAGCTAGAGGTTTAATTTTTTAATTTATTATTTAAAATATCTATTTATTTCAGTACGGAGTTATTGCTAATTTATATAACCTTCTATTTATTTTTTATTATTTATATTAGCTATAATAAGCTTAAAAAAATACCAAATAAATATATATACTTATTATTAAAATACCGGGCTACTTCCTTTAATAATAAATAATATAAATTATAATATAATTATTAAAAAGAAATAATTTAAAAACTATAATATAATTATTTATTTAAATATTTAATACCTCGATTACTTAAATAATTAAACCCCGATTATAAATATTAATATCCTTATAAATAACTCTAATAAATTCTTTTATTACCCTTCCTTTTAAAAAACGCGGACGCCTAGGATAAAACGTTTAATATTTAAATTAAAAAGGATAAATAGGAAAGGAATAACCTTTTCTTTTAATTAAAATCCTACTTTAAAAGGGGGAAGAAACCGGAATAAATATTAATATAATTTTAACTTCAACCCTTAAAAATATTAAAATCCTCCTATATATAATATATTAATTAAATAAAGGATTAATTAAAATATAATAACGTGGTTTATTACCGAGCGAGCTATATTATTAAATGAGCTACTTTTTTAACTAATTATGTTAATTAAACTTCAATACATTTTATCTCTATAATAAAAATACCTAACGAATTATTAGAATATCGGATCGTTTTAGCGATTTAAACGACGTGAAATCTTTTAAAATCTATTAATTAAAAGGCTATTACGAAAGCTTTTTATATTCTATAAGCTATTCTTTAATACCGACTCCGCGGCCGAACTTTATAACACGAAATGTAATTAAACGGTCGGAAATTAAAGTTAATTAAAGAAGAGGTATTTTCGGAATATATAATTAATTTAAATATCCAAGGAATATTTCTTAATTTAATTAATATAATAAATATAATTACTTTATTTATTAAAATACGCGGCGGCGAATCTATTAATAAGTATTAAGTTAAATACTTTATCGATTGTAACCCGGACTTTAAAATTAAATTAAAATGTCCGTATAATTATTAAAGGGCTTTTTATAAGGATTTAAAAGTTATTTTTATTTAATTTATATTAATCGTAAATATAAAGATAAAATATAGGATCGTTAATAAAGATATTTAGAATTTTAATAAGACCGGCTTTATAATAAATATAATGGGTTTAATATTTATTATAATATATATTAATCGATATAGAAAGGCGAAGTCGATTTAATTTAATAATTAGAAATAGGTAATAGTTATTAAATATATTAATTCGTAAGATTATTATATCCCGTTATTCTTAATCGTTTAAGGTTAATATTATTTTATAAATTAATTTAACGAAATCGATTTATCGGGCGATTAAATAATTAAATCGATTACGAATGGCTAGACCGATAATAAGACAGGCTTAAATTGGATTAAGTATTTCGATAAATATATTAAAATGTTAATAAAGGGTTTTTACCGCTTTTTAATTCTTAATAATTATAAAAGCTATATTTCGGCTAAATCTAAGGTATATTATTAGGATAATAATATTATTATACTTAATATACCTCTTTATTTATTTTATTTATTTTAGTTATTCGATATAGTACTTTATTCGTTTTTAAAATATATTTATTTAAAAGAAATTAAGTTATTTATTAAAACCTCGATAAACTATATTATAAAATTTAAATTCTTTCTCGCCTTTAAAACCGCGTATTTTATTATTTTTATAAAAAATAATATTAAATCCGGATTTAATACCTTTAGTTTAATCCTTTATAATTTAAATAAAGTAATTAATAAACTAGATATATATCTTTATATATTTATATTTATTCCGTTATGTCCGGGGTCCTCCGGTAATTACGATTTTAAAATATTTTTTAATTTTTAATAAATAATTAAATATTTTATTTATATTAAAGGAAAGGTATTTATTTATTAAAGAAGCTCTCTAATGTTAATTTTAAATATAGTAAATTAAATAATAAAAGGTATAAACCGAGTAGTTTATAAAATAATTATTATATATAAATAAATCCGTACTTTTTAAAATATTAATTTAACCTTTTTTAAATATTAGAGAATTAAAAAAAGGCGAGTTTAATTTAAAAGAACTTTTATTATTAAGTAATTTTAAAAGTTATAAAATAAGAAAATAAAGGGGAAGCGATTAACGCTTAATAAAGGCGAAAATAGGGGTTCGTCGAAAAGGCGCGCGATAGGCGGTAGGTATTATAATATTTATAACGAAATAAATTATAATATATAAATATATAAAAAAGATATAGAATTAAATTAGGAATCGGATAACGATTACTTTTAATTAATTTATAGTATTATAATTAAATTACTTTATATAGAAATATTAAAATATAGAAAGAGTAGCTCGCTCGGTAATATAGCTCGCTCGATAGTAAACCACGTTATAATTAAAAATATAAAAAACAAATTATATTATATTTACTTATTATTAAACCCGGAATTATAAAAATCATATTATAATAAGGAAGATATATAAAAATAATATCGATTAATATATAATTCTTCTGGATAATATAAACAATAAATATTTAACCTCGTAATTATCGATATTAATATATTCTATTAATATATTAAAAAAGGATAACTATTAAATTACTATTATAACTTTATATAAAATCGATTTATTTAATATTTTATTTAAGTTTTTATAATTAAAACAAATAATAAAAGATAAATAGAAGGTTATATAAATTAGTAATAACTCCGTATTAAAATAAATAGGTATTTTAAAAGTAAATTAAAAAATTAAAACCTTTAATAATAATAATAAATAAATATTAAACCCCTTTCTATTATAACTATTAACCTTAACTATTTATTATCCCTTATAATATAGGATTTATAATAAACCCGGGTTTTATAATAGTATTATATCTAGATATTAAAAAAGGAATTATTTATTCGCGCTATATAAATTTAAAATTTATTAAAGATTATTTATATTTAAATAATAAAAGTTTTAAAATTAAAATATAGAAATATAGGTTCTATATAAGTTATTAAAAAATGTTTTTATATATAAATATAAAATTTTAAAATAGACGCTTTTTAAAATTTATAATATTTCTCCTTCTTATTTTATATAAATATATATTTATATCCGTTATTATCCTTTATTTAACTTTATACCTTTATATATTATTAAATATATATATTATTATTTAAATCTCGATATTTATTAATATATATTATATTATATATATTAATAAAGAGCGCCTTAGGTATTTCCGAAGAAGCCGGTATTATTATATCGGTAATTATTAAATTTAAATTTCTTAAAATAAACCGCTTTCGTAATTAAAAAATCGCGAAAGCTTTAAATAAATTTAACTCCGAAATGTTAATAATTATATAAAGTAATCTACTTTATAACTTATTATAATATATAACTCTTTATATATATAATTTATATAACGAATTTAAAGTATATAACGATAAAAAACGTTATAAAGATTATTAAATAACGGAAAGCGTATTTATATACTTATAAAATAAAAAAAGGCCTTAGAGGATATAAAGCTTCTATTAGGTTACGTTTATAATAAGCATTAATACGACAGGATTATAGAATAATTACCTTCGAAAAGCCGGTATTAATAAACGGGAGCTAGCGCGTAATTAACGAGTAATCCTTTAATTAGATAAGTTATTATTAATTAAGTTATTTATCGGTTATTATATGATTAATTATTTAATTTATTGAATTAAAAGTAAGGGTTTTATATAATTTTTATTTTATTTTATAATATAATTAATAGATTAACGTCTTTTATAAGACGGATATAAAATCGATTAATTTATTTTAAAAAAAATAAACTTTTTAAAATAATTCTTTATTAAAAAATAAAAACGAATTATATTATAAAAGAAAAAAAATATTTTAAAAATATATAATAATTATTATTATGTTTTTAATAAAGCTTAAGTTAATAGATTAATTTAATATTATAATTCGATAAATTATAAAATCGAGTTATAAAAAGAATTTAATTGGATAACCTCAATTATAACCTACTTTATAAAATATCTTTAAAAGAATTAATTACTACCCGGAAATATATTATTAAAAATTTATAAAAAGGTTTTATTATATTTAATAATATATTATAAGTTATATTAATATTAATAGCTTTAAAGGGAGATAGTAACCTTTAATTATATCTAAATCTTAAGAAACTAAACGCTATTATTAAAAAAGATCGGTACCACTTCTCGTTAATTAAAGAAAACCTTAATTAAATCTTTTAAATAAAATTTTATATAAAGATTAATATATATTAAACGTTTTATAAAATTTATTTAAAGGAAATAGATAAAGACTTTATAACATTTAAAACTAAATATAAGGTATATAAATATTAAATATTCCTATTTAAACTTATAAATAAATTATCGACCTTTTAAAAAAATATTTTAACGACTTTTATTATATATATATTAATAACTTTTAATTACGGAATCAGGATTTAATGAGGTAAAGCTGTAAGTAACACTTGAAATAATATGATTTGCGATGGAGAAGAGAAAAAAGGGCAGATCCAGCTGGAGCTAGATTAGGACCTAAAATAGGTATAAGAGCGGGGCTTAATTTATATTAGCGTGGCGTTAATAGGTACGGACTAACGTATTATATTATTACCCCCCCTTTATAAAAAGGCGGCGCGTTGAAGTTTTAATAGGGATTTAAATGTAGGTACTTTTTAATTAGAATAGGAATAGCTTTAGATATCTATTTAATCGCTTAATTATAAAGCCTTAATTCTTATAATATTATAATTAAGTTTCTCTATACCTTATTATATAGAATCCTTTTATTATAGCTTTTATAAGCTTTTAATTGGTTTTTTTTCCCCGATTCCGGTTAGTTTATTTATATTATTTATTTAACTTTCTTTTATATTAAATACCGGACTTCTTTTAATATAGGGATTTTATTATTAAGGTAATTATCGTTAAAACGATCCTCCTCGGTAACATGTTTTTATTTAATTAATTTAATAGGCGGGCCGGCCTTATTTAACTTTTAATAATAATATTCTTTTAATTTATTTATAGAATTTTTAAAGTTAAAAGCCGGATATTATATATTATTATTTTCCTATCCGATTTAATTTATTTTATATTAAAGCTTTTTATAATAAGTCCGTAATACTTTAATTCGTAGTACTTAGTATTTTAATTATTTAAGATCGTTAGGGTTTATAATTTCAGCGACCGGTCGTTCGAGAGCTTATTTAAAGAAGGGGTTATTTAGATCCTTAAATAATCGGTCGGCGTAATAAATATTATTCAATTAGGAATAAGGAATATCTAATTTATATATATAACTATTACGAAAGAGGATTTAAAATAATTATTAAATATATAAGAACGTTAATTTATTATCTAATTAATTTATTCCGGATTTTATAATCCTTTTAATAAATACTCAATTACTAACGTTAAAATCGAGCTTTTTCTAATAGCGGTTCGTTTATTTTTTTATATAATCTTAAATTAAAGTAAAAATAAATCTCGCGGCCTTAATATATTCTTTAATTATTTAAATATTTAATTATACCTATTTTTAATTTATTTCCTTATTTAAGGATAAACCCCGAAGGTTCTCAATCCTTTTTTTTAATCGAAATAGATTTATAGTTTAAAACCTTATTTTACTTTAAAGGGTATTATTCCTCCTAATAATTTATAAGGAATTATAATTTAAATATAATCTAGAGCTGGTAAGGCGTTTACTTAATTATTTTAATAATAGGAAAGGAAAGGTTATAATTATTAATTTATATACTTATTTATAATTTCTATTTATCCCGTTATATTATAATAAGTTATTAAGGTAAATATTCACTTAATATTTAAAATTTTATATATCTCATTTATAAATAAAGAGGTAAATTATATACCTTTATTATTTATAACGGTTCAAAGTAGTCTATAGATTTAAAATAGCCTTTAATAATATATTTTAAATTTTTTTAAAATATTAATATTCTTATAGTATAATATAATTTAACTTCGTTTTATTAATTAATTAATTATAATTATAATTATATTATATCCCGTATTCTTATTTAAGGGAATTATAATTTTAAAATCTATAATAATATCTTATTAAAATTGGTTCAATATAGGAAATAGCTAGAGTTTCCTAAAAGTTTTTATTTTTAAAACTTTTAAAGGTTTATATATATAATTTATTATAAAAATATTATAATTATATATTATACCCGGTTATTCATAGCTTTCGGCAATTAATTTCTTTATTTTATTTATTCCTAGGTATATAGTAATAATTTAATAATAAATATCTTTAATAAGCTTTATTTTAAAATTATCAATTATTAAAATTATTAATTTTCTTTTATATAAAAGTAATCCGTTTATTAGCTTAAAATCCTTATATTTTAATCGAGTTTTTCTTTAAAAAGCTTTAAGATCTATTATTTATTAATTCGTTTCTAAGAGTATATCGGTTAATGAAATTTTAAAAAGGTTTAGTAAGGGAATATTATTATTTAATAGTATAATCTCCGGTTGACCGCTTGTCTTAGAATTAAAATTTAACATAGGGTTTAAAGGTTTAAAGATCGCTTAATAAACCTCGTCCTTTTTTTTAACTTTTAAAGTTTTTAATTCCTTTACCTTTTAAGATAATACGTCGGTAATTATATTATCTTTTTTAAGTTAATAGGTAATTATAAAATGGTATTGCGTTAGGATCTTTATCTAGCGTACCTATTAAGAATTAAGATGTTATTTAATATTAAAGTATTTAAGGGCACAATGGTCGGTAATAATCGTGAAGGGCTTAAGGTATTAAAAATTTATAAGTTCGGTTCATTAATACTGGAGTCCTTTTATTATAATTAATATTTCTTTATTATAAATTAAATAATTTAATTCTAGGCCTTAGAGAGATTCGGAATAATATCTAATAAGGTATTAATTTTTATCGTTTTATTTTTATAAAAATACTCCAGCTATTACGAAATTAAAAGAATTAATTTCTAATTTCGTTTCTTTTTTATAATTAAAATAAGCGAGGATAAATATTTATAATAAAGCGACCTTTAAACTATTAAACGCCTTTTATTAATTAGGGCCCTAATCCTATAATTAGTCGGCTTTAATAAGGAAAGTTAAGGGTTTAATTATATTATTATAATCTTTTATAAATTTCCGATAAAAATTATAAAATTTAAAGAATAATTAAATTGTTTTAATATTTATAAGTTATATCTAATCCTTTATAATAATAACCTTCCCGGGGTCAACCGCGATATTATTAATTCGGATAATAAAATTAAAGTATTTTATTTCTATTATATTAAATTCATATTTTTTAAAGTCTATTTAAATTTTAACTTTTAAAAGTTTCTAAAATACCTTCTAAATATATATTTTATACTCTAATAGGTTTTCCGAGTAAATTAAAATATTATCGATATATATATAATAAAAGTTATTAAAATACTCCTTTAATAAGTTATTTATAAACCTTTAAAAGGTTAATAATTTATTTATAAATTTAAATAGGAGCACCCGATATTTATATACCCCATATCTGGTTTTAAACATTATAAAGTCCTTATCTATTTCCTTTAAACGAATTTTATAAAACATTTAATATATATCGATCTTTATATAAATCCTTACTTAAAAGATCCGGTCGAGAGTCTTTTTAATTAACGGGAAGGGGTACCAATCCTTCCTAATAATAACGTTTAACTTTTTAAAATCCATATAAAATCGGAGGCCGCCATCTCCCTTTAAAACTATTAATATTAATATAACCTATAATATATTATTAAATATAATAAAACCTTTTTATAGGTTTTTAATAATATATTTCCAAGCTATAATTAATTCTTTTAAAGATATTTTATAAAATAGGTTATAATCGAGGTTATCCGGTTTAGTTCCTTCCTTTAATTTGATTTTATAATTTATTAGGCTGTAATATTTAATTAATTTATCGGACTAGGCCTTATTAAAAATATAATAATAATCTTTATATACTTTTAAAACTATTTCCTTTACCTTGCGGCGTAATTCATCTTCGTCTTCTAATAAGGAATTATCCCGAAAGGTTTATTTTTTTTAAATAAATTAATCGATTTTATATAAGGTTATTATAGCAATTTAGTAATTATCCTTCTTTATATATTTATAAAATTCGTTAACGTTAATAATTATAAGGTCGGGTATTTATTATTTATATTATCTAGAAAAGTTATATAATAAATAATATTACCTTTATATATCCTCCTCGTTATAATATAATTCTTATAATTTTAAACTTAATAACAAATAAGTATAAGATAGTTCCTCGGTCCTTAATTTATTATTAAAATTATATTATATTTTATTTAACCTTGTATTTAATTAGTATATTATATATAAAAGGATTTTAATATTTTTAAAGGTTAAAGTTAAAATTTTAATATTCGTTCCAACTTCTTCCCCCTCTTTAAAGCGGGATTTTAATTAGGAAAGACAGTTATTCCTTTTTTATTTATCCCTTTTAATTTAAATATTGAACGTTTTATCCCGGGCGTCCATGTCCTTTTAAAAAGAAGGGTAATAAAATAGTTTACTAGAATTATTTATAAAGATATTAATATCTATAATTAAGGTTTAATTATCCAGGTAATCAAGGTATTAAATATTTAAATAGATAATTATATTATACTTTTTAAACTATTTCTACTTAATAATTATATTATAATTTATATCGATTATTACCAGGGGGACCAGCCCGGTATTCCGATAATAAATATATATATTAACGATTAATACCGTATTAATATATTAAGAAAGCTTTCCCTTAAACCTTTTAATTTTATAAAGTCGGAATCCGGTCTTGTATTAAATTCTTAATCGTTTAATTAATTTATTTATAAACTTTATATTAATAAATAAATAACTAGTTACTCCTATATTAACTAGTGTTATAATTATAAATAATAATAATCCATTATTACTTATAGTATATCTAAAGATTAATAAGGACCCTCTAATTATTTGCTATAGAAAATTAAATAATATCGTTATTAAATCGTCCTTAACATTAGTTAATACCTATCTTAAGAAGGAGTTCTCGTTCTTTAAGATTAATTTTTTAATTTATTAAGTTTAATAAAGGCCTAATTAAATTTCTAATTATTTAAAGGGAGATCGATAGGGGTTCTATAGTATTAATAAATCTTATTAATATTAGTAAATTCTTTTCTATTAATATTATAGAGATCTAAAAGGTATTTATTTTTTTAATAACCGGTTTAATAATAGTTAAAATATTGTCCTTCTTAGACTAGCTTTTAAATTTCCTTAATAATAATAGGCGGGGAATATGTCTTAATCGAAATCGGGGTAAAGGTTAATTTAAATAATAATCCGCTATTTCTATTACCTTTAAAGCTAGAGTTTCTACTACTTTTATCGCTTTTATTATTTTTAAAATTAATAGAAGCTATTACTTTCTTAATATACTTCTTTTTCTTATTAACGTTAATATAGCTTTAAATAGTTTATTAATAATATTTAATATATATATTAAAATTAATACTTTTATTAAAGTATTGGATAAAGGTAGCTAATATAATTCATAATATAAATTTATTATAGAAGGCCTCTTTTTAGGAAGTTTAAAGAAGTTCTTTTTTTTAACTAATCGGACGAAGTCCGAAAGGAACTTCTAATACTTAGTTAGGGAAGTTATTTCTAATTAATTATATTCCTTTTTAACTTTTTCACATGAAATATAATTAAAATAACGGTTTTATAAATTATCCAGGAGTTTATTAGGCGTCTTTACTTAGTTTAAATAATTATTACGGAGGAAAAGTAAAAGCTTTAAGGCGGCGGGTCCTTTAATATAGTTATAGATAATATTAAATATTTAGAATTCGGTAATAAAGTGGTCGGTATTTTTAGAATATATATCCTTAATTTAATAAAATTAGATTTTAAAAGGGACTTTATCTTTATTTTTATTATTATAAAAATTATTAACTTTAATTTTATAGCTTTTCTTATAACGGGTACTTCTAACGCTAACGACGGTTAAAGGAATATCGGTATAGCGAGATTATACAAATTAAATAACGGCCGCGTTAATATTATATAATTCCTTTTAAAAATTGGCAACATTTATATTAATTTTAATAAGGTCAGTTATAAAAACCTTAATAATAAATATCTTTTCTTAAATCTAGGTTTAATATTAGCCGAGTTCTTAATCCATCTTTTAAAGATAATCCTTTAAAGAAATAATCTTTAAATTTAAGTTATTTATCCTATATTAATATTTAGTTAAATTATCGCCCTTAACGAGTTAATATGCTCGTTCTTTAATTAAATAAGCGAAGTATTTAATTTAAAAAATAATAAATTTTTATTAAGAATTAAATAACTTTATATATTAATATAAATCGATAATTTATATAGTCCGGGTATTAATAATTATAATAATAAATCATATTTTTTAAAATAACTTTTCCGGGTTATTATATATATTTTTAAACTCCTTTATTATAATAAAGCCATTTTTAATAAGCTATTTAGTAATACCAGGATTAATTTAAAAAGAGAAAAGGAAAGCGGGCTTATTACTATTATATATATATATATTGGAATATTAATTAAAATAAAATTATAAATTATTATCGTTTAATTTATTAATATCCATAATATATCGAAATTTATAAGCGTCCTTCTATTATTACTTAAACTCCTTATAGATTCGGTCGGTATCTTTATCGATCGGGTTGTCGCCAAGGCCTTTAAAAGTTTAAGTATCTTCGGGGTCGTTAATATTAAATTATTTATAAAAACGACGACCGAGATTAATAACGTCACGGGGAACGTAAAATCTAATAGGCTTTTTCTAAATATTAATATTAAATTAAACTTATTTTTTAATATATATTATAATAATGCGGTTATTTTTATCGCGTATTATAATATTCACGATAAAGGTTAATTAGGTTCGGTTTTTATAATTACATATTAAGGCTTTTAATATGTGATTTAAAATTCGTTATTTTTCATATTATAACGAAATCGATATCGGTTTATTTAGAATTAAAAGTAGAATAACATTCTATTAAACGATATAATTAACGATCGTAAATAGTTATAGAATTAGGATTTAATAAGGTAAAGCTATAAATAACACTTGAAATAATATAATTTATAATAGAGAAAAGAAAAAAGGATAAATCCAGCTAGAGCTAAATCAGGACTTAAACTAAGTATAAGAGCGGGGCTCAATCCACACTAGCGTGGCGTTAGTAGGCACGGACCAGCGCACCACATCACTCTTTTTAATTTATTCGGAAAACTTATTAAAATATAAAATATATATCCGAAAGGTATTTTAAAAACTTTTAGAAATTAAAATTTAAATAGACTTTAAGAAATTAAAATTCAATATAATAAAAACGAAATACCTTAATTTTATTATCTAAATTAATAATATTATTATTAACCCCGAGAAAGTTATCGCTATAAAAAATTAAATATAACCTATTAATATTAAAATAGTTTAATTATTCTTTAAATTCTATAATTTCTATTAGAAATTTATAAAGGATTATAATAATATAGTTAAACCTTTAACCCTTTTTATTAAAACCGATTAACCGTAAATTTAAAGTCTTAAATAATAAAAAGTATTTAATAATTTAAAAACCATCTTATTATAAATACCTATTCTTATTTATTTTAATTATAAAAAAGGAATAAAATTAGAACTTAATCCCTTTAATTTTATAATAATTAGAATACTCTTTTGAAAATAAAACGATAAAAATTAATACCTTATCGAATGTTATTCTAAATCCTTATAAAGTCCGGAATTAAATTATTTAATTTAGAATAAAGAAATACTAGCTATAATAAAAGGACTTTAATATTAATAAACTAAATTTATAGGTTTTTAACGCTTTAAACCCTTTATAATTATTATTAGTTATTTAGCCTTTAAATATTTTTTATTAAATAATATTTTAACTTTTAATAAATGTTTTAAAAAGAGATTCTAATATAATATTATTTTAAAATTATTTATTAATTTAGAAAAGATAATATAATTGCCGATATATTATTTTAAAAGCGGAGGAATTAAAGATTTTAAAGTTTAAAAGAGAGAGCGAAGTTTATTAAATAATTTTTTAACCTTTAAACTTAATATTAAACCCTAGTTTTAAAATAAGTGTCTAACCGGAATTTATATTATTAAATAATGATATACCCCCGCCAAACGTTTTTAAGATTTTATTAATTAATACGTTCTTAAAAACGAAACGATAAATAATAAACCTTAAAATCTTTTAAAAAAAAGCATAATTAAGATATAAAGATTTTAATTTAGGAAATAAATTATTTTTATATAAAAGGAGGTTAATAGTTTTAATAACTAATAACCTTAAAATAAAGCTTATTAAAAGTATGTAATAGTAAGTTATTATTATATATTTAAAACTAAATAAAACTAAAAAACTAATTATTAAAAGCTATTAATAATTAAATATAATAAATAATTATAATATTTTTATAATAAATTATATATATAAACCTTTAAAATTTTTAAAAACGAAAACCCCTGGGAAACTTTAATAATTTCCTATCCCGAATTAATTTTAATAAAATATTATTATAAATATTAAAATTATAACTCCCTTAAATAAAAATATAGGCTATAATATAATTATAACCGTAATTAACCGATTAACGAAACGAAACTAAATAACGCCGTATTATAAAAGCCTTAATATAAAAGAAATAGCTAAGATATATTATTAAAATCCATTCTAAATCTATAAATTACTTGAAACTATTATAAATAATAGAAATATATAATTTACCTCCTTATTTATAAATAAAATATATAAAATATTAAATATTAAATAGACGCTTACTTTAATTACTTATTATAATATAATAGGATAAATAGAAATTATAAATAAATATATAAATTAACGATTACGACCTTTCCTTTCTTATTATTAAAATAATTAAATAAATACCTTACCTATTTTAAATTATATTTAAATTATAATCCTTTATAAATCGTTAAAAAGAATAACGCCTTTTAAAATAAAATAAGGTTTTAAATTATAAACCTATTTCAATTAAAAAAAAGGTTTAAAAACCTTTAAAACCTACCATTAAATAAAAGAATAAATTAAAAATAGGTATAATTAAATATTTAAATACTTAAGGAATATATTGAAACCATAGAATGTATATTTACCTTAACTTAAAAATATATAAAGGAATAAGCGAACCGTTATTATAAAGAACCTGACTTTAATATTAATAATTAAATATTTATTAAAAGAGTTATAAAATTTAAAACTAATTAATTAAATAATAAATTAATATTTTTATATACTTAATAATTATTTTATATCCTCTCCTATAATAGTTATATATATAAATTAGATACTCTTTATTCCTAACCGAATAATATTTACTACGCTGACCGGTTATTTAAGGACCCAGATAACCCCCTCTTTAAATAAACTCCTAAATATCTAAATATTAAAATTATAAACTTTAATAAACTTAAGTAACCGGAATACTAGGTATTACGAGTTAAAGTATTACGGACATATTATAAAAAGCTTTAATATAAGGTCGATTAAATTAAATAAGAAAATAATAATATAAAATACTTAGTTTCCGATTTTAAAAATTCTATAAATAAATTAAAAGAATATTATTATTATAACTTAAATAAAACTAATCTACCTATTAAATGAGTTAAATAAAAACGTATTATTATAGAAAACCGTTTTAATAACAACTATCCTAATAATAAGATACCCGTATTTATTTATTTATTATTTTTTCAAGCTTATTACAGCTAACACAAGTAATAAAAAATAAATAGAAGGTTATATAAATTGGCAATAACTCCGTACTAAAATAAATAGGTATCTTAAATAATAAATTAAAAAATCAAGCTTCTAGCGATAACAGATAGCAAGTGTTAAACCCCCTTTTTACTATAGCTATCGACCCTAGCTACTACCTTATTATCCCCTACGGCATAGGATTTATAATAAACCTAGGTCTCGCGATAATATTATATCTAGATATTAAGAAAGGAACCACTCGTTCGCGCTATATAGACCTAAAATCTATTAGAAATTATTTATACCTAAGTAATAAAGTTCTTAAAGCTAAGGTACGGAGATACCGGTTTTACGTAAACTATCGGAGAAAGCTTTTATATATAGGTATAAAATCTTAAAATAAATACTTTTTAAAACCTATAATATTTCTCCTTCCTATCGTATATAAATATATATCTATATCCATTATTATCCCTTACTTAACGTTATACCCTTATATACTATTAAATATATACACGACTATTTAAATCTCGATATTTACCGATATATATTATATCGTACGCGTTAATAAAAAACGCTTCGGGCAATTCCGAAAAGGCCGGTATAACTATACCGGTAACTACTAAACTTATACTTCTTAAAAAAAACTACTTTCGTAATATAGAAATCGTAACCGCCTTAAGTAAACTCGATTCTAAAGTATTAAATACCGTATATAATAACAGGCCTTTCGAGCTATTATAGTATATAACTCTCTATATATACGATCTTTACGTTATATTTAATACGAACGGTAGCGACGAGCTTTATAAAGAATACTAGATAACGGAAGGCGTATTTATATATATACGAGACGGGAAAGAGGCCCCGGAGGACGCGGAGCTTTACTAATACGACGAGCGCCGGTACGATAATATCGCGAATTAGCTAAGCGCACCGAAGGGGAAGAAGGGCCGGTACCGATAAGCGGGAGCTAGCGCTAAAAGGGGGGGCGAACCGCGGTTAACGAGTAGTCCTTTAATCAGATAGGTTATTATCGATTAAGCTATTCGTCGGTTATTATATAATTAATTAACTTACGACTATATACTTACTTACTCAATCCATCGAATAAAAGGCAAGGGTTTTATACAATTCTTTTTCGTAATACAATTAATAAATTAACGTCCTCCGTAGGACGGTAAAATACCCGTATTAAAAAGAGTTCGACGTCTAATATAAAAAAGAGTTAAATAAATAAATTATATAAATAAACCAACCGGGATCGGGAAGAAAAAGCGACTTTAAAATTTATAAAAATTATAATTAAAAGATATTATATAATAAAATATAAAAAAACCTAATTAGAACGCTATAAGAATCAAAACCCTATAATTAAATAATTAAATAAATACTTAAAACTATCCCTACTTTAACTAAAAAGCACTTATATTTAAATCCCTAATAAAACTTTAATACACCACTTTTTTATAAAAGGGGGATAGTAATATAATATATTAACCTATACCTATTAACGTTATATTAATATAAATTAAACCCCGCTCCTATACCTATTTTAAATCCTAACCTAACTTTAATTAGATTTATTTATCTTTCTTTTTTTTAATAAATTATATTGTTTTAAATATTACTTATAGCTTTACCTTATTAGATCCTAATTCTATAACTATTAATAAATAAAAAAACATTTGAAAATAATAAAATATTTGAAAATAATAAAATATTTTAAAATAAAATACTATTTTAATAATTATTTATTAAGAATAATTTTACATTTATTAATATTTAAATCTCTAATATTTATTTTAATAATAATTCCTTAATTAAATTGTTTTTTAACCTCGGTAACATATTTTATTAAAATAACAATTCGTTAAATTCGATTTATTAAATCTTTAATTTTTTTTATAATGAATTTATATTATAATATAAATAATAAAATAAAATAAAGTATTTACCGATATCTTAATTAAATTTCTCTTTATCCAAATCCTTATTTATATACCGAAATATATTATTAGCCTTTTTCTTAATTAAAATATAAAATCTTAAAACATCTTTTATAATAAAATTAATAATATATACTATATATCGAAAATTATTTTCGAAATTACGGCCTAATTTAGCTTAAAATTCTATTCGAAAAATAAATAAAAAGGTGTTATCATTCGTAGTATTATCTCGTATAATATTAAAATAAATTAATAATTAAAAAATAAGATTATTAATAAAGTTTAATATTAATATTAATAATTATAAAATAAGATTATTAATAGAATTTAATATTAATATTAATAAATAATAATAATATTTTTTAAGAATATTATTTAATATAGATATATTATAAAGCTATATTATATATAAAAATATATCGAATATTTTTAATCTAATATAATTATTATTAATTAATTTGAAACTAATTAAATAAGAAATTTATTTATTTATTTAATATTTTATTAAGCTTCTTATAATTAAAATAAGTAATAAAAAATAAATAAAAGGTTATATAAATTAATAATAACTTTATATTAAAATAAATAAGTATTTTAAAAATGAGTTAAAACATTAAAGCTTCTAATAATAATAAATAATAAATATTAAGCCCCTTTTTATTATAATTAATAACCTTAATTATTTATTATCCCCTATAATATAGGATTTATAATAAACCCGGGTTTTATAATAATATTATATTTTAATATTAAGAAAGGAATTATTTATTTATATTATATAAATTTAAAATTTATTAGAAATTATTTATATTTAGGTAATAAAGTTCTTAAAACTGAAGTATAAAGATACCGGTTTTATATAAGTTATTAAAAAAGGTTTTTATATATAAATATAAAAGTTTAAAATAAATATTCTTTAAAATTAATAATATCCTCTCTTTTTTATTATATATAAAAATATATTTATATATATTATTATCCTTTATTTTATATTTATATATATATAATTATTTAAACTTTAATATTTATAAATATATATTATATTATATACGTTAATAAAAAGCACCTCGGGTAGTTCCGAAAAAGCCGGTATAATTATATTAATAATTATTAAATTTATATTTTTTAAAAAGGATTACTTTCGCGATATAGAAATCGTAACACCTTTAAACAAATTCGATTTTAAAATATTATATATTATATATAATAATAAACCTTTTAAATTATTATAATATATAGGTTTTTTATATATATAATCTTTATATTATATTTAAAAAGAATAACAATAATAAATTTTATAAAGAATATTAAATAATAGAAAGTATATTTATATATATATATAAAATAAGAAAAAGGCCCCGGAGAATATTAAGCTTTATTAATATAACGAACGCCGGTATAATAAAATTATAAATTAATTAAATGTATTAAAAGGGAAGAAATGCCGGTATTAATAAATAGAAGCTAGCACGCGATTAACGAGTAATCCTTTAATCGAATAGGTTATTATTAATTAAGCTATTTATTAATTATTATATAATTAATTAACTTATAACTATATATTTACTTATTTAATCTATTAAATAAAAGGTAAAGGTTTTAGAAAATATTCTTTTTTTATATAATATAATTAGTAGATTAACGTCCTTTATAGAACGGATAAGAAATTAATTTAAATTTTAAATTAATAAAAAATACATTAATTCCTATATAAGTGTTTTAAGTACGAGCCGTTTAAATATCGAAAGTAAGGTTAAGAACGCCTTTATTATTAATGTAATTATTTAATTATATATTAAATAACGTTAAATATTTATTAAATTCGAATTCTAAAGTATCTCGAGTATTTCGTCGATTTAGAATTAAATCATTAAATAATTATTAATAAATTTAATATTTTAAAAATAAATATAAATAGAATAAATTAGTTTACGATTTAAAAAAATTTAAATTTCAAAAAGAATTAAAATCCACGATATTAAATAAAAGATTATTTTTTATAATAAAATATAAAATTTATTAAAAATAATATTATTTTTAAATTTAATAATTGTATTATTTCTCGGTCTTTTTTATATTAAATCAAATAGTATAATAAGCGTTAATAATGGATTTACTATTTAATAATTAATAAATATTAATAATTATACAATATTTAATTTAAAAGAAATATTTATTTTATAATAATTATTATTATTAAAAAACTTTATTATTTAATTTAATATAAAATTTTAAATAAATATTTCCTTTTAAATAAATACTAAAATCTAAATTATAATTATTTATAAAATAAATATCATTATTAAATTAAATATTAAACTCACTTATTTCTCTTCATTTTTCTGATACTTTATTAAAAGTAATATATAAGTATTTATTTCGATAATAACGGCTTAAATTTAATGAATTAAAATTAAATAAAGGAAGTTTAATATAATAATTATAATTAAATAAATAGAATTAATATTTATTTAATATTTTTTCAAGCTTATTACAGTTGATATAAATAATAAAAGATAAATAAAAGGTTATATAAATTAATAATAATTCCGTACTAAAATAAATAGGTATCTTAAATAATAAGTTAAAAAAATTAAACCTTTAATAATAATAGATAGTAAATATTAAGCCCCTTTCTATTATAATTATCGACTCTAGCTATATATTATCCCCTATAATATAGGATTTATAATAAAACCGGGTCTCGTAATAATATTATATTTAAATATTAAAAAAGGAATTGCTCGTTCGCGTTATACGGACCTAAAATCTATCGAAAATAATTTATATTTAAATAATAAAGTTTTTGAAGCTAAGGTATAGAGATACCGGTTTTATATAAGTTATTAAAAAAAGCTTTTATATATAAATATAAGATTTTAGAATAGATGCTCTTTAAAACCTATAATAATTCTCTCTTTCCTATTATATATAAATATATATTTATATCTATTATTATTCCTTATTTAATTTTATACCTTTATATATTATTAAATATATATACGATTATTTAAATTTTAATACTTATTAATATATATTATATTATACGTATTAATAAATAACGCCTTAAGTAATTCCGAGAAAACCGGTATAAATACGCCGGTAATTAAACTTAAACCTTTTATCCTAGATAATTTCTATAAATATAATAACGATTTGAATAAACTTAACTTTAATATATTAAAGATTATATATAATAATAAACTTTTTAAATTATTATAATATATAACTCTTTATATATATATTTTATATATTATATATTAAGTATATAATAATTAAGACTTTTATAAAGAATATTAAAAAACGGAAAGCGTATTTATATATATATAAAACGGGAAAGAGGCCCCGGAAGACGCGAAGCTTTATTAATATAATAAGCGCCGGTATAATAAAATCGCGAATTAATTAAGCGTATTCAAGTAGAAAAAAGGCTAGTATCGATAAACGTGAGCTAGCCAGGGTTAGCAATTAGTCTAACTAATCTGAATTTAGTCACTTTTTAGTCGACTAATTTTAGTTAGTAAGCTGACTAAATTCATTTTAGTCTTAGTTAGTTAGAATTATAAATTTAGTCATTTTAGTTAGATTAATGACTAAATTCTTTTATTCTTAGTCATTAATTAAAATTAGTCGATTAAAATTCATTTTTTAGTTATTAAAAAAGAAAGTTAATTTAAATTATTGATGGAATTAATATTATTCTATATTATATTTATTTCAATATATTAATAGTTTTCTAGATTTATTACGATTATTATAAATATTAAAATAAAATATAATAAAATATAAATATATTTATTAAATATATAACTTTTAATATATTAAATTTATTATAGTTTTATATAATAATATATATTAAAACAATATCTTTAATAATAGTAATTATTATAATAAAATTGAATATTAAAATATTTATAATATAAAATTACTTTCGATTTATTATTAAATATTTTTCTTAATATAGTTAATAAAGTTATAATTTCTAATATAATAATATATATTAAGATAATATTTTAATAATAATAGTTAATATAATATAATAGATTTTGAAAGAATTTATAATATAAATTTACTTTCGATCTATTATTTAATGTTTTAAAATAGTTCCTAATATTATATTAATATTTGTATTAATATAATTAATAAAATTATAATTTCTAATATAATAAATGTATTACATTTCTATATAAAAATATATATTAAAATAATATTTTAATACTTATATTAATTATATTAAACCTTATATTTATAAGTTTAACTTTTTTTAAATCGCTTTCGATTTATTATTATTAAAGAAAAAAACACTTTTTATATAATATTAATATTTCTATTAATAAAATAAATAAAAATATAATTTTAATTTCTATAATTATATAGTGGTATAAAAGCAAATAATAGTTTTGAATATTTAATTATTATATAAATAAAAATAAAATAAAATAATAAATTATTATTTAAATAGAAAAAATATTATATTAAGTTCATATTTTAAGAATTTATTATATTAGATTTTAATAAAATAATATTATTATTTAATTAAAAGAATTTAATTTTGTCTTTAAAGATATAGGAAGATTTCTATTTTATTAACTAAAAAGTGATTAAAATTCGACTAAATTAATTATTGAAATTAATCTTAGTCTAGTTAGTTTAATGAATTTAGTCAGTCGATTTTAATCACTAATTAATTTAGTCAGATTAATTTAATCACTAGGCTAAATAAATTCTGAATTTTAGTCACTGACTAAAATTAGTCTTAGTCTTAGTTATTATTCACCCTAATTAATTACCAACCCTGGAGCTAGCGGAACCGCGGTTATCGAGTAATCCTTTAATTAAATAGGTTATTATCGATTAAGCTATTCGTCGGTTATTATATAATTAATTAGATTATGTACTTGCTTATTTAATCTATTAAATTAAAAGTAAGGGTTTTATATAATTGTTTTACGTAATATAATTAATAAATTAACGTCCTCCGTAAGATAATAAAATTAATATTAATATTATAATAACTTAAATAAAATAAAATATATTTATTTAACGGATTAATATCGAACTTTTCTATTTCTATTATTTTTTAATAATAATAAAGTACGTTTAAATAAACTATATTTAATAATATAAATCTTATTATTTTTATCCTTTAATTTATAATTAGGATAATTATAAATTTCGGATTTATTTTTATTTAAGTTATTAAAATCAGAAGTAGAATTGATTATTTTAATAGAGTTATTATTATTTAAATCTAAATTTATATCTAAATTAAAATTCAAATTTAAATTAGAAGTATATTTATTTCTAAATCTAATATTTTAAATAAAAGAATCTTTAATACATTACGATGCTATTTTATTATTATTTATTTAAATATTTAAATAAATATATAAATAAAAATGGGTAAATAATAAACTTATGAAAATCAGATTAATATAGGTAATATAATAAAATATTATATAATCGATAGGAAAAAATAATTAAAATAAAGAAAAATTAATCTTATTTATAATATTAAAATCGGCTTGATAATTACCCTAACGGCTTAATATTACACCGATTTAATTCTTAATTAAATTAATATTATTAGTATAGATTTCAATTTTAATAAGCTATATATACCGATAAATAATATTTTAAATTTAATTAGATCGGTATTATTTTTAAAATTAGATTAGTTAAAGTATATATACCGATAAATTAAATATATAATTTAATTAACTCGGGATTATTTTTAAAACTAGAGAAATTGTAATATATCTACCGGTTAATTTAATATTAAATTAAATCAGCTCGATTTTAATTTTTAATTTAAAGTATATATACCGGTAAATTTTAAATTAATTTTATTTATTTAAATATAATAAGATTAACACTTTATATATTTAATAATTTATATATTATAGAATATCGGTATTCAATTTCTATCTAACTAATAAAATAAATATAATTATTCTCTAACGGCCTTTTCGGTAATTATAATGATTTCCCATTTATAATTATATATATTACCTTATTTCATTTTGATAAAATTAATATTATAGTTTATATACATACCTGCACCTATATATTTAGATTATATGTAGTTTACCTTGTTATAATATTATTTTATTAATTTAAAAATATTAAAACATTTAATTCTTTATTTATTTAATAGTATTAAATGAATAAATAAATATAATAGCTTCTATTTATACTATTTCTAAGTAACGCCTCCCCGCTACCGTTATTTATAATGAAGTTACCGATAAATTTATAGATACTTTATTTCCTTTTAAAATTAAAGTAAATAAATTTTTAATAATTCTAACTTTAATTTATACGAATTTATATAATTCGATATAATCGATTATAAGGGCGATTAAAACTATTTATACCCTATTTATAAATGATACCATTATTTATATAAATATATTAATCGAACTAAAATAAGGTTTATTTTATTCATATTTATTTTAAGTTATATTTATTAGTATTTTATTTTTAATTTTATTTCTTACTAATTGATTTTTCGATAATCGTTAATAATTTAAAGCATTTACGATTTAATAAAAATAAATCACCGATAACTCTAATACGGACTTATTATAATTTAGATTTTTAATTAAATTCTAATATCGATAATAATGAAACACGAAATAGTTATTATTAGGAAATTTAAATAATGAAGGAAAACGCTTATTTATTTAAATAAACCCAGCCTTATTTATACCTTTCTTTAGGTATTTTATATAAAGAATATAAAATAAATAAAGAAAAAGGTAAAATAAATAATAAAATAAATAATAAAATAAATAATAAAATAAATTATTAATTAAAGCCGGTTATGAATTAAATATAGGGGCATCCTTATTTTTTAGATATAATGAATTTAAAAGAGGATTTATTTTAAATAAATTAATTAAATCTTTTTATTTAAAATATTATAAACTATATAAAAAAGAATTAAAAAAATTAGAATTTATATTTAAATTAATTATTAATTATTAATAACTTTGTTATATAAATTTATAATTAATAGAAATATATATTATATTATATATTTTATTCTAAAGTAATTATATTTCTATCTATTTTATTTATAGTAATATTAATATTTTATAAAACTGATATAAAATCTAAATTATAATAGATAGATTTACGATTTTTAAAAATAAATATTTAAAATATTAACTTTTAATAAATAAATAAAATAAACTATATAAAGAAAGGAAGAGGATATTTTATATAGAAATATGTCCTATTTTATTAATAGAAGTATTAATATTTTTTAAATACTTTACGAAATTTAAATCGTATTTGATCGATTTATAATTTTAAATAATAAATAACGTTTATTTTAAGTAAATGAATATTAAATGTGTTATATAAAAGGAAGTCTAATTTATAAATTAGAATAATGAATTAAAAACTATTCTATTAATAAAGATATTAATATTTTATAAAACTATTATAAAATTTAAATCGTATTTAATTAATTTTTAATTTTTAATATTAAATATTTTAATTACTTATCTTAAAAAGATAATTAAAAATAAATACGTAATATATATTAATATAATATATTATAGTAAAATATATATATTTTTTATTTAAAAGATTTATATTAATACTTATTTTATTAATATAAATAATAATATTTTAAAGTATTAAATAATATTATAATATATTATAATATATTATTTATATTAGAATTAAAAAGATTAATTTAATAACTAAATTAAATTTTAAATTAATCTTAATTTAATCTTTAAACGGATTAAGACTAATTAAAATTAGTCCGGACTTTTTAAATCCGGATTAATTTAATCTTTATTTTAATTAAAATTAAAAGAATTAAGGATTAATTTTAAGATTAATAAAAGATTAAAAAAGTTATTAATTAATTTTTAATTTTAATAATAATATAATTAATGTTGATTTATTAATATCGTTATTATTTATATTATTTATTATTTATATAATATAACGGGGATTTATTTATATTTTATTTTAAATACTTTTTATATTAAAGTATTTAATTAATTTTATATATATTTTTAATATTATTTTAATTATTATATTTATAACTTTTAATAATTTTATAACTTTAATTATATTCTTAATATAATTGCTTTAATTACTTATTATTTAAAAAATGTATTAAAATCTATTAACCTTATTTTTAAAGCTTTCGATTTTTATTTCATACTTATTAAATATAATGCCGGCTAATTTTAAATTAAATTCTATTTAAATTAGATTCTTATAAAATTACCTTTATTTTCTAAGGATAAATTTTAAATAAATTATAATTTAAATTAATCTTTTTACTATTATATATCTCTTTTTATCCATTTATTTATATATAAATGAAAAACTCGTTTTAATCTATATTAACTTTTAGTAAGTAATTTATTATAAAAATAACGATATTATATTCATTAAAATTGAATTATAAATTATTTATTAAATTCTTATATAAGCTATTTTAAATATATATTTTCGAAATCTTTTTAAATAATTATAGGAAGAATATCGAAAATTTTATTAATATCGCTATTAGTCTATAACGATTTTAAATCGATTATTAATAATATATTAATTTTAAGTATTATAAATATTTAAAGATTTTTAAATACCTTTTTTTATTTTAAGTTTTTATAAATTTTAATAAATAAGTTTATATAATTTATTATTTATTAATAATTATATTAAAAAAAAGTTTATAATAAATATATATACTTATTTTTCCGAAAGAATTTATAATATAATAATATACTTTTATAAAATAAAATATTAATATTATTATTTATTTAATTTTAATTTAATTAATAAGGAAACTTTAAAACTATTTAATAATTTATTTAAGTTCTATTATTAAAACTATATATTTACTTATAATACTAGGCGCGTTTATAATCATTATAAAATAAAATATTTATCTATTATTGAATAATTGTTATTTAATATTTATTAAATGTATATTTATTTAAAAAGAATTAATTTCTTTTAAATTATTGAAGTTATTAAATTTAATGTAATATAAATCGGTTTTCTTAATTATATTTTATAAAACTCATTTTCTTAATTATTAATAATAATTATAAAACCGTTATAATTAAATAAAAATCGGTCGTTACGTCTAAACGAGAAAGTCCATTTTAATTAAAGGTAAAATAATTTCGTATTATTGCTTTTTTTAAAATAACGGTAATACGTTATACAATTTATTTATAAGAAATAAAAAACTTATATTTATTAATATTTAAAGAACAATAAAAATTAATAATATTTAATAAATCTAATTATAATAAGTTTTAATTATTAATATTGTTATTTAATATTAACGCGTTTTAATAAAGGGTATTTTATATAGTCTTAATTATAAAGGTAACGTTATTTTCAATAATTATTATATCTTAATAAACGTGTAATAATTTATATATTTAAAAGAAATTACTTTAAATATTTATTATAAAGATATTATAGCTTTATATACCCTATTTCCTTATTATGTAATAATCTCTTTATTATTAATAATATTAGAATTATTATTTATTTTAACTTTATTACTTATTATTTATTTAGTTTCATTTTTTATAACTTTTTAAAATTAAATTATATAATTTATTATATTCTTTTATTAACTATATAATATTTTATATTAAAACTTTTTAAAAATATTATTAATTAAATATTATATTATATTATTTTTTAATAAATAAAATATTTGAATGTTAAATCGCTATTTATCCTTATTATTTATTTATTTGTTAATGTTTTTTAAGTCTTACGGAGGATGTTAATCTATTAATTATATTACGAAAGGAAAATTATATAAAACCCTTACCTTTTAATTAATAAATTAAATAAGTTAAATATATAATTATAAATTAATTAATTATATAATAATTAAGAAATAATTTAATCGATAATAACTTATTTAATTAAAAGATCACTTATTAATTATATACTAATTCCTATTTATTAATATTAACCTTTTTACTTTTTTTATATATTTAATTAATTTATAGTTTTATTATACCGGTATTTATTATATTAATAAAGTTTAATATCTTTTCAGGCCTCTTCCCCGTTTTATATATATAAATATAATTTCCGTTTTTAATATTTTGTATAAAGGTTTTCGTTATTATATATTTAATATATAATATAAAGATTATATATAGAAAGGGTTATATATTATAACGGTTTTGAAGGTTTATTATTATATATAATGTTTAATATTTTAAAATCGAATTAATTTAAAATAATATTTTAATCTTAAAAATCCTTTATTTATTTTAAACTATAGGATTAATAATTATTAATATAATTGTTATTAATATATATTATATACTATATATTAATAGATATTAAGATTTAAATAGTTATATATATATTTAATAATATATAAAGGATTAATGTTAAATAAAGGATAATAATAAATGTAAATATATATTTATATATAATAAAAAGAAAATAATTATCGGTTTTAAAAAAGTATTTATTTTTAAATTCTATATTTATATATAAATCTTTCTTTAATAATTTATAAAGAATTAATATTTTTATATTTTAATTTTAAAAACCTTATTATTTAAATATAAATAATTATAATAAAAAAAGGGTTTATTATTTATCATTTATTTTTATTAAAAGCTTAATAAATTTAATTCATTTTTGAAAATAACTATTTAGTTTAATATAAAGTTATTATTAATTTATATAACCTTTTATTTATTTTTTATTTTTCATTTTAATTATTAAAAACTTAAAAGAATATTAAATAAATTAATTATAATTTTTTATAGATTTATTAATAAAATAACCTTTAAAATATATAAATTATTAAAGCGTTTTGAATTTATTATTCTCGCTTTTTTCATTATTTTTAATTATAAAATATTTAATATAAAATATATTATAATATAATTAAATTAAGAATTAATTTAGATTAAGATTAAATTATTCAATATTAATACCGTTATTAAAACCTTATCCGGCGCGTTATTAATATTATTATATAATTCTTTATATTAATAATATAAAAATTAAACTTATTCTAATTGCCGCTATTTTATAATTTTATAAATAACGCTTTAACTTTTTAAAGGTTTATTAACCGGCTATTTATTACTTTTTTAAAAGGATTTTATAATAAATTTTAAATAAATAAAGCTATATATATAATATTAAAAGTTATATTAAAGTATACGCGCTTTTATAACGGCCTTTATTTTATAATGAATATAGAAATAACGTTACATCTTTTATTATTATTTATAATTAATTCTTTTATATAATTAAAGGTAATAATAATTACTTCCCGGTATAAATATAAAATTATAAATAGGATTGGTAAAAGAGTTAGAAAGGCGACTTTATTATTAATATATTTATAATTATTAATTAATAAAAGAGGTTTATTTATATATAAGAATAGAATCCTAATAATTATAATAAAGGTTAATAAACTTATTATATTAAGGTAAAGATAGTTATTAAACGATATTAATTTTATTAACTTATAATGTTTTATAACTTTTGATAAAAGCGTCCGTTATTATTTTAAACAATATTATTAAATTAATTAATGGCCGGAGAATAAATTGAAGCTATTTAAGTTTTATTACTCGATTTTATATAATATTATTAAACGAGTATTTAACAGGTAGAAAGGGATATTCAATTTTTTTAAAAGCCTTTTAAATTTTATTATTAAAATAATAAAACAATTTATATATATAATATTGTTTTTTTATAATTATATTAATAAAATATAATAAGCTTATAAATTCAATAAATAGGATATTAATAAAGATATATATATTAATAATAATTTATGTTATAACCTTATTACTTTAGTTTTTAATTATAAAAGGGTTAATAATAATTTTATTAAAATAAAAAAAGAGGAGGAGAATTATTATTTTCAAGCCGCGAGCGTAATAAATTAGTAAAGATTATACAAACGTATTATTATTATTTACTTATTTAATATTTCTTTAAGCTTCTAATAATTAAAATAAATAATAAGAAATAGATAAAAGTCTATATAAATTAATAATAGGTTTTTATTAAATAGGTGTTTTAAATAATAAATTAAAAAGAATTAAGCTCCTTTTTTATTATAATTATTAATTTAATTATTTATTATCCGGTTTTATAGAGGACATTAATTTATTAATTATATTATAAAAAACATTATATAAAACCCTTGCTTTTTATCTAATGGACTAAATAAGTAAGTATATAATCGTAAGCTAAATAATTATATAATAATCGATAAATAGCTTAATTAATAATAACCTATCTAATTAAAGGATCATTTATTAACCGCGCGTTAATTCCTATTTATTAATACCGGCTTTTCTTTTTTCGATATATTTAATGAATTTATAATTTTATTATATTAATATTCGTTATATTAATATAGAACTTTAATATCCTCCGGGGCCTCTTTCCCGTTTTATATATATATAAATATACTTTCCGCCGTTTAATATTCTTTATAGAATTTATCGCCGTTATTCTTTCTAAATATAATAAAACGATTATATATATAAAGAATTATATATTATAACGATTTAAAAAGTTTATTATTATATATAATATTTAATATTTTAAAATCGAGTTTATTTAAAACGTTATTTTATTTATAAAAGTATATTCTATTTAAAAATATAAATTTAATAATTATTAATATAATTATATTAACCTTTTCGGAATTACTTAAAGTATCTTTTCTTAATATATATAATGTATTATATATTAATAGATATTAAGATTTAAAGAATTATATATATATTTAATAATATATAAAAATATAAAACTAAATAAAGGATAATAATATATATAAATATATATTTATATATAATAAGAAAGAAAGAATTGTTATAAATCCTAAAGAGTATTTATTTTAAAATTTTATATTTATATATAAAAGATATCTTTAATAATTTATATAAAACCGGTATTTTTATACTTTAGTTTTAAGAACTTTATTATTTAAATATAAATAACCTTTAATAGATTTTAAATTTATATAACACGAATAAGTATAATAATTCCTTTATCGATATTTAAATATAATATTATTATAAGACCTAGGTTTATTATAAATCTTATATCGTAAGGGATAATAAAGTAGTAATTAAGGCCGATAACTATAATGGAAAGGGGTTTAATATTTATTATCTATTATTATTAAAGGTTTTAATTTTTTTAATTTTCCTTTTAGATATTTATTTATTTTAATATAGAATTATTATTTATTTATATAACCTTTTATTTATTTTTTATTTTTTATTCTAGCTATAAAAAGTTTAACGTGGTTTACCACCGAGCGAGCTATATTATCGAGCGAGCCACTTTTTTAATTAATTATACTAATTAAATTGTAACGTGTTTTATCTTTATAATAAAAATGCTTAACGAATTATTAGAACATCGGATTATTTTAACGATTTATACGACGCGAAACCCTTTAAAATTTATCAATTAAAGGGTTATTATAAAGGCTTTTTATATGTTACGAGCTACTCTTTAATATCGATTTCGTAGCCGAATTTTATAACGTGAAATTTAATTAAACGGTTAGAAATTAAAGTTAATTAAAAAGGAGGTATTTTCGGAGTATATAATTAATTTAAATATCCGAAGAATATCTCTTAATTTAATTAATATAATAAATATAATTACTTTATTTATTAAAGTGTACGGCGGCGAACTTATTAATAAATATTAGGTTAAATGTTTTATCGATTATAACCCGGATTTTAAAATTAAATTAAAATATCTATATAATTATTAAAAGGCTCTTTATAAGGATTTAAAAGTTATTTATATTTAATTTATATTAATCGCGAATATAAAGGTGAAATACGGGATTATTAATAAAGATGTTTAGAATTTTAACGAGACCGGCTTTATAATAGGTATAATCGGCTTAATATTCATTATAATACGCGTCGATTAGTATGGAAAGGCGAAGTCGGTCTAGCTTAATAATTGGGAATAGGTAATGGTTATTAAATGTATTAATTTATAAAGCTATTAGATCCCGCCGTTCTTAATCGTTTAAAGTTAATATTATTTTACGAATTAGTTTAATAAAACCGACTTACCGGGCGATTAGGTAATTAAACCGATTAGGAATGGCTGGACCGATAATAAGATAGGCTTAAATTAGATTAAATATTTTAATAACGTGGTTTACTATATATTTAGATATATTATATAATCGGATACTTTTCCTATATCTTACCATTTCTATATAAATTAATTTAATTATAATATTTTAAATTAATTAAAATTATTTATTATCCGATTTATTACTCGATTTTATATCCTTTTTATATATTTATATATTATAACCTGTTTTACCGTAGATATTATAGCGCTTTCCACCGGCCGCCCTTTATTTTAACGAACCCCCCGTTTCGCTTTTATTAATTATTAAACGTTTCCTTTTTACCTTTTAATCTTATAGCTTTTAAAATTCCTATATAATAAGGGCCTTTCTAAGTTATATATATACCTTTTTAATTCTTTAACGTTCAAAAAGTATTAAATTAACTTCTTTTAATAAATATATCTAGTTATATATAAAAGTTATTTTATAAACTATTTTATTTATATCCTTCGTTATTTAATTTATAATATTTAAAATAAATATCGGGGAGCTTCCTTAATAAATAAAGACTTTACTTTTAATAAAAGTAAAGTATTTAATTATTTATTAAAAGTTAAATAGCGTTTAAAGGTTATAAATATTAGCCGTCCCCGGACACGATAAGTTAGGTATAAACGTCCGAAGATATATATTTAATTTATTAATTACCTTATTTAAATAATAAGGGATTAAATTAGATATATTAAATCCAGATTTAATATTATTTTTTATAAAAATAATAAAATACGTGGCCTTAAAAGCGATAAAGAACTTAAATTTTATAATATAATTCATCGACACTTTAATAAATAACTCGATTTATTTCAAATATATATATTTTAATATTAAATAAAGTATTATATTTAAAGGTTAAAGTAAATATAATAAATAAGGAGGTATATTAAATATAATAATACCGTTATTTTTATAATATTTCTTAAATTTAATTAAAATATAACTTTTATAATTATTTAAGATTAAAAAGCGATAAGAGCCCTTTTTCCGCTCCTTTATATATTTATCGAAATGCCGGATCTAATTTAAGCCCGTCTCGTTATCGGTCTAGCCGTTAGAAGTCGGTTTAATTATTTAATCGCCTAATAAATCGTATTCGTAAGATTAATTCGCGAGGTAATATTAACTTTAAATAATTAAAAACGGCGGAATATATTAATTTTATAAATTAATATATTTAATAGCTGTTAATTATTCTTAATTATTAAGTTAGACCGACTTCGTCTTCCTATACCGATCGACGTATATTATTACGAGTATTAACCCGATTATATTTATTATAAAACCGGTTTTATTAAAATTCTATATATTTTCGTTTAAGATCTTATATTTAGCTTTAATATTTATAATTAATATAAACCAGCCGGAAATAACGCCTAAATCCTTATAAAAAGCTTTTTAATAATTGTATTCAGGGTTGGCAATTATTCAGGATGAATAATGACTAAGACTAAGACTAATTTTAATCAGTGACTAAAATTCAGAATTTATTTAACCTAGTGACTAAATTAGTCTGACTAAATTAATTAGTGATTAAAATCGAGTGACTAAATTCATTAAAGTGATTAAACTAAGAATAATTTAATGATTTATTTAGTCGAATTTTAGTCATTTTTTATTCAGTAAATTAAATTCTTTTAATATATTTTTAATATTTGTTTAATATCTTTTAAATATTTTTTAAATACTTTTTAAATATTTTTTTAATATTTTTTAAGATTCTTTTTAAAAAAGATATCTTTATATTTAAATTATAATAATTATTTTATTTACTTTATATATTATATTATTTATATATTTATTATATAATAATATATTAATTATTATTATATTATAAATTAAGTGAATTTAGAATTTAATATTTATAATAATAAATTCTTTCTTCTTTAATTTAAATATTAATATTAATATTCTATTTTCTTTTCTTTTTAAATAAATATTAACTTATTATTTTATTTTAATTAAATATTAATATTTTATTTTATTTCAATATTAATATTCTACCTTATTTTAATTTAATATTAATATTAGATTTTATTTCATTATTAATATTTTATTTTATTTTCCTTTAAATAAAAATTAATATTCTACTTTACTTTAATTAAATATTATTGTTTTATTTTATTTAAATATTAATTTTATATTAATAAATAATAATAGAAATAATATTAAATATTCTTTATATCTATTATAAAATAGGTTTAATGATATAATAAATATTATATTAAATAATATAAAATCTTTTAATAAATTTATTAAATATATTTATTTCTAATGAATAAAAAATGAATTTTAGTCGACTAATATTAGTTACTGATTAAGACTAAAAGAATTTAGTTATTAGTCTGACTAAAATGACTAAATTCATGATTTTTACTGACTAAGACTAAAGTGAATTTAGTCAGCTCCCTGACTAAAATTAGTCGACTAAAAAGTGACTAAATTCAAATTAGTCAGACTAATTGCCAACCCTGATTGTATTAATAATTTATTCGGGTTTTAAAATCCGGGTTATAATTAAAAAAGCGTTTAACCTAATATTTACCGACGCGGTCGCCCTCGTATAACGTGGTAAAAAAATTAATTATATTTTTTATAATATTAATATTAAAAGGCATTCCTTTAATATTTAAATTAATTATATAATTACGAAATATCTCTTTTTTATTATATTTAATTTATACTATTATTATCGGATTTCGTAATAAGGTTTGATACCGTAGAATTAATCGTTTAACGTAAATAAAGGGATATTATATACTTTTATAATAATTCGTTAATTAATTCGATTCGGACCTCTTCGCGTTATTTAAATTATTAAAACGATATAATTTTTTTTCAATTAAATCGGCATTGTAATTTTAGAGATATTATGTATTAAAGTTTAATTAAATAGGTTAAGGGGGAAAGTATGCAATTATATAATATATCCGAGTATATAATAAACCACGTTATTTATTTTTAAAATATATAAATAATATATCTTTATGTAATAATTAATTGGTTTAATTATATTTAATTTTAAAGTTTTATTAATAATATTTAATAAAATTATAAGCTTATATATTTTCGCTATATTATAATTATTTTTATTAAACTTTTTTAATATAAATATAATAAACTTTTTTTGAAAAGAAATTAAATAATAAATATAATAATAATATTAATAAGTTTATAAAAGTTTCAAAAAAATTAATTGAAATTTTTTAAATTTCGGGAATTTTATAAATTTATAATTAAAAAATAATATAAATAATTTCGTTTTTAATAAATAATAAATAAAAGATTTTAAAATTAAAAATAAACGAAAGCTTAAAAGTTTTAAATACATTTATTAATAATAAAAAGTATTTATTAAACGCCGTTATTTTTCTTTTAAAAATAATATTTCAGTTAATAATAAAAAGAATATTTTATTATATAACATTTTAATTAATATTAGAAATTAATTAATAACATCTTCTATCTTTTTTAATCTTTAAATTAATCCTTAATTGTTTTAATTTTAATTAAGTTAAAGATTAAATTTATCCGGAATAAAAAAGTCCGGATTAATTTTAATTAGTTTTAATCTATTTAAAAACTTAATTAAAATTAATTTAATAACTAATTAAATTATTATATTAATCTTTTTAATCTTAATATAAATATATTATAATATTATTTAATATTTAAAATATCTTTATTTATATTAATAGAATAAACATTAATATAATTCTTTTCAATAAAAAACGTATATACTTTATTACAATATATTATATTAACATATATTAAATATTTATTTTAATTGTCATTTTAAAATTAGTATCTAAAATATTTAATATTAAATATTATAAATCGATTAAATATAATTTAAATCTTATAATAATGTTATAAAATACTATTTATCTTATTAATGAAATAATTCTTAATTTATTAATTTAAGTTAAAAATAAGACCTATTTTTATACATTACATTTAATATTTATTTATTTAAAATAAAACGTGCTTATCATTTTAAAATTAATATTTCAATATTTATTATTTAAAATCGTAAATCGATTTAATATAATTTAAATTTTATAAAGTTTTTATAAAATATTAACATTTCTATAAATAAGTTAATTATTAATATATATTAATTCTATAATTATATAGCTACCCTATTATTATATATATATTTAATTTAATTAATTTAAAAAATAAAGCTTTTCTGTCCTACGGAGGACGTTAATCTATTAATTATATTATATAAAAGAAATTATATAAAACCCTTGCCTTTTATTCGATAGATTAAGTAAGCAAGTATATAGTTATAAGTTAATTAACTATATAATAACCGACGAATAACTTAATCGATAATAACCTATCCAATTAAAGGACTATTCGTTAACTATACACTAGCTCTCGCGTATTGGTACCGGCCTTTCTTCCCCTTCGGTACGCTTAATTAATTCGCGATCTTATTGTACCGGCGCTTATTATATTAATATAAACCTAATACAAAATCTATATCCTCCGGGGCCTCTTTTCCGTCTTATATATATATAAATATACCTTCCGCCGTTTAATATTTTTTATAAATCTTATTACTATTATTTATCTTAAATATAATATAAAGATTATATAAATAAAAAGTTATATATTATAATAGCTCGAGAAATCTATTATTATATATAGTATTTAATACTTTAAAATCGAATTTATTTAAAGCGGCCACGATTTCCGTATTATAAAAGTAATCCTTTTTAAAAAATATAAATTTAATAATTATTAATATAATCGCGCCGGCCTTCTCGGAATTACCCGAGGCGCTTTTTATTAATATATATAATATAATATATATTAATAGATATTAAAATTTAAATAGTTATATATATATTTAATAATATATAAAGGTATAACGTAAAGGATAATAATAAATATGAATATATATTTATATATAATAGGAAAGAGAAATATTATAAATCCTAAGGAATATCTATTTTAAGATTTTATATTTATATATAAAAACTTTCTTTAATAACCTGTATAAAATCGGTATCTCCGTACCTTAGTTTTAAAAACTTTATTACCTAGGTATAAACAATCTCCGATAGATCTTAAATTTATATAGCGCGAACGAGTACAATAGTTCCTTTCTCGATATCTGAACATAATACTACCGCGAATAGCTGGGGTCGATAGCTGTGGTAGAAAGGGGGCTTAACACTTATTATCTGTTATCGCTGGAGGCTTGATCTTTTAACTTATTATTTAAGATACCTATTTATTTTAGTATAGAGTTATTGCCAATTTATATAACTTTCTATTTATTTTTTATTACTTATATTAGCTATAATAAGCTTGAAAGAATATTAAAAAAATAAAAAAATAAAGCTTTACTTTAAACTTTATATTAAAACTTTATTACTTTTTAGCTTAATTAATTTAATTACTTTAATTTCTTTTTTACTTTTTAATTTAATATATTTCTAATTTAATTAATTATTAAATTGTTCGCTTTTTATATTATATCGCGTAATTATATTAATTTCTTTTAATAATAATTAAAGGGTAAATGACTTATTATTATAGGTGTAGCTAATAAACATTATCGTTATTATATTTTATACCTTATTATTATACTTTAATTTAATAATGTTTTTATTTATATTAATACTTTTAATCTAATTAGATTTATTATAACCGGTCTTATAACTCTACCTTATTACCTTTATCTTAATTTTATTTTAACTTGATTTACCTTTATTTATATATTAGAATTAATTAATAGATTAAAGCTTATCTCTTTAAAATATTATATCGTTAAAGCTATCTCTTTTTAATTATAATTAGGTTATAAGCTTTAAATTAAACCTAATAATATTAATATAAATCTTTTATTAATTTATTATTTTATTTTATTTTATTATCTCTTATTAATTATAACGCCGGAACCGAAAATTATACCTCGATTTAAATATAATAAAACCGAGATTTTAAATATAACTAATTTAAAACTTTAATTAAATTATATATACTTACTTTTTACTTTTTTTTAAATTCAATTTATTAATTAATCGACTTTCCTATTAAAAATTAACTTTTTTAATAAAAGGTAATAAATAGATTTAAATTAATAAACTTAAAAAGCTTATTAATATAGTTTATTACCAAACGAGTTATATCACCGAGCAAGCTACTCTTTCTATATTTTAATACTTCTATATAAATTAATTTAATTAAAATTAATTGCTATCCGATTCTTAATTTAATTTTATATCCTTTTTATATATTCGCGTATTATAACTTATTTTATTATAAATATTATAATACCTACCACCTATCGCATACCTTTTTAATAAACCCTTATTTTCGTTTTTATTAAACGTTAATCGCGTCCCTTTTACCTTCCTATTTTATAGCTTTTAAAATTCTTTAATATTAAAGGTTCCTTTAAATTAAACTCGTCCTTTTTAATTCTCCGGCGTTTAAAAAGGATTAAATTAATATTTTAAAAGGTACGGACCTATTTATATATAATAATTATTTTATAAACTATTCGGTTTATACCTTTTATTATTTAATTTATTATATTTAAAATTAATATTAAAGAGCTTCTTTAATAAGTAAATACCTTTCCTTTAATATAAATAGAATATTTAATTATTTATTAAAGGTTAAAAAGTATTTTAAAATTATAATTACCGGAGGACCCCGGATATAATAAAATAGGTATAGGTATATAAAGATATATATTTAATTTATTAATTACTTTATTTAAATTATAAAGGATTAAATAAGAGGCGTTAAATCCGGATTTAATATTATTTTCTATAAAAATAACGAAATATGCGGCTTTAAAGGTAATAAAGAATTTAAACTTTATAATATAATTTATTAAAACTTTAATAAATAGCTCGATTTTCTTTAAATAAATATATTTTAAAAGTGAATAAAGTATTATATCGAGTAATTAAAGTAAATAAAATAAATAAGGAGGTATATCGAATATAATAATATTATTATTCTAATAATATACTTTAAATTCAGCTGAAATATAGCTTTTCTAACTATTAAAAATTAAAAGGTAATAAGGACCTTTTATTAACATTTTAATATACTTATTGAAATACTAAATCCAATTTAAACCTATTTTATTATCGGTCTAGCTATTTATAATCGGTTTAATTACACAGTCGCCCGGTAAATTAGTTTTATTAAACCAATTTATAAGGTAATATTAACTTTAAATAATTAAGAATAACGAGATATAATAACTTTATAAATTAATATATTTAATAGCCGTTACTTATTCCTAATTATTAAGTTAGATTAATTTTACCTTTCTATACCGATCGGCGTATATTATAATAAGTATTAAATCGATTATATTTATTATAAAGCCGGTCTTATCGAAATTTTAATTATCTTTATTAATAATCCCGTATTTCGTTTTTATATTTATAATTAATATAAATTAAATAGAAATAACTTTTAGATTTTTATAAAGAACCCTTTAATAATTATATAAATATTTTAATTTAATTTTAAAGTCCGGGTTATAATTAATAAAGTGTCTAATTTAATACTTATTAATAGGTTCGCCGCTATATATTTTAATAAATAAAGTAATTATATTTATTATATTAATTAAATTAAAAGATATTCCTTAAGTATTTAAATTAATTATATATTTTAAAAATATCTCCTTTTTAATTAGTTTTAATTTCCGACCGTTTAATTAGGTTTTATATTATAGAGTTCGGCCGTAGAGTCGGTATTAAAGAGTAATTTATAGGATATAGAAAGCTTTCGTAGCAGCCCTTTAATTAATAGATTTTAAGGGGTTTCGCGTCGTTTAAATCGTTAAAACGATCCGATATTTTAATAATTCGTTAAGCATTTTTATTATAGAGATAAAACGCGTTGAAATTTAATTAATATAATTAGTTAAAAAAAGTAGCTCGCTTGGTAATATAACTCGTTTGGTAGTAAATTACATTAAACGTTTTTTAACCGTATTAATTAATTTAAGTATTAGGTTTTAATATTAAATTAGAAATATAATATTTAATTTAAACTTTATTTTCCGGATTAAATTAATTTTAATAATAATTAAATTAATTTTAAGTATTAGCTTTAAGAAATAAATATTAAAATATTTATAAATAATAATATAATTAATAATAATAAGGTTAAAATTAAATATTAATACTTTTAAATAAAGAATAAACCTTATTAAATAATTTAATTATACCTTAATTATTATACTTTTATTAATAATTAGAACTATAAACCAATAAAAGAGATTTTAATATATATTTATATTAATTTTATAAAAACTTAATATATTTAAAAAAGAATTTAAAACTTATATTAAAATAAATATAATTTAATTCTTATTTTAAATAAATAAGAAACCCTTATAAGAAAATTTAAATACTTTTTTATATTTAATAAGATTTATATTTATACTTTACATTATATATTTAACCTTCGAATTTAAAACCGCCTTAATAAACGTAAAATATAATTTAAATCTTTTCTTAATAAATATAATACCTTTATTAAACTTTATTATAAAATAATTATTAAAATAAAGCTTAATCCGATATTTTAATCGTATAATAAGGAAGGATTTAAGCAGCTTAATAAAATAAATCTTAATAATATTAAAACCCTATTAAAGCCGAAATTAAAGTTAAAGCTTATATACCCCGGCGAAATGTTTTAAAATATATTTATTTTATTTAAGCCGGTTAAATATCCGGCTTATTATTATTTTAACGAAAAAGACTTATTAAATTAGTTTTAATTAATAACATTATTTAATAAATCTAATAGCCGATATACTTAATTTAATTACTTAAAAATAAAAGATAAAATATAAATAACGTTAAATTATAAAATAAAAGGCTTAGGGCGCGCCTTTTTAAAAAGGGGGGATAATTATATAATTACTTTATTTTTAAATATATATTTAATTTAATTAGCTTCAAAAAGTAAAGCTCTACTTTAAGCTTTATATTAAAACTTTATTACTTTTTAGCTCGATTAATTTAATTGTTTTAATTTCTTTTTACTCTTTAATTTAATATATTTCCAATTTAATGAATTATTAAATCGTACGCTTTCTATATTATACCGCGTAATTATTATATATAATATTTTAATATTAAAAATATTTCTTATTCTTAATAATATTTATATTAAAAATAAAATTAATATTATAATATTATTTATTATTATTTATATAATATCTTTATTATAAAGTTAATAATTAATCTTTATATTATTTAATTAATAAACTTTTCTATTATTTTAATATTTATTAATTATATAATAATATAATAGATATATATTATATTATATTTAATTATATAAAAAATTAAAAAGATTAAGAAATTAAATTAAATAAATTATTAATTAGATTAAATTAAATTAATTTTATTTTATTAAAGATTAATTTAATCCGGATAAAGAAAGTTTAAAATTCTTTTTATAAATTTTAATTATTAAAATAACTTTTTTAATTTAATTAAAAAGATTAAAAAACTTAATAAATTAAATTTATTATTAACTTTAATTTTAAATTTAAATTTTAAATATTTTTATTTAATATTATAAACTTTTAAACTTTTTTTATAAATCTTTATAATTATTTCTTATTATCTTTTTATTAAAACCCGTTTTATTATAATAATCTTTTAATTCTAAGCTTTTTTATATACCTTTTAAATAATTAAAGTTTTTAATATATTTTTATTTATTGAAATATATTGTTATAATTTATTTCTATTTTTATATTTTATTTTATAAACCGGTTAATACCCCGGTTTATAATTTATAATAAGATTTATTATAAAAATTATAATATTTATAATATATTAAAAGGCCTTTATATTTTAATATAATTTATTAATAACTTTTTAATTAATAAATTTATTTTATATTATAAATAGTTTCATAATAAAGAAATTATAAAGTCCTTTTATTATTTTCTTTAAAGCTTTTAAAGGGCTTTAAAAATATTTTAAATAGCTATAGTTATAATATAATATAAATAAGTTAATAATTTCAACTATAATTTATTTTATTGAGTTTTTTATTTTTAATTAATTTATTAACGACTATTTTATTATAAATAAATAAACTCTTAATAAAAAAGAACATATTCCTTTTCTTAATAATAAAATCTTTTAATAAAATAATTTTAAAAGATTTAAAATTTAAAAGTTCTTTAAAGTATAATATATTTAAACGTATTAAGCCCTTATCGCTCCGGTCTTTAGAAGCTTAATTAAAAGTTTTTATATTAAAATCCTTTACAATAATATATTGAACTTTAAAAGAAATTACTTTATAATTACGATAAATAATAAATAATTTTTAAAAAGTAATTTTTAATATATCTTTTAAAATATTATTATATACATTATAAATATAAATAATATTAATAATAATAAAAAAGCCGTTAAGAATAAGGGTATAGTTAATAAAATTAATAAAATAAAAAGTTATAAAGTTATATATAATAAATATTATCGTGATATCGTTTATATAATAAATAAATAAACTTATACGTAATCCAAGTATTTATTAATAAAGAAAGCTACTTTAAATAATTTAAATCCTGGTTTTAATAATTAAAATATAAATGAAAAAGCGAAAAATTATAATTATTAAAGTTTATTAAATTAATTTAAAGCTCTCAAATCGTAATAACGTTATAATTTAAAACTTTAAAGTCTTAAAAAAAGCACGTTATTACCTTATTTCTTGATTTCTATATATAATACTATAAAATATATAAAATAATTATAACAATTCTGTTTATATAATATTAAAAATTATAAAACATACGTCGTTTAAGTTCGGTTTTATATAATTTTACTTTTTCTTTTTCATTAATTGTTTTTAAATTATAAATAAAATATTCGGAGCTTATATAAAATACTTTAATATATAATTTTATCCGTTTCCTATTATCTTTTAAACAGCGTTTTTAATAAATAATTTAAACTTTATTTTTATTCTTTTTTAAGAAATGTTTATATATTTTATATTTAAAGTTAAATATAATAACTTATTATTTATTCTAATATTATTTTTAATATTAACCGCGTAATAATAATATTTTATAAGAACCTTATTTTTTTAAATTTAATACCTTTAAGAATTAAAATTAATATCTTAATAATTAAATATAATAATAAAAGCTATTAATATTTAATATAAACTTATTATAAAAAGATTGTTAAATTCTTTAAATTTTATAATTTTTAAAAAACACTTATTAAATAAAAAAGTTAATAATATTATAAATAAATTTATAACTTTTATTAAGAAAATTATATAAAATAAGGTATTTATTAATTTAAAACTATATATTAAAAAAGGTTATTTTATAATTATAATTAATATATTTGAAGTTAGTATAAAAAACGAACAAGGTATTCGTTTATATTATAAAATTTCGAATAATAACTATATACATTATAATTCAATATATATTAAATAATAATATAATTATATTTTTAATATTAAAAATATTATTTAATTTTATAACTTTTATTAAATAAAAAATATTTTATAAAACTAAATATATTTATTAATTTAAAATAATAGAATTTAATAATAATATATAAAATAAATTTCATAGCCCTTTTTTTATTAATTAGTTTATATAAATAATTTCATTATATTAAATAAAACCAGTGTTTAATACTTATAATTAAACGGATATCTTTTAAGGCTAATTTAAATTAAAAAAGGTTATAAAAGTAATATAAACTATTACTTTATAAATTAAAATAATTATTAATATTTTACTTTTTATATATCTTATTTAATAATTAATATATTCGATTAAAAGCTTAATTTAAGTTATATATATAATATATATTTAAATAACCTTTAATTTAAAGAGATAATATTATAAATACTAATATTATTATATAATTTTAAAGGTATTATAATAACATCTATTATTTTAATATCCCTATAGTTTTTAAAACTTTAATAATTTAAAAGATTATAAAATACTTAATAATTATATAAATACTAAGGTTATAAATATAATTAATAAAAGATTTTAAATTATAAATTAATATATTTTATAATTATAATTTAATATGTTTCTTATTTTTTTAATTAATTATAAAACCTAATAATGAGTTTTATTCATTAATATTTATAAAATATTTTTAATAAATAGTTTTTAATATTAAATTTTAAATATAAACCCTTTTAATAGTTAGAGAAGGTTTTACCCTTTAAGCCACGTTTATTTATCGTTTATTTTAAAATGGGTTATTTTCTAATATACCTAATAATCTACCCGGTAATTTAAATTTATAGTTAAAAACTATAATAATTACGTTATTTACAGTTTTTATTAAATCTATAATTTATCGCTTTTAAAACTATAAAATAATAAAATGCTTATTTAAATAAGTTTAAAAAGCTTAAACCTTTAAATTATAAAAGAAACTTTTTTAAAAACGATTTAATAGAAAGAAATTTTTTTTTATAATATATTAATAATGTAAAAATTATTATTACCTTTTTAATAAATTTTAACGATTTATTATAGAATATTAAAGTTTCTTATAATTTTATAAATATATATTAATATATTATTTATCATTTTATTCTATTTTATAGAAGATATTAATCTATTAATTATATTATAAAAAAACTTATATAAAATCTTTACCTTTTATTTAATAAATTAAATAAGTAAATATATAATAAATAATAAATAGCTTAATCGATAATAACCTATCCGATTAAAAGATTACTTATTAACCGCGATTCCGTTAACTCCTATTTTTTAATACCGGATATTCTTCCTTTTCAATATATTTAATTAATTTCTAATCTTCTTATATCGGTATTTATTATATTAATAAAGCTTAATATCTTTTAAAACCTTTTTCCTATTTTATATATATATAAATATATTCTTTATTAATATTCTTTATAAAAATCTTTAGTATTATATACTTAATATATAATATAAAAATCATATATATAAAGAATTATGTATTATAATAATTCGAGAAACTTATTATTATATATAATATTTAATATTTTAAAGTCGTGTTTATTTAAAATAATTATAATTTCCGGATTATAAAAATAATTTATTTTAAGAAATATAAATTTAATAATTATTAATATTATTATATTAGCTTTCTTAGAATTATTAAAGGTATTCTTTATTAATATATATAATGTAATATATATTAATAAATATTTTAATTTAAATAATTATATATATAAGAAATATAAAATGAAATAAAAGATAATAATAAATATAAATATATAAATATATATAATAAAAAAGGAAGAATTATAAATTTAGAAAAATATTTATTTTAAAGTTTTATATTTATATATAAAAACTTTCTTTAATAATTTATATAAAATTAATATTTCTATACCGTAATTTTGAAAACTTTATTATTTACATATAAATAACTTTTAATACATTTTAAATCTATAGAACATAAACGAATATAACAATTCCTTTCTTAATATTAAAATATAATATTATTATAAAACCCGGTTTTATTATAAATCCTCAATTATAAAGGATAATAAAATAATAATTAGAATCGATAATTATAATAGAAAGGGGCTTAATATTTATTATTTATTATTATATAATTAGAGGTTTAACTTTTTATTTTATTATTTAAAATACTTATCTACTTTAATATAGAGTTATTACTAATTTATATAACCTTTTATTTATTTATTATTATTTATTTTAATTATAATAAGCTTTAAAAAATATTAAATAAATTTATTATTTTATTAACAAACGGCTATTATAAAAACGTTTTAAATATTATAATATATTGGAATAACGCTAGAAATTAATAATTCCGTTAATATTCACTGCATTAGTATTACACTAAGTTTTAAATTAATTCGTAATATAACGGTATATAAACTAGCTTAATAATTAAGTTTTCAAATTATAAAAAACTTATTTAAAAAAGGTATTTTAAGAATTTTATTTTAGCTTTTATTATTATTTTTAAATATCGTTATTAAAACCCTAACGATTACCTTCGCCGGTCCTATTATTAAGTCGTTTATAATTTCTAAAAAGTATATTATTATCATTTTCCTTATTAAGATTTTTAATTAATAATAATAAATTGTTTCATAATTTATAGATTAATTATAATAAAAGGGTCGGGTTATTATTTCTTTTTATAATATTTAAACTTTTATTTAAATAAAATAATTATATTTTAACTTTTGTATTTATTAAAACGCGACTCCATTTTTAACGATTGACCCGTAGGGTTTAAAGTTAAAGTAATAAGGTTATAAAGTTATTAAAGGATTTATTATAAATAATAAGGATAAATGCTTTACCTTTTATTATAAACGGGTAAAATATAATAATTAAAGATTTATTACCTCTTTTATTAATTCCGAACTGTTTATTAAAAGAAAATTTTAAACTAATTTAATTACATAGAATTTAAATTGAACAATTTATTAAAATAGGAAATATATTAAGGAATAAATTATATAGTTATTTATAATTTAAAGTATAATTAAATATATTATAATACTTTATTAGAAGCTTTATAAAATGTATTATTATTAATTGCTATTTATATTAATAAATAAATAATAGAAGTTTTACTTTAAATATTATTTATTTATTTAATATTTTTCAAGCTTTTAATAATTAAAATAAATAGTAAAAAATGAACAGAAGGTTATATAAATTTATAATAACTCCGTATTAAAATAAATAAGTATTTTAGAAAATAAATTAAAATAATTAAACCTTTAATTATATAATAATAGATAATAAGTATTAAACCTTCTTTTTATTATAGCTATTAACCTAGCTATTACCTTATTATTCTTTACGGTATAAAATTTATAATAAACCCGAGTTTTATAATAATATTATATTTAAATATTAATAATAGAATTACTTATTTATATTATATAAATTTAAAATTTATTAAAAATCATTTATATTTAAATAATAAAGTTTTTAAAATTATAGTATAAAAACTATAATTTTATATAAATTATTAAAAAAAACTTTTATATATAAATATAAAATCTTAAAATAAACGCTTTTTAGGATTTATAATATTTCTTTTATTATATATAGATATATATTTATATTTATTATCATTTTCCATTTAATTTTATATTTTTATATATTATTAAATATATACACGATTATTTAAATCTTAGTATTTATCGATATATATTATATTATATACATTAATAAAAAACGTTTGAAATAATTTTAAAAAACCGATATTATTATACCGGTAATTATTAAATGTATATTCTTTTTATAAAAAATACTTTTATAATCAGAAAATCGCGAACATTTTAAATAAACTCGATTTTAAAATATTAGAATTTATATAAAATAATTTATTTTATAATTTATTATAATAGTTATGTAACTAGCCTATTAATAGCCGATATACTTAATCTAATTAACTCTAAAGGGATAGGGCTCTACCTTAAATCTAATATTAAGATCCTATCTCTTTTCTAGCTCGATCGATTTAATTACTTTAATTTCTCTTCTATTTTCTAACTTAATATATTTTTAATTTAATTAATTATTAGATCGCATATATTTATAATATATCGCGTAATTATATTAGGTTCCTTTAATAATCGATTAAAAGGTAAAATATTTATTATTAGAAACGTAATTAATAAATATTATCGCTATTATATCTTATACCTTATTATTATACTTTAATTTAATAAAAAGATAAGGTAAATTTCATATTAACGGGAGTATCCTATCTAATTTATTTTACATTATAATAACGCGCTTTTATATTTAATATTTAATCTTTAATATTTAATAGAAAATACATAATTATATAATACTTTCGTAATTAGAATATTCGATTTTATAATTCTTTTTATTTATATCGGTACCTTTAATCTAGTTAGATTTATTATAACCGGCCTTATAACCTTACCTTATCGCTATTATTTTAATTTCAATTTAACTCGATTTACCTTACCCGTATATTAAAATTAATTAATATATTAAAATTTATCGCTCCAGGCGTTACGCTATTAAAGCTATCTCCTTTCGATTATAATTAAATTATAAATCGAACCCTAATAATATTAATATAATTAATAATTAATATATAGTTTAATCTTATTCTATTATCTAATACTAAGCTTATTACCTAAATTAAATCGAATCGATTATTATATTAAGAAAATATACCTTTTATATTAAACCGAGATTTTAAGTTTAACCGACCTATTACTTTAATTAAATTATATATATACTCCTTCCATTTATAACCGACCTATAGATTAATTAGTTTTCCTATTAAAATCGATTATGTCGATAAGCTAGCTATAAATCTAAAGATTTTAAAATCGGCCGATTTAAACTAATCTATCTTTAGCTATATATTAGATTTTAAAATCGGCCGACTTAAATTAATTTATTTTAAGCTATATATTAAATTTTAAAACTAGCCGATCTAAATTAACTTCCCTTAAACTAATTTATATATATACCTACTTTTTACCGATCCTTAAATCGATTTAATGATTTATTATAGATTTATCAATTTTCTTATTAAAATCGATTAATTTAATAAATTAATATTAAAAATATTTAAAATCTATTATTAGAAAATAAAGCTATTATTATCGGTACCTTATTTATAGCTTTATTTTAAATACTACCTACTTATACCACCTTCTCTCCTAGAAAAGAATTATTAATAGTAGAAAATAATAATAGATTTATAATTAAATAAACACGTTAGCTAGCTACCTTAGTTCTAATCGATTAATATTATAAAAACGTATTTATTTTGTCTTTATTTCCGATTTTTAACGGGCCGATCTTTAACCTTTTTAATCGATCCGTTATATATACTTTACTTAACCTAGAAATAACCGTAAGATATATTAAACTTATTAACGGGAATAATACCTTAATTTAACCTTAAAATAGCTTTAAAACTACCTTTAATTAAAACGTTTAACCCGATTAAATAAGCTTAACTATTTATAATAAATTAATTATATAATAATTAAATAAGTAATTAATAATAAAATAAGAGGTGCCTATTAATTAATTTATTAATTAAAAAACGCTATTTCTACTTTTATTCTAATTCTAAATTTAGATATTTATAATATTCCTTATATACCGATCTAGATAGATAAATATAGATTTAATCTTAATTTATAGGATTTAATTAATTAAAGATTAAATATATATAATAAAGAATAAAATTAAAATATAAGGTAAAAAAGGCTTAGGGCGTGTTTTTTCCGAGGGGGGGATAATTATATAGCTGGCATATTAATAGCTAATATATTTAATTTAATTAGCTTTAAAGAAAATAGGGTTTTACTTTATATTTAATATTAAAACCCTATTTCTTTTCTAATTTAATAAATATAATTAGTTTAATTTCTTTTCTATTCTTTAATTTAATATATTTTTAATTTAATTAATTATTGGATTACATATATTTATAATATATCGTGTAATTATAATATATAGTTTTTTATATATACGATTTATATATCGAATTTAAAAAATATAATAGCGAAAGATATTATAAAAACTATTAAACGGCGGAAAGTATGTTTATATATTTATAAAATAAAATAAAGGTTTTAAAGAATTTAGAGTTTTATTAATATAATAAGTATTAATATAATAAGATTATAAAATAATTAGATTTATTAAGAAAAAGGCCGATAACGATAAATAAGAGTTAATATTAAAAAGGGGGCGAACCGTAGTTAATAAGTAATTTTTTAATTAAATAAGTCATTATTAAATAAGCTGTTTATCGGTTATTATATAATTAATTATTTTATAATTATATATTTATTTCTTTAATTTATTAACTTAAAAGTAAAGGTTTTATATAATTCTTTTTCGTAATATAATTAATAAATTAATGTCTTCCGTAAAATGAATATTGTTTATTAATTTAATAAATAAATAATATTTTAATTCGATATAAAGAAAAATATAAATAAATATTTTATAAAACGATTTATAATATAATTTAAATCTTTATAATTATTAATAAAATCGATAATTTAATAAACTTAATTAAGGTATCGTTTTAAAAACAATTAACTTTTTAATATATAAAGAAAATAATAAAATTAAGGTATATAAACTAATATTTATATATTAATAAATATTATATAATAACAAGTATAAGATATACGGATAAACGAGTTGTTTTAAATTAATCGTTATTAAACAAATTACTCTAAATTAATTTTCATTTAATAAATTATTTTAAATTAATTTTTACTCTTTTATATTTAATAAAAGGTTGAATAAGGAAAGGGTAAAAATATAAATTAATAAGGGGGCGTTTTAATACGGCTTATCTTTTATTTTCGGATTAAATAAGAGTCGTTTTTAATATTTCATTTATCGCTTAATAATTAAAGTCGGCGGTAACGAGTTAGAATTAAGTTTTAAAATCTTATTTTAAAATTTAATAATTTTATAATATAATATAATAATATTTCTTTAGCTGTTATTAAAAATATTATTATATATAAGACTTAATATAAGGAACGAAAGAGTAATAAAAGAAAGATAGATTAATCCGTTTTAAATAAACGAGGTATTAAATTAATTTATTAAATTAAACTAATTGAATTAACTAATACTAGTCGAACTAGCTAGATATATACCTATAATTAATATATAAATATAATTTTAATTTATCGATTTATATAATATTTAAATATTAATATATTAATAATCGATCGAAATATAATTATAAATACTCGTTTTATAAGGCTATAAAAATATTATTTTAAAATAATAATAAAAAATATTTTAAGGTAAGTTATCCCCCCCTCCCCTCTTTTCTTTCATTAAATATTGAATTATTAATATTTAATAAATTTCGGACCTTAAGTTATATTAAACGGCGGGGCTACCTTATTAATTTTTTATTTAATTATTTCAATTTAAATCTATTATTAAGAAACGAGGGGGATTTATATTGATTTATATGGTTATAATATAAATATCCTAAGTTATATTATATTTTATAATAAATAAGTATTATTTTTAAAAATATATAACTATATTTATAATTAATATTATATAATTTAATTAATTTTCATTATAATAAATAAGTAAATCTAGCGAAAAGGAAATTAAAAGGAGCTTGTTTAAATATAATATTGAATTTGATATTAATATACCTTTTTTATTTAAATATTTAACAGGAAATCTAGGGAATAAAGGATTAAATATTAAATTGATATTTAAATAATAAAGAAAAAATAATATTAAATTAATATTTACGTAAAAAGAATATAAAATAATAAATTTATATTTATATAAAAAGAAAAGAAATGTTTAATTATTATTTAAATAAAAAGAAAATGAAATAATAAATTAATATTTAAATAAAAAGATTATAGAATATTTAATTGATATTTATATAAAAGATTTAATATAATAAATTTATTTAGTATTCTTTTAAGCTTATTATAGCTAATATAAAAAACAAAAAATAAACAGAAGGTTATAGAAATTAGTAATAACTCTATATTAAGATAGATAAGTATTTTAAATAATAAATTAATAAATTAAGCCTCTAGCTATATAATAATAGATAGTAAGTATTAAGCCCCTTTCTGCTATAGTTATCGATTCTAACTACTTATTATCCCCTATAATATAGGATTTATAATAAAACCGGGTTTTACAATAATATTATATTTAAATATCTAAAAAGGAATTATTTATTTATATTATATAGAATTAAAATCTATTAAAGATTATTTACATTTAAATAATAAAGTTTTTAAAATTAAAATATAAAAATATTAATTTTATATAAATTATTAAAAAAAGTCTTTATATATAAATATAAAATCTTAAAATAGATATTCCTTGAAATTTATAATAATTCTTTCCTTCCTATTATATATAAATATATATTTATATCTATTATTATCCCTTACTTTATACCTTTATATATTATTAAATATATATATAATTATTTAAATCTCGATATTTATTAATATATATTATATTATATATATTAATAAATAACGCCTTAAATACTTTTAAGAAAATCGATATAATTATACTAATAATTAAATTTAAGCCTTTTATTCCGGACGACTTTTATAAATATAATAATACTTTAAACGAACTTAATTTTAATATATTAAAGATTATATATAATAATAAACCTTACAAGCTATTATAATATATAGCTCTTTATATATATAATCTTTATATTATATATTAAATACATAATAGTGAGGACTTTTATAAAGAATATTAAAAGGCGGAAAATATATTTATATATATATAAGACGGGAAAGAGGTTTTAAAAGATATCAAGCTTTATTAATATAACGAGCGCCGGTATAATAAAATTGTAAATTAATTAAATATACCGAAGGGAAGAAAGGCCGGTATTAATAAGTAGGAACTAACGCGCGGTTAACGAGTAATCCTTTAATTAAATAGATTATTATTAATTAAATTATTCGTTAGTTATTATATAATTAATTAAACTATATACTTACTTATATAATTTATTTATTATAAAGTAAGGGTTTTATATAAATTTATTTTTATAATATAATTAATAGATTAATATGCTCCGTAGAATAGAATATAATAAATTAATATTTTAAAAGTTTATTATATTGTATATTAATAAAATAATATAAATAAAAAGATATTTAATAATAAAAATAATATTATTATTTAATTATAAAATATTTTAAATTCTTTTAAAAATATAGTATAAATTGTATTTTAATAATTAGAAATTGATTAAAATTTAATTTAATTACTTATTAAATTAGGCTTAGTTTAATTGTTTTAATGAGTTTATTTACTCGATCTTAATTATTTATTAATTTAGTTAAATTAATTTAGTTATTAAAGTAAATAAATTCAGAATTATATTTATTTATTTAAAATCTTTTTAAGTTTTTAATAATAAAAATAATTAATAAAAAATAATTAATAGGTTATATAAATTAATAATAATTCCATATTAAAATAAATAGATATTTTAAATAATAAATTAAGAAAATTAAGCCTTTAATTATATAATAATAAATAATAAATATTAAGCCCCCTTTTTATTATAATTATTACCCTAGCTATTTATTGATTTTTATAATATAAACTTTATAATAAACCCGGGTTTTAGAATAATATTATATTTAAATATAGGGAAAAAAACTATTATACTCGTTTACATTATATAAACTTAAAATCTATTAGAAATTATTTATATTTAAATAATTAATTTTTTAAAGTTAAAATATAAGAATACCGATTTTATATAAATTATTAAAAAAAGCTTTTATAGATAACTATAAAATTTAAAAATAAACATTTTTAAAAATCTATAAAAAAGAAATTTATTATATTAAATATATATTTATATTCATTATAATGTTTTATTTAATTTTATAATTTTATATATTATTAAATATATATATAATTATTCAAATTTCGATATTTATTAATATATGTTATATTATATAAATTAATAAAAAATGCTTTAAGTAATTCCGAGAAAGCTAGTATAATTATATTAATAATTATTAGATTTATACTTTTTTTAAAAAGCGATTTTTACGATTTAAAAATTATAAACGTTTTAAATAAACTCGATTTTAATATATTAGATATTATATATAATAATAAACTTTTTAAACCGTTATAATATATAATCTTTTATATATATAAATTTTATATTATATATTAAATATATAATAACGAAAACTTTTATAAAAACTATTAAATAATAGAAAATATATTTTTATATATATAAAATGAAAAGAAAGTTTTAATAAACGTAAAACTTTTAAATTAATATAATAAGCGCCGATATTATAAAACTACGAAATAATTAAATATATTAAAAAAAAAAAAGCTAATATCGATAAATAGGAATTAATGGAATTATAATTAATAAACAATCTTTTAATTAAATAGGCTATTATCTATTAAGCTATTCGTTAATTATTATATAATTCCGTCCTACGGAAGACGTTAATTTACCAATTATATTACGAAAAGAATTATATTAAACCCTTCCCTTTTATTCGATAAATTAAATAAATAAGTATATAATCGTAAACTAATTAATTATATAATAACCAACGAATAGCTTAATCGATAATAACCTATCCGATTAAAGGATTATTTATTAATTGCGATTCCGTTAGTTCCCGTTTATTAATATCGGCCTTTCTTCCTTTTCGGTACGCTTAATCAATTCGCGATTTTATCGTACCGGTATTCGTTATATTAATATAGAAGCTCCGCGTCCTCCGGAGCCTTTTTCCTATTTTATATATATATAAATACGCTTTTTACCGTTTAATATTTTTTATAAAATTCGTCGCCGCCGTTTATTTTAAATATAATATAGAAATCGTATATATAAAAAGTTATATATTATAATAGCTTTAAAGGCTTATTATTATATACGGTATTTAATACCTTAAAGTTAAATTTATTTAAAGCGGTTACGATTTCCGTATCGTAAAAGTAATCCTTTTTAAAGAAATATAAATTTAATAATTATTAATATAATCACGCCGGCTTTCTCGGAATTACCCGAGGCGCTTTTTATTAATATATATAATATAATATATATTAATAAATATCGAGATTTAAATAATTATATATATATTTAATAATATATAAGGGTATAACGTAAGGGATAATAATAGATATAAATATATATTTATATATAATAAGAAGGAGAAATATTATAAGTTTTAAGGAGCGTTTATTTCGAAATTTTATATTTATATATAAAAGCTTTTTCTAATAATTTACGTAAAACCGGTATCTCTATACTTTACTTTTAAGAATTTTATTATTTAAATATAAATAATTTCTAATAAATTTTAAATTTATATAACGTAAATGAATAATTCCTTTCTTAATATTTAGATATAATACTATCGCGAGACCTAGGTTTATTATAAATCCTATACTATAAGGGATAATAAATAGCTAAGGTCGATAGCTATAACAGAAAGGAGGCTTAATATTTATTATTTATTATTATTAGAAGCTTAGTTTTTTAATTTATTATTTAAGATATTTATTTATTTTAATATAGAGTTATTACCAATTTATATAACCTTCTATTTATTTTTTATTACTTATATTAGCTATAATAAGCTTAAAAAATACTAAATATATTATTATATAATTAATTAAACTATATACTTATTTATTTAATATATTAAATAAAAAGTAAGGGTTTTATATAAAAAGATTTATAATATAATTAATAAATTAACGTCCTCTATAGGACGGGGATTTTATTTATTAATTAAAATTAATCTTAGTTTTAATTATTATTTATTTTAATTAATTACTAACCTTAATTATTACCTTTATTTTTATATAATAAATATTTCTTTTTATTAATAAGATTTTTAATTAATAATAAATATTTTTTAAATAAAATATTATTTTTTAATTAAGGTTTAAAGTTTAATTTAGCTTTTTATATTTTTTAATTTTAGAAAAGATTTTAAAAAATTATATAATTATATAATATTAATTTTTAAGAAATATTAAATAATTTTAATAAAATAAATATAAGAAGGGTTTTAAAAAACGATTCGTTATTAATATTATATATTAAACCATTTATATATATATATTAGTTAAGTTTAAACGTAATTTTATTTAATGTAATAAGATTTAAATAGAAAAATTATTTTTAATTAATATATATTATAAAAGAAATAATAATAAAATCTAATAAAACTTCATTTTTATCTTTTATAATATCTTTTAATACCTTTAAAAATATAGCTTTAATAAAATATGTATTTATAAACTAATTTATTAAATAAATAACGTAGTTTACCTTTATAATAATATTTCGAATTATATAACTTACTTATTAATAAATTAATTAAACTATTCGTTTATAACTTAATGATAAATAATAAATATTTTTAATAAAATAAATAATATAAATTATATTATTTAATAATATTCTTTTTTTAAAAAGCATTTAACGTACTTAAATAATATCGATTATTATTAAAATCTTCGTTTATATAAATCTATAAAATATTATTTAAATTTATAATATAAATAATATTAACGTAATTTATTACCGAGCGAGTTATATTACTGAGCGAGCTACTTTTCTAATTAATTATATTAATTAAACTTTAATGCATTTTATTTTTATAATAAAAATATTTAACGATTTAAACGACGCGAAACCCTTTAAAATCTATTAATTAAAGGGTTATTACGAAAGCCTTCTATATCCTATAAATTACTTTTTAATACCGACTCCGCGGCTAAATTCTATAATATAAAACCTAATTAAACGGTCGGAAATTAAAGTTAATTAAAGAGGAGGTATTTTTAGAATATATAATTAATTTAAATATCTAAGGAATATCTCTTAATTTAATTAATATAATAAATATAGCTATTCTATTTATTAAAACGCGCGACGGCGAATTTATTAATAAGTATTAAATTAAACGCTTTATCGACCGTAATTTAAACTTTAAAATTAAATTAAAACGTCTATATAATTATTAAAGGGCTTTTTATAAAGATTTAAAAGTTATTTTTATTTAATTTATATTAATTATAAATATAAAGGTAAAATACGGGATCGTTAATAAAGATATTTAAAATTTCAATAAAACCGGCTTTATAATAAGTATAATCGGTTTAATATTTATTATAATATACGCTGATCGGTATAAAAAAGTAAAGTTAATTTAGCCTAATAATTAGGAATAGATAACGGCTATTAAATATATTAATTCATAAAGTTATTATATCCCGCCATTCTTAATTATTTAAGGTTAATATTATTTTATAAATTAATTTAATAAAACCGATTTATCGGGCAATTAAATAATTAAATTAACCGTAAATAACTAAATTAATAATAAAATAGGCTTAAATTAAATTAAGTATTTCGATAAATATATTAAAATGTTAATAAAGGGTCCTTACCGCCTTTTAAATCTTAATAGCTATAAAAGCTATATTTCGGCCGAATTTAAAATATATTATTAAAATAATAATATTATTATATTCGGTATGCCTCCTTATTTATTTTATCTATTTTAATTACTTAATATAATATTTTATTCGCTTTTAAAGCGTATTTATTTAAAGGAAATCGAGTTATTTATTAAAGCCTTAATAAATTATATTATAAAGTTCAAGTTCTTTATTACCTTTAAAACCGCGTATTTCGTTATTTTTACGGAAAATAATATTAAATCCGGATTTAACGCCTTTAATTTAATCCTTTATAATTTAAATAAGGTAATTAATAAATTAAATATATATCTTTATATATTTATATTTATTTAATTATGTCCGGGGTCCTCCGGTAATTATAATCTTAAAACGCCTTTTAACCTTTAATTAATAATTAAATATTTTATTTATATTAAAAAAAAATGTTTACCTATTAAAGAAGCTCCTTAATATTAATTTTAAATATAATAAATTAAATAACGAAAGGTATAAACCGAATAGCTTATAAAATAATTATTATATATAAATAGATTTATATCCTTTAAGATATTAATCTAACCCTTTTTAAACGTTAAAGAATTAAAAAAGGGCGAGTCTAACTTAAAAGAGCTTTTATTATTAAAGAATTTTAAAAGTTATAAGATAAGAAAGTAAAAGGGAAGCGATTAACGCTTAATAAAAGCGAAAATAAAGGTTTATTAAAGAGGCGCGTAACGGGCGGTAGGCGTTATAATATTTACGGCGAGATAAATTATGATATACGAATATATAAAAAGGATATAGAATTAAATTAAGAATCGGATAGCGATTAATTTTAATTAATTTAAGGCGTTATAATTAAATTAATTTATATAAAAGTATTAAAATATAAAAAGAATAACTCGCTCGGTAATATAGCTCGCTCGGTAATAAACCACGTTATTATAAAATTAAATATAATTTTAAAAACGGTAAGTTTATATATAATTTATTATATACCCCTAGATTTTATTACAAATTTCTATATTTATTTAAAAAAAAACTTTAATATTTTTTATAGAATAATTTAAAAAGTTTTTAACGAAATAAATATTAAAAAACTTATTAATATATTTTTAAAAAAACGAAAAGTATATTAAATAAATAATGCCTTTTATAAATTTATTATAAATATATTTAAAAAGTTATATACGGTTTTAATTATATTAAGCTTTATTTAATATTAATATAATTTCATTATTTATAACTTTATAACTTTTTAGCCGGCGGTTAATTAATAAATACGTTATTTATATTAAGCTTTAAAAAGTATAATATCAAATTAAATCTTTTAATTTAGGAAGAAAATTATTATATATAATGTTTAATTAAATAAAGGGTTAAAAAAAGAAATGTAAATATAAATAAATAAAACTCTTAAAACTTTAAAGTTTAAATTAATTAAAGTGCTTTATAATAATAGGGCTTAATAAAACATATATTATAAACCTCTTAATTTATTTATTTAAAATATAATTTTATTTTAATATAAACTTATTATTAAACTTTAATTCTAATATTAATTATAATAAACTTATAAAAAAACCTTAATTAAGAGTTTATTTCTTAATATTTTCCTAAACTTTTATTTTTAAAAATTATATTTTAAAATAATATTTACTCGGTTTAGCTATAATTACCGATTATTTATATTAAACCCACCTTTATATTCCCACCTTAAATCGTTAAAACTCTACCTTTTTAAAAATCGATATTAATTCGGAGTAAAGAGATATATTAGTTTAATACAATTTAAAAGAAGATTATAATATAAAAATTTTAAATTTTAAAATTAAAATATCGTTAAATAGTAAAAGAAAACATATTATAAATACTCTTTTTTTCCCACGTTCCTATATAAATTAGAGGAATTCCGGTAGATTTTATATAGGAAATAGAAAAAAATAAAAAAATCTTTTTTTAAAACGCGTGCACCTTTTTTAATATTAAGTTTTCAAACCTATTAGATTTATATATTAATCGATTTATAAGTAAGATATTTAATATATTTATTTTATATTTTTAAAGTCCATAGTTATTTTATTATAAATTTTTAAAAATATAGTAAAATAGCTGTTTTTACGGGCATTTAAAGGGTGGGTTCAATACGAATGATCGGTGTCTGTATTCAACTAAGGGTGTGTTCGGTTAAGGGGTAGGCTAGGTTAGGCGGGGTAAAGACTCGTTAGGTTACACGATCCGCGAGGCTGGAGGAACATGTAGCTTGATAAGTATTCTATTCCCTTTAATATTATCGTATGGATAAGTCGTATAAGCTAAAACTCCGCGGCGGCGATGGCGATGCTATCACTATTAATTCAATAGCCCGCCATAGCACTCACGGTAGCACTCCTGTAGTAAGACAGCCGCGCACGATGGGCTGGGAGGATCATAAGTCTACCATTGTTAGCCTATACAAGCAGGAGGGGAAGAAGCTCAGCGAGGTGGCGGATATAATGAAACGGCAGCATGGCTTCGACATGAGGTAACCACGTCCAGCCGATTTATTATAAATTTCCTAGCTAACTCGTAGACCCTAGCATCTCTGCCTATAAGAAAAAGTTAAACGCATGGGGCTTGAACAAAAATATCAAAGCTGTACAGAAGTCTGCAGCGTTACGAGTTCTTCGAGACATGAGAGCCCAAGGTGCGCCTTTGCCCAACGAATTTGAGATCGGAGGCCAATCAATTCGGCGATCCATGGTGGAACGATACGCCAAGGCTAAAGATAAAGAAAGCCGAGAGGGTAACAGTGCCGTCGTCCCACTCTCAAACGCTGAGACTCCCGGTTCTATATCACTTGTAGCTCCAGTGACAGCCGGGCACAGTGGTGCCAGTCCGGTGAGCCCACGGCCGGTTGCTCACATCCCCAGGCCATTCTTCAACAATGCCATCGAGTCTTTGGTGTTTGATATTAATCAGTACTACACATCATACTTTGCCGGAAGTTTGACCAGTCGATACCAGGCTACCCGCCTTCGCAGCCAGTTTTTAGTTGACTCCAGCTCAGCCCCCCGCAGGGGAGGGAACTGGGCAAGGTCTTGTGATCCAGAAGATACATCCTCAACACCTCCTGGACCAATACACTGCATCTGTGAAGATGCTTAATCGAGGGTATAACCGTGTCGGGTTTCAGCTTCTCGGTGGCCTTCATATTGCCAAGTCTCTTTTCGAGGGGCAACACCCACGTCTGCTGGGGTGTTTGGTCGTAATGGCCCGAACTGGGGCTCCAGAGGTCCCCGGTTTATACAAGTCGGTCTGGGGATACATCTTCCAGACTGCTTCGGAGGTCCTGGGGTACCAACACCCTGTCGCTCAACTTTGCCGGTTTTTGAGAGATTCACCCGAGGCAAGCGCCATCCTAGAGAATTTGTTCCGCCTCAACGCCGACCTCTTCGAGACATATCTAGGAAGCACACATGACAAGACGCTACGGGCGAAGCTGAATCTGCTGGACTTGCGACTTCAAGACCCACGAAACCACGATATCGTCAGGAAAGAGCTCGACACTTGCTTGGGACATTGTGAGACACAATATGGAAGCAATGATGTCCTTACTCGGACCATTCTGTACAGATACGGGTGGATCGAAGAGCGCAAGAGAAATTACGGAAATGCCCAAACGATTTACCGAGATATCATTCGTCGCAGTGATGCCATCATCGAGACGGGTCTGCGCGATCGAATTGGCCCAAGGGTGCGTGTTCGCTTGGCAGCCATGCTAGGCCGACTGGGAGATGATGAGGACGCGGGCCTTCTGCTGAGAGAGGCCCTTCGGGACTCGATTCGATATTTTGGGAATGCCGACTATGAGACATGCGTCATTCTGAGTACCCTGGCAGACCATCTCAAAAAGCAAGGAGCCGTTCAAGATCTTGAGGGACTGAAACGAAACCAATCTCAGTTCTTCTATGACAATTGATGATACCTCGCTCGCTGTTTGCCGCCGCGCACTATTGGGCAATAACTGATGGATTATGCTGCACGACGAACTGATACAAATAAAACTCTCTAAAGAAACGCTCGTCGTGGTTGATGACATCAACTAGGAGGACACAGGCGAGCCTTCCAGGTTCGGACCTCGCCTGCAATATAGGATGGATAGCATGATCACGGCGAAACTGAGAACAGCCCCCACTGTCGTAATCTCAAGAATGCGCCTCATAACCGCCTTTCGCATCAGCGTACCGAACATCTGATTCCATTCTTCTCGGTCATTGAGCCGCGGAAAAGGTGCGGGCGCACCGTCGTCGATACGAGGCGCCTGTGCCCCGAGAAATTGGCATAGCGGGCCCCATCCATCCTTCACATCAAACAGGAGACATTCCGGAGCCAGCTCCTGTACGCGCGCAAGGTGGCTGCGGTACACGTTCTTTGCCGTTTCCGGGTCCGAGTCTTCGAACACGGCGCCGTACTTGGCCTTGACGCAGTCTTCCATGATAGGTATGTACAGCCGTGAGGCGCGGTCAAGCTTGAGCAGCAGGAACGACCATACTCTGCCAGCCCAAGTACGCTTCTGCTTAATTGTCGCCATCCAGGAGCTTCATCACCAAGCCACCGCAAGCCTTCGTCAGCTCGTTTATCTCAACTTGCTACGTCGTATGGGACCATCGAAAGAAGGAATCTTCACTTACGAGTACCACTCATCAACGTCCCGGACAGTGATAATCACCTTTGCTCCCGGATAGGCGCTTAGCAGCTCCTCGGCGAGGAGTGACGCAGGAATATCTAGGCATGCGTCCGAATCTGAGAGCACCTGGTCAAAGTATTTTCGATACCAAGCCACCCGTCCATCGGCCTCATCATCTGTCGATGACGAGGGAAACTTGGCAGTGGTAATAGTACCAAAGGAAGGAAAAGGGGAAAAGGCGGTGCCGCGGAACTTGTTGTCCAGTATATGGCGCCAGAGGTGGGCGTCGGGTGGGTTCTCCATCATGCTGAGGCCGTGATAAGGGCGATATCCCAGCTGCGCCAGTGCTGCACGTAGCGACACGGTGCCGGTTCGGGAAAGCCCCAGGCAAAGCACGCGTATCGGGAGCTCGGGACTGCGTGTGCGGCCACGCTTGGAATCCCATGTCTCACTGGCTGTGAGAAATGCCGAGGAAGTAATATCAACCCCTGAGAGTCTGACGATGGGCATTTTGTTACAAATACGGTGGGGGAAAGAGCCAGGGATTGATGGGAATGGGAAGGCTTGATTCAGATTTACGCATGGTATTAGTAGCGACCGTACTGGCATTTTATAACAGACATTCGCTTGCCGCAGTGCTTTTCTTGTGACCTGTCCGAACCTGAGTTGCCTAGCAGAGTGTGTCATCACCCTGGAAACCTAGGCAGACAACCCAGAGCCTCACTGCTGCGCCTCGCCAGACGCCCGGTGACTATGACACATTGTAGGAAAGCTTTCCCTCGACCACTTGGACTAATAATTGCGCACGCATGGGTGTTACAAGGATTGCTTTTGTTTGTGCCAAACCCCTGTTCCCGCACGCAAATGGTAGCCATTTCTGCCGCTGTAAGCGCGAAGAAGAGTTGTTAATCAGGTCGCTGCATAAACTCCTTGGGCAATACAGTAAACCAATACGCGCTTAACATAGCTAAAACGAGCTACGCGGAATGCTGCGCCAGACAGGGGGAATAGGTGATAATGGCCGGTTAGATATGGCTGCTCTATTGGGCCTCCATGCACCCCTAGCCCTGATATGTCTGGGCTGGGCTCGATACTAGAGTCGCATTTCGCATACCGGGAGAGCATTTCTTGGATATATGAACCATTGCAACTCCCATTGACCATCATCGGGCGCAGTATTCCCATCGCAACGACGGTTTCCCTCGCTGTGGGATCGATAGAAGATACTGTGTGAGTGTACGTAGAATATTGGATAAGTATAGCGGGGTTAATACCGAGATGTATAAAGCTTGGACATTCTGAAATATAGAGAAAATCATGTGTTGTCACATGGCTGGAAAATGCGGCTGATTAAAAGTGTGTCGATGTGACTTCCCAGCATTCGAAAATGGCCGACAACCTCGCCGAAGAATGGCTGGAACGATGGTCGATCAGTTAGACCCGAGGCTTGCTATATACGATAACCTGTGTTTTCAAACAGCTGAGTATTCATATAGATGAAGCTATCTTCCGCATTGTCGACTGTTGGGCGCCGAGGGCTATGGCAGAACCTCACTAGACTCATCGCCGCCACTTTGAGAGCACCCCTGCAATGAGGGGTGTTTGCTCTTAAGGCCTTTGAGTGTCGGGTATTCGGCCACTGTCGGTGCGATCAATTATGAAGATGATATACCATCTTCAATATTTCATAATACTCCGGGTGCAAACGACCGGTGTTCAATTAGTCGATAGCTCCACCCGGCGCCGAGGGTACTCGGAATGGATCGTGGCACGTGGATCGTGGAGGAAGGCGCCAGCACGTTAGATCTACATATGACATCATAATGACATCGCACCAAACCAGCCTGTCTTACACCCCTACCAGGACAAACATACTGCACTCCTCAATACACCCATTGCTCTTTATATAAACACTTCTTGTTTCATTCTATCCTACTGCCCAGCTCCCGGCAATAACCCTCTTACCATATCTAGAGAAAAAGACCAGTACATCCACCTACCTAAGAACCCCTCTTCCACCCAAAACCAAAATCAAGACCAGATCCAAACCCACCACAACCACACATCATGCCTTCCCTCCACTCCAACCGCGAAGCCCACCCCGACGGCACCACCACCAACACCACAACCGACGGCTCAACCGTCCGGACCGACGACGCCTCGGCGCGCCCCGACGCGGGTCTGGGCCAGAAGCTGGCGGGCGACGCCAAGGGTGGCGTCGCGAAAGCCACGGGCTCGCTGCAGGCGGCCGCCGGCGCCGTGAGCAACAACGAGAAGCTGAAGCAGCAAGGGCTCGACAAGATGCAGGCCGAGGACCAGCGCCTCGCGGCCAAGCACGGCGTCATGCCCCTCGGCAGCGGCCTGCGCGAGAAGGCCTCGGGCCAGCCCACGGCCGAGCACATCCCCGCCACCACCGCCGATTCCCAGACTCCTCATGCTGGCACCACGGCCGGTTCCGCCAACACCGCTACTGGCGACATTGCCGGCAACACCACCACAACGGCCCACAACGCTACTGCGCCGACACATGGCGGAGTGCATGAGGGAGCGCACGCCACTGGCAATCTGACGAGCGAGCAAGTTTAGACAACTACGGATAGATGGAAGGCGTGGGGGATGAGTAGCGAGCGATGCTTATTGACGCGATGAACAGTTCTTTGCATGAGGAAAGGAATATATTAAGCCGGCATTTTACGATTGCGAGTCATGATGATACCTTAGGACGAGGATAGGAATACCAAACCTGGTATGGCGCCAGGGCGGAACAGGTTAAAAATAGACGTTAGCTCGTCTCCAGACTTTATTAAACACTATCACCCTACGCCTTATAATGCTGTATTCCGTGATGACTATCATGCACAGTATTCAAATGTGCGGCGCGCCCAACTCCGAACCCCTTATCCCTCTACTTTAAATTACGAGCCTCGCCACCTGGTCAAGTGCCTCGATTGCCCGGCGTGAACTTTGAGTACCGTTATTACTCTGGACCGTCGGGTTGCCGATCTCGCACCAATCCTTGATAGGCTGTGATAATTGTCAGTAATGTGCTCCCTGCTTGAAAGGAGGTTACGGCCTGTACTCACCAGGCAACTCAGATACTTGCACCAGGTGCATGTGTTGTGGGTTGTATAGAAGTTGTTGATGAGAACCACAAACACAACGATGATGGTAATTAGGAAGGCAGCGCGGACGAGCCACCAAACCCACCACAAGCCCTTTCTGCCCTTAAAGAACCCAACAGGGTTTCTCATGAAAGGCGGGAAGGCCACGCTGGTAATTCCACCATTGACAGTCGAATATGATGGTCCGGTGAAATGATCCTCGCCAATCTTCTCTCGCAAAGCGTTCGGCGAGTGCAATACGCAGATACCAAGGCAGAGACCCATCAGGAAACCTCCAATATGGGAGAAGTTGTCGAGACCGGGCAAAAGACCTAGAACAAAGGAAATGACAATCTCGATGACGATCCACATAAGCTCCTTGACGGGGTTTTGGCGGTCCTTCCACGAATAAAGCAGATCAAGCAGGGTGAGTGCAATGATGCCGAACAAAGCACCCGAAGCGCCCGTAGACGAGATACCAGTAGCTGCGAAGTTCCCGCCCATAACGAAGCCGAAGATCCCTGAGCTCATGTAGACCAAGAAGAAACGGATGGAACCAATAGCATTCTCGATCTCCTTGCCCATGGTGAGCTGAAGAAGTAAGTTGAAGCCGATATGAATGATGCCGGCATGCATAAAGATAGGGATGATGAAGCGCCACCACTGGTGAGGGGCGGGGGTGTCGTTAATGCTACCGCCGGGTCTTGGGTTGGGAACGCCGCCGAAGCCGCATAACTCGGAGAGAGTGCACTTGTTGTTGGGGTCGTTTACATCGGCTGATGTGGAGTTGGGACATGGCCAGTCAATTCGAACGGGCGAGTCTTGAATGGTCGGGACGTTGTGCATGCAAATGACATAGCGGGAGCCCATGTTGATGAGAACCTGTTGGGAGGGCCCGATCATGGGGTTGAACTGAGGCTTCGTTTGAATCGGTGTTCCCGTCAGCTGGGCAGCCTTAACCAGCTCGCCGATGAAGACGGCTATTTGGATAATGGAGAATAAGTAGACTATGAATGGAATCCTCCTCTTGTTCGCACCCAGCATGCCAATTTCTCCAAACCCTAATCGACCTCGCCCTTTCGCTCTCGACCTCGGAGGTCCTTCGGCGTCGTAAACATGGTCGTTGGAGTCCATAGGCGCGAGGCCAGCGTTCGAGCCAAACTTATTGCTGCCAGTTGGTTGATTCCTCAATGGAATGTCGTCGCCGACTGGCGACACATCGCCCGGTACACCGCTGTGGTAGCTCGTGTCCTGTGCAAAACTTGATTGACTGTGGCCGCCCATCTGATTGTTGGAAGGATAAACGTGGTCGTCGAAGACGGTATCGAAGGGGATGCGCCCGTCTGCTTTCCTGGTGCTGAGGGGTGCGCAACAGGGGCGGGTACCTGATGTGTCGAGGTTGGGTCGTAGGCGCCGTAGTATGGCGGCCGTGAAGATGCGGCGTCGGTATAATAGTCGTTTGCAGCCATAGTGGACGCGGTAATATTTCGCGTTGAAGAATGATGCAAGGAGCAGCCAACAGAGGCGTGAAAGATGTGGTTTGTTTGCCTCCGTGCTGCGGGTAATCTGGCAATGTCGTATTATTGCCTATGCTGTGTCTCCTAGGACCCTTGGCTACTGTATTGGGCAAGGGTTCTTCCTCCAGGTTGGTCGAGGCAATTTCCGTACCAGTCCAGCTAGTCGGATGGCTGCTACACTTCTGGCAATACGCCTTTGTGTTTCGCAATGACCAGGGCCCGAATGAAGGCTGCAGGCAGGGCACCTACAGTGACGAACCAAAAGTGATGTCGCCGTTTGCTGCTGAGAAGGTGCAGTCAAGATGCAATGTAATGTACGGAGTACGGAGTAATGCCCGGTGGGATTGGGGAAGTTGGGTAAAGTCGCTGATTTAAATGAGCGTGTAGGTCAACAAGCGAGTTCAAAATGTCTCGTTCCGTTTCGGTGCGAAAGAGTCCAAACTTAGGAACACATGTTTTGCAAATCAAGACCAGGAATGAATACTTTATCGGGAAGCCAGCTGAAAGAGAGTGACGTGACAAGGAATGGTTTTCTCTCATCCACCGTACGCCCAGCAAATACTGGCACTGCGGGCTGATCAAGGATGCGTCAGGGAGTAGCGGCAGACTGGAGGCTCGCAGGCTGGGCCTACGCATTCATCTACCGTGCACGGATACGCGGCGGGCTTAGCGGTGGCTCGGTTCTGGACAATCCCCAATTTCTCTGGGGCTGCTCAAAGTGCATTCGTAACGCGCTCGTACAGTGGTGACAAAGCCATTCAATGAATAAAACCTTGGAAGTGTAAGGCTTCGAGGGAAAGTGGTAGGGAAGGTTACAGAGCCAGCAGCCATCCCTCTCCTCCAACTAAATTTAGCTCATCTCTCTCTGTGCATTCTGGCAGACGGTGTCAAATGCCATCCTGTCACTCACTCTCACCCAGTCCTCGCCGCCCCCGGACTTGACATTCACCCAACCAACCACCCAAAGGTCAATAATACGTAGCAGCATGTGGCTTGTCACATGGACAATTTGGGGTCGGGACAACCCTCTAGTGGACCGACCGTGATGCTCTCTCTATTTACCTCGTACAGTAGGGCACGCATGCAAGCCCCCATCCCTAGAGCTAGAGGCCTCCCTAACCGCCAATAACAAAGCTGCAGGCACCGTGTTTTTGCAGGACAAGTCGACCGGCGTCGTCAGCCTCCGAGCCACATCGTCGCCCAAGTAAAGCATGCGGCAAGACCAGCTGAAATGTCTTTTATTAATGAGCTCGCCGTTTTCGTTTGAAACCGCTCGTGATTACGGAGTGAGATCTTCAAACATACATCGTCATAGCCCCCGCCAAGATGGCCCGCCCCCATTTTCAGGTTGTATTCTGATCAATATAAAAAAAGTCCATGCAGCTGATGAGCAGAAGATCTTTCCATGCAAAAGTCGATTAAGGTTATTGTCCACTGGATCCTCCCCCGAGCCCGATGCGGTCCCCTAAAAAGGTGGGGGGCAAGTTCGTGTTTGTCAGTCTGGTCCAAAGTCTGAGCTGAACCTATTACGCCTTACGCCCTACGCCTTACTCCTGCTTGATCGCGACGCACTGGCAGCGTGCGCACAGCAGCCCTCCATTTTCTCCGCTAGTCCTTTTAAATGTGCAGTTGTCGCGCAAACACACGCGCTCTTATGGCTGCTGACGTGTCTATGCGACTTGTGTTGCATATTTACTGTGCTTCCGAATTTGTCGCCCATAGCGGAAGAACAGGTAGGGAAACGGCATCATGGCCACCGTCAGGAATGCAATCAAGCTGGAGGCCCATTGGTATCCCAGCCTCTCATACATCTGCAGTCCGAACAGTGGGAAGGCCGCTACCGAGTTGTTTCCAGTCAGCCAAATATTCTTGCTTTTCGCCTTTCGCCAGAGACCACTTACCAGCAAATACACAGCGAGTAAACGCGTTTGCTGCCATCGCAGAGGCCGCGTATTTTGGATATGCGTCCACGAGGAATGTGAATATGCCGGTAAAGACCAGCAATGTTCTAGTGGTGGCCTTGTTAGCCACGCCCTTTTTACCACTTTCAGCCTAATATTACAACTTACCCCATGCCGAAAATCCCGGAGCCAACGATCGGCACCATCCAGTGCACCCAAGAAACAGTCGTCCAGGCGAACATGAAGAGACCGATGGGTACCAGCACAGCACTGTAGGCATCAAACATTAGCAATTTGCAAGCCGCATTGGCACGAGTTGAGAAGCTCACCCTGCCACGGCCGGTGGTAGCCTGAATTCGGGCTCGGGCACTCCATCGTTCTGTTCCAACAAGCGTGCATAGACGCGGTGCCAAAGAGGGTCCGTAGCCCCTGCCGCGAGCATGCCGATCATGATACCCAAGAACGCCAGGCCCGTCTGCCACAAGTTGAACCCATATACGGCCCCAAAGATCAAGTGGAAGGCGCCAAAGAAAAGGTAGAGGGTTCCGAGCAGTATCGCTGAAAACAAGCACAGACAGAGACACATGGGCTCCCAGATCAGCAGCTGAAACGGCCGCAAGAGAGAAAGCCCTATAGCCCTGGCGACCGACTTAGTTTTCTTCTCCATTGGTGCTTTCCAACGCTCGTCCCCGGTCTCCTTCCTCAGGGCCCGGGCTTTCTCCCGTAGTTTGACGGGATCTACGATCAGTCAGCGACTAAACAGACTCTGCATGACCATGTGTTGACGTACGGAATGTTTCGGGTGTGAAGAACACAATGGCAACAAGAAGTACGAATGCCCAGATGATGGAGACCTGTTACATCGGCGTCAGCAGCAGAGCAATGGATTTGGGGTTGTCCGAATACTGACATAGTATGTCCACCTCCAATTCACATAATAGTTGATGAAGCCGCCAAGCAGTGGCCCCAGACTTGGGCCTGTTGGCTTTTGTATTAGCCAAACAACGCAGACCAAGCAAACTGCTAGCACTTACCGATGAAGGGGGCCAACGCCATGATGACCATGGGCGCTTGGATTTCATCTCTTCTAAACATATCCGAGACACTTCCGCCAGCTACGCTCAAGAAGGAGCTACCGGCGAATCCATCGAAGAACCGTGCCTAGAGGAGCTGTCAGGTTCACTACTGCGCGCTTTGCTTGCTATATGGGTTATCAGCATCGAAATGCAACTTACTATAATCATGGTTGCGGCATTCTTGGCGACCGCGGAGGGTATAAGCCAAATCAGGAACATGCCCCTGAAATCGGCACTCTGTTAGCTTGGTATTGGCGTGTCATGCGGGGGGCATTGCTTACCATGACACCAGATAGATAGGTCGACGGCCAAAGAACTCGCTCAGGGGACTCATCAACAAAGGACCCAATGCGACTACATCAAGTGTAAGTTGAGGCGTGACCAAGACCATGGTCCGATGGCAGAAATTGACTTACTGCCCAGAACAAATGTGGATAGCCCCAGGGTGCCGACGATGGTGGAAATGGCAAATTCCGGGTTCATTTGGCTGTAAGTCGTGGTGTAAATCGAGCTAACGCAAGTGCTACTGTTGTGTCAGTATCGTCCATTTGCAGCATGTTGTTCCACTTCCCCACGGCAGATCTGGAACTTACAGGCATAGACTGCCCAGCCCTACGATGCTGACTATAACCCATTTGTGCATGAAGGACATGCTTCGCGGACAGTAAGGATCGCGGTCGCCTTCAAAGGCAACCTCGAATGGGTCACTTTCGCGACCGGCTCCCTCTTGCTCGTTGGGCACGGCGGTATCATCTGTGTCGTCTCCCACACCATGCCCATTATTAGAACGGATGCGCGCGAGAGAGGTTGATGAGCGCGGTCTCGGACGAGCGATGTCTGAGCCTGCAGACGCTCGGCGTTGATCTTCCCGGCGCTGCACACCGTGAAGCGGCTCGTAGAGGGCATCGCCACCGGCAATGCTGGATTTCTCGTCTAGTGCGTCATTGCCAGCCTCATTGGACTTCTTCTCCATGCTGTTAGTGTCAGGTAGCCCAATTGATCGGATTTAGGACGATCAATGGCAGCCGAGATTGGGGTTCAACAGAAGCAGAAGCAGCAATTTAGAAAGCTAGAATGTGTAACACTATATCCCTAGACTAAGTACTCCTATCATTATTATACAACGTCACTCCCGTCGTTCCGCACTACCTTGTTGGTCCTTGCTGGCTTGGTTAAAGGCGAGATGCGATACTACGGGGGATTTCCACCCGAATTATTAAGCCCGGATTTACGCATCCGGCCCACTTCGTGTCCGGGATTACATTCCTACACTCGCTCTGTAAGCCAGCCGTCGGTCGCATCTCCTATATCGTGCCATTGCGAGGTCTGCTCGACAATTGCAAAAGCTATTGGAGTACTACAAATGCAAATTGCACGAACCCAGAATTCCATGTTCACATTAAATATGTAGATAGCTATGAGTAGAATCGCGCACTCTATAGACTTACCATGCCTTCCAACTGCTTGCACATTACACAGCTGACAAATGCCATGCCAGGGATAGGAAGCGTCTTCACCATACTGGCCACGGACCGACGACATCTTTCACAGACATTGCGAGTACTGGGATTTTAATAGATTGGTAGTTTCCGCCGCCTCGTTACGTACGTAAGGAGCACGGTGGGTGAAGGGGGAAAGAGAAGCCGATGCCTTGTCGTGGGTCACAAGCAACATTACTGCTTACTCGGCAACATCGCTCACGTAAGGGCTGCCAATTGAGAAGCGATTGGCGACGAGACCACCGGCAGCTGTCGGCAAAGCGCGTCCGCGTCAGTCTGTGGAGCGGGCGTGTTGCATTCGCCTAGGAAGGTACCTGTCGCTAATGTCTGTGCCCGTCCCTGAAAAGGTACTTGGCCTTGGGTTCCGGGCAAAGTACCGCTGGGTGGATACTTAACCTTCTGCATTCAATTTGCCCAGATTGAATTGACCAATCCCAGCCCGTCCCGCCCCGCGTCGCAATTTCAAAGAGAGCACTGAGAAAAATTGAAATATTTTGGAGCTACGAAAGTCAGGGAGGTCCGATATACGGGCACAGCCCACCACAGCTTGACTAACATTTGCTGCAGCGCAATTGTGGCCATTCAATTGAGCACGTCGAACGAGTCTGGTCCGATTGATGCTGTCAGAAAGACCAATTGTATGTAGAGGTGAGTGAATATTGCCGATCCAAAGTCTGGCACCCGGAAGCAGTCAGATAATCGTCACCTTCTTACTACTCACCTCACCACCCCACATTCGCATCCCACATCCCACGTTCCCACCAAGCTCCCACCGCCTTACAAGCCAAGTCAGTTCGCGGCTAGGGCACCTGCCTCCTCTGCATTTACTCACCCTGTGCGTGACTCACTGACAATCGGAAGTCGTGACCAGCCATACATCACCAGCACAATCTATGGTGGTGCTCATGCTACTATAGATCGACACGAGGCTCCGCAGCCATCTTCCATTCCATCTTCCTCGATCCCACCGAGCACATACCGGCATGGCTGGCCAACACGATGGCCCCGCGCCCGAGGGCCCCACGCGCATCTCCATCCTGGGTAGCGAGTCCATCATCGTCGACCACGGCCTCTGGAAGAACTATGTCGCTGCCGACCTACTCGCCAACGTCAAGTCCTCCACCTACGTCCTCATCACCGACACCAACCTGGAGGAGAGATATATACCCGTCTTCCGCGATGCGTTCGAGAAGGCTGTCGCCTCCGCCAACCTCCCGGCCGCCCCGCGCCTACTCACATACACCATCCCGCCGGGAGAAACGTCTAAGAGCCGCGAGACAAAGGCCGAGATCGAGAGCTGGCTGCTGCAGAATGAATGCACCCGAGACACCGTCATTATTGCTCTCGGCGGCGGCGTCATTGGCGACATGATTGGCTTTGTGGCCGCCACCTTCATGCGCGGCGTCCCCTTTGTGCAAGTGCCGACCTCACTGCTCGCCATGGTGGACTCCTCCATTGGCGGCAAGACAGCCATCGATGTTCCGGAGGGCAAGAACCTGATCGGGGCCTTCTGGCAGCCGCGCCGTATCTACATCGACTTGGTCTTCCTCGAGACTCTGCCCGTTCGTGAGTTCATCAACGGCATGGCCGAGGTGGTCAAGACGGCTGCGATCTGGGACGAAAAGGAATTCACTTTCCTCGAAGAGAACGCATCTACCATTCTCGAGGCCATTCGCTCTAAAACAGCCGACCTCTCTGAGAGAATCAACCCTATCAAGGCTACTCTGAAGCGCATCGTTCTCGCTTCGGCCCGTACCAAGGCTGAGGTCGTCTCTCAGGACGAGACGGAGGGAGGCTTGAGAAACCTGCTGAACTTTGGCCACTCCATTGGCCATGCCTACGAAGCCATTCTGACCCCCCAGGTGCTCCACGGTGAGGCCGTGGCCATCGGCATGGTAAAGGAGGCAGAGCTGGCCCGTTACCTCGGAATTATGCGCCCAGGGGCTGTTGCACGTCTGGTGAAGTGTATCGCCAGCTACGACCTCCCTACTTCCCTCCACGACAAGCGCATCGTCAAACTGACCGCTGGCAAAAAATGTCCCGTCGACGTCCTGCTCCAGAAAATGGCCGTGGACAAGAAGAACGAGGGAAAGAAGAAGAAGATCGTTATGCTGTCCGCCATTGGTAAGACCTACGAGCCCAAGGCTACTGTGATTGAGGATAGTGCCATCAGAGTGGTGCTGTCCCCTGCCACGCGTGTTCAGCCGGGGGTCCCTAAGGGCCTTTCGGTTAGCGTGGCCCCACCTGGATCTAAGAGTGTCTCCAACCGTGCCCTCGTGCTGGCTGCCCTTGGACAGGGTACCTGTCGCGTGAAGAACCTACTCCACTCCGACGACACCGAGTTCATGCTCAATGCCATTGGCCAGCTTAACGGCGCAACCTACACATGGGAGGATGCCGGCGAGGTTTTGGTGGTTTCCGGCAAGGGTGGCCAGCTCCAAGCCAGCGATGAGCCCCTTTACCTTGGTAATGCCGGTACTGCCTCTCGCTTCCTCACTACTGTCGTCGCATTGTGCGCTCCCGCCAAGGCGACTTCTACGGTACTCACTGGAAATGCCAGAATGAAGGTGAGACCCATTGGGCCGCTCGTTGACGCACTCCGAACCAACGGCGTCGAGATCAAGTACCTTGGTCAGGAGAAGTCTCTGCCCGTTCAAGTCAACGCTGCCAACGGTTTCAATGGCGGCGTGATCGAGCTGGCCGCTACTGTCTCGTCTCAGTATGTCTCGTCCATTCTCATGTGCGCACCGTACGCCAAGGAACCCGTCACGCTGCGGTTGGTTGGTGGCAAGCCCATCTCTCAGCCTTACATCGACATGACAACTGCCATGATGAAGACCTTTGGCATCAATGTCACCAGATCAGACACCGAGGATCACACCTACCACATCCCCCAGGGCGTGTACCAGAACCCCGATGAGTATGTTGTTGAGAGCGATGCCAGCTCCGCAACTTACCCGCTGGCAGTTGCCGCCATTACTGGCACGACTTGCACCATCCCCAACATTGGCTCCAAGTCACTTCAGGGAGATGCTCGTTTCGCCGTTGATGTGCTTCGCCCCATGGGATGTACCGTTGAACAGACCGACTACACCACCACAGTCACTGGCCCCGAGCCCGGTACCCTCAAGGGGCTGGACCACGTCGACATGGAGCCTATGACCGACGCTTTCCTGACAGCTTCTGTTTTGGGTGCCGTTGCTTCGGGCGTTACCAGAATCACTGGTATTGCCAACCAGCGAGTCAAGGAATGCAACCGCATTGCTGCCATGCGAACCCAGTTAGCCAAGTTTGGTGTAACGAGCAGCGAGCTGGAAGATGGTATTGAGATTACTGGCAAGAACTACCAGGAGCTCACCGAACCGGCCGACAACGTTTTCTGTTATGACGACCATCGTGTTGCCATGAGTTTCAGTGTCCTCTCTGTATTGTCACCCAACCCTGTCACAATTCTGGAGCGTGAGTGTACAGGCAAGACGTGGCCCGGTTGGTGGGATGTGCTTGCACAGTCCTTCAAGGTGGACCTCGCTGGTATCGACGCAGAACCCGAGCACGAGGCTGCTAAGAAGCCCGCTGCAGGACCGTCGGTCTTCATCATTGGAATGCGCGGGGCTGGCAAGACCACTGCTGGTCGCTGGATGGCCAACATTCTCAACCGACCTTTCACTGATCTGGACGATGAGCTTGAACGCAGGGCTGGCATGACTATCCCTCAGATCATCAACGAGAGTGGCCGCGGCTGGGAGGGCTTCAGGAAGGACGAGGTTGACCTTCTCACGGACGTCATCAAGAACCAAGCCCACGGGCATGTCTTCTCATGCGGTGGTGGCATTGTGGAGATGCCCGAGGCACGAAAATTGCTCCAAGACTACCACCGCAATGGTGGCACTGTACTCCTCATCCAGCGGCACATCGAGCAGATGATCGAGTACCTGATGAGGGACAAGACACGGCCAGCATACAGCGAGCAGATCCGTGAGGTGTATGAGCGCCGCAAGCCATTCTTCCAGGAGTGCAGCAACTACGAGTACCACAGCCCATACCTTGCCGGCATAGATGAGGCGCCAGAAGACTTCAAGAACTTCGTGCAACTCATATGCGGACAGAGCAAGCACTTCGAACGGATCAAGCGGAAGCGATACTCGTTCTTCGTGTCACTTACGATGCCAAACGTTTCAAGTGCTAGTAAGGTCATCCCTCGTGTGATTGTTGGCTCCGATGCCGTCGAGCTCCGTGCCGATTTGTTGGAAGACTTGTCGCCCGAATTCATTGCTTCACAGGTGGCTCTGTTGCGTTCGCGCGCCAAGGTTCCTATAGTCTTCACCCTGCGCTCCAAGGCGCAAGGAGGCCGCTTCACTTACACCTCAGAGGAGGAGCTCCTGCCAATTTACAGAGCAGCAATGCGCGTTGGTGTCGAATTCGTCGACCTTGAGATGACCCTGTCCCCGGAGACACTGGAGACGATCACAAAATCGAAGGGCTTCACGCGCATCATCGCATCTCATCACGACCCCGAAGGAAAGCTGTCCTGGAAGAACGGTGGCTTCCAGGCGTGGTACAATAAAGCACTGCAGCATGGCGATGTGGTCAAGCTAATAGGGTTAGCTAAGACCATGGAGGATAACTTTGACTGCGTCAAATTCCGGGAAAACATGCTCGCTGCGTACGACACACCAATTATTGCCCTAAATATGGGAACGATGGGGAAATTTTCGCGCATTGTCAATGGCTTCCTGACCCCCGTCTCCCATCCCGACCTACCTTTCAAAGCCGCCCCAGGTCAACTCTCTGCGGCCGAGATTCGGGCTGGTCTGGCGCTCACGGGTGACCTAGAGGCTAAGCAGTTCTACTTGTTCGGCAAGCCCATCGCGGCCTCGCGATCTCCGGCACTTCACAACACGTTGTTCAAGAAGACTGGACTTCCTCACACCTACGAGCGCCATGAAACGGATGATGCAGCTTCAGTAAAGGAGCTCATTCGCTCCCCTAATTTTGGTGGAGCTTCGGTTACGATACCCATAAAGCTGGACATGATGAAGCTGGTAGACGAAGTTACTGATGCGGCTAAAATCATCGGTGCCATCAACACGATCGTTCCCGGGCCCGACGGACAAGGAGGCGTGCGACTCGTGGGTACCAACACAGACTGGATGGGGATGGCCTATACGCTCCGCGGCGCTGGAGTGAAGCAACAGGACACAACGTCGCCATCCAGTGCCATGGTCGTTGGCTCGGGGGGTACGACACGAGCTGCCATCTTCGCACTCCACTCGCTAGGCTACAGCCCCATCTACATCGTGGCACGTAACGCCGAGGTTGTGGGGGAGCTCTGTTCGTCTTTCCCAGCCGATTACAACATCGAGAACCTCAAAGATGCCAGTCAGGTCAAGGGTTTGCCCTCTGTGGTTATTAGCACGATCCCAGGAGACAGGCCTATCGACCCAAGCATCGAGAAAGTGTTCGTCGACGTTATGAGCCAACCCAAGAACCCCAACGCTAACCACGTGCTCTTGGAGATGGCCTATAAGCCCAATGTGACGCCTGTGATGCAGATCGCCCAAGCCGAGGGCTGGAGAACGATCGAAGGTCTCGAAGTACTTTGCTCTCAGGGTTATTACCAGGTAAGTTTATCTATTAACCCATCGCCCCTTAGGTTATTCCATGCTAATAATTCTGTAGTTCCAACTGTGGACTGGCATTGAGCCGATTTTCCAGGACGTCCGTAGCGTTGTCTTGAGCCACGAGTCTTAGAGATAGATACCGTAGCAAGTCGGAAATCAACTAAATATTCCGAACCTCAATCTTGTTCTGCCGATTATTCTACTTATATAAAATGTGTTCTTAGTGGTGTGAAATATGTTTATGTCAGTGGACAGATCACTTCTCACCAGGTGAAACAGAAGGTGCTAATATCGCGCAGTCCGCCGCAGTTACTGATGTCGCGTCATCCTCACCACCACCAACTTCAACGTGCTCGTCCACTCCTTGCATAGCCTGTTCGATAGCATCACGGGTGATCGCAAAGGCATCACTTGGCCCTGAGGCGGGCTCGTCGTTTTTACATGCATCGCCTAGGCCTGCACCAGCTACTGATGCTGGGACTTCACTCGGCAACTCGAGAGGTATGCTATCTGGTGCGGAGCCGAGTGTCATGCCAAAGAGCACTACTGCAATTCCTGCAAGCTAGCTATTCCATCACTAGCTATTGTTTCAGTACACGGGTGTCCAGCTACTTACCGAAGAGCCAGTCTCAGGGCACACGATCTCTGGAATAAAGACACCTCTGCGGTAATTTCAGCACTGTTGGAACTGCGTTCAGCAATGTCGGTGATGTTGCCAACCTCGTGGCCGGACTCCACGGGGCGCGAAGTGCTTCCAAGTAACTACCCCAAGAAGGTTTACTTCGGAACTCCAGCACTGCTCGGATTCTAACGAGTCAAGTACACAGATAGCAGCCGCCCTCGGGCTCCGAAATATACTCGATGGTAGTCTTGTCAAGCGTGATATTTCTGTTCTTGCTGGGTTGTCGGTCGTCAAGGATTCCGGCTCTCTTCACAGCCTCTGCCACATTCTTGCGGACAGTCTCTGGCCCGTCGTTTCTCCCGTACTTATGCCAAGAATAGTGCTAACATTTTCACCCCGGGTGATCTAAGCCCTGCTTTCCCGTCAGAAGAGGATGCCGAGGCCGCGTTTTCCATCTTCGACCGCGATACAAACGGTGATGTGTCACTCGAAGAGGTGGAGGCATTCTGTGACGAGGTACATCGCGAGAAGATGGCCGTCTCAACTTCACTTGAAATATATGGATTCCGTCTCTGTCGGTGATAGTTATCCTAAATCTCGCCAGCTTTTCTATTGACATAACAGGTATCACTTCAATAACCAGTTCTTACACTGCCGCCGGCTGTTCCGTTGGCGACACTTCTCACAGTGCCATATGCAATTCCATCAACATGTACACCGTCCGTCAAGGGGCTGAGCTCCATCGGATACTTCATACCGAGCGATGAGGTCCAGCATGGACAGGGCGATTATGTAACGATCGGTCCCCGACGTTCACTGGCGAAACGTATTCTCCTTCACCGCAGCAGCCCGTCCAGTCATCCCCATGGCCATCTGTCACTCCAGATACATACCCCGTCCCCTCCAATCTACTCAAGGAGGCGATTACTGCTTACTCTACCAGTACAGTAGTACTATGTATACTATAGAGCGCCGCCACGCCATCGTCTTATTACAATGAGCAGTATATCATGTAGTATCATACCCTTCTCGTCACTAGGATATGCACATCGAGTGTCATGATTGGCAATATGTGCGAGACAGGATCTATGTATCGAACCATGCGCCTAACCGAGGAAAACAACAGTATCACCTTGGGTGTATCTCCCTTTAAGTGACCGGAAGGAAGCAGTCTTTGCATTGGCTTACACAGATGTACTACGGTGCACCGCCACGGCCTTGGCTTGTTCTATCTGCTATGCAGTGGCAAGTATGGCAAATATGTGGCATCTCGTTTTCACCTGGGAGCGTCGTCCCAAATGCGTGGCTGTTGGGCTGTGTCCATCAGGTCCGAAAGCGCTGCCAAGACGTAGTACGCAGCGTCAGTCAGTCAGCCAATATAATACTCCCAATATAGATACCAGATCGTCACTTTGGGGCTCGGAGGCCTCGGTGGCGGCGGAAGTTGGGTTGTGCATTGTTCAACAAAATGCGGGCGTGTGCTCCGGGCAGCAACGTATGAGAGGGCGGCGGATGCCAGGTCTGTCGGAGTCGGGTGCATCCCCGACAGCTCTATCAAATCAGGTTGCGGTGGCTGTGGTGGGTATCGTCGGCAATTCGGAGAAAGATCTTCAGGGTCTTCTTTTTTTCTTGGCAAGGGTCCAGCTCGGCTGTCCCTCACCACCTCGGCAACCTCACTTGACCTATGGCGGCTATGGCCAAGTTTTCTTTTCTTATTTTGGGTCCTGGATGTGAGTCGTGTCATGCTGGTTGGGTACTGTAAACTGGGTAAGGCACTTACGCACATGGGATCGACAAGCCAAAAGCAACATTCGGGTAGTGACATGTTGGGAATGCATGCAGGATTTCCCTGTTTTCCCATGGCGGAATCCACGGGTGATGGGGGTTTGGAATCATGGAAATCATGGAAATCATGGAATTTGCGAGTAAGCTGCATTGGTACGTATTCGGTTATGTACGTAGGGCTTCAACAAAGTTCGCCACCACAAGAATAGGGCCGCACGGGGTTTCCTACCCAATAGACCCTTGGGCAACAACAAATCAGAGCACAAGATATGTGAGGCATGCACGCATCGCATACGCATACATAGCCATGCCTGACTAGCTGGAACCGAGGGGAGGGCTGTGAACTAGAGAAGCTACAGTAGAAGCTATGGACGAGAACGAGCGAAGTGAGATCTGTCGTTCCTGCATCTCCGTTTCAGGTTTGGGGGCTTGCCAGAGAGCCAGCATGTTGCTTGCTGCGAATATCTTGGATCTGATTGCCCGATTTCGCAGATGTGGCAAAGAAGGAGCTATGGCGTTCTACGGTTATTCAACGGGGCTGTTGAGGCTTAGACGCGACCACTGCCGACCACCGGTAGATGGATCGACACATTGCTCCAAGCTCCTCCCCAGTGCTGTGCTCGTATTCGTGGCTGGTGCCAGGCACTGTGGCTTGTGATGCCAATGATGATTTAGCCATCTCCACCATTGATCTATCTTACCCTGTTGTTGTCTACTATCCGATACCACTAGATGACGAACCGACAGATGGGAAGCAGACCCGGGCACAAAAGGTGGGATGTGTAGCGTGTGTAGTAAGTTGCTGCGCGGTTGCATCACTCTTACTACCCAACTAGTGTTAGCTCTTGCTCGCTCTCACCGTTCATAAGCCGCATGTATGTAACCTGTGGGGTGCGTATGTCAAAGATATCCTTCCCGGGGCAGCACCCGGGACCATTCAAAAACCTGTCCGGATGTAGTATAGATTACGACCTTGTCCCGTTTTATATGGCATATCTCTGGCATATTCCCTTCCGTAGGCCGTAGGCGTTTTGGGTCCCATTGCATCAATGGTTCCATACCCAGGCGATTATGCTCGCTTCAATGGGATTTTCCATGTTGGACAGTTCCTCGACCAATCAAGGAAGGGATCGGCACCGAAGAAGGACACATACCCAATGATGAGGCAGTCAATGAAGTACATTGGATGGCTAAAACAAGCTGGCAACTGGCTGGCTGGAGGAGAGTGTTCAATCCATAGTTCTTTTTTTTATGCATAGTGACATCCATTTTCCTGCGATCCGGCCTATCGAACACAGATAATGATAGAAACCAGGAGACCAGGGTCCCCCGCCGTGCTGCCCACATTGGACCACACCACCCACCTGACGCACGAAAGAAAAAAAAGAGCTGCCCCGATGCGGAAGGGATAAGCAGGAAAACAGAGACAGCTTACCATGCCATGCGTTTAGTAGTAGATTACCAAAGCTTTACATACAGCATTGCTCGTCACTCTCCAGCAGCAGAGGGGGGAATGGCTGCCACTGCGGATTGGTCGCATTAAAAGAGCAGGAAGGGGGACGAGGAGGTAGAGCGATGGAAAAAGAAACCCATGTCACTTTTTCCAATCGGGGATAGAAGCTCCGCCAAATACGTGTGGGCGGGCAGATGGGCAAGTCGTAGTCGATTCCTGGCCATCGCCCATATTAGCATTCAGGGCTGGCACTGACATGAATCCCATCAAAACAACGTGCAAGTAACCGGTACATAGCCTACTACTATCTAGTAGTGGACAGCCTCCATCCATGGCGGGCATGCATTCAATACGGAAATGCAGACAGCCATCTGCAATGTTGCTGACCATCTGGCAATAATGCACACACACATACACATACGAAAGCAGGAAAAATCTGTGATGCAGGTGATGTCAGTGAATGGCTCGCCCATAGTACGATATGAGCTGTTTCACTCGTCAATTTGATCATACAAGCTACTCTACAGCATTATGCCGTTCCCTCCCCTCGTCGCACAAGTGCCGATGCTGTCTCACTGATCCAGCTGAAAATTAAACATCCCATCATCATAATCCATTACAGCTTTTGTGTGTTGATCAGGTCATAATTCATAATTCCGCGCCATTTTTTCTCTTCTAATCTTGCTGTGCCCAGCGGTCGACCTATATCATACACAACTCTCTTCGAAATGTCCCGTCGTACATGTAGTATAGAGAGTATACATCGTGATACATAGTAAAAATATACAGGTGAAAATAAAAACATCATTAGGAGTACAATTTTTCGAAATCCAAATTCAAAATTCCGCATTCGCTGTCGTTAAACCCGTTCTTGGTACCCATGTCTATATTCGAAGGTTCAATGCCGATGGAAATGACATAGGACAAAAAGTGGTCTCGCAGAGGACTTCCCCAGATAAACGCCCGCTTAAATTCGATGAAACAGCCTGCATCGTATCCAGATGAGATACGTAGCGGAAAAAGCAAAGCAAAGCCAAAAACAAATAGTGGTAGTAATAATATACGGCGCCATTGTCAAAACGGTGCGTGTGTGGTGTGTGGTGCGCAGTGCGGTCGCATCTTGCGGTGCATCCATCGAACATCCCAACAAAAACGGTGGTGGTAGGAGTGATTAGGATGATAAGAAGCTTCCATGACGCTGGTAGCACATCATGCTGCGTTGGGCCAGCGTCGGGGACCAAGGGAAGTGGTCCCGAAATGGAAACGGGCACGGGTCCATGAGACGGCCATGAAGCAATGCAGCCGCCTATGATGTAGGTGGTGATGCTGTCTCGCTCCTCGATTCAGGCGGCGGGAGGGGGGTTGACGTCATGGCTAGGCCAGTGAGAACACCTGCAGTCGTCCCCCCTTCCAATAGTGGGAATCCAAGCTTCCCCCTAAGGTTCCAGTGGTGATGAAAGCCTGAGCTTCCCGTCAATCCCTGCCGCAAACGGCTAGTCCGCGTCATGCCCTGCAGCAAGTCCCTGCATATTGACGTTGAGCCAGAAAATCAGGGTCTTTTGTACTTCTCCAGAAAAAAAAGTACAAGCTCCGCAGCTCCACCTTCTTCCAGGATCTGGTACTGGAAATCGGCCAAGGGCTGGAACGCTCCAGAAGCAGCGGATAGTAGCTATGCCCTTCCGGAACCACTTCACAAGGCCGATCCTCCGCGACGGCGGTGCTTTCCTGGGAATTCGACATCCGGATGGCACACCCGATAATGTCTGGTGAGAGCGTCGGCGCGGCTGAAGGTCTTCTCCTCCGTGCAGAGGTTGCAGCGCACCTTTTGCTTGCGTGCATTGTGAATCGTATCCTCGTGTCTCGTAAGATCGTAAGGGCGTGAAAATACCGTGCTGCACGATTTTCCAGTGCTAGGGTTGATCCGATCGCAACGGTGGGGACCGGCCTGGCTGCCCAGTAGAGCATCGGGGACGCCTGGCGACGATACCGTCGCAGAAACAGCTCGCGCAGTGTGCAGCGCGTTGGCCTGTCGGTGACCCTCCCGCTTATGCTTCTGCAGCAACGCTGGGGTCTCGAATCGCAGCGTGCACCCGTGGTAAGTACAGGTGTAAGTACCTCCGTCGGCCGTAGTCTTAAGGGGCCTTTGCGGCGTAGACATGTTGGTCATGTCAGATCCGTTGCTGTCGGCGGAGCTCATTCTCGAGAAGGTGGAAACAGACGGGGTAGCCTGCTGTTGGTTCGGGCGAGAGATGAATGGGTATTGCTGGGGCACCTGGATGCTGGTAGGCATACTGAAGTTGAATGCGCTTTGCAAAGGCGTCTCGGGGGCGGTGGAAAAGACATGGCTCTGCTGCTGTGACGCAGGCTTGGTCATTTGGTCCACGTGAAAGTTGTTTGACTCCTGGGGAGGAAACAGCGGGAAGTTCGAGTCATCGCTCTCGTTGAACTCGAGCATAGCATCCTTGGGCGAAATGGTATTAGGTGTACCCTGCTGTTGGCTCAAAGCGTTGCGCGCGAGGTGTTGCTGCAAGATCTTCGCGTCTTGCTCTTGCTTCACCTTCTCGCGTACTTGCTGGGCCGAGCTGAGTCGAACCTGCTGAGCTTGTTGCTGCCGCCGCTGCTGCTGTTGCTGCTGCTGTGGTTTTTGGCTTTGCTGCTGCTGTACTTGACCGAAGTCGTTGAGGACAGGCGCAAGGGGCGAACCATGTCGGAAGGGGGAGTGCGAAGATGACGAGGTAGGTGATTGAGTTGCGCTCAAATGCTGGCTGTTAGCAGCCTGGAGTCTCTGTGCAAACAGGTCGTTTGTAGGCGACATAGCCAGTTGACTCTGGGCCGCGGGAGATGCAGATGTGATCGTAAAGCTTGGGCTGTAGAGTTCGTCACTGTAGATGTCTGTCATGGTCCGGTCAAGCTTGGGCATGTTGGCGTTGCTGGCGTAGGCTATATTATCCGAGAGATCTTGTAAGCAGATGTCGTCTTCATTTCCGAGGAAAGGGAGGTTGAGATCAAGTTCGTCAAGGAAATACTGAAGGGGTATCGGGAGTTCCGAGGAGGTCTCACCATTGTTTCGCCTCCGCTGAGTGCTTTGGTCCTCAGGCTCGTGGAACGATGGCGTGGCTGGTGAGTCACCGCCCACCGTCGAACCCGAGCTCGCCACCGACCTGGCAATCGATCTCGTACTCGATCCAATCGGGGAGAAGTCGGGAGCCGGGAGAAGACGGTTGTTTGTTTGCTGCTGTTGCGATTCTGATAGGTTGGGCAGACCATCGGCCATTAATGTTGTGTCGTGGTGGGTGTTGCCAAAAGACTGTTGCAGTGCTGTGTAAAAGGAGTCGTTGAGGGTCATAGGCTTGCCCATTTGGTAAGAGTAGTTGCCGTCGCCGCCCGCTGTGAGATCGTGGAAGCCATCGCTAGACGAATCCGCAACGGCGATCTGAGGGTTGGAGATGTTGGAGTTGAAGGGCGACGCTGGACCATTGGACCCCAAGGACGACAGAGACGATTCACGCTGGTGTCCTAGACGGTGGGCAGCACGAGGCGTCTGCTGCTGGCCCTGGAGTAACCACGAAGGCTCGGAAGGCATTAGATCTGGTACCTGGTTCAGGTTATTGGTGTTGGCGGCGGACTCGATCGACTCCTTGTTCAACTTGTTGATGTTGTAGTTGCCACGGGCAGGTAGGCCTCCGACAAAGGGTGCGGTAGAAGTTGTCGTCGGGAAGCTGTTTGTGTAATGTGTCGAGTCGTCGAAAGCAAACGTCTGGTTGTTGTTGTGGTTGTGTAAGTGGTGCGTTCTCGACGGAGTATATTGTTGATGAGCAAGCATCATAGTGGTGGATGGAATGGCGTCGAATATATGGTCAATCTTAGATTGGATGGTCCGGAAGGACTCGAAGGAAGGTTCAAGTACTCTTGTAGTAGTCAAAAGGGTATAGGTAGATTTTTTCAAGATCAAGATGTGTATGATGTGTGGGGGTAATAGTTATGAGTAGTCGTAGTAGTAGGAGCTGTGTAAGTGGTGTAAGTGGCGTGGCGATTCTTTTATAAAAAGGGTCCTGGGTAGAGGGAGCTTACCACTAAGTACCTTCGTACCCTGCGTAGGAGAGGTCGAGCCAAGATTGGAGAATGACAGGGGTTTCCTTGTCCTGGTGGGAAAAAAGAAAAGGGCCCTCGAGATAAAAAGCCGATCTGGGTAGTGCAAGGTCGAGTGGGTACTTGTATCCTCTACGCAGCCCAAGGTACGTAGATTTCTTTGATTGAGGGTCCTGAGGTCATGTGTTCACCCAAGCCGCTCCTTGATGACTCTTCCCTTTGTCGGGCCTCTCTCTCTGCTTAGCTTAGCTGAGTCTCGTCGGGGTTATGCCGCAAAGCGTCGACGTAGTCGTATCTGGTCTCGCGGCGTTTGTTCCGGATGAGTAGTTTCGAGGGCTAGGCACCCGAGTGTGTGGACTTGTAGTCAGCGATGCTCTGCTTGCTGGATGTGGAAATGCTGCCTGAAGCGCCCAAGATGATGGATTATTTATATTACACTTCTTTATCTATTTGGTTCGTCTCTGCCTACTCACGAAATGCAAATAGGCATGCAGTAGTTTCAACTGCGATGGCATTGAGCCCTCCCACGATTGATGAAATGTTACACCAGACATTTCTTCATTCGGAACCTAGCCTGCTGTGGGTGACGTAGCTTGCAGGGGTCGTGGCTCGGCTCTGGGCAGCGGCCGCGCGCGACAGTCAAAGTGCAGACACTGACGCTGCTGGCTGCTACAGTACGTAGTGTGGTCGGAGTACCAGCTACCTCCTGCTGTCGGCATGGGTACGACGGTGTTCTCCACCACCCGCCCATAATCACCCAATCAATCCGTCATGCCGTTATTGGCCCATCTTCCACCGTTTCCCATGGCTGGCAGCCATGGGCGGCCTTACAGAAACATAACTGCTTGGATGTTGCTTGTGTAATCTATCCATCCCACAAACCCGTATCGAATGTCCATGGCCCATCTACCCTTACCAGACCACTGTCGCGCTGTCTCATACTGTGGGATGCCCTAGGGCCCGTGTGACCGGTCCATTGAGCGGCTGTGTCTCTATGTGGACAGCCATACCTCGGCATATCGGAGAATACGTCAATTAGCTTGTTCAGGTTTCGTTTCCATGATGGATTATGTAAGTATACGTAGGTCTGGTCAAAGGGATACGGGATGCCAAGCCATCTTAGGCCCGACGAACCAGAACCTGATAGATGCCTTTGTTGACAGACGGCTGACCAATTGCCCAATGAAGAGGAAGAGGCAGTGTTAGTCAATGCCATCGAAAGAAAGAAGAATTGAAAGAAAAATCTTCAATGGCCTTGCATATCCCCTTACTTCCTGCATGAGGAGAGGGAGGGCATGGCATGGTATAGCACACCTCCAGACCTCGAAAGCGACAAGCCTCGTGTTCCGGAGCATCCCGACCCTCTCAAAAACCCAGCAACAGACAAGCCTGATGCACCAGGTACTTTTCCGAATCTTTCCCGCGCCAGCCTGTAGATCAATTGCTCGTTTGATTTTAACGTTCGAAGGTTGCCAGATCTTTACCAGGAAAAGATACCAGACCATCCCAGTACATCGATGACTTGTCAAGCTCCCGGCTCCCGGTCCTGCTGAAAACCCGCTGCACTGCCACAAGAATCTACGGGGTACACATCATGCAAGCCACAAATGGACCACCAGGCCACGTCTTAGATTCGCAGTACGCCACACGTGCCCAGACTTCGACTGCGCTTTCTCACATCTCCGCCTTACCCGGTAGAACCACGGCATAGTTTGGCTAGGCGCAGAAGAGTCAAGGTGCCCGATTAGCAACCCCCGGCATACGTGTATTGGGCAACGCAAGGTTTGGTATGACTCTAGACCGAGGCAAAAATTTTCGGAGTGATTCTCTCTCTTTCCGGAATGCGTATCCGATGGTATCCTGAATTGAAAGCCCATGCAGTAATACTAGCGTATCAATAGCACAGGGCTGGGCCTGGCGGCTATCTAATCAGCTACGACTATGGAGGTAATCGTGGGTATTTCTTTGAGGGTCCGTCCCTCCAATCCAGTCATCAGCCCTGCCCGCCTGGGTTAGTGGCAGCTCTTAGGCCAGATCTGGCACGAGAGACGGGCATCTGCATCTCTGCTGACACTGCCCTCGTGAATCATCAATCTGGGGTAGCTGAGCTGAGCCTGCATGTCAGGCCAGGAACAGGCAAGCAGTTGGATTTCAAACGATAGCGGGAGGGTCTATGTTTGCCCGCTCCCTGCTCCCTCTTCACTCTCTCTCTCCCCCATGACTGCATAAGTCATAGGTCTGCATCTCCGATGGTTCATCCTGCATCTAATGACATTATCCAACATACAGTAATGCATATGTCAGCATTCCCATAGGTTCATCCTGTAAATCCCTAAGCGCCCTTCGGAGCTTTCGTAATCCGATAGACGGCGGCCGGACATAATGAGTAATCAGTTTCACCTTCGGAAATATGTACGCAGGCAGCCTCGCTCGTAAATTCTTACGTATCAGATCATCTCGCCTTGCATCATAGGGCTGAGATGACTGAGCGTTGGTCGTATATTGGTTGTTCGTTTTATTTCATTTTTATTACCATTTATCTTATTTTTATTTCTTCAATGTTGGCACGTTGCATTGGGGGTTGATTGATACTATCCCTATACCCAATGTTACGGCGGCTGGCTGGCGGGCATGCGGGTGCTCCGAAACATAGCTGCCACTCTAGCCTACTTAGCTTACCTGCAGGAAATACAAAAAAAATACAAAAATCGAACTGCCCTCTACGCTTTGGCCGCTCTGAACCGATCGGACGGGTAAGGGAGATCGGTGCCGGTTCAACCGGTGGAGAACGCTATCCGAACATTCTAGATTCCGCATTTCCAGCTCGCGATGTCGCGTTTCTCCCCAAACTCCGGCACAGCCTTTTTTGAGCGACACGTCTGCGGCCGGCCGCCTTTTTCCTACGGTGCATAACGTAGATGACTTTCGCATATGCAGGCTTGCACATGATCACGAGTCCGAGAGTTGCACACATACACATCCTCAGCCGTGGCTCCGGATATACGGATGCGAATGGATGCATCAGCCGCAATCCATGACGGCATGAGTAACCGAGCATCGCCGTAGCACTGGTATATACGGTGTAGTGTAGTATGTACGCGTTGCCGCCAAGACGTGGTAGACGCATCATGAACGAGGCTTAAGTTGAAGCCGACATGAATACTACTGCATTTGTCAGTACCGTCCGCTGCGGTTCGGGCTCTGTGCACCCGGCGTAGCGTTGGTGGTGATGTGATCACTGGCTGGTTCACCAAATCTCAGCATTTGGCCCCTTAACTCATGCATCAGGACAGGAATCTCTATCTCCGCCACTCCAGACCGCCTCGGGGCAATTGGCGCGTCACAAGCAGCTGATTTGAGATATCAGAATAATTACAGGCTATACCACGTGGATGCTATAACCGCTTTTGAATATGATTTTGCCTTCTTGGTGTAAGACGGAAAGGTCCTCAGCTGAGTGGGCACCATTCTCATTCGCAAAGTTTCTGGTACGCCCTATGCCTACGATCAATGTGCAGTCATACCGCCTTACATGCCAATTATCAGCTGAGCGGCGTCCATCGAATGTTGCAGCAGCCAGTATGCATCGCAAGAGCTGTTCTGGTGTGCCAATGGAGGTGTATGGGTTAATTTCCCCCTGAGGTGTGAGGCTTGATGGCTGAACTGATTAGATCGTCCCGGAGATCTGGAATCCGTAAAGACCCCGCTAACGGCTAAGCGAGCCCACTGGGTGTGGATGGGGGGTGCGGTATTGTTACTAAATTCAGCAATCGTTGCACCACGTTCGTTTTTGTCGGCCAGCCCGTGTCGTGTCGGTCGCTTAAACTCGCGCGCCCTTCCGACATTCGGATTGCGAGATGGGATTTTTCTTCCTGCATGTCCTGTTCTGGATCGGTAATAGCAATATTGCTTTGACCAAGTATAGATTTACACATTCGAGTTACACGAGTATATTGAATTGAATCCCGATCTCGCACCGAACTCGGAAATATCTTACAAATCCCCCTCCGAGTAGCTTGAGCCAAAGATTGTTGTGAAATATCCAAGTGCATGTACTAGATCATTGCCAAGAATGACTCACTTTACTCCTGATTGATAATACAAACGACAAACCTGATGGACTGTTCAGTGAGTCCTACATCAAGTGCATAATGCATTCGAAAAGATCCATGTGCATTTCGTGGCAAGTCGTTGCAACAACAGATGGTGGTATAGAGATCGGTGCATCGAACAACTGCATAATCTACACAGCCTTACCAGATGAGCTGTGCTACTGCCCATGTTCACTGCGGGATCGCTGGCTGGGGACAGGGGATAAATTGTAAGCAGAGCAAGTGGCTTTCGAATGAATATGCATTCGCTCGACTGCCCACGTGGGAGAGGTGCCGCGGACTAGCCGTGGTTGGGTGTATCAAGGGGGAGGGGGGGTGTCTTACGCGCTGGCTGTTGTGTAGCACTAGAGAAAGAGAGAGTGGGAGAAAGCGAGCGTTACCTAACCCTCCGGGTGCCGACTGGAATGCGAACCTCCTCTCGGGCTAGACGCTGTCAAGCTGAGGCGCAGCAGCTATGTTCTCCAGTAAAAAAAACCTCCCGTCGTTGACTGGTCGATTGCGGGGGCGGCAGTGGGCGGCGGATGGCGCCTAGAACGGGCACAGCTCAGCCACTGTAACATTGCATCTGCATGAGCGGCCGCCCTGCATCGCGCATTGAACTGACAGGCGCGCCTCGGCTTTCAGCTGGTCTTGTCGTATTCCGAAAAAATAAGGGGGTCCGGCATATCTTCGTGTGCTTCTTTTCGGTTGGGAGAGGAGGCGGATGGTTCTGGGCTCGCGATGGTGCCCAGTTTGTTGAGCAAGCTCTCTGCCGTTGTTGTTGCACTTGGGGATCGATTTCCACCCAAACTCAGCCACAGAGATACGGTCGCACCCACTCGCGGTTCGCATTGACGACTAGCCAGGTGCGCAACCGTCGTGATCAGATACGAGAAAGGCCTCCGGACTCGCATATTCAATATGCGCAAGAGCCGATGGTATCCTTCTTTGCTCGGCTCAACGTGAATAGTGAAGTTTTCGGTATGCATTGCGGTGAAGCAAAGTAGTAAATGAAGCCAGCTGCAGACAGCAAACGAGGGTATTTTGTGCGCCTCATTTGAACCAAACAGGTCATGCTGCCGGACCGTGTAGCATCCATCTTAAACTTGGGTGTATCGAGACAATTAGCTCCATCTCCACGGCTCCATCCGGCATGCCGTGCCTCTTCGCTGCTTCTTTCCAGGCGTAGCGCAGAGCGTCGTCCATGGCCAGGACAGGCGTGCTCTCGATCTTCAGCCGACGATCTGCCACCATGTATGTGACCCTGTAATCGCCCCAGTACGGCCGCGGGCCGCCTTTTCCTGCTATGATAACGTGCAAGTCCTTCAGGAGAGGCATTCCGCCGGCGGCACGCGCGATGCCTATATTCCACGGCGATATGAGACGCTCGTTGGGCGAGCCCCGGAAATGCTTCTCCCTGCGATCCTCGTCGGCAGGCGTGCCGGGTTCGCCATCCCTGAGGAAGTCTTCGTCTTCTTCTTCTTCTTCTTCTTCTTCTTCTTCTTCTTCTTCTTCTTCTTCTTCTTCTTCTTCTTCTTCTTCTTCTTCTTCTTCTTCTTCGTCTACGCCAACGATGTCTACCGGTCCAAATTTGCAATGCCGTTCAAAGAGCCAAGTCCCATTGGGGTCCGCCGCCGCGGCAGTCAGACGGATAGATCGAAGGCGTGGCCATTCTTGGCAAAGCTCGAGTGCCCCAGGCTCCATGCTTGCCGTCGAGGGCCAGAAGAAGTCGCTGGTTACCGATGCCTCGACGTCGGCGGATTTGACGCGTTGACACAGGGTGCGCAGTGCCACGCTGAGCTTGTCGGTACCAGTACTGACGCTGGCGGGCTTGAAGTCATGATTGTTGGGCGGCGGGTATGTGTACTCCAACTTCACAGTCTCCAGCGAGCCGGGGAGGAGCTCGAGCCCCCGGGCAAAGCTGTCGCGTAAATACACCCGAAGAGCTAGATCCCTCTTTTCTCTGGCGGATAGGCACCAATCAATACTTGTCAGCGTCTGTACCTGGCTGGCAATATGACAGCAGGTAATGGGACTGATTAGGCGCCAGCGAAGGCTGAGGTAGTATGGGCTAGGTATCTGAAAGGAGGAGAAGACGCCGATGGGCATGTCAGGGACATGGATGAGCTCCAGATACGAATGCTGAAATCGAGCCTCGCAGATGTCTTTCGTCACGTAACTCCTTCTAAAGATACGAGTCTTCATACAGTCGGGACGATGCCAGATGTCGCTGCGCGAATAGGCAGTGATTTTGAGCACCCTGATCAGGGGCGCAGTCGCTGAGGGGCTTCAGGAGTGAGAAAAAGTACCCCATCGTCCTCGTGAAGACCTCGTTGTTGCGTCGCTTTTCTTCTTCGTTCTCGAGGCGAGTCCGTGCCTCCTCTTCGTAGGACGGCAGCCTGATGCTCAACTCGATTGTGCGCACATAATTGAGTCGTCGCCTGGTGAGGATGTCTTGGGCATCCACCATTCGATCATTCGTCCGGACCACCTCCTGGAAACTGAACCTTTCAATTTGATGCTGCCATTTCCTGCAGACGGTGACATACTTGGGCCACGTGGGGTTGGGAATATTTATATTAAGGCGAGTTCGCGTGTCCAGGTAGCGGATGATGTGACACAGGACCTCCGGGTGAACCTTGTCCATGGCGAAACGAGATGAAAGCTCCGGCAGCACAAACTGGCGGTTAAGGAGGGGTACAAATGCTAGGAATTCGAAGCACTCCGTATGCGAAAATGGTATGGGAGAATGCCAACTTGAAATTGTGAGATGGGCTGGGCAAAGGTAGTGGGAGCCTGGTTTTAGTCCTTAGGCAACCGCCCAGCTAGGTCCACCTTGACTGCGTGTGGATGGTCGAGATGTCGTGAGCATGAGCATCTGCGAACATGTTAAAACCGCGCTTGTGTATCTAACGACTAATGGTAGCAACATAATCCGTAGATTGAAGCGAAATGGAACATTCAACTCGTAATTCCTTCTCGGTGCGTATTATGTGTGATAGGTGAATGTTTTCCATTGATCCGCCAAGTGGATATCTGGGTTGCTAGCATGCGAGTTTCCATGATAGGTATCTCACATCATGACATGTTGCTAGTATTTGATTTCTGGATGCCCATTTAAACCTCATTGTTATATTGTGATATGCGGTTGACTAGTTGATCCAACTATGTTCGGTGATTTCGCCATGTACTTACTGTATCGGTTGTGTTGAACCACCTCGGAGGATATAGATACCTGATAACACCAGCAGCGTAGTGATGAACGAACCAGAGGTACTGGGATAGTAAGGTAGTATAACTAGTAAGAGTGTTACGAGGCCGGTGATGTACATGGGTTCTAGATACTTTCACAGCAATCCGTTGGATGCCTTGACCACGTTGGGGTATCAGGTTTACTCAAGTGTGAACACTATATGGTGAACATAGGGTATGCATGTACGACTATGAGTTTGGGGTACAACGAACACTGGTTGCACTTTGGATATTTCCATGCATACAAATAATGCCCAACCAAGGAACGTTGGTCAGCTATAGCTGAGATGGTTCTTAATTACGCAGTATTCGGTGACTCTGCCTAACATGGAAGAACGGATAACAGGTACGTTTTTACATGAAGTATCCTGAGATACGACAAGTCAGAATACAGTTGTATCAGTGACATGAAGCGGATAGATCATACAGAGAGCTGACCCGAACATGTGATGTTGTGTATCTCAACTCGGTGGTAAATCAAAGACGAGTTATCTGCCAACATAGTTATTCCAACTAAATATTCCCCGTGTTGGCCACCGAATGCAGCATCTTGCATGAAGTACAGGTGGAGTCATACCGCTAGTGTGGTACGGAAACGAGATATGTCATGTGTTGACATGGTTAAAGCAGGTATGCGTATCGAACACCTACCAATGCACTGTTTGGGTGATCTCATGGGCAGATATGAGACGCCTCAGCCACCCACGACAACAGTGGTAGTACATGGAGTGCAGAAAGAACATACCACGTCTCATTACAGGCAGTTATTATGTTAAGTATGGGTTTTCACACCTCGATGTTTCGAATCACAACATTCTATTAATATTTGATGTTAAATATCCAAAGTGTGAAATAACATATATTGAAAAGCAAAATTTCAAGCATGAACACTCCAAATCACGCAGACACGATTAACAGGACATCAGACTCGATATCATTAGATAGACAAGTACCTGACTCACGATAACGAGACTTGAATGCCTACCAGTGGTTGTGCCATGTGAAGGCTGCAGCATCAGTAAGTGGCAAACCACAAAACATCACATCCACACTAGAACAGACAACATACCACGTACCATCAAGACCTCGATCTCCCTAGCTAAATACAGAGATAGAACCGAAACATAGTTGACTCATCGTCTACCTTGGACCAATCGCCAATACGCTTGGGCATGTTATTTCTAGCAACAACTCTGACGATGATGCGAGGCTGCGGCACAGCCTTGGCTACATGCAGCCTCGCAACAGCACTCTACATATTAACAACAACACCACCCAATCACTAGAGTCCATTAGGGAAAATATAAGTGTGACTCATTAAAACCAACCGTGCTTGCTCAATGACTCAACAATCCATGAACTCTACACAGGCTTTTCTTGTCATGTGGTGTACTGATTATCTACGGCACCGAGGATGATCCACACCGACAAGGCTATCTGGCTTTCAATATGGGCATAATATGCCGCACAACACTTGCACAACAAAACATGACCATAAGTGCACGACGCGACAGAACGCGTACTTAGCCTCCGTGACCAAGACAGGCAGACGCGCCAGCTTACAGATACAGATTGCAGAATACGAGGGGTCAAGCAAGACTTCACGAGGCAGAGGCAGAAAGACATGATTTGTTTGGTTTGTAGTTTACTTGTTCTCAATGTTCCTGTCGGATTGATTATGCCTCTTCGGACAATCCTTATAGTAGAAACCCCCATTCCCTTATGGTACACTTTGTGTGATCAGAACACCCTTAAAAAATCAAGAACCCAAATCCCATGATTCGTCATGACCAAGCCACTGTGCAGAAATAATTTGCGGCCATCGCAAGAAATGACTTTCGTAACAGACGTGAAACCAGAACACCTTCCAACAGTATGTGTGGACCCAACGATTGCACTGCTCTAACCACCGAAACCGTACAGGGTGCGGCCTTGACGCTTCAGGGCGTATACAACGTCCAGAGATGTGACGGTCTTGCGCTTGGCGTGCTCAGTGTAGGTGACGGCGTCACGGATGACACCCTCCAGGAAGGACTTTAGAACACCACGGGTCTCCTCGTAGATCACTGTAGTGGGGGAATACGCGTTAGACACACGGACCAATACACATTCAGACGCGTTGTGTGGTTGGAGGGGAACTTACTGGCTGAGATACGCTTGACACCACCACGACGTGCGAGACGACGGATAGCGGGCTTCGTGATACCCTGGATGTTGTCGCGCAAAATCTTTCGGTGGCGCTTGGCACCGCCCTTTCCGAGACCCTTGCCGCCCTTGCCGCCTGTAGAGACGCGTCAGTACTGATGATCAAGATGAGGTAGACACGCGACGACGAAGACAATGACGAGAAGTCATCATCACCGAATGCGGTAGAAGGTGGAGAGGTGGTACTTACGTCCAGTCATTGTGAAGGTGGGAGTGGGTGAGAAAAGTAATGGGTGTTGTGTTGGGAGATGGGTGTGGGAGTATAGTGCAATTAAGCGTTGGTTGCAGGAGTTGACTTTTGGGATATGGGAGAAGAGATGTTGAAGCGTGGGGAAACGGCCAAGTTTAAATATGGACGGGATCAAGCGTCAGCTCCAAATCAGATCAGCCTGAGCCTGACAACTCTCGAACGAGCCAGAGCAGCTGGAGCCCCTGCAAGGGAACAAATGGAACTGCAGATGTGTGGAGGGGTGGAAGGGGGATGCGCTAAAAAAGTGCGTCAACTGCCTGCTGTAGTGGGCAGTAGTGCGCTGGTCCAGGTACGTACTGGCCGCTGTGGCACGCCATAATGGTTTTAGGAGCCAATCAAAAATCAGCCAGCCGACTTTAATTCTTCGGCCTGCTGCACTCGGATGGTGGGGTCCTGACCGACGCCTGGAAAATGCACCTCAGGGAAAATCCTCCCCCGGCAGACGAGATCCACAAACTTTAGACAACACAGCACAGCATCAGCAGATTGGAATTGTAGGTGAGCAAGCAAAATGGAAATCGGAATCCATCAAAACGCGTACCCAATCCAGGCTAGCGCATACCTAGCCCGCGACAGACGCCCCAATTCCTACGCGGTCTCTGCTAGATTGACTGAATGCTTTTCGTGACTGATCTGCCTCCTTGCCTTGCCCCATGCCGAAAGTCTCGCGTCTTCGCCAGCACACGCGCAACGCGTTCGCGGCTCACAGTCCACCACCCAGCCTCCTCGGCCAACTTTGTACCTTCCCCATAGTCCAGTCCCCACCGGAAGTATTCATGTGAATCTCATGTGAATCTCATGTTCGATGTTCTCCTGCGTTCCTGTAGATCCAGCTTAACCTTGGTCCATCTTGCGCCCAGCCAATCACTTTCCGGGACGACTGTGCCGAAACTGATTCTCGACGTGCTCTACGCGTTCTGCCTTACATACTTGCTGCAGCGCTGCTTCACTGCTCCCATGCTCTCCACATGTTCTCCCTCTCTTCCCGTGTGCAGCAGGTACGTACATGTAGATTGGCAAGTCTATTCCCCGGATTCTTGTTTGTGACTATCGAAGTGAAGCTTCCCGCTGCATCGGCAAACACTGCTGCCACTTAAGGCAGAGGGAGACCTATGGCTCGCCGGAATCTTGCTGCCGGTGTTGGTATGTATGTACCACCGTCCATGTCGATGGTCGATAAGAGTCTTGCTGTGGTTTCCCACGTCATTCCTTTACCGAAGACGTATCTGGTACGCTTTTTGATACTGGCGATGCACATAACGCCACTCAGAGCCTCAATATCCTTCAACTGCAATACAAACAAATGCCACTTCCAATAACCGCAAATTTGTAATGGATTCAATACCATAGCCAGAACTCGCTCACTACATTGACATGATTGACTGCATTCTCTTCTGAGGTGCTGTTGCCTTGTGACGCTGGATGCATCTGACCAGCCTCACATCAGAAAATGTGCCATACCGTTAATTCGGTCGATACGGCACTAATCCCCGATTCGTGACCCAAGGCGGGAAGTAAAATCTGGAGCTGACTGTTTCGGCGAGTGGGGCCTAAACTTGATTGATGCACCCAATCAGAAATTCCGCCATCTTTTCTATGGCCAAATTCCCACCTAATGCGCAGTGCATCTTTGACAACGAACCGCACCCCTGTCTGATCCCAGAAAATTAATCAGTTCCATTAGGCGCGCAACTGCCTTACAACACAACAGATCCTTTTTTTCCTTAGAGGCAACAAATCAGTCACCCACACACATTCCCAATTGGGCATTAGCGCGATAAAGGCCAAACAGCTGCATTGAACCCAGATCAGATCAGCCACTTCCGCTCTGGCCTTTTCAGATATTTAACCACCCCCCACCACTTACGTTCCTCCAACTCTTTTCCTCATCCACACCACAGTCCAATCCACACTCCCATCTCTCTCACACTCAACAACTTCATTGATTAACAATCAATTCCATCAACCACAACAACATCAATCATCACAATGGCCCGCACCAAGCAGACCGCCCGTAAGTCCACTGGTGGCAAGGCTCCCCGTAAGCAGCTGGCTTCCAAGGCCGCTCGCAAGTCCGCCCCGTCAACCGGAGGTGTCAAGAAGCCTCACCGCTACAAGCCCGGTACCGTCGCTCTTCGTGAGATTCGTCGCTACCAGAAGTCGACTGAGCTCCTGATCCGCAAGCTCCCCTTCCAGCGTCTGGTAAGTCTTTGCATTCCTCATCATCACCAAAGCCACCGCGACTGCCTTCCTCACGATCGCACTGCACTTCATCCAAAGTGCGACCGCGACGCGTCTGGATTGCAATCAACGCGCGCCTTCCTCAACCCCACCTTTTGCATCAATCAATACTAACATCTTCTACCAGGTTCGTGAGATTGCCCAGGACTTCAAGTCCGACCTCCGCTTCCAGTCTTCCGCCATTGGTGCTCTCCAGGAGTCCGTCGAGTCTTACCTCGTCTCCCTCTTCGAGGACACCAACCTGTGCGCCATCCACGCCAAGCGTGTTACCATCCAGTCGGTACGTCTTAACCCTTCTACACCCTCTTCTCACTTGAACACATTACTAACAACCATTACAGAAGGACATCCAGCTTGCCCGCCGCCTTCGCGGTGAGCGCAACTAAGCGCGACTCTTCGAGTTGATGGGACTGCAAGAGTGGAGGAAGAGTACTTCATGAGCACAATGGGATGGAATTCATGACAACGGTTTTACACAGGGAATGGTAATCATGGCGTTAGTGTCGCGTTGATTTTGCACATTTGATGCTCCAATTGCGAGCCTTCTTCATGGGTTGTATAACAGAGCAGTATCCTTACGAGGTCTGCACAACTGAACACTTGAGAATTGATATGAACTGAAACAACTACATCGTCTTTGCCTTTTGCTTGTGACTTGCATCTTCCACATGCATAATTGTTTGTTGCCTTTTGAATTGCTCTATTGTAGATCATTGATTTCGGCATCCAAGCCTGGCGACTGCCTTGCAGCTTGCCATTTCTGGAATGTGCTGCTTAAATTTTGCTGTTGCAACTCGTTCTGTCTCATTGCTTCGCATTTATCAAGGTCACTACATAAGGGATCGTGTGGTCAGCGCCTGCAGTTTGTACCCGTCAGAATACAAACATCGATATCATTCATGCGAATACCTCTTAACGTGAGAACGATCGTTAGAGGCCACAGCGTAGAGCCAAATAGATAGACGCAATACAACTACGTGCAGTTTCTAGCCATCCTGGCAATATGATCCTCTTTCCTCTCCTTTCCACGATCACCTCCTTCATCTCCTAGGTCTTCTCAGTTCTTCTAGAGAACTGACTTCCAGGCCCCCTCGCTCGGCCTCTCGAGCCTCATGAACTGCAGCACCTGGCCCATGTGGTCGACGCCCCAGAAGCCCTCGGTCTGGCCCTGGCTGTTGGTGCACACCATCCACGGCAGGCCGAAGGCGCCGTCCGCGAAGGCCTTGTCGGTGTTCTCCTTGAGGGCCGCCTTGCCTACGGTGGAGGCGTCGGCGAGGGCTGTTGTAACCAGGCGATGAGTGCCAAAGTCAGCAAAATGTGATCTTGTCAGGTTTTTCGAGGGTGCCAGATGGCAAGCAGGTGCATTCTTTCCTGCCTGGCTTGGGGGTTTCGTGGTTCTTTGGTTTCTCTGTCCTCGTATTTGCCACCGTCCTCCGCATGAGTATTGCTCGTGACAGAACCAAGAAGCCGTTTTGCTTTCCTGAATGTAGCCGACTGACGGGAAGACCGAGAGCAAGACCCGAAAACACCGAGCAGGGAAGGAAAATAGTATTGAACACGAAAAGGCAGAGAGATGAAGAGAGATGACCCACCCTTCTTCGCAGTCTCCTCCCCAATGGCCTTGACCAGCAGGGGCCCAAAGACGTCCGGCTTGGCGATCTCGGCGTGGTCGGTCCACATGGCGGCGTAGAGGGCCTCGAGCGCCCGGACGAGCTTCTCCTGGTCCTGCTGCTGCGACAGGGCGCAGACGGCGCGCATCGTGTGCAGCGTGTTGGGCGGGAAGTTGGCGGGCATGGTGTCTACCATGGGCACGCCGAAGGCCTGGGCCCAGCGGATGCGCTCTTTACCGATCCATTTGTCCTTGTCTGGTTGGTTGGGGGTTGCGTGTTAGTAAAGTCGTTACTCCCGTCTGTGTCTGCGATGCAAGGGATGGAGATGGCATGGGAAGAATGCCTGTATGCATGTATGTATGCAGGGTCGGCGATGCATGATGATGATGGTCATGACAAACTGGGTGGTACTGGTAGTAGTACTTACTCTTGATCTGGATAGGCGCCGTGTTGCCGCACTGTATATATATTACACCAGAGAATGCATTATCAGTTTCTTCCTCTATGGTCACCGTCGTCTAGGAGCGCGGCTACGACTTCGCTCGTCATACTTCCCACCCGCCGTGGTGGAGATGTGTAATGTGCCACTTACAGCATGCATAAGCCCTCCGAGGAAGATGGGAATGTACTCTACTTTGACGCCCTTAAAGACGGGGTCATGCTGTCAAAGCGCAAGCAACATTGTCAGCTAAAGCGGCCTAAATTTGAAGACGAAGCGCTTATTCGAGGTCCTCCTCTTACCCTCAAGATGTGAAAGGCTTGGTATGCGAAGGGGCTGACCACATCGACATACAGCCGGATACTGGGGGCGGTGACCATGGTGGCGGTTTCCAGTCAATCAGATCGATCAATATATGCAGGCGCCCGTTTTCGAATTGTTCGACAGCACACCGAGTTGGTTGGTAACAGTAACACCCGTGTCCAATCGTAGTGACGCAGAAAAGTATATATAAATCAATCACCTTTAATTGCGACTCACGAACCGTCCTTATATTTTGATCATCATGATTGCTTTTGGCAATAAGATTGCCTATCTGGACTGCTAAGGGCGCAACCTCGGCTGGTGGACCGAATCAGTAATCCAAGACAAGGTGGGGGTGGGCTACGGCCAACCTTGAATATACCGAGCCGCTCCTCTTGTTTCGGCACTTCCACCGACACCGCGTCTTACTCTGATTACATGAGCAGCTTCAGTCCAGCACTGATACCATTGGACAGACACGTCGAACGAATATACTGAGCCATGGACTTGTCACTTGCATATCGCACCGCAAGAGGTATTGATAAATATTGGTTGGATTAGAAAAGCTGCCAGTCGACGGTGGTATCCATCTATCTATATACATCATCATCTAGACTCGTGAACATTACAGTACAAAAGACCCGGCAAGCTTAACAAAAATTGCGAACAAGCAGTAAATATTGCAGAATTCCTTTTTTCCCCTTTTGTGACGCCTCTCGAAACAAAAATTGAATAGACCCAACAGCAGCAGCTTAAACCATCTGGTTCTTGCCATTCTTGGCATGCAACCTCGTCAGCACGTCGAATGCGCCCGTGCCCACGCCGCTGAGTTTACCCATGACGATGCGACTACTGGGCGACGTGAGATCGTCCCAGTCGCCATCGAGAATGGCGTCCTTAAGGAAGGCCAGTGTAGTCTCGAAACTCATTTTGGTGAAGGGACTGACGTTGCCACGGAGACCCATTCGGTTGAAGGGAGTGAACGTGCCGTTGCGCGTCATGTAGTCTCCAATCAAGTTCAGATGGCGGTTGTCCACACTGATACCGTGACCACCGAAGACGGCCGACAATTCCTGGATGATACCGCTGCGTGCCGCTTCAACACCATACACCCGCAGCACGGCCGCAATATCGTTGGTTTGCGTCTTATTGGGGTTGATCATGTGAGGGTACTTCTGCATCGCGATCAAGTTCACACCGTTGGTGTGAATGACAGGTCGCTTCCTTTCCTCGCCGGTGGCAGCGTCCTTAACGGGTTCATCGGCGACATAAGTACAGTCACTAATGCCCTCGATTTGCTGGATGACAGTCTTCTTGACCGCCGATTGCACAATGCTCAGCATGAGAATCTTGGGCATGTTGGCATCAAACTCCAGAGAGAGCTCGCACCATCGGCCGCGCTTCTCATCACATGAGAACTGCGAGATGGCTCCGAATCTCTCCTTGGCCCGTGCCTCACGGCTCCTGTTCAGCTTTTGCTTGTCAACACCATCGGCCTCCTCATCATCGTCAGACTCGCCTTCTGGCGGAGGGCTGCCGCCAAAGCCTTCATCTTCCGGCAGGTCGTCCTCATGATCATCCTCGCCTTCCTTGTCCATCCTTTGCTGGATGTTATCGTCATCATCGTCGTTAGGACCATATGAAACAGCCTCGGTTCGGTTCGCGCGAGACTTGGCATTGGTGGCGTCGTCATCGCCATCATCGTCGTCGTCGTCATCCTCGTCACGAGGCGCACGCTCACCCTCGGGCGCAGCCATCTCGACATTGCCCGACTTGACGCCGATTTCCGGAGCAGAAGCGGCATCTCTAGCAGCTCTTGCCTTGATCTCCTTCTTGATGGATTTCTCCAGCAGCGACAGGAATTTACTCTCAACCACGCGGAGCACATCGCCAATCTTGATGCCGTAGGTACTGGTGTACTCATCCGACTTGAAGAACTGCAGCTTGATGTCGTAGATCTTGGCAAGTCGGTAACCGACGCCCTTGCCTACACGCTCCTTCACGACGACCTTATCGGTGACGTGGGAAAGAGGAAGCCTGCTGATGGCCTTCGAAAAGCGAGTGATCTCCTCTTCGGAAAGCTCCTCGTTCACTATCAAAGTCATAGCTGGTGTCGAGATGTGGTCACTGGCAGTCATGAGAATTTCTCGGAGACGAGGAATACCCAGGGTGACGTTCTTGGCCGAATGTCCAGCCAAATGGAAGGTATTCAGCGTCATCTGAGTGGACGGCTCACCAACAGACTGTCCAGCGACGATACCGACGGCCTCGCCCGGTTCCACGAGCGAGCTGAGGTACTTGGTGTGCAGGAGAATCTCGGCATACTTGCGGGCAATGAGCTCTGTGGATGCTGATTTGTTGCCCTTCTCCTTGAGGAGACCATCTTCGTTGTTCTTGATATACTCAGTAACCTTCTCGTAGAACTTCTCCGAGGTGGCGAATGCGTGGCGGTTGGGGTTCAGCTCAGTCGAGATCGGATCACGAGCAAGAGCGCTGTTGGCCTTGGCCTCCTTGACAGCCTTCTTCATGTACTTCTGAGCGTACTCCTTGGACTCGAAGATCTCCTGTTGCCAGCCTCTCTCGTCGATGGAGAGTTGCGCGACCTCGGAAGCCCTGTTTCGAAGTACGAAGCCAAAGTCGTGGAGGTACTTCTGCTTGGTGATGTCCAGGCCGTCCTCTCCGTACAAGAACTGGATCATGGACCCATCGGCGTCTCTGACCGAGGTATCGTAGGCAACCTTAAGGCCTTCCATACCCTTGATCAAACAACGTTGTAGGTATCCGGATCTGGATGTTTTGACAGCAGTATCAATCAAACCTTCACGCCCAGCCATGTGATGGAAATAGTACTCTTGGGGACGGATGCCCGTCAAGAAACGGTTCACGATATAACCACCAGCACGAACATTGGTCTCAAAAGGTCGGAAACAGGGCAAAGACTTGCCGCTCACCATGAGCGGTACTCTTCGGCCTTCCAAAACCTGTTGTCCAAGGTTACAAGAAATAAGGTTGGCGTTGACACCGCTACCCTTGGCTCCGGAAGAAGTCATAGACTGCATTTGGTTCTTGGGGAAGGGCTTCTCAAGACCGTCCGGAAGACAGGCCTTGGTAACGGCACTCGAGACCGTGGAGTTTGCCGAGTTCATCATCGTATCGAGACCCTCTTGTTGGTTGTCGCTTCTCATGACAGCCTCCAGACGTTCCAGAAGCAGAGGATCTGTGGGGCTGATGTCTTCATTCTCGTCCAAACTGACGTACTTGGCAGCAGCTTTCAGACCGATGCTCGACGCAGCAGCCAGCTCCTTTTTGCGGTTCGCCTCTCCTTCGGGGGTAAGACGCAAATCATCCATACCACAACTGAAGGCTCGCATGGCGAGGTACCGGGTGAGCAGCCTGCCCATGCAACTCAGAAGCTTTGCGGCAGTCTCAGGCCCCCATGTCTCGTGGATTGCGTGGATGAAACCTCCACCACTGGGACCCAAGTGAGCCTTATCGAGAATACCATGGATGAACTGTCCATCCTGGAATAAGACCTTGCCTTCCTCAGTCTTGGCACCCCACCGCGACGCAGGCAAAGACGTTTTACCAGTCATCCACAAGTCGCCGAAACCAATGGGCTTGATGTTCTTCAAAATGGTTGTGATGACTTGCTTTCCAGTCCACCGGCGTACGGGCTTGAAGACGGTGGGAGGGACCAGCTCGATCCGGTCCGAGGTGATGTGCCCATGTTCCGGTCGCAGGGCACCGTAGACAAGCTGGTGGTAGGCGCCTTGGTCCAAGAAGGTGTCTTTGTTGCAAAGAGCGACGGATACGGACAAATGATCCTGAATCAGACCTCGCAGGGGCTTTCCAGCCGTGTAAGAGAGATATTGGTGGTCGGTATCAGCGATTTGCATGGCTTCGGCTCTGGCCAGCTCATTTTGAGGGAAATGCATGTTCATCTCGTCACCATCAAAATCGGCGTTGTATGTATTACAGTTGGCGTAGTGCATGCGAAGAGTCTTCTCATTAGGAAGAACCCGCACTCGGTGACCCATAATGGAAGGCTTGTGAAGTGTCGGTTGACGGTTCATCAGGACAACATCTCCATTTCCAAGATGACGGTGCACCTTCTTGCCCTTCTGCGTATTCTCGTTGTGGTTGCTAGGGGCCAGCAATTGGTTGGCCAAAGCCACACGGTCCTCGGCTGACTTCTTCTTGAGGTTGATAATCTGCCCGTTCTCGTTCTCGATTGCGGCTGCGCCTGGCCACTTATCCGGGCCATTGATGACGGCCTGTTGCATCTCGCGGAAATTGTGGCTTGTGACGGGTTCGGGATATGTCAACTTCCTGGCGAATACGGGAGGGACACCGATTTCGCTCGTTTCGATGTTCGGGTCCGGACTGATGACAGAACGAGCAGCGTAGTTCACTCGCTTACCCATCATGTTCTTTCGGAATAGACCTTCTTTTTTCTCGAGCTTCTGCTTGATTCCATCGGCTTGTCGCTTGGCAGCTTGCCCCCGAACGGGATTTCGGTCCTTGTCAATCATCGAGTTGACAGCGTCCTGCAGCGCAGCGCTGGCCTCGTGCAGCTCGCTGATATCCCTTTTCCGGCCTACCTGCTCTGCTGGAGAGTTGGCGGCCTTGTGAAGCTCCCCAAAGATCTGTGCGATCCTAGACGAAGTGTTGAGAATAACCTTGTACAGACCGTTCTGATCAGACTCGGCGAGGGCGCCACCGGCTGCCATAGCCTCGGGTCGGAACTTATTAGGCGGGACCAGGACGGTTTGGATGAAGAAGGACTCGGCTGTAATAGGCTTCGACTGCATGCTTTGCGGCTTGGAGTTGTAAAGCAGGGATATCATCTCTTGCTCCTTCTCAAACAGGAGGTTCAGTCTGGACAAGACCTCTATTGAGCCCACATATCGCTGTGCAGGCTCTTCCTTCTTCGACTTGGAAGCCTTGGGAGTGGCGTCGGCCATGACAACATCACCGTTCTCGTCGAGTTCTTCACCTTCGCCCTCGTCGCTTGGCTCCTCCTCCTCTTCCGGTTCCTGCTCTTCTTCACTCGACTGGAGCTCAACATCGGCAATGGCTTCGTCGGTGCTGTGGCTCTGCTTCTTCTTCTCAGAGACCTTGGCCTTTTGTCTGATAGTTAGAGTTAAGGCATCTTTCCTCCGGAAGTTGCCCTGGGCCATCTTGGCAGCGTCCTTTTGCGACAAAGCCTTCTCGAAGATCTTGACAAATTGATCCTTTCGGTAGCTTGGGGAGATACCCTTGCAAGTCGCGCAGTTCCTGCCCTTGACCATATCTCGGAAGAATTCCTTGACGATTTCCCTGCGCATCTCGGCAGAACCCTCGTGTTTTCCTTTCCGAATCTCCGAAGTCGCAAACTTATGTCTCCTTAACGCATGTTCCGTATAGGCCTCTCGCATCTGGATGACCCTGTCGACGGACGCACTATCCACAGACTCGTCGGCAGCCTCGTCGGCCATTGATGGAACGCCAGGAATGTCCTTGGTGTCGGAAGTGATCTTGTTAAGATAATGGGCGTCGTTGAGAAGACCATACTGCAACAAGCGGAGTTGGCAAGAAACAAGCGCGAGGTCTTCTTTCCTCATGCGGAAGCGGTAGCAGTATGCGCATTGGGCCCGGAGTAGTCGCATAATCTGGTCGAGAAATACTGGGTGGTATACAGGAACCTATACGAGCCACGGTCAGTTGCATGTTCGCATTGCTTGAGCGCCTAGTCTGCGAGAACTGGGCTACATACCGGAAGGTCGATATGGCCGGAATGGCCAGGACAACTGGACTGGTTGAGACCACATGTGGAACACTGATGCTCGCCCCACGCTCCAAGAGCCGGATCCTGAAGACCGCCCGGGAGAGGGTTTTGCAGATCATCGAAACTTTCAGGGTTCTCAATGCGCCTGACCGAGATAGCCTTGATTTCGGCGGGCGAAAGAAAGTCGAAATCGACACTTTCGATGCCCGACGAGATAGGTTGTGAGATATTCATGGTGGATGGATGGTGGTGTGACCGGTAGTGTGGGAGCGGCTTGCTCGTTTAGGATTGGCTAGGACGCAGCAAACTGGCGACTACAGTTTACAAGAGTCTATAGGGGAGATAATATACTCTAGGCCTCAGCTTGGCCTAGAGCATTCAAAATTGCATGTCCCTCGGTAAGCCGGTGTAGCTGGTAGCTGGTACAGAGAAAAAGTGAAGATATCTCGGTTTTCCTACAGCTAAGTGGGGTGGAACTTTCACTGTTCTTGCTTCGGTTTGCTCTGCATTGGATTCACCGAGAGTGGCAGAAAACCAGAGGCGCGAGCTTCCGACAACTTTTTTTAGCGGTGAAAAATGGCAGATAGCGGGGCGGTTTAGCGGCTCTTCACTTAGACTTTCAGTGGGAAGCTTGGGTAGTGGGTCACCCTCTGCTTGAACTTGAGTTTGGGTGTCGAGAGATAGCCACGTGACTTCGACAAACGGTGCTGTCAGAGCTCGCTTTTAGCTTCAGGTTACAATGCAGACAGACTTGGGTATCGGAATAAGGCTAAGGCGTATCAATCACAATCGCGGCTATTGCATTCCAGCTTTTGCCGACTTGCCCATAATCTAACAACAGCATCTCCCCGATCGCCATCTATCTGAGCCCAGCACGCAACTGTCCTTAGCATTACATCCGTTGCGGTCACTGGCCCCTCATCTTGTGCTGGTCCTTTGTCTACAGCCAAACGCCCATCGACGTCCAAAGGTACCTGGGACAACCTTCTTTGCTCCCCTCACATCTCCAATATTCCTCGACCATGAACCGGCATGGCTCACCTGGCCTTGGGCCAAGACACGATGCATCGAACCGAGTCCAGAAACCCGAGGGGCTTTCGGCAGCCGAAAAGCTTGCTGCTCTCAAAGCTCGTGTCGCTGCCGCCGTCGGCTCCTCCACGCAAGCGAAAACCGGCCTATCGACGCCCCTGCACCCAGTCGCCGCTGCTGTAGGCTCCAGCGCCCCAAAGGGCGGCTTGTCGACGCCCTTGCACCCGGCTCTAGCAGAAATGTCCGCGCCGCCGCAAAAGAACGTCGCCACCGGAGGACTTGCCGTCGGATTGCATCCCGCCCTCGCTGACTTGGGCGCCCCTCCCAAGCCCTTCTCCAAATCGAACTCGTACAAGAACTCGAGATCCAAACCGAAGCCCACGGCCCCGGAACACAACCCGTATCTTGCCGATTCATCTACGCTTCCGGTCGGCGCCAAGCCTCGCGAGTCGCGGCAACTGGTCTTCAACCAGAAGGGCAAATACATCGCCCAGGCGAATGCGCTGCGGAGACAGGCGGCGTTGGAGGAGCTGAAGCGCAAGATCACACAGACGACGAAGCGCATCGAAGACGATTCAGAAAAGAGCTTCCTCGTGGAAGCGCCGCCAGAGATCGAGTGGACCGACGAAGGACTGCTTTCGGGACCTTCCTACGATTCCGAGTTCAAGATCGACACTCCCGACTCCATTATCACAGCATACATCCAACATCCCGTGGCCATCGAACCGCCCCAGGACAAGATCATTCCGGAACCCAAGCCCATGTACCTAACCCAGAAGGAGCAGGCCAAGATGCGGAGACAGCGCCGAATGGCCGATCTTCGGGAACTGCAGGCCAAACAGAGGTTAGGCCTTGTAGAGCCGGAGAAGCCCAAGGTGAAGATGAGCAATTTGATGAGAGTTCTTGGGCAGGAGGCTGTTTTGGATCCCTCTGCCGTGGAAGCCAAGGTCCGCAAAGAGGTTGCCGAGAGGCACGACGAACATCTCCAGCGCAACGACGAGCGGAAACTTACCAAAGAGCAACGGCATGAGAAGCTGGCCGCCAACCAAGAAAAGGACGCCGCGCAAGGCCTTCATGTGCTGGTGTTCAAGATCACCACTCTCGTCAACGGCCAGCACCGATTCAAGATTGGCCGGAACGCCGAGCAGATGGCTTTGACGGGCGCCTGTGTGATGCACCCCAAGATGAGCCTGGTGATTGTAGAGGGTGGTGACCACAGCATACGCAAGTACAAGCAGCTGTTGCTGAACCGCATCGACTGGACGGAAAACGTGCCGTCCCGGGACAAGACGGCGGAAAAGGTCGAGGCCATGCGGGAGTGGCTCAAGGCCGAGGACGAGAAGGGCCTCAAGGACCTGGGGGCCAACAAGTGCGAGCTGGTGTTCGAGGGCGACATCCGCGAGCGCGCCTTCCAGAAGTGGGGCTCGCGGGTGATGGAGTCGGATACGGATGCGCGGGACTACCTTCAGCGATTCAAGTATCAAGAGTTCTGGAATGTGGCGAAGTCGATGCCCTAGGAGCAGAAGACGGTCCGACGATGATATACGTACCATGCCCCCGTCCAGCAGCGGCCACTTATACCCCATGTACTATTTACTACAGCCATGCTGCCAACTTCGTTTTCCGGTCGCCTCGATGCCGAGTATTAGCTTTAATGGCATTTTGATGAAAACATCCAACGATCAGATGGATCACATTACACCAGCGTATGTACTCTTGAGGTCCTTTATGGTACTATTACAATATCATGCTGAACCTCTCAAGTTGAATGCACAACCCATACATGCCCTGTGTGAAACTATGGTCTTAATACTTTTCCAACCATGGCTTACTGTCCTAAGTGTTCATTGCTCCTCTTGTATCCATGGGGATCGAAACCTATCTACCTCCTGTCATCATCTTGACGCTACAAACCTGCTGGTAAGCCAGCCATGTCGATTTTGGATTACGTTGGCCTTCGCAAGTTTAATCGACAGGCTGAATCACTAGTGAAAAGGTATGCTACGATCGATCTGCACAAATGCATGAACCAATATATTCAGTTACGTTCTTATATATATGGTACAATCTAAACGATGCTATTGGCGGACTCGCGGCGGTTAAGGGAAGTATTTCTTCATGCAGCTGCTGGTACCTGAGCCGGCACTGCAATACTGCTCCCAGCTCCTTCTCCCGCCACTACTGCCGCCCCTTCGTCTGCCTCCGGGGCCCGCAGCTTCGCCTGCAACGCCGCAAAGTGCTTCGACATCGCCCGGGCATTGAACTCCTCCCCCGTGACGAGGGGGTACTTCTTTAAAGGTCCCTGGATCAGCGCATCCTTGCAGGGCTGGTTGAAAAACGCAATCGAGAACCGCTCGCCGTAGTTGTCGCCTGGATCGCCGCAGGGGGCCTTGACGCGGTGGAAGGTCGACTTGAACCGGTCGTCGGACCACGACATGAGCAGGTCGCCGATATTGCAAACAATACCGCCGGGGACGAAGTGTACCTTGGACCAGGAATGATCCCCTAGGGCGTGCTCCGTTACTACCTCCCGCCCGGGGCAGATTTCGAGTCCGGACTGGCCTTCTTTCTCGAAGAGGAGGGTGAGGAAGCCCCAGTCGGCGTGCGCGCCGGCCCGGTGGTAGACCTGCTGCCGCCCCTTCTTGTCGTTGTCGTCGGCGGGGGCGATGCCGTGGTCCACGATGGCGAAGAAGCCGACGTGCTCGGCGGCGGCGCAGAGCTGCGAAGCTATTTCGTCGGTGCGCGTGTCGAAGTCGGCTAGGGAGATCTCTTGCGATGGGTCAGGGGGTCGACCGCCTTTGAAGTTTGGTGGGCGAACTTACCTGGGGGATGTCCCGGTCGACGTACTTGGTACTACTGTTAGCCATGGTGACAGATGTAGGAAGTGCTGGTGATGTGACGATTTCGACGCACGGGGGTAATGCAACAAGTAACTCGGAAGCTACGTGAGATTCCTTTTCTGCTGGCGATCTGCATACTGCACTTACACGACATTTCGACCGAGAATCTGACCGTCATCACCTTTCTCACGCGTTGACCAACACGGCGAACACCTATCTGTACAACATTGATATCTTCACCCAGGACGACCTCTGATAGGATTGATCAAATCCATGGAAGCCAAGTCCCGATGCAGCGAACGCAACACCCCAAGCGGGGTGTTACAATCTACCGAATCAACGTACATGCTGCATATGCGGCCTAGCATTCCCCATTATCTCCTCAACCAAAGATCGGGGATGGCCGCTCCCGGCATTACGGGCGGCTCTGAGTGGCCCATAGGCACTTCTCCGATGCAAACCAAGATCACCACCAATACAGTCAAGCGTCGAGTCTCAATATTTTCAAGTGCCATCTAATCGGACTTAGTATTGGGTCAGGGGCCTTTTATCTATTTCCCATGAAAGTAAAATGCTACCGTCTACTACTGCTTTGCGACACAGCCCCCCCGCTCCTTGCGCCCTCCCGCACCCCACCGGACACGGCGCCGCCGGATCAAACTGCCACCCAAAGTACGTGTCGGTCTCGTTCACCAACACCGCACCCATCAACCGGCTCGGATACGGCAAGTCCCAAGACTGGCGGAAGATGTCGGCGGACGCGACGCGGATCTGGCCCCAGCCCCGCGCGATCAAGGTGTCGATGCTGGTGCCGTAGACGTACTCGCGGAACCCGGCCCAGCGGATGGCCGACGCGCACATGGGGCAGCTCTCGGCGTTGGTGTAGAGCGTGAGCGAGGGGAAGGCGGCGAGGGCGGCGGCCGGGGAGAGACGGTAGGGGCCCTGGGGGTCGGTGAGGAGGGCGGTGCAGTTGTTGATGGCGGCCATCTCGCCTGAAGTGTATGGAATAAGTATTCTGCACACACACTTTATATCAGATCGGGGTGGGTGGGTGGATTACACATACCGTGTAAGGTGGGATTGCCCGTCTGCCGGTTCGAGTTGGCGCCCGTGCACACCAGTTGGCCGAGCCCGCTGTTGCCGGTGTGGTTGACGATGACGGAACCGAACGCGGCGAAGGGGCAGGGCGCGTGGAGAGCCAGGTTGGCTTGCCTCATCCAGTATGCTCTTGTGGCATAGGGAATACCATTGATTGAGAGTGTCGGGTCCTGCATAGGGAACTGATGGTCTCGCTGCTGGAGGGGATGCTCATGGCAGAGCACCCCGGTGATTATGGGAGCCAGTAGCAAGCATAATCTGGTGAGCATTCTGACTACCTATGCAGTTGTATCTGATCCAGGATCCGAGCCTATCCAATCTATATAACGGTTACACGAAACTCGCGTCTGCTTGCCCTTCTGTAAGCCAGCTTCTATGGAAAAGAAAAGAAAATGGAATGGCTGGGTCTCATATTATCTTTTCCATCTTAGCTGTGAACCGGTGCCACTATTACCGATGTCCGATGGCGGCCACTGCATCCATCGAAAAGCGAATAAACAAACGACGGCAATCTGGTTCATCCGGGTATCAAAGCCGTTGACGTCTTTGCTGCAGGGTGATAGTTTCGCTATCAACCCCACACTTCGGCCAATACCCCGACGGGCGGAGATGGCCGATATTCACAGACAACGTCTCGAACTGGCAGATAACATCAACTTGACCTTCGCAAAATACACAAGAAGATAAGAAATGGCTTCTAGTTCATGATATATGTGCAAATAAACATACAATACACGGTAGTCTACCTACTGCCAATTGACTGGCATTGTTCGCATCCGTACAATCATCATGTCTCCTCATGCTATTACACAACTAGAACCTGGCTTCACCCTCACCCAGCTGGAGAAGCCGGTAGGTAGCAAATATGACTTTGGTGCTGTCGTTGAGGGGCTAGATTTAAACAGTATCACCGGTGAGCACGCAAAGCCGCCTAGTGTTGCTGAGACTCCCATCTAATACATGTGATGACCTCTGAAGATGCCGATGTAAAGGCATTGGCCGATGCGATATGGACCCACAAGGTTGTCGTCGTGAAGGGTCAGAAGGACCTTGCCCCTATCAAGCAGGCAAGTCCAACGTGCCCTATATGTATTCACTCCAGCATAACAAGCAAGTTACCTACCCTGATGGCCCGTAGCTAACACCAACCCAACAGTGGGAACTAGTAACCCGCTTCGACCCCAACGCCCCCCAAGTGCACTCCCACGGCGACATCAAGTCCTTCAACCAAAAGGGGGCGTCCTCTCCGCCGCCCGAGAAGTCCTCGGCATCCCCGGCGCGGAAAACGTCCGGCTGATCGGCAAAGGCTACCAGGGCGCCGACCACTACGGCATCCAGGACAAGACGCTGCACAAGGCGCTCTCGCACGACTTCCACGCCAAGCCGCTGCCCGACGCCGAGTTCGCCGAGGGCTTCACCCGCTTCCAGCGCTGGCACATGGACGCCCCCCTCTACGGCCCGCGGGACCCGGCCTGGTTCACGACGCTGCGGTGCTGCCGCCGGCCCTGCGCAGATGCTGATGCTAACAAACCCGTGACCATCCGCTGGGACGACGGGTCCGGGCTCGAGATGGAGTCGGAGCCGGGCCTCACGGCCTTCTTCAGCAATGTGCAGACGTACGGGCTGATGACGCCCGAGGAACAGAGGATGGCGGACCACTCCTGGGTCGAGTACGCGCCGCACCCCTACATGTGGATCGCCGACTGCCGCGGCCGGCCCAACGGCCTAGGACTAGAAACGGAGGGCCGCGAAAGGAAGATGGACGAAGACCTCGGCGACTTCGACCCGGCCGCCGTCAAGCGGTACCCCATGGTCTGGCTGAACCCCGTCACGGGCGAGAAGGCGTTCCAGGTCCACGGCATCTGCGCCCGAAAGCTCTTCCTTCGTTCGTCGCTAGCGGAAAAAGCCCGCGTCCTCGACGACGTGGCCGAGATCCGGGCGTTTCTGAAACGGATCCAGGAGAGGGTGCTGCGGCCCGAGTACATCCTGCTGCCGCGCCTCGACGAGGGCGATATCGTCATGTGGGCCAATTACCAGATGTTCCACACAGCCGTCGACTATCCGATCTCGATGGGGCCGCGGACGATGCACCAGGCCAATATAGGGGCGAGTGTCGGACCGCGGGGTCCTGTGCCGATTCCGGCGGAGACTTGACCAAAGGGAAAGTGAGCATAGAGAACGGGTTATTTCATGATGCATTTGCAATCGTGTAGTAGCACACTTATTCTTGAGCAAGAAACTCATCCTATAATTGTCGGACGTAGGTAATGTGATAGGTATCATCAATCATAGCAGAAAGGAGGTTGCGAGTCGTCTTCGCCACGTGGACTAAGATTGCGTTCTTATCGGGTGCGAAAGCGGTCATACTTCTCTCTCTTAGAATTGTTCTCTCTTGATTAAGTAATTTCACTGTTTTGTTATCGCCTCAGAGAATACCCACCTCTGAGGACCGCGGCATAGCCAGTGCAGGGTTTCAGCTTCTAGCCAGCATTAGATTCAGCTCAGCTTCCACGGGTCCTTGAATAGTAACCAGGGGGAAGGGCCATTTAACATCCATGTTCGAGGAGTACGCCACAGGGATTAATCAGCAGGTCAGCAGATTACCAGGATTCTAGTGTGCAGGCTGGGCCAAGATTCCAGTACCTCCAAGCAAATACACATGCCCTTATTTCAATTCATATGGAGTTGACCACTATAGAGGTCAGTACATAAGATATAATGATATGCGCATTGCGGTCATGATATTTCACCAAATAATATGCATGCATAGAAGCTTATCGTGTCATATCCTTCCTTTATTCGTCTGTTTTGCTGTCATGCGGTTTGGTGTGCTGTTTCCATACAGCAACAGCAATAACCTGATTCGACATGAAGCTAATCAGATGCTCTGACGTGGAACTCAATCCCGACATCTTGACACTTTACCAACCCACCAGCCGTGGCCGTCATCGCTACGCTATCCTATCGCACACTTGGTCCGAGACGGGCGAGATCACTTTCCAGGACCTTAAGCGCCTTGCGACGGTGAAACAGCAGAAACCCCGGGCATGGGACAAAATCTACCACTCTTGCCGCCTCGCCGTGGCCAAAGGGATCGAGTACCTGTGGGTCGACACGTGCTGCATTGACAAATCCAGCAGTGCCGAGCTGTCGGAATCCATCAACTCCATGTTCCAATGGTACGCCCATGCAGCCATATGCTTTGCCTATCTCGAGGACTACACCCCAGACCCCGGATATCCCGACTACGACCAATTCAGCAATGACTTGGCCAGCTGCCGATGGTTTGAACGGGGTTGGACGCTCCAGGAGCTCATCGCTCCTCAGGAGGTCTTATTCTTCGACCGCCACTGGAATCAGTTTGGGACACGGAGCATGCTCCACGAAGAACTGGCATCCATTACGCGAATCAGAGACGACGTCTTGAAAAGAAGGGAAGCGGACACCGGAGTGAAGAGGCTGCTGGCTACGATACCCATCTGCCAGCGCATGTGTTGGGCGGCCACGCGCGAGACGACATTGGTAGAAGACATGGCATATTGCTTGCTGGGTATTTTCGACATCAACATGCCCCTGCTCTACGGAGAGGGCGGCAAGGCCTACAAACGCCTACAGGAAGACATTATGAAGCAGAGCAACGACCTAAGCCTCTTCGCGTGGCAGACCCGAGCTATGCCCGGCTTTGCAGAGTACCAACACGACCCGGACTGCTATCACAACACCTTTGGGTTCCACAGCATCCTGGCCTGCTCGCCACGTCTTTTCTGGAACGCCGAGGACATGCAGCCCAAGCACGCCTCCGTCGCCAGCCCAGAACTGTTGGCGACCAGCAAAGGCATCAAAATCCTGAGTTACATCCTCCCTCAGGCCAGCGAGCCGTGCCTCTTCTTCCTGCCGCTGAACTGCCGCGACGAGGGCTGCGATGAGGAATGGGGCGTGCCCATCCGCCACCTGGGCGGCGGTGTCTTTGCGCGAGCCCGCTCCTGGACGCTGGTGACGGATCCCCGGAGCCGCAAGGAGAAGCGCGACACTTTCCACCTCGTCGAGCCCATCTATCTTGCCAACCAGCTCCCCCTAGAGACCATGTCGGCCCTCCCGTCTCTGCACCGCCACGCCTTCCGCATGACGAGACTACGGGTCCTGGAAAAGACGCTCAAGAAGGCGCACTGGCCGCCGCGGTACTACGACACCATGCGCCACCTGTGGATCACCCACGGCCTGGTGTCGCCCACGTACTGCGTGAGCTTCTACGACGGGCCCGTCCGCTCCAAGCTGGTCATGGAGCCGCGGCGGGAGCACCTGAAACTCCGCGCCTATTTTGGTTGCATCGACGACCGAGATCCCTGGGTTTGCCTCGCGGGCCCGCAGACCGCCTACGGGCTTCTCCGCTACGACAACAAGCTCGACGACGACCTGTTGGCCCGGGTCGGGTGGCGGGCCGCGTCGTGCCAATACCAGACGGCGAGAATTGTCTCGGAGGGCAAGGACTTCGATATTCGGGCTGGCATTGAGGAGGTCGTTCTGGACGGAGAACCGATTTGGCAAATCAGTTTTGACGTGACGTACATCCCCGGCCTCAATGGCTGAAGTAAACCAAGACTGACGGACCACGGTATTACACCATTGGAAAAAAGGGGAAGTTTAGTTGCGACCACAACCGGCAAGAAATACCCCTCCATTGGACCCTGGTGGGCAATCATGTACCTCGATCTAGCCTGGTTTCTACGAGTCCTTAGCGAACATTTTGCCCACCCACCTGTACGCCATCACGACCTGCTGCCCAATCTTCTCGTCCGTCTCCCGCGCATGCTCCAGCCCGCCCCGCCGCAGTCCCCCGGGCAGCGCGAGCCAGACCAGCAACAAGAACGCCAACACGGCCAGGACGATGGGCTGCAGAACCCAAACCCCGCGACTCGACGCCACGGCCCCGACCACAAACGGCACGACCGCGGCCCCGCCCCCGCCAAACGCGGCGGCGAACCCGATGGCCGAGACGTGGTAGTCGACCGGCAACAGCTTGGTCGCCGCGACGATGGCGCCCGGGAACAGGGGGCCCAGGAAGAACCCCTCGAAGCTCACGAAGACGGCCGAGGCCGCGAAGCTCGGGATCAGCCAGTACAGCGTCTGCAGGGCGATGGCCAAGATCAAGTAGGTGGCGATGGCCCGCTTCTCGCCGATCTGGCCCGTGAGGAAGCCCATGGTGACGCGCCCGACGGCCAGGCCCAGCCAGAAAAAGGTCACGGTCAGCCCGGCGTCGAAGGGGGCGGCGTGCCGCACGTCCAGCATGAAGGTCACGATCCAGCCGCCCAGGGCGTTTTCGGCGCCGACGTAGCCGAGCAGGAAGACGGACAGGAGCCAGGTGATGGGCTCCCGCATGACGGCGCGCGTCGTGGTGCGCTTCTTCCCACTCCCATCCGAGGCAGTTCCGGCTGAACCACCACGCGTGGCTTTGGCTCGGTAGCGGGCCGCCGTGGCGCCCCAGAACACGGTCGTCGTCAGGACGAGCTCGAGCGACGCCAGGCCGATCATGAGATAAAAATAGGCGTACCAAGGCAGCCCGCCCCTGACGACCATGGCCGTCGAGACGAGGGGCCCCACGGTGGCGCCGAGGCCGTAGGAGCCGTGCAGGAAACCCAACAGCTCGTTGGCCGACGCCATGTTGCCGATCCACGCGTTCCACGCCGAGTCCTCGAGCCCGCTGCCGAACCCGGGCAGCATCATAAACACCGGCAGCGCCGGGAAGGGCAGGTGCATGCACATCAAGATATAGCCGAGGATGCGCGCCGAGGGGGCGATGAGGGCCACGCCCCGCTGGCCCAGGTGGTGGTGCACGAGGTTGTTGGACAGGGCGGCGACCAGGTAGCCGACGAAGGAGGTGAGGAAGAGGAGGGAGACTAGGGTGTAGGAGATGTGGTAGTATTCCTCTATCTGTTTGTCATATTACCGAAAGGGGGTGAGTGTAAGTAAGCACGTCAGACTCGATATGGTGATTGGTGACAGATCAAACGAAATCTTGCCGGCTGGAAAAACATACATAGGGGATCAACGGCCCTATGCAGGCATCGCTCATACCCATGATGACAAAAGAGTAGTTCGTCACCAGGAGCCGATAGATATTGATTCGCGGCTCGTTCCACTTCTCGACGGCGTGACTTGGCACAGCCTGCGAGCTGCCATCATCCCGAGCCGAGTCGGCTGCAGCTCCGGCTTTCTCAGGGTCTTGGCTCGTTGACGCCGGTTGGCCATCCGGCGATGGTTGTTGGGACGATAAAGCCATCGGGCCAGAGTTGGGGTCCATGACGACACGGCGAAAGGACTCCCCGGTTACAAATACACCTTCAAAAACAGACGGGAAAAAGACCACAAGAAATGTTCACCTAAGTATCTTTTCATACTGGACGACCCACCGACCATTGATTACAGTGCAAAAAGTGTTCCCAAATCATTTTGGAGGATTTGCAAATGCCCAACGGTGCTCGGGTCGGAGGTGGTATCGGGGTGTTTGGCCGCTCCAAGCTGCCGAAACCAGCCAGAATTCGAGAGTTTGCTTCGCGCGATTCCAATTCTCCGCACTTGTCGTATCCGATGAAGGAGCGAAGGATTGCTTGCATGTTACATTTGCAGCATACACGTCCATGTCTAATGCCGACATTGCCCGGGGGGCTTGCATGCCAAGAAAGTGATTGATTGATGGACCGATTCGTGTGTCTGTCTGTCTGGGTCCTGGTTGAGCACTTGCACAAATCTGCTTATTTGTGTGCACTATAGTGCGCAGCACAGCTCCTTTCTGGTACATACGACCATATCCTGCTGAACACTAGGGATCCCGTCCGCTCTCCCATATATAAGCAGCAGAGAGCCGAATTAGTACTAGGGTCGGTGACGACCTGGGAATCCTCGGTGTTGTATGTTTTTTGCCCTTTTGCCTTTTTGCATTCTATATCAACTCGTCCTGGCATCAAATGATTCTGCCATTGGTCTTTTGTGCCTTTTGCTGTTCTGCATGTCCTCTCCCGTCCGGACCATTACCTCCTGCGTCCTTGGGTCGGTTTTAATGGAACAGCGAGCGGCACGGTCCGTAACCATGATCGTATGCAGATACGCCGTCTGCCCCCAAGACACATCTGTTATAAATCCTCGCTCCTCTGCGTACACATCATGGCCATGACTCTATGAGTTCTAAAGAAGGTTTCTGGCTAAATCCTAAACCCTCGAATAAGAAACCCCATTCTGGCCGCCGATGTGATGGCTTCTTGGGCAATGACAAGGAGCGGTTAACGGAAATTACAAGCTTCCCAGGCATTATTTTCTACTAATACATGGGCAATATGTGTGGACAAGTAAGATCGCAGGCGCCTCTACGGATGTTTGCTCCGGAGACACCTAAGTCTGTATTTTGCTACTGGTACTACTGATATTCAACTTGCACTATAGGGTCCTTGACTGGCGGATGACCGGTTACTCGGCAGCTGCAGCAGCGAGAAGATCTAGATCGGCCTTCAAGAGTTGGCTTGACGGCGTCACGAACCGCAAAATCTCCACCCGTTCTGCCGCGCATCGTTTTGAACTGCCAAGGAACCGGGAAAAAAGTCGAGGTTCTTCTGCTTACCCCGGGACTGGTCGGCTCAGGCATGCCGGGCTAGGTCCGTGTCGAAGTGGGTTTCCATCCGCTTAATTCGTCACGAAATCGGGCCTACACTCAAGTTGGCACAAGGCTATTGGGTCATGTTTCGCAGGAACTTCTTGTTCATGGTTTTTTCCCAGGGCTCACTCAAATCTTCTGTCGGTCGATTGCGCAGGTAAGCTTGACGTCACGGTAGTGTAGGAGGCCAGCGATTATGGTGCGACAACACAGCATGTGAAGATCCTTCGATGGTAATATCCAGAGCAACCAAAACGAACATGGCGCAGCCTCACCAATTGCCCGGGGGTTTGACTTGCCTCACCCTCAAAACCACTGCAGGTTACCTGCACTCCCGGCTTTCCGGGCAGGGCAAACAGCCTGCATATCGCAGAGCTTGATATGTGGAACCATTGCATCGGAACAAAACTAGTATACAAGTCTCTGAAACTCAATGACGTAGGCGCTCAGCGATGGAGCTCGACGGGTAGTATGTATACAGTCAACGCATATAAACAGAACCGGTGCCCAGAGTCTGTCATGGCATACAAGTTATACCAACTATACTTCCGTCTACCAAGCAAACCCAGTGCAACAAGATCAGATAAGCACAGGAAAAAATAACATACAGCTTCGCCTCACATTCCTCCATCGTCAACCATGGCCCCACCAGAGCAACACGAGGGCGCGATGCGGCCCAAGATGGAAAAGCACCAGGACCCGAACCCCATCGAGTACGAGAACTCGGTCTACCAAAAGGGCCTGCAGTACCAACGGCTGCCCTTCACCTTCAAGCCCCTGGAGTGGGGAGGCCCTCGCCTCGGCGCGGATGTCGGCCGAGAGCGCGGGGTACGTGACGGGCAACGCGGGCACGGGCGAGACGGCGCGCAAGAACCGCGAGGCCTTTGCCAAGTGGTCCATCGTGCCCAAGCGCCTCGTCAAGGCGTCGGGCGAGGGGTTCCCGGACCTGTCGGTCACGGGGCTGCGCACCTGCGCTGGCAACGTGAACGGCGGCGAGAAGGGCGACAGGCGGCTGCCGTTCCCCATCGCCTGCGCCCCCGTCGGCGTCCAGCGCATCTTCAACCCCGAGGGCGAGGAGGCGGCCGCCCGGGCCGCCGCCAAGGAGCACGTGCCCTACATCATGAGCACGGCGAGCTCGACCAGCATTGAAGATGTTGCTAAGGCCAACGGCGACGGCGAGCGCTGGTTCCAGCTCTACTGGCCACCCAACGAGCGCCAGGATATCACCAAGTCTATCCTGAGCCGTGCGCAGAAGGCCGGCTTTTCGGCGCTGTTCGTGACACTTGATACGTACATTCTGGGCTGGAGGCCGAGCGACATGGATAACGGGTAAGTCCATCAAACACAATGTATAACTCTTGGAACGTGGGCTGACAAGAAAATAGCTACAACCCCTTCCTGAGGTCCGACCAGATCGGCGTCGCCATCGGCATGACGGACCCCGTCTTCCGCGCCACCTTCAAGGAGAAGCACGGCTGCGAGGTCGAGGAGGACATGGGCGCGGCCGTGGCCGAGTGGACGCGGACCGTGTTCCCGGGGATGAGCCACACGTGGGAGGACATCAAGTTCCTGCAGGAGCACTGGCAGGGGCCCATCGTGCTCAAGGGCATCCAGACGGTCGAGGACGCGCAGCAGGCCGTCGCCGCGGGCGTCCAGGGCATTGTTGTGAGCAACCACGGCGGGCGCCAGACGGACGGCGGCAACAGCTCCCTGGGCGTGCTGCCGCGCATCGTCGACGCCGTGGGCGACCAGCTCGATGTCTTCTTCGATTCCGGGATCCGCTGCGGCGCGGATATCGCCAAGGCCCTCGCTCTGGGGGCTAAGTGCTGCCTCATTGGCCGCCCCTACGTCTATGGCCTCGCGCTTGGGGGCGAGGAGGGCGTGTCGCATGTGCTGAAGTCGATGCTGGGCGACTTGGAGCTGACGCTGCACTTGGCGGGTATCCCGTCTTCGTCGTCCAAGGATCTTAACCGGTCGGTCCTGGTCAAGGAGTCTGATCTGTTCTAAGAGTCCATCGTATCATTTCCAATTGTACATACTAGATACCTAATGTAATGAGTCACGTATATGCATCCGACTTTATTCGGAATATGGCGACCGCAGTGTAACGTGTATGGTGGGTTGTCCTTTGAAGTTCATCACGTACGTGCTACACGTATTTCCCCCTTTGGAGTGGTTGGGCTGGAGTCTGATCTGATCAAGTGATCATACGCAAGAATAATTCATGAGTCGTCTAGAACTATAGGTTCCTGAATGATGCCTTCCACTCATTACTGCAGATACGTCTGGCATCGATTACCCATACTAAACTGGTGTGTATGAAAGTCAGGCATGGTTGGCCCGAACAGGAAGCTGATCTTTCCAGTGAAGCACTTGGTTATAACGTACCCCTAAGCGGCTAATCATTTGTTGGTTCTCCCCATTTGCAGCTGGTCTTGGTGGCCACATTGATCCTGCCGTCTATCGGTTATTATTCCCAGATAGCGGGGGCTGATCTCGTTCTACTCTTGTTCACCTGCGTTCCCTAGTTACCCACAGAGTTTCCTAGCACCAAATTCGAAGGCTGATGTTGGGTTTAGATGCAGCCGTTGAAAACGATACTATCAAACCCTGCCCCTGGCTGTCTCTGTTCCGTAGGAACCTGAGTCGGAAGTGATATCAAGGACCACTGGGCATGGACGTCCATGGGCTGAACATCCTTTCTAAGCCACATGAAACCATCGACCTGGTGTAGGCTTCTTACCAAAACCGCATAAGATATTATTAATAAGATCACGGTACATTTGTCCGATGAGCCACCACCCAAGTCGTCTCAATCGGCATGCCACTGCGATATCCGAGGCACCTCTCCGTTCTCACGTGTGAAGAGTATGCCGAAATCATCGGTACTGATCCTGTGACTCATCACACCTGGCCGGCTGCCTCGTTGTAACGAAGTTATGCTCCCTGTGAGGGGTACCGAATTCCGATTTTCTCCCTCTAGCACGTCATTGGTCCATAGTCTCGGAAGACAAAGGGAAATCGATTCTAGGCAATGGCCTCAACCTCTCTATTGTCGATATATGTACAACGTCTTGACTGGCAGTCTTGGCCATGTCCCGTCTATCCCATACTTCATCCCATTCGAGCCCCCGTAATTGACGATACCAATTGACTGTCGAGAATTCGCTTAAGCCTTGGGCTTGTAGGTTTGCCAGACTACACACTTTGTCAGTAACATGGTCCGCGATGGTTTGGGTCCATGGTATTCGGGGAAATGACGCACCGGCAATGCCGAAGGGGGCGAAGAAGCCGGTGATCATGTAGGCCCAGTAGCGGACGGCGAAGAAGCGAGTCTTGGTGTTGAAGGGCAGGTTGGTGTAGGGACCCTCGGCGTAGTGGTAGGGCGACGACAGGCGGGCGCGGGTCGCGTGGAACATGCGGCGGCTGATCATGTTGGCCGCACGGGGGCTGGCACGGAGGATGGACTGGGGAGACATCTGGAGCGGCCAATTGGCTTTAGTATAGCTTCAGAAATCGTCGTCAATCCGGGGTGTCGCATTTACCTTGAAGAACTGTGTTGCACGCGAATGGGCAGAGTGGAGATGTGTGAATGTTGCTGGAGTGAGCTTTGCAAAATGTCGTATGATGGGTTGAAGCTCGACGAGGTTGTAGAAGCTGCGCATAGCCGGCCGGTTCAATGTCGGCCCAATCGATCCCCCCCCAATTCTGGATGTACCAAGTACCTCCAGTGTTTGCTGCACGCACCTGCACCTAAGCTCGGCGCTGTGCTTCGAGTGGTGCCTGTAAGACAACATTGAACCTTAGACTGCGTTCCCAGCTGCGTTCCCAGATCTGGCATTAACACTCGTAAAACACTCGAAGAATCTTATAAATTAATAAAATTGACACTTGAATAAGCATTATTTCATTGGATACCCAAGACCAGTCTAGTTTCACGCGGGAGAAAGTACTGGCATAATGGTTAGGCCTGGATGTTTTGTTAATTGATGTCCCTACCGCCTTCCCAACTGGTTATGCAATCCAGTCCATGCGCCCCACTAAGATTTTATTTCTGTCATTGGTAGCTACAGAGCGCTTGTCTTTTTTTCCCTTTCGCAGCTGCGCGATCCGGTTTAATCCAAGGCGTACTCAACATCTTCACCCACCTCAACCATCTGCCATCCGCCAGCATGGACGACCTCTTCGATGTTTTCGATGACCAGCCGGCAGCTGCCGGCAATGGCGACAGCAACAACGGCAAGGCCAAGACCGAGATCGAGTCCTCCCCGAACCCAAGCGCTGCCAAGCCATCCAAGTCAAAGAAGAAGAACAAGAAGAGAAAGGCCGTTGAACTTGGCAACGGTGCAGGTGGCGAATCTACGCGATCGGCCCCCGAAGTCACCGAGGTAGAGATGGCCGATGTAGCTCCTACCTCGCCCGAGGACGACGCCGCCGCCGCCGCCGACGGTGCAGAGGCCGATGGCGACACAGTGATGACCGATGAGCAGGATAGCAAGCGCCGGCGCAAGGATGGAGCCACCGAAGCGCCTGTCATGACGGACAGTTTCGAAACTGCCGAATCACGAGAACTTGCTGCTGCTGCAGGCTTCGCGCCCGCCGACGAATCCAACTTGGTCTTGAAGCACAACATTCAACATCAAGTCGCCCTTCCCCCGGATCTGGACTACGAATACGTCCCCCTTTCTCAACACAAAGCGCCCAAGGAACCTGCCCGAACATGGCCGTTTACCCTTGATCCCTTCCAGCGCCTCTCCATTTCGTCTATTGAACGCGATGAGAGTGTGCTGGTCTCGGCCCATACCAGTGCTGGAAAGACTGTCGTTGCCGAATACGCAATTGCACACTGCCTGAAGCAAAATACCCGAGTCATCTACACATCCCCCATCAAAGCCCTTAGCAACCAGAAGTATCGCGAGTTCAACGAGGCCTTTGGCGATGTCGGTCTGATGACAGGTGATGTCACCATCAACCCTACAGCCAGTTGTCTGGTCATGACCACCGAGATTCTGCGGTCCATGTTGTACCGTGGTTCGGAGATTATGCGCGAAGTTGCTTGGGTCGTGTTTGACGAGATTCACTACATGCGCGACAAGTCGAGAGGTGTCGTCTGGGAGGAGACCATCATTCTTCTTCCCGATAAGGTTCGATATGTGTTCTTGTCTGCCACCATTCCGAACGCCTTCCAGTTCGCCGAGTGGATAGCAAAGATACATAGACAGGCGTGCCACGTTGTTTACACCGATTTCCGTCCCACTCCTCTGCAAAACTACTTCTTCCCCGCTGGCGGTAGCGGCATCTTCCTTGTTGTTGATGAGAAGGGCGTTTTCCGAGAGAACAACTTCAACAGGACCATGCAAATGATCCAGGACAAGAAGGGTGAAGATCTCAAAGAGGCTGGCGCCAAGAGCTCTGGAAAGGGCAAACATAAGAAGCCCATGAAGGGTGGCAAAGATGAGACCAACGCCGATATCCAGAAGATTGTCAAGATGATCATGAACAAGAACTTCAACCCGGTCATTGTTTTCAACTTCAGCAAACGCGAATGCGAAATGATGGCTCTGTTCGTATCCAAGTTCAGTTTCAACGACGATAGCGAGAAACAAATGGTGCGCAAGGTTTTCACTAGCGCTATCGAGTCGCTTTCCGAGGAGGATCGCGATCTGCCCCAGATTTCGAACTTGCTCCCGCTCTTGGAGAAGGGTATCGGTGTGCATCACTCTGGTTTACTCCCCATTCTGAAGGAGACCATCGAGATTCTTTTCCAGGAAGGACTCATCAAGGTGCTCTTTGCTACCGAGACGTTCTCCATCGGTCTAAACATGCCTGCCAAGACTGTAGTGTTCACCCAGGTTACCAAATGGGATGGTGTACAACGCCGACCTCTCACATCGTCCGAATACATTCAAATGTCCGGCCGTGCTGGTCGTCGTGGTCTCGATGAACGCGGTATCGTTATCATGATGGTTGATGACAAGCTGGAGCCCGAAACAGCTAAGGAAATCGTGGCTGGCTCACAGGATCGTCTCAACTCCGCCTTCCACCTGGGCTACAACATGGTCCTCAACTTGCTGCGTATCGAAGCTATCTCGCCCGAATTCATGTTGGAGAACTGCTTCTACCAGTTCCAGAACAGTGCGAGTGTGGCTGGATTGGAGCAAGATCTCATGAGCCTGCAGAAGGAGAAGGATGGCATGGTCATCCCCGACGAAGCAACTATCAAGGACTACTACAGTCTCCGACACCAGATTGAGGCCTACACCAAGGATATGATTCATGTCATTCAGCATCCCACACACTGTCTGGATTATCTCCAACCTGGTCGAATCATCCAGATCCAGAACCCCAAGACTGGCCAAGACTTTGGCTGGGGTGTTGTTGTCAACTTCATTCCTCGCAAGGCGCCCAAGTTTGGAGAGAAGGAGTACGAGCCGCAAGAGTCGTACTTTGTCGATGTCTACCTTCGCCTGGACAATGACAGCGAGTCCTTTGCCCCAGCTTCCCAGACGTCGCAGCCCTCGAAGGAGATGCCTGATGGCCTGATTACGCGCGGCGATTCCAGCTCCTGCAAGTTTGAGGTTGTGCCATGCCTGTTCACTTGCATCAAAACTATCAGCCAAATTCGAGTTTTCATGCCCAAGGATGTCAAGAACCGCGAGGACATGGAAGAGGTCCGCGGCTCAGCTATGAAGTCCCTTACCGAGGTCGAGCGACGGTTCCCCGACGGTGTACCGATTCTTGACCCCATCGAGAACATGGGTATCAATGATGATTCCTTCAAGAAGCTCTTGCGAAAGATCGAGGTCTTGGAGGCACGACTGCTCGCCAACCCTCTGCATGGCTCGCCTTTGTTGCCGGGTCTCTGGGAGCAGTACTCGAGGAAGATTCAGCTTACCGATCAGACCAAGGCCATCAAGAAGAAGATTGGCAAGGCCCACAGCATCGCCCAGCTTGATGAGCTAAAGTCGAGAAAGCGTGTCCTTCGCCGCCTCGACTTCATCAACGATGCCGATGTTGTTCAAATGAAGGCCCGTGTTGCCTGCGAAATCTCGTCCACAGAGGGCCACGAACTTCTGCTTTCGGAGCTGCTCTTCGACCGCTTCTTCAACGAGCTTACACCCGAGATGTGTGCTGCTGTTCTCAGCGTCTTCATCTTTGAGGAGAAGGTCGAGGCTGCCACACTCAGAGACGAGCTGCAGAAGCCTTACTCGCAAGTACAAGCCAAGGCCAGAATCATTGCCAAGATTAGCCAAGAGAGTAAGCTGGAGGTCAACGAGGACGAGTACGTCCAGTCTCTCAAGTGGCAATTGATGGAGACTGTTTATGCTTGGTCAACCGGAAAGCCGTTCGCGGAGATTTGGTAAGTTGCCCTTTACTACATTAAATGTGATCTATACTGACAAGTTATCAGCAAAATGACGAACGCGTACGAAGGCTCTTTGATCCGTCTGTTCCGCCGCCTTGAAGAGCTTCTGCGCCAGATGGCTCAAGCTGGTAAGGTGATGGGCAGCGAGGAGCTGACTACTAAGTTCGAGGAGAGTCTGTCAAAGATCAGACGTGACATCGTTGCTGCGCAGAGTTTATACCTGTAAACCAGTGGCCCCTGGTGTGCATGTCTAATGTCTGTTGTTCAGCAGGGCCTACTCACTTTCAACTGAGGGCCTGTTATCTCGCCTCGTAAGAGGTGACTGTTGCGTTGTATCATGGAGTTCAGGATGCTTTGGCAGGGAAAAGAATACCATTTGCTTGGTGTGGACCAATGACAGACAGAGATTAATTTACCCCCTCAGTGGCGAAAGCGCAGCTATCACCGGGTTGTGCCGTACTGTACGGATCTGGGATTATTCGAATGCCATTGGCATAATGATTATCCCATTGGGTATAATACCTGATTATGCAGTGCTGTACGACTTGGTGTTTATCCCGCTGGATAGGATACCTGGTCGGATAAACAAACTAGCCTGCTGATCATCTACGGCTATTATACCGACGGAAGCGCTGTTGCCACCAAGGGGATTATCTTAGGTGAGTTTGTCTCGAGGTCTTTGCCGAGTAGTCTATAGGGAATTGCTAGATAGATGAATCGGCATCGCTGCTAGGTTGGCGGCGATGCAAAGCCCTTTGCTGTCTTTCGACTTCATATGTGATAACCACCATGTAGTAGTAAATCTAGTAGTACTGACTGAGCCTTAAGAAGAACCAGCTGGCCGAGGATCGGGTCCGACTTTGGATCCGCGAGTCCGAGCGAGAAGGCCAATGAGCTCAAGAAGGAGATCAACGAGCTCAAGAAGAACCAGCTGACCGAGGACCGGGTCAAGCGTTGGATCAGCCAGGAGTTTGTGGAGAGAGAGCAAGTGCTTGCGACGGTAGAGCTGGCTGGCGCCCTGCAAAAGCAGGACGACAGAATTCGAGGGATCCAGCGCGAATCCTCCCCTCGCCTCGTCACCATCGTCTCGCCCCCGCCTGCGCCGACGTCGACAGGCTGGAACCCCCGGGCCGGCAAGCCCTAGTGACCAAACTACTAGTCCGGCACGTTTCGCTGCCGCAAAGCGGCGCCAGTGGTCACCTCCTGCTCGGCCACGATCTCCCCCGCTCAGCAACATCCTGCATCTCGAGGGCGTTGCCCCTCGGCGGCCGGGGTCTCTGCACGTGGCTCAGCCGTTGGACGGGCGACGGGCACGAGCTGCTCCAACACAGGAGCCAATGCGTCGGCCACCGCCTTGCCGATCCTGTCGGCAGATACAGCCGAATCAATTGCGGCCGCAATTACGCCAGCGAACGTAGTTGGGTTGGGCGCAGCTGCGATAGCCTCGCCGATGGCAGTTGCAGTCAGGGTTGGGGTCGGAGCCGGAGTTGGACGGAGCCAAAAAGGGGCGTGTCGTGGTTGATCTGCGAGCCCTGAACAAAATAGCAGTGCACGAGGCATATCCCTTACCGACACAAAGAAGAGATCCGCTGCATACATTTCAGAAGATGAAGACGACGACTTGGACGAAGAGCCCAGGTTGACTGAAAAAGCAAATCGCCGCTGCTAAGGGGAAGCAGACTCCTACACTACAGTAGCCTTGTTCGGTGTGTCCAAGAATTATAATTGATGACACTCCAGTCCTCGCGGATCGTTGAGACATCTTACATAGATTAACTCACAATCGGCCGTTTTCTCCATTGCAGCTACTATTTACCTCCAGTAAACGTACATTCCAGACAGCCAACCTGGGTGTTACCTCCCAGACTACCTTCCGAGCCCAGCGGGAGCCAGAGGCCCAAGATCCACTCGACATGCAGATAACCTGCCCTCTGACAATGACCAAGTCAGTCTTCCGGCAGATATTATCGAGACCTCCGCCGAACAGGAGCTCGAAGTCGTCGCTGAAGCGATCGACACTGATGGGAACGATCACAAGGACAAGGTCGAACATGAGATTTATGAACTCCTCGGTATTAGCAAGTGCTTGAGCTGGAAGGACGCTTACCTTACCTGTCCTGTCCCTCGGAATGTTGGTGTAGAAAGCGAACGCTTTGCTACCAAGTCCCAGGAGCTCATGTAGCGAAGCGAGTCGTAGTTGAAATGACATCAAAGAAGACGATGCCGTCGAAGAAGGGACATCCCGAAGAAACCAACCTCTTCATTAGGCAGGGTTACAAAACCAAGTGCCTAGCCATGTACGTGGGGGATTGGATTGCGTAGATGACGCAGTGAAGACGCGATATATTTCGGAAGGCATGCCACGGCAGGTCGCCGATTTGTGATCCGTTGGCCTCAGCCACGTACATCATGTGAGTTAGGATGTCTACCTGCACCTACTGAATGGCTCGGAGCAAAGCATGATGTCTGGTGAGAGGAGAGATGGAAAGGGTAGGCGGCATCATCTTTAGCCAGCAAGGTGAGAGGAGAGATTGAAGTCTCAATGGAAGGAGGCGTCTTGCATCACTGCAAGACCAGGGCTGTGTCGGCCGTTCATGATTAGAAAGCAGGCAGTATGTCATTTGCTGCGAGAGAAGATTCTATTCTGGGGATGACTTCATGTTTTCCAAACTGGCTTCCTGAAACTGGCAAGTATATATGTTCACATGCTGTCTCGAAGGAAGTAATGGCTTGTGCTTGCTCAATAATTGAAGTACTTGCTGTTCCGAAAACTGCAGGCCAACCAGAGAGGTTCATTCCGGTCCTTCCCCATATACCAGCATCTATGTGATATGACGATGTAGCTGGCTGGTTTGATTAGTTGTGGGCGAGTGCACATGCACCACATGCACAGATGCTTGAAGCTTCACCTCACTCTTTCCCTCGAAATATCATTTATTGCTTCCCTCCTCTGAAATATGCCACCGCACGTAGATAGCATGGCAATGGCATTTGCAACATACCACCCGCGCTGCATCCGACTCTCTGCCCAATTTTTGGCATATAAATACTGCCCTCTTCTTCCAAACCAATCCTCTCCAGATCAACTCACATCTTCAACTCCTCAACACCATCATCTATCTTCTTCTTCACTGCTCTCACAACTTCATCCACTTTATTGTCCATCTTGCTTGTCATCACAACACCCTTCCTGTGTCTTCCTTCGTCTGTCTCCCGCTTGATTTTGCCTCAACGTACCTCTGTATCGACCGCCTCTGCCTGTCGCTCTCCCTCTCACTCTGCCCTTCACTCTAGATGATGAGCATGACTGTGGTCCCTGGAGATGTTGGCGGTGGCTTGTCTGAAACTGGCTGGGAACTGGCTGGGAACTGGCTGGGAACTGGCTGGGAACTGGCTGGGAACTGGCTGGGAACTGGCTGGGAACTGGATGCATGCCGAAGTCGGTTGCCTTTGTGTTGCCATCTCGAGTGAGCTTGACACGGATGCGAAGAGCGAAGAGGGGGGTGTATGGCTGGGATGGTGCAAAGAAGGGATGGGGGATCGACAGACAGGTCGGACATACGTCCTCCATACTGACATTTTCTTTACAGAAACGCGACGACACGAGTGCTTGACCTCAGCAGGGCGTTCGGAGTCCAAGCCAGCAGTCGCCAGCGTTTTGGTGGATCACATATACGCCGTCCATCATGGGTCGTTTGTTCGTGTTTCAATTTGGAAAGTTTTGCCTTTCTCCCCTTGCCTTGATTCCTTCTGTCCTTCTCTCTGCTGGAATCACCCATGCAGAAATGTGACGAGAGAAGCAAAAGGTAAGGAGAAATAGGAGGCCGGCCTTAATGAAGTATTCTTATGATTACTGTTGGATCAATCCGACCTCCTGGGGGGGGGCAGCCACAAGCTGACCCTCCGAAAGATTTGGACAGGTTCGCGGGCAGTTGGACTCCCTTATATGCGATCGGTTTTCGCGGATCTCGGCCAAACTCTTTCCGCCTACCGATGGCTGCCCAGGGGAATTTAGGTGCGTAATGGGTCTTCTGTTGGGTGGTTGCCTTCGCAGTTAGGTTCGAAGATGTTTGGATCGGTGGGTGAGGAAGGAGCAAAAGGGGGAAAGTGGGTCTTGGAACTGTGCATGTACATATGGTGATGGATTTGAATGCTGTGGCTCTACCTAGAACTTAAGAATCAAATGTGACACCTTTGAGACTTCAGACAAGTTCCTTTTCATGTGATGTTCGTGATGATTATGTGGTGTTCAGTGTAATGGGTACACGTATCTATGGATTTGTTCGGTGACCAGGGAAGGTGATGATAGGAACAGGAGGCCTCATTGAATTCAATCTATTAATGTGGAATTATTCGTGTAGGTACGCTAAAGATACCCGCGCAACAAACTTCGCATGTACACTGGCACATCCAACTGATGCCAGTCTCATCTCATACCCCATTCCCCATCCACATTGGCAGTAATGCTTTCGTCGACCTCCAAGCCAAGTTGCCCACGTGGTGAACTCCATGGCCATGATGCCACATATGTATAAGAAGTGCCAGTGGAAATTATTCATCGGCATGGGTACACGTAGATTAAACCGTTAGTCAACCGACATTGTTACAGCCTCGAAAATTTATGTTCTCTTCGCATCTAGCTTAGGTAGGTATGCTGGACTCACAATCAGGAATTGGAGGGTGGCATGGTTCGGCTGCTACAGGTCAAGGGTAATGTACATGTACTTGAAGGTGGTCAGGTGGTGATGACAGCATATAGTCGAGCAGACCTTGAAAGACTCTTTACTAAATTTATGATGCATCATTTGCCAGGCAAAAATAAAGTGTTTTTCCTGAGTAGATTCCACACGCAAATCATATCGAAAATATGGTAGCTGGAGATCTCGAAAACCCCTGAGCAATTTAGCGTAAGTTGATAACAACCGCCTGGTCAACGAAGGCCCCGACAATTCGTCAGTAGCCACAAAACGCAGCAAGAGAGCATTGGAAATTTTGATAGGCCAAGAGGTCGATATCCCACAACCGCCCCCATCGACTGTGTAGCGAGTTTCAACCATCGGCCGCAAATTCTGACCAATCCCAGTCGTATAAATATGCGGGATTGAAGCAGAAATTCCAAGTCAACTTCCTATTGAGCGTGATCACCCGTGATCCAGGATTGGCATTGACGGTGAACGGCGACCAGGCGAGATCATGGCCACATATGTGAACTAAATCACTCCTTTGTCATCGAAGGCGAGTCCGCAGCAACTACGGACGTTGAGGGACAAAATGTACATGTTCATGGCCACCGAAGGGAACAGTATGGACCAAGTGAACCAGAGTTTACGATCAACAGAAGTTTACACAAAATGGACTCTGCCGCTTTCGCCAAACGCCAACATTACACGATCCATTAAGCAGTTACGTCAAGCCTGGATCGATTTGATCTCATATACAATCTGCCGCGTAAGCGTGGAAAACGCTGGATACGACTGAGGAGCCACCACACCCACCAACATAAAGCCTCCTGAGAAAAACTTACAAGGCAGGTCCACCAACCCATGAAGCAAAGGTCAACTACTATCTATGGCCACCAACCCATGAAGCAAAGGTCAACTACTATCTATGGCCACCAACACAGAGGCAATCGCCATCATCGGAGTAGCATCAACCAACTTGCTCGGATGTACTCCAATGGAGAACTATCCCAGAATTGCAAGGTACGTGACCCCGGACGACATAGTCGGGACCCCCTTATGGATGAGGATGGTTCATCGCATCCGAACGCGATCGACATCCCAAAACCGAATGAGCCTCACTACATCCGGATAACTAGAAGATCATAAGTCCGGCATAGAATCGACCGAGTAATGATCGCCAGCCCACATACATATGGTAGCCGACGTAGTATCCAATCTAGCATCCATCGGAGGTATATCCCGAACCGGGTAAAGACAGACCAGATCCCACGTGGTTCAGCTGCCGCTGTCAAATCGCCGGACCCTCCTCTCGCGTGAAACATGCCGATCACTCCCCACCAGCTTGCCCGAGCACCCCCCCCAAACAACCAGCCTGCCAGGTGCTCGACAGGCATCATACGCTACTGCATACAAGACTGGAATGTCTCTCTCCCGGATGGGTTCGTGCCGAACAAGATCCGTGCGAAGCGAGAGACGGCCGGGGAAGGGAACTTCGATCGCCCCCCCTTTTGGTAGCAGGCATGTGATGTGACTGGCTCCTGAGGTTATATTACTTCCGGGGTCGACATGGAGCACCCGAAGGTAGGGGACCCGGTTGGCAAGCGATCTACATTTCAGGCGTAAGGACCCCTTTCCGGCCAGGCGACCAGGTAAGCGATCAAAGAGCTGTGGATGAACTACATGCTGACGAGCGGTGCTATCTACCCAGTCGGAAACAGGTCAAGCTCTGACGCCAGAGATCGACCCTGCGAGGCCAAGCTGCTTCAGGGACATGTGTCTCACAGGGATGGAAATCGGGTGCAGGTGAACAAGAAGGAACTTTCTTTTGGTATCTGGAAGCGACATCCGACAGGTGATGTGAGTCACGGCCAACCAGGCAAGTACCAGATCATGCTCAGATCTATCACAATCGCCCACAATAAAAGGGGATACGGGATACCTGTCAGATAAGCGAGCTCACCTATCAAGCTAGCCTATCCAGTCTACTGGAGAAACGTCAAAGCACTTTTGCGGGTATCAGAGACGTCGATCTCGCCGCCGTGTCTCGTGAGAGAGCACGGATGTTCAAGGGGCTTTCTTATTTGCAGAAACAGGACGACCCATTTGCTCAAATAATATCAAAATGATATGAATGATGCCGAGATGCCGTGTATCTATACATCACCTAGCTCTAAAGAGATCCTCATCTTCCAGGCAAATCGTCGCTCGGATCACTCGCTTGCAGCCGAGCCATGCTCTCTGACCATACGAACTAGAGCCGGAGGATATCCAAGTACAAGCACTACCTACCGAGATGGAGCAAAGATGGCGAGAAGAAAAAAAAGCCTTGCCATAACTGCCGACGACGGCGACCTGGCTCCATTCCAGTCTAGGCGTTGCAAAACGGCGATGCTAGTCCAACGTACTCACTCAGGCTAGGAGAAGCAAGCTAAAGTCGTCCGCACAATTAGTTCGTGGCCGTCACTAGATCCATACTAGTGAGTCGATTTCTTTCGACCACAGCTTCGGCCACACTTCTTAGTTCCTGTCGTGTAAGTGTGTGCCTGGATGTCTTGGGCATGGTAGTTTGCCCAGGATGCACCATTGACTGCGGGCGCTTATGCTGTCTCACGGAGGACGAAGAAAAAGCAAAGAGAAAAGCTGCAACCACGTTGAGATGACAACCGAAGTGTTTACATGATCAGACAATTATTACATGTTAGTCAGATAGATGTATCTATCGATCTTGTATTCCACTTGGAACAGTAATCCAGCAGCCCTGCTTTGCTTACTGTCGCCTCAACATGCGCGGTTCATCCAAATCCCTCGAAGTCTCAATGCTGAGAACTGATTCTTTTCTTTTTCGGTTCGTACGAGATCGTATGGGAGTCATTCGATCCAAGGCAAATATGAGATTGATAAAAATAAAAGGAAAATAGAAAGTACAACGTCCCTGCCATTGGTCACCGAGCGCCTGCTATAGTCGCGCTATCGGTCTAATTGTCGACTAGTCGGTGGGCCAATTCGCGACGAGCTGAAGTCCCGCACCGCCCTCCGCTTCCAAAGTGGCCGGCAAAGAAGCAAAAGACGGCTTGTTCTGTATCGTGCCTCGCTTATATACACCCAATATCCACTTGATAAAGTCCCATGAGAGAGAAGATTTCACATTTTCATACTTGGAAGTGCCGAATAGCTTGTTGCCGGATATGGAGAATCTGATAGCCACGTACGTAGCTGGCCACCGGGCTGGACTGGGCTGCTCGAGCCTTGTAATGCATCACAGACTAGCGTCAGCCACGGCCAAGAATGAAGGAACAGGGTGTAGTATAGGCTGGCCTGTTCGTGCTTGGTAGGAACATGGCGATAATCGTGATTATCCTCGAACCGAGCAAGTGACAATTGGAGAGTAGGAATGAGGTGTAGCACTACTGCAACTGAAGTCGAAATAAGAACTGCGTGGTCCTGTCACCGAGAAACCGTATCTATCTTTTGCTGAAATCGAGTCGTCGGATCCCTGGCGTCGATCTCCCTCGCGTAGCTGGCCTGGCTGCTACCCCATTGGTCCCAGCTGCCATCATCCCCCTGTGCTCATCCAAGATCGAAATCCAGACAGACAAGTCGCTTAGGAGTCAATACTTTCAGCTAGTGCGAGTCGAGCCGCCGAGCGCCTGAGACATACCTACCTACAGCCCCCCCTGCTCGGTACTCATCTAGTGCGACATAGAGCCCGTCAACCAATGGGAGTGCCGGTTCTAGTCGTCTTTGTCCGCGCCCGCATCCAGGGCATTGGATGGCAACGAACTAGGGCTTCTCAAAAGTTGCCCATCACTGCTTGTCAAGACCAAAAGGCCCGGGGCTAAATCGTCCACTAGTCAATCGGGCACTAGGCTAGAAGCGTGCCAAACGTGAATGCCGCGGGAGGTCCATAGAGCCATGACAGGATATCGTGTTCCAATGTATGTACGCCAGAACATTTGCGCTTCGTCCAAGACGGTGCCGGTACTGCGAACCTCCAGGATGGACCGGATTAACAGTCCAAGTGGGACGACCGATGAGACCTGACACATTCCCGGTATTGCATTGACAATCGGTATTGCCAATCCCGCGCGCGATGCTGGTGAAGTCCTCTATTATCTTACCGGGAGAGTTGAGAGAGCGCAAGCCAAACCATAGTGGGTGAGTGTGCCGAACAAGAAAAATCTCCGGGCCGGGTTTGATTGCATACCGCTCAAGCGACTGCCAACCAACGCCATGGCCCTTCTTGCCCTGTCGAATGCGTAGAGGACGTGGTCCAGCTTTGACGCCACGTCCCCCAAAAAGCAATGCAATTGATGCGATGATGCAGCCCGCCCTTCTGGGCCGCTGTCCATAGATCCTGGGAAACATCCTGCGCCCTGGGTCATCTCCCCCCCCACTGACCCGCGATACGATGGTCCCATGACAGGTCCCATATCCATACAACTGCTCGAGCACTTAACTTGAGTGATTTCCCTTCGCCCTATGGAGATGTCTCTCCACGTGTTGGGGGCCCAGTAGCGGTCGCTCTCCACCCCCTTAGTCTAGGCACATCGTAGACAGCTCAGCTTAACTGGAAGAGGTAGAGTCGTCCGGGAACGGCGTCCATCAGAGAACCCAGCTAATCTGTATATTTGTTTCAGTCTCAGGTTGGCCCATGTGTATGTGCGCGTGGAAGGCAAAGCCATACATCGAGCTCCAGGAGCCTCTGACTCTCATATAGCTGCGAGGCCCGTCGCCTTTGTTCTTGTCAAAGAAAGATGCACTTTAGGGACTGAAACCCCTACGACGATTAAATACCACTTCGGCCGTCGATCACCTCCTTAGCTCTGCATCACCCGAAAGCCTTGTCCGGGTTACTTCTGCCCGTTCACGAAAGAAGTCTCGAAAGAAGCTCGACAACCCTTCGGTGAGACATAGCCGTCATGTCGACCGCAGACGAGTTGCTCCAGCAGTATCAAGGTCAAATCGTGCCGCGTTCTTTCAATGCCGGATTTGTCACCTTGAGCTACATCGTCTCCTTGATTGGGGCGGCGGCAACCTTGGAGTTGATGAACCGCCGAACGTCCCGCAATGGCTACTTCAACCACTTTCTCCTCGTTAGTAGCTCGATAACCATGGGGGGTATTGCTATATGGTGTATGGTAAGTGTGGCGAACCCAACTGCGCCCGACATAAGGATCTCTCGACTAACTGGGTGTCAGCATTACATCGGAAACCGAGCAATCGAACTTGCGGACGGCCAACTCGAACTCCAGATCGCATATTCCGCCGGGTTTACTGCCTTGTCTTTTTCATCCCCATAATGGTACTCCTTCTTGCGTTCGTGGCTGCGGGCACAAACCAGGTATCATGGTATCGAATTGGGGGTGGCGGAAGTCTAGCTGGAGGTGCGATATGCGGAAGTAAGTAGGCAACATACCCCCGAGACACCGTTTCGTACCACCATTGTTTGTCATTGACAAGGATGCCCGCTAACCCAACCAACGTGCTTGCAGTGCATTACCTAGGAAACGCCTCGATCGCCAATTTCACATGCGTATACAGCACGGCCAATGTGGTGGGCAGTGTGCTGATTGCCATGGCTGCCAGTACCGCGGCCCTGTCGCTCTTCTTTCTTTTCCGGGCCTCTTGGACGGGATCCTGGTGGAAGAGAGGCATCTGCGCCGTGGTCCTGGCAGGGGCCGTGTCTGGGATGCATTGGTGTGCTTCCACCGGAACCGAGTATCGCTTAATCCGTCTAAGTTCGGGCACGAGCCCCCTGTCGCGCAACACGACCGTCATCGTTGTCATATGCCTGTCTGTAGGCGCATCTCTGACGCTGGCTGCTACCGCCATTTGGACTGCTCATGTCATGAGGAAGACGGCCACCAAGGCCCAGCAAATCGTGCTCGCTGCTGCCATCTTCGATCGGGCGGGGCGTATTCTCGTCACGCCGGATGGTCTGCTGCCAAGTGAGAAGGTTACCGACACCTACATTGAGAGGACGCATGACGACGTGTTCAATGTAGCGAATCCCCTGTTCCACTGGATGTACCGAGTGTCGAGGAACTGGGCCGGAGTCAGCAGCATGATCGACAACATGGCCGACCATCTTGCCCATTTGCCTCGAAACAGGAAAGATGGCAGAGCTCGACTGATCGACGACGACGGACAACTGGTCGACAACTACGATGTTGTTTTCCGTGAACTCTTCTGCCTCGCAGCACAGGGATTGGCGGAGAAGACCAGAGAACAACTCGCCAACGTCGGAATCCTCTGGGACGAAATTTTGCCTACCGGTGCCCTCGCGCCTCGACCTGTGCCACCCAGTGTAAAGGATAGACCAAAGAGTGGGACACCTACAGAGAAGAGTATGGAAGATGCTGCTGAAAAGGGTGAGGGCTGGAGATCTAGACATGAGTATTCTCGTGGCTCGCTCATGTTCTTGGTGCGGCGCCTTGACAGGTCCCGGGATGTGGAGAAGCTCGAAGCGGCCGGTTACCGATTCGCTGACGTGAACCAAGTATCACATATCATCGGCTCCAGCATGCAGATCAAAGCACAAAACCTGGATTCTAAGCTTATGGACATGGCCGCATTTGCCGAAGAGAAGACAATGATGGAACCTGGAGTCCATATGGGCTTCTTCGGTGTCCAAGCCCGAGTAGGCGGCGGGTTCGACATTGTCGTTACAAGGGGTGCCCGGAACTTATTGCCGACTGTCCGGATGTCTGAAGACCCTATCGAGTCGTGGCAATTAGATCTCATTCGCCAACTGGATGGATTGAGAGTCACGACACTCTGCTCGAACATGAAAGCGAGCGAAAGAGTATCGCCTGCACTGTCACTCTTTGCCTCCAAAATTTCCAAATCAATCGAATTGTTGCGGGCTCTGATCAAGAACCCCATCTTCGACGAGGCGACCCTGACGGCAAGAGTGGTGCAGGTCCCATGCAGGGCACCTTTCGGATCCTCATCAGCCAACTTCTGCACCATGATTAGTTTGAGGGTTGTCATCCCCATTCATGTCAATGTCCTGAGTCCCCACTGCGATCTCATGCCACTGAGCTTCTTTAAGGTCCAGCAGTTGGTCTACAAGGATTCGCCCCAGCATATCGACTTTGCGCGATCGATACACCGCGAACTTGCACCGATCGTCAATGCTAGGAATCCGCAGACATCTTCGCCATCCTCGCGGTATAACAAACCAGAGCCGTTCTCGGCAAGATATAAGTTCTTCAGGCATTCAGGATCGCAGGCTGCTGATCAGGCTGTCGATGGTAATGGAGGCTCGATTCCGACCATGACCCGAACGAAATCGAGTGGTGATTCCATATATTCAGTCAGCGCGCTGAAATTGTGGACCAGGACCGAGTCAGAGCGGCGGATGGACGACATTTTGCCTGAGAGGTCCCTTCCGTCAAAGATGGACAGCCAAGAGCCGTCAACACTCGGTGGCATCATGGTCTCGCAGGAGATCTCCGTGGTCCGTGAGGTGGAAAGAGCAGCCCAGAGCTATAGGAAGAAGGCCTCCCAGTCGGACAACAAAACCCACGCCAGAAGAGATTCAACCAAGAAGCCTACAACTGACTCGTCGGGTATGGAGATGCAGCCTGTGGCCCGCCGAGATCAAGAAATCCATGTCGGGTTAACGCTTGGGTCAGCTATTGTCGAGAGTCACAAGAGTGGTGAGGTAGTGTCGTTTGTGGACGACCTTTTCGCTGAGTGTGTTGGCAATCGGCACGGAGTTTAAGACGTGTAATGATAGACATATATGTGGAGATAGCCCGCCAGGGAGAGAGTTAAGCTAGGGAACGATACCCGAGGAGCTTATGGTCGTCACGCGGCGCAGGCATAATGTACTTTAAGAATAATGCTGATGAGGCATGAGACAGTAGTAGTATGTATAATTAAACGACCACACAATCCATGTACTTTCAAGAGATCAATGTTCGCGATGGGCTCCTGTGCCATTTTCCTTTTTGAATCTGTGGAAGATGGACAGGGGTATACGAATGCGCGGGGAGCTGCGACCTCGGATCCTATGGAGGCGGCTTTCTTAAGGTTTGGCCCCAATTTCCCAGGATTCATTCCCCTTTTCGGTCCAACCATTGAAAACGGTAACTCAGTTGAAATATTCGCACAATTGGATCCAAGTCAGTACAACTTGCCAAGACGAGTAACTTTCCGGAGCAGACCTCCTGAACAGACGACCTGGGTGTCTGTGTCGGGGATCAAGAGCCAAGCAAGAACAAACCAATAGCAGGATGGGGTTACTATAATTCTGCTGCATCGTGATCACAGCAAAATTGCATTTGCCAAACCGAAGCGGAGAATCTCCACTGGGGAACAACCAATTCTTTGAGTTGCACTCTGGAGAAAAAAGACCAACGCAACCCAATCTTGCCAACCAACCCTTGCCAGAACCCTTGCCAACACCACCACAACCCCCAACGCCAAAATAGACGAGAGAGGGGAGAACGCCACAGCTGCGGCAGAAACGGCCGACGACGCGAGTCACTTACGACAGTGCCCCGGATCTCTGTGTAAGAGGAAGGAAGATTGGGGAGCCCACCGCAGTCCACTCAGAGCTCGCAAATGATGACATGTGGGCGGGCGAGCTCCAACTAGACTCATAAACTCCAAAAACCCCAAGCCTCAGCTCCACCCGCTATCCCCATCCTCAGCTCAATTGACTGATATATCACTTGCTGCCGATAACTGCCCAACAGGTTCGTGCAGAGGAGCAGAAGGAAATCTCGCCCGCGCGCGATTAAGGCAAATCCTGGACAGCAAGCAGCCAAGCCCTGAAAGCCCACTCGGGCCTGCCACCTAACGCCGTCTTTTACGGGGCTTCTCCACGGGCCGGCCTTACTGGGGCCAAACTTCCCCATAAGTTCTGCGCGTTACCCAGAATTTGCCAGACAGGGTTTAGAATCACCATGTCGATTGCGTCGTTCAAGACCTGCCCGGAACCGTTGTTCCTACTGTTCCTTGCTGCTTGCTGTCCCTCGCGTCTCGGAGAAGGGGGCCGACCTCACACCAGATTGACACAGTAGCCAGATAGCAGCAGGTAGCAGTAGACCGATAATTCGTTTCGCCCCGTTTCATTCTCGACCCGTTCTGCTGGCAGCAAAGTCCTAAGTCGCAGCATAACCCACGATAACCCGCGCGACGTCATCGTCCCGTCTGGCACAAAAATCGTCCCAATCCGTGTCAACTGCGCCTGGCCTACCTGTTTTTCCCCTTTCTAGATTCAGACCAATCGCGCTCCATCTGAGCTTAATATCACTTTTTGGCGTTGGTTGTGCAGTGCAGCGCAAGCCTTTATTCTTCCTTCTCACATCACTTCACCCCTGTATTCTTATCTAGCTCAAAGCAGCAGCTGCCGCATTTCGGTTATCAGCAGCTTATCCAGCTCCATTGCCGAGCCACTCCTCCGCGACCAGCGAAAGAGCTCCCAATTCCTTCCACGGACCTCACACCCCGGATAATTAACTCAATCCCTTCAATTACGGCCACCAGAGAATGTCGAGATTCCAAAGAGCGGCTGGCGCCCTCCGGCGCATAGCGCTGCCAACCACTGCCGTGACCGTAGCTGGTGGTTCGCTTCTCTACTATGCCTACCGACCCCGAAACATCCCCGGCTATGATAGCGCGGCAGTACCGCCGCCCTTCCTGGACGCCGATGGCACCTTCAGAATGCCCCGCTTCCCCAAGGTGAAGTCGAGGCTAGAACAGATTGAGGATTTGAAGAGGAGCTACAACCCCAATGAGGAATACGACATGCTAGTAATCGGTGGTGGCGCGACAGGTGCCGGCGTGGCCCTGGATGCTGTGACGCGAGGACTGAAGGTCGCCATGGTGGAACGCGATGATTTCAGCAGTGGCACAAGTAGTAAGAGCACCAAACTGGTCCACGGTGGTGTGCGATACTTGGAAAAGGCCGTGTGGAATCTGGACTGGAACCAGTACCAACTCGTACGCGAGGCGCTGAAAGAGCGCAAATACTTCCTTCAGACCGCACCCCATCTCAGCTCGTGGCTTCCCATCATGTTGCCTCTGGACCAGTGGTGGAAGGCTCCTTACTACTGGGCGGGCACCAAGTTCTACGATTTCCTCGCTGGCAGCGAAGGTATCGAGAGCTCATACTTCTTGACGAAGAGCAAGGCCATCGATGCCTTCCCCATGCTCAAGAAGACCGATCTCGTCGGCGCATTAGTTTACTACGACGGCGCTCACAACGACTCCCGGATGAACGTATCGATAGCCATGACGGCTGCCATCTACGGTGCCACCGTGGTCAACCATGCCGCGGTGTCCGGCCTTCTCAAGGATGCCAACGGAAAGCTGTGTGGAGCTACCATCCGGGATTGCATTCCCGAGCGAGACGGCAAGCGTGCCGGTGAAGATATCACTGTCAAGGCGAAATGCATCATCAACTGCACAGGTCCCTTCACCGATTCGATTCGCAAGATGGACGACCAGGACTGCAAGGAGATTGTGGCCCCCGCCTCCGGTGTGCACGTCATTCTTCCCGGATACTACAGCCCGGCGAACATGGGTCTGATCGACCCCAAAACTTCCGACGGAAGAGTCATCTTCTTCCTCCCGTGGCAAGGCAACACCATTGCTGGTACCACTGATGAGCCTACCACCATCTCCCAGAACCCCCTGCCCGACGAGAAGTCCATCCAATGGATTCTCAACGAGGTCAGTCACTACTTGTCCCCTGATATCACTGTCCGCCGCGGCGATGTTCTTGCTGCCTGGTCCGGTATCCGGCCCCTGGTGAAGAACCCCAAGGCTTCCAACACGGAGTCGCTGGTGCGAAACCATCTGATCGACGTCTCCGAATCTGGCCTCGTGACTTGCGCCGGAGGCAAGTGGACAACATACAGGCAAATGGCCGAGGAGTGCGTTGATGAGGCCGTCAAGGAGTTCAAGCTGCCGACCAAGGCCTACCCCACCGCTCCCCGCGTCAGCGGAACCGAGGCCATTGACGACGGCGCCATCCTGGACGGCAAGTGCCAGACCCACGAGGTCCGCCTGATCGGTGCCCACGGCTTCAGCAAGACCCTGTTCATCAACCTGATCCAGCACTTTGGCGTCGAGACCGAGGTCGCCAAGCACCTCACCGAGAGCTACGGCGACCGCGCCTGGACCGTCGCCGAGCTGTGCAAGCCCACCCACAACCGCTTCCCCGCCCGCGGCGAGCGCATCGCGCCCCTCTACCCCTTCGTCGACGGTGAGATCCGCTACGCCGTCAAGCACGAGTACGCCCAGACCGCCGCTGATGTCCTGGCCCGCCGTACCCGTCTGGCCTTCCTCAATGCGCAAGCTGCCCTCGAGGCCATGCCCCGCGTCATCGACATCATGTCCGAGGAGCTTGGCTGGGACTCCAAGCGCAAGGAGGTTGAGTGGAAAGACAGTAAGTTGTCACATAACGCACCATACCTTCTTCGAGTTGTTACATTGATTACTGACATGATTTGTGAACTACAGCTCTCCTCTACCTCCAGTCGATGGGTCTCCCCGAGCCCATGCTCAACGTCACCCGCAAGCAGGTCGAGCAGGGGAAGCTCGACTTCCTGACTCCCAAGGAGCACCAGATGTACTCCCGTCACGACAAGCCTATCTAAAGGCTAACGGTGACAAGGAAATGTAGAACTGAAAAAGGTGTTTCGTCTTGGTTCTTGTTGTTTACGATAATGGGCATGGGACGTTTTGGTGTTCTAGAACCGGGTTTTGGATTCCCTTCAGGGGCCGGGGAAGTAGCAGTCTTTCCTGCGGCCCAACTTTTGGATTGCAGGGCGTGATGTTAAATATGGCTTTTGTATAGTAGTCGTATGCCGAGTAGATTATACCAGTATACACGTATACCAGTACTTCCTAACTCAACCAACATGAAACCAAAATTTCTACAGTTCCAACATCCCCGGCGAGCCAACTATGCATGCATCGTGATCTTGAAGGACGGAGAACCAAGGTTATTGTATTACAGGTGCTTTCGAGGAAGAATAATGCCTGGTAGCAATACATAATTCCTACGTCAGTGCCCCCAGCGCCTCTCCCCTGTTGACCATGTTCAACTAACTGGCCATGCCAATCCTGCAAAAACTCCCATGACCAAACACCGGTTTCTCTTCGCGGCGATCGACAATCGTGTTCACTTCGGGATCGTCGACTTTGTTATAGAGACTAGTATACAGTATTACACACTATGTGACTCTCCACTTTGGCGTGCCCACACACACACACACGCCACTTCACTCAGTTCACTGCTCGCTTGAGGTTGTGTCGTGCTGGGCGCATAGCACGGCATGCGCCACCTTGCGCATGGCGCACCGTGAGCACCAGTTTCTCGCTTTCTGCTGCTGCTGCGAGGAACTGCTATCCCCTCCCTCGTCCTCGTCCTCGTCCTCCTCCGCGGCGTCGGCGCGTTGCTGCTGTTTGAGGAGAAGGCGTCGGCGTCGGCGTCGCTCCCGGAGACTGGGCTAGAGCTTCCAGGGTTCGGTGGCGGGTTGGCCGCATCTCGGGCACATTACCGCCGAAGATGACAGCGGCGGTGGCGGCGGGTGAGCGTTTGCGGACTGCGATCGTGGACGGGTGTTGGTACTGTTGTTAGGTTCCGCGTCGTTGCCGCGAGATCTTGCTACTTCTTCTTCCAGATTTGCTGATGCGATTGATATCCATCTTTCTAGCCGCCGTCGAAATCCTCCTGCTGTTGCGGGAGTGGTGTCAGGCGGGGTGGCAGTGATGGGCGGAGGCGCGATGCATGCCGTTCCGAGTACGAAGGGGTGCTGCGACAGATCGCCGCCGTTGCCGTTGCCGCCGCGCCCGGGCCGGAGGCCGGACGGCCCGCGGCGTTGCAGTAGGTGGTTGGGGTTTCGGGCGGCGATCGGATGCGACAGCGCCCACTCGTAGTACTCGGGCGGCGTGACGACTTGGGTGAGCGGGGAGAACGGGGGGTGGTGCGGATACGACTTGATCTCGGCGAGGATGCAGGCCGTGTCGATTGCGGAATGCCCTCCTACTACTGCCCCCGCCGCGGAGGAAGAGGAAGAAGAGGAGCTGTCACTGGTGATGGTGGTCTCTTTGCGGTGCAGGGCCTCTTGGTACTTTTGCCGGGTCTGGAGGATGTGGGTTTTGCCGCTGTCGAGGCTGAAGCTTTGCTGACGCCGGAGGAGTCGACCGGGAGACACGGGGGATTCCTGGACGTTTTCGAGGGTGCTCTTTTTGTGGTGATGGGTGTTGTGGAGGCCGGAGGCTTTCCGGCGGGTGGCGGCTTCGAGATCCGGGGTCGAGACGATCCCGTTCCGCAGCGTCGCGATGCTGCGCTGTTCGGTGATGGGGGTGAGTTCCGTGCCGTGGCCGTACAGGAAGGGCGTGAGCTCGAGGCGGGATAGGGGAGACTCCTAGTTGATGTCTATTTCCATGAGCCGGGCTGGGGTGGCGGGGAGCGTCGTTTTCGTCGTCGGTTGAGCAGGCTGCTCCAACGCTCCGCGGCTGACGGTTTCCTCGGCACAGATGGACGATGAGGACGCGGGCATGGCGTCGGGCATCCAACTGCTCGCCTCCGACGACCCGTTTTCGTCCGAGTCTATCTTGCGAGGATGTAATCTCGGAGGAGCGGTAGCCATGTTGGATATATCAGCGAGCATTGGAGGAGCTGCAGCCGTTGCCATGATGAGTTGCAGTAGTGTAGCTGTCGACTTAAGGGTGCGCAATGAAGATATTAGATGTGTGATATAGACCTGAAGAAAGTCTAACGTGGATTGAGGTAGTGTCTTAGTGTAGTTTCGACCAGATGTATTGACATGAATTGATGAGAACCGATGGATTTGTCAACCATTATGCGACCTTTGCGTACCACGCGGTTTGGCCGTGAATTATATCTTCTTGTAAGTGAGGCATGGTAGCGACGGTTGTGACTTCCTAGGTGGAATTCTCAAGACTACAATGTCGATCAAACCTCCCTTTTGCCATATGGCAGTGGGGCCATACACGTCGAATGAACACCCGCGGAACCTTTACTTCCAAGTTGACGCAACGTGATCGAACATTCATTGGATATCCCAATGGTGTTGGAAATACCAACGATCAATGTGCGAGTATGCTGTACGGACGCAATACAGCTGGATCTCGGTTGATTGCTGCCGCCCTGCCAACACGAACTTTTGGGTTGAACTCTCAGCCCTCCTGTACGACCCTCGGCAGGTAACATCAGGATGAGTAATCAGGGGGGCTCGCCTAAAACCAGAAAGGCAGATCAATGGGGCTCACCCGGTTCTGCCTACTACCCGAGACCTTAGACGCGGTACGAGATGGCTTCAATCTTTTTGGCACGGTCCATTTGGAGACATACTTCCCACACAGATGCCCAAGTGACGCAGTGCGACAAGTTTGCCGTCACACCTCCTCGATGGCCAGACCGACCAGATCGCATACGAGGGATTGTGCACATCAATCATCACAGCACGTACAAGAGCCATAGTATGACGTCTACCTCCTAAGGTGCACATATGTTTCTGACAAGACTATATACATAATGTAGCCCGCCGAGAGTTCCGGCGCGGCTATGACAAATGGCTTGAATACATACTTCCCCTTGGGGACATCTCTGGACCCCAAGTCATCAAACATCGGGAGCATTTTCTGGCCAAAGAGCAGTACTATTGAGTACAAACTGATGATACCAGTCCACTGGAAATAGGGTTTTACCTGAATGGGGTGTTCAACGTGGGACAGATCCAATCGAAACGCTGAATCCCATGTGGTGTAGCAAGCAGGAGGTATGGGCCAGACGTCTTTGTGTAAGTACCTACACAAGTGCCCAATGGGTATTTTATGTAGCTTCCAGCCTTCGTTGACCCCAGGGCTGGGTTTGTATGAGGTTGGTTAATGCCATCGCCATCGGCGCCTTCCATTAGGGTTGTCAGGTGCCAAGTACAACCCACCTGACCGTCCATCGTTACTTCCTTCCCACTTCAAAGACTTCCATCCTCGGGCCCAACTGACCACCAAAAATCTCTCAGGCATCAAGAGCATTATCAACTACGCGGACCTCATATAGCAGGCCCTTTTTACTGCATTCGAATCTGCAAAACGTTCCAAAGGACCCGGTATAGTCGGGCCAAAATCATCGTCATGGCCTTACATGATGATAATACCGCCAAGGATCCCGATGGCCACATTGTGCTGTCTTCCAGCGAACCGGCAAAGAGCGTACCGGGCTCAAGCAACACAGAAATGAGCAAGTTACGTTCCCCGAACCAGCCCAATACGCCTTCACCACCCCCACCGCCGCCCAACGGTGGCTTGGTGGCCTGGTTTCAGGTTGCAGGAAGCTGGTGCCTCATGCTCAACTGTTGGTTAGTAATTCGCGATGGCCATATCTGACTATGAGGATGGGTCTCAGGGTATTCATGATGGGAGGGGAAATGGCGAAAAGCTTCGGGCTAACTGATGAATCCTCAGGGGCATCGTCAACGCCTATGGTGTGTTCCAGGCATACTACCAAACCAAGCTGTTGGCGGATCGGTCCCCGTCCAGCATCGCTTGGATCGGTTCTATCCAGGCCTTCTTACTTCTCTTCGTCGGTGCTCTCACCGGTCCACTCTATGACTACGGCTACTTCCACCATCTCATCGCGGCTGGTTCGTTCCTAATGGTCTTCGGCATGATGATGGTCAGTCTGTGTACCCAGTGGTGGCAGCTCGTCCTGGCACAGGGACTCATCGTCGGTCTCGGAGGTGGGTGCTTGTTCGTGCCCAGTATTGCCATTCTACCCACGTACTTTTCGACACGGATGGCCTTCACCATAGGTATTGCCGGAAGCGGAAGTGGTATTGGTAAGATCCCCCGCTGGCTTTAAGTGATACTGGATCTGACTCATCCTAGGCGGTGTGATATACCCTATCGTGTTTCAGGAGCTCGAAAACAGCATTGGGTTTGCCTGGGCTACCAGAGTTATTGCCTTTGTCATGCTTGCCACTCTCAGTGTACCTTTGGCCGTCATGCGACCTCGACTCAAGCCGTCGGCGGTGCGTAAGCTCTTCGATTCTGCCGCATGGAGCGAACGGCCCTATTCTTTCTTCGCGTTTGGTGGGTTCTTTGGGTTCATTGGCATGTACTTGCCTCTGTTTTACATATCCGTCTTTGCCATCCAGCACGGCATGTCATCCAGATTGGCATTCTATTTGTTGCCGATCCTCAACGCTGGATCGATCTTCGGTCGTATCTTCCCTAACGTAAGTGGATGTAATGCCCCTACCTTTTTGAATGGGTGCTAACCATGACGGTTCCCCATGCAGTACATGGCAGACAAGACGGGTCCCCTGAACATATTCATCCCTACCTGCCTTGCCTTGGCACTTTTGTCGTTCGCATGGATGGCGATATACGACACAATGGGTCTCGTCGTATTCACGGTCATATACGGCTTCTTCTCCGGGACGTTCCTGACGCTACCGTTCAGTGCCGTCGTCACTCTTAGCCCTCATATGGGAGTGGTTGGGGTGCGTATGGGCATGGCTTGTGCTATCGGAAGCTTGGGGCTACTTGTCGGCACGCCTGTTGCGGGGGCTATTCTTACACATGGGTGGCTCGCATTGCAGGCCTTTGGCGGCACAGCGCTTCTCATCGCAACCATCGCTATGAGCGCATCGAGAGTCTCGAAGGTTGGGTGGCATGTTAGTGCCAAGGCTTGATGGAGAGCAGAGAACCAACCATCATCGTACAGCTCTTTGCATATGTGGTTCGGATTAACTTAACTTGCCTGGATATCGGGTTAATGGCCAAAAGAAGCACCAAATTAGGTCTTGCTCTACGTCGAACACTTTTCTGTAAAACATGTTACGGAGGCAGGCACCTGACTTTGCTGGTATGTCGCAGGGCACCGATCACGGCTGGTCAGATACCATGCCTTGGCTATGACGCGCGATCTAGTTTGGGAGTTAGGAAAAGGTGCCTTGAGACAGCTCTGGCTAGATTTCTTCCAATGCATTTGTTAAGAGCCTCAACACCCGAATATGCACACTCTATGCTTAAAAGTTGAGTAGGGGCAGAAGAGCATGCTTTGCCTTGCACGTTGTCTGTATCTCATCCTACCTATCGGCTGTGTTGGCGAAGAGGTGAACTGCATATTTTGTGGATACTGCAGTATCTGTCCGTCAACCACGTCCACGAGTCCATCACCATCTCATATGATAAATAGGGTAAAAGTACCCCATCTATTTCTGTACTTTCGTTTAATGGAAACAAGCCAGGGGGGGCAACTTGGAGGAATTGGAGTCGATAGTACCGGTACCCCAAAGCCGCGGCACTCAACTGCCGGCCCTGCTCCGCCACAAAAATACCCGAGCAAGGTCGAGTTCGGCCATTCTTTACGGATGTTGCATGTATGTATGTTCGACCGGACCGTATTCGCGACCAACACCAAACATAGCCCCTCCTCAGCTTATCCGCATATCTCTCCTCCAAACGCCCAAGGGAAGGAATGGTATGGATATGTCGACCTGGAAATCTTGGCCGGTTCACGCTTATCCCGCGCACTGGCGCACCCGCGCCCACAGATTCCATAGTAAAGAACACGTCCATGACGGCTACCATGGTCAGTGATGGGATCGTTCATGCTCGCATTATCTTGGCTTACCAATACTGGCATCGGAGATAAATCGTTTCGTCAATGCCAAGAGAGACATACGCGACATAACCACGAGGGCGACCCACCCCACCGGTAGCTCTGTAAAGTGTATCTAGCCGATCAAATATGGGTTATCGGATGCCCAGAGGTGGATCGTGACATCGGCAACCAACTCGCTCACTATGTACACCATCATTGTTCGGCCCTGGACATACTACCCCTCACCTTGGCCCCCCTTGGCTTGGCCCACTCCCTACCAAATGGGCGCAGGTAAGTCGAAAAGTATTGAGCCGTTCTACATGGTTGTGTTGTACAGGGATTCCCCACAGCCGTTGGTGAAGGGTATCCCCTTCGAGGGAGGTGTGGCTATTCTCCCCTTGGTGTTGTGACTCGGCACGTGTGTATATATTGACCGTATTGTATTTCTGTCTCTTTCTGATACGATTTGTCTCTAAGAGTCGCTTTTCTCTTTTGGGTTTGTTCATTACTACTCTCTCTGTATATAGATACAATCGAAGGAAATCATAACTGCGCCGACCCTCTCTCCCACCCGGCGGCCAATATCGTCATCATCATCATCATCCATTCAAAATGGGCGCCAACGTCCCCGAGCCCCTCTCGCAGGTCCAGTTCTTCAACGTGATCGGCGGCGGGCCCCGCGGGGCGGCCAAGGGGGAGAGCCACCAGGTCGAGGACCCGCGCACCGAGGCCGCGCTCTGGGATTCTCCCATTGCTTCGGCGCAGGACCTGGACGACGCCGTCGAGGCCGGCCACCGGGCCTTCCGGACGTGGGGAAAGAGCACGCTGGCCGAGCGCGCCGGGGTCCTGAACGCGGTCGCCAAAGTGCTCTACGACAACGACGAGCTCCTGACGTCCATCCTGATGAAGGAGACGGGCAAGTCGCGGATCATGGCGCATATGGAGGTCCAGAGGGCGGCGTTTCATTATGAGTATGTGTGTCCTGCGAATCACCCCTTTTCAAGCTATTAAGGGATTGGAAACAGAAACGTATTTACTAACCTCTTTTCGGCAGGTATTACGGTAGAGACCCCTTCTTTAGCCACCGCTTAGCAAATTCGGGTCTTGGATAAGTACTAACATCAAATACGAAACGAATGTAGCCAAGGAGCAGCTCGCGGACGAAATCCAGTACGAGGACGACGACCTCCAGATCATCGGCACGCACGAGCCGTACGGCGTCATCGGCGCCATCTCCCCCTGGAACTTCCCCCTGATCCTGTCGAGCGTGAAGGTGGCCTCGGCGCTGGCGACGGGCAACTGCGTCATCATCAAGCCGTCGCCCTTTACCCCCTACGCCATCCTCAAGTTCTGCGAGCTCGCGCAGGCCGTCTTGCCCACCGGGGCCGGGGGCGGCATCTTCCAGGCCCTCAACGGCGGCGCCGACGTCGGCGAGCGCATGACGCGCCACCCGGGCATCGCCCACATCAGCTTCACCGGCACCATCGCCGTGGGGCAGAAGATCATGGCGAGCTGCGCGGGGACCCTGAAGAAGGTGATCCTCGAGCTCGCGGGCAACGACGCGGCCATCGTGACCGACGACGTCGACGTCGACGCCGTCGCGCCCAAGGTCGCCCTGGGCTGCCTGCTGCACGCGGGCCAGATGTGCGTCGCGTCCAAGCGGCTGTACGTCCACGCCGCCCGCTACGACGCGTTCCTGGCCGCGTTCCGGGCGCATCTCGAAAAGGCCTACGTCGCCACCTACGAGGACGCCGACGCCCCCTCGGTCTTCGGGCCCCTGTCGAACCGGCCCAACTTTGACCGCTGCCGCGGCTTCGTCGAGGATTGCCGGAAGAACGGGTACGAGGTCATCACGGTGGGCGAGGACAATTCGGATGGCAAGAAGAAGGGGCTCTGGATGGCGCCGACCATTATCGTGAACCCGCCGGAGGATTCCCTCGTGGTGCGCGAGGAGCAGTTCGGTCAGTCAAGTCTTATCTCTCTTTCTCTCCCAATCACCAAAAGATCCCGGGCAAAAAGGGGGATGATAATGATGATCAATGAATGTTGTGTGACTCGATGTACTTACTTCGATAACCTACAGGCCCCGTGGTCCCCATCATGAAGTACGAAGACGAAGCCGACGTCATCGCGCGCGCCAACCTCGACAACGCCGGCCTCGGCGCCTCCATCTGGTGCCGCGACGCCGAGCGGGCGCGCAAGTTGGCTCGGCAGCTGGAGACGGGCACTGTCGTGAGTTTTTTTTTCTTCTCTTCTTCTCCCCTATCACTCCGGCTGGGATACGAGCTAATGGCCCCACTCTTCCCATGTTCGTAGTTCATCAACCAACCGCCGCAGCCGCATCATGCCGGCTACTTCGCGGGGCAGAAACTGAGCGGCGTGGGCGGCGAGCTGGGTAAGCAGGGGTTGTTGTCGTACTGCCAGACCAAGTCTCTCCATATCGGGAAGAAGTAGTAGTAGTAGTATCAATAGCGAGTGAAGACGTTGCGTTTTACTCCATGCTCTTCACGTAGGAGGTCTTTGTAAAGCCAGGCATACAACAAACATCCTGGAGGGAGATGATGAACTCGAAAGCAAACGGCATTCTGTTCCTTCGAAAATCAAAAAAGGGATGGGGGATTGGGTCCGGTTGACACTGCCACCGCCAGCCAGGATGCCCGTGACCATGAACCAATTCATAATTATAGGCGACAATGTAAAGACATCAGATAATCATCAGTAGTGTACGAAATGCAAGAGCGAGTTTGTGGCCTAATATGAACCGATTCTATGATGACTATGTGAAATCTATCGTTATGCAATGTACAGGCATCCGTTGCCAATGTGTCCTAAGAGAAAGAGAAAACCGACATGAGCGGTCGAGTTTGACAAAAGTCTACACCAACCATGCGACAAGATCTGCTCAGAATTCTATCGGCATGCCCCCTCAACTAAAAGGATGATCATCATCATTCTGGGCATGCTGATCCAATGCGCATCGACCGTCACAATGATTTCTACAAGCCGGTCACCGAAATTTTCGTAAGAGGAAAGCAACCCCGTAGGACTGTTTTCTATATGTCGTCTATGTTTACCAACCAATGATACTGCTGCCTTGCTTTTGGGCGAGAATTTGAGCCTCAAGTGGACCGGAATCTGACCATCCAGAGAGCGGCTCCTCATGCAGAAGTTTAAATTGCATTGTCCTAAGCCAATGCTTTCAACGCCGAAAAAAACCAAAATAGAAAAATGCACAGTGCAGCAAGCATCAGAACCGCCGCCATATATGCAGCAGAGTCGAGTACTGCATAATGTACTAAACGCCGCTTCCCGAGATGCTAGTGAAAATGAAGCAGCTTACCACATGTAACGCGTAGGTTGATTGAATCAGTCGTATTGGAACAGAACACTGATGGACTCGCCGTGGTGGACACGACGAATGGCCTCAGCAAACGCCGGAGATATATCCAGAACCTCCAATTTGGGGCACAATCTCTTGTGCTCTTCTTGAGGGACCGAGTTTGTCACGACAATCTTGTCGATGGCCGAAGCATTGATGCGGGCGATGGCGTCGCCGCTCAGGACTCCGTGAGTCAAAAGCGCGTAAACCATCGTGGCCCCCTCCTTCTTCAGCAACTTGGCGGCGCGGGTGATGGTGTTGGACGTGTCGGCAAGATCGTCGACCAGGACGCACACACGGTTGGCTACGTCGCCCACAAGCATCATGGTGGCGTTCTGTCGGTCCGTGATTTTCGTAGGGCGGCGTTCCTGGCGGGTTTCAGGATTAAAACTTCTCGAAGAATGCGGGAACTTTACCTTGTGAATGAGAGCAAACTCCATGTTCAAACTGTCTGCGATCGCGGTGGCCCTCTTGGCACCTCCGGCATCCGGGCTCACAATGACGGCATCTTTGAAGTTTGGGATGTTTTGTTGCACGTACCGCTGGAGGAGCGGTCGGCCGTACAAGTTGTCCACAGGGATGTCGAAGAAACCTTGGTATTGGGGATCGTGGAGGTCGAGCGTGATGATGTGGTCGGCGCCCGAACATGTCAACAAGTCGGCAACAAGCGTTCCAGCTTGAGCCACCCATTGTTTGTAACCGGGCTTTCCCTGGAAGCTGGTGAAGTGGTTGACTTTCTCATAATCGTGGGTTGTGAAGGCGCCGGGAGTGCGCGCGACTGACGAGGGTGCGCCCTTGAAATAGCCGTCGTCTCCGTTCACCCCGTTGGCGCCGTTGGTTCCATTGACTGCAGGCGAAGCAATGACCGACGGCGAATGGATGTTGTTCTCGGATATCTGAGCCCTGTTCAGCCTCTTGCTGAGGCCGTCCATGCCATTAGCAAGGCCGGCGCTCTTGGGAATGCCGGGGGCAGGGGTCGCCGGAACGCTCTCGAAAGTGTAGTTGCTGCCGGGAACCGTGGAAGGCTGTTTCGACAGAGGGGCGCCGGTCTTGTTGTAGGGAAGATCGGGTTGGCGAGAGTAGGGGAACAATGGGAGAACGGCGGTAACTCTCTTAGCGGAACCAGTCTTGCAGGCCGAGACCATGATGCACAGGTCCATGAAATGGTCATTGACCTTGCCGCCACCTGATTGGATGATATAGACATCCTTGCCTCGGACGGAATCCTTGATCTCGCATCTGGTCTCGCCAACCGAGAAGCTTGAAAGGACGCGATCACCTTGAGGCAAACCGAGGCTATTGCAGATGCTCTCGACCAGCTTTGGGTGGGAGTTACCCCCGAGAATGACGATGTTACGGACCATTGTCGTTGTTGAGGTTCTTCCTTGGCGTGCAGTTTATCTTTTCGGTGGAGCCGCGGCGTGGTGAGTTGCCGAACTTCGGGTCGATGGTGGGATGCGACACACAACCAAGAGGGATATAGAGCTCTGGAGCTATGTATGGAACAAGTTGTAGCAGCCTAAAGAGCCAACCACCCAAGAGTTTCAAGAAGAGAAAACAAGTACTCTCAGATGACGCAGGTATTCGTGATCGAAGGACCCGGTAACGGAGCGCGGCCAAAACCTGCAACAGCCGAGGGTAATCTCAGTGCCCTAGAGAATCGAGATGGACAGGGCGTTTTGTCGGTGAGCAAGTAAGCACACCGAGAAGACGGAGAAAAGAGACAGGCAGGGCTGTGCGATATAGATGCTGGCTAGGCAGGAGACAAAGGTTAGAGATCCATAACTGTAGGTTTGGAAGATACGACAGAAGATCTAGGATTCCGGCTTGGGTCAAAGAGGGAACAAAGTAGTGGAAAGGAAGCACAAGCCCTGTTGGAAGAGCAAGACGAGCGGCATTGAATAAATTTTGGAACTCGGCAACTAGGGTATGTTAGGCATGTACTGGAGGCTGTAGGCAGCTGGGTCTCTTTTTTTCCCTCTCACTTTTTTACTCCCTTCGTCCCTAGTAGGTTGAGTTGATCAATGCAAGCTTGCCAGTGGGTTGATACACCGTCGCAACCCAGGTCTGGGCTGGACTAAAAGAGACCAGTTAAACTGACTTGCATCTCTCCTCGTGGTGGAGAAAAACTTTTTTTCTGACGAGGTTGCTAAGACCCATGGGCGTTTTGGTGGGGTGAGAAGCTCTTAAGTAACAGAATCCGAATTGCTACAGCGGTTAGATCAATCAGATGGCGGGGTTGTAGTTTACAATGGCTCTTGCAGTTTGTGTGCGTCCGGCTAGGTTTTCCTTACGTTGAAAGGCAGGATTGAAATGTTTAAACACTCCATTCAAATAATGCACCAAAGGGACCTCAATTAATAGACAGAAGACACAAGAAAATAGGTACCCGTTTGCTTTGCCTGGTGGTTCATGTATGTCTGGCCCATATCGTGCTGTATCTAAAAACATTGATCGAAGCTTCAAATTGGAGCTTGTGCACCTGGGACGCCCAATGATGCAATAGCCATAATAAATCCCATTAAGGTACATCAATGCTCTGGTTGAGCTCCGTCTCGATTTGCCCATCTCGACACGAGTATCTGCGATGCATCCATACTTCACGTGGGAATCTGATCAATAGCGGTCAATTTTCAAATATCTTATAACGTATACCGGGACAGTATAATCCTTTGGCGTGCCAGGTGTAAATGGAACTTTGAATAATCAAAGGTGCTGTATGTACATGTAAGCAAAATACGGTTTATTCCAGCGGTCGCTTGCCAGCTAAAGAACGGTGATTCCAATATCAAAGTACGGAGAAGAGATGAAGGTGTATGCATGTTATCCCGAGAGGTGCGAGGTGCCTACACACAAACTTGCTCCGCGTACCTTGAACAAACCTCTTCTTCTCGACGTAATCTTCACTCACATGCCTCTTGTCGCAGTTCCTTTTCTGCATAGCAAAACTCAATTTCAAAAAGTAATTCTTTGATTCCCAGGCCTTTGGCCAACGGGAATTGCCGGATTGGCAAGGCGCCTGGACCAATAGAAACTCATGCGCAGCTGGGGTTGTTAGAGCTTCTGGATGTGTCACCAAAATTTTACATGCATGTTGGAAAGTGGATTCCTGAGGCTCAATTCGCTCCAACGATTGGCAAGCATCTCCAGCTTTCCATCTCATTTCAGTCGTGGTAGTCTGATAGGATAAACAACCGGCATTCGCTTGAGCCGCCTACTTCCCAACACGACAAAATGAAGATCCTCGAGTCCCAGTCGGCATTGCTGACCAACCATGAGGTCTACACTTTTCTCCAAAACCAGGCCAGAGAATATCAGGAGCAGAAGCGACGTGGTCCCGGGAATTTGGAGACATTGCGTAGAGAGGTATGATATGCTTATACCAACAACCCCCTGTCGGTATTCATCAAGTTTGGCTCACATTTTCACCCTAGCTGCTGCAATACCTGAGGAGCGAGGAGAATCCTCTGTCGCAGGAGCCACCAGCATACAGTGATGAATCCATCACCAAGCTCTTGGAGAGGCTAAGGCCCTATGAGATCCAAAAGGGCGAGATGGTCATGATCATGAACCTACGTCCCGTGAACATCCCCATGCTGAATGCCGTCCTCGAGGACATGGAGGAGCGCTTCACCGCCGAGGAACAAGAGGACATCGCCGCTGGCGTTGAGGAGGTGCTTGGCAAATTCCCACCCAAGGGTCAGGAGGAAGAGGGAGATGCTATGCAAACCACCGAGAACGGCAGTTGAATGGACGGATTGGGTAAAGCACCAATGCTACAACTTTTTTGACACGCGAACCACGTATCAGACTGGTAAGCTTACATCCATCTGGATTACTGTGTTTTTATCATTTGCTAACCTTTCCTCAGCTAACCACGCACCCGCCTTCACTCTGGCCACCGTCCGCAGTTCTGGTCTTCATGGCCGTGCTGCATATTTCCTCAAAGGCCAACTTGAACAGCTCCCCGGATACAGCGGAGCATTCCACATACTTGTCGGCTCTCATCTCCTGGGACACTCTATATGCCTCCTGAGGATAGATAATCCCGTTCGGATCCGTTTCAGATCTCAGGTCACGCTTTAAACCGAGGACTATTATGGGGAGGTGCGCTTCGACCTCTGCGTACGTTGCGCGAACCTCGTTGATCCACTAGATAAAGTGAGGTTAGATGCGAGGATTGATCAGGTTTAACAAGAGTTGAAGATCAGAGGTAGAAGTGAGGGCAGGCAAAGATGACTTATGCGTACAATGCGTTGCATATTGATCATACTAAGTCTTTGGCTGATATCATAGCAAATAATGACCAAATCTGGACGAAGCAGTCGCCAATTCTCCGGACTTGCTGTATCGTAGAATTCGAATCGATATTGGGCATTCTTTCTGCGTGCCTCAAAGATGAATGGCTGGTCAATGTCCCGTAAGGGCTGAATATCTACCCTCCCTTCAAGAGCACTGCTGCCCTTGCTCATGCGGCTATAGCTATCAGCATACTGGTTTGAGCTGGGCGCGGAGGCTATATCCACTTACGAGAGAAAGGACGACTTTCCTATCTTCTCGTCCCCCAGCAGCACAATTTTGATCGACTCAGAATCCATCACAACATGCTAGGCTACTTGACTTGAGAGAATTGAGACTCAGGCCTACTCTAGTTGTCCAAAACGTATCTGATTGAAAGCACGTAGCTCTACGAATGGCACTGGGGTTAATAGCGCAGAGCCACCTAAGGTACAGGCAGCAAGGTATCGATAAGCTAACCATTTAGCCATTGGATAAAAATAAAAGGGCGCCACACAGCAAACAAGTGCTCCATCTTTTCGCATTTGCTGGGCGGAATTCTACGACTAATAAGAACCCAGGGCTTGTGACTCTTACACCCAAACGTCTGTATTGCTCCTCCTTACCCGTTCCCTGTGAGAAGGCCAAATGCATGTATGAAGGGTCTTGGTAGCCGACCGTCCACAAGTCGACTCTACTATGAGTTCTGCTTCTCCACACATTCTTTTCTTGGGCAGCTGTCAGTGACGAGCCTGACTCGGTGTTATACTACCGCAGCCGCAACTCATTCTCAATCTCAGAAATTGACTTTGCTGCGGCGACTTACAACAAAAATGGACAAGGCCCCGGATTACGGCCGCTGGACCAAAGACGCTCTCATTAAGCGCATCTACAAATTGGAATCTGAGAAATACGTATCACAGCAAAATGAAATTGCTTCTTCTTCTCCTCAGCCGCCGCCACAGAAGACGGGGCAGCTAGAAGAGCCAGTCCCCGAAGACGCAGTAGTGGCAGCCGATGATGCGCCCGCGCCCGCTCCCAGGCCGACCAAGAAGAAGAAAGATCGCAAGATAGATCCTTCCAAGTACAGCACGCGACTGGTCGCCTTCAAGCTGGCGTACCTGGGCAAGCCCTACGGCGGCTTCGAGTTCCAGACCTCGGCGACGCTCTCGACCATCGAGGAGGAGCTGTGGAAGGCCCTGGTCCGGGCCTGCCTGATCTTCCCCGCGAACCCGGACGAGGTCCGCCTCGAGAACTGGGAGTACTCCAAGTGCGGGCGCACCGACCGCGGCGTGTCGGCCTTTGGCCAGGTCATCGCCCTACGGGTCAGGAGTAACCGGCCGTTGCCGAGGAAAAAGGGGGACGCCTCTGGTGTTACCTCTCACGAAGGAGATGAGAGCGCAGACCCACAGAAAGAAGAGGCCGAGGAGGATTTGCCAGAGGAAAAGCCCTTTGACGACCATACAGACGAGATCCCGTACTGCCGGATCCTGAACCGGCTGCTACCCCCAGACATCCGTATGCTGGCCTGGTGTGGCACTGTGGATCCCACCTTCTCAGCGCGACACAATTGCGGTGAGCGACAGTACCGGTACTACTTCACACAGCCGGCATACTCTCCTATCCCCGGCATCCTGGAGAACCCCAAGAAGGAGGTGCCGGGCGGTGTCAAGGACGGCTGGCTGGACATCGAGAAGATGCGGGCGGTGGCCAAGAAGTACGAGGGCCTGCACGACTTCCGCAACTTCTGCAAGGTCGACCCGGGCAAGCTCATCAACAACTTCATGCGCCGCATCTTCGAGTGCGACGTCGTCGAGGTCAAGGACGCCGCCACGGCGCTGCCGCACCTGGGCCACGACGAGTTCCGGGCCCCGCACATCCCCGCGAAATCGACGACGGACGCGGAGACGTCGGCGGTCGACTCGTTCCCCAAGGTCTACTACTTCCACGTCCGCGGCTCTGCTTTCTTATGGCACCAAATCCGCTGCATGGTCGCCGTGCTCTTCGCCGTGGGCCAGGGGCTCGAAAGCCCCGAGGTCATCGACGCGCTGCTGGACCCGAAGCAATACCCGCGCCGGCCCAACTATACGCTGGCTAGCGAGTTCCCGCTCGTGCTGTGGGACTGCATCTTTCCGGACTTCGCCATCACGGACGCTCCCGGGGCTGACCCGGCCGCGCCCAAGGCCGATACCGTGGACTGGGTCTTCGAGGGCGAGAACAACCCGCTCGCCAAGCACGGCGTCTCGGGGCTCGTGGACCACCTGTGGGAGGGGTGGCGCGAGCGCAAGATGGACGAGATCCTCGCGGGCCAGCTGCTGGGCCTGGTCACCCCGGGCGGCGGCACGTCGAGCGGCGACATCACTAGACGGCTGGACCGCAAGGCCCCGGCCTACATCCCCACCAGCCAGCGCATTTTCGAGGGCGACAACCGCGACCGCATCTGCGGCAAGTACGTACCCCTCTTGAAACGGGAGACGCTTGCCTTGCCCGAGGACACGTACGACCGCGAGGCCCGGCGCAAGGGCTACAAGGACGCCGACGACTGGCGGGCGGCGCGGGCCAAGAGGTGGGAGGGCGTGCCCCGGCAGAACACGCGTCACGACGTGGACCGTCACGCGGTGCCGGAGGATGAGGGTGATGAATAGATACAGAAAGGGATTGATTGGCTGTTGGTTTACCTAGATCGCATAGAACGAGCCTTGGCATATAGCACGCATCTCAATTGAAAGAACAAATCAGTGGCAAGTTTGACGCTTCTTGGGAAATCAAATGGGAGTACTATGCCTCTATTGCAGGTCGCTGAATTTGGGTTGCTTCTTATTCTTCTTTTTATTCGCCTGTTGTGTTCTTCAACTTCGTCATGAGCCGTTCCGAACCTCCTCACCCCCTTTCTCTTTGACTAACGCCGGCGACTTCTTCCCAGACGCCGCTCCCGCTCCCGCTGCCGCCGAGCGCCGCTTATTGGTGTCCTTGACCTTGCGCCTCTTCTCCTCCCTTTGCTGCTGGTGCTGGTAGTGCTCCCCGCCGCCCTCGTCGAACAGGCAGCCGCGCACGCCGCGCCAGACCTCCTCGACGACCTCGCGGCGCGGGAGCAGCTTGGGGAACACGACGACGAGCCCCTCCTCGCCCTCGACGACCACCACCAGGATGTACCGTACCCCGAACCCCCAGAAGGCCTCGTTGATGAGCACGTCGCGGATCTTCTCGGTCGGGATGAAGCGCGTGGGCCCCCCACCGGCTCCGGCACCTAGGCCGCCGCCGCCCCCGAACCAGCCGAGCAGGATGGTGCCGGGCGTCGACCGCGTCTGGATCCCGAGCCCCCGCAGCACGAGCAGCCGCTCCTCGACGTGGATCCGGCGGATCGCGACGTAGACCGCGCCAAGGCAGAGCGGCACCAAAGCCCAGGCCGGGGTGCGGGCGGCGATTTCTTGGGCGAGGTGGCCGGGCGGGGTGGCGTACAGGAGGAACTCGTGCTGCTCGGGCGGGAGGAGCCAGAGGTGGCTCTGCCGGTAGGACGCGGGCGAGGGGTGGAATTGGGTCCAGTACTCGGCGTACAAGAGCAGGCCCGCGCCCAGGGCCAGGACGAGGCGCAGAGCCCCGACGGCGAGGAGCAGGAGGCGCTGGGTCCCGGTCGGGTCGCGCGGGCGCGTCGATACGGTGAATTCGGCGGTCGTGGGCGAGGGGCGCCGGACGTGGAGATGGGGCGCGGATGTGAGCATGGTCGGTGGGTGTGAATTGATATGGTACGCGGTGTGTAAGGTTAATTGTAGAAGAGTAGTTGTCGGCTATTGGGATCTCATGGTTCTTATTCGCAAGTTTACTCGAAAGAGGCGTGTGTCACTGGGGATGATGAATGACAATCAGCAGCAGGTGGGCTTCTCGACAGATGTTACAGCCTCGTTGACCGCAGTCTTGATTAGGTTTCAAGACTCGATGCGCAAACGAATGTATGTGTGTTTCCGCCAACTAGGCGAATTGCTATTGTAGAAACATGTGGGTTGCCAATGTGGGAGTGTGATCGCGTCGGAATCCCGAGCTGTTTCTACGTATGAGTGCAGTAAAACACTTGCGGGCGGCATGCGACAATGCTGTCCCTCAATTAGCAACTGGAGCTCCTATCAGCTTATCATCGATCTAATCATAGAGGCATGCAAGCTGGGTGCAACTTATGAATTCGGCGCCCACCGGCCAAACCCCGGCTAAACCCAGAAGTAGTCTACATAAGTGCCCGCAACGGCTTTTTCTCTCGACTGTAATGGTCAAATTGGTTAGAAGGCGCTTGACATTCTCATCCCGCCAGAACTTTCCCAATTCCGTAAGATCCCCCGACTGCGGCGCCCAGGGCGAATGCCGCGGTGGTCTTCACTGTCCGCTTGGGTAACCGGCGTGTACAGTAGGCCCTAGGAAATGGAGAGTACGCTTCAGGGAGGTTTCACTCAGCAGAGTGTCTCCCCCGTCGCATGGCGCTCTGGATCACGCTCGCTCGGGGATTTGGGCTAGTGGGTTGAGATGGAGTGGTCAACTCCGATATTCTTTTTTTTCTTTCCTTTTTTTGCACCTTTTCATACCCAATCGTTTTCTGCCAAAGATATGCATTGTGTTTATCAGATGCATGTCTTTTTATTTCCCTGCCGTGTTGGTTAGTTGAAGCTGCGAAAAGAGGTTGCACAGGCATGATTTGAACCCCACCCTCCCCTTCTGCCATATTTTGGGGCGTTGAAGCCATCACCATCACTAGCACCATCACGGTCTGCAGCATTTGGGAACCAAGTGGAAGAAGCTATCCTAGTTCTATTAGTAGCAAAAAATTGGTATCTGATAATTAGGTAAACAGGTTTGTCGAAAGAGGGTAAGAAGCAACAGCTGCGGCGTGTATCAAGGTAGACACCGAGCGGGAGAAGAGAAGACAGAAATCATCAGATCGTACACAGCATCCATCCCCCATTCATTGCCACACCAATTGTGTGCAATCTTCACTACTACTACTCCTCCTCCTCCAGATCTCATATCTTCCTTTTCGCCATCGGGAACCACTGAAGGCCCCTCGATTGTTTCGTCCTCTGTAAATCCCATCTGTGGCTGCTCTCTTCGTGATCGTATTTCAGGATACCCGATAGAGAGAGAGAGAGAGAGAGTGAGTGATTGGGAGACCACTTTATTCGGTGGTGGTGGGGTTGACGTCCGAGCGGAGAGCGACGGGGAACTCGGTAATGGGGGTGAAGATGGGCATGGCCGGGTTCAGGCCGATGGGGACCTCGAAGCCCTTGGGGGGTGGAGGGCGTCGGGCAGCTCGATGATGTCGCGGTAGTAGTCGGGCAGGCGGTTGCAGTAGCGGCTCCAGAGCCTGACGATGGAGGGCAGGACGGTGCGGCCGGCGTGGACGAGGCCGGTGTTGGGGGCGACGTAGACGTGGAGGCCCTCGACGGCGCTGCTGAAGACGCCGCCGTAGCTCTGGTTCCAGTAGTAGTTCTCGAAGAGGTCGCCCGCGATGCGCTCGTTCCAGCTGCGGATCGCGTCGCCCGTCTTGTCGGCCACAAACTTCCACACGTTGGCGCCGACGTCCCAGCGGCCCAGGGTGTGCAGGCCCCAGTTGGCCTCGACGGAGGAAAGCTCGGAGTAGTGGTTGTGGTAGGCGTCGTCGGTGGTGCCGACCAGCTCCTTGGGGATGGCAGAGCCGAGCAGGATGCCGGCGACGTGGTTGCGAGCGACGGGGTTCTGGCCGTTGGCCTGCCAGGTGATGTAGATGACGGTGTTGTCGTTGAAGTAAGGGTTAGCCAGGAGAGGCTCGACGAAGCTGCGGGTCCAGTTGCAAGAGACGGTGATGTTGGTGTCGTGGCCGTTGTTGTACAGGTTGGGGGTGATGAAGCCCCACTGGGGGATCTCGTGGTTCTTGAGGTCCTCGTAGAACATGGTCAAGTTCTTGACCTTGGCGGTGCGGTCCGGGTTCTCGGCGATGGAGTTGAAGCGCATCAGCAGGTTGTGCTTGCGGACGTAGTAGCCCTCGACCGGGTTGCTGTAGTTGAAGCCGTCGAAGCCCGAGTAGGGGAGACCCTCGTTGTAGTCGCCCCAGCTGATGCCTTTGTCCTCGAGCAGGTCGACAATGGTCGAGACGTTCTTGTTGACCAGGATGAAGCTGTCGCTGTTGAGGCCGAAGTCGTCGCCGCTGGCCGGGGCGATGTAGTTGGGCTGACTGGGAGTGCCGACTCCGTACTCCTCGGTCAGGAGGATGCCCTGCTTGATGAGGGCCTGGCAGTTGGCTGTTTGCAAGTGTTGTTTGTTAGCTTGATATGTCTGTGTCAATGTGGGGCTGGAGTGGGGAGTGGGAAGTGGGATGCTCACGGTCAGCGGTGGCATTCTCGTAGGCAGTGGTCTCGAGGTAGATCTGCAGGATGCGGTCGAAGGCCTTGCCCTTGACGTTGGAGGTGGGCGACTCGGTCTTGGCAGTCGCGGCGGCAGCGGCAATGTCGCTGGTCGCAGTCGCGGTGTGAGTGACCGAGGTGGAATCACCAGTAGAGCCGGCAGGGGCGGCCGCCGCGAAGCTGGCCGCGGCCAAGAGACCGAAGACCTTGGGAAGCATGGTTGTTGTATTAGTGTATTATCTGACAAGACGATGTGGTTGATTAAGGATTGTGGTGTAAAGGAGTAGTGAGTAGCAGTGAAGATTGCTGAAGGACTGTGAAGATGCTGATGAGGATGAAGAAGAAGGGAATTCGTGTTACAGCGGGAAGACTGTCCTCCTTATATCCCCTTCTTCGCCATCATCAGAAGACCCCCCCTTCGCGATCATGCATTTTGTTTTGCTTAATTCTTACCCCCCTTCGCGATCATCAAAGTCCCGCTCGCCGGAGGCTTGTCACTCTCCCAAAACACTGCCACGATACCATTATTCCGCCTACACGCCAGGGCATGGTGGTGAATGGGCTTGCCAAGTTCTCCCACCGCCCTCTGTGGGCCACCACGCACTGGCGACCCTGAGTAATGAGAGATCAACAAGCACATCCCGCAAGACAGTGTGCGAGCTGAAAGAAGCCTCTGGTCAAAGCGAGGCTGCGATGAGCAGATTGGAGGCTATACCGGTTTGTTTTGCCGTCAGTGCCCCCCCTGAGAGAAAGCCAGAGAGCTCCAGGCGCGAGGCGACCCCATCTTCGGCGGCTAAGCTCTAGGCGAGGCACGGAAGGTGGAAAGCGCCATCAGGGTCTCGGGTCTCGGGTGTCGTGTCTCTGGGCTTAGGTCAGGTAAGCACTTACTTAGAGCTTCGTCCCCCTCGTGATCAGTGGAACTTTGATGCAAACCCCCTAGAATTAGAAATATCGCGGATATGTTGTTGAGGTTAGAGAGGTGGCCATCGTTGAAAGCTTGTCAGCCAATCGCATGTAAGCTAGAATGCCTCCTCATGGGTTCTGATATAGTGCCGTCTGTTAGTGCCAGTCAGCTTATCCCCCAAGGGCGCCAAGGAGTCCCCCACATTGGCGGCGTCCGGCATAATGAAACTACAGCGAACCTCCTGACTTTTGGATATAGTGCACCCTTCGCCTTCGGTCCCGGACAATTAAACCGCCCGCTGTGGAAACTGTAGCGATGGCTTCTGCATGGCAACTGTCAAAGTGCCATCAAATGAGACATGGCATTGTGGTGTTCTTGGGCTGCGACTCGTGCCGTTGCTCCGTATACCTACATACCGTGTGCGATATATGTCAGGGGTAAGCATCCAATCGAGTGGTCACACTTCGATACACGAGTCATGGCTTTGGTCATGACCTGAGCTGACATTTCGCCTTGGAGTATAATGGCATACCACACTTCGTATAACTGAGCGAGCTCGATGTGCTTTCAGCTACTAGGAATCCCGTTACCCTGAGAGCTAGCTCCGTGTACGCGATATCGCCAAAAAGCCTAGCCCAACGCCCCAACAACCAATCGCAACTGTAATCAATGGTCGATTAAGCAGTTGTTGTTCTAGACCGCGCCGACGAGAATACCATGTAATGAAAATCCAGGGTCCGCCCCCAGAGTCTCAGATGCAGCCGCACCGTTGTGGTCGCTAAGGCCTCCTCGACGCCGGCGGACTAGATTCTAGGGGGGGAGGAGGGTTCGAGCCCGCCGCCGCCGCGGACCGTTGCCCTCCCAGTTGTGGCGGGAAACCCATTTTGGGGGGGCCAGGTGCCTAGTTCTTTAGTTGAGGTTTTACCTCATCTGTGTTTTTCCGCCGTGTGTTGTTGTGTTGCCCTGTGAGACCTGGGGTCGGGTGGCGCACAGGCTCCCAACAGCGTCTTTCGCTCCGCGGTGATTGCGATAAACAGCGCGCACAGGCTCGCAACACCATAATACCAAGGCGATCTCGACTCGGAGCAGGCGCACAATTTCACACACAGAGAGGTCCTCAAGACACATGGCAAATCTATTGTGATCAATAAATATGGACGGTCAGTATTCTAGGCCTCTCGTGCTAGCATCGCGATGCTCGAAGCCCCTAAGGGACCACGAGGGAATTAGAGTTGCGCCACAAAAAAGAAAGATTCCCATCGTGGAAACATGGAAAATGCAATTTCCACTGCAATAAACATGTTGCCCCCCCGTTTGGAATATGTCATCGAAACGTTCTCCCCCGGGTATATACCGCGGAGGAGGTTTCTCCTTTCTGTTTCTCCTTCCATCGCCTTATGAACCCGGGTAAGACAATTCCAGGACCCATATATGAGCGACACCCGGCGCAATCATAAACTTCCAATATTGTCGTCCCCTCTATGAGATTCAGACTATGGGGTTTTCAAAGTGACCCCGGACATTCAGAAAGAAGCTTTGTTTTAGTCGATCTGAGACCCTCTCTTTTCCCGGCACGAAATACGCTGACGCCATTTACAGATGACCAAAAGGGGCACTTGCAGATTCATATATTTAAGACGAGAAGCAACCGGGCTTTCCGGATCCATGCGATGCGTCCCAGGACGTCGTCACGGAGTGCAAATCTGTTTGGGCAATTAGCCATCACCTGCTTCAATGGAATTCATACGAGAGGTATCCCCTTGATGGCGAAAGCGCTGCTCCGATCCGATTCCCCCTGACTATACGACTCTGGGATGTTTGAATGCTGTTGGCATAGTACTCATCCAACGACATTGTGTCGAACGGCATAAATATTATGTCAGCGACACATAAAATAATCCATGATGTTGTACAGTAAGGTATGATCTGGTGGAAACCATGGAGGGAAGGATACTGTGAGCCAACCACCCGAAAGAGGAGGGTCTATCTCGACCTCGACGATACGAGCATCATGCTTCTAGAACTCCAACAGGCCAAGGAGCGACGAACGATCAACCCTCATCGCCTTCGTATGCAGATCAGATGGATCGACCGTCTGTGTACGCGATCGTCTGCTCCGGCCTGACCCGGTATGATCGCCTCATCCTGTCGTGGGTTTGCTGTGAAGCACCGCCCGTCCGAAGTCGCAGATGCCGATCACGGGGTTCCATCAGGCGCGTGTATAGGAGTCGAAACCCGGGAGTTGAAACACAGATTTAAGCTGCCAGATTGAAGGTATAGTGATTAACCTAAGCTACCAACACAGCCCCTACCTAGAAAGGGAGGACGCGCTCTACTTATATTTTCTCCTGGCCCCCCCGAACGCGTGTCTGTACAGCCACGAGGAGTTCCTTGACTGCACATCGTCATTCTACATAAGCTCCCACTAGTGATTCCCGGATTAGGGTACCCACCCAATATCGCGATGGCATCAGCGCGCGCTTGCGCGTGGACCAGCTCTCCACTGATTTGCACAGGAGCCTTAAGGGGGCCCCTCTGGCCCCTCTGGCCCCTCTGGCCCATCTTCGCAACCCTTTCCGCCCATGGTTGGGCCCGCCGTGGTTTGATGATGTTCTTTACCCATTCTTCACCCAGCTACATATGTACCAACTACCCGGCACCGGTAGTGCAAATCAAAATGGCAAATCAAGCATGGACTCCCATATGCTCCCCTTTGGTGGTGCTTCATCTATCGCAACTTCACTCATTACGTATGCCCAGGTCAGGCGCGTTGCGAAAATGCCACATCATGGGCATCGTGGATTTGGGAATGCCACGTACTTTTTCGAGGCATTGCCACCTCTTTAAGAGTTATAGATGCCTATGTTCCATATCGTATTAGTTTTACTAGAAGAGAAAGAAAGGAACAAAAAGCCAATCATCGGGGTTCTCTTTACCTGCCGTGCAACAAAACATACTCCTAACGTGCAACTTATAGACACCCATCTATCCATTTATATATATCCACCCTTTCTTTTTATACCACCCCCAGCCGCAGCCATCATGGCCATGGACCCGTGGATGATCGCCGTGGCCTGCATCTTCTTCCTGGTCGCCATCTCGTCCGTCGGCAGCGTGCTGCGCGATTGGTTCTTCAACAAGTACCGGCCCCGGCGGGCGGCCCGGCAGTACAACGAGCGGACGCTCGAGTTCCAGCGGGAGATGCGGCAGCAGCAGCTGCAGGAGCAACAACACCAGTGGCAGCGCCAGCAGGAGCTGCAGGAGCCGATACCACTGCCGCCGGCTTTCTCGCGATGGGGCAAGGGCAGAGAGCCGGCTGCGTACGACTACGTATGAGGTGGAGGAGATGAATCGTCTGCATACTTCATCGCATGGCCAAAGTCCTTTTTTTTGGCGTATGAAACGAAACCTACGACCTAGGTCGTCCAAGTGCCCGGGAGTCACGACCAAGTCGAACAACGGTATTCGACCATAGGGATCCGTGTATTCACCTGAGCTTGGCTTCATGATGGCCCATCACGACATTCATAACGATGAGTTGAAACCGACTCAGAATGAACCGAGGAGCATTGAATGCTACAGAGAACGCCCTGATGGCTCCCCGTTCTGCACTCTATATGAGAGCCCCTCAACCTGCTCGGGTATCTCCTCTCGCCAATTCTCCACGCGAACAAAACGGACATAGCTACTTGACCCACCAGCAAGCAAGCAAGAGGATATATATGTCCGCCCGCATCCAGTACGACAACCACCACGTCCTACTATTGCAAAGCAAAGCAACCCCGTCCCGCCACCATGAACAACTGGACCTTGTCCGTCATAGTGGTGTTGAGCGTGGCCATGGCCTCGGTCGCCGTCAGAGCCCTCTTCCTTGCCTACGCCCGGTGGTACAAGCCGCGGCGGGAAGCCCGGCAGCAGCAGGAACAGCAGCGAAGGCTGGAGTCCGCGAGACAAACGGAGGACTCGCGACTTCGACAACAGCAGCTACTACGCCAGCAGCAGGAACAGCAACAGCGACCGCAACCGGTAGAACTACCACCGCGGTCAAATGTATGCGGTAGAGACTTGGTCATAGATGTGTGAGGCTCTACAGAGTCCTTGTTGCTGCTGCCTCTCTTACACACAGACAGCTGGAACAGCAAGCAACACAGCTAGTGCGCAGAACCGGATCAGATACTGGATATCGACTAGGTTAAAACTGCCCATAACTAGCTAGCCGTCTTACTAGATACATGAATCTATCTAGGTCACGAATGATCCAGTCTCTCTCGCATGAACTCGTCCCCCCCCATTGCAGTTCCTACCGTGACATCAACAACGTCTGGCCTGTGGAAGGACGTCGCCGCCGGTCACCAATCGTGATAGTCTGTAGTCTCCCAGTAGATGCGAGGAGAGACACTTCGCTTACCTTACAGACGTGCTTACTCATCACCTTGCTATTTCCTACCATCTACTGACCTACCTAGCTGTTGCTCGTCATTGGCGAAGCCTAGTAGACGCGCGCGCGCAAAGGAGAAGGCGACGGACGAGATGCCCCCCATCTCGGAATACATAGTTACATACTTTACACCGCCCATGTGACTGAGTGTGTTTCCCAACGGTGGCGGCAATAGATCAGATTGATACGCTTTCATATGCACAGATAAAACCTCGGATCGACAGTGCCTGCAGGAGAAAAACCGACACTACAGATACTGGAGTCGCGGCCGGTGAGACACAATCTCAGATGGCCGCAGCAGTAGCTCAACGACAACGTGGTGATTCTGCAATCCCCCGCGTCCCTCCCGCCCGTGACCGACTCGGGGCAGACTTCCGGTCGATGGGTGACAGGCGAGAGAGATTTCCAGCCACTCGGGGTTGATGATGAGACAAATCCACACCGCATCGCGCGCACAGCCGGTCTCTCTCTCTCTTTGTCTGGGGTACATGCCTCTCTCTCTCGCCATCTCTGGTCCACTGGTTTGCCGCACACCGGTGATAGCATCACCATCCTCGCTCGCTATCCATACTCACTCTTCCTGCATATAGTCAATTCCACAAACCCACCATGTAAAGTATGTATGCATATGCAGTCGCTCATACGCATACTACATGTCTTATCTGGGGCCCCGATTCGAAACTACCTAATCCCCCGACCAGGTTTGCGCGCCAATGGGGAGACAGCTTGGGCATCTACGCAGCAATCAACGACAATATGTATGTAGGAAGCGGGAAGAGCCACGCCGGAAGGCCATCCCGGTTTCTTTTTTCTACTAACTAACTAACCCACACACGGCTTCCTTCCTATTCTCCTCGTTCGGGGTGGGTGTCGGTCTAGACTCTAGAAACCAGGAAACGCGCGCGGGTCACGAACGTAGATTCAACGTCAGTGACTAGTGATGGACCAGGGGGTGGTTACGGATCACTGGTTACTGGCTACTGCACTGCATAGTAAGGCCCCCCGCGCGCGCATTATTACCCCATGCCTGCCGCCCGTTTACAAGGTCAAGGTGCAAGCAATAGGTTGGGAAGGGTAGGTATAGGTGATAGGTCTAGTAGGTGTCAGGGTGTGTGTCTGTGTTGCTTTTCCTTTTCTTCAGCGGCCGGTCTGCAGCGCGACGCTAGGGCCGGGTTTCGGGTTCCCCCTCCGTCGTTGTTCACCCCTATAGCGGAAACCCGGGAGTAATATCACCACCACAATGACAGTGCAGGGCAGGGCCAAGAAGAGATTGGATCTGCCCCAGAAAGCAACCGAAAAGAGGGACCATGGGGGTAGTGTAGCAGGCGGTAGCAGCAGGAAATCAATCATCAGCAACAAGATAGGGATAAGCAACAATGCAGTCAATGGCAAGTGGTGCTCGGTCAGTGATGGTTTCGGCCAGGCGTTTCTAGGCCCGTCATGGCCCATCATAGCCACATCAATCAATGCCATCAATGCGTTTCGGACCTTCACATCACACGTCGGCACTCCTGTCACTGGCTGGCATACGATGTGCGCATGAATGATAGTCATCAATCATGAAAATCTCGTCACCTGTAGTGTCAGTAGTTGCTGGGAAACAAAAAAGTGTGTATGTGTACATATAAGCGATGGGCGATGAGTGATAACTCGAGAAGACGTTTCTCTCGGTGCCGAGGGAATCAAAAAAAGCAGCAACCAGTCCACTTATTACCAGATAGCCTATAGGTTCGTGACCAGATACGGGGACAGGTGCGAACACCCCCGCCCTCTTCCTTAAGAGGAAATAACGCCTGCTGGATACGTGTATCTTTGCGTGTAAGTGCTTGCTTTTTTTCCCTTGCATGCTACCACTTTTTAGGGCAACGCAACAACGAACGGGCTGCTGGGTTTAGCTGTCATTCTAATCGACGGCTTGGGTCTAGGTGAGAGACCCGAGAGAGTGTGTGTAAGCCGATAAGCCCTCTCAGAGGCACGCAGCTCTCCTTTCTCCCTAGGGATAGGCCGGGGAAGGCTCCGACCACATGAGTTAGTGGCCGTGATGGGATTTCCGATTGGCTTATATGGAAACAATCATGAATTCAAAGATGATAGATCGTGTTTTCCTCTATCTCTATTTGTGTTGTTTGCCGGCGCCTGCTTGAGAATGGGAAGAGGAGCCACCACACAAAAGCTGTACGGGAGTCCGGACCATCACATCCATCAAAGCGATAAGGGCCAGCCAGCCAGCCAGCCAGCACCCCCTGATTGCCTCTTCTTATCACCTCGCCCATATTATATATTACATTGTTCATTTGGGGGCATGCAACGAAGGGGGGACTCGGCCATGTTCACGATAACCCGCGTATGGGCCACGGGGTCTGTGACGAGGGTTTCAAGAGGTTCCATGCTGCTCGCCAGAGCTGTTCTGTGGAGGTTTCTCCGCACTTAATAAGCCGGAGACGGTGGGTGGGTGTGTGCCACATCGCTGCACGTTGATGTGTTGCTGCTTGCTGCTGCTTGCTCTAGTTACGTGCTATTCAATGTGACGGGGCCGGGGTGTGTAGCAAATCAGCGCCCTCCTACCTCTGCAGGGATCCGACAACCCTGCCTTGAAAAGTCCAAAGCCCCCCATGTATTGGGCTGCGACAATACCCAAAGGGCATTCACGACTGGGGTGTTGACCGTCTGCTGGCGGACATGGTTGGAAAGCCACAACATACCAAGCAGGAAAGAAAGCTATTGTTCGTATTAGTGCGCCGGCGTCGGCTTGGAACTCGAACTTGTTTTTCTGTGTCGCATTCGGAGAAGGAGTATGCGAGTGGCTCGTCACAACTCCCCATAAGCTTCGGGGGGCAGTAGTACCAAAAAAGAACGACAGGCGAATGGGAAAAGCAAGGTGTAAGTGAGCGAGCAGGCGGAGAAGGGGAAATGAATGCGACGACCCAGAGAAGCAAGTGCCTTATCAGATCGTGACTAGATTTTCGAGGTGCAGCCAGTTCAGCAGCCCATGCAGGGACCCTTAGCACATACGAATGAAGGCAATGAAAAGGGAAGTTGTACATACCCCAATGCAATTTGGCAAAGATTGCGATCTTTCTCCGAGCTGGCCAAATGCCAATTGATGACCTGTAGAAGCCGATGGCAACGTTGCGCAACGATACGTGTTCGTCGCTGTCGCCGTCGGCGGACCCAAAGCGCGCAATCTCCATGCGACAACGCACATTCCTTACTGATACTATCGATTCTGTACGCATCTTGTCCGTGATCCGGTCATCCCGGCAATTTGCGACGGGAAGGAGAGAGATGATGCACAAGACCACGTTCTCGTGCGGTCTCCCACTTTGTAATGTGTAACTCTAGATAGTCTGGCCAGAAGTCTGGCTTGTGCCATCGCGAAACCAAACCAACCCCAAACCGCCCCGGTGTATTGGAGGTCGGAGCGATGGAGTGGCATGAGACCCTGGTCCGATACCAACTCCGCCATCTGGTGATCAAGGAGATATGGGGTCATCAGGTTCGGAGTTACGGATTGCTTAGCTTACGGCGTATTGGAGTGAGGGTTAGGTATGGAGTTGATCGACGTCGGCGGCGCGGGGTTGTCGCAGCCCCACGAAAACGATCAACAACTGCCTTTCAACACCGGTTATAGGGTCAGCAAGCTCGTTGGTGGCGGCGCCCCCACGGCTTTTTGCAAAATGTGGGAGGGTTGGACAAGACCTCGGTGGTTGGCGGATATGTACATTATTTCATTTTGGAGGGTGTCGTGAGCCGGGAATGCATTGTAAAATTGCATTGTCCCGATACCGCCAGTCTCACTCCGTAAGTAAGTAAGCCCCCCTTTCCCTTGTTCGGGAAATGTCGTGAGATCAGGAATCTGCGACGGAGTTGTTCGGGAGATGCGTGCCCATCCATCCATCAATCGCGTTGCGCCCTGCCCAGAAGATCCAGTGTTTGCCGCCCGCCATTCCGAAGATCAGCGCAAATCAGAAGTCAGAGAAGGCGAGCGCTGGTCCGCTGGTCCCTCGGTTGTTGATCTGATAGCCGATGGGAGGGAGTTCCTGACGTACGTCGCCTAATCTTTCAAATCGACGAGCGAGAATTGCTGCAATTAAGTTCTGGATACTGCACCTGTCCTGGTAAGGAGATGATGCATCCGTTTGGGGTTTTGCCTCCCGTCAACTACAAGGTGGGCTGGCGGGCTGGCGGGACGCGACACTCGATTGCCGCGGGAAATGAGATGGGCCAGCGATTCTGATATGTCGATGTTCAGCTTTAGAGAGTTGTAGATTTGTCACATCTCGAATTTCGCAAGGACCGGACCATGTTCCATTTGGAAGTGAGGTCATAGGGCTGCTTTTTCTGCCGGGATGCTATCTCTGCGTTTCATGTTTGCTTTGCCTTGCTCTTGCTCTTGTTCTTACTTCGGGCTGATTGAGTGCTGTAGCCTGTTTGGTAAAACGACTTGTCGTTATCGAGCACGCATAAGGGAAAACAGCCCGAGTCGATGAGCAAACACAGTTCACGATGTCGCCTACGTGCATCGCTAGACAGGGCTCATGGCAAAAGACGGGATGTAAGAACGTAATCGGGCTGTTGGCTGCTGCTCTCACCCGCACCGCACGGACAGCCTGGGTGCTCTGGCGGCCACGTTTTCCGGCCCCAGGTTTTCGACCCACGCGCTGGGAGCGACCGAGCCTGGCTGGTGCACTGCCCTAAATCCTCGGCGGCCAGACGTCACTACCAACTAGAGTCACTGTTGGAACGGGGCGTATTTTACGTGCGCACGTAATATCAGAAGTCCGGGGCTGGCGTTGGGGTTCGATGTTTGGGCCAAGCGCCTCCCTCGGTAGCTTCGAGTCAACGGTTGGCCTCCGGATAGCATTGCCCGACTCGTTCAAACACAGTTTGTATGTCGCGCAATTGTCACCTGGTTTCCTCTTCTTGTCTCGCATCGGCCTCCAAGTCGAGTCGAGGATGCCAACGTGATTTCAGCAGGCCAGTGCGTCACTCCTGGCGAAGAGTCAGGATAAACCCTTCAGCGAGTTTGGAAACACCGAAATTGCCTTCGGGCGACAGCAAGCGAAAGCTCTCAATGCTCATCAGTCTCGGTCTACTTCCTGGAAGGGGGAGCGAGTCAGGACACGTTTCTAGCCTCTTTCTAGCCTCCTTCTAGTCCTTCTTCTAGACTCGGTCAAAAGTCCCCGTCAGACGGTTAGGCGAATCTGACATTTCGGGCAAAATATGGAGTATCGTGTGGGGCAAGGGTCCTCTTCCCCCTCCTGGACCTTCCTTTTACCACCGAATAGTGCTGTGCAGGGTGGATTGGGCTCGGTGGTTGACCGTTGGGAAGACGATCTTCCATTTCTGCAGCTTCTAAGCGCTTACATCCCCGCGGTGATCAATTTCATGTGTCAAAAGTAGCAAATCTAGGGAGGCGGTCAAGTGTATACCTGCCGCACCTACCGCACTTTAAAAATGGGAGAATGGCATTTTTAATCTTTGCCATGATAGGGTTAATAGGGATGATAGGGGGGTCGGCATGCTTCTAGAAGGTGCCCTATTGATTCATCGGTCGTTCTGCGGCATACTTGGCGACGCGTCGTGCTGTGGCCACCGATTCGGTAGTAGCTGACTGGATGAATTAGTGAAAATACTCCAGCCCATTGATTGTACGAGTGTCGAGACGTATGTACTACGAGTAGGTAGTAGCCAAGCAGCCCAGACCCTTTATTAACCGATCCCGAATTAGGGAGGTAGATCCCCTTGAGTCCCCCTGAATTTCCGTTGACCTAGTCGGACAGAAAGACGCCGTCAGATACTACCACTTTACTATGGGTGCCCCGGATCCATTTCGCCGTCTTGGGAAGCTCCAGAACGAACACAGGATGGGGCAAGACGGAGAAACCAGGAGAGAGCGAGGCAGCAATCTTATGAAGGGTTGCACGGAGCAACTTACGTTAGCCTCGCTAAATGTGCATCACCCTGCACTATGGTCAGCAGCGTTGAGGATTCTGGCCAATCAGAAACGGCCAGGCGGATATTACGGATTATGGCGGCACATGCGATACGATACGGTACGGGCGGTGCAGAACCCGAATTATGACTCAGGCTTTAGGTCTCGTTGCATATAAGACGTATCTCAGATAAAATGGTTGGACCTCGGCGTCGTCGGGGTGGACGGAGACGAGTGCTCGTTAAAGCTGAGGGCTGACCGGACGGCCAGGACGGCTGTCCAACAGGAATTGGGGCAAATGCAAAGAAACAGGAATTACGGAAAAGGTGAGGGTCGCAAAGATGGAGCCTGCTGGCAAACGAACGCCCCCCGCGCATGCGCCGTTTGTCGCAGAGCTGTTGTTGGGAGGACCAAGCGGTCTAAGAGAATAGTCGGCGTGGTCGCATGCATTGGCTGCTGTTATTAGCTGTGTGTGCGTTGTGCGTACGTACGTGTGTGCTGGTGTGCGTCGTTGATCCAGGAGTTTCTCAATATTGCGGTCGGTCAAACCAACACGAGAGCGGGCGACGAACAACAGGAACGGATTCCGGAGACATGCCGCTGCAGCAAGCCAACGGCAAGGCAAGTCGTAGTATTATCGATTATTTTGAGTTTTTTTTCGCATCCGTGTGTCAGCCCTCCGGGGTACTGGCATGCCTGACGTCGTTATGCGAAGTGGTAATCAAATGCGAACGGCACTCTAATTCAAATTGTGGCTTTCCTGGGGTTTGCTTATTCGGCTTGGGAATGCATGGGGTGGGATGGGGGTAAGCACTGAGGCACACAACTCGTTGATTCCAGGGGGCGGCGGTCAAACGAAAAAAGCAAACCGTCTATTTTTACACATCAGAATACGACAAGAGTATTGTTCGTTTGTCCAACTTCCGTTTTCTGACAGCCCCCATTTCCGGATTAAATTGGATGACTCGAAGGGATCAGGCAGGTCCCTTCAACAGGCCTCGCCAGGGAGGATCAACATGGCAAAGCAAACAGTCCCATCATGACGAGGAAACGCAGGAAGAATGGATTGCCAGGGCTTGTCAGTAAGTAACCGAGCCGTAACCGCAAATGGCGCCGTCGTCGGCTGTACCTCTCACATGCAGTAAAGTGTGCTGGTGTTAGTTGAGACCTTTTGCGTAGTCGGTCTTTTTTTCCGTAGAGGAGAGCGCGGCAGAATGGAACCGGCGGGCTGATGGAGCACTTTTTGTTGCTGGTGCTTGTGCTGGTGCTTGTGCTGGTGCTTGTGCTGGTGCTGGCGCTGGGGAGGAGTCGGGAGAAGGCCCGAGGGTTGGCCAAAAAGAAGCAACGGGGTGGAAAAGAACAACCGAACGACTCAGAGCTGTGCTGTGATTGGCTCGGAACGGCTGACTCTTCGCAACCGTCGTGTCGGTGAGATCTGACTACGCAGCAAATCCGACTGTTAGGATTCCCAGTTGAGTGTGTGTGTTCCAAGTTAGCCCCATGCCACACCACCACCACCACCCCCTCGCCTGTGTGGAGGGGGGGTCAAGGTACATGCTCCGAGGAGGCCCTAATAGCTGTGCCCCGCTAGCCCGCGGCGAGGCGGTCTGTTCCCGAGGAGTCTTGGGAGTACCTACAGATTATCCCATACTGACTTGCATTACCTTGTGCTTACCGCTACTCCCTAGGCTGATGCGCGCATGCAATGTACTCTTGTTTTATGAGATGGGCTTTTTGGCCTGGCGTGGGGGAGCCCAAAATCGTGAGTCGGGGAGGCGTAGCGTAGATGATTCATGCCTGCCTGGGAGTACCTTCTTACAGTACATCCTGGCCTCCCTTTCGGTCCCTTTCGGTCTTATATAATTCTTGATCGTGCCTCACCACCATACCGGCCACCCTTGGAATTCCCGTTCCTGTCGTTATTTCTATAACTAAACTCGGTACCCGACCGTTTATTCTCCCACAAACAGGTTTCTTCTTTTAAAGACCCCGTCGACGATTGTTTTAAATCGCCCAAGCGACTGATCCCAAACTTGAAGCAACTTTGGTCACATTGGTTGCATCGTCCCTTATACCACGAGATCCGCCCACCACCCGCTCGCATCCACACCACTTACATACAACGGACAACACCTACGTACGTCACTTAGACGCCTTACACGTGAAGTGCCAGCACCCCATATATCAACCACAACGCGTCCGCTCCGAGAAGAAAAGAACGGAACCGCAACAAGATCAACCTTGTCGCATCATACTCAACAACAATAATACTACAACTCATCGCATATCAACATCAACAATCACCAAAATGTGGAACTCCTTTGGTTCGTCCGGCTCCATGAGCCCCTATACGCAACCTCTCGATATCCCATACTCCAGCGCATCGTCGCGCTCCTCCGCCTACCAGCCCAACTGCGCCTTCCCATCGTGGCCACAGGGTCCCTCTCTGGGTTCCAGCAGCAGCCGTCCTGTCTACGAGCGCGCGACGTCCTACCTGTCGGACGACGACCTCTTCTGGCAGGACTCAGAGAACGACGACAACCACAGCGTCTCCAGCGCAACGAGCCATGGCAGCTGCTATACCACGCAGCAACCGACTGAGGAGGAGCTGCAAGAGCAGCGCCTCGAGGAGCAGCGGAAGCGCGCCCAGACGCAGCGCGACGCCCTGCGCTTCGTCAAGCTCGAGAAGGAGCGACGCCGCCTCGCCGCGCAACAGCAGCCGAAGCCGCGCCGCAGCAGCAGCCATACCAGCAACCCTTCCAAGAAGTCTAGCAACATGGCCTCCATCCGTGAGGCCGCTGAGTGAGGAGCCATGGCTCCTATTTTTTCCTTTGGTCACGACATCTTACGAATGGTGAGTCCCTATATCCACTTTTATGATACATATATCTCTTTACGCGCATATGACTAACACTTATTCTCAGATATTTTACGAGCATCTTATGATACCCATCTATGATACCCAGCGATACCCCTTTTGAAATTCCACATCAACGTACATACACGCATATCTGCTGCCCACGCAGCCGTACAGCATCGGGCGGGAGGTAGACAGCGCCGGCAAAACCCGGGTTTTACCGGGTCTCCTTGCCATACTTAGAGATGAAACCGTGGTGGCTTTGCCACCACAGGACCATCAACTTTTACAACTATTACTCTTCTTTTCGAAAGGGGCGACGTACCACTAGATGGCGCGCGCCAGCAGGCACTTTATTTTTTTATCCAAGTCAGTTTTCTCTCTTAGAGTTTCGGATGACTCCGGGGTTCATGGTGCGACAGGCGGGTGGTTAGATGCGGAGGAGCGAGAAAGCATTTGAGTCACAATACGCCTCGGAGGTGTGAGGGAACCTGTCTCAGCCACGGATCTTGTGTTGCGAGAAGGAGGCGCCGCTGCCGCCAGCCAATCACAACCGCCACATACCCCAAAACCCATTCACTTCGGTGTTGGATTTTAGGTTGTGACTGATCGGCGATGCCAATGGTTGGTGATCGAGCAAGACATCAATCAAAACCAGCATCGCTCGCTGGTGAGTGGTGGCAAGAGAACGCGAGAGGCTTCCGGTCAACCAAACCTAACTAGTTTTTTGTGTGCATCACTTTTTGTAATAGCTTTACTTTTACAATTCTATTCGCTTCGCATCTTACAACAGAAAAGACTTTTCGTGCTCGCTAAAGACTTGTGTGTGTGTGTACTGGTTTGTGTGTGTAGGCAGACACGGGAAAGTTGGTCCCAGTACGCACGCGTCATTATTCGTTCGACGAATAGATGCGCGAGGAGATATGCCGTCGTTTGATTGGATGCGACACCACCACACATACCAGCCAAGTGCGTATTAAAGTGTGTAAGTGTGTGCTTGTGTCCCGGAGAGACGGGCGAGAGGAGGTTGTCACCGGCACTAAAAGAATTCGGTACCTGGCATATACTAGCTGTGTGTCAATGCGTGTGTGTGCCCGTATAAGTGAGTGTGCCTGGAGTATGTGTGAGAGTATCTGAGTATAGGTGGGTGTCTGCCTGTTTAATGAAGGCACCATCTTTTCGACCAAATACCACGTTTACCTGGTCCCCTCCAAATACCACACGCTGCCGTAGCATTCCGAGTACCAATCTTTTAGCCAACTGGACGACGCGGACCCCAAGAACGGCAATGATCCAACGTATTGTAACTTCAAAAAGGGCCCGTCGGGCCATTGCGGTTTCATTCCATCTTGACTTGACTGGCACTTTCCTATCCAAGGAACTCACTCGCTAAGTCCAAATTCATCCGGAACAATTTTGTTTGCCTGTTGGTCTTTTGGATCGCTTGCCGCTGGCTGTTATTAAATGGTGATGGTGATTGGGGAAGTGATGTGTTATATAGCTTCAAGTTCCGATATATACCAATCACATTGACAGGGGGTGGTGGAAGGGGGTAAGGGTTGTTTACGGCCGTGATGTGATGCGAAGTGGTCCTTTTTCTCACTTATACCCGACTTTTGCTTCTCGCCTGAAGGAAACTCGGAGTTAGCTGGATTCCATCACCGACAAGGGGGATGGATGATTTCGTCACCATTTGATTGCGCGCACCCGCGGGATCTGGATGTGAGTGTGAGTGGCGTGAGTGCGGGTGTAGGTGTGCGGTGCGGATGTGTGTGTGGCAGAAGCAGGCAAGCAAGCAGCAAGGGGGCTTGCTACTACTGCTGTGATGGCAGAACCTAAACTTTCATCACACCTCCTCTCGCAACCCTATCCGGGAAGTAGGTGTGGAGTTACGGTTGGGCGATCGGCTGCCCTGATTGGGAATTGGAGGGAGGGTATTTGGGGACTTGGCGATAGCTTCGTTCTTTTTTCTTTTTGGCAATTCGTTATGGCTGCAGTATATGTGATCGCAGACGTAATAAAGCTGCTTGGGGTTTCCACAGTTTGGAATCTCGACATTTGCCCATCAATGCAAGGCTGTACCTTCCTTTATGGACTGACCGAAGTGGGCAGTAACCTGCCTGTTTGCAACCTAGAGCGACATCATGCATGCATATGTAGATGGGAAGTGTTGACTGTTGGAAAGGGAAGCATGTCGGCTATCGTGTAGACCACCAGTCACAATGCTCATCCTGCGAATGCTGCATTCTCCGTCATCTAGTATGTTGGTTTTCCGCCAGCGCGTCAATCTTGTGGCCCCCATCCCCATCCCATCATCGCTCCCCGCCAAGATGGATGTTCGTTCCCCGGGACTCCCGTGTTGGGGCGCTCACTGCCCATTTGGGGGCGGGCAGCCTTCTCATGTATAACAGAGATATACTAATTTCGGCTGCTTCGGCTTCAGCACAGGGATCAGATATGGCAACGGGATGGCTCGGGGGCAGCCGTGATGGTAATATAACCAACTCACCTTGGTTGCTCGGGGCTTGCCAGCCCGCCCGCCATTCGCCTCTTCCCGAGTCTCGGTGAAGATCTAAGGGATGTGGTCGAGCAAACAAACGTCTCGAGTAGCCTTGCTGTTCCAAGTTGGCAACTGGCTTTCGTCCTCATCACACGCTAACACCACTTTTCGGTTCAGGAAAATGCCAACCAAACGAGAGCAGGCTGACTCTCCTTCGAATCTGATCAATTCAGCTCCCATGTACTGCGCGACAGGCGGGGAGGAAGAAAGAAAGCGCAGCCAGAAATCTGAACAGGTCACATATCTACTTTTAAACGCAGGAGGCTGGGCCCGCTGTGTGTAACCATTCACAAGGGCTTAGATTCGGCATCTCGGTTCCCTTGAAGATCGGGAATGAACATGTCATTGACAATAGGGTGTATTCACAGAGCCGGCCGGGCAACCTCATTTGCCAAATATAGGCGCTCGTCTAATAACTCAGCCTGCCTTCGCTAGGTGCATGCGTGCGGTATAGTCCTACATTTGCGACTGCGTCATCGCCTGTGGGTGGGCAATGGGGGTGTCAGGTGGCATGCAAGTATATGCCGTAATTTTACCCGCGCGGCGAAGCGCGGCTGTGTGCGTTAAAGACCGGACGTATGGGCTGCTCCTCCTTCTGGGGGCAGCAGACCCAGGTCCCTGGAACACACACACAAACACACACACTCGGACGCTCACACACGCCAAACGCACACACCACACGCTCGCTTCCTCATCTGCAGCTTGAACTCGGCTGCAGCCCAGCATGCCATCGAACCAACAAAGCCTGGAGAGGGAAACCCACCTGAACAAGGCAGGCTGAACGGGGCACTGTTGGTTTTGAGTATAGTAGTGGCACCTGGGGGCCATGCTTTCATTTCTCCTCGAAGCCTCGAAGGTTAGGGGCCAAGCACGAGGCCTGTTTGCTTTCCCGCCTTTGCCCTTATTGGCAGGACGAAAAGACAAGGCCTTTGTCAGCGGGCGCGGATGTGGTTGTCCTACCGCACTGGCGATCTCCCAGTCCAGCCCATTCACGATAGCGGTGTACGTATTTGTTTCATTGCCGCTCTGCTCGGTCTGCCAACTGCGCTAGCTTTAAGGTGGAGGAGGAACGACCGGGGTTCGGTCGGATCATGCCATGCAGCTTTTTAGCGTACTACCATCGGCATGGAGCTCGTCTTCAGCACACTCACTCGCAGTCATGATCGTCCATGCCAGGGATTCGGCCGTTCTACACATCGAAATTCGGGGCCCAAGTGGAAGCAAGACACTATCCGTATCCGCAACGTGACTTTAAGGTGCAAGCCCCTCAGCAGCCCGGGTAGGCAGACCAAAATACGAGGATATTCTGGGTTGGACAACATGAATACCAATGCAAGGGGTGCTGGCCCGTGATTGGTGATGATGGATGATGGATGGATCCCGATACAGCCCGTGGCGGCTGCTTACTTTGAGTGATATGCAGATGAGCGCGTCAAGCCCCCCCATGGCCAGTGTACCACACGTACAGTACTGATGCAAATCGAGTTGGGCCGCGGGGTAATTGACCCCGATCCAGCCCCGAAGGTGATGAGGAGGCTTGATGCCACTGGATCTGGAGCTTTGGAGACTTTTTCTTGCATCTCCAGCCATCGAGAGACACGGGTCCGCTTTTCGGGTCCGAACTTCATATCTGTGAAAATCGAGCTCAAGAAGTCGTTGGAACATACATTCTGACCGCCAGGACTCAGTGAGACACCGGGATAATGACCGCTGGCCACCACTAGTGCCTTGTGTAATAGATGAGTCAGTTTGCTAGGGGAGCATAGGATATTCTCTTCCTGCTTTTGTGTCCGCCCCCAAAAGTGGTAATATGCCATGGAAGAGTTTGAAACTAGCGGCCTCTCTGGATGGCCGGATGAGGCGCCGTCACAGCTGACAGCGGAGATGCATATCAAATAGATCGTTGCCCGCCCCTCCCAGACAACCAGGTTATAGATGTGATCCTCTTGAGGATCCAAAGCAGAGCAGAGGGGGAAATGTCGATCAAGGGATCCGGTCGGCTTCCGGCATGCGGAGCTAAGCTTCCCGTCTCTCCCAGCCATCTCCGGTATATAATGCCTACCTGGGTACAGATCCGAGCGCGCAGGGCCGTAGGGCCTGTCCTGCAGTCCGCTTGACGCAAGTACTTCATCACGACTCCCCAATTCAGTCGACTTGCATGCGGGACAAGGTGAGACCTCTGTTACTATGCCACGCCTCTGGTCGTGCACGCAATGCCGTGTTCACGAAGTAGAGCATCGTTGCAATCGTTGCAATATACGCCGGCAGCCATCTGCTAAGTGATACTCAATCACGAGTCGCATGGTTGCAAGCCACGATGTTGCTTTGGCGGGGTAGTAAGCAGCGAAGCAAATAAAACCAAATCCTGGGTGGGAACCCTGGCAAACCGGACGAACCCTTGAGCGACCATCCATTACTGCATTCTCATCCATGTTGGTTGGGGGTTTCATCTTCTAGACCGGCTTGGGGGTATACTGCTTGAACAAGTATAGACGTTGGCGAAGCAGGGCCGAGTGCAGATGCAGTCAGTCAGTTGCAGTTGCAGTTGCTTATTTAGCTGTGCACAGGCGCACAGGCGCACAGGCACACACGGTCTGTATGTGGGAATGTGCAGTGTGCAGTGCAAGAAAGAACTACCAAATCCATCCAGAACAGGCCCACTACATATGTAGATAATAGATTAATTGGTGATCTGGCTCGTGCACGACGATGGCGGATTATGTGATATCCTTATTTCTTCCTTCACTTGCGAGACCTGTCCACAATTGCCAAGCCACACGCATTATATGATAACGGATAGACGAAGAGGACATTGAAGGAGAGAGAGCTTCTCCTCTTCAAGGAGGCAGCTAATAAGTAAGCTTATGCTGTTTCTCAATGGAGCAACCAGAAAGAAGGAAGAGAGCAGAAAAAACGAGAGTGAAAATCAAACCCCTGTCAACCGGTCAACCAGTGAGGGCGCTGGTCACGCATCGTTAACCGCCAGGTCAGGCCTTAGCAGCTCTATTATATCCAATCATCGCCGTCCGCCCTGGGGCACCCCTGCAGGCCAACCAGCCAATCCGCGCTCTTAGCCGCCCTCTCACGGCACCTCGGCGCTACTGCGAGGAACGACGTGCAGCAACAATTACCATTTCTACCAATCTTTTCACAGCAACGCACTGGCAAACCCGCCATCTCTGCCCAACCATACCGTTTTCCCCAGCAGCCATGACTGAACAATGGCGAAACGGCCCATTGAATCAGTTGAGCAGAGCAGTCTGATACAATAGCTAATCATTTCCAGCCCAGTAACCCAGTAAACCCAGCGAACCCAGCGAAGCGGAGGGGGATCAACGAACCCATCTCCATCTTGGCCATTCATGCCCCGATGCTCACCTTTAGCGAGCCCTCTTGGGAGTCACCTGCCCCGGCCGAGACAAGCCAGCTTCAGCCATACAATGCCTCTGTTCGCCCTCTTTCGGAAATGATGTCGTGCAAATTGATCCCGGCGATAACACCTGAGCTCCAGTCACTCCAGTCACCGCTAGCTGGCGAGATTGTCACGAGTACTAGAGCGGGCCAGCAAGCCGTTACTTGAGGGACGGTGAATGAATGCGAAACTAATCCCGGAGGATATCAGCGGAGCTTCATTGCGTGTAGGTGTAGCGCTGCGGTCCTTTTTCTTTGTGTGAAGATCTATCTGTACGATTCATTCATAGCAGCAAGGTGGGTAGTAACATCGTGCTGTGGGAGGATGGATGCTCACCTTCGATCGTTGCTTCACCTCCGCCTGCCTGCCTATCTGCCTACCTCGCTCTCTCTCGCTATACTTCGGGTTGGATAGAGATGGTAAAGGGATTCCCTTGTCTTGCCATGCCAACTCAGACTGCATAAAGTGACAAGCAGCAGCAAGCAGGTTGCTTTATCAAGGCACACATGAGCCACAATGGACACAGAGGCTTGAGGCTAATTATATCCCCAAGACTGGATCCTCGACTGGATCCTCCCCCCCTCTGGCCGACCCATGTCTTGGGCTGCTGCAGCGCAGCCAGTCACCATCGATCTCCAGGCTCAAAGCCAATTCGACTACTTCGCTACCCTGACCTTCCCCCTGTCGACCCGGCATGCAATGGCTGATCAGACCCCTGCCCCATGCTTGATGGTGCAGACATTGGCTTAGCCGGACCGTATCCGCTCTAGATTTGGCCCTGCTGGTATATGCAACTCGAACCATTGACAGCTCGAAGACTCCTAGACTCCTCTCTTGTAGGCGCTGGCCTTCCTCGACGGCGATAGAGGACTTTATTGCTCTCTCACACCCCCGGATTCGAAACTTGTTCATCGGTCCCTTTCTTTGCTTCTTGCCTCCCGTCCATGCTCACGCTGTGTTCTCTTGCATTAAACCGGCCTCCAACCCACGAGCCTTTCATGCAAGACAAGCGCCGGCACACCACTTTGAGTCAACTATAGTACCACCACCACTAATGCACACCCATCCCACGAGGCGGTAACCGATTACCCATACCCATGTGCGACATAACCTAATCCTCCTCCCAAGACAGGTGTCTGTTTCTTCTTTCCGTTGTTCTAATCCTCCTCTAGCAACCCAAGCGAAAGACATACTTTTGTCTCTACCGACGCCGGATTCCGAGGCCGCACGTTGCCGTGCTACTTGATACGCACCTGCGATCCACCGGTTATTTTCTTCGCGTCGCCTGCTTGCACACACGCCTGACCCCATATAGTCGGTACACCGACCGACCTCGAGGAGGGACTTTGTTCCCGGGAACGGGCAGTTGGGTGTAGCGTGTGATGTTCGCATCCCGTATTGTGTAGCGTCCCAGCTCTCTCTTAGGTCACTTCACGATACCATTCCGAAGATAAGGTCGCACGCCGAGGTCAGTCGCCCTGCCCTGCTTGTGGAGTTCGCCTCGGGTCTATAAGAAGCCATTGGCGCTTGGCTGGTGCTCGCACGCCAGATCCCGGAGTTGGGGCTTCAGTAGTAACGGTCCTCCAGCATGCTTACTGTCTGGGTATAGGAAAGCATCGTCGTCACCATGTCGTCCAGGAGCCACCCATCGGTGCCTCGGCACGCCCACACATCTATCGCATCGTCAGCGAAATCCTCTCGGACGGGAAAGACGGTTGCAGAAGCAAGAGACTTCACTTCGCCAACGCCGCTGATGAAGTACTTCGATCCATGCGCGGCAACTGCCGGCATGCTGCTATATGGCCGTACGTGTTCGATATATCCCATGCAGCGTTGAGTATTACTGACGAATGGACAGAGGGCAACTCCGTTGTTGTTGCGCACCATGATAGCTTAACAATAGAAAGGCGATTCTCCCGCCACTCAGCTGAAGTTCAGCTGCTAGCAGTCGATACCCAGAGTGATATTGGCGCCGGCCGGTTGGTCGTCAGCTACGATACTGATATGACCGCCATCGTGTGGGATTTGATGACAGGAGACGAAGTTGCGCGGTTCGCATCGTACGAGAACCTGACATGCGCCGCCTGGATGCGCAATGGCAATGTTGCTTTTGGTGGGTTTACCTTCCTATGCCGTGGAACAAAAGGCATCACTTGACTAACACTACTATTAGGTAACACGCAAGGAAATATCATCTTGTTCGAGCCGACAACATCAGAACATATATCTGCCAGGACCATTGACCAGATATCCGTAACAGCATTGGCTCCAGCAGCAGATTGCCGGACATTTGCCATTGGGTGAGTTTCACAAGTCAGGATTTAAACCGTATTCTGGACCGACTAATGGAATTTCTAGATACCAAAATGGCTCGCTCCTGATTGCGACTTTGCAACCACGCTTCACAATATTGCACAACCTGAGCACGAATCGGGCCCCATCGCCAATTGTCAACCTCTCGTGGCACGCCTCCTCATCCCGCCAAAAGTCGGACATGCTCGCGGTGCAAACGAACGATGGCGACCTGCGGGTCTGGAGCGTGGCAAAGTCGTATAGCAGCGACGATCCTGCTAAGGTGGTCAGGATATTAAAGCGAACCGAGAACTATCAAAACGCTCCCAATTGGATGGGCTGGTCTAAGAACGGCCGCATTATCCAATTTTCTGAAAGGTTTGCTCACTCCTCTTCTGGATAGGTGGCACTACATATACCGCGCGCTTACAACTCCGATCCTGTATGGCTAACCTCCTGACAGCGAAACCCTCTCCTGGGATGTCCGAACCAAACACGTCACCTATGACAGCATACCGACACTAGAACATGTGAGGGGCCTTGCGGTCTACGGCCCGGGTGCGACCTTGTTCACCCTCGGCGCCAACAACACGGTCCAGCAATTTGACCTCAACACGCCATCACAGATGGTCGCTAACGTACAGCACCCTGCCAATCTTTTGCCACCGTCACCTCCAGTCTCGATTGAGGAGCAGTCCGAGCATGGCGTCGTCATCATTGCCACTGACTCGGATTCTGTGTCTGCCGCTGAGTCGTCGTCTGTGCCTATCACCTCGGAGGTCTCCGAAAGCGATGATGACCACATGTCTCCGTTGGCGAGGATCGCCCGTGGCGCAGAGGTGATCACGGAGGTTGTCGAGCAAGAAAGGTACATGTCGGCCAGCCCGGTATCGAGCCGCAGCCATGCCTCCTCTACTGCCTCGAAATCATCTGCAGGGTCCAGCACCCGCGGTCGCCACCCTCCTTCGGTCCTTTCCCGTGGGATGACGGAGAACACTTACATTTCCGCCGGGTCTTCGCTCCGTTCTTCGGCCCAGCCACCACCGTTCGGCGACAAAGATGCCTACTCCATCAGCAGTATCAGCTCTGCTTCCATGACATCTTCGTCACGCCCATCTCGCCACCGCCCGTCCCGTCTCAGGAACGAGGTGCCACGGAGCCCGGATGATGCGAAGGTCCATGATTTGTTCAAGTTCACCAGGAGTCGCCTGCATGATATTCCTTACAAGCGGGCACCGCTGGCGGACCAATCACGCCTGACCAACGACGACCTGCGACGACAAATGCTCAGCATCATTTTTGGGTGGAACAAGGAGATCCAGGACCTGGTACGTGATGAGCTGTCCCGTCACCCGCAGGGCTCTCCGAGTAGAATCTTGCTGTCCAAGTGGCTGGGAGATATCGACGCCGACATCATGACGGCATCTTCCGAGAACATGACCTCTTCCGACTGGATGCTGTTGGCATTGAGCGGCATTGGTGGACAAGCCTCGCAGCACAAGCTGGGTAGGGCTTATGTTCAGCGTCTTCTGGAGAGTGGTGATGTGCACGCCGCTGCCACTATTATGATCGGCATGGGTGACCACAATGACGCGATTGAGATCTACGTTTCACATAAACGCTTCATGGAAGCTCTGATTCTGCTCTGTCTGTACTTCCCCAACGTCTGGGAGCGCCAGTCTCAGATCATCAAGAAATGGGGTGAGTTTGCCGTATTGCATGGCCAGCAGCAGCTCGCCATACGCTGCTTCGCATGCACTGGACAGGAGTCTTCGGAGCCGTGGGCCTCACCATCTGCTGCTCAGGTCACTTTCCAGAGCCTGAACCAGAGCATCCCCGAGGTGCTCAGCCCGCCTTTGTCGCCCCCTGGCATGAACCGAGGGCCACAACGCAGCATTGCAAAGACCTCGGCCCTTAAGCTTATCACCAGTTTCGGAGACCAGAGTTCCAAATCGAAGTTCTTCGCCGCGGGAGATGGTGGAGCGACCCCGATCGCTGCAGGCGTCACCCCTATTGCCGAGTCGGCCATATCGCCGGCTGGCTACGACCCAACGACGGCCTTGCTCAAGCCATCCCAGCGAAGCGCTTTCAACACACCCAGCTCGGCGCGGGTGACCACGCCCGGTGGCTTCGGTCGCCAGCGTTTGCCTTCCATCGGCGAGGTTCGCGGTGCAGAGATGCCCACACCACCAGTAGTGGAAGAGACCAGCAGACGGCATCATCGGGCTCACCATTCCCGCAAGTCTTCGTCTGATGAGCAATATGCGGCTGGTATGTCTCTGGGCAGAGCTGCCACTGCTAGCCCGCAGATGATGAGGGATGTTCATTCGCGACGGAAAGACCCCCCGCCTCCATCTCCGTCCCCTCAGTCTTTTGCTGCCTTGATGACCCAGGGCCGGACCAGCCGCAATGGTGCTCGAGACCGCGTGCCTGATGGAATCGACTTGAAGCTGCAATCGATTGACGCTGCCATGAGTGATGTGACATCACCAGAGCAGTCAGTCGCTTCCTCTACCCGTTTCCACTGGCCCACTAGGCGCCGTGGCCCCGGTTCCATCGCAAGCTCGGTCACTTCGCAATCCAGCGCTGGTCGAAGCCACCACCGAGCCCCTCCACCTGTCGCAAGGGGTATCAATGACCACATTTCTAGCCTCGATACTGCCCAACGTCCTTCCAGAAGGCACCGCAGCCGCGACAGCAGCCGAACCCGCCAGGAGGACCACCGCGCGAGAAGCCGTGAGAGCAGCCGAAGCCGCAAGGAGTCGACACGGGATGCTTCCTCCGAGCGAGGCCGTGGGGCTGCCAGGACCTATACCCCCAAGCCGGCTAAGCGCTCTCCCACTTCGCCGATTCCCATGTCTCCCGAAGATCTCATCAACTTGAGCCAAATCGACAACGGAGAGCCCTCAATGGTGAGGAAGTCGAGCCAAATTCGACGGACCTCGCCAAGGTCTCAACGCATCTCGAGCCGTACGTCGAGCCGAGACACGCGACGCCGGAGTCCGGAGCGACAACGACCACTGGTCCTGGAGATCCGCGGAAGAAGCGACGACCGCGACGACGGCTCCATGGCACGTTCTCCCTCTTCGCCCCTGCCCATGTCCGCCGGTGGCCACTTTTTCGGATCGGATGACGAGAAGGACTACCAAGCCGCCGTGGAGCAGCAGGAGAACTTCAGGAACAGACACAACCGCAGCCGGGGCATGAAGGAGCCCAACTCGCCTGCAGTCTGCCGAGCCCGCGATCGGTCCGAGAGCCGCAAGCGACGCGTCAAGACTCCCATGGAGCTTGAGGCGATGGAGAACCCCGCCCCGCTTTCCTCTCAGGTGTACAAGGAGCCCGCTCGTGCGGGTGCCATGAAGTCGATCTTGACGGAGAGACAGGCCAAGAAAGAGGCCGCAGCCCGTGAACTGGAAGAGCGCCGCCGGTCTCTTGCGCTGCGCCCGATGGCTCCTGCCATCCCTCACCCAGACGAGCTGTCGCCTATTGTCTCTCGCCCGCCCACTGCTTTCGAGTTGAACCAGCAGAACTCCACCCCGCCTCCCCAAGATGTTCCGCAGCGAAGTGCTACTGCCGACTTCACGACGAGGAGCTCGCAGAGCTCACAGATGCGAAGCGGCAACAGGCCCTTCATCGGTCTTCCCGCCACCCCCAAGGCAATGAGGCTCCAGTTTGAGAGCGACAGCAGGGGAAAGCCCAATGTCCCGCCGATTCCATCCCAGTGGACCAAGACTTCCCCTCCGTCTTCGGGCCAGGCTTCGCCTAACAAGCCCGCGGCAGAGTCACCGGCGAAGGAAGAGAAGGAGCCATCGCTCCTGACGCTGCTTCCGTCCACCGTCTACTCCCCACCGTCTCGCCCCGTGATCGAGCGATGCATGTCTGCTCCCATTCACGATCAGCAGCCGCCTTCCTTCCAGTCCCACTCGAGGAACGGCTCTTCCGCACGGAAGATGAGCATCCCAGAAGCATCCATCCGGGGCATCGATGAGATGCTTGGCGGAGGTGGCCGACAACACTCGAGAAGGGCTTCTCGGGACGACCACATCCCGCCGCCGCCGCCACCACCCCCGATGCTGAGGGAGCTTCAGCACTTGGCTATGCCGCCTCCCCCGCCACCTGCTCCTCTGCCGGGGATGCAGTCGCCTCAAGTCTACGGCGGTGGTAAAGGCACCATCGAGATCGTCATGGACGATGACGACAACAACAACAACAACTACACCACCAACGCCGTCATCCCCGTCAGCGACGCCGACGTGCCCATCATCGCGCCCCCGCAGTCGCGCCACGCCCGCAGCCACAGCGTCAACGAGAACAAGGACAACAGCATCGCCGGCCGCTTCAGCCGCGCCACCGAGCGCATGCGGTCCGCCAGCCGCGGCCGCACCAACTCGCAGCTCGGCCAGCGCACCAAGTCCCCCGAGCAGACCTCGCCCTACGAGAGCGTCCTGCCGCCTGTCAGCTACAAGGGGCCCACGCCGTCCAACAGCGACGCCAACCAGCAACAGCAACAGCAGTCCATGGTTGAGCGTCACCCCCGCGAGGTTCGGGCGACGTACCACACCCGCCACAACTCGGGCACTGGTCTCTCGCAAAGCGAGATGATCTAAACGAGGCAGAACTTACGCTTGTTCGTTCACCTCTTTGAACAACTACTTTTTCCTTTTTTTCATTCACCATTGACTTCTTCTTCCTCTTCTTTCGCATGGCGCCGGCGTTTTCATCCTGCTCATTTATGGGATCGATACCATTTCCTCCGTCATCCATACAGCAGGACCTTTTACTATACGCACACGCACACGACCAGGGGACGCGAGCTTGGTTCATTCCAAGGCTCCCCTAACCAACATTTTACACCTACTTTTCGGCTTTTCCAGAATGAGAGGGATCTTTGCAAATTGTCCATGGCAACAGGCGGTGCACATTTCCATCATCATCATACGACGACAGCATTTGTTTTGATCTATCTTCTTCATACAGCATCGTATCTAAGTACTCATTGATTCTTTTCACAAATCATCTAACGGCCGAACCAACAACATTTGTTTTTGCATTTTTTACTATACTTCTTCCTTTTTACTTGTCCTCTTGAACTCTTCGAATATAGAAGACAGAGAGGGATGGATACCCAACACACACATTGTATACTTCATATAACTATCCTTGACAACAACATCAATTCATGATGAGGAAAAAGGATTTGGAAGGAAATGGTCTCGGGGCTTGCGGCGACGCGGCAGGGAAATGATTGATGAGACGGAAACTATTTTTTTGTGCCACACGGCCTGGATGGGCGGGAAACTACTAGGACCCCAAAGGAAAACGAAAACAAAGCCCCCAATGATGGGATGGGCTGGATTTTTTTAAGGGAAGATTGTTGCGTTACCAGACTGGATGGAGAGAGGCTCGGCAGAAAGAAAATATATCATATGTTTTTTGTTTTACACAAGACTGAAGAAGGAAAAAAGGGGAAGAGATTCGAAAAACAAAAGCCGAGATGAGATGATGATGAAGAGATGTGTCTGTCCTGTCCTCGGTGCAAGGAACCGACACTCCTCCTACCAGCCCAGTAAGGAGGAGAACACTTTCCCCCCAGGATAGACGGTCTCACGATATGATGAAAGAGAGAGAGAGAGAGAGAGAGAGAAGAGAGAGAAAAGGGGAGAGTCCTAGTGGAGTCTGTCCCATCTTACAACGCTGCCTCACGGCAAACTTGTCCAGGTAATACCTTGAAGGTGTATTTATTTATTTGTGTTTTTGGGGTTGGAATTGGATGGCGAGGAGGAGAGAGTGGGGGGTTTTTATATTAGGAACCCGAGATTCTAGGTAGTTTCGTGCAATGGAGTACTATAATGCGCATCGTACCTTGCATTCTTCTTCTTGATCAGAATGTACCTGGTGATTGAAGGTAGGTGAAGAGGCCTGGCTCTGATTTGACTTGCAGCGGGGGACTTCAAGGTCTACCGACTGCACTGCTATACCTACCTACTTAGTCAACCATCTTGGAGATATGGCCAAGGTCAACTTGTATGGCAATAAGAGGTTGCTAGTCGTCTTCGACGGGTGGGCCATGGGTGCGTTCTCGTTGGATGCGAAAGCAGTCATACTTCTCTCCCTCTGAGAACTGTTCTCTTTTGATTCATTGGCTTCACTGTTTTGTTAGCGTCTCAGAGAATACCTGTCTCTGAGGATCACGGCATACATTAGGTAACCATTGCAAGGCTTCCAGCTTCTAGCCAGCATTAGATCCAGCTCAGCTTCCGGGCCTGGATGTCCCGTTGACTATTTGCAATCAATTGTGCTATTTGGCAGATGCCATCTCGCGACCTTTACCTCTCACGTGCTCATTCCGTCCTCCGAGTGCCTGCTGTGATAACGCAAGAGAGTCGTGTTTTCACGACGACTAGGCGGAGAGAAACCGTACGCGATAGTGCGCAGAACATCTCAAGGCATGGCTGTAGCAAAAGAGTAATAAGGCAGAATGAGAACAAGGAACCGACCGCCAAAAAAGGTAATGGCTGCAAAAGCAAAACATACAACACCGGGGATTCCCAGATCGTCACCGACTCTAGTACTAATACGGCGCTTCTCAGCTTATATATGGGAGAGCGGACGGGATCCCTAGCTGCCTGAGGGCTGTGGTCGTATGTGACAGATACGCCTGTCAATAGCGTATATGGATGGATGTCACATGGCAGAATAAAAACGGACGATATGCAGTAGGAGTCTAAACGAGTGTAACATTTCCTAAAAACAAGCAAATGGGTATATATAAGATGATGATGCGCCGATGCTAATGCTTGCTGGGTGGGACAGTCGTCCCCGACCCGTGCCGCGATGCCCTGAACTCCGAAGTGTAATGCAATGCCAATAATGTGAATCCGAACCCTGGAACTCTCCCACATAGCACCAACCTTGGTGCATGTATGCCGTTATGCAGATTCCACCTCGTCTTGACCGAGGAAAGAAAGGTGACTCATAAACATGATATCGTGGGTGGATAGCCTCTTCTTCAAGAGGCAACACCGTGCATCTTCCCATGCAGTTGCCTCCCGAGATAAGACGTATATGACTGATGGGGCAGTCGGCCGGTTGTGTGAGCCGCCAAATGTGGTGGCCGTGTCTGGTACGCAAGTCCGGGACAGAAACGTGCATCGTCCAGGCCTTCTCCGCCTGGTATCTCTCTCCAATCAATGGGTCGTGTTGAAGATGACTCTGTGGGTAGGACCTCAGCCCGAGAACGACTATGCGATTTCTCATTTGTACATGGGATGGACAATGGGTGCTGGCTTTTCTATCATTGGTGATGGCGATTGGAATTCCTTCATATTGTCGTTGTGGCCGTTGAACCACGACTCTTCCTTCCGGGCGAGGCCGCAGCACAGTCCTGGGACGCACTGGGCAAGGAAACAGAGGACGACGAGGACCGCGACGGTAACACCGGCGGCGACTGACAGGCCGATAACCAAATCCGTGGAAAGGTTGCCATCGGCAGCCAATGCTGGCCGGGACCACGCCAGCAGCAGGCAAATTGTGAGGGTATTTTGGAAGTTGTATCGTGCCATTGTGATAAAGGGGTTTACAACAGCCCTTTGGAGTTGTCTGTATGTGGTATGATAATGTAAGGGGAAGAAGACCCAAAAGCTTAGAAAACTGTCGCTCAGTCTACCTCTGCTCTATTATGGCTGGGTGTACATGCAGGCAAATCTTGGGGACTGTGACCAGATGAACGGGTGCCTGATATCTGCCTCGGGGAGACGATGTAAGCCATCTCTCGGGCTTCGGAAAGGTGGCCGACGAGCGCAATAAGAACTTTTCCCTCTCCATGATGACCAGGTGCGGAGAAGAAGTCCTATGTGGCACATCGCAAGACAGTGTAGTGTGTGGTGGTGTGCTGTCACCTCCATTCCTCCACCCCTCGGGTTATTGCCAGGCTGCAGCCTTGGCATCCGTCGCTGAAGCCACCGAGATGGTAGGGCTTGGGTTGATCCTGCACCCAATTATAGAACTACTAGCACAGCCCAGGCATCCGTATCAGGCATTTCGTGCGGAGTCACGGACCCGGAGTTCTGGAAGCGGGTACCATAGCTTCTCGCAGGTCGGCCATGATTGGGTACCCGGAGCTATCAGCCACTGTTGGACCACTTGAGGGGACTGAGGCTCAGACGAGGGCTGAACCAACGGAGCTTTTGACGAGTTGTGGCGGTAAGCGACTGATAATCGTGAGTTGCAGTAAGCAGTAGGACATCGTGAAGTTGCTGCGCGGGAGGATCAACTGCGAGTAAGTCATACGTCAGCCTAGACCTCCATTGGGTGATGATTGACTAGCTAGAGCCACGATCCAAGATCGGAAATATTGGACTTATGGAACCTCAATGAGATGCGCCCATGGTACAAGTATGGAAGGCTTCTGGAGAAGCCTTCTAGAATGAAATGTATTGATCGTCCCCATATGTAAGCTCTCTATGTATCAAGTATGGGATATTCTACAAGTAGTCTTGATAGTCCTGCACCAGGGATGTGGTACTTGAAAGTAAATGAAGGGTGGTTCGTGATCACCATGACGCTTTCCAACCCAGTGGCCCGTCAAACTGTCAATTGAGAAAGTTCGGCCCAAAATTGCCGGAGCAATGAAGTGAAGGTTGGTGCCTGCGTCGCAAGGCCGCTATTAGTGAATGATTAAAGCTACTAATATTATCCAAGTCAAAATCCTAGGGACTGGGACACTGGAAAGCTTCTTTTACTTCCCATCAAGGGAACGTGTGGATCTCAATCTATTTACGATACGATGGCTTTTGTCCTTGCGCGATGACATGCCGCCTGATTGCTTTACCTGTTGTTTCACGGACAGTGACTGGAGTAGCGTGGCCGATTGATTAGCTTGGAAGAATTGACGTCATGCGAATGCGACTATCTGCAACCGGGCAAAAGCCCCGGGGACAACAACGAGGCCTCAACCATACCAACTAATCATTGACGAATCTCTTTCTGCCAAAAAATAATAATAGATAAACGTTCATACCTAATGAACTGATCCTCCGGAAAGCGAAGCGAATTAACAGATACCAGCCATGAGCTTTGTGCTACGGAGAGGTTGCGGACAGCTGACGAGCACCGCGTTGCGACCTTTGCGACAATCCCCTGTCTTGACCATTCGTTCGGTGGCCTGGAAGCTGCAGCAACCACGCGCGAGCCCGACAACATGGCTTCGCATGAACTCGAGTTCTTCTGCCGAGGCTCTTGGTGATGCTTCGAAACCCAAGAAAGATCTCAGGGACGAGACGGCCAAGGAGACCAACCAGCGCGATGTCGATTCACACGAAACGGATGTAAGATCCGGCATGGAGGCCGCGGTGAAGCAACAGATCAAGAGTGCGTCCACTCGATATTGATTACACTTCTATGATACCATTGCTGACTCGCACTATCTGCAGGACCATGGCAAAGAGAAGGCGCCGACACGCCCCCAGTGGACTTCGAGGCGAAGAAAATGAACAAGAACATGACAAAAGGTAAGTACACCTGGCTCTCGCCTATGCCCAGGTATAGGCGGACCAGGAGAAGTCAGTTACTAACCAGTATTATCTTACAGGAAAGCTCCTCACTACACCTACGCGCCTACTCAAGTTGATCATACCTCTTCCCGCCGACGCAACCCATGACGAAAAGGGAAACAAGGGCGAATTCCGATCTATAGGCCAGAACGAGGACATTCAACCTCTCGCCCTGTTGATACACCCCCAGCAACCGCTCTCCTATCTAGAGCGCCTGATTCAGGCGGAGCTGCCCCCGGTCTTCGACGAGGATGGCAAGGAGAAAATGCCTAGCGTGTACTTCCGCGCCGAGGCCTCTGAGAAGGACGAGTCGGGCAACGTAATCAACAAGAACAAGAAGTCGTCTAACATCGCCTCCGCGTCGGGCCTGGGCCACGAGGGTGCCGACACGCCCCAGGAGGACAAGGACTGGGTCCGCTGGAGTAGTAGCACAGAGATCGGTGACTTCATCCGGGACGCGGCCCGTGGGCGCGAGTTCGCCATTGGCATCACGGGACACGACACGGAGCTGCGCGTCGGCGTGCCCTCGTTCAACGATCGTACCCATTACATGCGCGTCCGGCTGCGGCGCATGTCGCAACGCATCGGCGAGCTTGCCAAGATCAAGGAGGACTGCGACATGCTGGCACATCGTGCCGCCCACCGCCTCGCCAAGGCCGGCTTCGGTATCCTCTCGACCTGGTGGGGCGCCGTCTACTTTTTGACCTTCCACACGGATCTCGGGTGGGATATGATGGAACCCGTGACCTACCTGGCCGGTCTGACCACCATCATGGGCGGTTACCTCTACTTCTTGTTCATCAGCAAGGACCTGTCCTACCGGGCCGCGCTGAACATGACCATCACCCGGCGGCAAAACACTCTGTATGGTAAGTAACATAACACGGATTTCTGGCTGGTGCTGAGTCGACGTGTTAACCGAGTTGCAGAGGCGAGAGGCTTTGACCCCCAGAAGTGGGAGGCTCTAGTCCAGGACGCAAACGGAATACGCAACGAGATCAAGATCGTTGCCGCGGAGTACGACGTCGACTACGACGAGACCAAGGACCTCGGGACCGAGGAGGTGCAAGAGGTCCTGGACCACGAGAAGGACAAGCGGCGCGGCGCCAAGGAGGAGGTGGACGAGGACGACGCGGAGGAGGACAGGAGAAAACCGAAGGATAAGAAGGACAAGAAGAAGAACCACAACGCGGACGAGTAGCTTTTCTCTTCAATGTCATGATACCCCCTCCCGTTGTAATACATAGACCGAATACCTTTTTTCTCCTTTGTTTTGTTGGGTTGATCGAGAGGCAGGCGGTTCGCATAAACTGCATACATAGCGTTTATTTTTATTCATTGATTGCTCATAACTCTTCCACTTTATTTATACTTGATGGATCTCTGCCGGTTTTGTTCAGGAGTGAACCTTCGAGGAAATGAGAGTGGATGTTTGGCAAATGAGGTCATAGCAGTGAAGTGACCCAGGTTCTCTCCCGACTTGGTTGAGGCCCGAGGGCACCATAGCTGAAATGAGTGATGTGTTTCGTCTTTGGTCATGAGATGAAGGAGGAAGAAGCCGTGGTTATTGGTTGGTAAGTAGATCTCGGCTCTTGTCAGCGAGTCGTGTCAAAAACCGAGTTTGGTGATGCACGAGTTTCCATCAATTGGACGCCCCATCGGTGCTTATCCAGTCATTATGGGTCGCCCGCCGGTTAGCTCTCCAAAGCCGACACAGACTGTGGCTGACAACACCCAAGCAACTATTGGTCGCGTTCAACAACCATCTCTCATCCATCAATAGCACACATGTTGGTAGTAACAACTGCCACTGTCATATACCATAGCATCCATTCCCGACATGTCTTCGTGTCACGCGACCACACTAGGATGGCGCGGCTATCTGTCTGTGTTGGTGTGCAGCATTGAATTCTTCTCCGCAGGTCGCAGCCCTTTTTTCGGGACTCTCAGGAACGCTGACCAGTGCAGTGACGTGTGTGAAGTTCGGGTCGGGGACACCGTTTGCCAACATCGTCCCACCATGGCCCGTCAGATCTAGAGTTTCGCTTGCCATACACCTGTCCCCCCAAACCCGTCTTTTGTGAGGTGATCCCGCGGAGTCTCATGTGTACTATTCGGCCATCACCGCTTGCCCGTGCAAATATACGTTCCGTTCCGTTCCGTACCTTTTCTAGAACCTTTGGATAGCCGCGTTGGGACTTATTAACGTCCCTCCCCATGCGAGTACCCCTCTGCCTTTCCAGATATACCCCGCATTTTCCATCCCACCTTAGTCGCCCGAATCAGTCGAGCCATCTGAAGCAGCACTAGAGATTACTACCTCAGTACATGACAACGGAACCATCCATTAGCATTGTCTCAGTACCTGGCAGCCATGTCGCCACTCGTGCACCTGCCGGACGGGCAGGTCATTGTGGCCCAGCCAATCTTCAACGGCATCTTCTTCAAATCAAACGACACAAATCACCGACACACGCCCTTCCCTGCAGGCTGGACTATCGCCTTACACACCGAAGATGCCCCCGATCCGTCGAATGGTGATAGCCGCGGGGTTGATGCGGCTGCGACAGCTCAGGGGGCAGCAACCAGGCTCTGGACCAGGACCAGGACCAGGACCAGGACCAGGACCAGGATCAAGAACAGGAACAGGTCCACAGGTTCACGCGACCAACCCTCCAGTCTGATACCATTTTCATCTCTAGCATTTCCAATCCTTCATCGGACGAATATGAGCCAGCCAAAAGCCCCTCACGCCAGGTGGCATTGATGTTGTATGTCTCGCTGTATTGGTACTTTCAGCAACCAGCGCCTTCTCCATACCTGGATACTGCGGCCTCACGATCAACGCCGGAAACTGCCAGACCTAAGGGGGAATGGCAGATCCGTATAAAGAGGGATGGCGTCTTCCGCTCCCGGAACATGATCCCGAAGCTCGAGAGGATGGGCTTGATCTCCACTCTGGACACTTCGGTGGGCGTGGCGACGTCGGAGAGCGCGGGTGGCTGGGACCAAATGTTTGTGACGAGACGCGGGTTCTGGCAGATCCCCAGCGGCCTCTTCCTGTTCACACTGCAACCAAAGAAGTGCAGTTCCCATCACGGATCCCCACCCGGTAGCCGCCCAACCTCACCAGAGACGAAGGACCCCACCGACAGATGGTCCATCACGTCTGCCAGCCAACTGATGTCTGACATGCCCGGAGGTACTATCCCTATCGCCCTGTCCAACAAACCTGCAACTCCGATTGGCCCTTACTTCTCAGCTTCCCACCTGCCCACTTACTATCCGCCACCAACCCTCCAATACCGGATCCGGGATGGGGTACGGTATCCGGTGCGTCCCAAGCCACCGCGAATGGGGGAGATTTTCTACACGCGCTTTGTGCCGAGTGTAGGTAAATACCTATCTTTCCGCGTGGCATCCGCGTCCAGCCAGCCCGTGCCTCACCTAGGCCCTGAGACTCCGGGTGAGAAGGAACACACACACTTGACCACGCTGTCTGACAACGGCCTTCTTGAGAGATGGCTGTCTAACCCGCGAGTCTCGGCATTTTGGGGGCAGTATAACGAGAATTTCTTATCGGACTCCCTGAAGTCACCAAATTCATTCCCGGTGATTGGTATGTGGGACGGTATCCCGTTTGGTTATTTTGAGATATACTGGGTCAAGGAAGATAGGCTTGGCCGATACGTTGCTGCGGACGACTGGGACCGAGGTCTGCATGTCCTGGTCGGCGAGGAGTGGGCAAGAGGCCTGGTGCCCGCTTGGCTTTCTAGTTTGGTGCACTGGTGTCTGCAAGCCGACTACCGTACTATGAATATCTGCCTTGAACCCAGAGTTGACAATGAGAGGTTCGTCATACCCGAAACCCCTTGGATGTGTGATGGTGGGACTGACATATAAACTATAGATTCATTGGACACCTTCAAAAACATGGCTTCGCAAAAGAGAGACAGGTTGCGTTGCCTCACAAGCAATCTTGGTTTGTCCGCTTGAGTAGGGACGCCTGGGAATCCCCAAGCCTATAGGTGTGGGCGCTCCCCTACTGAGTAGGGCACCCAATACGAGTCAAGGGCGTCACTTTTGGGAGGGACATCTGAGTCGGGATTATGAGAGCATCTAAATAGAGGGATATCTCTCTTGGATATCTAGATACCGCTATCTACTGAGTATAGAGGAGGGTATGAACGGGGCTAGATAATGTGATATGCGATACAATTCGACCAACTAAAGTGACGTGCTTTCGTCATCGGCATCCGGAACAGCGAAGCGAGTTTTTGTGCTGAAGAAACATCTGTGAGTTGTCATAAATCGCATCCCTAGAATGGTCCCCAGAATGTGATTAGGCTGATCCGGGGCAATGGAAGATAACGGGCATCGAAGCTATACCAAGAACAATAATAGCTCCATTATACAGAACAAGTCGGACTCGATCCGAATCCAGGTCTAGTCTGATCAAAAGCACGACTTGTGATGGTGTCGAGACGGGAAGTTGTCACCAATGAAGTTATGAGTAGCTGATCCACTGAGACTCATCTCACGTAAGACAGATGATACCCTAAGCCACCCCGTCTTTATCCAGACAACGCCCAAGGTAACCCAGCTAGGTATGATGACATGATTCGAATCCTTTCCGTCTAGCAAGAAGAGATCTGCAAGGTACAGATTGGAGGGGTCACGGCTCGCGGGCAGCGCTTGGGGGTGGGTGGAAGGGGTGGAAGTACTGTACTGGCTGCTGGAAGGGGTTGGCTTGGGTGCACCCTTTCGGGAAGCCCCGCCTCTGGCAGAAGTGCTTAATAAGTGGACCGGCGGCGATACGACATCATTACATAAACGCCGCTAAGGCTTCAGTCGGCGAGTCGGACTGTTCCCAGGGTCGGACCTAGACACCAGGACAGCCTAGACTGCGACTCATTCAATTCGAATGGGCCATTGCCAGGCATGGCCCAGCATGGGTGCCACCGTTGCGTTGTACTGCGTGCCGGCAAACGGTACTGGCACAATGGGCGGCCAGCCAGAAAAGAGGGAAAAAAGTGTGGACCGGTGAATGAAAAGAAAGAAAGTGTTTACCTCACTAGACCAGGGAGGCATGGCATGCGTGGTGAGGCAAGCCGGTAGTCAATTGGAAGGTAGCGAGAGAATGAACCGAACCTAGTATCCGAATCCACCATCATTGAATTGACCGAGCATGGGTCTGGGTAGTCTGGTCCTTCTCTTTCCGACACCCGTTGTTGCGACTACTATTGACCTACTACACTACTGCTGCAACTGTACATATATAGCTCCAACGTGCATACATACATCAACACTTACTTACTTTCCTTTCCCTTCGCCGGTTTCTTAAAACAAAACCTCTCCCCTTCCTCTCGTTTCCTTCCCACACCAGATCCCAACTTCGAGCTTGAGAAAGCTGTGGAAGCTTGCTGGTCAAGACTGACTAAGTAGAGAAGAGAAGAAGAAGCCTCGGCTCCCCGTTCTGACACTTGGTCCGCCGCCCCAGTTGTTTGGGAGCACCTACCAAGCACACGAAGAACTGCGAGAAAGAGAGAAAGAGAGAAAGACAAGAGATTCTGAGCAACGCAACCGCACCAACGTCGTCAACAATGGCGGTAGACGACGAAAGTAGCAGCCCGCCGCAGCGCGTCGCGCTCGCCACCCTCCTGCGCATCCTCAATGTCAGCAAGATCGCCTACCCAGCCGTCGTCTTCGGCGTCTTCCTGATCTGCTTCATCACGTACGGCATCCTCCATGCGCCCCGCGACGACAACAAACTGCTGCGCGGCCCCGGCGGCCGCCCGCTGCCCGTCCGGGCCAAGCCCGACCGCGACCAGGCGGCCAAACCCGTGATCGAACTGTCCAGCTCGGCCAACCTCGCCCTGAGGCTCCTGCACACGCTCATCATCCTGACCTTCGTGGGCCACGCCGTCCTCATCCTGGCCCAGACGCTGATTTATCGCAACGACCAGTGGTGGCCCGGCCAGGCCGCCATCGTCTTCGTCATCGGGTCCTTCTTCGCTTGGTCTATTGTGCTCATTAGCTTGATCGACACGACCCCGGCGCCCACCTTAGTCCATCTCGCCACCTGGGTCTCGGCCTTACCGCTCGAGATTATCGTCATCGCGTCCAGCTTGAGCCTCTACACGCGTCCGCATCACGAACCTGTTGTCGGCGGCCAGCAGGGCGGTCAGTACCGGGAGAATGCCACGCCCTGGGAGATTGTCGAAGTCTGCATCCATTTTGGTCGGGCTGTCCTGGTGCTCGGTTGTGTCATTCTGTTTGTCTCCCTGGCGTGGAAGTCGAAGTCTAAGGCCAAGAACTTGCCCGGCTCTTCCTCCTCCGAGCAAGAGCCATTGCTGGCGGCAGGAGCGCAGTCGGGCGATGGCGCCAATAACGGTCATGCCTATGGAACGACTCCATCTGCCACAGCCGGACAGAATGGTTCAGCGAAGCCGCCCAAAGATGCATGGGCCAAGCCCACCGAGCCTCCTAACGTCAACTGGTTCAGCTACATCCGAGGGTTCTTCATCCTGATTCCCTACCTCTGGCCCAAGGGACAGCGCAAACTGCAGGGTCTTGCCATCATATGCTTCATGATCATGATTTCCCAGCGTGTGCTCAATGTGTTCGTCCCCATGACCAGTGGCTTGATCACCGATGCTTTGTCCGGCGATGATGTGCAGACGCCATGGCTTTATATCGGGCTGTATGTGCTTTTCAAATGGCTGCAGGGCTCCCAGGGTATTCTGAGCGCTGCGCGTACGGTCTTGTGGATTCCCGTTGAACAATATTCGTACCAAGCCATTTCAACGGCTGCGTTTGAGCACGTGCACAACCTGAGTGCCGAGTTTCATATGAGCAAGCGCACTGGTGAGGTCATTTCCGCGCTCAACAAGGGAAGCGCCATCAACTCCTTCCTGGAGCTGGTGACTTTCCAAGTGGGCCCCATGATGTTTGATCTCGTCGTGGCCGTCATCTTCCTCACCATTACCTTCGACATCTACCTCGGCCTCGTTGTGGCCATCACCACCATCCTCTACATATACGTTACGATCCGATTGGCGTCCTGGCGAGTTAAGCTGCGTCGCGATTACGTCAACGCGGATCGAGAGATGGAGGCCGTGAAGAACGACAGTCTGCACTCGTGGGATACGGTCAAGTACTTCAACGCGGAGCAGTACGAATTTAGTCGCTATCGTAATGCGATGGTCGTTATGCAGGGATTCGAGTATTGGGTGCGCTGCACGCTCGCTTACCTTAATTCGGCCCAGGGTGCTGTCTTCACATTTGCGCTTCTCATTGCTTGTTTCATCGAGGCCTACCGCGTGGCCGCTGGCTTCCAGAGCGTTGGCCAATTCGTCGTCCTCATCACGTACATGGCCCAGTTGCAAGGCCCGCTCAACTTCTTCGGTACCTTCTACCGGACAATACAAAACAACTTGATCTCGGCAGAGCGCATGCTGGAGCTCTTCCGCGAGCAGCCGCTTGTCGACGACAAGGAGGGAGCCGAGCCTCTGACGTCGTGCACCGGCGAAATCGAGTTCCGAGACGTCAACTTCTCTTACGACGAGCGCCGCAACGCGCTTACCGATCTCTCGTTCCACTGTGCACCGGGAACCACCACGGCGCTTGTCGGCGAGTCAGGAGGTGGAAAATCCACTATTATGCGTATGCTGTTCCGCTACTATAACCCTACAAGCGGCTCCATCCTTATCGACGGCCACGACGTCCAGGACCTCACCATCGACTCGGTCCGGCGGTACATTGGTATCGTCCCGCAGGACTGCAACATGTTCAACGAGTCGCTTCTGTACAACCTTCGGTATGCCAACCAGAACGCGACGGACGAGGAGGTTTTTGCGGCCTGCCGGGCCGCCTCGATCCACGACCGCATCATGGACTTCCCCGACGGGTACGGCACGGTGGTGGGCGAGCGCGGCGTCAAGTTATCGGGCGGCGAGAGGCAGCGGGTGGCCATCGCCCGGACGATACTGAAGAACCCGCGCATCACGCTGCTGGACGAGGCTACGGCGGCGCTCGACACGGACACGGAGGAGAAGATTCAGCATTCGTTTGCGACGCTGGCCAAGGGCCGGACCATGCTCATCATTGCGCATCGTCTGTCGACGATTGTTAACGCTGATCAGATTCTGGTACGTGACCTGCATAACTAACATACATGCCTGCCTATACAATCGACGTACTAACATGATTATGAAACAGGTGCTTAAGAACGGTACGGTGGTCGAACGTGGAACACACGAAGAGCTGATTGCTCGAGAAGGCCGCTACGCTTCGATGTGGCGTAAACAGTCGCGGGCGCAAAAGGCCCGCGAGGAGGCCGAGCAGCTTAGGGACAAGGCGCGGCAGAAGCTCAAGGAGGCTGAAGTCGACTCGGCTAGTGTGACGGAGGACGAGGCCGACTCGTCACCTAGCGGTAGAAAGAGTCGGGATGACCTACGACGAGGCGTCAGCAGGAAGCCACCGGGTCATCCTTAGTAGAATAAGCGATGGTGGCTGCTGCCGGGATGGGTTGGGTGGTGGGATGTGCGTTCTTGGGTGTAGATTTGGTTAACATCACATACACACTGCGATTTGCTGTTGTGGTGGTGGGAATCGTTTGGACCCTGACTAACTACTACGCACCTTCACTTACTCTCCCCGGTCCCTTCCTTCCTCCGGTCCATGACACACATCAAGAAGAAGAGAAAAAAAAAGCGAAATGGTGCTATTGAGGTTTGGACCTGGTTTTGGTTCGTTATAAATAGAGAGATATATATACCCTGAAGGGTTTCCATTACAGGATTAGGTAGTTAATGTAATGCCAGCGAGCAAGCGAGAAAGCAGATTTGGTTTTGGTCTTTTGGGATGTGCAGCCAGTCAGTCTATGTGAAAGGAACAGCATGTTGTACGAGTTAACCGACTCTGTCTATACCGAGTCAAGTGTGCGGCTGTGTCTTCTAGAACATATGCCTCGTCAGTAGAAAGGGAGTCACTCACTTGTGTGGGTACGTATGCCCGTAGCTCCTCGTGGAGACCCACCAGGCCGCCGTTTTGGCGCTACCAACGGACACAAGTACCGACATGGAACATTAGGAATGCTGCATACACCGTTTGTCACATGAGAAGAAGAAGCTGCACGAGACCCTGCTTCCCTGCGCTTAACCGGTAGCACCACCTCTTCTTTCGTCTACTTGCATCAAAGGGGGGACCCGAAGATTAGTCCCGCATACCTCTCAGCCGCCAGTCAGACAGTCAGTCACAGTCATGCCATCACCCCCGTCAGAGTCGCTGGATGAAATCGCTGCATCCCTCCTGGCCAAGAAGGGCCTCGAGCTCGTCTCGTGCAGGACGGTTCAGTCCTTATGGGCTGGATATGGGCATATCTGCCGGGTCCAGGCCCGGTTCCCCAGAGGGGAGGGGAAGGGAGATAAGGACGAGTCGAACTTGTCTCTGGTCTTGAAGTTCATTAGTCCGCCGGCTAGCAAGAGGCAGGATGATGAGGGGCATTTACGCAAGATCCTGTCGTACCAGGTCGAGCAGCATTTCTACGCTCATCTGGCGCCGCGGCTGTCGCAGCTTAGCGATGGTGAGGATGGAGATGGAGAGGGCCAAGTGATTGTCGCGGAGTGTCTGGGTAGTGTACACGATGGCACCACGACAGCGTTGCTGTTGCGAGATCTGCAGAGGGAGGTCCTATCTGCCTATGAGTCGTGTTTCCAGAATAACGAAGAGAAGGCGGAGGAGGAGAAGGAGAACATGAAGAAGGCGGCGAAGTCGTTTCCCCTCGCCCTCGAGAAGCGCGGCACACTGACCCCGGACCTCGTTGGCGCGGCCCTGGACTGGCTGGCCGGGTTCCACGGCTTCTTCTGGCGCGACGAGGAGAAGGCCCGCTACTACACAGCCGACATGGACCACCAACACCTGGTCCCGCCGCCGTTGGAGTTTGTGGAAAAGGCACAGTCATCAACATCAAGCGCAAACGGGGTGGGAGTGGTGGCGCACGGCGTCTGGCAGAACGGCGGCTATACGTACCTCGCCACGCGGCGCAGCGAGTATGCGTCACTGGAAGACGACGGAGAAGCCAATGAATGGAGCGCGGCGCTGTGCCAAAGGAGCCAAGAAGGGGCATCGTCTTCGTCTTCTTCGGTGGCGGAGCAGGCCGCGTACTATGTTTCGCCATCCCATCCCGCGACGGCCGCATACGCGACCCTGATCCACGGCGACGTGAAATCCGAGAACATGTTTGGACGGAGCGCGCCGCCGTCTTCTGTTTTCACAGCGGCTGCCAAAGTCGCCTTCTTCGACTTCCAGTACGTCGGCCTAGGATTAGGAGCCTGCGACCTCGCCAAGCTCTTCACCTGTTCCGTGCCCGTCTCCATGTTCGTCCCATCATCAACCAGGAGGTCCATGCCGTCCCACCTAGGCATGCAGGACGGGGAAAAGGCCCTCTTGGAACGCTACCTGGCCCGCGTCGAGGCAGTCTCTGGAAAGCCCTACCCGTGGGACGTCTTCGTCGCGCACTGGGAGGCGGCGCTGGTGGATTGGCTGCGCTTCCAGGCGAGTTGGGGCTTCTGGGGCAACACCGAGTGGCTCGAGGCCCGGGTCCGCGACGTACTCTCGCGGAGGACGGCGGAGACCTGGGGGGAGGCTGAGGCTTAGATCTTTCTCGCGATAGAGGCATGTGTAGAGATAGACAGGCAGACAGGCAGACAGGCAGACAGGCAGACAGAAAGAAAGAAAGAAAGAAAGATAGAGGATTAGAAGGGAATAAACACAGGCGAGTTTGATTTGCCCCGTCTACCTTTTACCTGAACCAGTCCGATGAACGGCATTATCTGGTACATATTACATATCTCACATCACTAAACTGGGATGACAGAAATATTGGAAGTCTATTTTTTCTTATTCTTATTACAGCAGCCATACAAGGCGCCGCTTCCCTCTAGAATTAATCCTTATCACACACACCTTCGCAGTGTGACGACGACAAGCCAGTATATATATTCCCCCTATAGTACAGAAAGAAGAATTTCTCACACGAGAAGCGCCAAATCTAATCTAACAGCCCTGACTCCCGGAAACTGACAAACAGTAATCCCCGGAGTTGATTTCTTTTGTACACCAAAAACCTCGCTTCCCATAACTGATATATGTGCAACTTAAGAGGTTAAAAAAAGCCACTTTCTCTCTTTCTGTTTCTCTTGCTTCGCTCTCTATATATACGCACCCGGCAGCGCTGACGACTGACGAAAAGTTGATATGTATATGTGTATATAAGCTGCGTGCGTGTCGCGTCGTGTCGTGTCAAACAAAAGCCAAGGTAAGTAATCCTCAACAACAAAAGTGCCGCCGTCGTACCGACTATTAATCTTCTTCTTCTTCTTCTTCCTCCTCTAATCGTCCCCAACAAATTTGCTGCGTAAATGCGTATAACAGACGTTATCTTTCTTGGGAGGTAATGGTGACGAGTCCCAACCAACCCTATTCGTCTTAAAAAAGCGTTTCAATCGTTTGTTGCTCTGCCACTATAAGGTGTAATAGTTTTCAACCACTGCCCGGAGTGGCGACGAGCCAGCTGCGGGGTACGGGAAGGCACTCGAGGAGGTTCTCCTAGATCCTGCCGCCCTCCACGACCTCGCGCTCCAGGACCTCGATCTCGCCCGACTCGGCGGTGCGCCGGCGCTCCAGCACCCAGCGCGGCTCCCCGCCGCCGGGCACGTCCCCTTCCTCCTTGACGTACGAGATGGAGTCGGCGCTGCCCTTGTGCCGGTGGCCCATGCCCGGCCGCTGCTGCGACGGCACCCCGGGCTTAGGGCTCAATATCACGCTCACGGGGCTGACCGGGTTGTCAAAGGCCTGCTCCTCCGCCGCATCGTCGTCGTCGGCCTCCTCGTCTTCCAATACGGGCGGGAACGTCATGGGTTGTGCTGGTTGCGTTGGTATCGGGGGAGGCGAGAACAGGGGCTGAGGGATAGCGGAAGGTATTGTTGGACTTGCCACCGTCGCCGGGTTCGGGTTCGGGCTCGTACCCAGCGCCGCCGTGTTCAATAACGGCAACGGCGGGACAGCAGAATTATGAGGCAATGCCGGGATGGACATGGTGAGCGTCGGACTGCCCGAGCCGCTCGCGGCACCCGACTCGGCGCTCTGGCTCCAGATCGAGAAGGCCGAGTTCTTCCGACCGTACATGTCGTGGCCGCCAGGGATCTGCTCCCGGCCTTCGGGGCTCCAGGGACTCGATATGTCGTTGTTACGATCACTGGGGGAGCCCTCGCGCGAGCTCACGAGCGACGCTTGGGAGTCGCCCCACGCCTTGGACCTCAGGCGCAGCAGGGCCGACAACGACATGTTATCGTCGTCGGCCATCATGGCGAGCTGGGCCAGGCCGGGGCTCTGCAGCGACGAGAGTTCCCGGGCCGTCGTGCTGTTGGGCGACATGAGACTCATAATCGAGTTGCGGTTGGAGTATTCCGACCGCTCGGTGATCGGGGTCAAGTTCGGTTCCCGCGCGATCAGGTGGCCGGACTTGGAGCGCGTCAGCCCGTGGTTCGAGCCGAAGAAGCCCCCGTAAAAGGGATCCGTGTCGCTTCCCGGGTTCGTGTTGCGGTGCGCTATCGGCTGGGCGGGGGCTGCGTAGAAGCCAAACTCCTGCCCATACCACCCGTCAGAGTCATAGGCCAGTGCGCTTGCGTTCGCTTCTGCAATGATGGCGTCGTCGTCCATCTCATAGTCGTCGAGCCCGTTGCCGAACCCGTCATCAAAACCGTCGTCAAATTCGTAGTCGTCGAAGGAGTCGATGTAACCGTTGTCGTGATCGGATCCGGAGGTCGTTGGCGAGGTGATAGTTACATCGGTTGGCAGTGGCGGGTCCGAATCCCTACGGAATTTGCCCGAGGCGGCGGCTTTGTGTGCAGCCGCTGCTAATGCTGCTTGGTAGGCTGCCATATTGTCCGTTTCTGCGGTAGTGGAACACTCCGGAACTGGCTCTTCCTGTTCGAGTCCGTTAAGCGAACTCTTCTCATCGTCGGCTGGGTGATTGTCAGCTGGCGATGGCTCCTGGTTGGGTACAACACTCAAAGAGGTATGCGTGGTCGACTGAGTGACTGCAGACGCTCCAGATAGACGCGAGGTTACGTCGTCAGATTCGCGTTTGGCTTGTTCTTCGGCAGCCTGTCTACGAGCCAGCGCACTCGCGAACACTCCAGCTAGCGGCCTGCCGTATTGATCGGTATCCTCCAAGTCGAATAAGGCCTCGTCAATAGCTATACCATCCCCTTCTCCTTCCAGACCAGCGCCGCCGAAGTAGAGTTCATCGTCAGGCTGGAGGGGCGCAGGAGCAGAATTTTCTTTCGGCTGGTTTTCCTGTGGCGATGACCGGTTCGAATCGTGAATAGCAGCATCTAACCCCTGAATCCCAAGTCCAGTCGGGCTGTCACCACTAAGCAGCGCTTGGGATACTGGGGAGTGGGGGTGCGACGGCTCAGGAGCCTGGACGGAAATCTGAGAAAGTCTGTTGTTATTGATATCCGGTGTTCCTTGTGTCATGGCGAACCCAATAACATTCCCTTCGGCATCTCGTGGCGTAGTGGCCATCAACGCATCCTGGGGGCTTGCCAGGTTGGAGTGAGGATTGGACCTTTGGAAAACGAAGCCGGCGAAATTCTCTTGGTCGTTATCTGGATCGTACTCCTCTACTGGCTCTTCGTATATATCCTGTTCCTCTTCATCGTAGTCGGCGTTGACTCCCGGGATTCTCTCCTCCAGGCCGTCGTCGTAATCCAGATCGTCGTACTCGAAGGGGTCCTCGTCGAATTCGTCGTAGCGCGAGTCACGGTGGCCAGGGACATCTGGCTGCTTGTCCTGTTCTCTTTGCCGATGCCTTTCCTCTAAAAGCTTTTCGGCATTCGCGGCCCCCATCATATCGAAGCTGAACCTCGAAGATGTACTCTTCATGTGCCTCGGAAGAGCACTAAGCACATCTTTGCCCGACATGCCGGACAGGTTCCTCGACAATGTTGAAATCGACGACGGCACAGAGCTCTTCCTCCGCATCTGCGTATCCATGAGGGTTATCCGTCGTGCGGCGCTTGCAGACCTCGAGGCACTTTCGCCCTGCATTGCGGCCGCACCATCGACAGACACAGGGCGGCGCGACTGTACGGATGCGGACCGTCCGGAGAGTTCGCGGTCGTCCTTGGGCGGGACAGGCGGCGCTGGCCGTTGTGGTGGCGATAGGTCCTCTTTTCTGGGTGGTGGTATAGCCTCGGGTACGGTTTGCTCGGTGGGCGGCAAGGGGCTCACATTGCTCGACACGGGCTTCTTGGGGCGCGGAGCACTGAAGTCGTGAACCTTGGTACCCCGGATAGGCTCATATGACGTTTTCCCACGGTCGTTGAGTAGCGACAGCGATAGATCGGGTATGTTCTGGCTGGTTTTCCTCCTCGCAAGTAGGGTCGACATGGGGTTCTTGAGAAACGGGAGACTCTTCCTCCCTTTCGGCGGGCCTGGGGCCACATTTGGGTTCACCATTGGAGCTGGCTCCGTCTTCATCCGCGCGCCCGGTGGGCGCTTCCCAGTATTGTCGGTGTTGTGTTGAAGATCGGTTGGCGACACGAATGAGGAGCCCACGTTACTCGACCGGAGGGGCGGTCTTCCCTGCGGACTCGTCGCCACCGACGCGATGTTGGGCCTGGATGAGTTCCTACTATCTAGCGAGTAGCTCGGGCTTCTCTCCGAGGGACCAGCCCTGGGGCTCGTAACCGCGGCGGCGGCGGCGGCATCTTGCTCGCGACGGTACTTCAACCCTCCGAGAAAGCTACTCTGCTCGGTGTAGGGCGATCGAGCGGGCACCCGAGGCTCCTCCCGGGAGTGATGCGATTCCGGGTCGCCCACATAGACGGAGTATTCGGAAGCCGAGTATTCCGTCTCGGAGACAGAGGCAACTCGGGCGATCGGGGGCAGGCTGGGCGGAGCTTGGGACGGAGGTGGCGGCGGTGCTTGCTGAGGCTGCGGCGGGGGAGCCGGCGAGGTCAACGGAGGCGACTGCGAACGGGCTGGGCCCTGCTGGCTCTGGGGCGGCGAGATGGCCGATCGGGGGCGAATATCAGGCGCGGGCACACTGCTGTCGTCGGGTACGAGCTGCATAGGCTGCACATCCCATGAGGCGTTGCTGTCTGGATTAGGCGAAGTAGGATTGGACGGGCCCCGTCGATGGAAGCGCAGATGTGACAACATTTTTTTTTCGACCGAACTTTAGATGGCCCCCTCCTGACTCAAGAATGCGCTCGTCCCGTTAGAGGACGTCACTGGCAGCGGAATGCGACCGACTTAGATGGGCGATCCCCAAAGACAGTTGCGCCGGGCTACACACGCAAAGGAGGCTCGTCAATTTTTGGTTTTGGTTGTTTATTTTGTCCTGGTCTATTCTCCGCGCAGCAAAGCGTCGTCGTCGTGTTTGGTCGTCGTTCATCCAGCGACCAGTAGGCGCAACATGGTGAATCAGCCGAATTGGTAAGGTAGCGACTGGCTGGCCTGATAACGAGCAGGATTGGGGACGAATCTATCAATGAGAGGAAATGGAAAATTGTTTCGTTCGTATTTTCCCTTGGGGATGCGCACGGCGGTTGGCAGGCTATGTAAAGCAGCTAGCTACTAACTGTACTGCCCAAAAATCAATACGAGGCAAGCAGGTTGTTCAATGTTATTCTCTGATTGATCGCCCTAGCAGCGTTCCCTGTGATTTGCTGCCCAATAAATTGGTGTTACATCTTAACAGACCCCAATCCTTGGAAGGTGGCTGCTGGTTACTGCGAGAGAGTGCTTGCTTAGTGACCATCAGCACGACCTAAACAACTAACGGCTTCAGCCATGGTCCACTGTTTTCTCTGCCCGTGCACCCCACCCGCCGACCCTTCCAGTGGGTTGAATTAAGGTGCTGGCTTGGTTGCTGTAGCCTTCCATTTGCTTGGATTCCATCCATGCCTGGCAGTCAGTCGACTCCGTAACCTGGTCAGATCCCATTCGACAATTTGATCGTTGGACCCCTGGATGTGACACCCGTTTGTTCGTCTCATCGGGAGATCTGAAACCTTGACTCTTGCTTGACAGTCGATCTTCGGTGTCTCTTCCTCTCGGCCATCATGCTGAGAAACTTATGTAGGGTAGGATTGCCTCTAAGCCTGTTGTGTACAACATCGATGTGCGCTCAGAAGTGCGCTATGATAGCACTCGATCCGATTGATCCACAGCGATGCAGCATGACGCGGCGCCCAAGTCCAAAGATTAGTGGAGCTGCATGTCGCTGGTGATGCTCTCCAGCCGCACGTCAACTACATACATACGTGTACGGTACGGTAAGTTCTAATGTTTTAGCCGTGTTTTGTACGGCTTGTACCGGCGACAAAGCCTTCTCTCCCTGTCTAAATGCAGCCGCTTGCCGAATGGCATGCGATCTGCATGTACTGCATATGCCATGATTTGCGGACCGTATCTGGTGGCATGAACCGGTCGATGAAACCGCATGTTCAAGAGAACGTCTAGTAGTATGTGCCTCGATATGCGCGGCTGTTCCACGTATACCTATACCCACCTTCCTTACCACTGGGACGCCATATTCTAGTCCGTTGCTATTATGAAGTTGTATTGAGATCCGATATCATCTGCCGACGCCTTAATAGATCTATATTACAGTAGTGATACATTGAAAGCCCCTACACAGTTAGGTATGTTCTTGGTGCCCAAAGATTTCTAGATGTTGTATCAAGTTTTCTTACTAGCTCAATCGTGCTGCGTACATTTACTTCATGGTTGGCTTCATAGCCCATGGTATGGAGAAACATATGCTTCCAAGGAAGTGGGCCAGCCAGAGTCATTGGACCCCATCGGGCAATGAATCAAGTGAGGATGACCTACTGAGTTGAAGAAAACATAAGGACGACGATATCGAATATGTCACGTGATATTGCTTAGGGGTCAAGAGTCACGGGCTTTGTGAAACCGCAGTAGCACCTGTTTCCCGCCCTTCCATACTATGCCCCAGCTTGGTACGTTAACATTTACCCCTTGGAGATACAACACGGGTCGTGCATTGGAGGGGTTGCTGGTAATCTTACGTTGCCGAATATACTGCAGGTCGGGTATCTCATCTGAAACCAGAGTCAAGATCGCCTTATATTGGCAATGGTGTCGCATGCTTCCGAATCAAATATCGCAAAAAGGATAAGTAGGTTCCATACTTCTATTAACCAGTTGGTCACCCAAGACGAATCTATATGCAAGCACGCTCGCACTCTAAAAGCCACCCCTTACTTGGCAAATTGGCCACCCCCGTATCCTGTCGCTATCATACAAAATATATAGTTTTAATAAAAGCTCTTGTCGCGATATGCGGGCCAAAAGCCATGGGTGTGATGTATTAATTTCAGCGCTCTTCTTAGCCTTCAGTGCTCGCCTGGATCCCTTCGGCGGCAAGTGCCTTCTGATATGCAGCGATGGCAGTATCTAGCGACTTGACTACTGGGCCCATCAGTTTCACTACGGCGTCCTTTCCTCCACGAACAGCACTAGAATTCAGCTTACGCTTCTTGCCTGTCCGCTGGTAGATCTGCCGGATCTCCTCCTTCTTGCGCTCGATCTCCTGATCTCTGGCCTTCTGCGCCTCGGCCGCGACGGCATTGATGCGCTCCTTGGACCGCTTGAGCGACTCCAGTAGATATCCAAGCTCTGCAGCCCTATCGGGATCGCCAGAGAGGAATGCAGACCAGAATTGATGTAAGAACTCCATCGTAGTCGCATGCGTTAGGTTGCACTTGGCAGCTACCTCGGCGGGCAGGCCCATGGGTGTGGTCTCGTCCGAAGAATGGCCAAAAGTTTGTGCCCGCCGTTGAAGGATACTGTCTAAGATCTGCTTCTGAGCTGCCTTGCGTGCTCCCCGAGATCCCACATGTGCCTTCTTCTTCTTATCATCGTCGTCACTGTCACTTTCGTCGTTGATACCCAGTGATGCTTGGAAGGTGACACCACCCGCACCATCGTCACGCAGCAAGCCGAGGTCACCCTGTACGTGCTTCAATAGCTTCGTAGGGTTTTGCTTAACAAAGATCTCGTCGGCCGCGGACGTAGCATTGGCCTGATTGGAGAAAAATTTGCTTTGCTCTTTGATGTTCAAGATGATCTTGGACTCCTCGGCTTCAGCGCGCAGATCGCGCAAGGCTAGCTGGCTGTGAAGGTCGTCCGAACCGGCGGAGTCGGCAGCCCCGCTGTCGGCTGCCGAGACACTCGCCAGCATCTTCCCACTTATGCTATTGAGAGTGGGTATAATGGGTACATCCTGTCGGCCTCTTGGCCGCATCTCATGATCTTTCCGGTTGCCGCCCTTGGATCCACCTTGGTTTTCCTCATTGCCCTCGATATCAATCATATGGGGCACATGTTGACTCAGAAGCTTGCTTGAGAAAGCCGTAATGTCTTCATACTCGTCGTACTTGTCGAACACCCTGTCGGTGGCTTCCTGCCCAGTGGCGCGCTCGCCCCTAAGAAGCTTCGACAATTTACTCAGGAAGAAACGCTCCCAGAATTCGCCTTCACTGAGCGGAGGCACGTTCTCGTTGTAGATCCTCTTGACCAAGGGATGTTGGTCGAAAATCATCCGAACCTGCTCAACGGTGATGTTGAGTTTCATCGTATTAGGCTTGTCAGGTTCGGTGCTCTGTTCGATGATCGGTTTTACCGTCGCAAGAACATTATAGGGGCCCTTTTTCTGGCTTCGCTCAATAGCATGGGCCCGAAGCAGATTTATGCGCGTGGACCAAAACTGCATGTTGAATATCGCATCCGACATGGAGTCGGGCTTCGTAGATCGGCCTTCCATGTACATCTGGTGAAGGCTCCTGTCTGTTTTCATCAAGGACTGCTGGAGTTCGATGTCCATCTTAAGCTGCGCATCGTCAAAGAAGCGATCAGAGGACGGTTTAGAGTTGACCGCATTCGCGAAGGCCATGGAACCCGAGGCGCTACCGGCTGCGCCGGCAGGCCGTGGCACACTTGGATCATTTGCTTTGTATTCGGCCAAGAGCCGCGACAACACATCCTTCAGTACGTTTGCCTCCCCCCTGGGATCGCTTGGTGCGTTGAAGTGGAAGAGATACGAGACTGGCTCTGCACCATCTTTTGCTTTCTCGAAAATCTTCAGCATGACCTTGGGTGCAGTGTCAGGCGTCTGCTGGAGATCTGTTGCTTGGAATTAGCAGTTGATCATATCCTCGTCAAGATCGTCCTCATCATACTGGTAACATTGGATATGGCCAATGTGACGCCAGGAGGACCTCCCGGATTGGCCTTGGGTGTCCATATTATCGTTTTTTGATCGTCGGTAAGTGTGAGGATGCCGTCCTTCTTCTTGTACGCTGCAGTACCTCGGGGGATGGCCATGGCGTCGACTGGGAAAGTACAGGTTACGGCAGGCAGAAGATTATGGATGTCAGATGATGAATCGTGACGACGAAGTGAAATGGCCTGGTCTGATTGTGGGGAAATATCAACCTTCCGACCCCATCACACACGAGCGCACCTTCTGGAGAAGTGAGCTCCAGGCTTCATTCAGGCCTCAGCGCTGATCCTGTCAGCATGTGTGAGGAATTTGCGATGGCGTCGAATTCTACGATAAGCGACTGTCTATCACAAACCGGTCTATTAGAGGCAATGAATCAGTTAGACTGATGCGATATGACTCCAGGATGCGAACTTCTCACGGTCGCAAGGAAGGGATAATGTTGTTTTAGGTTCATCATCAAAGCTGTGCTTTGTTCTGGCACGCATGATGACTTTGAGGAAAAGCTTGAGCCACATCCGCATCAAAGCACCTTGCACCTCAGTCCCCTACGTAGGCGACCACAGCCACAGCCCAACAGCCGCTCATTTACCCCGTTAGGCCTGACGTATCGATTACTTGCATACAGTCATACAGTTGCATGTGGCTGGAATTCCATCATTGGTTCAATGCGGTCAGAAGCTAACCCAAAAATAGTGGTGGAGCTCTGACAGATGTCGTTGCCACCTTCTCCAGTCTTTGCCTCAGCAGAAGTCGGAGCTGAGCTGTCCTTGCCCCGTCCCAAGCCGCCCAAATTGCCTAGGTTCTCCAGCTTGCCGAAAAGTCTATCTGCCGCAGATCCTGGCGTATGAGAGAGAGCTATTGTTATATTCATGAAGGTGGGATATATTGCTCAGGTGCAAGCATTGAATATTGGACGCTTTGCAGAAGTCCTCCTGGCATGGACTCCCAAATAAAATTCAATTGACGGTTGGCACTTCGCAAACTATCACTTTACCTGCATTTCCAGGCTGAAACATTACGTCGATGTGCAGAGGCACTTGGAAATGCCAAGGCAAAAGTCCAACCCGTCAGGGTGCATAGGCCCGTAAACAACTGGCAGTTGAGTTACCGCTCTAAACAGCTTATGTCGGAGATTGACCGGGTCTAGCTATTTCTAGCCCGTTGATTCTATTTGGAGGTGCATGCCAGCCAAACACTGCATGCTCAAACGAGGCCTTTCGGCTTTTGTTTCGCGATGCTTGGCCGGGACTCTCGGGACTCTCACGGGGAGCTAGCACCTCTTTTCTGGACCAGCAAGCCGACTTTCCCCTGGTCGCTCCCCTATCCACGGTAGTTACAATATAATTACATAATTGCATAACCGAGGCGGTTGGTGGCCCGGCAATACGCGGAGTGCTTGAAAAACTCTCTAGGGCTATGGCCTTATTGGTCGGGTGAATGGAGGGAAAGTAAGACGGGAGTCTTTAGGGGAGACTGGTAGGTACATGCATGGATAGGTAAGTATACTTCTATGCTCTATGTATCAGTGAGGCGGCAACGATAAAATGCAAGACACTTTTGCCAGGCAAAGGTAATACCTAGTGCGTGCGCATGCCAGTGTGTGTGTGTGCAGGCAAAGAATAAGAGAAAGGGCTTATGGACATCTTTTGATGCAGCAAAAAGGGTTAATACCTATGTAGAGGAAAGATGCACTGCTCATAGGTGCGGTAAGTATGAGAGAGGAGCAAGCAGAAGCTAGAGAAGGGAGGCCAACATGGAGTAGTTTTGCAGGGGTGGATGGCTGTTCGGGCCCTGTGACAGGGTAGTCGCGAGCTTTTTCTGCAGCTACTTGTTTCCCATGACTTGTTCTACGATTCTTTTAGGCCTTCTCTCTTCCTAAAGACTTCAACGTCACCATTTCACACGAGACTTACTCCGCCGCTCATTTCTCTTTCCTCGTTTCAATCCCATTTCTTTCGAGAAAAGGAGGGTTGGAGCTTGCAGGTACGGAGTATTTTTGCAATATCATAATACCATCCTCTGGTTTGCTGCTTTTCATGAGGCCAGCATCCATCCGCCATTAATTCCCTCCACCTAAATAGCTCGTCACAGCTTGTTGCAAGCATAGCCTGGTGCCATGCTCAGCAGTTCCATTCGCCGATCTGGCTGCCAGCTCCTACGAGCTAGCAGCCAGTCCACACGATGCGCTGCTCAGAGCTCGAGAAGTTATTCTCTCGCCTCGGCTCGCCGCCCCCTCGCCCTGTCGACGGCTTCCGCCCAGCGACGATATGCCTCAGCCCAGGCCTCGAGCCCGGACCCGAGCGACAACTTCCTCTCCGGCAGCACCGCCAACTATATCGATGAGATGTACATGCAATGGAAGGAAGACCCCAAGAGCGTCCACGTCTCGTGGCAGGTGTACTTCAAGAACATGGAGAGCGGCGACATGCCCATCTCCCAGGCCTTCACGCCTCCTCCTAACCTGGTCCCCGGTGCTGCTGGCGCCACGGGCGGTGTCGTTGGCACCATCGGCCAGGGAGAGGGTTCAGATGTTACCAACCACTTGAAGGTGCAATTGCTGGTGCGCGCATACCAGGCCCGTGGTCACCACAAGGCCAACATCGATCCCCTCGGTATCCGCAATGAGTCCAAGGGTTTCACCAACGTCAAGCCCAAAGAGCTGCAACTCGAACACTACCAATTCTCCGAGAAGGACCTGGATGCTGAGTACAGCCTCGGCCCCGGTATCCTGCCTAGATTCAAGCGAGATGGCCGCGACAAGATGACTCTTCGTGAGATCATCGCCGCGTGCGAAAAGATCTACTGCGGTTCCTACGGTGTCGAGTTCATCCACATCCCGGACCGCGAGAAGTGCGACTGGCTCCGAGAGCGTGTCGAGGTTCCCCAGCCCTTCAAATACTCCATCGACGAGAAGCGCCGTGTTCTCGACCGCCTCATCTGGAGTTCTAGTTTCGAGTCTTTCCTGGCCACCAAGTACCCCAACGACAAGCGATTCGGTCTGGAAGGTTGTGAAACCCTGGTCCCCGGTATGAAGGCCCTGATCGATCGCAGTGTTGATTACGGTGTCAAGGACATCGTCATCGGAATGCCCCATCGTGGTCGTCTCAACGTTCTCAGCAACGTCGTCCGCAAGCCCAACGAGTCTATTTTCAGCGAGTTCGCCGGCAGCGCTGGTGGCGAGGATGAAGGTTCCGGCGATGTGAAGTACCATCTCGGTATGAACTTCGAGCGTCCTACCCCCTCCGGCAAGCGTGTCCAGCTTTCTCTCGTTGCCAACCCCTCCCATTTGGAGGCCGAGGACCCCGTCGTCCTTGGAAAGACCCGAGCTATCCAGCACTACAACAACGACGAGACGACGCACCGAACCGCCATGGGTGTTTTGCTGCACGGTGATGCCGCTTTCGCTGCCCAGGGTATTGTCTACGAATGTCTCGGTTTCCACTCTCTCCCCGCCTTCTCTACCGGTGGTACCATTCACCTGGTTGTCAACAACCAGATTGGTTTCACTACCGATCCTCGATTCGCCCGATCGACCTCGTACTGCACGGATATCGCCAAGGCTATCGATGCCCCCGTCTTCCACGTCAACGCCGATGATGTCGAGGCTGTGAACTTCGTCTGCCAGTTGGCCGCCGACTGGCGTGCCGAGTTCCAGTCCGATGTCGTTATCGACATGGTCTGCTACCGAAAACACGGTCACAACGAGACCGACCAGCCCTCTTTCACTCAGCCCCTCATGTACAAGCGCATTAGCGAGAAGAGCCCCCAGATCAACCTCTACGTTGAGAAGCTGCTCAAGGACGGCTCTTTCACCAAGGAGGACGTCGAGGAGCACAAGCAGTGGGTCTGGGGCATGCTCGAGGAGAGCTTTGCCAAGTCTAAGGAGTACCAGCCCACCTCCAAGGAGTGGACCACTTCTGCGTGGAACGGCTTCAAGTCCCCCAAGGAGCTGGCCACCGAGATGCTCCCCCACATGCCTACTGGTGTAGACAAGAGGACGCTGGAGCACATTGGTGCTGAACTTGGCTCTGCGCCCGAGGACTTCCACATTCACAAAAACCTGAAGCGTATTCTGCAGAACCGCTCCAAGTCTGTGACTGAGGGTAAGAACATTGACTGGTCCACAGCCGAGGCTCTTGCCTTCGGTTCGTTGGTGACTGAAGGCCACCACGTCCGTATCTCCGGTCAGGATGTTGAGCGTGGTACCTTCTCGCAGCGTCACGCTGTGCTCCACGATCAGGAGAGCGAGAATACCCACACCCCCCCTGCAGCACATCAGCAAGGACCAGGGCAAGTTCGTCATCTCCAACTCATCCCTGAGTGAGTTCGGTGCTCTTGGCTTCGAGTATGGTTACTCTCTGTCCTCCCCCAACGCTCTTGTTATGTGGGAGGCCCAGTTTGGTGACTTTGCCAACAACGCTCAGTGCATCATCGATCAGTTCATCGCCTCCGGTGAAGTGAAGTGGATGCAGCGAACTGGTCTTGTCATGTCTTTGCCTCACGGTTACGATGGACAGGGACCCGAGCACTCTTCCGGTCGTCTGGAGCGATACCTGCAGTTGTCGAACGAGGATCCTCGCATCTTCCCCGACTCCGAGAAGCTCCAGCGCCAGCACCAGGACTGCAACATGCAGATTGCTTACATGACCACCCCGGCCAACCTGTTCCACGTCCTGCGCAGGCAAATGCACAGGCAATTCCGCAAGCGTAAGTTTTTGACCTCCCCTATGAATCAATGAAATCGCAAGCTAATAAGTGCATTAGCTTTGATCATCTTCTTCTCCAAGGCTCTGCTGCGACACCCTCTGGCCCGCTCGAGCATCGAGGACTTCACCGGTCCTGAGGCTCAGTTCCAGTGGATCATCCCCGATCCTGAGCACCAGACTGGCGCTATCAAGGCTCCTGAGGAGATTGAGCGCGTCGTTATCTGCTCTGGTCAGGTCTGGGCTACTCTGTCCAAGTACCGCCAGGAGAACAAGATTGACAACGTTGCCTTCACCCGTGTGGAGCAGCTTAACCCCTTCCCTTGGCAACAACTGAAGGAGAACCTCGACATGTACCCCAACGCCAAGACGATTGTTTGGTGCCAGGAGGAGCCCCTGAACGCCGGTGCCTGGAGCTTCGTGCAGCCGCGTATCGAGACGCTGCTCAACAACACGCAGCACCACGACCGCAAGCACGTCATGTACGCCGGCCGCAACCCCTCGGCCTCGGTCGCCACGGGTCTCAAGTCGGTGCACCAGAAGGAGGAGGCCGACTTCCTGGAGATGGCCATGACGGTCACGCAAGACAAGCTCAAGGGCGAGTGAAGCGTGCGGGAATGTGGAAAGGGAAAGGGAACGACGACATGGACATGGTGGAGGTCATTTGTTGCATAGCTGCTGTTTCCCTAGGTACAGTCTTTCTTGTATTGTAGCATTGTGTGTATAACGCGTCCTCGAGAATCCCTTTGTCGAGGGCTAGATAGACTGGTGTTTTGGGACGGCATTGTTGTCGAAGTAATGCATATTTCTTTTTGGTTCGACCTACGTTTTTCGATGATTTGATTACTTATTCTGTGACACTACTGATGTATATATTGACTTGATACTGGATGGTTGCGCAACAACACCAGTGTCACAAGGTAAGCCTATGACTACATGTAACTTTATGTTTCAGATGCTCGCAGTCTACTTTGTTCATGAGGACTAATAAATAGTCAAATTGAACGGAATAAAGGGGCAAGATTGAAGCATCATGAACAATTATTGCCTGGCTGTTGTGCTATGAATGGTCAGTCCGCGTGACAAGCTAGAGTTACATCCATTGACACTGCAATGCAACACAGTCCGTTATACGGCAACGTGCAGCCTTATCAGCACAGGGGAAAGGTTCCACTGGTCTCTGAGGGGCGGTCCTTGTCGGGCCCCAAACGTAACGAGTTGATCGGCTCATCCCGACCACTAGCGGACCCTTGTCCCCCTCTTATCTGTGGTGTCTAAGTATGCAGGCATGTAGACTTGCCTGGTCTTGGCATATCAGCCATTGAGGTAACACAAGAAGAACATGGTGTGTAGGATAAGCTCTAGTATGGAGACTTTCCCGATAGGCATCATCTCGCGACCCGGGCGATTGGACGCTCGTAAGTGCCGGTGCTGGTAGGGATAGGCGTTCCGCTGTTGACGACTCGGCTCGGAGGGGTGTAATCATCCCCTCCCCCATAGGTTGTTGCCCGACTGGGGGAGGTAGGTTATCTATGTAATCTTTTGCTCTTTGCCCATGAGAAGGGAAGGATAGTAGGGACATATTTCCTATTTGCTGCTACTTTGCATATTACATCCTATCCAGTCAAATGAATGAATGAATGAATGAAAGGAACGAATTTATATCATGGATTTCCAACAGCAAATCAGAAGGCGCGGTGGTGCGATCCGGGAAAAGGTCTACCTCAGGGTCACACAGCCGAGCAGCTGGAAGCTGCCGAAGCAGTCCAGCAGTATTGCGCCGCCCGATGTGTGGACGAATTCTGGTGAGGCCCTACCTACAGTTCCCGATGGCCCGGATGAGGCTCCTGTATTGAGTGAGGTGACTGACGCTGTGCAACGGACAGATCAGGATCCTGTGCCGGAGGAGAAGCGAACGTAAGCATCCCGTCTACTTTTACTCGGTATTTTATTTTGCCCATCTTCTATCCTCGCTGGTTTCTACGCATCTATTCCCAATGGTTTTGTTTGATATCTCTGGGACAACAATTATTGCCGTCTCTCCATGTTACTGACAGCCATCATGTAATGATATACACACACAGATGGACCAAATGGGCCTTCATCACGTACTGGTTCAGCGACCTCATCACCATCTCGACCTGGATGCAGGCGAGCGCCATCATGACGACGGGCCTGTCCGCCACCGACGCCATCCTCATCGTCATGTGCGCGGGCGTCTGCAACGCCGTGCCTACGGTGCTCAACGGCGCCGTGGGCTCCGAGCTGCACATCCCCTTCCCCATCGCGATCCGCGCCAGCTTCGGCTACCACCTCTCCTACTTCTGCGTCGTCGTCCGGGGGCTCCTGGCCCTCTTCTGGTTCGGCGTCCAGAGCGCCAACGGCGGCGGCTGCGTCACGGCCATCCTGACCGCGGTCTGGCCCGGCTACGCTCGCTTTCCTAACCACTTGCCGGACTCGGCGGGGACGACGAGCCAGGGGCTGCTGAGTTACTTTGTTTATTGGTGTATCCAGTTTCCATTACTGCTCATCCCGACTCATCGCCTCCAGCGCGTGTTCTGGGTCAAGACGGTCCTCGTCCCGCCTATGGCCCTTGGCATGGTGGTCTGGATTACGGTTCGGGCCGGTGGCCAGGGCGAGTTCTTCTACGAGCCGGCGAAGGTGTCGGGGTCTAAGCGGGTGTGGCTTTGGCTGTCTAACTTGGTAAGTTCTTCTCTTTGACATCGGAATGCAGATACCCGCCTGTACTCGCTTTCCGTCTTTACCCTCCTGACAGTGTCACTTCCCCTATTTCATCTTGCACGGCAACAGAGTCCAAAGAGAAAAGAGCAAAAAAGAAAAAAGAAACGCAAAAAGGAATATGGGTGGTCAAGCTCCTAGTATGCTGTTGCATGTATCCCGAAGTGGCTCGAGGTCATTGCGACAAACATGTGCTAGGTGGCAGGATCGAACGAGGATTCTAGGGCAGGGGTCCCCAAGTGTGACGTCGGAAGAGTCTTTCCTCTAGAACAGTCCAACGTAGTCACTACCACTCGACCACCGTTGGGAAATCAGGCAGCTATTGGGACTTATTACCCTACCCTCTTCTTCTCCTATGCGCAAGTGTGGTTGTTCCCCACCATTCTATCACAGCTACTTCACCTGTAGCACCCCTCCTCCTCCTCCTCCCCCTTTGGGCCAACACAATCAACAGCCATAATGGAATGAATCCTTTACTCTTGCCTCATAGACCTAACAGAGACTGACCACTTATGCGATCAGACCAGCGTCACCGGCGGCTACTCGACCCTCGCCGTCAACATCCCGGACTTCTCCCGCTTCAGCCAGTCGCGCGGCGCCCAACTGTGGCAGCTCCCCGTGATCCCCGTCTTCAAGACCATCTGCGGCGTCTTCGGCGTCATCTCGGCGAGCGCCTCGCGGCACCTCTACGGAAAGACGTACTGGAGCCCCCTCGAAATCATCGCGCAGTGGCAATCCACCCCCGGCGGTAGGGCGGCCGCCTTCTTCGCGGGCAGTATCTGGCTGCTGGCCCAGATCAGCGTCAACGTCTCGGCCAACTCCATCAGCTTCGCCAACGACATCACCACGCTCTGCCCGCGCTTCGTGAACATCCGGCGGGGCGTCGTCTTTGCCTCCCTGGTCGGCGGGTGGGCCATGTGCCCCTGGATCATCGTCTCGTCCGCCTCGACGTTTCTGGCGGCCATGGCCAGCGCGGCTTGCTTCATGGGGCCCCTCGCGGGGATCCTGTTCGCGGACTACTGGATCGTCAAGCGCAAGCGCTACGACGTCCCCGCCCTGTATGATCCGAGGGGTATCTACGGTTCCTGCAACTGGCGCGCTGCGGTTACGAGCCTGGTGGTTATTGCGCCCCTCTTGCCCGGCATCGCGCAGAAGGTCACGCCGCAGAATGTCCGTGTGGGAGCGGGGATCGCGAACTTGTTTGCTGTCAACTGGCTGTATGGGTTTTTCGCGTCTATTGCGATGTACTGCGCCCTGAACTGCGTCGCGCCGGACCGCCGGACCCTCATCCCCGCCGTGGTCCCCGGGTACAGCGACGCGGGCCAGGGGCCGCTGCACGGGGTGCAGCCACCTGGTTGCGATGACATCGAGAGCCAGCGCGGTGGCGGCGGCGGCGGCGGTGAGGGCGGTAAAAGCAGTAGTCTTCGCAGCTCGGACGAGAAGGAGAAGACGACGAGTGCCGCCGCGGGGTCTCCTGAGAAGGTGGCGGCCCCGTCGGCGTCAACGGAGGTCACCTGGTCTGTTTAGTGTCTAGCAACATACTTATGTGATATCGTGATTTACGATGTATGTATAGGATATGGATGGGGGGTAGCTTTCTATTTTGGTTCAGAACCTATTTAGGGCAGGTGTGCTGCCATCAACTACTTACCCATGCCTTCTTCGTTCTGTTTCTACTCATCAGGCGGAGACACTTGCACAGCCGCGTTCTCTAGGTCGGCAGCAGCCTCTGTAAACTCCACACTCTTCTGGAACCTCCACGGAACAGGAGCTTGATTCTGCGGCGGGTTTGGGGCTCCAGGCAGGTTGTAACGTAAGCTGTATGTTCCCGAGTTCCAGTATGTCCCGAAGGAGTAGCAAGTGGCACCGCCGCTCATCACAACAATATCTCCAGTAGCCGTGGTGGATACCGATATCCCAAGCAATGCAGGTCGAGGAATATCGGTTTGCGACGATGTGGCCCCGGGCTGGATGATTGGAGCTGTTGCGGATATCCGAATCTTGGAATTTTTGGCGCTTAGGAGAAGTAGCTCTTCGTCCCTTGGAATCACCCGATCCTTGATAATGCCCCCGATAACAAGGAGATTTCCATCGTCGCCCATCACCGCACTAGCACCAAAGCGATATAAGGTAGACTCGTCGGGCCATTTAGCATTGGGTTGGGCACGCCCACTATCATCAACAGTGGACACGGCTTCGAAGCGTAACTCGGGCTTATCGGCGCCCCGGATACTCAGACGCCAGTACAGGGCTTGCTCTGCCAATGTGCCATCTTCCAAGACACCACCGATGAGCAACCCATGGAATCCCACCGTGGGCTCGCCGTCTTCGGACTCGGGAGAGATTGGGTCAGGGTAAGAAACCAGGACGGCACCGAAGACAGGCACATAGTCTGTCCCAGAAACGTTGCACTCTGTCCAGCCAGCATCGGGCTGGTAGAGCAGACAGCTCTTGAAAACAGAAGTCGAGTCTGTCTTGCCGCCGACTACCAGCGCCAGACTCGACCGGCCGAGGCGGGCAGCCGAGTGCCTAAACAACGGTTGCGGCAGGTCCGCCGCCTTCTGCCACAAGCGCGTGGTACCGTCAAATCTCCAACAGTCCCGGAAGGCACTTGACGGAGAAGCCCTTCCACCAGCCAAGAGCTGGCCATGTACCCCCAGATCCACCATGCTATGGCACATCCTGCTCGACGGACCAGCCGATAACACATCCATCTCAGCATCCTGTGGGTCCGAAGTGAACAGGTCGATCGATCTCAATCGGCTGACGTTACCAAGCCCACATGCATTCCCCAAGAACTCGCGCCCGAACTGGTCCGGCACCTTCATCGGGGCCCCAAACCTTCGCTGGCATACTTTACCACACTCAGTGAAGGTGGTGCTCACTTGGAAAGACGGGACCATGCTGCCCCCCTCCCCCTGTTGGTCTTCCTCCCCCGTGCGATCCCGGCACGGCGGCAGCACGTCCGGTCGGGTATGGGCCGAGACGATGCAGTAGTGGCTGACGAAGATGGCGAACTCTTCCCACTCGTCAAACGGCTCGATCCGGTCCATCTTCCGCCTCTCTGCCGGCGTCAGGTACCGCTCGGACGACCAGGCGCCCCAGAGGGACTGCGCGTCGGCGTGCACCCAGCCCAGGCGCTGGAAGCGTGCCTGCTGGGCTTGCAGGGTCGGGTACTGGTTGACCGACTTGATGGGGGCTCGCATCTTGTGGAAGTGGCGGACCATCATGTCCGCGAAGGGGTGGTCTGGCCCGTCGGGTAGGATCTGTTCGAGCAGGCAGAACTCGGCTGCGAAACAAAGTCAGTCAGTCTCCCGGGAGTCAACGGTGGCGTCAGGGGGGGGGTCCAAACGGACCGTGGCCAAGAGTGCTAGCCCATTGGATCACCGAGTCGGCGGCTTCCGTCTCCATGTAGGTAATCGAGACCTCGGCGATGAATATGAACTCGCATTCCGGGATGTCGACAACCTGGGACAGAGCATCTTGCAGGCGGTCCAGCTGGCGCAGGTCGCAGCCGATCTGCACATACTCGTTACTCGTCAGCTGCAGGTCGGACTGGCCGTTGCCATATTCGAGATCAGTCAGAACCGAGTGCAGCTCCGGCGTCTCCTGGACAATTCTACGCTTCTTGGCGATGAGATCCGGAAAATCTATGTCGACAAACTTGGCCCCGTGACAGGCTTCAGGGTAGCGTGTCATGCACTGCCAGGGGAGCACGTCACTGATGGCGAGCCATTAGCAAAGGCGAAACAGGGGGCTTCAAAGGAAACAGGGGCTTCTTACCTTCCGGCTCCCAGATTCACGATGACCTTCTTTTTGCCGGACGGACGCCGCAGAAAATTGCGGACCGAGACGTCGATGATGTGCAGCCGGAAGTGGTAGCCCCGGTTGACCAGCGGCGAGCGCCTCTGGAACTTCTTGACGAAGAACCGGAAGAAATGGGGCTCGTCGGGATAGTAGATGCGCTCGACACTTCGTTTGGAGACGATGCTGCTGCTGTTGGTCTAGGTAGAGAGAGCAACACGAAAAGGTCAGGGTCAGAAATTGCGAAAGAAAACCCGACGGAAACGGCCATGTATTGCGGCTTGGCTTGACATACCGACATGACCAAGTCATCTTGGGCGAGTTCCTTGGTCGAACGGCCCAGCGCCGCCGGGGCCGGGCCCGGTGCTGGTGACTTTTTCGGCATTGGGACCCCTTGCTGGACGGCCGGATGTCTACTTTGGCCAATGTACTTCACTTAGAGCAGTTTCGATCCGATCTGATCAGTCGGTTGGTGGGACCGGCGTTTAAATTTGCTCCAACCAGCTCTTGTGCAGCATAACACGGCAGGTCTAGTATATTTTCCCAGAAAATGGCGGGGTAGTCACCCAACGCCAAAAACAGTTGAGTCAGAGGAGGAGGAGGTTGAAAAAAATATCCATTAACTGACAAAATACTAGCCTCCATACTAGACGGGAAAGAATTAGTTACAGCGATAATAATAGAACCGATGGTCCAAGCTCCGAGTATACCACTATCCCGCAGGCATCCCCCAGAAGCTTTAGCGTCCGTTCTCCCAGGTGGTAACTTTTCAACATAGGTAACTGGTAACCTTGAGAACATATGTCCAGGTATTACTTACTACGTGAGTCGCTGTAATCAGCACAACCTTTACACATCCATGTAGGTTTCGCAGGTTTGAGAGATACAGGGCCCTATTCTGTGTCCTCTTCATCGTGGCGATAGTCCACTAATCGCGAATATTGTTGCGACCTATCTTGTTTGGTCGCTTGGCTCTTTGCCTTATTATCCTTGTCGAACTTCTCCTTATATATTATCCAGTTTCAAGCGATCTCGTTAAATAATATTCGGTTCTTGACTGCTCGTTGCACCGTCCTTTCCCCAGAATCCATTGGCTGGTTCTTGTTGGTGACGTGAACGGATGGCGTCACATCCGGAGGCTGTAGACGGATAATGAAAATGAAAACGGTCCCACCCCTTTTCGAACATGCACGTTTAATGGCTACCCTTCTTAAGCTGGCCACTCCCATTTTTATTAGGAATTAAAGCAGAACTATTTCCAGATTCGAAGATTTAAGAGAGAAAGATAAGAAAATAATACATAAATAATTTCTAGGTGACAAGAGTTATATTCAAGTTCGAAGGGCGCGAGACCAATACCGATCAAGATATAGTCTTTCCCAAGCATTCCCCTACTAGCGGTAGTGGAGGGGCCTGCTATGAGATGCGATGGCTAATGATTGGAGCGGACGGTTAGAGCGCTCCAGGTGTGAGAATTGAGGCTTTTGAGGCGTCTGACCTGGGAATTGAAACAAAGACTGGACCCTAAATCGTGCAACCCCTCTTGCAGGTAGGCAACCCTGTAACCCTCTGACGCAACTGCTCACGAGCTTCTGTGCTTTGGGCCAGTCACGGTGGATTTTGGGGCTTTTGGGGGGCCAAGTGGTATAACTAAGATTAGGCCGCTTTTTTAAATCACCCTATTGAATTTATAATTCATACCTATTTTATTACCAAAATAATAAAAATAACGGGAAATTATAAATTATAATTTAAATATTAAAAAATAAAGCTATTATAAATAAAGAGAATTAATTTTACGATCTTTATTAAGCGATGCGTTAACCCTTTATATCTTTAATATCTTATTATTTCTAAGGTATTATAAGTACTTAATTATTAATAAAACCCTTAATAAGCCTCTTTTAGTTTAATAATATTATATCTCTTAATTAATCGATATTTTAGATATTATATTATTAAATTACTCTTTTAATGCTCTTTAACAATTTTTAATAATATTAATATTTAAATTATAAGAAGTATTAAATATATCGGTATAACCGTTCTTTTTAAATTATTTTATAACTCTCGATATCTTTAAAGGATTATAATTAGAATTATTATTTCATTAAAAAATAAAACACCTCGATTTAATATATTTTTCTATTTATAAAAGTAATATCTTTAGGTATTTAATATATATCTCTTAACGTAATCTATAAACGAAATAACTATATAAACGAATTAACTACTTTCGTTAAATTTCGTATAAATAACTTTTATAACTTAATTCCTTTATTACCTATTATAATTAATATTTAAAAAGAAAGGTAAATAATTTTAACGCTTTAAACGCTTAAAAATAACCTAAAATTAAGTCTCCGATATATAACCCGAATATACGAAATCCCTTATATAACCTTTCGTAACCGATAACTCGATATTCTTACGAAACGCGAAATATCTATTAATTCCCGGAAATTAACGGATTCCGAAGAAAATATAATTATATAATATATAATCGAATTAAATTCACGGTTATTTCCTCTTTAAATAAATAACGTTAAAGATATAATAAATCGATTACTCCGTTAACGTGACACGGGATATATTAATATTAATTAAACTTTTAACTTTATATAACGATAATTAAACCTCCGGATACGTTTTAATTAAAGAATCGATTATTAAAGAGTCCTTTATAAAGATCCCGATACATATTATATATAATTTATCTTCGTACGGAATATAATTTATAAATATAAGATTTAAAAGGAGGATATTTATAACTTTAATAAAACCGGCTTTTTTATAAATTAAATCTCGTTTAAAATAATCGTTATTACCTTTAATTAACGCGGAAAGTTTAAAATAATATAATAAAAGAATCGGGAATAAATTATAATTATTTAAAATATCGGATCGTCCGATTATACTATCCCTCTATATATTATATTTATTAGAAAAACATACCTCTTTTCTTAATACGAAAATAGCTTATTACCGAAAGATTAAGTAATCGTAATTATTAAAAACGGTTAAATTACGAATAAGAAAGGCAAAGATTAAATTCGGTATTTTAATAAATATATAAAATCTTATAAAAAAGGTGCTTATTATTTATTAATCTTAAATAATTATAAAAGTTATTATTTAATAACTTTCGAACTTTATTATAAAGAGAACTCAATTATTATATTTTATATACTTTCTTATTTATTATATAAACTCTAACCTTTTAATATCGATTATTTTTATATATTAAAAAGGTTATATAAAAAAGAAATCGAGGGTTTTATACAAGCGTATATTACTTATATCTTAAAGGAGGATTTCTTATTAACGTTCTTAAAAACGTTTTAAATAATTTTTATTATTTTAAATATTTAAAGAGGTTTCCGAGGGATAAGATTTATATTATATAATCCGGAATTTATTATTTTATAATTAAATATAAAACTATATATATCAATACCGCCAGCGACCTTTTCCGGTTTATTTATACTTTAAAAATTAAAGACTTTAAATAACGTAATTAAAGCCTAATCCTAAACCGAATATATTAAGAATCGAATTACGCGATATTAAAATAATTTTCCGATATTAAATTTTATTAAACTTAATTAAATCGCGAAAGGTATAATATAAATAATATACCGGCTCGCTTTATTAAAAGGTAAAGTAACCGTATTATAAGAAATAAATAAAATATTTAACCAACGCCGTTATATAAAAAAGAAACGGTTATAAAATAAAGGATTACTTTATATATAAATTAAAGAAAATTTATAATTTTAAAAAGACGTTAATAAATAATTATAAAATAAATCACGCCAGAATAATAATTATACGAGAAAGCTTAAAACGCGCCCGCGGCGCTATAGAATCTACGGGGAGCTTAAGTATAATACGCGTATTTATTAAAACGATATAAATATATTTAAAGATAAGGATTCCGATTAATTTTAATATATTAAATGCATTATAACGGAATTAATTTATACTTTTTTATATAAAGTATTAAAAAGTAGTTAATTCGCTTATATAGTTATTTCGCTTATAAACTACGTTAGTTTAATTTCCTATTATTATTATTATTAACCTTAAAGAACTTTAATATTAATTTAAAATTCTAATTAACGATAGTAATACTATAAAGTACTCTCTTATATTAATTAAGCTGCTCTCTCCTTTATTCAATAATTTAATTCTTTTTCAATTTACTTAATAATCGAATAATATAACCTCGCCCTTTAGGACCGAGATTAAAATAATATTTATTAATAAAAAATATATCCTTTTAATATTTAATATTATTCTATCTCTTTGATTTTAATTTAGTAATAAAGTTTTTCTTTAATTCTATATATTTATAATAATTACTTTAATATTTAAAAACTTTTCTTATAATTTTATTAAAGGTTAAAAACATGTTAGCGATATAGAATAATTACTTTCAAAGTATCTCCCGATAATAACGAGGGTTTAAATATATTAGGTTTTTGACTTTATTAATCTTTAATTTAAAATAATACCTTTTCCGCCCTCGATTTTTAAAGAATCGAAGATTATAGGTTTTACGCCGAAAATCTAAATCCTTATTTAAAAAGGGGATAAAGGTATTATTTTAAAAATCCGGCATTTCGTTATTAAGATTTCGTTTAATAATTACTCTCCTTTTAAATTAATTATTAATATTATAGAAATTAAATATATATTATTTTATATATAATTTTATTTTTAAAAATCTATACTTATTAAAGTAATAAATAACCCTAGGGACTTTAACTTTCTTTAAAATATCGATCTCTTTAGTTTTACCTATAATTATTAATTAAATTAGAAAAATTTAAAAAAAATTATAAAAGGTATAGATATAGCTATTTTATTAATTATAATTTTTTTAAATTTAATTAAACGTGTTTTTATTATTATATAAATATAATTTCTTGATATTAATTAAGGCGTTATAAATGAAATAAAGTGGTATTATTATAATGGTTTGAAAAAGCGGCCTAATTTTAGTTACACCACTTGGGGGCCTAGCAGATGCCTGCAAATTAATAGCTCTCGGGGGAGCTTCTGCTTCTGATCGGAATGCTTGCTTAGCTTCCCCACCTCGCCCACTGGCTGCCCGCGCGCCGCGGCCTCTCTCTGCCTCGCTCACCTGCACCTGAGCACCTCCAAGCACCACATACTTAGCAACATCAAATCGTTGAAAGCCGATCCAATCCTACCAACCACCAACCTCCGCCTTTGAATTTCTTGACCCGCCCTTTGCAGATAAATAGAACAGAACACATCATCGTGACTCCTTCAGACCTTTCCGAAGCTCGTCGTATGCTTTCCCGGGCAGAGCAAATGCGTTCCCGATTTCCTGGTTGCTGAGCTAGCTGGGCTGGGAAGGACGACAAAATCTACAACGAATTGACCACCCGAATAATATTTGACGCTCCAGTTGTTCTTCTTTCTGCCTGTTGCTGCACCAAACGGCCTTTTCTAAGGCGCCAGCTATATCTCATCTGATCCTTGGCCAAAGCTCTAATCCATATAGCCTTTTCTTGCGTACAACCCGGACCTCGGTATCCAACAGTTTCCTGGGATCCTTGGCCACTTACCTTCGCCCACTCTCCGTCTATCCCAGTGACACAACAGTCTCTCGACATGCCTGACACGGCCCTCAACTTCGTCACCTTTAACCAGGACGACAGCTGTCTCGCTGTCGGTACCTCCAAGGGTTTCCGCATTTTCCACACCGACCCCTTCAACAAGATCTTCAGCAGCGACGATGGCGATATCACCATCATCGAGATGCTCTTCTCCACCTCCCTCGTCGCCATCATCTTGTCTCCGCGCCACCTTATAATACAAAACACCAAGAGGGCTTCCATAATCTGCGAGCTGACGTTCCCGTCGGCCGTCCTTGCCGTCCGCCTAAACCGCAAGAGACTGTCGGTGGTGCTGGAGGACGAGATATATCTCTATGACATTTCCAACATGTCGCTGTTGACCAACATCGCAACCTCTCCCAACCCCAACAAGATCGTCGCCCTCTCCCCCTCCTCGGAGAACTGCTACCTGGCCTACCCCCTACCGAAGCCTCGCGAAGACGGCCCCGACAAGCGCCCGGCGCATGCGCCTCCCGCCTCGCTATATGCCCCCGTCACCACCGGCGATGTCCTCATCTACGATACCCTCACTCTGAAGGCTGTCAATGTCATCGAGGCCCATCGATCCCCGCTCTCATTTATCGAGATGAACAGCGACGGAACCTTGTTGGCCACGGCCAGCGAAACTGGCACCATCATCAGGGTATTCTCTGTGCCCAAGGGGCATAAGCTCTTCCAGTTCCGCCGCGGTACCTACCCGAGCACTATATACAGCATGTCCTTCAACATGGCCAGCTCCCTGCTTTGCGTATCTTCTACCACCGACACGGTCCACATCTTCCGTCTGCAACAGCCCCAACAAAACCAGAATAGCATCTTGGCCTCTGACGCTGCCGCCGCCACCGGATCTTCCCGTGCAGATCGCTGGTCGAGGAGCCGTAGCTACGACAGTGGCAACGACTCTCCCAGCAGCACGACCGGTTCTCCCCCGAGCGACGCCGCGGATGCGAGACAGCCAGCTCCAGCAACGAACACCAATAATAGCCATAGGAGGCAGAGCGGGTCGTTCAGCAGCATATTTCGGCGCTCCTCCCAGATTATGGGCCGCAGCGTCGCCGGGGTGGTGGGTAATTATTTGCCGCAGACCGTGACGGAGATGTGGGAGCCGATGCGCGACTTCGCCTACATCAAGCTGCCCAAGTCGTCCATCTCCACGTCAAAACAAGGGGCGGCGCCCCGGGGCAGCAACTTAGGAGCGTTGTGGCCATGAGCAGCACCAGCCCGCAGGTCATGGTGGTGACCAACGACGGCGGGTTCTACGTCTATAACATCGACATGGAACAGGGCGGAGAAGGCTATCTCGTTAAGCAGTATTCGTACGTTGCTCCTTCTGACGATTTGACATTCCCCGGGCATTTGGACTAATACCATGATACAGAGTATTGGGTGGCGACGACAAACTTGACTCGTCTGGCTACGGGCCTTAGAGCAAATTTGTGGCCGACTACTCCATATGACGTTGGTGATCGCGTCGGCATCTGTGGTTCAGGAAAGCAGCTGCTTGTGGTGGGGGGAATATCTCTCTTGTACACCATCTTTTATCGAATCGACAAGATGCAGACTGTGCGAGTGCCCAACATCGTGCTGGATAACCTCTGGATCGAGAACGTCATCTTCGCGTGCCATTATTCGGCTCCCGTGAAAAGCCCTTAAAGGGGTTTACGTGCCTTGTGCCAGCAGCGATAAGCACGAGAGGCAGGCAAACAGAGAAGGAGGAGATGGGAGCAACAGGTCACGAGCGAGTGAGAGGGCAGCACAGGAGTGATGCTGATATCCAGGCAACTACTTGGGGCACTGCTTTTTCGACCCCCTTTTCTTCTTATCCTCATATTTTTTTTCGTCCTTTTTTGAACTTGGCTTTCTGCATCAGCGTTCGGCGCCGAAGGTAATCTTGGTTAGGTTGATTTTCCTCCAGTAGTGTACGTGTGGGTGGGTGTGTGAGAGGTCGTCTTAAAACACATATTTCGGTGCTCTACTCCTATCGTCTGTCATCATGGCAAATAATTGCCCCCATCCTTCTTCTCCCTCTACTGAGGTTCAAAGCAGAACAAGTAATTAATTCAGCGAAAATTTCATCTGCTTCATTGATTCTGTCCGATCCTGGGCTTCCTCGTATGGTGCAGCGATGTGTTGAGGTGCTGAAGGTATCGGGATGGTAGGAATAGATATTACAGGGCGACACTTGGAAATGTGATGACAACATGAACGTAGCTCACGCATGGCCTAGGCAAACAAGTTCGTTCATGCTGACTATGACCCCCAGGTTCTTCACTAGGGACGGCGTATGTGCAGTAGTACAGCCCATCATCGCTGTTGACGGCACACGAGTGTGTCTGAACCATTACCTCGATCATGATTGTGGGTGGGCAAGCATAAGTGCTCAAGTAAAGATGTCATCAAAATGCAGAATTGACATTCAAAAATGGAAGGAAAGTTCCAATTGTCATAGCTCGCCCAGGCTGACGACCCAAGCCTAGGCCTGTCCGTCATATCGGTCTATGTGTATACTCTACCCAACGTGAAAAGAAAAGCATGGCTACGATCTGGTCTCCTTATCAGTTGATGCTCCATTTTCCTGGCATTTGCGGTTATGTCGCGGGATACATTTACTACGCATGTAGTGACAGTTGTTCAGCCTCTCCCGAGTTTGCCCCGATTGCCTTTGCTGCTACTAGTGGCCATCCAGATCCATCATCTCCGCCTCCTCGTCCTCGTCGATGTCGTAGTCGTCCCGGGCCGCCTGCTCGGCCATCTTCTTGCGCATGGCCTCGCCCGACTTGTTCTCCTCCTCGAGCGCGCGGATCTTCTCCTCGTCCTGCTGGGCCTGGTAGACGCGGAGGTCGTCGAGGCTCCAGACGCTGACGCCGTCCTGGTCCTTGGCCCGGAAGGGCTGGGCCATCTCGCGCAGGAAGCGCTTGGCCGCGATGACGGCCATGTCGGTGCTCAGGTTGCCGTCCACCTCCTGCATCGCCCCGTTGATCCACAGGGGAGCTGCGCCCGCTTCTTCTGGAACCGCCGGTCCGCCAGCACCATGATGCCGTAGTCGTCCTTGCCGCGGAGCACGCGGCCCAGGCACTGCGCCGCGTGCCGCATCGCGTCGAAGGACAGGAACTCGTTCTCGCGGATCTTGTACGTCTCGCGCATGAACTCCAGGCGCGCTTTCAGGATGCGCGACTCGGTGTACTACGAATGAGTCAGTCAGCAACGTAGGTGTATGGATGAGGGAGAAAAGAAAAACGGGAGATGTGTGTGTGTGTACTAACCTGGAATGGGACGCCTATGCACAGCACGGTTCTGCCGTATTGGTGATCGAAATCGATACCCTCCGAGACCTTTCCACGAGCGACACAGAGCAGAACAGCACCTCGGCCGTTGCAGCAAGCGGTTCTGTAAGTCTCCAGCGCCAAGGACGTCTCTTGGGCATCAGGAGTTTCGACCAAAATGAGTTTGTACTTCCACACCTGGTCCAATATACCCATTCCTTGCCACATGCTGATGATGGACTCCATGTACAAATAGGATGGGAAGAAGACGACCATGCCGTCGGGAGTCGCCTTGGCAAACTCGGTAAGAAGGTTGCCGTAGTTTCGAACCACGCTGGGCTCATTGCGAACCTGGAAGCCAGTAGAGACAGGAGCTTGATCGCTTCCACGGGTTACAATCATGGGCAAGAAGGACCTTCTCGCCAACGTCATGGTATACGACTGCATGATTCGAGCCTCGAAGCCGAGCATCTTGGGGTACATTTCCAGCGGGGAAATGGTTCCCGAAGTTATGATGACGGAGCTGAATCGATCAAACACGGGCTTGATGGCGATTGCGGCATCGAGACAGGTAAAATGCAGTACCGGGTTCGGTACCTCAGCTGTGTCTGATTCAAAAGGCTCCAGAATCAGTAAGAAGCCTTTCTCGTACGTAGCAACCAAGGTCGCGAACGTGGCCACCTCCTGTAAGGGCTGATAATCCTCAATGTTGGTGAGCTCTAACGTCCGTACGAGCGATGTCAGACGTTCTGCGCAGAAGCGCAGTGGCTTTTTCTCTATGAAAGTGTGTTCTTTCAGGTGGCTCAGGAAAGCCGGAGGCGTCTCTGAGATGACCTGTCGCACCTTCATCCGCGTCTTAAGGTACTCGATGAATCGTTTCAAGAAAGCCACGAAATGCTCAGCACGGCGAATGTTACCCGGGACAGCTTCTGTCAGGAGATCGTCCGGCAGCACTGGGTTTGCCATGAAGGTTTGCTCTTGCCGAGATTCGTCTTTATCCCTCAACCCCTCCACTAATTTCTGGTACTCGTTCTCTAGCTGCTCTCGATCTGTTTCCTTCATATCGTTGATTTTACGTTCCAGGTTCTGAGCACCCCTTGTGGCCTTCTTTAGAGAGTCGTCTGTTATGTCGGTGCTGAGAGATTCTATGCAGACGTTGTCGATATTGTGAGCCTCGTCGAAGACGATTATGCAGTCCTTGGAGAATTCCTTGGATACCCTTTCGGCGATCTTGGGGTCAAGTAGATAGTGATAAGAGTAGATGATGACATTGCAGTATTGCATCATTCGCCTCGCGGTGAAATACGGGCATTGCTTGTGCTGTTCTCCGTACACCAGGAGGTCTTCGAGAGTCCAGACACCGTTGGGGATCAAGTTGTGCGGCTCGAGAAGGTCCAAATTATCGTGGTAGATGCAGAGGTCCACGTTCTCGCCCTTCTCCTTCTTTTCTTTGACGAAACCGGCCGTCAAGCTTCGACACTTGGCATCCACGACGGTGCCACTCTTCTCGCGCTTGACGGACGGATGAAGACACAGGTTCTTTCGACTTGTCAGGCCAAGACCACGGAACTCCTCAACGTAGCCCAACTCTTCAGCGCGGTACTTCATCAAAGATTGCAACTCTGCTAAGGCCTTCTCGATCTCGGACATTGTACGCGAGCAGTAGATCAGTTTCCTCGGTTCCGGTTGATGCTGCTGAAAGGCAACAATCAGAGACAGTAGCGAGACTGTTTTTCCTGTGCCTGAAGGCATTTCCAAAACACAGTTGCCGCCTTTCTGCAGGGTTTCCTTCAGGGCACACATATAGTCATATTGCTCGGGGTATATCCGTGGGTACGGAAAGATCACCGGCAAGTCGTCGATGAAGAACTTCATCTTGGCGATGGCTTCTCTGGCTGCTTTGGGAGAAACAAGATACACGAAGACGATCTCCGCGACTGCAAGCAGGCCCAACCTCGACAGATGAGGGCAATGGAACTAGCTTCGACAACGAGCTACAAGACCGGAACGTGGGAGAACTTTGGCGTGTCGAAAAGAAAGATTTCGCGTTCTCAGGTGTGACAAATATGTGCCATGCTCTTGACTATTCAATAAGACGATGAAGTCTGGCTGGGATTGAAGACTTGATTGAGTAGTCTCTTCTGGACCCTTTGGCTGCTGGTACAGCTTACCCAATGAGTCTGATGATTCAACACGTCCACATCAGATCTGTCAGTCCAGGCGTTCGAGCCTCATCAAACTACGACTCTCCTTCAATAGTTCCACCGGTAGCGCAGACTGTCCGTGATCTCGCGATGGCTGCCGATTTTTTGTCGATGAAGTTCTTTGGGTTGAGGGATGGAATTGCTTTCGATGACCTGGACTGGCCTTCTATCTTCCAATCGATAGGCGCAGCTGGATAAGGTGGGAAGTTGCTAACTTGAGGTCAGAGCTCGTGCCACAGGTGGCGTGGTGCTAGAAATTGTGGCTGGTAACGCAAATGTCAATTTAACACTTGGGCGTTGCCGTGCATCCAGCCAATTGGAACCGACTACCAACCTTAATCAAGCAGCAGTTTCTCAAACTTCAAGCACGTAATACGAGTAAACACGCAGGTAGGTAGCATTAAAGCCATAACTGCTGAAGAGCTTGTGTTGAGTTGGGTTGACGACAGTTGTTGGAACCGATGTTCTCATACCCATCCCATGCTCGTGTGCGCCAGACCCCTCTGCAACTTACACACATGTGTGCAGCAAACCACAGCATCATCACCTCACTACTGTAAGCACGCGTATGAGATTCAAATAAGCTCTGGTGATTTTGCGAGATGTCTCCATCCCACCGACAGCGGCCCGAAGATCAGATGTTGCAATTTGTTCCGGTCTGAGGTCCTTTTCAGTTGGGGAGGCTCCTGCTGAAGCCGTCGATACGATACAAGGCTCCGAAGCTTCGGACTAAGGAGGAAGACTCGCAAGTCGGGCGTTGGATGGAAGCGCCGACGCGATTGACGGACATCGCAATGGCCTGACAACCTCCAATGTCTCTGACCTTTCCACGGCCCATGTGTGCCTTAACGTTCGCCGGATCTTTTGTCTCCCGGGTCCGCAAGTGATGAGCTGAGATCTGATGGCGGGTCGACCGCCTCGTCATGGTAGTTTCACGCACCGCCTCAGTACTTTGGTTAAAAATAGGAATCGCCGGCGGCCGTGCCGTACACAGGCACGGTTGCAATTTGGATCATGGTGTGTGTGGCTTTGGTCCTTCCCAGATGGCAATGCTACGATTAGGCGAGCTCTTTTCACCAATGACCAAGATAGTCGAAATGGCAGGGTGTGTATGGCTGATGGGCAGTGCATACTGAACAATCGCATATGGGAAGACAAGAGTTCCTAAGAGTGGCTCATTACCCGCCCTCGTCGTCCATACATGACCAATTCAGACGTCAGTGTGCGGCACGCTGGTATCCACGATAACAACCGCCTTCTCATACGTGCTTCCGCCCCCTGATAGTCGATGTCGTTGTTGATCGCATCCCGTCGTCAGTACCCCGGATCCTTTTGACCCGCTTGCCTCCGTCATAGCAGGCAGCAGAACTATTGAAGTCACAATGGTCAAGCATCTGTTTACCGGGTGTCCGCGAGAGCATAGCGAGTCGCGGATCCTGGAGTGGGTACTGAAGACGTCTTCCATTATGCAGGCCAGAGTCGAGTTCTGGTTGAGACCGAAGAATGATGTCATCTTGGTGCTGTTAACGGATGGCATGACGCATTTCTATATTTATGTTAAGGAAATGAGGCAAAGTGGCTTGCAGGATTTCCTTCAAGCCGCATAGTGTACCCGTCCGCAGACTACTATTGATGTAAGGTTCGATCCTTCAATCTGTAATTGGGACCTGGTCCTGTAACGCTCCTGCCAGATTGACTAGACCCACGCAATCATAGTCGAGCCAGAGAGAACAGACGAAACTGATATCTTGATATCACGACAAGCTTGCGATCGCATGCGCGGATCATCCGCGGAGGACTCCGGCGACTGTGCTGTTCGAGGGTTCAACGCAGATCAATAACAGGGGAATTAATAGGTCAAAGCTAGTGGCATTCATTGACCAAGTTGGCTTGCCCAACTTCGTCGATGCGCGGTATCTTTTAGTATATTTTAGCGCACCCCCGCCCGGACACTTTGTTGAAGCAATTGTATTTAACCCTCTTCACTTCAATTGTACCAGATGTATTTGATGTCAATACAGACAGTCCACTGGCACTTATCTGCTGGCAGGGCTGGGGTAGGGTGCTGGCTGGTCTTGAACCCTGAAGCCTGCACTCACATAGACGGGTCATCCCTTCAACGGTGCGTTCAAACTTCGCGGGACCGGTAACATTAGCCTACCGGTGTTCAATGCTCTCTCCCTGCGCGGTCTTTTCGTTAGCGGCCGCCGCGTCGCAAAGAGATGCCGTTTCTATTCCAGATTCAACTTTGGTCAACCCAGTGGACTAGCCCAGTCATCCGGCACCCGGATTCGCCCTTGCAATCACGACCGTTGCCCAAGAAAGCATGCAGTTCGTCTCATCAATCCAATGAAGATGCTGACTGCGCACCCTAATCTCAATCTCACCCGGGTCGATACACCAACTGCCACGTTTCTACCTAGCATCAGTAGATCGTGCTTACCTCCTTACTTGCGCGATCTCCTACTACCATCTAAGTGGTCGTTGTCTTGTCTTTCACCTACGTACATGTTAGAAATTTGTGTATACCTATCTTGAAGAAAGCTCGTCCGCCAGAAAGTACCTACAACCCAACCTAAAGTGCAGAGTCGTAGTCTGGCCCGTCTCGCTTTGTAGAGGCTTGTGTCAGTGTCACCCTGGCCCATGTTCTGGAACCACCTCAATACAGCACTGGCCGGCCGCGGATCAGCAGCCGCCGCTAGGTTATTGGGTGACAAAGCTATGGCATCCTCATCCTTGCAGAAAGTCACGGAGTCGGGAGTCGCACAGTCGCCAAAAGTTCACTGCATCACTTATGTTTCCCAGTCCTCTGGTAACAGCAATTTGGACTACATACCATTGATACCACTTACCCACAGCTTTACGTACATGCACGAAATGTACGTATCTTCCAAAGCCCGGTTTGCATATCTTCAACATCATCGTCATATGTTACTCCCCTCTTCGCAGCCTGACCCTACGTGGCGTGGCGGTGCATGCGCACTACGACAAGTAGAAGGAAGAGGTGCGTTGCACTGCCGAGGCACTTCTTTGTTATTGGTTTCTATTCTTGCATACTGACTATAGTGTGTGATATAGACGCTGTGTAACCGAAAAGTCCCTGGCTAAAGGTCGCCAGCCAGTGGTACGCATTGATGGGTGGTGGTATCTTTTTAATATTTCAAAGGCCGAGTGGGGTTTTTGAGCAAGTACCTGTCATCTCATCTCCCCGTCAGCCTTAAGGGGAGGAGCACAGCACGGCGCACATCAGGTGGTTTCCCGTCTTGGTTTCCGTAAAGCCAAGTTCTGGCACTTGAACTGAACGAAGCGGCATTGACAAACGGGATATACAAGATCCAGACTGGAGATGGAGCTTGCCGGACTTCATGTACGTGAGCGGCTGTATCGGGCCATATCGTCGCCGGCCGGACCACATGACAGACAAGCAGAGGGTCGATCCCAGCAGAAAAAAAGTCAACGTGCCGTAACACCGGGACAGATCCACTGCTATCAATACATTACCCACTGCCAAGCGACCCCTACCCCAGTCCCCAAACCACCGCGCCTGCGTCAATCTTTGTCTTACCCACTGTCACCCGACTCTCTCTGCTGTTACTCTGGCTTCATCTTGTTCCGCCTCGCCCGCTTGACGTCTTGCCCTCCCCAGACCTCTCTACACTCATTTTCTTCTTCTCCACCTTGGGGGTATCTCGTCCCATTAACCAGACTCACCTAGGCTCTGGCAGTTGTGCTCAGGAACACTGCCGTCTGTGCTAGGCCAATCTCGGTCGATTAAGCGGATGAAACTTACGCGCTCTCTCTTTGTCTCCATCAAGAGAGCGAGCTACATATTAGCTTCCCAGTTGTCGCGCTTGTTTGATATACACCCGACTAGCCCCAATGGTTACACCATTTGCTGCTCGGTCTGCCCATATCTGTTATATCACTGGCTACGACGGATGAGTCGAATCCGATGCGGCCAGGATTACTTAATCTTATATGCGCGCGCATTACATGCATCATCAACATGTACATGCATATACATACATACTTACACATACAACCTTTACTGACATGGGGTGAAGGGCTCTGGGTTGTGTCGGCTGTCTTGCCTCTCTAAGCTGAGGAGCATGGTGCCCACAACTGATTCGCTATTCATCCGAGCCGCTACAAAGATGTACCTCGAGTACTTTTCGGTATTCTACCAACCAGAAGCGTAAGTACACCGGTACAGAGTGGGTGTGGGTATGGATGGTGCTGTACAGACCCACCCGGACCTAATACACTTCATTGACAATTGCCCTTTTGGGCTCTCTATATGCAAGGTATTCTTCGACTAGAGTGCTACATAGTTACAGGATTCCCCTACCCTGTTGCTGCTTTCCCTCCTACCTCCTCGGCCCCAAATCTCTAAAGACCATGGGATGGCATGGCATGAGGGAGGATGAGGGTTGTGGTACCCGCTGCGGGACTCGACCACACCCCCAGCCGCTGCGACTCTATGAGACTACTCGAAATGACCAACAGGCAGAAGCCTGCCTTATGAGATGTATGGGGTAACACAAGCTCTAGTTCCCCCGATTCTGCCTTAGACGATGCGCGGTGCCTCGCGCGCCTCCCCATCTTTAACACGCCTATAATCTACCTCTCGACTCGACTCGGCCATGGTAGAGGGGCAGTGTGAGGCAGTGTGGGTTACTTACTTAACCACTTCACTTTTGACTGTCCTGTCCTGAAAGGCGCCAGGCCAACCCCGGGGCGTGAGGTGCGTAAACCAGGGTCCTTTGCTAAGTACATATAATATTCCTACCAATGCCCGCACATGGCTAGCAAGACTATATGAAGACCTCGCACACTTCTTCGAAATCTCAAGTTGAAAGCGCTTATACTGCTGCAATCGTCCGGGTACATAATATCTCAGTCTCCTTCGATTTCTCTCTGCTCTGTTGTGTTGGACCAACCTCTAAATCCTCCGGATCTGCTCATCTTGGAAGAATCCCACCGCTCCCCTCTTCGACAGCACCCCCTGGTCAAATCAGCCTTGACTTGCACCACAGGCCAAATGGAGCATCATTCACCACCGTCGCTAACAGGATCTCCCGTGTCCTCGCCCAACACGGACTACCCTTCCCCTGATATGGGAGACAGCATTTACAAACTCGAATTTATATATGACCAGATTTGCAGCATGAACTCCGAGCCTTCTCTACCCTCTTTAGATGCCATGAATTCGGCTGCGGAGTGGAACGAGTCGGATATGTTGCATAACTCCTCCTCTACTGGGGAAGTTCCTCCGACCATTCCCTCTATGGACTACGACGCGTTTGGCGGGTACGACTCAACCTTTTCGCCGGCTTACACACACGACGCATTTTCATCCCATTCATCCCACGCTCAACACCACCACCAGCATTCCAGAACTGTATCACACACTCCGGAGCCCTTAACCGGAAGCAACTATCCTTATCCTCACAGTGTTTCTCCGGCGCCGCGCCTTAAAATGGAGAGCCATTCCGACTATCGCAGCCCGCCCGAAGCATCTCAGTACCCCTCTCCCCATTCTCAACATGCACTCCCCGTGACCATGGGTGGCTACAGCTCTGCCAGTAGTACTTCCAACTACATGACAGAGCATTCCTCCCACTCGTGGTCTAGGTCCGAGTATCCTCCGCTGGAGCCGGAACCGTACAGGTTATCTGGCCCGGGCTACTTGGAGCCTGCCGGGAGGTCACCTTCCCTATCTCAAAGGGCTGTGGCTCACCGGGCACCTCGCACAAAACAGCGCCGCCTGACGACTAGAGACGAAGCCAACTTCCAGTGCGACGTTAAGGGATGCGGAAAGCTGTTCAGCCGGAGCTACAACTTCAAGGCCCATCTCGAAACTCACGACGAGAAGCGAGAGTACCCCTTCCCCTGCCAGGTGGAAGGCTGCACCAAGAAGTTTGTACGGAAGACCGACCTTTCACGACACCACCAAAGCGTGCACATGAAGGAGCGTAACCACAAGTGCGACTTCTGTGGCCGCACCTTTGCCAGGAAGGACACGCTTCGGAGGTAAGACTTTCTCTCCTTCCATCCATGGCCCCAGTTCGTGGATTGTCAAGACTTTATAGGCATGCAATGCTAACGAAATTACATTAGACACATGGAAGATGGCTGCTCCAAGAGATTTGACATCAGCACGCTCAATGTACGCAACGAGGGCTACGATCTCCACGGCGCTCGCTCCTCCTCGAGGATGGGTCACATCCCATCCACGCAACTTCCGCCACTCACTGTTTCGCAGACGCGCAGTTCCAACCTGAGTGTGCTAGAACCAGCGTCGTTATTAAACCGGCGACATATGTAATCCACCCAAGTGACAATATTGGAGATGGCTTCTGGAGTTTGGGGATTTTTATGGTTACGACTCTCTTTTTACTCTGCATTGGGAGTTCTTTGAACAATATGCGCTAGATACCTTCACGGTCATTGGGATGGAACAATGGATGTCCTCGGGATGGACGGCATTGAGAACTGCATCGAGGCGGTTTCCTCTGAATAGCATTCGTGGGCCTTGTTTTAAATCGATATCCCTCACCATGTACAACAACTACATACAAAAATTACAACATTGAACAGCATCTAATATGGATAGGACAAGGAAAGAACGGGATAATTTGAGAGGGGAGCATTCGCCTTATCGAGGATTGTGCCTGCCCTAAAAAGAACTAGGCAACAAGCAACGAACCGATAGAGAAAAAGACACACAGTCCCTCTCGCATCCCATGACTGCTACCACTGCCACTACCACTACCACTACCACTACGACTTACATGAATGCCATGCAGCGTCGAATCCACTTTGCGCCTAAGTCCCGCCACCAGATGACCATGGCTTCGCTCACTTCCGACTTGCCTTATTAGCTAAGCAAGCAGGCAGACGAGAATGGGCTACGGGAGTGGACTCTGGGAGAGGACGCCAAAATGCCGAACCTACCTTGGCACCTACCTACATCCTACAGTAACATCATGGCCGACCACTACAATGCATGCGGGCAGAGTCCAAGCTCTCTTCCGCGCGCAACCTCCATCCCTGTGCCCGTGCAAGTCCGCGGCACAGCAAGACAGAAGAAGCCGAGTGCCCAGGGCAGCTGCATCCAAAAAACGAGCTTGCTGAAGAGGCGCTGCCGCCTCTTCCACCACGCTGGATCCGCCTTTTGCTTTCGATGTTCTGGACCAAGACCCCCAGACGACGAGGTCCCGTTACCTCGGTATATGCTATTTACTGATCCTTAGAAGGATTTCTTTCCAAGGTGATTGCATGTCGATAAGGATATTCTCATATACCCAGCAGCAAATCCGCAATTGGCAATGGCAGCGAGATAAAAACTATGAGTCCGCCTTTCTCCCCCGTCTTCGCCTTTAGAAATCACACAGACACACACATCGAAAAGGCGGGAGACCAAGACCAAGAGAGACCCCGCCGGCCAGGGATGGTGCATCGACATTGCATGCCACGGAAGCGAGAAAGCTGAGCACTAAACCCCTTCTGCTCCATGGATCGACCACCTCAATTACGTGATGTTACATACTTACCCATAGATATCGCACACAGACCAGACTCTACCATTCCTCCCTGCTTCTCCGTCCTTTCAAGCCCCGACGGGGCAAAAGCGAGATCCCCATATCTATCTGTGCCCACCCCTGCCCTGCTTGTTTGATAGCAGCATCTCGGTCCAGCATGGGCTTGGACTTGGGCCGCCGTCAATCTCGCCGCCGCCGCCTGGCCGCTCCCCCCCCAAATGCCGCAGCAAGCAGATCATATCTCCTCCCAACCTTACTTATTGGCTTTATTTATATGAAGCTAATAGAAAAGGACATCCGTGATGGGCCTCCTCCCGCACCCGCACATCTAGGCGTATCTTATGGAACGAGGCTGTCGGCCCGGCGGAGCTTGTTTCCTAAAACGATTCAAAAGACAGGTACAGGTAGGAAAGGTCCATTCAATACTCGATTCCCGTATCAGACCCAAGAAACAAGAAGAGGCTGCAGTTGAAAGGGATATTAGTTGTCGTGATGATCTATATGCCTCACTATACGGCCTCATGCCTTGCTGAGAGATTCTGCCAACCGTGTTGTCACGGTAAGGAGGTCTCGTTTTCATTGATGCCGATATGAAGTTGGAATCTCACCTTGCTTTTCGCCTTTTCTGATCTGACACCCAACAGCCCCACGTTTTGTCATGCGGACAACCCGGCAAGTGTGAGACCAGCGACGTGCGTTACGTGAGCGCGAGAAGAGTGCGCTTGCGTTTACGAACCTCTCTTTCCTAGTCCATAACTAGTAGGGCTGCATCGTTCTTGGGGGCACGGTTGTGAGGGGGAGCCGCGCCGCACGCACGCCCTCTTTGCCTAAAAAGAAGCATCTTACACGGGACGCCTTCTCCTCTTTCTATATCGTTCGTCCGTTCTTTCGCCTACGGGAAGACTAAGAGAAGTGGCGCCCTAGGGAATAAGGTACGCCGCAGAAGCGCATCATCGTCATCTACCTGCCTATTCTCAGGAACACAACGATGACTGGCTAACTTACGGCCTGGCATGTCATTGAACCCTTGGCGATATAAGAGAAGCAGAGAGCGCAGGCTCAAATAGATCCGGGCACATGCTCACACACACACACACTCTCTCTCTCTCTCGTTCTTTCTCTCTCCAAAACACCAGCATGCTGGCGCCGTCAGAAAATCCAGCAGCGCCCTTGGCATGTCATCTTCATCCCCTTTACCACATCCCTGTCATCGAATGCTCCGAATTGCCCAATGCAGCGAAAATAAAAATAACAATATCCGTAGCAATATCGGGGCATCAGCAGTGGATGCTGTAAGCACTCGGAGGAACAATAACTGGAATCATGCCACAGTAGGGCCTGTCCGGAGGAATTATCCACTTAATCCTCTCCATCTTCGACTGGGTTCACCCAAGCAACCAAGGTCGAGTGAAGTAACCCTTGCAAAGTACCGTACTCCGTATGCCAGAGTGGATCGTGCCCCGCCCGTTGCCCATTGGCCCACCCAGCCTAATCCCAGTGCGGGAATCTGACACTTTTCGCTCTTTTGGCTATTTACTAGTACTAATGGACGGCGGGTATGATAACAACTGATTGGCGCCGCTGCGAGGCGGATTGCTGATTGGCTGGATACGCGATGTGCATGGTACCGGGTCTATGGGTTGTGGAATTGAAAAAGGGTACAGCAACACCACTTATTACTCACATACACAGACAGTAACGCGTTTGTCTGGAGGTTGAACCGACGAGAATTCTGGCCCCCAACTTTTGCTGACTACTGGAACTCCCACTTCCCACCAGCAGGACAAGCTCCGTTATACTAGGCCTGTGCCTATGGCTGCCACAATCGATCTAGAGGCGTCCATCACATTGAATCCCCCCTCCCGGGACAATTAAGACCCCCTCAACGGCCTTTATTTTATCTTGTCCTTGCGAGGCTTAGCGCAGTCCCGCATCATCATGACCTAATCTGCCTAGCTGCCCGTATGGGTTTTGTGTTAGTGTGGCGCGCTGCGGAAGCTATTGAAAGATATCACAACTTTCTGTGATCAAAACGAGGTATGTATACTGGTTTTGGTGTTACACAGAGGCAGGCAGTGCAAGATTAGCCGCGACAAGCCCAGCAAACACAAGCAACTATTGCAGCTGCTGCGGACATAACCAAAAACAACACAACACCGCACGTTACATCAGATCATGCCTACCAGAACGGCCGAGGTTGGACCAATGATGAAATAGAGAACCAGAGGCTTAGGTTGGCGGCAGTGTACCATCTCTGTTTCTTTCTCTGTTGTGTTTCATGGGGGGTTTTGTGTCCTTGTGTAACCACGCCCCCGAGTTGTGCCGCGGACTATTACGATTCGACTTACCCTTTACGGATGTGTTGTTCGTTACACAGGCGACTGGGGGGGGGTCAACCGGCATCGTCCTTTGTTCAATGCCGGTCTCCTGATTGGGTTGCTCGTCAGACCCCCCTGCTCACCGGCCCCTCCTCCAAACACATGCAAAGAATATGTGGCTTATGTAAGTTGGATTCAATTTAAAGAAACCGATATCGAGGTAGCGAGAGCCACCGCTCCTGACACCACTTTTCTACTGCAGCCGGACCTGATCAATGGACTCGTTGATTGAGTGAGCTGTCCATCATGGCTATCTGTCGATCCCGAATCCAGCAAATGCCAGCTTGCAAACCCCCATCCAAGACGGCCCCAAAACCCAAGAAGCCGGTCCTCAAATGAATGAATGAAACAGGGCGTGCCCACTGCCGCTAATTGGAAAAGATAGAGACGGTGCAACGTCAGGTGGGATTTTGGATCTGCCATCCCGTCAATTTGGTGGATGGGTTCCTCCTGGAATACCTCGCCCGGGTGCTGTTGGACACTTGGTGCTTGGAACCTCGAATAGCTTTGCTCTGTCTGCCCTGTTGAGTTTAGTGCGCTGTGTGCAGGCGGCATACCAAAGGACGGCCGGCGGATCCACGCAACGCACGGGGATGGGGCAAGCAGCTTGTACCTTTCAGGCTGTTGCCGTACCGGAAGTAGCGAGTACCCAGGTATTTTGCTTGGATTTGCAAGTGGTTCCTGAACGAACCACCAGCTGGCCCGCCCCTTCAAGCTGTCGGTAAGTGGATTTGACAAGCTCAAAAAGATGGGACATTTTACAACAGCACATGCATCAAACTGAATCACACGTCCGAGGCGGAGGAGTCTACTACTAAAATGAATAGGCTAGACTAAGCTAATTTTGACCTCTTTGCCCAATTGCCATTTAATGGATCCTCCGGGCCTTTTTGTTACCGCTATCTCCTCTATCTTGCGAACTCGATATGCAGGCCATCCCCCAGGTTTTTTGCGACGCGCTATGCTGCACTGCATGGGCTTTTCGATTGTATATCTGCAGCGCCCATACCATGGCATCAATCCGATACGGCGAAACGCACGCAGGCTGATAGCAACATGTAAGAATATGGCATCGTATTGTAGCATGTAGGTAAGCACAGGTTGTGGATTGTATCTAAGTGTAACAGCCCACATTCACACATACACACACATTACTCTTTTGGCATAGGTATTGTTTAGAATGTGCAGAAGGATTTAGAACAAGGTTCTGACAAGGCATTACAGGCCCTGGATCGGCGGCATGATTGGGCAAAGTCCCCAACCGTCGTCACAGTAGGGGGGGATGGCAGAGAGAGCATTGCCCTGATATGGACATTCCTCTTCGTCATGCCCCTCTCTCTTACACATGTACATACCATCCCGGCCGCTGGTCTGACTGGATGGTGAATGAGGTGAGATTCCAGAAGAAGGTGCTGACAGGGCGTCCACCAACGGGCCAGATTTGTGCCTAGCTTGCCCGCGCCAGTTTGTTTACGCCTCTCGTCTGCTTCTTTTAACCCCAGCCAGCCAGCCTTAAGGAGCGCCCCCAAAAACGTGTCGCGGTTACGTGCTTGCCTTGCTTGTCTTTGGGGGGAGGAGGTGGCACACACAAGACGACTCTCCTATTTTTGACTGGTCCCGAGATTCTGGAAGCGAAGAGCGATGATGCTTCCGGAAAAACCTTGTTTTGGTTGTGCCGCCGCCATACAGTACTAGGGTAGGTACGCATGTACATATACCACCCCCCATGTCCTTCCGTCTTGCTTTCTATCTTTCTATTCCTACCCCATGATGCGGATATACACGGGAGCAATAGGAGTCGTCGGCAAGGGTGGCGGACTTTTTCACAGTGCCTGTGTCCTTTGCTTTGATCGTTTCAAGGTTGATTAAATGCGCAATATGCAAAGAGTGGTTTTCGAAATGGAACAGGCAATGGATATGATGAAATGGAACGGCGGGCGGCGGGTGGTGTCTTCCACTTTCCAAACTCGCAATGCGCCTTGTGAAAAAGAGCTGGGTTTATCTCCGCCATGTTTGGCAGGCAAGACTCGAGCTGCCACCACGAAGGAGCGGGCTTGGCAGGTCTCCCCCCCTACTAGGGTCTCGTTTCCCCTTTTTCGACTGTAGGCCCAAGATAGTTAGGCTGGAGTATATCCCCTGTCGGGCTCCCCCACGTACACTTCATTGGCTCTTTCACGTCTGTGTGGGTGGTGTGCGTGTGTATGTGTATGTGTCTATAGGGCTACTGCTCACTTCTTCTGCTGCTTTACCAATGCAATGCGTACATCCCCGATTCTGCAGTACTGACTGCCTGCCTAGGCGCCTCTGGAACGGATCGTCGACCATCCATCAAGGTTCCTCTATCATGCATTATGGTTTTTTTTTCTCCCCCTTTCTCATCATGGGCCGTACTTTCCAGCTTACCACCCCCATTACTGCCCGTTGATGATGATGAGTTGTTGATCTCCCGTTACACAAGGTTTGGTAGTACCATGTAGACTGCTGACGGTCAGCAACCAACCGGAGAGACTCTTCTCATAGGTTGCATCGCCTGCCGGGAACTATTCCCCCTCGCACTCGCACTGTTGTTGTTACACAGAGCGCTGATTGGGCCGACGTTGGGGAACTGATGGTTACACACACACATAACGCATATGCGCCGAGTGAGCGAGCGAGTGAGGGAGGGGAAGTCAGTAGTAGCAGTGCTTCGCCCGAATATCATGATTCCTCAGAATGTACTACATACATACGTACATCCACTCACCCCAATAACCACTAACTGGATCGCATGTTCACACAGAGGTAGAGTCAATACGATGTAGTAGTGGTGGACGGTTGCGATGCGCCATGAAGTCGAGCCCCTCATAGTAGACAGATATCACGAGCTTTCCGTTGACACTGCCAGAAAGAGTAACTCGCTGTGAAAAAGTGCCAAATCATGGTATTGCGCCCCGTAGTTGTTCGCTGCTATCTTTTCATGGAAATTGAGGAAGGCATGGATACAGAACGATACCCAGAACCGTAAGATCATGCTAGCCGATGGCTGCTGGTTTTGATGCTATCAATTTATGCCTTGCCCGCCATCCTCCTCGCATCCCAACACGTAGGCACAACAGCACCATGTCGAGCTCCTAGAAGAGGTCTTCCAAAGTAGATACTGCGGCTACCATATACCGTTATGAGAAAGACAGCATTGCCATAACGCACCATCCATCTGCGTCATGTGATGGCTGCTATCCAGTGGGCGTCCCAATCCATCGGCGAGCAAACTCCATCGGCGCTTAGATTGCCATGTGGGATGGATGGATGGGAAACCGCAGCGCGCGGGCACACACCCTTAGGTAGACGCTAACTGTCGCTTTCCTTCGCGCGCTTACCTACCTAGATACTTCATGTACACACATATACATTCTGGGGCTCTATTCTGCCTTGCGAGCAGCCGTGCTCAGAACGTGATAGCTTTCTTTGCTAGTGCGTGGGGCCCCCTGGGCTGGGTTCTCTTGGAGGACCGAGCGATTGATCCCCCCCCCATTCCCCTTAAGCCTTGTTGATGCTACTGCGCCCAGGGGCAAGCGGACGGGTGGCGGGGGGTAAAGGGGGGGCAGGCTAGGGCAGATTCTGAGCGGCGCAGAACGTTTCTTCGCCCGAGGGTCTTCTACGTTGTGCATTTATTATCATCTTACCGCCCCATGTTGCTTCAATGCCCGAGAAGCAAAGACAAATACCTGGGTAATCATGAGGCTCAACGAGTAGGCACAGCTCTGCCACTTTATTCTTCGGCCCCGACCTGCTTGTCTCTCCCATGCTATGCGAGATGGAACGACCCGAGCCCCAAGCTTCAATGGCGAGGCAGCTCGACTATTTAGGGCCCTTTCGTGCATGCTTTCCGCGCCAGAATAACCTATGCCAGGGGTTCGTCGAAGAGGTAGAGGGTAACCCATGGTTCCCGGAAGCCAGCTTCCGGAAGTACTTTGACGTGGGCGTGCTTACGTCAAGCTCTGGACGAACTCTCTCTCTTCTCTAGACGAAGAAGGATCCATTCGCGTCATGATTGGCAGTACCCGGCAAGACTAGACGCAAGAAATCCCCATCCTGAATGACCCTTAGGGATTGGCCAGTGCCGCCTCGGGTAACCAGAGACCAAGACTGGAATAGGGGGGTGTGGGCATGGGATAGGTCATGATTTTGGAGTCCGAGTAATGCGAGTCCAGCACGAGTAGTCAAATGTCTCCGCATAAGTCTCCGATATTCAGCAATCTTTTCGGTTTTTTTTCGACGTCAGGTCCGTTTCGACTAGTAGCTTGGATTCTCTCAGGGAGGGGGGTTCTGCCGAAGTTACAATGCGTGTGTTAACCTACGGTACCTGCACCCCCCCCGAAACAAGGAAAGGCATTGAAGCATATTTGTTAGCTTTTTCTATTGATCTCCCGTTCACCCCGTCAAGATTGAGTAAGACTTTATAGCATCACCGACACGCGTCAAGCAGACCGTGACGATTGGCTCGTGGAACACCAATAAGCCAGCCAGCCGTTCCTGGGGTGGGTGGGTTAGCGATCCGCCGCTGCGAAAGGCGCTCCTGATGCACGTTTGGAGCGAAGAGCGTATCTACTTCCCCTCTGCCGCCGCCTACGCAACTGCTCTGGGACACCAGCTATGTGTGTGTGTGGTACTTTCGGGGCATATTGCGATGGCGCAGGTTTGGACCTCCTGCTACATCAGTTCGGCCAGGCACGGCATCAAATAAAAATGACTGGTCATGTATTGTCGAGAGCCAATCTCGTTAACCCCCTTTATCCATGTCGCTAAGCATCCAGCCGCGTGCGTCACTCGTGCCTGCGTACCTACCGCATTGATGACAAAAGGGCGTACTCATGGTCTACTCGCCGATACCAATTCTATCAGGATTGGTTGCGAGGTTGATACCACGTTGCTGGTCGCCGATGAGGCCCATGTCGTTGGGGGTGGTTAGGCGAGGGAGCTGAGAGATGTCTGGTGTTGCTGAACAATATACCACCCACGCAGTCTCTATATTTAGCCATTCCATGCCCAGCTACATCATCGGTTGGTTCTCCCGATGCTCAGATCCTGTCAGCCAGTGCCAGTGTTTCAGTGTTGCAGTGTGTGGGTGAACTGGCCAATACGAAGATAGCCCATCCCAACCTCGACGCTCCTAAACACGTAAGCATGCTGGTCTCTTTCGATGATACGGTAGGTTCCCCTCATCCCACCCCAAGCCAGAGCCAGGGTTCGCGACAGCCCCTTTTGGTGGTTGAAGGGGGGATTGGGGGGGGGTGAACGGCTGACGGGCCAAGCCCAGTAGGCTCACTCACACGTGGCAGAGGAGGATTCCGATGCCTGCTTAACGCTCGCTTCTGCAGCGCTTACAGACACATGGGGTACGCTACTTGCATTGAAAGTACGTGCCTGCATTGCAGCACTCCTTTCGAACTGAGGAGAGAAGAATTCGTCCATCGCTATTTGCACGTCTCCCCGTGTCTCTGTAGTAAGATGTCTATCTCCCCCAGTAGTCTATGCAATTTCTAGAATGGCTTCAAACGAATGAGATAGGCATATCTAGAACATGAAACGATATCGTGTAACATGTCAAGCGAATGTTGTGCTTCTTGTGTTTCCCTAGGGGGGAGCTACGGCTAAGGAAATGGATACCGATTGCGTCACCAGTCTGTCATTTTGCGAAAGTGGGAGAACGCTACGGACAGTGTCGCCTGAGACCATGGATATCATTGCCAAGAGCACCCGAGAAACCAGAGAACCAACATCGAATACATACATACCTGAATGAATCTTATTCATATAATCAACTGATATAAAAACTAAAATAAGCGACAATAAGCCTCTCGAGAGAGGAACTTACCCGCGTACGTCATAGACCGATCACCATAGCTCCAATGTTTGAGAAACACCCACCGGTCGACCGTTCCCTCGAGAACATCCGGAAAGACCTCGAAGTTCTCCGGAACGCCGGCGCGCTCCGGCCGGAGCAATACGCCTCCATCACGGCGCAGCTCCCGGTTCGTTGGACCCCTCGCTCGTCTCTAGCTTGACTGCTTTTGCTGCTGGCCCCCCCCCCAAAGGACTAGTAATAACTATCTGATAAACCCAACAGGCGCCCGGAGGCTACCCGAGCAACTACGTCGACGCCCGGTACGGCGGCGGCGGCGGTAACGCACCACCACCGCCCAACATCAACCCCAGTTTCCCGCAGGCCATCGCCCAGCAGGCGCAGGATCCGAACCACCCCGCCAACCCGAAGCATAGCAAGGTTTGTCCGATCTCTCTCATGTTGAATGGAATCTGACCTTGCTGCAACTGGACGGACGGCTTCACTAACTACTGCAAACTTCCCTCGCTTTCCAGCATGCCGAGTGGGCCAAGTCGCTGGCCGAGAAGTTCGGCAACGCCGCGATCCTTGGTGGAGGCGCCACGTTGGGATCTGATGGTAAGTCTCTCCTTTCATTGCTCGTTTCTCCTTGCTATTGTGCAAAATCCCCACTACTATACTGACACACACTTCCCATTCCACAGTGGTGAACAGCGCTTTCCACGCGTTGACAAAATAAGCGATGCATTCAAGTTACATACATGCAAGCGGTGGCCGTTTGGCCTAGCTACATAGTATAATGCAAGTCAGTCACATGGAAGAGAGGCGAATGACAAAGTAATCAAAATCCATTTGGTCGACGACCACGAACCCAAAAGGGGGGGATAGTAGAAGCAGGGAAGGGACAGAAAGCAATTGGGTATTCGCTATATGTCTAACCACCAATTCAAATGTATAAAGCCAATCAATCAAATCAACGCCAGTCACCAAACATGCAATCTCTACACTTAACGTGCTCTGTTCTTCATCCTCTCCTCTCTCTCTTTCTTTCTTTCTTTCTTCCGTCCCCCCCTCTCACGACATATCCGGCAACGCCCGCCTCTTCGCCTTTATCGCCCGCATCGCCGGCAACGTATTCGCCTTGCCCGGCTCCCGCCCAATCTCCATGCAAAACATGCGGATGAAGTCGTGGTTGGCCCAGTAGCTCGAGTGCGCGCTCAGCATGTTGAGGTACTGCAGCTCGAGGGGCCCGCCGCCCGAGCGCAGGAAGTAGTCGATCTGCCCGTTGTCGTTGAGCAGGAACGCCTTCTTCTCCGCCACCTCCTCGCGCGTGAAGTCGTGCACCTCGAGCTCCAGGTTCGACGGCAGCCGCAGCGCCGGCGGCGGCTTGGCCAGCGCCGGGTTCTTGAAGGCGGCCGCCGCCTGGCTGCTGCTGCCGCTGCTCGCGCCCGGCACCAGGCTCCACACCGCGTTGCCCACCGACTGGAACAGCGTCGTCGTCGCGCTGGGAACGTAGGCCGTCTTCAGGCTCGCCGCGTACTTGGGATCGATCGTCCCGTTCAGGAAATACGCCACGGGGTCTTCCCGAGCCAGGATGTTGTAGACGTTGTCCACGGCAAGGCATCCAAACTGCCCGGCCTCGCCGACCACCGAACCAGATACGATGTCGGCCGGATCAGCCCCTGGCTTGCGGCGCCCCCTTCGCGGGATCAGGGCGCCCCGCTCGAGCAGGAGGAAGAAGGCCGACGGGCTGCCCACGAGAAACAGGTTCTTCGTGTCAAACTCGAAGTGCTGCAGGGACATTTCTTTGCCCAGGTTCAACGGTGGCGTAACGGTGGGCTGCCAGGACAGAATCTCTAGAGCCATGGCACTACCCAGACTGTGCCCGATGATGTGCACGCGGCCCCTTTCGGAGAAGCCGGGGTTGTTACGACACCACAGCCTATAGACCCGGTTGGCTTCGCCGACCAGAGCCGCTATCATCTTCGGTTTGTGATGCGACATGTAAAAGGGGATATCGAACATGATGTCGGATATCATGGACCGGACTGCCGGAATCGTGGGGGGGCTCGATATCTTTCAGGCCAAAGCCCTCGGGCATATAATCAGCTTTATCGTCCTCCTTCATCGGACCGCCTTCTTCGAACGAGAGTTTCTGGCGCCAGTTGACGGGCAGCACCATGATGCCATTTTGGCCCTCCCGCAGAACGGACCGGACTACATCGCCCCCGAGTTCGAGATTCACGGCTCTTCGGAAGGCATTGATGGCGTGAGTAAAGTGATAACTCTCCACCTTCTCGGCCAGCTTCTGACCGATGCCGTGGGCAACGAGCACAAGGTCCGTCACCTGCCCGCGTTCCTTCTCCGTCTTACAACCTGGGCAAACACCCGGGCCGGTGCTTTCCTGAGAGGCGCTAGCAGCAGAGCTGGGATTGGTTGGATGGGCCACTTGGGGCCTCTTCTTTTCATGGAGGTTGGCCCACGCGGCCGCATCGAAACCTCGCACAACCGGGATCCCAATAGTGATGTTTTTAGCGATCTTAGCCACGGGTCTTCGGCCGTAATAAGCAGAAGGTTTCAGACTGGGCTTGAGCAAGAAGGCAAAGTCCTTGTCCTTGTAGATGACATGGTATTGGTCGTATTTCCGGTGAGACTGGTCTTGGATGTAATTATCCTCATTGGAAGAAGGCAAGAGGTTTCCCTCGGCAGCCGCCTCTCCCTTGAAACAGCGCGCGGCACAGAATGGGTTGCTTGGGATGACGGGTTCCGGAGGCACCTTCGACTTCGCAGCGGCTTCGTCCATCTCCTTGGGCCATAAGCGGTGAGAGACCTTCTCTTCTCCGTCCGGCCCGACCTCAACTGCGCACCGCAGCTCGTCGCGCCACGTTTCCGTATGCGGCTTCAGCTCTCGGTATCCCGCTTCCAGCTGGTTGGCCACCGCTGTATCAATAGGCATCATAGTATCTCTTTGAAACAGTTAGCCAGTGTTGAACAGATGAGAAGTGAGGAGAAGCATACTTGTAGAACCATGTAGCCCGCTGGACAGCTGCTATGTCATTGATAGGTGACCAATATATAGGTTTCATCTGCAAAGCTGGCAGGGTCACTTCATGAAGTCTCGACACCCCAACGGGCACTGCGACGGCTGCTTTTGCCCTAGGTTTCCTACCGCGTTCAGGCATGGTCGATGGCATCTCGGCAGCAGATTGTTCCGGCGACATTGGCCGTTCCCTACTTGGTTTTTCCTCGGCCATTATCCTGCTTTCGATCAAGGATGAGGGACCTCGAGGAAGCGAGTTAGATGGCGAGTAGTGGATCGTCTCTGGAGTCCCGACTCTGACGAAGGGCTGCCCCGAGATTCCATCATCTGCGCCACTGGCTCGAACAGATATCGGACTGCTTGCATGAGCTTCGATCGGGGAGCCACGTGCTGTCAGGGACGACGGAGAACGTGCCCGGGACTCGCGGCGACTCTGAGATGCCGATTCCGGTTTCCTGCCAAAGGTCCTTCGACCTATGTCATTTGGAAGATCTGCCAACGAGGTATTCTCCTTGGAGTTCGCGAGGAAGGCAGCCTTGGCCAGAGACTCGGATTTGGGGTGGCTCAATGACGCATGTCGGCGTGTGACGGAAGCGGTTGCATCTGTTCGCAACGATTTCATGTAAACCATGACCTCACGGGCCAGTCTATCCCTATCCAGCGCGAGCTGACGTTTCCTTGCCACAGAACAGAACGAGGTGCGAAGCTGGATGCCGACATCCGACAAGAGCTCTTGGCAGCATAGGGGCAGCTCCGTCTCGGTATCGGACATGGGATCAATGTCGGGCAGCGTAAGCTCATGGCCCGGGCCTTCACGAGCATGTTTCTCCTTATGTTTGATAGCCAAGTCGTGTACGATCTCTTCCAGCCTCTCTGTATTCGCCTTGGCCAACGACGGGCTCGGGCTGCGGTTGCGGCGCGCTTGGTCGTGGTTTCGGCAGTACTCGTCCGAGGCCAGGCCCAGCCAAGCCTTCTCCAAGGCGTTGTTGTCGCCCCGCGAAAAAGGACGGAGAACGAGTCCCTTGCTGGACCTCGCATCTGCCGCGCCGGCTATCGTGGATGTGGAGAGAGGATCGTCGATGGGGATCGCGGAGGTGTAGAAGAACTGGGCGTTCACCGGCGGAATGGCATTGCCGCCGCCGTCGTCGTCGGTCTGGGTGAAAGGGCGGGCTACCGGGGCCAGGCGGCACTTTGGCCCATAGTTGTGTTGCGCATCAGCATCCAAGTGCTGATGGCCAGCTGCTGGGGGCATTTTGATGTCGTCACTGTTGTTTAGCTGGACGGGCAAATGTCACACAAGAAAGAGGGCCGTCTTGTCTTCGACTGGTGGGTTGCGAAGCGGTCGAGTTTCCGCGATCCAAACAACACTACTACCAACGACCGAGTTGACCCGGACAAAAAGCCACTTGGGTTCTCTGGCCTTACTCCCCCTTCACGTCATTTACCGACTTTATGGGGGCTTTTGAAACAAATGTCTGCCGGGAGCACAAGATGGAATCGAATCACTTCGAGTGCGGCTAGGAAAAGGAAGGCCACGCGTGCCCTTCAGCAAACATCGGATGGCATTATCCTTTGGGGAGGCCTATCCTAAATTGGGAGAGAGTTGGGTAACCTAACCTAGGCTTCCCGGTCTTACCAGAGAGGAGAGAGGGAGGCAAAGGGAAAAAAAGAGGTCAGCTGGGGAAAACGTGCGCATAAGTTTGGCCATCAGCTGGAGTTCTTTTTAGGGATTCCCAAAACTCCACCCTCTAGGTTTAAATCGCGGGCAGCTAAATGCAGAAGCACATAGTGCCCGCTGCTGATGCTTGTGCTTGATGCGCTGCTTCGTTGTCGTGACAAGGGTCGGGTCAGACTGATGCACGAAAGAGCCGACATTGTGAAATCCCACAACCCGCTTGATGACGTGATGTTTGTGGCTTGCGCAGTGGCTTGACCCCCGCGCTGCTAAATTGAGCATGCTTTCCATCTATTCCATGTGGCTGGAATGAGGGTGGTATTCAATTCAAATATTGAACACGACAACACGAGAGAGAGTGTGAGAGATAAGGGATCTACAATACATATGCTGAAGACATCGGGTTGCGTTGCGGGAAAACCAATAAACTGTATCAGTACTACGCAAAAGAAAAGAACCATAGGCTGGCCCCGGCATTATTTGCCATCTATTACTGTACGCCCAATGCCCCCTGGCAAAAGCCACTTGTGCGACATTGGGATATTTGTAGTTGCGAGCTCATACGATATTTCAGGCACCGAAAAAGCAATATGTAGGGCATGGTGAGGTATGTGGAAAATGGGATGATATCCGTAACATAGCGCAGTACTCCTGTGCCTTGTTCGAAAGGCACGCACAGGCGGGCAGCGTGTTTGGCCTGATAGCTCTGACGGGATCGGCGGGCGCGTTTTACAGGGCCTCGGCCCACAGACGTACAGGCGACCTATCCGTACGTGGTAGGGAGGGCTGGGGAAGTTCATCCCTCTAGCGCCCAAAGACGCCTTTACCAGTGAAGTGGGATTGGTATAGTTTATCGGGCATTTTCTTTATCTCAACAGAGAACGTAACGATGGATGGCTCTTCAGAAAGCCAGGACAGGAACATGACGACCATTCGGTTTTATTATCATGCATGAATCGGGCTTCTGAGATAAGAGATCAGTACTTTCCATGATACCCCTCCAATTCGCCTCTCCGGCTTTGAACAAAGCTCTGTTATCAACGTCTCTCGCCTTACGTGATAGCTTTCTCGAGGGAGTTGCTTGACTAGTTTCGAACTCTATCCAACTCCCAATGCTTATCTCTCCTATGCGAAACATGTTCAAGCTTCCTCAGTGATTCGACCTGGATCCGCTTCAGAGATCCTTTCAGCACGTACCTCTGCCCTTTGCAGACTGCTGCAGCTTCATTTCAAGCATTGGACGATGCCCGTCGTCGCATACTACATTGTCGACATGATAGGGATTGTTGTCTGGTAGAACTTGGGCAGAGCTTGCGAGGGGCGGCCGCAAATAGCAATGCTATATCCAACTTAAGGATGTGGGGATTGATCAATGGGCGACTCAAAAAGGTCCCTGTGGGAACACATACAGGGCTGGCGCTAATGCACCCAGAACAAGCATTGACAACGAACGGCGGCAGTCCAGCACTCAGCAGTGTTTCGTGCGGGCGTCCCCTCCAAGGCTCGTCACGTCAGTTTTTGCTCCAACCTCACTTACGTCAAGTAAATATATCTTTCCTTATCGCTTCCTCAACAGCGACAGCTTCTCTCGCATACTGACTGGAATTACTGCATCGTATTAGGGCACATGACGCAGAAGATATGCATCCCATCGAAGCTGAATATCTAATCGAAAAGACGACATACTAAGTGAGTACATATCGAGATGGGCATCCCCTCCATAGAACGGCAAAGTGCAGTAGTAGATGGGCGATGATCGACCCCGGTCATGGTGGGGACATGCAAGCATGAAGGCGGCAGCGGCTTCTGGTTCTCAAGGCTGGGGGAACGCCTCCTATTGGTAGCGATCAGCGTGCGTTCTAGTCCTTCCCCCTCGTTCCAACTAACCCCTAGCTCGCCTACTGTTGGCCCAGCTTCCCTCCCACCTCCCACACATTGAGTGCCCTTCCTGCAAGCCTGGGGATTGTTAGCCTATCAAAGATCCCCGACTCGGCCGCCCATTTGCTCTGCGATACCATGCGATATGCAATGCCATGCCGCCCTGTCACAGTCTCGGAAATAGCAATCCGTCCCAGACTGCAAGTAGCCCGGTCACCCAGTTAGTTATTAGTTCACGTCAGCTCTCTCTCAGCCACGCCTTGGGACGACATGTTGCAGGTTAACCTTCGCCAAAATACTCGGCGCCACCTGTAGCTTCCGCCCACGGCCTTGTCTGGCTTTAACGCCAATTCGCCTGGGGGAGGTGGGCTAGTACGGGCCTATCTATCGGGCATCTTCCCAGAAGTATGATGGCCGGAAGAGATAGATGGGCTGGCTGTTTCCATTCCATTAAGCAAGTGCCTATCAAATCTCGATCGGTCGGTACACCCGCCCATGTTCGAACGCGGAGGTTCGGTGACGGAGGGAGCATGCCATTCATTGCCGACCCTTGCTGCACGGAAACATCAGACGGGTACTAGCAGTAGCAAGCAGCAGTAGCGACTTGGTTGGCAGCGGCTGGCGTCTATTTATTTCCTACCCACTACATCCCGGGCATCATGGGCAGTGACCGCGACCAGCAACCAGCAACCATATATTGTCTTGAAACAACTGCAGATCACGGCTCTGGCCTTATGTTACATAGGTCTGGTCTGGTAGAGGTAGGTAGACTTTACTTGGGTGGTGAGCGGGTAGGTCACGCTACCTGGGGTACTCGAATGCTGGAAGTATTAACTGAACCCAATTATATTGATCGATCGATGTTGCGAGCCAAGCAGCAGCGGTAGCAGCAAAGCAGACTGAGCACACCATCTTCTTGCTCGATTGGCACTCACATCGCCTACCTGCTACCGGTGTATGATATTACGTACCACCCGACGTACTTGCTCAGACCTCTAATATGGGGGTTATGTAGATAGTGAACTACGACAAAACGTTTATTAGAAGGCAGAAGGGTCTCCAAACTCCAATCCACCCAGTGCTTGTGCTGTATTGTTCGTCTGTAACCTTGACCGTGTCGTGCTTTAGCCAAGGTTCATTTGCCGTGTCTCGCTGCAGGGATGCTGAACTGAAGATAAGGCTGCCCTTCCGTTGAGTGAAACACAGTCGCTCTTTCTTAAAAGTCTTAGGTACATCGGCTACCAACCAACTGATATACCCTCCACCTCCATCTTCCCTGCATGTCTCCTCTTTTACCTAACCCTTCTTCTTTCAACTAACGGCTGTAATATTCGTCTTCTTCTTATCCCTCTCTTCCCCTCTTCTCCATTCTCGTTCTGAACAAGATCAGACAGACTCAACAAGTGAAAGGAAACGTGGACGTATTTCTTTTCTAATTGCCCACGTATCCAGTTTGTTGCAATTGCTACCTGCCTTGGACGATTATCGAATGTTGCTAAGAGCTTTGGTTCGCATGACTGTAATCGGCGCCTGTCTTGGATCGACCCCGCTATCTAGGCCTGACCCCAATTGGCCCAGCCCGGCCGATCTCGTGAAGGAAGAGGCAAGCGGTTAATTAAGTTGGGCAGACCCGTCCCCAGAATCGCATGTTTACGTCTTTACCTGTACCGTTTGCACTCTTACCGGTTTCTAAAAGAAAGATTTCGAACAAATTTTTGGAATTGTGAGAGAGTAAAACCCCAAGCAGCTTATACAAGAGGAAGCGAGAGAGTTGCTTTCTATTCGCCTCACCCGCCTCGACCCTCCCCCGCTTCGGCGCCGCACCTCCAAAACTCCATATATGCTAGAGAGTATGGCGACCATTGCTCTCCCCAGACCCATAGCGCCCCACCGGTCATCATCGGGCATCGTAACATTGCAGTCGCCCATAACCATCGACACAATTAACACGCAGCAACAGACCGCCGCGACCCCGGTACCCAACAAGCACCTTCCTGTCTGTCCCACCGGCCCAGCTCCTGTGCAAGAGCCTAATACTCCTCCGCCATCGCCCGCCCGCGAGGACGAGTGTCGGCAGCTCTCCCTGCTTTACCCACCCAACAAGTATACCCACATCGAGTCGGGCCCTCTGTCGATATACAAAGTCAATGCCGCCGATGTCGCCGCGGCCCTAGATTATATCTCCCAACAACCCCTCCCAGATCCGTCTCTGCTGTTTCCGTGGTTGCACGGGTTGCATCCTAACAACCACATCCAGCAAGCCTTCTTCATCGCGCGCAAGAGGGCGCTCAGAAGGACGCCTTGCTGCTTGAGGGGACTTACCATTGTCAAGGCTGATGGCGACCTCAGTTTCTCACGTCTGAAGGGGGCCATTGCTCCGTCAGAACTATTGCAGCCAGGTGCTGATGGCGAGTTTCTGGACGTGGATCCAAAGGATGGCTTCTCGGTCAGGAACTTTCAGATCCAGTCCGCAAAGGCGGCAATGACGGCCGACATTGTTGTTTACGGCGAAGATGCGGCTGTGGTGAGAAAGGTGGCCTGGGAACTGGCCTCGGCACAAGCGAAATGGCGGAAGAAGCACTTGGATCAAGACCACGACCTCCCCATGTACAACACCTTCATCTGCACAGCTTCCTTCAAGACTTTTGAGCTGAAGCACAGCGATATTGTTTCGATAGACGCAGAAGGGCACTTGACTGGCAACGTCGTAGATTTCTTCCACCAGGAACGGTCCGAGATGTATGCGATGACCAAGGCATCCGAGATATCCCACAACGTGTGGCTGGGCCCCACGCCAGAGCCTGCCAGCGACGAGGAACAGCAGTTTGACATCTTGATAGAGTGCAGTGACTTGGGACGCTTGAACCCGGGCGCCTTGAAGGCCATAGCCGAAGGGCCTGATGAGGACGTCAAACACCCCTATTTAGATTTCCCCTCGTCTGGGAGTATCCTGCCGCCTACATGGTCCCATGCTGAAGCAGACGGCATTTTGGAGACATGCAAGTGGATTTGGCATCTTTCGCACGGAACCCTACCTCCCAAGTCTGATTTCGACGGAGACGTGGACATGAATGGAAGCTCGGAAACCCGGACGATGCTGCCGAGGAAGGTTTTATTGCACTGTGCTGACGGATACACCGAGTCCTCCTTGCTGGGCATTGCCTACTTCAGCTACAGTACAGGCCGTGCCGTGCCTGCCGCATGGCTGAACCTACATACCACGATGAAACGCAATTTCTTTGCTTATCCCACAGATGTTGCTTTGCTTACTTCGATTGCGCCCCGGCTCCTCCGCGAGTCACCGATGTGCGTAGACAAGAGCCTTTTGGAAATCACTGTTCTGGTCCAGGACGAGCCCAAGTGGATGGCAAGCCTGGACGGGTCATTCCCGAGTCGCGTGCTCGATTACATGTATCTCGGCAACCTCGGGCATGCCAACAACCCAGATCTGCTGAGGGCCATGGGTATCGCTCAAATCCTCAGCGTGGGGGAGACGGCCATGTGGAGGGATGGCGAGTTGGAAGAATGGGGACCCGAGAACGTCATGGTTGTCCAGGGAGTCCAGGATAACGGCATTGACCCCCTGACAGACGAATTCGAGCGTTGCCTGGAATTTATTGGTAAGTTTGCGTCCGCTTTTGGTTTTCTTCCCCTTCTTACTTTTCACCCCCTCTTACTTTTCACCCCCCCTTTACGCTCATGAATCTAACCGCATCACATCACGTGATAGAACGTGGGCGACGTAATGGCACAGCTACACTGGTTCACTGCCGAGTCGGCGTGAGCCGAAGCGCGACGATCTGCATCGCGGAAGTCATGCGGGAATTGAACATGTCGTTCCCACGAGCATACTGTTTTGTCCGCGCGCGAAGATTAAACGTCATCATTCAACCTCACCTCCGGTTTGCCTATGAGCTGCTCAAGTGGGAAGAATTGATGCACTCGAGGCGAGTCGCCGAGAAGGGAAATGAAGACTTAGGTGTCAAAAGAGAACTGGAGTGGGCCGACATTGCCCGCGAGATTGCTCTCATGAACCGCCCCTACGCTAGATGATCTGGCCTGGAGGTAGGTACTGTGGGTAGAGTTGTGAGACTGAGCTGTGATACGTTCGTGTCAGGGCAACTCCAGATGCATGCAGTCGCATGAGAAGAGCATCAGCCGTGACGGTGCGACGGCCTGCTGCTGCTGTTGCACCCTATCCGCGACGGGTCAACAGAGTTGCTTGAAGAAAGCCTTTCCGACCCAGGATGCGTGCCATGGCGCTGGGCAGCTTGTACTTGACCGAGGCATGGGACTCGGGCAAAACGCAAGAACCGGACATGGCCGCTCGCCACTACACCATTTACGTTCGCTTCATATAAGGACATATACATCTTGGATTTTGCGATGTACAAAGGGCACACTTGACGAAATTGGTCTTTTTGGAGGAAACCCCCTGATAATCAAAGAATGTTACATATCGACTGGGGAATATCCCACGGTATCTTGTCACTGGATGACCGCGTTTGTTTTTTATTCTTCTGGTACCAAGCGCGCCTACCCTGGAAGACAGAGAGAGGGGTGGAAGCGGCTTGGGCTTTTCATGATCTGGGTCATCATTGTAAGGCGTTTCGGTGAAGGGAACTGACTAACTTAACGAATATCATGTCACTACAACAACATATTTCCATTCTTTTATTACTACTATTATATTGCTTAGGTACGCGGGAGAGCAACTTTTCGCGGAGGACACGAATACCAACTACCACTATTGCTACTATTGCTACTACTGGCATAAACGTTCGTTGGATGATGAGATGTGTGTGTATATGGGTGTATGTATGTGCTCAATCGGGGGAATTCTGTTCGCAATCCTACTACTACCTTTGCCATGTCGCTTCAAACAAGGACAGCTGGTGATTTGATTGATGTGTAGTACTTAAGCCAACCAACGGTTGGGGAATACAGCATACCTGCGATCACTTCGAGATTCCGGGTTTCCTCCTTCCATACCTGGCTTCTCCGAGGCTGTACCTTGTGCCCTCCTCGCCATGGGAATATATAGGGGGAAAAAGAACAAGTCCATTCGCATGAATGGTGCTCATCATGGGGTAGGCCGCCGGTCAACAAATAAATAAGAGAGGGCAACACATACAACACCGAGGATTCCCAGGTCGTCACCGACCCTAGTACTAATTCGGCTCTTTAAGCTCTTGTCTGGGGGAGGGCGGACGCCGACCTTGTGCAACGAAGTGTTCCAGTAAAGGAAGACTCAGCACCGCCACACCGACTATACAAAAAACAGCTAAATTGAGATAAAACGGATCAGAACGGTGCTCAGCAACCGTGTCGTACCACCTACAGTTCCCCGATTTTACCACCGTTTCTCTTTATACCTTCGCTTCGTAGGCGCTGCTGCTATTTCCAGTGGCCTAACTACGGTCAACTTTAAACCAGACGCCCTAATGAACATACACCCACATTTAATCCATCCACGCCTCTACAGCCACTTCCACTGTCACACGACTCTTATATGTCGCAATGGGTGATTGCGCAGAAAGACATTAGATAGGTTTCCTGCCTAGTGTAGAGCCTATGTCAGGGCTTCTGCATGAACAAAGTTTTAGCTGATAGTGATGATAAAGCTTCCTTCCCAGGAAATGCAGCGTCGATGACATCGTCTCCAACAAGCTGATGCCGACGAGAAGGAGGTCGCATATACGAGATAGCGCCCCTGAGTATGCCCACATGCGACCTTAGCGCACATAGAGCATAACCTGGGCGGCGTGGCATCTAATCCTATACCGTCAATGCATGCATAAACGACGAAGAATGGCCCTCAGGCTCACCATTGTCTACGGAAGGCTGAACTGGGCGAATTGGATGCCTCCTTGTCCATCCAGCCAGGATGATGTGTTGTTTTGGGAAAGGCCAGAAAGGGGTCACTTGTGAATCGCTTGGAGTGTACCGCATCCAGGCATCTGACGTGAAACCCGGCCGCCAACTTCACACCAGCCCCATATTCTGGGATCTCAAAAAGGGAACCTACTTACAACGCGTAAGGGGTAATAAATGCTAAACTTACAAGTAGAGATTAATAAGTTCTACGTTATATGTACGTGGTCATTATAGCCCAGCTCGTGACTTAGAGAACACCTGGAAATAGGGGATAGACGTCGTTAAAGCGGTAATCTGGAGACGTAATAGTGGCGAAGCTATAATGAAGCTGCTTCTCGATTAGCGAAGGGACTAGGTCGTCGTTGCCGAGGATGTTGTCAAGGCTGCAGCTGGGAATTAACAGCTCGGTGAAGCCACACGCACTCTGTTACTAGTGCGACGAGCTAACGAAGAGCCAAGTTAGTAGACCATAGAATTGAATGTTCCCCTCATACGGTAGGCAGAAGATTGAAATGGATGAGTTTCGTGGTGGCATCGACTTCCCGCTCATTTGCGAGATGCCTAACAAGCCCAGAAGATTACGTTGGGCCACCGGCAGTAACACGTTTGGTTATGGCTTCGTGATTTGACTAGATCGACCCAGGATGATGCTAAAACCATTCAATGCCTCTTATCTCAACGACTTAGATACCATTAAAACCCATAATATTCTTCCTTACTTCGTTCCCAACCCAGAAAACCCCTCGAGTACGGCTCTCTGAGCCCCTTTTTCATGCTGTCCTCCTGTGGACCTTACCCGCCCATCCATATACAACTCCCTCAGCTTAGTCTTCCATTCATCGAATGTGATCCACTTCCCACCATCCGCCGCCGGTTGGGGTAGCGGGACGCTATTCTTATTAGTTGCGGCCCCTCCATTTTCTGATGCCGCCTCCCGAAGCGCCGCGGCTGGGTCCCACGCGGGGATGACAACATGTTTGTGGTTGCAGCGACACTCAAGGCTGACGCCTTCGTGAGCTCGCCGCGCATCAGGCGCTCTCAACAGCCCTGACACAGTTGCTGCGTGCCCACGCAGTCAGCGCAGTTGTACATGACCACATCAACAACGGTCCAGTGGACGCCGCAGCCAACGCAGCCCACCATCCAGGTCGGCTCCATGGGTTTCTTGGCCAAATTAATGGAGGACTCTTTACTGACACTCTCGCTAACTTCTTCATTTATGACAGGTCGCGGGCTGGTCAGCTTGAGCAATTCTGAAGTGGGGGGGCTTGCGACTCAAGCAGCTGCGATCCATTTGTGCCTGAGTCACTAGTTCCGGCTTCATAGAACTCGGTACACAATAATACCAATTGGTAAAGTCCCAGAATGCCGCGCAGGACGAGCTGATAGTCATCTGCAAGCGAAATTTACCTTTAGTATAGTGATGACGCTTAACAAGCACCTACAATGGAAAACATCCAAATCGCTTCATATTCTAGATGACGTCTTTAGCTTACGCGATTCACCACATCATCTACCGGAAAGAAAAGGACGGTTTGGACTGGGACGACAATCTGCATATGCGTCATCGATACGACAAAGTACTCGTCCAGGATTTGCACCTGATGGGGAAGTTCTTCTACATCGTCCCTGGCAACGGGCGGATCGAAGTGCCAGGCAGAAAGACAACATAAAGCACCAAGGTCGTAAGGACCTACACGATTTACGCCGTAAAAGGTACGGCGAGCATCTTTTGTTGAATAAATATTAGAGTAGGCCCGGAAAACTATCTTGGAGCCTTGTTCTTTCCACGAGATCGAAGCTCTCTTTCTGATGCCAGGCTTTGGGTAGCTCTTCTTTTCTCCATTTGTTCCTCGTTCTCCTTCTTTTCGAATCGTTCGAAGCACTCAAGATCATACCTAATATCCTCTTCAATCTGTCTCTTTGACCAAAGCTTCAGCGACAAGCTGATATGAGGTGCGGTGATAGCAAGGCTAAAATCAAATAATCGACCACCGCGGTAGTTATCTTCCCGAATGTCCATATTATACACCCCCAACTCGTTCAGCTGCTTCAGGTTCGACCTCATGGCGGACAGTTTCTTTCTTCCGCAACTTGACTTGTACGGAATGTAATCCTTGAATATGGCCCGCAGTGGATGTTGTTCGTCTTCCGCCTCACGATGCCAGTCGTCGATTCCGAACTGCTCGTAGATCCTGTTTTCAACAGTTTGTGGCAGGAAAGAATAGCCATGGCATCGCACTGCAAGACTGTGGTCTTTCTTCTCCTGTGACAGGAGCCCGAAGGCCCGACATTCGGCGTAGAAGGGATCCAGATGGTACCGCACAATTCTGTCCGTCAGAAGATGTTCGCCGCCGGGAACAAAAGGCCGTAGGTCCTCGAGGGTGAAGAAGTTGAACTAATTAGTGTTAGCGAGCCGCGTACGGCTTTTACTTTCCTGCAAAACTCACAATCTTCAAGGCGTATCTATTACCGCCTACTTTGATCCGGAATACTCGACTGTGGGGTATATTATCAGAGCTGTTGTCTTGCCGCTTCGGACTTAACAGTTCCATAAACTCGATGTTCTCTACATCGCCCTGGAATGGAGGTAATTTGGGTCCTCTGATATCTGGGATCAGTTGTGTCATTGTGGCTCTCACCTTGCAGTTTTCCTGTCGTATCCTCGTGGTCTGGTACAGTACAGCATATTTAAGAGGCCTGGCCGATTTCCTATCGACGGGCAAATGGAGAGGGGAATCATCTACCGGCAGATGGAGCGGGGAATCTTGGAACACTCAACCTGGGGTGACATGGGACCTTCCATTTTCAGGTTGCGTCATGCGACTCTGCACCAACTGCATTCGGGAATCCGCCGCGATTGGTTTTCATCATGATGTGGTTGCTGGAGCGTGATTTCATTCGATGCTTGTCCTCGGTGAAAGTAAGTAGGCTGCTGTCCCACACGACAGTACTGATGAAATCTCTGCTGAGCATTTAAGAGTGGGATCACAGCACCGTGACTGTTCCAGTCATTGATGCGAGCCTTGAGTCCTCATCGTCAACCAGTAGGTCCCGGCGCTAACCGTTGATCCACAAGTCGAATACGTCCCGTTTCTCCAGCCCATATGGCGACCTCCTTTCTAAGTTACCTCAGGCTCCCGAATCCAGCAGCCGACTCCAGCGAGTGTAAGGGTGGGGGTAGTTCGTTAGGATCGCATCGATACAAGCCGGATGAAGTGAAGCCTTGGGAAGACCTAACGCTAGAGAATCTTGAAAAGACATACAAGGATGTCTTATTGAACACGATGGATAAACCCAAAATTCTCAATGCCGGGGAAATCTCACCAGAGAGATTGGATTTGTATGAGGAGGAATCTGTCAAGATACTGGCAGAACAATGGAATGAGAAGGTGGTACAGCATGCTTTGCGGGGAACACAGGAACTACTGCACCGCAAGTTACCCGAGGGACCATTTGGCGATGGCCAGATATACTTCAGAAAGAATCACGGGCAGGGACACATTACCAGTCAAAACGGTCGCCCTCAAAAGCCCGACTGGTGTGCCTACCAGAAAAAGGATGGCTGGGGCACGAAACCTTGTCCGAATCTTCTCCCCGGAGATATCAAACCGGCCAAGAAATGGAAATCCGAGTGGATCACGTCCTCTGACTCGACTATGAGGAGGAAAGCGGATTTGGTGCTCAATCAGATCACGAAATACATGTATCTTGGGGGCAAGAGGTACGGCTTCATCCTCAGTGAAGAAGAACTTGTCGCAGTGCGACTTTCCATGTTCACCCGAGACACGGAAGCGCTTCAGGAACTGGCCCAGGACGATTCGGCAGCGGCGGCACACATGATCGGCTCGTTCCAAAACTTAGACGATAAATCGGACGAGGACTTTGCAGATGCACAGAGACGACAAGGCAGATATCTCGAGTATTGTGGCATTCCTTGGGATGCCAGTGGAGAAGATAGCTTCACAGTCAACCTAACCTTATGGTGGCTCACGGTACTTGCCATGCAGGATGCCAGCATCAAATCAGTTGGTGATTACACACCACTGAGCTCATTGATCCGAGGGCAAAGTCCACCATACGCCCTACCCGTGGCGGAAACTGAGGCCAACCATACACAATCATCTGTCGGCGACGTACCAGGCAGACTAGAGCCCGGCAGTAAGAAGTCGAATAATTTGTCATCAGAAACCCCGAAAGCGACGAAACGCGCTTCACGCCGTTATCGAGGCGAAAGGCAGGAGATCCTTAGCGGCGGCAACAGCTCACTATCGGCCACTCAGGGGGCATGCCAACCACGAGGAAAAGAAGCCAAAATCCCGGACAATCTTTCACCTCTGCCGCATCATCTCAACCACCCAAACGCAAACGTCGTCGAGCCTCTGTCGCATTTTTCACAGACACATCTTCCGATCAAAGCTCGCAAGCTGCTGACGACTACGCCCTGTCGTTTTCAAAGTAACCTCGCACCAGGAGATACCTCTCCGCACTCCTCGGCGCGTATTCCCGTTTGTTTTCCATGATGGCTCCCTCTGTACTCCCATTTTCAAGGCCACTGCTAGAGACGGGCAGCTGCTTGCCGGGTTGGCGCTGACTGGATGAAAACGGCTGGTTGAATTGGTGCCAAGTGTCAGATGTCATTTGTACTAGCTGAGTTCGGGATGGGGTCCTTGAATGGTGTTGTATTCGTCTCTCTCTCTCTCTCTCTCTTTTTTTTTTCTTCTTCTTTTTTTGAATTAGAATCTCTCATACCTTTTGGTTTTATATCTAGCTTATCGCCTTCAAGCTATATCCAAGTACTTTCTCGCCAAATTGAGAATGACAAACCGCGTATGAACACTTCGGGGAAGACCACTCAATATCTTGACTGGAACGTGTTATTGGTGCTCCCGTTTATAACAGACCCACGGTAGGATGCATCCGTGAATCAGGTGCGCGGTTTGCCCAGGTTTCAAACAGTAAAGGCAGGCAATCCGTCTCATAGATACGTAGCAGGCCTGCATAAAAATCTGAAATTTGTATTCCTGCTGATGTGGTCTTTCTAGTGATTGTCCGCAGAAGCCACACAAGCCGGTGGACTGCCCGGGATTCATATTTTAAGTGTAGCACATCATCGACTGCTTTGCCGGCGGCGCGGGCAACGCACAAAGCGAGGACTGTCTCATCCTCACCATATGGACCGAGCCAAACAAGGCCGCCGTCGTGCAAAGCAAGCCGGTCCTCATCTTCTTCTACGACGGAAGCTTTGCGAACGGGAACACCTGTAGCCCCTTTTACGACGGCCAATCCATGGCCGACGCTGAGGACGTCGTCGTCGTTATGCTAAATTACCAAATTGACTTCTTCGGCTTTTCCCCGGAGCGCCAGGTGCGCTAGGCAACCTCGGTCAGCGCCTCGCCGTGGAGTGGGTCGGGGACAGATAGCACCGCGGGCTGCAGGGGAGACCCATTTCGGATGGTGCTCTTCGGGCAATTAACAGGCGGCTTGGCTGCTAACTACTAGGCCTAAACCTCGTGCTTAGCCGTGACAAGTATTGCCCTAAACTTGGAAAGAGGCAGAAGGCGCCCTTTAGATAATTGAGAGGGTAACAGCTATAGAGCAGGCGTGTAAATGCACGCCTGCCTGAAAGGGATTAGTATACTGTCACTCATAGTATACCATCCCCGACTTACGCAATCGGGGCTAACTGACCCGGCTGGCCTTCTTGGATAGCGTTATTAGCGTTTAGCTGTCAACCGAGGTGGGCTATCAATTGTTACATGCACACCGAGCTAGCCCGAATTTTAATGACTTGGGAAAGAAATGGTGAACCAAAGGTACATAAGAACGGTCGTCTTATGAGGCTGGAAAGGAAAAACGGTGCGGGGTAGAGGGTATAGCCCTTAACACCGTTTAAGTTCCGTTCTCCTATATGTAAGATGGCTCTCTGCTGCTTATAGATGGGAGAGCGGACGGGATCCCTAGTGTTCAGCAGGACATGGTCGTATGTAGCAGAAAAGGGTTATGTCGGGCACTATAATGTACAAAAAACGTCCCCCCTAGGGCATAGCACAACCAGCAACAAAGTGTAGGTACCAGAAACGGAAGCACCAACCAGTATCAGCACATGAGTTACCCGAAAGGAGCTGGAATGAACTGAAGCGATCTATTTCTTTGTGCCTTCAGTGTTGGCTTCGTTGCTGTTTCGAGTGCTTTCGAGTGCTCAATCCTGAACCAGTCACCCTGGGGGAAGAAACGTACACCTAAGATTTTTAATGACTCCTACCAAATGGACTGAGCGCTGAGGAGGGTTCCTTGGTCCAAACTTCGATCTAGGACTTGATGGCATTCCTTCCTATAGCTGCGACTAAACTACCTATTCAAGTTGTTTAGATCTCTTTGAGCCTGTTTACTCACACACTTATATACCATTATATATATCTATATATATAACCAAAAGCAATCAATGAAAGAGACGATCAGAACCGCGGAGCTACCTAGGTATACCACAAGCTTTGGCTTGAGCACAGCTCGTTCGTCCCTTGCCGCACGCCGGCAGGTGAGCTGGTAGGTGAACGACGACTTCGATCCATGTGGGTGGGCTACCTGGGAAAAACGCGGCCATGTCAGCGGGGAAGCCGTCTTGATCAGTAGGTTTGATGTCGAAGAAGACGTGCTGCAGGTGAGGGGGTTCGTCCCGTGTCCCGCGGGGGAACGGGCGCCGTATCGAAGCGGAGGAACCCTGGCGTGCGGACTATTTGCTTGACGGCCAGGTGGTGCCCCGTCGTCAAAAAGGCCTGATTTGGTCAAAGTTCTTTAGTCGTTTAGGGGTGCAGCAAGTCGGTCCCATCCCACATAGAACTCACAGAATAGGTAATGTAGCTCAGCTGCCTCTCAGGACAGTGCATTAGACGATACATGGTCTCAGCTACCATACAAAGTCCCACTTCTTCACATCCTGCCACCCTTCCCTCGGCCTCACCTTCACCCATACCTCCTCCACCGGCGTCAAGATGCTGGTCGAGATGTGATGTGTGGACGCGGGCAGCGTCCATACGCCATCATCCACGGGCTCGATATCGAACCGGAGAAGCGCGATGACCAAGAAGCTCATGATCTCGTTCATGGCGAAATGTCGGCCGGGGCAGAGCGCGCCCCCGCTCCCGAAGGTCCGGTTGGCGGAAGGGCGGACTTTTTGGTGGTTGTTGACGTTGCCAAAGCGAGCCGGATCGAACTCTCCCGCGCTCGGCCCCCAGAGAGCTTGGTTTTTGTGGAAGAGGGCGGAGGGGACGGTGAGGAAGGAGTCTTTCTTCAGGAGGTAGGTAGTACCACCGCCGGAGGGGTCCGTGATCGCCATGTCCTCGAGCAGGACGCGGGCGGAGGCGTTGGTGCTGTGGATGCGGAGGACTTCGCTTACCAGCGACTCTGCCAGGGGGCAGCGTTTGATGGCTCCACTGATGCTGATGGTGGTGGTGGTAGGACTACTCTTAGGCAAATCAGCAGCGATCATCTCGTCGTCAAGGCTCTGCCGCAGCTCGCGCAGGAGGTCGGGATCGGAGAAGACGCGCAAGACGGCCCAGAAGATGGCCGGGATCGTGTTGACCAGCAACCCCGTGCAGACGCCGAGGTCGAAACGGGCAATGTCCTCGTGCGGGACGCGGTATCGGCGGTTCACCTCGTACCGCGCCTGGATGAGCCGCGAGGCGGTGGCGAGACCGTCGCCGGCGGCGTAGTACTCGAGAAAGCCTTGGACGAAGCGCTTTCTGCCGCGGCTTGCCTTCCTGGCTAAAATATCCGGAAACACTGCGAGACCGAGCATGGCAAAGCCTCTGTCGACTTCCCTGGTGTTGCCCATCGATTGGATCAGTCTTTGGTCAGGTACGTCGCAAGCAAGCAAGGGGAAATTGTGGAGATGAACATAGGGTGATTGGTTACGTACCAGAAACCGTTCATAACCTCGGCATCTCTCATGGGATTCTTTTCGGGCCCGTAGAGAGTATCCGTACTGGCTATCGTGACGAAATTCCGGATCCACCGAAACAACGGGATTCGCTTGTCCTCCTCGCCGCCGCCGCCAAATTCGGCCTCGAAGACGTTGGCCAAATGCGTCAGCATGGTGCGTGATATCTCGTCCAGATGTTCCCCCGGCACCAGGGACTGGTGGATGGCTCGCATGTTTTCGACACGAAGCCCCACCGCCGCCACCGGCCCCTTTTCCTCGGCCAGGTCTTCAGACAGCAGCCGCATGGTGCGCCGGCTGGCCCGGAGGATCCTCTGGGCGAAGTTGATGGCGCAGGGGACGAACGACACGACTCGGCTGCGGCGGTCGCACACGGCGGCCAGGTGCGGCGAGGTGACTACGTAGGTCCTTGACCGGCCGATCTCGAGGGTGAAGATGGGTGGCAGATTACACTCTTCACTAGGATAACAGCAACCTTATCAGTTAAGAAGATGGCTGAGAGGTGTATTTGGAACTCACGCGATTTTGGAATAGTATCCGGCTCCGTAGCGTAGAAGGCCTATCATGTGCCCTAGGAATGGCGTATTGGACCGAATACGCGGTGGTTGTCTGGGATCGTAGGGGATGGCAAACCAGTAGTACACGGAGACCGAGACAATTACTGCCAGCATGGCCAACGGTATGACTAGTATTCTAGCCATGCTTTCCAGAAGATCGATCACTGAGCGGTGTTCTGGACGAGAACCAAAGTCCAATGTGATATTGTCCAACGTGAAGCAATCCTTGACGAATGGAAACATGACGGAGCTGCAGTTTCGAGCCCCGGCCTATGACGGCAAAGAACCAAGTACGGATAAGAGCGGTAGGTTTTTGGGAGACGATTCCTCGGTTCACGCTGTCGTTGCCTAAGTCATTTGCCGCAGACGGCTCGAAAAGTAACGTCGGATACGAGCTCCACGACGTGTTCGGTAAGAGACGCCGAAACGGCATGGCAGACAATACGCCCGGGATACTACACTACGCTGCAGTACAACACTGACGATGACGACTGAGTGCTCCTGTCTATACCGGAATCGGTTTCCCTTGCAGAAACGTGCATGGTGAATAGGGTCGCATCGCCTTATCATAATAGGGGATGGGGGCCGAGTCTGCGGCCTGCTGCGGCCGGCACCCAACAGATGCGGACTGGAAACTTATTACCCGGGTGGTAGAACGTTTCGTCATTTATTCTGACAATGTAAGCTTGATATTGCGTAGATCACACAAGGCGTGTGGTAGGAATTGAGCTACACGTTGTATGATTAATTAGCTCGCCTGTTTTGAAGAAGTTCGACTCTATGTTCGGTAGAGAAGTATTTCTTCACCCATTTGACGACCAGCTTGCAAATTAGACTGTAAGCAATTCCATTCAGCTCCCGTGAGACTTGAATCTTTGTTGCTATCTGCATCATCGACGTCGTACTCCTACACTACGATAGATCCTCCATGGCAATCTTGATGGCCTCTCCTGAACCTGAGAATGATATGTGCCATTCCTTGGCCAAGTCTCTGGGACGAAGCTGAACATTGATATCCTCATCAGGGATAGGAAAGCTCGCCCCGGATGGCGACCGCTCAGACGTCGGTTCGACCCATCTTCCCCCGACGGGGAGGATGTCGAACTGCAACACGGACACGGCGGCCAGCATCATGATCTCGGTCGAGGCGAAGTGCCGACCCGGACAAAGCGTCTGCCCGCCGCCAAAGGCACGAAACGCAGCCCGGTTGTACTTTTCCTTTCCTTGATGCGGGAGAAAGCGGGTGTGTCTGAACTGCCCAACGTCTTCGCCCCAAGCCTGGATGCTGTTGTGTTGGACCGAGCTTGGCATCAGCAGGACGCTGCCCTTCTTCAGCAATATTTGTTGGTCCTCTAGAAAGACATCTTCAAGGACGAACCGAGGTCCGACCCCCAAGGATCGATAGCGTAGAACTTCTTGGAAAGTACTTGGAAGAAGAGGGCACGAGGAGCGAATGTCGGCCAAGTCGATGGAACACACATTCTCATCGTCGTTCTGACCATCACGAACCAGGCCCAACAGCTCCCGGCGAACGTCGCTGAGGACTTTTTATCGCTGAAGATGTGATAAAGCAGCCAGAATGCGCACGGCGTCGAGTTGCCCAGGATGGCAAAGGTGTTCCCGACCTCGCCGCGGCCGACGTCGTCGATACTCAGACCCCAGCTCCGGTGATGCTCGAAACGCTTGCGCACTAGGCCCGAGGCCTGTTCGTGGCCGCCCTGCTGCATGTAGTCGACCATGGCGCCCGTTACGAGGTCGCGGGCACGACGGAACTTGGGGGAGAAGGCCATGGCGGCGGGGAATATGGAGAAGTTCAAGAAACCAGATTCGAAGAGCCTGTGAGACTTATCAGTCTGGCAAGGGGCAAGGTTGGGCTCAACGGCACATACTTCCAGGCTTCTGCTATGGCATTTTCCTTATACGGATTACTCGGCCCATAGATAGCTTCCGTCGTAGACCTAATCATCAAGTGTTTGGACCACTCCACCAACCCCGTCGTTTTGGGCCCTTGGGCCCGCTGCCTGGCCAGCTCGGCCGAGAAGACCTCGACCGACTTCCTGTTGATGGCATCGAGGTCTTTGCTCCCCGGCGCCAGGGAGGGCGCGATGTACCGAGGCCAGCTTATGCTGAAGCCCTCCTCGTTCTTCAGGTCGTGGTTCATGACGCGGGCCGAGTGCTCGCTCATGCCGCACACCGCGCCCGAGCTGGCCGTCAGGGCGGCGAAGCTGATGGTGCGCCAGTGCTTCTGCAGCACGGGGATCAGGCTGGTGTCGTTGACGACGTAGATTCGCTGGAAGGGCAGCCGGAGCGTGTAGATGGGGAGGCCGTATTCCTGACTACATGTATCCAATTCTCCATGAGCACTGACTGTTTTGGATGACGGCTTGAAATGAAATGAGCATACTGAAGACGCAGATGGAGTCCCGATTTCTCCTTGATCATTCGCACGAGAGGGTGGAGAAACGGGACGGTGGTCAGGATGGCGCGTGGCTCACGGGGATCCTGGGTCGCATACAACAGGAAATGGAAGAAGCAATAGGTTGTAGCTAGAATGCCCAACGCGATCGTGATGATGGACGCCATGGTTACCTCACTCGGATGTTTCTCATGAACTCAGCAGATGGGATGTAATTGCCGAATGATTTTATCTAGATACCTGTATAGAAGTGAAGATAACTAGGTAGTCTGTCGCGGCGAAGGAACCAGTGCTCTAACCAACTGAACAAACCCATCCTCAACCGGGCAAAAGGACGTTGTCAAGTCAGTGCACTTGACCGTCTATTGAGTTCCTCACCACCCCTTACATGGTCATCGATATGGTCATCGATTCGGGAAGGGAACCTATGGAAAAAGGGTGAATACAGTGGTTGACTAATGTAAGAATTCCGACCGGGACGCGACTCTAGCTCATCGCCGTTGCTGATCATTACTTTGTCTCCAGAAGGTATGTGTGTGTGAGATTGTTATTGGCAGGGTGGGAAACCCAAGCAAGGCGTGCTCCATTGGGTCGGGTCGACACTTGTCACTGGCGAAGTGACCAACCGGCCGGCGGTACAGCAACCCCGACTTGATATACAACCAACCAACATAAGGTGTCCACTGCTACCCGTACTCTGTAATCTGCAGCCCCAAGACAAGTTGGGAGCGGCAGATGGTTACATCCATGGCCAACTTACTTTATCCGGAGTATGTGCACAATATGTCGGCGCTTGTGGTGAGGCATAGATTGGAGCTTCAAGAACTTGCTCGATGGTGTGCATATAATAAGTCTTTGCGCTGCACCGACCGACCAGGATCTATTTTGATACATATCGGTTGGAAGAGACCTTGCAGGCACCTTGCGGATTATTTGTGCCACAATGCATGCCAACTACTGGACCCCCTGGACATGGCTGCCGGAATTCCGAGACCTGACAAGGTTGCATGTTGAGGTTCTTTCTCCTATTTCCACTTGTTTTCAAATAGGCATCCCTGCTGTATGCAGTGATACCATCTATTGTAAGTATATGGCAAGTAGTCCTAGCCGCCAAAGCCTCACGTCTTTGGTACCTCGTTCCGTCCCTCGCGAGGGGGGGTTGGGGGTTGGGGTTTGTAAGGGGGGTCAGCTTACATCCCACCCCACGATCTGCGGCCACAACGGTCTTATGTCAGATCAACTGATGTTCTGTGGCTTTCTGTAAGTCCGGGGGGAACCGGTAAGGCAGAAGTCTGCCACCAAACCCCCTCCCCCCTTCTTCCATGCTGAGCTTATTGATCCTTTGGGAACTAAGTAGCCTTGAAGCTGTAGGAGACGAGCCGACTGAGCTCACAGTAGCGGCAATGCATACCGAGAGAGGACCAAGACTCATAGACCTTTGAGAGCTTAGCCCACAGTACCAGCTAAACGTATATCAGAAACGGGATGCAGATCTTGCATCGTCGGCAATCGGACAAGTCACTTTCGTTATTGATAGTTAGGTACTCATGGGAAACAAACAACTAGACATTGGAATACATGTGAAGTTTAGGCTAGAGTCGATTGTAGTTATGCTGAGTTCTTCCAGCTGCTATCTTAATCTATCACCCATAGCAAATCTGCTCGTCCTTCCAACATATCCCCGATTCATCATAGTGACACGAAGCCCCCGACAGACTTGGCGATCTGCGCTGCCAGCTCCTTGGGTTTGCTTACCATGGGCATATGGCCCGATGGAAAGTTGATTACCTCCCACTTGACCTTGGACTTCTCCAGCCACGCCTGCTGGAGCGAGGCCGGGTTGCAAGCGTCGTCCAGCGTGTGGACGTAGACGCGCCGGCCCTCGAACCCGGCGTCTGCCCAGCCCGGCGCCGACGGCGGCGTCTCGAAAGCCAGATTCGCGTGGGGGACCATGGCTTTCCCCAGCTCCTCGGCCTGCGAGGCGTCACAGTCGTTGTAGAGGTGGACCATATGCGGCTCGATGAGCGCGACGTTGGGAGATGGCTTTCGACTCACGTTAGCTACTGAAATTATATATAGAGAGAAGAGGGCCAACAACCTTGTTCAGCTTAATAAAGGGAGGGTAAGCTCCCCCTACGGCCTGTAGGAGCGATTCGCCTTCGAGCGTGATATTACCGGCCACGTAAATCAGCCCGATAACGCTGGTTTTATATCTCCCGGCGGTACGAGTCTGCCGGTCCAGGCCCTTAGACGCGGCGCCGCCGACGACCCCGCCGTAAGAGTGGGTAAGTAGGACGACGTCTTTTTGTTGCCCATCTAAGAGGGGCAGGATGACCTGGTCGCGTAGGTAGGCAATATCGTCGGCGCAGGTAGCGGTCGTCGGGTCCTCCGGGTCGGCGCTAGGATAGCCACCGGGCTGCGTGGGGATGCCCGCCTCGGCTAGGTACGGCAGCAACTTGTCAAAGCCTTCTGGGGTACCAAAGGCGCCCGGGACGAGGACGAGGACAGGCAGGGAGGATGACATGATGGCTGCTGTTGACGGGAAACACACGGTTGCTCGCTCGATTCAATGAACGGCTATTTTAGCCAAGATAGTCAATTACTGAGAGGATGAGGAGGAAGTTGAAGAAGGAAGAAGCAGAAGTAAAACAGAAAGGGCTGCGCTGCTTGTTCTAAGGAAGGCGTTTGGTCCGCCGACGAAGCTCACTGACAAATCATAACTTGGTAGCTGCGCCGCGACGTAACACAAGAAACCAACGGCATAAATGACCGTAGTAGCTCCTTCTTTGAGAATACTTCTTCGTTTTGTTACGCAGGGGGCGCAGCCCTGCAGTCCTGCAGCTGTTGCTGCATGCGGGACCGGTACGGGCGATGCATGTCGTTGGAGACGGTACTACCCACCCATGACCACCATCCGTTCGGCTTTGGGCTGTACATTACCATGTATGTTAGAATTATCGCTGACATGCCTCAATTGACTTTGATACGGCAGAGGCTTCGTGCCCGGAAGCTGGGCAGTAAGAACAAATTGACCGCCATTGGACTGTTATGCGCATGTGTTGGCTGTAGACACTCATTGTGTTTTGGTAAACCCCATCCTCATCCGTCCCTCCTACCCGCCCTGCCAGGTTGGTTATTCCAAACCAGAGAGTATTATATATATTATTACCATCAAAACCAAATATCTATATACTGTAAATGCCAACGCCAATTCTGTTCGCGATTTGATTACCTTATTTCTCTACAAATCGAGTTTAACTCGTAGAGTATTCCTTTCCCATCTCGGTTCCAATTACTTTGCTGGATAAGAAAGGAGAATGGCGTTTCCCGCAACAGCCCAGGTCGATCTCTCGCAGAACCGGCAGCCAGATCTCTACGCTTCATCTACCATTCCCATGTCCTTCGCTCTGCTCTGTGTCGTTCTTCGCTTCTGGTGTCGTTGGAACAAGAAGGCTGGTTTCTGGCTGGATGACTGGCTGATACTCTGCGCCACCGTACGCCATCTCCGTTGCATTTGAAGTTGTGCATTGTCGTGGGAAGAACAACTAGACTGACCATCGACCATTGCAGATATGCGGGGTCGGACTCACGGCGAACATGCTATGGTGTAAGTATAACCGCTAGAAGTTCCACGTCCGCCGCAAGTGTACTGACAAATCGGGACGGGGAAGGGATCCCACGTGGCCTAGGAAGACACCTCCAGACGTTCGGGCCAAACGTCGTTCAAGACGTCGCCATCGGACTCTTCACTGCCGAGTTAACGTACACAGGCGTCATCGTCTTTGTCAAGTTCTCCATCCTCGCCCTGTACTGGCGCATCTTCCGGAACAGCTCGAGCATCAAGATCCCCATCGCCGTCCTGGGGACGATGGTCGTGATGTGGGGAATCGCCGTGGTATGCTGACGCGCACATCAATTCCTTCAATATTCCATTGGGCTCTGTTTGTTCTCGAACGAACCGAACATATCATCTAACTCACCGAGGCGTCTACAGTTCCTCCTAACTCTGTTACAATGCGTCCCCACGCGCGGGTTCTGGGATAAAACCATCGACTCGTCATGCAACGTCGACAGCCAAAAGTTCCTCTTCGCCATCTCGATTCCTAACATCCTCATCGACGTGACCATTCTTAGCCTTCCCGTCCCTTACGTCAGAAAGCTCAAAATATCCACCAGCCAACGGCGGCTGGTATTATCCATGTTCCTCCTCGGCGGGTTGTACGTACAGTCCTTTGTCTATAGAGCACCCCTTTTCGGTGCCCCCGAAAACTGATCAGCAAGTCGTTTAGCGTCTGCATTGCTTCGGTAATGCGACTTGTAGCTGTCACTACCCAGAAGACGGATGAGGACGTCTCATGGAATATCGTTAACCAGGGAATCTGGGCCGTGGTGGAGGCGGATTTCGCTATCGTTTCGGGTATGTTAATTTTCATTCTGTCCTTACTCAGATATTCGGCTGACCACAAGCTGTAGCATGTCTACCGACCCTGCGTCCCATCTGGCTGATGCTCCGCCCTAATCGTTTTGTCAACGTGTCGTCCGGGTCGCCCTCGTACCGCCTCCACGACCGTTTCCAGCGTTCGGCCAAGAGGCGGGCGCCACGGACCTGGGGAGCGTCCCTTTTGGAGACCAACGCCACCGAACACGAGCAAGACGACAAGCCCTTCTCCGCCGTGCAGGAGCCGCAGGGCGCTAGGCTGGCTACGGTTATGTCGTCGCCCAGTGAGCAAGACCAAATTAATGGAGAAGCCCAGGACGCGGGGACGATCCAGGTCCACAGTGAATGGGGTGTTCAGTACAGTCAGCGAAAGAGATGAGACTAGATAAATAAGCAGATTACATATGTCCGGACAGTCGTGGTTGAAGTCAATCGTTACTACAAGAGCAGGCCATCAAAGGTTGGGTGTATGTTAATCAGGGCGTCTAGATCGAAGTTGAGCGTAATTGGGCTATCGGTGGTGTGGCGTCTTCTCTTTCTGGGACACTTTGTTATAAGGTCGGCATCCACTCTCCCCGCAGAGAGAGCCGAATTAGCACTAGGGTCGGTAGGGTCGGTAACGGCCTGGGAATCCTCGGTGTTTTATGTTTTCTTCTTTGTCTTTTTGCACATTTTCACCTTTTCGCCATTTTCCTCTCTAGTTGTATGGGGCGACCGTTCCTTTGAATATTTTGATCCACCATTTATCACCATTTATTACCATTGCTCAACCAAAACCTGACTTGACCCGATGTGAACATGGCAATTCCGCGTTCATAGCCTGCATCGGTTGATGGCCAAACGCCAACAAAGTCATAACAAAGGGGAACGTGACGTAAAAGAACCTGCATAACCCGAATAGCCACGCCCGAAGAGGAAGTACGTTCTTATACATAGGTCCTTTTAGGCTCGTGAGGGCTTGACAACCGTACTCGAAGGTGTCATGTTGACTAACTTATCATCGCAGTGAGGCTTCAACAGCCACACATGAATTATCTGAACCACGCACTACACAAGACACTCCCCATGCTCAGATCGCCCTCTCATTCCCGACCCCTAACCTTTAGGGACCACATCATTGCTTACAGTTTTCAAATGAGAGATGCGGCATTCTAGTCAATCAATGGTGAGTCTAAATGAAAAGAGACAATGCAAATACTAGGTCGTAATGAATCCAAGTAAGCCATCATTTCTCTACAAGTCTCATGCGAGGGTTTCCCACTGTACTTTCATTTCCCTATCAGGAGGGGCCGCCACTGCATTTGTATACCACGTATCATCCCAAGCAGGTCGATCTGATGGGGAGCCGTCCGGCTTAAGCCATTCCAGGAACTTGATGTCCAGCTTCGAGACAAGGATGGCAACCGTGAGTAATACTTCTGCCTTGGCGAAATTCCGTCCTGCACACATAGCCGTGCCTCCACCTATATTGAGAAATGAGAAATAATGTTAGCATATTGATTTCACTACGTTTGGAGATGGTCTGGGTAGCTAGCTGTCGAGGACTTACCATAAGGGAAGAAGGCCCCTGGAGGGCCTTTAAGAGAGAATTCGAGATGCTTCTCAACCTCTCCCTTTTCGTTCTTTGTAATTCTCTCCTGTGTATGACGATAGGCCCAGAATTCGGAGGCTGGGTGCCCCGGGACGCCCCCTAGAGTTTGCAGTACATCTCGTTAGCTATCCGATAGATTGTTGGATAGGGTATGGTCACCAGAGGAGCCTGCGTGATTTCGCGCATCGATTCAATTGACAAGTATGCCATATAGTAGCATGGAAACACTTACAAGTAATTTCGTCGAGATGTGCTACTTGAGTTGGGGCATGAAATACCGTGCCAGCGGGGAAACTGTAGCCAGCAACGGTGACTGGCACCAAAGACGTTCGCGTAATGAGAATCCCCACGTGGAGACGTAAAGTCTCCGCGTATATAGATTGCAGGAGTGGGATAGATGTTATCTTCTGTTCATCCAGGGTCTGAGTAGATGCTCCACTGAGTACGGTTGACCTTGTGGTTTCTCTCCTAACTGCCTGGAGCAGATCGGGGTCTTTGATCAATTCCATCATGACCCACGTGCAAATTGGAACAGTGTTAGAATTGAGGCTATAATAAGCAAGTCAGAAATCAAGTACAGGTAATAAGTAGCATCAACTTACGCGATTAAGAACAAGGTATAGACTGGGCCCATGCCCTCGGTAGAAAAGTCGAATGATTTCCCCCATCGTGCCAATCCCCTGGACAATGATGATCCGAAAATGGGTTCCCAAATGGTGTCTTGGTCCGCTTCGAGGCGTTCCCACGCGAATTCATAATTTGCGCACTTATACCATCTGGTGCACATATCACGCACTGTATTTCGGGCTTCAATGCCTTCTCTGTTCAGCCAGCTAGGCAGTCCAAATGTAAGTGGTTCTGAGAGGCCTTCATACTTCCAGAAGGCTTCCATGAAGCCTGGGTTCGTATCGATGATATCGGGGCCAAACATGGCACATACTGCAGCACGTGACATGTTCTTCTTAATGAAATCAAAGAGTAGAAGCTCTGAGTTACCCTTCGCGGCCAAAACTGTGGTAAGCTGCTGTTCAAAGAAGGTTTGATACGAGGTGCAGACAGTCTTGACTGATTGAGGACCAGAGAGAGTCGCATTGTAATTCTGATGCAAGGCATACCAAATGCGTTCAGATGCTGGTATTGTGTCTTTGGTACTGCGGACCCGGGGCTGGCGGCTGCTTCCAGAGTCATCCCGCAAGAACTTTGCCACATCGACAGGGAAATACCCCGCAGTATGTTTGATGATATGTATAACCCATGGATCAGATGTAAACATGGTAGATTTGAAGAGCATAGGGACATGTTCGCTTCCAGTGACGAAATACGACTTCAGAGGACCGAGTTGGCACTGCACTATGGGACTTGTGCGAAGTGCCATGCTACCATGACCTTGTAAGTGAAGATACCATACTGAAGGTTATCCCAACTTACGATACTCGCATGATGAAGCGGTTCTTGGCCGTCATAAACTGCCAGACATTCGAGATGAATGGGATAGTTTCCCCGAGCCGAGGTGGTTGGTTTGGTGTGCTCTGGCGGTGGACCGAGGCCAGGAAAACCACCAGGGGTATAACTAGAATGAGAAGGGCGATCATATTGCCGTCTGGATGGTCTATAGATTGTGTGACATTGAAACTGCAGTATTCTAACTTGTGCGAGTGTCTAGTTGAAAATCTTATATAATTGCGTGTACTATGATCGTGTTGCACCTACTAGATTACCAGTTATTGCATTTATCGGGCCGGGCTTGAGAATCATACATACCGTCACACAGCTAGGGTATGGCGGTAGGATCGCTACGTAGCCGTTGCCCTATCGACCTCGGTGTCTTTGGTAGGCAATCGCGACAAGACATCTGAGATGAGTTTCATTCTTCCGGACTCCGCCATAGTTGCCTTGCGGTAGAATTCATGCATTTGTTCTCCAACCGACATGCCGGCCAGAGTAGTACTGCATTGGATAACCAGCCGAAGATCTTACTGATTTCTGACCAAGCATCAAGCACGGTCACCTTTTGGTCATTTTTCATTGCATATACCAAAACAAATTGACCTACGTCTGCTTATGGTTACACAGTTCCTCTGCTTTCTGTTGAGGATAACGAACTGCAACCCTCCACGAAGACCAGGCATGGCCCCCAATCCAACCAACCCAAGCTGACACAGCCTACTAATACTTGTGACAAGATCTCTCATTATTGCCTAGCTTCTGCCATGGAACCATTTCCTGTCACCGTTACCTCGAGTGATGAAGTGGATTTTGCGCTTCCACCCAACGTATGTATTCACCCCCACTCCCCAAGAGCCTTACAGGTAGCGGATGTCACATCGGACATGAAAGCTATAGAAGCATGATGATTCCGGGAGGGATCCGGCTGGCGCGAACCTGTATCACTCCCCACCCGCCAAACGCATACGGCTGCTCCCGCATGACATTTTAGTACTGATGTTATGCTTTATTGATGTAACGATGTATTGTGCGACCCCGAGCCGGCCCTACCGAACCCGACACTTGAAATAGAGTAGTAGTAGTCGTAAGAAAGTTGGCTGATGCTCAATTGGTGCTGACTTTAATATATGTTTGGTTGATGTACCCGTCGTGTAGTTTTATTAATTTGCCTGTATCTCCTGCAGCAACACCCCAAGAACGTCGCACCAGCCTACGATCATTACCATACATGACCCCCCTCGCACTTATACGCGCGACCAACACCATCTTCGAAGCTCCATGCTTGACATCGCATTATCGTATGATCCGCAAGGAGAGACTTATTTGGGAAAACGCGCTTCAAATCTCCCGTCATACGGAAAGGGGAATCTTTCGTTTCCGGGGACAGAGGAGAAGGGGGCTGCTTGGACTACTACCCAGCCTAGCCTGAACCTCCAACGAGGCATCCAACCAAGTGTGTCCATATTTGAGATTTGGGAAAGGGGTGTCGGTGTTGGTGATACAAACACTGTTGTCCACTCACGCCACGATTTACTGGTCTTTGAGGATGACTGTGTCGATATGATAGGACACGAAGTTCGTATGCAACCGCCCGCAGAACGACCAGCGTCAAGATGGTCGCCCTTGGCCGCGCTGGGTGGAAAAGCAGATTCGACATGGAATCATGTCTGGAACTGTGCAACTATTGGCTTACGTACGATGCATTCATTTAGTTCGTTTACGGGCCAAGTCGTATGCTGGCTCTACTTTCCCCATAATAGTGCATGGCCTCAACGTCAAGCAGTGTATGTGAAACCCATCAGCCCTCGGTATATGATGATCAGGCAGCCCTGGAAATGTGACGTGCCCATTGCCCTTTTGGTTTGCTCACTAGAAACACAAGATAGCTGGGAGACAGCCTTATAAAATACATATAAACTTTTGGACCCAGTCCAAGTTTGCTTCCTCATTGCAGGAGCCTCATGCTTTCACTGTCTTGGACATCGCGGACTTACATCTACTCAAGCCTCTGAATACCGTTTCCACTCTACACTCCCTTTCACCCAAAACAAGAATGGCTGAAGTCATCCGATCCAATGGCGGCAATGGCCACTACCCCGTGAAGCCTGATCTCGAACAGCAGCAAAATGAAACCCACGTCGAAGACGGGCTGTCCCGGCCTAACGGATGGAATGGTACCTTCGTCAAGGAGAAGGACCCCTACGCCCTGATGCGGGACTGTGATTCGAGTTCACGGCAAGGAGCCCTGTCCTATGTGTGACTTTTGACGCGTCGGTCTCATGGTGGCTGACGATGATACAACACAGACTCACGGCACAGCATTATCTCTGGAAGGACCTCCTGGGATTCCTTCTGCACCCTGACATCCCCATCAGCGCCACTGACCTGAAGGTAGCCGACGTCGCCACCGGCAACGGGTAAGAATACCGGCCCCTCTCCTCTCTGACTTGCTTAAACCTCTCTTCCTCCCAAATTCCATCCCTTCTACCCTTCCCAAAGCCCAAGACCAAAAGAAAAAGAAACTAATCCGCGTTGTGCCGCGCAGTATCTGGCTCGAAGATGCCGCGCGCGGCAAGCCCAAGTCGGCCGACTTCCACGGGTTCGACATCAGCCTAGACCAGGTCGGCCCCAAGCCCTGGCTGCCCGCCAACATCCGGATGCACACGTGGAACCTCTTCGAAGAGCCGCCGCAGGAGTTTGTCGGCTACTTCGACGTCGTGCACGTCCGCCTCATCACCGTCGTGGTCCGGGACAACGACCCGCGGCCCGTGCTGGCGAGCTTGGCGAAACTTCTCAGTAAGTCCACCACCGCCGTCCTCATTTCTTCTCTTTGATTGCGTTCGTGGTTCATTGTGTGGCATCGAAGGAAAAGTAAGGAAAGCCCGAGGCTAACTTTCGAAACCCCAAATAGAGCCTGGGGGATATCTGCAGTGGGATGAGGTCGATACCATCGGCTGCTCGATCAAGAGCGTCCCCGGAGTATCCGCAGACAACCTATCGGCTCTTTTTGATCAGCTGAGGGGCAAAGACGAGTGAGTGCTACGTGCAGCCCATTTGGGTTATTTGCAGAGTACCTACTGACTGCAAGTAATTAACATCAGCTGGAAGTACCGACTGACAAGCATCATGGATGAGAGCGGCTACCGCGACTCCACCCTGTACACGTTCGAGTATGGACTTGATACTGCCCGATTATGGAGTGACCTGTAAGCCAAGTCCATGCCACCCTCAGCCGTCATCGGCATCGTGTGCTGCCAGCGTGTTAACCCCCAATTTGCATAGATACGTGAGCACTTGGAAGGAGTTCGCAGAGAACGTGCTAAAGACGCCCGAGATCTCGGGGGAGCTAGAGAGGAACGCCATGGCCGAGGCCAGAAACGGTGCGGCCATCATGGTTCCAAAGCTGGTGTGGGTTGCGAGGAAGATTTAAGGGGGTATGCATGGTGTATTCTCCTGGTAGCGAGGAGTGCAGCTCCGCACCCTTTAAATTCCATCTACCTGTTATTAATATAGCTCTCTGCTGCTTATATAACAAGGCGGACAGGATCCATAGTATTCAACAGGATATGGCCGTATATGTCAAAACATCTCGTTATGGGGCATTATATAGCAAGCTCTTTTATGTAAAGGAAGCAACCCAACCATTACTAAAGAGTCGTTTCCCAAGCCGGCTTGCAATTCACGGGTGACGTCGCGAATGAGCACTCAAGAACATCCACAACGAAAGTGACTTGTCCGATTGCCGACGATGCAAGAATTGCTAAGCTCCCAAGGGTCTATGAGTCTTGAACCCCCTCCGGTCCGTATCACCGCTGCTGTGAGCTTAGTCGGCTGGCTTCCTACAGCTAGGACTATCTGCCATATACTTACAATAGATGATATTACTGTATACATCAAGGATATCGATTTAAGATCAGGTGGAAATAGGAGAAATAAGCTCAGAAAGCAACCTTAACAGGTATCGGGGCTCAGGCAGCCGTGCCCAGAGGGTTTAGTAGCAGGCATATATTATAGCATAAATTATCCATAAGGTGCCAGTAAAGATCTTTTAATCGGTATATATATGTTACAATACACTGCTTACCTCTTTCTTATAGATTTGTTGATGTTTGGCCATCAACCCCGGGTTACACCTGTCTTGGTGAGCCGTGAAAAGAAATGGTGAACCAGAAACAAAGGAAAGATGGTCTCACATGGACGCTTGGAAAGGAAAGAGATAAAATGTGAAAAGGGCCAAAAGGAGAAATCATACAACACACCGAAGATTCACAGGTTGTCATCAACTAACGTGCATGTCAATATCCTTCTGCGATCAACACTTCACGCATCAATTCAACCGTGTGTATGCATGACAATGCGAAATCGATTTCGCCGTATTCGTTGCGATATTGATCGAGAATGTTTTCGAATATGTCAATAAGCGTTCCATGCATCTTCGAAGTCTTCCGTGCCGCCTGTTTTCCCTCCCTCTTATTCAAGGCTGAGAACTCCCTCTTGAGCGCAGAAGCGACATCGCCGGAAGTAGTAGGACCGAGTGAGGTTTGTTGAGAGTCCGACGATTCTCCAGACTCACTGTATTCCATGTGACAGAGTAAATTAAGCGTATAAAACCAATATAATAAAGCTGGGAATTCGTCGCGTATGGCTGTTACGAACTGTTTCATCAGATGAGAAAGATAGTCCAACCGGAAGTCAAGCTGTCCGGCTTCAAGCTTCGCTTTGATTTGTTGTTGTGCAAGCGACGAGCAGCAAGCCTCAAAATTGTGCTGCATCACGAGATGTATCAAGTGAGCCCTCGTGCGCTTCATACAACGACATACGAAAAATAGTATCGCGATGATTGACACACAAATTCGAGCATCTTGAGATGAAACTTGGTGACTAATAGCCAACTTCAATATGTTCCAACAATCGTTTAATAAGCTGACCAGGCGTCGGAGGATGATTATTGCATGATCATAGCCCGAGCTGTTCAATAGCAAGAAGACAAATTGGCTCAGTAGGAATGAGAGTTCGCAAAGATGTTCAAAGTCGGTGCCGCTCAGGTTTGCCTCAGCAGACAACGATGGCTGTAACTTAATTGCTTTCCTGGGGAAATTTTCTTCGATTACCTGTATCACCTGTAGAAGATTCGTCTTTGGTTCGGACTTTTTGTTGGAAGCGTGGTGGAAGAGGCCTGAGACTTGCAGAGCAAGAAATCTGGGAAGATGGTGGCCATTTCCAAGAGCTGTGACGGCGCTCATGGTGCCACACGCCATCTTCAGAAGATTAGCAAGTACATCGTCTTCAACAGGCTTTTCATCTGGTTCTATGCATGCATTGCTCCCCTTGGCTTTTTTGACCAAAGTCATGAGGCAAGCAAATCCCATAAATACTGAGATAGAGTTAGCATACTACCCATGAACGTCTACCAGGCTTGATACAGACACTCACGATCAAGAATGCAATCAAAATCATCTCTCTCAAAACCTGAATTGCAGCGATTGGCAGCCAGGACGTATTGTTCGACTCTTTTCCCTCTGGCTTCCACTGCCTTGAGGCACAAGTGGCATGGCTTTCCGTCTGAACACTATCTGAAAGTTAGCACACATACGCTATATCTAGAGGAACCAGGACAATACGTACTTCTCTTTTTTTCGATCTACACCACATACATGAAGAAGCTGTCTTTTTCCTTCTCATTGGAACTAGGCCATCATCATCTGCCCGTTTCGATTTGCGAGACTGGGCCAGGCTAGGGATCATGATCTTTCCCCCAGGCACTGCCTCAGATGACAGTGGTGTCGGGGTAGTATTTTGCACTCCTCCAGTACGCATTGGCCCCGAGACTGGGACTGCCGGGTTGGCGTCGAGGCCGGCGCTGATAGTAGTTGCAGGCTTACAAAGCAAAAGTGGGTGTTTCCTGGTACGGATTTGCGCTGGGGGTTCTGGTACGTGCTCATTGGGAATAGTTGGGCCTAGTGGTTCGCTGCCGATAGGCTCTAGTATCGAAGCCAATGTAGAGGGGTCACGGGAATCGATGGATTCCAGATACTCGGAGAGTTCCTGGCTGACCAGGGGTGATGTTAATGCATGGTGAGCTGGCAAGGGAGCATCTTCCTGCCTCATAGAAGAGTGTTCGTGAGTTACCACAGGAGAATGATTGTGGTACGCGTCCTCGAAGAACGTCGGATGTGGAACGTCTTCGGGATGTAGTTCTTCAGAACGGTGGAGGGGGGAGTAGATTGAATCCATCCTGCAAGATTGGAGAAGAGTTGGATGTGCAAGTATGTTGGTGTCGTCTGTAGGTTTTGGTATCTTTGGCAGAGAAGATGAAATTCGGGTTCTGTGGTCAGAAGCCAGGTTTTTATATTCTTTTCGTAGAGCAGTACATCAACCAACGTATTCAGCTCTACCCAGAACCCCAACCAATCATGAAGGATCCCGCATTCACTCGTGCGCCCTGATTGGCTAAGTCTAGTGTCGGGCGTGGTGGCAGTGCAAACAGCTGTGCCTGTCATACACGTAATTGACCAACCAGGGAAGATTCTGCAGAACCTCTGGCCAGTCACGGCGAGACAGGGCGTGCGAGGCCGAGGAGCGTCATTACCTTGACACTGTTGTCGAGATCGACCAATGAAAGGTCATTCCGCATACTTCAGAGCTGTGCTCATTGGCTGTCTATAGGCACCTCCGGGTACATACAGAGCTGTTCTTCGTACATAAAAAACAGTAGGATATCACTCCCATGAATGATGTAGGACGTTGACCTGTGTTATTACAAGTAAGGCCTTATATATATTCACTTGGAGACAAACTTGCGATTCTTCAGTCAACGATACTTTCACAAACACTAAATGCAAACCACCGATAACAGCGCCAGCTCGATCTGGCCAACTTCTGCAGTCATCAGTCTTGTTATACTCCTCGTTACGGTCGTCCTAGCACCTATAGGATGGGCCCTTCAGAGACACTGGGGCCATATTGGTATGCACTTATACTCATCCGTCTAGTACTTTTTCTCTTTTTTTCATATAGGGTTTGCTCGTCATATGCATCGCTTCGACTGGATTTCGGAAGATAATGAACATACCTTGCTGACTTCACATCTTCGTGGACAGGCCCTCGGCCTAGCGCTGAAGTCCACCTTGAAGATGGTTACATCAATCAACAATCCCACACTTAAAGAGGCGAAGCATTTGAAACGGGGCTGGAAAGGGTGATACGTATAAGAGGCATTGGGGTTGGAGATGTTGGTTGAATACCTGATACTGTGGGGGCTTTGGTTTTTAGCTGGATATGGTTGTGCCTATGTATCACAACTTGCTGGAACGATGGCTTATACATGGTTGCCGTTTGTAGGAGTATCAATCGTTTCTTGAGAGTCGCAATCCAAGCTTGGCTTACAATCCATATCACGGCTACTGGGACCCGGTCACAATTGTGGAGTGTTGTTCTTTAACTGTAAGCTGAGAGAGTTGAGCTACGCAATGAAGTAGCCGACTATCTTTTATGTCCCTCCCTGTCTGTTAAGAGAAAATGAATCTGATCCCAGGGGTTGCCCCAACCCAACGCCAACACCGTCGCTATGTATAACCAGGAAAAAACCGGCATAAGGAACAAACTGAAGAGTTAACAGCCACGGGGGTTTGTAGAAACACACAGCGACCCAATCGCCGCCCCTTTTTGCTACTCCCGCCTCTTAGGTAGATACAACACGCAGCGGCCCCGCCCACAGCTTCTCTTACTTGCCCCCTGAGATGCTCCGGACAATACCGATGAGAAAGCTGAAGAATACGCCGACGCAGACCATGAACTTCCAGCGGTCGCTGTGGATGCCATGCTGCCGGACGAGCCACCCAAAACTGCCAAGCGGCCACATGAACCCCGTCATGACGCCCCAGACCAGCGCGTCCAGGTGCCCCGCCAGACCGGCATTGTTCCCGTTCTCCTCGCCGTCCAGCCCGCCGGCGCCGCCCCCGCCCGTGTTGGAGGCCGTGGTCGGCATCGCCGCCGCGCCGTTGTCGTCGATCCACGAGTCCTCCATGCGCCGGAACGAGTCCGGCGAGGGCAGGGTGTCGGGCGTGTAGCGCGAGGCGTGGATGCTGCGGAACTGCAGGCGCAGCTGGTTCACCTCGGCCGGGGTGAAGCCCGCGTTGAGGAGGCGGTCGAAGCCGCGCGGCGTGGTCTGGTTTTGGTTTGACTGGCCATTGTTGGCGGTGGTGCCGGAGCTGTTGGGTGTAGGGGGTGCGGGAGAGGTAGGTCGTAGGAGCGGGCTGCTGGGTGGTGCGACGGGCACCAGGGCGGCTTTAGCCTCGGCTTCGAGTTCGGAATTCGTGAGGGAGTCGCCGATGCTGCAGTTGACATAGATGCGCTGGGGCGGCGGAGGGCGATTGGGGATGTTCTTGCCCTTGCCCTTGCCTTTGGCATCGTCGGCGCCGGAAGCACCAGAAGCGACTAAGGACTCGTACTCGTCGTAGCGACTCGGGGGCGCAGGAGGAGGGGCGCGCAGGACGGCGCTCAGGGCCGCGGTGTCGGGTAGGATGCGCCCGCCCTGGATGAAGCGCAGACGGCGCTGCGAGTTGGGTTCGGCCAGGCGGCTGCGTATTAGGTGCTTGAGGGAGATGACGGTAGTCTGCGACGGGTGCGGGATCTCGAGGTCCAGGTCCGGGATCGAGGCGCTGAAGCGGATTGTCAGGGAGAGCGGCTGCGGCGGTTGCGGCGACAGCAGCGGTGCCGGCACGTCGAGGTTCGCCGCGGCGCTATTGAACGGCGGGGGCTTGAGGTTGGAACTCATGTTATGAGGTGGTCATAGAGATAAGGGCTCGTAAAAGGAGCATGGTTAGTTAGTCTTGATGTTGTTGTTGCGACTGTTGCAGCAAGTGTATTTAGATCAATTCGCAAGCCGCAGTCGCAGTCGGATCGATCCGGCGTTGGGAGGATGGTCGTTCACTCCTGTGTAGCCCCCTGTACTTTTAGTCTAAGGCCTACTTCCAGGGACTTGCCCAGCGCTGACGTCGGAGCTATGGCAATTGGAAGCACAAGCGGCACGCAGGCATTGCCCAGAAGCTCTATTTAGTGGGGTCGAAGCGGGCCAGCTAAGCAAGCTTGTCAGCTCGTGCAGGTTGCGACTCGCGAGTCGTCAGTTGCAGGAGCCATTTGCTTGAGCGCCCCGCGGTTGCAGTCCCATTGCGTGCTCTGATCCCGGGACGGACAAATTGACATCGATAGGGAAATACTCTAGAATAAGGCCGATGACGGCACGCACACCCATTTGGTCGTTTCTCTGATTGGACCATAAGCAATTACAAATATCAATAAGAATTCACTTACTCACGTATCGTACATAAGTGTGTGTTGTCGTGGTGGGCAATAGCTTCTCTCTGTCCTCCATGAATACTTTCAAATCGGCTGTCCCCATACTCAGAGCTACAACTACGACCCCGCTTCGACTAACAGGACATTTCAACTCGAGTCGACAACGTGGATTCTGCTCGACCATGACAACCGGCCTTCCCGCTAAGCTGAAGCCCGCTGCTCGGGTGACGGGCCAGCGACAAGATGTCTGGTGAGTAAAGAATATCCCGCGAAACTTTGGCGGGCATCATACGACATATAGAGGCCTCAAGGTCCTAACCCCGCCATAGGTCCATCATCAATGAAGCGGCGGCAGCCTCTCCCAAGCAGCCCATCGTGAACATGGGCCAGGGCTTCTTCGGCTACAACCCGCCCGACTTCATCATCAACGCCGCCAAGGCCGCCCTGGACAAAGTAGATTGCAACCAGTATAGCCCCACCAAGGGCCGCCCGCGTCTCAAGAAGGCCATCGCGGACGCTTACTCTCCCTTCTGGGGGAGGCAGCTGAACCCCGACACCGAGGTCACCATCACTACCGGCGCTAATGAGGGTATGCTAAGCGCCTTCATGGCCTTCATTGAGCCTGGTGACGAGGTCATCCTCTTTGAGCCCTTTTTCGACCAGTAAGTCCAGTCTACTACTTTACGTATACAGGGGCATGACTGCTTGCTTTGCTGGACCGATCGCTCATCTGGCGAGCTCATCCATTTAGATATATCTCAAATATTGAGATGCCCGGCGGCAAGATTGTCTACGTACCCCTACACCCTCCCAAGGACGGCCCCACGACAACGTCTTCGGCGGCCAACTGGGCCATCGACTTTGATGAGCTGGAGAAGGCCATAACGCCCAAGACCAAGATGATCGTCCTGAACACACCCCGTGAGTCCCTTCTTAACACTTCAATGGAAGTCAGTTTCATGTATGTCCCCTAACCCCTGATCAAATAGACAACCCGGTCGGAAAAGTCTTCTCCAAAGAAGAGCTCCAAAAGATCGGCGACCTGTGCGTCAAGCACGAGATCATCATCCTCTCGGACGAGGTCTACGACCGTCTCTACTACGTCCCCTTCACCCGCGTCGCCACCCTCTCGCCTGAGATCGAGCGCCTGACCATCACCGTCGGGTCCGCAGGCAAGAACTTCTACGCCACGGGCTGGCGGGTCGGCTGGCTCATGGGTCCCGCGCACCTGATCCAGTACGTCTCGGCCGCGCACACGCGCATCTGCTACTCGTCCGTCTCGCCCCTGCAGGAGGCCTGCGCCGTGGGCTTTGAGCAGGCCGAGGGCGAAGGGTTCTGGGACCAGACCGTCACCGACATGAAGGCCAAGATCGCCCGCTTCACCGCCGTCTTCGACGAGCTGGACCTGCCCTACTCGGACCCCGAGGGCGGCTACTTCGTCATGGTCAACATGCAAAAGGTCCAGGTCCCCGCCGACTACCCCTTCCCGCCCCACGTCGCCAGTCGCCCCCGCGACTTCAAGCTCGCCTGGTTCATGATCCAAGAGATCGGCGTCGCCGCCATCCCGCCCACGGAGTTCTACACTGATGGCAACGCCCACCTCGCCGAGGACTACATGCGCTTCGCCGTTTGCAAGGAGGACGACGTGCTCGAGGCCGCCAAGGAGCGGCTCCGGGGGCTGAAGAAGTACATCAAGGCTTAGAGCACTAGATAGACGGATTCTACTTCAACCTAGAAATGTTATGCGATACTCAGCCAACGTAATCATGTTACCATTAAAAAGCTTACCTGCGATCGCCTCGTTGTCGTGTCATCAGTCACCCATGCATTATTTACTCTAAAGCCATTCTGTTATCTGAACGGTCCCCGAGAAAGGGAGCCCACACAAGAGAGGAGGTACAACATGATTCATGTTCTATTGGTGTATACCTCAGTATGGCTACATCGCTGCTAATTAAGCTATATCATTGCGCTTATGCATCCTCTGAGTATGCATTTCTCTCCGCCTCGAATTCCTCTATCACTGAAAATCGCAATCAGAGTAATCAGAAGGTAACATTAGAGGTCCTTCATTCTATGTAGCAATAGCCCCGTTACCATTCTGAGCAGCCGTCTCGTCCCTCATCTCGGTGGCAGCCTGGTGCAAATCGGACGGAATGTTCCACCCGTGGGTGTAGGCAGCTCTCTTATACGCATCAAACGCCTCGTTGATGCCGTAGTCCCGATGTCGGGAAGCTCTGCCAACGGGTTTGGCCGTGTTCTCTAGTCGAGCCGGCTTGGGCTCCGTGTTGGTGATGGCCATGCGGACCTGGACCAGCACGCCCTCGATGCTCGTGATGGGCGTCCAGCCGTTGGTCGTGAGCAGCTCCATGCACATGGCGCCGCCAGCGGTGACGTGGCCGCCGCCTCCCATGGCGAACGGCAGGAAGCGCGGTCGGATCACGCGCACAAAGGGCGGGGAGTAGGGGAAGTCGCGACCAAAGCGCAGCTCCAGTACCACGCTAGTCACGCCGGCCTTCTTCATGTCCTGTGCGAGGAGCAGGTTCTTGTCAAACGAGTGTAACTCGACGATCCAATGGAACATGTTGGTGATTTTGTCAAAATCGATGAACCAGCCGAGCTCATGAAGGGGAAACGACGATTGAGTTGCTTGGAGCTTCTGCAACTCCTTCGCGAGAGTCTTCTGGGCCTGTCCCGTCGCATAGTCTGGGGGACTCAATCTTGGCAGCGTATCAAGGTCCAAAGCACCGGGCCGGAAGTCCGTCTTGCTTTCGTCCAGAATGACGGCCGAGCCCTCGGAGGACGCTGGGGTTGATGATCCAGCATCGTCAGCATCATTGCTCGTGGTAAGGAACGCGCGGTCCACCTCGTCATCGTCTTGACTATCGTCGTGATGCCCGAGAGCATTCTGCTTCAAAGACATTGACGCTCGTTGCGCACCTTGGTCTTCATAAGTTGGGATGGCACCTCTTGGCACAACGAGATTACCTGACGTACCCTTTGCTGCGTTACTCGGGTCCTGGATAAATTTCGCGCCAGCTGCAATCAATGTATTTTCCAGTGATGCCTCACCTGGGGGTGCAAATTTGGTTGCCGGCGACGTTCTTTGAGGCTGGACAAACAGGCATCTACATTGGATCCAGTGTACCTGGCTTACCACCATGCAAAAGTGGTTGTTGGTCACGAATTTCTCTGGCAAGTTGACAAGCTCGTTGAGGCTGACAGCTGAACTGATCTTTAGAATTGAATTTGGCCAGTAAGGCTTGTCTCCTCCGGAGGTCGAAGCGTAGGTATAGCCGTAGTTTCCGTGTCCCGAGTAGCCGAGACTCGTTCCGAAATCATGGCCAAAGTATACACCATGGCCATAGGCCCGGCCGTTGTGGGTCTGCTTGAAGTCTAAGCCTTCGCGAATGATGCTGTGCCAGTTGCTAAGGGCACTGCCATGCCAAGCAAGAATGGTCTTGTATTGTTTGTTCACTTCCTGTAGAGCTTCTTGGAATTGGATTTCCTTCTCGGGAGAACCCTGAGCAAATCGGAACTGCAGCCAGCCTTTCACACCACTGATGTGCTCCTGTGGGCGAGCCAAACCTACCTCGGGCTGGCCATCTTCAGTCGGACATTCGTCGACCTGTACGATGTATGACCGATTGGATGCCACAATCCATCTGAGCAGTTTCGAGGCTGCCGGTGTTAGCCTATCCCACTTCTCGATCTGCTGAGTGGGATTTGCCGCGAGGTACGAACGCATCGTCGCCACCGAAGGGATCGTCTCTAGCTGCATCAGGATGGCTCCTGCTTTCCTTGCCTCGTCGAGATCGTCAAGGTTTTGGTTATATAAAACCATATGTGCATCCGTATTGTCGCCGACTTGAATAGTTGCATCAGGCAGGACCGACACAACCTTGAACTTTACCGTTGAACCAATGATACATTCAACCCGACCATGGAAGTAGACATTTGCGGCTGGGCTGGCTTTCTGTGTTGCCACGATTGCTATCCAGTTTCCCTCCTTAACCTTGTCCGAATCCTGATATGCCCATAGCTCGAAGGTCGAAGTGCTCATGTTAAGAATGCCCTTGATCGGGTCGACCAGCACGACTCCGTTGACCTCAACTGAAGCGGCAGGTTCTTCTGGCTGGTTTTGTTGGATGATCGTTGAAGGACCAAGAGGAGCAAAGTCTCTGGAGGGACCGATATAATTTGGAGAATAGTACGTGTCCATGCTTCGGGTCTTGAAGATCTTGGGTACCTGCAGGTTGAGTCCTGTAGGGAAGTCCCGTACTCCACGGCCTTGCGCACTGCTGCTCACGTTGACTTGTAAGCCAGCATAACAGAAGCTGATAAGAAGGTCGACCACATTCGGCTGATTTCGGATTTCCTGGTTCACACTGGGTCCTAGACCCATGCTCATGTACTGGAAAAGGCAGAGGGAATTGCCACAAACATATGGCTTGAGTGCCTCGAAATTTCCCTCAACCTGTTGGTGACACACCATACAATAGTCGGTACACCGGACGAAGTAGCGCATTGCGAACTGGGCAGCAACGAGTGGAAGAGACAGCTCTTGGTTGCTCTTGAAGTGGTCCCGGGCAATAAATGCCGGAAGTTTCATGTGTTCGACGTCAGGGTTTTGTTCCATCGGCGCAGACATGGGGGCAATGTGACCATTTGACTGCCCGGATGTCGTACTACGGGACATTGTCGACAGTTGTTTAGTTGCCTGGTCCCAACTCAGACCAAACCCCTTTCGAAGCTTGAGCAAGGGTACAAAGTCGGCATCCATGAACGTGTCAATGGATTGTCCGATGCCAAGGAGGTTCAACTCGGATAGAATTGATTCAGTCTCCTCAAGAGCCTCGGTAGCCTTGCTTCTGTTTGCAGTCTCTGAGTGAAATGCTTTGAGGGCTTCCTGTAAGCTGGGCTTGTAGGTGCGGCACTTGCGCAAACGAAACTTCATGTTTGACAGACCGGCTGCTCGATCATAGGCATCCTCCAGCGCTGTATAATGTCGATCATACCGAATCAAGAGGACAATGTAGTCTTCAGGAGAAAGATTCCACGCCTCAATAGTCTCGCTGGATAGGCACAGCTTGTCGACGCGGACAGAAAGGGAGACGATGTTGTTTTCGACCGTTTCTTCGAAGCCACACAGCACGCCTATCTTGAAGCCCGAAGCACGCGCAGTGCGGAAATCGCGGCGGATACGATCCAAAATCCTCCGATCGACCTTGGCGGTTGTGATTGTAGGTGTCTGGCTACCCTCATTGCCACCAAGCCCGAAAACGTCGTCTCCGTCGCTGTTGTAGTCGAAATCCTCAAATCCATCGTCTTCTTCGCCAGTCGCCTCATCTCCATCATCAAGATCAGTCATCGTCTGGTCATCGTCCTCGTCAGATTGTGTGATGGCCGTCGTCGAACCCCCTACAAGAGCACAAATGAAGCTCTGCGAGAGTGTGGCGACTGCTTCATGGACTCGAAGACCCGATGACAGAACAACAAAGTTGTCGAGCGGCTCTGTAAGGGCAGCAGGGATCTCGGTGATTGCGAATGCCAGGAACGAGTGCTCTGCCGGATAGCTTGACCATTCGTTCGGCACCACTTGTATCTCAACATGGGATAGCGGTGCCAGAAGGGGGTGGCTGAATGTGAATGCAAAGTGACCTTCTGCATCGGATTTCGAGATGGCGGAGATACCAGTTACGTCTTTGCTAGAGACCGATGCCAAGTCGGCTTCGTATTTGGGTCTGTAGTCTCTCATATTTGCTGACTTTTTAGCGTCTCCAGGACTACCTGGCTATAAAGTAAGAAACTGCTTCAGCAAAGCAAGTGTAAGCATCAATGCATGTAAGTAAATTGGCGAGTTTGGGAGCAGAAAGGAATCGGTGATAAGTTCAGTCCACTGCAAGAGGAAACCTCTCTCCAATGACGTGTATGCTTCCACCCTCAGGCGCAAGATGACAAGATGGCGAAGCTTTTTAGTGTCTCAGGTGGTACGTAGATAGAAGACCAAAGGCATCAAGCTCTAGGTCTAAGGTGACAATGACTGTGTCTTGCAGAGCTTGGAACAACATGGGGATGTATGGTGCAAAGTGGTACGATGCTTAACTTACCTTGTGAGGCTGAAAGTCAAACATGCGAACCAGCAAAGAGATGTTTCTGGTGGCCGCCAAAGGACGAGGCAACCTTTTTGAGAGAATATTTCTGGAGGAGCTTGGCGGCGAAATAACGTGCTCAAAAATGACTGCCTCTTTGCACTGTTGTTGAACTCGTCACTGCTGCTAAGGAGCGGGACAGTGTTTGCACGAGGTTGCTGTTGCCCACTTCGTAAACACTGCTTGGGTACAGTAGGTAAGCGATGCAGGTAGAAGGTTGGTAGGTGTGTGTTACCTGGCACTGCCCAGTCTTTGGAATAACTGGTTGTTCAAGTCTCCATGTAGTGCGGCACATCAACTAGAATACACAAGAGCACAGTGCTGGATGTATTTCGTTGGTCGATTACGATGCTGCTCCTGTGAACTGTAGGTATGAAGATGTGATGTGGTACTGGGGGTGTGGAAAAATCACCCAGTCACAATTGGTACCAACGGGAACATTGAGCCTGAGGACAACACAATTCAATTGAGGTACTTCAAGTATGTGATAATAGAACAGAAAGGTGAGCTACATTCACTGCTAGATTTGTTTGTGACTCTAGAACAAGTCATTCAAGGCTGAACAATAGTTGACCTAAGAGACACTGCCCTGCTGCCTGGAGGTGTTAACTCTAGTGAGATGTAGGCAACATCGCATCCCTGGGAATATTGAATGGAGATCTCATGTAAGTGGTTAAGCAGAAGCATGGGGCTTTGGTGCCTGCATACATTTGATGTACACTATTATGGTACGGTTCTCACACCGAAGGTAACTAACCTAGCAATGTCCAAAATCACAGTTAAAATTGTTGATACTATTGCTTTTGTCGTCTATTTATTTATTTAAATATTCTAACTCTCTCATCCCGTAAATATACATGCAATTACCTACATGTATTGTTTGATCTTGAGAGCTGGACTGGAGAGCATGTATGTAGTTGACGGATGGAGCTTGCTGCTGTGGATACTTAGGTACCACACAGGGGTGACTCAGCCGGCATGCGGGGTGGTGCTAGCACACTGATCTTGGTGGGGGCCCGATAATCTGGGAGCAAAGTGACGGACATCAAGCTCGAGCTTGCCTTCAAACCCACACCGTCCCAACCCACCTGATACGTCCCGTACCTAATCTAATCGAATACATTCTCTTCTAACATGAGGCGCCGACAGAACAGCTCTCTGAGCTCATCCTCAGCTCGGGGCATTCCTCACCATTTACGACAGCAATCCAAAACGGCCCAGCCAATTGAAGCCAAATCGCCACACGTGTCCGACCCGTTCCTCCAAAGCTTCCTTTCTCCCTCGTTCGATCCCGCGAGCTATCTCAACGCCTCCCTGCCACCGCTACAGGCTCATGTCTCTTCCGTATCGTCAAGCCCGGAGGGCGCCGTGCCCCTGTCCGAACTGTCATCACAAGCCCAGACCCTGTTGTCTCAATTGAACGTGCAGACCACGCGCTTGACCAATACGCTCACACAACTCACCGACGATATCTTGAGGAGCGGCAGCCGCTTGGCGTACGAGGTGGAATTGCTTCGCGGCGAGACGCTGAGTCTTTCCGAGGCTCTATCTGACGGCTTGCAGGAAGATGTAGCCAAGTTCGTCCCCAATGGGCTCCAGGGTCAGCTAGAGAGCAAGAAGAGCGCGACGGACGAAGGCGTTCCGCGCACGCCCGCGCCTACCACGCCCGCGCCAACCGACGCCACGTCCAAGAATGTGACAATGGAAGATCCGGAATACATCTCGCAGCTCCAAACCCTTGCGCTGGTGCGTTCGCGCCTCGACTCGGTTATCAAGACCTTTGGCGACGCCATGGAGTTTGTGTTCCCCCATCTGAGCTTTCTGTTACGTCTGGCTTCCTATCCGTATCCGCGCCAGACGCTGGAGGCCGCGATCATAGCACGGAGGAGAAGGGGCAGCAGGTACTCAAGCAGTTCAAGGAGGACATTATCACCTTGCTATCTACGAGTAAAGACCCTGTGGCCGGCATAGAGAAGGCCGCCCAGAGAATCGAGGAGCTCAAGGAACTATTGGTCGTATGGAACGGGACGGCCGAGGAGAAGGGACGGACCAAGTTCATCGACACCCTGGCGAAGCTGGTGGAAGACAGGCACAAGGAACTTTTAGAACAGGCCAACAAGCGGGAACCGGAACCAGCACCCCGGAAAAGTACCGAAGGGAACGTGGAGCCAAAGCCCCTCGGGGGCTACGGCCTCATGAGTCAACTTCAGAAGCTACGGGGCGGGTTATGATGCACCAGACTTGTACGTGTATGCGCCATACCGGCTGACTAATGCAACCATATGCTCGAGATGTACAAGTGAGGATCCTAGAGTGCACATCCTAACTTGTCGAAATGAAATATTGGGCAGGACGACGCTGTTGCTGCTATTATATCCGCCAGGGCATCTTCGATGGCCTGAGAATGAAGACGGGACAGCTGATAATTCAGCATTGCGGCACAGTATTGCAACTTCAACTCCCCTGTTCACGCCAAACGAGCGTGACGGAGAATGATGTGCCAGTTACTTTATTTCTCAGCCTGTCCCATATCAGTCCTTGTGATTGTCGCTCTCATTTGCTCGAGACCAGGGTTCCAGTTTGATGAGGGGGGAGGAGGGGCACCCAAGGAGTTGGACCACGCGAATGTAACGGCGAGAGTCCAATAACGTCAGACACCGACCCCGCGGCACACCTCCTGGGCTTGGCTGTAAATTAACATTAACCTCGTGTGTTTCCTCTTTAATTTTAGATGATGACAAAGTAGTAACCTTGGTGGACAATGCTACTCGTACTCATTTTCCGCTCATTGGTTGAGTGTTGCGACGTCGTTCGCGTGATGTTACTCAGGGCACGATAGCAGCTCTAAACAGAAACATAAATCGAAGTATCACATTGTGATAAGGAATTGCACCGCGGGAGGATTTAACATCGCCGGCTTACACCAACTTGCGAAATAGAACCAACCTCACTTGTCAGATGCTCTGATTGGCTGCGCTGACAGCCTTGCTGCAGGCAAAGGGGATGCAGTGAAACCACACGCGAATCCGTTCGGATTGTATCAAAGCCTACCAGGTTTTCTTTGATATCTTGACGCTGGAATCGTGGACTTACTTCCCTTTCATACTCCCCAGTGCCTTACGCTCTCCCCTACTATCCACTACTTGAGAGCGAGATACCGGTTTACCGACCATTCCAAATAGGGGCTGTTGTAAGAAGCATATGCAACACTTGGGGTAGTCATAATGGACTCCATAACGCAAGCACTCCAGTTGGCTGCTCACGCAGACCTCTCGACTACGTTGATTACAGCGGCGGTCGTCGGGCTTTTGGCCCATATACCCATCCACTCGTTCGAGTTTGAAAGAATCGCATTACAATTCATGATCGGCTGTGTGGCGTGCTTCTTCGGGCTCGGTGGCTTCTATGTTTACACCGGCCAATGTAGCAGCCCCTTCGCCGCTCTTGCCAGGTCGTTCCTCGTCCAGGCTGTGTTCCACAAGTGTCTCCTCGCCAGTATTGCCGTCTACCGGCTGGGCTTCCACCGGTGCCATCACATTTCTGGCCCCGTGTGCGCGAAACTATCGCGGTTTTATGCCATGTACCTAACTTCGAAGAACATTCAGTTTCAAAACGAACTCTTGCAGATGCATGAGAAACACGGCGATTTCGTTCGGACCGGTACGCGCTTTTCAATAGGGGAGGGCTAAGAGTCATTGGCACTAATACAGACCCCTCCCCCTCTCTGGTCCTTTCTCTTGCTTTGCTTGCTAAAATCTTCGGGGAAAATACAGGTCCCAGGGAAGTGTCTGTTTTCCGTAAAGCAGCCTTGAATGCTATCTTTGGGCCGCATTCGAAGTGTAGCAAGTCGATCTGGTATGCACAAAACGGATACGACTCAAATGAGACCACTCTTCAGATGTGCCGGGATCGCGTCCTGTACAGACGCCGGCGACGAGCTTGGGATAGGGGGTTGTCCAACAAAGGTATATGTGAAACATGGTCTTCTGTCTCTTTCGCCCGTTTTGTCTCTCTATCATTACACCACGACAATAGGCGGAGAGCCAACCGAGTAACCGGATCAAAAGACTGACACGTATAATTTTCGGTCTAATTAGCACTCGCAACCTACGCCCCTCGGATCAAATCTCACGCAGACTTACTGGTCCAGCGCCTGCAGGAGCGGGCTGAGCGCCCCTTTGACGTGATGTAGTGGAGCATGTTCTTCGCCTTCGACATGATCGGGGACGTGGGCTACGGCAAGAGCTTCGACCAGCTCTTCACGCTCCAGGAGCACCCGGCTATCAAGCCAATCCACGAGCACCTGATGTTGTTTGCTTTCCTGCAAAACGCGCCCTGGGTTATATACCTCGTGGACTGCATCCCCGGCACTGCGGCTATATTTGCCGTTACGGCCAAGTTTTTTGAAGACCAACGTCGAGCGAAGCTGAAGGTGTGTTGGTTGCGTATATTTATTAACCACTTGTTGTTGCCCGGCTGAACTTGCAATCGCTCGATTACTCCTACTCTGCTCGATAAATAAACACGCAGTTTCTTTCTTCTTGATTTTGCGAAGTAGCTAACGTGGAAGAGGATTAGACGTGGAACGCCGACGAGAACCCAAGAGACATTGTCTCGTGGCTGCTCAAAGCCATGGCCGATAAGGATGGCACAGGCCCACCTTCGATAGAGGCCCTGGATCAGGATACGAAACTTCTTCTCGCTGCTGGAAGGTGTGTACTTGACCATATTGCCGCCTGACATGCGAAACATCTATTTCCAGCAGCTAACAAAACATGTGGCGAAACGCAGCGACACCTCGGCCGAAGCCCTCACCAACGCCCTCTTCTTCCTCGCCCGGTACCCAGAGAAGCAAAAGAAACTGCGAGCGGCGCTACTACACGAATGTTCAGGTGGTGGTACTACTTCTGCTGCGGCCGGCTGGAGCTACGACGCGGTCCTGGGCGTCAAGTACCTCGACCACTTCATCCACGAGACCCTCCGACTTAAGCCGCCCGCCATGATTAGCGGCCGCATGGAGACGCCCCAGGGCGGCCTCCAGGTCGACTAGGTCCATATCCCGGGCGCAGTCGTCGTGACGGTGCCGATTATATGGCTCCAGCGCGATCCCCGGTATTGGCAGCGCGCCGACGAGTTCCTGCCGGAGCGGTGGGGGGACGATCGCCGAGCGGAGATGGGCACGGATGGGTCGCCTTACTTCCCCTTTTCCCTTGGTAGGTATACATTCATCTTCTCTTTGTAGTATATTCGATCTCCCTCTGTCTCCGACCATTCCCAATGATTCACCTCCGTGGCTCGCTCTATCAGCCTGTTCGCCCGAACCCATCCTGTCTGCATTAAATATTGCTAATGCCTGGAAATAGGCGCATTCAGCTGCCCTGGAAAAAAACCTCAGTCTCATGGTTTTGAGGATCGCGCTTTCCTCCATTGTCCAAAATTTCGAGGTCGGGTTTGCTCCTGGGGAGACGGGTGTCGAGTTTGACAATGAGGTCAAGGACACATTCACGACGATGCTTCCACCGCTCAATTTGCAGTTTACACAGCTCGGTGATGCATGATTAGGTTATTCACCCCTCAAAACATAACTATGCATTTGTTTCACTGAACATTACGAGACCAACATCCAGTAATTGTGTCGCATGCTGTACTGGAGAAATGTTTGCTCAGCACCCGTCTTAGAAATAAAGCCTCGAAATCAGACAAAGTCATTCGCAACCGTGTTGTGCGCGCTTCTGTTGAACAATTCTTGACTCTCCAACAACATTAAGTACTCACTGTCAACTCTGATTATCAGGACTTTCTATTGGATATGGCGACATAAGTTCTGGTGACTCCTACGAGGCCAATGTTTGTTTGATAAAATCAGACTTGTTGAGTCCGTCTGAAGTTCAGATAGTATTGGTATATTGACAGAAGGTATCATGGTGAATAAGGATAACAGTTATTGATAAAAGCGTGATGAGTATATTTACCTGGTCAGCGCCATTTGTTCCCCTGGTTTTGCTGAGGGTTGTTGTGCTGGTCCATGTAGGGCGGTCCTATCTCCGATATGTAAGAGCCTACAACAAGTTATCTACAGATGACACAATTGTTATAATTTATTACTATACAAGTTACCTAACTGTTGCTTTTGTTTTACTTTTCTCTTGCCTCTCGCTGTTAGTCCAATGCTATTGTTCGCATCTTAGTCGACTTTTTCGCCGACTATTCACCATCCGTTCACAAATCACTTGTTATGTGACATACACATTTCCTTCAGACGATTGAGAACAGTGCCATAACATTTTTAACCGCGTTATAAGAACGCTGCATAAATCAATCATTTACTCAGTGGTTGCTAATGATTGCAGGTCCTGATATGTTCGTCTGATCGACTTTTGCAACAACATACCACGCGTCATTCGCATACATCTTGCATCAGATAATCCTGAACTGGCTTGACGTCGGCCCCTTTGGATATCCAACCCCGCTGACACTGGCTTGTAAAAGCATGCCTAATCTTGCTTGAGGCTTCACAAAGGAACAGCAAGGATCCTTTGGGGCGGGCAATCGATCATGTCCAACCCAGACCGCTTAAAGCACCCCCTGGGTGATGAGGACACCAATACTGCACCACCACCGAAGCGCGTCAAGCGTAATGAAAGCGATCATTATTATTCTACTTCACATTCCTCTGCCTCGAAGGTTGACCAGCAGATGCCAGACGACAACAAGAACAGTGTCAACAAGAAAGAACCGGAGAATGTCTTTTCTGATATCCTGGCGGACGAGATAGTAGACAAAGACACCCTCGACGTTCTCATGGGAGAGGCCCCATACGCCCACCACCTCATTACCGAAGACGATACCCCTGGCCAGCAGCAACTTGAGCTCGGCGATGCCCCAAACATAGGTACTCCAGAGGATAATAACCTTCTGCTAAACAAGCAGTTCATGGAAGCCGACCTACAACTCTTCCGAAGCCAGCTCGCCGAGGCGGAGACCAAACTACAAGAGATACCATCGCCACAGCAACAGCAACAACAGCCACAAGATCCCGCCGCTGCCGCTCAGATCCATCAGCGCCAGCTGTTGCTTAATGAGCGCCTAGTTCTGATGGCCATGATCAAGAGCAGTGAGGACTGGCTCCGGTACATTGAGCACGGCGACCCCCTGGATAACACAGCTTAGAAGGCTCGCGTCCACGGCACAGCAGCTGTGCCACCGGTGGTGCAAGATGTGGATCTCGGCGCCGAGATGCCGTGGGTCGACTGGATGGGGCAGAAGGCCAGAACCTACAACGCGCTTCGGGCGGAAGCGCTGACCACTTCGGACCTACCTCTCGGCGACGACCACATCGCCAAGCATGGTCCGGGCAATGGAGACGAGCGCTACTACGAGAGACGCACATTGTGAAAGGGCTGGTTGAAAGAAAGGGACCGACCTATCAAGAAGGGGGGCCGAGAGGCGCATGCAGTTGAATAATCGGCTCCGTGGTGGGGAGTGAGGGAAGAAGGTCCCTTAATTAGACGAACCACAGAACCACAGATGCTGCGACAACATACGGCATACGTCAAGCACGGGAATTTGATCATTGGGCAAAGGCGAAAGGCCAAGAGCTGGATCCCGGCGCGTACTTGACATTCCCGTCTTGGGGCTTTGGATTGCCACGGCGCAAAAAGGGCCGTATAGATATGGTTAATAGACAGATGCTCCCCCCCAAACATTACACACAAGTCGTGTGCCCTCTTGTCGACGACTTGAACAAGAAATGATTTTACTACTGACACGTTGGCATATTTAAAAACCAACCACATTGATTTTGTTTAGTTTTTCCATGCAAGGGAATACCAAGCCAATCCCAAGATAGCCAAGACTCCCTGGTCCTGGGCAACACCTATCATTGAGTTTGTCGACCCCTGGCCGCAACTTCTCCACCATCACCCGGCAGAGGTTATCCCGCCGGGCAATTTGCAGGAGGGAAAAAGGGCAAAGAAGAAACAAAGAAGAAACCCTCGGCACTGAGGAACATTTCTTAAACCTCTTCTCCCGACACGTCTTTCTTTCCTACTTTATTAGAAGTCCTCCCACCAACACATACACTTATAATGAGCTCTCCAGCCACTACGGCTGCTGCCGTCAACGTTTCGGCCTCCGCCAACCATAGCCCGGCCGCCTTCACTGGCAGCACGGACTCTGTCAAAATATATATGGCCGCCGAGGAAACCGACGGTATCGAAAAGATTGCGGGCGGGCTCAGGATGTTTGCCGACAGGCTGGAGGCCGCGCGCACCTGCAGCAGCAGTATTCAATTACCTAAGGACGAAGAAAAAGCGAGTTTTCGATATGATAAGGCCGCTGTCGGTATACCCACGTACAGCACGAGGGGTTCTTGGAACGAGAACTGGTCACGACCGTTTTGCGCATACCTGAAATTCGTAGCACTTTGGCTGGTTTTCGCAGTGGTCATGTGGCTGGTTTTGCCGTTGTTCCTTTGTTTGGTAAGTTTCCAAAACAGATTGCTGCTGTTCGAAGGACCCAGGAGGCTTATCGACGAAATAGCACTTCCAGGGACGCGAAGTAATATATAATACACCAAAGTGCTATATTTCCCAGTATCTACCTTTTCGAGGCTGGGTTTGGTGATAGCGACGCGCGCATTAGTGGGAAGAGAGTTTAACGAAGAGCTGGCTGGGTTTTTCTTATACGAGCGGGAAGGGCCAAGGGCGAGCAGGCACAATGAAGGCCCCCATATTGCTATTGCTTATGACATTCGAAGCATAATTTTCGCAGGACGGGAGTCGAGATTCCCGACATGACTTTACTGATACCCAACTTGAACGAACAATATATTGGTACTAGAGCCGAACCGAGACAGCACTCGAGTAATTACCAAATATAAATAATTTAAGCTCTTAGTACGATCATCTAAAAGTAAAGTATGCCAAAAACACCAGGCGAGACCATATCAGCTAGTATATAATCCCACTTAAAAATACCAACGAGTTGAAGGATAAGAAGCCGAAGTTGAAGCATGAGTTAGTTACCTGTGTATCTTCTTCCCGTTACCAGTTTGGAATATGGCATGTTTGGAGCAGGCCAATCAGGTGTTGTAGATTTAGCACCCACCTTTTTCACCGCCTGCCCCAAGCGGCAGATTGTACAGTTTTGGTGGGTCTTAGTTGGCCAAGCTTGGGTCGGCCGTCGGCAAGATGGGCTGGCAGGCTTGCACGCTGGTTTTAGTGCCTGGTGACAAAGGCGGCGCTCCCAGAAGCCAACCTTGTAAGTCAGCAAGAGCATGAGAGCAAAGCAAGCCTCGTCACAACCTGGCAGATTAGATTGTAATGGGACACACCCTCTAGCCAAACACAACAATAACCTCACCACCTCTCTGGGTAATGCGATTTTAGGATATTGTTCGTTTCTGGGCAGGCAATCGATCTGCTTGAAGGACAGACGCATCCATCAACCTCCTACCAGCTTGTTCGCACAGCTATCCATTTCCTCCAACAAGGCGAACAATCTCCGAATTCTTGTCAACCCACACAACTCTTCCTGGTCAATACTATTTTCTCTTCCGCCCACCGACCCCTACACACAATTTTTCAAAGCTTCCAGTGTTCTAAATACGAAAACATCCGATCGTATTGCTACAAGCTCTCGTGCGAGCCATGGCAACCGCCGATACCTCGTCGGCCATGGCTACAAAGCCTGGCCGTGGTGGTGACATCCGACCCCAATCCCCTCCCGCCCAGGCCTCCAAGCGCGACAAGAAGCGACAAGTGTTGAGCGAAAAGCTGGCTCTCTTAACCGATCAAATTAGCCGTGATCGCGACAGGAGTTACCGAGAGGAGCTGCAGAAAATTCAGGTCGACCTCAATCTCGTCGGCCGAGTCGATCCCTACGCCGATCGCCCCCTCGACGAGATCCAGCGCGAGTACCGCGAACTCTCACAAGCCAGTGCCAATGGCGCCGACCGCCCGAACCGCACTCTTCTGGAGATGGCAGGCCCATCGTTTCAGGACTGGGTGCACAACGTCGAGGACCTGATCGAGACTCGTGACTACGATCTGACAAGCCAGAAGGTACAGAACTCGTCTGCCGACCGAATCAATGCGCTGTGCGTACTAACCCTTCTTCCTCTCTAGTACGAATATGAGCGACGACTACGAGAGAACCACAATACTTGCGCCTACAAGATTGAGGTTGCGAAGCGAGAATACAAGGCCCTGTCCTCCACCCTCCGAGACCGTCTTATCAATGCGATAACATCCAAGAAAGCCCGGTTGAGCAGGGAGAAGGAAGCCCTTGAGATTTCCGACAGCTCAGCATTGTTCCTGCACCCGAACCAGTTCAGCCTCACCCACCCCTCCAGCCCTGGCGGCACGCACGCAAAGCGAACTACTCGTCTGCGACGTGAGATGGAAGAGCAGGCCGGCTACGCGGACAATAAGAAGAGGAAGCGAAACGGCGGCGATGAGGACGGCTCTCCCGCCCCCATCCGAAGAGCCCTCGATGGCTCTAATACTACCCCTCTGTGGCAGAACGACCGCATCCGAGCTATGCGCAAGGAGACGGGCCCCATCTACAGCATTGACAAGCTCTTTACCGATAAGGAGCTGTCAATGAACTACAACACGGCCGCATTGGCCTCCTACAAGTACTTGCTCACTCGTCGTGATGCCAATGGTAACGTCATGACGCCCCCTGAAGACAGCGAGGCTGGCAACGGTGACGCGCATGAGGAGGATGAGGAATTGGCAGCCCCAACAATGGAGCGCCAGCCGTCACATGCTACACGCAGCACCCGCGGTGGACAGAATAACCAGCACAACTTCTTGGACGACAAGGTCCTCGGAATAGAAGGACTCGCCAACTTCGAACTTGCTGGAAACCTAGATAAGATGGGTACCCAGGAGCCCAAGCTTCCCCCGTTGATCCACTCTCAATACTCCAAGGCCTACGTCAAATCCGAGTCCAACACGCCCATGGGCTTGAACCAAGACGATGCGCAGCAAGACTTCATGATTATGAATGTGTTCAAGAGCTATCAGCGACACAAGGGCACAGGTTCGAATATTGATGTACCGAATGGCGGCAGACGGTTACTCGAGAACATGGTCCAGAGCCCAGCCGCTCCACGGCACGTTGCGTACATACAGGGACAGAGGCCTTCCGTTGAGAATCTCTCCGAGTCCCTGGGTGTCCCCTCCAGTAGTCTGCGCGACGAACCTGGGCTTGGCAGCAGCATCCTGAGCGGGCTGGCACCTGGTGTTGTCGCCAACAACCACGCGTCTCCCGCCCCGCCCATGAGCCGACAAAGCAGCTTTGGCGGCGGCGCTGCGATGTCCCGACAGGGCAGTGGAAGGGGTCGGCGTCGAGGTTAGACACACCGGATCCCTTCTTGGCGTCATCGGCGTAATATATACGGGGGGCTTTTGAAGAAGTACAACAATGGACATACGGCACAGCGGAGTCTTGGCGGAGGGAAGGGATTTCTGATTTTTCTTACGCGCCTATCATCTGATCGATGCGGCATAGCGAATGGTTTTTATGGCATATGGCATGACGCAAGGGTTTCTCCTTTTTCATTTGTTCTTTTTCCCAGTTCGTACGGCACATTAGCAGTACCCAACATACCCAGTAGATGCCCGGTTTAGGATTCCTCAACGCTGATTTTCATCATTCAAAATAATAGTATGAATAATTATCCGTGATATAGTGTCAATCTTCCCTGCATGACTCGCTCTATTCATTCCTCTTGACTCCAAACCCAATGATAACAAACACACACAACTAGTTTATTTCCTCTCCCTTACTTCAAGGTCCAAAAACCAAGGCGCGAACCTCGATGCTCTCCCGCCCCTCGGCATCGGGCCGCGTCCGCGGGTCCACGAAGGCCGTGTGGGGCGTCCTGCCGCCCCTGACTTCAGTGCTGCCGCCACCCTCAGCGAGGCTCGCGCTGTCGAAGCACTCGAGCAGCAGGCGCTCGCCGGGCGTCATGCCGCTCCAGTAGTACCACTTCTGGCCCGTGTGGTGCGCCACGGCCGCCGTCTCGCCCGTGTAGCCGCCCGGGTAGCGGTGCTCGACGGGGATGGCGTCGTCGACACGGAAAGACGCCGAGGAGGCGAAGGCGAGCGGGTTGGACTCGACGGGCCCCGCGTTCAGGCTCCGCCAGACGTTGATGATGCGGTACCGGGTGCCCTTGGCGAGGAGGGAGGCGGCTTCGTCGGAAGGGAGGTGCCGGTGGATGCGTTGGAGGACCGACTTGGGGGTCTGGTCGACGTGGGCTAGCATCACGGGCGTGCGTTTGGCGGAGGGGGCGGCGCGGCGGATGGTGTGGTCGAAGAGGACGACTCGGTCGGCGCCGGGGACGTGGGAGAGGAGGAGGGAGGTGATTTGGGGGTAGTAGTGTTTGGTAATGCTGGTTTCGTCGTCGAAGTTGACGGTCTCTTCTCCGTCGACGTCACCGTTGTTTGAGGGGGCAGGTATTGGAAGGAAGGCGTCGTGGTCTAGACTGAATTCGAACTCCCGGCCCCGGATGTCGTGGATTTGGACCGCTTGCGGGTTGATGGCGAGGTTGCGCTTCGGCTCGCCGGCTGGTGGGTCTTCGACGTAGTTCACGGCGATCACGCCGGGGGGCGGCGGGTGGCTGAAGTTCAGGGTGGCGGTCACGGGGCCGCGGGGAACAGGGGAGGGCGTTATGGCCATAGTTGGTTGGGGTATTTTGGGGCTTGCTAGTTGGAGTTGATGAACAGGTAAAGGGGATCGAGCCGAATGTGTTAAATATCGGACTTGAGCGAGGATAATTCAAGCTGTTGGCCCGGTAGAAAGTGTTTCGTCTGATGAAACTAGCTGACTTATATGATATTGGCAGCAAGTGAGGACGAGTTGTATCGTTGTGAAGGATCACGGTCTATATAAGGATCATAAATAAATAACACCACAAATAAGATGAAACAACACGAACACATCATGCAGGGAGTTTATATAGGAGGCTTGACGAGATTGCATTTCTAATCAGCGAAGTGAAGATGGATGGGCTATGATTGTAAGTATTTGGTAGTCCGTAGTCATCAAGATTCTATCAACCATCACGCAATTCGGAGAAGACTTTAAATGCTCCCTCATTATTAAGCTTCATATTCGGGATTTGAAAGGAATCTCAGTAGTCTATTGGCTCCGGACACCCGACCTACATACTGTTTGACAAGAAGGGCGTGTCTCGACAGGATGTCGTCATCTGGTTGGAGTACGTGTAACATTTGGATGCCATGTCGTGCTGGAGTCTTTTACAGAATGCATGTTCTTCTGCTAGTACGCCAGGAACAACTTTCCGCCAAAAAGCAATCCAGCTAGGACGACGGAGTGCTGGTCGGCTGCATGCTAACAATGGCATCACTTCGCGATGCCATGACAAAGCAGTTGAAACGGGTTGTCTTAATGGTGTTTTATTAATCAGCAGGGTATGGATTTGCGGGGAAGATATCGCTTTCTCGAAACAGGGGCCGGCCAACCGGGGCCGTCTCATCGTCCCGTCTGTGAGCCGCATAGAAGTGCCTCTCGAGTCTCGAGAGAATCCGGACTACATAAGTGGGTAACCATATCCAGCATCAAAACTTGATACGCTGCCGACGCTCGCATACCACTCATGTTGACAGTTGAATTAAAATCGCAAGCGAGATAAGTGAGTTTTGCGACTATCATTACAGTCAATAACCGTTGTGTTGAGGCTGGTTGTGGTGATTGTGGACAGTTCGTTCCTACTGAGCCGCAAGCCGCCTGAGACTGCACTGACCTCAACTGACCTCCCCACCTTGCCCCCTAGACTCAAGCCAGTTAGTGGCCTGAGAAAAAAGCCAGAGTGGTCCCTGCAAGGACTTAAACTCGCCCAAGCTATTCCCAATCAGCCAAAGTAAACAAAAAGACAGAGGTTTTTACGGAGACCGACATTGAAATTGGGACGACCAAACCATGTCTCTTAATGCCATCCTCGGTCCATATCCCGTATCCCACCCCTTGTTAATCTTGTAGCTTAACAGTCTACCTTGGCAGTTTGCCATCCGATCTACCTATTGCACTGTACTTGTACCTTTCCATTCGACGCGTCCGGAATTTCTATGCACGCGCCCTAGCCAGACCGACCTTCAATGCTCCAGGGTAGCGGATCCGTCGGTCTAACATCAACAACATAGCCGAGCACACCGACACCGCCCCCGGGCCCGGCCCTTACTTCATCCATGGCTAGTTACATCGATCTGGGCTCGTCGCCCGATCCGCTCGGAGACGACGACGATATGGACCTGCTACCCACCAGCTCAATGCGACCGCCGCCGTCGCGCCGAGCAAACACCAAAACCAAAACCATCAGCACCGGCCACACCTCCATGCTGTCGCTGCCCGACAACGACAAGTCTCGGTTCAGCGCGCCGCGCACGTCGCCCCGCAAACAGACCTTCGAGCTCGACGTCGGTGACGAACGCTCCCCGCAGCGACTCCTCGTTACGGTCGAGGCCAACGAGGCAATGGCGAACGCGACACAGAGGAGTATGACCAATCGGCGTCTGTTCGGCGGCGCGGCCCCCTCCTCGTCGCCTGCGCGCAGCCGGAGCGTGCGGCGAGAAATATCCACGACGACGAGAGTGCCGCTGCGGGGCCTTAGCGACGACGAAGGAGGCGCGCTCGGGAACGACATGAACACGCCGCGCAAGCGTGGTCGGCCGCTGGGGAGCAAGAACGGCACACCTGCCCCGCAGGGTAGGAAGAGATCCGGCACACCGCTTGCGCGCATGTCCCCGGCGAAGACGCGTCAGAGGAAGAATCCCGAGTCCGAGATGAGCATGTTCAGCAGCGATGCGCAGCTGGATATGGGTACCGACGCTGTCGACCCCGAAGACGAACCCACACCAAAGGCCAAACCCGTCAAAGCGAGGAAGAACACACCGGCAGCAAAGAGGGCTGGCGGTACGCCAGCAGCGGTACCGTCGAGTAAACCTACAGGAAGGAAACGAGGTCGCCCGCGCAAAGCGCTCAACCCGGACGAAATGGCGATGCTCACCAGCGAGTTAGACAACCGGGAGATAAACTCGGATTTGCTGTTGCCATCGGAAGACCCCAGAATGAACGACGCCCCTTCAGAGATGGAAGCCATACCAGAAGGAAACGAGGAAAGCTATTCTCGCCATGAGTTGGCCCCGAGTACGTCTCCGCCGAGAGACGAGCCTGGGAATCGTTCACCGCCACCAAACGAAGAACCTGCGTCAGACAATCAGGATATAGCAGACTTGATTGACCAGCTCGTCAACGAAGGCCAAGAAGAAGAACCCGGGAACAACCACTCCTACGGCGCAATGCGCGAGGCTGAGAGCGATGATGAGTCGGATGGTGCGGCCGGGAGTGAAGCCACCTATGGCAAAACGGATACCTTGGATCATGCGTCCGACTTCAGTATTATTGCTATTGAATCGCTACCATCCTTCCAAGCATCCTTCCAAGCAAGTCAGAACGGTGGCAGTCGCTTTGGAAACAGTCAGCAATCTCGATTTGCTCAAAGTGGCGACGAGACGAATTTCATGATCAACCGGAGTCTCCGGGCTATGAACAGCAGCGCTCAAGGCGGAGAACCGCCTCGATTCGCTGAGGGCGGAGATGAGACGAACTTCATGATCAATCAGAGTCTACGGTCCCTGAGAGGCCCACCACAGGAAGAAGAAGAACCGGCCCGTCAAGAGAAATCACAGCCAGTTTCTTCAGCGCGTAAACCAGCTTCATCGGCTCAAAAGCCAAGCTCGTCAGCTCATAATTACAGCAGCCCTTCGAATTACGTCATGTCAAGCCCGCAAACCTGGACTAAGAGTCCCAAGAGGCCGAAGCATACTCCGCTGAGTCGACAGGTCTTCGGCAAAAAGGGTGCCCCAAATACGGGCGATTCGTTCTCAAGCATACCGGATAGCGTTCTTCGAGACGCAACGCCAGGAAAGGCTATGGCGAGGCCGACTCATGTGGAAGAGCACGAGACAGAGGATGCTGAAATGCATGATGACTCCTTTTCAGAACTTCCGGATGAAGTGCTAGAAGCTGCAACGCCTGGGCCATCGACTCGCACGACTAGAAACCCCGCTGGCGCGGATAACCCAGGAAGCCAACTGTTTTCCGCAGATGTTCACTCGGCAGCTCGATCTACTAATAATGCATTCGGATCTACAAGGCTGCCTACGCCGGACGATACCAATTCCTCGACTACAGGCTCTAAGAACGCCCACGAGGATGAGTCTCGCAACCCTAGCAAAGAACCTTCAACGGCAGCCGTTATTTCATCAGACTTGATTATGCAATCATCGCCGCCAAGGATAGGAGTGCAACATGCTGACGATGTGGACATGGAACAACCTGCACAGTCCGACGGAAATGCCGTGGGCACACCATCACCCCAGAACAGCAGCCCTTCGCCTGAGTATCCCCGTATTACAAAACTGGGTTCGCCTGGACTCGGTGACCTACTTCAACCGCCCATGTCTACCCGGAGACCTACTTTGTCCCCGATAGTTCGCGTTGGGAGAAGTTTGCAGCACGTCATGTCCGATAGGTCTTCGCCAGATGGCCGAGAGAGCAGTCTTGGCAGCCCTTTCCGAAGGTCAGGAAGCGGCGACTCACGCCAATCCTCTGTGCAGAAGTCGCCCGTCAATGAGAGACACGAGACCTTCCATCAATCCGCGTCGAAGTCAGCGATCTTCAACCCGATTGCCAACCTGGCTCAGAGTATTAGGGCCAACTTCAGCCAGGTATCGCAGCATGGCCCCACGCCTTCCATATCGGGACGAGTGGATGACCGATTTGGTGCTGATAGGTCTCAACTGCCGCCTGCAGCCGACTCATTTGACAAATCCATGGCTAGCGCGCCGCCGAGCAGTCGGAGACATACATTACAAGGGGCGCCATCGGAACAATTTCCTTTGCTTACGAGCTCCGCCAGGGCCGACCCACCAAGCGAGGCCTTTCCAGACTGGAACGGTGAGAACAGCAGCCCGACTGCGCAGAGAACGAGACGTATGTCTGCGCCGAGACAGTTCCCGTCTATGAATTCCAGCAACCTCTTCGGTGCTCGTGCAGCCAACACCAGTCGAGTCGAACCGGTCCAGGAGGACGTCGCTAAGGAGGAAGAGATTGAAGACGAGCCGCTACAGGCCGAGGAGCACGACGATATCCAACAGGAGGACGAACAGGACTTTTCCGAGTCCGAGCAAGAGCAGTTTGAAGGTGGTGACGACATGGGTTATGACGAGGAGGAGTCGATCCATGATTCGGTAGATCAGGAAGAAGAACAAGACGCTGTCAACGACCAGCTGCAATCGGAAGCAGGCGACGACCAACGGAGCCAAGGGCAAATCGAAGAGGAAGAGGAGGAGGACGAGGACGAGGAAGCCCTCGAGCAAAGTGTAGAGAGGGATGTATCAGAGGACGAATCAGAGCATGGCAGGGCCGATCAAGAACCTGCCCGTGACGATCGCATGGAAACGCAGCATGAGTTCGATGAGAAGACCGGGGAACAGCATTCATTTGATGAGAGTCTGGAGTCGCAACCTACCTTCGATATGGGTGATGACGGAATGGACCTGTGGGATATTGAAGCGTCCCGCCCGACTCCCAAGTCGACAAAATCGACAAAGCTCATCCGAGCCGAAAGGCGGGCTCGCAGGCAGTCGCAGGTAGATGTCATTGCTCGGTCATCTCAGTCTCGAGAGGCCTCCTTATTGCAGGGCTCAACCGACGGAGGCCCGTCTCGGCGCAAGGTTCCAAGCCCCTGGAAGAAGAACACTCGGCGGTTGATCTACCAGGACGACTTCAAGAGCCCAGCCCACATCGAGATGGACGGCAGCACCCAGAGCGAATCACCCGAAGAGGAGTTCTCACTCATTGCGCAGCTTACAGCCGAGGACAATACTCCCATGCGACAAGAACAGTCGCGATCCCAACCTCAGCAATTGCGGCAAGGGAGCTCCAGGGAGGATAACAAGCAGGGAAACGCCGAATTCTTTCGGGGGAGGCCCTGGCACAATTGGAAGAAGCAATGTCTCCTGAGCAGCCATACAACGACCGGTCTTCACCCTCGCCTGCTCCTGAGCAACCATATCACCAGCAATCATCACCTTCGCCCGCTCCTGAACCTGCCAAGGAAGCCGAGGAATACTCTATGCTTGCCCAGCAGAAGCAAGAGCAAGAGGTCGCCAAGCCGCCGGAGAACCCTCCAGCCAAACGAAGATCCGGTCTATTTGGGGCCTTTGATATCATGTCGTTCTTCTCATCTCCAGCGCCTCTTCCAACGGCTAACACTCCAGGCGGAGCCCCCGAGACTGCCACCAGACCGATCCCCAAGCCCTTTGTTCGGGCTCAAGCTCAGTCAAGTGCGGCTAAGTCGCAACCAGAAGAGCCGCAGTCGGTGCTTCGCGCAACTGGTCTCTTCCCGTCGATTCCGCAAAAGACGCAGAAGACGTTGTTCCGGCCTAGTCCACAACGTACAATAGACTTGTTCCGCTCCAGCCCGGAACGTCAATCGAACTTGTCACGCTCCAGTCCGGAAAATCAAACAGACGTATCCCGTTCCAGCCCACAACACGAAGCAGACTTACCCCAGTCCAACCCAGAACGCGAAACAAGCCGGTCCCAACCCAATCCCGAACGCACGGTAGACTTGTTCTCTCCGGCCACAGCTCTTCGATCGGGCGATACGGTCGCCGATACGTATGCTGAAACGCCCTCCACGCCTGAACGCGAACGACAGGAGTTCCCTCATATACCTCAGAAGCAGAACTTCACACCGCGATCAGGTCGTTCACGTAACACTGCCTCTTTATTCACGCCTAGCGTTGCACCGTCGACCCCTGATCGCGATCGCATGGCTGAAGGAGACGATGTTCCGGAACAGGAGGAGCAAGAGTACTATCAGCGTGAACAGGAATCGGACGACTACGATGGTGAAGAAGCTGCCGGTCATGATGATTCCGTCATGACGGTTGAGACGGACTACGAACGTCTACCACCTCGGGAGCAACCGAGCAAATGGGATAAGAACGCCTCTCCGGCAAAATCCTGCCTTCGCTCGCCCCTGAAGCCTAAGACGCCGGGCCGAGTTGTCGAGTGGGCTGGTATTCATGACAATAATCGAACCGTGAGCCCGTCGGAGCAAATCGAGTCCTGGATGATGGGTCGCCAAGCGCTCGGTTCCGTGGGAACGGGCGGCAACAGCTTGGGCCAGGGCCAGGGCCGTCCGCGCCCACAGTTTGCTGGATTCGAGGATGAAAAGGAGGAGGAGGAATTTGATCAGGCCGACAAGGAGAATTCGCCTTCGCCGCCCAAGGAGAGTAACCACTTCCCCCTCAGTTCGCAGTCAACAATAATAGCCAACGAGCCATGAGCCCGGCTAAGCAGGAAAGCAACAATTTTCCTGTTCAATTCGCGGGGAATAATAGTAACGGCCAGCGTGCTATGAGCCCGGCCAAGGCTGTGGTGGCACCGCCTAATATCAAGATGCCGGCGACTACCATTTTCAGAGCGCCAGTTAGCCTGGGGCAGAGTGTGATGAATGGGATCAAGCCTCTTATCAGTCTCCAGCCATTCTCACGTGCTGCTGCGACTAATGGCAATGGTGCTCTGACTGGCAATAACACTGGTAATTCCAGCAGCATCAGCAACACCAGCAGTGCCAGTAACAGTACCAGCAACAGCAACGGTGCCGGTAACTCCGACAGCGCCAGCGGAATCAATAACGCCAACGGCATCAGTAGCACCGAGCGTAACGACAGTACCAACGGCATCAACAGTGCCAATGGGACCAGCACCAATGCCACCAACGCCGAGAATACCCTGACCTGGCTCAAGTCGGACTGGATCCACCTCGACGAGCTGCTGCAGCTCCGCCGCAACGAGCCGGCCAAGTTCCGACGACGTCAAGCGCGGTCCCATGAGAAAAGCCAAAACGAACGAGGCTCGAGCGAGGAGCCCCCCGCCTCGGCGGCGCTGCTCGGTAAGGAGGTCAGCGCCCAGGGCGAGTGCATCATCCTCGAGGCCTGGCACCTCGAGATCGTGGACGTGTTCCGCGACGAGGTCGGCGCGGGCCGGTGCTGGGACGAGAAGACGCTGGCGAAGCGCCTCTTCGCGCTCATTGTGGGCGAGGAGCGGAGGCGGCGCGGGATCGCCACGGGGGCGACGAAGGGGAAGAAGGATGTTGCTGCTTAGATGAACCTTCTCCATCTCGGTTGTCGGAGCGAAGATGACGGTGGATGGCTGCATTTTGTTCCGCAAAGGGGCGTTTTGTCTTGATTCTTGTTTTTCTAACGTTTTAAACGATTGGAGAGATACCCGACTCGTGCGTAGCGGCATGGCATTTGGTGTATTTTTCATTTACAACGGCGTCCGAGCATGAGATGCTTTTTGACAAGACAAAGACATACAGCATATTGGCACGGCGTTACTATAGGGAGAGATTCCAGAGAGGGGTGTGTAGGTGTATCCGGTTTGGTTCTAGGGAGGTAAAACAGGAGTTCACAGACACCATACACAGATTGCGCCTGTATAGTTTAGTGTCTGGATAAACGTGATCACGAACAATAGCAAACAATACACTATTAATGACATCAATACAGCTTTTTTCATAACGATCATATACGCGATATGTGTGTTGACTTCGTGACTTTTCTTGTCATTTCGGTCTATTTATCTAGTAGTACACAATTGCTCTGCGTAGCCCTTAAGACCCAACCAGCTAAATCCGCATAAGCAGCTGGCTTATTTCCAGACGATAGGCTTTCTCTCGTCTTTGCCTCTTTTCGACCATACCCCCCATTTCGCTTTATTTAGCCCAGTATTAGTGAACTGCCCCGTTTACTCCAGCATCGAGGCCTGGTTGGTGTACAAAACGTCCACGACGTTGCCCAGCTTCTCAATCGTGTTCAGGGCGGCGTCGTAGCTCTCGTCGCGTTGCGTCTCGTCGAAGATGATGAGGCAACCGGCGCCCTGGTCGAGGACACCGATGATGACCTTGTCGAGAATCATCTGGGAGAGCTTGCGCTCAATCTGCTGGTTGTCGAGGCCAACGAGCTTGGCGATGTGAGAGATCTCGACGCGGCTGAAAGGCTCGATAACCTTAATAAGGTTCTGCTCCAGCATGGCGTCGTAGAGGCGGCGCAGGTGGTTGCGGATGAAGGCGTCGCTGCCGAGCTCGTACTTGTAGGCGGCGAGGGCGCGCTCGTACTCGTCGAGCGAGCGGTTCGAGTGGGCGCGCGCAATGGCCTTCATGGCCTCGAGGTTCTGACCGGCGTACTTCTGGGCCTGCTTCGACGTCATGAGGGTGTTGACGTCGTCGACCAGGTTCAGCATGATCTTGCACAGCAGCATGTACTGCAGGGCGGCCGTGGCCTTGAGGGTCTCGTCCTGGGTGTGGTAGCCGTCGAGGGCCTCGATGAAGTACGAGTAGGCCGTGTTGAAGTCCTGGTCCATGGTGTGCAGCATGCCCGACTGCATGTCGAGGTTGGCCTGCAGCAGCGGCGGCGTGTAGACCGAGGCGGCGCTGGTGCGGGCGCTCGTCAGGGCCGCGCGGGCCTTGGACGTGTTACCCAGGGCGTGGTAGACGCGCGACTCGAGCAGCTGCACCTCGACCAGCACCAGCTTGTCGTCGAGCCGCTTCAGCTCGCGCAGCAGGCCGTTGATCAGCGTCAGGGCCTCGTAGTACGACTGCTTGGCCATGTACAGCGCCACCAGCCGGGTCTCGAGGTTCTGGCGGAGGAAGGTGCGGCGCGCCGACGTGGCCCATTCTATACATGACTTGGTGATGGAGATCTGGATGTCCGTCGTGTTGGGGATCTTATCGAAGAGGTCTAGTAGCTGACGGACTGTAGGTGGTGGTGGCATGCACTGGTTAGCGAAGTGGCATGACAAGGGAATTGTGATTAGAAGGGTTGCACATACCCAGCTTGGCTGTCTTCGCCTTGGCAAAAGAAGACAATACTGTTCTGCTTGTTGTGATAAGATCTACTAGGCCTTGGGAGTTCCTGGTGATTTGATGATGCCATCGGTCAGCCCTGCCACTTTCTGCATTGACGTATCCAAACCAGGTAAAAACCTACTTCTGATCCCGATACAGCTCTCCCAGGCTGATCAGTGCTGTCTCGTACTCCTTGATGGAGGCTTCTGAGGTAATGGAGGGGGGCTTCGAAATGATGTCCTTGTAGAGAGCTTCGGCTTTCCGGGGGTCGGAGCTGGCTATTTCCTGGGCCTCCTTGACGGCCGACTTGCCTGTAGCAGCAGCCATATTGACGACGGGTTTGTTTTACTGTGTGATTGCCGGTTTTCTGGGTTTGGACGGACGGAACAGGTGGTAATGCGACGTTGGTGTTGTGGTGGTCCGTCGATAATGGGCGTTGGTGTTTGGTATGGTCGGGTCAAGCTGGCAGCAGGCTGGGCTTTGGTTGGAGGTGAGCTAATGGATTGATGGTTGAGCTCACTCGCCTATGCCATCAGTGCAGCCTTGCCAGGGCCACTCTACCTCACTAGGTTGCCGCGCATACGACACAAAGCCCACTAATCAATCAGTCGCCGCAATTGGGGGGTAGCTTCAGTGAGGGAGCTCCAGCTAAGCTTGGCACGTGACCCAGCTAACCATCCATTTACCAACTGTTCCTGGCGGAGCAGATAGCGATAAGCCCCACTAAAAAGTTCGCTGCTTTCTACGCTGTTGATCCTCTGCATCCCAGCTTTTGGAGGGCGCTGTAGAGTGGGCTGCTTTTCTTGCTAGACTCTAGACCTACCATTGTCTCTTGTCTCGTAGCCACCCAATCCTAATAGTATTGCCGCCGCATACCGATAATCACGATGAAGATCAAGGCGCTTTCTCGCTCCGTCGAGGCGTAAGTCATTGTATGCACCGAACATGCCCGCTTTTGGTTACTAACCATCATGGCTCTGCAGTTATCAGCCCGCCGGCAGCAAAAACTCGAAGATGCCGAAGAACCTCGATCCTGCGATACATCCCTTCGAACGGGCCCGAGAGTATACGAAGGCTCTGACGGCTGTCAAGATGCAGCGCATGTTCGCCCAACCTTTCCTGGCTCAGCTCGGAGAGGGTCACGTCGATGGTGTCTATTCGATGGCCAAGGACCCCAACTCGCTCGAACGGGTGGCCAGCGGCAGTGGTGACGGTGTGGTCAAGACCTGGGATCTCTCCAACTCGTACGACAAGGCCGAAAAGTGGCACACAACCGCCCACGAGAACATTGTCAAGTCTGTTTGCTGGACGCGCGACCAGAAGCTCCTGACATGCGGTACCGATCGCAAGATTCAGCTATACGACCCCTACAACACCCCGAGTGACAGCGCGCCCCTTTCTACTTGGCTGGGAAGCGCTTCTTGGTCGAGTCTCTCGCACCACCGGAGTCGCAACTCGTTTGCGGCTGCAGGCGGTTCAGGGGGTGTATCTATTTACGATTTGGAACGACACACAGCTGCGCCAGAAGTCCTGGCTTGGCCAAATGCCACCGACACCATCAATGCTGTCGCTTTCAACCAGGTCGAGACCTCCATTCTGGGCTCCTGCGGTTCTGACCGATCTATCGTTTTCTACGACCTCCGAACGGCGTCACCTATCGCCAAGACGGTCCTGACTTTTGCTTGCAATTCCATCTCGTTTAATCCTATGGAAGGAATGAACTGCGCTGTTGCGTCTGAGGACCACTCAGTCTATGTAAGCTCCATCCTTTAAGACCGTGCTCAACATTGAAATCTGACCATTGTAACAGTTGTTCGATATGCGCAAGGTTGATCGTGCCCTTAATATCCTGAAGGACCATGTGGCGGCCGTGATGGATGTCGAGTTCTCCCCGACTGGCCAGGAGCTCGTGACGGCTTCATACGACAGAGTAAGAATCGCGAATCATATGTACCAAATTGCAAGCTAACAATATACTAGACTATCCGATTATGGAACCGGGATCAGGGCCATTCCCGCGATGTCTACCACACCAAACGTATGCAACGTTGTTACTCGGCTATGTGGACACCTGATTCCAAATACATCCTGTCCGGCTCAGATGATGGAAACATCCGACTCTGGAGAGCCAATGCTTCGGCTCGTGAAGGAATCAAGAGCGCCCGCCAACGCCAGTCCGAGGAATACAACACCGCCCTGGTCGAGAGATACAAGCACATGCCCGAGGTCCGACGTATCCACCGCCACAGGCACATTCCCCATGTTGTCAAGAAGGCTGGCGAGATCAAGACGGACGAGCTGCAGGCCCTCAAGAAGCGCGAGGAGAACGAGCGTCGCCACACCAAGAAGCAGTTCGACAGGCGGAGAAGTGAGCGTGACAAGGTCATCTTGGCCAAGGAGAAATAAGCGATCGGGCCAAGTGCTGTCACGTGCATTTTCGAGGAGTTATGGAGTTTATACTTGGTTCGCAAGACCAGAAAGAGATACCATCTCTGCATTAGGAAAGGCGTTCTGTTTTATCCAGAAAGGTATCGCCCCCCGGAACCCCCTAGCAGTTTGGAAAATGCCCATCGTTACGAGGTGCTTCCTACAAATCAAAAGCAAGGGCGATGAAGAAGAAATAAGTTCACGCATTACGGCGAATATAAACTAGTTAGTCAGGCTTTTAGTTGGAGAGTGTGGAATAGCTGCACCCATATCACGCTCGTATTTCTCACACAAAACCGTGATGGCCAAAACAAAGTTGCTTCTATGCATACTTAGGATTGCGATGCATGCAGCTAACGACCAGATACCCACTTGATACTTCGTATAAACCAGCTCAAGGCTATATACGTAGTTATCGATATGTGACGAGTCTATGGGCGTATCTCATGTTGTTTCAAAATGATACTGCCAATTTGCAGCAAGAAGCACTTCACATGGGCGACTTGGATCATCGCATAGGGTCACTAGCTGCGCAGATAATGAGCAGTCCAGGTCAACTAACAAATGCTCAATGCCATGTTGGAACACCTAGTTCCCTGAACTATCATAGTCAAAATAAACAAAGCATATATTCGACCAAGAAGCTTGATGGACATTTGTCTCGTGCCCCAAGGGTACGTAGACCTGCCCCCCTTTTGGTAGATGTCATCTACCTATAAGTCTCCAAGTCCTGCTCCCCTAACGGGCCTCACAACTTTTTTCTTTTGAAATGCAAGACTACCCACAACAATTCCTGTGGTTCTTATATTCTTTCAGGGGCTCGCTTTCTTGGCAACAAGTCGTATACAACTTCTTCCCAAGATGCGATCCGCCGCCGCTCTCGCGCTGGCGGCAGGTGCCGCGTCCGCCTTGATGATTCCAGCGACCACGCATTGTCAGGGTATCCCGAACGACGGAGACGAGGCGACACACGGATGCTCCGGTAGCCTCCATGCTATCATACCTGTCTTGCCTCCCCCCAGCCCCACTGGTACTGGTATAACCCCGGGGTTTTCCATACTTTCCCCCAACCCCAATGATGATACTACGACCCCGGGATTTCTCCCCCTAGAAGATGCTCTCCAGGAGGGGTCTGTTGTCAGTCGCCGTGCCGAGCGCGAAGACAAGCCTCTTCCTGTCGTTGTCGGAGAACTACCACCACCACCACCTAAGGAGGGCAGCCGTCCTCCTGTTGAGGAAAATCCCGTCGAGCCCCCACCCGAAGATCAGCCTCCGGTTGTGGAACCGGCTCCGTGGGCGCCTCCGCCTCCTCCGGCCGACCCGTCTTGGAAGGCGGCTTATCGTCGATGTTTCACGTGAGTACATCTATCTCCATTTACTCAGTCTCTCTCTCTCTCTCTCTCTCTTTCTCTAAAGTAATACATACGCACCATGACCTTTTTCTCAGAGGCAAAGCTAACGATAGGGGATCTCCATCCCCACGTGATTAAAGCGACGGTGTCAACGGCGTCCGCGCCCTCGACTTCGGCGGCGGCGTCGACAAGAAGTTCCTGACCATCGACGTCTGCCTGGCCGCCTGCGGGTCCCAGGGCTTCAAGCTGGCCGGCCTCGAGTTCGGCACCGAGTGCTACTGCGGCAACACGCTGCAGGGCGAGAACAGGCCGACGCTGGACGAGCACTGCGATCTCCCTTGTCTCGGAAGTAAGTTCACTCAATTGATCTTTTTTCCTTCTTCTTCTTCTTCTCTTCATCCGAATCAATTTTGGCGCCGGGGAAGTTGCTTAATCATACACTTACACACATCGGGCACAGACAACCAAACCACCTGCGGCGGCCGCGGCGCCCTCGCCCTGTACGTCAAGGACGATTTCAAGTTCGCCGAAGGCAAGGCGTTCGACGGCCTGGGCCCCGGCTTCGACTATTACGAGCCCGTCGGCTGCTACCAGGACTTCCACGCCCAGGACCGGACTCTGAAGGTCGACGCGCTGCGGGGCCCCGAACACCACGCCATGACGCCCGAGCTGTGCATCGCCGACTGCAAGGCCCGGGGTTTCCCGCTGGCGGGGCTCGAGTACGGCCGTCAGTGCTTCTGTGGGCACGACATGTCCGGAAGGTCCAACAAGACGGAGGATTTCTTTTGTAATCAGGGGTGTACTGGGAATGCGCAGCTGTAAGTATTATTGGGATCATCCATCTATGCCTGTTTGGCGTTTTCCTTTTTGAGGGGCAATGTTTGATGACTCTTACTGATTGTGATACCTTTCGACAGGTTCTGCGGAGGCAATTGGAACCTCGTGATATACTCCCAGGACGGCAAAACTCCCGCCATCGCTCCGCCTCCTCCGCCTCCTCCACCTCCTCCACCACCACCACCCCCCCAACTGAAGAGCCCCCTGTTGTGGAACCTGCCCCAGCCCCCGAACCTGCTCCGGTTGTCAACAACGACGACGAGGTCCACCACCACCGCCCCGGCGACATTACCACTCTTCACCGCCGAAGGCCAGAAACCGACCTACTGCTGCCGCCCGATTTGGACAAAGCCTTCCCTCTGGACCCCGAAGACATTACGATTCCTCTTGGGCGTCGAGGACCGGCCACCGACATGCTGCTGCCCCCGTGGGACGCCCGCCGTTTGCCTCCGGGGGACGACGGATATCCTCCGGACTCGGGCATCAGCTGTGTTTGCGAGCTGAGATTTCCTCCTACCTGCTGCTGAGGTCCAGGACCCGAGGCGTACTCCTAGTAGGACTATCTCCCAACCCTTCCGTCGGGGGAAAGGTTGACCTTTTGATTGCTGTTGTTGTGATAGATAAGGGGGAGTGAATGAGAGGAAGATATTTCCTGTGTGCGTTGGTTGATAACGATGATAGCTGAATTGACACCACCGCCACCGTTTTCGCACGTTTAAAAACTGCTCTGGCCTCTGCATGGAGCTACACACTGGATTGCTTATTTTCGCGCGCTCGCTTGTAGGTGGGAATCGGTAGGCATGATGTGGCATGTTCGCCTGTCTGCGAGTTGGGCTTCTCTTCTATTATGGGACAGGGTTCTACTCCAGACCAGCAGCAAGCGCACCAGCTGGCGCAAGTAGATAAAGGGTTCCGGACAGGGGGGGCGGAGAACACACATTACCACAAGTATGTATGTATGTATGTAGATGGCTTGTGCCAATTTTGATGCAGCTGGAACATCCGTTTTGTATTATGGTATCGGGATACGTGGGTCTTTCGAGCGCTTTCCCTGATATTCCTAGCTATTATCTTGTCCTACTACATTGTTGCTTGGGATAGTAGAGCTAGAAAAGAAGCGAACGTGTTAGTTGATAGAAAGGCACTGAAACTAGTTGACATGGTTTCGTCTCATTGGCTTTCTAATATCTGATACGTCTGAACAGAGAACAAAGGACAGAAACGGAACAGGGTCCTCAGGACGATATGACGGTAACAAAGAGCTGACCGCATATTCAGGGGTAATATGTATCTCGTTAGACGGATATAATACAGATATGGTCGCTGAATGCTGGAGGAAGATATCACACATTCACACCTACTTACTCACAATAAGGAATCATACTAATTACATACACCCTCTGTACCTGACAACCAACAACACCGTCTAGCCATCCACCCAAGATGTCCCAACCCAGAAACATTCCCAACCGCTCAACCGGCGGCGACCGCGTCGAAACCCCCACCACCGGCCGCCCCAGCTCCCGACTCCCCATACCACCGCCCAGCAGCCCCGTCGACCACAATATCGACGATAATAACAACAACGAAACGGCCGTCGGCATGTCCCCCATGTCCCACATCGCCTCCCAAGGCGGCGGCTTCAAAGACGCCCCCACCGCCCGGCACACCCTAAACCTCATCGCCCACCGCAGCCTCCTGTACCAACAACAACTGGTCCGCACCTACCTCCGCCGAGCCCAGACGCACTCGCGCGCCGCCACTTCTCCGGGCATGGCCGAGGCCGCCGCCGTGTTTGAGCAGTGGCAGACGACGACCCTGCCGGTCCTACGAAGCCATTTGCGCTGCCGCCTCAGCAATAGCCACAACCACAACGACAGCAACGGCGGGTTCCGCCCCCTGGTCCCCAAAGAGATCCTGGCCCCCTCAAGCCGCGGTTCGAAGCGGTCGAGAACGTCACGCCCCCTATGGGCATGAAAAAGGGCCTGAAACCCGTCGGCTGGCTCTTCGGCGACCGCGGCGTCCTGAAGTTCCTCGAAGCCTACCTAGCCTCGGCGCCGCGGGCCAAGCTCGGCAACCTGCTCGTCGAGTCGACTCGCGGCACGGCCCGGGAAGAAGACTGGGAATCCGTCCGCTATGCGGCGCTGGACTCGCTGGTGGAGCCCGGCCAGGAGACCATGGCGGGCTGGACCCACGAGGAGCTCTGGGCCGACCGGGCGTGGGGGAACCTGCCGTCGTACGCGCATCTCCGGCTGCTGGCGTGGGGCTGGTCGCCCGTGGCCCCGCGCACGCTGGCGGATAAGATTGGGAAGTTGGTGGAGTGGCTGGAGGAGCCCGAGTCGGGGAGTGATGGGTACTCGCCTTGTTACGCGCCGGATGAATGGGCGGAGCTGATGGCGGAATAAGGATGTGGCCCAGATTGGGGCTGGAAAGTAGGGAGTTAAATTATTTGACCATTATCATATGAGGAAGATATTGGAAATAGTGAAATAGGATAGAAACCGGCTTGGATGAAGAAGAAGAAGGGGGGCACAGTGATGAGAAGTCACTAGGGAGTAACCCCTGAATATCAGCCCAGTGATAGCTTAGATCACAAGAATAGAACCATGCCTGTCTCGTCCGTTTCTTTTGGGTGTATACATTTTAAACCCCATGCCATCAATACTGCAACTCGATCTAGACGAATGAACCCCCCTATTTCGAAACCATCGCCTTGACCGTCTCCTCGATAGGTACCGCCGTCTTCCCCACCGACCCCAACAGCCTTCCCAGCGTCGAATCGTCAATCAAGCACTCCCCGTCCTCAAGGGCATCGTAGGTAGCAGCCCACCACTCGACCGCCGGGCGATCCATGCCGCGGTCCTCAACATAATGGCGCTCATGCTCCTTGCGTCCCACAATCTCGACCTTGACTTCGGGCTTCTTCCCACTTTCCTTGCGCGCCTCCGACACCAAAGCCGCAATCTCCTTCATGTCCCGCGCCCCCTCGGGCGCCGTCGAAAGGTGACACGTCTTCCCCGCCCACTCCTCCGCCGGTTGCGTCAGCACCAACGCATTCGCCACCCCCAGATCCGCAATCGCCGTCCAGCAAATCTTGCCATCCCCGCCCAGCTTGACCGTCCCGCGCTCATCGTTCTGCATATCAAAGAAATAGCCCAGGTACAAAGGCCAAGACTCGTTATAGAGCCCCTCCCGCAACACCGTGACTTTTACCTTGCCATCCTTCTGCAGGGACTCCAAATAGGCCTCGGTCCGGATATGCGCCCGCATCACCCCAGACTTGCTCGGGTTCCCGAACCCGAGACTGGAGTAATAAACATGCCCCACGCCCGCCGCGACGGCGGCATCAATCGCCGTCTTGTGGTGTTTTTCGCGGCCCGAGCCGGGAGGGGCATCGTTATAGTCCAGCTCGATGCGCGGGGTGGAGACGAGGAAGAAGCGCTCGACTCCCCTCAGGGACTTTTCCAAGGAAGCGGCGTCCTCGAAGGTGGCGTGGCGGACCTGTACACCCTTGGATTCCAGCTGCTGCCACTTGTCTGAGCCGGGCGCCGACGAGGTCAGGGCGACGATGTTCGAGGCGGGCGCCAGCTTCTGCGACAGGAGGGCCGAGAGGGTGGCTCCGCCGAGCTTGCCGGTGGCGCCTATGATGGCAATCGACATGTTGAAATTCTTAAGATGAGTGTCTTTTTTCTTTTCTTGTTTCTGTTGGTGGTATGGAATTCCTTCTTTTTGAATCAAGGGGCACTTCTTTAAATAGACTCGATTAATAATATTCCTTTGAAGTAGAAGATATGCAACTTGCGCTCTTGAGATGGAGCATCAAATGCAATTCTGAAAGACGAAGCTTGCTAAGCAGGACGTCACGCACCAGTGCTCCCCATTCTGTGGGTCAGACACAAATGCTTAACGCCGAAAGTAGGGGCGCGTCTCCGAGCGGCGACAACATTGAAGATGCTTGGTAATATGGCCTGTTTACCAAAGAGTCTCGTTAGCATTGCACCCCCATTGAACCCACGAATGAGTACAGTAGGAAGTATCATGACATCGAGAAGCATGGTGCCAGAAAGGGGGGTAGGTACTGGTACTCTTCTACCACTCAAGCACAAACTTTTGATCTATATATACATGTAATTTATATCATCTATGACCACTAATACATGATCCTCTAAATACAGAACGAGACCGGCCCCCCCCAAAAAAATGAAGCACCGACTCATATCACCATCCCCTCCACCAACCCCCTAAACTCCCCCATCGCCTCCCCATCCAAATAAACCCCCACGTCCACCCCGCCATCCTCCACCGCCGGGCCCAGCAGCACCAAGATGCCGTCCGTCTTGCCCATGAGCGCATGCACGTAGCGTGGCCTTGTTCTCGACCCTCCCGTCTCACTTCCAGAGATCCCAAAATCAACATCGTAAAGCCGCGTCCTTAGCCAAGACGTCACAATCAAGTGCCTCGGCCCCAGGAACCCGCGCCAAAGCCGCTGCGGCGCCACCTCGAACGCCGACTCGTGCAGCAGGGCCGCGACGGCGTCGGGGGTGAACTGTTGAAGTGTCTCTCGGAGTTGACGGGCGAGTGCACCCGTCGTTGTGGTTTCCTCTTTCGACACCGCCTGACCCCGACCCCGGTTCTGGCTCGGAGACTTGGGGCTGGGGTCAGCGGCGGAGGATAGGAGAGACGACACGGACGCCTTGATGTGCGGCATGAACAGCGGCGACCCGAGAAACGTCTCCGGAAGAGGGGGCTCGACCCGCCGCCGGGCCTCGAGCGTGTAGTTGAGGAAGACCTCGTCGTCCGGCGCGGGGGCGTACGATGACGATGACGACGAGGACTTGACGGCGCACCGGGCCTGGGTGACGAGGCGGAAGAGGTGGGCGAGCAAGGCGTCGGAGCGCGATATATTCATGTTCTTCTCCTTGTCGCCGCCGCCACCGTCGGCCGACGCTTCGGCTCGTGCCCTCTCCCGCAGCCGCGCGAGCTCGTCGCCCGTGAAGTGCAGCACCGCCGAAGCCGCGGGCCGATCGAGATCCCACGTATGCCACGGGGCCGTCGTGGAGGGAGACGGCGTCGTTTTCTCCAGGACCTCGGCCGGCGGCATGTTGTTCTTCGTGGTTTCGACAAGATGAGGAGAGTACCCCGGCGCCTCCGTATCCCACCAACTGAATCGGTGCATCGGCAACGCCCTCGCCCTCGCGCAGAGCTCCGGATCGGGCCCGTCGGCCGAGTCAATATCTCCAGCGGCCCGGGCATCCAGTTGGGGCGGATCGAAGACCGGTTCGCCGAAAAGCGACGTCGACTGCGTCACACTCTCACAACTGCTGCTTTCGCTGTTGCGGCTGTTCGCCGCCCACTTGTGCATAAACACCATCATCGACTGCGCATCCGCGACCGGATGCGCCAACCGCACCCCGACGCCGTACCCGCCGCACGCGAACAGCGTGATCTGCACGACCATGCAGGGCAGACCTTCTTCGTCCCTCAAGCCCGCGAGGGCGAGCTTCGAGGGGGAGACCAGGTCCTTCTGCGGGAAGGCGTTATTATCCCACCACCAGGCGGCGGCGCCTGAGCGCGACGGCGGCGTGATGGAGTCCAGCGTGTAATCCCGCTGCACCACGCTCCACTCCACGCCCGGGTCGGAGCCGCCGCCAAACGTGAGCATGCAGCGCTGGAAGCGTTGCGTGTGGTCGCCGGTGCCGGGCCGGAAGGGGGCCCAGTGGAGCTGGCCGGCCCACTGCGGGAAGTCGTTCAGGGTATCTATGAAGGAGGACCGCAGACGATGAGCTATATTGTCCCCAAGATCCTCCGTGGCCACGGATGGGGCATCAAACAGCCACACAGCGCCCGTGTCTGTAAAGCGCGCGCATGTCGCGTCGAAGATCGATAGGGGTACCGATCTCTTTCTAGCGGTCCGATTCTGGGAGGGAAAGAGCCGTACGGGGCTAGGAGGAGGATGACTGCCCATAGTGAAGTACGAGTAATCCTCAGGTTTACTCGGGTGCTTGTTTTTGTTATAGCGGTCTCGTATTGGGTTATCCAGATGCAAATACATCATGACCAGATAACGGCGGTCGCCTGTATCGCATTCCATCGCGTGCTTATATGTGAGTTGCTGAGAGCCAAAATGGATCCCGTCTGACCAGGGGTGTCGAACTTCTCATAATGACCGTCATACACGTGACCACCAGGATGACCCAAAGAGGCAAGCAATGGCGACCCCATCAGAATCTTCTACCCCAGAACCTACGGAAGTCATCGGCTTAAAGCAAGCATCAAGTTATTCATGTTACGATACAGGTGTTGGCAAGTTGCTTGCCAGTAATCACCCATGCTTCACAGTCCAAATAAACATGTGCACATGACTCGTAACCCTGTAATAACCGCATTGATCAACGCTATTCGAACTACACACCACAACCTAAATAGCAATAAAGAAGCTCTTCTCGCCCTCCTTAGGCAACACCCTAGCCCGCTCCATGATGGGATCCACGCACGACAACCGGATCCGCTCCGGCGTCGCGGGGCTCTCCAACACCAACAACCCATCGTCCTCCCCACCCACACCACCCTCCGCCCCGCCGAGCCTGGCCACGACCCCGTAGTCGGCCCTCGCCGCCTTGAGCGCGTCGCGGATCGCGAAGAAGACCGAGCTGCCCATGAACAGCGGCGGCTCCCCGACGCCGCGGCTGCGCTGGATCGTCCGCAGGTTCTCCCACTCGACCCCCTTGAGCAAGCTCACATTAAACCGCTGCGGGATGTCGCGGAACCCGGGGATCTTGTACGCCCCCGGCCCCCGCGTGAACAGGTTGCCCGCGTTGACGCCGTTGCGCAGCCACAGGCTCTCCTCCATGGTGAAGAGACCCATCCCCTGCACGAAGGCGCCCTCGATCTGCCCGTAGTCGATCGACGGGTTGATGGACCGGCCCACGTCCATCTTGATGTCGGCCTGCCGGCAGCTCCACGTGCCCGTCAGGCAGTCCACCTCCACCTCGGCGGCCGCGACGCCCTGCGTGAAGTAGAAGAACATCTGGCCCTTGTTCTCGCCCCAGGTGTAGCCGATGTCCGGCGTCTTGTAGAAACCGTTCGCGCTGAGGTTCACCCGGTCGAAGTAGGCAGCATGGGCAATATCCTTCATCGAAGCGTCCGGACCCAACTTTTCCCTGTAAGGGGCCAAGCGAGCGTTGAGCTGCTCGCAGGCGTTGTGGACGGCATACCCGTTGAGATCAGACGAGGCGGAGGCGGCCGTGGCCGAAGAGTTGGCAACTGTGTTGGTCGCAGTCTCAGATATGTGGATGTCCTCCATGGGGATTTGAAGGGCCTCCGCCGCGATCATAATCATCTTGGTATGCAGACCTTGGCCCATCTCCGTTCCACCATGAGCCACCAGAACGGACCCGTCATGGTAGATGTGTACCAGAGCGCCCGCTTGGTTCAGCCACAGGGCCGTGAAGGAGATGCCAAACTTGGTGGGAATCAAGGCAAGACCTCGCTTGCGCCACTTGTGCGTCTTGTTGAACTCGGTGACGGCTTTGCGGCGATCGGCATAAGCCGACTCTTCCTGGACCTGCTTGTACATCAAGGGAACGTGCCAGTCCTGAAGCGGCTGGTTAAAGTGCGTTTCCTCGTTGGGCTTATAGAAGTTGATCTGCCGCAGTTCCTCGACGGGCATACCCAGCCGGTCCGCGACTTCCGACATGTACGACTCCGCCATGAACAAGCCCTGGGGGCCTCCGAACCCACGGAACGCCGTGTTGGACATGGTGTTGGTCTTGCAAAGGCGGCCTCGAATGTGCACGTTCGGGATCTTGTAGCAGCTATCGATGTGCGTCATAGCTCGCTCACAGACGGCGGGAGACAAGTCAAACGACCACCCGGCGTTGCTGAAGACGTCGGCATCCAGGGCTTGGAGCTTGCCGTCCTTGTTGACGCCGACCTTCCACTTGCACAGGAAGGGATGCCTCTGCCCCGACATGATCATGTCCTCGTCGCGGTTCAGCATGCATCTTACGGGGCGCTTGGTCTTTTGCGCGGCAAGGGCCATAATGGTGCTGAGTTGGACACATCGCGTCTCCTTGCCTCCAAACCCGCCTCCTAGGCGCTTGACACGCGCGACGACCTTATTGGCCTGGACGTTCAGAACTCGCGCAGCGAATATTTGACTAATATGCAATCAGTATAAGTTGTCACTAATGTGTAATGGTGATTTCTTACCTCTCCGTGGGGTTCTGACTGCTCGTCCAGATCTCCATTTCGCCATCTTCTGGCTTAGGTATGCAGAGGCAGGCGTTTGTCTCGAGGTAGAAGTGCTCCTGCCCGCCCATCCTGGTGACGCCAGAAAAGGTATAATCGCAATTCTTGAAGGCCTCTTCTGCGTCACCCTTTTTCAGGTAACGATAAAACTCGTGAAAGCTTTCCTTTTCAATCGCCTCCTCCATGGTGAATATGGCTGGTAGCGTCTCGTATTCGATCTTGACGGCCCGGGCGCCATCGGACGCTCTGGCCTTCGAAGTCGCCAAAACGATGGCGATAGGCTGGCCGGCAGTGAAGACCTCATCCTCGGCGAAGAACAGATCGTCAAAGTTCGGTGCGCCCCATTTGTTGTCATTGGCGTGGTGCAGATCATCCTTGTCAACGATGTCGACCACGCCGGGGATGTCCAAGGCAGCCGTGTAGTCGCGCGAGAGGATCTTCGCGTGTGGCCTCGTCGAGAAGACCAGGGCAGCATGCAGCTCGTTCTTCAACGGCGGGATGTCGTCCGTGTACTGTGCCTCGCCTGTGACTTGCTTCAGTGCTGCGACATGGTTGTTCGCTTTCCCGATTGTCTGCTTTGCGTATTCGGCCGTCGCCTCTCGGTCCTCCCAGCCCTTTGATAGTTCCCGTTCGAGCTCCTCCACGGCCTGGCTGTCGCCATGTTCGCTCTCGGCACTGAGTCCAGATAAGACATCATGATAGAATCGGTAGAAGAAACTAAGCGCCAGGGACTTTCGGTAAGACGCCATGCCTCCTGGTACCCCGAACTCCAGGTTGAAATCTGACTCCAAAGCATTCATGGCACCTTCCAGGGTGTCCGGGTGTGCGAGCATTTTACCCATCAAATATTCACTTGTTTTCTTTGCAGCTATCGTGAAGGGAGCCATGCCACCGTACACCAAGTTGCAATGCTCGACGGTCCCCTTTTCGTCGACTCTCACATGCAAGGCACCAGTAACAATGGCAATGTCGTCATCCTTACGTTTCGCCTGCTTGTAGGCTCTGAAATAGTCGCCTTTCGTTTTGGTAATGGGGATACGTATAGATGCGATAACTGCGTCGGGTTCCAAAGCCGTCCGCCGGTAGCCCTTGAAGAATGTAGACATCGGTAATTCCGTTTCTTTCTCTAAAGACTTGGCAATCAGAACAGCGTCGGCCGCCATGAACACGGGGTTCAGATCTGAGATGGGGGAAGCAGTTGCCAAGTTGCCAGCCGGCGTTCCGACGTTGCGAATTTGCCGACCTGCGAAGTACTTCAGTTGCTTGTAGATGGCCTCGAAGATCTGGCCTTGGGCATCTCCATAATGCTTGATGGCCTCTTGACAGATGTTCTCCAAGTCTGTTAGGATAACGTTGCCGCCAATTTCGATATGATCATCCTTGAAGCTGTATTGCCTCAGTTCCGGGATGTCTCCAACGAATACCGAGACGGGATATTGCAGAGCCTTGAATTTGATCTCAATCTGAGTTTCGGTACTGCCGCCAATGATTTTGGCTTCTGGGTAGACACTCTTGATCTCCAAAAGCTGCTCGAGGGTCATGGGTCGGTACCATCTTTTGCGCTTATTGCCAAAGGCCAAGGGCTTGAACTCATGCTTTTTGAGCGTCGGTGGGAAGATCAACTCAGTGTCCTTGTTGTATTCGATGAAACCAGGAGGCGTAAAGCGCTTGATAGGCTGCCCGTCATCCAAACTCTTGCTCTTGCAGCATCCACCAGAGGCTTTGGATCCATCTCCGTTCTCCATGCAGCAGCCGGACCCGCCGTTTGCTGTGCTGCTGCCGCACGATTTCTTGGTGCTGAAGGTCTGGGCGGCATCCAGGATGGGACGGTATCCTGTGCAGCGACAGAGGTTTCCGTCGAAGGCTTCCTCTACGTCATGTTCTGTCGGATTGTCGTTATTTCGCAACAGGGCATACAGGCTCATGACGATTCCCGGGGTGCAAAAGCCACATTGACTTCCGTTACTCTTGGCCACCCGTTCCTGTGCCGGATGGGGCTTTGTGACATTGCCGATACCCTCAATGGTGATGACATGCTTTCCATCCACGCTCGCCAGCGGCGCCAAGCAGGCGTTTACACTAGCATGATATATCTGCTTCGTCGTCGGGTTATACTGGCTGATGACGACGGTACACGCGCCGCAACCTCCTTCAGCACAGCCGCTATATTGATGGTGGGATCAGCAGTGGCGCTCTCAATGCAGGTGCGGGCAGCGGACACTCACAGTTTCGTGCCGGTTAGGCCTATCCCGCGCAAGTACTCAAGCAGTGTAACCTCTGGGTCGATCTCGTCGAGCACAACACGTGTACCGTTCAGGAAGAACCGGATGGTGTCGTCGTATACAGTATCCAACTTGGGCCCATCCGCAGTCAAAGGAGCACGCTCCGGTGAGATAGCGCTGGGCGCCATATTCGCAAGACGGTAGAATCAATCAAGCGAGTATCAAGGGCGTTTCTCCTTCAGTTTCCCCTGCCTAGACCTATATGGTCAAAACGATGAGACGTAACGAACAACAGAGATGAGGGATTAGGTGGCGTTATCATCCAAGCCGGCAGCTCCCGCGGTAGCGTATATGAGCTTGGGAGCAATATCTGAAGATGTAATGCGTAGAGTCAGTCAGACTGCTGACTGGAAGAGAGGTAGGTAAGGTGTTTGTTCAGATGACCCAGCTGACAACTAGGTTTGGTACCTACATACGCTGGTGCATGTGGGGTGTGGCAAAAGAAGCTCTTGTCGGTCTACTTGTAGTCCAGATCTTCGGACGCTGGGCGTGCGCCTGGAATGCGGTAAGCCTTCAATTGCCGGGATTACAAGACACAAAGACACAAGCCAGTCACCAATCGTGGCAGCAAATCAGAGACCACGAATTAGAACATATCGGCGATAAGCCATCTTGAACAATATTCACTGTTTGTCATTGATCCGGATAGCACCTATCTTCTCCCGTTCACCTCGGTCTCTCTTACTGTATCCGTTACGGACACAGGTAGCCAAACAGGGGGGATCCAGATACGAACGAATATATTAGTGGTATCAATCACCCCCAGCCAGTGCCCAGCTACGCCCTTATCATTGTAATACCCCACAAAGCTCCATGGCTAACCCCACCAAGACATCCCTGTGGTGGATCATCTCTCCTTACCGAACAAACTTCGGCCGGCTCCGCGCTCCAGGCCTGTCCTCCGCCCAGCTCCTACGCCAATGTGTACTACATTGCTAGTATTGAACCTGCCTGCGTATCCAATTCATCCGACAAGTCGTGGCTCGATCTTTCGTCGTTTGAAAGAGTCGCGAGAAGTTGAGACCCAGTAGATCTTAGGATGGGATCTCTTATCACAACGCACCTACTAGCGGCTTGTCATTATCCGTTTAAAAACCGGGGGCTTCTTTTCTTGATGCAACCTTGGGATTCAAGCAATTGACGTCCTATTACGTGTTGCGCTACGATGCTGGAGATGGTTTAACAATCACAGCTCTACTGTATTCGCAACTTATCACTATGGCATCTACAGCAACCATGAGAGAACTAAGGCTTCTTGGTATGACGGGATCCGCCAGTCTTTTCTTTCTCGTCAATCAAAACGTGCCAGAAGACGTTTCGTGTTACAAGCATGAGTCAATCTGTAACGATTTGGCTTTTGTCGTAGATCAGGATCGCTTCATTCAGAACAGTGCTTGGAATCAGGGTCTCAGAGAGCTATCCGCTACACAGAATGGCATATCTTCTTCTAGACAACCCATGGCACAGAAAGTTACCAATACACCAGCGACACTGTATCGTCATTTCGGCGTCTATCCAAAACTAGTCTTGACTCTATACCCAAGTATACAGCGCTCGAGGTGAGGGCTTTGGCACCTTTGCCACATTCGATGGAGGCTCAATAATGGGTTTCTACGAACGTAAAGGCTAGTCATATGCGATCCCTTTTGATAAAATGACCCTTTCCAAGAGGCTGAGGATGCTTCTAGGCCGCTAGGTTGCGACCCGGCCACGTCGGGGACCAGACGAACAGCCTGTCGCTGGCGAAACTTGAGAGCTATCCGCCGGAACCCTGTTATGACTACCAGTATCCAACATATCAACGAGTCTACCTGATATGTAGGCAGATATGGCATTTTCTCTTCTATCCATCTTGCATCCCCTTCCTGCTCTTGTTACCGTGCCTCTTTACTATCGCGATTCTCGCCACCGGTACACAATTCAGCAGAAATCGAGGCGACTGAGCCCTTCGCACCAAGGCACATTTTCCCCATTGCCATTGACGTGTTCGTATTGGTAGAGATATGGTGCCTTTTCTGAATGAAGAAGAGAAGAATCAAGGACGCCGAGGCCGAGAACATGGTCTGTTTTCCGTGCAAACGCGAAAAGATAGGGAATCCTCATTGGTCCAATCCCATTCACTAGGTAGGTAAAGTGACTGGCATGCGTCAATGCTAAAATGTTATCATATTGGCATTCGGTATGTCGCACAAGATGATGCTGTTCAAACCAGAGCCTGAAAAACCAGTCCTCAATTTTCTGGCTCAGCCTCATGAGGCAGATTGCGTGAAGGGTAGTATATCCCCAACTTGATTTCGTAGCGACGGCCATTGTTCCTAGACATCCATCCCTCATTTCAGTAACACGCTCGGGTCATGGATCTCGAAGCAATCAGGGCTCATGAGCCACCCGAAGAAGGCTGTGAGTTGCGCCGAATACAACCGCAGTCCGATCCGGTTCTCCCACCTCCATTGGATCCCGTCCCAGCCCCTCCTTCAGTTCAGTCACCTTGTTCTTCGACGTTCACTCAATCACAGACTCAAGGAGTCAGACAACGCATCCGTTTTTCCTTCGGTCCGCTTCTCAATGTGCACATGTATGGGTTTTTAGAGAGGCTCAGAGCATGCTGGAAGTTCGTCCGGACAGAAGGAAAGTCCCGAAATTGCCGAGAAACGTTCTTGAGCGTGGTCACGTTCCTAGCTCTGCTTGTGGCCGGAGTGGCTCTATGGCCGAGTATCGATGCGGATATTGATGGACGTGGAAGCAAAGACTTGGCTGAGTGGGAGGCGCGCGACAGGCATCTATCGTATTGCGAGAGGGTATGTAGTAGATCTTACCGAGAGAGATGGAGTGCGATACTTACTAGCGACAATCTCTAGCATGACTGGCCGTCGCCATCTTGCGATGAGTTAAGAGGCAAGCAGCTAGAACCACCGCCTCTCTCTGGTGGCTCTGGATGGAAGAGATTACCTGCTCGACATTGGTGGACAGTTCGTTCTCAATTACACGAAACTGAGATGGCCCAAGCCAACAATGTCTCTTCCGACATGACGCTCGTGCTAATAGGATTCCCTGTGTGTGCATCTCTGTTGATTTGCATATCTATCTTTCGAGACAGAAGGTTCCTAAGTAGACGATACCGCATCTGGACACTTCTCCGACGCCTATCGAACCTACCCAGGCGCCTACTCACCGTCCTCATGTCGCAAGAGCAGCACGAAAATTCTTACAGAAACACGTACATCCCTACTGACCATATTCTGGTTGAACCGACCCATCGATCGAACGCGGTGACTTCTGGGGCCCACTTGAAACAGAATCAAGGCCCGCAAAGAGAATTGCGTCGACGCAACTTACCTCGTTCCAACGACGAGACAAGATCCGACCTTGCAGGCTGGAAGACGCCTACTCTCACTGGAACAGGCTATGTTGAGATTCACGACAATCAAGAAAATGTATCTGTACCAAGCATCGACACGTCTCCTACCATCTTTGAGTTATTCCGGCCGACAAGCACGGGGCAATACGACCATCCGTATCGCTGTGCTCTACCGAAAGTTCTAGATCGACTTCAGGCAAACACAGTACAATATGAAGTCGGAAACACGTGTCTCTCAGGCGATAGTCCTACTACCCCTTCATTCGATAAGGAAGCCCAGGCCAGCATCGCAGATGTTGAGATGTATTATCGACCGCATTGTAGTGAACAAAAGGTCCCACAACCCTGTCACAAAACAGCTGCAGCGCTAATTCGGCATATAGAGTCAATTATTGTTGCCTGCTGAGGAGCATGACCTTCGCTCCGGGGAACTAGAATACGCTGCCTCTGAGAGCAAGCAAGTCGAATACGTCCAACATTGCTGCCCAGTCTATACTTTTAATACCCTACTCACCCTCAGCCCTTTGACAGGTAGGTATCTCACATAGCATCTCATTTAACTTCATGTTGAGATTTGGTCATACACTGAATCGTAATGGGAATCAGTTTCATCCCAGCCAAAAGGATCATCGCTCTCATTGCAGTGGACTGTTTATTTCTATGTAGGCGTCGCGGCCAAGCTTCCAGTGAAAGATTATTTCAAATCCGTCACGGATTTGTCCGAGAGGCCTCTGGCGATTTACATTTTCCGAGATGCTGGAAACCAGCTGCGACGGCCCCGGCTCAGGCCTTCACCGTTCAACATCAAGGTCGGGTCAGATTTGGGACTGCCCATGCGAGACCCAGGCCTGCAATCGTTCATATGTAACTTCATTGGCAAAGCATCGTTGCATCTAGTTGAAGTAAGAAATTATTAATTCGTTCTTTCAAATCCATCAGCTCCACGCACTCCTCTTGTTAAGAGTTCACTAACAATCTATAGCACCGTCCAGTTCCGAACTCGCTTAACCGTCCATTTGGTCAATTCCGTCGACCGCGCTTGCTACACCTATATATATTACGGCAGCATTTAAATTTCGTGTGGGCTTGGATCCGTCAAGAATTTGTGTCAGGACGTCGACTAACAACTTCCTATAATATTGAGGATATCTCGAAGAATCTTCTCACCCACCTCACCATGGTACACTAGTTAGCAACGTGATTCGTGGGCTTGCTAACGGAGGACTACAACGTGAATTCGAACTTTTTTGTTTATCCATTTTCTATTCGCCGGATAAAACATTAGTAAAAAGATACTAAATGGTATAAATCGTTGAATACATCCGGGAAACTGTTCTGTGCCAGGTACTGTAACTCGATAGACTAATATGGAGTCTCTCATGTACCGTGGAGGCAGGTTTACAGTATCATATCAACCCTTAGAAGCGGGACTGTTCCTAACTACCAGCCACCGCCTTGTTGAAAAAAGAAGGCAGCATTGAAAATGCTGGATGCCGGAGAAAGTGTTCGCTATAATAGCTAAACAGCGTTCTCTGTATTTGCTTCAACCCCTAATTGAATTGTTTTACCAGACTGGTCTGCTCTTAGGCATTTCCTATCTGGGTACAAGAAGGTAGGGAGACCTGTAACGGATGCTGTGAAGACTCAGGCTTGCTTACCAGCGACTAACCTCAGCACAAGTAGCCATCAGTATCTTGTGATGCCATACCGGACACGTAGCTTGAACCGCCGCCCAGCTTCAATCGATCAGGGTGGTAGAGCTATCTCTCTCGAGCCTAGGGTACTAAATACCCCAAAAGTAATGACGAGACCGCGGCCCAAGCCTTCACCGATGCCTCTTCTCACCTACTCATAAGATTGACGAAGAGAGGACTACCGAGCAACCTCTAGCTGAAGACCAACCACAGGCGCCTATCTCTAGGGTCGACAACGAGATAGACATAAGTCATCCTTTATCGAACTCTACGGATTAGTCAGATACAACTGCTTCTGAGGCTGATGGAGATAAGTCTTCCGACTAGGCTCCATCATAATCAGAAGATGAGCCGCATGCGACGACCTTTGGAGCTAACAGAAACCCACTTCAAGGCCCCCCAAAAGGGTTGCGTTGGCGGCACGAAGTTATCACTCGGGATGGGATCATTCGCGATCAGCCAAGCACGATCCATAGACTGCAATATCTGCTTGAATGATTTAGGGGCTGGTGAGCCCGAACAGTGAGGCTATATTAAGCGGTTCGATAATGAAAATGATTGCTACGTACCAAACGCATTCCTTGACTTGCCCCCTGACGCAGCCAAATTATCCCGGTCGGCAATTCAAACATTGAAGTGGAAGCGACGTGGCAAGGACCCATATCTGTCTAGTACTGCGGGCTCTGAACATTGGCTTGTTAAATATTGCTACCCCATAGCAAATGTTTACACACTCATATTCGCTTGGAAGCTCTCAATTAGCACTCGCTAGCTCTGTTATCCCTTTATTCGCCCATCACTCTCGGATCAGCTTCGCAAACTTTCAATACTCGTCGTCGCGGCGTATGAGAATCAGCTTCAATGAGTACTAAACTAAAGCCAGCCGTTCATCGACCTGGTGTATCCTTGGATCTGAACATGCCCCCCCCCAACTCCTGGATTCGTTTAGTAGCAATCCTTTGGGGTTTCGACTGTGAAAACAAGCATTCTCAATCCTTTTCATCGGCAGCTCACTCTGCACGGAATGATACAGCAGGGAACGGCCCAGAAGCGGAAGGGACATATGTTCGAAGTCCGCTGAATGTACATCTCCAGATATAGAAGCACATTGACAGAAACGACTTTCGAATCTTGCAGCATCTCGTCGTTTCATTTCTCTCTTACCTTGCAGAGTCAAAGTCTTCAATCACGGCAGTCATTCCTGTATCAGGCAGCCCAGCTGGAAACCGGATTCGCAGCAAGACAATATAGACAAGACCCAGGGCCATGATGTGATGGTTACCGACAGGCACCTTTACCTGAGCCCGCGGCGTCACCAATCTACCATGGGAACGGCAACACCCCGTCTGTTCCCTGCTGTCGATTCCGTATCGAGTTCCCACGAGACATATGCACACCCACAATCCATTCGACCCGGGATGGAAGAGAAGGCTGTTTCTTCTCCCGGAGCAACAACAGCCGACCGGCGGAGGATCCTCGGTCTTAGGGTTCCTGTGTTCTGGGGCTTTCTCGTAGCGCTCGTCATGATCCTCGCGGCCGCTATAGGTGGCGGAATCGGTGGAGGGCTGACGACCCATAAACATAAGAGTCATAACAAGGACAAGAACACTACCTCAAGCCCGTTGGGGGGACGGTAGCATTATCGTCCACCACCACTACCACCATCACCACCACGTTACCGCCAAAAGAACAGTCCACGACACTAGCGGGTTGCGACGGATGCCCAGATATCAATGGGAAAACCTATACCTCGCCCGAAGTAATCAACGGAACCAGTCAGAGCATCAATTTGCGAAGGCAGGTGTCGGCGCAGTCCTTTGTGCAGCTGTGCAGTACAGACTTCCCCAAAGGCTCCAATAGCAACAACAGCAACGACGACCAGGTTGTGCAAGACCTCAACCCCCTCTTCAGCGGGACCTTCGAGCAGTGTATGTATTCTTGCGCTGTTTGGAACTCACAGTACCAGGACGGTAGGGTAGATCAACGCTGCCGGGCCGTGTCGTTTGTAAAGCGTCGTAAGTTCTCTCACGAATACTAAGACCAACCAAATCAAGTTTGCTCGTGTCTTTTCACTTCAAATGTGTCTTGTTGTTCCGCTGACAGCTTTTCTTATTTCTTTTTCTAGTTGGTGGGATATGCTATTTGAAGGGCATGGACGACCGCTACTCTTTCCGGAACATCACATCGACTTTCTCAGCGGATTGCACGAGCGGTTTGCTAATCGAAGGCATGTGATTATGCAATATGCATGTTTTGCTATATAGCCTATGCTATATAATTGATTGATTGATTAGGACGGCATAGTGATGGAGTTCTGCTTGGGATGAGCGAATGCCAGGCGCCCTCTTCTTAACTGCAAGTTTCGTCTCGTCCTTCTCTCCACTCCAGCAACAACTTCAACCCCCTGTCATACACACATATACAGACAGGTTAGCGGCGCATTGGCTGGAAATGATTTCAAAGACTAATACAGGGAATATAAAGGTTCAACTTAGGAGACGGGCTCAATTAACCCCCATTTTGATAGACCGACTACCTGTACATTTCGGTGTGCCATACGGGGCGTTGTTACCCAGACTAAAGTTTGACACTTTATTCCTCGGAGGACTCGTCAGTCAGCTTGGTGTTTTGATCGATGCTTGTCTGGTGTGATGTTTCACGATCTTCCGGTTACATCTTCGACGAGATGGTGGCGTATCTACGGGTCTAGGTCTCGACGCGAACGATTCCACGCCAGCATCACACATGCTGATGTGAGAGAGTTTAGATAAAAAGATGACACTTTGAAAGACAGTCTTGTTGTTGTGCTTGGCATCTAGCCACTCTTGAGGATGCAATCTCGATCAATCAGGTAGTCAGCTTAGATCCGCCTGACGGATTTAGGGTCATCATCCAGGGCGGAGCTAAACATGCTTCCCTTGTCCCTGTGTATTTTCTCTGCAGCCATGGATCATGTCGTTCAGCTGGAAAACAGGTATCATTGTATCCTTCATACTGGTAACGAGGTCTGCGCATAGTTGCACATGATGTTCTGGTGCTTAGAGCGGGATGGGGGTTTTGCGTCTAGTCCTTTGGTAATACAGCTCGTGCGATGGATTGATAAGTTTATTCAGCCCTTGACAAAGTTGCCCTTGGAATCTGTAGAGGGATGTTCCCAGACTTCCTCCTCTTTTTATTAGTCTCGGAACATCTTGGTCGCCCTACGTTTTCAAGTTTGAGCAATCTCTTATACACTCTTCTTGTCCTCAGCCGTAGAAATCCTCCTCACGTATAAAGAGAATGAGATTGGTCTACTTGTCGGAACACATTTTAAGTGAAGTAAAGAGATAGAACGAAAAGTCGAGATGGCAAATGACATATACGCAGATCTAAGTCAGCCAGATCATCATGCAGATCTAGAGCTGGCAGCGCATCATCCATACCCCGGCATCGAAGTTCAGCCGCCTTGCACCCAGGCGAATGCTCACCTCGCCAGCACGCAACCGTTGAGGCATACGCAGCCTGTTGTAGCGGAACTAGGTGACAAGCCAAATCACGCATCAACGACCAACGAGACCCGCCAGAGGATCCTGGGTCTTGCTGTTCCAGTCTTTTGGAGGCTTGTGACCGCGCTCGCATTGGTTGTCGCCGGCGCAATAGGAGGAGGTCACGGTGGCGGCTTAGCCGCAAGAAGGGCAACAATACCAGTTAGCGTGCCGGCACAGCAACCTACCAGTGGAGGTACCATAACGAATTTGTTGCCGATTGTGCTTCCATCGGTGACACCCACAGATAGAGGATGCCTGTCGCCGATCAACGGGACGATCTTCACCCCAACCCAACCGAGGAAGTAAACGGAACTATGGCGGGCATCACGCTTCAGGGATAAGAGAAGGCGCAGGCATTCGTACAGTTGTGCTGGACCGACTACCCCGAGGCCGGTTCCGACCCTGGCGTACATGACCTGGGCAGCTATCTCGTTAGGACCTTCGAGGAATGCATGACATCGTGCGCCATATATAACCGCCAATTCCAGCAGAACCAGATCGAGACGACGGGCCACAGTAATTCCGACAGGGAATGGTATTGCACGGCTGTAACGCTTTCGAAAGGACGTGAGTCTTTACCAGCTGCAGAGTGAACAAGCGAGTGGGATCGTGTGGGTGGTTCCCGCTAACTACTTATTATCCGTGCCTGTTTTAGTGGGAGGAAAATGTCACTTGAAGCGTAAGGAAGCTGCGACTCCCACATTCGTCAACGATACATTAGGGAACCCGAACGATTACACGACTGGTCTGCTAGTTGAGGGATTCTGATTGAACGAATACCTTGCGTGGTTCCAGTATTTTGCTACTTTGTCGAATAAGATGGTAAAATGTGATGAGGCACAATATCAGCTAATCGAGTCGGACGGCTGGACATTAAAATAAAGTTGATTTTCCTTCTTGCACTGCTTGGCAACATTCCGATGCCAAACAATGCAAGAACGATGATCACTTTTGTTTTGTTCGTGATTCGCACTGGATTCCAGCAAGATGTAGTACGTGGCCCATTCTGTAGTCTCCGTGTTTCCTCTTGACCCTCAAACATCCCCTGCATGTTTCCTTGATTTCCTAATAAACACCCCTTGAAACTCCTTCGCTGTTTAAATTCATTCGTGTTTGGACCTTGGCCCAGTGCATTCGTTCTGGTTTAGTAGGCGGCTCGAAGCCACACCTATGGGCCTAGTCCCTGGTACTTTCTCGAAGACAGCGGGATGAGGTTATCCTTGCTCTTCTTCCACTCCAGCGTCCACTGCCGATACTTCCAAGCCTTGGTCACGAACTCAAGATAGGCGAGGCCCAGCAGCAGTATGGCCGTCGTCTGCCCAAAGTCCCAACGGTCTTCGTCCTCGGTGCCCTCGAGGAGAGGCTGGTTGGCGTGGCGGATGGCGATCATGAAGTAGAGATGCACCGGGTACTCGAGCATGGCGAAGAGCAGGACGAGCATGAGCACTTTAGATCCGCCGAACACGGCCATGCCGATGGCCACCAGCAGCCACAGCGACGTGATCAAGACGTAGGCCTGGTCCGACCCCGGGTGCGTGGCGAACCGATTCGACGCGCCGACTGTGTTGTAGCATTCGCCCAGCTTGCCCCCTTCCTGCCACTTGGCCAAGCGGATGATGAAGGTCATGGCCAGGGCGATAAAGAAGGCGACGAAGCCGTAGACTGTGAGGTACCGAGACGACAGGCGAGACGTCGACCTGTTAAGCATCTTCTGGCAGAAGGCAAGACAAACGAGAACCGCGATGCTCGACACGCTGTTGGGCAGAGAAGGAAATATTAGCTTGCTGTCAAACCACTGCCAGTAACGTGTGCATGTTAGACTCACCCAACGAAGCTCACTGTGTCGAATACCAGGCGCAGGTGATACAGTCCCAGTTCCTTCCTCTTGGTCCATGCAGTGATCTGTACTCATCACAACAATGTCAGCCATGCACTTGCCCACAAGAAATGCCAAGCCAGGTATTCGCATGCCAACGTACCATGAGCGCAATGCCAAGCAAGACCTGGAGATCGTTGCCAATATTGACGACATCGGAGAGGAACTCTATTCGCTTCTTCCGTCGTTCATGCTCGTCGGAACCCTCTGGGTGGTGATGCAAATGCAGATGACCCTTCTTGGACAGGAAGACGATCCAGCCGGCAAGAAAGAGGGACAGCAGGGCCTGGCCGGCGAAGGAGATGAGCACGCCCAAGCCCGCGATGTCGGGGGACGCCTCGCCGACGTTTTCGCAGTAGTTGACGGTCATGGTGACGGGGACCTCGGTCGCCAAGGCATGGACTTCGTCCGCCAATATTTGAGACATGGTCGTTTACGGCTCCCTTCTGAACAAACAATTGACAAATGAAAAAAAAAAAAAAGAAAAAAAGAAAGCACGCAAACACGCAAATTCGAAGTTGTCTATAAGACGATCTCTCTAAGTTGCACGGATGGGGAAATAATTGGGATGCCAAGAAGGAAAATGGAGGTTGTAAGCAAGACTTGGCATCCCGGGAGTGGGCTGGGCCTTTTTAAAGAACTGGCAGGTGAGGGTCTGGACGTGGTCTGCGCCAGTGCGCCGTGGCCTCTCGCACCCTGCGCCTCCATGATTTGGTTTGATTCACGACTAGCAGGCCATCGTGAAACGTTATTCGAAGGGGTGCTTGTTTATTCGAGGAAACACGGTTGAACTCTAGAAGCGCGGCAAAAGACTGGCTGGCAGGAAGCCGCAATCCTAGCTTCCCGTGGTCCGGCCCCCAATCATCAGCCAATTGCTACGGAGAGGCAGGAGGCAGCCGCCAAAACCAGGCACCCCGGCAAGTTGGCTTAGGGGTCCAAGGGTCCAAAGCTCCAGTCCTATCAATTGGTTGATGGCGATCTGCAAATAGTACCATGTCCACCTGAAAACCCGACAGGGCTTATTTTAGCTTCAAACTGAACTCAACTGCCGAAAAGCCGTACAATAAGCCCAGCTCCATGCGCTCCCTGCCTCCCGAATCATCGAGCAGGCTCCCTTGTGAGCCTTGGGTTCCCGAAAATGCCCTCACAATGCATGTCAACAATATCCAATTGGTCTTGGTAAGCCAGCCACTGGATAAAAGCGGGGATCGCGAGTCGTGTCCTTCTGGAGGGGCATTCAGAAATATGTGTTTCAAAATGGATACATACGAATTTGCTCAGCCACTTGTTTCCCCCGCCGGCAACCGGATCTTCACGATGGAGAGACACCAGGATGTTTCAATGGAATATGCCATGTCGTCGTCGTTCCTGGATTTTATTTTTCACATGCAAATTAATGACGCGATGTGGTAGATTGGGGGGATGGGAGGGAGCTATGTATGCAGCTGTAAGTGCCCACGCGTTAGGTTGTCAAGTTGTCCAGTCTCAGTGCCCATTTCGCGCCGGAATTGCGCAGCTGAGATTTTGATATGCGGTCCCATATATGACTCTAGAAGGCTCGAACTTGGACTAACGAAAAAACGTTCGTATCGTATATAGCATTACCATTACAGCCAAATACAAGTGGTCGGACGTCAAGAAGGACAATGCAGTGGTGCAAGACGGTTGTAAGTTGTGACCCACTTACGCCAATTCCGATTGACCACATCTTTTTCCTGGCCTGCGAATGGACGGGAATGGGATCGCAAACGGATGATCATACCATGAACGTAAGACGCAATGGGAATCCCGCAGGACTCCTGCTTGCTGCCCTTCCGCATTGTCCATCCAAGCCGCTGGGACAGGACTCCCGCAGGAAAACGGGGAGATCGTCGTGACGAAGCATTGGCCCTCTTGGTCAGCACCCCATCACACTTCGCTAAGTCCCTTCCAGTAACAGTGCACTTGTATATACCTTCGGAAACCCGAATGTGCTATTTGTCGAATGTTTACTATCATTGCTACTTTTTTAATTACAAATTACACGCTGGAAAGATGTAAGCGCACACAGGTCATGCACAGCCAGGGGCATCTGAGCGTCCCGTTTCCCCCCTAAATCCTTCACCATACACGGAGATAGACAAAACTCACCATCCTTCAAGTGAGAAGAAACGGCCTTGTGGTATCCATCTAATCAACGGATACTGCTACCCGTCGTCGCCTGGAACTGCTGCTGCTGGTAGCTCCGGACGTACTCGGCGCACGCCGTCGTGCACTGCTCCAAGCTTGATTCGCCACTGTACGCAGTACATAGGCTCCCAAAGCAGACAAAGCTCTCACATACGACCATATCCTGCTGAACACTAGGGATCCCGTCCGCTCTCCCATATATAAGCAGCAGAGAGCCGAATTAGTACTAGGGTCGGTGACGACCTGGGAATCCTCGGTGTTGTATGTTTTTTGTTTTTGTTTTGGTCTTTTAGGTTTCTGTTCTTATTTTTTGAATCCAATAATTGTAGCATAAAGGATGATCAGGTCGCGCGGCCAGGGCGCTGCCAATGTTACCACTAATGACACAGGCGATGCTCAGAACCAGTGCGGCCAAGGCGCCCCAGAAGACCGGGGCCTTGAGCCCGAGGATCCTTTGCCGGCTGCGGCTGCGGTTGTTGGAGGCAGGTGTGGTGCCCATGGTGTTGTTCCCGTCCGAAGAAGAGGCCGGCGATTCGTTTCCCGACGGTGGCCAGTGCCTCTGTTGGTGGTCGTGGTCGTAGTGGTAGTCGTATACGGGCCGTGGAGCAGACACCTCGGCGGAATTCGACGGTTCCGCCGTCGCCCGGAGTTCGATGCCCGGGTATGCGTGTGACGCCGCAGGTTCCAAGCCCGGCTGATGGCGTCGCGAGTTCAAGTCGAGGTACTTGTCAGCGTCCATCTCGGGATGCGATGGGAGTTGGGGAAAAGAAATGAGTGGTGGGTTGTAAGTGACGCCTGGCGATGTGCGACCGGACTTCGCAAGGTACCTGGGGGTTTCTACTATGCGAGCAACGGAGGAGAGAGAAGAAGGTGAGCGCTCTCATGGCATATTCGAAAAGCCAGCAATTGCCCAAACGACAACCCCTCCCCTCCCCCCGCCCCAATTCGGGGGCCTCATATCCTCGCGATACGAAAGGACGTAAGACATAGCCCCCACCACCTTGGAATGTAGGACTTGTTGTATGCTGACGGAGCCGGGATCAGAAAGCCCTGAATGAGGGTTACACTTTGGGGCCGAAAGCCCCCTTGCCCCTATTGGACACCAAACCAAGAGAAAAGATTGCAGGCAGGAAGCTTCAAGTCTGATGTGGGCAATAGTTTTGATTTTGTCATATAGATAGCCGCATGAGTAGCTGCAGGAAATAGTGAAATGCTAACCCGTTCCAACCAAGTGGTCGTTATCCCATTTACCGATGTCGCTTGATCAGATTCCTCCGATCAACAGGCCGCTGGTGAAATCCGTCGGGGATTGCCTCAATGTGTTGTTGATGAAAGGGTTGGCGTCCTTGCCTTTCAAGTAGCATTTCCCTCCCGCTTGAAGATGCGATAGATTAGTGGTCAGCAAGCGCACACGGATGCAATACAACCTAAAATAGCCATATATTCGTTGGCTTTAGGTCAGGGGAGGAGAGGAATGGGTGACTGTATGCTTTGGCTTTGCTGGCTTTCGCAGCAGCTGTTTGGAGACTTACGATTCTTCACAATCGGCACCCCCATGCAGAACCAATTGCTACTGCTCCCGGTGCCGCTCTGGCCCTTGGAATCGATTTACTGCTGGTACTGGCGGTTGTACTGGGCACACGAGAGCATGCACTGCTCAAAGGTCGGCGCGAAGAAGCTGACAATGTCGCGGACGCCCGGTTTATCATCACCCTCGGGGAAGTTGGTGCTGCACAGTTGTACGAAGGGCTGTGGGTAAGTCTGCCCCTGCAGCGTGATGCCCGTGCCGTTGGTCGCTTCGCGCGGGGCGTACCGCGTCGCGTTGATCTGGGGGCACACGCCGGCGGGGGTCGGCGGTGGCTGCCGCAGCAGAGTCCTTCTCGTCAGGAGTCGGTGGAGCAGAGTGTCGGTGTGTCCACTGCTGCTGCGTGTACGCCAGGGCCGGGCGAGAGTGCACTTCGATGCCCTGGTACGGGTGAGATGCTGACAACTCCAGGTCCGGCTGGGGGTGGTTCTGGGCCGGGTCTAGGTACTTGTCGGTGGCCATATTTGCTTCTCTTGTCTTTCATTCTATACTACCACTGGTCGTCGGGGAGCCTGCTCACGAGTCCGATAGGATAAAGGTAGAAACGACGAAAGACTGGGGGTGATGGGACAATAATTCAAGCCTGCGGACATAGAGTAGGATTGAGTTTTCAGTATAGAAGGAGTTTAGATCCGCGGGTAGAAGAGACGGGAAAGGAAAAGAAATATCAAGTGAAGATCCGTTGACCGATTGGGAAGGCGGCTTTCGCGATGAACTGAACGATGGCTTCCACTTTTGGCCCCTATAGCCCAGGGATTTGAAACATACGCCACTTCCCCTTCGTGCAACTATAGGCAGGCAGAGTTACGGACATACAGGCATACCATACTACTGCCTACTCTCGAATCAGACAGCCCCAATGGGCGGCCTATGGGGGACAAGGACAAGGTCAGGGTCAGGAAAGGTATGTTCGGGTCCGATGTCGAACATTGCTTTATTTCGTCAAGGAGATCCTTGATTGGCTGCTCGAATTTTGTACGCCGCCGTTGATGTGTACCGTGGCTTCCCCCAAAATAACTTGGGCGCTTATTTGGTAGAATGAGGACAAGTAGAGAGCTGCTGGGGCGGGACATAGTAGGTAGTTCTTGGGCAGCTGGGTACATATTCCTGTAGGATTCTTCCAGGGAGATGAACCATGTTGCTCAGCTGGTATTTCATTACATCAATATCCCCCCCCACTAACTGAGCGCTCGTGGTTTCGAAATTTTCCCCAAAGATTTCCGTAGTATTCTTCAGATATTTCTCGTCCCTGCCTTTCAGGTAGCATCTGCCTCCCTCTGGGTGAAGAAAAAGAAGTCGAGTGTCAGCGCCCCTTCCAACACAAGCCCTGAATACCCGATCTCCCAATTCAGTCACTTGGAGGGTCTTGGTCCAACTTACGATACTTGTTCATCGACACAGCCCTACAGTACCCCTCCGGCTTGATATCGGCTTTCTCGTCGATCTGGTGTTGTTGGTACTGCCGGTTGTACTGCGCGCACAGCGTCATGCACTCGTCGAAGGTCTTGGTGAAGACGCTGAGGAGATCGCGCATGCCCGGGTTGGTCCCGTTGAAGTCGGAGTAGTTGGTGTTGCACAGCTGCTGGAAGGTCTGAGCCTCCGATTGCCCCTGGAGCGTGATGCCCGTTCCGTTGTTGGCGGCCGGGTCGCGCGGTGTGTAGTTCTGCGTGTCGATCTTGGGACACCCGTCGTCTCGGGTAGTCAGGTCTGGCTCCCATAGCGGCAGTAGTGTCGCAGCGGCGCCAACAGTCTTGCTAGTCGGTGTTGCTGTATTGCTTCCATTGTTGTTGCTGCTGTTGATGTTGCTGTTGTTATCTCGATTGTGCCCTTGTGTGGCTAAACCCGCCCCTACACCTCCGCCTATACCGCCAGCAACTACTATGACGAGAATGACCAAGAGGCTCCAGAACACGGGCACCTTGAGGCCCAGGATCCTCCGGTGGCGATCATCAGGGATTGATGGGGCATTGGTCTCTTCCGGCTTCAGGGACGCAGACTGCGGGTACACCCACTGCTGCTGCAGCTGCTGTTGCCGATGTATGTCGCCAGTCTGAGTATTAGCTTGGGCAGGATACGAATGAACTTCCATGCCCGGGTCCGCGAGAGACGTCAGCGGTTCCATGCCCGATTGATGGCGCCGTGAGTTCACGTCCAGGGACTTGTCGGTAGTCGTCTCGGTGGCCATCCTTCCTTATTCTCTCTTTCTATCATTTCGCCCCCTCAAGTGGAGCTAACTCGGTGACTTCTCTTTCAAGAAGCAAAATATAGAGAGGTACGGTGTGCCAGGTAAATAGGGCGATGCGATGTAGGCTGAAGGATTCTCATCTGAAGGACCTTGCAGCCCGACGAGACAGAACGCATACATATAACTCCTTGCAATCCCTAGTAGAATAGGACACGAACGACTTTACCGTAAGGCTTGCCCATCGGAACCGGAAGGCCCAATCGGAAGCTACGGTACGATTAGAGACTTCGTTTTTTCTCAGCCCTAATGGTGGATTGCAGCCATCAACGTGCCGCAACGACGCAAAGCTGGGCAAGTCTGGTAGTTAATTGGCTGCCCGCTCGTGAGCTTTCATGTCGTGGCGCTTCTGAACTTCGTTGTTGAGTAATATGGAATTAGCATACTCTAGCATTGGTGGCCAATGTCCAGCATATCCGGGCAAGGGTGGTTACATGTTCATGCACCATCCCGCCTTGGTTCCGACTTACACGCCCAGGTCGCCAAACTCGCCGTACTACTGCGGCTCGCCCTCCATGACCATTTCTGCGTGAGTAGCTGCCGGCTCCATACATATGCCCCCCAACACCAAAACCAGTCAAAATTAAGAGGAAAATAGATTGCGAAGAAAGTGTGATGATAATGCAACGAAAGTCAACGTTGGTGACGCATGACTAGGTAGCCACGCTGACTTGGAAATATCCCCGCCCATCCCCTGAGTAAAAGAGGGAAGAATACAAGAAGTGTGCTCTTGGAGGCTGCTACCGACTTACAATGATCTTCATTGCAGGTATGGGAGCCTCAAAGCTTGAAGAGACTGGGATGGGCTGACACGAAAACTCCTGCAGCGAGGCTTGCATTTCATATAAGCATTTGCCTATCAAGAGGCTTGATGAAGAGAGACACAACGCAACCCATCCAGCACTGACGTCGATCACGACATTGAGTGTGTGTTCGGAAGTCGCAAGGCTCTGTGACTCGGCGTGTTCATGGGTGGTACCTATGCAACCCGGCCTTCCCGCCGACTAGCTCCAGTTTTTGGAGAGCTCACGTACTCCCAGCCGCCAAAACCCACCATCAACAGCAACGGGCAAGTAACGTCGCTATCAGATCCGAGATTCTTTTGTCTCTGGGACAAGGTACCAGAGGGTGCCAGATGAGCCCATTGTTCATTGTCAGCAACCAAAACCAAACGACAGCATTGTTGACGATAGCCTCAAACTGTCTTATTTGGTGCCATGATCCCTGTCACATCAGACAAAGAGAACAACACAATGCCCCTGTCTCTGACAATGGCCTTCGGTTCGCTATATATAGACCTGTCAGGCAGCCAGATTCATGATGTGAGGAAAAGAACAGACGAACAAACGCATTGTCAAACGCACAGAAACCCCAGGCTCCGGGATCGACCTTCTGGCTTGCCAGTACTTACACGCCCCATAGGATCGCGCGCGCAGTACGTACAGCAGCCAGCAAAAGGGCCATAGTGGTTGTCTCGACTCTCCCGATCTTCTTCGTCAGGTAAGCGGATAAGAATGGCGCCAGCCGCGGGCAACACGTGCTCCTGGTACGGTACCCCGGCCTCGAAAAAAGCCAAAGGCGAGCCGGCCTCGAAAAAACACAAATACGAGCCGGTCTCGAAGCACTCAAAAGAAGACGAGGAGGACTGCGCTATTGAAGAGGGCCATTCCACGCCCATATCGGTTCGTGAGCTGAGGGAAGCCATCCTGCTAAACAAGCAAGCGCAGCAGGAACGCCTCCGCGCCCGCATTCCCGACCCTGCCTTGCACACCGTCCACGGCTTCGTGGTGGAGCCTCGAAAGGCGGCTGCTGCTGCGGCTCTTGCGGCTCCTGCTAATCACCATAGGGCTGCCGCCGATAGCACAAGCGCGAGTATGGCAGAGCCAAGCGAGGTCGCCTTGGCCGACGTCAATTCGATCGTCCGCATCCATCAAGCGGCAAATCAATTGGCCATGCAGCGGAACCGCCTGTTCAACGTCGTGGCAGCCGATGCCGCTGTTGCTAACAACACCAAGCCGCCAGCCGAGGCACGGCATGTAACGTTCGCCCCTGACGTGAAACCTCATCACAATCCCCAGCCCCAGCCGGAGAAAACGCGGCATATAACGTTCGCCCCCGACGCGAACCCTCCCCCAAACCTCAGCCGAAGCAAACGAAGAAGAAGGCAAGGTCGCCGCCACTGGCACCACCAACTCCCGCACCATCACAGCAAAAGCGACCCACAGTGCCGGCGCCGGCGCCGGCGACGGCCCCACGACATATCGGTCCCAATCCCGCGGACCTGGAGCGCTCGCCTCCCTGGACCAAGTCCTACCGTTGCTCCTACATCGCCCCCGACTGCACCCGGTGCGCCGAAGAGAAACCCTGCCACAGATCGTGCGACGGCGCAACCGCCTGGTGTGGCGGCGACAAACGGTTCGTGCCCCATATGCGCGGGCCCAGCAGGCGGCCCGACGGTAGGGAAGGTAAGCCCATAGTGGAGTTCGACCTGGAGGAGGTTGGGAAAGACAGTGTCAAGTTCTAGGCCTGGTCTTCTTTAGTGACGTGCTTCGGAAGGGATCTAGGTCTTTCGAACAGGGTGTTTAAACCAAAATAGGGGCCTTGAGTATTATACGCATAATCTGTTTTAAGTAACCCTAAACGCCAAGCAGGTAAGTTTTCTCATAGATAAGATGCGTTCCAGACCATGTAGATTCATAGTGGTCGCATCATAATAAAAGTGTTTGCCAGTTCGCGTTATTTGCAGTGGGCTGCCTGGTCGTGAATTGCGACTTGGACATAATTCGTATTGTAAGCCTTGGCGACGGTTGCCCCTCGATGGGTATTGTTAATAAGCGCAAAAGAAGAGCTCAAGTTCCGTACAGTCCTTCTGGATATATAATCTTATGGCTACGGCTTCTTCTCGTCACCCGTGGTAGGGGCATCGTTCCCAGTAGGCGTAACATGCGCTTCGCCCATTACTGGAGCATCGCTTCCCAGAGAGTAAAGTGGTCAGTCAAGAATCTCGCCGCCGTAGGATATAAGAGATATCGACTTACTCTGGCAGTTCTTTGTTCGGTAATAATAATGCGAGAAAAATGCCCGGTGCTGAAGCCCCTACTGCTGCGTAGGTAATGTAGGTGATGACCGACGAGTACTAATAAGTCATGTGAGCAAAGTTTTGGGTTTCTCGGGGATAAGGAAAGGGACAAAGAGAAATAGAAGCCGACTTACTGCATAATTGACAGCAATACGCTCAGGCGAGCCCCACGCTGGTAGCTCACCCGTTATCGAATTGTACAGCGACTCGATCAGTGCAGGCGAGGTACTGGGACCTAGCCACTTCCACAACGACTTTCGCATCGTGTTCGTGTAGATGCCGCCCGCAATCGTAGACCCGATGCTGGATCCCAGGAAGACGCAACACAAGACCAGAGCCAGGAGCTGCGGGATGTGCGCTCGAGGAACAACCGTGGTCGGCACAACCAGCAGCGCCGTGGAGATGATGCCGCTGCCCGTACCCTGGATGAGCTGTTGCCCAAACAGCTCGCCAACTGTGCTGTCCTGGGTCCGCAGCCGGATCATGACGCCATACCCGATGAGGCGGATGCAAGCGCCTATGACGACAAGCCATTTGTACCGGCGGCTCCGCCCCATCCACCAACCAGTAGCAATGCCAATGAGGCATTGCATGACACCCATCGTGCTGTTGAGAAACGTTGCCGTCCTTACGTCGAGGTTGTAACTGACAACACCCCAGGAGTAAAGATAGGTATGCGTCGCAGAGAATCCGACCTAGGCCCCTAAAGTTAGTTGACTATATATCACCTGCAGGGTTCAGTGACAAGTGTCAGGAACCACTTACGTTATCTAAAGCCAGCATCAGCAACGATACCGCTATCGTGAGACTCTTGAAGTAACTCGGCGGTATGATAGGGTAGACAGCTACGTGCTTCTCGTAGAATCCCAAGCATATCAGGATGAACACCCCTATGGCCAATAGAGCAATGATCCATGGAGTACGCCATCCTTTGGTAAGCTGCGCGGCGAAGGTCAATGGCAGCAAAAGGCATGCAAGGCCACTGACGAAGAGCATCATGCCCCCAAGATCGATCTCGGAGCAAAACTCACGCGTCGTCATCTTTTGGCTGACCAATACGCCCGTCTTCTTCGCTTTCCTCTGGTAGTAGAGTAAGGTGCCGATGATGAATGAGGAACCGAACGGCATAACTGTTTGCACCTCAATGTTAGCCCGAGACTTGAATGTTCTCGTCTCTGAAGTTGTCAGTAACTTACGGATGGCGAACATGCCAATGCCCCATCTCCAGCCGATGCCATTTTCGGCCACCACACTGGCAACAATGAAAGCTGCTACCCACGGGGTGATGAGAAAGGGGAAGTAAGAGAAGCCGAAAGCAAAAGCTCTCCATCTGGGACTGAAGAGGTCTGCGAGGATAACATTCTATGATTATGTTTAGAAATCGATTACTTCGCTTCCAAATATTAGCATTCGTGTTCGTGATACTTACTGTCATCACATTGGTGCCCGATTGGCCAACGTTGTAGAGCACGAAGCCGCCAGCATAGGTGCCAATGGTCCGGGCCGAGGCCATGAGAATGTACGAAAGCACATAGCAGCTGACTGTGAAGACTAACGTATAGCCCCGACCGATGACATTGCTGATCTTGGCAATGGGAGGTTTCACGACTGCGAAGACAATGACGGCTGAAGTATTCAGCGTCCCCAGCGTAGAGAGCTGGTTGAACTCCGACGTCGAGTAGTTCTTGTACGTGTACACCGTGCTGTTATCAAGTTCGCTGAGTAGGTAGATAGGGGGTCAGGATGGAGCTATCCGGAAGTGGAAGGTGGGAAGGCAAGTCTAGACTTACAAGATGATCATGATCATGGCCAGCCTGGATTCAATTCACCGTTCATTAGCAATTCCAACTTCGATAAGACCTCGGGTCCATACAGACTTACCCAAGTACGACGAGACGAAATCCCGTCTTGCCCCAGACGGCCTGGGCGGCCGCCATGGCCGACACGCCAGCTTCGACGTTTGTGTCGGACCTCGAGTCCATGATGCCTTTCTCGTCAGCCTGGATATACCCGGATTGAACAGATTCGTGGGTCTGGACCGATGTACTACTGCGAGGCGCTCTGCACATTAATGCCTTGATTATCTGGATGAAGGCCATGTCTCCTAATCTCCCGTTTGGTATTTTCTTCTCTGGGGTTTAATGTTGTGACTTAAGCTTGTTTCGTCTGATCTACAAGGAAGATGCGCGAATATGACGTTGAAGTCTCGAAGAGGCGCCAGCGTGGTCCAAGCAGAGAACGAATGAATGTCCGACTCGATTCGGGGCATGGAAAATCGTGATAGAAAGTAACTCATCACTTCAATGGTCAATCAATAGAGCGAAGACGCCATTTCATCAGTGAGGTGAGTGAGCAAGATTCTTTCATTGAATGGCTTTTTATGGTCCCCTCTGAACACGACCGTATCGCACCAATACAGTCCAATGCAGTGTAACGCCGCTGCCATTCTCTTCGAACCTAATACCAACGCTGACATTTCCTGCCTCGTGTGGGATGCTGTACAAGTACGGCAGTTGCGACCCAGATAAGAGGGAGGTTGCGTTGCGACCCCACCAAGCCCGGGATGTACAAGCCGAGCTGGAACGCCCGGGAAGCTCCATCGTTCGTTTAATCAAATATACTTCGGACATAGCCAGACTCTCAGGAGCAATTCCAGCTTCCAATTTGATCAACAGGGACAAGCAGGGTTGCCGATATGGAGAATACGTTGTCGGTGTGTCTTACTAGACGGAAACAAACACCCAAGACCGGCTTTCAACGCTTATCCATCCAGTCGCGACGAACCCGGGACCTGATTCGGCCAGTCTAGAAACCGCTGAATCACGAGGGGGGATGCTTGACTTGCTATCCACCAATAGGCATGGTCCGATATTTAATCGACCTGCATACCTCTTGTCAGGCCGCCCGCGAAATGAAGCTACTTCGGTCATGGCAGATCGACAGAGCTATAGTCGTTTTCGGGGGCGGCAGTGATTTGTCCACATCTATCCATCCAGCAAAAAAGCAAGCCAGTCCGGACCTTTCGTTGGCGCGGGGCGGGCTTTGTTTCTCCCACAAGCCACGGGGACGGCACAGAGCCGCCAAATACCTGAGTCCGAATCTGATAAACATGGGCAGCGCTGAAACAACAATACTCGGTGTTTTTCACGCCATCTTCATTTTTTGCACAGGTAAACGAAAATGCCAGAAAAGTTTCGTTTCGATTCAAACGGGTCAGTCGGCAAAGCTGGCCGAGAAAAATCCCATCGGCGGCGAATTCGGACAGTCCTTGCAGCCAGCGTCACCGGGATAGTAGCTTTGGGTTACTTAGGCGGCTCGATCCCCTATGTGAACTTGGGCTCTCACGTGAAAGCCCAACTCGCTCCGACGCAGTCGCCCCAGGGGTGGAAATGGGCGGATATCCAACCCAGCAGAGACCTGGAATGGCACAAGTGTTATGAGAACAAATACGACTGTGCGAGACTCGATGTAAGAAAAAGGCTTTAAGATAGCTCTCTACGACGCTGAGAGAACAAATGACTGATCGGTATCTCAAAGGTGCCCCTTGACTGGCAAGAGCCGACTGATGAGGAGAGGGTAGTTCTTGCCGTGATACGATCAAAAGCCAAAACACAACAAAACTACAAGGGACCAGTCTTCGTTAATCCAGGTGTATGTGCTTCCTTGGCAAATAACCTATGTACCGTGGAGCCTACATACTGATTGAGACGCCATGTAGGGACCCGGCGGGAGCGGCGTATCATGGGTTCTCGAGCAAGGAGACGAGCTGCAGACAATAGTCGGTGATAATCACGTAAGCAACCCCCTATGCAGTTTCTCACACCACCAATGACTAAAACAGAACCAGGACATCCTAAGTTGGGATCCGCGAGGCAGTAAGCAGTCATATCTTATTCCTGGGAAAGGGGGCCTCGAATATACTTTGGACTTGACTAATCATACCGGGTTCATTCTTTAGTTGGGGTATCAGTGCCGAACGTTGAATGTTGGGGCTCATCGTGGAAACGGCACGACTGGAGCTTGCGCAAGACCGGTGTGGCGGATGCCTATCCAGGGGTTGTCCACGATGCCTTCGCGCAGGCTGAAGGCCTCTCGCGTCAATGCGAGGCATATACAAACAAGACCGCGCCCAACTTGCTCAGGCATATCAGCACATCATATCATGCCAGGGATATGTTGGAGATCTCCAGGAAGGCCGGATACGACAAAGTCAGATATTGGGGTATCAGCTACGGCACCATTCTGGGCGGGACCTTTGCGTCCCTGTTCCCGGACCACGTGGAACGATTGGTGAGCGACGGTAAGTCTTACCACGACAATTTCGAGATATCTCACTCTCGAAGCTGCGCTGACTTGACTGGCACAATAGGCAATGTCGACTACGGCGACTGGTTCAGCAACGCCCAACTCAACGCCTACGAGGACGCCGACAAGATCATGGAAGCCTTCTTCGCCGCGTGCCACGGCGCCGGACCGGCGAGGTGCGCCTTCCACGACGCGACGCCGGCCGCCATCGAGGCGCGCTACTGGGCCCTGCTCGCGACCCTGCGGCAGCGGCCCGTCCTACTGCCGGCGCACGCCAACGCGACTGAATCGCCCGCTGTGCCACAGCTCGTCACGTACTCGGACCTGCAGCGCCTCGTCCGCACCGTCTTGTACAAGCCCCTCTACGAATTCCCCGAGCTGGCGCGCGTGCTCGCCGCGCTCGAGAGGCGGGACGGCTTGCCGTACTACCGCATGGCCGGGTCGGACGACGACAACTTCCCCCTAAACGAGGTATGCTCGCAACCGCAGCCGCAGCCCCCGTCGGACGGCGGCGGCGGAAATGAAGGTGGTGGTGGTGGTACGCCCACCGACTTCTCCATCGACGCGTTCGGCGCCATCGCCTGCGCCGACGGCGCCCCCCTAACCGACGAGACCCCCGAATCGTTCCAACTCTACGTCGACACCCTCATCCACGACGTAAGCCGCTTCACCGGCGCCGCCTCGGCCTTCTCGAAGCTAAACTGCGTCGGGCGCCGGATCCGGCCCAAATGGCATCCCCACCCCTCCCGAGACCACCACCACCACAACCGCACGGTCCTCCTCACCCGCTTCCCCCTCCTCTTCATCGGCAACATGGCCGACAACATCACGCCTTTACGGTCGTCCTACAACAACTCGGCCGTGTTTCCCGGGTCCGTCGTCCTCGTCCAGAAGTCGTACGGGCACGCCAGCGTCGCGGCGCCCTCGGTCTGCACGGCGCGCGCCATCCGGGCCTACTTCCAGGACGGCGCGCTGCCGGCGCCGGGGACGTACTGCGACCAGGACTACGAGCTGTTTGAGGATCCTCCGGCCCTAAAAGTGGCGGGTCAAGCAGATAATGACGACGACGGGTTAGCGTGGGCCGCGAGCGAGTTGTCGCGGAAAGTGGATCTGGGTGCACGGCGCAACATGGCGGGGATATGATTGCGATTCTGGAAATATGGATTCTCTCCACTTCGCGGGGTTTTTCATCAATCTTGGAGGGGTTGAAAAAAGAGTTCAGATAAGTGAGTAGAGCTTTGTCTTTATTCGTTAAAAAATTAAATAGTAGTAGTATAGACTTTTCGGCGGTTTGCGCTCTCTAGAGTAGAAGAGTCTCTGTTCTATGGAGGCCCCCTTTTCTTATACTTCCAGCAGCAGCAAAAACTATTTGCACGTGAATCTGACTCCTGTATATCCCTGAACTCCTTGACGTATCAACGGGTAAAAAACAAGATCATTTTCACCCCCCAACGCCAGATCATGATTTTTACAGATAGCCGCGCCATCCAGCCCCCCGCCGTCTTTTCGTCTTTCCTCCTCGTCTAGTAACACATCATCTTCGTTGAAGTTTGTTGTTCCCTTGTTGTTCCTTCTGTGACTGTACAAAACAAGCCATGGCTTATTTCTTGATCATGGTGTCGAAAGCGGGGATCAGGGTCTGGGCGAGCCAGAACGAGAAGACGAGCTTGGGGCCGGTCATGAGCAGCTTGGGCACGAGGCCCTTGAAGAAGCTGCCGAAGCCCTCGTGCTTGGCCATGTTGCTGAGGATGCGGAAGCCGGACTCGGGGTTCTCGAAGTTGCGGTTCTGGATGCGGGTCTTGATGACGTCGAGCGGGGCCGAGACGACGAGCGAGGCCGAGGCGCCGGCGATGGAGGCGACAAAGTTCTGGAACCACGAGGCCTTGTTGTAGTCGTTGAGGGCGAAGAGGTACTCCTTGGTAAAGGCCGAACCGCCGAACAGGGCGAAGGAGCCGGGCGCGTTGCGCGCCGCCGTCCAGCCCCAGCCGCGGTACAGGCCGAACCCTTCGTCGGCGATGATCTTCATGACGCCGCGGCCGCGGAAGGCCTCCGGGTTCGTCTGGCGCTTGATCTTGAGCACGTCGAGGGGGAGCAGCACGATCTCGCCGATGCCGATCAGGCTGCCCGCCGTCGAGTGCATGATGGCCTTGCCCGTCTTCTTGCCGAACGCGCCCTCAAAGTCCTTGCTGTAGTGCTGCGCCAGGTAGTCCCGCGCGATCGGCTGCCCGCCGTACTTGTATATCCGCTGCAGCACCTTGTAGCCCGCCGCGTAGCCCAGGCCGGGGAAGAGCGAGAAGAACTTCTTGCCGGCCGTGGCGTTCGCCGTGTCGCGGAAGATGACCTGGTTGAACTCTGTGACGCCCGAGATCTAAAAGGTAAAAAGTTCCCGACTGTTAGTTAAACTTCCGGAGAATATACGGACAGCTGATGACGACGATGCCGATGGGGCTCGGAGTATTTCTCGCGTACCTTAGTCTGGTTGCTCATCAATCGCTTCGCGATGGTGTCCACCTATAAGGTTATTGTCATTAGTCATGGATTCGTCGGGGTCGAGGACTGTTCGCTGGCGCATACAGGATGGAAGACCATTAGCTCGGAGATACCGGCAGATCCTGTGAAAATATGTCAATGGCAAGTCCCAATAGACGGACAGTATATTGGGATCGCATACCGGAACCGAGGAGTCGCGCAATGTTCGACTCCTTCTCCTTACCAGCAACCATAGGCGGAGACATTTTTGCTTATTTTTTCTTCGCGGAGCGTCGAAGGCGCTTGCTTTGCGATGGAGTAAAAGAAGACGAATTGCCAAACGAATTCAATGGGATAAGCAAGAGATGCCTTCGAAAAAATGTCAAGACGGGCACGGGGGACTATGGTGCGGAAGGAGAGAAAGGGAATGGGGCCTTGGGTCGAAGGGGAGGAAGCAAAATTGTGATGATGCTGTGCTGCGGACTCGGAGGGAAAATGCACAGCTCGCACGATCTCGAGAAAAAATTTCGGAGTAGGAAGAGCGAGCTTATCGCAATTGGCAGGGGCAGAGACACCTAATTGGCCCCGTAGCACCCCGTAGCTGTTCACTAAAGGCCTGCTAGGCCCTGCTAAGTGGAGGCCCGTATTTTAGACGCTGCGGGTATTAGGGCGGCCCTGTGTGGTGCCCCACCAAGCATTTGACGGTCATCACTTACAAGCCCGCTACAGACATCACTTCTGAACAGTAAGTAATTGTTGGATCATTCTCGATATATATAATCTAATCTATCTATATATATGGTGATGCCATATAAACGGGATCATGGCCAAGTTGACCAGCCGCTTGAATAATTCGCTCGTCGGCCCAAACAAACCGAAAGTTCAAAACGAGTGTGAAGAAAAGAAAAAGTCCAAAGTTGCGCGCGATCGTACATGAGTCGTTAAATTTGATGTCTCATCATCCAACCCCCGGGGAGGTCCTGGCGTCAAGGCTTCGGCCTTGTTGCCGCCGGAGCTTCTAGCCTAGAAGAACAGAAGGCCGTGATGGCTTGCTTGCTCTATGCGAAGAAGCGAATGGGGGAGGTAGGACCGCGAACGGTGCGCTTGCCCTCGACCTTGGGGGAGGGAGGGTGAGGCATGGTGCCGTTGGGCGGGGCCGGAGGAGCAGAACCCGCGGCGGCGAGGGTTCCGTTGCTGCTGGGGGAGCCGGGGGCTTCTCGCTCGGCGCGGGCTTGGGGGGGACCGCCTGCGGCAGCTACCGGCTCCTCTCCTCCCTCGGGCTTCTTGGGGGCGCCGCTTGCTGTCGGGGGCTTGGGAGCACCGCTTCCCTCGGGCTTCTTGGGCTTGTCGCCTCCCTTGGGCTTTTCGGGCTTGGCAGCACCACTACCCTCGGGCTTCTTCGGTTTGGCTGCACCGCTTCCTTCGGGCTTCTTGGGAGCACCGCCTTCCTTATCCTCACCCTCCTCCTTGTCTTCTGAAGGGGTGTCTTGGTCTGAAGGCAAATTGTCACTCTCCTGGCGTCTGGCCTTGGTTGCCTTGAGGCCCCTCGGGAGCGTCATTTTCATGCCGCCCGGCATGCCTGGCCCCGCCGACTTGGTGTGCCATCTTCGGACGCGCCTCGCACCCGGCGGCGCTGGCCTTGTCATGTTTTTGCTATCGTGAGGAGGCGGGCCGGGGAGCATGGGTTCCTCATCTCCCCCTCCTCGCCACGGCCGGCGACTCCCTTGCCGATTCCCTTGATGATGTCTGTGATGTTGGGGAAGGGAACGCCGAGGAAGTCCCTCTTCTCGGCACCCTTCTCCCCTGCCGGCGGCGGCGCGGGTTTGGTGCTGTTGCCGCCCGGGGGCTTGCCGTCCATCTTGGGCTTGGAGGGCATCGCCACCGCCCCTGCGGCGAGGGCAATGACGAGGGTCTTTGTTGTGAAATACATCTTGAGTGTGGATGTGGTTGCAGTGAGTGACGCTGTTGTTGTATAGCGAATGAGTGTTGTGATGAGGATGGTGAGTAAAAGAAAAAGGTTGTAGGGGTTGACGGGCCACCGCATCTTATAGGGATCGAGGAGAACACAAGCTGCCTGTTCGCCTTTGCAGCCATCTTGGCGTCTTGTCGGCGAACCGCGACCTTCTGGGTTTCGATCATGTTCTTTCCAAGATCAGCATCCTGGTTACACGAATCGTTCGGCCAAAGTTTACCATAGGCTAGGCGTTGGTCAGGCGGAGAGCGATCTTCTGTTGAGCTGGCCAAGCCGGAGTGACAAATCGAGAGTTTGGTTTTTTTTCGAGTATATGAAGAAGGCAACAAAGGCAGCCTGTCAGCGGCTCCCCGGACCATGGGTGGCATGTCCGTCGATCGCCTTACATCCGCTTGGAAGGATCCAATTGGATCTAGTCTTCAGCCGTTGGGTAGAGCGTATTGAAACTTTAGTGGATTGACCTCTGTATAGCAGAAACGGTATGCCCTATTGGTGGGGATAACCAAGAGTATAGTACCTTGGGTGGATCTCACCACGGAGGCGGCTCTGCGAGGTGCATTGATGCCATGAAACGAGAGACAGAAGTTTAAATCTAATGATAGAAATATGACGTGACCGTAAACGACCCTCCATTTTAAGCGAGAATCTTTAACTAGGTTCAAGGGGACCGTTGAAAGTCTGGGGTAACACCTTGACGTGAAAAGGTTACAGCAAGACCTCGCCCCAGGGTCGTGCAAAGCTCGTTAAAAGTCGCTGAATCATTGGCGAAGTTGGCTAATTCGTGAGTATACCATCGCTTAAGCACTATACTCTGAGCTGAAGTATAAATATTTTTGAGTTTGTTTGGCTTTTAATAATCGGTCCGTATAGGCAATCACACCACCCTGCATCGAAGTATGATAGATACCCCTTATCACAAGTCGCCTACTCGCAAAGGCGTAAGGCTGATGAGATCGACCTGACAGCTTCAGATAAATTATCCATTGCACGTCATTGCCCATTCAGATCATCTTGAGTCAAGTCTAGGAGCCGGTGGCCCGAATGTCAGTCGCCGGGTAGGCAACCCGGGTGCATAGACTGACTCGAGTCCCGGTGCTCAGCGTTCTGGTTTTACCAGCCCTGGTACAACGATTACGCCATCCTCCTACTGCCCTTCTAAAATGTGCATACACTTCGGCGAAGCCTTGCGTACATGGCCTAGTGGAGTGTTGCTGATGAATACTCGCCATGACTGGCTTCAGCTGAGCCATACCTGCTCCCATATTGATGCATTGATGAAGTATGGGAATGAAGGTTGGCAAGTTTACACTAGAACAATAAAGGGGCCTCAACACCCTCTCCACTGGAATGGATTCCATTATACATTCATTTTGGTTTGTAGGGAGCAACATCAACTCATCTCTATTGTATACTCCGTACAGTCTTGTACTGACAGCAAGCGGCAGTTGGACGACTAACAAGGGCTTAATCTGCAGGTACCAGATCTAAGACCTAACCAGGTTGGCATATCGGCAGAATGAGCCGCATTTGCATACCCCAATTTGTCAGTCTTGTTTCCCATTGATATGATGGATGACAGAAAAGAACTACGTGTCCGTCGTAAGTATTGTTCATTACCGATGAAAGGTTTTTGTTTGAATGAACTGTCTGGTTGAAGCATTGAATGAGTTGTCGGACAACTCGACATACGGCTTTTAGGGGGCCATGCGCAACAATGCGTTGCACTATGCCCCATTTAGCAGCAGTTGCCTGCGACGCCGCCACGGCCGCCGCGTACGCAGTGCCTACCTCCCAATCCCACATGCACTGTCTCAGCAACTACATCATCCATCAATCATCTGACAAACTGTCTCTCTTATCGCAGCATCTGGACTTGTTAGAGATTTTTAACGACGAACAAGCCATTCATTCATTTGTGACCGAGTGCCAATTTACTCCACCCATCCCAACCATCACTCGCCCGCTCGCTACAAACCACCACCATCGAATTGATCCACAGACTGCCGCTCGTTCGCATCGGCGGCCAATAAAGCCCGAGTCTCCAAACATGCCGAGTGCAAACCAGCTCTTTCTGCTCGCAGACCACATCAAGCTCTCACTGCTTGAACGGAAACGGGCGCAAAGTCTCGACATTGATGCGGGATCAAAGACGGGGCCATCTCGCAATCCCTGGAACAATTTCGAGATGGACTCACGGCGTTGGACGCGGAGCAGAAGCGCTTAGAGGAAGCCGGAGATGAAGAGTATGTCGCCGCTAGTCAATTCTATTATTCGCGGAAACCAGTGGTTTCTGGATTCTAGGAATTCCCGAAGGAGTCCAGTTGTTGCCCAGAAGTGCTAACATTTCTTTGTTTTTGATCACAGGGGCGCTCTTACAATTGGCGACAACCTGCCCGGCTTGAAACAGCAGTACGACGACCTCACAGCACAGTTCCACGGCTTCTCGTCCACATCCGCCCAGTCGACCCTGACGCACCCCAACGACCCCACCCTCGCCTCCGACTTCGACCATGCGACCACCCTCCCTGCGGCCGGCGGCTCGCGCCCGAAGATGGGCCAACGAAATTCGTCCAAGACAGTGCGCTTCTCTGACAACCCGACGAACGCTCAGTCCTCTTCAGACCCGGCCTTGGAGGCCCAGCTCTTCGGGTCGCGCGGGCGGTACCGCGACGAGCCCGACGGCGAGGGCTACCGGGACGAGGCCGAGGACATGACCAACAGGCAGGTGCACGCGTACCACCAGCAGATTATGGACCAGCAGGACCAGCAGCTAGACGCCTTGGGCTTGTCGATTGCGCGGCAGCGGGAGCTTAGCATGCAAATCGGGGACGAGCTGGATGACCAGGTGGCCATGCTGGACGACGTCGACGAGGCCGTGGATAGGCACCAGGGCCGGCTCGACCGCGCCCGGGGCCAGGTCGGGCGCATCACCCGGAGCGCCAGCGACAACAAGCAGCTCATGGCCATTATCATCCTCATCATCGTGCTGATATTGCTCATCGCGCTGCTGAAGTAGTTATTCGCGCCCTTTTTTGTTGTTGGGATTGTCGCCTTGGTGCTGCTGCTGTCCGAGCTGCCCAAGTAGATCTTGGTGCGACTGATGCGTTGCATGAGTTCCAGGCAAACAGAGCGGAGGTTTCTGTTTTCGGGGTTGGCGTAGGAGAATATAACTATTGGTAGGGAGAGTGGAAAACGGACGGGATAGAAGACGATTTTTCGGGCTGGAGTCCGAGAGTCTCGTCGTGGAGAGGGGAGAGATCGGTTTCTTGTCGGTTAAAGCATTTGCATGAGAAGGGCGTTCAGGCGTATTCAGGCTAGGAAACAGAAGGATCTAGCAGCGAGTTCCATCACTTGCTGGTGGACTATGGCCTAGAATGAGGACATGATCACTTTTCGAATTTTTATGTTGCTGTTTACTAGACACAAAGCGGTATATCAGCCACTAGTATCATACTTCAAGTTTTTGGCAGTGACATTGTTGTGTGCAGCGTAAATGAGCACTATATGTCAAGCTTCAACAACACGAGTAAACGAATAGCACAATTCCACGGGTGAATAACTTTGAGCTTGGAAGGGTTTCTATTACTTCTTCTCGGGTATATATACAGTGAAGTCTTCTCCTTCAACAGAGCGTTCCAGCCAGGGGTAACAGATAGGGCATTCAGATATCTATCCAATCCATGTCTTTACCGTGCCTTCTGTGATGTCGAACCGTCTTCCTCGTCGAAAGTCCTGAAGATTAGGCCACGAGTTAGCGAAGGTTGTTGTTTCCAACATCTCGCTGATGTGAAAGTGTGCGTCGCAAGCTTGAAGAGACCGCTGTGCAGGCGCTCTCGTTCATCCCCTCACATACATCAATATGACGATTGCCTCCCCACCGAAACACCAATTTCAATGCAATAAAAAAAGTCAAGACATAGAGACAGAGGAATGCAGGGGGCAATGCAATGGCAAAAATCTCAACTTATAATATCATATATAAGGAGTGAGGAATTTTGGAGCATTGGCTTACAGGCCATCGCGCATGCTGGTGCCGGCCTTGTGCGTCTCCTCGGCCGACTTCTTGGTCTGCTCCTGCAACTTGGCAATGTCCTCCTTGGAGGCGCTGTGCGTGAACTTGTCGGCCTTGATGGCCTCCTCGCTGTTGGAGGCGAGCTCGGGCTTCCAGTGGCCCTTGCCGTCCTTGTGCTTCGAGAGGAGGTCCTCCTTGTGCTTCTGCTGGTCGTTGCCGTTGCCGTCTGTCATGGGAAGGTAGGTTGTCAGTTTGTGGGTTCTCAATGCTTGAGGTGCTGTGCTCCCGGAGGGTGTTCCGGGCGAAAAGAGGGGAGACAGAGAAAGGACATCGAGGTCTCGTGTCAACATCTGGATTTCGCGGGGAGGGGAGAGGGCATTTTGAAATACCTACGTTGGTGGTCCTCCTTGTGTCTCAGGATGGAAGAGGTGGCGATTGTTCGCTGGGCGAACGTTTGCCGGCTGGCAGCAGCAGCGACAGAGCGAGCTGCGGCGGTGGTGTTGAGGAGGACGCGAGAAGCCATTGTGAGGATTGGTGGTGGTCTTAGAGAAGGGTAGGTGGTCGTTTAGTTTGGGTATGGGAGTTTATTGGAAGTGAGTATGAGGTCGGTAGAGTAGTAGTGGGTGAAGAAGAAGAATGGGATTTTCAGTAGAGTAGAATTCGGACAAGGAATTCGGGCCAGTCACAGGTGCGTGGAAAGTCAGTAAGTAGATAAGTATTACCCGAGGATGTATTGCCAATCAATTGGACATGGATCGATCGCCGCACACACAAAGCTGGAGAGGGAGCTTCTGCTCAGCTGCATTGTTTTCTTAGCTACTACGTAATCATTTGGTTGATGATTGTGACGTCACCATCACCATCATTTTCCAATGCCGAGAGCTCCCCGTTTTCCAGAGCAACCCCATTTTCCCCTGTGAAAGTAGCTGGATCCCCGCTAACCCGTTCAGCCGCCCAGATACCTCTCGGCGACATTCATAGGGTGGAGTTGAACAGGTGGGGATAGTAGAAGTCGATGTAAGAAAATATTTGGGATGCTTATTGAGAACATCGCAATGTTGATTTATACAAGGTAGATCCGACGGATACTTTGAGATGGCAGTCATCCCATGCACGGCAAGGGTTGCATGCATGCGAACAACAACATGAGATGAATAAGTGGTTAGTTGATGAGAGGAAAGACAGCGAAGGACTCGAAGCCCTCGGGGTGACGACTAGCAGAGTCCCAATGATGATTATGGTTGTATATCCATCCACGACGAACTATCTCACGAACGATCCTCTCATCGTCCGACTCATGCTCATCGGAATAGATGCATGTTGCCTATGGCCACGAAAACCTATCCAGCGGTCTCTAAGTTTCAAATCAAAACAAAGGAATAGAAATAACTCAAAACCTAGAGATTGCCCTTTTACCATCTTATGTATACCTATACCTGAAAAGATTGGTAAAACTTGCGTCAACTGAGGTATGCATTACTTACGACTGAGATGTTCCGATGAGCGCGAGCTGAGTGAGTATTGGCGACATCGTGTTGACTGTACTCGGGCCAATTTTCCCGGGCAGTGTTGATTTACTTACCAAGTTCAGAAACACGGCTTTTAATGGAGGAAAATAGCCAACTTGAGAAAGGGGTAGAAATAGGGATGCTTTGTAGATTTACAGTAATAAGTCCCAATCTAAATGGGAGTCTGTCTCCGATAAAAAACCGTCACTATCAGACAAACAATCCTCGTCATCTTCAAAGCCTAGTTGATCAATCCATTCCGCAAGCCCGATATTGGCTACGGCTTTGTCATAGCAGTGCGAGGGTCGATCCGGTACATAAGGGTCGTGTCCTACTTGTCCCCGAAGCGGGTTTCTTAAGCGTAGCCTGCCTCGCAGAATTGGGATGTGGATGAATATATACTGCAGGTCCACCATCGAGGTTTTTATGAAGTGCCACAACCGGTACCAGGCCTCCTTTGTTTCTTCAGGCGGGATGTTTATCCGTCTTACGGAGAGATCACGGGCAAGGGTTACCAGGTTTATTCTCTGGAGGCGGAGTTGCCGGAGTGTAGGTGTTGCTGTGCGTAGGAATTGGATCAATGTGTCGGATCTGGTGTAGACATCTCCGAGAACTAGGCTTTGGAGGCAGGTAAATCGCACAGATTTCGACAGTGATACGAAACCCGCTGGTGTCCAATTCTTATACCCTAAGGCCAAGGTCTTCAGATGTGGAGTGGTCTCGGCCAATGCGTTCATAAAGGGTGTATCGGAGTCAGGCAACGAGTCTTGAGGGCCTTCAATGCGAGTGCGAGTCGAGAATGAACGCAAAGCTAAATGAAGATGCCGACATCTGAGATGCTGGAACGCCGGGCCCCATCCCGACCAGTCACAGTCAGGTCCGAAAATTGGAAGATACTCGGAACCGACACTGACACCATAGCTCTCATGGAGGCAGCACACGTCCAACGTATCAATGCAATATTCGTGATCATTGATACCAACAGACTTGGTGACGGCCAAAACTTTCAGCAAGGCCATGAAAACGAAGGCACGCGTACTCTCCCCGTCTTGGAAGCCATAAGTCCCTTGACGTTGTTTGGCCGGATCTAATCCAACGTCGCGGCTTAACTTCTTCCCGACAATGCGCTTGTATATCGCCGGGTCTTCAGAAAACGAAGAACAATTAAGCGAATGATACATATGAACATGCCCCAAATTTGGCAAATTTTCGACACTTTCGCGCAGAGCATCGTGGAGCCCCTCCGTGTTGACCAGCGCAAGATAGCTCTTCAAGGAGTCCCTGTAAAGGCAGTACGCCTGCTCGATAGGCAGGTTGGCGTTGAAGTCACCGTGTTCGCGCATCTTGCGGTATTCCTCGTAAGTCAAATCCGACTCGTTGTCAAAGAGGCATGGTAGCACCCAAAGCTTGCGGACATGGTAGCGAAAAACCGGGTGCTGGCTCACGTAGCGCAGCCATTGCAAATCGTCCTTGGTGACCAAAATCTGGATCTCGGTAAAGAACCGGGCGGCAACCCGGCTGAACACCTTCGCGGCAAGGTCACGGCAGACAAGGCGCAGGGCGAGAAGACCGGCGCCATCGCTCCATTGACATATCAAACCGACAACCTCGGGCGGAAGCTCAGTGAGCGACGGCATTGCTCTGGGTGACAGATGGGAATGAGAGATATGAGAATGGCGCCGTGTAAAGGAATAGTAAGGCGGTCAGGTCTGGCGAGGGGTGGGTGCCCCCTACTTTAAGTACTTGATCTGGGCCGGAGCCAACATCGTGGCTTGCAGGTTCGACATGGATCAAATCACCAATCAAGATCTTTTGATTCAGGGGGTGTGTGATTGAGAATTCGCTGGTACTGTACTACGTCGTATGAGTTTTCGGGAAGCAAACAAGTGACGGCATATTCCTAAATTTACCAGCTAACTTACCGAAAGAAGCTTAAAAGTAAAAAGAATAAGACCTGGATTATACGAATCAATATGCAGGGTAGCCAATGTCAATGGCCACGGTGACTTGAAACCGTTCAAATAAGCGCGGAGTTCGAACACCTAGGTACTCAACCTACATATAAGCACCTGCTAATCTTCCTCCTTTCCATGTAATCTTCAAGCTGTGCATGTACAGGCAGCTTGGTGAATCAAAGGCAACGGGTGGACCAAACGCCACTATTCAACGTGCCTTAGCTACAGATTTGCAGATGGACTTCAGATAGCAACGCCAGTCAGCCGAGATCCACCGAGAAACAGTACCACGTTGCCTCACATGGCAGCTGAGCGGCATGCATAATCGATCAATGCAATTGTCAAATATCGAAGAGCTAACCTACCTGAGGAGATATCAGGTTGATGCACGAGGCCCTGTTTGCCTTCGCCCATCAGGCTGAGGTTAGTGCCCACGACCAACTGCGAGCAGTGGGGGTTGCGCGAACATGAAAGGAGGGGGAGCTATCAGAAGAGGACTAGCGTTGTCGGTGGCACTGCAGGGGGTGGCCCAAAAGCCCCGTATTAGCTGCTTGCGGCTTAAAAGAGTTAGATAAAAATTCCTGGAATTGTAGTTTGGCCTGAGCGCTTCTGTAAACCTCCCAACTTCAATTAGAATGGCTGGCACTTGCCCGATTTTGTAACCTCATTGACGTTCTGCTCACCTGCCACTCACTGTCCACCTCCACTCCGGCGCACTCGGTATACGCGATGCTCAATCTATGTGGAGATACTGCATAGAATACACAGGAATCGTAATATCTAATATGTAGGTCTCGCTATTTGCCTTGTTATGCTTGTTGTCCTCAGTTGCGCGGTTCTGGCCTGGAGCTTCGTGCTTGAAGATGGAGCTCCCCTAAGCAGCGGTTGAGCTGTGGTTATTCCACACCACGCCTTTCGCGACAGCTTTGGAATAACCACGACGCCATCTGAATACCACCGCATCACTCCTGCCCAACTGCTCTGCGTTTAAGTAAACAAACCAAACCACTTACTGCTCTGAACTCTGCCTTCCCCGTCCAAATCTCCTTCACTTTCCCACTTGCATCAGATTCAAGCCACAACTTGCAATCAAACCAGTGTTACTATCGCAGTTTCCATCACATACACGCATACATCAAGTTCAACTTGTTCTTTCTTCATCCATCCCAAGTACACATTTGCGCATAGCGCCTTCCACCACTCAATACACCAAACAACCAACGCCGAACCGGTTCCCATATTGACACAATGTCACAGCATCCTCTTGCCCCTTCACGCTTCAAGCATCCTCGGAACTGGCTGGTACCTTTGGAACTCGTCCATGATCTGAACGATCGCCAGCACTGCCGTACTTGTCAGAGGTGCAAGATTGATCGTGAGAGACGCGAGCAAGAAAAGGCCAAACGTGACAAGGCAGAAGTTGAAGCAGAGAAGAAGCTCCATCAGCCCACTGATCCCAACCATCGCGAAAAGTGCAGCACGTGTCAGACCACTTACGACCGTTACGCCTCCCGCAAACTGAAGCAAGCCCACGATAAGGGCATTGAAGCTTCCCGCAAAGCGAACAGCGCATGGAGCGCGCCATATGTCATTGGATGTAAGTCTACACTGTTCTTCCACTACGCGGTATCACTGTTATTCCACATACACGGTTACTGACTCTGCATCCAGTACGCACCTATCAAGCTTTCCACGTTCCCAACACACCATCTAGTGTGTTGTTCTCGCTACCAGGCCGAGACTGTCCCGTCTCTCCTACAAGGACTCCAAGCCCTGAACCTATCGCCAAAGTATCGCGTCCTGCGCCTCGTCGCAAATCAGGAACGAAGCAGAAGCCGCGCAATCGGCGCCCCGTAGCGGGAAACGCCCCGAAGCAGTCGTCAAAGAAACGATCTATTAACGACATTGAAGTCACGGATAGTATCACGCCGCCTTCGGTCAGACCCCGTACTACTCCCAATCTTCTCCCACTGGGCACAAGAACTGGAGAAGCATCCCAACAAGCGAGAAAAAGGGACCACAGTGATCTGGTGCAAGACGACGTCGAATTCGCCCAACCCTCCCTTGGCATTCCCACTATTCCCGGCCAATTCTCACCTGGGCGACCACTATTCATTCGAGATCCAGAGGTTGCTGTTACTGCCAACCATTCCTCCCAAGGCGAGAACAATACATCACCCGCTATGAGCGTTTTCGGTACACTCTCAAACCTTGCAGGCAAGGTAATCTGGACCGCTGCTTCGACCTTTGGTCGTCCATTCGGCTACACCCCCACAAATAATGCCGGTCAGCAGGTCGTTTCCGATGAAGCACGTCAGTCTCCCAAGCGGCGACGAACAGACGATACTCCTGCACCTGCCCTTTTGGATGCACGAATTGGGGTGAATTCAGAGGACGTAGACATGGGATTGTCTTCCCCTATGAACAATGGTATGGTAAACAATGGCGGCACGCTATTCTCGAATTTCTATTCATCCACCAGTGCCCGAACTCATCTATCCTCGTCCGCTTCCACCGCTGCCAGAAGAGCCCTTCATCGCTACCCTCGCACCGTCCTGGAACCACGCAGACGCATTACTCAAGCCCGGACCATGGTCCCTTCGGAACCTCCTACTGACGACTCTTTGGAGCCCACACGAGAGCATGCCATGCCAGGCAGCTGGGTCTCGGAACTGGACGAGCAGAGTTCGACTCAATCTTCGGATCCATCTACGACAGTGACCTACCCCAGCATGCAGGAGAAGGACTCAGGCTCTTACAACAAGAGCACCGCGAAGCCAGATCCTTACCTACTAAGCACCAGATCGCCTCCGAGATCCGATGCATTCTACACGCGACCCAGAACGCAAGTGAGAGGCGCTTGGGTCCGGAGTTACCAATCCAACCAATCTTCAGCCGAAGTCTCTGATCAGACTTCAAGCCCGCCATCAACTCGCTCTGACCAGACCGAAGAGAACTCTACCTTGAATGAAGAGAGCAGCACAGCCGACAGATCTGATCCAGAACCCAAGTTCAAGACACGCGCCGACTTCTTCGAACACGATGATGATTTACTGGTTCCTGGATTGGAGAAATTGGAGTTGAGCGAATTGAAAAACCAGGAACTCATATCGCAGAGAGAAGAGCGCCGACGCCTAGACAGAGAGAAGCGCATTGCAGCGGAGAAAGCAAAGGAAGAGGCAAGACTTCGTGCGGAGGCAGAGAAGTGGAATGCGCAACTCAGACACCTTGGGCTGCGCAAACCCAAACGGAAGTGGATCACGGATCTCAGCGAAGAATGGGAGCAGAAGGTGGACGACTCGATGACGAGATCCAATGTGACCTGCGCGCCTCCCGAGGCGGTTACGATGACTCCCAGAGACTTCAACAGAATGATACCGGATGGCCAATGGCTGAACGACAGCTGCGTGCAAGCAGCCTTGACCGAGTTAGCAACAGCCGTCAACAAATCTGCCGGTCGGGTGTTGAAACAAGACACACCAAAATGTGTTGCTTTGGGCACTTTCTTCTGGACGACTCTCCGTGATAAGGGACCAGAGAACAAGGAAAGAATGATGAAGCGTACTTGGGGCATGACGCCTCTGAACTTCCTCGACATTGACACGATCATCATGCCCATCAACGAGAGCAGTCATTGGACCTTCATCCTGATCCGCCCGAAGCGCCGCGAGGTGGCTTATATCGATTCGTTTGGCGGAAACGGAAATCAGAAGGTCGCGAAGGCGCTGGGGTTCATCGAGGTGTTTCTGGGACCAGCTAGATGGGAGCCTAAGGAGTGGCGAGTTCTCAAGGACCTGCACGTGCCAAGCCAGCACAACAGCTGGGACTGCGGCATGTTTGTCATTACCAACTCGATATACATCGCACTTGGTCTTGACCCCAACACATACAGCGAGGCGGAGCTACCCTTGCAGCGAAGAAGAATAGCTGCAGTGCTTCTGAATGGAGGATTCAAGGGTGACTTTAATTTGGAGGATCTATGAGCAGGGAGCATGGAAGCGAGTCACCTTTTCGATACAGGCGTTTTTGCATTGGCATGCGCATTTGCAGCTGGGCGTATTGGTGGGATTTCTCTGGATACCTTGGAGGCTTTGGTGATGACCCAAGCATCGGTGAAACATATATATGGAGTTTGGCGTTTTGCTTTCAGGGAACATGCAAGAGAAGAAACTCGGCATATTATAGAGGGTACTTGTGTGTCGTTGGCCATTGGCGACTTTGATAGGGCATCACAACAATCGTTGTAAGCATACGAGAATGGTACTGTGGACTGTACCGCCAATAGGTATTGATAGAGTCGAAGCAGTCAATCCATTGCCTTTCAATTAATAAAATTCCACCTATAGGATGTGCGTGTAATTTTCTTCATGCGTTCGCATGTGTTGGATTTTGCTAAGGTGAAACGAGTTGCCATATCAACAAAACATCAGAAACGTGTCAAGGCCAACCGACTTCGTACATGTCAAAAGGGTATCTTCAATTCAGAGTACCTGCTGCGAGCTTCCAACATAGCTAAAGCTAGGTAAATACACATTTATGAGGCCATGTAAAAAAAAAAAAAAAAAAAAAAAAAAAGAGAAAGAATCCAGGAACAATAATATCCTTGTTCAGAAAGTTTCGTTCCATCTTCTCGTCATCTTCAATTCTTCTTCTGCAAAGAACATCAACCAATCAATCCCATTTCCAGTTGTAAGCCAACGCCGACCAATGCAAAACTTCTTGTTGTTCTTGTTCTTTCTTTCGTTCATCTGGTCTTGCTCTTTGGGTCTAAAAAAAGCCATATACGGGTGGCCATCCATCATCGTCCGACCCTGAATCATCTTGTTTTGGCGTCTGTCCGCAGGTGCATTGATGCCTGGACGTGCTCCTCTAGTGCAGGTTCATGAGGATCTTGGCCTTCTCATAGACGATCCAGGTGATACTAAGCGCCGGACCGACCTTCATCAGGTTGGGCGTGAGGCCCTTGTACAGACCGCGCAGGCCCTCGTTCTGCCACGTCTTGCGCGCCACGTCTACTATGCCTGTGTATCGCGCGGGGTGCATGGTGGTGCCCTGGGTCTGCAGCCGGGTCCGGAGGACGTTGAGGGGGTAGACGGCCGTAGCGCCAAACGCGCCCGAGAATCCTCCCATAAAGCCGGTCATCAGGGCTCCCGGGTGGAAGTCCTCCTCGTGGACGCCGTCGCGCTTGGCACCGTACCGGACATATCTCTCCTTCAGGAATTCGAACGTGAACATATCAAGCGCCGAATAGGGGAACATGCCGACGAGGCCCATTGTCACGCCACGGTAGGGGGCGGTTTTGCCGTCGGCCCACATCTTGCGCCACGTCCTTGCCAGTAAGGTCCGGCCTCGCTCTCCGTCCCGGACGTATTCAGATTGGAGTCGGAACTTCAAAGTATCCAAGGGGTATACGCAGAGTCTAGTTGATTGTTAGTCTGATCTCCTCAACTGCGCAGAGCTGGTGCGAAAAGACGTACTGTGCGGTCATACCAGCAACACCTCCTGCGATGAACTTGCTCCAAGGGTTGATGTGAAGCGAATCGCCGTGCCCCTCGAAATTAGCCAAGGCCACCTTGGCAGCTTCATATGTACCGAACTGTAGTTTGAATTAGCAAGGCACGTTCGACCAAGTGAGATTATCATCTGAGACTTACTCTAATCGCAGTTTCCGGCATGATCTTAATGACGTTCAAGCCATTACCTGTTATTCATTTGGTCAGCGATGAATATCAGAACCAGTTCATTGGCCTTGATACGTACCAGCCCACAGTCCTCTCAACCCGCCCTCTCTATAGAGCTCCGAGAAGGCTCTGGTGAGTGATCGGCTGAAGTTCTTGACAGCATCGACTGGACGGCCAGTCTTGGCAGCCTCGACGGCGGCGTCAGTACTCGACTTGGTATTAATAAGCAGGTACACTTTTAAACGATCGAGTGGCGCAGTCGCGGTACGGGAAATACCTCCCGCAGCAGCGCCCGCAACGTAATATCCTAATCCAGGGAGGTAGTTCATCAGCTCAAATTCTTCTTCGCTGCCGTCCTCAATCATGTCCGAAATAAGGTCAGTAGGCTCGTCGGTGGTGGCCTGGTTTTGTGGTGCTCGCTGGCCTGGGGAATGAGCTCGCGCAACAGCGCGATTGACCGTTGTAGACATGGCTGCTGAAATATGGCCGTGACGACCTGTGGGGGCGGCCTGTTGAGAATCCATGGCTGAATGGGCATTATTTGCCTGAGAGTCATCGTAGGATGGGTCTTTCGGCGATTGGGTAGTTGAGTGTGAGGCGACGCTGGGTGGGTGAACAGGCTTTGGCGCATCCGTGGGTGAGGCCAGTCTTATAATTGAACCGAAGAGAGCTTCAATAAGGAAGTTGAACTTCGTACCTAAACCTGAAAGAGTCTCATCACTAATGACTGAATCACCCTCGGAATTGAGCACCACTACGTCTGAGTAGAAGGTGAAGACTGCGCCTAGAGTCGTGCTGGAGGGATTGTTGGGCATGAAAAGCAGAAAATCACTGTATAACAACCACATCATCAGCTGATAATCGCCAGAGGTATATGGGGCAAATGCAACAATTCTACGCGGCCGTGAGCCCCCATGGCTGCTGGCACACTTTAAATATTGCTCGAGTCATAATAACGCCGAGTGCTGAGGAAAAGACTCCAATCAAGACTTACCGCCACTCATCGAAGCTGATGTAGCCGTCCTTGTTCAAGTCCACGTCCTCGAAGAAGGTGTGCAGTCTGCGCATCGGCACGGCCAGACCCGCATGTTGAAAGGCCGCCTGCAGCTCGTCTTTGTCGAGCCTGCCGTTGTTGTCACGATCTATCGACTTGAAAAGCAGGTACAGCTGGCGCTCGGTGGCTTCCACAAAAGTCTTGAATTCTATTGCGGCACTCACAGATGTCAGTCACCAAGGGGCTGCAAGAGAAGAAGTGAAAGTGGGTACGGCACGCGACAGGACGGAAGCTTCACCTTCATACTGGATCTTGCCGTCGCCATTGGTGTCGACAAGCTTTGTCATCTTCTTGAGCAGGTCGTCTGCATTCTTTAAAGCTGGAGAGGAGAAAAAAGGGTGTCAGTGACACTTGATATGCAGCCCACGGGGAAGTTGGTGCTCCTACGGTGATCGATCTTGCGCAGACCACGCTGCAGCCCCTTCCAGTCCAGCTCCCCCTTATGTTGGTAGTCCAACTTCGTCCACAATTGCTCCAACCGAGCATCGCGCTGGTTCTGTGATTCCTCCATGGTCAATTTCACCTCTGTGATCACATCCGAAGCTTTCATGATTGGCGCGTCATCGGTGGGTTGGCTTGTTCGGGGGCGATCGCAGGACACAGTTGTCGCGTATTGTTACGGATAAGGCATGGCGCAAAGGAAGCAGTTGTGGGTATGGCGGGCGGGCGGTATGTCGACTTGCTTGCTGCTCGGGGAGGACGCTGTCTTTCATCCCTCGTGGTCAACAGAGAGAGAATGAGCTGTCAATCGGCGTGTCGTGGGGTCGGAGATATCTCCAAAGCTATCAATTTTCTCCTCCAGAGGCAGATGGGTTGGGTTCAAGCTTCAATAGAGGAGAGAAGGGTTGCTGCTCGGCAAAGGCGTCCAAGACTGCAGGGATCCAGTGCTTGACGAGCTGACGGCTCACCGGGAAAATCCATTGAGATTGGCGTCACTTGGGGACGCCAGCCGCTAGCAGGCACGCTAAGTGGTACTGGATGGCGCTAAACTCCTTACGGCTACCCTCGGCTCAGCTGGCAATCTGGGCAGCCGTGCACGGCCGCACCTTCTGGCACTGTATTCAGGGAGCTCAGTGAGACAGAAACATCGCTGATACACCAGGAGTCTACAGTAATCCCAAAAATAGATAACGTTGCACTTCTCCCGCTCCTTGAGAAGCTCGGTGGTGTCATCAGGAATCCGTCACACTTTCACTGGCTAGCCTTATCTCCGTCCGTCCCTTGTCCTCCCCTTTGATGCCGGCCACCAGCTCCCCTCAATTCAGCCTCGTCCTGCATTCAAGCCTGCCGAGGAAATTGGGGTAAAAAACACAAACAGCTGTCGACCCAGAGGACAGCATGACGCTCCCTTCGGTTGTTCTTTGAACATCCCTACTCGAGCAGCTGAGCTGCTTGGGGTTCCTGTATCGTCGTTTTAATAAGCCCCTTTCTCCTCGCCCATCATGGCTGCCAGTTTCTGGGAGTCGACCCAGCGTCGCTATTGGATGTTCTCCAAGGAGGAGCTGGCCCAGATGCGCGAGAAGCTATGCGACGAGGACCCGAAGCTGGTGCAGATGTATCCTCTTCCCGATTGGAAATACCTCTACATATACTTCAATCAACGTACGCGCTCTCCTTCTCGCTCTGAGTATAGACTTCCAGTGCCAGGGATAGCCTCAGAACTAATAAAATACCAGAAATTGTTCGCTTGGGAAAGCGGCTCAGTGTCCGACAACAAATCGTCGCCACCGCCCAGCTCTACATCAAACGCTTCTACTGCAAGGTCGAAATCCGGCGGACGAACCCCTATCTCGTAATCACGACGGCGCTATACTTGGCCTGTAAGATGGAGGAGGCCCCGCAGCACATTAGGCTTGTCGCTACGGAGGCGCGCTCCCTCTGGCCAGATTTCCTCAGTCTTGATACGTCCCGATTGGGCGAGTGCGAGTTCTTCCTCATCTCCGAGATGAACTCGCAACTAATCATCCACCAGCCGTATCGGACCCTCGCCACCTTGCAGTCCGACTTCTACCTGACCCAGGACGAGATCAACCTCTCCTGGTCCATCATCAACGACCACTACGTCACCGATCTGCCGCTTCTGTACCCCCCGCACATCGTCGCGCTCACCGCCATCCTCCTCTCGCTCGTCTTGCGCCCGAACTCGATGACGGGCGCGTCCGCCGCGAACAACATTGCAGCTGCCGGAGCGGCATTGGCACAGGCCCAAGCCGGGCGGGGAGGCATGGGCGGCAGCAACAGCGGGCAGACCACGCCGGGCGCCGCCGGCGCCACGGACAAAGACAAGCAGCAAGAAGCTCGGTTCGGCAAGGTCCAGCGATTCGCGGCCTTCGTGGCCGAGAGCCAGGTCGATATTGAGGCCATGGTCGATTGCACGCAAGAAATGATTTCATTCTACGAGGTCCACGAGCAGTATAACGACAAAGCTACGAGAGACCAGATCAATCGTTTCATTAAAGCTAGGGGCTTAGACAAGGCCTAGATGGCCAGCAGCTCTCAGCAAGCCGACCCTCCACTGGAAAATGATGAAGATGCATGTATAATACATTAGAGTTACAACAGAAAGCGCTGCTTGCTAGTCCTACAGCCTACCCCTATCTATCTATCAACGGGGGGCATGTTGAGATTAAGCATAACCAACTGAGATAGCTACACATTCCTTATGGACAAAATTCAAGTTAGCGGTTATGCCGAAAAGGGTTTTGCAGAGTTGAATTGCAACAGAACCCAGGGTCTTTTCAAATTCCGTTCGTCCGAATTTGGGTGTTATTGATCGCAGTTATACTTGAGTGCAATGACTTTGCCATAATTGCGATTGTTTACGTTTCCGCAACGGTCTGAAACCGAAATAAGCTTAACTGAAGCTCAAGCTGATCTTTGGTCAATCTGAAGCTTCTTCCCTGTCTATATTCCCCTCAATATAACAACACAGACTTTCGCATTGGTAGGCAACACACCATTTGCGGTCTTTTTCGTATGAGATGCAAATCGTCACCTACCTCTGTCGGCTGCTGGTGTTCGTCATATACTAGGTACCATAAACGCAGTTCAGACATAAGCAATTACATAAGCACTGTCTTGGTGGCTCAGTTGGTTAGAGCGTTGGTCTCATATTCTATATGACTGAACTAAAAATTCAGATATCCAAAGGTCGAGAGTTCGAGTCTCCCCCAGGACATTCCTTTTGCCGCTTTTTGCTATTCGATCATGCCTATGCTCTTTTCGTTCGATGCGATTTCGCTTTTATTATCCTTTTGTTCTGATGTTGTAGCGGAAAGGCGCGAAAGTCCCACCCAACTTACAGTAAGTGCTAGTGGATGTTAGGACACCACCATTTCTGTATACGTTGAGTTGCAACCAGCCAACGTGCAGCTCAAAAATTTAACTCGGGGGGGCCACAAGTATGTACTGGAGGCGTTGCCTCTGTTGGTTCGTTCCGGACCTACTTTAGAATATGTAAATAGAATGTGCCCAGCTGGATCGTTCTTCCGTTTCATGCGAGAGACCTGTGTTCGTGGATGTCGTGCGTTGCAGCCGACAGCGATATGCGGGTCTGCAAGGCAGCAGACCACACATAACAGGAGAGGTTACGTGGAAGCGAAAGAAGTTGCCTACCAAGGCGGATTAAGTTGCCTTGAAATCGGCAATAGCATGCCGGCTGGGCCAGTTGATGTAATAGTTGGCGTGCGAGCCTGCCTGCAGAAGCATCCTCTCGGTCCAACTGCAGGGTGACAGGTATCGCCGAGATATTCCAACAGTCAGCACTGCCTCTAGTATGCGTTACATCTGGGGGTCTACACCATCTGCATTCAAAGGGAGCACGGTGACCATGATTTCACATCTTACGACAACGAGGAAAAAAGAATCAACATGTGTTGTAATGACATATAGCCTGCAGAGGCAGTTTCTATTTGATTCGTCTATAGCAAAGAATAAGTACCGCCCAAGGCAGTCCAGGTGAAAGTATTCGTATTGTACTGTACGCCTTCATCATAATCAAACCCAGCCCTGATACCCGGCGATCTCACGTCTTGCGCTCCGTCATTAGTAACCAAAACCCGCGATCCTAAAAATAAACCATGTAATTCGCCGTGGAACAATGATGATTGCCCATCATCGACACGAGCAAGGGTATCTACAGTCGTGTAGCCGCGCCATATACTCCATCCAATAGACAAAATCCTAAATACATGTGACATAGAAGAAATAGTGTACAACGCCAAAACCAAAAGAGAATACACGATCTTTCAAGCCGAGAACCGACGTTGAAGAATTCGGCCCCCGTAACAAGGAAGCTTTTTGCGGTTAGGAGATAGCAAGTAGAATTGCCGAAGAAGCACCATGAATGACCGGCCACTAACCAATGAAAATGGAGGAAATGAGAGGAAAGAAATTCATGACGCCGAATCGCACTCATGCTGCATGTATGCAGGTAGCCTTGAGGCTGGCTGTCAAAGTAACGATACAGCCTCAACCTGAAAGATGATATTCTCGACTACCTCATGATGCGCGGCGGTGTGGGGTTGAATACTGCAAGTGCATGCGGTTCGCACCACCACGAGATATGCAGGTCATCCCGTATCCCCCTAGAGCACATTAAGAATGCCCGGACTAGACAAGTATGCCTTGTCCAAATCGGGGTGGGGGAGGCGGCAAGCAAGCATTGGCCCGAGTAAGACACGTTGGCATGCATCATGCCAGATACTGTCGAACCGATGAGGCAGGATGGACCTTGTACAAGAAAGACCCCAATACCAAGAAGAGTGTCGGTGAATGAAGGCGGGTGGACAAAGCCACCCATTGTAACGGTAGAGTGGCGGACAGAGGCTTTTGGAGTACACCATCATTGGTGGTACAGCAGGAGGTAGAAGCAATACATGGGGGGAGGTGCATACAAGGAAATGCGGTCTGGGGATGAAAAACGATTTCCAGGCTGTTGTCCCCGAAATATGTTTGCGACAAATCCAATCCATTCAATTGCCGAGATTGGTAGAATTCAAGGACAACAAATTGCCGGCGAACAACGATGGCACGGTCGCTGCGACGGGCCGGGACGACGCGGGTAGTAAGGTTAAATGGCTGATGGGAACCTGGTCTTCGGGTGTCGTCGTGGCGGTGGATATGGCGCTGTCAAGGGCGGCTGCCTGCATCTAGAGTGGGAAAAACGCGGGGCTGCCAGGGGGCTCCTCGTTCCCGCCCTCCAAGGATAGCCATGGACAGCACACATGCATGCAGTCTTGATTCCACCGGCCATCCGCTCTTCAACAACGTAGAGGATAGGAGAATAATGCGTCTAGTGTCGCTTTCTATGCTCAGGACGCCTTTCTGGAGCCGGTGGTTGTGGCAGGGGATGGGGTACGTAGTTGCCAGTAGACTCCTGGTAGCTGGTCGATGACCTGGAGTCCGTGTGGCTTCTGGGCGTGTAGGAAGTGGCCGTAGACGTTGTGTAATTGTCGTAGTTGTAGTGTGCAGAATGCGACACGGGTGGCCGTGACCTGTCCTCGACTGGCGGTTCCTCGATGTATGGCTTGCGGGATCCAGGCGCGGAACTGATGCTGCGACGTCGGTTCTTGGAAGATTTGGGCTCGTCTTTGGGTCTGATACGTTCTTTCATCTGGTCCATATCCGGGATCTGCTGCTTGCTCTCCCGCTTGCTCTTAGATCTGACAGGTAGATCCCCGGTGAGGCCACCACTCATAGGGTAGTCAGACTCAAATGTTACATTGGTGCCTTGTCGACGTTTGAGGCTGTTGTTCTCGGTCTGTAGCTTCTCCACTTCGGATGCGAGCTGTTCGTTGCTGACTTTCAAAGCGCTGACATGGGCTTGGAGAGCATGCTTCTCGTCGCATAGTGCTTGCCACTCCTTCTGGTAGGTCTTGCGCTCACTGGTAAGCTGTCTGTTGTCCGCTAACAACTGGGCAGCCTTTTGGTTTGCTTGGGCAAGTTCTTCGTCCTTGGCTCGAAGGGCCTCCGTGAGTGCACGTGGGCTGCGACGCTGGTGCTCAAGGTCTTCTGCTGTGAATCTTCGATCAGGTCTCCCGCCCGTACTAGCCTGTTCACTTGACAACGAACCAACTCCCGAGTCGTGATCATAACGACCTTTGTGTCCCAGCCTAGCGCTGTCGCTGAACTTCACGCTCTTGTTGGACATCATTACTGGTGTCAGACCAATAAGGTCTGGATGCGGATGTGTTGTGTGGTGATTCGGTATGGCAGTTGGAGGTAGCTGCACCACTACCCAACGAAACGGGCGACGTGAAAGAGGAGGGCGTAAGTGCAGCGCTGAAGGGCGAATGGAATTAGGCAGTGATAGGGAACAACGTGGTGAGGCTGTAGGCAGCTACAAGTAAGGGCTAGAGTGTTCACCGAAGAAGAGCTGAAGCCTGGTCTGGTTGGGGTAAGTGGTGGTGGTGGGCGGGCGAGGATATAAGTATAAGTGACTGTCCCGAAGAATTGCGCAACTGAGCAATCTGTTTTCGGCGCGGACAACTCGTTGAACGGAGAAAACGGACGAGTTTAAAAGAATGAAAGGGAGAGCCGATACACAAAGTCGGATGCGCGGTATCAATGCGACTTTTGTTCTTCGACTCCTTGGACGAGGAAGGGGGCACTGCTGCCTTCGAGGGTCTCAAAGGGCAGGACTCTAGCTATTCCCACCTAAACCACCATCATCCAGCTGAGAGCCAGTAGGCAGGACAAATGGATGTATTGAGGTGAACGCAGGTATGTACCAGTACCAACCAGGGTCCGCTACTGTACAGCCAGTCAGGCTGCCTCTGACTAGGCTGTCGACTTCCATTTAGGCAGGATGCGGGCACTCCCCGAGGAGGGCCTCTAAACAGAGAAATCAGCCTCGCGGCTGTCACAAAGGCACAGAAGGGCAGGGCAGAGCAGGCAGGGTAGGGGTACCAGGGGGTGCAGGGGTGCAGGGAGGTAAGCCAAGCCAAGCCATTGACTCCCAGGTTTCTGGCTGACATGGAGAATAGAATACGCGCTTGCGAGTTGCCATGTTTCGTTTGGGCTGGTATTTTGGCTTCTGAAAGCCAGACGGGAAAAGGAGGATTCTGTGTCACTGGAACTTTTGCAACAACACAGCGCACGCACGAGGTGGTGTGACGAGGGACGGAAGCCCTTCCCCTCCAAAGTCTCTTACGACATTTGTGCCCTCCAAGTTTTCCATTTGGGGTACCCAGTATCCAGAACTTCACCGAAAAAAACACGTCCCAGAGTGCCTTGCGGGTGGTTGGTCGCCTGACCTCGCAGCGAGTGCAGCGAATTCAGAGGGGGAAAAGAGGGTGGTTCTGACCCCCAATGTGGTTCGCCCGTAGTTCGCAGCTTGCATGAGTTGCTGGGAGCAACTACCGGTCGCATGGACATTGCAGGTATGTATGTATGTGAGTTGAGGAGGAAAGGCGCGCGCCGAACAATGGCGAAATTCGGGATGCGCATCTTGTGTTGCGCGCATGGCAACCAAGCAACCATTCCGACATGCGTGTGTTGCGCATTCGCGCATCGATGGCCGCCCTGCCTGTCAACAACGCATTGGCGTAGGCAGGTTACAGCTTGGCTTGAGGAGCAAAATGCAATCGCCAATGAGGGTGTCCTGCCATGACTCACATCAAAACCCGTGGCGCTAATAGCAAACAACCCTTACCTCATGCTTAAGATGCAGGACTTTTGCATCGTCAACAGATTCCCGCTGGTGCCTTGGGTTTTTACGGAGTAGAGGCAGGTAGGTATACAACCTTGAGTGTACTCCGTACACACACTCGCACACCGTCGATTGCTCATGTACCCTGAGACAAGATGAGACCACACAACATTCACCAAGGTACCTCGTCGGCTAGGGCTGAGAGGGATGCCCTACTGTAGGCCAGAGGCTCCATGATCCATTTGATCCAGGACATTCCCAAGTCTTCTTCCAGGTCATGGTTGTAAGAAACGGAACGAAACAAGAACGGGAATGGCGGGACTCCGCATTCCTTGCATTGGACCCATTGGGTCGAATCGAGCGTCGAGTGGGAATCTGGGAAATGTGGAACTGGAAAAACTCCATGGACGGGGACCACTGCAGGCAGGCTGCTGGGTTGCTGGGCTAGGTAGGACAAGGGCGGCGGGTTCCTATCGTGCCTGATTAATTCATCAATTCATCAATTTTTGATCTATCACCACTTTCCACTCCCCTTGTTATTGCCATTTCCATCTGATCGATGTATTGGACCAGACCAGTTGGCTGCCCAACTGCTTTCTTAGTCACGTATGTAAGCAGACATATATTGTAAGCAACTATATACAGGCCTTGCCACATATATCCCACACATTGCATCCATTTCCAGTTGCTCATGCTCTCCAAGCCACCTGCACCCAACCCAATCCTTCCACCTTCCTGATTACGACGACCCATTTGGGATGTTCTTCCCAATCTGTCACTCACTGCCTGGTTACCATTCAGCTCCCCTTTCCCCTCTCCTTCTCCAAAACTTGGCTTTCTAAAAACTTCGGAGAAAACTATTGCATGCCGCACGACGCAAAAGTTCCACGACCAAGTCTTACAACTTGCAACGGCGCTCGGCTTTGACATTGTACTTTTTGTGGCCTGGTTATGGCCCACGGGTGCTACCCCAGATCGTCAGACCAGGGGCCCCCTTGTACGCTTTGCTAACCAAGTGCTCGGTATCACCGCCATCTGATCAGGGATAAGCGTCGTCAGCCCACATGCCAACGCCAATGCCAGTGTATGTACTTACTTATTTCGAAATGACAGGATTGACACTTCATCGATCAATATCATTCTGCAGCGACGGGATTGCTTACGATGCCCAACTCCCTAACCCATCATCTACTGTAGCCGCCGAAGAGCTTCCTTCCTCCCCAGACTTCCGGATTCTGACTGCATACATACCCGCTCCCTCCCACAACCTGAATGGTCGCAATGGACAAAATCTTCCCGAACGACCCGTCTCTGTTCCAGTAGGTAGACTAAACTTGCTTTCACTGAATCCGGCCACGTTTCTTTTGCCCGTCCTATTTTGGACTCAGCAGTTGCTTGATTGCGCAACGAATTACCAATCCCGCATCATGTAAGGTGCATGCATAGTTGGACGAATGAGGATCAACCCGATCAAGGTGACACTGGACTTTTGACACGGCACCCACCCCCTGACTGTGACCATAAAGATACCTGATCTTTCATTTCCAGACAGCCCGCTTGCCGTTATATCATCTTCGCACTCATACATGTGAAGCCCAACCAAAGGAGAAAGTAGAAGTACCACTGTAGGTATCGATACCATAGAAAGGCCAGTTGTACCCAAAAGGGGGCGACACGTTCGTCTCGTCGGGTCAGGTATGAATAAGGGGCTTGTTTTCTCTGCCAGTCCGAACATTTGTCCGACCGGAATTTCGGTCTTGCTTTCTTTTGCTACATGCACTCACTTTATTTTTAACCATCCCTAATCGTATCGGCTATCCAATCCCGACGTGCCAATTCATCAGAAGCCCGTAGACATGAAATCCCTAGGCTTCATTATTTAAGCCCAGAGAAGAGTAGTTTGATGCAAGGTCCGGTTTGGTTTGAGGTCCGGATTGGCTCGGGAAGATCATGGAAGCATGTATGTCTGGCATAGAGAACCCACCCGGACTACTGCGCTGCGAAGAAAATCAATCGGCCACTTTTTTTCTTGTTCCTTTGAAAAGGCTGCGCTTGCGCTGGGTGGTCCCGCTACCAAAATAGCAGCAGATCTGGGTCTGGGGTTGCTCGGGCATCTACGTTACATGCGACCGCCCGCCCCCCCGACCCCTTCGCTTCAAGTGGCATTTGCCATTCAGAAAGTAGCAAAATGTAACATGACAACGACCTCTCACGAAAGCGAGCAACAAAATCTGGAAATTGCAATCGACGGGGCATCAATAAACATAAACCGTCCGAGGTAATATTGTTGTTATTATACAGGGCTTACGCGTGTCGCTCTGCTGCTTTCGCGCTCCGATTGCTAGACTGGAGTAGTGCTTGGTAAACCGGAATGTATGCCCGTCTTCTGCGTGTCAGTCAGCGTCCGTCTGTCTCATCGGATCTCACACAACGCACATGTGCGGCAACGTCCCTTCCCATGTGTGGGGAGTTACACTGATCTGGAATCAATTATTCAGACTCCGTACAGTCAGCGGAAAGAATTGAGCTTAGAAACACAAGGCTGATACAGCATGTACGGATACGCAATAGTCAGCTGCTTAAATCAGGTAATCAATATTGGGTCCAGCTCTATATGCGAAAGGCAGTACCTATATTTCCCCAAGGTGGAAAAACATCGTCTCGACTTGCCAACAAAACTTGTTGTCCGCCTAAGTGGCAACACGTCCATTAAACTACGAGGAACAATATGACAAAAAAGTAAAGAGCAGCGGGCGGGTATCGGCTGCTGCGTGCAGCTTTGTAGTTCGCGTACATAGCCCCCAAGCAATATGTACATGGCTCCTCCCCTGTACCTATCGCGCTTCGTGAGACTAGCGAGAAAACATGAATGGGGGTGCGTGGGCGGCCCCAGGCCCCTCCCACACTCTCTCCAACGCGTCGCATCACACGCGCGTAAGGACATCACGAGCCGCGGACCACCTCTACCGTCGACAGGATTGAAGTGGGCAATGATCTACACATGATTTACCTACTTCTCTCATGAGATAACGTCACCGGTGCTTTCTTCCCCAAATTCGATATTCATTTTCGAGGTGTGTATTCATTCATTCACCTCTCCAACATCCTAACTATCTAGTTGTGCTTGCTTTGGGGGTATATGGGAAATCATAAATCGTTACAGAATAACAGTAGAAAGAGAAAACGTATCCACCAAATGCCTCTTGCTCGAAGGACAAGACAAGGGTAACAACAGTCTATCCCAGGTTCCGCATTCTTATACAATACAAATGAGATAAGGATCAAGTGAGTGCGACAGCGGCCAACCATGACGGGGCGTCCATCATCAGATAGTAAGCAGCCTGGTCTCGTGCAAACCCCGCCCGGCAGCCGCTCAAGTCAAAAGCGCCTGTAGCAAGACAAGATGGGTGTCTAGAATGAAATTAGCTATCAAGTCTTTGTGATGAATCGCATGGAGACCACTAACATGAGGGAAAATCGCGAGAGAAATATGCAGGGAAGGAAGCTGCTCCCTTCCAACGAACATGGTGAATAGGGGAAATAAGTGCAACGTAGAGTCGAAGACAAGCGTAGTTGCGTCGCAAGGGTAAAAAGTCGTTGATAGTCGTAACAAAACCACATTCCGTGGGTCTTTATCCTTCATTTACCAGCCCCGGTACTGCTCCAACAGACACTGCAGCCGACGGATCGTGTTGGTCTGGTCGCGTATGGTCTCGTTCTGCTTGTGGATATCCCGGTCGCGCGACTTGATCTCCCGATTGGCCTGGTCGTAGCGAACCTTGTAGTCGTCGAGTTTCGAGCTCAGGATGCCGTTGGTGCTTTTCAGGCCACGGATCTCAGCCTTCTTGTCCTTTATAACGAGGTCCTGGGCGATGACCTCCTTGTCGAGAACCTTGACGCGCCGCCGGAAGGCGTCGGTTTGACCAGCTTCTTTGGACAAGTCTTGGCGGAGGTAGGCGTTCTCGCATCTGAGCTGGTCGTTGTCGAGCTTGAGCCGGTCTTTGTCGGCCTTGAGCCGGATGTTCTCGGCTTCATACCACTCGTTGGCCTTTTGTAGCTCCTTGTAGTTGTTGTTCAAGTCGACGACGGCGATGCGGAGGTCCTCCTTCTCGCGGGCAAGGCTCTTAACGTCCTCCTGACAGCGTCGGACCTCGTCGGCCAGGCGGTTGTACTCGGCCAGGGGAATGCCGCAGCAGTCATCGAAGCACTTGTATCTGTGCTCGCGTTGTGGGCGGTGGCGATGGTGATGATGATAGGAGTGCGACCTCACGAACTCCGGAATCCCCGTCCTCGTAATACCGATGGTCTCGTAGTAACCCATTCCCCAGGAGAGAGTACTGTCCTATGAGGCCTCGACCCCAGAGTTCAAATACAAAAGGTAAGGGGTGGGATAGATGGGGCGAACCGGTTGGTTAGACTTGTTGAGGTTTGACTGACGGACGTATGTCTATGCGTCGGTCGAGTCAAGAAAGACTGGTAGTGTTGGTGGGCAAGTAGTCGTTGGAGTTGTTGGATCTTGAAGCTTGGGTGGGAAGGAAGTGGCAAGTGAACGATACGCTCCTGCGTCTATATGCAATGCGGGAGCTAAGGCAGGTTCATGTAGAGTTGGAAACGAATCGGAAAGTGGGAACAGGCCAGGCTCGAAGCCACCGGCGAACGTTAGGAGAAACAAGAGCCTTTATCAAAGGTCCAGGTTCGATGATAGGCCTCCGCTTGCTTGGCCCACCAGGGCGGGCCAAGTGTAAGTAGTTGGAGAGGGACGTATACAACGGGACCATTCCAGAAGTGGCACGCGGCGAGAGCCATGTCGCATGGTACCTCCCGTATGATTCAATAAGGGAAGAGGAGGTGATGGCGGGTTTGGCTTGGTGGAGGGGACGAGCAAAGCTCTCCTGCACTTGCAAGGGCGCTGAGCCTCTTCGGTAAGTGAGTAAGACGATGCTTGTTTGTACAAAGAAGGCAGAAGAATGAGATGGTGTGGGCGACCGCATACCGACCTTTGGTCCTAGACATGGTATGTTTGCTGCATACTAGCTCTAGGTCGCCAACATTGTTCGGTATACGGACGCCTTTCTAATGGGGTTTTAGGTCCAGGGTCGCGTCACCGGACGTCAAGCACGAGCAGAGGGTATGTTTCACAGCCCGCATCACATTAGAGGCTACGCCGCCTTGGGTTTCGCGCGCGACAAAAAGATACATACGATAGTAGTATGTAAGTACCGGCAAAAGTCAATTATTGGCTTCTTGGGTATGTAAGTAGGTAAGCATGCCATCGCCATGTAAACGGTATGGGCGTTGGATAGACGAAAGGCGCAAGCGGCATATGTTTGCGCATCTGTGCAACGTGCTAGCAGTTGAGCCGCAAAGGCCGAGGAGCGCAGCGCCCATGTCGTGCATGCCATGCCCATGGGTGGTTATGTCCGTTGTCCAACGATGATTGATTAATCGATGGATTCCTAGACGACACTTGCATGCGCAAACCGAACTCCACAAAGCCAAGCTCACCCGCATCTGTAGCACAGCCAAAAGGCGGCCAATGTCCTCAGCCCTGTCAAGCCGCTAGAGACATGAAAGGAAGGAACCACCAACAGACGAACAGACGGGGGTTCGCTGCTCGTCATTCCTGTATACCTCCATCCTCGTGTAGTTGAATCGATATTCCAGGCCAAGGATCAAATACGTTAAGTTTTTACAGGTGTCAACTCAAGGAACGGGAGTATTTCGACCTCCAAAGTTGCCGCCTATTTTAGGCAGAGCAATTGACACAGGGGTACTGGGTTAGTACCCGTGTACTTGAGCATACAAAATCTATTGTCGGGGTACATCTGACGGGCGGGGAGCTGAAGCATTAAGGTTGGCCTTCAGTAGCGGGGAGCTTTCAGAGTCACCGGCCGACTGGTGACCATAGAGTCTGGACCTCTTCTATGCCATCCGACCTCACCGACCGCACATGGCATCTGGATAATTAGGTTAAGCTGGGCATACATTACGATCAAATGAGGTAGTTTTACCAAACCCGTCTACGTGATCGACAGGCCACTTACCTCGATCTGCCGGCCTATCTATTTGCCAAGCCCGTTTGCCTCTATTCGCCAGGGAAAGTTTGGGGCATTGTACCGTCTTGTTGGTTCAATGATGGCGCAGCTCAGCCGCACCCCAAGGCTGACAGGAAGCAGTCAAGGGCAGCAAAAGGGCCCCCAAAACAGAAGCCCAAGGGCCTGCAAGCCAAGGCATTCCTTCTCCAGCCCATCATGGGTCATAATTTCGACCTGATCATTTGATAAGAGAGGCCTCTCGCGCCTTTTTTGCGACGCGGGTGCACACCTACACACCCTTACCTCTTACTGTCTTGCCATCTGAACATCGCCAGTCACCATGGGATTGCGACAACAAGGGGACCCAATGTAGGCCGATTGACGCTCTTGGGAAAGCAAAAGAGGAAGCTGAACCTAAACCTTGCTGGCATCCATCTTTTTCGGAAGAGGCTGGGTGGAATACATTCATCGGAGTGGTGTGTGTCGCGCGGCCTCTCCAACAGTCAGTCTTTCCAGGTCCGCCTCTCACCCCAGTCGTTGGTTTGGTGCACTCCGGACGACATTCCGTGCTACCCAGGTTTCCTCGGATTCCCGAGTTCTTCTCCTCCTCGCGGTTTTGCTGTTGGATACGTTAGAGGCGGACCATGGAATTCTTCGAACCGGGCCCACCCACACTTGGCTAGAGTGAACCACTTTCCCGTGTTTTCCTCAGACTTTGGCAAGCTCTCCGGCTCTGTTATTCGCCCACGCGCTGCTGAACCAGGAAATTGATCGTCATGCCACGCGACGCTGGCAATAACCCAGTCAGATAATTTTAGAAATTATACCGACATATCCATGAAGCACTAAAATAACACACGTTGGGAAATGGGCGTATCACCTTGCACGTCATTGGTGCGCGCTGGACGCCATAAGCTGTAGCTGGCCTACAGCCGACTTGTTGTCTGATACTGCAGCATGGCCACCTCGCGCAGAACACACTCACTTCCCACACTCAAGTTCAGGACTCTCGGATAGGGACGCCAATGTTTTTCGACGCGCTGCTTACCATGGCCTGGTTTTCCTGGTTTTCTCTTTGACCGGTGTCTAAACGGCATTGGCAGCCGGGCTGGGTACATTTGGGGGCCAAACTGCAACAGCCTGATGTGATGGATACTTGGACAAGGGAAAGCCGGAATATGGTGGCAGGAAGGATGTTAGTGCTGACACGGATAGTCCTGTTCCTGTCATCATCACCGAGGTAGAGATACATCCGTGGGCTCTCCCCAGTACTTTACACAAACTCACCATCCGAAACCGAACTTCACAAGACGGCGTGTCCAGCTTGGCCTTTGGAGGCCTTCTCTTGGGGGGCCTGTCTGACCTCTGCTAATCTCTGTACCGTCCTATGCCAACTTACTACCAGTCCTTTGCTGCTGACTTAGCCCATCTAGCCATCTCTGGATGGGTAATACCCGCCAAGACTGCCGTCCCCGCAAGTAGTAGACGGTCAGATGGAGTACTCCAGAGCCTCGTCGATACTTGAAAGAGAGAATGATATCCTGCCAATTGAATGTACCAACATAGAAGTAGTTCGGGATATCCGCTTGGGAGGGACAGACTACGCCGCCCCCTCAATATGGAGGCCATGGGCCTCCTAGAACTGGCGACTACTTCTTAACCTTCTGCAGGCATCTACGCCTCCAGCCGTGATCATCGGCTCCAACGAGGGAGCGGTCAGGCGAAGGACGTTTGGCCCTGATCATGCCATAATTCCCCATGGAGTATGCTGTGGAACAACCTTACTGCCTACTAATATGCGGACTGTCCACCGCTGCATAGTGCTGCTCTAAGCCACGTCGTCACTGCACTCAAGCATCGGCGTGCACTTATCTCCTGATATCGTTACTTCCAACCTCATTCTGATGATTGCTCCTTAGCGCCCACTTGCGACGAGGAGTCACTGCTGGTACATGCAATCCGGGAGAAAAAGGGGGAGGCCACCTCTTGGTTCTTCCACGTTGTACCAGGTGTGGCTACTCCACCCATCTCGGTTGACTAATGACTCCCTGTGAATGATTGTGAGTTTGCTAGCTGGTTCTACATTAATACAGTTGTGTATAGAGACGACTATGCCTTGGCAGACTGCCTCGCCGCTGCTGCCTCGCGAACCGAGGGGATAGGGGATTTCGGTGTAGTGTCGGGGAGAGGATGAGGGGAAGACGACTGATGATCCACCCTGTTGTTCCCGGTCCTCCCTCCAAGATATCGAGAGAACTCACATGTTGCTTTCCACTATTTGCCTCATGTGTCATCCCGTCTAGCCTCTTCTTCTTTTCTGTCTGCCTGTACATCGTACGATTCTAGCTAAAACAAAAAACACGATACCTGGCCGTCGTCTGCACAACCCCTTCCTCTCGCATATCACTTTCTGTCCTACCTGTAGACCGGTCTATCGTACGCCATTTTAATGTCATCCGAGTCTGCCTCTTGATGAGGTCCGTAGCATGGAACTTCTCAACTGCCCGACGTGGCAGTCCCCAGTTCGTGGTAAAGCGCGCCACCGCCGAAAGGCAACTAGAGCTAAGAAGAAGAAAAGGCAACGTAGCTTCTCGCGAAGCAGCAGCGGCGGTAGCAGGGAGGCAGGGATGTATGTATCTTGGTTGTCACGACATAAGTATTCAATGAATTAGAAACGTATGTGTTTTTCTTTTCACGACATAAACTTCATCAATGATTCCCGACATTGCCGACCGCCAGTCCTGGCTTAACACGTAGATATACGACTGGTGCTGCAGAGCTTCACCGACCATCCATACCGGTTGACAGGTATGCATGCATAGCAGCGATAAAATGTGTATTTCTATCGGGTTGCTGCGTCGGGAAATCAGATAACTTATCTGGGGGCCAAAACTATCGAGGCGGCGGAGTCGGAGAAGGAGGAGCAAAGATGCATGCCTAAGCACTACGACGACAACGCATCTACGCCAATTTACCCTCCTTGGCATTCGCGTATTGCTCTTGATACGCACATACGAGAGCTACGTATTCACGCCTATTGGTTGGAATATATGCGACATAGGCAGTAGATGGGTAGTGTGGGAGGTATTGCCGCCACAGACAATGTCTGAAGCGAGACCAAGCGAAAGTTCTTCGCACGTATGCACTCAGCAATCAACCCTCCAGCACGGCCACGTAAGTGTTCTTTTCACCGAAAGAAACGCGCAAGACCACCACGGCTGTCCTGTGCTGGTCGAAAGTCGGAGAGTGTAGGCAAACCGAATCCGCCTCCCCTTTTGTTTGTCCGTCTGAGTGAGTATTGCCCATCCACAGTCGCCCAGCTAGCTACAGGCAACCGACTAACCCACCTACCGCCCGAAGTATAATGGAGCAAACAAGTAGTTGCTCCATGAATTCTTCCGTTACTGGCCATGCTGTGACTGGATCTTCACAGCCCGCTAGATGTGTACAACTTTCACTATCGAGCTACATTCACACCGAGTAGATCATCGTCTCAACAAACCAGGAGGAGCAAGCAAGTGACATCAAGTTGTGTATATGTGAATATAGTCCAATTCCGAGAGACGTCAATCGCCTCTTCCTATATAGACTGTTCCAATTCGCTATGTACATATGTAACCTATATCAAAGCTGGTCTTGTACCAAGCCAGCGATTATTGCCCTCCATAACACCGATGCTTAAATATACTCTCCTTTTTATCATTCCTAACCCTCGGGGTCAAACATGTAGCCCAGGGGGAGGCTGTCTAGGCCATAATCCAACAACGTGCCTCTCTTCTTACTCTTCTTTGTCTTCTTCTTCCCAAGTCTATAATCACCCATCTACTCGCTAAAAAAGTCGTCGTATTGGGGGTATCAAGCGCCTTCCTAAACGTCCAGAATAATAGAGAGAAAAAGGTAGAAAAAGCAACCACAATATATACCAGAATGGGATCCCTCGCTCGTCTGTCCGTTTCAAGTCGTTCGTTTCACGCGGCGCAAAGGTGTCCGTATCGTGTCATGTCGTAATCAATCAAGATCCACCACCGCCGCCCGCATCAATGGCTAGGAGGGCGGCACGTAGCGCCTCTGCTTCCTTTTCTCGGGCTTCTTTCTCTCGAGCATCCTGCTGCTCTCTTTCCATGGCCTCCTTGAGGAAGAACAAATGATCCACCTCGCCCTCCTTCGCTGGCTCTGCCTTGACTTCTTGTCTTGGTTGGGCTTCAGTCGCCGCCGGTACCGATGCAGGCACCTGAGACTGCTGTGGCCGTTGTTCAGGCGGTGGCGGAGGTGGTTGATGGGATGGCTTCTGGGACGCTGTCTGCGTTGTCTGTTGCTGTTGCTGTCGAGGCCTAGGTTGCTGCGCCGTTTGCTGAGGAGGTTGTTGTGGGGCTTGTTGAGGCTTCTGAGGCAGCTGATGCTCATGCGCCGGCTGAGGCTTAGTTTGAGGTTGAGCCGGGGATTGTGTTCGAGGTTGAGCCAGAGGTTGTGTCTGAGGCCGCGCCTGTGACTGTGCCTGAGGCTGTTGCTGCGGCAGTTGAGAAGGTGGCTGCCGGGCCTGTTGAGCCTGGTGTTGAAGATTTTGCTGCTGAGGTGGCGGCGGCGGGCGCTGTTGAGGTTGGGCGGCCTGGGGTTGAGCAACCTGGGGTCTAGCCTGTGCTTGTTGCTGTTGCGCAGGTGGCGGCGGCGGCGGCGGTTGTTGAGGCTTAACCTGAGTGTGCGCCTGGGTCTGCACCTGAGGTCTTGGTTGAGGTTGACCTTGAGCCTGAGTTTGCACCTGAGGTCTTGGCTGAGGTTGCGCCTGAGGTTGAGTTTGAGTCTTAGACTGAGCCTGAGATTGTGCCTGGATTGGCGCCGGAGGCAGCTGCTGGGTGTTCGCTGGACGCGGAGACTGAGTCTGTGGCAGAGCTCGGGGAACAGCAGCCGATGCAGCCTGAGGTGCAGGGCGGGGTGCCGCTGCTTGTGATGCCAGATGAGCCGTAGTTTGCGGCACACTCGGTCGGGCAGCTTGGGGCACGCCTTGAGGAGCAGCCTGGAGACTTGGTTGAGCATTTGCCTGGGGCAGAGCTTGCTGTGTAGGTTGACGAGCAGCGGAAGCAGCAGCTTGAGCAGCAGTTTGGGGCCCAGCCGGACGCGGAGCTTGCGATGAGGGCTGGGAGGCAGTAGGTGGAGCAGGCCGAGAAATCGCCGGTGGCAGGTTTTGAGGACCAGTCCGAACCGGCTGCTGGTTTGTAGCCGGGGGTGCAGTTCGAGGGGCATTTTGGGCAGGAGTCTGGGGTCCTCCCTGGAGACCGGTGCGGACGGGAGGCGATGGGGCGGGTTGAGCGGTAGTCTGGCGTAGAGCTTGTGGAACACCCGGTGCAGACGACTGGGGATTGGCTCGAGGAATAGCCGGCATAGTAGCCTGAGGGGTGCCCTGACCAACTTGAGGAGCAGCCCGAGGAACTCCCTGGGGGCCAGCCTGCTGCGAAGTGGTCTGAGGCGCCCGGGGAGCTACTTGGCCAATACCTTGTGTGCTAGGCTGAGAGTTTGCTTGAGGGGTCCGTAGTGTGCCCTGGGGAGCCTGCGAGGCTGCCGAGGGTATCGACTGTGGTGGTGCCCTAGCTTGAACAGGCTGTTGGGCGCTTGCTGGCTGTCCAGTCTGTTGAGATACAGGCTGTTGTTGCACGGGTCGGTGCAGTGCAGGTTGCGTTGGCTGCTGCGGTAAACCTTCTCTCTTGATCCCATTTTGCTGCCCAGACTGCTGTGTAGATAGGTGCGCCTGAGAGGACGGCTGATGTGGCTGCGGCGGTCTCGATAGAGTTTGACCTGTGCCCGTATATTGCGCGGGACGAGGAGCTTGCCCAGCAGGTTGTCCATTAGTCTGCGTCGGAGCCTGCCCAGGTACTGTGGCTCTTGGCGCCGGTTGGGATGGCCCAAGAGGTTGACCTATTAACCTCCGAGTCTCCGCCAGCCGTTGTTGTTGCGGAGTCTGTTGTGGGTTGACTGAAGCGACACCAGGCTGAACGGGCTGTTGAACACGCTGTGGTTGCTGTGGGTTCGCTTGGGCATGACTTTGGGAAGCTGGCTGCGATTGCGTTTGGGGACGCTGTTGATATTGCGGCGGATGTTGTTGCGGTTTGGTGGTATGCAACGTGCTCTGCCCTGGTCGTGGCTGCTGCTGCTGGCCCTGAGATTGGCCATGTGATATACCAGAATACTGCTGAGAACTAGAGGGTAATCCATGCTGTTGCTGCAGAGTCTGGGGCAGCCCCTGCTGTTGTTGATTTTGGGCTGGGGTTTGGGTATGTCCGCCTGGCTGTGGGGGCTGTGGACGCTGCCCATTTGGCTGAGCGACGGGATGGCCCGGTGCTGCCGGCTGTGACGGGGTGCCCTGCTGCTGATATGGCTTGGGAGCCGTTGGCGGGTACCGGACTGGTGGGGCTGTCTGACCTGTCGGCACCCGACCTGCAACCGGGGTTGCTGGTTGGCTTTGGGTCGCTCTATTCGCGTTCGGATGCGCTTGAAGACCTCCTTGGGGAGGCTGATTTGGTGTTGCGCTCCTCTGGCCGACAAGCGCCGGATTTGGCCGCTGCGCACCGTTCGTCTGCATATTTCCAAGTGCCATGATACCATTGATCCTCTCTTGCTCTTCTTGAGAGGTAAGCCTGGCTTTCTCCTCTGCTTCCTTCCGAGCTGCCTGTGTAGGGGCTCTCGTTTTCAACTCGCCAGTAACGCATTGCAGATAATAAGGCATCTCCGAGTTTGTTTTTAGAAAGAAGAGCTTGAGATTGCGTGCCTTATCCTTCAACTGCACTTGGGTGCGATCAGCCAAGATCTGGCTCATGCTTCCAGTAGGCCCAAATAGTGACAGGATCTGAGACCAATGAGGGCCCTTGACCATGTCAAGACCCATCATGAGCGCTTTCTCCTCATCGGCGCTCCACGGCCGGCGCGTCGAGTGAGATCCTTCACGTCGCGCGTGGTTAGATGACCGAGCTGCCGCAGCCTGACGAGCACGCTCGTAAAGATTGGGAGTTGTGTCAGACTGGTTCGGGGGTAGGCGGTGGACGATGTTGCCTTATCAGAGGCTTGCGCATTCTCAGCTGGCTGTTGATTATACTGGTAGTACTGTGCGTGCTGTGGCTGAGGTTGGGGCTGGTGTTGTTGTGGGTTATGGTATGTGGTAGGTTTTGATGAGGGCTGCGGGGAGACGGTTGGCCGGTATTGATTTTGCTGTATACTGTCGAGGGCTAGGGTCTTGGCTCTCAGTGCACTTTCCTCAAGGGCAAGAGCTGTAGGAGACAGACCTGACGCCGCTGCGGTTGGTGGATGTGTTTGCTGCTGTTGGCTATTACGAGTAATGCCATCGGCCAGGAGAGCGGCAAGTTCATCAATGTCGGCACCGTTGGTTGAAACCTCGTTTTCATCGACCATTGCCTGATTAGCTCTCGAGGTCGCTTCAGCCATGAGAGTTTCCAAGTCCAAATCGTGCCCATCTAGACCATCATCGAACGAGAAGTTTTCCATGTCAAAGGATATGCTATTCCGCCTTGTCGCCAAACTCTCGATTGTCTCAATGCAGTTGCTGATATAGACGTTGATGCTCTGAAGAAAAGAATCATATGGATATTTCTGATCTTTCAGTTCAACTGGGTAATCTCAAGTTAGCAAAGACACCAATTGGGGACACTGTATATCATACCAATCTTAGCCGGGTCGAATGACTCTTCCAGCAGCAAGGCCTTTCTTGCATTGCAGTTGGCCAAGAAGTCCTTCTCCGCGCCTACCAACGGTACATCAGGGTGTCGCTGCTTGAGGGAGGATTCCACGCCATCAACGAAAAGGCGCTTCAGGAGTGGTTCTCGATTGGAATCTTCTTCGTTCTCAAGAAGGTCCAGATACATCTGAGTCTTAAGTCCAATGTACAGGTCGGCGACTTCGGACGTCATGGGTTTCGACTTGGGGACAAAGGCCAGGAGGAAGTTGCTGTCCAGGTCCGGCCATCCAAGCTCGTTTGCACCGAAGATACTTGAGCATATCGTAGCCAAGTTCGCCACCCGAATTATCTCCTGTTCTCCGGTATCCACGATATCTAGTTGATCAGGATACAGCAGAGGAAACTCGTCGGATATTTTTTCTCTTAGATCATAAAAGAATGATTTGAGGTTCCGGTACTCCTTAAATACCTCGGTCTCTTCCCCATTCTCTTTAGGGTTAATACCCCCAATGACCGTCTCGAAAGACCGTTCAGATAACGCTCTCAGGACATCATAAGCCACCGTACCCAACGTCGGAATGTAATGCATTTGGCGGGTGAAATGCTTGGGGTTGGGATCCCATATTGACTTTTTGTGAGCGGGTGTATCTGACAAGGTCAGATCTGGCGTCCCGTTCGGTTCCGAATGAAGAGTGTTCTCCCCATCGAGGCCCTCCAGAACAAAGTCACTGTGGAACCCGTCCAGAACACCGTTCGTCAAGTCGTGTGTTTCTTCTTCACCAAAGTGGCTAGTCAAATGATCGATGATATGCGCGTCGGCATCCAGCATGTGGTGGTCGCCTGGCTCATTTGGCAGAGCTGGCAGAACTGGCTCATCGTCGGCAACCGCATCCATTGGATCGTCGTGGACGGGGTTCGAGGGACCCGATGCAAATATGCGCTGAAGTTCCTCTGCGAGCTCCCGAGCATGATCCGCGTCTGTCTTTTCCGCTTCCGTCTTGACTCGCTTTGCGTCTTTTTGTTCGGCCGTCGTATCGTCTTCCGGCGATCGCATTCGTTTTACCGGCGACGGGGGCGGTTCCTCGACCGGAGATTCGCGCTTGACCTCGTTCTTCTCCTCGGAATCTAGTTTTGCACATTAGGGAGCCGCACCAACATGGAGAACACGCTGTACTTGACAGCGACCCCAGGCATTGAGAAGTTTTGGAGCCTTGCGATGCCCACTTGGACAAGCCACTGCCAATTCGCTGCTACGGGCATTTCTACTTGGGCAAAACTCACTGGCAGGCGGGAGAGGTTGCGACGATGGATTGAATATCTCCGCAAGGGCATCCAGAATCTCCTGGTGGAATTCCTCTGGCTCCTCTGTTTCGTCTGGAGCTGTCGTCGTAGCAGCCGCAGTCGCAGGAGATTGTTCGTGCGCTTCGGTACTTTGGGGGCGCGACTCGCTGGGCGGAGCGGGGTGCGGCTCGGTTGCCATTGGATCAGGAGCAGCGCCGGTTGTGTCATTCTCAGGTCCATATTGAATTCCCTCGGAATCATGAGGATGTTCTTGTTTTAATAGCTCGAATATATCCGGGCCTAACTCGTCGTCGTGGTGGTGAGACTCGAGGGAGGTTGGCGGGGTTGTCTGCCCGGCGGCAGCCATGGCGTCCAGAGCATCCAAGATGGCCTGGTGATCAGGAGGATGCTCTTCGTTAGCCGCCCGGGGCGCCTCCTCGAGGGCGTCGTCCATGTCGCATGCGTCTCCAGATGCGCTCTACGGTGTCGAGAGGGACGGCAAGGGTCTTGGCGGGGGTTTGCGACAGCAAACTGCAGGTCCGGCGGGCGTTGAGGTTGATGTCGGAGAAAATTTGGTCTGGAGCGCCGACCGCGATGCCCTTATTTCTTGCCCCAACCACTTGGATGTCAGAGATACACAACAATCCTGGGATGTCCTCGACAGCTTCTAAAATTCCTGGGCTTGCCGCACATCTCAACAATTTATGTTTTTCAATTGCTTATCATGCGATTTATCTTTATTAACTCTAAGCAAATTTGAGAAGCTTTTTGCCTTGAAATCGACTCTCCCATGGCTCAGATCAAAAATCATGGCGAGATAAAGTCTTATCGATACGGCTTATCGGATGAAGTGGGTTGATACGGAACAATCGATCGCTTATCTACGTCTTGACTTGTGACTCGTCACAGTTCCCGGACAGTAAACCAATCGCAGGGATGTTAGCAGCACGATAAAAAAAAACCTTTCTTGTTTGTATGGCAGTGACACCATCAAGTATCAAGGTTGATTGCACGTTCGTGGTAATCTCTAGGAGTTCCGACCCCAGATGGTCTGTTCAGGTCAATAGTAGTCAGCGTTCAGCCAACAACGCGTGTATTCTGCTCGTGTTGTTGATGATCTACGATTATATAAATTCCCCCCTCAACACGTATAAGAGCAAATGACTTATACACTTCAAAAATGTTAAATGAAATATTAGCATATTCTGTATATGAAGAATCATCCAATTTTGGGATGTGAAGACTGGCAACTGGTTCCTCCGACAACAGAGTACGACATACAACAGGGGTTATTATTGCCCGTTTAGCTTGTGATCCCAGCATAAGAGCCGCCATTAAGCGCAGCAGGCCAAGTGCATAGTGCTTATGATGTAAGCGGGTGTGCAATATCGCCATAGTATGGCAAAAACTCAATTGCACTGGCAGTCATATCATAGGTAGTCGATGAGGCAGAGTTGGAATGAAGCAATTGTGCATAAGTAGTATCGCCAACTACGACGTAGCAATGGGTAGGCTGGCTATATGCAGTACCCTGATTGGGCCGCGAAAAGGCTATGCGTGTCTGCAACCAGAGACAAGAGTCAAGACAGTTCGTGCGGCTCCGTTGGAACTTGGAAGGCCATCCCAATCAAGGTTGCAGTGGGGAATCAATAAGCCCCCCTTTTCCTTTTGCAGACCGACAAACCGATAACTCAATGCTGCCACGATGACAGGATGGGGTACAGATCTGCCTTGACAGTACACCCCCGACAATTCAGACAGTGTGTCGCTTCCTGCAGAAAAGGGCCGGAAAGCGTTGAGGGATCCTTTGAGGCATGGTGTAGACCCGTTTTCTCTTCGTGTTTGTGGAAACAGGCACACACAACCAGCCGCTTACCTTGGTAATGCACTTCCTCCTTTGCCCCTTGGGTATGCGCCGCCAAGAGCGATTGCGTTCCAACCTATGACGGAGGTGGGGTAAGGGACAGATAGGCGTACGTACATGTAGGGCATGCGAGATACGTCTTCTGCGTGTGCGGCCACCGACCGCATTGCTACAGGCATTCTGGTCCATTCTCGCTTGACTCTGAGATACAGGCGAGAATCGTGGCTTTAAATAGGCATAAGACAGACAGCCATCGGGGAGGGTGGCAGATCTATCACGATTCGCGATGTCATGACTTGGCCGGTTGTGATGCCAACTTGAGCTGAGGGAGGGTATGATGTAGGCTCGCAGGAGTGCGGGGGTGACTGACCCCAATACATAGAATACCCCAAAGAATTGCTGAGATTGAATAATGAACAGCGGAGTGTTGCAGTGCTTTCGGATCCATTCTGGGGTCAGTTCCGTTCATAAAAGGGAACTCCATCTCCAAGCCAATATGAGTGGTTACCAAATGGAAATCTCTTCTTGGATTGGGCGCCGTCAGGGTTAGTAGGTCCACGCGAGACGGAAACGGGGTGGTTTCTCCCCATAAAATGCAGGTTCAGTGTAGTTCGCCGTGACACCGGCGCTTGAATCGGTCGTCGGTAAGATTCTAAGCCCCGTGGACCGGACTACGCAACAAGATGGCATCCTCAGCATGCCAAATTCATATTTCATATAAGACCACGTGAGCCAGGGGATAGTCGCTAGGGCGAAGGGAACGGGAAATCGCCAGATAATCGTTCGTCCTTTCAAGGGTGTTAGCTGTAGCGCAGCATGGCAATAATAGGTAAGCAACGCCATCCAATTTGGCCAGCAGACTTGTAGGGGTCATAAGAAGAGTGCGGGGTCGGCCAGTCTTTCCCCTTCGCCCAGACCCCAGAAATGCACGACGGTATCAATTAACCCACAGTTTCCAGCTCTCTAGCCATTGGAACTAGCCTATTTCATGCAACGGTGGGGATGATATTCTAACTAATACCAACCCCCATGCCGGGACATTTACATGCGTGCCATGTCTTGTTCAGTCTTATCGGCCGTTAACGCCTATAGAAAAGTTTATTTGACTAGGTATCGGACCAAGGCAAATTGATGTGATTCGTTGTGTGTGCCTCGGCCGAGCAAGGATGATCGCCCTTGAGCCAATGAATTGGTCATGCCAGATCCCCAATCCCCATCGGCTTCGGGCTTAAGGGAGTCGCAGCCTCTGGTGAGAGGAAACGGATTCCAGGGCCCAAGGGGAAGTGGCCCAGCTTAACCCCATATCTGATATTACCCCATTTTCGTCATCATTGCCTCGCACCCAAGCACCCCAGGCTCTGTAGTCGTCCCCCTGGAGTGAGGCTTACCTGCGATTAAGCCGCACACACCACAACATTGGCGATGCCCTGCGTGGCCTGCGGGCGACTAATCTCATTGTAGCAGGCCAAATTGATATCCTCGGCATCTGCAAGTTAGGTCCTAATTTCTAGTCAGAATCCAACCTCGCTCTGGAACCCGACTGGCCCCAATCATATCCAGTAGTACAGCGGACCGTCGACTTTGCCTTCAACATTCTCCATAGACTACACACACTACCTCCAGTTAGGCAGCCTGGAACAACGACCCGGAACCCACATACTGTGCATTGCGTGTGTGTGTGAGAGGTGAAAGTGTGTCGCACATCTCATTAGTGGCATCCGTTGCGTAGCTGTTGCAGCACCTGGCGCACCCTCTTCCCCGAAACCCACCAGCTTCCAGACTGCGTGTAGCGTGTACTTGCTCCCCCGTAGTAGCTCTGCAGATTGAAGCCTCTGGCGGCGACCTACCCCGCTCATACAATACATAAACCCTCAGGTCTCGCAACAACTTTCCGAGAACTATCTACTCTCATAACATTCTCTTCATTCCAACCCACTAACCAGCTTTTTGAGTGACAATCCAGAATCATCCAAATTAGCTCCTCCATAACGACATCAATTCACATCTCTCATCATGCCTCTGACAACCACGCTTAAGACGCCTGTCACTGGCCCCTACGAGCAGCCTACTGCCCTGTAAGCCCCAAGTCTAACCCCGCACGCCATTGGTGTAGCCCCAAGCTTCGTGACATTGACCAACAACTATAGTTTCATCAACAATGAATGGGTTGAGGGTGTAGACAAGAAGACCTTTGAGGTCATCAACCCCTCCACTGAGGAGGTCATCTGCTCCGTTGCCGAGGCCACAGAGAAGGATGTCGACATTGCTGTAGCCGCAGCCCGCAAGTCCTTCGAGGGTGAGTGGCGCAAAGTCACCCCTCAGGAGCGCGGCAGGCTTCTGTATAAGCTGGCCGATATTGCCGAGAAGAACACAGATCTGCTGGCTGCCGTCGAGTCCCTGGACAACGGAAAGTCCATCACCATGGCGAAGGGCGATGTCGGTGCTGTCGTCGGCTGCCTCCGCTACTACGCCGGCTATGCCGACAAGATCGAGGGCAAGACCATCGATACCAACCCAGATACTTTCTCCTACACCCGCTCCGAGCCTGTGAGTACTAACCATCCTGTCCTCCTATCTCAATGATGTGAAACTAAGACAATATCTATAGATTGGTGTTTGCGCCCAGATCATCCCCTGGAACTTCCCTCTGCTCATGTTCGCGTGGAAGATTGGCCCTGCTCTGTGCACGGGTAACACAATCGTCATGAAGACGGCCGAGCAGACGCCTCTGTCCGCTCTTGTGTTCGCCAACTTCGTCAAGGAGGCTGGTTTCCCCCCTGGAGTCCTGAACATCATCTCCGGATTCGGCAAGGTAGCCGGTGCTGCCCTGTCGTCGCACATGGACGTTGACAAGATTGCCTTCACTGGTTCAACTCTTATTGGCCGCACCATCATGAAGGCCGCTGCCTCTTCCAACCTGAAGAAGGTCACTCTGGAGCTCGGTGGAAAGTCGCCCAACATCGTCTTCGACGACGCCGATATCGAGCAGACCATCTCATGGGTCAACTTCGGTATCTACTTCAACCACGGACAGTGCTGCTGCGCTGGATCCCGTATCTACGTCCAGGAGGGTATCTACGACAAGTTCATCGCCGCTTTCAAGAAGCGAGCGGAGCAGAACACTGTCGGTGACCCCTTCGACAACAACACCTTCCAGGGCCCTCAAATCAGCCAGCTTCAATACGACCGCATTATGCACTACATTGAGGAGGGTAAGAAGGCCGGTGCCACCTGCGAGACTGGTGGTGAGCGCCACGGTGACAAGGGCTACTTCATCAAGCCTACCATTTTCAGCGACGTCACCCCCGACATGAAGATCATGCAAGAGGAGATTTTCGGACCCGTCTGCACCATCACCAAGTTCAAGACCGAGGACGAGGTCATCGCTGCCGGCAACGACAGCACATACGGTCTCGCTGCCGCCGTGCACACCCGGGATCTGAACACCGCCATCCGCGTCAGCAACAACATCCGCGCCGGAACCGTCTGGGTCAACCAGTACAACATGCTGAGCCACCAAGTAAGTGTTTTAACCACATTCCTCCCATTCCCCGCCTTCTGCACCATTGTTGGTGTGGGATAAGGCGCGGTCACGTGCCAATTCCGTTCATTTCCCCACACTGTTCCCAACCTCCACCACCCCCCTATCTCGACCCCCTGACTTCACCTACACCATTTCTCGAGCTCTACAACACCAGAATAAGATCGTGGCGCCGCGTTTGCTAACAAAAAAAAACGATTCCGTTCGGGGGTTTCAAAGAGTCAGGTATTGGACGTGAATTGGGTGAAGCCGCGCTGGCCAACTACACACAAAACAAGTCTGTGTCGATCCGGTTGGCTGGACCTTTGTTCTAAGCCCAGGTAACGAAATACGAGGAATACGCATACGGAGGAGAAGATACCACAAATGAATGATCGGAGACTTTGCTCAATGACTGCCCATTCCAAGACTGGGGCGAAAAGAGTCTGGGGAAATACCAGGATGGGGACGAGAGTGACGAGAAATGAGATACCAAGGATATCAAATCCTGTGTACATCAGATACCAACCTAGCCTTTATTTGAGCAATACCACAACAGTTAAATCATCTGCTAAGACTCTTAAGTCAAGTTTTGGATTTTCGTCTAATACCATGTATGTGATCGTGAACCTGTCCAAACTCCTGGACATCTTACTCATACTGGACAAGGTGATACACACCCGCCCTGCTGTAACGTCGCTTATGTATGAGCCCGACCAATGTTTCAAGGGAGTTATTGTTGGCAAGCTGCTGGAAAGTAGAAGTCGTCCATCATCTACTCTGGCAAACAATAGCGTCAACCATCGTAGTCCGATTTGTGTGGTGCCAACGCCGCCCCACACAACATCAGCGCAGGAACCAGCCTCAGTGGAATCAACTGACCAAGGCAACGGCCAAAAGCGAGAGCAAATAGCTTGCTTCTTTAGTATGAGTTCGATTCTGAGTCAATGAAAGCCTCACTCAATATTAGTCGATCGCTTTTCGTTGATGGTCATCCCAGTTTGCCGCCAATGGGCGGGCCAGAAATCCAGGGAGTTCATCCCGCCTCACCCTTACCAGGCATACGGTAGTGTTTGTTATTATCCTACAGCATAATACTTGATTATCCCATCCTGAACCTTTCTGCTGGACTTTTTTGGTTTGCGAAATCATGTTATTCTACTGCTTAGATTACCACTCCACGCCATGTGAGAAGCTGGCTTCGTTATTCTACATCTCGTCCCAGTGGCAGTCTTGACACGTTAGCTAACAAGATTCGCCACTCCTGCCATTCCCACCAATCTCATCTACTGGAATAAAAGCATATTACTCCTCCTGCACACAGTTATTCGGTTTAATTTTAAAGGTTATTCCCTCGATTATTCCGTCGTCACTTAGCTGTTACGCCACTGTTTATCGAGGACGACCAGGAGTGGGAACCTGGAATCAACGATGTTCCTCCCAAGGCTCACTCTGCGTAATAGGTTCGACAAACTCCTCAACGGCCATGCGGACCACCACCACACACACAGGAAGAAACGCTGTGCGAAAAAGAAGTGCAAGGAGCGATCCGAGTGGAGCTACGTACGAGGTTCTTCTGCGAATCTCGATGTGTCGCCCTACTGCGCCGCGCATGCTTGCCCGTGGCGGGAGGCTAACGGCATCTCCTGTCGCCATTCGAAGAAGAGCAATAAGCTGTATTGCAAATATCGTGAGCGCCTAACCGTATCTGCTCCTTCACAATCTGCATACTCAATTTCAATAGACCTCGTTTGCCAGGCTGCGCCTTATGGAACCCAGTGCTCGGCGGATCGAAGCAACCCCCTGAACCGGGATTGCAAATTCTGCGAACTTCGTGAGTCTATCTACCCCCGGATGCGCTCGTTCGTGTGTCTAAGAAACCGCAAGCTGAGATTGATTCATAGATGGCTGTAGCTGGGCGGCATGTAACAATGAAATCCTGCCTCCCCAGGGCCGGAAGACCTTCACCTACTGCAAGGACCACAGCTGCCAACAGCCCGACTGCGCCGAAGCCCGCATCGGCGCCACGGGCACCCGGCAGAGCATGTACTGTGTCGCGCACACGTGCAAGGACCCCCACTGCATGGCCAACGTGTCCGTGGCGCCCGAGGTCGGCGACACCAAGGGCCAGCACATGTACTGTCCCGTGCACCGCCCGTGCCGGCACCCCGACTGCAGCAGCATGGTGCACCGGGTCAGCAACGCCGAGTACCGCAAGCACTGCAGCAACCACTACTGCGAGTTTGGAAACAACTGCGATGAGCCGCGGGCGGCTGGTGTGAAAGTCTGCGGTAGTCACCGCTGCCGGCGCAGTGGCTGCGCTAAGATGCTGCAGAATGCGGTCGGGCGCTACTGCGAGGACCATGAGTGCAAGGACACGACGGGGCCGTGCCTCGAGGAGCGGGTCGATCATAGCGAGTGGTGCACTCGGCATATTTGCCGGGACTATCATGACAATTGCAAGAATCAGGGGGATCCGAATAAGATGGGGTTTTGCGTTGATCATGTACGGTGTGAGACGAAAGGGTGCGACAACAAGATTCTGATTGACAAGGGAGTACGGCGCCAGAAATGCGAAGACCGTAAGTTCATTCCGCCTGTGCCTTGCTCACTGATATAGCCCTACTAATGTGCCGTAAAACCACAGATCACTTTGGAATCTGCGAATACACCGGCTGCCTCAAACCAATAGCCCATAATAACGGCCACAAGCACCACTGCGCCGACCACGCCTGCCTCGCCCACGCCGAGTGCGGGTACGCGCGCATCGGCACCTTCCAATACTGCACGCGGCACAAGTGCAGCGTGCCCGACTGCGGCACGCTCCGGGCCCAGGCCTCGTCGCTCACGCCAGCGATGCTTGTGCAGCTCCGAGCCGCGAGCCTGGCCCCAAGCGGCTCCAACTTCACGGCGGCCGACCTCAACATGTGTGACCCGTGGTGCGAGGCCCACCGGTGCTTCGACAAGGGGTGCAGCGCCCAGGCTGTGGCGGCCGGGGGGTTCTGCGCTACCCACATCTGCCGCGAGCCGGACTGCAAGAATCGGGCTCTGCAGGATAATGGGTATTGCGACCAGCACTGCTGTCGCGAGCGCGGATGCCTCCGGGCGCCGATTGATGCGTATCACAACTATTGCAACCACCACTGGCACTCCAGCGACGACAGCGACGCTAGCTCCGTCCATTCGTACACCAATGGCTCTTCGTATGGCGTGGATCCGGGGTTTAGCGGCGGGTCGCTGGCGGCGCCTGGGTGGTCTGGCCCGTTTGGGCTGGCGGGGGCGGGACCGCGGCCGAGCAGGAGAAGCCGGCGGACGCGGTCGAGATCCGGGTCGAGGACCAGGTCCACGACTAGCCAGCAGAAGAAGAGCCGGGCGAGTCGGAGGCGGAGGGGGAGCCACAACGGCAACGGGCCCAATATGGGTCTGATTTGGTGATGATCATCAATGCTGGTTTGTGTTAGTTGTGTTGTGTCAGCTCTTGAATTGCTCGGAAAAGAGGCTTCTTCATTTGAATATATTCTTCATTCATATATCTGCTGTGAGAGTGGCACAGTCCAACGCAATGGAGCTGACGATATCCGCAGTATCTCAATCCTCCAGACTTGCAAGAAAGCTCGCAAGCTTAACTAAATACAGTAATCGTAAGCGAGCCAGATGTTCATGCCTTCAGCCACCAATTGACGAGTAACGTGATTCAAGTCTGAGCAGCTCGCGGAACGATTGCTGCCGCTCTTCGCTCAAGGATGCGCCTGTGGCATAACGACAACACACCGAAAGCAACAAATCTTTAGCACAATAGCCCCCAAGGCGGCCCCGCCCCGGCCGCTTTGATGCCACCCCTAGCTGAGCACCCACAACCAATACCTCCTGATAAGAGCACGGTGCAACGCAGCCCGGCAAGTTGACTCGGTTCCTTGTAGATTCTGTCGCGCCTATTGTGTTCTACCAAACACCAGGAATGATGGCGTACTTCCCCTTGATCTTGTCCTCGCCAAACTTCTCGATGTACCACTTCTTGCCCGACACGGCGCGAGGCAGCATGGCAAAAATCTCGTTGACGAGGAAACAGCGGGCGGGCGCGCAGCCGACACCGGCCGCGACCCAGAAGCCGAGCCACTCGATCCACTCGGAGAAGTAGTGCGGGTACAGCATGTATCGAAACAGACCGTTGTTGGGCACCGAGTAGTGCTTCTCGATGCTGCCGACGGGCTTGCCCTGCTCCCGGGCCAGCCGCTCCTGGCGCCGCTGCTCCGCGCGGCGGATCTCGCGCAGCTCCTCGTCGCAGAAGTAGTTGGAGGTGAGGCCGACGTAGAAGATGACGAGGCCGACGGCGAACTGCATGACCGAAGAGCCGCCGCCGGAGCCGTGGTTGGTGCCGAATTGCGTGTACGAGTTCCACTCGGCCTCGGTCGTGGGGCCGTACGCGGCCAGCCAGCTGCCCAGGCAGGTCGCGTTGAAGAGCTGGAAGACGATGGCCATGGACCAGACCACAACGTGGATCGGCGACATGCTCGGCTGCAGGATCGGGAACAGGACCGCGCGGTAGACGTAGTGCAGCACGAACAAGCCCGCGAGGGTCTTGTTCTGCCACGGCAGGTCGTCGATGCCGTGCTGCGCGGGGAGGGTGTTCATGATGTAGAGCAGCGTCATGAAGCCGGGCACCTCCATCGTCATCCAGGCGATGCGGCCGGGGATGTTGAGGGGGCTCTGGACCGAGGTCTTGCCCATGCCGTACCATGAGACCATCCACTGGGCCGAGTAGGCCAGTGGGAACCACTTCCAAATGCTCAGAATAAACTCATAGTTCTCGCGGCTCGCGGGGAGCCAGTTCTCGATGAGGGCCATTTTCTTCTTTATGGCGTCGATCTGTAAATGCCCGAGAGTGGAGGTTTGGAGTGAGGCGGGAAATACGGGGTCACGTCGAATTTGACTACGTGGGGTATATGGTTCACAGGCGGCTAATCACCATTCCCAGGAACATGAGAAAACAAACAAATGCGATCACCTCCTAAGGCAGTTTTATCATGGAGTGAACACAAAGGTGACAAGAAACCAAGTTTCAACGTCAATGACGCCTGTGTTCTCTTATATATGTAGTACGTCTTGTAACAGGTTTGGTCGATGAATTAATCGCCCGCGGCACTGACGAGCAAAACTATGACCCAGGCGGGCTCCATTTCCAATGCTCCCTTGCATGGTTTTGCTCAAATCGGGGGAAACGACATGCAGGCCGGGGGCCCAAGCTTGCCCGCGGCGGGAACTAAAGTTTTGAATGGTTGCGACGAAGATTATGTCGTCGTTTCTGCGAGCATCGTGTTCGCTATCGCAAGGAACCAATCTTGAAATATTGTTTTGAATATGGATTGATGGAGCATGTAAGCTGTATATTATGTAAGCATTCAATTTCCGCCAATGGATAGACAGCTCCGTTCTGACGCACGCAAGAGCTGCCATTCCAAGACAATTGATCGAGTCTAGGTACGTCATGTCATGTACGGAGGCAACCTTGACGCACAGATTCGTGGCTGAGGCGCGTAAGCCACAGCAAAGGCAAGCAGCTCCACGTATTGACCAGGGTCCTCGTGCCGGCCGAACCGTATGTCTACATACTTCCTGCCCCCAATTTGGTCGCTCGCTAACATCAGATACTGGAAGTACTAGGTATGCTGCTGCCTGGTTGTCCTAGGAAAGAGTGATACGTGGTTAGTCGCGCACCGACAGGAGCACGTATTGAATGGCAAACTGTCCGTTAAGCTTTGTACCTGATGCAAGCTGATGCTGAAAGACGCACCACCCTCATCATGTCAGGCTACTATTGTGCAGTTTGATGGTGAATACATGATTGAGAATCAAAACAAAGAGAACATATAAGAACCCATGGCGAAATTGTCGAAACGGGCCCAGCAAGCTGTTAAGGGAAAAAGCCACCCCAATGGTCATGATTGGAAACAACAAGACGATATGTTGCAACTTGCCAGGTTCGCCCCAGATGGAGCTAGTATCACAAAGCACCGCCACACGTCGTACCTGGCGCTTGAATGACTGGGCGGGCCATCACAGCACGCGCTGTACCTCCCAACCACTCCATTGCGGGACTGACTGAGTGGGAACGGGAGCTGCGAGCTTCAGCAGCGCCTACATTTGATGTAACTGAACTGACATGCGCACTTACTTACATATTAATCTCTCGCGCATACCTCCCGGCGGATAGACCACCTTGATACTTCCCCTCTTCTATTGAATCTGACGGATCGTGAGACTCGCCCGGGCTCTTTACTCCGCATTCATTTATACACATTCTCGTTAAAGCTTGAACTTCCGGCCTATTTTGGGAGAGCCGATGACGCAAGCCTGAACCCGAAGGAACGCACACCCCGCGAATCAACTTCGCTTCTCCCAGCAGCAGCCTACGCAACTCCCTCACATGCCGCAGGCTGACCGAACTTGGAAGCCTGAGTCAACTGCCCCCAGGCGACCCGGAACGAAGGAATATTGGCCATGTAATTTGGGCCGACGGTCATTTGGAAACGAAGCTTATTTTACGTACTCTGCAATTCACCTCTCGACTCCAATTGAGGGCATCGCCAGTAGGGTTGGTTGTACAGATCCAGCGACATCCCGCACCTGGCCACCTCAACTGGGCCTATCTCATTACAGTCTTGCCCGGCGGCCCTGGTTCGACCTGCGCACACGAATACGAGCAGCAAACAAGTTGATGAACACTCTCCCACCAGGAGTGCAACTGGTTCTGTGATTTTAGACTTACTGCGGTGATTGAAGATAACCATTTGGGTCGAGTCCCGAGCCACTCGCTTCTTTTTGAAACAACAAGCGCAGCCAGTCTCTGAATCGCCAGTATGGTCACACGAAACGAAAACCAAGGGAATGCCCCGAACAACGACAAATCCGCTCCCGCCTTCAATATGCAAGGTGTGAGGCAGGAGCTTTGGTCCGCGACCGATTCCGACACTGACGGAGAGAATATTTGGGGCGACGCAAGACAAGCTCAAGACACAACTTCTACCGCTGCCCAGTCAGCGCCTCGTACGGTCCCCGACTCTTTACGACCTGGCACTTCTACCCGGAACCCGTTCGGAAATGATGCCGGTAACCCATGGAATGAAGACGACGGACAGAGCAGTGTCCCATCGCCGTCAGGATCAAAAGGCGGGCTAGAACACGTGCCTACGGTCTTGCGTCCAGGCGGCCGACAAGAGACGAATCCATTTAAGAGGAAGCCTCTATCGTCTACCAATACTGGACAGAGCGCGACCAGCTCGGCACCCACCACTGCGCCGCCCGCCCCTCCGACAAATGCTTTCTCTCAGTTGCAACTTAATGAGTCGGAGCAAAGTACAAACCCTTGGAAACCAGCTGTTGAAGAGCGGAAAACTTCGCTTGCTCCGCCTTCCGTGAATACAATACCCGACCAAGGCACCGGTAACAATGTGTGGGGCTCTGGTGCCCCTTCAAGACAGCCGTCACCGAATCCCCGAGCGCACTCCCCGGCTATCGTGTCTTTACCCTCGGAAGGCGAATCGCCAGGCTGGGACGAGGATATAGTGGCAAAGCCCGCGCTTGGGCACATGCCACAGAAGTCACTCGAAGAGCAGGAGTTTTCGCAAGATTCCCATGCCTGGGACGATCTTGCCCAACTGGACAAGGGCAAGGGTCCCGCGGCCCATGCGGGACAAAACCAACCAAGATCCGGCGACGGTTGGGATTTGATAGATCATGACCCACAGCCGGGGCCTATCTCTAGACAGAGCACCTGGGAGAACTTTGACGAGCCAGAGCCAGAAAACGAGCCAACCAAACCAGAACCACAAGTGCAAAAGCCGCCAACACCCACAGAACTTGACGCGGCTGAGGTGCCTGCGCCCGCCTTGCCGCCGCGCACTTCTGAGGATGCCCCTCCCCCTCAACCACCAAGAACACAGTCCCCTAACGCAGCAAACAAGAACGAAACATATCAGATCAAAAACATTAATTGGCATGACGTTTCCGCAGGCCAAACCCCGAGGAAGTCCCCGATTCTTGTCCAGAACGTCAACGGCCCATGCCCATTGGTCGCTCTCGTGAACGCCCTAACCCTGACAACTCCGGCCGATCTGACCAACACCGTTTTGGTGGAGACACTAAGATCTCGGGAGCAGATCAGCTTAGATCTTTTATTGCAGGCGGTGTTCGATGAACTGATGTCTCCCAGGAGAACCAACCCGGATGTAGCGCTGCCCGATGTGAGCGAGCTCTATGCTTTCCTGAAAAGTCTACAAACGGGTATGAATGTCAACCCGCGGTACATTCCTACACCCGAACTGATTAATTCTCACAAACGGACGTCCCTCACCCACGTTCATCCGTCTGAACGGGGCGATCTCATCCCAGGGACATTCGAGGACACACGCGATATGAAGCTGTACGCCACGTTTTCCATCCCTCTTATACACGGCTGGCTTCCACCCAAAGACGACTCCGTGTATGAAGCATTTGATCGCCAGGCATCATCATACGAGGACGTGCAAAGCCTCCTGTTCCGCGAAGAAGAGCTTGAGGATAAACTTAGCGCACCCTCCAGCGCAGGACTCACGGAGCAAGAACAGCAGATTTACCAGGATATTATGAATATCAAATCGTTCCTGGATACTTGGCCAACCCAGCTTACCCCGTACGGGTTGGACGTCATAACGAAATCGGTACGACCAGGTACATTTTCGATTCTTTTCCGCAACGATCATTTTTCTACACTGTATAGACACCCACAAACACTACAGCTTCTGGTGCTCGTTACCGATGCAGGCTACCATTCGCACGACGAACTAGTGTGGGAATCACTTGTCGATGTCAATGGCGAGCGGGCAGAGTTCTTCTCTGGGGACTTTCGTCTCGTGGGCGGTCCCCAGCATCAGCAGTCGCATCAGGAAAATGTTGGGGCTTCGACCAGCGGCGGTAGCAGAGGCCGCCGTAGTACGTCCGACGCGGACAATGTGCCGGTTTCTCCAACACTGGAGCAAGAAGATCGGGATCTGGCATTAGCGCTTCAATTGCAAGAGGAAGAGGATGAGAGGCATCGAAACGAGCAAGCCGCTCGCCACCGTGAGAGGCAGCTTTCAGAGCAGTTTATTGAACAGCAAGGCCGAGGCGGGAACGCTCGCACAGTGCCCCGGGGCAGAGGCGGTAACAGCGTGGCTTCCTCTCGTGGCGGTTCCACTAGCCAGCTGAACATTCCGGTCCGGGCGAGTAGTAACAGCCTCAACAGCCCGGCTCGGGGTGGTAGGCCCGCTCAGCAGCAGCCCGTCAGGCCGCTCGTCCCGCCGGCTAACAACCGAACTCATCGCCCCACTGACAGGGAGGACGACGATGCGCCGCCGAGCTACGAGCAAGCGTCCAAGGCTGCGCCGTATGTCCCGCCAACTGGGCACCCGGCTCACCCGGAGAGCAGCCCGGGCAGCTCGTCTAGAGGACGTAGGGGCAACCTTGCAGGGGGGCCGTCTAGGGTCAGCCTCGCTGGGAACAATGTGGGTCGGGGCCGACCGCCGCCGGTAGCTGCTCAGGGCGCAGATGACCGGCACAAAGACTGCGCCGTCATGTAAGGTGGCGACACCGCATTCACGTCTCTTTAACTTTAGTTGCATTTTTGTTTACATGGGAATTGGCTAACTGGGAAATGGTGACCTGGCCTATGGGCGCCAGAAGCGGCTTGGGTTGGTGGTGGCAGCGATTGCACATGATGACGACTACTACCGATGTTACACGACCATCATGGGCCACCGTGTGTTCCTCCTTCTGGACGGACACATACAGACCACCCCCTTCGAAGTCAAGGCCACGGAGGACTTCTCTTCTTTTCCCGTCATGGATTACAGCGTATCGCGTGGAGTTTGGGTTGGTTATCTTTTATCAAGGGAGGGGGAGGACCATTAGGGAAAGGGATACTTGGCATAACCAGAAGGGCTCCTGTAGATGGATCGCATTGCGTATTTGAGTATCTATACGGGGCGACATTATCATTAGCAGCAGCAGCAGCAGCAGCATTGGCGGTAATAGAAATGTCGTGCATTAATTGATGGTTGCAAGGTGTGTGACGTGTAGGTTTGCGCTCTCAGTTCTCGTGTATGGTGTCGACCAACTCCCCTAAAGAGACCAATCGACTCTAAATAGGAGGCGCCTTACTGATTCGATATTACATCTAGAAATCCTTATTGATATTCCATTCTTCAGCCTGCGTTCTTGGTCCCTTGGTACGCATAACGGAGAGAATCCGGTATGATTGATTGGATTCCTGATCCAAGACACGCAATTAATCCGACTTCCCTCCCTAGCAACGGCCGCGAGTAATACCGAACCCATGCCAGACGTGTTTCCGACAACGAAGTATAAGGACCCTGAGGCGGGACCCTATCGGTCGCCTGTTTCGCTGCTGTTGAGACCCCATTGCCTCACCGAACATCAAGACTGCCCACCAATAATACCCTGTTGCACAATCTCCCACGACCATGCAGATCTCCTTCCTCCTCACCGGCCTCCTGGCCCAAATGAGCCTGTAAGTTCACACATAATGAAGCTTTCGGGGTTTGAAGCTTAGTGCTCATGACCACCCCTTCTAACTGGTTGATTGCAGCGCGCTCGCCAACCCCGTCGTCACTCCGGCCCCCTCGAGGCCCGCGATTTCCTCCAGGGCCGCGAGATCGTCGGGACGGACCCGCGCAACCAGTACGACCAGTCCAAGCTGCCGGCCTACTGCACCGACAACGTGCTGTGCTACCAGGGGTGCTTCCAGCAGCTCGTGCCCAAGGGGAAGTGTTTGGGGTGCCCGGGGTGCGATCCTCTGTAGGCTGCTGGCTGTCAGTTAGAGCTACATGTGGGGCGCTGTGTGGGGGAGGGATATGGGGGAGTGGGAAGTTAGGGATGGAGAAGTTGGGTTTGAGGTTAGGGTTAGGGGAAGGGATAGGGACAGGGTTGATCTAATGATATTATGGGGGATGGGGATGGGGGATACAGACCGTCCCTTGACAGAGTAGCTTGATAGATGAAGCTTTTCCCGGCCATTGACTTGCAGGATGTGAAAGTGATAGAAACACGTCTGGATAGCATCATGCAAACGACGGCTTCAGCGTCCCTGCCCTCCGCTGCGCCACCCTCTCCTCCATCAGCCCCCCGTACACATGCTCGACCCAGCTACAGACCACTCCTCTTGTGTCCGCCGGATCAATTATCTCCTCAACCCCGAACGCATTGGCCGTCCGGACTGGGTTCATCAAACCCTCGTACTCCGCCTCCAACCTCTTATACAACTCCGCCGCCCCCTCCGGCCCACCTTGCCTCTCAGCCTCGCGCAGCTCATGCGCATGCCCGACCTCGATCCCACCTTTCAGGGGTAAGGAGCCCCAATCCCCACTAGGCCACGCGACCCGCATCCGCGGATCCCGACAGTCGAGCATGACCCCGCCCGCGACCCCGTACACCCGGCGCGTAATCACGCTGAAGACGGGCATCGTGGTCGAGTAGTACGCCATGGCCAGGTTCACGCCGTGCCGCATCGTCGCCGCGCGCTCGGCGACGGTGCCCACGGCGTACCCGGGGATGTCGACGAATTGCAGCACGGGCAGGTTCATGACGTCGCAGAGCTTGAGGTGCCGCGTGAGTTTCTGGGAGCCCGCGGCGTCGAGCGCGCCGCCCGTCGCGCTCTCGCAGTTGTTGGAGACGATGCCCACGGGGTGACCGGACAGGCGGGCGAGGCCGACGATGGCGGTGCTGCCCCAGAGGGACCCGATTTCGAAGAAGGAGCCCACGTCGACGACGAGGTGGATGAGGCGGCGGGGTTCGTACATGCGCTCTTTGCGGCGGGGGATGATGGTCTGGAGTGCCAGCTCGCGACGGCTAGGGGGTCGTCGACGTTCTGGGGGATGACGGGCGGGGCGGAGAAGCCTGAGTTGGGGAGGTAGCTGAGCACTGCCCGGATTTGCCGGAAGGCGTCGTGCTCGTCGGTGGCGAGGTTATCGACCGTGCCGTTGCGGCAGTGCATGTCCGGCCCCCCGAGCTCGCTCAACGTCAGTCCTTCCTCAAAGGTGGCCCCTTCGACCACTTTGGGCCCGGCGTTGAAGAGACTTCCCACATCGGCTGCCATGACGCTGAAATGGCAGACCGTGACGCGCGCGGCGCCCAGTCCGATTGAGGGCCCCAGTGCCGCTCCCAGGTTCGGGATGCCCAGGTTAAGTTGCTTCACCACGTGGCTGAACGCCGGCAGCGGCGGAACGTAGGAGAACCCGTTCTTCCGGATGCTCGTGACGGACCCCCGCCCGACGAGCCATCGACCAGCTTCACGATGGGGATGCGCAACGACAAGGCCAGCTTCTCGATGTACTCGGTCTTCTCCCACAGCGCGCCGTCGGCGTGGCCGGCGCGGAGGCTGTAGTCGTCGGCCGTGAAGAGGATCTTGCGCCCGTTCAGCGTGCCGAAGCCTTGGACGCTGTTGCTGGGCGTGAAGCCCTCGATGGTCTCCTCTTCCGCTGCGATGGCGGCGGTGGGAGTGGGTGGATTCTTCTTACCCCATTTCACCTCGCCCGTCACGCTGCCCACCTCTCGAAGACTGCCCTTGTCCAGCAGCGCGTCCACACGCTCCCAGACCCAGAGTTTTCCGGCTTCCTTTTGGCGCCGGTAGCCGCGGCGCTCTAGGTCTGGTGTGCGGGCGAGTTTGCGCAAGGTGTCAAGTTGTCCTAGGCGGTCCGAGTAATCTGCTGAAGGGCCGGATATCGAGGCCCTCCTCCGGCCCTTTCGCTTGGGAACTTGTGAAATGTCACTTTCCTGATGATCTTTGCCATTCAAATGGCCGGCGACCTGTTTCAGGCGGTCGCTGGCTTGCTGTTTGGTGCTCTCGTCGGCTCCCATCTTGTCTCATGCGAATCGATATTGGGAAGAATGTGAAAGGATACCGCGGGCATGTATTAATTTCATTTATTCATTGAGGTCCAATGCAATGTCTTGACGACTGTCACGACATGATATATTGTGTCTTATTCAAATTGCTTCTTTGACAGGTGTCGAGACCCTATAACCCCTGGTACGCTCATTCATTCATTCATTGGGGAGCGAGCACCCTAGGTTAGCGGCTTTGACACGATCTCGGCAGGGCCCCCCAAGCGGCAGATCCCCCGCACTTACCCCGCAGCATAGTGGGTTTTCCCGCTACGACCCGACTCTTATGCCCCCTACCTAGAATGGGGGACGAGGCGCTTAGCCAGTAAGCACTTCATGTGACGACTCTCCCAATACTGAAATTGGCCATGCCGTGAAATGAGAGGTGGGAGAACTTGCAAACTTACCGGATTACCCATTCCTCTCGGTTTAGTTACGTGGTGTTTATGAGAAGTAAACATCGATATGGCTGCAGTTGTCACGTCCTAAAGTTTTATGTAGCGGTATATGTATCGGAAATCGTAGAGGTTGGTCGGGTTCGTGGCTAGCATACAAAAGAAGACACTTGACCACAAAAAGCACCATGGATCCGTCAGGCCGCCTGCCGCTGCGGAGGGTAAAGCGACTTCTCGTCGCGAACAGGTAGGCGTCAGTATTATCATTCATCCTGGGAATGGCCACTGAAAGATCACCAGAGGCGAAATCGCCACCCGCATCCTCCAATCCGCCCGCGAAGCCCAAATCGAGACCTTCGCCCTCGTAACCCCCAATGACAGAGTCCACGCCCGCCACGCTAACCACGTACTCAAGATCCCCATCCCCAAGTCCTACCTGGACATCTCCCTTCTCGTGGATATGGTCCGGAAACACGGCATCGACGCCGTGCATCCGGGCTACGGCTTCCTCTCGGAATCGGCCGACTTCAGCCGCCGCATGTGGCACGACGCCGGCGCCGTCGTCATCGGTCCCGGCTGGTCGATCCTGGAGCGCACGGGCGACAAGCTGGCCGCGAAAGCGCTGGCGAGGCAGTGCGGCGTCCCGACTTTGCCGGCCAGCGCGCAGCCTACGGGCCGCATCGAGGACGTCCTGGCGTTCGCGCGGGAGGTCGGGTGCCCCATCATGCTCAAGGCCGTCGACGGTGGAGGGGGAAGGGTATCCGCCTCGTCCGAACCGAGGCAGACCTCGAAAGTGCCGCGGCGCGTGCCATCGCCGAGAGCCCCTCGCGGCAGATCTTCGTGGAGCGGGCTGCGGTCGACGGGTTCCGGCATGTTGAGGTGCAGATCGTGGGCGACGGGTCGGGGAGGGTGCGGCACCTGTGGGAGCGCGAGTGCAGCATCCAGAGGCGGTATCAGAAGGTGGTCGAACTGGCGCCGAGCACCATCCGCGATCGCGCGTTCGTGGCCGCCATCATCGATGCTGCGGTACGCATGGCTGAGGCCGTCAAGTATCTTTCGTTGGGTACGTTCGAGTTCCTGGCTAATCCGGACACCCGCGAGTTCTTCTTCCTCGAGGTCAATCCGCGCCTTCAGGTCGAGCATACGGTCACTGAGTGTATCACGCACGTGGACTTGGTCAAGGCCCAGCTGGACATTGCGCAGGGTGTCGCTTTAGATGACGCACTTGTGCCTCTTGCGAGTCTTACGTCGTCGAATGCTCTGGCCGAGCCGCCACGGTTGTCGTCGGTCCAATTACGTCTCACTGCCGAGAACGTCCACAACGACTTCTCCATCAGCATCGGCCGCATCACTAATTTCGCCCTACCGAGTGGCAACGGGATCCGCGTCGACACTCATCTCGTCCCCGGGACCCCCACGGTCGTCGGCGCCGACTTCGACAGTCTCCTGGCCAAGATCATCGTCACGGGCGCCTCCTGGACCGACGTCGTGGCCAAATGCCGGCGGGCGCTCGAGGATACCCGCGTCGAGGGGGTGCAGACCAACCTGGATATCCTACGCACCATCGTGGCGAGCCCGGACTTTGTCAACGGGGCGTGCGACACGTCGTGGCTCGAGCGGGAGATGCCGCGGCTGCTGGAATCGGGCAAGAGGATCTCGGAGGAGCTGGTCGCGGCAGCGGCTGATATCGGCATTGGTGAGGACTCAACTTCCAACCCAGCCGCAGCGGCTTCAGGGGGCTCCGGCTCTAGTGTTCTGCTGCGTAAAGGCGATGCGTGGGCCCTGAAGCTCGCCCCCAAAAACGATGCCACTTCCAAGCAGACATCGGAACCACAAGTCCATCACCTCAAACTCACCCGCGTCCTCCGTAACGAGTTCCCCTCCCTCCTTCGCGCCGAAATCGAATACACGAACCCCAACACTGCCGTAACAGGCCCGCAAGCCTTCCTGCTCGAAGCCGCCAGCAGCACCGCCTCCGCCGGCTCCGTCCTAGCCGAGGCCAAACACCGCCGCGGCAACCCCTGTGACCCGTCTCATATCGTTGCGCCGTTCCCGGGCAAACTGGTCGAGGTCCTGGTCGACGAGGGAGATCTCGTCCAACGGGGCCATGTTGTTTGCGTCGTGCAGCAGATGAAGATGGAGCTCGAGGTGCGGGCGGCGCGCGCGGGATGGGTGCGCTGGGTTACGGAGGCGGAGGATGGGGAGGATATTGCGGAGGGGACGCTTATTGCGGAGCTGGAATTGGAAGAAGGTGCCGACGGGGAGGATGCGAAGGCGAGACTGTGATTGTGTGGGCGGGCGCTGATTCCGGCCTGGAGTGTTCGGATTGAATACATACATTGGCATAAGCCGGGACTCAAATGGGTCAAGGTCTGCGCTATTCAAACAATGCATAAAACTTTTAGATCCGGCGAGTGGTTTCCTCGGCCCACTTCTCTATCAAGGGACGGGGTGTTTTCTTTGCGAGTCAAATACCGCCGCTGTTTGGTGTTTAACATTCAGTCAGATTTGTGCCGGATTCAATTGCCCATCATCCTTCTCACAGTCTCACTCAGGGTGTCCTCACCCCGTCGGATCCGGGCGCCCTCAATCATGTCCCTCTCTGCGACGCCGCTGGGCAGGACACTCCTCGTCATCTCTACGGACAGCCTTGCCATGGGCTCCTTGAACGCTTGGGCGGAGTACTCGCCCAGCTGATTGATCATCCTGGACCAGCGTCACCTCTATGTCTTTCCCCGTCGCATCCTCAAAGACCCGTCAAACATCACGCGTCGAGTAACTCTCCGGCCCGTGAAGTTCAGAGACGGAGGGATTCTCGCCACCCGGTGCTGACCCCGCCCCCAGAAGCTGAGCAGCGCAGATCCTGCCCACGTCGCTCACGGATACCATCGGGACCTTGCAGTCAGCAGGCGATATCGCGGAGTAAAAGAAAGGCGAATCTTCTTTCAGTGTCGCGAGCGCCACCGCCCAGTTCTCCATGAAGTACGCACACCTCACGAATATCACCTCGGGCGCGGCGCCGAGGAGCGCCTGCTCGGCTTCGTGGTTCGTTCCGATCTCGCCCTATATCCATATTTGGTGAATACGCCATTAGTAACGTTCCATTGCCTGCTTAGATAAGATTCTCAGTAGGCATTTCCCGAATGTCAGTCAGGTCAGCAATTAGGGTTGACTGAGATCGAGATCGGAATCGGAATCGAGATCTGGTACTTAGAATACCGTGCCGTGTTCCAACTGAGCTCCCACGCTAGATATATAGACAAGCCTCTTCGCGGAGGCTCTTCGGGCTGATACAGCTTGCTTAACGTTGAGGGCAGCCTCGCGCGCCTTGGCGATTGGGTCTGTTTCGTTGTGTAGGGGCGGGGTAATGGTAGCCACGGCGTCGGCGCGTTCAAAATAGCAGTCGAGGGCGGGCGCGAGGAGGCTTTTGGCGTCAGTGACGTCGCCTTGAACGGCGGTAAATCGCGGATTATCTATGAACTCTGCCGGCGCCCTGTGGACGTCCCGGTATACGCCCGTGACGGTCGGCGCGGGGGCGTCAGCCAGCAGGGTACGGATGGTGGCTTGCCCAGTCTTTGTGGATGCGGGGATGATGACAATGTGCATTACAGGAACTGTATCAGGGTTTTTGTCATTACTCTACAGGATTTGATGGAATCGTAATTAGGTCGGCAATGACTCTTTATCAAATTTCAAAAATTCCATCGTGGGCTTTTACAATCGAGGAGGGGCCACTGACATCACGCGTAACAGGGATCTACATGTTAGTCTGAGCAATTTGTCGAAGACTAATGTCAAATTAGTACGTGGATCCTGTCATAGCTGTTCAAAGTCCATTTGCAATTGATGGAGTATACAAACTTTTCCATTACAAATTCCATGGAAAAGGAAATGTCCATGGCGCCCTTGGACGAGGCATGTACTTTGGATCAAGTACGCCTCGCCCTTCACTCACTCGGTCGGAACATCCTATTGGGGTAGCTCCTTCACAAATGAACCAGACACTTTATTTACTGCCCCGCCTGAGAAGCCTCCTTCCTCCATTAACCTACACACTCACCTCACTAACCATGCCCCCAGATATACCCGCCTTATCTCCAGACGCCTCGGGGGTGATTGGCGAAAAGAGAGCCAATGGATGCTCTACAATCATTCCACGGTCCGACCCATACCCTCCACATCTTTGGGGAAGTTCTGGGGGAGGTCTGGAGAAGAAAGGAAAGCCGAGGCGCTACGCTACTGAGAGCGACCCCGGATTGATTTGGACCTAGACCGGTCAAGACATCCGCCTGGCAGATGTGATGACGACTGCTCCAATGGGAACGGTCCAATGTCGGTGCCTTCCATCTCATTGACACATGGCATCTGCGGGCCATTATCTCCGTCTGCGAGGTCGGTTGTTGTTGTTGGGGTTCTTACTGGTCTCTGGGCTGGACTCACATGTTGATGCCCAGCAATGCAGAGCCGCAGTAACCCGATTGCCTCTAGATCGAGCAGTATGGTTGCAACGACCACCACATTTGGGATGCCGACCACGTCACCGACCCTCTCGCGCCGCACTCGGCGCGAGGGAGGCGTGCTCGGAGGCTCGGTAGCACGTCCGTTGGGCAGTAATAGCGACTTTTGGTTACGTCCATGGATGTTGAGGATCCCGGTTTCGATCTCCTATCCTGCCTAACCTATGCCCCTTGGACGCCCAAAAACCATCATAGTTCTCTTATATGCTGTTTTCGATCGAGATCCGATCGATCGAAATTTCTCCTGATTGACATTGAGATCGTGATCTTGGAAGCATTGCTCCGCGAACTAGCTGAACAACATGTTGTCAAACGGAGAAGAACACAGCGAAACAGACATCACCGATGTCTACGCCGGACTACCAGACGATCAACTCCATCCTCCCAGTTCACCAGCCTCTCTGAGCGACGCTACACTATACGAAGCCCACCCTGACGGACTGGGCCACCTGAACGACCTCGTGCAGGTTTTAAACAGCGAGAAGACTGAGATCCGCTGTGTGGAAGGAATCATATCGGATAACGATAGCCATGTCGCGGAGAAGGTCATCGTATCGTGGGAAGAAGGCGAGGAGGAGAACCCACACAACTGGACTCCCGTAAGTATCTGCAGTACTCTCTCTCTCAGACGGTAAACGACAATCTTGAACTTTAACTGACTGACTTTGTGTGTGTGCGACTTCACAGATGAAGAGAAGATGTGTACTCCTCACCACCATGGCCATCATCATCAACAGCACCCTGGGAAGCTCCCTGCCGAGCATGGCCATCCCTTATATGGCGCAGGAATGGGGCGTCACCACCCAAAACCAAATGCCGTTGCCCATCGCCACGTTTCTGATGGGCTTCGTGCTCGGACCTTTGCTGTGTATGTATCCTACACTCCTCTTCCTCACTTTGGCGCCATGCAAGGAATCTTTAGCAAAAAGACTAACGCGAATCTTGGTTTCCCAGGGGGCCGCTAAGCGAGCAGTACGGTCGACGGATCGTGGTGGTCAGCTCCTTCACCATGTTCATTGTCTGGACCCTGGCCTGCGCGCTCGCGCCGAACTGGCACGCTTTTCTGGCCTTCCGGTTCCTGTGCGGCGCGTTTGCGAGCGCGCCCATTGCGGCCGTGTCCGGCATTATGGCCGATGTCTATGTCGATCCGGTGGCTAGAGGTCGCGCGATGGCGTATTTCATGGCTGTATGTCTAGGGACCCTTTTGAAACCAGCTATGGATTCATGAGCTCAACGGTATGCTGACATCCGGGATGCTAGACGACGGTGTTTGGGCCCCTCTTCGCCCCCATCATCTCGGTGAGTTGCAGTCATATCAGAGTTGAACCCCTCAATGGGCTGAGGCTGACCACGTGCTCGCACAGGGATTCTGTTCCACGTCCGTTGGCTGGCGCTGGACCTTCTGGATCGCCCTCATCTACGCCGGGCTGACCTTCGTCCCGGTCCTGCTGCTGCCCGAGACGTACGCCCCCGTGCTCCTGACGCACAAGGCCGCCGTCATCCGTAAGCGGGACCGTGACTCCAATGTCTACGCCCCCGCCGAGCTCGAGCCCCGCGACCTGAAGCAGCTCGTGACCGTAGTCTTGACGCGACCCATGCGCATGATCCTCACCGAGCTCATTGTGACGAGCGTCTGTTTGTACCTGGCCCTCGTCTACGCCATCTTCTACATGTCTTTCCAGGCCTACCCCCGCATCTTCCAAGGCCTGTACGGCCTGTCCCCAGGCGTCACGGGTCTTTGCTTTTTGCCCATTGGTGGTGGGTGCCTGGTGGGCTTGCCCATCTTCTTCGGGTACGACCACGTCCTACGACGCGCTCAAAAACAGAACAAGTCCTGGGTGCAGCAAGAAGAGTACCGCCGCGTCCCGCTCGCGTGTCTGGGCGGTCCCTTGTTCGTGATCTCCCTGCTCTGGCTCGGGTGGACCGCCCAACCCGACGCGGGGATCCCGTTTGCGGTGCCCATGTTGGCGGGGATCCCATTTGGCATGGGCTGGATGCTCGTGTTTATGGCGCTCATCAATTATCTGACGGACGCGTACGAGTTGTACGCGGCGAGCGCCAACGCGGCGGCCTCCGCGTCCCGGTCCTTGGTGGCGGTGGTGTTGCCGTTTGCCACAGCACCCCTTTTTGAGGGTCTTGGGATCCAAGGGGCGTGTAGTCTGTTGGCGGGACTCAGTGCATTGATGTGCGGGATCCCCTTTTTGTTTATTTGGAAGGGCGAGCGGATCCGGAACGGCTCCAAGTTCTGCCAGGAGTTGAGGCGGCGGAAGGAGGAGCAGGCGCGGAAGGCCGAAGAGGAGGCGGAGAAGTGGAGGACTCGGAGGGGGTCGGGGAAGGGGGTTGGTGGGGAGAAGGGGAAGATGGTGGTTGGGCGGGAGGATGTTTGAACAGACATCTTCTGATCGCCATGTTCCCGTTCATGATTTGGAAAACTTTGGGCGTCGAAAAGATTGTTAGCAAGCGGAGTACAGCGTGTTGAGTTTAGCGTAAGCATGGGGCAAATAGATTGTCAATATTGCATATTTCCCCCGACACTTGCCAGACTAGATTCCTTGCGGTAATATGTTGGTGGCGTGGTCTCCGTGCTTGTGGTGGTGCGAGCAATGCATAAGCACTGGGGTTGATTTTGCATACCAGATATGCGTAGAATGTGTGTAACAAACATGGCCGGATCTGGTAGAAGAATCGTAACGGTTGTTGGTTCTATGATCGCTCAGTTCCGAATCTCCGATCCGGATCGGTGTTTGTCCTCCCGGGGCCGGGGAGGCAAACAAAGGAGAAAGGCGCCGGGGTGCCGACCAACATGTAAAACATCACCCGATCCCTTTGTCCTCGGGCATTATTTTTGCTCTCGTATAATTGTGATCTTAAATGCGTCAAGTATGGTATGTTTGACAGAATGCAGGAATGAGATCCAAAGTTGGATGGACTCACGACACGTAACATTTCGTCAATCATTGGGATTTCGGGTATGGATCTATCATCCATCGTCATTCGATAAACCTGTATATATAGTAGGCGTAAGGCGTGCAATAGTGACATCCTGAAAAGCATAGAAATCATTGAAACACACAGAGATTCTTAATAAACCAATTATCTTACAACACAGAAGACCTTTTTCCATCATGTCTGTCGTCTCCACCAGCAAGAAGGCCGACCTGGGCGACCTCAGCAAAACCAGCAATCTCACCCGAGCCATTAGAGACTCGGGCAACTTGGGCGAGTATATCGAGGTCGAGTTCGTCGACGCCGAAGGCAAGACGCAGACGCGCCGCATTCTCGACGCCTGTGGCGGCGCCGCCGTCGCCTGCTTTGGCAATGGCGGCCGACAAGCCGAGGATGAAGGGGAGTTCAAGGATCTGTACAAGATGATTAAGAGGATGTACGGGGACCGGGATAAGTACGATAACCCCTATGGGAAAGTGATGCTGGCTGCTATGCTGCAGATGATCGAGATCCCCTATGGCATGCACTATGCTTACACGACGCCGGTGCACTCGCTGCTGACCGAGAGACTGCGGGATAACGCAAACGCCCCCGTAACAGAGTGGGAGAATGCGGATGAGATGATGTCGAACGTCATGATCCTGAACTCTGGTAATCTAATGGGCTCTCTTAACAACACGCAATGTGTCCTCCTGGCTAATGATCTTTGGTGCTGTAGGTTCCGAGGTCTGCGACGCCATGGTCAAACTGGCATGGCAGTATCACAACGGACTGACGACAGATACTGATACTGGTGCACGCCTTAAACCGGCTGCCAACTTGAAGGAAGTGGTCATTACCAGAAACACCTCGTACCACGGAAACACAGTGCAAGCCCTGTCGCTCAGCGAATTCCCGACTCGCAAGGCCAACTTCCAAGGCCTCTTCAACGAGGATAATCTCCGCAAGGTCGCTCGCTACTATCCGTACAGAGATATGAAAAAAGGATGGTCGCAGGATGATTACGATGACAAGTTGATCCAAGGGCTTGTGGAGACTATTGAACATGTCCAGAAGAAGGATAAAAAGGGGGTTGCCGCCTTCGTCATTGAGACGGTTTCGGGAGCAGTGAGTCTATAACGAGCAACCCTAAACTAAGCTCCCTCGCTAACAAATCCCGAAGGCTTTGGGATGCCAAATGCCCAGTGTCCGATACCTGAGGAAAGTGAAAAAGGTATGCCGCAAGTACGACATCCTGCTCGTCTACGACGAGATCATGTGCGGCCTGGGGCGCATCGGCTACGCCAACGCGTGGCACTACTTCGACAAGCAGCTCAGAGAGGATGGAGGAGACGACGTCGACTACGTGAGCCCTGGCAACCCGGAAACACGCTTGCCCGAGATCAAAAACCTGGCCCCGGACATGATGTTGATCGGCAAAGTCCTCGGAGCCGGCATCGAGCCGGCGTCGGGCGTCGTGTGCAGTGGTAAGATAGTCAATAAGCTTCAGTACGTTTTACCCGTATGCCAACACGATCGGAGTGGGACATGCCTTCACAAACCACTGAAGCTAGCTGACACATGGTGAAAAATAGGGAATCGAACCGAAAGCTTACAGAGTTCTCCCACGGCCACACCTTCCAAGCCCACAGCGTCGTCTGCGCCGCGGCCCTCGAAACCCAAAGACTGCTACCCGGCTTCCTGACCAACATCCGAAAGCGTGGCGAGCAGCTCGGCAAGGGGCTGAAGGCTATCGCGGAAAGTAACCCCTACATCGGCGACGTCCGCGGGAACGGGTGCTTCTGGGGCGTCGAGTTCGTCCGGAAAAAGGACGAAAAGGAGCCCTTCAGTCCCGAGAGCAATATCGCCAACAAGTTCGTGAAGGACGCTCAGTTCCCCGAGGACCTGAAGGCACAGGGCATCGACGTCTACGCCGGACAGTGGACGGAAATCCCGGATGCGAACGGCTTCCTCCAGGGAGACCACGTTATCATTGCCCCTGCCTTCCACGCGACCGAAGCTCTTATCGTCAAGATCTTGGAGACATTTGAGGCCGCGGTAGGAAGATTCTTCGAGAAAGAAAACCTGCGCAAACTCGAGATGGTGTAGGCTGCCTGGATGATGCAATAACCAGCCACCAATATGGCGAATCAGGGGATTCGGAGAATAGCTAGACCAGGGTCTTCAGGTTTGAATCGCTGCCGTGTTCTAGAGGATATAAGGGGAGTGACGATTGCTCTATGGTATCTTGGATTTGAGCTCAGGTTTTTTTTCCCTTGGGGATTCTTTTACCCCTTTTCTGTCACAGTCGCTTCGGTAGTTTCTTTTCCAATGCTGGCCCATGATCGAGTGGCATGCATTTCATAGTTTTACATCATATAGTCACTCACTAGACCAATTAATAATACCATGGTTTTCACACAATGTTAACAAGAGAAATATTCGGCAAAGAGAGATGTTCTCGAGTTGAACAACACGAAGCATTAGTCCGCTGAAATGATACTCTGCCGATTCTAGGGCCATGGGCTTGTAGGTCACTTAAGACCCCTGCTGAGGTTTTCAATTAGAACCTGAGCGCCAGAATTTACAAGGTTCGGGGCCACATATTGCCTACGCCTCGTGCCAATGAGTACCTGGCGTTGGGCAGCTTGGAAGCTCCTGCACTTGAAAGCATCGTCATCATGCATCAACCCCGCAGGACAAGGTGTACGACATGGCACGGCTCCTCAGATCATACCACTACCACCTTCCCACCAGCATTATTGTTGTCTTTTTGGATTAATAAGACCGTCACGAACCTATTACTTGTGAAGATAGCAACTATTCAATTATAGGTGTTCCCATGGCTAGCATCTCAAGAGACCACTATGGTTTGAGATCAACAACAGCAAGACGTGGATACGCTGGGTTCCCAGACACAGAGGGGAAGAGAAGGGCCGACCAGAAAAATACGCTTCTATTCAAAACAAAACAGCTCAAAGACGCCATGGACCTCAACCACTTTGTTTCGATCTCCCTAGAAAGCATGAGCCGTCTTGCTCTTGGAGAAGGTCAATCACTCTCAGCGGCCGTTCCATGCTTAGTCAGTCTACAACATCCCAAATACGACCAAGACAATCCGAGCAACATCGAGCGAGAGCTTGCTGAGATCGAGAGACGAATGGGCGAGATCGATTCACAGAACGACTTCCTGATACTTCTTTTGGGCCGCATAAATAAGGCATTGCTCAAGTTGAACATCAGGGAGCCGACAGTTGAAAACACTGACTGGTCTGATCGCGAGACACCGTTCTATCGGTATGATCGGACAGCAACCCCGAAAAGGCCGCCGGTAAGCGTTTGGAAACAGCAGGTAGGCATAGTCTGCCCAGGCTGGAGGAAGCATGGTTCAGCGGATTCGGAAGTCACGAAAACCCATGTTCAACAACACCTCACCAAAGGGGATATGTCGCATCCGCCGTTCATATCGGTCTCGGATGATCCCGCTCGGATTCACACGATAATGGAGCATGATACTGCCAACGCCGCCAGAATCATCATCATCTCCCCGAGAAGATTGGCGGAGATGGGTATCCGCTTCCAAAGATCAACTGATCTCGTTCGTCAGTTCGGTATGAACCCGTATTCCCGCTCACATAAAGATGGCGTGCATTACGCAACCGAATCGCACTGGATGGTTCATCGATGGGTCCCCGCCGAATGCATCGGAGGCTGGATGAGCACCAATCAGTTTCAGAAGTTCTGCACTGAGCAAGGTATCTTGGAACAAAACTCCGGTTCGTCTAGCCTTTTGTGACGTAGTGGCCCGGTATACTAATTGCAATAGCAACGGCAGGTAATCCTAAGAGGCCACCACTGAACGACGTCCTAAAGTTCATATCCGATAATCCTGTCGCGCGGAAAGTGAAAGTCCCGGTTGGTATCGAGGATGCTGTCTCTCGAGATCGACAGATTGACAACCAGGGTCGGAATGCCATGGAAGGATTGACGGAGAATTTTACAGAAGTTACGCTGAACGACGGGCAGCTGGATAATGTGGCAACATAGCACATCTAGCCACATTGTAGGAGAGTCCAGCTGCTCGCTAGTATCCGACGCCCACGCTCGCTTTTTATTTAGGAGGGTAAGCAATGGACGGGCGCCAATCTCGGGATGAATTCTTTTTTTTTTTTTTTTTTTTTTTTTTTTTTTTAATTCTCGCCAAGTAGCCCCGGTAAAAATAAAAGATTTATAAAAAGCAGGTGATAGGCCCCAGTAGAGGGACCCACCAGATTAGATAGGTAGTGGGGAGAGATTTTGCACTAGGCCTGATTGGGCAGGCGGTCGCTGGAGGCAGAAGCAGCCCACACTTTAGGTGCATTCTGCCCACCAACCGACTAGCTCTTTCTTCTCTCTCTCCATCATCTTGCACATACATGAATAAATCAGTATTTGTACCCCCTCAGTCGATCTATTAGCAGGTTACTTTAAAATGTATAAATTTTAAAAAAAGGTATAATACCCTATATTTAGAAACTCTTAAAAATAGCTTAAAAAATATAACTTTTATTAATCGGTAAAAATTGAATAATAACCTCCGGAGATTATAAAAACCCTCTTTAATTCTTTTTTTAATTATAATAACTTACCGGTTTATATATAAAGGGCTTCGCTTACTTCCTTTCTTATTAATCGTCTCCCTATTTATTATAATTATATAATTATATAATTATATATTTATCTATTATATTAACGAAGGTCTTTTAAACTAAATAGTATTATATATATTATATAGGATATAAGGAGGTAATAAATAATTAATATTAAAATACTTATTTTAATATTAAGAAACTTTAAGATAAATATCTTAAAACGCGAGGGCTCCGGAAATTTATAAAGTCTATTAAAAAAAGTATTTAATCGATTTAGCTTTTTATAAAGTTTATAAGATCGATTATAAATTATTTAAATATATTATAAACGATATTAATAATAAAGCTTTCCTCGATAACTAAATTAAATTATTTAAAGGCGCTATTATAAAATTAAGGGAAGACTAAACTTAATTCTTTAAAGGCATCTTTTAAAACGATATTTAACTCTGGGCGTTGCTTATAAGGCGTAATAGGGAAGAGAACAACGAATAAATTAAGCCGGCGTTATAATTATCAATATAAACTTAAAGGGAGGGAGGAAGGGGGTTTATATAAGGCTAATTAAGTAGTTTTAAACTTTAGCCGATCGACAATAAATTATTATATATAAATATTAATACTTAAAATAGATATAGTTTTAACCTTATACCTAGGAGGGAATCTCGGGATAAATAAGGCTAATTAGACGGGTATATTATTAGGATAGTTATGAGCACAGCTATTTATAAGTTGTAAATGGACTCGGATTAATGTATTATGTTATATAAGAAAGAATTTCATTATTAAGGGATATCGCTTCTAATGTATCAAAGGTGCATCTTCAACTCATTAGTATCTTGTGCCACTTTGAACGCCACATTGGCCATCGCCAGCCTTTTGTCATTACACGTGACGTGGCAGCTGTGTATGGCGTAGACAAACAATGGGTCCGGCTGAGGATGTCTCTTGGCCCTGGAGCCTGGTGAGGGGAATCCGACTTCTCTCCATGCGGCTCAACGCTTCTTGATTTGTCTTAATGCCTACCATTGAGCGAAAATATACGGATCCTTGCTTCCTTTGGGGGCGAGAACTTGATACTCTGAAGCTATGGCGCGAGCTCATGCTACCACTCCAATCTGCTATTAAATGGGATGCGTTTGAATGGAATGAGTTCGACGGCTGTAGAGTATACCAGTTGCGGTTGCAGGCCGTGAGCTGTATAACGACGGATCCCAATGTCCACGTCGTATTTGTAGGCAAGCAGAAGCGGTTCATGGTAGGAACGAAATGGTATGAGATCTTCCAGATACAAGGTATGTCTCATTAGGGAAGACCAAACTCTAGAGAAGAGTGGCTTTGCGCTGATCCTAGTTTATTAGATACTCTTGCGGAATACGATAAATATTTCCCGACATTGCGAGAGGCAATCTCCTCTCTGATTCGACTTCATCGGACGAAAGCTTCCTGACTATGAAGAGATGGATCCGGGACTATATCCAGACCCACACCAATTGCCCAAAGGGGGGCCACTTCTTTCCGAAGAGACTACTCGTTGTCCGGCGCAGCCCCGTGGTCATGCGGGAGAACGTAGACGTGGATCTGTATGCTTGTCTCAGCCACTGCTGGGGGGCAAGCCAAAGTCATACGCACGACGACCGACACCATTCAGGGCTTCCAGACCGAGGTTCCTTGGGATCAGCTTAGCAAGACCTTCCAAGATGCGGTCGAAATCTGTCGTCGTATGGATATCAACTACATCTGGATCGATTCACTTTGTATTATCCAGGAAGGCGACGATTTTGCCGACTGGAAGGAGCAATCGGTTGAAATGGGCAAGATATATGCAAACGCATTTATTACCATCGCCGCCACGAAATCTAAGAATGGAACGGGGGGCTATTATGCTTCTCGGAGCCTCGGCCATGTTGAGGCCTGGCCGATAGAGGAGGGTAAGATCTATGTTCGTGAGCAGATGCCCTACTTCAAACCGGGCAAGATAGGTTTGCAACAGGCGCCCTTACTCTCGCGCGGCTGGGTTTATCAGGAAATGATGCTATCCCCGCGTGTCCTACACTTCTGCGAGCAGGATGTTTCTTGGAACTGCCGCACTGAGTACAAGAGCGAGAGCGGCTTCAACGATGCCTTTGTCAACGAAGTGGGCGAGCCATCTAGCGAAGGCAAGAGGTATCCCACGGGACATGATGTCATGGTACAGATCAGTGAACGACTACACACGCCTCGCCTTGACCAAAGACAAAGACCGGCTTCCCACTCTGGCCGCCCTGGCCCAGAAGGTCGCGGAAAGTCGACCCCCCGGTGACCAATACCTGGTGGGCCTCTGGCAGCACACACTTCTCTGGGATCTTCTCTGGCAGACGGAATCCTTCCTGGACGGCAACCGGCCGGCCGCGAGTCCTGAAACGTGGTGCGGGTCGTCGTGGTCGTGGGCGTCGGTCAAGACGTGCGTCAAGTGGGTGACGCTGCTTCGGTTAAACGCCCAACACCGACCTCTAACCTGCACCCGCCTCCTGGCCATCGACGTGGAGCCGGACGGCTCGCGATACCTGGGCCAGTTTCGCCGCGCGCAAATCTCGTTCCGCGGCCCGCTGCTGGAGACAACGCTCGGGGAATTGGAGACGATGACAACGGACTACCCGGACCGGGAAGCCCGGCTGCAGCTCGACGAGAGCCTGTCAGTCCACGAGTTCACTCCTGACTGCACTGTACCGGCTTCTGGCACCGACGCCGTCCCGCGGGAGCGGCCGGGTTTCAGTATGCCGCTCATGGTCGGGCTGGCCCGGATCTACACCATCCACGGCCTTGCTCTCTGGCGTCGAGACGACGGAGATGATAATCAGAATACCTACGAAAGAATCGGGCTCGTCGAGCTCAACTTTATGCGGTGCACTTCCGACTTCACTTCTATGCTGCCCCTTAATGACGCGATAACCGAAGCCGGTAGACAGTTGAGGAGCGACTACTTCACCTAAGGGAAATTGGAAGAGTGTCAATGGGCTGACGCATATTTGTGCGGACTGCACTCATTTGAAGTTATTATCAAGTAGCTTCGAGATGGATCACACGATGACTCTGGTTAACATATCACCTACGTAGTTCATTGGGTATAGAGTCTTCTCTGCAGCCCCTTGACATGTGTATACAGTCTCTTCATTTTGGGGTATTTTCTTTCTTTTTCCTTTTATCAGGTGAACGACTTGAAGCCGAAGTACAGAAGCTCTCAAGCTGACATGTGATGGGAGCCGGGCGTCCGGAGTTATCTCGCGGTCCTGCGGTTCTAGACGGCCAGGTGGATGAAGTAAATACTCTCTATATCCCACCTTCTCTCCTAGGTTACTCCGTGCAGTGATGATGACGAGATTTGGTCCATTCGAAAAAGCACGCGGAGTGGTCCAGCTATATCCAATGAACGTCGATGATACGGACTGAAGACTATAAAGGCATAAACCAAGTACGCAGTTGCATCGTTGATGGGACAAAGCTGACTATTCGGCTGTAATAGACCGATCCCAATAGAGCAGGTGGGTGATGCGATATACCAAGTAGGTAGGTGTCCAATTGCCCCTGAAATCTGTGCGAACCAGCCAATCAGACCTCGCGCTCTGCCAAGCTGGGCCCATGCCTGTAGGGCCGTCAATGGGGGTCCCCACCTCGAGTCAGTTTTGGCAGCGTGGCAGTCGGAACTTTAGCTTTCAATAGGTCAGTGCTTGCCGCTCGCATCAATCCCAATCTCGGAGGTAAAAGGCCAATCTCGGGCTGTTTGTTACAAGACTCATGTTTGGTTACATTACAATTGATTATTATCACTAGCCACAGAGATATGTGTGCGACTTGGATGTTGTGTTTATGAGAGAGATAGCCAAGGTCGTACGCACCCACCATTATGCCGAGTAGCGCCTTGGTCCTTACCGCCTATCGCGATCGCGAAAGCTTGTCGTGATCAAGCACCTCTTGGTTCTCTTGGCTGCAGCGCGCCCAGAGTTCTGGCAGTAGCCAACCCACCACCTCCCTCGTAGGCGAAACATTTGCATTTGCCTGAACGGCAACCGTTCAAGTCAATCCTGTAGGTTACATGATGAGTGCGCGCGTGGCTAAAAAAAAAAGGACTCGGCAGTTCGGCTTTTTGGATTGCGACGTCCAGGACGCCTCTGTTACTAAGATGCCGGATGCTCGCCCAAGCTTTGCCGTGCCTGGCGTGGCAGTGGCGTCCGCCTTAGTAACATCATTGACATGACGCCATTGCAGCATCTGGCGGCTGTCGTCTTATCTTTTCCCGAGTCTACTTTTATTTGCTTTCTTGTTTTTCAACACCGAACGGTCATTTGTCCAGGACTCGTTGTAATGCAATGCTAATGCAATGCAAGCATGACCGCGGCATCCATCACAAGGCCATGGAATATGCACATTCCCTCTCTGGCTACACCTCCGAAGATCTCAGACGAACCAGCTGGTGCGGCAGCAGCCGAGATGAGGGCCAGGTTCACCAAAAGGCCATCCGTTGGATCCAATCTTTTGGATCGTCGCCAGGGGTGCCGTGGAGGTTGCAGGGTAACATGCCGACTAAACTCGGATAGGCAGGTCGGGTAGCGTCGTTATGCTTACAGCTGCAATCCGTTCTCTAGCGCCTGCACCTGCTACAAAAAAGAAAGGCCCGTCTAGGCGTTGGAAATAAGTTGGGCCACAGTTGAGCCTCCACTAGGCGATGGTAAAACTGGCCAACTCCTGGTTACTGGGCAAGGTACTCGAGGTTGCAATCTGCCCCAGTTGCCCCCAGTTGCCCCAATCTCCAGCGGCATTGCGTGCGAGTTTTCGTCCGGTGCTAGTCACTTAAGGTTCCGGGCCAGACTAAAACGGAAGCTCGGCGATGGGGTGGCTCGGGCGCTCATGCAGCCATCGACCACTGACAATCCTGAGATGCCTCTTCGACAACCTGCTGCCCGCACCAGGTAACATCCTTGACCGACAGCCGTCCCAATATTGCATCTCGCAATCCCATCTTCGTGGGCGACGGTGTCCACCGGGGCCAATCAATGGCATTATGGCCGTTTGGTCTTATCGGCTACGGCGGGGCGGGCCTGAGCTCAACTTCCTCTTTGAGTCTTTGGACACCAACTACTCCCACATGTGATCCTCACGACGGGCGTCTGAAGAAAGATGAGATGGGGGTCCACGAAGCAAGCGCAACGCTTGCGGATGGGATGACGACCTCAACACCAAACCCAGAAGCTTATATAAACGTATCACGCCTCCCCCCTTCCTACATTCTAAGTCCAGCCCAGCACCCACAGCAAGCCTCCTGCACCCTGAGCTTGATTGCGCCGCCTCCCATCTTGGTCTTTAATTATTTAATACTTTCACCTTCCTTGTCTAATCCGACCTCCCAAGTCAACTCCCATCCAAGATGACTGTCCTCACCAACGCATTGCTGGCGGCCTCTTTCGCCCAGGCGGGACTCGCTGTTGCCGTCCCCCCTCACAGCCGGATCGGCACCGTCATGGGCAATGTCGGCCCTGGCATGACGTCGATCCAGACGCGCAAGCCTCACTACAAGTTCAACGGCGCCATGTCGGTGTACAAGGCCCATCTCAAGTACGGCGCCAAGCCCTCGGACGAGCTGATGGCCGCCGTCGCCAACATCACCGGCACTCTCCTCGAGGCTCGCGACCAGGGCTCCGTCGCCGCCAACCCGATTGACGAGTCGGACGATGCCTACTCCAGCCCCGTCTCGATCGGCACCCCCGCGCAGAAGCTCGACCTCGACTTCGACACGGGCTCGTCGGACCTGTGGGTCTTCAGCAGCGAGACGCCCAGCTCCCAGCGGAACGGGCAATCGATCTACTCGCCCTCCAAGAGCAGCACCTCGCAGCAGATGTCGGGCTACAGCTGGGACATCTCGTACGGCGACGGCAGCTCCTCCAGCGGCAACGTCTTCACCGACAAGGTCAACATTGGCGGCCTCACCGTCAACAACCAGGCCGTCGAGGCGGCGGAGCAGGTGTCGGACTCCTTCTCCTCGGACAGCTCCATCGACGGCCTCGTCGGTCTCGCCTTCAGCAGCATCAACACCGTCTCCCCCAGGGCGCAGAAGACCTTCTTCGACAACGCCAAGAGCTCTCTTGCGCAGCCCCTGTTCACCGCGGACTTGAAGCACCAAGCCGGTAAGCACTTTAACTCTAATTCTGCGCCCCCTTTACCCCCTTGATCCCCGAACCCCTGTCGATCCCGAAGCTCCGTGACTGCTTACTCAGATGTGCTAACTCTAATTGTGTGCCACCCGCTTAGCCGGCAAGTACAACTTCGGCTACATTGACAACAACGCCTACACCGGCTCCATCACCTACACCAACGTCGACAACAGCCAGGGCTTCTGGGGCTTCACCTCAACGGGCTACCAGGTCGGCTCGGGCTCCTTCAGCTCGAGCAGCATCCAGGGCATCGCCGACACCGGCACCACCCTGCTGTACCTGCCCAGCAGCGTCGTCCGGGCCTACTACGGCAAGATCAGCGGGTCGCAGAACTCCAACAGCGCGGGCGGCTACGTCTACCCGTGCTCGGCCACCGCTCCGGACTTCACCTTCGGCGTCGGCAGCGCCCGCATCACCATCCCCGGCGAGTTCATGAACTTTGGCCAGATCTCCTCGGGCTCCAGCCAGTGCTTCGGCGGTCTCCAGTCCAGCTCCAGCATCGGTGTCAACATTTTCGGTGATGTGGCGCTCAAGGCGGCATTCGTGGTCTTCAACGGTGGCTCTACACCCAAGTTGGGCTGGGCTTCCAAGGACCTGTAAAGAAAAAGATATTTTGGACAATAGGTCTTTGGGGGAGGGGGCGGTGGTATGAGTGGACTTGGGATAGCATGTTACTACTCAGCTTCTTATGATAGGATACAAACATAGAACGTTGGTGTCTGTCATTTAATACATGAATAGTAATAAATCAATATCTTTTTGCCGAACAATAATACTTGCAACATTGACATAGTCGAGAAGTTGGTGTCCCGCCTTTTAGATCAGGCTTGCATCCCGAGTAGATGGAACACGGCCCATTGTGCACCCCTGCCATCAGCTTTACTCTATTTAAGACTATCAACTAATGTCTTCAGATTATTTGGTTACAAAAGGTATAAATGTAGTCAATCACCGTATCTTGGTCATCCCCCCCCACTTACATCTCCACCCCCAACGCCTCGTAAATCGCCCTCAGATACGCCGTCGACGCCTCGTTCCCCAGTGCGCTCGCGGACCGCAGGTTCATCGCGTACGTAATGGTGAGCCCCCGGTCAATATCCATGATGCCGAGGGAGCCGCCCGACCCGCCCCAGTACGCAATCCGCCCCGCGGGCAGCCGGTCGTCGACCCACGTCTTGTCCCCGTCCTCGTCGCCGCGCAGGGCGTACCCGATGCCCCACCGGATGGGCTGGCCGACGGCGAGGTCGGGGCCGCGGGACTGTTCCTGGAAGATGAGGTCAACGGTCGGCTTCGAGAGCAGATACTTGTTCTCATCCCTGTCGTCTTTTTTACCATCTCGGGCGGACGCGGCACCGGCTAGTGTGATCTGGGACAGGATGGTGTTCAGTGCCCGAGCGTTGGTGACCCCGTTCGAGGCGCCCACCTCGCCGTCCCGCCACGCGCGGGTTCGGCCGAAGTCGGGCGGCATGGGCGGGTTCGCGATGGCCTTCATGAACAGCGGGCCCGGCGTAAAGCCCGGCGGCAGCCCCCACCGCCACCGCCTCCATTCGCAGGAGGAGGAGGTGGTGGTGCGATGAACTCGGAGACGCGCCCCTCGTCCTCCTCGCGCAAGCCGATCTGGAAGTCCGCCCCGAGCGGCCCCGCGATCCGCTGCGCCACGAACTCCTTGAGCCGCGTCCCGCCCGTGACGCGCCGCACGACCTCGCCGAGCAGGTGTCCGTAGTTCCACGCGTGGTACCCGCCCGCGGTCCCCGGTTCCCACCACGGGGCCTGCGCGGCGAGCCGGGCCGTCGCGTTCGAGTCCGGGTCGCAGATCTCCGCCATGGTGATGGGCCCCTCCCAGCCCGCGACGCCCGAGGTGTGCCCCAGCAAATGGCGGATCTCGACGTCCTGTTTCCCGTTCGCGGCGAACTCGGGCCAGTACTGGGACACCTTGTCGTTCACAGAGGCGATGGTGCCTTCGTCGACGAGCAGGAGCACCGCCAGCGCCGTGACGGTCTTGGTGCTGCTAGCGACGGGGACGAGGGTGTCGCGGACCCAGGGCACGGTGCGGGCGGCGTCGGAGTGGCCGCCGTAGAGGTCGAGGACGGTCTCGCCCGCGAGGTTGACGGTGAGGGAGGCGCCGATTTCCAGGCCGGAGTCGAGGTGGGACTGGAAGAGGGTGCGGACTTTGTCGAAGCGGGGGGCGCAGGTTCCTTGGACTTGGGCCATTTTGCAGTTTAGGGGTGTGTAGTTTACACTTGGAATTGGGGATTTGGTAACAGTTTCAAGGGGTGACTTTGAAGAGGTTGTCTTGGTTTACTCTGGGTTTAGTTCAACAAGACTTCCGAAGCGGGAGAATAGTTGCGCCCTTTATACTACTCTCTGTAGATGGTCTCCCTCTGAGGAAAGCACCGTTCTTGGGCCTCGGTGAGTTGCCTGCGGTTGAGATTGAGTCAGCCCGCCCGCCGGTCTAGAGTGGAACCGTCTTACGAAAGCTGACGGCAGAACCGACGGCGCCGTACGCCACCACGAGAGCTAGAAGGGGAGCCAATCAGAAACCACGAATTCCGAACCAATCATCGTGCACCGTACTCGAGCGGACCAATCATATCAGTAGCTTAAAATACGCACACGATATCTATTTTTTACCTAGGTGCTCGACATTGATCGGCGCGCCGTCCCCGTTGAGCAGCGCGCTGGGCTCCGGCCCCAACAGGAACCCGACACACGTAAGAACATGACGACATGCCTTCCTTATGAGATGCTTACGTCTGCTAGATTATTTATATGTAAAATATAATCACCAGTATGCAACCAACTACTCCAAAAGAAATATGCCAATATATGCCAATATACCCGAGCAAGCAAATGGGATTAGGAACAAAGGTTGACTCTTCTAAATATAAACAGTCATTATCTATGCCTTAAAGCACACTTATAAGTTAAGAAACAGTGTATAGTATTTGTGCAAGGTTTCGAGGTTTTTGGATCTGATACAATGCTCAACAGCGTCATATGATGGCCTGCACGCCAAGACACCGCCACGCCCTCAATCCCCGTAAGCGACATTTCAGCCGCACGAATATGTCGTTGATCACGTCTCTCAGCTTGGGCACGAGACCTCCGCATCTATGAGGAGTGCGTTAGTTGCCTGATATCATGTACTTCGAAAACTGAGTATCACAGCCACAACCCCGTTTCTGATAGGTATTACATGCATCCGCAAATCGACGCGCTTAATGACTGCGAAGCCGCCAAAGTCTCATTTATCACCCCATCGGTCCGCCTTCGCATTGATCGACCCCATAGACGCGCAGCTGCATCGTCAATTCGATCGCCACGGCTACCTCACCAGCGGGCATCGCACACATATCGCAGTATTATCCTACGTCTGGAGCGAATGGCGGGACCGCGCCGACGACCGGCTCCCCAAGCTGGACTTGGCTTCGGGCGCGGCTCCAATCCCTACTCGGCGCCGACTCCTTGCCGGATATCAAGGGTGCCACCAGGGGTGGGGGGGTCACGTTGCTGGATCGACTGTATCTGCATCGACCAGGACTCGCCCGAGGACAAGGCGCCACTGGATCCCGCGCATGGACGAGATCTACTACGAGGGGCGCTGCACCATCCTGCTCCTCCGCTCAGCGGGTCTAGATGTCAGTGCGCTGCTGAGGATTCGAGACGAGGTGCGCTGTCCGTTCCAAGGCCCTCTCCGTTTCCGCGACATCGCACAGATGGTCCCGCACGAATGCATCCTCTGTCGATCATGTGCCGCGCTGCCAGCCACACTACCAGAAGAGATTCGGATGCCTGCACTCAAGGCTTTAAGAGAGCTTTTGCCACTCGACTTGGCGACAACGCGCCTGGATCCCACAGGAAATACTTCTGAGCCAGAACTACCCTATCTCCTGGGACGACACGGGGCGTTGCCTCTCCCCCTCGCGGACACGGGCGTCATCGCCGCACTCCTATTCCGCCAGAACCGCCAGAACCCCCAGGAAAGGTGGCTGGACGAGTACCCCTCTCCTGGTGCCCGCCGGCTCTGGTTCGTGCGCCAGAACTACGAGGGCGGCCGCGTAGACGAGCCCTGCGATGCGAATGTCCTCCAGATGGCCTCGGTGCTGACGGCGACGGTCCCCTCGGATCGGTACTACGCCCTGTGCGGCATCCTGCACCTCAAGAGAGTGAAGCCCAACGCCAGTCACAGCGCGGATAAGGCGTTGGGATGTCGTTGTGCGGGCTTTGACTGAGGAAGGCAGGATGAGTTGGTGATATGCGGTTCCGCCCGCCGTCCAGACGACGAGGACTAGTAGTGGTAGTGGTATTGGTAGTGGTAGTAGCCTGAAGCTCCGGGATGGGGTACTGGCGCCATTTGCTGCGACTCGCTCCGAGGCCCGCCTAAGGCTGCTCAAGAGGTATTATCGGGCTACTGTGGGCCCGACGTCCCTCCGGCTTCATGTTGCCTCCATAGGATGTATTGTTCGGTCGATCCTTCTTCCAGAGGTACTAAGCACCACGTTCGCCCCCACTTGCGGGGGACGCACGACTTCTCTTTCCCCGAGCCCATCTCGTACGCCCACCAGGTCCCCGGAATCATCCGCAGGCTTTCGCTGGAGATGGTGGACACGCTGCTGAGCGAAACCTACCTTTGAGGCACATGTGCAAAGTGTTCGGTTTGATGATGGGGACCGTCCAGTCGGCGGCACGCCGGGGATGGCTGTGCATCATGTTCCTCGGGTTTTTGGACGCGCCCTTGCTCCAGGAAATGTTGGAGGGTGCAGGCGTCGAAGACGCAAAGATGGCGTTGGCGGCCGCCGCTTCTCTTCAGCGCCAACTTGCACAACGTGCAAGGGTCGTTCTCCGTCCTCATTTTGGACGAGCGAGGAGGATGGCCACGAACGTACATGCCTGGGATACCCGGGGTGTTCCATGTCGGCGTCTGTTTTTCAGCTGCGAGATGAGCCGGAAATACTCTTTGCGGCGCGTGCCGCCGCCCCGAGCGATTCCGCCGGTCGGGAGGCTGAGTTCTTCGGCCCTCTACCAAGTATCGAAACGAGAGACGCACTCGGGCCAAGGCCATCCACGTTGCTCACAACGCCATTCTGGAAGGCTTGGAGTCGACCTGCCAATACTCAGGCTGTTACCTTCAACTATGAGTAGAGATTCGGGAGACTATGAGAGTCCTCCTTCTCTCTAAGTTTATACGCAGCCAAGGTCATGGCAGCTTAGTTAGTGGTGCCTGAGGCACTTTGTATGCCCCCCCAACGCGGTGTTTATGGTTTTCATCAACTGTGTTGCCCGTGAACCGTTATTCCTACTTTATGCAATGCCAAAGCGAAGGAACATGTTCAAGACATTAGTAAAGCTTTGGGATATAAGGTGGTCTGGCTGGACTGGTACATGTTACGTCGTGACCAACCTATGGATCAAGTATTATTACCTTCCAATCGTTTTTGGTAGTACAGCTTGGATTTCTGCATCCACTATCTGTCCTGACTCAAATTTAGATTACTTGCAAGAAACATCAATATATCTTAGCAGCAAGGCGCAACATGAGTATACAACTTGGGAATCATATCGCGCTACCTCCCAATAGTAAGGAATTTGCCTTGCTTAATGGGAACATCTCATCGTTTATTCGTCAAGACCCTCTCCTGGACCCCGTCATTTATCATCTATACTGCATATCTCACGTAATCACTAATGTGGCTAGCCTCGTACGACGCTACGAACTGTTGCCCCTTTCATGCCAATTGCCGCGATGTGAATGTTGCGTCTCCAATTGTTCGCGTCTAAAATGCGACGTCGCACGGTTTGATTGGGTAGGGTTGCAAGAAAAAACGGAACAGATCGCGGGGAGTTGCATCCGGGATACTTAATTCCCGCTGCTATACGAACGGTGCAGAGACATGTCTTGGCCTGCCGGACTTTGCTTTCCCCACCTTGCCATGCTAGCAGATAGGCACTTAATATCACTTCGGGGTGGGGTTTAGTATTCTTCTTGGGTTTATATCAGGGCTGGAGACAGGTAGGCAAGATCCTGGAATTGTTATTTTGATTCCAATCTGCCCCGGTAAGATCAACCTAAGTAAGCATTTCTAAGGCCATGTCGCTACCAGCCAGCGCCATGGACATACTGTCCTCTCTGTCCATCGGAGATGTGCTGTCCCTCCTGTTCCTGTACCTTCTCACACGCGCCGTCTACAACCGCTACTTCCACCCCCTGTGCCGCTTCCCCGGCCCCTTCTGGGCCTCCATCACCTCGCTGTGGTACTTCCAAACCATCCGCCTCAGCAAGCCACGTAACTTGCAGTCCGCCTTGCACGAGAAATACGGAGATTTTGTGCGTGTTGGCCCCAACCTGCTGGCCGTGTGCCACCCGGACGCCATCTCCACCGTCTTTGGCACCAACACCAAAAACGGCCAAGCCTGGCGCAAGGGCGACTTCTACGAGAGCTTCGCCCCGCGCATCCCGGGGGCGCGAATCGACGGCTTCTCCGAACGGGACGACGCCAGAAATGCCGAGCGACGACGCATCATCGCCTCGCTCTACACGCAGGGCAACCTCCTTCGGTACGAGCCGCGCGTCGACCGCATCATCGAGCTCTTCCGCGGCCGGATGGCCCTGCTGGCCGAGTCGGGCGAACCCGCGGAAATGAGCCTCTGGATGGAGCGGTACGCCTTCGACGTCGTCGGCGAGGTCTTCCACGGCCGCGAGGACGGGTTCGGCATGGTCCGCGACGGGCGCGACTACAACGACTGGTGCCACCTGATGAGCGTCATGCCCGACATCGGGGCCTCGCTCATGTACGTGCCCTGGATCCTGAAGGTGCCCTATTTCGCGGGGATGATGCTGTTCCGCAGCAGCCGCGACGGGGTGCGGGGGATGCTGGATGTGACGCGGCAGGCGGAGAAGTCGGCGAACGCGCGTTGGGAGGCGATGCAGAAGGGCGAGGAGCACCCGACCGAGGATATCCTGACGGGTTTGCTCCATATCGTGCGCGAGCGCGGGGACGAGGTGAATTGGAACGTCGCGGATGTGGCGACGGAGGTCTGGGCTGTGATTTGGGCGGGGAGCGATACCACGGCGACGGCGCTGTCGAGTGTGTTTTATCATTTGCACAAGCACCCGGCCGCGCTGGCGAAGCTGCGGCGGGAGATCGAACTCGCGTTGGCGGAGGGGAGACTGACGCGGCCGATCCGCTACAGCGAGGCCCGGAAGCTGCCGTTCCTGCACGCCGTCGTCTTGGAGAGTATGCGGATGCATCCGTCGCTGGGGTACGGTCTACCGCGCGAAGTCCCCGCGGAGGGCGCGGTGCTGTGTGGCACGCCCATCCCGGGCGGTGTGGAGGTCATTATGAACTCCGGGGCCGTGCAGCAAGACCCGCGGGCGTTTGGGTCAGACGCGAAGGAATGGATCCCCGAGCGGTGGATGGATCGTAACCCAAGCGAGGTCATCAAGATGGACCGGGCTATGCTGCAGTTTGGGCAGGGCCCGCGGGTCTGCATCGGGCGGCACATCAGCGAAATTGAGATGTACAAGCTGTTGCCGACGATCTTGACGGAGTTTGAATTTGAGCTGCTGGTTGAGGACTGGGAGATTTGCGGGGGGTGGTTTCAGAAGACTACGAATGTTATGTGCAAAGTGGGAAGACGAGGGGGGATCTAGATCCCTCAGCCATGGCGAGATTGCTTACTGGGGAACTCGGGCATACACATCTCAGGGAATCAACGAAGACTGCGATGAAAGTTATTGAATTCTATCTTTGCTTGTTACTTAGGTTCATAGAACACAGTATGAAATTCCACTGGTGTGAGAAGAATGAAACAGATTTGCAGGTTACAGAGACCTGTCGAAATCAACCAGGCGAAGCGCACGCTTTTCCGCGGGCCATTAACGGGGAAATAGTAATTGTGAAAGGGTGGGAGGAACATTAAAAAGGGTTTAAACCGCGCAGTCGGGGCCTTGAGCAAATAACCAGATCTGGAGGAAATCTTGGGAAACAGTGGGGAGAGAAGATTATGCACGCCCTCCTACACTCGTTTATTAGCTACGATTACTAACTACGACAACGGACTACAATATATATATACGATTAGTGCCGCCCACCCGCCCTCGTCAGTTAGTTACGACTACTAACTACGATTATGACCGCCCACCCGCTGTTACTGGCTACGATTACCAGCTACGATCACATAGCAACGATGAAGCAAATGAAACACCTGGGACTGGATCACACTGGCCTGTAACACATTGAGTGGTCACTGGAAGCATGAAGATGGCGAAACACTTGGGACCTCGTCACTGCAAGTCGATCGATGATGGAAACCGTGGGCTCCCACTGGAACCCGGACGAAGACGGAACCTTACTCCGAACTTGCACATCGATAGGACACCATGGGACCTCACTGAAATTCGAAAGATGGCGAGGCACCTGGGATCTCACTCGGAAGTCGAACAAAGGCGAAACACCCGGGATGTCACTGGAAGCCGATCGATGATGGGAACCATGGGACCTCACTGGAAGGTTGACGATGATGAGACACTTGGGATCTCGCTGCGAAGCTCGACGACAATGAAGGCACCTGGGATCTCACGGGGAAGCTGAACCATGGCGAAACATTTGGGTCCTCGCTGGGACGTTGAACGACGATGGAACACGTGGGACCTCACTGGAAGGCATCGAAACGTTGGATAGGAGGAGGTGGCCGAGATGGACGATGGGGAAGATGAGGAGGACAATGGACACCTGAGACACCTGGAAGTGAAGAATAGAATGGAGGAAATAGAAAAAGAAAAGAACCCGAGGGAAAGGCTCCCTTATATATTGGTGGAAAATTGGAATTTCGGTGCCTAATAAGAGAAATACACGTCATCGGGTCGAATGGGTGACCCGATGTATGGGAAAATGATTTGATTTATGAGTCAACAACCCAGAGTGGCTCGATGGTACCACGGGGTAGGTGAACCTTACCACCCCTTCCCAGGGCTGTAACATACAAACATCCTGAATCTATCTTGCTGCCTGACCTCGCCATGCATTTATCTTGTGCTTGACTCATTTTGTGCGTGTCTAAGGTTGTTGCTGCCTGGATAAATTGGTCTGGCTCCGTAGAGAGAAAAGAATTGATGAGTGAAGAGAAAGGGCTGCCTCAATAGCCACTGTGCTAGTTTTTTCCACACCCCTCGGGCCCATATTCTGTCCATTAGGGTGTGATGCACCGTAGTGTCCGAAATCATGTTTTACTCAGATTATTAGTTGAGGCTCACGTACACACATTGTTTGTCCCTAGTTTTAATAATCCATCGTCAAGCGAGACCCTTCTCGTATGGAGTGATCATGTACATGCTTGAGAAATCTCATCAGCCCTATGCCTTGGTTATTGCTTCTGGAAGTATTCTCAGGCGACGACGAAAAGTTTGCAGCACTTATAAGCTGCCAAAGTCTCTTGTTATGGCCCATTCCGCAACTCAAACATCTACCCAGCTTTTCTCAACATACGCCTTCATCCCAACTCAAGCTCACCATGGAGAGTCCTGAAAGCACTCGAGTCGACGCAGAGAGCCATGTCACGAACTTTCAAGTGATCAACGCCCGGCCAAAGCAAGAGTGCCCTTTGCTGGCACTAAGCGAGAAGATCGAATCCTACCGGCAGTGCGACCCCGATGCCTTGGACGCCGCCGGCTTTGCCTTTGCATCGAGCATGATCCTCGGAACCTACGAGCGCGACGACAAAGACAATCGCCTCGATATCCCCGTGACTTACGGCTTCCCGTTCCTCTCCAGGGTCATCGGGACGGGCCCCTCTTCCATGAACGAAGACAGAATTCCTGGAATAAACAAATTGGCCCCCGTTCTGATTGCGCTCCTGGTCTGTCCCGACGACGCGGATACCATGCACCGCGTGGCAGATGATCAGTTAAAGAATGAGTTTAGCTTCAACTGTCCCCAAGAGACGCCCTCGGCATCGTTCTCATCGGTCTATCGCACCGCCAAGGCCGCGGTGCTCGACGCTGGCCAGACCACTGTCATGGAAGTCACGCTTTACGAATCCGATAGTCTCGAGCGCCCCAATCCCAATAACGAGGCCAATTGTGCAGAAGACGACAATGAAGGGGAAGAGGAGGTAAAAGAAGAGGGCGATAATAGATGCCATCCCAGAAAACACCCAACCCTCTTCACGCACCTTCTTAACATCGGCATAGGACCTGAGGGCGCTATCATATGGTCAGGAGATCTGTCCAAGGCGCGGCTCCGCAGCTGGGACGAGGCAGAGGAGTACGCCGCCGGCTTCGACTAACTGGTGGATTATAAGGTTAGTCTGGACGCCCGGAGTAGACTCAAGTCGCTAACAAGTGTGTATCTTAGGGCGCTTGGACCGATTACATCGACGAGATGTACAATAAACTCTTCCTCGTGGATATTAGCCAATGCTGGAGTGATCCTTCCCCCGATCCATGCCCCGAGTGCAAGCAATGGCTCCGCGTCCGGGTCTTTGAGAATGTGACGTACGAGAATGTTGCCAAGTTCCGTTTGGTCAAGGGATAGACGGCAAACCCCAAAGTTGGAGTGATGGGCAAGGGATTCTGTCTCAAGGTGTTTCTGCAGTCAGGCGGTGTGCGAATCCAGGCGGTCCTCTCTGTTTCTCGGTGCTTCAGCCCTACACAACAAGTACTAAGCCGATTGACAGCCAACAAGATGTTGGTTGACACGGTATTACCACGAACCCGAGCTAGAGTCTCTCTAACATAGCAAGCAATGAAGGGTAATTACATATGTAGTCGGATAAAAACAAAACTGCACGTCTTTGACGCAATCCCAAGGGAAAAGTTCCAGCTATGTTAGTTGGTTTCTGCTCATGTGGTCAAGGAGTAGAATAAATACGAGATCTCCTGTTTTTGATAATGCAGCTCTCCTTCTTCCTTTCATTGGATTACCATCCCTGGCAATTCTACAACCCCAGCGATCAGTTACCACAAAACCGACAGCCCTGCTCAACGCATCGGTGCCGTAGCTTGATTCCAAGGCCCAATTTCTTATTCACATGTCCCACAAAACTCTCGCAATCGGGAAAAATCGGCCGACAGACCATGATGATTGCCTCCTTTAGCGAGATAGGGGGCTCCCGAGTCTTCAGATTAGATAATTTCTCTAATACCTCCTTTCCGCCTTCTGTCGAAGGCTCTTGGAGGCTCATATTCGCAAAAAGCTCCAGCGCGGATGTTGCTCCTGTGTATGTTTCATGAGGAAGAAATATGTGTCTGTGGACGAAGTATGCAACTAAGATCAGACACCCTTTCGTGCCCCCCCCTTAAAGCTATAACCCTTTAACTTTAATAGTAAATATAAGAATAAATAAAATAGATATAAATAAGCTATAACCTATTAATTATATATCTTTATATTAAGTTTAAATTAATTAAATAAGAAAAGTTAAATATTATTTAAGAAAGAAATTATAATAGCTTTTATAATAATATAATATAATATTAATGAATATTATTAATTTTAAAATAATATTATAGAATTACATTATAATTAAAAATAAATTAATATAAATAATTATATTAATAATATAGTATTAGAAAGAAAAATAGAAAATAAATTAATAAAATATATTTATTTTATAATATTTTATTTTTATTACTTATTTTATATTAAAAGTAAATAAAGTTTGAAAAACTATTTTAAAATAAAATAAAATAGAAACAAATAATATTATTATATATTTGTATTATTTAAAAGTAAAATAAAAAGAGTAATATTTATTTAAAATATATATTTATAGTTATATAATTTTATATTTATTATATGTTTTAATAAAAGTAAGAATAAAATAAGATAAAGTAATTAATTATAAATTTAAATAAAACTGTAGAAGTATAAAACCTTTATTAAACAAGACCCTATATTAATATAAGTTAATATATTTTAAAAAAAGTTTTAAAGAAAATTTTAAAATAATTTAAAATATTAACTTTAGCCTTTCCTTATATATTTTCTATATATAAAAAGTATTTATTATATTAACGTAGCCTATAAACGAAATAACCATATAAGCGAATTAACTACTTTCGCTAAATTTCGTATAAATAACTTTTATAATTTAATTCCTTTATTACCTATTATAATTAATATTTAAGAAAAAGGGTAAATAGTTTTAATACTTTAAATATTTAAAAATAACCTAAAATTAAATTTCCGATATATAACCCGAACGTACGAAATCCTTTATACGACCCTTCGTAATCGATAATTCGGTATTTTTACGAAATACGAAATATCCGTTAATTCTCGGAAGTTAACGGATTTCGAAGAAAATATAATTATATAATATATAATCGAATTAAATTTACGGTTATTTCCTCCCCGAATAAATAGCGTTAAAGATATAACGAATCGATTACTCCGTTAATGCGACACGGGACGTATTAATATTAATTAAACCTTTAACTTCATATAACGGTAATTAAACCTCTAGACGTATTTTAATCGAAAAATCGATTATTAAAGAGTCCTTTATAAAGATCCCGATATATATTATATATAATTTACCTTTATATAAAATATAATTTATAAATATAGGATTTAAAAGGAGGATATTTATAATTTTAATAAAACCGGTTTTCTTATAAATTAAATCTTATTCGAAATAATTATTATTACCTCCGATTAATATAGAAAGTTTAAAATAATATAATAAAGGAACCGGGAATAAGTTATAATTATTTAAAGCGTCGGATCGTCCGGTTACGCTATCCCTCTATATATTATATTTATCGGAAAAACGTACTTCTTTTTTTAATACGAAAATAACTTATTATTAAAAGATTAAGTAATTATAATTATTAAAAACGGCTAAATTATAAACGAGAGAGGTGAAGATTAAATTCGATATTTTAATAAATATATAAAGTCTCGTAAAAAAGGTATTTATTACCTATTAATCTTAAACGGTTATAAAAGCTATTACTTAATAACCTTTAAGTTTTATTATAAAGAGAACTCGATTATTATATTTTATATACTTTCTTATTTATTATATAAATTTTAATCTCTTAATATTAATTATTTTTATATATTAAAAAAATCATATAAAAAAGAAATCGAGGGTTTTATACGGGTATATATTATTTATATTTTAAAGGAGGACTTTTTATTAACGTTCTTAAAAACGTTTTAAACGACTTTTATTATTTTAAATATCTAAGGAAATTTCCGAGGGATAAGATTTATATTATATAATCCGGAATTTATTATTTTATAATTAAATATAAAGCTATATACGCCGACGCCGCCAGTAACCTCTTCCGGTTTACTTATACCTTAAGAATTAAAGACCTTAAATAACGTAATTAAAACCTAATCTTAAATTAAATATATTAAGAATCGAATTACGCGATATTAAAATAACTCTCTAATATTAGTTTTTATTAAATTTAATTAAATCGCGAAAGGTATGACGTAAATAATATACCGGCTCGCTCTATTAAAGGGTAAGGTAACTATATTATAAAAGGTAAATAAGATATTTAACTAACGCCGCCGTATAAAAAAGAAACGGTTATAAAATAGAGGATTATTTTATATATAAATTAAAGAAGATTTATAATTTTAAAGAAACGTTAATAAATAATTATAGGATAAATCGCGCCGGAATAATAATCGTATAAGAAAGCTTAAGATACACTCGCGGCGTTATAAAATCTACGAGGAGCCCGGATATAATATATATATTTATTAAAACGATATAGATATATTTAAAGATAAGGATTCCAATTAATTTTAATATATTAAATATATTATAATAGAATTAATTTATACTTTTTTATATAAAGTATTAAAAAGTAATTAATTCATTTATATAATTATTTCGTTTATAAACTATATTATATATATTATAATTTAAAAATAAAACTTTTAAATTTAAATTCCTTTAATTAATTATAAAATATATATTTAAATATAATTTATATATATAATAAAGAAAAGAAAAGAAAATATTAAAAAAGAAAAGAAATTTTTAAATTAAATGTATCATTTTTATATTCTTACTTTATAATTAATTATTATAGTTTTTAACTTTATTTAATATATTATATATAATTTTAAAAATATATTTATTATAAAAAGTAATATAACGTGGTTTACTATATATTTAAATATATTATATAATCGGACACTTTCCCCCTAACCTATTTAATTAAAGTTTAATATATAATATCTTTATAACTATAATACCGATTTAATTAAAAGAAAATCGTATCGTTTTAGTAATTTAAACGACGCGAGGAGGTCCGAATTAAATTAACTAACGAATTATTACGAAAATATATAACGTCCCTCTATCTATATTAAACAATCGATTCCGTAGTACCAAACCTCGATACGAAATTTAATAACGATAATATAAATTAAATATAATAAAAGAAGTGGTATTTTATAATTATATAATTAACTTAAATACTAAAAGGATATCTCTTAATATTAATATTATAAAAAATATAATTAATTTCTTTATCGCGTCGCGTGAAGGCGACCGCGTTAATAAATATTAAGTTAAACGCTTTATCGATCGTAACCCGTATTTTAAAACCTAAATAAATTATCGATACGATTATTAAAAGGCTCTTTATAAAGATCTAGGCGTTATTTCCGGTTAATTCACGTTAATCGCGAATATTAAAGTTAAATGTAATATTTTAAATAAAAATATATAGAATTTCAATAAGACCGGTTTTATAATAAATATAATCGGGTTAATACTTATAATAATATATACTAATTAATATAAGAAAGCGAAATCGATTTAATTTAATAATTAGGAATAATTAACGGCTATTAAATATATTAATTTATAAAGTTAATATATTCCGCCGTTCTTAATTATTTAAAGTTAATATTACCTTATAAATTAGTCTCGCGAATACGATTTACCGGGCGATTAGGTAATTAAACCGATTTTTAACGGCTAAACCGATAACCAGACAAGCTTAAATTAAATCCGGTATTTTAATAAATATATAAAAGAATAAAAAAAGGGTTCTTATTACTTCTTAATCCTAAATAATTATAAAAACTATATTTTAATTAAATTTAAGGAATATTATAAGAATAACGATATTATTACGTTTAATATACCTCTTTATTTATTATACTTATTCTAACCTTTAAATATAATGTTTTATTTGATATTAAAGTATATATATTTAAAATAAATCGAGTTATTTATTAAAACGTCGATAAATTATATTATAAAACTTAAATCTTTTATCGGTGTTAAAGTTATATATTTTATTATTTTTATAAAAAATAATATTAAATTTAAATTTAATATATTTAATTTCATCCCTTATTATTTAAATCAAGTAATTAATAAATTAAATATATATTTTTAGACGCTTATATTTAACCCGTCACGTCCGGGGTCGGTTAATACTTATAACCCTTAAACGTTATTTAAGCTTTAATAAATAATTAAATACTTTATTTTTACTAAAAATAAAGTTTTTATCTATTAAGGAAACTCCTCGACACCTATTTTGAATATTATAAATTAAATAACGAAAGGTATAAATAAAATAATTTATAAAATAACCTTTATATATAACCGGATATATATATTAAAAAAGGTTAATTTAATACTTTTTAAACGTTAAAAAATTAAAAAGGTATATATATAATTTAAAAAAGCTTTTATTATATAAGAATTTTAAAAGTTATAAGATGAGAAGGTAAAAGGGAAGCGTTTAATAATTAATAAAAGCGAAACGAGGGGTTCGTCGAAACGGAGGGCGGCCGATAAAAAGCGTTATAATATTTACGGCGAGTTAGGTTATAATATATAAATATATAAAAAGAATATAAAATCGAATAATAAATTAGATAATAAATAATTTTAATTAATTTGAAATATTATAATTGAATTAACTTATATAGAAATAATAAAATATGAGAAAAGTATTCGATTATATAATATATCCGAGTATATAGTAAACCACGTTATAATTATTATATATATAATTTTAATAATTTCCTATATTTATTTTAAACTTTATTCGTTTAATTCAATTTCTTTAATATTTGATAATTTAAATAATAATAACTTTATATTATAAAAGAGCTTAACTTTACCTATTTTATTTAATTTAATATAAAGGTTTAAAGTAAGCGAGTTTTAGCTTAAAAGGGGGTGCGTGAGAGGGGGGGCACGAGAGGGGGCTTGATCTTACGACGTAGCGACACATCAAAATTCTCGACTGCCCCTTCGCTGGAACATTCCTCGCTCGATCGAATTCAAATGTTTGACATCTTTATCGCCCGCCACCATTTGGATTTCTGAAGGATCTCCAGAGTTCATACAGTCCTGATCGGATTGGTGGTGAATATTCGAAGTTTTCAAACGGTAAAACCGCGCAATACAGAGCCCGGGATCTGTCGCAGGTAAGAATGCTCGACAGTCCAATCTCCCTGTGATACGTCGCTAACATGGAGAATATAGATGAATGACTAGACGTCGACATTTATACGGTTCGCGTCGTTGAAAATGACGTGCGAACCTGGGCATGTTGTCAAAGGGCTGATGAGTAAGGCCGCAAGGCCGTAAGGCCGAGCGCGCATCGGCAATGCCGACAACACGCCAACCAGGCTCGCGAGAAGAGCCATGCCGGCGCCCGTCCGGCCCTTTCTGTCATCTTAATAGGGCCATTATGTGGGGGGACGTCGTGTTTTGGCATAGTGTTATGGGCCCTTCAGCGGGTTGCAACGCTAGCACAGCAGAAGTGGACATTGACCCCTTCCAGAAGGACGGAACCTCCCAATGACGCGCGACGGAGGCGACAGGGCTTTCCCTGAGAGCCGAGCTTTCTGCTCTTTTTGGTTGAGGCCTCTCTCGACAACTTGTTTAGTTCTTTCTGCCCTCCGATCTCCGGTTTGGCTTGCGCGGCTGGATCCTCCCAATTGATTTCAGGTTGGGAAAACCGACGTGTCTTTGCATGATCGAACGCACTCACCGCTTTTGCACAGGTGCGCGCAACGGCAATGAGAAGTGTGATCGCGATTTTTGGGGCTCCGTTCGCGCGACAACGTGGTTCTTGTGGATTCCACAGTTTGGATCTGCCGTACATAAACGAGCACAATGGCCAGCTGCAACATCACCGGGGTCCGATGATCCCAATTTCGAGGCCGCCCGCCCCACGATTCACTGGCTGGTGAGCCTGGCTGCTAAAAACTCGGCCGACCTCAACAACCAAACTTCATACTTCAGCTTCTTCCCACCCCACCGCCGCCCGCTGTATTCCCCGTGTTTTAGGAACACGAAGCGAGCGAGAGGAGTTCACGATGCATGTTGACGTCCCTCCCACAGACGTGAGTAATCCCATCCTTGCTGGAAATGAAGGCTAGTGCTGTGCGCCACGAGCCCGGTCAGCTCGAATAAGAATATTTCAACCAAGAACTGACAAAATAAGCAGCCCAAGGGTCACCCCGCGATGGACAGTCCCGGGCCGCCTTTCAGCCCCTACGGCACCCCGCAAACCAAGGGGATGGGCCACAACTATGTCGAGCTGGACGACATGAAGGGTGAGGTTGCCGGCCCTCGTCGGGAAACAGACTTGGACGACCTGCCGCCGCGCCCGGCGAAGGCGGCAGAAGAGAACGGCAGCTGGATGTTTGAGTTCATCGCCTGCTTCATCAGCACCCTGGCGCTGGCCGCCATCCTCGTCACCCTAGGGCTAATGGACGGACGGCCGCTGCGCACGTGGCCGATGAAGATCACTCTCAACTCGTTCGTCGCCTTCATGTCGACCATCGCCAAAGCGGCGCTCGTGATCCCGGTGGCCGAGGGCATCAGCCAGCTGAAATGGATCTGGTTCGGGACCAAGGGCTCGCTGGAGGACATCCAAAAGTTCGACCAGGCCAGCCGCGGGTCCTGGGGCAGCCTGAAGCTGCTCTTCCACTCGCAGAACGTGCACCTGGCCAAGCTGGGCGCCTTCGTCATGATCGCGGCGCTGTGCATGGACCCCTTTGTCCAGCAGGTCATCACCTACCCGACCCAGATGATCGCGTCGCTCGACCACAGCGCCACCATCCCCGTCGCGCGAGGCTACAGTAACTACGCGCCGGGCGCCATCATGGCGCTGCGGTCGCCCACGCCCGACATGAAGGCGGCCATCAACAACGGCATCTACAACACCAGCCCGGACCCCAAGAAGGACTTCGCCATGAAGCCGCACTGCGCGACCGGCAACTGCACCTGGCCCGAGACGTACCACTCGCTGGCCGTCTGCTCCAAGTGCGCCAACACGACGGAGCTGATGACCAAGGGCAACTGCTTCCGGGACAAGTGCGTCTACACCCTGCCCAACGGCCTGTCGTTCGACTCCCTCTACCGCGGGCAGTTGTTCATGAACGCCACCAACAACGTGCCGACGGTCAATTTCAACGGCACCCAGCCCACCATCACGTCGTTGACCACCATGCGAGGGCTGCACGATTTGTCGGCACAGGATCTTCTCGGCATTGTCGCGAACGAATGCATTTTGTACTAGTACGTTCTTCAACCCCAATCACGAGAATTCCACTCCTACTTCAAACTGTAGGACATGACTGACAACAACCCAACTTTAGCTGCGTGAACGAGTACAAAGCCGAGGTGAAAAACGGCGTCTTCAGCGAGACTGTCGTCAAGTCCCGCACGCTGGACCGCAACCCCCTGGCACCCGAAAACATCACCATCACCGTCCCGCCGTCGGGCAAGGTCACGACGCCGACCAACTACACCATGACCGGCACGGCGGCCGCTGCGCTGAGCTACCATTTCTGGGTGAGTCGATCAACACTTATTACCGTCTCTATGATGGCGCCAACAAAACACTTGTTACTAACACAACTGCTCGCATTCTAGAACTTCTGGACCGGCAACGTGACGGGCAGCCTCGGCGAAGAGCAAGCAACCAGCGACGTCGTCCGGGCGCTGTACGACCTGGCCGACGACGGGCGGGGCGGCGGCTCGCCCAAGCCCGGCGGCGAGAACGAGACGATCGCGGCCGTGGCGGCGGCCATGACCAAGGTGATGCGGTCGAACCTCGATATCATCCCATCCAGGGACCCGGAGGCGGCGGCCGCGAACCAGGTGGCCGGGGTGACATGGTTCGAGGAGACGTACGTGGCCGTGCGGTGGCCCTGGATGGTCCTGCCCATCGGGCTCGAGGTCCTGGCGTTTGGGTTCTTGGTCATGACCATGGTGCAGTGCCAGCGCAGCGGGGTGGCGATCTGGAAGAGCTCGACGTTGCCGATGTTGCAGGGGAAGGTGACGGATTTGCGGGAGAGTATGGGGACGAGGCGGTAAGACCCGTGAGCCGTCGTGATAAGAAATAAGAGAAAAAAAGACGAAGAAAATAAGCAGAAAAAAGGAGGAAGGAGAAAAGCCAATAGACGGGTTTCTATACCTGGTCGGACAACCTTCCACGTACGAACAAGTAAATGCTAGCGTTGGTTATATATATCCCTATATATTAAGAATAATTTTAATCGTACCTTTAAGGAAATGGAAAGCGTTGTGCATATCGCGTACACAGAACGGTGCGAAGCACATATCCGAAACACTGACATCTCCAAATTTCCTAAAATTTCATAGGTTTATAGATAAGACAGATTCAACACCCACGCTGTTACCGCCCCTTCCGCGGCTCACTCAGTGCATATATTAAGGTTCCGTTTGTGTCACCAGTGTGTTTTCGACGTATCTATCAACAGAAACCTCACCGCCTAGATGATTTTGATGGTTCGTGTCTCAAAATGCATGTCCTCTGCAATAAGGTCGCACCTTGCATCACTCAAAGCCTCGTGCGTATAATATGCTATTCGTCGAAACATATCAACATGCCCTTTCACAGGTTCTAGAATAAGTCCGACATCTGTGATGTAGGATTCCATCGGCTTATGCATCTTCCTGTACCCATCCCCACGGGCCAACCACAAGGCATGCGCGGGCCCCGTCAGAGGCTCCTTACAATCTTCCGCGTAGGCATGGCTGCTTACGTTCGGGTCGCCGTCAAACAGATAATATATCCATTCATGTTTTTCTCCCCACCCTCTAGTTTGGTAGACAGGCAGCTTCAGTAGAGGACCATTGATCTTCAGGGTCCCTTTGACCCCCCCCAATGTTGTTTTTTTCCACGTGGACATGCAAAACCTGAACTTTCCAGTCGAGTTCGTATGGGTGGTTGCCATTTGCTCTCACGAGCCCTGCATAATCATTCAATACTCGCGCTTCCACGGAGGCCCACGACCAAGAAGGTGCAATATTCAGTGAACGGGTTGACCGACCAGGATTCAACGTGTGCCATAGAAGCTCCACTGGAAAGAACGCTTTCCACATACCAGCCACGGAGGTCAAGTGTCTGCTCTTGGAAACACGATCAATGATGCCTTGAAACGCCACGAATTTGTCTTCCGGTATAGTAAGCTTTGTCAAGCTATACGTACGTATTAATTCGGTCCATGCCTTGTGAAAAACGATCGCCGTTCTCGATGGATTGCTCAATTCGATATCATTCAGCCAAGACGATGTCAGCCTAATAAAATCTGATTTAGGGTTACCACCGAAGGAATCCGGCCCATCCATGGTACTCTGGAGTTCCTTGTATTCCCAGGCAATACCATGCGCGAACCCAGAGCTTCGCCTATCACTTTGCCGACCCCCGCGAAGGCGTTCAGTATGTCGGAGCGGAAGCTGAGTTGGCGGCTCGTGTACTACTGCACCCAACGGGCAGTAATCCACGAACGTTGGCGGGCTTCCTCTCATCCAATCGACCTCTCTTTCCGTGCTCTCAAAGACGAGTCCGATGCCGTGAAACCACTCCGTCTCCTCTTCCTTTTTCATTTGCGGCAACAAATGGTCAAGTTCGTCCAGACTGCAACGAAGCACTCTCTGAGAGAAATCAACGGGTAACAACTCCATGTATCCCCAACTCCATGTTTCCGGCTCATAGGCTTCTACCTCTGGACACTCGAATCTACTTCATGCTGCGTTATGGGAATTGTCCGCTTAGACAATAACCCGTCCTTGGAAGGTCCAGCCTCGTACATTCCCACAAGACGAAGACACAACCCTTTACTTATGCAATAGGAAGAGCCCTTTTGTATATATATCCTGATTATAAACAGGCCTCGGGGTAGAAATAGTCGGATACCGAGGCGACCCTCTGTACCCGGGAGGACCTATCCCCTCGTTGTTGTTGAGCGCAGCTGCAATGGTGAAACTCGCGGATCGGTATACGTTGTCCATGGCTTGGATCTGGTTGATCTTGGAAACTGGATCATCCTGGATAATGCAAAGTCTGTCGACCCAGAGATACCTCTCGTTCATATCTTTGCACAACGCCACGGCGTCTCTAAGAATGCCAGGCAGTTTGACGCACTCAAGACTGCCTGGTATCTCTGGCGTCTTGACGAGGCGTTTTCGTAGCCGATCAGTGAGAAAGGCAACTACAAACGTTAAGGAGGTTTTGCCGTGAAACACGCTACTAATCAATAAAACTCCGAGAAGGTGATAGGCATTCCGTGCAAAACAATCCTCAGAACCGACGTGGCAACCCTGCTGCAGGACTTCCTTTGCAATGTCGTGCCTCGGTGAGGCTGCATTGCGCCAGAGGTTTCAAATTGTTTGATCACATGCTGAGTAGAGAGAATAACGACGATATGGGACTAAGCAAAAGGAGAATGTTAGGTACGTTATGCGTATGTGCTGCCAGAAACTATTAAGTAATAGGGGTCAAAAGAAACATCGGACGAACTAAGCCCTTCGTAGTTCGCCTACAAAGTCTAACAGCAGTACCTGTTGCAGAACTGCCCCTCCACCAAACCCCCTCGGCGTTAAGGTCGGACCCTTGGACGTGGTCCGAGTCGCGGCAGCTGATTGGTGGAAACTGCGCTAACCCGGCAATTCGGGTGCCCGCGCCCGCATCGTAAGTCTTCCGCGCGGAGTAAATGCCACCGCACGCTGGATTGGTAGCACTGCATATCCACACACAGCACGACTTCCGTGGCGGTATGATATGGTGGTAGCCCCACTGTCGCAGGGTATATAAGGCGAGCGGTCTGCAAGTGGCCTTTGTGTGATGTGAGCTGTAGTCCACCCTCGTTTTCGCTGGTAATCTCGCCCAACATGTTGTCCCTCAGATCTCTCGTACTGGCGATGAGCGCTGCGGCGTGCATTACCACCGCGGCCTGCGCGGATACCTACCGGTTTCTCGGCCGTGTCAATCCTGCCACACGGGAGCTGACATGGCCGGCAACTGGCATTCTCGTCTCCTTCACCGGGATATCCGCGACCATCCCCATCGCGTCGCAATGGGGCGACGTCTCCATCGAGATGGTCGTCGACAGCGGCAACCCAGTCGCCATCAACCACGTCTCGGGACCCATCAAAACCCCCAAGTTGACCCAAGGCAAACACACCGTCGAGATCCGGAAGAAGTCGGAAGCCAACATGGGGAGCATCTTCCTCGGCGAACCCACGACGGACGGCACCCTCTCTCCCCGCCCCGCCGCCCCCTCGCGCCGCATCGAGCTGATCGGGGACTCCATCACCGTCGGCTACGGGCTCGAGGGCGTATTCCCTTGTACCAACTCCGCGGACAAGGAAGGCGCCACCAAGACATACGGCGCCCTCACGGCCCGGAACTTGTCGGCCGACTACTCCCTCGTGGCCTGGTCCGGCAAGGGCCTCACGCGCAACTACGTCACGGACAGCGAGCCGCTGATGCCGGAACTGTGGACGCGGTACGGCGCCAACGACGCTGACAACACCTACGACTTCAAGACGCCTGTGGATGTCGTTGTGATCAACCTGGGCACCAACGACTTTGCGACCGTATCGCGGGGGCAGCTCGATATCGGCGTATACACGGCGGCTATGGTCAAGTTCGCGACGGCCGTCCATGCGAAGTACCCGAGCGCCGCCATGTTTATCACCAGCTCGCCCTCGCTCGGCAACGACTCGGCGGAGCAGGTGAAGTCGAAGCAGATCAACGCTCTGCAGGATGCTGTCTCTAAGCTCAGCTTCAAGGCGCACTTTGTCGACTTCGCTACGCAGGATGCGTCGAATAACAACATTGGCTGTGACTACCACCCGTCGGCCAAGACGCACCAGGAGATGGCGGTGGTTCTTACTAATGCTATCGAGGGGGTCCTGAAGATTTAGAAACGGTTGAGGTGAAATCGGGCAGGTATCATAAGTACCACTTGAATGGCATCGGAGTGCCCATGAAACGCAGTGATTCCCAATGTTTATGACCACTAGAAGAGAAACTAAGGTGCCTCACCCCTCTGCAGCAATGCTCCGCGCAATATATAGTACATGCAACTCCAGTTATACAGGGGTAAAAAGACCACATGCCAACCTAAATCCCGTATTGCTCAACAATTTCCGTCCAGCTCATTCCCATTTTCTTCTCAGTCCGCTGTATAGCAGCCTTATTCCCTCTAGCATTAGCATCCAATTCTGCGCCATTTTGGAGGAGAAAAGCAACCATATCCGGCAGACCCTTGTTAGCTGCTATCTCAAGGGGCTTCATGGATTTGAAACATCTCGCGGTGGAAGGAACACAAGCATCGTTGACCTTGACGCCGATCTGAATAAATGCTCTTGCGAGTGGCAAAGCGTCCATGTACACAGCACAAGCAAAGATGTATTGGCGCATGCTAGTTGGCATGTCGTACCTCTCAGCCACGGCGATATAGTTTTCCAGCTGAGTTCCTTGTAGTTTGAACAGCCCAGACGTTTTGGAACTACTATTGAACACTGAGGGTCTTTCGTGGCTCAGATCCAACTCCCTGATTCCCCTTTGCAAGAAACATCCGATGACCTGCGCGTTACCCCCCATTATCGCCTTTGTTAGGATAGACCGGTAAATGTCGCCCGGACGGGCCATGGGAATTTTTGTCATACAGAAATCAAGGACCTCGATATTTCCACACAAGACTGCTTCAGTCATTGCTTCGTTCTGGAATTTTATGGTATTATAACCAATATAGCTTTCGCTGAAATCCAGGCGAGATTCCCAAATGATTTGTAGGGCATTCTTCGAGCCGCATTTGCCCGCATGCCGTACGATTTCATATGGCGAAAGGATGCTGTAATCCAACGTTCGTAAAAGTCCTAAATCGTCCCGGCTAATGGCATCAATTGCGATCAGACTCCAGTCATTGGCCGAAATGTTGGTCATCTTTGTGGTTGGCGTGGATAATGTTGAACTGGTCATATGATTTGTATGTTGAGAGTCGATATGAAGCTGTAGATCCCGCGAGGTTTGAAGGCCTAATTGTGCAAAGAGGCAGTTCAGTTCAGTACATTTATATGGTCGACTGTGCGTAGGCATGTGTGTGTCTCGTTCCTGAAGAGTAGCGAACCCTTGATGGAAGTACGGACAGCTAACGCGATCGCACTTAAAGAGTTGAGGTCCGTATGAGTCCTCCAACATTTGGCAGGCGCATCCAGTTTCGTGTTTGGGGCCATGGCACAAGAGTGACTCTAGGCAAAGTCGAAATCGCATAAGAGCCCTTGCCAGTAACGTCGGGTCGTTTTCAACATATGTTTTTGTTTTAGTATCTGTTTAGAATGTTAAGGAATTGTCCACGTGAGTTGGATATGTGACACTCTGACCTTGTTCAGTGGAACCAACATGGCAGTGACGCCCGTATGATTCTGCTTGTGCTACCATCGACTGGAGACGTGGAAATGCATCCAGTCCGCAGTACCTTGGGTGAGCGATAACATTGTTGCGTGACTGGTAATTATTGTTCTCCCAGCGACTGATAGATTTCGAAAGGGCGTCTATGAGCTGCTGGGGAAGAGTCCGGGTCATGGCAGTACAGCCACTCCGCATGTGCCAAAGCCATTGCGTAGTAGCATACTCAAAAAGAATGAAATCCTGTGACTTGACTTTCTCTCTGACCTCGTCTTCGTTCCAAGACTCCGAGAAAATACTCCGAAATGAATCGAAACTCAAATATGTTAGAATGGTCGACGCTATTTCCTGGTTCGAATCGACGATGCTCAGGAAGTCCCCATGTCCTTTGAAAATATATCTGCTCTGCGAGTCAGCCATATGATGAATGTTTGCTTCATGGTATTATAGAGCGTACTCTTTTGTACTGAAATGCACCAATCGAACTTGATCGCCATCCACGTCTATTATTGGCCCGCAAGTTTGCTTCAGATCACAGAGTGCCTTCCTCGTCGTCTTGAAGTCATCTGACCCTTTTTCCACGATCATGGCTTGCAAAATCTCATTTACTCTGAGAGGCAGTAATTCCGATGCACACGTTAGCCACTGCAAAACTTTCAGGGCCGCCGCGCTGGTTCGAGGTGGGCTGTTTTTGATCCTTGCCAGGATCCTCGCATACCTAGTGGTGAATTAGAATGAATCTAGTAAGAATACAGAGAAATTTGTACTCACGCTTGATCTAATCCGTCTGGGAGACATCGAAGCTCATCGTGAATCTCGTCAGGGTTGTCGAGGGCCTTGAGTATCTCCATCATAAGTTTCGCGTAAAGCATCATACCTATAGCGAGTTGCTGTTAGATTCCATGATTCAATGGGGCTCCAGAGGTTGTACCTTTTGAGTGAAGCGCAATGAAATTCGTGCCCACTTTGGCTTCAGCAAGAGCGGATTCTTTCGCGCCAAGCTCCCTCCATTGATCCAAAAGAAGCTTTTCTTCGCTATCCAAGTAGGCCAAGATTTCTGGCTCGTTATGATGGTCCACGCGGAGCTTCTGTCGACAGTTTGCAAGCTCTTTGTCCAGAAGGGGGTCATTGCGGCAGCTAATAAGAAGCCTCACGTTCTGGCATGCTGTTGCAGTCTGCATTAAAAACTTGGCGAGGAACGATCGACTGTCTTCGGTCACTTCGTCGAGCCCATCAACAATGATATATATCGTATCCAGGTCTTTCACAAGGTCCACGAACAGCTCCATCACGAACCTGTCACTCCCAGACAATTGCCGATGGTTATGGACGTGGGCATCTCGGATGATGGGTTGAAGTGAGGGCTTCTCAGACAGCAGTTGAAATACTAGACTTTGGAAAACCTTGAGGGCGGCTTTGATCTGAGTCACGGTAGGTCAAAACCGCGAATAGAACTATGTGGCCATCTTTTCGCAGGTGCTCAATAATTTTGGCGCATAGTACGGTTTTACCTTCCATATATTAGCAATCTGGATGTAGTAGGGTGTCTAAACTGTAAATACCTGCTCCCGGTATCCCTTGAAGCCAGAGGCTTGAGCCCTTCTTGTCAAGTGGATGAGCCCACTTCTTGAACTCTTCGTTGTTAAGGAGCCACCCATCCAAAGTAGCTGGGAATGGTTTGCGAAGTGCTTCGACCTGAGAATCGTACATATCGATTTTCAAGATATTCAGAAATCCATGAAATAGCTGAGAGTCCTCATGTTGGCGGATGCGTCTATTCTCGTCTTGTTCATACTGGCGCGAGTCACGGGCTTTGAGGATGTTCTCGAGAGTGACCTCTTCAGTCAACAAGGCCTTGTGCTTGGACATCCGGCTTTGGATTTGGGTAAGCAGATCTGTTGTCTTTGGTCAAAATGCCTCGAAGAATCGCTTCCATTCTACCTTGGCAGTTAGCAGTTATCATTGATATAATCTTAATTTTGCGCTTACGGTTCCGTCCGAAGAAATTCAGGAGGGCTAGGTGCAAATCCAGGATGTCCTGATAGAACAGACAAAGAACCCTTTGCACGCGGAGGTTGGCTGGAAATACGGATGCCCAAATGTGTAGATCGGGAAGAATTTGACCGGCATTTCCAAGTACTTCCAAAATCTTGTCATATGCCTTTGTAAAGTTACTTGCAAACTGTTTTTTGTCAGTTTCGTACTGGGTTGGAAGTAGGATGCGGCACTTACTCGAAGAACTAGTTCGAGTGGACCCTTGGCGTTGTCAGTCAATAAATAAAGATGCGGATATTGAGGTGGTCACAAATTCATACCCAGATAAGTGCCAAGATATCAGGCTTTACTTGAATGAACACTTCGATGGCGCTCTCGTATTGGGCCAAAAATTCAAGGTATGGCTTGAGACGGTTTGATGCTCGGAGAGTTTTTGTCTGGGATTGCAACGCTTGTATCTTAGCGGTCTCCTTGTAGATGTCGTTGATTGATTGCGGCGTGTCAAGGTCGATTTGATCCGGAAAAGCAAGCCTACGCTTGAAGTCCTCCACTGCTTCTCTGAAAGCATCGACCATCCACTGGTCAATAGCTGTCGCTTCCATTGGATATTCTGGTCCAGAATACCCTTTGATCAGTTCAGCGACAGTCCAGGACTCACTCAGTAAAAGTTGGTCGCCACGTCTCAGACTACTGGTAATACGACCCTTCAAGATGTTAAAGAACCAAGATAAAAGCCTGAGGGGGCAGCTCCTTAGGCGCCAGGCTCTGAAGAAACGTTTGCAGGCAGGAGCGGGGAAGGGGGCTTGGGGTTGCATTAAAGAAGCGCCACCACCGCCTCTGCCTCAACAGGCGCCGACGTCCTACCAATCAACGAACGAGGAACTCTGGGGATTCGGCCTTGCCGTGCCTACGGGCTGCATCCAAGGCAGACTGGATCGCTGTTGATGGGAGTTTCCAGTTATTACATGCACCTGAATGTACCTATGTTAATACACATCCCGAGTGGCGGCGTACTTCTCATTCTACGATCGACACAAAGCCCCCTCATATCGATCCACTGTAGTGGAAACTATTTACATTATGCGTGTTCTCTGATCCCGCCCCATAATTATCGCGTCCCAAACGGCACGAGCACATCTCGCACTTCATCATCAGTATGACATCCCAAGGTGACTGCCCTGCAAACGGTGCGAAGCGGTCATTCAACACCGCACGGGCAGATGAAACGCTATTTTCTCTTTGCCCACATGCAAGCCCTTCATATTCCGATAAACGGCCTTGTACTACCGATGTGAGGTTTATTCCTGATGATGGCAATACGACCACAAGCACGAGCGAAAGTCTTGCCCTGTCAGGGCCCAAGAACTCCGTTGGGACGGACTGCGGCGCATGCGCTCCGGAATTGGAATCCACAGACACAGCTGATAATGTTTCCGTGCGGTCTGGCGGCCAAGACCAGAGCCGCAGAGACTTCGATGTGGATTCTGACGGGCTCGCTGGAAACCATCTGGTTCACCATTATACTCAATCCCGCAATCCGGATTTTGATACATGTTTTGGAACAGTGAGTACTATGGCCATTAAATTCAGTATATACCTTTCTTCTAACATGGTATAGATACACATAGAGATCCCGAACCTCCGCTGCAGTGAATACGACGTACTAGACCCTCTTATGGTAAAGCTCGAGCCCCTTGGAAGCCATCTTGGAATATTCGATGTCACAGGCGGAGGATACCAAGGATCTATTAGCACGAATGTGGTAGCGTCGGTATATGACCTCCAACGCGATAATGCTGCGAGAGAATCCTTTGAGCTAATCTTCAAGCCTCCGGCACTCCACATCACAATGTATGGATGTCGAACACGGGCTGAATATATTGGCGATTCTCTGGCAGATAGTGGCCTCTTCCTGCAGGCTCCGCGGATCTACAACGAATATGCACCTTATTTCAATCCGCAATATCTGGTTCCCCCAGGTGCTGAATACGAGCCCACTACAGTTGTGGACCTTGATGAAATCCGCCAAAAGGAGGCGCTCGACCCAAGTCAAAAGTCCAAGATAATGCAAATACTCGACGAGAACATAGGTCCTACAACGTCCCCCGAGGTCTTCATCAGCAGCAGGTTGGAAACAAACTTGAAAGAGTATGTAGGATAATCCTACCATCTGTTGAATGTTAACAACTGATTTAGTATTAGGTATCAGAAGGTCGCACTTGCAATGATGATGGAGAAGGAACGAGACAGCATTGTCGGCAACCAGTTTCCGTCTCTTTGGGACGAGACGGAAACAAGCGGAAATGGCGGACGGGAAATGTGAGTAGACATTCACTCCGACAACGCCATTCTCACTATGCCAAGGCTCATTTGTCTATTTAGATACTCGAATAATGTCACTGGCGGGAATTTGATCAAACGGCCAAACCCGTGCTTGGGTGGTATCTTGGCAGACGTATGTAAATAGAGCCCCATGAGCGCCGAATGCTACTGACGCATCGTTTAAAAGGACATGGGTCTGGGTAAAACATTGACCACCCTTGCGCTTATTCTAGGGTCTCTGTATTTTACCTCAACTCTACGTGATGAGGGTCTTGGTCGTGCACCCAAAGCAACAGGGACCTTGATTGTGGTACCATTATCAAGTACGCTTCTGGATCGGTTAGCCCATTTAGCCACATGACGGCCACAGTCTAATCAAATTTTAGCTTTGATGAGCTGGGAGGAGCAGATTCACAGGTAAGTCGTGACTGCCGCTGCATATCAACCAACAAGGATATTGCCTTCTCATGGTTACTCATTGGCTTGCCTAGACACATCAAAACAGGTGGTCTCAAATACCTGAAGTACCACGGCCAATCCAAGAATAGCGCCAAGAACAACATACGAGAGTACGATGTGGTTCTCACAACCTACGAGACGTTAAGGAGGGAAAGTACGGAGGAGTCCAACAGTACAGGCCTGTTGAAGCAAGTGGGATGGCTGAGGGTGGTCCTTGACGAAGGTTGACTTCCCATGACCAACATTCAATCGCACGTTTTATTCCGCTGACACTTTAAAAAGCACATGTCATAAGAAACCGCTCATCCAAGGTGTTCCAGGCCGTCACGTCACTGAAGGCAAAACATCGGTGGTGTTTAACCGGGACTCCTATACAGAACCACGTGCAGGATCTTGGGTCACTCGTGGAATTCCTTCGGATCGACATCTTTGCTGACCCGAAAAGGTTCAGGGCCCTCATCTTGGATCCAGTTGGTCGTAACGATAGCGAAGGCTTCCAAAGACTGAAGCGCCTTTTCCAAGGCATCGCCATGAGGCGCACCAAGGACTCTGTAATGAAGGAGCTGAAACTGCCACTTAAGAGTACTAAGGAGGAGTTGGTTGCACTTGATCCAGAGGAGAAACAACTCTACGATCTTGTCAAAAACTCAGGGGCTATGTTTATTAGACGACACAAGAAGCACAGCGTTCTACAGACCATCCTCAAGCTTCGCCAGATCGCGAACCATGGGCGGGAGCTTGTGCCTGCTGAGCTGATCCAGAAAGTTGACAGACTCGGGAGAGGGGCACTTGTTGACCTGGCGGCGGACGCATGCGAAAGCTGCGGTGTCACAATTAAGCAGGAGGATGCCGAAGCGAAGCTCGCCTCCGTGGATTGTTGGCACCAGATCTGCACCGCATGTTGCTCAGTCACGACCGAAACCACTTTGACAGGAAGCAAATGTCCTTTATGCTCGGACAATGGCGCCTCCATTCCGTCCAAGAAGAAGAACAACTGTCGCTCGCAACAACCCAAAGACAAATCCACGAGGCCCTACAAGCCATCATCGAAAGTCAAGGCTTTGCTACGGAACCTCGAAGCGGACCGGACTGGCAGTCAACACAACGATGGAAAACCATGCAAGAGGTATGTAACCATATGGTGTCCTCTTGTCGGTGGATAGTTTCTCATCAACCATAGCGTCGTCTTTTCTTGCTGGGCCGGTATGCTCGATCTCATCGACAGGGCCTTGGACGAGGCCGAAATCGGAAACGTCCGCATCGATGGTGCCGTGTCAGAAACTGCACGACGCCAAGCCGTCGACAAATTCCGCAAGGATGATTCGATCACTGTCCTCTTGGCTACGATAGGCACTGCTGGAGTTGGGTGAGTTTTTCAACGTTGCGTCAAGCCCCCTTTCTGTCACAATACGAGAAGCGCGTAACTTCTAATCCCACTTTACTGTGTATCTAGCCTGGATTTGACAGTAGCGAGTCGAGTACACCTCATGGAGCCTCAGTGGAACCCCATGGTAGAAAGACAAGCCGTTGACCGCGTGTTTCGACTCGGGCAGACCAGAGACGTGCTGACCATATCGTACATCATGAGCGGCGAGGATTCAGTCGACCAGGTAATCATCCCATTTTATCGCGTATCACAAAGCAATCTGGAATGTCTAACGCCTTTTCCCCCTAGTACATCCTGCAGACGCAAAAGCGAAAGCTCAATTTGGTGCAAGTATGCGTCGATGATACGGACGGTGAGGGCATTGCTGAGTCAGCTTCACGATGGGTAGAGGTAAGACTCCTTGGCTATGTGTTTACTCGTTTGGTGTTTCGGGATCTCTGCTGACTTCCGCCTACTTCAAGTCAATCACCGGCATCAACCAGGAAAAGATCAGGGAGGAGGATCCGGATGTGGACATGACCGGCCAGTGACCACCGTCAAAGTCATCATCACCTTGATGTTACATATCACACAAGAATTGGTCACGTGCTGGCAGAATATGGCATCCAAGACAACAACTTCTTTCTTCCTTTTTCCTCTTTATTTTCAAACATATCGAACAATGGGTTTGTGTTGCGGCTCAGGTCGTCGTTGATGGCCTTCGGCGTCAATGATGCTCATTGTTATTTGTTGTAGTCCTGACTACCCCGGTATCGTCTCTTTAAATGATTTTGTTATAATGATGACTTCAAAGGGGGAGAATGCATTGTCACTGTCACTCGATACCACATTGTACGCTATCTGGTTCGTGTATATAAGGCACTGGTTCATTCCCTAAGATGCTTCCAAGCTTAGTTCATCATCCCTTTTTCTACCCACATTGCCCAATACCGATTAAGACTTCAACCCAGATTTCATAACACGGTGTTCCCCGAACACCAGTAACTGCCCCTTTCCGTCGCTTCCCGCCCTAGCTATCCACCCACCACCAAGATGTCCAGCCCCAAGACCCAGACCATCTTCCCCAACACCTCGGACGAGGACGCCCGGAAGGAGTGGACCATCAGTCTGCTGCTGACCCTGTCGTGCCGCATCGCCCTCTTCCGGCAGGCGTACCCGGAGACCAGCAACTCCCACGCGTGGCGCACGGCGACTGATGTCTTCAAGCAGGAGCTCAGATATCTCAACCACACCAGAGATACGGAGAGGGCCCGCGCGATCATGGATCGGGTGTTCAATGCGGCGAAGGATGCGGCGGTGGGTATGCCGCTCGAGTAGATGGGGGGTTTTCAGAGACACGCACATGGTCGTCGTCTTTCTTAACATTGAGAGGACCTTAGCTGGATGTAGATTACTTGGTAAGTTATAATAAATATACTATATCTTAAATAAGTTGGTTCTTTTGTGACAGAGTTATCGTGAGCAGTGGATAATAATAAGTATTCCAAGTCTGACTGAGCAACCTTCTCTCTCTTCTTGATGGCTCTTTGCGAGCTATTTTAATATATATGTCGATTGATCCGTTATGCCGAGATATTATTATAGTGGGCGCGGAGAGTTGTTGCGATACCGGATGTACCTAGGTCGATATAGTTTATTATATATGTCTTAGTTATTACGACTGATTATTTTATTTTTAGCTTATATCTTAATTATTACATTTCTTCTATATTTCTTCTTTTATATAACGTCGGGGCATAAGTAGAATTATATTTAAAATAAAGTACAAGTACTAATAATAGTTACCGGAGGTAGTGGAAAACGACTGCCTAGAGGGCACAGTATCTGGCTAGGACATTAAGGAGGTAAATCAAATCCAAGGTTAATGCAAGGTACGACAACCTGACATGATGCCTAGGTTCCTCGGTTTCCCGAGCAATTCGAATCCCCTTAGGCAGAGAACCCAGGTACCAACATGGCCACGCTTACTAGGTATAAAGCTACTTCCACGCCCTTCATGATTTATTACTTGCCTTTACCTCTGCTTCCATAACACATGCCGATGGTCTTCCATGTCCTAAATCACCCGCCGTGTACTTCATTCGAGCTCAACAACAGGTTTCACACGCCTACCAAAACGCCATGTCCATGGGAGAGAAGCTAAAAGCCCCGCCGATCGAGGCGCGCGAAACGAGGCTTGACAAACAGGGCGACCTTCTCGTCCACATCGCCAACGACGAGGAGAACCAATTCTTCCTCGTTGACTCCCATGCGCTCTCGAGGGTGTCCGGAAAATGGAAGCCCCAGATACAGGAGCTGCGCGACGCCCATGACAGAGCGCAGTGCACGAAACTTACCATCTCCGTCCAGGGCCGTCCGGACTATCACTGGCTGCTATTTCGCATCATGCACGTGGATTTCGAGTGCATCCCCGAGGAGCTCTCCGAATCGCAACTGTTCGATCTCTTATCTCTTACCGAAGAGTATCAGATCCGTCTCTCACTGTTGCGACCGTGGATGCCTATGTGGATTCAACCATATAAATCACTGGTGGGTCCCGGTCTCCACGACGCTATAAGACTTTATAACCGGCTCTGGGTCGCCTGGGTCCTGGGCGAGGTAAAGAAGTTCCATGAGCTTCTGATTGTCCTTGTGCAAGACGTGGTTCATGGCGATGGTGACGGTGTACTCCTCAACAATGGGAGGTCTCTGCCACGAAGTCCCGAGATCCCTGGCCTGTTCAGTAAGTTGCACGCTTTAGTTTCGTTTCCTTGTTGTCTTGATAGCTATGTGAATTGCCTCCATTGCTTACTCGCTAACTCGATATCAGGTTATTTGCGCAGGGAGCTCGAAAGCAGAGTCTCCCAGCTTCTCCATGTCTTCGAGCGGCATTTACATATTCGCAACGGCCCAGTACAATACTGCAAATTTGCCGAACGACCGGATACGGAGAGGTCAATGTGCGACTTAATCGTGTCGGGCTCGATACTCCGCGGCTACAATCGGATGGTGGGCCCAACCGGATTCGACTACAGGTACATGAACGTCAAGGCCACATACGACAGCCTGAAGACTATCAAGATATACACATATTCTTGCATGCCAAGCGACGGGGCACCGGCACCCCCCGCATGCCAAACACATGAGGGACTCTGCAACCCTACTGTTGTGTTCCACGAGGCAATGGGATTGATCATGGAGATGAAGGACCTGGATCATTGCTTTCTTCAGCACCTGAGCCGACAGGCCAAGCTTACGGGATTAGAACGCTCAATGTGGGATTGAATTTGAAGAACATCCACTGATGATTACCAGGAAGGAAGGACTAGTAAGCATCTAGACTACTTAGCAAGGGCCAAGAGTGCTCGCCGGAAGATACTGCGATATTGCGACTATTGCAGAGACTTGCATCATGACGGACAAGAGCATTAGGTATGCCATACGGACACCATACTATCAGCTCACGTAGAAGCAATGGATTATCACACAATGTTTCATTAACGACAACACAGCTCATATAACAGTCAATTATTCCGCGTTCGTGATAATGGTGCATATAAGTGCATACCTATAGTCTACTATATTTCGGTTCCACGTCTATTGTTGCTCCACAATTGTCCTTTACACGTGCTTAGGTTAACTTTATTACGTTAGCAATAATCTATTAAATCCAATACATTATTTCAGCGCGCCAATTTATAATAATAATAGCATTAGCCTGTACAAGCTTAATAAACTAATAACGGCTAAGGGGAAGGCTTATTATTTTAAAACGATATTTTTATTATTTTTTACTTAATTTACCCTTAATCTCGATTAATTTTAACACCCTTTAAAGCTTTAATAAGCTATATATAACATGGTTTACCACCTCGCGGACTATATCACCTCGCGGACCACTCTTTTTACTTCCTAATACTTTTATATAAATTAATTTAATTATAACGCTTTAAATTAATTTAAATTACTCGCTATCCAATTTATTACTTAATTCTATATCTTTTTTATAAGTTCACGTATTATAACCTATCTCGCCGTAAATACCGTAGCGCCTATTACCCGTTACGCGCCGTTTCGACGAACTACTATTTTTACCTTCGTCGGTCGTAAGACGCTTCCTTTTTACCTTTTCGTTTTATAATTATTAAGATTCTTTAATAATAAAGGCTCCTTTAAATTAAATATATAACTTTTTAACCCTTTAACGCTTTAAAAAGGTTAAATTAACCGCCTCTAAAATCCATACCCGTTTACGTAAAATTATAGCTTTATATATTATTAACTTTATATATTTAATTAACTTATTTATAATATTTAAAATCGGCGTCGAAGAGCTTCCTTAATAATTAAAGATCCTATTTTTAATAAAAATAAAATATTTTATCGTTTATTAGGGGTTAGAAAGTATTAAAGGGTTATAAATACTAATAGTCTTTAGATATAATAACTCTAGTATAAGTATCCGAATTTATATATTTAACTTATTAATTACCTTATTTAAATTATAAAATATTAAATTAAATATATTAAATCTAGATTTAATATTATATTTTATAAAAATAACGAAATACACGGCCTTAAAAGTAATAAAGAACTTAAGTTTTATAATATAATTTATTAAAGCTTTTATAAATAGCTCGATTTCTTTTAAATATATATACTTTAACGGCGAATAAAATACGACATTTAATAATTAAAGTAAATAAAATAAATAAGGAGGCATATTAAATATAATAATATTATTATCTTTATAATATATCTCGAATTCGATTAAAATATAGCTTTTATAACCGTTAATAATTAAAAGGCGATAATAACCCGTCGCTCGTACTTTAATATATTTATCGAAATACTTAATCTAATTTAAGCCCGTCTTATTATTGGTTTAACCGTTAAAGGTCGGTTTAATTACTTAATTACCCGATAAATTATATTCGCGCGCTTAATTCGCGAGGTAATATTAGCTTTAAACGATTAAGAATAGCGGAATATATTAGCCCTATAAATTAATATATTTTATTATTATTAATTATTCTTAATTACTTAACTAGACCGTCTTCGCCTTCTTACGCCGATCGGCGCGTATTATAATATATATTAAACCGATAACGCTTATTATAAAATTAATCTCATCGAAATTCTATATATCTTTATTTAAAATATTATATTTAACCTTCGTATTTATTATTAACGTAAATTAACCGGAAATAACTTTTATATCCTTATAAAGAACCCTTTAATAATTATATTTCCAATTTATTTTAATTTTAAGGTTTAAATTGCGATCGATAAAACGCCTAGCTTAATATTTACCGACGCGCTCGCCATTACGCGCTCCCGCGAGAAGATTAACTATATTTTTTATATTAACGATATTAAAAAACATTCCTTAAATATTTAAATCGATTATATACTTTCATAATACCTCCTCTTTAATAAAATCTAATTTATATTATTACTATCAGATTTCGCGTTATAGGGTTCGGCCGTTAATTCGATAATATAAAATTATATAAAGGACGTCGTATACCTTCGTAATAGCTCTTTCGCTTAAAGGATTTATTAAATTTCGCGTTATTTAAATTATTAAAACGATTCGATCTTCTTTAAATTAATTAAATATTATAATTATAAAACTATTACGTATTAAAATTTAATTAAGCTATAGAATTAAAAAAGTAGTCCGTAAAGTAATATAGTCCGTAAGGTGGTAAACCACGTTATACCTTTTTTAACTCTTATTAATTAAAAAGGTCTTAATCGATTAGTTAGTTTTAACCCTATACTTTACTCGTCGTTATTTTCTTATTATTAATAGAGTTATATATACTTTTAAACTAGCCCTCGCGACCGGTTAACCCTTATAACCGATAATTATTAATCGATTATAATTAACTTTATTCTTTTTCTATTAATATTAATTCTCTTATTAATATCGATTCTTTTATTAATATCGATTTTCTTATAATATTAACTCTTCTATAATATTAATTCTTTTATTAACGTTAATATTATAAATTAAATTTCGAAATTAATAGAAATAAGTTTTTTAATATACCTCCAGATAGGAATAAGCCTTTAAATAGGGAGTATTAACTCGTAAAAGAGTATATCGAGCTTATCGATAACGATAAAAAGGGCCGGAATCCAGCGTCGGGGGGTCGATATATTATAATTTTAGCGTAAATTTTTGTTTCAAGACAGTGAGCCCTCTCCTCAGCCGTCCTAATACGTTGTCGCCGACCGCCGATCCAGTGGCTGTGGATAATTACGCTCTCAAGATCCCGCCTTGACAAAAGCCCTACCAAAGCCTTTCGTCTGTGGACTCTCCAATACTAGATTGAGTAGACTACGCTGTTGCTGGGCTTTCACGTCGGACATCGGGACTTCGGTGTTAGAGAACTGCGATGTTTACGCCTTCAACGGAGGCTGTGCGGATGGTGCCTGAAATAGCCACGAACTAGTCCTGCTGCCCTCCGCGATTCAGGATCAGACAGTTCGATCTAGGGTCTTTGGTAAAGCTTAACTTGGGATGGTCGGAGATGATCAGCGCGAGGCGCTAAGCCAGTTTACCACCCAAATAAGCGAGAACTAACAGCAGAGATGCAGCTCCTGCATTCTCATTGGTCGCCCTAATGATCCCAATGGCACGTGCGCCCAACTGGGCTGAAAGAAGCATCTTCCGGCTACACAGCCCAGCAGCTAAGTGGAAGTGGAAATAAGCATTGAACTTCGTTTTGCCGACTGACGTCTGTGGCTGTGGCTCAGGTGAAATGAAACGTCCACTGGTAACAGATATAAGTCCAATAGAAGAATGACCGTAAAGTTACGAGGCTTCGTGAGTGCAATAAGACGATCAGAGAAATCTGACTGCGAACACAAGCTTTTTTTCACTGATTTAATCGATTCGTATCATTCCCAAGACAGCTCCTAACATGAAGACAAGATGTATTCTGCTGGGTCTGGCTGCCGCCTCTCAAGCTTGCATGCCCGGGCCAGCTCCAGCAAGCCAACCTGGTGATCTGATTCGCAAAAGCGAAATCCCGCCTCCTCCAACAACGACTCGAATCTCCAACGTGCGAGTCTTCAACGGGGACAGCTTCATTGGTCCCCAGGACGTGCTCATGCATGAAGGCTACATCATTAGGGAAATCTCAAAATGTGGCGACAACAAGTTAAATGCATCTTCTCCCCAGACCACCGTCATCGACGGAACCGGCCAGTACCTGATCCCCGGCCTGGTTGATTCGCACGCCCACGTCAACTCCATCGGCGGCCTCGAGAACTTCACGTCGCACGGCGTCACCACCGTCTTTAACATGAACTGCGCCAATTACACGCTCTGCAACGCACTTCAGAAACCCCAACGCGGCCTCGCCGCGTTCCTAACCGCAGGTCACGCCGCCGTAGCACCCGGCAGCCCGCACGCCGTCACCATCCACGTCGCCCCCAGCGACCTCTATAACGAGACGACACAGGACCCGGCCTCGTGGGCCGCGGCCGTCTTCGGGAACAACTCCGACTACGTCAAGATCATCGCGGAGCCCCGCGGTCCCAGCCAGAAAGCGCAGATCGGCATAGTGGAGGCCACCCGCAAGCTGGGCCGCAAGACCATGACGCACGCCTCCTTCCTCGAGCCCGCAGCCCAGGCCATCGCGTCCAAGACAGACGGCATCCAGCACCTCCCGCAAGACGGCCTCTTGAGCGCAGCCCAACTAACCGCTATCCGGCACCAGAACCAGACCCTGACCGCGACTATCGAGATCAACCGGCTCGCGGCGACGGACCCAGGCATCCTCGCATTTCTGGGGGTGACGGGCGCCAACGCCACCGCCCGCGGGAAAGCGGCGTACAAGATGGTACAGGAGAACGCGCGGCGGGCTGTCGCGGCTGGTATTACCGTGCTCGCGGGCACTGATGCCATAGGCGACTTGATCCCCGGGGTTTCTTTCCCGTTCGGGGCGACGCTGCACGACGAGCTGGTGAACCTAGTAGCGGCTGGTATGACGCCTGCGCAGGCGCTTCGGGCGGCGACCGAGCAGCCGGCGCGCTGGTACGGACTCGAAGACCGCGGTCGGGTAGCTCCGGGCAGGAGGGCGGACTTGGTGTTGCTGGGTACCGACCCTTTGGCTGACATAACTAACACGCAGGATATCCGTCGGGTCTGGGTTGGTGGGGTGGAATACCCTCACGTGGTGAAAAGGACTGTGATAATGTAGAAGATGGCACGGAAGGGGGGTGTATTATTGTTATATTACATTAGATGTGACAAATTAAAGTTTCATCGCGACAACAGAAGTGAGGGCGTATGCTCTTTGCCTGGTGCTCGATGGATCCAGAAACAAGAACACTAGCTGCAGGCACGACTACATATTAATGAAATTCTATATGCTGCTCTAGAGGGCCCTGTGTGTAGTATATCATGTACTGTAGTAAAAGATAATATAAGGTGATGCAGGCTATTTTCCTTTCTTGAGTGCAATGATGCAGGTGACGATACCTGCGATGGTCGCGGGCAGACCGATGGCTATGCCGCAGATAAGGGCGATCTTGTCGGACGGGGAAAGCCCATTGTCGCCAGGCGATGGGTTGATGGTGTTGTTTGGCGTTGACGCGGGGTTGCCGGCAATCGTCCCGTTTATGATGGTCGCTGCCCCAATAACATAAACGACAGTTGTGACGGCTTCGGCCGCGGATGTCGTGGTGTCTCCGACCGGAAACGATATGTTGATTTCGGTCGTCATGGGGTCCCTGGCCAGAAACTTGCCTGCGTCGCCTTGTTTGCCGCATTGGTAGAGGTTGAAATTCTCGAAACTCTGGGGGGCGGTGTACTTCATGTTGATGCAAGTTGGGTATGAGGAATTGATGCTGTGTATTACACAGAGTCAATAAGCAGTTCGGAGTGCTGGGGCATGACGGACATGCGGGACTTACCAGCATCCTACTCGTGTCGGTAGGTTCTCACAGCCCCCTTCCGTGTAGACAGCGTAGTCGCGGCAAGCCGTGATGACCGACTCGATGGCGCTCCCGGCCGAAGTCTCTACACATCCAACCACGCTTGAGTCGGTATTATATCTGCACATCTGTCCTAGGTCGCACATCAAGGGTGAGGCTGAGCAAGGAGCAATGGACTAAGTCAGTCTCTGGCTTGGGATGGGGGATTATGTTGTCGACCGACCTGCATCGCCACTTATGAAGCCGCAAAGATGCGGGTCTCGAGTTGTTGATTGTGTGGGAGATACAGCCCTGGCAGTGATTGTAGCAATATTGCCCTGGAATGTCTTTGACGCGATTGACCCCAGGGCAATTCGTGCGTACGGGGCCAACGACGGGAGAACGGCCCAACGGAATATTCGCATTGCATCAGAGGGGCTACCGTCTCAAATGGGCTGTTGAAGAAAATCAAGAAGAAGTCGGCGAAATATCGACAAGGCGACAAGCGGTCGCTTTTGTTGTCCTGCCGTTTCCCATGCAGTCAGCCGTTAGCACAGCCGCTGACCGGTTCTTCAGCTGCCAAGGTTCCCAGTTTGCCTTTCGGCGCCGCAAATAGATCGACTGGCACGCCGTCGCCAATGAAGACGTTGTGGTCATCAATTTCGATGTGAGAATGGCGTTGAGGACCGCAATTGGTGCAGATCCCTGCTATGTCAGGCAGCACTACTTTTTCCGTGTGGTAGTACAAACAACCAGGCTGCATTGTCGTAGATGATGCCGAACCAGCCGTTTCTAGAGGCGCTTGGGGCGCAGCCTCAGGCTGTACCGCCCAAGACCTGTCTGAACCCCTTTCCGTTGGCTAAGATAGCTGCAGCTATCGGTCGCCCGGGACTGGGGCGTCCCTACTGACGCGCGGCGTCGACTCCGAATATTCATTGGTAGCAACGGTACGGGGTACCGTAGGTATTCATCTTCTTGACACGGAGCCCAGCCACATTTCCTTCAATGAGCGAAAGGTCCCGTTGACTCCTAATATGCGACGCCCGTTCGCTCGCCCGTTATCTCCTCTATCTCCTGCAGGGGACCGTCGGACGTTGTTCACAGCAAGCTTGGCTGTGTTTTCCGAGCTGTGGATAGCTGTGTTATGTCTGAAGTTGACCAGCCAAATGTGATAGGGCTCCTGTCGACCTTGGGGCTGCCTGTATCACGGAAGTCGGACCCCTTTGCAGCTCGACGCAGCACAGGCAAAAAGACTATTACCAGCACCTAAATAGGGCTGTGGCGCACAAGGCCAGTGAGTGCTCTCACGTAAGAAGTTATCTTGAAGAACAGCTAGATTGGCAGATAGGAAATAGAAATGGATTTGAATGGAATCCGAGGCGATTATGAAATTAGACAAACCATTTCTCTGCTCTTGTCAGTCAAAATTGGAAAGGAAAGTGTACTGGAAATTTCCGACACCGCTCACTGAATATAGCCTCTTAAATTGACCGAATTGGGATTGGCAAAAGGAAAAGCCGTACCTTACCCCAAAACACTCTGTATTGTAACCTTAGCAAGTACATTGTGAGCCTGCTACCGGGGCTTTTGTTCATCCCGATCAACGCCACCGGGAGCCTCGTCCTTTACTGGCCTATGGTGTTGGAGGGGCTGCTATGGCTTTCATTGGCGAACAGGAACTGATCTTCTAAGCAAAGCGCAACATCCTTGCATCTATCAAAGGTGGCGCTTTCTACCCTTCTTTCCAATTACTCGTATGCTTCCTCGACTCAGGTCAGTACCAAGTCAATCGATTGCGGGAGGCTACTGACGTCTAGTCAATCTTCGTCGCTACTCCGTAACCCGGCGGTCGGATCACATGCGGATGGCGCTATGTCAAACACCAGTGGCAGCGTCGTTCAGACGCAATGGTCGATTGACAACACAGTCTTCCAATCCTTTCCCGTCATTGGCCGGCTCATCCAGGCCGTTCGCGAGGACGATGCTCAAGCGCAGGCGGTCTACGCCTTCGACGCCCTCGGCTCAAGTATCCTCATCAGCCCCGATCGCATCAGCGACGGTATACAGGCGCTGGGCAACAGTGGCCGCGCAGAGGTCTTCGAACGACTTATGATCACCATCGGGCTTCTCCCTCGAGGGATCGCAACCTTTGTCCGGAAAGATGCCCAGAGATGCGTACCAACCTTCATGTTGGTTACCGCCCTCAAGACACTACTGACTGACAGCGACGTTGGCAACGTCATTTACGATATGTTGGTACTTCAGGGGCTAGCCCAAAAGCCCGAACTCCGCTGCTCCCGAAATCAGATAGCTGCCGTGGTTGCTGCCCTTTCTGGCTACAGCGACACCATTCTACCGGCGCCTATCAAGTCGATGCGCAGTCTATTCGTGTTACTCCAAAAGAAGGGGCTGGATTCTGTGCGTACCCTGAAGTATGTTGAGCACAAGTATCTGGCAGAAATATACTCAACCGTGTTTGGGTTATTACAGAAGGAGGAAGTCAGATACGTCTCAGTTGAGGGCACAGCAGGTTGTTTACTCATTGCGACTACCTTCTTGTGGTTGAACGAGCCGGATGTTGAGTTGTGCATCGACGACCTGTGTGTTCAGTCTGCGAAGAACGTGAAGATTTCAATCCAGGTTACGACAACAAAACCCTTCAAAGATAATTGGATTGTCAAAGGGTGGCGTGAGGTCGGTACAGAAGTGCTCACATCCGTGATCGGGTCAGATATTACGATGGGGTCCAGTTCCTTGAAACTTCCTGCCTTTACCCCCATCGACATGGCCAGAGAGGTCATCCGGTCCCAATACAATTTGACCGAGGCCCAGACCATCAAAGTCGGTGCGTTGGCTACGGGGCTAGCGTCTGTGGCCCTTGAGCGAGGCTTCGTTTTCATGGATCCGCCGTCACCAGGGTTCAGGATGAGAGAAGTCCAACTCAGGGAAATCTGCCAGTCATCATACCTGTCCAACATTCCGGATTGCATGAAAATCTGTGGTTGGACAAGTGAGGAGACTGATGATGCTCCTTCTATATCCGACGCCATCAAGAACTGGGTCGACCAGGGTTATCCAGGTGTCAAAGAAGCGGAAGGCATTGCACACCATCCTCTCAAGCAGACACCACTGCAAGGCTTGGTCTGGGTTCTGACTGAAATCGAGAAGCAACGTTACAACCAACTTGGAACCCCGGTAAGGACATTCGATACTTATTATCTCTTCTTTCCCAACGACTATTACATCAACACCAAATGCATACTCCTTTTTCAATGCACCAGGGTTGATATCTGTACGAGTTTCGATCATTTCTAAAGGATGGAAAACTAACGCCTAGAACCGACAGGTGCCATTTGAGCTGAACGCAGGTATTTTTGAGGCCGCCATATACTTGGCTGCGGAATCTCTATACTCTTCAGTCTGTAGCCGCTTCGCAGAAAATCGGTTCTTCAGAACGGGGGATTATACTTCGACTGCAACCAATGGAGTGACTATCCTCCAGACCATTCTACGTGGGAAGGGATTCAGTGTCACCGATGCACCGCTACTGATACAGAAATTGGCACCTCCAATCACAGTTCCGACCTTGACGTTGCTACGTTGCCAATGCATGGCCTCGGTTCTCCCGGGAGTCGAGGTATCAATGAGCAACACCGGCTACAACAGTGGAGTATCTAAAGCGGACCTCGCCTATGCTACAAACGGGTATGTAGCATGGGTTACTACTCCGTTTCGAGGTACCACGACCAACCTCCAAGAGGTCATGCGTGTCGAAATGAAAGCCGGGTACCTGAGATGGAGCGGCTCGGAGAACGACAACGCCGCTCTAGAAAGGGTTGAGCAGGGTTCTACACGCTCTGAAGAGGGTGTTGACGACGAGCATACAAGGAGATTGAACCCCTTTGATGATAAGGGGGAGTACAACAGCCTCCCCAGATTCGTCGACGATTGCAAACTGACCGTCAAACACTATTTGAACCAAACGGGTCGTTCGCTGATACTGACGAGCTTCCTTTACAATCCGAGCTCGGGAGCACAGACCGTGGTCAACTGGATCCTGTCCATGGAAGCTGTTGCGGTGGCGACGCACGTGCACGATCGCGCCATGGCTGGCTTCGCCGAGCTGGATCTTGCGAAGCGCTTGCGGGGCAGCCGGGTCTGGGAGACCGTCAGAGCGACCTCGGCGGACGGCAAGATTGTCCACCCGGTTGGGTCACCGACCCGATACGTCACGCGGACTTGCAACAACGAGGAGTTGAGGTTCTTCGTCGCAGGAAGGAGGAACGTGCACAGGCTCTTTATCCAACATGGAAACACGCCGCTGCTGAAGACGATCGAAAGGGCCCTTGGTGAAGAGAGAGAGCAGGAAAGTGGACGGCTGGGATACCTGACGGACCAACCGGCAGCCATGATGGCTCCTTTCATCGAGGAACAGATTAGGAATCCGGGTTGGTTTATCATTACGTGACCGCCAGGGATGCTCATGTTACAATCATTTTTATCAGTTATTCCATCTTGTTCCAATAGTTGCTCTTATTATTCCACCCCTGTCAGCATATCTCAATGAATGTTCCGTGTTATCACCATCATGCCTGGGCAGGAATTGATCAACAATCTGGTTTTTGAGCATGGATTTATTCTATCGAAATTTCTCCTCACGAATTCAAGTGTATCAAGGTTCACGCCGAGACATAGGCTCCAGACAGCTGCATCACATTGAGTCTCGGCGACGATGTATCAGTTAATTTGCCCGTGCTTATTACCGCTAAGGGCCTGCGGAGGCAGAAGGCAAAGTGATGTTGCAGAAGTGACCCTTCGGTGCAACCAAGAAGTGGTGCGCCATCTCCATCACCGCGTCGGTCGTGTCGGCGCTGAGCTTGGCCCCGCGGCACTCCCGGAAGAACAGCGCCGTCGCCAGCCGCAGCTCCATCCTGGCCAGATGGATCCCGAGGCAGACCCGGGAGCCCATACCGAAGGGCGTGAAGGCGAGCTTCTGCTCTGGCGACTGGGGACGGCTGAATCGATCTTCATCAAATCTGGGAGAAACGTCGGTTAGCTACACAGAGACCATGGTGATGTTTTTGTCCAAGCTTAGCTACTCACGTTTCTGGCTGTTCAAATACGGCCTCATCGCGGTGCAAGGTGTACGCCTGGGTGAAGACTACCGTCCCCGCTGGGAGGAAGAAGCCGGCCATGGTGGCGCCTCCTTCGGGCACATAGCGCTGCAAGGCGCCCGGAGCCGCCCCATATAGGCGCAGGGTCTCGTCGATCACGTTATTCAAGAGGGGCAAGGTCTCGAGATCGACCTCGCTGAACTCGGCCGGTAGCCCGGCCACTTCCGCCTCCAGGCGTCGCTGAAGCTGCGGCCTCTTGAGGACCGCCCAGACAAGGTAGGTCATAGTCGACGCCGTCGTGTCCGAGCCCGCCACGATGAAGTTCGACGCCTCGAGCCGCACGCTCAAATCCGACAAATGCCGTGTCTGGGCCTCTTTATCCTCTCTCTCCGCATGTGGATCCTCAGACTTGGCCACCATCTGACTGAACAGGTTCTGGGCCCCGCCCGACTCCCGCAAGTTGCGCACGGCCTTGCTCGAGCCCTCGGCGAGGATCGGGTCGCAGTTGACCACCTCCTGCACCGCCTGGATGGGAAGCTGCCGCGCGACGGCGTGGAGCCACGGCAGCTCCCACCGCAGGCCGGTCGACAAGAGCGAGCTCTGGATCGCGTGGATGTAGGGCGTCGTCCGGCCGAGGCCGACCATGTCGAACGACTCGCCGAAGGACAGGTGGGCGATGACGTCCGTCGCCATGAACGTCCACCATTTTAGGATGTCGGCCTTGCCGATGACGTCCCCGTCTTCGTCATCCGCGTCGTCGGATCCCTTCTTCCCAGTGGTGGGCTTCTTATTCTTCTTCTGCTGCTGCTGCTGCATCATCGCCTCGGCCTTGATCCGGCCCACCGCCTTCTCCACCGTCTGCCGCACGGCCGGCTCCCAATTCGCGCGCAGCGCCGTCTTGCTGAACGCCCTCGCAAATAGGCGCCGGCGCTCGCTGTGTTTCTTGGGGTCGCGCTCGCGGAAGATGCCCGGTTTGACCGAGTCGTACCAGGGCCCCTTGAGGAAGGCGCTGCCGACGCGGTGGATCTGGGCGAAGCCGTCCAAGTCGGCCACCGCGACGTCCTGGGGCGTGATGCGCACGACGGGGCCGTAGCGCTGGTGCAGGGAGTGGATGTAGTACATCTCCCGGCCCGCCAGGATGTGGTATTTGAGCACGAGCCTCGTGAACCGCGTGTGTCACGGGCCCGGGATCTTGGAGAGGGGGCATCTCACGGCCTGGAGTTCACGGGGGAGAGCAGCAGTGAGTTAGTCAGGCAGCCAATCAGCGGGGAGTTTTAGTGGAGTGAACGGGAGGGTTTCGGGACATACACGGATGACGGTGAGTACCAGAGCGACTGCCACCACGGCGATAACAGAATGCAAATTCAGCATCTTTGATTAACAATGCTGTTTTACGATTGGGAAGATTTACATTGCACAAGGGAGTTTCCAGTCCCCCAAAAGTCTCAACGAAGAAGACTGATTTATATGCCGGCAATTCCGCATAGCAAATGTGCGTAACTATGAGCGCATCGGATCGTGGACTGCCGCGCCAATCTCGACCCCTCACCCCGGACCTCCGTCTGAAATCATGCTGCAAAGGCAAGAGGCTTGGTCTGCGAATATGACAACTCATCAGCAAGTTCAGCCACAATCAGCACTAGTCGTATACGACGACGTTAGCTAACCGGATAACAGTGGTAGGTGCTAGCTCGATGCTAGCCTGATGATCTGACGTGATTACGCCACTAGATTGCTAACGATTATGCCAGGTCCCTGCTATTGTCACCGAATCAGGCAACCTCCTCGTTGGTGTCAATCCACTGAAAGATTCACATCGTAAGGCCAAAGCAGTTCCAAACCTCGGCCTAACCACGCAAAAGATCAAATGGGCCGTAGCCATACGACAAGTCAAGTGACCTGGGCCGAATCACTCACCCAAATCACCAAAGCCCAACGCGGTAATCCCACCGAGCACCGACCCCGCCGCCCCCCTGAACTCGGGCCGCACGTTACCCCTCAAAATGCAGTCGGGCGTGATACCGGGCTCGTCATAGAATGACTCATTAACGTCGCGCTTCTCGCTAAAGACGGTCCCATCCACCGACCCGCCAAGGTACAGACCCCGAGTCTTGGTGTAGATCCATATCGGCGGCACCTCTCCCGACAGATCTATCGGAGTGCCGCCGGCAGTGGGGCCAGGAGTCACGGCGAGGGTCCCGCCCCTCCCCCGTTGCTCTTGTTCCCCAACCGCACGACAGTGCGCTGGTAACTGCCCAACTCGGCGCCCCCGCGGCTGGTCGTCCCGTCGTGAAACGCGCTCACGGCCTCGGCGCTGTTGAGGACGCAGACCGATTCCGAGACGTCGAACCCGCCGATCAGGGACGCGCCGGCGCCATAGACGCTGAAAGCCGAGGGCCCGCTCCAACGGCGGAACGCACTGCTGGCGTTAGTGCTCATACTGGCAGTGTCTGCTGATGCCCCTCCAGTCGGAATGGTATGGACTGGTAAGCGGGCAAGGACGACGCCCGACCCCCGGGACCCGCTCAAGTTCAGACCGGCGCGGACGACGGTGTACATGACAAGGCCGTGGGCTTGCTGTACGACGGCATCGGGAATCTGCAAGTGGGTGCTCTTGCTGCTGCGGGCCGGTATGGGCTTGGCTTCATCTCCTCCTGTCCTTCCGTTCAGTAGTGTGTAAAGGCCATCTGACGGCGTCTTGGGAATGAAAGCGGGGGAAGATAAGAAGCAGAAACCTCAGCAAGCAGTTTGCACATACCTAAGAACGATTCTAGTATCTTCCGAGCCTTGACGCACTCCTTGTCCATGGCCGCCGTGCTATGGAGCTTACTGGCGTATTGCTGCAGGCTGCTGGACCCCGAAGACGAAGTCTTGGTTCTATCCAAGGCGGTCAGGCTTGGAGTCAAGATCGGTCTACTTGGTGTTGATCCTTGGTCAACGAGGCCGATTGGTCTTTGCAGGTGCGCCGGCCCCGAGGCCTGGCGTGGGGGTACAGGCCGCCGCAGAAGTGGCACATCGTATAGCTGCTGGGTTGCTGGCCCCGCCGTCGCTGGAGTGTCCGGGAAGACCGGATGCATCCGTAGGGGCGATGTGGGCCGGATTTGTTGTTCGGCGGCCAGAGACGGTACCGTAGGTGATAGGATCTGTTGCGGAGACATGGGTCCTAATTCGGGTTGATATTGTTGCTTCTGCATTGTTGATGTAAATGGCGGCGACATTGTCGACACAGGCGAAACCAACGATACAGACGACGACCTAGGATATTCCGTGGTGGCCGACTGCGATGACGGTGGCGAGTAGCCGTCTCCTGTCTGTTGGAAAGGTGAGCGCAATAACGCCGCAGTCAGATCCTGCTTTTCCGCTCTCGAGGGCGCGGCGTATGTGTTGTCGGTGTGGCTGACGGGGAAGTTGGTGTGAAATTGTTGGGCTGTCACAGATCCCTCGCAGCTCGGCGGCGCAGCGCCGCGCCCTTGCATCGTCATGGAGTTGCGGTCTTCGGTGTAATTACAGGGCGGCGGTGGGCGAGCAGTGCTAATAGACGTTTGACCATGTCTTCTTCACCCAGAGTGAGCGTGGGGTCAACCGATTGAGGCGAAGAACTCAAAGATGTACATAAGTACTCGCCCTTGTCATTTCAATTTGCGTCTCGCCGGCCGATTATCGTTGTTAAAGAAAGTCGGGTATTCAAATCCCTCGGAGACCGCATTCTCCGCTTACCACCCCTCTAGAAATAGGATACATGAGCCGACCTCCTGCATGCCGCTCCGTTGATGAATCAGGTAGAGCCACCAATCCAGGGCGAGTACGCGAATGCAGGGCCAAACCCAATCGAGTCAAAAGAAATGCCAAGCCCTGACACCATACGGGACAGGAGGTGATTTGCTTCAATCAATGCATAAGCGAATAGACCGAGATCCATGGGAACACATAGCGGATCGAAGATGCCCATTCCAATCTTTTTCTTCCAATTGATTATAAAATAGAAATACATGCCTCGCTCATGGGCCGATTAGTTGATGATTCTCAGCTGATAGTACGGGTCCGGAAGCAGGCGCTTATCACCAAACCCCCATCGCCCGACCGCTGGCAGCTTCCCCTTGTATGTTGTGTCCGGCATTTGTCCCTCTTTGGCCCCTGTCCTGTATCTCAGTGAAGAGTCTCTCGTTAATATTGGCGTTGGATCCCTCGAGTATGGATCCGAATCCGTAGTTCCCTTCACTCCCGTCAGAGAATGCTACCGACAGTCCTGCTGAGAGAGGATCTTCTGGTAGGCCGTAACCTCCGCCAGAGTCGAGCGAAGCCGCGGCGACAAGATCGATGGTCAAACCCTGTCTTGGTAGGGACATGGACATCATCGCATTATCCAATGTCGTTTGGCTGTTGGTGTCAGGATAGGCCGTCCATGCACAGTTGTTGTCTGAAGCCGCTGTTTCCACCGCCCGGTGGTGTTTCTCGTCGCTGGCCACTTCCCACGGCATATCTCCACCAATGCTGCTACACCAGCTCTGCTGCCGCATGCGGACCGCCTCCGCTGGTAGCGAGCTCGCCCCCGAGATGGACGGACTCAGGCTCGTGCGCATCCCTCCGGCCGCCTCCCCGGCAAACATCAGTAGCTTGTCCGCGAACATGGTCTTACTGTTCGGGCTGGCGCTAAGCGTCTTGACGAAGAACTCGACGGGGTCGAGCACCACGCCGCCTCTTCCGCTAGACCCGCTCAGCAAGGACATGTCACCAGCCAAGTAGTCCATCCCAGCGCTGCCGCCTCCAAGCCCGACGGGCCCATCCATGGCTCCGCCGAAGGGCCGCATCGCCCCGTTGGCCGCGTTGGCGTCGTAGGCGTGCAGGACGTTGACGCACCAGACCCCGATCTCGAAGATCTTCTCAAAGATGCCCATGCCGTGCACCTCGACGGCCTGGTTCGGAAGGGATTGGAGGACGGCGGCGGTGTCGCGGGCGATGGCGAGGGGGAAGCCGAAGCCGAAGCTCGCGTGAGGTGCTGCGGTTGACAGCAGCCCCTGCCGGAACGAGCTTTGCCATACGATAAGTCGGAGCCATTGTTGAGTCATTAGTAGGTCGGCTTTCTGGATGTCGGTTGGGTTCGGCTCCACCTCTTCGACGTCCTCCTCTGGCTCGCCTGCTACTTCGGCTCGCGTCGGCGACGATCCTGCTGTCGAGGGTCTTACTGTCGATGAGGGAGTTGGAGTCGAAATGGGTACAGCGTCGGGTGAACTCTTCCGCCTCGGTCTGAGGAAGTCCAGAGGTTCGGCTAGTATCTGCTGAAGATTCAGATAGGTCGTTGCCGACACGCTTGGGTCGCTGCCGTCGTTCCAGGCGTTGACGAAGCTCTCGTCCAGAGGCACGTAACTGCTCACGAGTTTGAGGAACCCTGCGTGGATCTCGGGCTCCTCGTAATCGTGCCGCATCGTCGGTAAGCTCGGCGTTTTTCTCAAGGTGAGCGGCTTGTTGCGCAAGATGGCGAAACTGCGCTCCGTGACGAACAGGATCCAGAACACACGTTGTCGGCATAGCTGCTCCGCCGCCGGCAGGTTCACGTAGGTGCGGTCATCGTGCAGTCTCAAATCCAGGGCCGAAGTCAGGGCTTCCCGCAGGTAGTACCACGACTTCCGGCTCTGGTTGATCTCGAAGAAGCTGGTGCTCAGCCAGAAGGAGGAGATAATGGCGTACAGCGAGTCGTCTTCGGGGAAGTCGTACGACTGCCGCGCCGCGATGCACTCGTCCAGGAAGAAGCGCCCGACACGGTCCCAGCTGGGCTGACCGGTGCCGGTCTCGGTCAGGGACAGCGACTTTCCGGCCATGTGAAACGAGGTCAAGGCGCTCAGCGCATAAATGAGGTTCCTTTCCGAGGCTGACATGGGCCGTGAGATGGTGGCTCGGATGGTGGGAATATGCACCAGAGGCATGATGGGGTAGATGTGCTCATAGTAGAGATCAACGCATCTCGGGATGAGATGGAGGTAGCTAGGGCAATTCGGCCGCAAGACGTCAGTGGAGAAGCTCCCCCGCGGCTCCGAGACCAGTCGGGGGTCCGACGTGACGGCAGTCCATGGGATGAAAGGCTGGTGATTTTTGGGCGACGGTGCGGCAGACGGGACGACCGAGGTGTCGGCCGAGTTCATGCAAAAGTCCGTGTCGATGCTTAGGTTGGATGAGCATTGGAACTTGACAGATCAATGATGAATCAATGAGAGGTGGATTTGGATCTCACTCTGTGCCACTCGCATTCGCGCCATCGGACTCGGCCGAGCCTTTACCATCCAGGGCTCGGAGCTCGTTGATCACTCGGCCGTGTCCTCGCTTCGGTCCCCTTTTGCGAGGTACATGCTCTCTTTTGCAGTTGAGCGAGGCATCCTCGCAATGCTTACAGGGAGATCCACCGTCGCATCGTATCCCTAGTCATGAATGTTAGCTTTGTGTGGATTAATCGCCACCTCTAGTCGCTCCTTCTTTCATAGAGAGCGCCACGAGAGTCAAGGATAACGGTGGTGCAAAGAGGATTGAGAAAGGAGACAGTGGCTCTCGGCAGGATCGCGTTAGTAATGAGGTGAAGAACGTACGCCTTCGTCGGCAGTGATCACAGACGGTCCGCTTGGAAAAAGAATTTGGGGAGGCTTGAATCCGGCTCAACCCGGGCCCTGCTAGCCTCTCCTCACACTTGATCCTGGCAGTGGGAGACAGCGATTTAGCGGGCCGCACGCGGACGGATATTGTTGGGTCGTCCGTGGTGTTGTCACACTGCATTCTGGGGGAAGAAAGAATCGCAGGAAGGGATCTCACAGAGAAAAGAGGGTTGCGGTGTGTGGAAGTTTGGGTTTCAGTGGCACGGTCTTTTTGGATGCGAGAATTCCAGCGAGAAGAGGGCGTAAAAGATGAAGGGAAACCCGAGCAATTCTGACTCTCGCCTTCTGTCGCCCGCCCTCCAGAGTCTCCACTTGGCACGGCATGCATGTCTCCTTACCTTTGCTTTGGGGCCGGGCCAGCCAGCCGTTGACATCACAAAAGGGTGGCTCGGGGAGAAGAGAAGAATTGATGGCTGGGCCGGGTTTTTCCTGCATGGGAAATGCGGGGAAGGCATGGGGTGTAAGGTTCAACGCCATCGTAAATGGTTCGATGGGCGAGAGGGGGCCCAATCACCGACCTGCATAAGACTGGGTTTCAAGTCCTTGCCCATCCCATCGTGCATGCAGAGCTGAGGGAGGGCAAGCAGGCAAGATTGAGGACAAAATAGAGTAGACGATCATCAGCTGACACCCTAGTACCCCCAACAAAGTGCGATGACTTCATTTCACATGTGAACAAAAACCAGGTTCCCTGCTTGGAGCCTCAAGACATCGGAAGACTCGATTTGCCGAATCAGCACCATTTCGGAAGTCGACTTAAGAGGTAGCTGAACATATGGGCCCCCTAGTGCTGTGCCGCTAACCCACATGTCCCGCATTGTCAGGTGCGTCTTCGCAACCTTGAATTCGGCCCTATTGCTTACCTAAGCGTAATGGACAATGTTCGAGATGCTCTTTTCCTTATCTTGTACGTAACGATGGGTGGGTAGTATCTCATCTGTTTGCTCCGCAAATCGGCGATTTGCTATTCAAGGAGCATTGCCCGGCCGACGCTCCGTGGCCAATACCACCGAAGAGATCAGATCAGATCCCAAGTGAGACCCGTTTTCTTATTCGAAGGGGGGTTCGGGCGTATCTCGGACATATATCGACACAGACATCGATACGTGTTTGTATTACCATATCAGACAAACCAAAACTTACGGACGGATTGGGATGTTCAAGGCTGACCGGATAACGTGGCACAGCCGACCAAGGAGTTGTGACCCAAGACAAACACTTACATCTTACTAGGCTTCCCAACGTGAAACCGGTCACAGACAAAAACAAAATTGAAGGAGAAGCTGACGTGGAGGGCTTTCCATTAACTGAAGTGAAGGTGTTGTGGAAAGACAAAAAGAAGAAAAAGATGTTTCCGATGCGCCGTCACAACCTGTCCTGGAGCTGCAAGTCATGCAAAGCCAGACTGAATTTCTATTTCCCTTTCCCCATCCATCCTCCTACGTTTGTTTTTCCCCGGCTTGTTGTTTCAACCCGAGGTTTACAACTTTCTGAATTCGGACAAATTATAGTTGTGTCAATTCCATCCATAAGCTTACTAGAAGCATGTTTGGTTGGCGTCAACACAAATCCTACTTCCCCTCCCCAACTCATCCTGTAACGTTTGTTTTTCCCCGGCTTGTTGTTTGAGCGTCTAATGTTAACCACTACACCACATCGGACTGGGGTCGGGTTTTCATTCTCTGGATATTTGAAGTTTAGTCTAAACCTATTTATGAAGCATGCAGGAGAGAAGTCGTTGTTGTATCAGAAGTTTAGCTTATTGGTGGACCAGAAAGGGGGTGGTGTCAAAGGCCTTGTCAGGCAGCACTTGGTGCTTCTCTTCTTCCAGGGGACCCCAGTTCGTGACACGATCTCCATGCTCGACGGAATCTGGCTCTACGTAGACCCCCCTATTTTGGTACCAACCAACACAGCGTTCGACGACCGCGCACAATTCATTTGGAGCATTGCTGTACCCGAGCCAAGTCGCAAACAATCGCAAGAGTGAGTCATCGAACAGTTGTGATTGCTTGATATCGATTCCACACCGCCCGTGACACTCAGGTTTGCCCAGCAGCTTGAGCTCACAAACATCCGGCCCCCGATGTAGGAACAAACTGAAGACTTGCCTGAATCAGACGTCGAAACTTCTTGAAGGTAATTACCCTCGTGTATCCACGGTCTACACAAAGACGTACCACGTCGACTTTGGTCGGAGGGCGGTGAGTTGTTCCCCTCGCCTCGCTAGTAACATGGTATTCCACTCCTCATCCCCTGACCAGCCCATATGCCAGGTTGTATCCGTAGATCGTCCCGTACAACTCTCCATCATCCATGGGGTACCTGGAGTCAGATGCGCCGGCACCAGTGGCGAGAGGGGGTGAAAATTTACCAAATATGTATAACACAGTGCGACGCACGCTTGCCGTTTTCAACCGTCACGAAACGGCTGGAAACAGTACGGTATGGCGGCCCAAGCTATTATTGATATTTAAAGCGAGGGTTACAGAGATCTTCCGAGTGGGAAGTATCAGGAGAAGTACTTGGACTCGATGATGCCCAATGACTACAGCACTGGCCAGGCCAGGAATGTTGCTCTATTGGAAATATACCACGCCCTCGTACCAGTGACCAGCCTATCTCCGCACAGCAACTCGGGGGGCTGTCAGTCTATGCTCATTCTTAAGGGTTACTACATTCGTTTCAAAGTTGAAGAACAAGGATTCAATGGCTATTATTTTGCAAGCTTCTGATCTAGCCTTTAACTAAATCTCAAGGCTGCAAATCAATTAACCAGTATCAATCAATCAGTCAATTAATCAACCAACACCCTTTAATTAATCAATTAATCACGTCCCTAGAAATAACTTAATTAATCAATTAAAAGGTGCTAGTTTAATTAAATTAATTAATTCTAATTAACGTTTCTCTCGATATTTCCACGATTTTAAGCTCGAAATAAAGCCTTCTATTTATATATCTCACAATCCTTTTTAATATTTTACTTGGAGCTAATAGGGGTCGGGGAAGCCGGATCGAGCATTATAGTTAAAGCTAATAAGTTAGAAAACCGTATTAATAGAATAGGTAACTTTCTAACGCGTTTTAAATAATAAATAATATATTAAGTTTACGCGATCTTCGGCAATTCTACCGATTAACTATTTTATTAAATTTATTATTTACACCGCCGTCGCGATATTTAATTACCGATTTATCGATATTATCGAGCCTCTTATATAGATCGAATAATAATTATACGCGTTTATTAAACGTTACGGCCTATAATTACCTTTAAATACGTTTAGGTATTAAATTGCTTAGGTTTAGAGGTTTAGCCTTAATTTTATTAAAAATAAAAAGAGGTATTAAATCTATAAAATCTATATAATAAAATAACTACTAATTAGTGTCTCTTTTATTTATTAAAATACTTCGAACTTAATAAACTATTTATATACGAAATATAATATTAAAGCGCCTTTTAATAATATTACGAAGTTAAAGAACGAGCTCTTAAATCGCACTAAATCCTCCTAACGCCGGGATTTAATATCCTTCCTAATTAACCTAAACGTTAATAACGCCGACGATATAAAGATTATATATAAAATATATAATTCCTTTAATAAAATATACTTTTAACGCTTTATTATTAAATAGATTATCGACAAATCCTTACTCTTCCATAGTATTAATTCGCCTGGATTTCACGCCGTCTATAATTACTTTAACCCTTAAGTTTAGGTTTAATAAATAATTATATTACGTATTATATTTCGATCGCGAGTTATTTAGGAATTTAAGCGTTATTATTAAATTATTATTACTATATTACAAAATACCCTTAATTAAATATACTTCGCATTCAATAATTAAAGGTTAAGGAACAGATATAACGTATATAGATTAATTTATTTCTTTTATAATAAATTTATAAATTAATTACGAAAGATCGTATTTAATATACCGGAAATCTTAAGTAGTTATATAAGCGACCTCGTCGGCACCGTAATAATAAAGCTTATTAACTCGTATAACATTAATAATAAAGTAGGATATTTTACTTTCGATAACGCTTTTAATATAAATATAATAATAGATTTTATTAATAACGCGTATAGATTTAATAGACGCTATCGCCGAGGTTACTATTTCGGTTATATTCTAAACCTTATTATTAAGGCTTTACTTAATTTTAAAGGATTAATAATAAATAATATTCGTACCTTCGATAACTCTAATAATATTAATATCTTAATTAACGTTAAATACGAGGAATAGCGCTAATAAAGGCTTATTAATAAGTTCTATATCCTTATAATCGCAATCGATTAAAGCGACCGTTTTAACGATATATTCTTAACTATTTAAAAGAACGATTACGCCGATTTTAATAACTTTACCGACTATTAAAAGAAGTTAATATAGCTCGTTAAAGATAATTAAACGCGTTAGTTAAGAATTTATTATATAATTAAGCGAGGGATTAAATTATATTAATATATCGAGATAACGCGTATTCGATTTTATTAATAATAGGCCGATAAGAACCGGTCGTTTATAATTAGTAAGATTCGGTAATATATTTCAAATAATATGCCTGTTTTCTTTTAAGAATGTAACGAATTGAGCTTTACCGATTGATTTATTCTTTCTCGGATCGCTATAATATTAAAGGATTTTAAGGATTGCCTTATTTAATTAGAAAGCGATAGTTAAATACGGTATCGATTAGGTAGTTTTAAAGGTTTATACGGCTATATTTATTATTATTTATTAAGCTTTGAATTTATCCTTTAGAAGTTAGAGAAATATAAGGAAGAGTTAAGATTATACCTTAATCCGAAAGAATATGTTATTAGGATTAACGCCGTTTGATTAAAGATTAATAATTATTACGCCTTTTTATATTATATATCGATATATTACGTTATATATATATTCTATCTAAGTTAACGATAGAGAACCCTTAAGTATCTTTAATTAGCGCACTTTAAATAGATATATAATATAAAGGATTAAATTCGAGGTATATAGAATAAGGAGTATAAGGACTTAGATATTACGAACCCTCGGTTTAATATATTAACGATATATTAATCGATTTTATATATAAATAGCTTTACCTCCTTCCTATAATAATAACGCGAGTAAGTAATTAAACGGCGCCTTAATAACGACGATCGCGATAATAAATATTTATATTAATACTAATAAAGTATTAATTTAATAGATACCGACGCCGATCCGATTTAATACTAATATACCTATTATAACTAATATTTTAAGCTCTCGCGAATAACCCTCGATTTCCTTACGATTTAGTCGATATCTACCGAATACGAGAGATTATTCTCTTTAACCGGTCGTTTATTTATTTACGTTCGGTCTAGTTTTAATATAGATATCGTAAATATATTAATAATATTAAGGTTTTAATATCGAGTTAAAATAATTTAGAATATTAATATTATATTCCTATTAATAATAAAAGAGCTAGAGTAAAGGGAGGTCGAGAATCTCACGATAGATTAAGTAGGATTAAAGGTAATTAGGTAGTTATTATCGAGCGATCTAAAATAGGACGATATATAAGTTATACGAAACATTAAAAATTATTACGAGATCGTTAATTAGTATTAATTAATTAATTAACCAATTAATTAATACCTTTTAATTAATTAATTAACCAGCGCCGAGTGGTTGAAATTAGCCAATTAATCAACCATCTAACGGTGGTTGGATTAATTGGTTGATTTGCAGCCTTGCTAAACCCAACAGGGATTGATCTTATTCTATCGAGAAAAGTCGCGATACACGATCAGACGGGTTTGAGGTATCACGCATCTGCCTTCAGTTGTAGCTGCTACTATCCGACGAATCCAGAGTCCTTTCTTCATGCAATTCCCAGTCAGTCCAGGTAGTCCGACCCGTCCGAACCGGCATCGTAATCGACACAGCGCATCTCGAGCGGGAACGTCAACGGGTCATCCACGTCGCTGGGCGGTTCCTCCACCAACGAAGGTATTAGGGCAGGCTTGTTCTTCTCCGTCATGTTGACGTCCTCCTCGTCGTCCTCGGGGAGCTGGGCCGGGTCCAGGCCGCCGCTGGCCATCTTCCGCATCGCGTACTTCTTGACGCTCTCGTGGTTGGTCCCGGCCACGGAGTACCGCAGGCCGGTGTAGTCGGCGACGAGGTGCTCCATGCGGTCGCTGCGCACGAGGGCGCAGGCGCCGGGGCGGTAGGGGACTTTGAAGGCGAGCTGGGGGATGCAGAGGTTTCCTCCTGGGGAGGTAGAAGTCAGTAATTTAACTCTCCAGGGGGGATCACCAAATCAAGTAATACTTTGGATCATGGATTGCTGCTCACCTTGATATTCGCCAACTGTGAAAAGTCCAGCATAGCCGCCGCGTATGTCAGAAGGGTCCCGGTGTCTCTGAGTGTGAGCGTTGATGCCCAAGACGAACATGCTCAAGAAGTCGTCCTCGGTCGTCTTGATGGCTTCTTCTTTGGGGAGTTGCCGGTAGATGTTCTGGCACTGCTCGTAGTATTCGGGGTCGAGACTCTGCATGAGAAAGCGGATCACTTCGCTGGCCTTGGCGAGCACCGACTTGCAGAACCACGGGAACACGGTTCTGGGTAGGTGATTGATGCGGGTGCCGGGGAACTGGCAGTCGGACGATTGGAACACGTACTTGCCAACGAGGGATTCGGCCGGTGTCCAGCACCCGTAGTGCGCAATCCCCATCTTGGCGCTCTGCAGCTGGTACAGATTGGCTATGGAGGGGTCCAGAATCGGGTGCGTGCGTCGGATATGCCGATCCACCACGTGTCTCCTGGCCTCGGGGGCTCGGATCGGCACGAAGAAGGAGTACATGTCGATGGCGCGGTTGAGTTCCCGGATGATCTCGTCCCCAAACAGGAGCTGCGCCGCGCCCTCTACGTTGGCAAAGATGACGCGCCGCTCGGCGTCCAGGACCACGAACACGTCGGCGTCCACCAGATCCCACACTTTCTCCGCCGCGATCTTGTCTCGGAGGTAATGATAGAACAGGTCTGGATCGTAGCGTCCGTTGTTCCAATGACGGGGCCAGTTGGCTTTGAGCACTGCGGCGATGTGGTCGACCTGCTTATCTTGGCCACTTGCTGCTGCTGCTGCTTTGCGGAGAGTCTCTCTTTCGGCCTCGGTAGATACCAACCAGAAACTTTCTTGGGCCTCAGAGCGCAGTTCTTGGAGATCCTTGGTGAAGTCCTTGTGGCTCACATCGATCTGGCCCTGCTGGTTGTTGATGCTGCGTAGGTTGCCCCCGTCCTCCAAGATGATACGTGCCATGAGATACTGCTGGACCTCGGTGGTCATCGGAGGCTCTTTGAAGACATGGTCTATTCGCCTCTCAGCTTCTTGGTGTCTCTGGGCCATTGCGAATCCCCACTTCGCATCCAGGCTGATGTCCCAGCAGTGCATGATTCGAATGGTCTTGGAGCCCATTGGGATATCGACAACATATTGTTGTCCATCAAATCCCGAAACATCGATCGGATCATGATCGCAAAATTCGCTTACCAGATCGACAAGGTCGGTTGTACGGACTTTAGACAGAAGGTCCCGTATCGTCTCCAACATTTCCGACCGGGCCACTTGGATGCTCTTGACTTTGTCGAAGATAGGGGGCAGGATACTGAGCTATTAGATCCAGTGTTAGTGTCTCATCGTAGGACCATCGCAGGTATACCATGTATGCATGTACTTACCATCCGGTAGTCTCTGTGGTGGCTCAGGTTGCCCGCCCATGATCGCCAAAGGCCGTACGGGTCGCCGGGTATGACGTCGCGCCGCTTGCCCCACTGGACCAGGCCAGTCTCGGTCCGCTGAGCTTCGGTTATCTCGTTATAGGTTTTGATCTTTCTGCGATGCTTGACTTCGGTGTGGCGCTCGCCGAGCAAGTGCACGACGGTCTCCTCCTTAGGGATCCCTGTGGGGGCCTCCTCAACTCGTAGATACGGCATGGTGTTCTGCGAAAGGAGTGGTGGCAGTGGTACTGAGACAGAGAAAGGAGGATGGGAGCTGAGAAGTGAAAATCAAGAGGATACTGGCTGTATCTATACGCTTGGTCATGAGACGGTTGTGCTTGGTATTTGAGGTGTGCAAACATGGAATCTGGTACGCTTGGTATCTTGCACGTGAAAGCATATTTAGGCATGTTTTCAACATACCCACACATATCTATCGCATAAATTTGCCATTTGGCTACATGATACGGTGTGTCAAACACCGCTTCTTAATTTCTTCCTATCAGAACGCAAGCAAATACAATTATCAGTGCAGGAAGGTCACTCTGCTTACAGCCATCGCCAATTCCAAATAGCCTCCCTGATCACCGTCATATTACTCGTGAGGCACGTACCGTGCTTTACGTCTTGCTCGGGGATCGAGCGAATAGTCACCTGTGCTATGTACACCACCGTAGCTCGGTTGTGTGTAGACAAAATACCTTGCCAGGGGGTTTTCCCGCCCGTCCATCATGTCACTGACAGACTGTGGAGCACGGTATGTCCCTTGGGTCTCGTTATTATTACGTAGTGGAGGGTTATACAAGGAATTATGACAGTTGGTCTCGGCCCGGCGATCGCATCGTTTGAGAGTCGCCGTCGGAAAGTCCCCTGCATCTTTGTTAGCTAAGGACTATGTGGCTCCTAACATATTTGATGTTCGATTCGTTCTTACTTATTTCAAAGCACACGCTATACGTTTCAGTCTTGAATTTATGCGTACAACGGCTGATGTCGATGTCCGATCCAGCTGCATCCATGAACGCTCTCTCCAAAGCGGACTTGTCGAGTCTGGCATTTGCATAGATGGCGCGGGATTTGACCCTGACGACAACGTATCGGTCCTCCTGAAGGTGGCTACTTCCCACTGTGGTAAAGATATCCGCGTTGATATTTTCCCACCACTCTTCCCTCACGAGAGCCTTCCTCACGGCGTCGTGGCAAGCGGACCGATACATGGCGACAGGGTACTCCCCATATACTAGCCTCTGATAGTTGCTCTGAGGATATGGCATATTGAAAAGAAATATCAAACAGAAAGCTTTACGCTCTGGTTTGCGACTGCACATCAAATGAAGCAGTAGGTGGGCTGACGTTGCAGGCAAAACGTCCCAAAGCATACTTTATATCAATATGCGGCATAGGAGGAGTTATGTCACTGTGTTATTTGAAATGGCCACATGAATTCTTTGGTTTCGGAATGCAGCACGTGGAGGAATGTTTGATGAAAACGTGCACACCGTGTTTGCTTGACTTCCCGGGCGTGTGGCTCTTTGTTCTTGGGCATTAGCCCCCGCCAGACCGCTGGGGTTTTGTCAGGACGGACTAAAAACATACATTTGATGCAGCGCAACTCGATTTACAGCGAATACCTAGACCCTCCGACCTACATTGATGATTACAAGTAGGGACTTTGATATAGGTTCCCAATATATATGAACTCGGAGCATCTGGGTTCTGCGATACATCATGTATTCGCGGGCGGCTCGGTTGATTTCATATACCGTCCAGTAAGCATACGACCATATGTGAAAATGTTGCCGGCCGCTTGCTACTAGCATACGGTGAGCTTTGGAGTCACAAAAGTGGTCGCGGGCTTGCTTTCCAGTAGGAGAGTAGGGGGGTGAATGATGGGATTTCGACAGAATTCATGTTGTTAAGTACTTGTTCTGTGCTTGTAAAGGGGACATATACGTGTAGAGAACGGAAAATAAATACAAATAGCACCATTATATATCACCTCCAAGAATCCCTCCCTCCCGCAACAACCCGCCAAATTGATTTCCCTCGTATCGCGAAGCGGTAGGGTGACATGTAAGCGCATCTAGCAGCTGTTCCTCCACGAACCCCAAGCATCTCCGCGAAAGTCCACGTGATCTGATCTCATGTACCCTTCGCCATACATTCCTCTACGACCACGGGTGCCGGCTTTGTACAGACCGCATTCCCTCGTGATAACATGCCAACCAGAATTCAAATTGATCGCGGAGCTTCCATCTGGTACCTGATACGCGCAGATAAAGGCCACGACACTGCCCTTAACGGAGTATAAACAGCCACCCACGTCCACCAATTTGCCTGTGCCTGCTTGGGCTTCAAGGTCGTGAGTAGCATTATCGCAGTCAGTGGGGTTGAGATCCACACAACCGCAGGCGATGTAGTCATCCCTTTTGAGTAAAGCGTCTGGAAGGGGCGAGGTCTCGCTGCGTCGGGCGGCAGGTTCCAGGCGTGAACTCTCCGGTAAATCTGGGAGACGCTCGTGCAGTTCGTTGGGAGTTCCCGGGTTGTGGATGACGTAAGTGCCCTCAGGTTGCCCGCGCGGGATGCGTGGGGCCAAGGGGGCGGCTCGTTGGTCGGCATGGCCTGGGGCATGGCGACCAGCAGGGACAGAAGGACGACAGGGCCGAAGAACTGCATCGTCGAATTGTCTCGAGGAGGATCGTTGCGTGGAAAAGTTCAAGATTAGGTATATGATTATTGTGTACGGAGCTGAGACGACAAGAAACAGTTGGTGTATGCGTGTACTGCGGGGATGTGCGGAAGTAGCGACTCCTGTTCTGGTGACGAGAGAAACGAGTGTGTGAGAACAGGCAGTTGCAAAGGAGTGGATGCTCAGGCTCTGTATGAGTAGGGTTAAAAAGAGAAAAAGAAGCCTACTACTTATACTTCAATTGGTCTTTCGACTGACTTGATCATCACGGTCGCCCTCTTGCGGCGAGCCGAAAATCCCTGGTAATATTGCAAATTTCGCATCACAGGATATCCGCCATCCCTACATATGTGTTTCAGCTGAAGTACTGACCAGCATCCGATATCTAATACAGGGCACCGTACTCCGTAATGCCTACGTCAAAGCATAAGTAATTTGCATATGCGGGATCTGTCGATTTAACAGAAGAAACAAGGGGAGAGGCGCACCCTCAAGCGGGCCTATCGGATTGTCCCACATTCAACCCCTTCAGGCTGCTTGAAATCCGAACCGAAAAGTTGGATTTGATCGGCACGCTTGTTGGCTGTTGGTGTCAAATTGCCATCCTGCCATTGTGTTATGCAAACAGCGATGCGCATTCCTGAGTACCCCTGCATAGAAAGCTATCTTGTTGGTTGCGATAAGGAGGTTGGCTGTGGTATCCTGGTAAGGGTTGGGGCCACCTGCCCCCTGCTTGCACCACAGGTACCGGATTGCAAGTTCATTACTCAACATGAACACGTGATTCACGCCCGAGGCTCGGTCTACCCCGGGCAGTCTAGAAACACATAAATCCATAATGAACTTCGGTTTGAGGTGTACACTGTGTGTATTTAGGAATCAGGTCTGGCCAATACTCCTCGCTGGAATACTGGCCCCGACCGTAACAGTCTTCCCATGTACGTGGCCACCGCACTGCCTCGACATGGTCGGCTGCTTTTCGCTCCTCTTGGTGGACGCAAGCGACAGGTCAGCTTTGGTCATGATCACACCTGGCCCAGGCAAAACCACTGACGGCATGACGCCCCTCGACTTTGTCCTGGCTATGACGGGAAAGTACTAACGTAGTATGAGATGCCAGTCATCAGCGGTGGCTCCTTCCCTGTCTTTGGTAGAGACCATCTTGCACGCGCCCGCACGACGCGGAAAATTAACAGCCGCCACGGCCACCTTCTTGAAGAAAGGCCTGGTACCATTTTCGAGGGCACGGGGTGACCAATGTAGAGAGCGGGATCGACGATTATGGACGCGCGTGGCTACGTCGAGATAGAGTACGCTTGTTTTCGTGCCAGCCATTTGCGTGGAAAATGTCTTGCATGTGGCACACTATTTATGAGAAACCACCCTCTGCCACCAGACACATGTCGGCAAAGCCGCTGATGTCTCAAGGGGGCCAGGTTGTTTATCGCGAACCTTGAGTTGCACACCAAGGCTCGTCTTAGGCGCTGATCCTCTAGTGTCTCCATTGCTGCGCTGTTTAGTTTCGTGTGTATAATAAGTTTGCGAATAGGCTCATGTTCAGAGTTGTCATCTAAGTTGCAACGATGAGGAGCTGTCACTGGCAGCTACGCTAGTATTAGCAATATATGGTATGTACATGAACCTACTAGCACTTTTGCCCGCACGGCATGTATGTTTGCAGTATGGAAACATGCTAGAGAGGAAATCACGGGGATAAATGGGCAGCTCAGCTGGGGTGGCCTGGTATTGGAATAAAAATAAACAGGAAACTTTGAATCTACATGTGTTCAGGTCATAGCAGCCCAGCGATAGTCAAATAGGTTTCTTGTATATATCGAGGTAAATATTGTCTCATATCGATACAGCGTTCTTCTGAGTCACGCGCAAGCAAAGTTGACATTGCTTTCTCTCTAGTTTAAGGGCGAACAACACAAACCAGAATGGGACATGGTCAACACTAACGCCGAAGTATCGATGCAGAGAAATCTTATGTGTAATTGAATAAACTATTGTTGGGAGCCCGTCAAGCCATGAAAATTCCTGGCCAGATAGCATACCTAGAAGAGAATAATACCGATATAAGCCGGAAGAAAAAGAAAAACAGAAGTGAAAATTGCCATCTGCAACGCCCAAACCTTGCTGGGGAACATCCCCTCTCCCACTCGCACCCAGCCACGCTGGCCATCGTGTTATCTCTCACACCTCCAGGCCCAAAACGCGGGCTCGACCGACACATCTAGCAACTCGTTCTCGGCGACTTCCAGGCATCCCCGAGATAATCCTGGTGGTCCGACGTCATGTATCCCGTGACGTAGTACCCGGCGTGACCCGTGCTGCCGGCCTTGTAGAGACCGCAGTGGTTGGTGATGTCGCGCCACGACGACTGGGTCGATTCGATGCTGGCCTCGAAGCCAATCCCGGTGCCCGCGGGCACGCAGACGAAGGCGACGACGCTGCGCACGAACTGGTAGAAGCACTTGCCCGGCTCGACTCGGTGGTCCCGGTGCGCGAAGTATTCGACGTCGTGCGTGGCCTCGTCGCAGTCGCGGGGGTCCAGGTCGATGGAGCCGCAGGCGATGTAGGCGTCCCGCTTGAAGAGTTGGGCCGAGGCATCGACGTTGGGCGACGCCTCGGCGGCACGCTTCGCGGCGGTAAAGGCCGCGAGTTCATGGTCGAGGGGGTCGGGCAGCCGCTCGTGCAGCTCTTGACGGGTGCCCCAGTGGTGCACCACGTAGGCGCCATCGGTTTGGCCCTGAGGGATACGGATGACAGGAGGTGAGCTCGTCGGCATGGCCTGAGATCCGGCGACCAAGAGGGTCAAAATGGTTGGGATCGAGAAGTGGATGGTGTAGGTTGATGATGGAGGCCAGGCGTCTGCAGAGGATAAGATAGCTGGGAAGTATGCAGCGATTTGAGTTCCTGCAGCAGTAATGAAGCGAACGAATTTAGTTGGTAATAATGTTAACGAACGTAGGTGGATAGACAATTTGATCGGTGCGCTCTTCTTGTTTCATGAACATAAGAGGCGCCAGTGGTCTTTATACTCATCTGAAGAGGCCGTAGTGAAGATAGGGCGACTTAACGGCAAACTCAGGAATCCCAACTCATAATCCTCTGCATGAGGTTATACCTGGTCATCGCACGAGTATCAGGAACTGTGGAAATGAGTTGTCGATGTCTGCCTGGTCTGTCGATGAACATCGTAACGTCGCCGCGTAGCTGTTGACGTGCCATCTCCCATGAGGATACGAGATGTGGATGATACGATGCCTTAGACTCCGGTCGATTTAATATATATGAAATGCATTTCAATTGGAACAATTTCCCAGACGTGTAGCTTCTTATCTTATTTTCTCGTTGAAGGAGTAGCACTCCCTTGCCTGATCCCTTCCCAGTACTATCTTCTTCGGATGTACCCTTGTTTCCTAGGGCTACCGTAATGACCTAATTAGAGTAGTGACTATCATGCCCTCTCATGCCTGGGTGGATCTTCACAACGGTGTCACAAAATATTCTCTTAAGATGGTCCCATCAATCCAACTTTGGTTGAGCTGCAATCGTTCTTATCGTGTAGCTAGAGGTATGAGTGATAGTGATGATGAACAGTGCATAAGATTAAAATGGTATATTGCGTGATGAACTTGGCCCGACATATGGCATCCATCTCACGCAGATTTGATTCGTGATGCAGGTTTCTGGCCATCAAGGCGGATTTTGCAAAGCTCTGCGTCGTCATCTTATTATTGAGCGCGTTGTTGTTCAACGGGCACCTTGCTGCTTGCATCAAAGTCGGGGGCGCTGCTACAGGTGGGGTAGGGTAACGGGCCAGCTACCCCTGCTCGCCGTACATCGGGTTACCGGTGCACTGGTTAGCAAAGCACCAGTAGTTATCGCCCCTTATGATATAAAGTCGAGCAGGTGAATAAAAAGTCAATTGCGAAACACACGCACACACGCGTGCACATGTATAGGTATACATTTGTGCCATAGTGCAAGATTTAGACATGTGGCTAACATCATGCAGCAGTCTACTGGTCTCGCCACAGCTCACCCTCCAACGAACACTTGTAGCTCAATGACAACTTTTATCTCCTATTGATTGCTTTTCTGCAGAAACTGATGCCTAAATTTAACTGAATGAGTGTGGTGAAGTGAAAACATGAAACTGGGAACCCTGGCTGCCTGTGCCACAGTCTCCAAACAGTATTGGCGGCGTCCTGAAGATTTTCATGAACCACCAATTCCCCTTTACCACCAGTCAAACCAGACCCTCCCACCCCCCCTTTCCCTCTCACGAAAGCCTGTCCGACCACACCATCACCTGAACTGCAACGTGACGCCCTAGGGCATCCGCAATGCATGTATATCAGCACTGTCTAGTACGTACTTCTGGCTTGCGCTCATGTAACCCGCTGCAAAAGCGGCCTCTCCGAAGGAGCCGACAAGACCGGGCTGGAATGACCCGCAACGCCAGCTGACCGTGTCCCACAAACCCGGCAGGTTACCCGGAAGGGGACGAGCATCGCCGCCGGGCGGTCCGCAGAGAAAGGCGATGGCGTCCCCGCAACTGGCGGTGAAACACCCGTTGTTATCTTCGGGGTAATACTTAGCGTCTTTTGTCGCCTTTTTCAGAGCTTCCTGGGCATCGTATTTCTCCACTTGGTCGAGGTGAACGCGCCCGGCGCCGCAGTTGTACATGGTGTACGCGAAGCTATGCTCGGTGTCGTACGTTGGCTCGGTCAAGTTGCGCTTCTTATAGTGTTGGGAGACGCCGCGGGGGATAAGGCCCCTGGGCGGCTGGGCCTGCACCCCGTTCGTCGTCGGGATGGCCTGAGCCCCGACGGCCAGCAGGGCCATCGGGAGGGCGGTGGGGAGCGAGGAGTACTGCATGATGAAGTAGTCTGTGATAGAAAGAGAGACGAGTCGAGTCGTTTGGAGGAAATGCCTCGAGGGGTTTCGTAAGTCGAGGAGTGTGTGTATGTATGTGTGTGTGTACGACTTTTATGTGCGAGGCGCCTGCTTGTGTGTGTGTAGCTATGTCTGAAAAGACTACGAAGACGAAAGAGTGAATGAAAAGGGAGATCGTGTCTCTTTATAAACGAGTGCCAGTCTGTTCAGGTAAGGCTACGAAAGGCATCTACGATCGTGACTGACCCCTTGGACAATCCTTCAGCGACTCCAACCAACAGAATTGCCCCCCCTGCATGGAGCGCAGTTTCGAATGAAGTGAAGCACCAATTCTTGTTCAGTTGGAAAGTGTTTCGCGAGTTCTGGCTGTGTACGTTGAGTAGTCATCTTCATCAATTCTTTTCAATCTGATATGTAAGGAATCATCTGTCAATATCAACACCAACTCCTGACAGTCGATCAGCAAACGCCGGCACTTACATTTTGGTTGGGACGTTTGGGACGTGTGAATTTTCAGCAATGTTTGCTGGATGAAACTTACCCAGCATACGGGAGAACTTGAAATGGGGTTAAAAACAATTTACTTCCTGAAAGCAAGTAGGGAGAAATGCACAGTAACCTTTGGAGCAAACAACCAAGTCCGCAGAAAGCTGATAGCAACGCTCAGAACATCTACACCATGAGAATAACGAGGCATTTCCTCTGCCCACTTGTGGGTAGAGCAATCAAGACATGCGCTATCAATAGACAATGTACGGTTAATTCCCCCGGCCGTGACATACTACCGCTGTTGAGACGATTATTAGAAGTCACCATCATAGGTGTAATGAACCGCAGCGGAATATCATGATAGAGTGAATATTGAGCTAATCCGTGATGGACTGGACTTATTGATCCTAGAACGCCTCGCCATGCCTGTTACAATTGATATCTACAAGTCCTCCCTGAAAAACTGCTCCTCGCTTCCTTTATCGTCACCCCCACCGTTTCTGCCGTTGCCGTTGCCATTGCCTTTGCCGTTGCCTTGACCCTGGCCCTGGTTTTGACCTTGACCTTGACCTTGGCCTTGGTTTTGACCTTGACCTTGGCCTTGGCCCTGACCACCAGCCTGGCCGCCGTCCTCGTCCTCGTCGTTATCGATGACGCCGCGGATCTGCCGGTTCTGGCCGTCCTGGTCCTCGACCACTTCGAGCTTCCAGCCCTTGTCGCCGGCGACCTCCTGAAGCTTCTTCTTGAGCTGCTCAATGACCTCGGGGTCGATGGCGAGCCGCTCCAGCTCCTCGTCCGTCAGGACCTCGAACGCTCCCTCCTCGCCGTCCTTACCGCCGCCGGAGCCGAGCGCCACAATCTCGACGTACGCATCGGGGTCCTGGCGGAACTGTCGGGGGTGCTGTCAACGTTGCCGCCTCTTTCCCGTCCTCGCCGCGTCCCAGCATCTCGCGCGCGCCGATCACGACGCCGCCAATGGTCAAGGGAGCGGCCTTCTGCTGCTGCTGCTGCTTGTTGCCGACCATGGCGGCTTGGGCCTCGAGGCTCTTCTGGGCGTGCCAGGCCGCCTTCTCCGAGTCCGGGATGATGGTGCGGCAGGCGATGCTGTTGGCGCGCGTCTCCTGCGGGGGCAGGAAGGCGACGTCGGAGCACAGGCGCGGTGTGTTGACCAGCATCAGGTAGGAACACGTAGTAACTTCCTTGATCCAGCCGATGTGGTCCTGTGTCGAGCCGGGGCTGCAGTGGTACTGGATCTCGATGACGCGGGGGCGGTTCGTGAGGTCGCAGAGCGTTCCGTCCTCGAGGCGCTGCACCAGGTAGCGCTGGTCGCCCTTCACCTGCAGCTCTGTGTTGGGCGGGGGCGTGGTGCCGCTCTGCTGCTTGTTGACACCCTTGGCCGGCGGGGGGTTAGGGGCGGCTTGCCCACCGCGGCCGCGACGGGACTTAGGCGACGGCGCCTTGCTGGATCCTGCGACGCGGCCCAGGACATACTCTTGGCTATGGGGGTCCCGCACGGGCGGGCCGGCGCGGCTGGGCAGGGCGTGGAACTGCACGACGTCCTCGCCGTAGCAGAAGCTGTAGCTCCACCAGCCTGACACATAGTAGAGACACAACCCGTCCAGGCCGCCCATCAGCTCCCAGCCGTTGGTCGAGGCGCGGGCGAGCTCGCGCGCCTCCTCGGCTTTAGCTAGTTCGGTTGCCGTCTTGTTTGGGGCCGGAGGGGCCGCGAGCACCGGGATGGCGCATAGGTAGCGGTGCGGCGCCATGTTCATGATCTCGTACGTCTCGGAGACTTTGTTGGCGTCGTCGTTCTCGCCGTCGCTGCTGCTGCCGTCGGCGCTGGTCGCCGCCCGGACGTTGGACCCGATGTCCTTGTTGTTGCTGAAGTCGGCGGCATATTCGGGGTGGGTGGCCTCGTTGGCCCGTTCTAGGAGGGTTTTGGCTTCTGCTTCCGAGACGAAGGCTTCGGAAAAGACGACCTCGAACTATGTGGGTGTGCGTTGTCCCATGTTAGCCTTGGATGGTAGTAGAAGAGCGGGCGCTTCAACTGGTGTAGTTGATGTAGTTGCCGCCTTGTGTTGGAGTGTACGCACCTGTGGATATGCTAGTAGGTCGTGGTGAATGCTGAAGCCCGGCTGGCGAGCTCCGCTGAGCTGCAAACCAGCCAGCAAGAGAGCAATGTGACGGCGCATTATGCCGTTTGGTAGTAAGCTGCTTCACATGAGTTTCGCGACCCGATTAGAAGAATACTGAGTGCGCAACGAGTGCTACGGTTCGTCGATGTGCTGATCTGTCAGGTTGGCGGTTTGGAAGTGTAGAGGTGGCATCATTGTCTGTCGGTTAAACCGGACTTCTGCCGGGCCGGCAAAAGGGACCAGCTACAGCTACAGCAGCAACAAGCAAAGCTCTGGTGGGGGTGACCCCGGATCTGACTGAAATCGCAACAAGATCTCAATCTAAGTCAAGTCATCATGACAACCTTCATTCAACATTGCTCTCCAACCAGCCAACATCGTCTCCCTCTGTAACCACATGTAGTCGTACTAACCGTGCAACTCGCCCGCTTATTCTGGCATTCGGTCTCGCTGTACTGTCTCCAAATTGTACTACGAGACCATGTCATTAGCAAATGCGCAATCAACTGAGGTAGACAAGCAGACTGGATCTCGAACTGTGACAGCAACAGCAACAATAACAACAACCCGTCGCCGAGTGTGCACAGATCTCGAGATTAGCCTCACTTTTCTACCTGGTACTTACCACTCTATTTTGGCCTTTACGTGGCTGCACATGCATTTGTACACTGGTTTGCTTCAAGCGCTATTACATGAACGCCCCTTGTGTCGATTTTCATTAAGGGCAATCGATCGCAAACCAACTGTGAGGTCATCGCAATACCTGTAGACCGTCGGGTTCATGGCCGTGCGCCTGGAACGATTTTCCGCCCTGTATCGATCTGCACCCACCCATAGCTCTCTGACTCATATCTATGCAAGACCGACTCGGGAAGCTGTCATGGGCTTCTGGTCGGCTCCGACCGGGTCTTCCGGTAGCCCGTACGGCTATGTGATCCACTCCAGCCCTTCCGGCTGCTTGCTGGTGGTGCTAGGGGATGATAATGGTGGGTAGGCCTCGTAGGGCAGGCCCGGCGGGCGCGATATCGCTCGTCGCCGGGAGGCCACGGCCATAATAGCAGGTAGCCATTAAGATTCATGCACGAAACCTTTTCACGATATGTTGTCCTACGATATTCGCATGGGGGAAGTGACGCACGTTGATGTCAGTTGGGAAAAGCAACGATTACGTAGCACGTCCTGGCCCAACTATCACGTTGTTGCTGCTTTGACACGCGCGTCGCAAAAACGAGGTATCACGACCGATAAGACAATTGACCCCCACCGGACTGCATTCTGGAAGCATCGTGTTCATTTGGGGGAGCATCATCAATGTGAGTTGTGATTGCAGTAGCGACATCGCAATAACTACCCTTGCGTCAAATCGGAACACCGTGGCTAGAACCCCGGCTTTCGAAAAAGGTTTGCGCGTCCCCGCGCGATCTTCGCTGTCAACCAGGATCGAGAACATCGGTCATATATGGGCGTATTGTAGTTAACGTTATCGCACAGAATAGGAAGTAAAGGGTTGTAGATCGTTACCCGGTGCGAAAAATTGTGCCCCTGAGGCTGTTAATATCCTGGTTCATTATCACGAAAAAAGAACGTGGTGGTGGTGTCAAGAACCCCTGGGGAACGCAAAATGTGTGGCTGCGTTTCCGACAGGTCGGATGAGATGACGCGATGGCTTATTGCATCCCGGGCCCCAAAGGGACAAAGTAGACGTTGGGTGGTCGGCCGTGATCGTCCGGGAATTTGTCCCGACCAGCCTTCCCTTGCCCTTGCCCTTGCCCTGGCGAGTTGCGCAACGACTCATGAACTCCCTTGTTTTGCTTCTTCCCGTTCGTGAACCCGGCATGTCAAACTACCACGACGTAATGTTTCGGCGGCGTACTCGCTGGTACCCCAGGCGGCAGGTAGAGCCACCCCCAGGCATGGCTAGATGGTGGATGAGACTCGTTCCCGTAGACCGCAGCAGCTTGACACGGGCAAACCGAAAAACGGTCAACGCAAGACGGTGAAAGATCATGCGGTTGTTGTTGCTGATGTTGTTGCTTGGTTTGGGCGTCAACACAAGCTCATGCTGCCTCACACCGAATTGCTGTAGAAGCATGGCAGAGTGTAGGATCGGGTTCTACGACGGACGGCTAGAGCTTGAACTCCACATGGGCTCCTTCTTGGTGTGGCATCGTCGCGTTTTCTCGGTGACACCGCCGAGGGAAATTGCGGTAAGATCCAACTGGGGCCCGGGGTAGACTACCACCACGCTTGCTTGCGGCTCTGGCGTTTGATCACTGCGTGTCTACTGTTTGGCGTTTGTCTCTCCGTCTCCGTTGCGGTTCTCGTCTCTTCCCGTTGCGTTGCTGCGCCGAACGGTGTGTTGGCATGATATGTACTGTACTGTATTGTATTTAGTTCTGTATCGATAACTCACCCGACAAAACAAAAGAAACAAACATGCATCAATACACGTACATTGATATGCATACCCAGGCGGCTACTACTGTCGTGCGACTCGATGACTCCATCCGCCGTATGGGCCGGGCGAGTGCGAGAAGAAACGCAGATGCTGAACACGCTGATACTGACCGTATCGATTAGCGGTATCAATCAATCAATTGATTGTGCAGGTCAGTGTCATTCCGCTGGGGCCAGTATTGGTAGGGGGGTCCAAGTCTAGCGTGGAGAGAGAACGGAGAGAGACGAGACGAAGACCCCACCAGCGCCCGGGATAGGCCCTCCAGGTCGGGCAGGGATTTTGGGCCAGTCAGATCTCCGCCTCACTTTGGCCAGTCGGCCGATACCCAATAGCAACCACACCTCTGGCTGATGCCAACGCACAAGGACTGGTAGTCAAGGTAGTCGATGGGAAAACAAGGCAATCAGCTGGCACTAAGTCTGCTATTATGCATGCACTTCTGCATGCACGTTTCCTCTAGTCTCCTTCTTTCGAAGCACCGAAACAGTCGCATCGAATGACGGCACTGCGCCAAAACAAGCAGACTTGCAGTCGAAACACCAAGTAGATACCTACACAGCTTCCAAGTGCTTCCTTCCTTCTCTCTCCCTTGCATGCAGGCAAGAGCAGGCAGGTGCTAGCTGCCTTTTTACCGCGTGTTCCCTCTAAGCAGCTAAGCCTCTCCATGGATCTTCGCTGAACACCAATGGTCGGTCAGTGAGATCAGATCGTGCACTTGGGACCCCGCAATGTGTTTCTTTTTCTTCTTTACCCAAGATTGCTATCATGATCTGATAGGCTGCACCATCTGCAAATGATCAAGATCCCTTTTCAAACGGACTTGGATATTGTCATCCAAAACTGAGAAAAGAGCAACGTGAATGCAGGAAACGGACACTTTTCCCCGGCACCAACCAAACCCAATCTCTGAAGCAACCACACCTGAAATCCATCTCTACGTGCGTGTACGGTAGACTTGATCCCCTGAGGTTGCCTGCATGAAATCCACGATGCCTCCAGACGAGGTCATCTCCGTGACTTGCGTATGCCTTCTTCACGTCGCCATGGCAGTCAGATGTTTTTCTCACAACACATCAGGAGAAACGGGACTATTATTCGCAACTAAACCTCAATCAGCACTGACAGCTGTTTTGACCCATGGCGAGGTCATCTACGGAGGATCCTGTAGAACGTTAATTATAGCACGGCTTTAATATGACTAGCTCCCTAGCTCTGCCTAGGCTGCACCAGGATCTAGCTTGTCGCGTCGAGTAATTAGAGGGTAGTCTCCCAAGGTCCTGTTCCAAATGTTGGGTACTCTGGGGAATTTCAGACATTGCTATCCAGTATTCCGGTTGATGAGTTGTATTGTCCTACCACCGACGGCAACAGTGACAGGACAAGGAGACAAGAAGAAGAGGACCTGTATTGACGCCGGAGCACTGCTGGCCGGGAGAGGGAAGGTAAGGGCAGGTAGGGCCATGCAAGATCGACCTAAGTGGGGGGGATCTAAGGCTTCAAATATGGGGCCTGTCAATCATCATGCCGCCGTAGCAGGGCAGGCATCCCAAAATAAAATCCAAAACTCCAGTTAGTCACAGCCTGTCTACCGACGGCAATGGAGAGAACCAAGAGAAAAAAAGCATTTCTTCGGATCACGAGTACGCAAAACATTGTTGATGGTATCGTGAAACATTATTTTCCTTCCCGGCCTATACTACCGAATTAATGCCATTCGGTTCCCCAATTATTGACAGTTGGCTAGCCTGGGGGATGCCATTTCCCCTTCTAGTGCATCTCATCTTGATTCTCCTCATCTCGTTCATCTCATATTCATTCCCCTCCCTAACTCCTAACGGCGTTAAGTCCCAGGTCACAGCCGCAACCATTACGACGCCCGCTATGGCAAGCATGGGGGTCCCTCAATCTCATTTGACGACATGCGGTCAAGCCAGCACCTTTCGCGATACGGTGCATATTCAGCAACCATCGTCATCCAACCGTGAGATCCCCCGGAAAGGACACAGACTAGCACCTAGATTGGGCAGTCTGGCGGGCTGCGTCACCGTGATCAGCATCGGGCGTGGGGACACCCCCTGTCGCCCATTTCATTTGACAACTGTAGAATTTGACCTGTAGGATTACTTGCCAGTGCCTTTTTCAGCGCAGCATTGGTCACAGCACACAACGCAAGCACACAGCACGCACCACACACACAGCACTGCACACAGCACATGGATGTGTAGTAAGTATTCCGCATCTTGCAGCGCCAAGGGCTGTCTGATACGGCGTTCAGCAGGCTAAGGACCCAAAACATGCACCCATCAATCACGCCAGTCGGCCTATTGCTGCAACTGCACTCGCGTTATTTCAATAATGGCACCTTGGGGTGGCATCCAGCGACTGTTGGGTAGGTTGTGAAGGCAGAAGCAAATCAAACTACATGCTGACCGAGACACGACAGCAGAGAGGCGTGCAATCGTGTCATATTCGTTGATACCTTCTGCATCTCTCTTCTGCATCAGAGTGCTGACAGTTCTGCACAGAACAAGAGCTCTACTGTTCTGTACCAATAGCTCTACTCCACAAACACAGCCGACCGGGCATTGGCTGACATGGTGCAGTGGTTGTTGGCGTCTGTGGTTTCTCCACACTCGGCGTTGACACGCTGTTCCACGCACGCCCCCCCCAAAGGGCCAAAAAGATGTCCCGTTGCTCTCAAACTTGCAACCCGCGAAACCGACTGACCGACACCAGCCCAGGGTGTGGGCCTCGTCATCTCACCACCACACCCCCTATGTAACCCTCCTAACAGTACGAGGGTGGGAACATGCAGCGTCTTTCGAACAAGCCATTTACGGAATGGCAGTTGGCAAATTTCCGTTTCGACCCAAACCACACACACTAACCGACCTAGCCTGCTCGGCATCCAATACGGCGGTCCCTGCCCAAGCTGCTGCCAATTCCTGTCCCTAGGGCCTGGCAGGCAGTTGCTAGCCATGCTAGGAGGCTAGGTACCTTGGAGCTGACGGAGCCAAGCCAGGCCTCGTAAATTGACTGCATACACACTATGTACATGGCCTAGTATACGTACCCGCCATGTTATACCCATGCCTGACGGGACTGGGTCCCAGGCAAGTCACCCAAGTCAAGTCTTGAACCTGACCTGACCTTGACCCGCTTCCCATGGGTGTGCCCGCCCAAAAGCCTCATCGGGTTCACTGGTACATAATCCTTTGCTTGTCCCAGTCTCGGCCTCGACCTTTCCACCTGCTTGCTTCTTGTCTTTCATTTGACGCTTCACGCTGAACCAGCATCCGTTGTTCATCCAACTCCCTCAAACATTGCTATTGTCCCGCCTGCGAACGCTACCCTGCAAACCGATTCGGCCGGAACAGCTGTGGAGAATCAACCCACACCCCTTGCTGGCGCGTGAGCAGCCATACTGAACCTCGAGATATTCCAACGTCGTCAACCCGGAAGCGAGGCTGTCTCTTTTTTTCACTTGTCTTGTCTCTGCTCAAGCTCAAACGACGACCGTATCATCCTCATCTCGCCTTCTTTTCTTCTTCTCCCTGTCGTCACACTCAGAGCGCTCGTTTGAGTCCTTCGGTATCTTCGGCTCGTACTTGTACCTATCAGTCTAGGTTTAGGCATTGCAGCTTGCTTAGTACTCATGATGAACCGGGGCCCAGAGGTGGACTTTGAGATTCAACAGCTCAGGGAAGCACTGCGACAGAAGGATTTCCAAACTCAAGCTGCGGTGGAGGCTGCACATAGAGCAAGGCAGGAGTTATGGCAGTATCAAACTCAATTCCAGCAACCCCAGTCGTCAAGCCCAAGTAATCTTGATGTACCTTCCCCCGTCTGCAATGAGTTCCAGCTGTCTGGTGCATCGCACATGGCAGCATCCTTCGAGCAAGATGATGCTGCATCGAGACGGACTTGTCAGGGGCAAGCTCCCATTGCAACCCAACATATTGCTGTCCAGAACACCCCACGATCATCTGTAAGAGAAAAGAAAACTATTATTAGGTTCACGCATGGAGACCCGAGTAGGCATCTGACATGATATCACAGATACGTACCAACCAAGATCACCCCATTGTGAAACGTCCGAGAACAATGTCTCAACAGGCACCCCGGGCGCATCATATGGACCGCTCCACCACAAATCCATCGACGCGGTCTGCCGGAGCCGGCCCTTTCGTCGGCGGCCCAATCACTCCGCCCCCAAAGCCCAACGGGCCAACAATGATGACGGCAAACAACAGTGTCAACATGTATGAGTACATGGGTCAAGACGAGAACGCCAACACTTACACGTCCTACCCCAACGGCATCCCGATAAATCGAGCGCATTCAATGAGGAGACACCGCTCCGACATGCCAACCGTAAATGAGTCCATCATCATGGATCCCGCGGCTTACATCGCCATGCTTCCTGCTGACGAAGAGAGCTATTTGCCATCGTCTATGCCTACGCATAACCAGTTTGACATGGACTTTGCCCAATACAACAATGGGAACGCCTCGGTCTGCGGCTCCATGACGTCGGCCCCTACCCTGGATACGGCCATGAGCCGCGACAACAGCTCCTTTGGCAACCCGTCGATGACGCATGCGATGGACAGAGTCAACATTCAGTCCCAACAGAGCTTCAGTGGCATGATGCCGCCAATGGAGAGCCCCCAGACTTCCCTCATGGGCAGTGGCGGCAACTCGCCGCTCGGGAAACGAAATGCCCCCCACGACGAAGACTTACTTGCTGTCGGATCGAATCTCGACGGACAGTACTACTCTAGTTCTGCCCCAATGGACACCCTCCTTGTTTCGCAAGACATGTCCCGATCCGCCTCCAATGCCAGCATGTGCAGCATTAAATCGGCCTCCTCCCTCAGCGCCCGCGCCAAGGAGACCCTGCAGCAGCAGAACGCGCGCAGCAAGAGCATGCTCCTCAAGCCCAAGCCGGCGTCCGAACTCAAGGCCTGCGAGTCGCAGCAAAATGCCAAGAAGGACGGTAAGACGCCCATTGCCAAGGCCAAGTATGTGCGGCCTAAGCAGCCCAAGGTCTTCTGCAATGAATGCACCGAGCACCCAGAAGGGTTCCGCGGCGATCACGAGCTCCGACGCCATCGCGATGCCAAGCACCCTCAGCAGGGCGTTGTGAAAAAGTGGATCTGTGTTGACCCCCACTCGGTCGGTCTCCCCATTGGCGTGCCCGTCGTCAATCCTCTCAACAAGTGCAAAGCCTGCACATCGCGAAAGAAGTACGGCGCCTACTACAATGCTGCCGCGCATCTGCGCCGCACCCACTTCAAGGAGAAGCCTTCGCGAGCCAAGAACAAGTCGGGCGGTGGGCCTCGCAGCGAAGAGGAGAAGCGCGGCGGAAAGGGCGGTGGCGATTGGCCCCCAATGCCCGAGCTCAAGAACTGGATGAAGGAGATATACGTGCACCAAGACGAGCTCGAGGCAGAGGAAGACGAAGAGGTCGACGACGAGGTCAACAGCGGCACTGGTGGCTCTCTGCCACACACGGAGGTAGAGCTCGCCAGCATTGGCTCTGTTCATCATGACTACGCCAGCAAGATGCCGGAGACGGTGCTGACCGAGATCGACTGCGGGTTCAACCCAGCCGAGACCATGAACATCAACCCCGACAGCATGCCGCTTTACACCAACCACATTCCCCTCTCGTCGGCCAACTTCGACTTTGCGGGCTCGCCCATGAGCCCCAACTTCATGGCTTACATGGCGGCACACAATCAGATGAACGCACCGCCGCAGTACGGCAGCGTTGTGTCGAGTAATGATACCGTGACTCCCATGACGGCCTTCAATGATGCCACCGACAACTTTGAGGAGATGCACTTCGATATGGCCTATCCACAGTAGTGGAACCAATTCCTTATCGAATTTCCCGCATGACGGCGCCCGTTTTGCTTTCGTCTCTTTCCCTCCCTCTTGCGCTCCCTCATATTATCGTACCTCCAAATATGGGGGTTTGCCTACTCCTATCTCTCTGCTTCAGTTCAACTTTTGCATGATGATGAACGACAAATGCAATGACACCAACACGAAGAGATCACGACCGGCCTTGACCAAAGCCGTCGCCAATCGTTTGCACCATTTCGAATGGTACTTATCGGAGTTCTAGCTCATCGTTTTCTGATTTCGATTTCGCACCTTACCAATGTTTTTAAGTTACTGCTTTAATTGCTGTTTTTACTGGTTCTTGCTTTTCTGTTTACCAGGGCGGGCGGACGTGGTCATTTTTTACCGTGCGGATACGTTTTTTTACCACCACCGCTTTGCTGGCCAGGGGAAGAAGGCCGCATGCACAACAGCAACAAGCCCCATCTGACTGATGATCCGGGGGCTCAATCTCGTCCCTCGCAAGGCATGACGAGCAGATGTACCACATACACCAAACGTTTATTTATGGCTTTACCTCGTCTCGAGACTGAGGTATTGCTCGGAAGAAGAAAGAAAGAAAGAGGCTGTTGTAGAAGGGAAACTTGGATAGGCGACTCAAAATCAAGCGGACAAAAGTGGGAAATGGCATAAGGGCGGGGTTTACGGGTGCATTAGCGATCTGGCGTTTCGGGGGGAACAGCTTCTTTTTCCTTTGGGATTTCCTTTTTTTCTTCCTTTTCTTCACCTGCGCAAACCTTGCATACATTGGGGTTTAGGTGTTGTGGGACGCTGCGACCGACCAGAGGCTTACACAAGCTTGCCAGAACTGGCTCGCGGTCGCACGCGAAAGAAGGGGATACTGGGTTTACTGGGTACGGGGCTGGGAATGGGAACAAGAACATCGGAAAAGATGGGGAACTACACCATATTGTATTAATCCCTTAATCGGTTGTTGACAAAAGTTGGGGTACTCTCTTCGGGTCCCGTTGAGAGTTGCTAGCACATGCCAATCGTTACGTCCTGTCCCTTCGTGGACAGAGGCGTGCGACTGTCGTGCTGCAATTAAGCATGCCCACCTATCACCCGCCGCGGTCTGTCAGTCGCTTGAGAGAAGCAAGACGGGCAAAGCGGAGCGAGGAGATGGTGAGGCGTGCTTGCCAACGTTAGTCAAGAACATTTCAAATCAAAACCTGTTACTATTTTTTCACCATCACTTGAATCTTCTCCTAAACTTGTGAAGCCTGGTTGCTTGGTGCTAGTTCCTCACGCATACTTTCTTCGTTTTATCGGGAGCATCGTACATAGCGAGCGGCAACATCCGTTGACAATACAAGAATATCAAATTGCCGAATGCTCCCATCTCCCATATTTTATATATTTGAAACCCAATTCTTAGTGACCCTAACTTTAGCGTTTACTGACGATGGTTGCCTGACGAAACTCACTTGTCGTTCTTGTAAGGCTGGACCATATGGATGAGCCCTGCTGCTTGCTGGGTGCAAGGGTGCTGTAAGCGCGGATGCGGGGTGAGGTCACCATCACCAACACGGGATGCTGCTGGTAGCTCCCATCCGTACTAACGGGTAGCAGTCGATTGATTATCGCAACACCTGCTCCCATTCCCATCAAGTATTCCAATCTCTAGCCGATTATACCTTGTGTATCACAGGACTCCTATCTGAATCGATACCGACACCGAGAAACATCTCCGCTTTTTGGAGAGAGTGACTGTCGGAGTGTCAGTCAGTTTTCCGTCGGACCCCCACCATGAATCAATTCACATCCTCTGCCGCCCAGCCGCCGCGTCACCTCCCTCGGGCGCGGCTGCCCAATCTTGTTGGTGCCCATACCAACTGAGCGGAATGTAGAAGGACCAGTGATAGTGATTTAGGCCGCATTGGCCAGAGAATACACCATCCCATGTCCCACGACCTTGCACCTCGCATTCTCCAATGGCACATTACCATCTTACACTTTTGTTAGCTCTCCCCCGTCGGATGCGGGTTACGCTGCAGCAAGGGGTTGGGGCCGTCGGGCTGGGTCCCTACTGGCTCCGCGACTAAGCGGCGTGCCATCGATTCGATCCCTTACCTCCCCTGGCTGCTGACAACCACACACACACCGGTTTCCCACTCTTGTCTTGTCCTGGCCCCCAATCGGATGCGTCGTTGGGTCGAAACAGGCAATGGGGGTGGTTCCCGCGGGGATGAAGAAAGAAGAAGAAGAAGAAGGTGATTCAAATTGAAACACGAACCGATGTTACACTACGCCACGATACGTGCTGACGGGCTGGTTGAAATGGGCACGTAATCGGAACCGTGAAAACGTTTGGAACGGAACGAGACATGCATATTCATAGGTCATGTGCGTTATAGAGCCACTCGGTCAAGAACGTGTAATTGATAATCGCGACCTCGAAGGCACATCTCCAGTTAGAGCTACTGGTACGAGAACATCGAGTAATAGGCATGTAGCATCACTGCATTTGGCAGATATCATCTGCTCATAGATATCCACCCGTCACGCCCGATCGGCCAACGACTTTATCTGCTTCAGGTCGGCTCCATACGTATATCCCCGAAGTCAATGCCTGACCGGTGCCACTATTATTCGCAGATTGTCAGTCCTGGTCTTGTGTGTCGTAGAAGTACAGCTGTAGTATTGACAGTGTGGGGGGTTAAACTCACATCGCACCTCCATCTTATCCAAGTCGTAAACGCTATAGTACGCATTTAAAAACGGCGTCCCCAGCACCACGGCCCCGCGCGGCGCCGAACCGTAGTAGCACCCCTTGTAGAACGCCGTCGAGTGGAGGCCGAGATGGCACAACACCTCTCCCTGCCTTCGCACGGGGTATGCGTACTGGCGCGCCGTGACGGCGAAGGTCTGGCCCCCGCCCAGCTCGAAGACGAGGTCCGGCAGGTGATCTAGCGCCGCGCAGTCCAACAGCCTTTGCCACCGTTCCTTCCACGCCCACGCGGGGATCGACCGGTAGATCTTCCGGACGAAGGCGGTGTCGGGGATGGCGATGATGGGCTCGGTCGTGAAGACGGCGATGGTGTTTTTCTTTTCTTCCTCATGTGCGGCGTTCTTGTCATCATCATCATCATCAACATCATCGAAGCGGCGCTCGATAGGGTGCGTCTGGTTGTCCCACCGGATCAAATGCGCCTCTACCGCCCACAGTCGATCGTCATCGCGCACCAGCGGCAACGACGTAAATTGAGCATCATTGTACTTCGTGTTAATGGCGCCGAAGCTGAGGTCCCCCTCATCGTCGGCCCCGGCTCCGGGATGTTGTCCAATTCGCCGCCCGCGACGCGCGGGACCTCGATGGCGAAGAGGTTCGCGTCTAGCACGCCTTCCTCCACCATGCGAGACCACGGCGACGGCAGACGGTCGTTGGGTATCATCTCGCTGTCGACACCGAATCGCGGGCTGAGGCCGAGCACGCCGTCGTAGAGCATCCAGAGATGGATTGCCTCGTAACGCCACCTCTCGGCCGCGATAAAGGGCTGGCGGGCGACCTCGCCCCCATTGATGCGGAAGGTGTCCTCGACGACGGGGCCGGAGAACTCGACCCAGCCATGCTCTACGGAGCGACGGCCCAGATCGCTGGGCGCGGCCGTGGAGGACTCGTTCGGGTAGTAGAGCCGGTAAAAGTCGCGTTCCCACCCCTCTAGGTTGATGGACGCGTTCGGGACGAACAGGGTGTTCCAAACCAGGTTGACGACGAGCCGGAACGGCTGGGGCGGCGTGCCGAGCGCCGCAGTGGTGATCAGGCCATTGACTCCATACTATTGGCCGATTAAATTATTGGATTCTCGTCAGCCACGAGTCCCCTTTTTGCTCTGTGAAGAGGGTTTATGGGAGGTCATATTGGAAGAGGTATTCGCATACCCACATGTCGACACCACCCTGTGTCGAAGGCGAGTCATCCCAGAGTACGGCCTGCTCCGATCGGGCCCTGAGCGGGCGACCAGCTGGGGCGGGATCGGCATGGCACAGTGGGCTGTGGAACGCGGCCCCCGAACAAGGGCCCCTGAAACTAGAAAAAGTAGAAGTTGTTGGATCGACATGGCCATCGCAAACATCAAATGTTACTGATACTGGTTTGATGTGACACAATTATGAATGCGGTAACGTCTCGAGGGGAAAGTAATATGTATGACCTTGAAGGAAATGCGTGGGTTTTGGTTTTATGCGGTTGGTCATGTCATGGCCAAAATCAAGGGGGGGTAGAATGCCCAGAGCATCTCGACATGCCTGCCTAAACGCCTGGGACCAATCATGAACCGGTACCAAGAGCTCGGAGTGTCAACCACATACGCGAGTTTCTCCGGCCGGAGCATTCGGCATGAGAGGTCAGTCTTCCAAACCCGATGCCCATAGCATGCGCACTATGCCATATATAGTATGTGTTCCCGTAGTCGTGATCTTCACCCCCTGATTCACAGTGACGTGTTTTGGGGTTCCTCCTATCCACGCTAGATATCTGCAACCCGGACAAGAGATTAGTCGCTCATCTATTCTGACCGCAGCGTAGGTTGGGAATGCCGTACATAGCAGTAATATCATGCCAAATGCGAACCCATTCCATTGGGGAGCGTAGGCAAAGGCAGGCAACCAGTTGCTCTACTGCGTTAGGGGCTGTGCTCCGTCACGCAATGACCTAGATCTACGTGTGACGACAGCGCCCAAACGGCCGAATTCGATGTGGCTCTGGATCTCACCAAGCTTTTCTCTATGAGATGCTTGCGAGACCCCGTGGGGTTTCCTCATTTTCCGGGGTCCTCGACTAAACATTCCCTCCGGTTGACCGCCTCGTGATCACGCGGGTGCCCCAGGCGTAACGTATGTGCCGATCATTTGGGTTCGAGCCGGCGTGAAGCGTGTCACAATCTACGTCTTGCACGACTTAGTAAAACCTCTTGTTGTAACCATAGAGGTTCTAGAAGAGAAACAGGGACCGATAACAGCTGATAAGTGTGGTCGCCTTATGACGTGTTTGTGACCTTATGCGGGCTCGACACCAAATCGTCTACATGGGATGCGGTCGACGAGAAGATGAATTAGGTCTGGTATCTATAAATATGTTGTCTGTACACATCGAATCCATCAAAGCATCAGACATCTCGCAACAAGATATATGACGACAGGCATACTTTGAAAGAGGACAGAGATAATCCAAACATGAAGTGCTATAGTACATTACTTCTTCTCGTTCTATCCTCCATCTCTTCCGCGGCCCCCACGTCGGCGCCCAACGACTTCACCATCGTCAACCTCTACGCAGAAGTTGTCCCCCACTCTTCTTCCAGTCGGTAAGAGACCTCTCCATCCGTTCTTCTCTTTGATGAGTGTTCTCCAGCCGAAGCTGAAGACCGCCAGCTACTCCTTCGACCTCAGTACTAGTTCCAATGCCATCGCCACCTCGTGCGTCGCAACACCCCAAACGGAGTCCAACGGCGAGCTGGTGAACGTGACGCAAACCCCCTGCGCCGACGACGGGTACACGTGGGCCTGGACAATCGTCACCAGCCCCGACTCATCCCAATCGAACACAGAGGCAGATACAACGAACACGACCTGCAACATCGAGTACTGGTTCGAGGGATCTAGCTACAGCCTTTACGCCCTCCATCCCGTGCCCGCGAATCAGATCGTCTGGACAAACCAGCAGTCGCCTACGGGGAGCGTGCAGGCGTACGCGGGGCCGGCCAACTTCACGGTGCCGGTGGCAAGCGTTTACTAGAAAGGGTGGGGCATGTGTATTTGTTCTGGAAGTGGACTCGAAGACCATCAGATAGACTAGGATTAGGAAAGGGATATTTCTTACATGGCTGCGCTTGTAGCAATTGACGTTTTCCATGATATTAAGAAAAATGTAATACACAGTACCCCCAGTCCCTCATGTACAACAAATGTCACAATCGATCACCAAGTATCTTGAGGTTAGAGATGATATGGGCCGTACCATTCATGCGAAGGATTTTGTTGTTATCTGGCTAGCTATTCCTTCAAGTTGGAGAAGAAACATCCATTACCGCATTCCTCAAAGCCTCCTTCACAATTCATTTGACCCTGAATCTTGACTGGCCGCTCGCTGCTCGTCTCCTTTAGTGGAGGATTGAGTAGAGACTTACTTTGCAGTCGAACCGACAGGCCGGGCCCCAGGTTTTCCATGACGATCAGGCGGAAGACTGGTCGGGGCTAGGTTGAGGACGGCGCGGCTGGCTTAAGGCCGCACGGATCGAACGGGCGACGCACGGCACGATTCCATGGCCTCCTGCAAGTGGGCGTAAAGTTTGGTCGACGTCAGCCGAGCTGCTGCAAACCTCCAGTCAGTTTCGTCAAAAACGTCTATTAGCTTTTGCGTGAGTTGGTAGTCCTGTGTCTGTTCGCTGCTGGTAAGGGGGTACCGGACCGTGGTAAGGGCAGTACAAGATCATCAGAACCTCCGGGTGAAGTCGATTGAGCGTGGCCCGTCGGAGCGCCTCAAAGTCGATATGCACCTTGTTCCTCGGCTCCTGCGTCGGCCAGAAACGCGCCTCAAAGTCGATCTTCATCTTGTTCCCCCTGTCCCACGGTTGCAGGAGGCACTTGCTTTCTTCGTCGTGGGTGCTTCCACCGATATATATGAGGATAAACAGATCGGTTTTGTCCATGGCCTTGTTACTGTGGAAGGTGCGCGTGTTCCCGCCCTCTGGTGTCTTCAGTGGGCGCCGGTTCGACATCTTCGCGGTTTCATTCAAGATGACATCGGCCAGGTAGAGTTTATTGTTTTGAAACTTGTCCTCGTCTTATTCCAGTTTTAGTACCTTGACGCTGAATTGGTAATGGCGTTTGAGGGTGTGCTCCAGAAGGCGGACGAGTGGGTTAATGCGAGTGTCCACGATGGCTTCTCTGTCCCAATGGAGGATGAGTACCCTGACCTGCCGTGATAGATTTAGAAACTCCATGATGAGGTGAAAGTCCAGTTGTACTTATCGCGAGTGTCTGATATCTTTTAATACGTTTCTGTTGCGCTGTGTTGTGTTGTGTTATGTTGTGTTATGTTGTGCTGTGATTTGGGGACGGGGTGGGAGAACACTGCTCTAAACTGCAATGTGGTTGACAGTTATCTTCGGATTTTGAAGGCGGTCGCAAAAATTGCTCATGGCTTCCATCCAAACATTACCCAGGTAAAATGAGCAATTTTGACATGCTTACAATGTAACACAACTTTGGTTGCATGGAAGCTCAAACCGCCCAAGTCTGCATACAGCACGGTCACATCTCTATCCAATTATCTTGGCCCAACCATAAAGTCATACCCGACTGTATTGTATCTTGTCACATCATTGGTATCGTACACTTCTCCGTCCTAGAGTACATGCGTGAGTCCCCATTAGGACATCATCTCAATCGTATTAGCCACCGCATCCCGATCCGTCTCAACCCCGTCCACCTCCTCCTTGACGTGCTCAATCTCCTCCTCCTTCAACTCCTCCCCGACCTCCCCATCCACCTTGGCCCCGCGGAACGCCTTCCTCAGCTCGCACTTCCCCGTGCTGCGGCCGCCCGCCTTGCACTCCGCGCAGTCTTTCCCGTGCCGGATCAGTAGCACATGTAAGCCGTACTTGTCCTCGGCCGGCACGCGCGCGTCGAGGTGCGCCTGCGCCTGCTCCCGATTACACGTGACTTTCCCGCCCTTCGTGGGGAGCCAGCCCAAAAGCCCCGTGAGGCGGTACACGTGAGTATCCACCGCGAAGCTCTCCCTCCTCATGCAAAACAGCAGCACGCAGCTTGCCGTCTTAGGCCCCACGCCCTGGAACCCGAGCATCTCGGCCATGGCGTCCTCGTCCGACTTCTCGAACAAATGATCCAACGAGTACTTGCCGTACTTCGCGTGCGCCTGCTCCAGCACCCTCAAAATGGTGCGCGACTTGTTGGCCGCCAACCCCCCGCTCTGGATCGTCTTCTCCAGCTTCTGCTGCCCGCCCGCGACAATGGCCTCCCACTTGTCGCTGCCGCCGTACACCTGGTCCATGCTCAGCTTGGCCCGCGAGCTGTTGCGGTCGCTCGTGTTCTGCGACAGCACCGTGCGCACCAGCGCGTCCAACACCGAGGGCGCGTCGCCGCAACCCGCACGGTTCGCGGGCGCCTGGGTGATGGGCTCCGAGGGCCGCGTCTTGGCCCCGTGCAGCGAGGTCAAGATCCGGTGCGCCAGCTTGCACTCGTCGGGCGTCGGGCGCGCGAAGTCCGGGAAGGGCGAGGCGTTGGCGAATTGCATGTAGGCCTTCAGCTTGCGCGCCTGCAGCTCGGCGGCCTTCTCGTCCTGCGACTTCTTGGGGGTGGACGTGCTGCTGCTCTTCTTCTTCTTGCTGGGGCTGGGATGGGGGCTTTCCGTCTTGATGGCGCGCCGCCGCTTGGTGGGTGGCTCGTCGTCTTCCGGCGAGTCTTCGTCTTCTTCCTCTTTCACCTCTTTCTTGACGCGCTTGCTCCCTCGCCGGCCCGGCGTGGGAGACGCGGATGCTATGCGCTTCTCAACCCCTCTTGGACTCTCAATTGCCTCAGGTTTGATCTTCACATCTTGCTCTTCCTCCTTTGCGACCTTGCTGGAGTTCCTCCCACTTCGTCGCAGCGGCACCGTTGTCGTACTAGCTGTAGCTCTAGCCATGGTCTGTGTCTGTCTTCTAATCTCAAAGAACGGTACAAGTCGTCTTCTCACAGTTAATGCAGCTCGAAACATATATAATTTCATGTAAGTCCAAGTACAATGATTTGTTGTTTAAGATAAGCCGAACGGGTCTTGGGCACATCAAGGGGCGAATGGCTGAACTGTCAGAGAATCCAAGTGGTGATGTCACCAGGTCTGAGGTCAAATCGGTCCCTGCGTTAGCGTGGGTAGCGTGGGGGAACAAGATCGGCGACCAACACCTGGGGAAAAGCAATTCGGGGGCGCGTTTTCTCTCGCTCAGCCCCAAACGCCAAATGCGAAATTTCAAATTTCGATGCAGACACTTGGGTCCCCTGACTCACGGGTCTTTCCGTTGAATAACTCCTCTGGCAAGATTCGATTGGACTTATCGAAATCGCCGAATATACAATCGAGATAGGCATAGTCCTTTCAAGTGCCATTTTTAAGTGGCCTGTTCCTTTGTGTTCGAGGCACCTGCATGCGGCCAGTCCTCCAGTGCAGTACATCGGTTCAACTAACAAGCATACAACATACACATCAATCAGCTTGCATTGTCGGACAGGCAGTGATGAGGAAGTATGTATAGAATGATATTTCTAGATCTAGGTGCATACACCTAATGCGATAGTGCCGGCTCTCTAGAGCGAGCCCTTTTTCTTCTTATTGGATGCCAATCTTTGCTTTCAAAATGTTTGTTTTTACACGCCGACCGACCGAAGCCCGCCCGCCAACCGAAAAGGCCTGCCTGATTGAACCGATAAGCCCCTGTCGTATCCCCAAAAATAACAAACCCCCCATTACGCCCAATCTTGAACAGCGTCGTGTCGTAACCTAAGCCAAAAACACAAAACAATGCTTGCTTGCTTGCTTGCTCTCCGCGATAATGCGCTTCGATGCGAATCGACCATGCTTGCGCAAGTTCTTGTAAAAACGTAAATCTCGAAAAACACGCCGTCGTCCCGAAGTCCCGAAGTCCCCGTCCACCTTTAGCCCGATACAGGGAGGCCACCACCCGTTTGTCCGCTCCTCCATCTCAAATATCAACACAACCATTCGATCCTCTCCACTGCCTCACGCCACGTTCTTCTTGAGCCCTCCCATACGGCCCAGTCCCAGCCACTTGGATCGTCTGTTGACGCTCTGCGGTGTGTTGGGTACCGTGTCCGAGCCGTCCGTCATGGGAGTGCCAACTTCCTCTACCTCAGCAATGCCGAGAGTGCTGATCGGCGGAGGTGCTCGATTCCGTTGGATCGGTGGCGGCGTGGCGCTCGTCAGGTCGTCTTCCATCGCATCGGGCGGTCGAAAGGCCCATGGTCGAGCCGGCGGCGGTGGCACGCTCATTCTCCCGGATGGTTTCGACGGCCGCGGCGACGGCTCGACTGGCTGTTGCTGTTGTTGATCATCGACCGCAGCTCCTCGTCGGAAGAGTCCATTAAGTCCACTGAATGCTCTAGATCTCGTTGGCTGCGGCTGTCCCGCAATCGGAGGATATTGGCTCCGCTTCGAGGCGGGCAAAGCGCCAGCTTGACCCGGTTGCTGCTGTTGCAAGCGGGGCGCTGACACGGAGGAGTCGATGCTGCTGCTTCTTACTCGCCCCGCCCCTTTGCCATAGCTAGTCTTCCGGACAGGGTTCTTCCTAAGTTTCCCTGTGGAGGAAGGTGTTATGACACCGGAGCTCGCACTCATACTACCCGTACGCGCATGCAGGCTCGACCTACGAGTAGGCGGCGTAATACCGCCCTCCTTCTCATCGGGAGCGGGTGCCTGAAACGTGCCATCTTCGGAGTAAGTCATCGAGGTTGATGGTGCGTCCACAGATTCTCGTTTCAATCCCGCGGCAGGCGACCTGACCAGCCCGCTCCTCTCCATCTCCCCGAAAACAGCTTCTGTCTTCCACCCGCCGTCAGGGAAGCTGAAGAGATCCGGCTCCGGCCTTCCTCCCGCCTTGCGCGATTGAGGGGGCATGCCAAGATTTCCATCTTCGCCCTTGGACCCTTCGCGCATCCAGTAGTCGAAGTCGCTATCATCGTCCTCGGAGTAGGCCTCCGCACCGCCATCTGAATCCTCTGAATCCGACGACCAGTCGTCCGCCCTGGCTCGCGATGAGGTGGTTTCGCATGCCGAGTACGGCCGAGGTGGCAAGAGATGGGCGTACTGGCCGTGGTTTGCAAACCGGTTGGCACTGACCTGCTGTGGAGGCTCCTCGCGGCGACTAGTAAAGGCGGTAGTCGAAGCGGGCTGAGAAGTCTGCGAGGATGCGTTACCTCCTCTGCCGTCAACCGACGATGCGAGAGAGTATTGGCCCGATGACGCTTTAGAACGCGCATCGAAAACACTAGTTTGCGGTGTACTTCTATGGTCATACGACAAGGTGTCGTTCGAGTTGTGGAATCGACGAAGGGTATTCGTAGATACGGTGTCGGGTGTTGGAGGTAGTGCTCGGGATGCTGCCAGGTCTTTCTCGGTCGGAGTCGACGTCATCACACGTCGAAGTGCCTCTCGCTTCTCTTGTTTCGTCTTGATCTGAGCTGCAGCCTGTGAGTGTCGGGCAGAGGGCGAGTTCTTGATGCTGTTACTACTTCCTCGACTCGCGATAGAAGGTCTTCGCATCTGGCCAGAAGCTAGTCGCGACTCCAGTCGTTCTAGTTGCTGGAGAGGAGATGGCATATCAACCAAGGTGCTGAGCGACTGGAGCGGCGAGGGGAAACCGACACTGCTCTTGAAAGTTCCATTACCCGTCCTCGATGCACTGCCGCTTCTTTGGCACTCCCAGCTCGGCTGCTTCGCCGGTGCGGGCAAGTCTTCGGTCTTATCGTCGGAGAAGTCCAGTGGATGGGGCTGCGGAGAGGCAAGGAGGTTATCCTTGCCGCCGCCGTAGACACTCGTGAAGGAGCTCTCGCTCAGTACGCTGAGGCTAGGGCTAGTAATTCTAGCAAGCTCGCTAGGATCAACGCTGGACTGCGATACCTTTCGCAGGTGGAAGATGCTGCTCTTGTTGTTGAGGATGACGTTTCGTAGGTTCTCCGTGTGCTCGCTGCGTTCGGACATGAAGCTGGGCATCCGGTCCAAGACCTTATCGTCGTCGACATCGAGCGCGCCCGGGAAGCGCTCCGCTTTTGGCGTAGAAGCGGCCGGCTCCTCCAGGTCGGATTCATCGTTGCGCGAGTGTCGGTACGTCCCGTCTGCCTCGACCTGCCGTACCATTTCTCTCTCCAAAAGAAGCTCCCCTACTCTCTTCTCCAAGCCGATGATGAGGCCAATGGCCTCTTTAAGGGCAACGTCGCGCTCATTCAGTTCGGACCAGACGTTCTCGTTGAGCTCCATCAACTCAGCTTGATCCCTCTGTAAGGTGGCAACTCTCTGCTCCAATGCATTCTGCCGCTCCCTTCGATGATACAGTTCAACCTTCAGGTCAAAGTTCTGTTTGTGCAAAGTCGACAGAGTCTGCATGGTCAGATTGTTAGTATCGTAGACGCCTCCAGTTGCGTTCAGATGGCATGAAAATGGGGCATTCCTTACCTTTTCCATTTCTTTGGCACCATATCCCTTCTGGCTGTCGGCCTCATCGCCACTAGCCGAACGTGGCCGACGTCCCGTGGCTGTCGTGCTCCTCCTCAAGGGCGAGCTGCTGCCCACATCCTCATCTCGAAATCCTCCAGTTGGTGTATTTCGACCTGTGCTAGTCCTTGGGGAGTTTCTAACGCCATCCTGTCTCTCCTGCTGCAGCCTTTCCTGGAGATAGCTGGATATGGCTGGGATCGGGTTTGGCCTCGCGTCATCGCTCATTTCTCTTTTTAGTCGTGAAGGCGGCCTGGTGTTTGTCACACTAATGTTGGAGCTTCCGCAGCGAGCGTGGTGGTGATTGTGAACCGGGTGAGACTGCGACGGCCGCCCAGAAGAAGAGGTTTGAGATACAGAGCTGTTTGTGCTTCTCGAGGTACCCTGGGTGTTCGAAGAATAGCTAGTAGCAATGCTCGAACTGGAAAAGGCCCGGGGGTGTGAAGAATGACGAGAGCCTCTCAGCTCCCTCGGGCAGGTACTCCCATCCATTATGAATCAAACAGCAGCGAGTGCTGTGTCCAAGCATCCACTTGGCAATGAGACCAACGAAAGCACTTAGAGCGGTACTTGCATCTAGCAAACACGTCAGGGCTAAAAAGAGGCGCTAGCCAGCCTCTGGACGCCAAGGATTGGCTGGGGGGTGATTCGGCAGGCTGCAGGGGCACAGAAACTGGTTAGGGTAGTGCTTGAAACAACCTGAAATGTGACGAAAGACCCTGTGCAATGGAGAATCCTCTTGCGGCAAACAAAGAGCAAAGAGAGACGTTGCTAGGAAGCTAGAAAAGCGCCGTTGCGTTAACCTTCAATATGGATTGGCCGTGGCGCGAACTACCACTCAAGGTTTTTTTTCCCACGCAAAAACGTTGATCGGGCACCTATATCAACGGCCTGATATAGCTATGCGTTGTTCGGGATCCACGACGCAGTTCGTTGACGCGATGTAATGGCTCTTAGCAGGACTGTCGCAAGACCGTTTGTCGCTTACGGCTTATTTCCCAAAAAGCCACGTGCTTTGACCTCCCAAGTTCCTCTACCGGTATTCGGCGGCAAGGTTGCGAACTAACGACAGAGGTAAGGGTTGGTGTCGGACCAAAAAGCAATTCCTCGATTGCAGACGGCTGTCGAGGGCAGAGTAGAAATGGAAGATGCTAGACCGCCAAGCTGTTTGACTTGAAAAGTAGTGAGCTGAAGAAGATGATATGTCTCTCCGATGTGCCGTAATGTCTCGTACAGACGGGAAGGTCGCGATTGGCTGTTACAGGCGCGATCTAATTGGAATGGCGTCGAGAAAAAAGCCAGCTCGGAACGCTCCCCGGCGGGATGCGAGTGTAGTGATGAAAAGAGAGAAGAGGCGAACACCACTCAGGTATGCGCAAGTTGAAGTTGGTACTGTTAGTATTCACACCTGATTTTGTGCAAGACAAACTTGACGATAGGTGAGGATAAGGTTCGGCCTTTCGATGCCAGACCTGGACGCGCGACGACTAGCATATAATCATGGGAATGAAACAAGAAAAGAAAGCTGCTCTCAGCAGAAGAAAAACAACAATCGAGAAAAGAGTGAAGTGGGCGACAATGGGGTGGATCGTGCTGTACGGTGTAGTGACAGCGAAGTCTACGTCCCAAAGGTCAATCGATGTTGAAGTTGAAGTAGCGTCGTGGCAATAGGCGAGTGACAACAGAAGGGTCTAGGAACTTTAGAACAGCTCAGGTCCGAGGTGGGATGAGAGTGGGTAATTGAGAGAGACCGACGTCGTATTCGAGGGGGCCGTTCTCCGTTCCTGGGCAGAGCCAAGACATTGAATGTGCTGAAGCTCTTGCAGCAGCTTCCCTGTAACAGGTTGCATGGCGAGGAACCTTGTTCGTCGGTGGCCCATCTCGGACTACCACTGAGCCACTAACAAGTGCACTGCAGTAGGGAGAGGTGATCTGGTATCCCAGCTTGCATGTGCCTTCTTCCATGGGTGATGGGCTAGGCAGGCAGCCGACGTCAACAGGAGTCGCAGATGGAAAGAGAGTACAGGTGGATCCCTCTCTCCATTGCTGCTTGCCTTGTTTGAATTCGCAATTGCGTCGCCTTGCATTTTACCGGTTGGTTAGAGTGATCAAATCGGCTTAACATGGAGACTGGCTACGCGGGTGCTAGGAGTTTAGCGCGCCGAGCTGCCCGTCGCGTTGCGGCGTTGCCCAGTTGCTTCATCCAGGAGCCAGTAAAAGTCGAATTCAGCGAGCAACACCAGCAGCAGCTGAATCAGGAACAGGAAGTTGGCGGGGATCGGACCGCTTCTTTCTTCTTAGTGCGCAACTAACTGCGCACTGCGTGTCTGACCTCCAAACACCAGGACAGGCATCATCGGTGACCGCGACCGAAGATTCATGTAGCTGAAGATGCGATGGAAATAGCTTATCGGGAACAACAAAAACGAACTATACATTTCAATGTTGAGAATCCCATGATTGATGGACAAGTATGGAAACAATCGCACATGTTTGATCCTATGTACCTTCCGGCGCCTGCATGAAGTTGCAGCTCATGTCGATTGAAGCTTTGCAGGATTCGATGCAGTGCATTGAGAGGGGATCAGCTATGCCAAGGACCTCTTGCCTCTGCTCTTGCCTGGTCGACGGATCCGATGTTCCATCAGCACATGGCCGCACAGAGCCCACCTGAGTGTGCTGATGTCCGCTTTTAGACCAGCAACTACCGTATTGCGTTTCAATCATTGCAACAGTGCCGGACATCACCAATATCGGGTACGAGTTTGGATGCTTGAAGGGATTGATTGTGACGAACAACGGCAAGCTACATATGTACTCCGTACTAGTACTCAAATGAGCAGTCTGGATGTGACGAACAGGGCAGAAAGCTGGTGCCGGGATTGATTTTTGAGCCGCCTAGCCAGAAGGAGCTGTAGCCCGCCGGGCAGGACCCGGGACCGGGGCTCAACTGAACCTCTCCGCTCAGGGTTTAGCTCCTACAACGCAGGGAAGAGTCGTGATTGGCCGTCACACCCATAACCACACTGCAATGGAGGTGACGGCTTCCTTCAATCTTGACAGATTGTGATGAGAAAAAAATCAGGGAGGCAAGCGGGGCTGACAGGCTGGGCAGAACACGGCCTGTGTGTCTCTCTTGTCTCTCCTCGTTCATCGTCACCTTTCGAAACCCTGCTGTTCAAAATATCTTGGGTGTCGCGCGACTCGCGAGTCTGCGACACGACTGAACGCGCAACGTGATTTCGTTGTCGATTGGATGCAACCGAACGTCCCAATTGAGCTACCAACGCGAAGTTAGCAACAGACTCCGTACATTCTATATTCCAGGTCATATCGCAATTTAGTGCACCACTATCCATCGAAATTTAACATCTAGGAGAAATGTTTCCTCGATGCAAGGATTCAATCTGCCAAGGACATGCCGCCGTCGAATGTGTGTTGTCTGCCCCGTACCGGTCTGATGATTAATCAATTCAGACACGCATCTTCAATCTCGAGATTGGTGGATCGCCCCTCTCCGGTCGCTAATCGCGCGGCCTCCATTTTGGCCAAAGTGCTTGCATGAAGGACCATCTTCCAAACGAAGCCCACAGTGATAGGGCGTTCTGTTCGCCCATTTTCTTCTGCTAAACTGTCAAAAGAAACATCTGGGGTGGTGCTTGCATGTTTTAGCGCTGGCCTGGGGCGCCCGCCCGCGTCCAGGACTAACTGGAATTAATGTCCGCAACACGCTTGACGCTCACTAACGGCCGGAGTCGCAGCCCAGTCTGCAAGCTTCTGCCCAGCTGAGCTGCGTTGGGAACTGGGAACGCTCATCGTCCCACTTGGGCGACACCATGGTCAGAAGAGCAACACTACCGGAATTACCACCCTTTGTGATTAGATGGTACCGCTCTCTGGAGCAATCGTGTCCATCAACTGGTACTTCGTCTCCGATCGTCATATGCGGATGATACAGGTACACTCCGTGTGGACACTCGGAGCATTTCGAGATCCATTAGGAGATGAAGGGCCCCAGAGCCAGATTCCATAAATAGGGCATTTGTGGTCTGTGTCTGCCACAGCAACAGCCACGAGCCACGTCAACGCACAGCTAAAAGACGCACAGGACTCAAACATTCGGGGAAGCCATATTACATGATCAAAGAAAGTCTCGATTGCTACGACAACTCCAACTTCGTATCGACGGCGAACGTCTTCGCAAAATCGCACCTCTCTTTTTTGTAGGATTGCGCTATCGGCGTAGCGTCAAGCATCGTGCATTAGTACGCAAGGGCAAAGTTCGGGTGGTTTCAGCGGTTGGTCCCGTCGTCATGCTTCTACTTGACCAGAGGTCTATCTTTCAGTGTGACACGTGGGTGCCGGACGGGAAGAATTAGGAAGTTGAGAGGAACTGGGGGGCCACACACGCGGTAAAAAGCGGAATGCTGTCAGTGTCAGACGTAGATAGCTGATGGCTGGAAATGGGTGAGACTTGACGCAGATTGGTGCGACAAACAGCCAATGACGACGGCATCATGTAACATGGCTGGCGCAATATCATGCTCCCATATCGACCCGGCTTTGGCTTCCCCATCCCAATCACACGACGCCGAGGTGGAGGTGCCCGTGGACTTCAAGGCTTCTTCAACGTCAAACCATTCGCATGCCGGCTAAATGGGGGATCCCGCTCGTCTCCAGTCGGGGCACTGCGGGAGGGCCGTCGGTCGCTCTCATTCGGCGCCGTCCACCGAATGAGAGCTGTGCCGGCTCCCACTTTTCCCCGCGGGCCCCCACAAGCGATTGGAATTGTGCGTGCGGTTCGTTTGCTGTACTGCTGTCAACCCCCTATGCATATTGTATGGAACCGTGTAAAAACTAAGGCAACTGCAGTTGGATTCGGCGGTTACGTGCAGCATCGAACACTGGAGCGATCCGATCGCACACAGGGCCTCCTCCTCCACAATTGCGTAACCCCAACGATTTTGGCAAGGGTTGTGTCTCGTCTCGGGCTGCAACGCTATTTGGGCATCCACCTATATGCGTCTTGATACCCGAAAAGGAAATTTGAGGTATATATGGTCGCAGTCGCAGGCAGAGGGTGCAATGCAGCTCTATCAACTCGTCCTACGTGTCAAGTTTCTGACCATGCATACATATTTATCTGTACGTTTGCCATTGGTCTCTGGTCAGCTGGCTGTCTCGGACACTAGTCCCGCCAGAGCCGGCAAGTCTTAACACTTTCCACATGGGACATCCAAACGAACGGTTCGACGATGCAGCAACTTGACCGTACTGTCTTCAAACGGAGCGTTTGGTCTCAGTTATTCACGGCATTTGTATCCCCGAGTTGGTGATTGGTTTCGTGGCTGGTCAGCGAGTTTGTTTTTGATTGGCTCTTGGGACCATCAGAACAGTTGAGGAACCCAAAAGATTTGCTCAAGATCTCGCTATCATAAGTCTTCGAGAGACAGAACAGTGCGATATACTGCAATCTCAGGAGTTTCTTTTATGCGTCCCAGAGGGGTGGCTTCCTACGGGCCGAGGCGTTCACATTATATCGTCACCAGGAAATACTAATACCCTGAAGATGACTCTCAACGAAAGGAGTAGACTATCATCAATTCAGAGCCACATAGCAACTTTCAATGGAACCATTGTGGTGTAGTGGATTGTCGGAAACCATCTAGTGTGCCCTGAGACTACTCCAGTGCGGACAAGGCGTAAAATGGGCAACGCCAAAAGGCTGGCGTCGCAACAGGTCCATCCAGAATAGGTGGCATGTACCAGACTTTTAGAGGATGCCTTAAATGAAAGAGCAATAGTCAATGAAACGACGAACAACGAGTCTAATTGGACCCGATCCTCACCCAGCTCCTTTACGTCCGTTGCCCCTTAGCCGTTCGCCGATGCCATCTCCGAGCCAGGATTGACGCCTGGAAATGCCGTTCTTTCCAACGACCTGAAGATATGATATTGTTGACTGGCTCTCTTCTTATCTATGTTATTGCCGTAATCGAAAGGGGGTCTAGCGTCTTGCATTGGCACCTTGGCCGTTTCCCGGAATCGGCTCATTTGGGGCCATTTGCACATAATCAGTATCTTCCATGGATACCATCGAGACTCTGTGCGAACCTAAGCGCTCTTGACCCGAGAGAAACGAGTTAGACACATCTTCGGCTACGGATATGCGAGCGGGCTGATGGAAAGTGTGTTCGGCGTCCACATTGGTCACAGCATCATCTGATGCTTCTGCGCAACCCTGCAGAGCGACCACTGTTCCCGCATTGCTGCTGACCTGTTCGGGCTTCAGTTCCGCCTCGACAGCTTCGCGATTAAGCTTCGGATATTCGAGATCCCCAATGTCCAGATCAGCTAGTCGGTCCTCGGAACGCGTGACAGGAACATTGTCGGTACACCCGCTCCAATTGCCGTATCCAAGCTCGTCCTGCGCGAGGCGATGTAATTGCAGAGCTCCATTTGTTCTCCATTCTAGGTACTGGTATTGCCTGTACTGCCGTCGTGTATGCAGACAGCGCATGATGGGATCCAGAGCAAACGACATTAAAACAATAAGTGCCCCCAAGATATACGTGAACAAAAGGCCGAAAAGGCTGAAAGAAGCGTATCCAGTGCGCCGGACTTTCTACTTATGTGTTAGCAAAGTGGCAACACAATATTTCCCGACTTTCCATATAGTGTTAACATACCTGGTTTCGACAGAGGTGACGCTCGTAATCGTTGACTGGCGTGTTAACGAAGCTTTTCAGATTGGCATCTGCATGCCTGTACCCTAATGCTGTATCGATGAAGGCTGCTTGGTGGATAGCGAGTGTCATATTCCACCAGTTCATGACGTCAAGATGCCACTGGTTTTCGGCTATACCCAGCTGAACACCACTGGTGAGTAGTTTTTGAGATGATAGCGCCTTGGCCCCAAGCGTGAGCAGAATATTGAAGATACCGAGCTTGCTTAATGGGTCAATGTTCGCAGACCATTTGACCCTAACTCCGCGTTCAGTGCTTGGGGTAGAACCGGAACTGTAATCATCCACCGTCATGTTGAAAAAGGGGTAGGCGCCGGCGGTAGCGTCCATCAAACCGGCGAGTGGTCCGCATCCTCCTGGGATACCATATTCTGGATTGCACCACTGGAACTGCTGCTTGCAACCTAACGGAGAGGCTGCATCAGTGGGAATATATACTCCGCTGTTTTCAGCGGTATTATAAGCCATGCTCAGTGTTCCATAAGGCCGAGTTGCCTTATACCAGGAGTCATTCGACTCTTGAATAAATCTTACTCCGTTACCAGATAAAAATATGAGTACGAGTTCTCCGTCTGTGGGCGTAATAGCATGACTGGGGGTAAAACTTCTGTCGCTTTGCAATGAACCATTGAATGACGTCGCTTGCTCTAGACTGTATAAACACGAGAGAGTTAGTGCTATAGCCTATAGGTTTAATTAGTATTTACGCATATAACTACCTAAAAGCTATACACATCGTAAAGACGTGTTAATAAACCGAATTATACCAAAATAATAAAATACGTACCTTAGCCGAAAGTTCAACCCATCAATCGTATTTTCCCACTGCGCGTACTGGGCCTGCAAATCTGGCACCGAGTATGTATAGTTAAGTGTCGCATTGAAAGAAGAAAAGCCCCCGTAATTGTATCTGACAAAGGTCTGGTTATTGTGGATATGACTGCTTGTATAGCCGGAAGTTTTCAGTGGCGCACAAGACAGTACCTGCCTCCAGATAAACCTCTGTTCGTATGGGGCATTAAGGCCCAGATGATTGTTGCTGTCAAGGTAGCCTGTATCTAGACGTATGTTTGTAGCATTGTCGTGGCATATATCTGACGCAAACGGACATCCATAGTTGCTGTCAGTCGTAGTAGGAAGACTCTGAACAACAAATCGATCGCAATCAAATAAGTTCGTGCCCTGACTTGCGTAGCACTGCTGGACGTAGTTGGATGCGTCGTTTATCTTGTCTGCTGCCCAAGAATTGATCGCAAAGGTCGAGTTCATGTCTGTAATGTTGGTCATCCAAGACAGGAAGCCGCAGTCGTCGCCGTTGATCAAGACCTCATCGCCCATGGCAGAGGTTATCTGGGAGGAGTAGCCACCGGCAACTGTAAACCCCACAATGAACAAGATGGCGAAGACGAGGAGGGGTAACAGGCGAAGAAGTGCCTTGACGTGCAACCGGCGCCACGTCCAGGCAAGATGTAGTAGGGAAAGCAGGCCCGAGTCGGGGCTCGGGGAGTTTCGAAGCACAACTTGTCGTTGATGATAGATAGCGTCCTGAGCGCCTTGCTTAGAAGTGCAGGTGTGAAAGGCGAAGCAGAGCATCTTCCAGAGTCGGGAAGCGACAAAAGGCACAAATATGGCGGTGAATGCGATGAGGATGTTACCACTCTTCTGGGTCGTGGTTAATGTAGCACCCATGATCGCGGAGCCTCGGGACCAGTTGGTCCAGATACCCAGGTAAATTTGATCATCTGTATCCATTGTGCCTGATCTGGTAGAACAAGTACCAAACAATTCGTTCGTTGGAGCCAACCTGCTTTCTGTGAGTCATTTGCTTTCGCCGGGCTGACGTAAAATGCATTGGTGGGAGTACAGAAGATGAAAAAGGAAACGTACAAGAGCCTTAAGTTGGTGCCGGTTGAATCTGGGCTGCTGTGAATCGGAACAATTAGTGAGACGAAAGGTGGTTGGGAGTATGATGGTTGCGAAAGTGAGGTAGATTAATAAGGTAGCTGGCTAGCAGTGACAGGGAGTTGCGCAAGTTGCGAGTGGTGAATCTGTGCATGCTGATAAACTTCTCGAACCAAGGCGATAATAACGGCCTGCCATGTTTCGAGAGCTTGAAGGTGTACATATAGGTTACCGTCCTGAGAGGGATGGTATCATCCCGTGTATGGTTGCAATATCGCCCCCAACCACCATGCATGTAAGCAAATGCAGGTTCAGCTTGTTGAAGCTACTGATGAGACTACAGCCAATCAGAACTGATAACGAAGGGAACGCCTAGGCTCGCGTGCAGCTCGGGTTGCAATAACGTATAAATTCCGAAGCTTTAACGGGATGTGGACGACGTCCATTGGTGCAGACGAGGCATATTTGACCACTAAAAATACACACTGCACCGCCTTACCTAGTGTTTTAAAACTGCACATACAATTGAGTCTATGTCTCAGTGTAATCTGGCCCCTGAGGGGATCTACATGAACAGCCCCCATTTACTTGGGGGCTGGGTCACTTCGTCCAATAAGCTAGATATGATACGCTTACCATACGATCTTGATAACCAATACGTAGATGCCGCTGTTTCCGGTCCTAAATTCCTTTGGCTATTTTCCCGAGATCATGCTGTGCCAAGCAAAGGCGTACTTGAAGGCCTCCCAGACCCCAATCTCCCGCGGGTTGCCCAGAAGGCCGCGGCCCCGCAACCTCTCCTCGCTCCAAAACGCAAACCCCAGCCGCATGGCGTCTGACAACTCCCACCAGCCCAGATGGCCCGCCAAGCTGGGCCAAGCCTGACACCCTGCCGATGCCCCGGCCAGCTTCTTATCGCCCCGCACATCGTGGCGAGGGAGCGGCCACCACTCTCTGCGCGTAACCCTCAGGTCCCCCGGCACCTCGTCCGGCCAGTGGCACTTGTGCGCCCGCCACAGATACTGCGAGGCACTGTATATCTCGTCCTTCTCCGGCCGGCGGGGGGGATCCGCGTGGAGGACGTGGGTGGGGTCGTAAAGGAACAGGAGCTGCATCTGGTCGTAGCTCCGCAGCGTATGCAAGTCTTCGGCCGGCCAGTCGAGGAGATTGCCCCGGCCCGCCTTCTGCAGGTCGTACATTAGCTGCAGGCGCCAAAAGGCCCTCGCAGAACGCTGCTCTTCGGCCCATGAAGGAGGACCGGCGTCCCGCCCCTTGATAGGTATGCCTCTAAATTCGTTCAGGGCCTCCGCGTCGTTGATGTAAGGCCCCACTCGACAGCCCCTTAGGAAAGCCTTTTTCCTACGGCCGGGATGGCTGGCGTCCGGGACTCGAAACGAAGCAGGTAGTACCGTATGCAATCCATCGATATCCAGTTGAGCCTTCGGTAGGTTGCTATCAGGCTGCGGACTACATTTGGGGGCGTGCCTTTGGGTAGAGATTGTGGCATATAGTATCCAAGCGTGGCCCTGCCGCGGCGGGTGGTTTTCCACCAGAAAGGATCGACGACTTTTTGGCAGAATTCGGACAGGCTATGGATGGGAAATCGTCCTGATCGAATGGCAGCCATCATGTAGAACATGACCCGAATGTAGGCGCTCGTGACACCTGATTCGATCGCGTGGGGGCCATGGTGAATCTCCTCAGCACCATACGGACGACGGTTGTAGGTCACGACGATCTTGTAGTCGCAGGAAAGTACGGTTTCCGTGATTTCTACAGCATACTCATCGAAGATGCGATAAACGGTCGGTGATGCGTGGAGAACACTGTCAAGAGACGTCAGATCCGGTAGGCCTGAGATGATCTTCAGCAGGAGCTCCGTCGGAAAGGTCTCAAACAAGCAACGTGTCGTCCGAGAGTCCGTCATAGTTGTCTTGAATTATAATGTAATGGCTGGTTGTCGATGAAGCAGAGCGCGATACATGCAATTGGAATTATCAGCGTTGCCGCTGGCAGGCGACTTGTCGTCACCGAGACTGGCGATACTGAGGGGAAACATGTTTATGAGCTCCTCTTCAAACCACTCGTCATCCGAGACCCAACCGCGAGTGTTGGGATACTGCGGGTACTTGATGTTAGGCATCGTGATGATGATTGTTGATGGAACCTTCTGAGGTTTGGGTGATGTATGTGAGGGTGGAAGGCTCCTCAAGAGAGTCGAGAGGTTTGGTAACGATTGATGAATTGTTTTTCCGTTGCTGTGTAGCAATGGTGATGGATGTAGGTGGTCAAGTAATGGAGACTGGTGAAGGTGAAGGAATGAAGTCTTCTGATGAAGGGATGTGAGAGGAGGAAGTCGAACGGTCAGGATGTGGAAAGGCACGACCTTATGTAGGCTTGTGGAAGGCCTTGAGCTGGTTCCCAATCAGTAAGAATTACCAGTCCGCCCAAAAGAGCTTAGTTGGATTCTCATAATCTCCCAGTGTTCTAATAGAACAGAATTGAATTTAGGTACCCAGGTACGATCACAGGAAGCTCACCACCGGCTTCTGCTGTACCTAACAAACACTGCCGACTAACCTACGAACCGTACCTATCTTATTCAGATTAGTAAAGAAATGCATCCGCTCTACCTAAACCGGTAAGGTGAATAATAAGAACCAACCAAAATTAAGGTGACCTGATGGATTAAATTGTTTTCCCCTATGCCATAGGCAGGGCCCACCCTGCCAACCCCCTATAAACCTGTAAACTAGCCACTATCTCGAACAATCGCTATAAATACAAACAAAATAATTCGTGTTTGCAGCCTTCCACAGATCATCCGGATCAGTCCTTACTGATTGTGGCCACCTTTGGGGGCATAAATACAGCCCTCCTCTCCCACCTTCATCCATACCTTCCTTCTCCTTCTCCCCACAACAACTTCTGTGTTAACACTCTTCCTCTCCTCACAACATCCTCTGTACCACCACTCTCCTTCCATAACTGGTCGACGACAACATCATCGCAACTCACCATTGCTACCACACCACACTTGCTTCATCCTCCACCATTGCTATATAGCAATAAACAACAAACATCATCCATCCTTTTCGTCTTCTTGACATCCAGAACAGCACTTTGTTCTCACATCGCACCTCATTCACCGCGGTAAAAATTCTCGTCACACTTTTACCAGAACAAAACACCACAATGTCTTCTGCTCAAGCCACCCAGAAGATGGAGAAGTCCGCCAAGCGCCCCGCATACAATTGGGCCCGCAATTTCGACGCTTTCGAGGAAGAGGCCGAGGCCGCTGGTCTCGTGAAGAAGTTCGCCCACGATGTCGGCGAGATCATCGAGGATGGGAAGATCAAGCATGTCGAGTCGTTGCCCATGTGCGGCGCTGAGAACTACATCGTCTACTCCGGAACCGACGTGGTCGCTGTCCTTCGCGACCGGGACGAGCTGTTTGCCCACGTCTACCGCCTTGCGCAGCACCACCTCGGCAAGGTGCACGGCAAGCCCCACCCCGACGATCTGGAACTGAGCACTACATACAAGAGTGTGAAGATCGACTTGCAGTTCGAGAATGAGATCAGCTGGATCATTTACCTTCGCGCCAAGGCAGGCACCGTCGCGAAGCGAGACTAAGCTTCCTTGTCGTCGGTAACATCACCGGTTTCTACGGGTCCACGATTGGTAAGTCTTTTTGATTAATTAGTTTAGCAAAATCCAGAGCGCCGCTAACCGTGAGATCCAGCAGTCCCTCCCTCAAGTCTGTTGTCATTTTGTGCCGGATGGGCGGACGACAAAAGCGATGTTTTGAGAAGGGCTGGGATGACTGAACCGCTGGCATACAATAGCCACAGGTAATTGGACACGATAGAGAACACTCCATAGAACATGCAAGAGAACATGCTATGGATAACAGACACGGTCAATAATAGTGCATGTCCCAGTGAATCGTAAACCCTAATAGTGAACTGAGCTCCACCTATAAAAACTTAAGTAAGTAAGTACTAATGTGTTTTTCCCCCAGTACGGCTTCTGCAATCCCTCACTCCTCTTCTTTAACCCCCACCACAGCCCTTCGTGACCTACTCCAAACAACATTGACTTATCGAGACATTTCCACCAAACCGCCATGCCTTGGTTCGACAGCTACCTCCAGTTCCCTTGGCGCAAGCCCTCCAACCCAGCCATCAAGCAAGAGGACAACAACATGAAACAGCCCATCCAGAGTAACCGCCCCAGCAACAGCTACCAACCTCCCAGTTCCGTCAAGGAGAAGGTGGCCGAGGGGATCAAACCTCAACCACCCGAGTTTCCTACCGGCATGGTTCCCTTTTCCGTCAGTAGTACCAAGCTGGAAAATGAGAAGAGCAACTTGAGCGCCGAGGAAAGACGCCAATGGGAGATAGAAGGACTACTGATTCCACTACTTTGCCTCCATTGAACTTGGGTAAGGTGGCCAAGGATGGACAAGTCATCGGTGCCTACCACCTGGACAAAACCTGGATAAAGATGGCGTTAGAAACTTCATAACGGCGGCCCGCTCTAGTAGTCACATGCAACTCAATTCTTCAGTACATTAGATTCGGTGAGTCTTATCTATTTAGCAGCCAGGTCATATTCATGCCACCGCTAACCGGGAGACCCAGCATTTCACCACTGACATCGTCGTTAATAATGGTTGGACGAATATCACGCAGCAATGCCCTAAGCACGGTTAAGTTGGACTGGGTTGTCAGTGGATAGCAGCTGGCGTCTGGCACGGCTGCGAGATAATGGGTCAGAATAGCGATCATGGATGAGTCACACGATAGCGGATAATACTTCAGAGCCGTGGATTCCTATAGTAATAAGATTTAACCAACGGAAAAGTACTAAGTTGTTTACTTCCCGGTGCAGTGTGCGCCGAATTGGTTTACCATATTCATAAAGATATAGAATATATTATCGTAAAATCTAATTATATATAAACGCGGTCACCATACGGTGGTACGGGGAGACGTCAAAATTACGGACGCCAATCACGAGAGGAAGCAAAATGAGAGTAAGTAGAGGTGTACACATTCATATTATCTGTATAGGATATCAACCTAGTGATTCATCTGCTAGTGTACGCATTATTTCCCCGACGATCTATTAATGAGTGTCTTCTGTACCCAAACCACCAATTCCCCGTGAGATCGTTCCTTCCAAAGCAAAGCGATTTCCGAGTAGAAAGGCATGGCTGGGGTATTTTGTGGTGGGCCAATTGTGTGAGAATGTCGGGGTTCTTGGTTTGTGAGGGCTCATATCATTCGTGATGCGCCGGTGTAGACTGGTTGGTCTTGAAGAACTTGGGTGTAGTCGTCAAGTACTTCCCAAGCCCATCGATTCATATCGTAGCGATCGTAAATTATCCCGAGGGATTTGTGGTGGCTGTCGAATTGCAAGCCACTTTGCCATATCGTATGTTTCTTTTCTTTTTTTCGTTTTTCTCTTCCTTGTTTGGTGTATTCCTGTGTGTACTTATCTGGCCTGTTGACTCGATCTCAGGCCACACGGGAGGCTCTCTCTTGCCTGGCAATCTAGTTCTTGGGGGCCGATATCTTGACTGCGTTGTAGCCCGAATTCACACCCGGCATTTTGACGCTGCTGACCTCGAGATTATGCTCGTCTGGGCGGGCCCAACCGAGTGCCTGGCCGAAATGGATCGCCGCGAGGTGGTAAACGGCCTTCTCCGTCTCGTCATCGATGTTACCGACACGTGCCAAGATGTCATTGTCGACGTACGCGAAGAAGCTGTAGCGTCTCTCGTTGATCGGTCTGGTGTGTCTCAGCATAGAAAGCTGGCCCTCAAGATTGTCGACATGACTGACTGTATGGGCTGGAACCTCGTCAACTCCGAGAAGGTCGAGTTTCGTGATGGCGCGTTTCTTCTCCGCGTCCCAGTCGTACCCCTCCTGCTTGATGACAGTCTTGTCATCCTTGCTCTCGTGCTTGACGGAGTTGCTCGAACTACCAGACATCTTGTGCACGTAGATAGCGGTGAATGCGATGGATGGTTGTGTTTTGGTGAGTGAATAAGATTTTGTGTCGGGGACAACAGTGACGTCTAGCGGTGACGGGGTGGTGTGATAAGAATGGATGATCGTGATGATGGGTCGCGGTGGATGATTGTGGTGAAGGTGTCTGGTTTCCAGATGGAATGATGACGAGAGAAAAAGATGGAACTGGTATGGGGAGGAGGGTGCACTTATGTACCTCCGGTAGTGTGGATGTGGATGGATGTTCAATAATAATGTTGTTCAACAAGGTACTGTTTCCAGGACAAGAATGTTGTTCAACAACGGTACTGTTTCCAGGACAAGAGGTGCAGGGGAAGACCCTGGCTACGCGACTTTGCTTTGTTATTTCGTACATTGAATACAGGCTCATGCTAGCTACGTACAGTGCCGCTTTATTGTTCGTGCTGGGCAACAATAAATGTGTCCGTAGTCTATGATCCATCTCAAAAGCACTGCAGGGTTCCCTCGTCCTGCATTATATTCAACGATCTTGTTTACTTTTCCGGGATGTTCAAATCCCAATCTTTACACCTCTGATGAATGCGTCGAGGTCATAGCTGGGCAGCCCGGTTGCGTCTTAGACGCGGTCCATGCTTACAGGCTAGGTATCTAATCAACTTGCGAATGCTCAGATCCGGATTCATCCTTGACTATCTTGGAATGCCCACCAGTAATGCCACATGTTGAACCATCTTCCAGCGGAGAGGCAGTTTGAAATAGTTATTTTTCAAGACCAGTCTCATCTAAAGATAGATGCATTACCTTTTGACCGTTTGGGGTATTGTCGGACTATGGCATAGAATTTGCGCTTTGAAGAGGACGAGCATACGTGTTAAATGGTCTTTCTTCACGATCGTACGTAGTGTCAGTCTGGTAATGCAATTGGTACATATTCGGTTGCATGCTCCTTCTATCTAGAGGGGAGATTTCCTATCAGATCCCTTTTGGGCAGTGGTAGCGGTAGCCTCTGAGCTGGCTATGCTAACAATATGAAATAAGAGCTGGTTTTGACTCAATTCAATGGCGATATGGCTAGCTTATGAGCCTGATCTTCTTCTACGTGCAATGTCTTCTCATCAATAGTTGCGATCTATACGTATCGGCTCTCATCGGAGTGCGTTATCATCAGCATCATGTTCTATTTACTCTACACCGGCAGCCGCGTAACAAAGATGAGCTCCCCCGTGATTTAAGTACACTGCGAAGGAGATGGGTGGCAAGGAGAACCCAAATTTATGGCAACAAGCCGAGCTAGTCTTGCTGCAGGCTTGCAAAATGGGCAATCTTGTAAATACACAAATCACGAAATGAGAGCAACGAGAGATGTGTGTATGTGTTTCAATTGTGCCGAGGAACAGTGAGCTAGTCTGTATCCTATGATTCAAATCTGCCAATCCTATGCAAGCTGACATGGTCCTGCACTACGCTTAATGCGTCCATTGCTATTATACACACATCCATTCTGCCTGTCCGGTATCGATCCATAAACTCGCGCTCGCTTTACCCATTCCAGCTTTCCCCAAGGCCCGAGGATGCCTCGCATGAAGCAAGTGGCAACATATCTATAGCGAAGAGAGCTGGGGCGCGCTACATAAGAGACTCGCCTGGAGGTCGTCAAGGTTCTTGTTAAGGAGGGCGGTCATCGAGATTGATGGTATTCACAGCAAATTTCCTCGTAGCAGAACAATCGAATTCGAGCCAGTAACCTGCCATGAATTATTCGACACCAGAAGTGCCTTAGATATGGATTTATAATTATATGCTTGCCATATCCAGCGATTCGTGACATTTCATATCAAGCAGCATCCACAGTGTCCGCTTTTCACCAGATCCAGTAGATGGATCGTAGTGATCTTGTGAGATGACCGCAGTTGTAATTAGGCGCACCTGTTGCGTCCGACGGGGTCCTCAAATGACATTTTAACAGCGTATCCGTCTCCCAGCTTGTCATCCATCTGGTAACTGGTTATATCGAGGATCTCGTCAGCCGGGTGCGACCAGCCGAGTCGGCGGCCGATATGGTGAACAGCAAGCTCGTACACGGCATTCCGCATCTCATTGGTCTGGACCCGAGCGAGAACGTCGGGCCCATCGTAGACGATAAAACTCTCGGCACGGCGAACCTCTTTCAAGTCGTAGAGACCGATTAGTCGGCCGGCGTCCACCACGCGGCCGACGTTCATGGCTGCGACGTGGACAAATCCCAGGCTGCGGGCCTGGCTGTGTGCATTCTCGACTGCCTCGTCCCAGTTGTATTCAACCGGATCTTGGGTGCCGTCGATTCGAGTGCGTCTCTCGTTGAGCCGGCCTTCTTGTTTGATGGCGACTTCGTCGTCGTTGTCGTCGTCGTAGTCGGTGGTGGAATGTATGCCAAATCGCGAGATAATGCGTCAGAGGGGCTTCTTCTCGTCGTCGTCGTCGTCGTCGTCGCTGTGGCTGCTGGATCGCCAGGTAGTGCGTAGGACTTATGGTTAGTTCAAGGGGGAGCAAACACCTAAGCCTGGTTCTGTTACAGCACAATTAATGAGTGTCGCCAACTGTTTGTTGATGCTACACTACGATTTCATGCATTGAATAGATACAGTCCACAAGGCAACCCGGTACCTAAGCTATGATGTTACGAATTAAGAGATTATAATAGGCACTGCAGGGTTGCCATGAGACAGGCATCCGATATTTCGAAGTGTTGTTTACGCGGTCTCCATTAATCTAATGATGCAGGCATGACTCTACAATTCAACGAAGCCTTGATGTCGGATCGAGGACGGGAAGGCCCTGAGCGACCCTCTATTGAAGTACCGAAAATTCAACAAAGATGCAATTGCATCTGCGCCACCTCTTACCCTCGTCACCACGATCCAAGGCAAGCTTTAGACTACTTGACACGTCACTAAGACAAACGGAAATAGATCATACACACGTCAGGCAGGGAACAGGCTGTACGCATTCATTGGTGCTCTCAAAAGCCACAGGAAGTAGCCCATCCAGTGATTCATTCCTCGTGGTTTTTTAAAAACATATCCAGGATCATCCATAGCATTACCTCTCATCCAAGTGGATGAAGGCCAAACCAGTTTTCAGACTAATGATGCATGCCGTTATTCGGCTATGCCGCTGAGAAACCCCTCCATCTCGTGAGAACATTCCCTGGTGCCAGTTTCCGCAGCTGTCTGTTCCCATATTGTACAGGTTATCCTTCACGGTGCCCTCCCGTTTCTCTCATGTATCAGAGAGCTGGTCAAATTATGTTAGTAAAGATCTCCAGCTTAGCCAGGTAGATAGGAAGCGGGACTTACCAAATTCAGCAGCACGTTTCGTATCATAAACTGTTTTTACATAGCGCGACATCTGGATGAGTCGACACCAGACGGTATTTGTTGTTATTACTCGTTAATGTTGGGTCATGTCGGACCTAGGAACCTTCAGGCCTGTTTAGATCTGGCTCTTGCGGGTAGGTCCCTTCCGCTTCTTTGCAGGCTCCTCGGCCATGGGGCAAATCTTGACCGCGAAGCCGCCGGCCAGTCTTCCCTTCATCGGCACGCTCGACATGGCCAGGTCGTGATCGTGGGGATGGTTCCAGTGCAGCCTCTGTCCAATGTGGAGGGCGGCAAGCTCGTAGACCGCGGTTTCAATCTCGGAGTCCTCGACGCGTGCCAGAATCTCGAGGCCATCGTAGACCATGAAGTTATGGGCGCTGTCGATGGGGTCGAGGTCGAAAATGCCGGTCAGTTCACCGTGTTCAACAACCCGGCCGACCTAACCCGACGACAGCTCGGTGATTCCAAGCTCGCGCGCATGTATTGTGGCATCCACGGTGGCATCGTCCCAATGATACCCAGCGGGGACTCGAGGACGGTGAGTGGTTCGGGCCCGCTTCTTGGTGGGTTGATTCTCTTCCTTGATGACGACGTCTTGGCCCTCGTCCTTTATGGCAGCGTCGCTGTCATTGTCGTCAGAACCGTCGGGTTGGTTTCCTGGAAACTGGGGAATGCTCCAGAGCAGATTGTGGTCATCCGTCTCGTCCTTCTGTGTCTCGATACCAACGTGCTCGTTGTTGGCAGGCTTCCGCTTGACTTTGCGGTCAGAGACCTCTTGCTTGATCGCGATGCGCGAGTTATCCTCAGTGGACAAGCGATCGAATCGGGTGTGAAGTCCACGAGGCATATTTACGATGTAAAAGATGACGTTGAAGTGGAATATGGTTTTTTTGGTGGTGGATGAAGGGAGCAGAGTTTTGTCGAGAGCAATGATGAGCTCTGATGAATATGCGCGCGTGGAATGATGTGTCGAAAGCAAATGTATGCGCTGAAGTTGTTCGGCCACGTGAAACCGTGACGGAGAGATGGAGAGATGGAGAGCTGAGAAGAAGAGAAAGCAGATTGGTGAAGGGAAGTGCGGTTATTTATATGTGTACCGAACCCTGGGGATGATGTTGTTGATGAGGAGAGGAGGAAGATCCGGTGAAGAATCTGGGGGGGAGAAGGGGTGTATTTATGTCTTTCCGGACACCGCGAGATCAGTAAGGGTGATTTGGATGACTCATCTGATTAACTTATCTATTCCGTTAATTGCAGCTGTACCGTGGTATGTTTTATGAACCGACAGTGGTTATCACGAGAGCTTGTGGTGGATTTAGGGGGAGCAAACCCCTGAGAACATTTTCGGTGCGGTGCAATTAGTGGGTCTAGAGTGGGACACCTCACTATGTAAGTACATATAGCGACCGATTCTTGACGATGCATTACGATCGCACTGGACACTTGAATCAGAAAGAAAACCCAGTGCCGTAGGTAGGTAAGTTGGAAATTTACGAATTAGGAACTCACGCGCCTTGGCAGAGCGGCAATGAAGCAAACATGTTCAGGAGCCCTGTTGCTCGTGGGCCAAATCAGCTGTATCGCTATTCACCTCGAGCTACATACAGTCATGGACCAGTAAAACTGGAGAGTACTTGGCATATCACTAGAAACAAGTGGAAAGAAGATATCTAATCGACATGCAGGAGACAGGCTGTTCGTGTTTGTTGGGCTATCGCAATTACCGCAAGAGCCAGCTATCTCAACAATCCAATGCTCGAAGTGTCGTATGTATGTATCCTTACCTTTCGCGGTGCCCTTTCCTACTAGACATGAAGGAGACCGGGAATCTATGAGTTGATGATTGATGCATTCTTTTCTTTGTGTTGAGGGTAGGCACTGAGCCGCTCAAAATGGCTTGAGTATCGTAGTGAGCGCTGTCAAGGTCGATTGAGACAACCATGTGGATTTAAGCGCTGCCACGAATTATTAGCAAGAGCTCAAGATATCGAGTTCGGGTGTCTATAATTTCTCGGGCACTTACCGTTACTAGCTGTACAACTCCGCGTAGCTCAATTCCAAGCACGTCTCTTGATCTGCTTGTTCTCATGATGGATCCCAGCCATAGCCAGCGTTCTCTTCTTGCTGGGAATCTCCGCGGGCTGGACGAGGACAGCCCAACCGCAGAACGAGCCCTTACTGTCCTTCATCATTCTAGACATAGTGACGAGGTCAACCTCATCGGGGTGCTCGCTGCCGGCCTTCTTGCCAATGTGGAGACTGGCGAGCTCGTAGAGGATTCCATGGATAAAAGAAGGCTCTTGAGTGCATGCCAGAACGTCGAACCCGTCATAGGCAATGAAGTCTCGCTTGCGGTCGGGGTTGGTGTCGAACAGGCGGACAATCTTGCCATCTTCCATCACGCGTGCGACTCGAGAGGCCGGGAGCTCAGTGATGCCTGCGCTTCGAGCCTTCTCGTTGGCAGTGCAGGCGGCATTCTCCCAATCGTAACCAGCGTATCGTGCAGGGCGCTGTTGCTCGGCATGAAGATGCTGCGTGACATTAGGCTCTCGCTTGATGACAGGGTCTTGCTTGGTGCACCAGTCGGCATACGCTTGCCTGATGCGTCGGTCGGCCTCATCTTTCTCGATGCTTCGGTGGACATACGCTTGCTTGGTGTGTGGGTCGGCGTACTCTTCCTTGACATCCTCCTGCTTGATAGCAGACGAAGAAGCGTAATTAAAGAAACGAGTCATCTTGGTGGATTGAGGTGCGATGAACGTTCCTGAAACTGGTGGCGATGAAGCGAGGATGGGATGTCTTGAGTTCTGTGCTGAGAATGGTTTGCTTCTGGATGTTCAGCAGTGAGACAAGGTCGAGAGAGATGAAATGATGCCAATAGAAAAGGTGAGGCACGGTCTAATGATCGATGTTGTATTTATAGGTTTGTTAGGAGTTGGGAGGTTCAGATGGGTTCAGATGTGTTGATGGTTAGGAGGAAGAGGACGGGGAAAGGCTTGAATTTATGTGTTTCCAGAGGGGCAGTATCTGATTGTTGTAGTTGTGAATTGTTTAATTGCTACAGTAGAGGCTGCTACAGAGGCCTGATTAAATTGATCGAACGTGATTGTTACGGTGATTGTCCTTCCCTATTGGATCGTGTCACTGGGAGCTGGTAATTGGACTTTTTATGTTCTTAAAAGCGGAAAGGTACCCTTCGTACACGAGTCACTCACATTCCTAGTATATATTGCGTTATTGTTGTACTCAGGCTATTGTTATTGTATCCAATTTCACACGCCCTGGAGCCCTTGGCTGCAAGTCGTCTGTTACTTGTAGCTCCAAAATCCAGTTGGCGGTCTACAGAATTGAATTGCTAAGTTCGTACAAGTGGCATATAAATTCTACCCCACTTCCTCTGATCAATCTGCTTCCCTCTTCCTGTCATCTCTCCATTCCTACATGAAGGTCTCACATAAACAACAACTTTCGTCACAGTAATTTTCTCTGGAGCGTCAGACGAACATCATCACCACCAGAGCCTAGAGCATCGCCGTTTTCTTCAATCACAACCATCAACTCACAAAAGCACCACCTTCACCCTCGCCAACATGTCTAGCAGGCTGGCCGAAGGAGTGTCCGACATGTCGATTGACGAGAACTCCAACACTACCACCAAGCAAGAGGTGTCGGACCGCAAGATTGACCAGGACCATTCTGAGGGCAACGACTCTGGCAGCAACATCGATGAGGACGAGGACGAGGACAAGGACGATCACGGCCCATATCTCAACTCGCGCCTCTCCGACGACGGCAAGTCGTGGATTTCTGTTGGAGGACGCGCCCCCCGAGCTCCTTCTCACGACCCCACCCCCCACAACTGGGACCTGGTTATCACCGACACCATGAACTGGGCCCGCGAGAAGAAGGGCATCGTGGAGATCCCACCGAACGAGACCGCGCGCGTCATGGAAGGCGGTAAGCTCATCGGCATCTTCCACGTCCAGTCGTTCGCCCCCGCCCAGAACTTCATTGTATACGACGGGCAGGACGTCCTGGCGCGAGTCCAGGACTTGGACAAGAAGCACGCTATACACACATTGGCCTACTTGCATATCGGCCGACATCTCGGATGGCATCGTCCCCACGATCATGATCTAGCTTTTACCATCATCGAGATGAAGGGCCAGGGCCAACTCGCGGGTGGATATGCCGTGAAGATATCTCCTCTTCCAGAGGGACCCTTGCGGAAGAAGAAGCGATCCCACGTGACTATGGAGATGATTTCGGCTTAAATCCTACGTCTTGCGAAGTTCTACAGTGTAGTCAGATCACCGACTCTGACACACTACTACAATGCATGAGAAGCTTCACGACGTATGGTAAGCACTGCCTGATTTGTATGAAGCCAATGTTGTTGTCAATGCTAACTAATTTGCACCAGCTTAGGAAGATATGATTCTTGGTCACGAGTATTCCGTCAACATTTGTATAACTTGTACCTCCCAACATCGTCAGTGGAAATGACGACTCCCCCGAGAACGTACGAGGCTTTTCTCTTGCAGATCCGTTGCTACACAGTTCAAGAGGGTACCTCTTGGAATGCAAAGGATTCGGAACAACGAAGTAGTACGAGATGGTTGGATCGTTTCTGGACCAACAGGATGACTTTGCCCACATTGACTACTGAAGTTGGACGGAATCCATGATTGGAGATGGGGTTTGTGGATGAACTGAATTGGATCAGCCAATACAGACACATTTGCGGTAATTGCCCAACAACAACATCAATGCATTGATAAACACCCAGCCCGTTGCTTCTTCCTGTGCTTCGCGTGACTCTATCGACATTTGCTAAGTTCTTCTGCCGCCAAAGCCACATACATGCCTAATCTCGTGGTGTTCCTGAAACGTATGTTGTATGTGTTGAAGAACATTGTTTCCACCAAGTACAGGTAATAAACCAACCAGTCACTGACAGCGAAGCACTAGAAATACACCACAGCTCTTTTAGATACCCTTGGTCGTGTTTACTTGGTCGAGTAACTGCGACTACTTAATACTAGGTGGATAGCGTGTCACGATCGGGTTTATTCTTCACTATCACAGGGATGCAAATAATATGACTCGAAAGGCACTCCGCGATGATGGTACTTTACACAACCAACATGACCTTCAATATATGTTCTATCAGGTAAGAAATATGTACATCAGAAGTAGTAATCAAGGTGAAACAGGTTCGAAGAAGCGCAAAAGCATAACAGCTTAGAAGTTGGACGACGCCTTAATCTGCGAATCCGACTCAACACCGACATTGTCAACGGTGACAGTCTTGCCCGACGCGCTGGTGACGCGGATGCTCTGGGTGGTGGCGCCGAAGCCCGAAGAGTTCTCGAAGAAGTTGTACGGCTGGCGCTTGGTGCCCTGCCACGTCTTGCCGCCGTCGGTGCTGACCTCGAGCTTGGTGACGGCCTCGTTGGCGTTGACGACCTGCATCGAGAACCAGTGGCTCGAGGTGCCGGACTTGTTGTGCAGGACGAGGGGAGAGGTGATGCCGCACTCGACCTCGGTCCAGGACGTGGTCATGGGGTCCGAGGAGTCCGGGGAGAGGGCCTTCCACGCGTTCTCGAAGAGGTCGAGGTGGCCCGGCACGCACTCGGGGCACTGGTCGACGACCATGACCTTGATGGTCTTGCCCTTGGCGGTGACCTCGAGACAGGCGCCGCACTTGGCGCCCGAGTCCCAGGCGGAACCGGAGAAGGCGGTGCCATAGATACCCGACGGCAGGGCGTAAGTGGAGAAGGAGCAGGTGCCGCCCTGGAGGTTACCACCGTAAAAGGTGGAGGTGCCGGTGGTGCCGGCAGCAGAAGAAACTTGCTTGCTGCTGCTCTGGACGGCGGGGGAAGCGACGGCCTGCTGTTGTTGTCCCTGACCGCCAACGACGGCAGCGGGGGCAGCTGGGGCAGCTGGGGTAGCAGCAACGGCAGCGGGCTTGGGTTGCTGGTTCTGTTGCGGTTGCTGTCCTTGGAGGTGGCGGCCGGTGCAGGCGGCAGAGGCCACCGAGGCCACGAGGGGCAGAAGCTGGAGGGCGTTAATCTGCATATTTGCCGTGTGTTTATTCGAGGTTGCGGATAGCAAGTGTAGAAGTTGGAATGTTTAGTAACGAATGGCAATTCTTCAAAGGCAAGTAAGTGATGGCAGGAGAATGAATGACTGAGCGGCTGCTTGGCTAGAACGAACCCATTTAGAACAGATGCGCAGCCGGCTCGTGGTATTTAAGTTGATTTACACCCCCATGGCCGCTCTTCTCCCTGGTATCGAATTCGTCGTTTGTCCCTTTTAATGAGTATACTTGAAACACACGCAGCAAACCGGGGCTGAGATTAGTGCCCCCCTCTGGTGCGTGGAGCGAGTCAGCTAGCTGGGTTCCAACCCGTTGAGATCGGGCCCAGGCTTCGTCAACTACATCATTTTAAGTGAGCACTAGAGCAGGAACCCCTACCGGCGACAGGGCTCGTTTGATCTTTGAGCCAGGAACCACCAGGAACGGCATTACTTAGCACCACTAGGCAATCTGGAAAGTCTCGAAAAAGTAATCAAGTCGCTGTCGGATACCCCAGCCAATTCTTCACGCAAGATGACCCAGGAACCCGGAGGTCCCACTTGGCGCGCCCAGCTGCTAACCTGATGGGAACGGACCATTTCGGTGTGATGATGGCGAGTTTCCACAAACGATCCATAGGTCGATGACCACCCCGTGCCTTTCCATCGATGCACGATGAGATAAAAAACTGCCTTCCGAAGTGGTTTCGCATTGATGTGGCGGCGCGCCTCGCGCGGGCAGCCGCATGCCCTACCAGGTGCTCACGTTGCACGAACATGTCTATCCTCTACAGCGATTCCAATCCCACCAACCATTATACGTAAAAAGTTACACATGGCGCGTTCGGTGGTTACAGCCTCACGGAGGGTTAGGTACCGAGATGTCGGCGGTGATATACCTACAAAAGCAAATATGGAGCGAGATCGGACGATTTTCAGTCCTGCTTGAGATGGTGGTGTGTTCCAAATCGAGAGTGCTGAAGGTTCTACTTTTTGGAGCGTGCAACATCGGTGCGGGCCGCGGTGCTCGCTAAATCTTCCACCCATCCCAATCGACGACCTAAATTCAACATCATGTCGTCAAATAATTACACTCCTATCTTCTACATACACGCTGTAGTGCATCGCCGACTCTTGGGCAGGTTGTCGCGACGTTCCCCTGACCCAAGGCAATGGGACTGGACTGGACTGTATGGTTGCTTTTGACGATTTTGCGTTACATCCCGTCCACTTGGCCGCTCCAAAAGTTCGGGTTCAGTTGGTCGGGGCGACCCCTGCGAGGTTGCGGCCAAGGACACCAAAACCGCCGCCTACATCCCGCGATTCAATCAGCGATGGGCAAGCAAGAAGATCATGGTCAGCTTTTCCTTGATTCCTCTATCCTCTAGACTATATACAGCAATGCTTAATTGAAACGGGCGCCTGTTTAGATCAGATGGCCAATCCCTATGTACTGTAGGACGGGCCCGCTGTTGCTGGAAACAGAGCTAAAGACAGGCTAACGCAGGGAGCTCCCGGCGCTTCTTGGCCATTAATTAATAAGAAGACTCCAGTGCCCACTCCCACTACCGATGGAATCAACTACCACAACGATATCTTCGACACAGCATGTTTACGTTGCCCAGCGTCTTGCTCGGCGTTACGCGGTGAGTGCTACCATATGTGAACCTGATGACATTCACCATGTCCATCCTCTGTAGGATTTCGATAACGTCAGCTCTGCCAGTCCGACCATGTTTCTAGTTGTGCTGGAATGGTCGCAGTCATGCCTGAGCAGCAAGGGCGCGATAATGGCGACGTCACCACGGAGCATTGACCGAACCAATGAAGGTTTGGAAAGGCGCCCAATGAGTCCGTCCAAGCTGTGTTATCTCTCCCCTCCTTGGAGCCAGTCTTCTCCCGCGAGTTGCATCATCGATGCCTAGGCCGAGTCAAGAGGCAGATTCGAACCGGATGCGCTTGGGCTTACAACTCGAGATCGCAACTGGCAGATTGTCATCCAGGCAGCTGCACTTTTTTTCGCTGCACCAACTGCCATATGTATTTATTGAGTCTCTAGATATTGAATGAGATTGTTATGTTCAAAAAGAGATTCCTTCCAGGTGCCATGCACGCCGCACCGAATGGGTAACCCGATACTTCCACATTCAGGGGCAGCATTCTCAGCACCGCTGACGAAGAAATGAGCTGGTCCAAGCGCACGGATTGCCCCCAATCGGCCTCGACCCCAACTCCTACATAAGCATAATGCCTGCCGCCGAAAAAGGAAATGCCTCATAACATTGCTTTTGGTTACACCTTATTTAAGCTGATCACCCTCGCATCTGCATTCCATTACGTGAAATTTACCTGAAGGTTTCCTCGACCTGGGCGCGTTTCACCATAGCAAACAGCGCTGGCCCGTCTGCTAATCGCTTATTCCCGCTCCGCTCACTGGACTCGAGCATGTCCGCGGATGGAACGTCACCAGATGCTCATGGGGCGCAAAGAATAACGAGCGCGATTTTTGGAACATTGAGACATTGGCTAGCATGATGTAAAGCAAACAAGAGAAGAAACGCCCGGTGACCGGGAGGCTGGTTTTGGAACTGCCTCTCGTCGAAGCAATTGCGTTAGGGGAGTATCTTCTCCTTAAATGCGTCGCTCAGTCTTCTGCCTTCGAGTTAGACACGTACAAGATAGAGCAACTCATAATCCGACACGTTGATGCATTTCTTTATACCGACGTTCCCATAAGTCCGACAAGATGGCTGGCGCAGCGCCCAATTCCACGTCTTCTGATCCTAATCACGGCCCAGCTACGACAGTGAACGCGGGAAGCGTCGCTGCGGGCGTCGGCATCGCCCTGGCCATCGCGCTCGCCATAATACTCATGATAGCCCGCAGCTCGGGCTCATTCGGCACGCTGGGCGCCTTGCGCGAGACGACGAACAGGTCCTCTCGAAAGCATGCTCGCGGACTCGACAGCACCATCGTCAACTCGTTTCCCATTATCCAGTACCGGCAACAGAAGAACGCCTCCGATAAGACGGTCAGGCGGTCTCAACGCCTCTCGATCGATGAAGAAGCCGGCCGCAGCAGGAAGTCCTTGTCCCAAACCGACAGATGGAGGTGCCTCCTTGCAAGTCTTTGGATACCGGTCCGCAAGATCACGCTCGGCCGCCCGCGTACAAGACGAGGACAAGAAACGAGTTGCAGCATCTGCACCGACGACTTCGAAGACGGCGTCGAGGTACGGAAGCTGCCTTGCGGTCACATCTTCCATCCTACGTGTGTTGACCAGTGGCTCGCGGAGTTCGGGGTCACTTGTCCAGTCTGGCAAGTATCCCCCGCTCATTTATACATACCATCCATAAGTCATTTCCCTATAGGTACCAGTAACAAACCATTCTTCCACCACCAGCAACGGCACAGGCCACTGGTGGAACAATCAACTTTCGGTGGCATGATGGCTTGCTTAGTGGTATTGTGAGAATCTGGCTTAACGAATTCCGGAGGCCACGGGTTCGAGTCCTGTACTCGACACCCTTGCTGACCAAAGGACCTATTCTCCCTTACCAAAAGGTCGAGGGTCCTTAACCCTCAACGAGGTCGGCGGTCCTTAACCGTCATGTGGGTTTCTGGGGGTGCTTTTTTTTCTCTCTCTCTCTCTGTCTTTTTGAAAGATAAGATGCTGACCTTCTTGGCTCTTGTGTTGCACTCTAGTCGTGTCAACCTTGAAGCCGCTGTGGTTGCAGACAAGTCGCTCAGAAGGCCGAGAAGTGCTGCTCTAAGTAGCAGGTTGTGATGGGGCATTCCCGGCGGGATTCCATCTACAATCGTTTGATGTAAAGTCTTATTGACTACAAGCCGAGACATGGGGTCCATTCAGGCCTTGACAACGTCGAATTTGTAGTGACACCGACATAATATTTTACCTGGTCCCAATTATGTACCACTATGATAAGAAAATGAAATAGACATGAAACAATAGTTTATCCTAATGGCAACAAGCAAGACAAAACTCAATCCAGGTCATTAGTACTTCATAGACACGACGTCCGCGCATTCTCCAATCGCAGAAGGAACCGCGAAACAACTCCCAAAACCCCATCGCAGCAACTGCAGGCAAACAGGCCACTTGCTACCGACCCCGGCAGCAGATTAAGCGGTAGACCTTGAGGCCGAACCAGCATGGGTAGGGTTACGTTGGATTGATGATTCCCTTTTCACGCATGGGCAAGCCTCGATCGATTGAATGTACGAAGCCTGTGGTGTCGTGTGACCCTTCGAGGGCCTTAGAGCGTTTCCAGGTGTAAATTTGTGTCAGTAGCTTCTTTCGATTGATCCTCGAAATCATCTTCCTTGTCCTTGCCTAGGAGTAGCAGTGCCTGCCGAATGACTTCCCGGTCCTGCGGTTCACTGACGTTGTATAAACAACCCTCCAGCTGCGCAGCGTTTCGCGTCTCCTCTTCCGACGTATTGTCCTTATTCAGCTGCCATGGCGTCCGCCCGTCCTCATGCAAAGCCAGGGGATCGGCACCATGGGCCAGTAACATGGCCACGATTCCACGGTTGTCCTTCTCCTCGGCGATGTGCAGCGAGGTTTGGCCGTATTTGTCGGGCGACTTGTAGTCTGCGCCTCTCTTAATTAGCACCCGAACAGCAAGATAGTTGTTGAAGACCACCGTATAGCGCAGAGACGTCTTGCCCTGCTGAGACGACACGATAACGTCACCATAGTCGATCAACAGGTGCAGGAGAGGCTCCTTGCTAGATAGCCTCAGCCCCCGCCACAAAGGCCTCGTGGCCAACGTGGACTTCGGACCCGGCCCACTGGTTGTTTCGTGTCGTTGGAGCAGGTACCTCGTTGTTTCGACGTTGCCCTTAGCGATCGCTTCGCTTATCAAGTGCTCAGTAAGAAGGCTGTCGCTATCGGCACCAAGGTCCAGGAGGATCTCTATATGTTCACCGCGGCCATAGCGCGCAACATCATCCAAGATATCGCCCAGAACTCCTTCATTGAACGTGTATTTCTGCATGACAATCTCGCGGAAATCCGTGCTAGACATCGAAGGAAGGAGTCGTTGAAAATGATCCTCTGAGGGTAGAACGCCCTCCAGTTGGCTGATCTTGTTACACACAAGATGGTGCTCATGTGCCAACGCGTCCTTGAAGTTGGACTCGAGGTTAGAAGGTGCGTCCTTCTTTTCGCGGCCCGCGCAAGAGTAAAAGATGGACCTGAAATAAGGCTCACCCCATTTGTACTCTGTGATGGCATCGTCGGCAATCCCTCTGATGGCGGACGATTCGGTCAGATGCTCAAAAAGGTCCTTCTCGTTAAACTTCAAGGCCAGCTCAAACAGGCGAACAACCACCATGTCGGTGTGGGTCACGCCCCGAAAGACTTGAAACTAGTCGAGGGATCGTTCATCTTGGAGCAAGAAGCTCTGGTCGCTAGTTCCGAATGCGATGAGCGACGCTGTCCGGGCTACCACCGTTTGGAAGGGGCACCCGTAATCGGTGGGCACATTCGGCGCGTCGGACGCAACACCTAGAAGCGCATAGATGCGGTCGTGCTCGCGCGTCGCCTCGCTGTCGATGAACTTGGCCAGCAGCTTGAGCAGCCGGCGATCGGCGTTCCACCACGAGTGTTCCCGGAGGGGCCCGGGCATGATGTCGAGGACGGCCTGCGCTTGCGGGTCCGGCTGTAACTTCATAATAAAGGGCATAGCCGAGAAGATGCTGGAGGAGATGCTTTTGTCGCCGCATAGTACGCTCGCGACACGGGCACTGCCGACTTCTTGGATAATCCAAACTCTTCGGAACCAGCTTCTTTGGGTCAACTCGGTTAGAGATGACCGAAGCTCGGCTACCTTTGCATCAGGGAGTCGTATAGTGATCATGTCCCACGCGAAATTCAAGTTCTGCACAGACTTTCTCTGCCCTTTGGTATGTTTGTTCAGGAGAGACATCGTATCCTTGAAGGCAACCATTAGTGTGTAACTATGCATTGATTGTGGTTGGCCAAAATGCTCACCATCAGCCTATCGGTAGCTGAAGAGGCTGGACCTAGTCAGATGATTACTCTCTCAGCTTTTTGGTAAACGTCTTTCATCTGCCCGACCTGGTGTGCCTTCTCATAGTCGTCCATTTGATTGATGCAAAGCGCGTCAATCCAAAGATACCTGACTTCATGTTTCAATCGCAGCACAAATAGCGCATCGAAAAGATTGCGGGTCACTGATCTCTTCTTTCCATCAAGGAGGACGTACGGGGGTTATCAGGGAGCCCTCCGCCCCAAGTGTAAGAAAGCGCCTCGTAAGGGAGATAGTCGCCATCACTTAGAGAACATTCCACCACACCACAGCGGATTTCGTCGGATTCTTCTCCTTCGCAAAGGCTGAGAAGACGTATCGAGCCTTTGGATTGGTCCAGGGGCGTGTAGACGTACGGCTCGTCCATGTTTCTATCGGCCCGTCGTGCCCACCGGCAAGCCAGTTGATATTGAAAAAAGAGAAGTACTGGGAAATGAAAGGCAACGTTTATGCATCGGGGCGTGCACGAAATGGCTACGATAATGGAACCCCGCACTCAAGTTCCATCGAGGACAGCCAACTGCTGCAACCTCGTATGGAGCTCGAGGCTTATTGGCTGCCCAGCAGGGCGGTTCGGACAGATACATGGCAAGGGAGACAAGGGGAACATCAAAAATGCAACGTAAATATATCTTATCCAATGGGCCTCTGTAGTTAAAGCAAAATGATAGCACTTGTTATAAGTTTAAAAAGAAAATGCGCCGGCATAGTAGAATAAATTTCCAAAGAAAGTCGTCTTTTCATCAACTCCCTTTTCACATACTAACAAGACCTTTCTCTTCAAGCCGCATCCGAGCGTTGCGATGCGCAAGTCCTTGACCATCGTCGGGTTCCCCATCATCATCGACGTCATCCCGCTTGCGTTTGGGGTTGGTTGCCGTCTCAGGATGGTGCCCTGTATCACCCCCTCTCTGTCTTGGATTAGCCTTAGAAATAGGTGCATGTCTTCCTCCTTCACGAGTGAGACTAGCTCCCGCATCTCTTCCTCGTTCCTTCGCTTTGTCCCCCGACGATTACGGGGGTTGTGCTGCCACGGCGTTCGGCCTTCAGCATCTTCCGCGAACTCTTCACCCCCATACAAAAGAAGTACTCAAATAGTTCTTTGCATGTCGTCGTTTTTCGTCCCGGAGTCCATCTGCTCAGCATAGTGCAATAGTGTGTCCCCGTCGTCATCGCGCAAGCTCAGATCTGCGCCTCGTTTCGCTAGGATTCGGGCAGACTTGGAACGTTTGAAATGAACGGCTCTCTGCAAAGGTGTACGGTACCCGTGACCCGCCTCATGTATATCTGCCCCGCAATCGATCAATGTTTCTAACATGGACACAAAATAGGTTCCCATAACCACCCCCCCACATGATTTCCGTGGCAGACAGGCCTTCTGCACCGGCTGCTTTGCGTCTTTCAAGGAGGAACTTCAACATCTCATTGCTTGGGTTAGGGAACGACATCTTAACCAATTATCATCAAGAATCATGTCGCCAACGAGACTATGCTCAAGGAGCACCTGCAATTGCTGAAGGTGACCTGCCTCCAACACTAGGGATAGAATGGAGGTTAATCTTGCGGAATCTGCGACGAGTATATGCTTGATAATGTCTCGGAAAACAGAGCTGGGCATTGACGGGAGAGCCGACTTTAATTCATACACGTCTGGTACGTAACCAAAGATTTCGCAAAGGTCGATACATATCATGCAATGGTGATGACGCAAGGTGCCCCTGAAAACGGTCAAGAGTGATCCATGGGTAAATTCGGCAATCCCGGTGTACAGGGTAAAGACCCATCGATGGTATGACTCACACCATTGATAGTGCGAAAAAACATCGCAATCGTAGTAGGTGTTCGAGTCTGATGCGCCAATGAGGCGTTTCGCGAGTACCTCGTCCGAATGCTGCAATGCAAGCTCAAAGGCCCGAAATGTGAGTTCGTGGGTAGTAGCCACACCCGAAAACACTTCCGGGAATCGGAACGCTGACCTGTCCCCAAAAGAGTGGCTCTGGCCCACATCTCCCACAGTCAGGATAGACACCACTTGGGCGAAAACTTGTTGGAAGGGGCATCCATAGGTAATAGGCACGTCCGGGGCGTCGGATGCGATACCAAAAAGGGCGTATATTCGATCGTGCTGTTGGATGGCTTGGCTCCCATGGAACTTGATGAGTAATGTGATTAGTCTCCTATCGTTATTCCACCATGATTGCTTGCGAAGGGGGCCCGGCATCACGTCCATCACTGCCTTGGTATGCGGATGCATCTTCTTCAGTCCCATGAGATAGGGCATAGTCGAGAACACCCGGGAAGATACACTTTTGGCACCACAGATGATAGTAGCTTTACGAGCATTGGCAACCTCTTGAAGAATCCAAACTCTTCTAAACCATGGACTTTCGAGATGTTTCTCCAGAGTCGACATGTGAGTCCCGTAGGCTGTTGCTTTACCTGAGTCTTCGAACAATTCAGTACTTGCTGACCATAAGGTCTTCATGTTTGACATCGTCTGCTGCTGCTGGTTGACGCATTGCCGCCATTCAGCCATCATATCCTGGTTACACGACTCAGCAGGCAGGCACAGTATGGCATTCTCTTCACCGGAACTTAGCCAACAATGAAGAAAGACGAAAAATAAGAGGAAGAAGAGGAAGAAGAAGAAGAAGAAAAGATATTTATATTAATACCAAATAAAGAAGAAACTCACCATCAAATCATCTACATTTCGTGAACTCGGACCGAGCCAGATAAGTACTGTTTCCGCGTTTCGGTAGACAAATCTCATCTGACCAACTTGATGGCCCTTTTCGCGATGATCATCCTGGTTGATGCACAAAGCATCGACCCACATCAATCTGTCCTGGTTTCCTAGTCGTAGCGAGCAAAGAGCCTCGAAGAGGTTTTTGGTGATGGGAAAATCTACCCCATTGAGGAGAATTCGTGGCGAGTCGCTAGTCAGCTCGCCGCCCCAGGTGTACGAGAGAGCTTCGTATGGAAGGCCTTCAGATTCGCTTAGGAAGCTCTCGACGAGTTCGCAACGAATCTCTGTCCGGGCATCGCCTTTGCACAGGCGGAGAAGGCGTATTGAGTCTTTCGATAGATCGAGCGGTGTATAAGCATAGGTACTCGTCATTGTTTGAGTGTCCCGCAACATGTCCGTAAATTCAGAAACTGTTGAAGTTCAAGAAGTGTGGGGAATGCAGGAGGTGTGGGTGTCTCGAGAACGGACTTTGGACAGTTTAGGTGCATTTGTAGGTATCAGGCTGGGCCCAATGCCACATTGTGGCTAAGGCAGTACCCCACATCAACATCGAATTCCTGCGATCATGTAGTATGATGTAGCTGTATCTGCTAAAACTCAATTTATTGGCTGCACAGCACAGGGGCGAAGCAACGCCATACTTACTTAGCCACGAGTCCTGCGCCGAGGCAGTGCACATAATTAGGGCGGAAAAAGGGTAAGGCGTAATTCCAGGGTTTTTACTCTTTCTTTTTAATGGTTAATTTCTAGAAAGTGTTGCTGCTATATACATAATGGGCTGCTCGCCATCTACTGGCATCGGCATGGGCCGGGGGCCGAGACCGATGAGTCTACTGTAGTGGCAAGCCCCAGTCTCGCAATAAATTAAAGGAAAACTAAGAATAGAAGTATCCAGTCCCTCCGCTAAGTGCTCAATCTGACCTGCCACAATTCCATCCTGTTTTGCGTGCCCCAAAGCCTCCTTGTCCGAACCAGCGCGAAGAAAAGACCTTCACTCCAATGCTGTCGTGTTCTCGCTCCGCGCAAAACCAAGCTTCCTCTCGTCGATCCAAGTCACGGAGTGGCCGGGGGACGGAGGTTATTAGCATTTGCCCCACCCCGGTTGACACCGGCTGCAGTGCTCTGCGGAGAAACCACTAGTTCCATATTACGTAAATTAGCCTCACCCAAAACTGGTCTCCAGGAGAAGGGACAAGGATCGACTTGGACTTACCACCAACCAAACAAAGAGCAGCAGTTGCCGTCGGCGCAGCGGTAGGGGCCGGCGCTGCCGGGGCCGCAGCTCCCATCCGCGCTGATGGGGTGGGGAGTGGGCGTCGGCGTCGGGATGCCGCACGCCCCGTATTCCTTGTCGCAGCCGTCGCCGCAGAACTCGGGGTTCGTGCCACTACGACAGGGGGGGTTGTTTATGTTAGTCTACATGGCTTTGGTGGGGTTGTACGTCGTCTCTCCCTCGGGATGAATTAAAGTAAGTACTTACCACCAGCCCCACTTGGAACAGCAGTAGCCCTCCTTGCAGGCATAAGCACCGGGCTTGGTGGAACCACAGGTGCCGTCTGGCGTGATGGAGTGGGTAGACACGGTCTTGTGGGGGTCTATGGTAGGGGCCCCAGCGACAGGAGTTGCCGCGACAAGGACGGAGGACAGGGGAAGGGCGAGTCCAATGATGCTTGTCAGCTGCATGATGTGTCTTTGAAGACTTAGTAGTAGTAAGTGATGTATGAAGAGGTGGTTGTGTGTTGCGATCAATGTTATATTAATGACAATGACGAAATCGCCGCCAATAGATTGAGACACACGTACACACACACACACACATATATATAGACATAGTTCCTTCCCCCATGTCCAAGAAGCCGTAAGAGCAAACCCTATGAGACGTTCGCGTACGATGGTCGCGGTATGTCTGCCGAGCGCGCCTCGACAAATGCTTCTTGCCACCCCGCCGGTTCGGGGGTTGGCGCCCGCCCATGATTGGTGCATACTGTCTTTCAGCTGCTGACTCTTCGTATACCGGGATTGGCCACGGGACTGCTGCATACTTGTGTCTTGCAATAGTCGCAAAACAGGTGATTGCATCTGCACCGAACGTGCCACTCTTGTTAAAGCGGGGAAGTGCTGAGAAATCGGCGAGACTACTGCACCGAACGTGCCACTCTTGTTAAACCGGGGAAGTGCTAAGAAATCGGCGAGACTACTGCACCGCATCGCTGCCACCTGGCCACTGACCAATGAAACATCACAAGTTATCTGCATGTTCACGCATATCCTTCTGGTTCCTCCGATCTGCACGAATAGTAATCGGGGGAAACTCGGGAATTCCCGCTGCGGGGTACGAGGCGATGCTGCAGAAGACCAGAAGGACGGTATTGGGGATAACTCCGTAGACGGATGAGACGGCGTATCTCCGCAATGCTGTCGAGGCCTTGGTCTACTGGCTATACCTACCCCGCCGTATCTACGACGAAGTAGTCTTGCTATAGCAACGTTGGCCTCAGGGCGGCGACTCGCGTTAATACGACTATACCAGTACGGTACGATATATGATGCAACAAATGCCACACTCTACACTGGCTTTGAATTATAACTTGAAACTCGTTTTCAGTTTGGCCTTTTGCCGTGTCAGGATTCGAGCATTGACTATCCCCGCTGATGCTAGTATATGGCCATGTACCATTAGAAATTATTAGGATTAAGGTGGCTAGTTCCGCTATCTTATAATTTCAAGTGGTCTAGATAGACGTCTTCCGGCGTCATCCTAAACTAGTTCTTCGTAGCAAGGTCGGCTCCACACCTAACCAACCAGTTTACCGTTACCCACTGGGAGTTTCCTATGGCGTAGTGGAGGGGCTTGCCGTAGATGTCGTGTCTGTTGACGGGCGTCGATTCGCTATCGGTCCCGTCCAGGCCCTCGAGGTCGACGCCGAGCTCGTCGAGTAGGTACTCCATGACGGATATGCGATCCTCTTCGTGGGAGGCCGCGGCCGTGTGGAGGGCGAGGACGCCGGGGTGACGCATGCTCGCCCCTGACTGCAGGAGCAGCCGGAATGTCTTAACGCTGCCATGAGCTGCAGCGCGGTTCAGTACCGTGGCAGAGGTCTCGTAAGTCGGTCAGAGGTTTATTGATACGAGATAATCTAATAGCTTTAGGGATTCCACAACGGCACTAGAACTTGATCAGCATATAACAGTTTACCCCTACTGCGTAACTAGTTCAGGAAGCTAGGTTAAACCTCTTCCAATGTAGCTTCTTTATAGCCATCTAAATAATAATAGTGTACAAGTTTAGGTAATGAGAGAGCGAGGAATAGCGAGCAAGAAAAAAAAAGGGGAAAAAAGACTTACGGTAGTACCCACTCGCCGAACGATCGAGTGCCCTCTTCGCTAACTTTCTTAACCGCCAATTTCATCATCTCTAGATTCTTTGTCCGTGCGGCCGCGAGCGCAACTTTAATCATAATCTCGTCTAGAGTGCAATCGCTGTCCTGGAAATAGTCGACCAGCCTCCGCACACAGCTTAGGAAGCCACGGCCGGCCGCACGCACAATGGGGCCCCGGAGCCCTTCCACACGGAAGTCTTAGCTCCTCAAGATCGCCTCCACTACGGCGAGGTTACCGTCCGCGCAGGCGTGGTATAGCCTCTAGTATACGTCGATTTGGGCTACTTTAATCCCACCTGTCAGTATCTCGGTGTTCCTCCTATGCCTTCGCGAGGAGGAGACGACCTGGACAGCAGTGATAGGCAAATTTGGTCGTACCACAAAATGGTCGAACAAGCCGTGGGCAGGTGGTTACGCCAGGACAGAAAGAGACATATCTTGAACAGAATTTATATCGACGGCACGATGCTATAGTGTAATGGGGATCAGGCTTTGCCCAACAGAATAATCACAAACAATGGGTATGGGTAACGATTCCATGACGAATGCCGACCGACATCCACGTTTTAACTCAAAAGGTTTCTGTACGAGTCCCCTGTGTTATGCCGGCGGGATCCCCCATCCCTGGTTCGCGGGGCTACTTAACACAATGGTCCTATTAATGTAACAATTTTAAATGCCCTAATTGCTACAATATTCATTATTAGCTACTTATCAAACGTATCGACAGATTTCAGCACTACAAGCCATCGTTTACAATATGTCCCGAGTACGTAGGTTCTAGCCAAGACACTTCCCGAACGCCGTACCAGAAACAACTCACTTTTCCTATAACGCTTACGGCTCGTGCCATTATCACGCTACTTTGATCCACACCAGCTAAGGTACAGTCCGTTAGGCCAATCATTTCGGCCTATCGTCTGGTACGAGCGGCGTCGGGTTGTACAGTATACGCAGCCCGTAACGTGGGGCCCCTCTCCGTATTAAACCAACGCTCACGTCTCCATGGCGGGGAGGGGGGGAGGCGTTACGCTCAGGTCCCTAAGCTGAACCAGTATCCCACGCCTGGAACGGAAGACATATTATCAAAAGCAACCAATATTAGATGCTTATTTGCTTTTCTCAAAATCGCATGATGGGCGCATCTCCCGGGACAGGGTGGTCTGATCATTGTGTTCTAGATGCTATGAGGTTAGTAATGAAAGTCAGAAGGGCCTGGTTTCTATTCAATCGATGCGCCTGCAGCGAGATTGGCAACATGCATCTTTCGCAGCCATCAATCAATTTCTGAGACAACTACCACAGCACACCACCATGCCGCACCAACGCCACAACACATCCATCTACCATACCGCCTATTCCACCGCACCTCCAACGTCTCACGCACCAGCCCAAAATAACAACACTCCCATCATTAAAGTGGAAGGCGACCAGGGCGAAGAAAAGGAATCCTTCGCGACCCTCTACGCACGACGTCTATCTAACTCAACTACAATACCCCCCGTAACCCCAAAGGACGCCAAACCGGGTGCCGGGTCAGACGGCGGTACTTCTCCTTACTTGTACTACGTCCTTCTTAAGGTCATTCAGCTGCAGAACTAGCCCCAAACGGTGGGCAGTAGGCAATACGTAATCGGAGCCTAGACCACGCTGGGCGGCGGATAACGCCCTTTGCCGGGCGGGCTACGACAAGAACCAGTTCACGACCTACGTGCAGAAGGAGCCGACCGAGTAGCAGCAGCAGCAGCAGCAGCAGCAGTGCCAGCAGTGCCAGCAACTGCAACGGCAATAGCAACGGCAATAGCAACGGCAACGGCAACCAGAGCGATAGGGTCAGCGCCTTCGTGCATTACGAAGAGGTAGGCGCAACGGAGCTCGATGGCTCCAAGGGCGACGGCATTCTGGTCCGGGCGATTAGCAAGGATGGCACCAAGTACATGTTCAGTCTGGCAAAGGGCTATAACATGAAGGGTACGAGATAGGTGGAGGTAGCGAGACGCGGTTAAAAGTGTCGATGATTGGTTTCGTATCTTGGAGTTTATTATTGGGTTTTCACACATATCTCTTAAAGACTCAGATACCGAAATATCTCTAGCCAATTAGAATTTTAATTATTTGTAATCATCCTCACGGTACTGGGGTTTGTGCCCCGGCAATGAGGTAGGTAGGTTTGGATTGGAGAAAACCCTTTCTCCGCACCATTCGGAGGCGTCGGGCTTATCATCCACCCCCACCGCGTAGACCAACACGAGGTATCACAAATGCGCCGACATTATCAGTAGAACTTCTGGTCTGTAACAGGAAGTGCTCTCCGAGCATAGTCTTTCAGGCCTGACCCAATCCAGGCATTTGTTGGTTTGCGTCGAGCATAGACACAGCCACTAGTCAACGAGGCAATTGAGCGGCGTCAGGTGACAGCCGCTTCAGCAGGAAGACTGCGTCATACAACAAGACGACGAAAGCTGGGATGAAGGGGGGCATTTGAGATGACCCTAAAAGGTTGTGGGCACAGCTGCACTGGTACACTATATAGGTACCTTCACCCTGCTGTAACCCCCCAGCCGGACCGCTCATGAACCCTTCTGGACCGTTCTGGACCGCCTCTAAATCCAGGGATCCCTGGACCCCTGCTTGGACCCCGCCGAACCCCGCCTACGTCAACAAAAAGAATCGGTAACATCCTAATAATGTCGCTCCCCGTTTATCACTGTGGCATTGGGGCGGGACGTCATGCAGCTGCCGGTGCCCGCAGAAGCCCACCATCCTTCCTTGAGGTGAGGATTGATTGTGCATGAGAAGAAGCAGGGTCCACCAGTAATTGCGTCTGATAGTTCCCAGTCACCGTTTGACAGAACCGTCTTCATCGAGATCGTCGGGTAGGATGAGCCGGCAATACATAGAAGAAGGCGACCGCGTCCAGGATGCCTTCCATTGGCATATATCCGAGCACAAAACCAGATCCCATTTTGCCCCATCAAGCAGCAGCTAACCTACATACGATTTGGCCTTGCACATACGCAAAAGGCGAAAAAGCACATCATGCCATTCAGCCAGCTCAGCTCACCACCCCCGATTGATGACGACATGTACTATAGCAGTCGGTTGCCGGGCCCTTTGGCGAACCTGGGGTCCGACGATGCACCACTGCTGACAGCCGTCCCGTCGGAGCCGTTGTGGCCCCACTTTGAGGAGCCGATCGTCTCCGACGCCTGGATGACATCCTTTCTGGACATGCCCCACGCCGACTTTGTTCTCTTCCCGGACTATGCATCGTCATCGACCGTCTCGGACGTCCAAGATGGCCAAGCTACACCATGGAGCGAGGCGATCCCCATGAGCTCGATGTCCCCCGCATCGGCGCAGACCGAGGAACCCACCCTGACCGGCTCCGTGGCCGATCTCCTCCTCCCGCCCGATCCCACTTGGCAGCCCCGCTCGGACGGGATGACCGCCGATTGCCTGCCCGATAACGTGGAAAAGGGCCGCAGCGAAACTACGCCACCGGACGCACTGCCGCCCGAAAACAAAGGGGAGAAGCTGGTCCGCCGCCGCTGCTCTCGCCGCCCGCAAAGGTCGGCCCAGGCCCAGTACCAGCATCACCTCGTCAGCGAACAGCGCTACCGCCAATCCGTCAACCAAGCGCTCCGCGGCCTGGAAGCGGCCCTCCCTGACACGTTGACGGTCGCGGTTGCGGCCCCTCTTGATCGCGGAGAAGACGGAGTCGGAGACGGAGACGCCGACGAAGCCACCGACAAGAAGCAGACGAAAAAGAGGAAGAGAAACAGGAAACGCGAGGTGAAGCCCGCTAACAAGAAGCCACTCAAGGCCACAAAGGCCGACGTCGTCTGCCGGGCCATCGCGTACATCGAGCAGCTCGATCAGGAGTACATGGAGTGGGAGGCCAAGAACACCCCGGCGGCGTCCATGATTGTCCGCCACCACTGGGCCCTCGTGAACAAACCCGCCAACACCTTCATCATTTGAGCCCCCACCATCGAATGTACTGGAAGTTTCGCAGTGTTTCATCGTATTAAATAAACTTTATCTTTAAAGATATCCTTTAAGTAAAAGCCTAGTATTAACTAATAATTTAAAATTTAAGGTTATAATTTAATTTCGATTTTCTATTCTCTTTTCAATATCTTAAGGTCTAATACGGTGAGGGGTGACAAGAGGTGGGGGTGGCAGTAGCCTGGTGCTCGATCTTATAATGTAGGCGTATCTGCTTCTTATTACAAGTCCGAATTCATTGGCTGCACGACATACGGTCGGAGAAACCCCATGCGTGGAGCTTCGAACGCTGCAGGTAGGCAGTGCATAAAAACAGGGCGAACAAAGGCAAGGCATACCTCGAGACACTTCGCAATATTGATTCCTATAGATTCGACATGTTCATAGTCACTAAATTGACTACGAGCCTTGCCTCTCTACATCTTGACTTCTGGACTTACCTCTATCCCCTCGCAAACCGATTTCTCTGGTAATACCTAACAGTCTTGTTCTGCTTATTCTCATATTTCTGACACAACTCCCGTAACCGCTCAATAGCCCCATTGATGGCCTCGAGATACATCTCGTAGGTGAGGAGCATGAAACAGGCGCTAAGGTCCTGCTCAATCTCATCGACACACGTCGACCCCACGACCTCGTCCGGCATCCCGACGGCCTGGTACACGGACGCCGACAGCTTGCTTCGGATCCGGGCCACGACCGCGGCCTCGTCGGCGGCGCTGGGCTTCTTCTTGCCGTCCCCGAACAGCACACCGACGGCGTTGACCTCGGGCTCGTCGTCGTCGTCGTCGCGGAGGCTGAGCATCATGTCGTCGTACTTGGTCTCGTAGTGGCAGTGCGTCACCTGCTGCGAGTAGACGGCCAGGGTGGTGACCTCTTCGACCGGGCCGCCCGGCACAGCAGGGGCGAGGGGGGCGCGCTCCGTCAGGGCGAAGGCGACGTCGATGTAGCCCGTCACCGCGGCCCCATCCTTGGTCTCGTCCTCGGCCCCGTCCTCGTTCTCGTCCTCGGTTTTGTCCTTTTCGTCTTGCAGGCAGAACTTGACTTCCTCTTTGGGGCCGGAAATGCTAGTGGAGATCTCTAGAGTCAGCACAAAACGGGAGTCGAGCTTGTGGGGTACCACAACCACAGTGAGTGCTTCATTTCCGTTCGACCATGTAGGGTGCGATCCATAGTAGGCGTCCGCGTAGTAGCAGAGCTGGAACCGCTCCGGGGGCTTTACGCACATTGTTGCGTTCGAGGAAGATAAAGTCGAGGGGTGCCTGGTGAGTTGGTATAAAGAAAGATTGTACTTCTGCAAGTGTAATTCCTTCTCCCATAGGATCCTGGACCCACGCCAAGTATTTGTATAAAGTGTCCGTCTGGCAGAAGACAAAGGAAATATTTGGTGGCTGACCGCATGTTCTTGTTGTCTGATCCTGTCACAACGTCTTTGTAAGGCCGTGACGCTCAATCGTATTGTGATAGCAAACCCTTTGTCATGAGAGGTGAGACACCGACTGTAATGATTTTATGTCGAAACCAACTGTTGTCTATCAGCAGCTGCAAGGCACGGACTTCGCTGCCACACTTAGAAATCGGTGTGTAGTTGACGAATTTCAGTACTTCAGGCTTGCCAGCGCCGACAACCGCCTCACATGACCAAAAGCATCATGAGGCCCCTTACATCCGCATTGGCCGGCGTTGATGCACCACATCGGCCAGCGTTGATGCACCATATCGACTGGTAAGATAAAAGTATTAAACTTCTTCTGGTACACATATGAAAGTGAGTGTGGCGGTGAAGATCGTGCCTCGCAACTGTATTTGACACAGTCGGTTTAGTTGCCAAAATCAGACACAGTCGGTGTATCATCTCTCTTTGTTATCCACGTACGCGTGTGCGATGGCTCGTGCCGACACCAGACAGAGGAGCCATATCAAAAGAAAACAGAAATGTACGCAGATTCAAAGTCAAAATACATGTTGTCCATGGTAGACCGGGTTGAACAGCAACCAACTCAAACCCCAGCAAAGTCTGACATGGTGTAGGGTCAAAGGCTCGTGGTACAACCTTATCATACCCCACAGAAGTCGTAATGGAATAGGCAAAACATGAAAGGTGATATTCAGTAGAATGATCAATGTAGTAAGCTGGAATAACAAGGGAAATCTTGGCTATCCGACTTGTGGGGAGGTGTAAACACCCACAAATCCACTAATCCAACTACTTAGTCCATTAATAAATACGTTTGTCGCCATCTAAGTAGAAAATTATATATGCCGTGGCGATCCAAGCTCAGGCTTGATACTACGGTTCTGACATACTGGTTATGAATACTACATTGCATTTATTTCTCTACCTCTTGGGAATTCTACCTCCATATCTAACTTACCTCGAATGATCACTAGGGTGATACACCTACAGATACCATTGGCGCTGGTGTATTCCTTATTTGGTACTCAATGCACAACCACCGAAGCCGCACCAGGGCTTTCCAGACAGACTCCATATATACGGCGGGCGTGAAGTCATCGAGACAGTTGGCCAGTTCCAATAGCATGTCCCCGTACCCCAGCCCGGGATACTCGACATCACCCTCCTTGGCTTCCATCACCAGCTCCTCAAGCTTCTCCCGGATGCGCTTGGTGGCCATGTCCATTTTGAGGTTGGTATCGGACATGGGCTCCTCGTCGCCTTGGAGTACCGACTCGGTAGCCGTGTGGTAGATGGGAACGAAGTACGCCGGTTTGAGCTTGGCTATCGCTTCGGGAAGCTCGTACTCGCTGTGGTAGTGAGCAATCGAGCGCATCTGGATTGGCTTGTCTTGCGTGAGGCCCATTGCTCCACCGTTGAGCTCCGTCTCGCTCACGACAAAGGCGAGATGAATCACGGCCTCCAGGACACTACCGTCTTGCTCACCATTGCCGTCGTCGGTATCGCTGTCCTTGCATTTCGGAGTCGACAGGCTCACTTCGGGCTCGATCTTCATCTGAAACCAGGAGTCGGAATCGGAATCGGAAAGGCAAGTGCAAACGGATTCGCAATCGGAATCGCAATCAGAAACGGAATCGAAATCGGGCGCGGGATGGACCTGTATGATCGCTCGCTGCCCTTCGGATGAAGGTTGCTGCGCCGGGCCTTTGCCGAAGTAGACACCCGCCGAGAAGCAAATACGCAACTTCTCCGCCATCTTAGTTGTATTTGACTGGGACATGGTGATGAGAGGGAGTAGGGATGATTCCAGGTTATTATGGGGTGTTTAGAGGAGTTTCTTGCCTTCAAACCAGGTTGTGTGTGATTACTCTAATACCCTTTCCGTGGAAAATGCCAGGCTTATATACACAGTACAAGATAATGGGTATGTCGTGGCTTGCGTTTGTCACTCTTATTCTCTGGTTCTCTAGACAAAATGTCTGAACAGATAACAATGGAAACTTGAACCAACAAACTCCTTGTCCTCGCAGTAGTACAACGGACTGCAACTAACATCCTGGCGAGTCGCCAAGTACTTGCATTGCAATTTTCCAGCTCAAAAAGGCCACTCTATGGCCTACAAGAAATTTCTTTGTCCCTGAATACAGCAACGGCTTTATCATCAGCCCGCGAAGGGCTCAATAGCATTGTGACAAACACCTTTGGTGCTCATTGGTATATGTGCAGGAACCACCAAATGGCTGTACAGGATCCTTCTACCCTGGAAAGGATGCTGTGTAGTAAATGCAAAATGGTCTCGTGTACGGTTTATGAAGATGTTGCGTTGGCGTCTGCGTCTTTAAAGATGTGCATTATTATTGCAGCTGGCGACGGCTGATTTGTGGCTCTTGTGTGGCCCGGGTCGTACAAGTATATCAGGAGGGGCCTAGAAATAACGGCCGAGGTGAGCCTGTCCACATCGGTTAGAAGCTCAGCATGGAACGACGAGCCATTTCCTTTGCTTATTCCCCGCATAGCCTGTTCTCTTCACCCAACTCCTCGCTGGCAAACCCCAAAACGTGCGTTTTATTGACACAACCACGTATGAGGCCCTGGTGCTATTCGACTCGGAAGTCCAGGAATTACCAAATGACTACTGCATTCCATCACATCGTTAGGGAAGCGAAGAGATCACCTACCGCGATGTCCTGTCCATAGATTCCACAGTCCAAGCGAAAGCCGGGTTTCCAAAGTTCGTCGGCGCGTGCGCATTGGCCAAAAAGCGAGGCTATGGCTTGATCTGGATCGACACTTGCTGCATCGATATAACCAACTCTCAAGAGTTAGGCGAAGCGATCAATTCTATGTACAGATGGTATGCTGAGTCTGCCGTCTGCTTCGCCTACCTACAGGACATTACTTCTACGGATCATGACATGATCTCGTCCGCTGATGGCACCTCCTCGTCTGAGGAGATGACCTCCTCGGCTCACATGGAACAGAGCAAATGGTTCCAAAGGGGTTGGACCTTGCAAGAGTTGATCGCGCCAAGGAATGTCTGCTTCTATGAAGCGAATTGGGTGTTGCTCGGAGACAAGTCTAGCCTAAGCGAAGCCCTTACGCGAAAAACGGGAATTCCCGAAGAAGTCCTCAGGAATGAAAAGTCGCCGCGGGCTTGTTCGGTTGCGCAGCGTATGTCTTGGGCTGCTGCTCGAACGACGTCTAGAGTAGAGGACCAAGCGTATAGCTTGATGGGTCTTTTCAACGTCAATATGCCCATGATATATGGAGAAAAGGAGAAAGCCTTCATTCGTTTACAGCAGCAAATCATTGCCAGCTCAACGGATGAATCTATTTTCGCGTGGGACCTCGGCGTTCTCGACGATCTGGAGGACGCATACTCTGGCCTGCTTGCTAAGTCGCCTGCATGCTTCGCAGGGTGTGGCGACACCATCAGCCTTGGGCAGTCGGAAGGGTTCTATATCAACCAGTTTGGCCTGTCCGTCACAGTGAAAAAGGAACATTATGGCCCACGGATTTATCTTGCTCACCTGCAGGTATGGAACTCCGATTCAGATCGGCAATTTGCTCTTTTCCTTGCCAAGCTCCCTGGTGAAGACCGCTATGCTCGGGTGAAAAACCACACTGGACTCGGATATGTTTGGGCGGATTATCGAACTTCCCACAAAGTGTGGGAACAAATCATCGTTCCAATGGATATCACAGTGCCACCCGAGCGTATCTATCGCGGCGCGCAAGCTCGGGCTCCCTTGCTCTCTGGTACACCAGATCAACATCCTGACTAGACGTTCGTCTCCAGATGGGCGTTGGGAATTTCTAGATGGAGAAGGCCCAGGACTCTGTTGAGTGGTCGAAACATCCCATCTTTGAATTAAGGCGATGGGAGCCATGCATAAATCGCCCTTTCACTCGCAACGTTTGGTACGGAACGAGCAAGCTCACAATACTCATTTCCGCCGAGCTGGTTGTGGACGCGAATGCAGCAAGAATGCGCGTACCGGCCAGTGTATGGGCTTTCGAAATTTTATGTGCTGTAAGAGACACATCTGTTAGTATTAGTAGAGGCACAGAAAAGACCAGGGAAGTCAGGGAAGTCAGGGAAGTCAGCAAGGCGCGATGGCAACCGAGGAATTGGGTATTGTTCTTTTGTACCTATTTCTGTACTGCCTTACTGATAGCAGTGCTAGTAGTATATGCGAAATTGCGCCAAAAACTCGCGGGTAGATGAAGTAGAGGTAATACATGAACCCATTCCCCTTCTTAACAGCTTTCCAAAACCTCAATGGGGACCTGATTCGCTGGCACCGCTACGCAATAGAATCCAACCAATAGGGCTGACACGTGCCCCCCTACAACTCCTATGTATTTAAGGCTGCTGCAAATGATATCATTTTCGACACTGGCGATGGTTCAAGTACATATACTGATACACTGAGACGAAGGTCGCTCAAATGGATATATCTTCACATAGAAGATACACGATGAGGTTCAAGGGGGTTTAACGAGCCCGGCACACATCGTCAGCCGAGAAGTGGCTTTTCTTTGGATGCAATAACAACGGGAGAGATGCCATGATTATTTGCCAACCAAGGAGTGGCTTCGGGAACAAAGAAACTGTTCCCTTTGAGACTATTGCATTCTTGCTATTATCACTCTGTGAGTTCTTGGGTACCGGGACGTCGGGAACAAAAGTCTTGTTTTAAGCCACAAAGCATCTTTCGTTACCTTGTGGGATGTATATCACCCTTAAATATTCCGCTAAAAACATATCATAACCCGCATCGTCTGATTTATGAAGGTTGGAATCCCCGAGAACTACCGAGTCCTATTAAGTCAACTTTTAGTGTTTTATCCCATCATGTCTGAGTCCAAGGTAGAGATGGGAGAGAAGTATCGACTTTGTTACTCTGCAGATGCCTACTTCGGCGCCCGTCCGGTAGTGCCACTCTCGGACGGGCAGCTCGAGGTCACGAAGGTACAGCATGGGAACCCGGACGCCAGATTTCAGCTCACTCTAGAGCCCGAGGTGAGTTTGTCGGCTCGCCAGGGCGTGTTGGAGGCCACGATGCATATCGCCTTTGTCCTGACCGACACGGCCCCCGTCGACATTCCCAACCTCTCCACCACCACCAGCACAGGCGGTGGGCTACCAATCCAGATGGGCTCGGTCGCCCACGTCCACAGCGAAGGCGAGCTGCCCCAACTGCTGGCCGGTATGAACCCCTTCAACGCGGAGAAGTACCTCCTGACGGTCGCCGGCTTCCTCCTCGCGGGGGACCAGGGAGAGCCCAACTTCTCGGCCAAGATCAGCCTCGTCATCGAGCAGATCCAGAAGACGCTCTACAATCTCGTCATGGTGGCCAAGGATGTCCCTCCCGAGGACGAACCGGCGTTCTGGGGACTGCCCGAGGACGAAGAGCTGAGACGGGAGCTTCGAGACAATCTGTCGGACTTGACGCCGCATGTGTATATCGATGTGTTTTTGACCGCAATGGACCGGGTTCGGGAGTTGTGCGTGGACTACGAGAGAGGGAAGAGGGAGGCCGAAACCGGACTTGTGTAAGTCGTCATCTGAGGCCACTGACAAGGGGAGTAAAGAGTGGAGACTGAACGTGGAACAATAGAAGAGTAAGACGTGGTACCCCATTTCCTTATAATATCTATAATAGGGTAAATATATATAACTTAAATTATATAAAACGCCCCGTATATCTGTATTATCTAGCCCCAGCCACCACATCGAAACCTCTTTCACCTCTGAGAGTGCCAGACGTTAAGTGAATCATGCACCCTCCTTTAGTACTATGCACTTGTCCCCGAAAAGTCAACCCCCGAAACCGTCTACACTAATCGTAAAAGTAGCAGAGCTCTCCCGATATCGTCGATTGGGGATATATGTCAGCAGTTATTGCTGACCGGGGCCGGGATGAGTATCTCGTGATCAAGGCCTACGGTGAAGACAGAGAGAAAGATGAAGCGGAATTAGATCAGTTGGCTCGTCAATTCTTTTCTTTTCACGTCGGAAACCGCCGTAGACTGGCTTACGGGGGACTCAGCATCGTGTGAGTGACCAACTGGTCAAGTAGTTTCTCACGGCATATGCCTCCGTGTGTTACCGCCGGTCCGCGAATGGCGTCAAAGTCTCGGATATGCAGAGCGAGGACCCACTGGGACCCAGAAGAACTCGGGATCATACACTACGGTGGTCCCAACGGTTCGTGGGACCCGGTACAGTCAATGTGGGGGCGGAATGGCAGCAAACCAGATTATTAATGATGTTGGTTAACCGCCTCAATGTAACACGATGCATACGAAGCCGGGTCCAATGGGTCGCCTCTTGGCAATCGCGGTTGGGCGAGCGCAGAGACAGCACGTGGACCTCCGGCTCCGAGGCAAGGGGTTGTTTTCCTGGCGCCAGTGTTTGTTCACAGTCGGAATGTGTCCACTGTCGAAAGCTGATCACCGCCGGTGCAACAAGGGCCGCTCGCGCTCGGGACCGGTTGGTTTCTTACAAGACTCTGGACCCGAGATAACTGTGTCGCAACCAGATCCAACACCAAGAGCCACGTGCCTTGCATTCATCCTGTTCCACGGGTAACATACAAATCAAGGCTGCAAATTAACCAATTAATCCAACCACCTAACGGTGGTTGATTAATTGGCTGATTTTAACTACTCGACGCTGGTTAATTAATTAATTAAAGGGTGTTAGTTAATTAATTAACTGATTAATTAATACTAGTTAACGATCTCGTAATAATTTTTAGTGTTTTATATAACTTATATATCGTCCTACTCTAGATCGTTTAATAATAACCATTTAATTGCCCTTAATCCTACCTGATTTATTATAAAATTCTCGACCTCCCTTTGCTCCAGCTCTTCTATTATCGATAGGAATATAGTATTAATATTTTAAATTATTTTAGCTCGATATTAAAACCTTAATATTATTAATATATCTACGATATTTATATTAAAATTAGACCGAGCGTAAGTAAATAGGCGATCGGTCGAGGAGAATAATTTCTCGTATTCGATAAATATCGACTAAATTATAAGGAAATCGAGGGCTATTCGCGAAAGCCTAGGGTATCGGTTACGATAGGTATACTAATATTAAATCGGATCGGCGTCGGTATTTATTAGATTAATACTTTATTAATATTAATATAAATATTCGTTATCGCGATTATCGTTATTAGGGCGCCGTTTAATTACTTATTCGTATTATTATTATAAGAAGGAGGTAAAACTATTTATATATAAGATCGGTTAATATATCGCTAGCGTATTAAGCCGAAGGTTCGTAATATTTAAATCCTTATACTCTTTATTTTATATACCTCGAATTTAATCCTTTATATTATATATTTATTTAAAATACGTTAATTAAAAATACTCGAAGGTTCTTTATTATTAACCTAGATAGAATACGTATACGGCGTAATATATCGGTATATAATATAAAAGGGTATAATAATTATTAATCTTTAATTAAGCGGTATTAATCCTAATAGCGTATTCTCTCGGATTAAGGTATAATCTCGACTTTTCCTTATATTTCTCTAACTTTTAAAGGATAAATTTAAAGCTTAATAAATAATAGTAAATATAGCCGTATAAGCCCTTAAAGCTATTTAATCGATATCGTATTTAATTATTACCTTTTAATTAAATAAAGCAATCTTTAAAGTCCTTTAATATTACGATAATTTAAGAGAGAGCAGATTAATCGATAGAACTTAATTCGTTATATTCTTAAAAGAAAATAAATATATTATTCGAGGCGTATTATCGAATTTTATTAATTATAGGCGACCGGTTCTTATTAGCCTATTATTAATAAAATCGAATATACGTTATCTCGATATATTAATATAATTTAATCCCTCGTTTAATTATATAATAAGTTCCTAACTAACGCGTCTAATTATCCTTAACGAGCTATATTAACTTCTTTTAATAGTCGGTAAGGTTATTAGAATCGACGTAATCGTTCTTTTAAATAGTTAAGAATATATCGTTAAAATGGTCGCTTTAACCGATCGCGATTATAAAGATACGGAGCTTATTAATAAGCCTTTATTAACGCCACTCCTTATATTTAACGTTAATTAAAATATTAATATTATTAGAATTATTAAAAGTATAAATATTATTTATTATTAATCCTTTAGGATTAAATAGAGCTTTAATAACGAGGTTTAAAATATAGCCGAAATAACGACCTCGGCGACGGCGTTTATTAAATCTATATATATTACCGATAAAATCTATTACTGTATTTATATTAAAGGCGTTATTAAGAGTGAAATATTTTACTTTATTATTAATATTATACGAGTTAATAAACTTTATTATTATAACGCCGATAAGGTCGTCTATATAATTATTTAAAATTTCCGGTATACTAAATACAATCTTTCGTAATTAATTTATAAACTTATTATAAAAGAAATAAATTAATTTATATACGTTATATCTGTTCCCTAACCTTTAATTATCGAACGCGAAATATATTTAATTAAGAACGTTTTATAATACAGTAATAATAATTTAATAATAACGCTTAAACTCCTGGATAACTCACGATTGAAATATAATATATAATATAATTATTTATTAAACCTAAACTTAAAGGTTAAAGTAGTTATAAATAATATAAAATCCAGGCGAATTAATATTATAAAAAGGTAAGGATTCGTCGACGATCCATTTAATAATAAGGTATTAAAAATATATTTTATTAAAGGAATTATATATTTTATATATAATCCTTATATTATCGGCGTTATTAACGTTTAAATTAATTAAGAAGGATATTAAATCCCAGCGTTAAAAGGATTTAATACGATTTAAAAGCTCGTTCCTTAACTTTATAATATTATTAAGAGGCGCCTTAATATTATATTTCATATATAAATAATTTATTAAATTTAAAATATTTTAATAAATAAAAGAGACGCTAGTCGGTAATTATTTTATTACGTAAATCTTATAAATCTAATACCTCTTTTTATCTTTAATAAAATCGAGGCTAAACCTCTAGACTTAAATAGTTCGATACCTAAGTATATTTAGAAGTAACTATAAGCTATAACGCTTAATAAACATATATAATTATTATTTAATCTATATAAGAGGCTCGATAATATCGGTAAATCGATAATTAAGTATCGCGATAGCGGCATAAGTAATAAATCTAATAAAACAATTAATCGGTAGAGTTACCGAAGATCGTATAAATTTAATATATTATTTATTATTTAAAACGCGTTAGAAAGTTACCTATTCTATTAATACGGTCTTTTAACTTACTAGCTTTAACTACGGTGCTCGATCCGGCTTCCCCGACCCTTACTAGCTCTAAATAAAACATTAAAAAGGATTATAAGATATATAAATAGAAAGCCTTATTTCGAGCTTAAAATTATAAAAATATTAAAAGAAACGTTAACTAGAATTAATTAATCTAATTAAACTAGCACCCTTTAATTAATTGATTAAGTTATTTCTAGGGATATAATTAATTAATTAATTAGAGGGTATTAATTAATTAATTGACTAATTAATTGATACTGGTTAATTGATTTGCAGCCTTGATACAAATGAACCATCCAACGTAGAAAACCAAGTGCAATACCTCCGTACCGATTGCTCGTGTGGCATTTATTGGTCGACATTGACACTACTCCAATGAGATGTTATGTGCGAAATCAATTGCCTTGGCGGTCTTACTGCTATTCAAACGAGATTCGATCAGCAGTTGTGAAAAGTTTTGCATCGGTCGCTCAGTAGTATTGATACGTCAAGTCAAATAGCCGTAGTAACCTCTCTTTATTGCTGCAGCACGGTCGACCAACACAATCTACCTGCCGGCTGGCTCGTAGCAGCAGAAAAAGGGGCTCAGGCAACCGAGTGTGTCAAAACACAATTGCCATTACTGCCGGTATCATGTTTTGATTATCAAGGATGTGACGACTCTTGGGAGGGTAGCATCGTGCCAATCGCCGTGCATATCTTCCTGCATGGGCAACAATTCTCCGGGATTGCTGAAACATGCCACTAGACTTGGCTACGTTGGGGAGCATTCGGAGCTCGGCCGGATGCATCCCTCATTTTGTTTAAGCATACCCCTTTGTTCGGCCGACATAGTAGTACTACGGCAACATGTTGAATACGCTCTAGTATGAATCGCAGAAACTCAAGTTGAAATAGTCTGGCTGGCGAAATACGTCTGTGCTCGGAAGGAATCACGAACAATGGGGATCACGGCTCATGCCCATGGGGTAGACATGGGGTGCTGCAAGGAGCACGGGCAGCGTGAGTAATCTAGCAAACGGCGGCAACGACCGAGAACTTTGTGGTGGATCGTCAGCCCTATCATCAAAGTGACCTGGCAGCAGACAAGGGGCACGTAAAGCTGTACGAGGACAACTCCTACTTCTCAGCTACCTGCATACATTGGGATTACGGATTGGCATTTGAAAGCACATTATTGCTTCTTCGCTTTTGGCAAAATCCTTCGAATCTGGCATGATCAGCTGTTCCCCCCGGAGCCTTGCTCAGGATCCACCGAACGAACCCCCCTGCTCGGGTGTGTGACACTGCAGGGATGGTGACTTTTCCTGCATTTAGAATGCTACCTCATGAAATGACCCCAGCTCGCCCTATTTTGTTGGCACTGCGTGCATATGCAAGAGAACCAACACCATACCTTCCAGGTGGTCTTCAATCTAGTCACTGTCGGCACCAACTCTCAATTTGCGGACACAAGGTTATCATTAACCTCGAGGATGAGTTTTTCGCGATAGGGTAAAGCCATAGATATGCTAGACTCATCATCTAAGTCTCTCCAATTGACGCTGAATCATTGCATACCTCTTTTCCAATGCATTTCGGGAGCAGAACCGGGAGGACCCCTGGAGCCCGCCTGTCGCATTGACTTTCCAGCTCTTTTCGGTTATGCAGCTCAACGCTGGCGAGCATCAAACCCCCTGACATGCGGGCACGCGTTTATTGATGCAAGTCGCCAAGATGGGTTTGGCACAGCCTCGAGAGACAACGCTCTGCTGTAAGAGCATGCTAGCACATCATCCGCGCCCCCTGGCCTCGAGGCGAGAAAACAACAACGATTGACACATCGCATAATCGAGCTAGGTTTGGGAAGATCGGACGTCCAACCCCTGACTACCACCACACGCAACTCCCGCTCCGGGCGCCCGCGAATGGATAGGGAGCTTGCGAGCAAAAAGAACCAGGTGGTATTTTGAAAGGGACCATCGACCGATCGCCCTGGCACACTGGCATCGTTCTAATGTAATTGACGCTGCCCCCGTTTTACTCCAGGTGCCCAACGAAAAACATCTTTCTTTTTTCCCTCCCCTTTCCACTTTGATCCAAAATCCAGCGAACCATTCCGTCGGTTACTCTATCTGTGTTGCCCGCCCCACTGGTGCCGGAGCGCCCACAGCATAAGTAACTTAAAACCAAGCCACCCACGCCGGCGGCGCCCCCAAATCTCAACGGTTTCCCCAGAGCCTGCAGAAGTTCGTCCATGTCGCCGCCACCGAAACCATGCAGACCACATACGGGGTAGAAGAACCCTTCTTACCCGCACCTACGGGCTATCATGAGGTCGACAACCACTTGGCCCGTCCCCAGCAGCGACGCGGCGATACGGAGATCTACTGGGTGACGGGCGCAGGGAACGTGTTGATGCTCTTCTTCGTCGGGCAACGGCTGTACACCAAGGTCGCGTTCTCGAAGGGGTTGTCGCTAGACGACGGTATGTGTTGACCACGTTCCCCGACTGTTGTTACTCTTGATGACCGTGCGACTGACAACAGGCAACAGGCTTGCTCATTCTCGCATGGGTACGTGATTAGGGTCTCGAACCGACTTGGGGATATTTGATGTACTGACTTTGCGAAGCTTGCGTCCATCGTCGTGCAAGGCGTGATTGCGAACAGCTTCTCGTCCGGAGTAGCAGGCGTGCACATGTGAGTAGCCTCTTATGTCAGGAGTCAGGAAAACACGACGCTCGTGGTGAACCGCCAAAAATGGAAATAAACATTCCTCGGGTCCTGGACTGTGGACTAACGCTGTTTTGACTGGGACAGATCGGAAATGACGTTGGAAAAATACGAGTCGTCGCAACTGGTGAGTTTTGGTTATCCTATGATCAATGAAACGGGAAGACCTCAATGGCCAAGAACTGATTTATATATTCTCTGCACCCCAGGCAGTCTACGTCACGACCCTACTCCACCTGTTTTGTGCCGCCGCCGCCAAGCTGTCCCTGACCGTGTTTTACCTTCGCCTCTCGCCGTTGAAGTGGTACCGCAGGGCCACCTGGGCGACCATGGGCATCGTCGGCGTGTACTCGATCATCATGATCTGCTGCGTGGCCTTCGCCTGCACGCCCGTGGCAGGTTTCTGGCGTGCATATGGTGGCAAGGGCCGTTGCCTCGATAAGCGCGCGCTCTACACGGCTTCCGCTTCCATGAACACCTTGACCGACATCATGCTCCTGGCGCTTCCCATTCCGATGGTATATGGCCTGCAGATGCCGATCAAACGCCGCTTGGTGGCTCTGGGAGTCTCTGCCGCCGGCTTGTTGTGAGTTCTGACAGGATGATAAAAGATACTGTTGGACGAAGAGCTAACATGCGGGCGGCAACTGAAGGACCATCATCACATCCCTCGTCCGATTTGCATATCTCCCAGGCTACTTGGAAAGCCGGGACCAGACCTGGGCGATAGCCCCATTGAGTCTCTGGACGTACGTGTTCCGCTCCATATTGCGAGCCGAGCATGGCCAAGCCCCTTTCGCATACTGACCATACCCAGATCCATTGAAGTCAACCTCTTCGTCATCTGCCCCTCCATGTTGACGCTGTACGAGTTCTTCCACGAGACGAAGCGGCGATGGGACGGAAATCGCAGCCGCCGGCTCTCGTTGGAAAGCCTGCCCGTCACCTCGCTGTCGACGGCGTCGACGTTGACGCTGAAGAGCAGCTCTACGTACATCATCACCACCATCGACTGCGGCGTGCCCAAATCCAAAGACGCGAAACCCCAACCCGAACAGGATGACCATCCCCGGAAAAAGAACAAGTGGCATTTCTTTGGCGGCAACGCCAGCAACGACCTCCGCGACGATAGGAGCGACCCGACCTCATTCCAGCAGCAAGGGCTGAATGGTCGCAACGGTAGCCAGGTGTCTATCGGCTTGTGCGACGAGGCCGACGTGAAGACGATGCAGCGGTCCGCGTCGAAGCTGTCGATGCGGAGTGGTCGTGAGGGCGACGGCGAGAAGGGGATCTTGATGACCACCACGGTCGAGGTGAAGCATGAGAGCGGACCATGATGGGGATATAGAAGGACGGCAATTGTGTACACTATTCTATTACTGGAAAATGGGGCGATCGATATCTTGTATTACTAAAAGGTGGGCGGTTCTCTTGATCTTTGGGCCATTTCTTGGGATGGACTATTACTATTAGGACGGAGGAGTCGGGAGACACTTGGCACGATTTTAACCTTAATTAATAACGTGAGGAAGGGATCTAGACCAAAACGAAGCTCCAATTATGAAGTGATGTCGTCCATGGACCTTTAGTCAGCTTGTGCGCCCTTAACTCCGAACTGTGTGCAGAAGTCTTAACCCCGTCTCACCACGCCAAGCTAGATAAGCATTTTAGTTGGAAAATGGTCGGACGGTGAGAGTTTACGCCGTCGGACACTTCAGCTTAAACTGTTATCTCCGCCAGCCACTTGGCGTTACACGAGATTAAGATTGATCTACACGTACTGTAGCACAAACATAGGCCCGCAACTCCGCCGGCCGGGGGCCGTCACGATGATGGAATTGAGCCCCACAATCACGGGTGTCGCGGGCTTAACGGTACTAAGCAAGCCAGGTAGGCGGATGGTCAGCCTCAGTCGGATGGTCGTTCCCAAGGCCTTGGCGGGACGTTGCGAGGCATCCGGGCGTCTAGATAAAGCCAGCCCATCCCGTGGTGTCTCGCTTTCCATCTTGCTTTTGATGCAACAGGTCTTCAGTTTCTCCCACACTAACGCGTCTCAAAAAAGAACAATCCTACAAACAGCTTCTCTCCAAGCTGCCCTCACTTTTACCACTTTAACCTACATAGTCACCAGCTAATACCCATAATCAACGTCATGTCGACCTTCAACCCCACCCACCTCGCCGGCCTGACCCCGCGCGAGGCCGTCGCGGACGTCGTCTACCGCGCCACCGCCTCCTTCGACCAGGCCGACGCGGACCTCCTCGACTCGGCCATGATGGAGGACGCGGTGCTGACCATCGGCGACCGCCAGCACTTCCCCGACCGGGCCGCCATCCGCGCCGACTGCTGGGGGCCCGTGTCGAAGCTCGACACGGTGCACATGGCGTCCAACGTGCGCGTGCGGTTCCACTCGGACGCCGACGCCAACGACCGGAACACAGCCAACGAGGCCGACGCCAACATGGCGACGGTGACGGCCAACTTCCAGGCGAACCACTACCGCGCTGGCGAGGGGATGAGGCCGGACGCCGTGGGGTTCACGACGGGCGGGATGTACGAGCTGCAGTGCGTGAGGCAGGACGGGGACGAGGCGGGGTTGTGGAAGGCGAGCAGCTGGGTCGTTCACTTGACTTGGATCTTGGGGGATCCGTCGGTCATGACGTCGGGAGAGGATGCGGACAAGGAGAAGAAGTAAGAAGGCTTTTGGCAACAGATACTTGGTCGACGGCATGGTTACTAAACAGAGTCGATTTTATAAGAAAGGCACATATTTCTCTTGCGATGACCCGACCGTCACTCAAATGGAGATATCTTCCCCTACAAGTTACGATGAAAGAATCAAGGGGTTTTTAACGACCGCGGTAGGTATATCTAGTTAGCCAAAGAGCGACTTTCTTGGGATATGAAATACATGATGTAACACAACTGGAGATCAGTTTCAGTAGTCACTATCTTTAGAGCTACGGTTGTAAAAATGATATTGTCTGGGTTCTCGGTCGCTTAACTCGGTCATCTCCGGAGGTGGGCGCCACAACGGAGCCCGGGCTTAAACGCCCCGAACCGGAAAGGGTCCACCCAGGGGCCACAGCCCAGGATCGCCGTAGTTTATTTTCTTATCACGAGAAGCCATTCCTGTAACAGCGAGTGGAGAGACATCCATCATCAGCAACAAAGAAAACGGATGGGATGACTAGTGATGCACTCTGCGATTGGTGGACAGCTAGCTTACCGGGCTATGGATGCGTAACTCGGATCCGCATCGTCTCCAAGGTTTTCAATCCATTCGGTCTGCATCCTCTCCACCAACTCGTTCAGTCCCGGATACGCGCGGTAGGGAGCGACGGACTCGTCGAGGATCTGCGCGAACCGCTGCTTTCAGGCGGTTCCAAGCCGCGTCGTCGCGGATCTCGGGGCTCTTGTACACCACAAAGCCCCAGGGGTCCCACCTGGTTGGCCCGCGCGCCTCGCACAATCGCATCTCCATGAAAGGGGATTCAAGGGATGCTGCCTTGCCATTGCTCTCTTGGCTCGTCGCAGCGGCAGCGGCGATCTGCTTCCTCCGACCGATTTCGGTCACGATGTCCGTGAAGGCCGGCTCGCCCAGGTCGGCGATGAGGCCCGCGCGGAGGGCGGCGGTCTGCTCCCCCGTCTGGTCGTCGAGCTCGCCCGTCGCTTGCGAGTTCTTCAGGGCTCTAGATCCCACCCAGGGGGCCAGTAGGATGCGTTTCTTGTTTCATCCATTGCAACACTAGTATCGCGGAGGTGATGAAACGAGCATGTCTCCTGGTAGAAACATGATAACTTTCAAGAGACAAAATATTTTCAAAGTTCTGGGACTGGAACCAAATTGCCGCCTAAACACAACACTTGCAACCTAAGCAATTTGGACCGGGTGGAACGAGAGCTGCGATCATGTTCCCCGAACGGTGCCAAAAGCTCGCGAGACCAACCTACAGCTACCAGACGGAAGTTTTTGCCTCAAGCAACCTGCTATTTAAATATTTTATACATCCAGATATTAGATAGGAATATAATATGGAGGTACTGACGATACAGTGAATTGCACATTGGAGAAAGAAGCCGTCGTGTTCAACTACTCGATGTTTGATATCTTGTCACGGGTACAAGATGAAGTGTATATGTGTGGTTCAATTCAGGGGCCACCCCGAAGTCTTCCTATTATATTATCTATCAAACGATCACTCACATTATCAAAATCTTCTTCAAATACCTCGCGCACCAGATCCTTGACCTGGCCGGCATCATACTCATGATCTTCTGTCCAGGCGTCGAGAGAAGTGACTGCATCTTCCACCCCGTCCACTCGGCGTTCTAGCTCTTCGCCTTCCGCGTCAAGACGCCGCTCCAGGCCCTCCACTTTGCTATTTAGAGCAGTAACGGTGGCGCGCAGCTCAGCGACTTCGCTGACAGCTTGCCTCAACTCGCGGTTTTCCACCCTCAACTCGGTCATTGCCTTCTCAAAGTGCTCAAACATGGAACGAAAAATGGCCAATTGAGGGTTTTCCGGAGCCAACTGCTTCCAGTCCCCACGCATAGATTTGGCTGACGACTGTGTCGAAGGGTCTTCGTGTCCAGGAGCAGTACTGTCGAGGCGCCTCTTCTTTTTGGGCGGCGAGCAAGCGAGTGGATCCGGCGAAGACGCGTCGGTCACGGCTTGATTGTAGGAAGGAGGTACATCAGACGTAGCAGCGGATGCGAGCTCATTTGCACCTCCCAGAGAATATTGTGGCTGTTTCCCTTTTTGCACGTCATCGCGGGGTGGATCGTTTAAGTCGATGGCAATCCCTCCTTGACCACGATAGTATCTGCGGACATTGTCTTGGTCTGGATCTGCCTTCAAGCTCTGTCGCGTCAAGGCAGCGGAAAGAGCTCGGAAGTTGGCGTCTGAAATGGTTCGAAGAGGAATGTTGACTACGAGGGTAAACACCGATGCTCGACCAAGAGACTGAAGCAGTTGCAAAGTTGTCTCCGATTGAGTGTTCTTGGGACGGCATGGCCAAGACGGTGCAACAAGAATAGAGGGTTGCGTCATTTCAAAACTCAGGCATCGCGTGTTCGGACCATTCTCTTGCGTCAAGGTCGAGTTTGGGGTCACGAGGGCCAGGCTTCGAATGCGTTCCGGCGCAAGGTGGAGGTAAAAGTGATAGTGTTTGCAGCCCTCGAGGTCTACCCTTGTCTGCAGCTTCAAAAAGTTCGTGTTTGCAGTGGGGCTGTAGCAAAGGCTAACAGCCAAATCAGGGAGGCTGTGGTTCGTCCCATCATGGTCCTGCCATTCTGCGAGCGCCGAGCGATGCCAGCAAGCCGAAATCGATTGACCAGTTTCTACTGCCTTGATATCTGGAGAGACGTGCGATGAATCGGAGTCGGTGCTGGCATCGTACGCCGGTGGCGATGGAGGTGGCGCCACGTCGGCCATGGACCACGACCTGCACTGTCCTGGTTAGCAAAAGCGATGCGATGCGCGACTGACAAGAAAATAGATGGTTATAATATAACTCGGCCCCTCGTCGCCATCATGCGCGCGCAGATAAACCGACGATTGTCCCACCCGCCCAGGCTTCTGGCAAAGGAGCAGCCTTGACTCCCAAGTTTTGTTTCGAGCGAACGGAGGCGGATGGTGTTGGATACGCGTGGGCCGAAGAAACTCGGCCAAGAAAGGAGAGATAGACACGTCATGATGCAGAGCCGGAGGCGCAGTAGCACTGACGGGAAATTTAGTTCCGTCTTTGTCGTCGGCAAGCAAAAGGCAAGCGGACTCGAAACTTCATTCCCCTACCAAGATCCTGGGCCTTTCACCGCCCGAAGACGGTGAGTAGGGGCCAGTAGAGTGATCATGGCCGCGTTAATACAGCGCCCACCGGTCTGCATCATAAGTGGCAGGGTTGAGTACCTTATGTTGTTTTGTCGGGTCGTCGATGCGAAGGGTGATGAATTGAAGGTGTGTAAGGGTGGAGGTTGGGTGTTGAGACAAATTGATCAGGAGCGTGATTGTCTTGAGTGCACAGATCACCCCACGAGCCACCTCAGCACATCCACTTTCGCCAGCCACGCGCAGCCACGCGTAATAGCCCACACCCACCAGCTGCCACATGAGGACCACAGCTAAGCCACATTTCCAGAGTCAATTGGTCTTCGACAATCAGGGGAAGTTGCTGGTCCCGGATAGTCTCTTTGACGTGGTCTTCTTGCTGGAGAGTAACTTGGATAGCGCAGGAGCTTGGCTGGGGCAGAATGTGTAAAGCATTAGCTGCGCTCAACTGAGGAGTAATGTTAAACGGGTGGCGAGGTAGATTAAAATGATGTCCGAGAGGGTTTGTGGGAGAATGTTACCTAACCTGAATTTGCTTAACCAATTCCCTCGTTACTATCCATTAGCCACTAGATCGCCGTCACTAACACCCAACTTTTCGCACTGGTAAACTCACCCGATCCGGCTGCTCGCGCTGGAAAAACTCACTGTAGAGTCACTCTAGGTCATTGGGAAGGTGTAGAACACTGTTTCCGCCGTTAAAGTGTGTAATCTTCTTATTGTAATGTGACTAGGCGTTTAATTTATAGGCTTCTGGACGCATCGCTAGCCCATCTGCAGTCTTACAATGATTAGTATCCGTCAGAAACGACCGACGACCTTCTCCGGGAACCCACAAACGACCACCAATATTTCCTTCCGTTCCAATCTACGCTCGAGCTAGGTAGGAAAAGGGGGATCAACACAGCAATGGGGCCAACGGTTCAGGACTGTGAAAAGCAGCTTCGGTTCGACAACAGCTTAGGCGACGATGACGACATGATGCAAGACGAGTCGAGATGTTTCCGCCTAGCCGTTCTTAGTAACGGCGAGGTCGTGGCGGTCCCGCCCAGCTCCATCCACTATGACGAAGTCTTCACCACGTTTGTGTCCCCTACGAAGCGACCGGGACTGAAGCAGTGGGTAGCATGTGTCGGACGACCACTACGCGGTCACGAGGCCACCAACGAGAAAGTAGCACGTTACGCTAAGGAACAGTTCCTCGGGCCGCTGAGGGATGCTCTTGACCTCTGGAAGACGGATGGCCAGTCCGTCCCTGGTTCAGACTGGGCTTCGCTTGGTCCGTTTGCCGACAAGGCACCGACCCTAAAACGGGCACAGGCGGATCTCAATCTCAAGGATGACTTGTTCTATATCCGCTACTACGGCTTAGTTGGAGTCGCCGTTGACGCTTCTACGCCACATATCTTACATGCTAGAGCGAGCACTCACTATGTTGCTATCCACTAAAACAGAGTTGAGTCAACTCTGTTGACTCCGAAGGTGGACTAATACTAGACATTTCCCTCCTGTCGATGCACACAACTGATGACCGTGAGCTTCCCGTATTGTGGCAAAACATATCGCCTGAACATTTGATCCATTATATCGTTTAAGCAATCTATATTATCCGTGAGATCCACCTGCAGACTCTTGCGCCCTTAGAGTCTCCAAGTTGCTGCAAGACCTTGGTTCATGGGTAACTTTCCAGCTGCACGTCTCCGTTTCCAATAACCTGGTACGGACCCGCAGTTTCTATAATACATATGTACCTTAGACTCGGTCTTCTTCTGGAGATCAAACGGCACTTGCAAGACCGTTACCGCCGCACGCGCTATCGGCTCAATATCCGATTCCTTAAGCGACTTGGCCGGTATCAACCCGCTCAGTATCGTGATCCGCTTGGACCCGCCCTGCCAGAAGGGCAGGATCAGCACCCCATCCAGATCATCAGCGGGCTCCTTGTCCTTGTGCTCCCAATATTGGGGCAAGGTCTCCCGGGGATCCACCCCATGGTCCGCCATGATGCCCCAGTCCGGCACCCACGAGGGGAGAAAACATCGAATTGGGGAAACGGAAAGAGTAGGCGGTCCATGATTCGCAGCGATGTGGGAAGACAGTAAGTCCCCTAGCATGATCTCTCCGTGATCGAGCATCTCGTGGGCGACCGTGGCGTACAGGGACGGGGTTGAAATATTGTAATCCGCTCGGATCGTGCTCTCCCATTCTTGGCGGTCCTTGGCAACGCCCAAGAGGCAGTAGAAGAAGTCCCTCGGGTCCGTGACGTCTGAGCCTACCCTTGCTCGTATCAGGTTACTCATGGTGTCTTTCCCCTTGCCCTGGGTAATAGCTTTGTTCAAGTTCAGAAACACGCCAGGTCGCCATGGGGGGGCGGGCCGTGCTGGGCCTTGCCAGAAGCTTTCTACCAGCTCGGCGACGTCGGGCCACCGAGCCAGTATTCTCCCACACTGAATGCGAGGGTCGACGGAGAGATCCAGTTCCGGGAACGTCCAAGCCCTGGTGAACCAGTCGTTGGCGCAAATCTCATGGATGGCCAGCCACAGCTGTACGGTTTTGGGATCGACTTAACATTGCATTTGCGTCGCTTCGGGGCTGTCTCTGGAGTTAGTTACAGAGTTAGACGTTGAACCTGGCCCTGGCCCTGACCCCGAGCCCAAATTCGACTCAACGTGGTGCGAGACGGTCACCTCCGGCGAGCTAGTGCGCATACAACTGGGATTACTGGGAGGGTCCTTGGTCTGTAACCGACGCCTTTCCAGATTCCTGGCCGCTATGTGATTGAACAAGTACTGCACGTTTCTCGTGTGCGGGCCGAGATAGATGATCGTGGTAGCCGATCGCTGGTAGATGTCGCCCATGATCCGGACATGGTGACTCCGCTCATGGGTGTCCTGTTGATTGATGCACAATGCATCAACCCACAGAATTACCCCTGGGAGGTGTGGCGAATGTTTCGTAAAGCTTGAGATAGGTTGGCAGTGATACCCACATCACTTCCGTCGATTACAATTGACCCGACGAGGGTAGGGTCGCCCCAGACGTAGGACAGAGCCGTGTACCGATGGGTAATGTCGATATCCAGCCTTTCGAGTATGATGACATTTAGAGACCCTTTGAGAGGATCATGGCCATCCGCTGCCGGTTCGAGATTCAGCAGCCGGATGCTGTCGGGACGCGGGAGCGAAGAGTAAATGTGCGACCATGGCCTCGAAGTTGAATCCATGATTTGGCGTTATGGCCCTCGCCGGATAGGAGTGGTGATGATTAGTAACGCTGCCCGAGATGCTGCACTCAGTTGAGCTAAGTTAGATGGAAGAAAATGATGTTTCATCAGGCCATCCGAGGGCGGGGGAGGTGACTGTGCCACGCTGCATTTGCTACTGACGGATGCCTGTTCGGCCTATCAGGATGGTTCCACGTCAATTCAGCACCACACCTTCGGGCGTCGAATCTGATCAACGTAAAATGCATTTGAAAAACGGGATGTAATTCTGAGAAATGTCAACGCTATGAAACGGGCTTCTCTTTTAATTCCATAGCCCTCAAGATCTCCTCTTGGTAGTCATATGCCTGTGCGCTGGGGTGCAAATAACTTTCTGGTATGCATCTTTCCTGGTAATGCATGCCCTCAACCCATCTACAAACTGAAATGCATGGCAGGCATCGACATGCACTACCTGGCCCGTTCTCGCGACTTTGGTTCACGGAGAGGTGTCATACCGTTTCGACAGCGCCTACCCCCAAATCCATCTCCGGCATGGACATGCTACGCACCGGGTCCCCAGATAACGAGACCGCACTCATGACGCTAGAGTGCCTCTCCTTAACCTCGCGCAGCGTGTCCGGGTGAGAGCTGTTGATCGTATCGACAATCCGGGTATTGCTTCGCACCATCTCCGCCAAAGAGCTGTCCGTTTCGAACGGCGTCGGCCCCTGCTTGGCCTCGATATACGCGAGGAGGCGCAAGGTCAACTGGTTCTGGAAAGTCCCCACTCGTTCTTCGAGGCTCTTGATCTTATCCGCGTTCCATACAGAGGAAATGGCGTGGCCGATGCTGGCCCACGCGGAAGACTCCGCCTTTCCTTCGGGCTGCACCTTGTCGAGCAGGTCGATGAGCTCTTCGGTGGTCTTGTCGCAGTCCACGATCAATTGATCCAGAGCCTTTCCTTTGTATTAGCATCCATGCTCGCTTCTTCGGAAATGACAAGGCCTGTGGCGACAAGAACTTGCCTTCTGATGCTTGTGGAGAGGGTCGATGGCATCGTGGGATGGTGGATTCGGTCGTTGCTTGAAGGTGGAGCTCAGCTTGCGCAGGTCGACGGCCGTCTTTCTGAACGCCGCCTGTGACACGCGGGGTTGGCGGCTGTCTTGATACTGACTGATCAGGTTGCGCGCGATGTCAAAGAATTGCGTTGCCGCTGCTGCGACTCCGAGCGCCGTTGTAGGCTCCATCTACTTATTGGCTCTCAATTCCAACTGAGTCGGTTTTAACATCGAATAACCATTCAACAGGGTTTGACGTGCTGGCAGCCGGCGGTCTCGTGTCGTGGTCAAACTTCCGTGATTGGCAGAATGGTCGGAAAGGTCGAGAATGACGAGATCGTCGCCAGATATCTGAAAGGAAATTGGTAAGGACGAACATGAATGGTTGCCTCGTTACCTCTATGACATGGCTTCGGGGCGAGTTGGCTGCGAACTGGATGCATACATCACGTTATGAGGCAATCGCGCAAGGCATATTGGTTCCTTATTCCTGACATTCAACCACCGACCGTTGGTCTGCCTAGCTGCACGACTGACTGCGCATGAACCTGAAACTGCCTCTAATGGGAGAGCAATGATACGCACAGCTGCCTTACCCCAGCCAATCAATTAGAAAGCATAATCACACAGTCGTCATCATACCGCCCGGCGTGGCGTGGCTATCATATGAGGATTTGCCCTTGCCAGATGACATATGCGCAATTGGCTTATGCCAGCCTGATTCAAATAAGGCACGGGCTAAGGTTATATCTTCTAATGATGGCATCCATGCCCGCAGATGGCCTGGCATGCTACTCATGCACTCAACGTCGTTATTGCAAGAATGACGCGCGGTTTCGAGTACGCCCCGAGACAATGGCTCTCTAATTTGCAAGTCGTGAATTGGCGAACCTGGAATACCGTGACGAGTGCTGCATCGACTGGTAGCTGCTGGTAAAGGGGGCGATAAGATGGAGGGACGGAGCTACCCCGCCGGTTACTGGACCCTTCATCGCCTCAGCTTCTGCGGAGCAGATACCTGAATCCAGTGCTGAATATGATGCGAAATTTGCTAATAGGTTCAATCCATAAGTGTTGACTAAAAGTCATTGCTGGAAGGGCTTTCACGTCAATAAACCCGAGGAAAATATGATAAATGTCGATGGGAGCATAACTGCGTTGGAGCTGTTGTTGTTCAGCCCAAGACCACAGCCTAAGCTTCCAACCACCAAGTCTTTCGCACCCTACCAGACTTACCTTGTTAACCCCTTTTACCGTTGACTGGTAGTAGGTAGCGGGGTAGCTTGAGCTGCCGTCAAGGGCTTCGGTTACAGTCAACCGTTTCCAATTGTTGCAACCTATGTGACTTACTTGACTATCCCACTTGCTCCCTGAAAATACAGCTGCCTATGTTCCGGTATGTATATTAGTCTGCTGTGATAATTGTTCAACTGGAATAATCGCGTCTCAATATGTCGTGTCTCGATATGTTAGTTTATTTTCGCAGGGGTTTGGGGCTTTGCATCCACCTTCCACCCCCGAATCCATTTTGCCCAAGGCCAAAAAACCTCCACTCCCGGCCGACGTGCACACGAATCCTCCCTCTTCTCACCATCCGCACCTCACCAGCACTCTGACACCGTTTCTAATATCAAGTACGTTGTTTTGTGGAGTTTGGCCCCTACTCGGCTTATATATTTTTGGTACTGATTGATACTATTTCTCAAGCTTTCTATTTCGCTTCTCGCTACTCTTCTTAAATTCTTTACTAGCCAGGGCGCTTCGCGCTTTTTTGGGGGAGGGGGGGATACCGCGGCCGATGTACTTGGTTCATTTCAATCATGTGCTCGAAAAACCATTGCACAAATTTGGCTATTACTATTGATAAAGTGTCGGGGGATATGAGTATTATAATAGTAACGCAAGATTTTAATAATTTACACAGAACCAAACCTCCTCAGTCGGAGACCGGAAGAAACTTCACACCCCTGAAAGTATAAGGTCGGCTCAGCATCTTTTTCCGCTCCTCCCAGGTCATTCTTTCTGGCCCCCGCTCTTCGCGACGTCTCGGGATGTCGAATGGCTTCCGTGGAGCGAGCGGTAGGCTGCAAAGGTTGTATGTATCTTCACGCCTCTTGTCGAAGTGCGCCTTGATGATGTCCAGGTGCCTCTGGTGCGTGGCCCAGGACCGGCCGTTGGCGCACCGCCGGTCGGGGCACCACGTTATGTGTTGCAAGTCTGTGTCGGCGTCGAGTCCGTATGAACCAGGGCTCAGCATTTGCAACCAAACCTCGTGGGCCCGGGAAAACGGGGCGGACAGGTCGGGCACGGGTAACGTCAGTTGCTGTTGCAGAGCCAGGCCGTGTTTTCCCACGATCCAACGATGCTCATACTCCTGCAATGGGCTGTACCTGTGATGCAATGGCCTGAGATATCCGGGCCACCCACAGATTCGACACAATCTGTCACCCCTTGGTCCCCAGGACTGCTTGTTGCTCCGCTGTACAAATCCCTGGATGGGGTCTACTCTGCTTTCCCACTCGCATCCCTCCTCGAACCTTCGGGCCGCACCGAAAGCGTCCCGCACGTAGTGATAGAAAATAGGATGTCTGTCAAAACTGGCATGGGGGCAAAGCAGGTCCTTGTATCCCGCCTCCGCCGCTTGGAGTAAAGCCTCCTTCACTTTCTTGAACCCGTGTGAGGCATCATGTCTGTTCTTGATGTAATCCAACGATTTCGGACCGGCAGCTACTGCTGCTTTTTTATTGACCCAAAACGGCATGGTCCACTGCACGCAGAGTGCACCTTGAGTGGCAGTCATCATCGATTTGTCGCTCAAGACGGAGTCCTTCCGGCCGTATAGCTGCATGACCTCGGGCAAGAGACAAGTCGCAGCAGGTTGGACCGCCAAGGACCGCAGGGGCTCCTCGAACTCGCGGAAACACACGTCGCAGCGGAGGAACCACGGCGGCGCGTGGTGCTGTGCATCCTCGCCTTTGCTCCGAAGCGCGTCTTGCCACTCCCGCAGCGTCCGGAGAGAAACGGTGTGATGCCGGCAGATTGAGATGCCCCCTTCAGCCATGATACAGATGGCCCCGTTCCGGGCCTCGCGCTGTTTCTTCGAGAACATGATCAAAGGGTGCTCAGTTCGGCATTCGGTACAGTACTTGGCCTTGTTTGCCAGCTGCAGCATGGCGGTGTCGTATGCGGAATCGCCCCCGATTTGCTTGGGGAGTCGAGCATCAATACAAGCCCAGCAGCTGCTGCATCGGCGAAGCCGCTCATATACATCCTGCCAGTCGACGTCGGCCTTGGGCAACTCCACGGTAGGAGGCTTCCCCAAAATATATAGGCTGTCTAACTTCTCCCATCCCACGAACTCCGGGACGGACAAGATGCGCCGGAAATTGGAGCAGGTTTGGCGCATGATGTATATGTCGGAGCCCTCGAGTTCGCGGCATATGGCCAGCAATATCTCTTCGGGGAGTTGGTACAGAGGGCTGAGGGCCAGGTTGTGCTGCATTCCCAGCCACCAAGCCGGCTTCACCTGAGGCTTGGGTCGGAGTGCGCGCAATTTCCTGCGTGCCCAGTCTCGCGCAAGCCCATAGCATTTGCGAAAGCGATGCGGCTTGCTGTCTGAATTGCCGTCCGACTCGTCGTCGGGGTTGCTGTCTGACTTGCCGTCTGAACGTCTCACAGGGGTGTATGTGCTAGAGAATATATCTCGGTTCGTAGCCATGTTCATGTTGATTATGTTGTTCACCATTAGTAGGTCCATCTTGACACCAAGGAAAGTGATAAGAAAGATAACAATTACGTCCATAATTCGATGCCATACTCCGACGTTTCAAGAGGATCAATATATAGTAATGGAAAGACGATTCTCCGATGTTGCCACGGCGGTAAATTTGTGCCAGAAATGGATCAGTCGAAACTCAAGCATGCATTTTGCGCAAGTTTGATCTTGCGCCGAAATTCCCACCCATTCATTTCCGGTTCTAACTAATACATTACGGTGACTTCACAAATGCTACAAATAAATCCTTGGGGAAAGCTGGAAGGTGAAGGGTATCTATTCGGTATCTACTGTGAGCCTGGCATTTTGCCAAAATCTCTGAATAGCTTCATGTCGGTTTGCGTGCTGCCATAATGTCAAGATACGGCCAAATACGGCCCGTTCATCTCTTATATGATCTCCGCCTTGGGCTGCAACATCCCTGTGACCATGGCCCATGAATAGGGTTTAGTACGAGCGTGCGCAGGTATGGGTTCAATTGATGATTCATTCTGTCGCATGCTATTCCTGTCTGCAGAGCAGAGGGCCCTCACCCAGTGTTGTCAACCAACCAACCATAATCAACCAACTAAACATCCAACCAACCAACACCCTCTGATCAACCAACCAACTAGAGGACTTGCTGGTTGCCAACCAACCAACTAAAGGACCTGCTAGTTGCCAACCAGCCGATTATAGCCGATTTTAGCCGATTTTACTGGTAATATTAATATATTTTAAAGTTTCTAATAATTAAATCTTATAATATTTTTTAATATTTTATAAGGAGTTAATAAAGATCGGGGAGCCGGCTTAAGCTCCGTAATCTACCGTTAATAAGTTAAAAAATAGTTTTAACGCGAAATGCGATTTTAATATTATTTTAAATAGTAAATAATACGGTTAACTTATACATTCTTTAATAACTCTATTAACTTCTTATTATATTAAGTTTACTACTTAATAACGCCGCTATAATATTTACTTACCAATCTACCGATATAATTAAATATCCTCCTTAAATCGATAAATATCGATCTATTTTTATTATATATTACGGCAAATAAAAATATATCCTTATTAAAAAAGAAGTTACGATCGGCCTAAGTTTAAAAATTTAGCCTCGATTTTAAATTAAATCGTAAAAAATATTAGATCTATAAGATTTATATAATAAAATAATTATCGATATTATATAAATTTATTAATAACGGCCTAACAAACGTAATAAATTATATTTATATAATTTATTATATTAAAGCATTTAATAATAAATATAAATTAAGGTAAGAAGTCGGTAATAAAACTAAATTATTTAAATAATAATATATTATAACGTTTTTAACCCTTAACGTTAATAATTATAATAATATTATTATAATATAACGTGGTTTATTATTAAATAAGCTATATTACCGAATAGGCCACCTTTCCCTCTAACTTATTTTATTAAACTTTAATACGTAATATCTTTATAACTATTATATTAATTTAATTTAAAGAAGATTATATCATTTTAATAATTTAAGCGACGCGAAAAGGTTTAAATCGAATTAATTAAAAAATTGTTATAAAAGTGTATAACGTCCCTCGAGCTACTTTAAATAACCGATTCCGCGGTACCGAACCTTAACGCGAAACCCGATCGAACGGTTAGAAATTAGATTTAATAGAAAAGGAGGTGCTTTATAATTATATATTTAATTTAAATACCCGAGGGATACCTTTTAATATTAATATTATAGGAAATATAGTTAATCTCTTTTTAGAGTCGTACGGCGGTAATCGCGTTAATAAGTATTAAATTAAACGTTTTATTAACCGCGACCCAGACTTTAAAACCCGAATAAACCGTCGATATAATTATTAAAGGGCTCTTTATAAGGATATTAATATTATTTTTAGCTAGTTCGCGTTAATCGTTAATATTAAAGTTAAATATAATATTTTAAATAAAGATATATAGAATTTCGATAAAACTAACTTTATAATAAGTATAATCGGGTCGATATTTATGGTAATATATATCGATCGATATAGGAAGGTGAAATCGGTTTAGCTTAATAATCGGGAATAGTTAATAGCTATCAAATATATTAATTCTTAAGGTTAATATATTCTACCGTTCTTAATTATTTAAGGTTAATATTATCTCTCGAATTAAGTTATTAAATATAATTTATTAAGCGATTAAGTAATTAAACCGACTTTTAACGGTTAGACCGATAACGAGATAGGCTTAGATTGGATTAAGTATTTCGATAAGTATATTAAATCATAAATAAAGGGTCGTTATCGCCTTTTAATTTTAAATAGCTATAAGAGTTATATTTCGGCTAAATTTAAGGTATATTATAAAAATAACGATATTATTATAATTAATATGCCTCCCTATTTATTTTATTTACTCTAACCTTTAGATATAATATTTTATTTAGCGTTAAAGTATATATATTCGAAATAAATCGAGCTGTTTATTAAAGCGTTAATAAATTATATTATAAAGTTAAAGTTTTTTATCGCCTTTAAAGCCGTGTATTTTATTATTTTTATAAAAAATAATATTAAATTTGGATTTAGCGTATTTGGTTTAATACTTTATTATTTAAATAAAATAATTAGTAAGCTAGATATATATTTTCGGATACTTATATCTAGCCTATCGTATCCGGGGACGGTTAATACCTACAATCCCTAAATGCCGTTTAACCCTTAATAAATAATTAGATACTCTACCTTTATTAAAAGTAAGGTCTCTATTTATTAAAGGAGCTCCCCGACGCCTATTTTAAATATTATAGATTAAATAATAAAAGGTATAAATAAAATAATTTATAAAATAACTTTTATATATAACTAGATATATATATTAAAGGAGATTAATTTAATATTTTTTAAACATTAGAGAATGAAAAAGGTACGTATTTAATTTAAAAAGGCCTTTATTATATAAGAATCTTAAAAGTTATAGGATAAAAAGGTAAAAGGGAAGCGTCTAACGATTAATAAAGGCGAAACGGGGGTTCGTTAAAGTGGAGGGCGGCCGGTAGAAAGCGTTATAATATCTACGGCGAGATAGGTTATAATACGCGAATATATAAAAAAAATATAAAATCGAATAATAAATTAAATAATAAGTAAATTTAATTAATTTAAAGCGTTATAATTAAATTAATTTATATAGAAGTGGTGAGATATAGAAAAGGTGGCTTATTAGGTAATATAGCCTACTCGGTGGTAAACCATGTTATAAGATTTATAATTCTTTTAATATAATATATTTTTAACGCTTTTTCGTTAAATAGATTATTATTAAATCTTTCCCTTTCCGCTTTATTAACTTATTCAAATTCTATACCCTTTATTATTATTTAAACTTTAAAATTAAGACCTCATAAATTATCCTTTTATATAATAATATTTAATTATATATTATTAATTAATTTTATTGCCATCACTAACGTATTATTAATATATTATAACACGTTTTTAATTAAATGTATTTCGCATTCGATAGATAAAGGTTAAAAAATAAGTATAACGTGTATAAATTAACGTATTTTATATATAATACCTTTATCGATTAACTTTAAAAGATCGTCTTTAATATACTAAAAATAAAAGGTAGTTACGATAGAGGTATAATTAGCGCCGTAATAGTGGACTTAATTAACTAATATAAAATTAGCTATAAGGTTAAATATTTTATCTTTAATAACGTTATTAATATAAATACGGCGATAGATTTTATCGATAACGTTTATAACTTTAATAAATGTCGTTAACAAGATTATTAATTCGGTTATATTTTTAATTTAATAATAAAAGCTTTATTTAATTTTTCCGCCTTATTAAATAAGAGTATTCGCGAGTTTAACGATATTAATATTTTTATTAATATTAATTATAAGCGTTAATATTAATAAAGGCTTATTAGTAAGCTCTGTATTATTATTTTTATAATCGATTATAACGATTATATTAACGATTTATTTCGATTTATTTAAAAGGCCGATTTTAATAAATTAAAAAGGCCCTTTAAACGTATTAATTAAAAAGGCCCTTTAAACGTATTAATTAAAAATTTATTATATAATTAAACGGGCGTTTAAATTACGTTAATATATTAAAATAACGTACACTAAATATTATAAAAAATAAACTAATTATAATATATTAAAAGCTATAAGCGCCTTTTAATCTTATATATTACAATATATACCTACCTTTCTCTAACCTATTAATTAATTAATTAACCCTAATTAATATATTTTTATAAGAATTACGTCGATTTTAAATAATTTCAAGGATTACTTAATTTAGTTAAAAGGTAACGATTAAATAAAGCGACGATTAAGTAAATTTAAAAGATTTTATAATAATATATACTATTACTTATTAAATTTTAAATTTATATTATAAAAATTAAAATAATATAGAAATAATTTAATTAATTACCCTAAACTAACTTAATATAATATTAAAATTAACGCTACTTAAAATAAAATTAACGATTATTACACTAACTTTTATATAATATCGATATATTACGCCGCTTATATATTTTATCTATTATAATATTAGCAATCTTTCGATTACTTTTAAAAAATAAACGCTGATTAAGTATACGATATAAAATAAATAATTAAAGGTATATAAAATATCGAGTATAATACTTTAAATAAGTTAAATCTTAAACCGATAACGCTAATTATCCCCTAACTAAATATAAATATAAATAGCTTTACTTTTTTCCTATAATAATAACGTAACCAAATAAACCGATTTTACGATAATAAATATAATAATAAATATACCTAATAATACACACGCGGTATTAAGTTTAAAATAAATACTATATCTAATTTAATCTAATATTAATATAACTAACGCGAGCGTTACTTTAAACTATTACGAATAGCTTTTAATTTTTTTATAATTTAATCGATATTAGTTAAATATAAAAGATTATTTTTATTAACCGGCCGATTATAAAATACCTTTTACTTTAGGTTTAATATTAAAATCGTAGATATATTAATAACGTTAAGATTTTAACATAAAGCTAGGATTATTAATAATATTAATCTAATATTTTTTTATATTATAATAAAATCAAATCGGTAGGATATAATAGATTTTATAATAAATAAAGCTAAAAAGAGGGTTATTAATTAATTATAATCAAGCGATATAGATTAATATTATATATATAAGGCTTAATATACTAAAAAAATATTACGAGATTTAAATATATTAATTAATAATTAATTAATTAACCAACGCTCTTTTAACCAACCCATCAACTAACCAACCAACGTAAATTCGGCGTTAAATACCAACCAACCAACCACCGTTAGGTGGTTGGTTTGGTTGGTTGATTGACAACACTACCCTCACCCTTCGCACATCGGGTTCCTGGTCCGTGCGTTGGGTAAGCCCTGAGCTGACTGTACCAAGAGGAGTATGTGATGGCAATGTCAATGTAATATTGCTTCCGATGATGCACTATATCATGTTCTTGGCATCTCGAATGGATTGATATAATTTGTAAACCTCAGAACAGCTGCAGCGAAAGTTGCATCTGCAATGCAAGGCAGATTATGTCGCTGATGGTTTCCGTACAGCTGCCTGGACATAGCCCCGTTCTGACGCACGCGGAAAAGCTGCGGCGCACGGGATATACCTACACCAAATCTGCCTTGCCCTCCGCCGAGAACTACGAAAAACACCTACATATTCCAGCGTCCAATGACAGTTGCAGAACCATGCGGGGTCAGACGTTCTTACCTGGGAGGCCTCCAGATGCTACCACAGATAACAGTCAAGGCTCCGGTCGTTGGCGCTTCTGTTTTCCCACAATGCTCAATTTCTTATGCTTTACTTCAGTCGGTCATCCTTGATGAACATCCCCATGGCCAATACTTCTACCAATGAGGAGGGCCACTTTTGTGCTCGATGCAAGAGCGTGCGTTGGGCTGAGCTTGCCCGTGTGGAGAATCCTGGTCAGGTTGTGATGACTGTCAGTGAAAGCCACGAGCAGCTTCGAAGTTCCGCATGCTTATTGTGCGGATTACTCTCCACCATCAAACCCCCAAGGGTCGGCCGAGAACCGACAGAGCTGCGGCTGTTTTCCACCCGGGACGCGCTGGCATTGCATTCACCCTACAAGCGCGATATTGATGGCTACGTGGATGGCAGATGTCTGTCTTTCTCAGACTCTCAAGATATGCTCACGTGGAATGATGGGTTTCTCGCCTTATCAGACCCGTCAAACCCACCTGACTACGACATTCGTCCCCTAAAGCCAGAAGGGATAGACATCGACTTCATACAAGAATGCCTTGGCCACTGCCGGCGGGTCCATGGACGGCAGTGTAAATCACCATTTGGCTCGCCGCCATCGAAACTTCGCGTCATTGACTGTCGAAGATCGGATCATCAGGTTGTCGACGCACCTCGCGGTTGCCAATACGCAGCGCTTTCATACGTCTGGGGCTCCCCACAGGCTACGACCGCGGGTGCTCAACCCACTGAAGGACTGCCACGTGTAGTCGTGGATGCCATCGAGATCACGACCAGGCTCGGGTTTTACTACTTATGGGTCGATCGCTATGTGAGTTTCCATGTGGGTATATGTGACTACACTGCTAATAATATTCACTATTAGTGCATTAATCAAAATAGCAAAACCGACAAACATCAGCAAATCCAACAGATGGGCGAAATCTATTCGCATGCAGAGATCACACTGATCGCTGCCTGCGGCTCCGATGCCAGCTGTGGCTTGCCTGGTGTTGGAAGTACCTGTCGGCCTGTGCGAAGACGCCTAGAAAATCACTCTTTTGTTCTTCAAGAGGGAGCTCGACACGTCAGTCATTTTGTCAAAGACTCTGTCTGGATTTCCAGAGGCTGGACGCTCCAGGAGAGCTTCCTCTCTCGGCGGCGGGTGATATTTACCGGCAGCGAGGCAACGTTTCTGTGCAATCACACAAATTGTGCAGAGTCCTGGAAGATACCTTTACATTTAACGGAAGGAGTATCTACTGCGCCATTCGAGGGTCTTATGCCCAAACCGCTCGTCTCGTATGGAAGCTTCGAAAGTAAAGGAAAAGCAGAGATGATCAATGCGATTCTGAACCAGTATACCGCCAGAGAACTCACGTACCAGTCAGACAAGCTCAATGCATGCACTGGAGTTTTGAAAAGACTGGAGACCAATACAGAAAGGTTCCTTTGCGGTGTATTGATAGCACACAACAAGGATGAAAGAAGATTCAGCATGTGTTTGACATGGTACCACAAAAGTCCAGGATGCAGACAACCCGAGTTCCCATCTTGGTCATTTCTTGGGTGGAAGGGACGAGCAACGATGGGCATACCAGATACGATGGCAGGTTATCAGGTAAAACCTACCGAGGGATCCTTGTGTGCGGATCTTTCGCCTTGCCCTCTGCGAGTTTCGGGCTCATTGTTTCGAGTGCGCCTGAGAAGATTTGATGGTTGCGAGCTGCATCCATCCCCTAGCCTCAAGCGACCGCAAAGGACATGCGTTCCGGACACACCTTGGCCCAAGGGTATCTATGCGGAGTTTGATTTTGCTCCGGGTCTGAAAGAGCTGCGGTATGTCTACACAGACTTGATCGACACTGAACTTGGAGAGCACACAGGCTTTCTGCCACCATCTCGTTATTCTTTGGATCCGAAATATTACAACCCTATATTAGTCCTGAAGAAACCCGGCGTGCAAGAAAATGGTTTTGAGAGAGTTGGTGTCGTCCACTACGATCGATCGAAATGTTTTTGGGCGGATGAACAAGGCTTTTACAGGACGTTAAGTCCTGAAGAGCTAATTAAATATAGACGGAGATATACATTGCTCTATACAAATGGTATAGTTAAAGAAGAAGTAATATCTATTTATTAACTAAGAAGTTAAGAAACAGAAATATAAATGTTATATTTCATTTTACATTAGTCTCCTCGCTACTATTATAGCATCGTCAAACTTGGTAAATCTCCTTATATCCTGGATGAAGAGCCCGGCCCGTTGTAGCAGGTCTCTCCAATGTGACTCCCGCCTCTCCATGGAGTCGAACATGACCTTCATCGCCAGACTCAGCGCGGCCGTGTACTCGACCCCCGGGGAGTCCGCGGGTAGCTTCTCGTCCGGCAAGACCTTGTCGTCGATCAGGATCACGCTGTGGGGACCCATGGCTCCCAAGTGCGCCTTGAGAATCGTGATGCACGTATCATCATCAAAGTTGTGCATGATTTGACGGAAGTAGTAGGCTCGTGCATCTTTTGCCTCTGATTAGTCACTCCGAGTGCATTTGGGTCCATCCTCGAGACAAGAACTTCACACGAGTGGATGGAAAGGACTTACCTTTTACCGGCTGCTCCGTCAGGAAGTCATGGCCCATCTGCTCCATCCCCTCCACCTTCAGGGCTTTCTCCAGTACCTGGGGTTTATCCTGTAGTATCATCTTGCCCGGCATGTCTGGCCAAGCTTTCCTCAGCCTGGCGCACTGGCTCCCGTTGCCGCCGCCCACGTCGACAAACAAGACATCCGCCGGTCCGGCACCACCGCAACCCAACTCGGTCTTGAAATCAAACACGTCAAGCCAAGTCGGGAGACTGGCAAACTGTGCCTCCATAAAGCGGTGGAAGGCGGCTTGGTTGACCGGATGCGTCTCGAGCCACGTGTAGAAGTCCTCGTCGGTATGCTGCCCAAGCTTGAAGGCCGTTGCCGAGCTATCCCGGGGCTCCTTCAGGATTTGATGGAATGCGGCAAATCCGGGCAAGCAGTTGTCATGGCTTTTAGCAAGCAACCGGATAGTGTTAGCAGTAGGAACGTTCATCAGGACTGTCTTCAGGCGCCCATATGACGTACAAGTGCGTGACGGCGTCATTGAAGATGGGAGCCAAAAGCATGCGCGATAGTCGAGTCGGCGCGTATCGCCTTGTTTCCGCTTCTACGGCCATGCCCTGGGTGCAGAGGTAGTCCATGATGGACTCCAGGATGCGCGGCTCGAGCCCGCTGGCACAAGAGAGGGTGGTGAGATCGGTCGGGCCTTGTCCTCTCGCGAGAGTAGAGAACAGCTCGCGGTCTTGTCCGATCCGGGCAGCGACCAGTGGTAGTGGCTGTTTCGGGTAAGCGATTCGCGTAGTTTCACTGGGGGACGTTTTCGGAAGCGAAAAAGTAGGGAGATTGCCACTCACCGAGTACACGAGTCGCTGCATGGTCTCGAACGAAGCCTCGAGTGAGTTAGAGGCCAACCGGCCAAGTCGCCTGACCTCATGCCGCTCCTCTTCTGTCCCATACGTATCCGGCGTTTTGATTAGCAGCTTCAACTGTTCGATGAGGAGTTGGGGGTCGGCCATGATGCATCCAGGTCTTGACAAGGTTCTTATCTTCAACCGTACTCCCAAGATCTTTTGAGGTAAAAAGGACAAGAGAGTGGGTGGGTGTGGTGTGACGAGAATTTTGGGGAATCGCCTACGGCTTGGGGATGGGCTGATAACCAGGAATTCGGCGAAATACCCAGACCGAATGCAAGGGCTGGTGCACATGCCAAGACCCATTTGGCTGGGAATTCACGATGCGGCGCAGTTTGCTACATGCATAGGACACTGCATTGGGGTAGTCCGCCGCCTCCTTCCCAGCCCGCCGGGTCGGTGGAGCACACGATCTGGTTGTTACACGTCCAACGAGATTAGATAGACCCCTGCATTTCAATAATATTGACGGTGCTTCGGGCCTGGTTCCAGGTTCCTGGGGCATTGCAAACCTGCATACATAATGGGGCCACCACTCCTTCCCCTCTTTCCATGAATCGCAGTCATTTCTACCGCCAATCAACATGGAAGCCACAACAGCAGCAGGACCGGCGAAAGTGGTTCCGGATAGGGGGTCAGCTCTCATAACCCTGACATGGGTACTGACAGCTCTGGCTTCTGTTACGGTAGCTCTTCGCATCAGCTTTCGCGCCAAAGTGAAGCAATTCGGATGGGATGATTTCTTCATGGTTATGTCAATGGTATGCTCGCTCATATGGGAAAACCTTCAGGGCAACTGGACTAACAGCAAAAAAGCTCTGTTTCTTCGGCTGGAGTGTCACTCTCACGCTTTATGCCTTCCGCGGCGGCACTCGACACATTTGGCATGTCGCATTACTGGGCGCCGAGAACATGGCCGCAGTCCAACTCCTCAATTGGACCAGTCAAGTGTTTGGCATCATGGGCGTGGCTGCTGGCAAGATCTCCGTGTCTGCCCTGTTGCTTGCCATCATCCGACAGACGGAGATGCGCTGGCAGCGAGTGTACATCTGGGCCATTATCATCACACTGGCGAGTGTCATCGCTGTATCTTGCTCCATCCTTACGTTTGCCCAGTGCAGCCCTCCCAGGAGGCTTTGGGACCAGCGAGTCGATGGCCATTGTATCGACCCGTTTGTCATGTCGGGGTTTGGCACTTTTACAGGCTGTGCGTATATGTTATGTCTCTGTCTCTCCGTCCCTGTCTTCATCTCCCTTGGCCCCTTTTCGTGCAATGCCTCTAGTGGCTAACTACGATTGTGGTCCCCAGCTTTCAACACGTTCGCCGACGCAAGTCTGGCGATCATTCCGATTACAATCTTCTGGTCACTACAGAACAAGACGGCCGAAAGAATACAGCTCAGCATCGTATTCTCCCTCAACATCCTGACGTCCATCTGCTCGGGGATCAAGACCCAGTACCTTGCCGAGCTGGCCAACCGTGACGACTTGACCTGGGCCACCTTTGAGATCTTCGCATGGGTGACGGCCGAGCTCTTCTTGATGATCGTATGCGGAACCATCCCGACGTTATATCCACTTCTGCGGGGCATGCGGTCGGTCGTTTCACGGGTGAGTAGCAAGTGGTCGGCATCGTGGTCTGATGGGCATTCGAAGTCGGAGTTGCGCTCTAATGACAGAGTGGTACTTGAGCTCGTTACCATTGGTGGGAAGGGGTTTCAACGCCCCGAGGTCAATAGTTCGCAGAAGACGCTTTTAATGAATTGACTTGAGACTGAACTAAATATGATACATTGACATAGCTGCACCATGTAAAGAAGAAACTGTCCGATGTGGTACGAAATGGGCGCGCGCAAACTCTGGATTGAGTTCAGGCGATCCAGTGCTGTGGCAAAGTTGTCACTGGGACCCAAGCAATACCTAGTCATAACGGAGAAACTTCCTTGCCATACCATTGAAAAGAACTGTGCTCTCAACCAGACGCTGGCCTCACATCAGCAATTGCTTTCGTTTTGCATCTCTCCAATTTGGCAAAATGAATTACGCAGCAATAATACACCTGGCCCGCCAGCCTGGGTCAAAATATTTGCGAAAGGCCTTCGAAGTTGCCAAAGACCTGGGGAACAAGACGTGGCACCCTGTTCCAGAGCCTAAACCTCTGGTGGCGAAGAAACTGGCATGGTGGTTCAACTGGCAGTACAACACCGTCGTTTGCCTTTTCTACCAGCTGCCAGACGAGCTGCTACTGGAGATCTGTCGCAGCCTGGAGGGGTCCGATGTGTATATTGCACGCCAGACCTGTTCTTCGTTCCGACGCGTTCTCGATGACGAAGAATTCCTCGCGCCGGAACTTTGGCGAATGCAGCCTGCGTCGTTTGCACTTGCCCCCAAGCTGGCGGTCGACTGGGATGACGTCCATGAGCGCCTGCGCCGGCGCGGCTGCTGCTCCGCCTGCATCGATGCCCGGATACCTAAGAAGGATGGCCGTGATTCTGACTTTGACACGACTATGCTGGAGTTGGCCAACGAGACCCAATTTTGTACCGCGTGTCATGACTGGCACCCATGGATCATGTTTTCGCATAACCAGCGGAAAGAAACCTCCCCTCTCCCCCCTTCTTGGTCCGGGTATGCGCCAGCCCGGCGGAGACGAAAGCGAAAGAAGGGAGCTGTCTGCATCATGTCCGAGGGCAGTGTCAGGATTTGCCCACATCGTGCGGTCAATCTGGAAGTTCTGTGCAAGATGCGTGACGGTCTCCTACCACACGTCGACGACGCACCCGGGAAGCCTTACTGGCCCCTGGTTCTGGATTGCAAACTTTGTTTCCAGGAGCTGGAAGAGCCTTTGCGTTCTGCTGCTTCCCCGCCTTCTGCCACGTTCCGCCCAGCTCAACGCGACCACAACAGCGTCATAGGCAAGGCCTACGTACACTGGACCATGCCGCTCCATTTGGACACCGACACAGTCTTGAAAGGGGACTGGGCCGCACTGCAGAAACGCGCGGCCGGCGATGAGCAACAACACTCAGGCGAAGACGCAGTAAACCTCCAAAGTGCGTTGGCCAAGGCGGCCGAGACCTACAACGATCTTCTGTGTCCCCACACCCGCTTCGACGATGGGCATATTCTACGGGACTTCGCGGATCATGCGAAAGAGGTCGTATGGGACTTTAAAAATGGGCGCACTTGGAAAGCGAAGCTCAACGGAAGAAACGGATTCGAGCTCAACTATTCCTCGGGGATAAACCGGCGCATCGATGGCAGGACCAGTTGCAACGTGCGTTCCCACTGGCTCCGGCCGCGGTACGGGGAGAAACTGGAGTATCTTTGGGCGCTGGGAGAGCATGGGCTTTCTCTCTCCAGGTATATGGAGTTGCCGGTGCCGGCGTTTGACGGGCGCGCCCAGTTCCAGGTCGACTACGACGTTTGGCGACAGCTCATGAGCCCGGAGACGTACGGCCTCTGCGAAGACACCGAGTTGCGGCACATCACGTGGTGCCCCGACAAGCAGTGCGCGAACGGCAAAGATAAGGGCTGGGTCGCCCACCGGCAATATCTCGACGTCGTGGCCGAGCACTTTAGGATGAGAGCCGGCTACTCGTCGTACAGGGAACCACGAGTACAATCTCCCCTGGCCTACCGGAAAATCGACATGGACTTGATGCATCGACATGACGATGCATCCAAGGCGACGAGGGTCCCTCATGTATATCGGGGGTTGACGTTTCATCCCATTTGAGTACGTGAGGACCCGTATGAAAGACGGGCCGGCACCAGCCACTGTACATCCCAATAGGGGTATTTTCTAGATGGGCAAGGTACTCAACAGAATGAAGTGCAATTTCCCGCTCTCCTTTTGAGCCAGAAATCACATTGTGCCCCACAGTTGAAGAGAAATAGACATGAACTGGCTAGATTATGAGGCCTAAGTTGTAATAGTTTTATGCTATATGTGACTCAAACATCCGATACATACCCTGCGCAGCTACCACCTGCTGCCTTCTGTCCAGGTAACCACATTCTTTGCCTCCTCCCTCAACCTGGGATCCGTGATATTGATCCTGTACAAGCCATTGAATTCCTTCCCCGAGCCCGTTTTGAACGTGACCAAATGGAGGTTTGGCCGTTTGAGGAAATACGCGGCCTGCCAGACATTCCAGTAGACTTGGTACTTCTGAGGACCGTCAATGTAGCGTGCATGCTGCCGAGTCTTCTCCTTCCCCTCCCCCGTCAAGAGTGCCCTCCATTTCGGGTCGAACCGGTCGATCCCGTCGCCCAGGTCCCTGTACACGGTGAAGCGGACGCTGATTTCGTTGCCTTGGACTTCGAGGTCCTGCTCCAGGTCGCAGTAGCAAGTCGGACAGATATGGAGTTTCGCCAGCCTGCCCTTCTTGCTGTCCCAATGGACTGAATGTCGGCCGGACTTGTAGGAGATGCGTGCTGATGCCCGAGGCCTTCCCATGATTCCGCTGTTCTCGATCTTCACCTTCCCCAGCGACACGGTGATGTGGGGGCACATGGTGATGTCGATCCCGGAGTTGTTGTTGTTGTTGTTGGTGCCTTGGGCATCGATACGGTAAGTGAGCTCCTGCTTCTGCACGAGTTTGGTCGTCCAGTACAGCTCGCTCGACCACTGGTACTTGGGGCCGTGCTCCTGATTCGGGCTGGCGAGGGACTCGCCGGAGCACTCGATCAGTCTGCAGGTCCCGGAAAGTGCGTTGCGCTTCTCGATGGCGCGGCGGGCCCAGTGGAGGTGGTAGAAGGCCAGGTGGTAAGGCATGGACGGGTGAAGGGGCGCGAGCGTACCGAACGAAGCTTCGTCGAATGGCAGAACTGTCCGGGGCATGACGCGAGGGTCCATGGGGTTGATCTTGACGGACATCTGGCTCCACGAGTTGTCGATGGCGTGGCAGTGGCCCGGATAGTAGGAGACGCCAGAACCAGCCCCAGGCTGCAGTATCGAGGTGGACCAGAAGGGCGGTGGCTGAAGGTTTGTGTTAGTTTGTTCGGGCTCAGCGGAATAGGCAGGGGGCCTGTCTTGGGTATCGGCGTCTCGCGGCTCGATGACTTCATCGGGTTGTGGAGGTTGGAGATGTGTGATGGTTTGATCTACCTCGGCTGAATAGGCAGGCGGTCTATCACGGGCACTTCTGTTCTGTAGCTCGGCTTGGAGAGACTGTGGCGTGGATGCCCTGGGCTCACGATGCTTGCGAAGTCGACTGGACACACTGTGGAAAAAGCTGGCTTGCTCTGTTGACTGAGAGGATCTTGACGATGCCGGTGACTCGTTACCGGATCTGCTCTCTGGGAGCTTCTGGCTTCTGCTGGACGGCTGGCTAGAAATTGGAGTGCCGTCGAAAGAGGAACCCGACTCCATGATGCGGGGCTGACTTCCACCATACACCAGTTTTGCCGGGGCGTTGGGTGGAAGAAGAGGGTTGTAAAAGCCGTCGAACGGACTTTCTATATGGGAACTGCATCCCTTGGTGGAAGAGCAGACGCAGGGCAGATGGCCGTACCAGACAAGATTTGACGTACTGGTCGATGACTGCGACTGGGGCTTGCTCCTTGTCGAAGACATGGTGGATGTGCTGGTTGATAGAGAGTATAATCTTCTTGGCAGGGTTTTGATTGTAAGTGAGAGCTGTAAGATCGTGTCAAGAACAAAAATGTATCGTTAGATGTGCACGATCGGGTCGAAAATGGAAAGATAGTAAAGAATTAATTTGTATGTGAGACTTAAGGGACGGAGAAAGGTCCAAATGTCAGGCAGCACTATCTGAACCGTGGAGGGAGCAAACCTTCCCAATGATAGGTCATCAAATGGGGACTCAGGCTGAGATGGTGAAAATTTCGATAAGGTTTGCGTCAGTTTCCGCTGTAAATAAAACTATGTTGCGAGATTTACCGAAGTCCAGAGCTCAGGAAAGGGTGAACGCATCTCTATGTTTGAGATGAAGCAGAGGTAGTCAATAATATTCGTTGGCTAGGCGTAATCCCTTGTCTTCTCCTCGCAGAACGCCCAAAACTCAGCCGCCGTGCCTGTGCCTCCTTCTCCTGGGCTCTTCGTGGCGTTTTGCAGGTCCTGCCGCAGGTTTTGCGAAACTCTGCCCCATGGAACTATGTAGCACCCGTTTCGTTCAAGGGTGATGTCTTCCGAAAGCCCGGCGTATAGAGTAGTCAACGCGGCCAGACGAGGCTGGTACATCAGAGGCCGCGCGATCATGCCCATCCACGGCGTGTGTCGGAAGAGGTTTGTGGTTGAAGCACCTGGATTGTAGGACGCGGCCACAATCCCATCAGGTCCGAGCCTCTTGGCACATTCGGTCGCGAGGAATATGTTCCCCGTTTTCGAGTTGGCGTAGTTCCGGGCTTGGTCCTTGGGTGTCTCCCGGAGATCGGACATGACGATACCTCCCTGGGGGGCCCCGAGCTCGACGAACTGGCTGCTTGTCCACAGGACTCTAGTCGAGCCGGGAATCACCGACGCAGATGCCGCTCTGAGATGGGGTAGCAGTAGTTGCGTCAACAAGTACGGGCCGAGGCAATTGACGGCCAATTGTAGCTCAAAGCCCTGCTTGGACACGGAACCCGCCGGCGGTTGCGATACGCCCGCATTGTTCCAGAGCACATCAAGCTTGGGCTCCTTGGCCGCGAATTCATGGACTGCCGACTTGATCGTCGTCAGATCTTCGAGGTCGAGGTACAGAAACTCGAGACTCCCGCCACCATCTGTGGCACTTTCTTGGATCGCTTTGATGGCCTGATGCGCCTTGGACTCGGAGCGACCAGCGATGTAAACGCGTCCTTTCTTCTGGTACAGGACCTTGGCGAGCTCGAAACCGATACCGGAATATCCGCCGGTCACGAGAAAGACTCTTCCCTCTTGGGACCCGATATCCGCAACCGTGAAGGTCGGGGTTGGCGGGAAGAACTGCGACCACTGAGCGCCCATGATGAAAGGAAGGGATCAATCAATCAAATATGTTGATGAAGTTGGGAAGAATTGGCCTGTTGCCAGTGGCTGCATTGGGTTTGATATTGGGATGGGCTGACGTTCCAAGTGAGGGGGTCCCCGAATGATACTCTGGCTGCAAGGGATGAGATAAGCCCTGAAATCCGCTGGAACAACAGGCAGCTTGGGCGTACCATTCCCCGCCACCAGTGACCCAACCAGCACTGACGTTGGCGCACACTAGCCTGGACCTTGTAGGTAAGAGCCGTCAGCTTAACCTCCTGGGTGATTTTCAATCTCCAATTACTAAGTAGCATGAGATCTTGCGGTTCGGGGTAATTTAGCTAGAGGCAATGCGATCACGAATATACAGGGTTATGTAATGAGATGTCTTTCTAGATATTCATTTGGCGCTAGAAATGTGTCAACCGTAGCCTCGCGAAGGACCTTCTTATATCGGATCTGGATTGGCTCCAAAGTCGTAAGGTGATTAACCTTACACGACTACGGAGTGAAGATGGCAGGGGTATCAAAGCTGCTGCACACGAGAAAACATCGGCGGTAACGACCCGACGACTTGCCCAGCTTTCTTCTGGCATGGCACTTTAGAAAAGTCGCTCATTGGTGCAGTGGAAAGCTAAGGATTAATGTGAGCACCATGCACCTAATGGACAGTCAAGAGAAGGATTGTGATGAGGTGCTGCATACGGGCTTTGCATCAGCTCTTGAGCTCAATCAATGGCTGTCTGAAAGTCGGGTGGTTTGTTCAGGCCCACAGGCTTTCTACCCCACCACCCACTACAGCTACCTAGGTTAGAGCCACTACAATTAGCTTGCCAAATGCCCAACTAAGTACATGTAGAAATGTCCACTGTGGCTAAGCCCAAAGCACCCAAAAGCCACCAGCGTCAACGGCGAACGTGCCTGGGATCCCATCACACTGGCAACGAAATGGGAGAGAAGGCAATTAATTGATGGCCTATCTTCCAGCCTCGCTTGAAACTCAGAATGCTCCACTTATCAAATATAACATCCCGAAATGTATTGCGCATGTCCATTTTTTCTGTCTATGTGATTACCTGATGTGCCTATGCTGATGGTAGGTTCAAAAACACAGCAATCGGGCCAAACACCACCAATCAAAAGATACCTACCTTTCTGCCCCTCCCCAGGCCGACGAAGAACTTCTTGACCGGGCGACGCAGTCCCTCAATCGGACCACTTGTAGTATTCACCCATACAGCTCATCATATCCAAGACCCAATTGCAAGCTGAAAGATGCGCATTGGAGCGATATAGATCGTTTCATAGAAACCTTTTCATTTATGTTGTGGATGATCCAGGATGAAAGAGAGATCCATGCCGCCGCTTATCTCCCGCCTTCCGCTGCATAATTAGACAATACACAAGCGGTTGAATTAAAGATGCAGTCCGTGCATAACTAGCCCAGATCCATAGCAAGATCTCTGCGGAACTTCCCACTCTAGAAGCTTGGAATGCTTAGCAAGGGGTAAAGTACACTCGGCCTTGAGGTTACTGGGGATTGAGATTTCAAGATGTTGTCTTGGAGACCCTAGGACCGAACATGGCAGCAAGCAGTTTCTGGGTTTCCTGGATTACTTGATTCCTAGCACTGTAATGTTGGTATGTTGGTTGGCTGTGTGTGGCCAAAGTAAGGCATCTTCTTTTGTTTAGTGTGTTAGGTGAATACACAGCCTGCCATAGGAAGTTTGGTTTTCAGTATCTATTGGATTGCTTGTATTGAACAAATAGTGAAGGAGACTGCATTCAAAACATATCTTGGTCTTATGGCGGGCATAGTAAGCCCATAAAATGGCACACGACTTCGCTGAGCCGGCACACTTCGCTTTCACATCAGGAGACGACGACAAGTAAGCCCGCATTCGCCTCAGTCTAAGCACAAATCCAGACTCAATTCAGTGCGGTAAACCGGCCTAATTCATACAATGTCTCAGGCAGATATGGCTGTTGGTAAGTTTTATTCACCAAGCAAACGGCGGTTTTCCCTTGCCTTATAGCACTCCCCCATCGTGGGCAAACAGCTTATATTTCCTCGCTGTTTCTTGAGCCAAAGCAAGCTCAGTTTCATAAATACCCGCATCTTCACTTTCTAATTGCCAGAAGGAAGACTTGCCTTGTTTCACCTCGTCACCGCCCATTGCCACAATTTGCTAACTAGCCATTCCTTTTGCCACTCAAAGACGAACTCATCACCACCCTTCTTCTCAAGTGTACCAAGGTATGTATTTACCCTCCGACCCTCTTGTCAAGTTGATACTGACATATTGTCAAAAGGGCGGCAACATGGCTGAATGTCTCGACATCCGCAAGGAGCTGGAGGCCATCCAATGCGAGGGCAAAATCACGTCCCAGGAGTTTGCCGAGAACCTGGTCCGCTGCACCAGTCCCAATTTCCGCGAGCAGTTCATCCAGGCTTGCGTCGACCAAGGTGTTCTCAGCGCGGAGTACGTCGAAGCCAGTCGTAAGAAGTACAACAATCCTCAAGACAACAAGAACAACAAGAAGGAGGAGGAGGAGAAGGCTGCTGGCAAGCACAAGACAGAGGACAACGAGTCTAAAGACGACGCCATGCAGGAGTAAATCAGCACCATCTTGCTGACTTGGGCCGGCATACGGAAGGAGTCTAGAAAAGTCTCTTGGGTCATCATGGCGGCCACTACCTAGACTGCTTGACATACCATAGTACAGGAGAATAGATCGCATGAGTCCTCACGACAGCCACTGTCCAGACTGCTTCAGTTACCATAGGTCAGGAACCCACTGTAGTCTAATGTGATGCCTCTTTTGCCAATAATTTCTGGCTTAGGTGAACGCCGCGGCCCTGATAAGTAGCTCGCTATTGTTGTGCCTGTTTCATTGAATGTAAGTTTCATGTTAGTGGAGAAGTACCACAGCTACTATTCAAGTGCCTATGATATGTTAACAGCCACCGAACATGAATTCGAAACTTCCACCTCACCTCACACTGTCAACCCATCCCCAGATCAACACACCCTGTTCTCGGTCTACGGTCTCATCACAGCGTTTCCTCTTCCCCATAGACAAATTGATAGTGAGTGCCGCTCTTATTTCCTCTATTCCTCTAACTTTTCAACATTACTAACTTTTACTTACGCGTTCCCGGAAACGCAAGAACCCTCATTTCCTGTCTTTCCAGTAGAGCGTCATTGCCCCCTCCCTTGGAGAAGAACTCACTTACCATTTCTCTCAACAAGAACGCCAAGGTCAGTCTTTCCGCCATATATTTTACAATCCTCTATTACCAGGACAATTCCATTTGTTAAGCACTTCACCACACCATGATCGTTGCGGGAGTCCTATATCAAGCCATATATACTTGAAGTTCGAACTGGCCTTGCTTGTTGTCCCTTCACCAATCCAGCCCCATTTGCCTTGCAAGCGCCACTGTAACTCGGTTATGCCATAAAGCCGTCTTCCATCACGACTGACATCTTGTCCTAGCCGATACCATGTCTGACGACCGCGTCGAATACGACCAGCTCAAAGCCTTACTCTGCGGAGGCAAGGATGATTTCATTCAAGCCATCCGCATGGTGAACGAGGGCAAAGTCTCGACCGATGACCTGGCCGATGCCATAGTGGCTACCAAGAACAAGGAGTTCATGGATGGGTGGGCTCGGAAGTTGATCAAGAACGGTCGTCTCAACCTGGACAATCTACGACCCCCGCCCCCAGGAAGTAACAAGGCCAAGGACGACAAGCTCCGCGACGAGGGCTCCCAGGGCAAGAAGCCATAGAGGACAAGGAGAAGTAAGACGGAAAGATAGAATCCCAAAGGCATGGACACTGCAGCCAATCCCTGGGCCGCGGAGTTGGCATGATGCAGCAAGGCTGGGAGGGATGGATGGAGACCTGGTAGCAGCAATGCCCCATGAGATAAGAAACACCAATGTTCCCCCAGCTGGCTCACTCTACTGTTGTTTTCTGTCCCGAGGCATAGCGTGTTGTGATCAGTGTCAATTTCGTTTCATTGGTGTATATTCCTTTTCATTTGCATTTAACTTGCTCGTAAAAGAGCGGTTATGGTTAAACCAATCATGCGGCCCATAGCAATTTTGTCACTTTTCATCAATCGCCAGGTGGAACATGCGCTTCGTAAATGGTGCTATCAAAGAAGTTGATTTGCGCAGCGTAAGCCGAAGGTGTCGTGGCTTGAGGCGCGGTCCCCGGGGATCGGGATCGGGTTCGGTCTCGTACCGGAGTCGCTCAAGCTGACGCTGACGATCTAATTACCGGGGCAGTAAGCACTAGTGGCTCAGCCACAAGATCACCACCACCGGTGTCATCCTTCCGCCGAGGCCGGTAGGTTTTAAGAGCACTATAAATCCGCCCAGCGCCGTTTGTGTAACGCGTCCATTTTACTCGGCTGCATTCCATCTGGCGACTATCTTCTCTTGTAAAGTTCAACCACCACCACCACCGCCGCCATGATGAACCGCAGGCAACAAAACACGGATGGCCGTCAGCAGCGCGCCGGACCAGTGGGGAAGCTCGTGCGCGGTCTCGCAACCGGCATCGGCCTCGCCACCGAGAGCTACCAGCACCACAAGGACAAGAAGGCCGCCAAGGCCAGCTCAGGCAGCGGCGCCGCCGAGGCAGAGGATGCCGCTGGCGTGAACGAGGCGCACTTGTCCCAGCAGATGGACGAGGCCGTATGGGAACTGGATGAGGCCCAGGATCAATTGACGGACCACGGGCCAGGGCCGTCCGGCTCAGCCGCAGGCGAGGATCCCGCATTGGCCGACAACTTCATCCGCAACCACCCTCCACCCCGTTACGATGAGCAAAATGGCGTGGCCTACAGCGGCCTCGCACTCCCCGTCGTCATCACCCAGCGCCGCCCCGGTTCCCGCACCCGGGGCTTCGTGCGCGCCTACTCCCCCCTGCTGCAAGATGCTGGCATCGACCAGCCCACCTTCCTCGACTTCCTCGACAACCTCAACAAGTCGGTCGAGCCCAGTCCCTGGATCCAGACCATCAACCTGGCCTCGTTCGCGGGGCAGGCGGTGCCCGAGCCCTTCACCGTCATCATCTCGATAGCGGTCAAGAAGGTGACGGACGCCACCAGCGAGCTCCACAGCCGCTCCAAGACCAACAAATTCCTCGACCAGATTAACGAGTCCTTCTTCGCGCCGCGGGGCTTGGTGGCGCTCATCATGACGTGGAAGCCGAGCCGGGCCAACGAGATGCTGACGATGGCCGAGTTCAACATGGACTCCGCCGTCGCCAAAGCCTCGGGTCGGCGCAGCCGGTTTGAGAGCTCGAGCGGCGCCTCCTCGTTTGAGTGGCCGGAGACGGCGCCCCTCGCGTTCCCGACCCTGGACGAGCTGGCGGACTCGGGCGAGGGCGGCGAGGCCAAGAAGCAGTCGGCCATCAAGCGCGGCGGCAACTTCGTCGGGCAGTACATGGACAAGAGGGCCCGGGCCGAGTGGGCAGGCAAGAACCCCGAGAGCTCCATGGCCAACGCGGCAGGCAAGGAGACGTTCGCCTCTCGATACTCGGACCCCAATCATCCGGCTAGCAGCGGGGATCCCATTGCCTTGTTGACTGGAGGGTAAGCAAAACACAGCTTCCAAGGCCATTTTCAATTGGAAGGAGACTGACTGTTGATAGGTTCATCCAAAGTCCTCTTGGTAGGGGGCGCGGAGGTGGTGGCGGCGGCGGCCTTCTTGGCGGACGCGCAGGCGGTGGCCGGGCCGACTCGAGGGGCGAGCTGCTCGGCGGTCGACGTGGCCGCTCAGGCCGCAGCGATGCCGGAGAGAGCTCGGAAGGAGGTAGGCTGGGCGGGTCGCGTAGAGGAGGGGGAGGACTTCTTCGCGGAGGCGGTGGAGTGGGGAGCGGCATCGGGCCCCTCCACTTGATCCAGGGCGTCCAGAAGCTCTTCCAGGATGTGAGTACCAAAACTTCAACCCAGGCATCATCCCACATGAACACTGGCTAACCGACTTACAGGACGTACTGTACTTGATGATCGTCCAGCGGCCAACAGAGGAGCAGATGGCGGAAGCAGTGGAACACATGCGATCAACCGGGCAGCATCGCGATGTTTGATGACGCACTTGAGCATGCCACGCCTCAAATAAATGGCAGGTACGCCCTCTTAATCTAGGGATGATTAAATGGCGACTGAGACTGCTTTTTCCAGTCTTAACTCTGACAAAACTGTGGTCTGCGCGTGGAGGACACCCAAATAATATGTCACTGTTTCATTCGATATTTGATCTGTGTGTAAAAGTCCGATTCGATAACACCACCTCTTGCGGTGATCAACCGTCACTGTTTCATGTCCAAGGATTCACCATCCGTTCTTTTAGATCACCTCAACATATACCATATGACGAAGCCATTCAGCACGAGGCCTGAGAATGGTGCTGTAGATGTTCCCGGTTCCAGCACACGCAGAGCTGGCGATATCAATCCCGGGATTGCCGAGGAGAGGCCAGTATCTAAGACTCGGGTCGCGAGCTACCCGGCAGTCGCGATGGCGATCGAGCCCATTGGCATCGGCCGCGATAAGGTTGAGTCCCTATTCTCAGAGAAGGCAACGTTAGCGAGGAATGCCAAGACCACAGCGGCAGCACAATAGAATTTAAGGCGAACAAGCATGCTGACTCCGTCCCTCTAAATAGCTCGTGACAACCCTCGCACTGACCCGTTCAGATGAAAGTAATCAGATTACAACTGCCAGTATAGCCGAGCCAATCATCAGGCACGCACTCTCGACTAGGCAGGATTTCAAGAGTTGCTCGTGTCTCCTCCGAGAACAGTAGCCAAGCCCATGGGAGAACAAACCGGTCAAGTCTTACAGATCGAGACGCCATTATTCCACTTATTGCAGCAGAATAAAACTTGAATAACCAATGTTCATGCTGGAATATGACTTCCCTGTCGTAATCGGGAGCAAGTGGAATAATCAATGTATAGGTTGCTATTACCTGTGGACGGTGTACCGATTATTCCAGCAGTCGTTTGCAACTTGGCAATGGGGAAGAAGGCTTGTGTACTCGAACTCCAACTGCCTGACGCTCAATGACGTCAAACCATACTGCCGGGGCAGGTACCCGTGCAAATCGTCTGATAGACAAGTCCAGAAGCGGTATTACACGGACCTTGCATTGGCCTCACCCCTAAGACGATAATGGCATAGCGGCGCATCATTTCAGGCGGCTCCCGTGTGCTTGTCCGAATGCTAAATCGCGTGACGCCCCAATGACAAGAGTTGGTGTTGGGTGAAGGCCATTTTCTCGTTTTCGTACACCAACATGGCGCGGCATTTCCCGTAACCGGCTCAACTCTTTCGGGAATCGTTCCTGGATATCAGCTTCTCCCCTCTCTGAGCCTGACCTAATATCGTGATAAGGCGAGCCCCGGCCCAAAAGGCTTCGGACTTGCTATATCCGCGAGCCTTTGCACCTGCTCAACTACCGCGGCTGCTAGGGCCAGTCCCCGCTCGTCCCTTTACGAGTGCGGGCCGAGCCAAGTCAGCAGGGCCACGTGCAGCGAGGTGCATTTGCGAAGACGAGGGCGAAGAAGGCGGAGTTCTCCGTGACATTACCGCAAGCTTGAGGCTGCTTGATGGCGACGACTCGTTTGCAGTGCCCATGGCCACCCCTTGGCGGCTCACGAGGAAGGCTCATGACTTCATGGAAAGCACTGCCTAGAGCCTAGTACGCGCTCCAATGGGCGCCTGGATTGCCAGAAGCTACGATGCGCGGGTTCCGGGTGTTGTTGTCCTTGTGCCTGGTCGTGGGTGTATTTCTTAGCAGCTTCTTGAGCATTTAAGAGATGGGTTATCCTCACGACTATCCTGTCTTTTGTTCTCCTTCATCACCACTGATCGCAGCTCTTCGACAACACACACACACACACGCCCCAAAACCCACCACCGCACAGCCAATCTATCCTGTTCTACTGACTCTTATCCCTCTTCACACAAGACATCAACCTGTTGGAGCCAAAAGACACAATGACCAGGCTCCTCATTGCCGCTCTCCTCCTGGCCATCAACGCCAACGCCCTGGCTGTGCCTCGTCCCCAGGCCGCTGGTGTTAGCGAGGTCCAGCCGCCCTACCAGGACCGGCCGGTCCCACAACAAAACAATGACGACGTGCACCACCTTCACACCTATGACACCCGAGATGATAGCGGCTCGCAGCCTGCTGCCGCTGCCGCTGCCGCCGCTGGTGGTCAAGCGGCTGATGCCAATACCCTTTGTTAGTATATACCCGTTCCTGCATTTCCATCTTTCCTCACGCTCAGACGTATTGCGCTTTCCCCCTTTCCATCATCCCACTACTCACCAAGTACGGAGACTGACATGACATGTGACTTTTTCTAGGGAAGGGCAAAGGCGGGGGCTGGGGCGGCGACAAAGGTGGGGGCTACGGCGCAGGGGGAGGTGGCGGAGGCGGTGGAGGTGGCGGCTATGGAGGCGGCGCGGCCAGCGGGGGCGGCAGTGTCTGCGTCGGCGGATACGGTTCTGTTGGTGGTGCCGGGGGCGGTGCTGGAGGCGGCGGCTACGGTGGCGGTTACCGCTGAGAGGCAGCAGGAGAGCTGAGTCCGAGCCAAGGCCAGAACTCGGCAGCTGCTCAAATGAGCTTGCTATTTCCTTGGACTAGGTCTGAGATTTGAGAGGACACATGTTTGGGATACCGTTTCGCTTTCGGGAGTTCGGGGGGCCCTTGCTACGGTGTTATCTATGGGTGGAGTTTAAACCAGATAGGCTGGGCCTCAAGATTCGGCTAATGCACGTATTGAATGCCAAGTTTTGCAGGTTCCCAAGTACCTGACACGCCTCAACTCCTTTACACCAGTGAAGTGATCATTTACTGGCTATCTCATACTACCTGATGGAATCACTTTTCCTCCACGTCACCTCAATACTAAACGATGGTTCATTCCCACAAGGAACCAAGTAACTAGTTGTTGTATTCTTTCAGACATAGACGTAACACAGCGGCGATCCCCCGAGTGTATCCAACATGTCCTTGATCCTATACGACGCCCCCACCGTCCCCATCTCCAGCAAGTCCTCCATCACTACCTCCCTACTCGGCCCCGCCGAACCCGCGACGGTCAGCGCCTGCTCCGGGTGCAGCGCCTGCCAGACCCAGTAGATCCGGTCCACCATGGCGTGGTGCAAGTAGAACGCGGGGTCGTTGTACGACGAGGGGCTGCACGTGGCGTCGCCGCCGAGAGAGTAGTGGCCCTCGTTGTGCAACGTGGACGGCTCTCCTGACGACGACATTGATGAATGATGTTGCAGGGCCGCCTGAAACGCACCGACGGTGCTGGAATCGTTTCCCTTCATCAGCTTTTGCAAACCCACGTCGTTAAAGGCCGCTTGCGGCGCCACGCTCAAGTCCCGCCGCAGGCAGCGCGGATTGAAGTCGCGGATCGAGGTCATGACGGGACCCAACCCTTGCATTTCGGGGGCTAGGGGCCTCAGGTGAATAGTTCGGCTGTTTTAGGTCAGCAAATCACATCGTCGTTATCTATCACGACTGTCATGCCGTGGTGTTGGTCCCAAATGTGATGTGGCTGGGGGTTCGGATGATGTAAGACAGAACCAGCTGACTTGGCAAAGGGCCCGCTTTCAACACAGCCACCCCCTTTTCCAGAGGGCAGGAGGAAACGGTCGGCGATCAGGGTCCCGTCGTGCTGGAAATAGGCGCCGTCGCCGCCGATGCTGGTGGCGCTGCCGTCGAATACGGCGGAACCGGCCGGGTCGTCGGGGCATTCGTACCAGTTCCAGTACTGGTGTATACATGTAATTAATGAACCACCGTCGCTTTAACATTGCGTCACATTACAACCAACGCGTTGACTCACAGGGAGATAGCCCTTGTAACCACACTCCCACGTCCAGATGGACAAGCGGTGCCAGGTCAGGAACAGCCCAGTGGAGTGGATGGTGTCCGCCTGTTGAATGTGCGTTGCCACAAAGTCGTCGTACAGGTTCTGGGCGGCCGAGAAACCCGGCGTTTGCTCCGAGTGTCGGTCCCAGAGGCATTGCACTGCGTTTATATAGTCCTCTTTCTCGGTCGCGGACAAGGATGCCTTGAAGAAGCCCGGGGACTCCTAAGTTAGAGGATGTAACGAGGGGGTTGACTTTACCAGGGGAGGAAGGAAACGGACCAGTCACGATGCACGGCGGCATTCTCCATGGTGCATCCTTCTCTTTTCTTCAACTTTACGGCATCCATGGCATTGGGGGCTTCGACCTGGAGATCGTTGATGAACTGTAGCCCATTACCCCCCACACCCGCCATGCAGGGCCTAACAAAGAAGAGGATTGCTGTGACACAGGCTATGATCAAATTGGGCAGCATCGTGGAGATGATGGACAGGTGCTAATAGTAGTATAGTGCGTAGTTTATAAGCAAGGACTTGATCGAGTTATGCCTTGCTAAGTCTCACCCGGGAGTAGTGACTGATATTTAAATCTATGATAATTATAGCCCTGGGCCTGTCCACTGGCACACCGGGGGTGGCCTTCGACCTCTTCTAGTGGATGACTAATCGCATATCCCTTGCATGCCTTGGGTGTCATCCAAAGGCGCATGTGTTCTGGAACGAGATCTTACTGCATCATGTTTGTCTCACTGATTGTATATCGGACGGGTTGCTTACATCGAGCCCAGCCGCCCGGAGCCAACGACTCCCAATCCTCACAGATCGAGATCAGTTGGTGGGTTGGCCCCCGATGAGGATTTGTCGAAGCAGAGCAGCCTCGCCAACACCTGCCCCCAATAGGACCTCCCACATAGCACTCTAGACACAATTGTCAAGTTGGAATAAATTACATTCGGGCCGACGGAACACCTTAGGTAGATTAGTCGTGTATGATTGAATGTCATGATACCATTTGAAACGGGATATTGACAACAAGGATCCACTTTTGAACGCGTATGGGTGATCATGGATTTCAAATGTACGTAGGCATGTAGGAGAATTCCAAAGCTAGATAGATCCCGTTCTCAGTGGTCAACCCTACCAGCCGTGAATCCCATGACTCTACGTCGCTGTACTGGACTTTCGGCTAAACCCGCGAAGGCGTTGGCCAGCCCGGCGAATCCTCACGGCAAGGAGGTCCCGCTTTCGCTGTTTCTCCGGTTTGGGTTTCGAATCTGCCACTTCCTCCCCGTCCACCAATGAAGTGGCAACGTGTGAGCTTCTCTTCAACTTTTCCACCGCCTCCAAGAGTTTCGAAGCCATATTTTCGCTCGTCTGTCGTTCCTCGTCACGCTGCTTCTGGAACTCCCTCTTGAGGTCTGCAACCGTTTGGTACACGCCCGAAAGGGGAGCAGGGGTTGTTTGCTCGACTGGCTCGGATATCCGGGGCTTGTCTTCGGGCTGTGTGCTCTCCGAAGCTTTGGATCCGTGACTCGTCCTCCAGGGCTCCATTTCCTCCTTGCTCGCTTCAATGGCAGACTCAATATAATCTTTGAGTACGATTGAATCGTCGCTCACGGTGTGACTGCTGTCCGAGGAGTTACTTCCGGTGCTTGCAGACGATGCACCTGGCAATGATGCAGCAGCAGAGTCGTGCGGACGCCCAACTTTCAACGCCCTACTCATTTCGTTCATGTCGGCAATTTCGTGCTTGGTGCCTGTTGTCGTTGGCAGCCGGCGCCCCGAGAAGTACAGTTTGGCCGTCGTGTATGCTTCGCTCGCGAGCCTGTCGGCGCGGTCGTTGCCGACAATGTCCGAGTGGCTTTTTATACAGTGGAACTCCAGACGGATCTGCAGGTCGGTCGAGCGAAGGTACTCCCCCAGCTTCCGGAGGTTGGCCTTAAGGTGGTCTACCGTCGAGTCGCGCTCTGCAAAGGGCCCTTGTTTCCGTATGGCCACGAGCATCTTGTCGAGGATGCCCAGGCAGTAGTCCGAGTCGCTGAAGAGGAACACCAAAAGCCGAGAAGTGCCATCGTCGGCTTTCCGACTCTGGTCATAGGCGCGCACCTCCTGTTCCAGAGTCCCCAGCGCCTCGGCCACGGCCACGACCTCGGCCTCGTTTGACCCGTAGACGCCGAGGATGCCGTACGAGTTGTCGTGCCACCGCTCCTCCCGCGCGCTCGCGCCGCCGTACAGGAGCTTGTAGGTGACCGCGGCCGTTCGCGGGGGGTTGCGGCGCCGGCCGCCGCCCCTCGGTGCGCTCCCGTCGGTGTACATGACGATGCGATCCCCCAGACCGGCCATCAGCCCTGCCCTGTGCGCGAGAAATCGGGAACGGTCGGCTCCTCGGTTATACACGTGCATCTTCTCGTAGGGCGATGTTTCCCATAGAGATGCCGCCGAGACTTCCAACACGGGTGCAGGGTCGCGCCTCGCTGGCGTGGCGACGGGTTCTGGCTTGGGACTTGCGGGAAACAGCGTCAATGGGACAGCGACTGCCACCTGCGGAATGGGTTCCGGTGGTTTGACGGTCGGTTGTTTGACGTTTCCGCCCGGGTGGAAGTTGAATTTGAATGGCTGTTTTTGAGGTGTTGTTGATCCAAACACCAGTGCGAGCTTTTCGGATTGGCTCGGCTCCTTGGTCACCTCTGGAGTATGCAATTCTACGGAGGTTGTAGGGGGACAGTTACCTGCTCCTTGTTAGTCATTTGTTTCTGTCGGGGAGACTTTTTATGAATCGAGAAAGGGAATGAAGAGAAGGAGTACCTGTTTGTGTCCCGCGGTCCACGGTGGTTGTCGACTGACAGGTCTCTGTGCGAGACAGCAGAGGATGCGCATCTTGAGGGCGCGCATCTTGGACGGTATCATGGCCTGGTGGCTTTTGGGCTACATGGGTGCTCGCGGGCCACGCTTGACGGGCGGCGAGGAATCCGTCATACTTAAGGCTTGGCCAGTTGGTTAGGCCGAGACAAGTTATTCGCCTAGAAGACAAAGGTTTCGATGCAGTTACAGTTGGACGTCGCTGTATCAAAGGCTGGACAGCCTCTTGTGGGGTATCCATTGTCGGTTCGTTTGGTATATCACGGTCAGAAAAGAAAGAGAAATCTAGAATCTGTAGCTCCTAATGTCTCATGGGCGGCGTCAACAGCACCTAATGGAAATTCGGGGCTTTATCTTGTAATCATATACTCTTTCAAGACCTTTCTCCGATGAGAGGAGTTATGGTAGTGGAGATGGCTTGGATGCTTCTCCGCGGTGCTTGTGGGTGTTGACTAGATTAAGGTTCGCAGTGATCTTGGAAACAGTATAACAAGTAACTCCAATAGACATCCTGTTTACCTCGCACTGTTCAGCACCGACGCCAAGTCAATCTACCACAAAAAAAGATCATAGGGCCCATCGTCGGTCATGGCCGTCTCTTCTAATGCGTCTTGGATCTTCTCATAATCAGCATCCCGGAACAGCTCCCTCAGCCCATCCGACGCCGCCTTTACCTGATCCTCGTCGAGTGGTCCCGTTTCTTGAGAATTGTAATCGATGCATCTCAACACTCTGTCGCCGCTGTCTTGGAGTACGGCGAAGGACCCCCCTCCCCCGGCAAGCCCGAAAAGTCCAGTAGTTCTCGGCGACGGAGCACCTGTCTTCACTCTCCTCCCAGCCCGCGTCCATGCGACTGACCACGCCGTCCCGGACCGTGATGCCCATCTCCCGGAAACGGTCCCAGTGATCCTGCGGGCAGTACTCCTCCTCGACGTAGAGATCCACGCTCCATCCCGGCCGGTCACGGAACCGAGTACGGATCGACTCCTCCCAACCCGGACCGTAGGCGTCCCACTCCTTCACGCTCCCCGACGTGTCGCCATCTAGGCGCCGGCACCCCGTAAAGGCGTGCGCGGCCCCTCGGATTGACACCCGCACCTCCCGGAACCCGTCGGCCTGCAAGAGCGACGTGACCAGGTCCGGTCCGTGCGCGGCCTCCCACGCCTCCATCCCCGAGCTCATGCCGTCCTCGAGCACGAGCAGGTCCAGCTGCAGGCCCGGGAACAGGCCCAGCAGGGCGCCGACGTGGTACCCCCGGACCTCGCGCTCGAGATCGGGCTCGAAGTCGGACCCGGCCTCCCACTCCGCGTTCTGGTCCTCGTCCGCGACGTGGTCCGGCAGGTTGAAGCAGAGGATGCTGTAGCAGACGTTGAGGTACTTGAGTTGGCGGATCTGCTCCGGGTTCAGGGACATGAGGCAGCGCAGCATGTCCGAGGCGTCCATGCAGCAGATGGTGACATGGCGTAGGACCAGGGGAGAGGCTTCGGCGTGGATTTGGCGGCAGACGTGCAAGAGGGCCAGCCGTGGGTCCAGCTGCTTCTTTTCTTCTTCCGAGCGGGTTTCTGGGTTGTTGCGGTCAAAGACGAGGCTCTTGAACAAGGATACATATATTAAATTGCGGAGCTCGCGCGGGAGGCGCAGGAAAGGAAAGAACGAAGTCATGATGATGATTTGTTTTGCTGACTTCTATAAGAGAGTGGTTGATGACGAACACTCACTCGACTGACACCGCTGCCTAAATTAGGTGGCCCCACGGGGGAAATGAGGCGGCGTATGCTGCCAAGCCCGGAATCGCCCCGGCCCGAGCTGAGGTTCTAATCATACCCATTCACTCAACATCCTTCCCAATGGATTCGAGTTCGCGAAATAACCGGTTAATCTTATCTTCCACGGTATCCTCTGCCTGGTTTTCGATGCGGGTTAGCCTGACATTAGTGTCTCTTTTCCACACCACCCCGATCATCTCTGCACTCCGTCGTTCATCCTCTGTCATCCGACTGTTCTCCAATTTCTCCAGCACTGCATGCGCGTAGTCATGCCAGTAGTTCTCCCAACAAGCCTGAAGTTGCGCCGGATCTCCGGTGATATGGCCAATTCTGCGTGCAAGCTCGTCGACCATTTCGTCGAGTATGCTGATAAGTGCAGACTCTTCTTGTTGAATTTCCTCGACCTCGCCCCGATCCTTCACCACATACGGTTGTCCCCCCCCGCACAATACTGGATGCATCGCAGCATGTATGCGTAAGATCCAGAGACTCAAAGCATGCGAACCTCGCAGCAGTCAGGTATATCGATTTGATGATGTGCGTAGGGAGGCCCTGGGATATACTAATGAAGTCCATGTCCATGATTCCCGGTAGCTCGTGTCTATCCCAGTAAAAGTTCTTGAGCATATAAATGATTGGTGTGCAGCCTTCCGTGGAGCATTTGCAAGAGCAGTCATCAGTCAAGCTGAGTGGCAGGATCCTAGCAATGGCTGATGCCACCGTGTTGCTGTAACCTTGATTATTATAGTCGAGGGCCCCCCAAGATTGAACATTGCGTAGTGGGCACTGAAGATGCCTGACGTCTTAGACTGGTCGTTTCCCACAGGCCGTATTCGACGCTCCAAATCGGCACCCCTTTGTATTAGCCAGTTGATGTAATCCGGTTGCGAAGCCTTTGTAATAGGCGGGTCTCCATATTCGATATCAAAGTCGATATCTCGATAGCCCATCTGGAACAACATTTCCGCGAGTTGGGCGTTCTCCGGTATGAAACAGTAAACGCAAAGGGTTTCATTACCTGCGGTGAGAACAGGGTCCAGTGGAACCTCAATGCCGTTGTCTAGAAGCACCTTGTAGATCGTCGACGCATGCAAGTCCAAGACTGGGGTCTCTTGCATCAAGCCCAAATATTCCCGGATAGCCCACTTGTTGCGAAGCGCGACCTGCCGGAGCTGCTCTCGTTGGTCTTTGAGATGACTGAAGAAAACCCTCCAACCCCTGGCTGATACAGTATGATTGAAAGTTTTGAGGTCCCCAACAACCAATACCGCGCCATTGCCGAGGAGTATAGCTAGTGAGTTAGAGCAACTGCAGTCTGTGCACTCTGGGAAGGCTGACGAGTTGCAACAGAAATCTTTGGTCAAACGCAAAGCCAATTTGAGTATATCATGCCCTGCTCCGTCTCCTTCTCGTAGCAGATCAGCCGTGTCGGTACCCTCAAGAATGAATTGAAAAGATGGCAATTCATTGCAAAATACAGCCATGTGTAAAGGTGTGTAGCCAAGCAAATCCTTCTCTGCAACGGCCTTCGGACAACACTCCAGTAAAGACTTGGCACGACTTTTGTCGCCCTGCAATACCGCGATGCTTAGTGGCCCGCATCCCCATGCTGTTAATAGTCAGCTCGCAGGATCCAACCAAGTTAAGATACCGTACGAACCTTCGGCCAACGGCACGGACTTTCTTATTTGTGTTATCAACTCAAGTAGCACATAACGCCGAGGAAATTTATGACACCCGTTTATCGACACCGGCATTGTTCCACCATCAGCTTCTGCTATGATCCTATGGGCTAATTCGATCGGATAATTATGAAGATCGAAACCTGCCGCGCTTTTTGATATAAAATTAGCTCCGTTGTACTAGATCATGGGAACATGGAGTCCTCACTATCCTTGCGTATCGTATGAAATCGGCGGTACGCCTTTGTCCAATAACATTCGGACATAGTCAGGTAGTAATACAACGTCTCTATCCCGTGCCCATCTGCTTTCTTTCCACGTTAGCAAATAGCACTTAGTTGCTGGATGAGATTTCCTATGTAAAAATATATCTTACCCAAATATTTCGAAGGCTTCGTGCATCAGAGATCGGTTACGAACATCCACTGCTAGTGGGGAGGTCCTTCTATTATCGAATAGCCAGCGGATTTTCTCCGTCGCCCTAGAATGGAAGTCGGTGTGCAGCTCGTCGGGCAAAAGACCCGTCCACTGCCAGTGCGACCATTTGTACAGAAATTCACGGTGGACATTAAGAACCCGAAAGGCCGGGTCTTGAGTTGTGTCGACAGTTGGGGAATACCGGAAGCCTGGACTAACGCTCCAGCCTCCAGCTCCAGAGGTCATGTTGAACGTGATGTCAATGGCGCCTTTGATGGCTTGCATCAGACCAGTATACAGCAGGCCGTACCGCCGTTTCTGTTTGGGCGCCAACGTTTTGTACATTGGACAGTACGGATAATGACCCCTGGAAGTCACTTCTCGGTACAGGTACAGAGAGCCAAGTTGAGAGTATTCGAGGCTCATGTTCGTCCGTAGTCTTCGGCCACATATGCACGAGGTCTTATTGTTGGAGTTCCACGCCAGTGTACTTCCTTGACGAGAATCTGATTGTCCAGGATCATTCCACGTTGGCTGGATGTCGATCACATCATGGACAGTAGCCTCGAGGTCACCGTAAGATGAAACAGTCTCGCATAGTTCCTTGAATGCGGCCGGCTTAGTAGCGAAGCGAGCGACAATCCTTGCTGGATTTGTCTAAAATACGCAGTTGTCAGTTTTTATACAGGCTGCGGTCAGTGAACAACTTACGCCATCATCCGACAGACCATCACTGGCGCCGTTTAAAAGGGTAAGGGCCTGCATCGCTTGGATCATATGCATTGACTTCTCCATAGCAGCCATTCTATCATCGAAAGTCGTATTGTGTTCTTGATTTCGCTCAAGGTATTCATTGTGAAGGCGAACAGCCAACCGCTGTTCCTTGGCATGATTTACCATCCGCTGTGTATTCGCTTGATGGTGGGCATGCAGTTGATCGCGAACCACCGTGATCCCAGATTGTAGTCCCGGGACTTCGCCCTGTATCGCCTGCACCGTAGCCTGGATATCGGTTACCTTGTCTGCGAGATTTTCAGTTTGTACATGAGCCCTCTCGAAATGGTTTCGCTGAACTTCGACCAGCGATTCTGACGTGTCCCGGATGCGGGTCATCTGGTTCGACAGCTGTGTAGTGTTATCAACCACGCACTTTGCGGTCTCTTGGTGATGGATAAGCTGCTGGTCTCGGACCGACGCGATAGTGGATTCCAGACCAGGAATCCGGCCTTGGATACCCGCAACCGACTCATGGATGACTGCAACTGTTGACACTCCTAACCCATCAACGGCAAGCTGCAAGGCGGAGTTCGTCTGGCCCAGCTGTGCAGAGAGCTGCTGGACCTTGGGTCGGTCGAAGACGTAATGATACCTGCTGTTCTTCAACCTTGATCTTATGGTGCTTCCGTTAGGGCTTGTCAGCTGTACAACAAAGTTTTCCAGAGCAACTAGACCGCCTCTGCAGTTCTTGACGCTTTCTTTTGCGGCAGTTGCTGCGTCTGGCGATACTTGTTGCAACTTGTCGGTGGCCTTTTCGATGATGGCGATGATGTGTCGAAGAGCTTCATTCTGCCGCTTGACCGAGCTCAGCTCATCGTTCCGGGCCTCCACGGCGTCCAGGTACTTGCTGATCCCGGTAGTGACTTGGATGCCGAGCGAAACGAGCCCGGCGACGGAAGCAGCAATCGAGAGGCCGTCCGCCATGGCGTGAAGACTGTGTAGGGAGAAACCTCAGACGAAAGCGGTCGCCTTTGTATCGACTCTGTCCAATTTGAAAAGAACGTCGGAAAGTGTTTTAGGAAAGAAGAAAGAGGGGAGGGGGGTTTCCTCCCCGTGACCCCAACTCAGCCTGCATGAACGCCCGAGGCTGAGCACAACAGTTCTTATTGGAAGATAAACACAGCTTAATGCAGGCTGATTAGGCAGTGAAACCGCCTTGTTCGTCGAAACTGTTGGAAGTTTCCAACATGGACGCCCTTGCAAGATTCGGCTCTTTCGCTGCCTGGCTCATTGGTATTGGGTTAGGGGCAGTGTAGCGGACATCAAGACACATAACAACCGCACAGCCAGCCGTAAATGGACCAGGTTACTACATATCAAGATGTATGTTCACATAGCTTAGCGACAAGTCGAACTGCATCACGACGTGGTTTTTAGTCGCTCCCCAGATCGTTGAATCGCACATTTCCCAACAAAGGACTTCCTATTGTGGCACAATGCTGCGCACTACCCTGGGTTACCCGCCAAGAGTCAGGTTGAGACGCTGTACTTGATTTCGATGGTACGTTGACCGCATGCATTGCCACATGAGCCCGCAGCAAGTTGCAACTGTTGCCATATGCACTGTTCTGGGCTAGTAGGTGTATGGGGTGCCTTCCATCTTCCTCAAATCAATCGGCCCTGATCAACCGAGCTGACACTGCGCAGCTGCCGACCAACTGCATATCCCCAGCACCGATAGATCATTTGTCAACAGTTTCATTGCAAAGGCCCGCACTTTTACTCCCCGATGTCACTGGGGTTTGACAGCTGGCACGTCATGCCGTAAGCTGAAGTCGGATTTGGCTTCCACCGGTCGCTGCACGTGACCTCCTACCGTACCACACGGGCGGTCACTACGGTGTGCTGTATGACTTGGATGATCAAGCTCCCAGCTACGAGGAGATAAAGCTTTGGCCGACCGAAAGGAAGGCGGCAGTCGGCAAGGGCGCTGGGAGTGCAACCTCTTGTGATCAGACGAACACGATTGGATGGAAGGAGGGTGCAGGTAAAGCAAGAATGCTATCATGGATAATCGGAATAGGAAGCTCGACTATGGATTTGTGAGGATGAACAATCCGATTCTTTTTGGATGCGCGATAGAGGAAATCCACGCGCTCTAGTATCGCTGTGGTCTGCGTCCAGGATGTAGATAAGGATTTTAAGCGAGCAATGGCATAGGAACGTTACGTTGGAGCAGGTCGGCAATTGGTGGTGTACCTGCCAAGCTGCGCGAGCATGCGCGGGACCCCGAAAAAGGATGTGTCTTAGAACAGCGTTGGGTAGTATTGTTTTCCAGAACACCTGTTCATATGGTGTCTCCCTTTTGACTGTCTCGTGCCGCCTCCGCCCGACCAACACCCGAACACATTCCTGACCAACATTGGACCCCACTAACGGACATCATCAGATTCCCAACGGTAGCGCAGCCAGCCACGGCCATCCATCGTTGGAAACACTAGGCTTCCAGGCTGTGTGCAATGTCTGGGAACTACTTAAAGATGGCAGCCATGGCTGAGACAGAAGGCTTCTGGATTGTCAACAGTTGCCAGGCCAGAACGAAGCGAGTCTTAGGAATATATATTTCCTATCGCATAATACCTCAGTCTCTTGCTTGCACGTTCCAAGTGTCTCTACTCTCCTTTTGCATCTCGCTCATAAATGTCGAGGCGACAACATGACGCTCCGTACAACCCTTGTCCTACCCCTGGTGGTATTGCTGTCACTTGCGGTGTCAGTGTCTGCTGGTTTCAACGCCAATACACAGACAAATGTTGCAGTCTACTGGGGGCAGAACTCGTTTGGACAGGCAAAATCCCAGCAGCGCTTGAGCGTATACTGTGCCAGTACGTAGTACCGCTCACGGTATATCCCGGAACGTTGACTGACAGAGAGCAAATCAGATACCCAGATTAACATCATTCCCCTGGCCTTCTTGAACGGCATCAAGACCCCCATCACCAACTTTGCCAATGCCGGAGACAACTGCACCGTGTACGCCGGCACGCAGCTGTTGAACTGCCCTCAGCTCGAGTAAGTGGTTGCCACCGTGCTCCGTGCGACAACGGGCTGTATTGGCTGACTGACGCCGTTTATCAGGGAAGACATCAAGACCTGCCAGAGCAATGGAAAGACCATCTTGCTCTCGCTGGGCGGCGCAACCTACACGGAAGGCGGCTTCAGCTCCGCGTCCGACGCCCAAGCCGCCGCGAGCAACATCTGGAACCTGTTCGGCCCCAACACGGCGACGGCCAACCGGCCGTTCCGCACCGCCGTCGTGGACGGCTTCGACTTCGACTTCGAGTCGTCGACTTCCAACATGGCGCCCTTCGCGGCCCAGCTGCGCTCCCTCATGGATACCGCCACCGCGAGCAGCAAGAAGCCCTACTACCTGACGGCGGCGCCGCAGTGCCCCTATCCGGACATCGCGGACAACGACATCTTGGTCAACGTGCCGCTCGATTTCGTGATGGTCCAGTTTTATAACAATTACTGCGGGGTTTCGTCCTACGTCCCTGGTGCGGCGACGCAGAATAACTATAACTTTGATACGTGGGATAACTGGGCCAAGCAGACGAGCAAGAATAAGAATGTGAAGGTTCTGATTGGTATCCCTGCTAACACGGGCGCGGGTGGCGGGTACGTGCCGGCTTCTTCGATCGCGCAGGTCGTTGCGTATTCCAGGCAGTATTCTAGCTTTGGCGGCATCATGGTGAGGTTCCCCTGAAAGTACCACGAGACAAGGAATGGGGTATGGAGTGAAGTTGGAACACTAACTGTTGGTGCTCCAATAGATGTGGGACATGAGCCAGCTCTACGCCAACAACGGCTTCCTGAACACCGTCTACTCGGCTCTGACATCCGGTGGCGGCGGCGGCGGCGGTTCTCCGCCGTACCCTACGAGCACACCGCCGCCGACCACGATGACGACCCGGACGACGGTAAGCCCAGTTCCACCAACGACCAAGCCCGGTGACAACGTGCCAAGTTGCACGGCGAAGGCGGTGACATCTACAGTTACTGCCACCGTCACTATACCTGCTACCACGGTTTATGTCACTAAGACTGGTGCGCAGACTAACACCCCGGTGCCGACGCCGACGGGCTCCCCTGGTGGTGGTGGTGGGCAGGTGGATCAGTGGGGACAGTAAGTTTGCCTTCATATTGGGAGAAATAGCGATCAGTACTGACGATTTGTTCAATAGGTGTGGTGGACAGGGATACACCGGTCCGACGCAGTGCAAAGCTCCTTACACTTGCGTCAAGGGAGGCGACTGGTGGTCGGACTGCCGGTAATTGGATTGGGTCTCTGGAAAGGGGTAGGCGTTGCAGAGTTGGTTGCAGAGATTGGATTTGGCTTTATATACCATGGGGATATCGTGTTGTGGGGGCGGGCGCACGCGGGAGTTTCTTGCTATACGAATTTCACAGGCTTCTTTGGGTGGGATTAAGGGAAAGGTTTAACAGGATCAACCGGCTGGATCGCCGATATTATATAGCTGAGCGGCAAGCTTGGAATAAACATCATCAGCCATAATGAGAAGTATTGACATCCCCCTGATGTTATGAGAGAAGGGGCTTGCGGTATTGCTGCTTATAACACGTAGATCAAAGTAACATAGGTTCCTGTACTCATTGTATAAGCGCATCCCTGAATCGCACATACGTGTATGATATGGTAATCTCATGTTTCGGAATTGCCAAGGCCATTTGTGGATGTCCTCTGCGTAATCCCGGGTTGGATCCCGCCGGTGTTGGATGAGTCTGCGAGGAGATTTAAATGCAGATCGACAATCGCGTACATCTTAATAAGGCTCGAGATCGATCCTTAAATCAGTAGATCTTTGTCGTCAGGCCCTCAAGCGCTGCGAGTGGAGATGCCGTAGCGTCGGCAAGGCCAACCGAAATGGTGTTGCCCACCTCCACACAAAACCGGCCCGGAACCTTATTCAGCAATCAACAACCTCGACTGCGCATCTTCAGCCAGTTACCACCACCTTGCAAGCGCCGCGGGAGCATCATATCGTCAATAGAGAGCTCGAACGACGGAAACCGTCACCATAAACCCCAGCAGCTGCATTTTTTCTCGGATTCCTTGGAGACAAGCGACCAATATCATCAAAATGTCCGCGTCCACAGTGCCAGAGGAGCTCTTCCCCGCATCCACCATCCCCGCCGACGCCGCGAATGCGTTCCCCGAGGGCTACCGGCTGCGGCCGTTACGGCGGGACGACCATGCCGCGGGCTTCCTCGACTGCCTGCGCGTGCTGACCTGGGTGGGCGACCTAACTGAGGCCGAGTACCACGAGCGCTACGACGACATGGCCGCGTCGAACGGCACCTACTTCTACCTGGTGATCGAGCACGCGGGGCGGGCCGTGGGGACGGGGGCGCTGGTGGCTGAGAAGAAGTTGTGCGTTTCCAGTCTCTTTACCAGTCTCGCCTACTTCCACATGTTGATTCTTGGGCGCACTTTCATCACTTACCCTGCTTGATCTTCTATCCCCCTTTCAGGTGACGATACAGTATTGAACCCCTCTACTGACACTGGCTACAGCATTCACAATCGCGGCAAGTGCGGCCACATCGAGGAGATCTCGATAGCCAAGGAGCACCAGGGCAAGGGCCTCGGGCTCCAGATGGTGCAGGCCCTGAACGCGCTGGCCGCGGCGGTCGGGTGCTACAAGACCATCCTCAACTGCGGGGAGCGGACGGAGCAGTTCTACGTCAAGTGCGGCTACCACAATTCGGGCATCGAGATGTCGCAATACTTTGAGGAGGCCGTGGACTCCTACCACCGGGGCTGATGATAGGTTCAGTGTTTGTTTGTTGCGTTGGTGGGATGGTGGGGGGAGGAGGGGTGGTCTTGGGCTGCAAAAACCGAGGGGCAAAGGGTGCATGACTGAGCCCGGCGATTTTCCCAATCTCTTGGCTGACATGCACCGGAGAGCGTCCCGGGTGGTCGTCGGTAGCGTTATCAATTTAATCTAAACTTAGGTACCAACCTGGACATCGAGGACGCGGATCAACTATCGTGTGACGCAACCGAGACTTCGAGGTGCTGTCGATACACCAAACACACTGGTTGCTCAGCGGGGAGATAACAAGTTTGGTTCATGCAAGTCATCGTGACATCGCCTGATTGGTTGCGGGCCTCAGAGGGGAGGGCAGGTGGATAAATTCGTGGCGGTCAGCAGTAAAGGAGGAGGAGGAGGAAGGGGGGCGCATTATGTTGCCTCTTTCTCGACGCAGCGTCCCAAGCTTCTAGCTCTCTCACATGTCACCTGGATGCAAGTTTCTCTCTCCCTCTCGTTCGCGGCTTACGATGGGAACTGCAGGTGGGAGGAGGAGGAGGAGCGAATTTGCGGTGAGAAACTGGCTTTTCAGCCCTGGGAGTAGAGAGCCTAGAGAGCCTCTGCATTTCGCTAAAAGCTGGGTCCCTGGTTGCCGCGTTGGCAATTCCCAGTCAATCCAGTCGACCCCTGTCCAAGGATCCGCTTGTGATAGATTAAATTGTGGAGTGCAAATGTCTCGAAGAAGGACGCGAAGACATCATGGCTAACCCAAACACCAGCGTTGCGCATGGTGCTGCTTCATGATCAATGTGTGTCGGTCGGTACAACAGTTCTGTTTCTGCTAAGCCTGGGGTTCTCCCGTGTCGTGATCGCCCAACGTGGTGTCTCGTGAAAAAAGTGAAATCCAAGCTGGGAGAGCTCCAACACGCTGGCTGTTCAGGGACCAAGCCAAGTGGGGGTGGCCAGTCCCCCCTCGAAGGAAGGAAAGAAAAACAGTGGCGTTCGGGAATGGTGGCCCTGGCAGTATGGCTGGGTCAGACTCATGTAAGCGTCAGGCGCGGAAGACGGAATCCCAATCCCAGATGGGCTCTTGTCATATCATTCTTCTCATATTACAATCCCCAACCCAACATGGAGAGGAGCTTCTCGACTTAAAAAGAGGGCATCGTCGCTTACTAAGACATCCCTCTACATACCGACATACCTACTTTATGTGTGCTGCAACCGGTTCTGCGATGCGACGCCATGCACAAAACAAGGTATCTATTCTGAGGTGTTGGGCACTTACCTGCTCAAGCGCGCGCATTTGGATGGAAACAATCCTATTGCCGTTTTGGATTTACTCGATGCAGCAAGGGTAGGGTAAGGGTAAAAGGTACAAGCAGGCAGGCCAACGGTGCCGTGATGGATGCATCATCCCCAGCTGCAGGCGAACCTACGGTACCTATCATTTGGCATTGCATTGCGTGCGTCCAACACAACCACCGCACCACTAAAAGAAGAATTGCCATTACACCACGGTGTATTACCGCTGGTGTTACCCTTCAATCCTGGCCTTTTGTTTGTGTGAGATTATCCTGTCTCTCTTGTCCGTTTCATCGCCATCGACCATCGTCTTGATTTAGCATTTGGCTTCTTGTCAAGCCGTCCGTGCCTGGCCATGCTTGACTCGTTTTGGACCGGGGAGCACAGACGACGTGTTTCCCAACCCGACCTGCCTCGCTGCACGAGATGAACGAGACTGAAAGAGCCTCTCTTCTTGAGCCTCTTTTCTTATTTCAGAGCTATCTATTAGTAGGTAGCCATGTGATTGCTGACGGGTCCAGGGGAGGTTATAGTGGCCGCCTTAGATTGGCAGATTCATGCTGGTGGACGATGGTGACGGCGACGAAGCGCAGGGTTTCCTTTTTTAGGTAAACAACGAGAATGCCATTCGTCATTTTTGCCTGGAGCCTTCTGACATGGTGGCTCCGCTTTTGGCCTTGGGCTTGGCTAGGCTTGCAGTGGCCTAACAGGGGGAGCTCTGGAACCCCTGTCTCAAGGTGCCCACCATTACTACGGCGGCCCACCTCGGTCGCTGATTAGCATGTAAACATCCCCGATTGTTGTTCAAGACCTGCAGCCGGAATTTGGGGTCATCCCTGTCCAAGCCGGGTGCTGCTGTGTTCTGGTCACGCTTGCATCGGTCGGCCATCACGGAATCTGGAAGACTACCTGATAGCTAGGTAGACTGACAGCGCCCTGCATCTGCTCTGCTCGCTGATAGAAGAGTTCCGGACGAAAGCGCAACGACTCGAGAAGCGCAATGAGAACTGACACACGATGTCAGGACTTGCTCCCACAGCCTCAACCGATTCTCATACTCAAATGCTCTCTCATGCCCTGGCATGGCATCGCATCAAATGTACAACTTAACATGCAGGACGGACAGAGTTCCACCAACCGTCCAAACAAGGACAGACCAAGCAGCGATCTGATTCTTGTTACAGACACACACACCGTCACGTCCCATGGCCACACATTTTCTGCATACACTTACTTGTACTCGAGCGCCCAAAGAAAACAAATCTACCTATTGTCTGTGTGTGCCTGATTGAGTTGACTGCTGCCCACTTGATGGACCAATGTTAGTCATCAGCTACCTTGCGCCGGCTTGCATTCCAGACAACAAACTTACGATGCGGCAAACAGGTTCCTGGATCTATATATACGCACGTACATCATATGCATCCGGTTGTGAGACGGTGGTCGCATCTTCTGCGCATCATGACAGATGATTTTGTCTATTCTCCTAACCTAAGGAGTGGTATTTTAGAGTGCAGAACGTTTGGAGAAAGACGGCCGCCGCATCGTCAGTGTCGTCTGAGTTGGCGCCGTTGGGCAGTTTCCCGCTAAAAGGACGATCAGTTCCTTCGAAGGGTACAGTACGTACATGCGGTATTGACGCGCTACCGGGTCCATCCCACCCACACCCAGACCACAATCCATCCTTTCCCTCCCAATCCCTCCTTTTTTTGCGCGCCCTTCCTGCTTCCCTGGAGCTTGCCTGCGTGCTAGGGTGTTTAGGCTTGTGCCAGCTTGCAGGTAAAGGTACCTCGAGTGCTTAGCTGGGCGCAGGCGTGCTCTTGGCCGCTCACCAAAGGTACTTCTGCATCCATCCAGCTTACCTCCCAACTTTACCTCCACAAGCAGCAAGCAGGGCCTACCAGCCTGCATCTCATCTGCACGCCGCCGAACTACCCGTCTCAAACCCTTTCAAGGTTCTGCAAGGGAAGGGGAGCGAGGGGGGCTCGGGGGAGTTGAACGAGGGGAGAACCCAGAGAGAAACCCAGCAGAGAGCCCCAAAAAGCTGCGCAGCGCTGCATGGATGTAGGTTACCTTGCTTTGCTTGTGCTTGGCCGGGCCCGCAGCCCATCGAATCGCCTTTTGCAGGACAGACTAACTGACTCCCGCGCTTGGTCCCAATCCCCGTCTTTTTCCCAGCCAAGTCACTATTGATTTTTCCCATACCGCACATTGCATTGCACTTTGACATCCTCGCCCATTTCACATACTTGCTGTTACCACTACCTATTTTTCCCCCTTCCGTATCACCAACAGCTTCGAGGTCGTCGCGTGTTGTCTGTTGCATGCCCATATCTGCCTTTGCTTTGGCCGACCGAGTAAAATAGTAGCATGCTGCAGCACCTCTTCGCCGTGTCTATCTACCTAATGCGGTTTTGTTGAGATACGCCCTAAGAAACGGATTCGACCACGGAAACCCCGACTGGTGACGCTGGGCTCGTCCCTAAAACAAAACCACCAACACTACCACGCGTGCATGAGACCAAGAGAGAGAGTCGTGTCCTCGTTGTCGCCTACCACTCGTCGACCGGTTTCCTTTCCGACTCTTGTTCTGCCGACTCTACACGAAACTTGAACCCGACGACGACGACGACGACGACGGCGGCGAACAAGCAACGGGTCGAGGCAAGAAAGCATTGGAGCCTGTCGGGTTTTGGGTTCCCCCAAGTTTCCCGATCACGGGGGGAGAAAAAGAGCTTAGCTGCGAAAAAGTAGGAGGGAAGGTACCTGCAAAAACATAGTCGGGTTCCAGAAGCCGGGCCTGGTTTTGGTTTGGTTTGGCCTTGGGGGGAAAAGGACAGGGAATATCCACAGCGTCAATTCTTGTTTGTTTTTTCCGGCGCCATGGATTCACGACAGCAACTTCATCACCAACAACCACCGCCACACTTGCAACACCAGCAGCAACAACAACCACCACAACCGCAACCCATCGGTGTGCCATTTACTCGCAACGCCGTCGCTTCGCCGCCTTACGGCCGTTCGCCCTTCCCGCATCAGAACCCTGCGACAACACCCTCGCCTTATCCGCCTGCATCGCATCCGCAGGCGCATCCACCTCCGACGAGTCCTGCAGGATCGGCGGCCGGTGCATATGAGCACCAACACCAACACCAGCGACACCCGTCAGACCCCGGCTTCTTCGCGCATCAAGCCGGACGACCGACTTATGCCCCTGAGCCCGTCTCGCATCCGGTACATTCGCATTCGCGACACCCGAGCACGTCCTCCTTAGGCGGCCACCCCATCCATCGCAATATGGCGCCTCCTTCACCGCCCCCGACCTCGCAACAACAGCACCCCCAACAATCACAGCCGCCCCCACAATCGCAAATGCCGCCAGCAGGACACCCCATGAACCACTACGGGCATCCATCTGCATCGAGAGGACCTCCAGTCAATCTGGGACCGCCGAGCGCGTTCCCCGCGGGGCGAGAGCTTCCCGCGCTGAACTCCATTCCCAGGACAGGAAACGCAGGCGGAAGCATGTCAATATCAGCAATGCTTGGCGGCGGCGCTGCTGCCCACCGAGAACCAACACCGGGCCACGCGTCCAACCACCCGGCGTTCCCTCCCCCCCAACCACGAGTACTGCTGGGCCCGGGCCCGGGCCTGCATATGCGAACTCGGTACATGCCTCGCCTAGGATGCAGAATGCGACCGAGTACAACAACGGCTATGCCCGAGGGCCGCAGACGCCGCCTGAACACGTTCGCCCGTACGACCCGCGGGATCAGAGAGGCAGCGTGGCTGGCTCACCTCCCCAGGCCATGTATGGGACACCTGAAGTGGCGCGCTTCGGTACACCACAGGGATATCCTCAACGGGGTCCACCTATGGGTGGCCCCGTCGATGACAGGCGAGACCCGGGCGGAAGGATGGCTGCTGCCAGTGCACCCCCGAGGCCAAGCAGTCAACCGAGGGCTTACGGTAGCATGCCTGGGCGGCCGGTAGAGATGGGACGAGGACCACCTCCTCAGCCACAACCACAACCTAGCGAGCAGATCTTTGGGCGACGCGAGGAAATGCGACCAGGGCAACAAGAATACAACCCCGAGCGGGCGCCGCGGCCCATGACGTTTGAGGAACAGAGGAGGCTGATGGACCGCGATCGCGAAATCCGAGAACAAATGGACAGAGAGGCCGAGTACCGTGAGAGGGAGCGCATGGAGAGAGCCAGATTTGAAGAACAACAGCGACCGTTTATGGCGGAGCGGGAGAGGATGGAGCGCGAACGCATGGAGCGAGACAGGATGGAAAGAGAGCGCGAACTCGAGATGATGAGGGAGCACGGCATGAGGGAAAGGACGTCTTCGGACCCGAATCATCCTCATGCGCAGCGGCCGGTCGATTACGGTCCTCCAGGCCCCAACGGACACGGGCCGCCTCAGGGGCCACCTCCATACGGCAGGATGGACCCGCGAGAAGCAGCTGCCTGGCAACAACAGCAGCAGCAACAACAGCAACAGCAGCAGCAACAACAACAACAGCAGCAGCAGGCACAGCAGGCACAGCAACAGCAACAGCAGCAGCAGCGTCCTGGTTTTGATCAACCACCGCGAGGTCATTACGAGCAGCAGTTTCCCGGCCAGCGACCAAATGACTACCCCGTTACCAACGGCCCTGTCTATGATCGCTATCCAGCCCATGCGCAACCTCCCATGGAGCGATACCCGCCAGGTGGGCCCCCTCCGCAAGGAATGCCGATGCCCCAGCAGGGCCAGGCAGGCCCGCCGCCCCCTCAGCCGTACGATTCCCCCGAGCGACACAGGTTTTCCCAGATGCCGCCGCATCAACAGCAGCAGCAACAGGGCCCGCTGCCGCAACACCAACATCGGCCCCGGCCGAACGAAGAAGGGCCCCCTCCGCCCTCGATCGCATACAACGGTGGACAGGGCACCCTGCTCTACGAGCCCGCGCGGCAGCAGCCCCGTCCCATGGACGATGGCCAGGCACCTCCTTTAATGCGCACACACTCCAACAATGGGCTCTTGGCCATCGGCGAGATCAACCGCAAGGGCCGTATCTCACCCCTGCCACAGGCAGTGCAGGGCGCACAGCCGCAGCATCAAGGACCTGCGGGAGAGCCTGGCATCAAGAGCGAATTCGGCCGCATGTTTTCTGGCATAGGAAGCGGTGCTAGCGGTTTGGGTTTCTCGAGCCCAGTGCTCTCGGGCGCCACCATGCCCTTCACCGGCTCTGGACATGGTCGTCGTGACGATGTGGATATCCCTAACGAGGGCCCCCCAGAGCCGCCGGTCAAGGCGGTGCGGAAGCGCAACCGGAAAGCCAAGGATGTTGATGGTAAAGGCGAGGATGATGACAGCACCGGCCGGAATACCCCGATCGGCCGGGCCAAGCGCCCCAAGACCCATGCTCATCATCACCATCACCAGTACGTATCATTGTCGCATCGCCCCCCTTTGCTCATTCCCTGCTAACACTTCATGTTGAACTAGCCATCATCACCATCACCACCATGGGGCGGAGAGAGCCACCTCTCCACTCCATGCCGGCAACGCTCCCCTCAAGAACACCATGAAGTCCACCACGCCCATTCCCTCTCCGATCATGGGCAAGGACTACGGCCTCACCCACAGCCATCAGATCCCACGCTCCAACGGAAACGGCCCGACTTCGGCACCCAAGCAAGCCAGCAATACGACGCCCGTCATTGTCCCGAAAACGAAACGAAGCGTTAACTCCCAGGCAGTCCTGGATAGCGTTTCTCATAAGCCGCGCAAGCACCTGGGGGATGTTGTCTACGACGCCAGCCTCACGCCCGCCAAGCTCATGTCGCCTTCGCGATTCGGCTTCGCCTCGACGCCGCGCCCCCTGCCCATGGCAATGATCCGGGATAACGAGAACTCGACGTTGACGGTGAAGATCCCGAGAGCGCATTTGACGACGGTGGCGCGCGAGGAGATCACGACGCGCCGGGCCATCTGGGGAACCGATGTCTACTCGGACGACAGTGATGTGGTTGCCGCATGCATCCATGCTGGCTGGATCCGCGGAGAGTGGTCCAACGATATCGACACTGACCTGCTGGATCTACGGGTGCAGCCGGCGAAAGCCAAGGGCCGCAACGCCGCGGCGCCTACCCCTGCTGCCGACCAGGGCCCCCAGGAGGTTCTCACGTCGCCGCCGACCACGGGACCGGTTCAGGTACCTCATCACCGCGACCTGCACGTAACGCTTCTCGTCCTCCCTGCGCTCGAGAAGTACACGAGCTCGACCCGGTTCGGCATCCAGAGCCGCGAGTTCGGAGGCACCTACAACGGGCGCAAGAACAGCCACGACGGCATCAGCTTCATGATCACGGCCATCCGCTGGGTCGACGGCGCGGCGCCACAGAGCCGACTTAGAGGGAAGGCCCGGCGTGAGCGCATCCGGAAGGCCATGAGCGAGGTTCAGCGCGCCCACGTGCTCGACATTGGCGACTCCAAGAAGAGGAAGTCGAATTCCGGGTCAGCGACTGCGGTGGCCCCGGTGACCAAGACTGTCAGCGTGGATGGCGACAAGGAAAACAGCCAGCCTAGCGTTGCGATCAATGGCAGCAATGGTGTCGCCGATACGAAACCATCACCCGCGGCCGAGGAGGCCCACGATGACGAGGTCCGGGAACCCAGCAGCAATGAGGAAGGGCCTACCGAGATGGAAGGTGTGCAGACTATCGAGCCTGCCAAGGCCGCCTAAACAGTCTTTCGCCATCTTTTTCAACAAAAAGAGAGAATGAGACAGAGAGGGTGTATATATACGACGTCATATGAAAACAGACGATTTCTTGGGTGGTGATGATCTACCGATAGTAGTCTCATCTACTGCGGGCACGAACTAGGGATGGGGGAGTGGGCGGATCAGGGGGCAGATGAGGTTCGGTTTTACGAAAACGTCTTGGATCTGCGGTCTCTCTCACACGCTCCAATCATCATCATCATCATCACCAGCGTTTTAACCTGCTTGTTGGTTGGTTGTTGCTGTTGCTTTTTCTTTTCGCGAGAGATACCTTAGTCACACAGGCTGGACTGGATGGTTCAAATATTTGATGTTGGGTCATTCAGCATAGCGTGGGCGTTTATTATTACCAATATCTTCCAAAAAGAAAGAGAACTACTATTTATGAATGAATAATATATTTGACGTTTTATCGTTCGCTTGTTGGTCTCTGCAGGTCTGCCCACTCCTTGAAATGATACCTCACGATGACCAAGTAGAACACCAAAGTCAACAGGCTAGCCAATTGACTTGGAAATCCGAGGCCAATCCCCACTAGTCCCCCAGCCGACCCAACTTGCTGCAACGAGCCACATAGGAAATGTCTGAAGAAGTCGCACATTCACGGTGGGGGTAGGTACAAGATCATCATGTGGGCGTTATTATTTTGTGTATTAATTGAACATTTCATTCTACTTCGCCAACCATCGCTAAACTAGTATAGATGATGACAATCGTCAGGCTTGTTTGCCTATCAGGGGGTATCGGACGTGGTAAAAAATGGACGAAGAAAGATGGTGTTGAGTCTGTTTGTTTTTCTACTGGAGGGAGCCGAACGTGTGGATTCGACTCTTTCTCTGGTCTACCAAAACAAAGTCAGGTCCCCGCTCTAGAGCATGACGGCACCGGCGACGACGACGGCGAAGGCGGCGGTGATGAGGCCGCTCATGGCGTCGAGGACGGGGGCGGCGGACTTCTTGCCGTCCTTGGCGGCGCCGTTGGTGGCGCCCTCGGCCTGGGTCTTGGTGAGGGTCTTGCAGGTGTCCATGAGGGTCTGGTTCTTCATCATGGCGTCGAGCATGGTCTGCCACTTGGCGGCCTTGTCCTGGAAGGCCTTGATCTTGGTCTCGTCGCCCTTGAACTTGGCCTCGAGCCAGGTCTGGTTCTTGGCCTGCTCCTCCATCTTCTGGACCTTGGCCATCTTGTGGCACTCCTGCTTGGTGTCCATGACGGAGCAGAACTGGGTGAGGGTGGCGTTGCCCTGCATGGCGCTCAGGTCGGCCTTGGCGGCCGAGGCCTTGGCCTTGAAGGCGTCAACCTTGGTTTGGTTGTTCTGTTTATCATTAGCATGGGATGTAATAGAAGGAGAAAGGCAATCAATTGATTGCTCACCTTGAACTTGGCCTGGAGCATGGTGTCGTTGCCGGCCATCATGATCATCTTCTCGGCGAACTTCATCTTGCCGCACTCGCCCATCTCCTTGGCCTGGGCGTTGATACCGGCGCACTCGGTGACGAGGGTGGCGTTGGCGGACATGGCCTTGAGCTTGGTGTCGGACTCGGCCACCTTCTTCTTGAAGGCGTCGATCTGGGTCTGGTTGTTCTTGAAGTGGGCCGCGAGCGCCGTCTCGTTGGCCGCCAGCTTGTCCATCTGCTCCCACTTGGCCATCTGGAAACACTGCTTGCCGACGCTCATCTCGCCGCCCATGCCCTTCTTGCCGCCCTTGTCGCCGCCCTCGGCGGAGACGGCCATGGCCAGGATGGCCGAGACGAGGATGTTGGACAGCTGCATGTTGACTGGTGGTGAGAGGTGGTTGATGAAGTGGAGTTGAAATGTAACAAGATATGTACAGACAAAAAGGTGAGTCGGACCGGCGACAAAGAAGTGAAGGTAATAATAGAAAGGTGGTGAAGAATGTAAAAGTCGATAGGATCCTGGGCTAGCCGATGAACTATTAAGAGAGAAACGAGGCCAAAGAAAAGGACGGACGAAGTCGTCTTATATGCCAATTGGTGCGAGGGTCCGCCCATCGGCTGAGGCTCACCTCATTGTCATGGCTGCCAACCTTGAACACCAGCTAGCCCCCATAGCGGAAGCCCGTTCGTCTCGGAAACGTTTCCCTCGCGCGACGTCGGTTGACGGGTTTCAGTGCACCCATAGCTGGTTGTCGTCGTCGTCGGCGTTTCAAGTCTTGGCGCCCGCCCCGATGCGTCGGTCCCATGCCAAGAAGGGATCCTCCCATTTGATCGCGAGGGATCCAAAATAGTCACATCGGCGCGACGTGAACAGGGCCATCCCTGCAGTCTTGGCACGCCGCACAACTACCGAAACATCGGGGGGTGGGAAGGGGGAAGCGAACGCGACTTGGCGACTTGCATCCTTCGGTTTTTCCTTCGACAGAATGCGAGGATGCGACGAAGGAATCAGCGAAGGACGGGAGGCGGGCCAATCAGAGGCCGCGGTGGTGCCTGGAAGTGGCCTTGTTTCGCGCTGAAACACCCCAGCACCGACCCCTGGGCAGCCCCGGGCCCTCAAACCCAAAAGCCAAAAGTTGGGATATGCTTGCCTGCCATCGAGAGCCGCCTTTTGCCAATGCGCAACTGGAAGCGAGTGTCGGCCGGTTCGCACGCAGCGCATGATTGCGACATGGGAAAAGCGAGGGATCTCACGGCGATGTTGGCCAGACTCGGGGATCGGCGCTGATCTCCCATTGGCCCAAGGAACCCAAAGAGGATCTGGGGCAAACCACCGCAGCCAGGATGCTAGACGGGTCGCACACTGATGAGGCGTCTGATTTACTTCCAGGTTCCTTTCCTTCTCTGCTCTCTTCCTCTTTCTGATCTTGCATCTTGATGAGGGCCGTGCCGCCACCGCTGGTAATGTGCATCTTATGCCTAGTAGTATCGATATCGGTCATTTTAGGTAGTGGTCTAGCTCCTCAGGCCGGGAGAGTAGCACCACCACCAATGCGACGCCGTTGCACTACGGGCCCGCAGATTGCGACTCCGGCCCTCCCCCCAACGAACCATGGCCAACCAGTGGCGCCGCGAGGTTGCCCTCTTCCAATCATCGGAAGAGACCGCCCATGACCACCCCTAAGCATTGGAAACGAGGTTGAGCATACCAGAGATGAAAAGCATATCTAGATGGGTATCTCCAGACGTTTCACTCACCCAAGGCTCCAACCAGTAAGCATATAAAAGCATAACCACTGGGGACACGATGGACACGACAGCTTGTCGCGTGTCGGGCCCGTCGGGACAGACCGATAAGTGTTTACACCGCCGGGCTTGGGGCTCCAGCCAACAGCCAGGAGGCCCCCAGCCGTCCTTCGGTTTCAGACCACCATCGCCAGCGGCTACTGCGTGCGACATGGTACCATCATGCGAGGCGTGCTGGACATGGCCTGATGTCTGTGTTGCCGTGGAATATATATCATTGGCCCTCGCCCAACTCATGTAGCCTGCACAATACATTCATCTCACTTTGCAGCTCTCCTAGGGCAGAAAACGGTCAGCCGCAGCTGTCATAACTGGTGCATCCCGCCCAGTCTCATCGAGGGTGTTAACTTCTCTTCTGCATAGAGCGCTCGACGTCACTTTTGTTGAACAATTAGAAGAATCTGTTCGACTGATTTGGGCACTTTTGCAGCCTGTACGACATCCGATCCAGGGCAGGGGGTGACACAGCCCCGTTCGTCACGACTCATCACTTCATGCCGCCGTTCACGTCGTATCGGACCTGTTCACCATCTGCAACAACAGTGTGCGCACGTCAGGGCCCGTCTTCATGTATGACTGCTCTCGGCGCAGGTAATATTTCTCATTCGTAGGTTCGGGTGGAATAGAGGCAACTCTAGGGTAAGAAGTACGTTCATCCTGGTTCGATACTTTGGAATAACGAGGACACAAAATGAAATGGGAAGTAGTAAGCCCTGGATGTCGCTTCCGTTCATTATGACTCTTTGCCCCGAGGCTCATCGAGTGATAACCTTTACTGTCTGTCATGACTCTCGACCAGCTCTGATGCGTTTTTCATCATAGCTTCTCGAACGTCACATCGGTCAAAGGCTGAACCGTAAACGTGCCGCATTACACTAATCCGCTCTTATCCTAATCAAAGCTCATCCTTCATGGGGTTTGTGTCCTCTGGCGGGTCCAACCCAAGTCGATGGTGTGCCTCTTGCAACTGCTGGAACACACCATCCGGGTCGACTGCCTTGCGAGTCTGGTGCAACCTTCTTAACGCGTGGCGTCCGTATCCCAACAGTGGTTTCTGTGTCTCGAAGGCGTGGTTCAGGAATACATACGCATGATCTTGGCCATCGCTCTTGGCCGCCTTGTTGAACCAGTACAGCAGCGTCACCATGAGCGATCTCATGCGACGGGTGTCTTGTTCAGAAGTCCAATGCATATTTAGATTGATGACTGCCAGTCACGAATGGGGATGTGTCAGCCCTAGACTCTTCAATGTCTCCATGGAACAGGGTGGACGTACCAATTAGGGGCCCTTCCTCGCCATCAAGCCCCAGGGCATTACCCCCGCGTCCCTTCATCCGTTGCATGGTGGGCACCGTCAAGGGGTTGAACACGATGTAGGCCTTGACGTCGGCCACCTCGACGATGCTGCGGGCCTCGCGTTGGAAGATGGCGGCGATGCGCTGGCATAGCAGCGGGTCGCTCCGGACCGTGACGGAGCCAAAGTAGTTAAAGTAGCCCTCCTGATTCGTGTGGTCCATCACCTGGGCCATCTGGAGCGGCGTGCGGGTATACGAGTGCTCCTCCAACACTGAGGCCGCGTCGCGCGGATCTGGTTCCTCTTGCGGCTGGTCGTAGCTTTCAACTGCCTCTAGTTGCTGCGACATGACCACACGCTCCGACAAGACAAACTCGGGCAGCCTGGCCGACCACGCCAGTGTGACGGCGATCATCTCCATGTCACGCGGCATGGCATGGGCAAACACGTGAAGCCTCTGGAAGACCCTGTCGGCGGCACCCACCTCCCAGCGGCGGAACTTGTACAGTGCGGGCGGCTGGGGGAACGCGTCGATGGTGACGCGGGAGACGATGCCGAAGTTGCTGCCGCCCCCGCGGAGAGCCCGGAACAGATCACTGTTTGTCTGTTCATTGGCCAGGACCACGGAGGCATTGGCCAGCACGACTTCAAACTCGAGGACGTTGTCGCAAGCCCAGCCTCGGGCTTGGGAGAAGAAAGAGATGCCGCCTTTTGACGGGGGTGGTTTGCATTTAGCCGCGAATATGTAATATCAGGGGTTCGAGAGGAGATACTGACCACCGAGAATCGATCCGACCACCCCTGTGAGACTGCTGCGCGTCCCAACTGCCGACATGTTCCGGGGTTCCAGCAGCCTATATACGTCGGCCCAGCGCGCACCCCCGCCTACTTGCACTACTGGGTCATTTGTTGACCAATCTGTCTTGGGCGCATCGACCATACGAACGTCGTCCATACGCCGCAGGTCGATGGTCACGCCGCCCTCGGCGTTGGAGGAGCCGGCGGACGGGGCCGTACCCCCGCCGAGTACGGCGAAGCGGCACCGTCTTTCTCGCACTACGTTCAGGACGGCAGCGATCTCGTCCGCGGACCGGGGCTGCACCCGGCAGGCGGGGGATACCTGCGACTGGAAGCGAGACCAGAGACGGGCTTGGGCCGCGGCGTTGCGGTGAGTTTCAGCAGGAAATGAGCTGGCTAGTTCATCACACTGATCATCATCCAAAACTGCACTTTCAGTTGTCTGCTAAAGAACGTTGCTCAGTGCAGTGACTTACAGCAGCAATACAGCTCGGGTCCGGTGCTGTCTGTTGACTTGTCTGGCTCTGCAAATGAGCATGCGGCAATGAAGCTTGAGCTACCAACACAAGAAAAGTAGGAAACCGCATTTCGTTCTAGGGTGATGCTGTGCTCTTTCATGTCCTTTCCCAGGCGAGCATTTATGGTTTAACTCTTGAGCTGCCGAGTACCAAACACCTACAATCTCTCGATATCGGTGCGTGCAGCAAAGGGTATACAGTAAGGCACCGATGAGTATCCTTGCCGTGCCGTAGCTACAGGGATGGTTTGTGGGCCGCACGCAAGGGATGCATGGTGCACAAAAGGACATTGCATTGCTCAAGATGCACACACGTTGGTGGTTGGTGGTTGGAGGAGGGGTAACCGCTTTCACCCCATATCCCAAATTGCAGATCCCGTGGCTCAGCACCCAGTATATAACCAACCGGGCTGTTGGGACGATGGGCGGTAAAATGATCTGACCCAATGCGTTGGTTCCAGCCGATAAGCATGACGTCGCATCGCCTAGGTGACCCGGGTACCAGGCTGTCGCCCACTTTGTCTCGACAACAACTAGATACTCCGACGTGGCAAAATGATTGCTCAAAAATCCAATGCATGACCGCCATGAGCTGAACCACAGGGGTTATGGCTCCTAGCATGTCCTTTGCTTCGTATTGTCTGGGGATTGGGTTATTCAGGTACTTAAATTTGAGGAGGGTTTGGCCACCCACGGAGTGTGCCTGCTATCAAGTGGCAGGGAATCGCAAAGGGCAAAAAGGATTAGGTACGAGGAGGATCGAACCGCCACCTCCCAGACCATTCATCAACATCGAAGTCAAGACACATGGTCACAACTGATTGTGCAAAAAACTACACCACGTGCCCTTGGTTTTTGTTGTGAGAGGAGTGGGGTGTTTAGGTATATATGTGATGTCTTAGGAAGGCGCCACTGGCATAGAGACGTCACTAAATCTCGGTAGTCGAGTCTGCCATTAAGCGGCCGCAAGTGGTGGGTCATTTCAACAAGTCAGAGGTGAATTTACGTTGGCCAGTTGGATTGCAAGATAGAAACAACTCTGGCATTAGATACACCACTAGCTTCATGCCCTGAGCAATGAAATCTTATGTGCAAACACGCTTTCGAATTCTGGGGTTGACACCCTGTTCTGTGCCCAGAGATACCCAGTCCCTGATATATGATGCCACACCTCCTAACCCAGCCACACCTGTCCCATAACGCGCTCAGTGAAGAAGAACGGGCACTGCTGCTTCTGCCAGACGGGACTGTGTTCAGTTAGCACCCTCCTTATTACCATAGCACGCCGGAAATCTCGAAGCACTTACGATACCTCACTTAGCAGCCAGTCATGTAGAACATGTCGGCGTCGCGATCGTCGCCGGTCTCGCGCTTGCAGTCTTGGGTGGTGGGACCGTCTCCCTCAGCGATGGGAGCGGCGGCGGCGGTCAGGGCCATGCTCAGGAAGAGGATGATGCGAGAGTAGAGCATTTTGAGAAATTGCAATAGTTATTCTCGTGATCTGAATCGAGTTTGGATTTGAGAGTTCTGAGATAAGGGCTTGAATATGTTGTGGGATGCGGTGGTGACGATACAAGATATCTGGTCTGGTGAAGAAGACTTGTCACTTTATATTCGTCGATGGCCAAAAGTGCTGGGAGACCGGGTGCTGTGGACCAAGAATAACATAATGTAAATCGCCTATCAGGTTGACATATGGGATTCTGCCAGATACAAGGGGTGGGTCGGTTGGCCGACCGTTGGTTATGAATTTACTAATCGCTGTCTTGACCAGGGGTGTCACCGCCACTCGTTGGCTCCCCCATCCCTCCAATAACATCCCTCATAAGCACGGGGGTATAATTTACACAACTTCGTTACTGGATTTACATCATGTTGGCCTATTTGTCCTCACTGATCAACCGGCATTATACCACTCAGCCTCACTACTGGATGGCAACCAACATCATGATCACAATCCGTGCTTTGCTGACGTTGCTAGCGATGTCTGATTCGTTCAACTTTCAAAGATCATCAGACCTAGATTGCATATGATTATAATTGGCGCGCGCCTGGCGATTCTTAAGAACATATCCGCTTTGATTTGCCCTGGAATTTGCTTCGCACTTGTCCTTCCACTTTTACAAGTTGACTTTCATCCTGCCAATACCTTTTTAAGTTAGAGCGACAACATCATGGCTGAGAAAGACTCATTTGATCAGCAGAGTCACGATACTGACTCAGAGCAGGGCATCGCCCCTGGCGAGCCTCTGCTCCCACCATGGACTTCCCGGGACACGTCGACTGTTAGAACCGGCTCTGGGCAGTCACGCAAGATCCTGTCTGCGATACGTGATTGCCGGTTGAGTCTTCTCAGCTTCTGTCTCTTGCAACTACTTATGGTTGCTCTGTACACGGCCGCTTTCTTCAGCTTTCAACGGCAACGTCCAAGTCTCGTCTACTGTAAGCAGCGACCCCCCTTTCCCAGAATGCGTAGCTCTTCGGGTCTGACCCATATTTAACTAGCACCGGCTTCAGAAGCCTTGCATTACAAGAAGGTTCGGTACAACGCAAGCTTGGTCATCGAAAGCCCCTACAACGGGCCGCCGAGCAAGGAAGTAGACAGCGCTTGGTCAGATCTGATTAGCAGTAAGTAAATTTACCTGAAGTAGCTCTTATGAAGCGGGGGATTTTGGGGAAATAACAGAAGGATAGACATGAATATTGCCGTTCCAAAATCGGACCTGGATCGGATCGGGAGTCACTCTATCCTCATCCCTGACACTGACAACATGCACTTTGGCGGCCTCGGCGTCTTTCACGAACTGCACTGTATAGTAGGTTTCTCGCCCGTCCGGAGATCACCTTGAGTTCCAATCAGACTAACCCCATTTGTGTGTGATAAACAGAAAAGATTGAGACAGTACACATGGAAAGAGCATTACTTCCCCGACAGCAGCGAAGAGGACGAGCGTCTCAACCGCCTACATACCGGTAAGTCGGCCCTGATAAAAGCGCCCCCATGAAGCCCACTGTCTTCATACAGGAGTTACTGACAGCCCAAACAGACCACTGTCTCGAGATTCTCCGGCAGGCCGCCATGTGCCGGTCCGACGTCACGCTCTTCACGCTGCAGTGGTCCGAGGGCAGTCGCTTCCCGCGCGCCGACTTCTCGCAGGAGCACGAGTGCGTCGACTTCGACGCCGTCAACGGTTGGGCCGCGGACCGAAGGGTCGAGGCCGGGACGCCGGGGATCCTGACGCACCCAAAGTTTGGTGAGCTTTGACCCCTTTCTAGATTGATTATTCCTCTTTGCCCAAGCCCTTCCCTACTTACTCTTGAGCCGTATCGTTTCAAGAAGCGAAGAATGAGTTACTGACGTGCTGGCTACCAAAAGGCGTGGCTTACAAGGAAGGGGAAGCTAGTCGCATTGGAGGTAGCGAGGACACGAGCCCTGCCATTATTACAGAACGACGGAAACTGTATACTTAGATGCACTACACTTAGGCTTGCATTTGGGGATTTGGCGATTGTGCGGTTCATATTGTCCCCTCGGTCTCGGATTTAGGGGTGGATGTAGCTTTCTTGGATACGTATTTCACAGCCTGATGGGGACTCTGGCCCAGAACGCCGAAGTTGGTATCCTCAAAAGTTGACTTCGCATCATCAACACGAGTGTTGTTCTGATTCCTCGTTGGTTAACGACTCTGCATTGCACATTGCACGGCTGTCTGTGTGTCACCGTGAATAATCCCAAGTGCACTGGAATAACCGGAGTTGCACTAGACGCTTCAGGTTTGCGCAGATGGGATAACCGCACATGCGCTTTCCTCAGGTCAGTCTGGAAGTCGGCAGTGACTTGTGGTCTCTGTACCTCGCCTTCATCTCCATCCTCTGACCCAACCGAGACATCCATCTTCTGGCAATCTAAAATCCCCATCTACCACGTCCCTAGAATTCCAAAACGAGAGGTGGCCTTCATCTTCAGCATGGTTCCTTCAAGCCCCATCTTCGGCACTGCCATCTCGGCTCTGATTGCCATGGTGGCCCTACTTATCCTCGCCGCCATGCCCGCGGCCGCTGCTACCCAGAACGACACCACCCTGGAGAAGCGAGGCATCGGCTGGCTGTACGACTACTGCGACGACGACTGGTCCATCATGCCGCCCTACTACTTCACCGGCAAGTGCAACGTCACCCACCCTCAGGCAGCCCGCGACTGGCTCTCCATCGACCTAACCGGGTGCTACACCGTCACCGATGACGGATACCTGTCTGTCGACAATAATCGGGTGTAAGTATTAACGCCGACTGTCCTAATACTCTTACCGTATATCATCATGCTTACTGCTGACGACGGCGACGACAGTGGTGGCATGGACAAGCGATGTGACCGATGCAGTCGCTGCACCGACCTCGACAAGGGCGTTTGTATGATGTGTGTCTGTTCTGTCAAGGATGGCAGTTACCGACACTGGTCCGTCAAGGATCTGGGTACGTATCATCATCCCTCACGGGGCTCAGCGAGCATGCAACTAATGCGAACCACCACAGACGACGACCTCCGAGTCGATTGGAACAATGATCGCATCTGCTGCGGCGAGTGGTGGGGTGGTCCCTACTGCGGCTTCCGCGGCAAGCCTCCCAAGCCGCCCGTTTCGGGCCAGATCAACTACGTCCCGACGCTGTGGCCCTGAACAATGGGAAACACAGATACGAGGAGGTACCAAAGGAGAAGGGTAGGGGAGGGGAGAATGTGATTACAATGAGGGAGAGACCATAAATCAGTGCCCTCGAGGCGGCATCATGTAACGCAACAATGGACGATTCCAAACATCTAGTAGAGATAGGCTGCCGTAACTTCGGCTTCCCAATGCATCAATCTCCAAGCCACTTCGAGTACTGTGACATGCGCATTTCACCTTGGGCAATAGAGACTCTGCTAGGGGGATGTGCAAAGGCAAATGGTATCATTAGACCAACTATCGTGTACAGTGTGGGTATCATCAAACATCATCCATCGTCAGCCAGCCAAGACACCATCCTCTCGACCGCCAATAGGCAGTCTCCCAGGCTGCTCACCAGACACGGCTAAATCATCGCATATCAAGCAACATCAACGTCATTAGAATCGTCAACAACAACAATAACAACAACAGTCGGCTCACGCCAGCCAAGCCCAACTCATCAACACCCTCCCGCTCTCCTCGGGCGCCAGCTGCGTGAACACGCTGATAGTCGTGTCCAAGTCCGTCGGCTGACACCCCGTGCAGCGATCCACGACCGTAACGTCGACGGAGTGGTTCCCTCCTCCTCCTCCTCCCTCCTTGTAGTCCCGCTGGATGCGGATCTTCTTGCCGCAGAGCGGGTTCTCGTTCGGGTTCCCTCCGGCGCCGCGATTCGCGCCCGCGGCGTCGAACGTGATGTGGCTGACCGAAACAATAGCGTCGCTGTCGCTCGAGGTCACGCCGCACGCGCCCAGCCCGGGGCCGTAGTAGGTCAGGTCGCCGGTGAAGACGCCGTGGTTGGAGGGCAGCGGCAGGTTCTTGGTGCCGGACTTCTTGTGGGACAGCCCGACGCCGAGGCCGATGGCGAGGGCGAGGATGACGACGAGGAGCAGGGCGGCGAGGCAGAGCAGCAGGAAGCGGCGCGAGCGGCCGCCTAGGTACGTGCGGTGCGGGGGCAGGACGGCGTCGAGGCGTCGCTGCAGGGCGGATCGGGTCGGCGGGGGCGCTGTCCCAGCTACTCCTCCTCCTTCTTTGGCGGGCGCGTGCTGGGTCCCGTCGCTGGGGGCGCGGACGAACAGAGGCGCATTCTTGCGGCTTGGGAATCCTTTGAGTCGGTCCAGAAGGGAGGCTCGACGTGGGCGCCCGGGCGTCTCCCAGTCGGGTGTCTGGTAGACGGGCTGCTGCGAGGGTTGAGGTTCGGTCATGTTGATGCACTTCTTCTTGCACTTCAATCGGCTGATTTCTTCAAGGGGCGGCAACTGGCAATTGGGTGCCGTTTGTTCGTGAGAAGTGGAAGTGAAAGTGAAGCGATTCCCATGGCCGTTACACACGGAGTGTGCCAAAAGTTGGCATCACCCGGGCCATGGCTGGCGACCCAAATCAAGGCAGGATGCCTGCGCAACAATTCAGGTTTGGATGCGACGTGCGACAAACATGCCACCCCAAAGAAGGTCTAGCCTCCAAGCCTGCTAACCGCCAGCCGCTGATGGTGAGCCACTTAGGCCTGGAGCCACTGAAAACCAGCCACTACTGATGCGGAGTGCGGTAGAGCCAAGACCTGCCAGTGGCCTAGGTAGTGCCCCAAACCCCTGGCGGGAACCACCCTGGCAGAGCCGGCTGTAGGCTAAACATTTGGGGGCTTAGGCTTGCCAATAATTTGGTCCTCTGATTCTGATTCACCGCCAGCGCCATCGATTATTGACAGGATCGGCTGAACATCGCCAATATGGCCCGAAATTCCCGTGAAGCAATCTTAAAAGATCAACAAGAAAAGCAAGTCAGCGAAATGTTCGTCATCAACGAAACTGAGATCGCCAAAAGCTTCTTTTCAAAGAATTCTATATACAAAGTCCAAAGTCGACATTTCGAGCATGAATCGCAACACGGCCTTGCCGACTTATCAAGAAGATTGGACTGGTAAAAAGCGGTCTTCTCCCCTGAACGAGTCGCCGACAGTAACCCCGGACCTGTGCATCAGGGTGGGTAGAAATCGCCAATCCCTATTAACCGCCCTCAACTTCTTCACCCATGAGCCCACCACGTGCTCAGCGAGAGCGATCTCTTCTGTTCTTGTTGATACACTACTACATACAACTCTTACCATGCAAAGTACTTTAGCCGACCGAGCACTCATGCTGTGTGACCTGTGCTCGGCGAGATGCCTTGATTCCAGTCATTCGAGGCGGTTTGATATGACGAACAGCCAGACAGTGAAGTTGTGCAAGAAATCCTTCATCAAACTACATAACCCACGACAATGAAAGAGACAAGTTAGCAAACCATTCTGATTGGGCAGCAACGAAGCTTAATAGTAGTAGTCAGATAAGTGGACAGGCGTGTTATCCAGCCAGTCGCCAGGTCCTGGATGATCGACGTCGACCTAACCCGGAACGGGAGGCCGACTACTTTCCCACCCATCAACCATCTGGATAGATGAACAGGAATGACCTCCCTGAACCAGCCAATTGCAGGTGGGGCTAGCAGTGACGTTGCCTGTACCAAACACTTGGGTGGTCAGGGTGTGAGTAGTGAGGGACGATTGCCAGATTAGCTCCCACTAAACTGTCAGGGGCCAGGGGTTCTATAGATGTGGGGGAACCCGCCAGCCAGTCTCTTGTTGGTTGCCTTCACTAACCGAACGAGAATGAATGGCAGAGCAGGCGACCAGATAAGCGAGACTGCTACCAAAATACCAACAGAACTTCTTGTGTTACGCTACGATGCTGGAAATATTTCGGGCCGAATTGCACAAAGATTGCTTATGATCTCGCCCATGCACACCGTTTAAAGAGTCTTGACGTTACATTGGGCTGGATCCCGAGCTTCTCCAGGCGGGAACGACCACATACTTGCTTGTATGAATGAGGTTATACCCTGATTCGTGATTTGCACATGGGATGCCATGTAGCCGGCCGAATCTGGCCATCCTCATTTATTGGCCCGCTCTTCCTCCCCTAGCATCTAAGTCAGTATCCCGGTACTGTGAGCCGAGCGCTTTCTTTACCCCGGAACCTTCGCCTGAGGTTAACCCGCACGGGACACGAACTGCCGGTGGCAGCTGTGACTTTTTGGGGACTTTGGGAAACGGTATGGAACCTATCGACACCGTGAGGGGAGGGGACGCGACGTTGCTTCCCGTCGACCCCCGTAATACTTCGGCAACCGCGTGCCCAGGGAGCAATGGGGTTGACGAGGGGGGCTCTTGTACAAGAACTGGGCTCATGAGATGAAAAGGCAATACACATTTGAAGAAGATATAACTGCGGTGACTGCCCACTATATCTTCCAATCTCTTTCCGGAGAAGCCAGCCCAGCGCCCAGAGATCTCGGCTCCTGCTTCCTGAGACTGCAACCTTCACCGAACCGTACCGTCCAACCATGGCTTCTTCCTTCCTCCGGTCCACTCTGACAGCCGCGGCGTCGCTGCTGCTGCTTCTGTCATCATCCTCGCCCCTCACCCAAGCCGCGCCCACCGCGCCGAGCCTCTTGGTCGCCAACCCGGACGCCACCCACATCGTGCCCGACAGCTACATAATCAAGTACAAGAAGGGCCTCACCCACCAAGTCATCGAGGAGAGTCAGCGGACGGCCGCCAATCTGCTCGGCCTAGATCCGACCGAGGTCGACAGGCTCGTGGGCGGCGCCGCCAGCCCTGTACTCTCGGCCGCCTCGGCGGTGACGGGCGGCGACCCCAACTTCCTGCTCAACTTCTTCAACATCAGCAGCAGCTTCTACGGCGTCCACGTCCACGCCGACCGCGACTCCGTCCGCCGCATCGCCCAGGACCCGGCCGTCGAGTATGTGCTGTACGACACGTACGTCACGCACGCGGGCAACTCGGTCGCCCGCCAGCCGGGCGCCGTCGCCAGTCTTGCCCGCATCTCGCAGAGCAGGCCCGTCGACAACCCAGGTGGCGATTATTTGTACGACAGTTCGGCCGGCGAGGGCGTGACCGTCTACGTCATCGACTCGGGCATCTACGTCGACCACCCGGACTTTGAGGGGCGGGCGTACCATGGGTACAACGCCATTGACAGGAACGTGAGTTGAACCAACCCTGATTAGGGGAAGAAAAGAAGAAGAAGAAGAAGAAGAAGAAGAAGACACTAACAATCATTTCCCTCTACCAGAACAACTCCGAGGACGACAACGGCCACGGCACCAACGTCGCCGGCATCGTCGGCAGCGCGACCTTCGGCGTAGCCAAGAAGGCCGAGATCGTGGCGGTCAAGGTGCTCGACTCGCAGAGCTGGGGCACCTGGTCCGGCATCATCGACGGGATGCAGTGGGCGGCCGACGACGCAAAGTACCGCCGCCGCAACGTGGGACGGGCCGTCATCAACATGTCCATCCAGAGCGACCGCGTCGACGCCATGAACGACATGCTCGACGCCATCCACGACGACGGGATCCCCGTGGTGGTGTGCGCGGGGAACTACAACGTGAGTCAAAACATAGATAAGCCCCCCGGAGACACTGGCTAACTTCAAGGGAATACAGAAAGACGCATCCTCCGTCTCGCCCGCCTCGGCCCCGTCCGCCATCACCGTCGGCGCCATCGACAGTGAGGACCGGAAGGCCAGCTTCTCCGACTACGGCGAGGACGTCGACGTCTTCGCGCCGGGCGTCAGCATCATCAGCCTGTCCAAGAACGGCGGCACGAGTACCTACAGTGGAACCAGTCAAGGTGAGTTGTTATTAACTGCTCTTTTTTCCTAAACGGACTTGTGCAAAACAGAAGGCTAATGAATGATTTAAATAAACAGCCGCACCACACGTCGCTGGTATCGTCGCGCTGCTGATGAGCGGGGAGGGCATGGAGGACCCGGACGAGATCGCGAAGAGAATCCGCAGCATGGCCGAGGATACGGGGGCTTCGGTCAAGGACAACACGCGGGATACGACCAACTTGATTGCGAACAATGGTTTCAAATGATAAAAGCAGCGTTCAAGCTTGGGGCGACAGATTGTTTAGGACTTGGGCTTGGGTTCCGGCGTGCGGCGCTTCGTGGGTATTGCCTGCCAATTGGGGCAACCAAAAATCAGGAAAATCAATCAACAGAATGACTACACATGTAACGGGATGCGGCGGGGAGCTCCCCGGTGGCAACGGAGGAACATTTATATTTCATTTCGCGAGAACTATGCCAGTGATGTATCTCATGCCGGTCCTTCTTAACTACTAGGCCTTGTAATCGACCTTTTATGTTCCTCGAATGGTGTCAGCCTCGTTACTGCTGAGGTATGAACGAGAAACGACTCCATGGCATGGTGTTGCCTCGATGGAGATTCAATCGGCAAGTAGGAAGGATAGACTGCTTCTCCTACTTGGAGTCGGGGCACTCGACGCCGTCCAGACCGAAGCAACTCAAGTAGCCGTTGTGGTTCGTCATGGCGTCATCTAGTGGTTTTGTTAGCATAAACAAGAAGTTGCTTACAGATAGCAGTAGGTCGGACTTACCCAGGCCACGTTCGGTGGTGATGTAGTCGCCGTCCTTGTTCTTGCAGTCGCAGGTCAGGCGCAGCTGGTCGGTGACGCATTTCTTGCACTTGACGAGGCCCTGGCCCCACTGCTGGGGCTGGAGGGCGCCGCTGTCGTCGACGGCGTAGCAGCTGTCATATAGGTTGCTTGTCAGTTACTGTGGCTCTAAATAGGGTTTCAAAGGAACGTTGAAGGGCTCGGGAGAACCTACGCATCCAGCGAGGCATGGCTGCAGATGTTCTTGCCCTTGTTGTCCAGGCAGTGGCCCTGAAGGTACCAGACCTGAGGCTGGGGGTTCCAGAGCTCCCACTCCGAGCACGTGTCTTCGAGGGGGCCGTCGGCCAAGGCGAAGCCGACGGTGAAGGCGAGGATGGAAGCGAAGATCTTCATGGTGAATGGGTGGATCGAGATGAAATGGATGATGTTTGGCGAGAGTCGGAAAAGGAATTGAGGGTGCTGTTGGGTTGCAGGATCTTGGGATGTGTGGCGAGAAACGAAAGGGAAGATGGCAAAAGTTGAGGAGTTGCCAACTGACTAAATATGAAATGCGACTGTACTGAATTCAATCAAGCACATTGAATCTGGTTCTAGATTACAACAACTGATGTAAGGGGGTTACATTTCATTCCTGAGTCTACGCAGCACTGCATACACGACGTAATACCTATTCGCCTACAGCTACCTAGATAGTCATGCTTTTGCTGTTTGGTCGTTCCTATGTGCGCCTTGTCACATCATATTGACGCGTCGTTTGAATTAGTCACGAACTACACTCAGTGTTACATTGGCTTGATAACTCCGCTCGGAGAAACATGGAGAAACTTGGGAAGGCAGTTCATGCGGAGTTTCTATTGCTAGATCTAAGCGAATTTGCCTTGCCATCCTGCTCGCATGGGTCGAGTCATCAGGCGGAGCCTGCAAGGAGACCGACTGAATACAACATATGAACAGCCACTAGCGAGACCCTGTTGCTTGTCCGGAGTCTAGCACCGGGGCGCGCTCAGGCCGAAGCACTGCAACACGCCATCAGAGACCGTCAAAGTCTCTCCTGTATCAAGGTAGGTACCGGTTAGCATAGGCCGGAACCAAGCTTGTTGTTTTCCTTATTTTGGGTGTCAGGCATGATTGTGTGATTGATCGACTTACTCAGATCAGCGTACGAGTCCTGGTAGTTGCCAGCGCTGTCTAGGCATTGGCAGTGCAGGTTGGACCCGTCAAGAGAGCAATTCTGGCAGTTGCGGATGCCCTCTCCGTTTCCAGAAGGCTGGATTTGGCCATTGATGTCGGTGTAGCAGCTGCCACTGTTGTCAGTTCCACCCTCCTTGGCCAGTTCCCGAGCTGAAAGTAAAGAGGGGGGTTCAAATACATACGAATCAAGTGCCATGTGGCTACAGAGGAGTTGGTTTACCTTGTTCCAGCAGCTTGCGTTGAGGTACCAGTTCGATGTACCAGGGCTCCACAGGCGCACATCTGGGCAATCCTCCCAGATACGGGGATCATCGTCGGCGGAAGCAAGGCCGGTGGCGCTAATGAGAGCCAGGAGGATAGAAGCAGCGATCATATTGGTGACTTAACAGTGAAAAGATGACAGGTGCGTGGTTGGAACTAAAGAGAAGATTGTGACTGATGCTGGCTGGAATAATTGGAAAGTAGTGAAAGGGGAGGATATTTAAGAAGCTGGGGGCCATCAGTAAATTGAAGATGACTCACAATCGCACTGAATCTATTGCTTACTGCTCTTCAGGCTAAAGATAGTGTAGTCACACTGAATCAACATCTATTGAATTGACATACTAAGCAAATACTAGGGAAATACATGTAGCTCAAGAATGCTAGGAACCAAACCTCTTTAGTCGGAAACCGGAAGAAACATTACACCCTTAAAAGCATATAACCGCCTCTTATATTCTCGGGCATGGACCAGCAGACTAGTAGCGAGATCCTGTTGCTTGCCCGGAGTCTATTAGCAAGGAAGGGCGAATGTACTAAAGCAAATTAATACGCCATATTCGGTGACATTCATGGTCCAGTCTGTCACGAGTTATTATTTAATAAGTAAGTAGCAAGAGGCCGGCGCCAAGCTTGTTTTTGGTTTGTTTTGGATTGGCTGTCAGGCATAATCTGGCTTACCCAAATCCGTGTAAGTGTACGGAAAGCTGCCTCGGAAGTCTGAACATTGGCAGGTCAGGATGGTCCCCAGGATACTGCAGTTTTTGCAATTCCGAAGGCCGAGCCCTTTCGCCGCGGGCTGAAGGGCACCGCCATTATCGACGTAGCAACTGCCATTATAATCAACCCCGTCGTCAAACCCGGCTCCTGAGCCAGAAAAGGGGGTGGGGAGAATTCGAAAAGCCTACTAATCAAGACCTAAAGAGGTGCAGGCGAGGTTCAAGTCGCTGCCCCAGCAGGTTGCGTTGAGGTACCACAACCATGGACTGGGCTGCCACAAGTTCACCTCTGGACAATTCTGCCGAAAGTCAGCGGCGAAAGCAAGGCCACTGGCGCTGATGAGAGCGAGAGTAGAGGCAACGATCATTATGGTGACTGAAAAATTGGTGGCTAAATAGTAAAAAGGCGACTGATGCCAAGTTGGATCCGTAGGAAACGTTGCATGTTGAGCGGCAGAGAAGAGGGATATTATACCTGTCCAAGGATATCTTAGTCGCAAGCCGACTCAAGAAAACTCAAAGCTGCAGTGAATGCAATGTTGATCAAGCTGATACTCGTGTAGTCACATCAAGTCCACATATACTATGTTTGTTGGAGAGTCCCTACAATACCAATTATTAAGTTGGAATAAGTAATTCTCATCATGACAATGCCTTCAAACACTCGTCCCCCAAGGGCTGAAGAAACCTATGTTAGGAAACGAAAGATTCCCTTTGTCGGTGCGAACGGTGTAAGGTTTGATTGGAAAACGTGTTAATTCAAGAAGCATACCCCAGTAAGACAAGACTGGTAGCCCTTGTTGCTAAGAATGGGTCGATCATTACCCATCCCGGGTGACTCAACCAGGGGCCAAGAATAGGAGGTCCTGCCCCTAGTCAGATCCCAAAAGACAAGGAACCCCAGCCTAAGTTCACTTGCGGGCCGAGTATCGTTACGTTTAGTCGTGCTAGTGGGCTCTTCAGTGCGAGTTAAGCCCGTTAGCATATCTGGTACAACGTATAGTTCCATGAAAATTCCCTACGCAACACCCGTTCTACCAAGTCTGGCTCCGTCCGCGACCAATGCTGTAGCGCAGCACAAGCAATCCTGCTAAGGTTGGGAGCTACAATAGCATTATACCCTTGCCGATATGCACCAACAATAGAACTGAGACTGTTGTATTCTCTCTTTTCTTTGTCTTCTGATCTGTTTGCTATTGTCGATTCATGCTGGGTCAGCAGAAATGAAAGGCTCACAAAGATGGCTACCCCCAGGCATATAAACCCAAATACTGGACTTTTCTACGTGCAGTAGCCCTCGAATCGGCCAGAGTTCAAGCTTTCTTTTTCGTTTTTGACACCGAAGATGCGATCAACCGTTCTCATACTAGCAGCTCTTTGCCTTGAGGGCATTGCCGCTCGCCCCCAAACAGACCTGAGCAAGTCCACACCACCAATACCGCGTGCCGAGTCAAGACCCAAAGCGAACACTTACCAAAACCACGCCGAGGCTGCCTTGGACCGATTGCAGCAGTGGTACAACCACGACACGGGACTGTGGAAGAGCTACGACCCGTCGTGGTGGCAGTCGGCCAACGCGCTGACGACGCTGCTCGACATGGTGCAGGCGGGCAGTCCCAAAGCCGGGGTCATCGCCAGCGTGGTGATCCCCAACACATTTCAAGCAGCTGGCGCCTTCAACGCCCGGTCTAAGCACGGGCTCAAGCGTGCCGCTGCCACCAAAGACGACCACCAGAACCCATTTAGTAATGGCTTCTACGACGACATGGGCTGGTGGGCCGTGGCCTGGATGCGGGCGTACGACGTGACGGGCAACCGCACGTACCTGGACACGGCTGAGGCCCTCTTCGCCGACATGACGACGGGCTGGGGCACCAGCTGCTGGCCCGAGGGCATGTGGTGGGACAAGCAGCACACCCACATCGACCCCATCGCCGACACCCTCTTCCTCGAAACCGCCACCCATCTCGCGAACCGTGTCCAGGCGGACCAGAAGAAACCGTACGTTGATTGGGCCGTCCGCGCCTGGGACGGCCTCCGGAAGGGGCCCATGTACGTGTCCTCCGCCGACGAGCACTATGTCACGGCCGCCGACGGCGTCGACCCCAAGACGTGTCAACTCAAGAAGGACCCGCACGGGTACACGTACTCGAACGGCGCGCTGGTGAGCGGGCTGGTGGCGCTGTCCAACGCGACGGGCGACCGAGACTACCTGCAGGAAGCGCACAATATTGCACACACGGTCATGAAGATCATGGTCTCCAAAGACGGCATCCTCATCGAGCCGGGCATTGACCAGGCGCACCCGGGCGAGTCGGCGCCGCAGTTCAAGGGCGTCTTCATGCGGGCCCTCGCAGGGCTGCACGCCGCGGACCCGCGGGCCGAGTACCACGAGTTCGCGCAGCGGTGCGCCGACAGTATTTGGGACAAGAACCGTCAGGGTGAGGAGAAGGGTGGGGGTTACGGGAATACCGGGGCGGGCGGCGTCGAGTTGGGGCCGGATTGGAACGGGCCCTTTCACGGGCCGACGAACGCGAGACCGCAGAGCTCGGCCATGGACGGGTTGGTGGCGGCGTGGGCGATGACGAGGCAGATGGAGAAGATGGGGGAAACGGGTAATGGGAATTGGTGATAGTACGAGTCAGTGATGAATATGAATACATGGCGAATCAACCGGCGCAGTTCCTATTTTCATGTGACACTTCACCCGTCCAATTTGGGGATCTACTGGATCACAATGGTGCGAGTGCAGCTGTGCGAGACCGGATCCCCTCACGGTGTTCTAAATCCGGATTCCTTACCATCACTCCATGGATTCTAAACCTTATTATTTCCAACGACGGGAATGCTCATTAGACCAAATGCACTATTTGTGGGTCGTCTTCTGCATGCAGAGTTCTGGCGTCTTGCTGGAGACCATACAACACCTGGGAATCCTGGTGGTGTTGGTTGACAGCAACCAACGTGGTGCGGCAAGTGGAGAATCTCGGACATGGGCGGCACGCAGTGGCTAACCCTATATAGAGGTACCTGAGTAAGTACATATACTTACCTACTTCAGCAAGTGCGGGCTCACATTGATGGCACTGAAGCAAGCCCACCGTCTATTCCCTCCAAACTTAACCTCTAAACCTCATCATCAGAACCATTCCATGCAGTCTACACTAGTCTATTTTCGTTACAAAATATGTCTCCCAAGCCCAGATATGTCTGCATAGACAAGGATGACATGATATGGGAGAAAACGAGGGGGTGGAGGAGTGGCTCAACACTCTCCGCAACGCAACAACGTGTAGGGAGGTCAAGGAACTCATCCTCCCCTTCATCATCATGGACTACATCGACCATCACCAGAACATGTCCCGCGAGCTCCTGGACCCGGCTCGCGAGAACCAGCGTCCTATTCTGGACCCAAAAATCAGCGAGGAGAAGCTGGAGTTGCTATATGGCCAGATGGCCAACATCTTGCTGCAACTCTCCAACCTGAGATTCACTTTGCTGGGGTCACTCGTCGAGGAAGACGGCGGCGGCTCCGCTTCTATCAAAGGACGACCCCTGATTGGTAACATGATCCAGCAGGTCGTGCACAACAACGCACCCGCGAGCATCCTGCCAACCAAGACCTACACCTCCTCGAACGAGTGGTATCACGCCCTGGCCCTGCAGCACAACGACGCCGTGGAGGACGAAGACGACGCCCGCGATAAGTACGTAGCTCGCCAGCTGTTTTCCGAAATCTTGCCGCGGAGAACCGCCTCTTTCCAGATGGCGTACTAAACACCAACGAAGAGTTCCGGCTCTTCTCCGAGGCTCTGAGACCGGCCAATGTTCTCCTCGATGAAGACCTGCGGGTCGTGGGGGTCATCGACTGGGAGTTCGCCTACGCGGCCCCGGCCCAGTTTAGCTACGACCCACCCTGGTGGCTGCTTGTGCGGGAGCCGGAGGACTGGCCCGGCGGATATCGGCCCGCGAAGAGCAGAATATGGAAGAGAAGAAAAACGTATCAATAGTAGGAGAAAAAGAAAGGGAAGATAGCGGCAGTAGCAAGTCGAAGGCCGAGGACAGCCAGGTAAGTTCACCAAGGCTCTCGCAACGCATGCGCGAGAGCTGAGAGAAGCGGACCTGGATGGTCAACTACGCGGTCCGGAACAGCTGGGCTTTCGACTTCATTTGGTGGAAGTTCCTGGACGAGAGCTACTTCGGGCCGAACGAGAACCAGGACCACCCGATTCGGCTGGGGCTGCTCTCGGGGCCGCAGCGAGAGGCCATGGATGCCTTGGTGGCGCGCAAGCTGGACGAGAGCAAGGACAAGCGGATTGTTAAGTGGGAGAGCGAGGATGCGTTAGCAGAGGCGGGCAAGCTGCTTATTTGATACATCCTGTTCTTGGGAGAGACTTGGCTCTACATAGACAAGTTGAAGAAATTTGGGCGCTACTCTCACCCCCTCCGTTTTCCTTTTTGTTTCTCAAAAGAAAAACAAAAAAACAAGATTCATACTAAGTGATTCTAGCAATAATAATAAAAGAATGAACTATAGAATTCTTTCACCACTGAGAATGTGACGAGCTTCCGGTCGAGACCCTTGCGGGCCCGCCAGGCCATGTAAAAGGTCAAGGCGATGTTCAAGATGCTGAAGACGGCAGCAAATATGCTGATGTACTTGCCAGCAAGATCAAGGCGGTAGGCGTGCGGGTCTTCGGGATAGGCGCCAATTTTAGGTAGATAACATGGCGGGCAAAAGGGGCAGACGAGAAACGGCACAGAAAAGCGAGCAGGGCGGGTAGGCGCAAGCAGACAGCACAATATGAGCGGTGGCGACTGAGGTCTTGGTCGTTCTCGTATCCCATGGCAGGCAAAGGGTAGCGATAGTCTCGGGCAGAACGGGGAAGTCCTGCCTGGCGATTTGCAGGTGTCGCCTTGGTTGCTGGAAGCCACAAACTGGGTAAAGCACACAGAATAACGTGCCAGGAATTGCCCAACAAACAAAAGCGTTGCCCTATTGGGTAGTGGTTGTTTCAAGAGGTAATAGGCCTATTATAATATTAATATTCGCTACAAAATACTAGCAGAACGGAGGCACGCAGCGCCGGTGTTATTAGTTACGATATATTCTAGTTGAAGTCGGCGGTATTCCACCAAGCTGTGCAAGGCCACCACTTGGGTATCCAACATTGAAAACATGTATAGTTAACGCGGCACAGGCTGGTGTTACGAATGGCGATGCCGTCTTAGAAGATGTCCCGAAGTGGTGGCCGGCCCGACTAGCCCGGAACAACAATTGAGCCGCCGGGTGGGACAGAAACTAGGCAGCACTGCAGTAGGGGGCTCGGCGCATCCACCCTCGCCCGTTTTTCTGCGCTTATATACGCCCAATCCCTTAATGGCCTCCCGCCTGGGTCGGCTTACTACTCAGGGCACGCGACCGCAATCAATCCTTTTCTTTGAGGCCCGAACCCAAATGGCGGCCCTCCCGAACTTCTCCAGGTCCCCCTGGTTCTGGGCCATCATTTTTGCCTGGTACTGCGCGACATGGCGCAACCACTGGAAGAACGAGGTGGTGCCGATGGACTACGAGCGCTGCGCCGAGCTGCACAACCGGATCCTCGACCTCGGGACCCGGAAGCAGCTCACATTGGGTGACGGCGGCCGCCACACCAACAGCAACAACGCCGCCAGCCCGTGGCACTTGTTAAAGAAGCAGCCGCCGCCCCCGGTGCTCAAGCACCCGAATTGGTTCGAGCGCTGGGGAGACCGGGCCGACAAAGTGCGAAAGCGAGTGTCGCCGGACCTGGCGGCCTTCCTGGAACGGGCCGGGGACGCGCAAGATGACGGGCACCGCTTCTTCTACTACGTCAACGGGCTCGCATCCCCGGACTCCTTATTCGCCAACCGACTAGTCTGGGACCACGATACGGGGGACCCGTCCCGCTACGTGAGGCTGTACAATGCCGACGACCACGTCGCCTCCTCCACTCCCCACGGTTTAATGTGAGTAACAACTATCAGGATGCATCAGCGTAAAGAAGTGTGCTTATCCATAGCTGCCTGCAGATTCGACCAAAAGACAAGCCTGGCTATCATGCAGACGGACATCCTGGACACCTTCACCTCCCAGAATGGGCGGCAGAAGTGGTACCCCCTCGAGGTCGTTCTCGCCCAATGGCTCGACATGATCGAGATAGGCAAAGTCCAGGCCGTCCCCGACGGCACGCGGACGCGATCGGAGAAGAGGGGGCCCTGGACCATGGTGGGCTACAGCGAGCGCCAGCTCGACGAGACGCTCGAAGTCTGGGAGCAGCTCCTGCTCGCCATCGAAGCGCGCATTCCTGGTTTCGCTCCCTCCGACATCAACTCCACTGGCACGCTGTTCGACGACAGCGAGATTGACCTCGAGGCAGCCGGCGTGCTCCCCGGCTTCGTCTCCGAATTTCTGGCCAAGGCCCGCCGTCCGGCCTTCGGCCACATCGCCCCGGGCCTCCGCATCCGCGACGCCGAGGCCGTCGCCTTCCAGCAGCCCTTCCGCCACGTCCCGCTCGTCGGGTATCCCGATCACCCGGGGAGCCCCAAGATCCAGTTCCCCGTGCTGCTCTTCGACTCGTCCGAGGAGCTGACCTACGACGCCCCGCCTCCCACCCGAAAACGCGACCACTTCGCGCCGCCGCCGCCCTTTGGTCAGCCGTGGAGCAGCCGCGATGCCGTCCCGTCGTTTCAGGCGGGCCTCTACTTCACCCCGACGGACCAGGGCTATTGGCACACGTTCGAGGACGGCGTCAAGCTCGTGTTGCCGTTCGGCATCGGGCGTAGGGGCTATGCGCGCACGGCGGACGGGGCCCTGTTCGGCGAGATCACGTATCAAATGCACGTCGAGGCCGAGGGGCACGACCGTCACGACTCGCTCTTCCAGATCGGGTACCAGCCCTTTGGGGCGGGCCACGAGGTACGTCTCGTCCAGGTACTTCGGGTCTGGGTCAGGCTGGTCGAGAGCGGCGCCTGGAGGGTGGGGCCGGACGGGGTGCTGGGCGGGATGCAGAAGTGGCGGGATGCGGATACCTGGTGGCATTGGAAGAAATATGTCGTCCCGATGAGTTGGTGACAAGTGTCAAGGATATCAATAAAGACTTCAAAACTTATGTGTTGGTTCCTCGCAGAAATGCTTGGGCCATTACTTGTGTCTTCACGGCGGAGCGTGCTCCAGTCTAGTTGTCCAGTAGCTTCTCTGGTGAAATGCCATGACATGCCACTGGCTAAACATACACAGTACGAGACGGGTTGGTTCAGTTGGCTAGAGCACTGGTTCCTTCGCCGTGACAGATCACTACCACCTCTACTGAGCGAATCGAGGCCCGCAGGCCGCCGCTTAGGTGAGCAGAAGAACAGGATTTCGCGCCTGGATTGTGACGCACACCTTCGTTGGGCCCCATCGTTGTGGGGCACCTTAGTTAGTTCGAGCTCCGAAGCTCTGAGAGCTTCGTCTACCCATGCTTCTTTCTTCTTCCTTTCCTGAGCCTTCGTTTAGTTGAGTGCCACATGGATGATACCGTGACCACCACTCGCTCTCACCGCCCCCCCCGCCGAGCGAAGAGCCTCATCGCGACGGACCCAGGGCTCACGGGACTGATCAAGCAGAGCTACACGGAGAGTATGGCCTGGTTCTGGCTGCCTGGTATGTTGACTTGGGTCTCTTCGTTTTTCTATCCATTATTATCTGGCTTCTTGGCTGACCGAAATCCGTTTTGAAAATGTTAAAGTCATCATTGTTCAAATGTTTTGGCACGATTGATCAAGAATGACCACGATCAGAATGTCGATAATGCTGGCGAGTATATTGCCATGGTGGGTGGGAGTACTAGTCCTCAACTTGAGAGACTCTCGACGGGAGAACCATGACGTTGACATCGTCGTTGCCTGCAACATGCTCACCTTACGACAGGCCTGCATCGGAGAAGGCTGGATCTTTTTGATGCACGTACTTATAACGAGCAGAAGAAGCTGAAGAAACAAGTCGACAAGCTACAGAAGCAGAATGCGGACCTCACTACGGAGCAACACGATTATCGTGTACTTATTCACAATCTACAATCGAAGGTCGACTTGACGATCTTCCGATAAACCAACTGACATCACTAGGCCACGATGTCAACCAAGAGGCGCGCCGCCACGAGCCCCTTGGGCAACAGGGCCAAAGGCACCAGGGACGACGTGTACAGCATAGAGGACGAAGACCGAGTGGCCACCGGCGTTGCCGGCCTCTCGCCCCACCCGCCCACGCCGGAACTGTGGGCTGCGGGCTGTGACAGTCGCCTTTGCGGCGACCATCATCTTGACCGGCTGCCTCTGTTGGTCACACGGCGAGTCCAACCGAAAGGAGAATGAGGTTGCCCCATTAGTGGCACTGCCGAGCCATATGTCGGCCCAAGGTGGTCACCATCATGGTGGCATTATATGTACGACGTTGGCGGAGCCCGTGGGGGCTTTACTGTCTTTATTGCAGCAACCTTGAGCCTGGGTTGGTTTCTCTGGCGCATGGGACCCCTGAAGAAGCTCTTGGGCTGGGTTTAGAAGATCTGAGAACGAGTATGGAGATGGCATGCTGGACGAGGAGTCCGATGAAGCTGAATTTTCCTCGTCTCCTCCCTCTAAGAATGAGCCTAATATGTTAAGAATTGAAATAGGTCGTCTGGCTTCTTGAGCGACTGAAACTTGTTTAGGAAGTGTTGAGCGTTGGGATGAACTCAAACTCGCAGCCGACGCCCAGGAAGTGTCAGGGGGCCAGAGAACGGCCAAGACCGGGCCTGTGACCCGGCCTCGCGGCTTTCTCGTGGGACGCAACAACAGCTGGGAGCTAGAACCGTGGACCATCATAGCTTTCCATTGGTATGATCCATTACATGGCCGTACCTGACTCGCTTGGTTGCGAAAGTCGGGTAATGCCAATGTCAGGTCAGTATGGCGTTCAAGGGTCCTGACGGCTTGACCAGATATCCAGCAATGGTCTCGGGCAGAAAAGCGCAGGCGAAAAACAGCACAGAAATCGAGCATGGCGATCAGAGCGAGCAGACAACACATGGTACGATCGTGGGCGCCCGAGAGCCCATTTACCATAATGTCAGAAATCGGCGCCATGGTGGCTGTCCTGATTGGAATCGCCGGTGTGGCTGTTGGCTGGTGGTTCGGCCGCAAGAGCTTGCGGGCCCAGCTCGCCGCCAACAAAGATGCCGACCGAGTCAGGGAAGAAGGACCAGGACCGAGCTACCCATTGGGGGTATGAAGTTAGCGAGATTCTTGCCGCTGAGGGGGCCATCACGGCCGAGCGCGATCATGCGACCCAGCATGAGATCAGACTTACTTGGTTTGAGAAAGACCTCTTTACCCCCTTCTCCCAAGTCCGCCGCCGACGACGAAACACCCTCCCACCTCATAATCTGTCTCTCTCTCTATATCTCTCTGATGGTTTATTTATAGGGCCCGCAAAGGTTTTAAGAAAGGGCTTAAGGATACCTATAAGAAGATCTAGGAACTTGAGAAAAAGGTCGACGAGCTTAAAAAGAAAGTCGACGAACTCAAAACGAGAACTCAAGAAGAAGAACCAGCTGACCGAGGACCGGGTTAGGTTTTAGATCAGTCAGGATTGTGAGAACAGAGAGCGGGCTGTCGCCGCGGGAAAGAAGCACCAGCTTCTGATCCAGGATTCGACTGGGTATCGCTTCCGACATCACTTCTGTTGTCATCCCGGTCAACAAAGCTGGACTGTCCGCGGCGCTCCTCCTCTGCAACAGGAACCACCAGAGTAGGAAGCGGCTGCTTGGGCTTGCTGCCCTTGTGCCTGCCTCTCTTCTTGGGAACGGTGGGCTGCTTCTCAACTTCGTTCCGCTCCAAGATGGTCGAAACACTAGTACTGGGCGTAGATTGTGTAGCGTCCCTAGCCTCTTAGTGGTATCGCGCATGGTTCTGCCGCCACAATTCTTGAGATCAGGGATGGATGCTTTCGGGGGAGCCGGATCTGGTGTGATACGGACTGGATTCCGGGGGCGACCGGATTCGAAGGTGAGGGAGACCAATACGAGCGGCCTTCGTTGTGGACTCTCGGTGGGCTTGGCGAGACCGCCGTCGCCAATACCAGTTAATTTCAGTTGCTGGTGCGTCGTATGAAAGCCATTCCAGTCTGGCGTCCTCGAGGAGTTTGGCGATATCTGAGGGCATCTCGTCAAGCCCGTCGTTGGCGTCGAGCAAGATTCCACCCCGTGTATCCCGGTCAAGAGGCAAAGAGGAAAGAAAAGCAAAAAGAGTTGAGTGTGTACGATGGTCTGGAACACCGAGGTGCATCCGATACCCTGCCCTCTGTGCGGATTTATATGGAGTGCCCAAAGCCCTCAATCACCGCCGCGCGGATTTACATGGAGTGCCCAAAGCCCTCAGTCACTACCGCGGCTCGAACCCGAGGTTGATGAATCATGTCATATATTCATCGACCTCGGTGCAAACCATCTGTACTACCACTCGGCTGGCCCACTGTTGGGAAATATCTGAGTTATTTGGGTATTTTACCTACCCTCGTTCCCCTCATCACGTGAGGTGAGCTCGGCACCATGGGCATCCCGGTCTGGGTGTCCTGGCTCTAGGTGTTCGGCCTGGGCGAGTGGGTGACCTGTCGATGCCAGGGCCTTGCCCCCAAGACAACCCTCGCCACCACCACCACCCCCATCACCATCATCACCGTCACCACCACCGCGAATCCCGTCCTGCCCACCCCCCGACATGAACTACGTTTGGATCGCCCTCGCGGTGGGTTGTGGTCTGGGCCTCGTCGTTGGCGCAGCACTAGTAAAGTGTTACCTGAGGCGGTCGCCGTGCCCCCACGGGAAGTACTGTCCCTGTTGCTCGATAAGCAAGCCGGACTCCCAGCTCGCCGCAGAGGGCTGTCATTAGTGGCATCTGTAGTATTCTACGTCTCCTGTATAGCATGTACAAGATCGACCAGCCCCAGAAAAACCAGCCGACCGACGACCGCGTCAAGCGTTGGATCCTCGAGGAGTTCTTGGAGAGAGAGTGCTAGTAGTGGCGACGGTAAAGCGACATGACGCCCTGCAACAGCACGAGAGCCGGATTCGCGAGCTCGAGCGTTCCCCTCGCAATGTCGTCACCATGGTCTCGCCGCACGTCCGCTGGAACCCTCCCCCTTCGACTAGATACGCCCTTCCACCTTTCTCTCTCTCTCTCTGTGACGGTTTGGATCCCTTGAGTACCGCCCCACCCTCTCCCCCTATCCCCCTTTTCCTTCTCAAGAATTTGAAAAGAACAGGGTTAAGAAAGGTGAGATCAAGACCAAACAGTTCAAGAAGGTTCAGTTGACTAAGTGGCACATTCCTGGTCCTTTAGCACGCACGTGAGGTATAACACTGCCTCTGCCGCGACTGAGAGATACTGACATGATGCCGGCATGGCTATCAAGAACGGATGGGGTGCCACGATGACATTCTACACCAAGTCCGGGCGGGGCTTCGAGAAGGGAACCCTCTCCGGGATGAATCAAGTCGGCAAGAATTACGGTTCCGAGAATCCCGCCGGCAATGCATATACCCTCTCTCGCCGCATATCCCACTGCAGGGGATGCCTTGGCCGTGTGTCCAGTATCCGGCTTTACTCTTTGTAAAATAATTTTGGTCATGGCTAGCCTGATCTGCCGTTTGTTTTTGTTATTGTTGTTCTCATTGTTGGCAGGAAAGGGGGTGCTGGCTAGGGGGTTAATGGCAGGTGTTATGGCAGGGTCAGGCGTGCTTTTGATTAAATGAAAACAGCATGAGAACTGACAGCCGATATTCTGCGCTAATCATATCCACAACAAGCATGGAATCGCCAGGCCTCCTAGGGCTACGCTCTTCAACAAGCTCAGCGGGAAAAGGCCCACAGGTGTCTGTTGTAGGACTTCGTGGTGAGAGACGTCCCGACAATCCCAAGATGGGCCGGATTCTGATAGCTCAATCTATACTTACGGCCCGGTTCTCGGGACGACGATAAGGACCGCAACCGCCGCTGTGCTGCTCCTACGCCGTGGGCGCTGGGTCAGGTATGGCGCGACGATGGGTTGCATCCCGGTTTTAACCGGACTGGCGACGATTACACCAACTTCTAGCCGCCGTGAAGCCAGCTCCATGTCCGGCACGGTCGTGGTAGTGTGCAGGGGCTTCTGGTACTAATTGAATAAATACCCTGAATCATCGCGTAATGCCTGGCTGTTCAGCGTCTCCCATGCTGCATCTTATGCCTGGAAGCCCGTTATGCAGGGATATACCGTCTTCGAACGCTACCGGCATGTTACTTAGAGCAGGTGAAATCATTATTCTGGCTGTACCTTGTCTGGATGGACCCATCCGGTGACCTCTCGTTTCTTGCACACTGCCCACAAGACCGAGCCGGGAAACACCGCCAACGTCTCCACGTGGTCAATTCCGACCTCTTCTTCGATCATGACATCGACTCTACCCGTGACGGGCTCTAGTCCAAACCTTTAATAGCCTTCTCGGTGACCGTGCTGTCGCCTTGGTGCAGTTTGGGCAAGGCCAAGGCGCTCTCTGGTTGGTACCTTCTGCACCCCGTGTAGAGCATATCCGCTGTGCTGCGGTATGCTACGGCCAGGGGTTCTTCGACGTATCATGCAAATGGTGTCTTTTTGGTAGTTGACGGCCCATTTGGGTTGGAAAACACAACTGGTCTCACGGCCTACCATAGCGATAACTAGACCAAACAGCTACAACCGAGAACTTGTGTACTCATGTGTGGGGTGATTTAATCAGTTCGGGCCCCTCCAAAGCAATTCAATTGTCTGTCTGGCTATTCTCACTGCCGATTTCGTCCTGTGATATCTGCCGGTTACATGTGCCCTGTTGGGTCGAAAGCGAGTCAGTGTACCCAGTTATGACAGTTGTCATATCCAGAATATCAGCCCACGACGATTCATTTTTTCAGGCACCGACCACTAACACCAATCTCGGATGTGCGGATGCCTGCTCGACTAGACATAAGAAAAAACAATATCCTTCGAAATCGAGATCCGCGTCATCGCTAAGGATGACGAAACAGTGACAGCCAGCCCAGCAACGCCCACGGTCGAACTAGGTCTGAGGTAATCAGCAGCAGTCCGTTGGCTGGGTTCTCTTTCACTCTATTTTCTTATATTTCTTGATAAGGATCTTACTGTGTGGTTTGGTGTTGGCGGTGGCTTGGCCATAGTAATCAAACATTGAAGCTTATGTGGGCGGGCTTGGACAACACGCCATGTTGCATCTCGACATAATCACATGCTCCTTGCATCTGTTTTCCAATTAAATACCAGTCAACTCTCGCCACGTGTATCTTATCGTTGCCCGTAGAGCCCAAGGATATCGAGATAGATAATACAGGTACTGTAGATAGCGTTGGGCATCTGCATTCCAACCGGCATTTATTAATGCAACTCCACCTCCTCTACCCTAGTAAGCCTCTGACTTGTGCTTATGGGCAATGGATGGGATAACTACCTATGCAGGCAGGCGACGGCCCGGGAGCCAAAGACGTCAGATAGCCCGTCACTAGCTCCAGCGCCGGCGTCGGGTCCAGCGCAGCAGACTAGCCAGCTAGCAGCGCCTCAGCCCAAAGCCCCATCCTGCTAGTCTGCGATGATCCTGTCAGACTGCAAGTAGCACAACGTCTTTTTTTTATCCCCTGGCTGCCTGGCTGCCCTGGTACGGATTGCTGGGCCGGCCTAGTAAAGCCTATCTCCCGCTGCCTGGGTGGCCCCTGTGCCGATCCACGTGTTTCAACTTCAGGAACCGCGCCAGGGGTTAGCTTGTGCGGTTCTAATCATAGCGGTACAGTAAACGAGACGGGACACCTGGGAACTCGTTGGTCATATATTGCCCAGGCATCTCCCACCCGTTCGACTGAGGAGTCTGCTTGTCTTACGCATCTGCAAGTCTATCTGGCTGTCTCATCTTCCGTTCTCTTCACATATTCACTCTTCACTCCCGAGCCTGGGAAATAACACTCCTTTTTCTTCAATCACTCTTTCAGGGCCCCGGCCACGCGAGCTAGCATCGCCCAGCTCGTTTCCCTTCATTCGTGACGCTTTCGAGCGGACCAACATCATTAGAGCCAGTCTCGAATACGAATACCAACAAAATAGAACATTACGCAGCAACTGCGCCATTCTATTGCACATTTTTGAGCATTGCACATAAAGAATCCGTGTGATTTTCACCGGGAATTGGCAGAAACCGCCGTCCATCACCACCCCCAAACAAGAAGAACAAAACGGCAAAAGACTCCAAAAATCCACCAACGAGTCCAAAATGCCGCGCACTCTTCCCTACCGCCTGCTGTCCCAGCCGCAGCCCATGACGCCTCTCAACAAGGCACCCAACCCGCTGGGTAGCCACCCGTTGATGGCTCCGGGGCAGCAGACGTCGCCCCGCCGGGCCCGATCGCCGCTGCCGCAGATCCGGGTCACGCCCCCGCAGCCTGCGTCCCACTCGCGGATGTAGATCTGCTGCTTCTTGCTGCTGCTGCTACGTTCGTCCCCGTATTGGAGGAATTGTTTATGTATGAAATCAGGCAGTTTCATTACTTGGAGAGAGAGAGGATCGTTGGCCGGATGTTTACTGGAATGCAGGACGTTCGGGGTGGTGATGGTCTTGGCTGTTTCGATGGCTTCTTCACTCGGCGCAAATCCCATTTTGGCAGGCAAATAAGTAGGCAGGCAGATGCCGTGCCCTTCAACCAAACGGACACAAATTTGACAGTATTCAATGGAATTAGATACCCTTCTCCCTATCTTCTGCATCGTAACCAGATAACTTCATTGGTACTACCAAGGGAATGAAATGATTCAACTATCAAGCAGAGTCACTACGCTCGCAAACAAAGTCCTCCGGCACCACTTATGACCTTGAATAGAAAAAAGCGCATTCAATTACTTGAAAAGATGTTGGTACATATAAAGGCATATCATGCTTCGCTGTTCCGGTCCGGAACTCCATATCCAGCGACATCACCAAAGAGTCACACGAAACGCCGTTTCTTTCAACTGCAACACTCCTGACACAGGCTCACCAAAAGACCACCTACGGAAAGCTTCGGGAACTCATCAACAATGTCATCCACCACCACTTGCCCCGGCCCTCAACCTCCCGGCCACCGGACCCACGGCCCAGCGCGCCTCCTAGCCTACATCTGCCGCCCCCAACCTGCTCCCACCCCCTCGGCCACGGCCTCTTCCTCTTCCTCCCCTTCCATTATCATCACCACTCAAACACAAGAAGAAGGACTCTATCCCGAACTCGAAATCATCGACCACCTCTTCCTGCACATCCCCCCTTCCCTCCCTCCGGGCCACAGCCCAATCACCTTCCTCGGGCGCGCCCTCTCCTCGGCCGTGTCCCGGCACCGCTACTGCTGCTACTACGACACCTACCCCAACCAGAGACGGCATCACTCTATTGGTAGCAGTAGTACCGGTACCGACGACAGCCCCGACGCCGACGCTACGGCCCTGGCGTCGACAGACATCAGCGCCTGCGACATCCGGATCAACCTGCGCCAGCCGCCGAACCCCACCGTCTTCGGGCCCCTGCCCCTCTACACGTCCTGGATGCTGCCGTTAAGCACGTTGGGCGAGGACAGATTCCGCGGCGTCCTGCTCGACATCGCGCAGAACCGCGGGGTCGCCGAGGTCATTGTCCTGTTACAGCCAGCTATCGTCCACAGTCACGAGGCCGAGGCCGACGACAATGATGTAAAAGCAGAGAGCAGCGACGATGACCCCAACAAAGACGACCAGTAGTCACCGGACATTCCCACAAGTGCGTCGTCGGAATCTAGAGGGCGGTCACGGGAAACATCATCAAAGTAAGAGGTGACATCCTAGATAGAACCATTTTTGAATACATAGAAAGGGTATGCACAACGATATATCCAAAAAAGTAAATGTCCCAAAACCCCAGGTAAATACCTGGCCTATGTGAAAACAGCCCGTCGTTCTCGTCGGCCCCCATCCCCACGCGCCAAATGCCTCTTGTGTTGCTCACGAGCAACTTTTCGTTCGGGGGGTTCAATTCAACTCTTGCCCTCTTTCATCTTTCTCTTTCTTTCTTTCTTTCTCTCTCTCGCGCGCGCAAACAATGCAGAAGACAACGAGGTGGCACACAGGGTAGTAGTAGTAGTAGTAAGTAGCAATAGTATGATGAGAAATATCCAAAAATGAGGAACACCGGTGCGCCGAGCCAACCCCCCCCGTCTTGATATATCGTACACAGGGCGGTCGAGAGCCGTGTTCTTCTTTTCAGGAGACGCGGGCCCTCGTGTCGCCAAGTATTAGCGGAACCTTCGTGGCGCATCCTCTCATTCGCAGGAACAGGAATGTTGCTCGAGATGCATGGAAGATAAGAGGCCCCAAGATGACAGCGCGTGAAGTCGAAAATATGAACAGCGCCGGTCCAACGCTCAATCCAAGCGCTATCATGGGACAATGCAAGCAATTCCAAGCCACCCCGGCGGTGGGGAGAAAACTCCGTGATGCAATGAGAAGAAGCGCAAAAACGTAAGATCCAAAGGGTGTTGGTGTTGCCCATCGCAGTTTTCTCCCCAGCCACGACAGCTGCGCCTGCCCGAGAGAGAGAACCGCCATCATGTCGCCGCCGCTAGATTTCGTCCACAAGATGTTCAACCTGCTGCGACGGCCGTTTTCAAGAGTTGTTCGTCTTCAACCGCTTCTGGTTCTGCATCCGCGGGGTCGGGGGCTTCTTGGCGCCGCTCATGACGCCGTTCAACTGCGCTGATGGACCCATGCTGGCAGGCGTCGGTGCCCCGCTCTCGTCTTCCGTCTTCACCGTGGATGGCCTCCTCCGCTTGTTGCTGGCAGGGCTGGTGTTGGCGCTCGGGCCACTTGAGCTTGTTCCCTGCTGGCTCTGCTGCAGGGCCATACCGGGTGCCTGCATATGGCCTGTCGCAGGGCTGCCCATATGCGGCGACCCGGGGAGTGCATGGTGGGCGGCGGCTGGCGATGCGCCCATCTGGAACTGGCCAAAGCTGGGCGTCCGTGGGCCTGGACCCGGGCCCCCGGGGACGTTGCCCGGCTGCTGACCGTTCATGACCATCTGGGGGCCCGTGGCATTGTTGTTGTTGTACATCTCTAGAGCTGCATAGGGGCCAAATTGGGGGTTGGCGACAGAATAGCTCATCAACGGTTGCATGATGCCAATCACCTCGGCCAACTCGAGATACTGGAAAACATGCTCTGTGATGCCCATGTTGGATTTGACGGCCGAGTCGGGAAGGCTGATGTCCGGCGGTGCCGTCATGGGCGACTTCATCTGCTTCGCCTTGCCCTTCTTGCTCATCTCGGGCGACTGCTTCGCGTCCGACGAGTTCAGCCGATGCCAGTCCTTGATCCAGTTGTGGTTGGGCTTGGCGGCGTCTATAGCCATCTTCCTCGAGATGAACTCGTCGTGGGACGTCGTCGTGAACTCCAGCGACGCCAGCTTCTGCTCCGCGTCGAACTGCGCCCGCAGCTTGCCGGTCCACACCACATGGGAGCTCTCGTACCAGTAGGTAAAGCTGGCGTTTTCGTTCTCGACCACGTGTGTGGCGCCGAGGCCACGATCGCGGGTGCCGTTGCCCAGGTTCAGCTGCAACTTCTTCACTCCGCTCTGGAAGTGTGCGTGGAAAAACCTCGGCAGGGCCGGCACGTGAATCTCGTACGGCTTCTCGGTCGATTCCTCGCTATTGGAGTTGTCGATGATGAACAGGCTAAGTTGAAAGACACCCGTGGGGCTGAAGAACTGCCGGACGAAATTCGACCAGTACATCAAGGCCTCTTCGTTATCACCACCCTAGATTAACTGTTAGTCATGTTCTGCCATGTTCTATTTTGGGGGAACATTAGCTCGTACCTGGAAGCCACTGAGGTGCTCGCAGAACTGCTGGAGCTTCAACAAGTAATGCCCCTTCATGGCGCCTTCGTTCTTCATCACCTGCTGCTGCTGGAGCTGCTGCAGGTTGTTGGCCAGGTGTTGAGCCTGAGCCTGGTGCTGCGCCTGGGCGGCCTGGAGCATCTGCGGCGTAGGTCCCTGAGGCTGGTTCGGCTGGGCGTTCTGCTGGGGGCCGGGTTGGCCTTGACCCTGACCTTGTGCCTGGCCCTGCTGCTGGTTGGGCTGCGGTCCGGCATTCGGCGGCTGGCTGGGAGGCTGACTTGGTTGTCCTCCCGACGGGGTGGGCGTTGAATTCGGTGGTTGCGTAGTGGGTTGAGACTGCGGGCCCCCTTGCTGCGGCTGAGGTTGCCCTTGGTTTTGGGGCTGGTTCTGGGCTTGGCCCTGAGCCTGTTGCTGGGCCTGCTGCTGGGCCTGCTGCTGAGCCTGTTGCGCCTGTTGCTGCTGGGCTTGCTGCTGCTGCTGCTGTTGCTGCTGGGCTTGTTGTTGCTGCTGCTGCTGGGCCTGTTGCTGCTGCTGTTGCTGGGCCTGCTGCTGCTGTTGCTGTTGGGCCTGCTGCTGGGCCTGTTGCTGCTGCTGCTGGGCTTGCTGTTGCTGCTGCTGGGCTTGCTGCTGTTGCTGCTGGGCTTGCTGCTGCTGTTGGTGCTGCTGTTGCTGCTGTTGGTGCTGCTGTTGGTGTTGCTGTTGATGTTGTTGCTGCTGCTGGTTCTGGGCTTGTTGCTGCGCTGCTTGAAGCATCTGCTGCTGTTGTGCCATCAATTGAGGGTTCATTTGCCCAGGATGACCAGGTTGATGACCATGTTGTTGCATCTGTTGGTTTGCAGCTTGTTGCATGGCGATTTGTTGTGCAAGCATCTAGAGAACGAGACCACGTATGAGACCCAAGAAGGAAATAGTCGAAAAATAACGAGGAAAACTGTAGTCACTTACTTGTGCCTGCTGGGGATTCCCGCCGCCCTGTTGTAATTGTTGAGCGAGATGCTGCTGCTGCAGGTGAGGGGGAACACCGACCGGTCGCATGTTTCCGCTCCTCATGGCCGCGAATTGCGCCGCGTTCATCTGGTTCATCGGCATGCCCATGGGCATATTTTGCGGGTTCATACCACCGTACATACCTGCCGACAGCATGGCCTGTCGCTGCTGCTGCTGTCGCAATAGCTGCTGTTGTTGCATCTGAGCGGCAAGCGCCGGATTGCCTTGATTTACTGACAGTCGAACCTCCATTAGCATACCGGTGTCCGCGGCGGAAAGACTTACGCTCGAATTCAGTGGCGTAGGCGGCACAAATCACAAGAGCAGGGAGTGAGGCGGCGAGGGGGAGGAGAAACTTACTGGCCATCTGGTGCTGGAGTTGGAACTGTTGGTTGGGGTTGAGGTGTTGCAAGGCATGCGCCTGCGCGCCCTGGGGCTGCATGCCTCCCATAAAGGCGGCCGGGTTGGGCTGACCGCCAGGCGCAGAGACCATGCCGTGGCCGGCCATCTGCGGAGGCATGCCCGGCTGGGCTCCTGGCTGGCTCGGGTTATGAGCCATGCCGGGGGCCATAGGGTGTCCTGGATGAACGCCTGGATGTTGCTGCATTCCGGGATGGAAGCCGCCACCAGGTCCCATACTAGCCATCATGGTCCTATTCTACAGTGTCTTGTCGTCGACTATCCACCGACGTGGATACCGACGCCTAGACCTCCGCGCTATTTCATATAACAACCCAATGATATGGTCTGCAAGGCCCTCGGGGGTCGAGGTCGGCGGTGGGTGTGGTGGAGGGAAGACCGACACGCGCCAAAGACTGCTCCAATTATCGTCGTCCGAGTTCGAGGATTTGTCGCAAAATGCGTTGTCGCGACTGCTGTCCCTTTATTGCCGCGAACACACAAAAAACACGAGAGCGCGGGTCAAGCCACGAACGGCTTCGCGACGCCGATCCTTTCGGTGGTTATCGCGGATGTCCACAGAGAGTAGTAATCGACAGCAAGATCGGGGGGTTGATGCATAAGACGGCAGGATTGGGGGCAAAAAGGGTCGGCGTGGACGTTGGAGTCGGGCAGACTTGGTATGCCTTGGATGACGCGAAGCAAACGGTAGTCAGGCGAAGACAACAAAGGCAAGGAAAGCCGGGAGGAGCCAGGAAGAGGTGATGCGTGATGCTGGCTGGGCTGGTTTGTGTGGTTTGGGGAGGCGCGCGATTACAGAACACGCCAGGCAGGGCTGCTTGTTTCGACAGCCAGCCTAGACCGCAAAGGGATTGATGTACGTGCGAATAAGCCCGACCGACAGGAGAGAAGGCGGGATCGGGAGAAAAAGACAGGACTATTTTTTGATGCAATCTCCAGAAAGTAAAGAATGCCAATAACGATAATGACAATTGTGTTATAATGTCCCCTGGGAAGTATTGCGCAGACTCAACTGGGCAAAAGCTGGGGGGTGGTGGTGGGTGAGGGATGTTGGGCCCGACCGAACTGGACGATTGATTTGGAGTGGCTGATTGAGAGGTGAGGTGAGGGAATCCGACGGGATCAGAGTGGAAGAGAGACAAATTGGGGGAATTGGCGGCAGCAGTCAAGCGATTAGGTACGAGCGACGGGGGTCTGGGAGTCTAGTCTGGCTCGCTGGCTGGGAACTCTGCGAGGACTGGGACTTTGCGAGCGAGTCTGGGAGAGTGTCTGGGTTCCTGGAGTGGGTTGGATGCGCCCAGTACCGGCGCAAGAAAAGCGGGCGGTGATCGCAGGAGAAAAAAAAGGACGTGGTCGTGTCAGATATTGGGCTGCTTTTTTTTTTCCCTCGCACTCTCTCTTCGCCTGCCCACACACACACACACACACGCTATCTAGGTTAAGCAGGTATGCATGTATCGGTGCCCAGGTGTCAGCAATGCCCCCGCAAGGTAGGTACCCGTCGCCAACAGGTGTTGAGCTTCTCCAATGCTGGATATATATAAGGCAGACATGCGCCAATTGCAGAAATACCCAAGACAAGCGACCAATCAGCCTAGCTTGTTATACTTGGGTGATGTGGGCTGGCGGCACTCCCGATATCTGGAATCCGTATATCAGGTCTGTCTGACTTCAACTCCCACTACTTGCACTGCACGTAACAGGCGTACCTGGCGAAGAAGGGGGGGCGACTAGAACTGGGACTGGAAGTGGCCGGCTCGGAAAGGCGACTGGGGGCTCGTGATTGGGATGCAAGTGTGGAAATATAAGAATCCCGAGTGATGAATGAAAAGTGGGAGACGAGCAGGTGGTATGGGACTATCCGTAGCTTCGACAGACCCTCCAACCCAAGTGCAATGGGTTCCCCACACTAACACCAGTTTCCTGCGCTTTGATAGGCAGAATTAATGTTTTCCCGCCTTCCGATGCAGGTTTCTAGCTTTTAAGCGCATAGAGATTTAAGCAGGGGGCAGGAATCTTGGAATGAGTGATTGCCTCACACATTGGGACGCCAACCGGTTGTCAGGTGTACTAATTGAATGACAGGTAGTGCTGAGACGTCGTCTCCAGCTTCTCGTAAGTTGTAGGTAGTAAGAAGCACCGTTGGAGATATTCTATGCAACCGGAATTGTAGGCCGGGTCGGTGAGTATTAAATCCGTAGCTTGGTTGGTGTAGCAGGCCGTCTTGCAGATAAAGAGGATGAGCCAGCCTGATGCGGCTATGCATCTATGGGGGCGTGTAACTTCAAGTGGGCTAGGCCTCCTCCAAGCTCGCTCTCATGGCATGGAAACAACGCGATTTTGCCAGCCCGGAAACCCTGCCTTTCCGAGATCTTCGCGATCTGGCCGATCGGAGCGTTGGGGTTCTTTCGCAGTCACTTACAAACCGGTCGGGAATCGAACGATTGTAGAGACGGGCAGCTTCAAATTTCAATCCCATGCGGTGCGATGCAGTCCAAAAGGATCGGCAGAGCGCGCGGCAGTCACCGGGCACTATGCAAGTATCGCGTATATGACAGGGATCGCATAAACCTCTTCCACCCCCAGGCGAAGCGCCAAATTGCGGGGCGTCACCCGGGCGCTGGGTTGGCTTCAATCAACAAGCAAGTGTTGTCCGCATATGGTAGGTTGGCCAAAGCCAGCTGCACCACCAGGCGGGCGGGAAGAAGCGGGCGACTTTGCAGTCCACCTGATCAAGAAGACTCTGTGCCTGTCCAGTTGCTGGCTTTTTCCGAAAGGCTGTCGACCTACGGCAGGACCGCAGCAATATTAACAATCAAATATGGTAAATGGTCACTAGACAACGTGCATTACTCGTTGGGGCAGAGAATACGCGAGACTATGGCAAATTCCACGCGGGGGTTCGTGCTTGAGGAAGCATCCGTTTCAGAAGACGCGTGAACTGGGAAGGGTGGGTTGTGTTGCTGTGTGTCTTCCCCCTAAAGTTGAAACTCGGGAGCTGCTATTTATATAATGCATGAAAACTCTACAGTATCAGGGTCTTCTTTTTTCTGTTATCTGGAAGCCTGGAGAGGTTGCAGTTTGTAGCTGACATGAGCTGAGGATTTCGGTGAAGAAATGACGCTGCTCCAGGGCTAATATCCCAAGCACAGGCCGATTTTGTCCCCAATGGCACTTCATCTATTTTTAGCCTGCCACGGTTCGACATGCAAGGCGGAGTAGTCATCCAACTACACCTCTACGACTATCCAAACAGGAAGATGGGCATTTAACTTATATGATGAACATTACGCTTACATTTTCAAACTTCTGGTTGCCGCATCTCGTTCAAATATAACCAGCGGCCAGAAGTCCGAGTTCATAATGTAGATTTGCTCACCTACGAATTTCACGACCCAACCAACAATTACTCTGGCAAAGGCAAGTTGTACAGATTCTGAATCATCCGTTCAGCCCAGGATCTATATTTGGTGCGCTTTCGTTCGAAGGTAATCATATCATCGTCATATTGCTCAGTCATTCTATCCAGCCTCACTTTGGAAGATTCATTGTGTTGGCTCTGCCATGGTAATTGTGTCACAAGGAATTCTCAGCATGCGAGCGCTCGCTTGACCGGACTGATGGTTGCTCTGGAGCTAGCTTCGACACTACCCCCTTCGCAAGCCTTCGATTTCGCAGTCTAGCCAGAACATTGTCCTGGCTTCTAGGCTTTCATATTTATTAACATAAGGATTGGTGCATGGAGCCCGAAACTGGATGATCATGTAGCGAGAGATCGTTTTATACGTTTCATTCCTTTAGGGGTTTCCCGCAATTTGATTATACGTTTCACAAGACGCCAGATAAAATCCGGATCTTGACGCCCGCGTGACGTGACAGTATCTCCTTGATAATAGTATATTCTGCGTTGCATCCAGCCTCATGCTTGAGCACATCGAAGTGGCTCATTTTAGTCAATGCCAACACACCTGATCATTATTCATGAGTTTCTCACCAAGATTCCCCTCGGACGCAGTTCCAACCTTGATTCACGCAATATGAGTGCGGACGTTTATATATGAACTTGTGTAGAAGATCATACCACATAATGTGAAGACATTTTCCAGACTGCATTCTGGCCCTACCCGAAGTTTCGTATATTGCTCGTGGCTAAGCTACTATTCTGTTTTCACTTAGATTCGTCTAAGCAATTTGCCAACTGCTTGTTCCATATGCCAGGTAGGTACCGGTGTATAGCAGATCCTCGCGATGAAGATATAGGAAAAGACCGGATATAGACCAAGATCGAAGTGAGTCTCAGCATCGTCAACCTAGATTACGCGTGTAAACGGAGCATTGAAGGCATGCACAGTTAAAGCATTTTATTTTACACTGCCGAAGGCATTTCCGAACGTGCACGTACTATGTACAAAACTGGATGCGTACATTGGTATCTAGGCATTGGCGACCCTGAAAACCCAACATCAAACGGGATGCCAATGACTCAAGAACCCGTCATTTTCCTAATGACCACCGTAGCAGAGTAGGTAGACTGGATAAAAGCAAGCATTAAGCCACAGTACCAAAATCTGGTGATATTTACTAACCGAGTCAACGCTCGAAGGATGCCGAATACACGGCGAAAACAGAAATAACGTTGGAATAACCGCTCATTCCGAATTTCTACTAATATGTAAAGGTTAAGGAAGTGTTTATTCCAGTATAAAGTTGAACTGCAATTAGTACGTGCGTTGAAAAGATCTAACCTTTTCTCCTACGGCAGCCATATCAGCTGGCAAATAGTCGCTCGGGATACAATGAGCCCCTTGGTATTGATAGGAATGCTCGATCACGATCTCTCAGATGAATAGATTATCTAGCCACAATTTGTGGGCATAACTTTATGCTCATAGGTGAGTAGGTCAGGTTGGCTTCGCCCAAACCAAATATCTCCAAGGCTTAAAGTGCCTGGCTGATACCGTGTACTGTGTAGCACGGAAGCATCTCCAAAACCAGCCATAACGGAAGAGTATCATGACATGTCATTGAGAGAACCTTTTTGATATCACATACCGCCGTCGGACGCCCAAGCAAACCCTGCATATCCGTCTGGCCTACCCAAGCAAGCTGGGGTGGCACATTGAGGTAGTTGGGTGTATCATCTCTGGGTTAACCGACTTTGGATTAAAGGCAGCAAGAAACGGAGTTAAGAATCAAAGCCGAGGGGCGTGCTTCAATTTGCCAATTCATAAGCGAACGGGAACCAAACGGACCATAAGTCCGGAAAGTGACAATCCCTCAGCTTCACGCTTGCATCAATATGGAGACGTCCAGCTCCCTGAAAGCTTGATTCGAACGCGAGATCCAGTATGAATCTCCTGACCCTGCCACTGTGCAAGTCGCTAGAATCGGGGTTATATGAACCAATTGAGATCTGACGTAACTATCTCTGTGAACGACTGCTCCTGGCTGTTCGAGGGCGTTCTTCTCCTTCGAAAGCCCCGTGGACGTTGATGTCTTTCAGGTACAGGCTTGCCAAAGACCCTCGGGAGGGATCGACTCTAAACCGTTTCAGGCAGGCGGTCACGTTGTTATCGCGAATCGGAAAAACCAGAGACCCGCACGTTCCCACTTTCCCGAACTTTTACGCGAACTCTCCACCTTTAATTTTTTTTCTGCTTTCTCTGCCAGAGCCTCCAAAGGCAACTACAAAATGCCGACCAGACCCCCTCCAAGATCCCATCCTCAGTTCTCTTCTTTGCCAACCAACCACTCAGCACTCAGCGTCATGCAATTCCATGAACTGAACTGAGCTGGTCTCTTGACCGCTGCAGTTTGGATTGTTCGTTTCGGTCGATTGATCGATTTGACTGCCTGATTGCATGGGCGCACTTTCTCGACTCGACACGGCACAATCCATCTGCGGCGCGTCAATGAAATGGTAAGACTTTTTTCCTCCCTTGCCTTTGCGCAACAACACCAGCACCACTTCCCCCCAACATCCTCATCTGATGACAACCAAAGAAACATGTCTTCTTTTCCCAGCTAGAATCGACCATGAACGAAGCTACATTTTCGGGTGTGTCGCGACAGCGGCCCCTGTTACTTGCCAGTATATTTTGTCTGATTCAATCTCAGCCTTTTCGCTTGCTTTTTCTGCAGGCGATCAGGCTGCAGATGGAGGATCACCTCACACTACACACCATCAACATCCGTTTGACAGTCCCAACTGACCTTCTCGGAAGTTTTTATAGCAATCTTGCACTCTCGCAATCAACCTACCGCAACTGCAACACTAACCTTGTAGTCTCAGCGCTGCCCTTCAGCCGTGACACAAATGGTAAGAACATTTTTTCTTTCTCAAGCACACACTCCCCCCGAGTCCAGAAGATTCAATATTCCACCTAATTCGCAGTTTCCACTCGAGCTCTCGCCAGTTTCGAGCCTATAGAGAGCAGATGACGGTTGCAAGACCTTACCTTGGATGTATGATGGACATTAATCAACTACGATTATTCATGTTGCCCAGCTTCTTTCCAGACCACCTGGCTAACATTCACAAAGATTTCATTAGGTTCATCTTCATACAAGCACATTCTGCTTCGATCAACGCGACGGCTTCTGGCCCATCCTTCAATAGCAAATACAATGAATACAAAAACAACTACTACTACTTCTGCTGAACCGCTCGATGGCTCTACGTGAATAATTGCGCTCGCGCGTGCCTGTGAAAAATGCCCATCGTAGCCTATCGTTACATTTCTTCAGATGTCCTTCGACAACGCGTGCTGCAGTGGCGTCGTAGCGATGTCTTGTGGTTGAAGCCTCTTGAAAATGGCCATGTTGCATCTCACTCCTGAATGGCATCCTGTCAAGCTGCAACATGGCCGATGATCACCCAAATTGCTGTCACATCTAAAGCCTGAATCGCATCTCGTAAGGGTATCAATTGCCCGTCTATATAGAAACTCCAAAGACCTTGAACGGACTGCAAGACAAAATCCAAGAAACATGTAAATGAAACCATCCATCCAATTGCTGCTGTATTGTTGTCCCAGTTGCCCTTTTTCTCAATCGATTGATCGCAACAAAGATCATGTACTTCGTACGTAGAAAGACACAATTTTATTTCCCCCATCCCCAACGCCAGTGCAAGCAACCCGGGGAAGTAACAAGACTCCTGATACTGTTCCGTCGCCACCGTGTGCTCGCTCAACTTGTCATGCTTGGTGACAAGTTGGCTTGCTTGTCGCTCGTCGTCAAGTTCCAGTGATGCCATTCCCGACACTTGCCCCTCCAAAACTCCAAACCATGATTTGTAAAAAACACACGTCGTAAGAAAACACCAGCCGTATGACAAGGGAAAGAAAGAACAAGAAAATGGAAGGCCTCCTCTCTATCTACCCAGCCGCCCCCACGCCCTCCCGCAAAACCTGCGGCTGCGGCTGCGACGACTGCTGGTGCTGAATCGCCAGCCCGCTCAGCCCGGAATGACTGCTCCGCGCCGAAATGATGGACGAACCACCACCACCGCCGCCACCTCCCGTCATGTCGCTGTTATCCCGCTTGATGCGCCCTCCCACAATACCGCGGCGGTTCCTGCCTGTCCGCCCGCGGCCGAGCCAGTTCAGCTTCAGCAGCCTCCCCAACTCCGTCACCATATTCCTCCCCTCATCATTGCCACCGCCCGCACCACTACCCTGCGCCGCGGCGGCAGCCGCAGCCGCATTGGCCGCCGCCGCGCCCGCCGCCGCCGAGGACGAATTCACGTTGGCCTCGAAGGGCGCCAGCCCGCCCGTCTGCACGCTCGCCAGCACGCTCAGGCACTGCAGCATGCGGCCCACCATGTCCGTGACCTGCTTGCCGCCCACCTCGACGTTCTGGTCGCGCTGCGCCGTCATCTCCCGCAGGCTCGCGTTGCTGCCCGAGTTGTTGCGGTCGCGGCCGCCGCCCTCCCGGATCGCGGGCGTGAAGGGACGCAGCATGCTCGGCGGGGCGCCCTCGGACCCGCTGCCGAACGAGACGTTGGAGATGGCGCGCGAGCGTGACGGGTTGCTGGCGCTGTCCGTGTTATTGTTGTTGTTCAGAAGGGTCGACGAGCCCGAGTTGTACGAGGCCAGGGACGGGTCGAGGCTCATGGCGGTACCGGGTCGTTGGGCCTGCGGTGGCGCTTGGGATTGCTGTTGTTGCAGGGGTAGGAACTCGATGTCGCGGGGCAGGCTGGTGCTGAGGATGGCGTCGCTCGGCGGGGGCGGCGAGGCCAGCGCGAGACTGGCCAAGCTGGAGGGTAGGTGTTCGAGAGACAGTCGCGAGAAGATCATCTTCAATTTGTCGTAGCGTGGCAGAATCAGGGTATCACGGTAAGCGAGCAGGACCAAGCGTCGGATGTCGAGGGTCGGCGGTGTGGATTGCTGGCTCGTAGCGGTGGGGAATGGTGGCGCGTCGTCAGTTGTGTTGGGCAGGACGGCGCTCCAGAAATCGCGGGCTTGCTCGGCCGTCATCAAGGGACCGGTGCCCGAGAATTCGAGATCGAGCGGCAGGAAGACGGCCTGCATGTAGGGCAAAATGGAGGTGAAGGTGAAGACCCATAGTTCGGCGAGCGCGGGAATCAGTCGGTCTTCCGGCGTCCTGCGTAGGGCGAAGTCGAGCGACAGAAAGCCGGTCGAGAGCAGCTCCCGCACGTCCTCGACGATAATGTGGGCAGACCGTCGCTGAATGGCGTATTGAATGTGCATGGTGACCACGCGATTGAAGTCCTCGATGGGGAGGCGCAGGTCCTCCCCCTCGTAGATGCCGAGGAGTTTGGCCTTGAGGTAGGGCCAGGCGTCGTCGAGAGTCATGTTGTTAAGTCCGTATTTGGAGCTGTCGACGGGGTCGAAGAAGTTGAGGCTAGATTGGGTCAGGGATATATTGGTGCCAAGACTGGAAGGACCCGCCCATTCGGAGGTCGAACTTGTTGGGTTTAAGGTGAAGGCGGACTCGTTGTCGTGGGCCATGCCGAGCTGCTGCTTTTCTTCCTTCCTCTTCTCGCGCAGGGCCCGGCCGCCGTGTCGGAGGTCGAGCCCTGACACCGATTTTCCGAAACTCGATGTGTTTGGGCCGGGACTTGGCGGCACATTGAAGTTGTAGAGACTGGACGGTGCGTTGGGGTCGACAGGGCGCGAATTGCTGGCCGCCGACGACAGAGGTAGGTGGTAGTCATTATCCTTGAGCTTGTGCTTGGATCGTGTAAAAATATGGTGTTTCTTCTCCTTTTCCTTTTCCTTCTCTTTGCCGCTGCTCTCCTTGTCTAGGGGTGCGTCAAGGGCCCGGATCGTGGCAGAGGATGAATTATTTAGACTGTAGAGAGACTGGGTCTCGGCCAGACTCGTCGTGCTGAAATTCGCGCGTTGTAGAGAGGCGAGTGCCGACCCGATCTTGCTGGGGCTGGGCAGAGGTTTGACGCTCGCTTCGCCCTTAGTGTCGATTTTCTTGGGGCGTGAAAATAGCTTGACCTTGGACTTTTCGAGCTTGAGGGGTTTTTCGGGAATCGCAATCGGCTGTGGTAGGATGGGTTGGCGGTACTCTTCGGAAGGTAAGGCTGGCGAAGTTTGTGGTGAGGATCGGGGAAAACGACGTTGGCGGCGGTAGTTGCGGCCTGGTTTCCTAGCAAGCCATTGTGATATCTCGCCTCGGCGGCAGCGTGAGAAGCATTATTAAGGTGGACGTCTCGGGGTACACTCGCTTCGGTAAGGCTGAGGGCGGGAGGACTCATCGGTCCTCCTGAGATGGCGGTTGGTCCATTAGACCTGGAGACCTGTCGTTTCTGGGGTTCGTGGCTGTCGCTGCCCTGGAAGGGGACGGTTTGCGATCGGTTGCGACTGTGATGTTGGTGAGCGTTAAGAGACTGGTGCTGCATGGCCGCCTGTGCCGCTATTTGACTTGCAGACAAGCCTGCCGAGGCGGGAGCGGGCGGTATGTTTCCCTGTGACATGGTGGTGATTTGGGCGAGGTTGGAGGAGCTCGTCGAGGGCAGCGTGGTGTCGAACATGCCTTGGGTTTGGGAGTGCTTGCGGGAATGGTGGCCGATTCGGGTCGTCGACGGGAGGGTCAGAGGCGAGGCATTGCGGCCGGGCAACGTATCTCGGTTGGGTCGGGAGAAGTTCTGGGGGCTTTGTAGACTAGAGGCGCTACCGTTTGAATGCGCTGTGAAACCGGGGAACGAAGGGCTCGTGACGTCCACTGGGGTCTGTGGGCTGCGTACTTTGGAAGTAGGCAGATTGAAATAGTTCGACGAGGTGCTCGCCAAGGTGTCGTCGTTCGGGGACGTGTCGATTCGGCGAATCTGGGGTCGGCTCGAAGACGAGGCGGGCGTGATTTGGTTGCGTTGGGACGAAGAAGACTGTGGCCGGCCATCTCGTTCTCGTTCTCGGTCTCTCCCCGATGCCGCAGCCGCAGCAGCAGCGGCTGAGGAGGAGAAGCTGTTGGGTAGCGGCGAGAAGCTCCCAGGCGCCCGCTGCTGTGAGCGACCCGACTGCATCTTCGGCTACCTCTGCTATCGTATCTACTGCGATAACCCTCTGAGCAAGTCGGAAGGCAGACGACGAGGTAGATAAAAAAAGGGCCGGGTTTTGTCGACGGCCTTTGGTGGCGCAAATGCTTTCGCAATTGGCATTTGATACTAGAACGTAACAGGGTCCACCAGCGCTGGTCACTGTTACATCTTGGACGACGTCAGCCAAACACTTCCATGGGGAGAAACGATGGAAAAAGTTGGTCACTCGGAGGAAAAAGAATACGATAATGTTTGAAAACCTGTTAAACTAAGAATACCAAACTACAGAAACAAAGAGATAAGGTCTTTTGGATCAATCAACAGGAATGTATGGGAAGTATTGGTTGATTGAAATCGATTACACGCCTCCTTGGATCCAAATCTGATCGGCTCTGGCTTGGTTGGCTTTTGGTGCCCCGCGCCTGTGTCTGGCCTGCCTGAACCAACCAACCACCATTGCCCAGCTGGCTTTGTGGCGGGCTAATAACAGAGACAAGCAGGCAAGAAAACAAAACATGGCAATCTCCAACAAACCCATTGCTTTTTTCGCGGTTCCCTTGTCTCCCATGACTCGGCCAGTTACCGGGGCATCCATTCCAATGTTCAACTGTCGCATTAACCTTGATGCTATTTTGCGTGTCATGGGCAGCTGAAGCTTTACTGGCAACGCTTATGCTGACGGTCACGTGAGGCGCAAACCTCCAAGTGCCTCAAACTTACAACGTTACATGGTGATATTCTGCTCAACGCCTTTCGCTGGTCTAGGCTGGCCCATGTTCCTTGAGACACTCACTTAATTGTGTGGTATACATTCGACGGATATAAGAACCATATGCCATCCTTCTCATCTGTCGGCGAGTATCCCTTGCCAACTACTGGCCACTAAGGCATGATGCACCCTTAAGATTAGCAAGTACTCATAAGACGGGCTGTTTGTATAGAATATGATGTTCCAACATCTGAGTGGCTCAGCAGAAAAGTGCTGATTTAGCAGCAAATGTAAGAGTCTGGCCTCTTGTCATATTCCAGTACGAATTTCCTCAGTAAGGTGCCCCAAAAGCAGGTTTCCCATATTGATTGGTTATGGTTCCAAGTTCACACAGCTAGAGCTGTGGCTGATCGTTTCTCGAACATCAGAATAAGGTTTGAAGGCATGTAAGTAAGTAAACTAGAGCGAGGTGTGTGTTGTTACCCATATCTCCACATCCCACCGATCCTTGCACAACCACACACCAATCCATATAACAGGACCGCAGTTTCTCGGGATGATTCCATCTTCCGGGGTCCAGAGCTTGACATAAATTCCTTACATCTGGGCAGTAGGTTTATCTATATGTTTTCAATATACGTTCTGCGCGGCGCCCTCGTTTCTGATGTTGGTAGTCAGGCATCCCGATTACTCCCTAAATTGAGTGGGGGACTCACAAGTGTCCCCAGGTCCCCTGCAGCATCGAACCCATATCATGCGCTATGGAATACATGGATATAAACTGGCATCGATTGGTAATTTGTCTGTAGCCGAGCAGGCTGGTCAGCTTGTTGCCCTCAGTTTGATAAGCTGCCAACTTCTGTTTTTACCATACACCCAAAACGGTGGCACTGCTGATGAGTCTCACCCCTTACCCCATCTTCGCCAAGTAGCTAGCAGGTCTTGGGTCGTTCGTCCAAGATTTCTGCCAGCCAAACAAGGGAAACTTGGGAAGAGTAACGAAATAACAGATACGAGCGTGGCCGTGAGGAACCTGTCTTTGGCTTAGGCTCCGCAACACCATCCCCTTTTCTATTCCCCGGACGTGCACCGATAAAATGGGGAAATCAGTCATTAGGTTCGTCAGGCAGTTGCGCTCATTATCGACTGCCACAATTATCCCATTTACTTCCGATTAGGAGAGTAGAATAAATGGTAGACTGGGCCGGCTTATCCTCACAGGGGCTTGTCGCTTTTGCTTTGGGGAGGAAGGATGAGCAGCTAGACAGCAGGGCCATTTTGCCGGTTTCTGTTTAAACGCACCTATCACACCCCCGTATGCCCCGCAGAGCCGAGAAACCCCAAGCCATTAGACGACATGATTCGCGAAGTCAGCATTTCCAGCTTCGGATCGGTCGCGGACGACTTTCTGGAGTCGTTCTAAACCCCCAAGACGCCAAGGCCTGGGGTTTCCTGGGGCATTAGTGTCAGTATTGGGTAGTAGTTGGCGCATTGGCTAAGGTGAGATACGACCTTGACCGGATTCTGGCCATGGGAAGACGAAGTATTGGCGTTTTGCCTCGATGAGCATCAGCAGGTCGTCGCAGCGTCGCCTCGAATGGCTTTGACTACCATTCTTGGTACTTGCCAAGTTAGGCATCACTGGCTCTGGGTACACGAAGACAGCAGCTCCATCAATGGGATTGCGAGGTTCTACGACTGCCACCCCTTGGCTGCAGAGATGCGATTGAAGACGAATGGGATTGGGGATGCGCGCCGAGCTGAGGAATAAATTAAGAGGGAATCCCCCAGTTGCTGAGAAAGGTAGCACTGCTACCTCGTCCCCCATTTCTTCATCTAGATTGCTTTCCATCCAGAGGATTTACTGGGCCAAACAGCGAAGATGAAGCTCCCTACCTTTCCCAAGATCTACAACATCCACTTTGTTGCTATTATCGCCACACTGGGTGGCATGCTGTAAGTAAACCAAGGCTCTTGATCTTCTCACCCTACTCTCCGACTATCGATTTCCATGATGGTGAGGCAGACTAGTCGCGTATCGCAATGTTGACGCGACTGCCTCCAGCTTTGGCTTCGACATTTCGTCCATGTCCGCCATAGTAATCACCGACCAATACCTTGACTACTTCAACAAGCCGGCCGGGGCCCTACAGGGCGCCATCGGGTCGGCCCTGGCGGCGGGCTCCGTACTGGGCTCGGCCATCGCGGGCCCCATCTCAGACAAGATCGGCCGCCGCGACTCGGTCATGTTCGCCTGCCTCTTCTGGCTAATCGGCACCGCCGTGCAGGTCGCGTGCCAGAACGCGGGGACCCTGATTGCGGGCCGCGTCATCAACGGGTTTACCGTGGGCATCACCTCGGCCCAGGTGCCCGTCTATCTGGCCGAGATCGCGCAGGCCGAGAAGCGCGGCTCGATTGTGATCATCCAGCAGCTCGCCATTGAGTTTGGTATCTTGATCATGTACTTTATTGGTTATGCCTGCTCCAAGATCCCCGGCGACGCCTCCTTCCGCACCGCCTGGGGCACCCAGTTCGTCCCCTGCGTCTTGCTGATGATTGGCCTGCCCTTCCTTCCCCGCTCCCCTCGCTGGCTGGCCAAGGTCGGCCGCCGCGACGAGGCCATCGAGGTCCTGGCCCGCATCCAGGCCGGCGGCAACATCAGCGACCCCCTCGTCGTCGCCGAGCTCGAGGAGATCGAGACCACGCTGCAGGCCGAGCGCGAGGCCGGCCCGGGGCTGACCAAGTTCTTCCGGAACGGCATGTGGAAGCGAACCATGGCCGGCGTGTAAGTTCTTTTACTTTTCTTTTCTTTCTGTCTTTCCTTTTCTCGATGCATACCAACTATCCCTGGCAGAAATCAAGACTGACAAAGAACAGTTCGGTCCAAGCATGGCAACAACTCGCTGGCGCCAACACCATCGTGTACTATTTAACTTATATCGCCAGCATGGCGGGCCTGACGGGCGACGTCGCCATGATCACGTCGGGCGTGCAGTACGCCGTCTTCATCATTTTCACGGGCGTCATGTGGCTCTTCATCGACAAGACGGGCCGGCGCCCCCTACTCATCTACGGCGCCGTCGGCATGGCCGTCTGCCACTTCGCCGTCGGGGGTGCCATGGCCGCCAACTACGTGCCCGTGCCCGAGGGCATCGGCGGCAACCCCAATGTCATCTTCAAGGTCACGTCGGGCCACGCCGCCAACACCGTCATCACGTTTTCGTACCTGCTAATTGTTGTTTATGCTCTCACCTTGGCGCCGGGTTGCTGGATCTACGCCGCCGAGGTCTGGTCGCTTGGTACCCGCGCCACCGGCATGTCCATGGCCGCCCTTTCCAACTGGGTCTTCAACTTCGCGCTGGGCATGTTCCTGCCCCCGGCATTCGCCAACATCCAGTGGCGCATCTTCATTGTATTTGGCGTGCTCTGTATGGGTGCAGCTGGATGGTAAGTCGACACCAAAGCTTGAATATTTTCCCGTTTTCCACCCACCCTCCCTTCTTCTAAAACCGACCATGCTCGATCACATACTGACTTCGTCTGTAGGTTCTTCGTTTTCTATCCCGAGACGTGCGGCAAGACGCTGGAAGAGGTGGAACTCATGTTCGCCAAGGACGGACCTGCACCCTGGAAGACGCGCAAGGGCGAGTCCCGTCTCACGGCCGAGATCCAGGCCGTCGTCGAGCGCAAGACTTACCACGACGAACCGAAGGCTGTGGAGACAGCTGACAGGACTACAATCCCAGCTGCTTCGGAGGACAACATGGCGAACAAAACCGTGACTAATGCTGTCTAAGTATGAGCGCTTCCAATCTGGCAGAGTCGGGTTACATGAGGCGGTGGCAAGTATTTGTCTCAAACTGAAGTTTGATCAGAACTAGCAATTGCCTCTTATTATCCCCATGATGGGGAGAGCGCTTCTCCCACCAGATTATGATGTACTGTACATACCCGGCATCACTTAGTGCTATTGGCATAATGTTTATTCCATTAATATAACAACCAATTGGATAAACTAGGATAAACTGGCCCGTCGATCATTTTTATAAAACTAGGTGTATTATACCAAAAGTAGCGCTATCACCATCAAGGGGATATACTAAGGAGGTAACCAAGGAGGTGCCCAGGGTAACCAAGGAGGCAATGGTGGCAACCAGGGCGGTAATCCGTTCCAAGGAGGTAACGGCTTGCAGGGTGGAAATGGCGGCAACCGTTTCCAGGGTGGCAACCAAGGCGGCTTTCAGGGCGGCAATCAAGGTGGAAATCCTTCTCAAGGTGCGAACAACAACTTCCAAGGCGGTAACCCGTTCCAGGGCCAGAACCGGGCCGCCGGCAGCTCTGCCAACAACGGCTTCTTCGGCAACCGACGTCACGCTCGTCACATGAGGGCTTAACTGGCTACTCAGTGGAAAGCTATATCAATTGAGGTCTCAAATAATGGTTTACTTCGCCTATGAGTCCTTTGCGTTTATATATGCATGTGTTGAAAGCATATATACCTACAACACCTACAGCCGCCTCGGGCGCGCCGAGCTGAATTGACCGTTGTGTGACGTTGCCCCTGATTACTTTGTTGTTGAATTCGAGCCTTGCCTTTTCTTAAAAGGATCCGAGTCCGCCAATGACTGTGATGCGATTGTCGCTCGGCTAGCTTCATATGCGTATGATTGGACCGCATGCCGGACCATTCTGTCGAGGCCTTGCTGTATTGCGCTGAGTGAGCCGAGCATGATATGATGTTGCGACCGTAGGTCACGTGAGCAGACAGGAAGCAATTACCTAGTGCATGTCTTGGAAAACCCCTCCAAAACTCACTCGGGTGGGTGGTGTCCACATTCTAGGCCCTTTTCATTTACCCCCCCAGGACTTCCAGACTCTCTGGGACTGCATCAACACCGAACAGTCTCTCCCGCAAGCATGGGCACGTCTCGTACCTAAATCCCCAGGGATTCGATTTTGGATGATTCCGACCCAAGCCGCGCCGAGGTCGAGGTAGCGTGGATGACAGCGAGTGGTGCTGGGCGCAAAGATGGACGCTGCAGCAACCCCACCACCGTTAAGCCCCTTAGCGGTCAGTCCCTGATTCATGTCGCGGCAACCCTTCGCGCAATGCTGACGAGAACCCGAACAGTGCGACACCTGCCGCGCAAAGAAGCTCAAGGTATGCATGCAAGCAATGTAATTACTGCATACTGATTTCTGAGACTCATATCTGCTATGCTTAGTGTTCTAGAGAGCGCCCGACGTGCGGCGCATGTCTCCAAACCCGGAGGGCATGTCACTACAGTGGCCGGATACTCCGGTCCCCACTGACACGCGTGTAAGCTCGCCAACTGCCGACAGACATTTTCGTGCATGCTGACATATCTCTTCAAGATACCTCACTAGTGTTGAGCGTCGCTTGAACAAACTTGAAGCGCTTGTTGCGCAACGGCTGCCGGACCTCAACATTGATGAAGCCCTGGCATCGTTCGGCACTGGCGCAGCGAGCCCGTCAGCGTCAGCCCAGTCGCCCTCCGTGGGCCAGACTCCTTTTGCCCCAACCCATACGTCTGGGCCAGATGATGGCGCGGCCAAGATTTCGGAAGCAGTACCCGATGAGGCAGACGGGTTTGATTGGCAAGAAGACGCCAATGAGGTCGCCGACGGCATGGCTGCACTCTCCGTCGAGCCCAAGGGGGCTGGCTACTTAGGTCGGTACGATGAGCCCTCGTCCAAATCGTCTTTCTAATGCGCAACTATAGGTTCGACTGCCGGAGTCTTCTTCTTGCGGTCCCTACTGTTTTGGATGGGCAACCCTGCTCTGCTACTGCCGGAGTCGCCCGGGCTATCCGACCCTGGGCTCGCTTCTTCGCGACTATCCCAATCGCTGGCCTCAACTCAGGTCATGACGAGGCTCATGGAGTCCTACTTCTCCGTTTACCACCTGTCGTACCCATTCATCCACGAAGCCACTTTCAGAGCCCAGTATCACGAGATCATCCCACGGCCCTCCCAGCGTTCCTGGCAGATGCTCCAGTGCACCGTCCTGGCTCTCGGCGCCTGGTGCCTGGATCATGACCAGGACGGCCTTCATGACGACCTCTACCACCAAGCGCTCTCGTTCGGCGAAGACGAGTCCCTATTTGAGAGCGCGAACCTGACCCTTGTCCAAGCCTTGGTACTGTTGAGTAATCTGAGTCAGAAACGCAACAAACCCAACACTGGATCAAACTTCCTCGGCTTGGCTATCCGCATGGCCCTCAGCTTGGGCCTTCATCGGGAATTGCCCAACTGGAAAATCACATTACTCCAAAGAGAGATGCGCCGGCGAGTCTGGTGGGGTCTGTACCTGATGGACTCTGGTGCCTCGACAACATTTGGACGACCAATCCTTCTGCCTGGTCGCGAATCCATGGACGCTAAGCCGGTGCTTAATATCAGCGACGATGTAAGTGTCATGCCTCTATCCGATCGCATTTACTCATTTACAACCTTTGGCTAACACCTTTCAGATGCTGATTCCCCGGACCACTACATTGCCCGACGAGTCGGAGATGCCGACCATCTACTCGGGTCTCAAGGCCCAGAGTGATTTCCACATGCACTCCAATCACATCTCGAACCGACTACTACTCTCCACGGGCGTTTCCGTCGAGGAGGCTCTTATACACAACAACACTCTGGACACCTGGTCCAAGACTCTGCCTCCATACTTCCAGCCTGACCGAGACGTGCCCTGCCGCGAGGAGTGGTACCTATTTGCCAAGCCCCGGCTATGGTGGCGACTATGGAACCTGAAGATCATCCTGTTCCGGCAGATTGTGCTGAAGCGCGCGATTGAACGTCATCAAGGGCCGGCTTCTACTTATGCGCCCAACAACCAAGACAACCTCTGCCGCGACATCGGCGTCGATGCCGCCCATTCCACGGTAGTATCAATTCACCAATATCTGAACAACTGCATTCACACGAGGCTTGTGAGTTGGTATTCAGTGTAAGTTCTGCAGACAACTATGGTATACATACAATTCCTGTTACTGACACAGCGTCTAGCTACTTCATCTTCCACGCCTCGCTCGTCATCGCGCTGGCCATCCTGGGCGACAAAGAGTCGCCCGAGCTGCCCAAATGGCAGAGCGACATCGACCTGGTCCGCGACGTCTTGCGCCGGCTCCTCGCCGACAACCCGCTGGCCAACCGCTGCGCCGACATCCTCGACCACCTCCTGCCGCTCGAGCCCGACAGCATGATGAACATGCCGTTCGAGACGATGAACCAGTTCGACCCCACCACGATGGACTTTTCGCTCTGGACGGCCGAGTCGGCGGACCTGCTCAACTCGTTCAATTGGCCGGAACCTGACCCGAACCTGTGAGGCCCTTGCTTTCTCATGGTCTAACCCTAAGCCTAGTTCACGATTCGGACATCGGGCTCAATGAGGTTGGATCTTATTAGATCGCCGTTCGGCAGATCATTCTCCTCGGCCCGGTGCGCGGCTGCCTCCCGCGATGTCTCGATGCCCGCGGCGAGATGTCTCAGGACCAGTCGTTCCTTGGCTACTTCTGGTGGCACGTCGACGAACCATCTACTCTGAACTGCTCAGTAAACCATTTCCACCAATAGGGAACCAAAGAGTGTCTGTCGGATTCTTCTTACCTCTCATGAACTAGCTCGGCGATCTTGTTCCACGGGCGCTCGTTCAGCAGCGTGTAGTTGCCCTCGATGATGACCACCTTGCTCCGGGACGAGATGCGGATGTCGTCCGCGACGGGGTCTTGCACCGCGTGGTCGAAACTGGGCGCGGTGAATATGAGCTCCTCCTCCCCCGAGTCTGGCCCGGCGGTGAGCGGCCCGGCCTTGAGCGACGCGATCAGGTCCAGCAGGCCGTCGGCGTCGAATGTAAAGGGCGCGCCGCGCCTCCGGAAGGCCATGTCTGGGTCGCTGAAACTGGCCAGGGTGGCTTTGGTGTGGTGGAAGCCGTCCTGGGGGGCACAAGGTTTAGCTCACTTGCTTGTTGAGAAATGACGGGCGGATGGATAAAAAGGGGCCACGGTATCTCCAGTCAATTAGTCAATCCATTATACATACCATAGGCACCACCACCACATCTTCTCGGCTCCTGCCGTTCCTAGCTAGAGACGCCAGCAAGGCTGACGATACCGTCGTCTTGCCCGACCCGGGCACACCGGCGAGGGCGACGAGGATTCGCCCACGCCCATCCGTCTTCTGCTGCTCCAGGAGGCGATCTAGTCGGTCTTGCAGGGTCGCGACGTTCTTCTCCAAATCCATTACCATTACAGTAGCCATCTTCGTCACCAGATAAAAGTCCCTGGGTGAATTGCGTATACAGCTAAGTAGTAGCAATGATCATAGGCTATAATTTTCTTTTGGCAAACTCCTCTAGAGAACCTGCCTAGGCTTTGACGGACAACATCAGCCCGTTGACGTCGCCCGAGCCGAGGGATGAGCCGATCGCCCTGATCCCGTGTATGGCGACGGGAGCTAAACCCCAAGCGCCAATGCTACACTCCTCTGTGGGACTTTACTTGCAACTCAAATCCTTGGTTTGGTGCCCCTGCCATTGCCGTGTGCCGGTGTGCGATCGAAGGTCTTGGCATTGCCCCGAAAGCGGGCTGCCTGTCCAAGAAAATCGCCATTGGCTCGGACGACAGTGGTGCGGGCACCACTGGGCTCCGCATCGCGACTCCGCAATCGTCTGAGGGCTTCCACTTTCCCCGGCGCATAACCTGCTGTTTTTTCGGGTCATGGTACTTCCCCATGGGGTGACCAGAAGGGTGACCGCCAAAGCGGTGATTCAATTGGAATAGCGTTTACCCTGTAACGTGGGGTTCGAGTCGTGACCTACAGCGATTTCCCAGCCACCCCTCCTCTCTCTTCCCATCGCGTGATGAAATGCGCATTTGATGCTGCGATCGGCTCGTCGGCCTGCATGCATAAATACCGGGCGCACCCCTTTCTATGTACCCATGGTGCGTAGATAATTACAGCTTTGATGGCCTAGATTTTCGTTCCCACTTCTAGTTTCTTCTTTGTAGAGTGGAACAGCTATGGCGACCGATGTAAACAGCCCGTCCGGCAAGGACAAGGACGTCTGGCGCCAACTGCGGGCGAACCCTTACATCCTCGGTCTGTCAGCAGTAAGTTCATCACCCCTTCGAGATCCCATACCTACTCATAGTTGATCTCATTGCTGACTGGCTGGTCCATCGCAGTTCGCCTCCCTCGGGGGCTTCCTCTTCGGCTACGACCAGGGCGTCGTCAGCGGGGTCCTGACCATGGAGAGCTTCGCGGCGCAGTTCCCGCGCGTTTACCTGGACGCCGGTTACAAGGGCTGGTTCGTGTCGACGCTGCTGTTGTTGGCCTGGCTGGGGTCTTTGGTCAATGGCCCAATTTCCGACAATCTGGGCCGCAAGGGCAGCATGCTCCTCGCCGTCATCATCTTCGTCGTGGGCGCCGCGGTCCAGGCCGGCGGCGCCAACATCGAGACGCTCTTCGCGGGGCGCGCGGTGGCGGGGTTCGCGGTGGGGATGTTGACGATGGTGGTACCGCAATATATGTGTAAGCTTTTCTTTTTTACCCCCTTTCTTCTTGACCGAAGCGAAATGAATCGAGTCTGATGTATTGTAACACATGTACAGCCGAGGTCTCGACACCTGCGGTCCGCGGCACTCTCGTAGTCCTGCAGCAGCTGAGCATCACGCTGGGAATCCTCGTCAGCTACTGGCTCGAGTACGGCACGCAGTACATCGGCGGCCACCGCTGCGCCCCCGGCATCCCCTACTCTGGCGGCACCCCCGCGAAGCCCACCTTCGATCCCATCAATGACGTCGGGCCCAACGGCTGCACGGGCCAGTCCCAGGCGGCGTGGCGGATCCCCTTCGCGGTGCAGATCATCCCCGCCCTGGTCTTGGGCGTCGGCATGCTCTTCTTCCCAGAGTCGCCGCGGTACTGCTTCATGCGCCGCCAGGAGGAGAAAGCCCTCGTGGCCCTGGCGCAGCTGCGTCGCTGCCACCCGGATACGGAGTGGCTGCGGCACGAGTATCTGGCCATCAAGGCCGAGGTCCTGTTCGATGAGTCCATAGCTAGGGACAAGCACCCCGGGAAGAGCGGGGCGACGCTGTACGTGGCGCAGTACGCGGATCTGGTTTCGACGTGGCCTTCGTTCAAGCGGCTTGCGATTGGGTGCTGCATCATGTTCTTCCAGCAGTGAGTTGCTTGCTTCACCCTGTACTTCAATGGCTACTTGCCATATGGCTACTAACACGTGGCTTCCTCCAGGTTCATCGGCTGCAATGCCATTATTTACTACGCCCCGCAAATCTTCTCCCAGCTCGGCCTAAGCGGCGGCACGACCGGCCTGCTCGCCACGGGCGTCTACGGCATCGTCAACACCCTCTCGACACTACCAGCCCTATTCCTCATCGACAAAGTCGGCCGACGCCCCTTACTCATGTGCGGCGCCGCCGGCACCTGCTTCTCCCTCGTCATTGTCGGCGGCATCCTGGGCGGGTACGGCGCCACCCTCCCCTCGCACCCGGTTGCGGGGTGGGTCGGCGTCGCCTTCGTCTACATCTACGACGTCAACTTCTCCTACTCCTTCGCGCCCATCGGCTGGGTCCTGCCCTCGGAGATCTTCAACCTCGGCAACCGCTCGAAAGCCATGGCCGTCACCACCAGCACGACCTGGATGTGCAACTTTATCATCGGGCTCGTGACGCCCGACATGCTCGACCGCCTGGGGTGGGGCACCTACATCTTCTTCGCCGCGTTCGCGCTGCTCGCGCTCGTGTTTACGTATTTCGTGATTCCCGAGACCCGCGGCAAGAGCCTCGAGGACATGGACGCCGTGTTCGGGGACGACGCCGCGCACGAGGAGAAGGCGCGGCTGTTTGAGATGGCGGCGCGGGTGGGGCTGCGCGTGGAAGCGGATCGGGTGCGGGACGAGGAGAAGGCGGAGGAGGCAAGGGTGGGGGCTATGGAGTTTGAGAGGAGGGCTTAAAGGGGGGTGGGGGGTTGGATGATAGGTAGTACTTATTGGTTACGAGCTCACGAACTAACTACTGCGGGAAAGGCATACGCACTGTCTTAAGACATATGGAGTGATGTATTTCATTCGATTGCTCTCATAACTGGCGATCTCAATACGTGACATCATAATTCAACACGGACAAATTCATCCACATCCCGACAATAGCCAGCCGGCGTTGCAACGGGCACATAAACAAGAGGGGCCACATTCATCATGTTGGCCGCTATACGGAATGGTAAAAGAAACCAAGACAAAAACAAAAGCAAATAAGCGAGGGCCGAGAGGGGCATGCTGCTTTTACCGGCCAGGAAAAGCCACAATGGCTTGGTAACGCCACAGAATTGGCATGCTTACCCTGATATCAGACTGGTCCTCCAATCCTCGACAGGTCACTCCCTCCATGTCAGCTTTGCCTCCCTGCTAGCCCGGGAAGAATTATCGATAAACGTTGAAGTAGGTTGCGTTATGGCACCCACGCGGTCCGCTTACTGACCAGAAGGATGGGCCTAGAATGCCATCTTGGACTAGAACATATCTGCAACTTTCATCTTACTATCAGCGGTCAATTGCCTTTTCGTCCTCTGAAAGCCGACATTGATTTGATTCACCTCGAGCTGCTTTCGCAGGTGACCCTTTAAAAATATTGTTTGGGTTGCCGTACCATATTGGTAATGGGGAAACACCTAGGCTGCCATTGCCCCCTCCAGAGCCACCTAAGGGACCGTTGGATAAGGGCTGATCGGGAACCGGCCTAAGATATCACCAGAAATGCGAATCTCCAGGACGCCATCTGCTGTCATTTTGGGTACAGTGTGATCCTTCGAATTGGTAGCGAAGCCCATAGAGATAGATGCTGGAATGGGCAGGGTGACGAGGTTCTGAACCCTTTCTAACTATTTAATCAGTGTTCAGCAACTCATCACCCCTGAAGTGTCTTACAAGTTCCTATTTTCGAGGCCGCGGACGGGATGAGTGCATCAATCTTTCTTATTTCGTTACTTTCAAGCACTGCCAAGTTCGTATGCACGTTGCCGTGAGCGGATTGGTGAAGCCAGGATGTGTCCGGCTCTTGAACAGGAAAGTTCGAAGACTAGACGCTACTGACCATTTCTAAAAGGATGTTGCGGAAACATCTCCGTGAGTTAATGATCTTTTCTGTCGAATACCAAAGCTCTCTGGGATTTTGAGGGAGAGAGATGGCGGCCTGGGCGCCGTGCTTACGTGCTAAAAGCGGCACGGCCTTCTTCCTGCAGTATGACCCGACCTTCCACTTCAGCTTCATGCAGGCTTCATGCAGGCCACATGCAGGGAAAACTCCCACCTGTCAGACCGTTATGTCTCACCTATCGTACGAGAGTCTGGCCCACTCTGCAGAGCCTCCGGACTTACCAAGGGGGCTGGCGATCCGGTCCATTCCGTCTTGCAGGCTCGTATTAAACTTGGATCTCTTACCAAGTATAAAACCAACAATTCCCGCTTGTCGGAAACTCGTTTTACTCGGCCAATCTCTTTGCTGTTTAGTTGATTGCGACCCGAACCCTCCTCCAGCATGGAAGCATACCGCCAAGACCTGTCGGCCTACTGGTCGGCCAAAGCCAAGCCTCAGACCATCGTGGATGTCGTGGCCGTCGACCCCGAACCCGTCAAGTGTCGAAAGCACTATGGCTTCATCATGCCCGAGCGTCTGGACCCCGAGAAGCACGACCACATAGATGCTACCAAATCCGGCACGCACCGATACGTCGATAAGTGGGACAACCAGGAGTATCAACATGGCCTGACCCACTGGCAGATGGCGAAGGTATTATTCCAACCACCACCAACCTCTTACTCATGGAATAATCGTATTGAGTCAAATGCGAAATTCAAGCTGACTCATAGTGCCCCTTTAGGGATCCGAAATGGACGAGGGCGAACACATTGACTGTTCCATGAGCTGGACCCTCGACAATTGTTCATCGAAACGATGGGATTCGGTGACCGTATCGCTCTACGCTTGTGGCAACGACGAGGCCGCTGGCACCATCACAGATGACGGTAAGCCCGTTCTTCCACCTCCTTTTAAGAACCTCACTTCTTGCCCTGGAAAACGGGGACATGAGAAACACCAAACTGATGAGTTCAGGGGTCGAGCATGTGGGGGACCTCCGAGTCGATTTGAAAGGGGTGAATTGGGGTGAGATCCCCAGGAGATATGCCAGCGACAACCGAAGCATCTTGTACCGGTTCGATGCTATTGTGCGTATGGGGTTCGCGGACGATGGTAGCCACTTGATCTTGAGGCTCCTGCGTAATGGTTTGGAGTTGGGAACGGCCGATTTCCAAGTCCAGTGAAGACATCTCCTCCTTTGTGTATTTTGAAGTACGGAACTCGGGACGGTAGTAGAGACTGGATATGGGGGCTACATACGTCAATATTCCCTACCACATCTGACTTGATGAATCGATGCTTTGCCCAAGATAGCGGCATCGTGCTTCATGGCTAAGGGAATTTCCAAAGGTCAGGTGGCCAAGATACAGCGGATGAAAGGTACCTTGTTGAACACACCAACCAGAAAGTAACCGAGACTAGAATATTCTAGCGCGAGTTAAAAGAAGTAAATGACCATGTTGTAGCACTAATAGCCTTCGGATTTAACCGGGAATTGAATGCGAGAAGGTTTGTTTTCCCCATGGTTGAGCACATTCATTCCCAGTGAGTGTCAAGTTTTTGGCATGATACAGAGCCTGCACTGAATGGTCAGGGATCTCTTATTCTTCAACGTAAGAAACCCGAATCTATTTGCATTTCCACTTGGCATTGACCAAAAAAACGTTTGGCTTTCTACTTTCGAGTACACATTGGCCATGATGTTGCCTACGACATACGACAAGCCACGACCAGAAGAGGCGGCGACGGCGGAACCATTCTTCTCAGATGGCAGCTGGTGCGGCCATCTGCCCTGTGTCTGTCAGTCGCAGAGGGGTTGTGAAGCCCACAGAGCGAAGGATCCGGAACCCTTTTATAACCCACTCCTTCCCCCAGACCCGCCTATGAAGGTGGTGATGGCAGACGGGGGCAGGAAATACATTGCGGATTCGGAAGACGCACCCCCCGAGCCTCGCCAGCCGAAACAACGTACCGGATTATTCCAGAAACTGTTTGCGAAATGCGCGCGCAAGGGCAAACAGTCCAAAGACCAATCCATAAATGCTACCAAGGAAGGACCCAGTTCACAAACACCGCCGCCCGAGTACTCGGCAGTTACGAAATTGCTCCCCAATGTAGCCTATTACCCGGGCCAGGCTCCAGGTAAAGACGCTCTGGCGTGTCCTCAAGAGATGGAGTCGGCTTGCATTAACGGGCTGCCTTTTGACGTGGGATCGTTCGGCACACTGAAGCCCCTGCATGCATCCATGCCTTACCACCTGGCTTTCTACCACCTGGACGTGGCCCGCCGGCATCTCGATTTGCATTTGCGGGACCGGATCTCATCCGGGCCAGTGAATCTCACCATGTACACGTGCAGCGGCGAGGTCCACACCAGCCAGAGCAGTCACAACTACACATGGTCCAGTGAGTTGTACTTCTGGCGAACGTTCATGCAAAAGCAAGAAATCAGCTACATTGTAAAAGCACGAGACACCACCAATACCAAGGACATCGCCATCAGCATGTGTCCCCACCTCGCCATGAAGCTCCGGGTAGAAACCAATGAAGAACACAGCGGTGGCAGCGGCGTGCTCACGGCCTCGGCGCGCTATGCGTTCGGGCCGGCGCGCTATCGCGGCGACCAGGTGTACGGCTGGAACAGCACCACGTCCGGGGGCCGGTTCGCCGAGGTCCAAAACTGCACCCGCTGCCACTGCGACCTGGAGCAGAGCCTGGAGGTCCGGGGCCGGGAGGTGCACGTCCGTTTCACCGTGTATCGGGACCTGGGGCCGGGCCTCGACCGGTTCCATCCCAAGTGGAACTCGCTTCTGACGGGGAAGGGCATGGTGCAGCGACGGGGCGCCAAGTACTGCTTCGATCCGGAAAAGGGCCGGCCTTTTCGCCAGGACCAGCCCGGCACCTACGGCGTGTATAGAAAGGTCTGGGGCGTGGCGCACCGCCTGAAGCGGCCGAATCTTCACGTGGTCACGTTTTCGACGGCTCACGGGGATTTCACGGGATTGTCTTGAATTAGGCAGCGTGAAGCTACGGCACAAAGTAAACAGGCAGCGTATTAATAGTAATGATATCTTTTTATAATAATTTATCAATATTGAGGTAAACGATTATTGCGTGGAGTTGTCAGCCCGCGAGGTACTGCGACATGTCGAGTTTCTACGACTCCACCCTCTGCATCCCAATACTTGGAGATGAATTCTACTTAGTCCAGGCTCCCAAGAACGTTACCGAGTTATTCCACAGCACCAAACTTGCCGTCTCTCGACCCTGGAGCTTAGTACTGCGGCATTGCCTCGGGATAAAAAGAAAGCAGTCGAGGCGCACCTTGCAGATACTTCGGGGACAAGACGGGGAACAATCCCAGGCAGTGCGCCCCGTAGCCGAAACGATTGCATCGCCCATTTGACCCACGAGAACTTCACCTCTGGCCTATTGCGAGGTTGTCTCAATCCGGCTACTGTTCGTTTCAGGGAAAAGTTCCAAGACTCGTTCAAGAGCTCTTTCGATATCGGACATGACTGGTCATACATGCCGGATGTCACCGAGTTCTTTCGGCAGTATCTAGGCCCGGCAATCATCCGCACTCTGTTTGGGCGAGCGCTCCTGGAGATGAATCCAAGCTTTCTCCGCGATCTATGGGATTACGATGACCATGTCATGGACTTGGCGAAACAATATCCACGATTCTGGATCCCGAGGACATACCGCGCCAGGGATAGGCTTTTATCGGCAATAGGAAGTTGGCATGACAAAGCGATCAGCGAAGCTGAGCCAACAGAAGATCTTGGTTGGTCACATTCGGCATGGGGAACCAAGATGATGCGTGATCGATACAACACTCTGCTCGGCGCTCCTGGCCAAGATGAGGCTTCGGTTGCTTCCACAAATCTCGCATATATTTGGGCGTTAGTACCCTCTAAGTAACCTCCAATCCCCTTCTTGTTTCGTTCCTGTTCAGATATTTGACTCTTATCTCTCAGGTCCTTGTTGTTCTGACTATTGCATAGATCCGTCTCGAACGTCGTCCCTTCTTCCGCAACCTTGGCCATCTATATCCTTTCCGACAAGGCTCTCGTTTCGTCGCTCCAAAGCTCTCTGTCTAGTCTTTCTCCGGACTTGCTGCCAAAGGAGCTAGAGTCGATCCCGCTGCTCGTCTCTGCGTATGCGGAAGCCCTGCGCTTTGGGGTTCATATCCACGTGCCACGTAACGCACCCCACCACGACGTGCGGGTCCAGGGCGTCACCATCCCGAAGGACAAGCTGCTGTTCGTCAATACCTACCTTGCCCATAATGACGAAGCAGTTTGGAACACTCGAAATGGAGAGAAACCTCTGAACCGCTTCTGCGCCGATCGGTTTCTCACCGACCCTTCCGATCCGTCCAGCGGGCCTGCAAAGAAAATGAAGCAGGCCGCCGCATCTGGAAAGGCCAAAGGTGGTGTGCAATTCTCCACCGAGGGCCTTGATGGTGCCTGGATTCCCTTCGGAGGTAAGAACCTTGAGTATGCTCAAAGTAACTACCTCTTAACTGACATCCGCCTTTTGGGGGCGACAAGGCGGCCAGCAAGCCTGCCCAGATCGCTTGCTCGCCAAACGCATCATGCCGTTCACGGCGGCCCTGCTTCTCCGGTATTTCGACATGGAACTGCTGGTGGACGGTGGGAAGCCGAGTTTCCACTCGCCGCGCTTTGGACTTAGCGTGGCCATGCCCACGGCTCCTGTGCCGTTCCGACTGCGGAGGCGAAACCATGTCTGCGGCCCTGAAAGCACTCACTTTGAGCGAGGAGACTAAGAGGGTATAAAATTGCGGCCACTCTGATGTGTAGGAGTACACTCTCTGTGTAATAGTTTCGTTGCTTAGATCTCAACTTCCCAAATACTTGTATGCCAACGCTTACATCGTTCTGCCGAGCCGCCAGGCAAGGGTCGTAACTTCCTACGTATCATGCATAGTCCAAAGCATACCATAAGAAACTAGCGAACGACGTTAGTTCAAAGATAAAACCAGCCCACCAGTTACTGGCGACAATGTTGCCTAATCCTTTTAATCAATGAACACTAGGCTCAAGGGCTGTACCGCTATATTTAATTTATGAACTACTATACCCGAACCAGGAACCGCTGCCGTGTATAAACAAGGACCATTAAAGACTTTTTCCTTCCTTTTCTTTTCTTTTTTCGATTCATGCCGAGTAGCCCCGGCAGAACTAAAATACCCACAAAGAGCAGGTTACCTCAAAAAGTATGAACTAGCCCTTACGTACGACGTAACATCGAGCAAATGATGTGCATTGTCCCGGATATATTTGCCGGCATTGCGAAACACCAGAGCGATACTCTCTGCCTGACGGGGTAAAAAGTGTCTAACCGAATAATCATGTACCTTCACAGATTATTACCCCATATACGACGTGTCCACCCTTGTATATCCCCCACGTAACGATTTAACACTAGTAACGTCAAAGGTTCTCTGAACATATACAGATTCGAGTGGCGTAACGAGGTGCCCAGAAGCCGCATCAGCCAAGATTTCGGGCTCGTGGATGCATTGACGGTACAGATACTCGCTCTTGTTCCTCCCGGGCGAAACACGGCTGATACCGAGGCCTTGTAGGAAGCTCCGATGGCGATGGCCTGTCCTTTGTTGGGTATGCTGCTTCTTGTTGAAGACGAAGAGCTGCCGGAAAGATGCAGTGCAGGCGACAACAATTGCTTTTGGGCCCAAGGTTAGCCAACTACATGTTTGAACGAAGAACCATGGAACAGTGAAGACTTACCCACGGCCATCTCGACATAAGACCAAAGAAACAGCCACTCCGTAGTGGCGGTCTGTTCTCCCAGACCAAGACCGAACCCTCGGATAAAGGACACTCGTATGACAGAAACGACCATAATCACAATGGTCAAGGAGAACACCCCCAAAAGCGCCACCTTTTTATGCAGAGGGATCTGGACATTCCAGAGCATCCGGAAAGGTATGGACAGAATCAGGAGATCGGTAATGATATCGATAACCAAGTTGACGTAAATGCCGATATCCTGATACCGGACATGCTCCGTTTTGGGGCATTGGTCTGCTCGCGTGGTCAGTAAGTGCCGACTTTTCTTCTGAGGAAAGGTCAACTGGAACTACTGTGAAGGGGAAAAGGAAAGTCGCACCCATAATATACGTAATATCAGCCAGCGTGCACCGAAAATCAAGGTCGGCAATGCTGACGAACCAGCCACACGCGGTGATGGCGAAGACGGCCCACCACCAGCCCTTGTGCTGGTCGACCTTGAGCCCGAGCCGGCGGAAAAAAACGAGGAAGGAGAACTTGACGGCCCAGAGGCACGTCGGGTGCAGCTCGCTCCACACGAAGACGCAAGGCATGAAGGTGGCGTAGGCCGGCACAAAGTCCGGCGAGGGCGGGCGCCGGCCGTACTGCACGTCGTACATCCAGTAGAGGAGGTCGGCCTTGACCTCCCACAGTACGGCCGACAGTAGGAGCATCAGCCAGGCGGCGAGGACCAGGTAGTCGTCGAGACGGAGTTTCGACTCGGACTTGACGCGGATCCACACGCGGGCGACAAGGAAGGCCGCCGAGATTGCGGCCACAGCCCAGATGGTAATCTGGAAAGATCAGTAAGCCCGCCATCCTTGCTGGTCACTGTGTCGTTTGCTTACAAGAAATGTTCTCTGGTCCACCTTCTCCTCAGAGGGAAGCGCGTATTTGACATCCTCCATGGCTTGTCATCTGCTTAGAAGTATGCTTTCAGCTAGAGTCAGTGGATAACAGGGTGGTAGGTGTCACGGAAAGTTCATGCAGTGTGCGAGAATCGAGAGCCTTCATGACCTTGGGATACCGATGGGTGACAGCAAATACTTATATATACTGGCTGTATATAATGTATGGCAGTTGGCGAGGTGCATGGTCACATTGGAACTGTAGTTGTATTGCAACGAGCTATACAGGTCAAGAAGTACGATTAGACGCCTGGTGCGACGTGATGAAAACGCCGAGGTTGCATTACTGACAACATAAAGGTCGATGTTGGTGCAGAGACGAGCACACAACTTGTACGAACTCCACAAGTCCCCCCCATCCTCATGTTGGCTCTATGCTCATTGCTGGATTAGATCGTCTCATGGAGGCGGACGGCTTGCGGATATCGATGCAGAACAGACCCGATACAGACAAACATGTAGGGGACCTGATTGGTCCGTGCTGCACGCCTTACGTGCCATTGCAGATCACCAACATAATGGCACCGTCACGCCGCACTTCCTAGTGCCCCAAGAATAGCACATGCGCTGCTCGATGTGGATAAGAAAGACGCGATTAGTAGGTATTTAAAAGTGTTGGGATAAAAGACTTTGTTGGTTGCTCGGCTTATTGCACCCCTTCCGACCCCTTGCCTGAACCCACCTCTATTGTAACACATCTCTTTAGCCGCGTACCGGTACTCACTTATCACCCACAAGCCCCAAACTACAGGTGTAACCCCGTGGGAACCAGTATTCCGCAATCCAAGTAAATACATCCGGAACAATGCACATCATTCGTTTAGAGATGCAATTTCTTATACAACTATAAACGTATAGATGACCCTCTATGAGCGATCATGAGGCCTCGGTGCAATTGAGAGCAATCTGGTCTCCATCTCTCAGCTTCACCAGCATTTCCAGATCGATGTCGTTGACGCATTTCTCAAATCTCTTGTATACCGCTTCGTCGGTCTCCCCGTCGTACTTCTTCTTGGTCGCCAGGCGGTGCGATTTCAACAGACAGGCCAGCACGGCCACCTCTTCCACCTCGGCCACCTTCTTCCCGGGACAGGCCTGCGGTCCCTCGCCCCACGGGATGAAGACGGTCTTGCCCGGGGTGATGAGCTCTTCTTCGCTCATGGACCTGGCCCCTTCTGGGTTCGTAATCCATCGGGACGGCCGCCACTCGTCTGCGTCAGGCCAGTAATCGGGATGCATCTGCATGGCACGAAGGTTGACCGTGAAATTGGACCCGATCGGCACGGTCAGCGTCCGGTCGCCGACGCGCAGCGATTGCGGGCGGTGGCGCGTCACGGACGGCAAGGCCGGTACCGGCGGGTACAGACGCAAAGTTTTGTACAGGACGGCGCGGCAGCGCTTGAGCCGCGGGTAGAGCGTCTTGTAGTCCCAATCCTCGATCGCCCCCGCCGCGTAGCCCTTGGTGGCGTGCCCGACCTCCTCGGCCACCCAGGCTTGGATGTCGGGGTGCGCCGCCAGGAGCAAGACGGCGAAGGCCGACGTGTTGGCTGTTGAGTCGTGGCCCGCGAAGTTGATGACGAAGAGGTTGCCAAAGATCTCTTCCGCCGACAGGCCTCTGGCTTTGGCAGCAGTCTTCCCGTCGCCTGACGGGTGCTCACGATGGTATCGCTCGGCGGCGCGCGCAAAGGATGGCATTATGGCCCCGGAGCTGGGTCGTCCCTCATTGAGCGCCGCCGTCTCGTCATCCAGTAGCTTGACCAGGTGCCTCTTGAACGCGATCCCGGCGTTGCCGATCCTGGCGTACCGCCCGGGGAGCTTGGTGAGAACGTGGAAGGGCACGAGCATGAGGAGGATGATGTTGTCGAGAACCGTCATGAGGGAGTCACGGTAGTCTCCCACCTCGTCGCCTACCGCGGCGGGCTCGTCCGAGCCCCGGAAGTCGTAGTGAGACCCGAAACCGATGGCGGCAAGTACGTTCAGCGAGAGCATCCGGGTATCTGCCTAGTAACTCGGGATGCCGCAGCTACCCCCTTCAGACTTTTCTGTCCAGGAAGCAAGCATGCCTTTTGCTTGACGGAGGGATTCATCCCAGACCGGCTTCATGAGGGACTCGTTGAAAGGTGTGGCTACGGGCTTTCGGTGCCTCGGCCACTCCTCCCAGGAGGCGCTAGAAATGCATGGCCCGTACAGTTCCAGGAGTTCTGCGACGTATTGTCAGGTTCACGTCCCGCTTCTTCGTTCGCCTCGAAAAGATAACCTTGGGGAGGACGGGAGGGATGGGGTGGCAGTCTTACTAAAGTTTGCATGGGGCCGCTGAAAATCCCCTCGACGGGTCACCATGTCGAGGATGGCGTCGGGGTCGGCGACGTGTACGTCGATCATCACCGGTGTCACCAGCGCCCAGACGGGACCCATCCGGACGTGCGCCTCGGCTTTGGCGGGCACATACCACCCGCGACGTGCATAGCGGATGCAAGTTGGATATGAGGCCCACGGGATGGGGAGACTATCAAGCACCTTCCAGATGTGCGGCTGGATGATAATCCAGAGCAAGTTGTGGACGTCGACGGGGAGCCGCTGGACGGGTACGCCAAGGCGACGGGCCTTGCGGACGTTGGCCTCTAAGCAGATCAGTGTCCATCCGATGTAAGACAACACCAAAGCGACTAGAGAGTAAGCTAACATGATGATAGATGACGTGGGGGTCTCTTGAAGAAGATGAGTTGTAGAGAGGGGATGTCTGTCTTGATAACACCTATCTTGAATTCAGTCAATGTTTCCACTACATAAGGCCACAACAACCTAATGCAGAGAGAGGGGTGATCACTGCTACGTAGTGGGGAGGAAGGAGATTAGCATTAGAAACAGCATGCATGAAAGACGAAGCTGCACCGGAATGCTACACTGCGTATGCATATCGGCTGTTTACTAAAGACTGATGCCAGGGGTCAATTTAACGTATCCTTTCCATCGGGACATGACAGCAAATCAGAATTTGAAGATAAGTCTCCAGCGTAAGCGCCAGTCCTACCTAAATCCACACCCAAGCCGACATCTTTTCGCAGCCCCTATACCGCACGAGACTGATTGGGCTCTTCTCGGCAACTGCAGCGTAATCACAAATTTGAAGTGATAGTCTGCTGTGGCCCAGGAGGAGGGTAGATGTGGTACAGGAAACCGCGCATCTTCCTAGATTGACGTTTCCTACCCTTTTGTGTCTGAAAGGGAAATGAGAATTGCAGATAGGCCTTTTTCTTCTACTTCGTTTTCGTAAGAACGGCGGCTTTTTCTTCTTGTTAAAAAAAGAAAAGAAAAAGGCCTATCTGTTCGAGCGTTATTGGGTTCCGCCGGAGCCCAAGTTTGATTTGTTGGCCAGCAGCTCTCGACAAACAACAGTCCCTCTTGAACTCCGACTTTCAGTCTCTTGTAATTACCAATCGCAAGTTAACCCCATTGGACGCTTGAACTGCACCCCCACCTGCACGAATGTGTCCAACTCGATTGCCGTTGACAACGGCACCCTCAAATCCTTTCCTTCTTCTCGGGTATCAGCCTACTTGAAAATCTCCCGTGGCAACTGGCCCTTTGCGACCCTCACCTGAATCGACTCTTCGGCCAATTACCCGTGCCTGTCTGACCGACGATCTCTCGCTGTTCGAATACCCTCGTGCCTGTCTGTTCAAGCCTTGCGGTATAGTTCGCGACGCGCTCAAAACGCCTGAACTAATGGTGAAAGGGCACTGGACCTCCGGCTGCAAGCGGAATTGGCCCAAATCGACTTCCATTGCCTAAACCTTTCTGCACGATTGCGGCTATTACTATAGACTGCCAACTTCAAAGAGCGGCACATAGCCTCGCGATGTCACTGTCTGCAACGACTGCAACCGGCGGCCTCACACCTTCAAACGGGTACTTCTCTTCTTTCCTGGTCAATCGCAGCAGGCAACATTCGAGGGTTTGCTCCGAACTTTCAAAGACCTCGTCGTTTCTTGGCAACACCAATTCGAGCACTATTCATCTGCATAGGCAGGCATGTGCTCTTCCCACTTCTCCGCACACACCGGCACAGCCCAGAGTCGTCACCCATGGATTAGGGCAACGATAAAGGGGAATAGAGTTTGACGCCATCGGGAAAACTTCGATCCATTACTCGAAACCTTCCACATGAGATAACGGAGAAACCCCAGAAATAAGCAGGCATTGCTATTAAAGCACCACCATCTCGTCTGTCTTGTTCAGACCAAAAAGTCCAGTCTGATACGATAGCATTCTCCTTCTTTCTTCACTCTACCATTCCACAATAGGCCAATCCGACCCATCGAGAAACTCTCGTCTCCCAACTCATCTCATCATCTTCGATCCCACTCCGCACAATGGCAGAAAAATCTACCAGAGCTGACATTCCATGGGCCGCAAAGCACAATTGCTGCGCAGAACATAGCGAAGACCCTCGGCCACGACCATGGCATTGGGTGCGGCTCCCCAACTGCTACAAGGGGCTCGGTACCGTCGAGACCGGCGACGACAACCACGCCATTACAGTCAAAGACATCATCGAGTCTCCGCCATTTCAGTGGACTAGGGCTCAATGCCGTATCGGGAAGAAGGAGCCCATAGGCAGCCGTGTTGAAGAGGAAGCGGATTATATCATTGTTCATCCTACGAAGCGAGTCAAGGAAGCGTTGGAGAGGGCCAAGGCGGCTTCCGAGAAGAACGGACTCTTGCAGTCCCTGAAAGCGCAGCTTTTTGAAGCTAGGGAGCTGTGGAAAGACTTTAAGGTGGCAAGAGAGGGTCGGAGGGAAATACACCGACACATCGCCCTCCAGGCTCAGCCGGATGACCAAATACATCCGGATAGCAAGATGAGGTACTATGCCCTGTTCCTCCGCAGCTTACCGACCAACGACAAGGCTGTGGTTGTGCATTGGCAGGAGGTCGAAAACCCGTGGGAGTTCCAGGCGGAAGCAAAGAAAAAGAAGAGGCTTCCAAAGCGCATGTGGCGGAAGCTATGATTGCATAACTTAGTTGAATTACCCAGTCGTGCAGCGGGATACTGCATTGCGATATTCACTCTGTCACGGCGCGTGGCCAGTGCTCTAATTATCCAACTGCACCAGGCCTGTACCCAATTGGGCAAAAGGACGACGTTGTCAAGTCAGCGTTCTGCCGTCTACTGAAGCTTGTCATCAATCCTTACACACTCCGCCCGATCCGCAACAAGGATGAAACAGCTGAAGCGCCTCCTGATGAGAGCTCTTGGTATTAAGGATGTACTCGAATTAGTCTAGGCGTGTGCAATACATATTACTTCTAAGAATTTCTCTCGTTTGACAAAAACAAACCCCAATAAACATATCGCAAAAGAAAGCAGGACAAGCTTGTTTACCAGAGCACCTATTCGAGCCACGAAAAATATAGAGCTCGAGACGGCCCGCGGAGATGCAACTTTTCGCCGCAGACCAGACTTGATAGGGACAGCAGCGGCAGCAAAGCTATAATCGTCTGGAAAGGATTTCATCAAGGGAATGTCTTTGTCGAATCACCAGGGGCACCCCCCACCATCCGCACCCCTAGAACGAGCATCGTCGAGTACATCGCTCTCGAGGTGAGGAGCATATTCGCGCTGGCGATCCCCGTCGGCTTCGTGCTGCTCCACCTCGCGCTGGAACAAAGTGGAGAGGAACAGGAGCCGGAGCCAAATTTAGAACGGACTATGGTGGTTACAGGGGGGCCCGGTACCTGGCGGTAGACAGAGACTGGTTCGACCACGCCGGCGCAACGGAAGCAACGCACCTGCCCTCAGCTGCCCATGAGCAGGAGGATCCCAGGGACACGGACTGATATTGCCTCTCGTTTGCTCCTCTCAGCCTTCCTGTTGCAGCCAGAAATAGCCCGTTGGTTTCAGCCCACTTGAGCGTGGTCAAGGCAATGACAAATGTGGCGCACATCAAGAGTGCCACAGTGAGCCGCGCATGTTTTTGGATAATACTGTCGTCACTAAGAATGGTAAAGTGACGAGCTGATATGAATTGAGCTGATAATTTCTTTAGAATCATCTAATATGGTCGAACTCGTGATATCAGGAAACATGTGCGGCGTTCTCCAGTTTTAGCCTATGCTGCAATGGCGCTTTAAAAACATGGACAACTATTTGATTGATAATCGTATTCAGAACCTCGACATCAGACATCAAACATCAGACCAGGGCCGTGTTTGGTTGTTGAACTATCAAAGGGGATTGCGTGGATCTAGCGCGCACCGTCCATTACGAGACAGGAGTAGGTATTGACCAGACTGAGGGCCGGGCTGCATGCATGAGTTGTAGCTGTGCGTGCATTTCCTCGTTGTCGGCTAGCTGCACCCTCGGCGGTGAGCAATACACATACACGTCTTTCTTTGCTCGACGTGAGAAGGACTGGTTTGTTGTTTTTAATCAGTAACAGAATGCATGATAGCGCTGGCACGATGGAGCTTACACTAGGCAGGTTGTGGCATGGCGCCAGGAACGGAAGGCCGGTTGTACGAGTTGGTACGACGTGGCGACAGTCGGCCAATGGGTGCCGGCAATTGCGGGGATCGATCCCCCACAAAATCCATGAATACGAGGTGCTCTTGGCAGACACTTGGTTCCGCCGCCCTGGCATGATTGGAGAACAGTGGGTAAGGGTGCTCCACTAGGGCCTTGGAGGGCGGTCGGGACCTGCGGGCAGCAGGGGGACGGAGACCTCGCTCGACTGGTATAAAGACGGCGGTTTCGATGCTTTCTCTTGGAGTAGAAAGAAACCATCCTCTGTCACAGCATCACTCTCTACATCTCCATCTACCTCAAGACAAATAATTCACATTTATCCCACCACCAACCACACCGCCAAAATGAAGTTCTCCGCTGCCGCCATCTTCGTTGCTGCCGCCTCGGCCTCCACCGTCTACGAGGTGTCCGACTTCAGCGCGGCCTGCGTCGAGCACTCCGTCCAGTGCTTGTAAGTCTTTCTCGCCACCAGCTCCTGCACTCCAATCAATACTAGAGAGGTTCCGACTGACACATCTGTGATGTTTAGCTACGAGTTCGGCGTCTTCCAGCCCGGCACCATGCAGACCACTCCCCAGTCTTGCAAGACCTCGGCCCTCAGCGGCAATGACGGCAAGCTGCCCACCGTCGGCCCCTGGGAGGGCAAGTGCGACCAGACGTCCAAGACCTTCTCCGTCGCCCAGACCGCCGACGGCGGCCTGAAGCTGACCGTCTCGGCGCCCGTCACCCCCGCCAGCAACACCACCGGCGTCTACACCATCCCCGCCTCCGACCTCGCCATGCAGGGATCCGAGCCCTCCATCCGCCAGGTCTACACCGGCCCCAAGGCCTTCAACCTCGAGTTCGCTTAAATTAGTGGCAGTCGTGGGGATGGATGGGGAGACCGGCATATCATTATGAGTCAATTGCGAGATGTATATAGTGTGTTCAATGACAATCGGTTTCTACCATCCTATGAATGATGACTTCTCTCCTACTTGTGACTGCCCGAGCATTCTCGTAGGCCAAGTAATCCGAGCTTTGTCTAACAGATGGCCGGCCTGCTTCTTATTGGCTGGGAGTAAGAGTGCCAGTAGTGGTGCCAACCTGGTCCTTAATGGTGAAGAGAGGGCCCGTGGCAATGATGCGGAGATCGCCCGAGAGGGTGGAACTGTATAGTAGCGTCAGTATTACATAATTGCAATGTGTATATAGAAGTCTGCATACCTTTCAGTCTGGTGGTAGAGTCTGATCAAGAAAGTGGCGTCCCAGACCCCAGGATCGAGGGTGTCGAAGGAGTAGGCGGGATCGTCGCAAGTGTAGCCGGTGGCGGGTATGTCGACATTGAGCCCCTGGCAGATAATGCCGTCGACAGAGAGCTGGAACCGCATATACCGGTCGACAAGTTGGCCGTCCACGGTGAAACCACCGGCAGGGGCTCGGTAGATGAAGTTGGAAATGGTAATGGTTTCGCTGACGGGGGCGGGGGCAGCAGCCACGAACCCACAAGCGACAAGGGCGGCGACGGCGGAGAACTTCATGATGAACGTTTAGGGGATAATGGGTGATTGGAGATGAAAAGACTTGTGGCTCCTCAAAAGCTGTGAAACGGCAGCCCTGTTTGCTCTGATATATTTATACAGGAGAGATGTTGAACAGTGGATAACTCTTCTACACGACGACGACATCCAACCATCATACGGTGTATGTGGGATATCCAATCATGATTATTCGCTTATTCATTTTTCTTATTCCATATGTGCCGACTGGAGGACGTCTCCTGAAATACCACGTTACCTGCCGATACGAGAAAATCGGGCCAATGAAAGATGACGTATCTCCAACCCCTCGCTTGGCTATATTGCTTTTGCTATAGCATTACAATTTAACCGACAGTTTTGTGACCCCAACGGGAGAATATTTACCCGAAGTAGGCACAATGCGCCATTTCTGCCTCGAACACAGAAAGATAATAACGGACGTGATCCCTCTGTGGCCGCAACAGGCTGGACCAGAGCCACGTACTAGGCCAAAACGCCGAATATAGAAGCCCGGTTTCTCTCAGACGAGCTCGCTGGAAATAGCCCGGATCAATCCGCCAACGCTTTGCTTGACTATGCCTGGCATGGTCAAGTAGAAACTATTCGGGTTATCATGGCCATTGGAGCCGATGTCAAACTTTGAAGGAACCTATGGAGAGGCAGCATTGTAACTACTCGTTGCTTCCGTTGGGGGTTACTGTTGGTATACAACAGCGCTAACACTGGCGGCGGCCTCTTTGGTGGCCTGACCGGCTGAGTGAGCCAGTGGTGACAAGACCAACCAAACTTGGCCATCTCCGATGCCAGCCTCAACCTTCAGGTCAGGGCTGGTACGGCGGTTCTCCGGGTCTCTGCAGTCTGATGTGATGGCAGATCATCAAAGACACTGTTGATACCACCATCACCAGGAGGCGAAGACGTGCTGTTTGAGCCCACAACAAACCTCCCAGTAACGGCGTTCACCTGCATCATGGACGAGAAAACGGACAACAGGATCATACGGAACGATACTGGCAAAGACATTGTCATACCGGTGGCTGTTCCAAGTTTTGACCAATGAGGAGACTGGCCGCTGGTTCCTGCTGAGGAGGACTGAAGATGCCCACGACTGACACCAGTCAGCCAGCGGGTTGATTAGCGTACCCTGTCCGCCGGGACATGACAGCGAATCAGAGCTCGCAGACCGATTGCCCGCGTACCTAGGTGCCAATTCTATCTAACCCTACGCCCAATCGAGCAACGATCGGCAGCTGACATCTTACCGCGGCTCCTGTGCCGCATTCTAGGCTCTCAGCCCCGCCCTGCCGGGTATAGAGTACGTGCCTGCCTGCAGTAATAGTGATATTTCTCCGAACCCCTCACATCGAGCCGCGCAGCATTACAATCGGATTTGGGGATCGGCGCACAATTGGACTGTTTGTTTCCTTCGACAACTAGCGACACACGAAGACCATACTCCGTCATCGAACTCTGCCAGATCCCACAGCTCGACATGGCGGAAACGAAGAAGACCTGGCTGATCACGGGCTGCTCCAGCGGCTTTGGCGAGCTCTTTGTCCGGAAGCTTCGGGTCTTGGGGGAAAACGTGATCGCCACCGGGCGCAACGCCAAGGTCAAGCTGGCCCACCTCGAGGACACCGGCGCGACGATCCTGGATCTGGACGTGGCCGCCCCGGCGGACAAGATCGAGGCCACCATGTAAGAGGCGTGGAACCTCTACCCGAACGGCATCGACGTCGTGGTCAACAACGCCGGCTACATCTTGTTCGGCCTTTTCGAGGAGCTCAAGTAAGTGCGTCGGATGACTGCGGCACCGCTTCCCCAGGCCCCTCTGCTAACTTTGGATAGGCAACAGGAACTGGAAGACATCTTCAAGACCAATTTCCACGGTCCTCTGAATATCACTCGGGCTCTGCTTCCCAAGATCCGCGCTCGGGGAACCGGTACGCTACTTTACATGAGCTCGCAGGCTGGCTGGCATGCACAACCTACCGCGACCGGCTACTGCGCCACCAAGCACGCCCTAGAAGGTATTATGCTATTCGCTGTCCTTGCTATTTTCATGACGTGATCTACATCACGACAGTTATGTGCTGATACAACCACGATATACAGCTGCGGTCGAGTGTATGAGCCAGGAACTGGCTACCTTCGCGCCAGGAATCAGAGTGCATCTGATCGAGCCCGGGTACTTCCGGACTCCGGCTTTCGGGAACATCAACTATGTGCCGCCGCGCAATCAGGAATTTGCCGAGTACAACGCCGCGGTACGGGCAGGCATAGAAAGCCAGCTGGGGAAAGAGCCCGGTGACCCGGACAAGGCCGTCAGCATCATGATCGACCTGGTCAACGGGACGGGAGTGGCGGCCGGAAAAGAGGTGCCGCTGCGGGTGCCCCTTGGCAGCGACGGCTGGGGCAGAATAAAGGCCAAGTGCGAAAAGATGCTGGAGATATGCCAGGACTGGGAAGAGGTGGCTAAAAGCACCGATCATGCTTAAAAGAACAGGGACTCGAGATCTGAAGCCTCCTACACCTAGAGCATTTCAGTAGCAACCTACCTGGCAGTTAGACTGGACACAATCCAAGCCATCTTGTGACGACGATGGTACCCAGTAACAAGTGGCTGTGTCTCACACGTAGCCCTTAGATATCCTGCCGTATCAGAGAGTGCCGATCAGGTTCCTCCTTTTCATGCACGTTGGCGTGCGACGAACGTGGCTGAAGATGACCTCATCTAACAGCGACTCTATAGACGTCATAACGTAAGTAAATTGTTGTCTAAAAGAACATGTCCGAGGCAGCCGAGTGGATGTGGGGGTAGTTTCTGTGGAGGAGAAGTTTGAGATCCATGGACGCCGGCGAGAAGAGCATAACGTAAACCATTTTCAAGATGGTGCATCCAGTACTGGGTATATCTATCGCACAAGTGGTTGGAGGCAGACAGATGCAAGACTGACCAATGGCGTAGAGCATTAATGCTGTGCGACGAGCAATATGGCGTCTCGTACCGCCCAACCGCAGCCAATTATGGCCATATGCACCGCTCACTCCTTTTTGCGCCAAGCCGAGCGGAGCGGGCTTCTACCGTTGGGCAGTAGTTTACGACGGTGCTGCCGGCACGGGCGACGGGGCGCAGTCGCAAGTCCGTGGCCCGGCCCGGCAACTTCCTACGAATCGGACTTTCGCAATAGAAAATCCTCTAGACTAAGCAATGATGCCGTAGTGAGAGCGCTAACATGTCATTCTAATTGGACATGTAGGGTCTATTATGATGTTGGCCCCCGCCTTGGGTCAAGTTAGGCTGTCAGGGCTCAAACCTTTCGGGGTTCTACACTCAAGCTCTGATCCGCTGTGTCGGAACATACAGCAAGGTCATTGGCCGTGATCCGAACCAAAGCGTGTGTTCTAAATGCGAACGCGTTCCGTTAACTCGCCGCGCCATCCGATAAGGCGTCACGCCCTAATCCTATATGTGTCGGAAGCATCCTGTTGGTAACTTCACCTAATACGGTAGTAGCCATGGTGAGATGAAACTGCCATGCACATCATTCGGGGATCCACACGGGTATGGCAGCCACTAGTCTCGACGGCAATTGTCATAAAGATCCACGGAAGACCAATGGGGAAGAAGAATAAGGACCAAACCTTCTATTTCCTCCAAACAGCTAAGACATTGTTTCATGATACCAATTAGGTTATGGCCCGATACTACGACAACGGGTAAGGGCTTCTTTTCCAGCTTTCATTAGTGCCAATAGGGATACGCGATTGGAATACCCTCTTCACAACTGACGTGCTCTTGACATGGTCCGTACGGAAAGGGAGAGCGTCGAGCTGCGGGGTTCGCCCTATAAGCATACTGCGATAAGCTTAGCACCCTAACAACGCCCCCCCTAATAACGCCCCCTGAAATTGAGTGAAAAAACAAAATTAATAGAGTAATAAATTAATCAATTAATTAATATATATTATATTTAAATACATAATTTAACGCGTTTAAACGCGAATTAACTCTTTTATATTATCGGCTCGATTTTAATTAATTTCTAAAACTTTTAGAGCCTTCCTTTTCGGCCTCTTTCTCAGCCTGCCCTCTCTTATATTAGCCTGGACCTACCTAATATCTATTAACGAAATAAACCCCTTATTAAAATCTTTATTAACCTTCCTTCTTTTCTAAACTCTTATTTTCTTTAGATTTGCCTTTTAACCAGACTTTTCGTACTCTAGCCGGCTAACCTTAAATATTAAATTATCGATACTCTTACCGAGTTTCACCTATAAAAGCTAACGAATAGGATTACCGATAACGGTATTATCCTTAAGGTATCTAATTGTTAAATCTTTTAATTACCGGCCCGTCTTAAGTATATTAATCCTTTTATATTTTAATTCGGGCGATTAAATCGCCTCCTCGGCCTTAAGTACGGCGTTAACGGTTTAGACTATAGCCGACCTCCAAAATCGGTTATTTATAAACTTCCGGATATTAACCGGTTATAATCCATTAAACTCCTACCCTTTAATAATATATTTAAAAAATAAACTAACCTTCCGAATATTAACCTAAACTCAAAAGAAGTCCCCTTTTCTTATATAACTATTATTATTAATAATATATATTAACTCCAGCTCTTATAAAAACCTCTTTTTTAAAACTATAAAATAACTTATATTTAAAGGTTAAAGGATATAATTACTATAAGGGGGTAAATAAAAGAATTAGATTTTAACCTTTAAAACCGCTAATATAAACTCCGGGCTAATGTGATTATCGTAATTATCGAAGATAAGGAGGCGTTATTAAAAGGGGTTATCCAATTAAATCTTAAGTATAAAGATCTTTTTAAATTATTTTAAAACGATAAAGATTAAAATCTAGCCTTTCGGCGACGCCTTAAAGGACCAGTCCTTATAAAAGGCATTTACCTTATCCTCGTCAGCTAGGAACTATTATTATTAAACCGACTGCCCTTTAAAGATTATTAAAGGGGGGAGAGCCTAACCGGCGGCGCTAATATACTTTAGAATAATAATCCATTTACGACTAGCCGAGTTATTCGTTATAAAACTCTTTACCCCTACCGGTTTAATAATGAAAGAGCCCCCTTTAATCGTTATTAATACTCCTACCTTATCGGCATTAAATCGGAAGTGTAATAAAATCGATATAATAAATTAATTAATAAACTTATTAAATAAATTTCATATTAACTTATTTAAAGTATATATAAGACGCCGGAAATCGATCGCTTTAGACTATATGGATTTAAAGGCCTTATAGTAACGTAGAAATTGGGGTAGCTATTTCCTTTTAAAAGAATAAAGGTCGCCTTTTATAATAAAGAGGCGTTATATATATATATAAAATAATCGGTAAATCGGAGCGTACTTTAAATTAACCTAAAAGAACGCCTATTATATTAAAAACTTCTCCTCCTCTTTAATAAATATCTACTTATCCTAATCAACCTCTTTCCTACTCTTACCCTTAAATAGCCGGCGCCTAAGGGTCCGTTTAATAACGTTATTCCTTCTAATAACCGATTTAATAAAGAATCCTTCTAAGACCTCTTAGATAGCGGTCTAAAGCCGTTCTTCTTTATTAGGTATAGTGGTATTAAAAAAAGGAGAAAAAGAGGTTTAATTTAATATACTTTATATCGAATAGGAAGGAGAATTAACCCCTTTCTTATAGGGTTAATATAGCTCAAGGGGTATTATTTATCTAATCTAAAGGGGGGGGCGTTGTTAGGGGGGGCGTTGTCAGGGTGCTGAGCTTATAACCCACTTGATCCACGCCGTAATCCGAGTACCGGAAGGTCAGCTGTGAGTCGTTCGGATGGTGGGCCTCTCAGCTGTAGAAACATCAGCGTCCCGACGACGAATGTAGTCTCAACGTCACGAGGATAGCTGCCTTAGTGGATCAAATGTATGATGTAGGTAAGCAACACAAGTCTGCTAGATAGCCAAGTATTCAGGAGTTTCGTGATTCGGTTCTGGGCCCGAAAGATGTGAAAGAAACTTGTTCCGACTCCGTCAGCGTCACACCGACTTTATAACACGATTCATGACAACCGACAATAGTGATGTTGCAGTAAAACACAGTTGCCGATACCAGCTTGGCAAAAAGCGTCATCGGCCTATCAGACAGAGCGCCTGGTGGTCATATGAGGCTGGCACAGAGGAGAGAAAGCATATCTGGCACCCGCCATTGGACCCCAGACTGCGCCAAGACAGGGGGTGTATTGCAACGTGGGTAAAGTTTGGGAGTTGCCGGTGCTCGCTGGCCGTCTCCATTTGTCGCGAGCAAGGGTAACATACGGAGGCACGTGGGATGCAGTGACACCGAAATCCGCAGTACCACTTGCCGTTGGACCTATGCATCGAGATTTGTCAGTTGTGGTACGATGCAGCGTAGTAGCAGCCACCTCAAAATTCTCCGATCGGCGAGCGATAATCGTCGAGTTAAGCCCGGAGTACCCTCCGTTGCTGACTTGTGGTCTTCTCTTGGACCTCCACGGTGGGATCCTCGGCGATCCACATTAATCTCGAAGAGCCCGAATATAGCTAGGGTGACATATAACATGATCTCATATCATTGTAACTCATTCATCGAGGTGGTAAGGCTAGCCCTTTCCCGCTTTGGCCACCTTCCTGTATGTCAAGTCTGCATCTGCAGTTTGACTGAAAGCGGTATTCATGGTTTAACAAATCAGTATTAGTGAGCTTGCCGTGCATGTGTCATGTGAAATGAGGGAGGCGCAGCGCAGAAGCTGATGAACCTGGTTTGTTTGGGAGGGGTGGTGTGAAGAAGTTCCGCTGCAAATTTCGTTGACCACCCTGGTCCTGTCAGAGAATTCCCGTAAAGCCGGGGACTCGGGGTTATGACGAGCAAGGGTCACCCACGTCATATTCTTCAATGCCCTTTGACGCAGAAGGGATAGAACCAGAGTCACAATGGCATATGATATGCAGTGAAAAGATATATGGTGTCAGCGCCTGATAGACTCGAATCTGCCAACGCAAGCCGGGCTGTCACTGCCCAATGACTTGGGCCTGGCAAAGGCTAAACCCGACCTGGCGCATCCTCCCGTGGCCGACGACATTGACTTTGTTTAATACCCCAAGGTCATGTTTCAGCCCAGTTACCAGTGGATGCCGTCAGCTTGACCGTAGGGGCTGCGGACATTCCGGTTCTTGCTGGCGATCCCTCCCTCGTTGGACGTTTTCGGCAAGAAGCATGCTGGCCTACGTGCCCAGACCCGCTGCAGTGTGCTCGTAATCAGCCCTTTTACAATTTCTCGCGATCCCACCCAAGAAGGAAAATGACCTGGTTTCATTGTTGCGACGCGCGAGGCATGCCCCATCTTAGTGGAGTGCCGTCGCGATCGATGTAACCACAACCCCACAGCCGTGCAGAATGCACGATTCGGCGTCGCATTTCGGAATCCCCCAGACCACATCATTGTTTCCCATCCGAGATAAAAAAAGTTTCATGTATAATATATATGATACGGGCATCGATCGCCTTCTGTAATTATGGGCGCCGACGTCGCAGTGCGTCGGCACGGTGGGGGACGCGGGAGCCATGGGGACCGCGGATAAGGAAACTTAATAACAGTGGCCGCCGCATTTGACTTTATCCCCAGGCTTTGCGGACTAGATCTTGGTTGGAGACTGCTGGCCTCATCGCAATTTCTTGGTGACTCTTCTGGCCTTACTGCTTCGGGCCAATACTTAGCTCCCACCCCCTGGACAAGACAAGGCAAGGTTGATGGATCGGCCACTCACTACATTTTGGGATATAACACCAACGCCCGCACTCTTGGGTGAACCTTCGATCGCCTCTAGCCCCCCGAGAGTAGGATGTTTCTTGACTCATAATACAGTCGAGGCTGTGTTATAAGAAACAACATTAACGACGCCCATCTAACAACTAATACCAACCCACGTACTCTTTCCGACAAGCGATGTCGATTGCCAATGGAGTAGCCACAGTTCTGCCCGCCCCCCGGGGGCTACATTGTCGACCTCGACCACCCCAAGACCTATGCGGATGTCGCCACGTACTGGGTGGTCGCCGTGGGCAACTTCCTGGCTCTGATGTTCATGGCACAGCGGCTGTATACGAAGACGGCGCTGTTGAAGGAGTTTCGGTTGGAAGATGGTACGTCACGCTCTTCTATCCTGGCGCATTGACTTGCCAGCTAACACAACTTTGGCACAGTATTCTTGGTGTTCGCGTGGGTAAGTCGACCCTAAACGGAACATCCATATGGCGGCGCAATACTGACGCGATTAGATCACCTCCGTAGGCACACAGGCTGTGCTGGTCTACATGTTCGCCATCGGGATTCTGGGAGTCCGTACGTGGGAGCTTTCTGTCAGCCATTACAGCTTCTACAGCATAGTGAGTCCAGCTCTCACACCTCGGACTGGGGAATCGCCTCGTCGCCGCCTCACTTGCGCTTAAACTTACTGACACCAACCCCCTTGGCGTTCAGATGACACTAGTGATACCGGTTATCTACACCCCTTGCGCCGGCTTGGCGAAACTCTCTCTTTTGTTGTACTACCGCCGACTAAGCCTCAACGCGTGGTTTCGCCGCTTCGTCATCTTGACCATGCTCGTGGTAGCCGGATATACGCTCGGCAAGATCTTTGCCCTGATCTTTGGCTGCAACCCGATCGCCATGAGCTGGGACAACACCATCCGGGGCGGCACTTGCATCGACCGGGACGCCCTGTACTTCGTGACGGGGATCCTCAACATCGCCACCAACGGCATTATGCTCGCCCTCCCCATCCCGGCGGTGCTGAGCATCGCTAGGCCGAACCGGCAGATGATAGGTCTGCTCCTCATGTTCGTCATTGGGGGTGCGACGGTGGCGGCCTCGGTCATGCGCTTCCTCGTCCTGCTGCCGGCCTTGGAGGACAGTGATGAGACCTGGGCCATGGCGTGCCCTTCCATGGTAAGTTACACATATACTTTCCGATTCACGGGACGGATGTCAGGTTTTACCCCAGTGGTCATCGATATGCTAACATCAAGTACCAAAAGTGGCTGTGCGTCGAAGCCAACCTCCTCATCATCTGCGCCTCCCTCCCGACCCTCCGGCGGTTCCTCCACTACGCCGCCCCCCGCCTCATTGGCGACGACGGCTTCAACGACTACGACTACAACGACGACGACCGCCAACGCCTGACCCCGAGTCCGCGGCCGGGGGATAGCGGTCGTCACCACCACTACCGGTGGTACAACCGGTTCAGCGACCGGTTCCGCGAGTATCCCATGCGGTCCCTGCGCGACGTGGACCTGCGGCCCGACGCCATCCAGACGGTCGAGACGCGCGCCGGGACCAACAGTCGGTGCAGCCGCATGTGGGACGCGCGGCCCAACAAGAGCGACGGGGACTCGGAGAAGGCCATCTTTCAGACGCGGACCATGACGATTACGTACCAGAACCGGGACGGGAGCATGTCGGGGGACCAGGGACGCGAGTAAGGTGACCGGAGAAGAGGAGACAATTAAAGAACACGAAAGGAAAGGGGGGGGACTTGCTACGACATTACTCATTGGAGTTTTGGTTTACAGTTAGTTATACTCCCTTTGTTCAGATATCCCCAAATGGCAGACAGCGTATTCACTTTGTTACATTCTACCTGGCACGATCTGGTGACAACATGCAGCAAATCTGAAGCTCTGAAGCTGTACGGCCTTTACCCTTAAGACCGAAGCCCACACGACTACGATGCTTGACGAGCGAGATAACACTGATTGGCGGCAAACATGAGTTGGTCATATGGCGTTGGAGGGGGTGAGCACCAGCAGGGAAGCGGCTCCTTCGCCTAAGCTTCTTACAGTATACCCGTAAGCTCGCTTAATGTCAACTCCTCCCATCCCAGTCGTTGGACTTCCCACAGACCCGCACCTACCGCCGAGTTTCATGTAAGGCTCTGCGCAGCATGTTGTGGTGATGCCCATGATCTTCCCGGCCGGCATCCTGGGGAGAGGCGGTGTGCAAACGGGTGTCATCATCCATCTTGCCAGAAGTGGCAAACGAAAGGGAGTACTGAACGACCTGCAACTGTTCTGCTTGCTGTATGCATATGAGAAGTGACTGAGAGAGAGCTTGCAGCTTGCGTGCGAAAGAAGACGCCACAATGCAAGTGCCGACAGCTGCAGAAGGATCCAAGTTGGGGTCACCCCCACAGGAGGCGTCCATCCGCAGCTGGAGGATGCGGGATCCTGGGTTGCGGCGGCGTCGCATGGGCCGGATGAGGAAAGAAGTGACTTTGTGAGGCTGGCTGAGCACGACGACCCCGACTGCTGCTTCAGGGCTCGATTGGCGCGGACGAAATGTGCGCCCGGGAGATGCACCCAAATGCGCGATTAATCGGCCGGGCTCTTCAAAATCCCGAGACATATATACTCCCAGAAAGAGCAAATGAGTATCCCGGAAGCAGACTCTTGCAGATGGGGAGTTGCTCGCTGCAGAAGCCGTTATGGTTGGCGCTCACCCCTCACGTCTCCTCGTTCTTGACGGTCATTGGACTGAGGTGGAGAGGACGCCAGAACATGGAATCAGTTCAGTCTTCGTTGTCGGTATGCGGCCGACGGCCATCTCTGTTTTGGGTGTGATGACATTTCCGGGCAAACTCCGCAACTGCGGTGGGTTTTGCAAGGCGCGTCTTGGCCATGGGATGGGAGAGAAAGGAAAGCCGTCGTACTTTTGGTAAGCAGCGCCCGACGGGAGAGAATGCAACCTGCGATGCATGCATGTATGGTACCATGCAGAGAACCTTTTTTAGTGCAACGTGGAATGATTGAATGCAGTCGGTCGGTGTAAGTTTCTGGAGGTATTGTAGGTACTTTACTGATGTTTTCATGTATTGCAGATACCAACGCATGAGCAGTAATCCGTATTCCCGGGGGCACGCCTTTGAGATCTTCCAATCGTCTTTTTCTGCGCTGCTTCCAAACGGTTGATCCGTCTGACGTGCCCCGTTAGACCGTACTTTTATACCTGCGCAGTACTTTTCTTGACAACCTGTCTCACCCACTCGGCAAATTGCTGGTGGCTGATAATGGCCCCACTAACCACGAGCGTGCAGGGTACTTTCAGTGGGCGTGGCTCTGACAGCACCCCCGCTGTCGAGGCCTTTTCTGTCCACTGCCCAGGCCCTACCAGGCCTTGCTACCACTGTACTTGCAGTATCCTTTAGCCCACGCCAGTCCCAGACATTTGAGGTCGACCTTTGCTTGCGATGCCAATGCGAAAAGAAAACAACACTATGAATCCGCATATATGTGCATAAGTACATAACATGAGGACTGCGCCGAGATTGGCGGAATCAGGTAACATGCATAACAGTACCCAGACCTGCCTGATACAGCCGTGTTCCAGTCTTAGGTCGACGGGCCGAGAGAGACCGTTGTTGACACTTGCTGCGCCGTAAACACAGGAGCAAGCAAGGAGATCGACCACGAGAAGGAGCCCCGGACGCCAAGTAAGCGAGGAGACACGAACTTCGGCACTAGGAGTTAAGGAGGGAACTTGACACCTTATGCGGCCGGCTTTTGCTGCTAAGAATGGCCTGCTAGCTGGCTGGCACCCTGGTCTCTGACGGTGTACCGTGTACGGTGGGTGCATCACCCCGGAGCATGCGGGGACAGTTGGGAGCCCCCCTGATTTTATGTAACCCCTTCGCAGCCCATTCATCTGTACTTACTCTTAGCCGTATCATCATCTCACCACTCTCTTCATCTTTTCTCCGTGTATATCCCTTCCTGCGCTACTACTTGTTACCTGACAAGCGCAGGCAGGTTCCCTTTTAGAGTTGAGGCATTTGACAAATCTACATTCTGCGCCTGACAAACGCGTTCGCCTCACCACGTTTCGTATTGACACGCGCGCGCAACATCAGATATCCACCACCCAGTTTGCGCATGTCGGCAGCACCGTCAGCGCCGGGACCTTTCCGTGGAACATGGCCAAGTCTGTGTCCGACTCGGATCCAGACCCCAAGCCCGTTTCGTCTCTATTCTGGCGATCTGTACTGAATGCAGACGAGCCTAGACCGCCGACATCGTCATCGTCGTCGTCAGGTACTGGTTTCCGCGCCGACGCAGGAGATCATCATGTCAAATCAGACGAGAGTAGTAATAAGCCTCATCGTCATGGAGGAGGGGAAGAAGATGAGGCGGCGCGCTTTGCCAAGAAGCCGATGGCTTCAGCTACTTCGGTGAAGCAAGATGACTACCAGTATGGCCGGCCGCAGCCGCAGCAGCAGCAACAGGAGCTGCCGCCGCGCCACCACCCGCTGCCACTACCTACGGGTCCTTCCGCGGCGGTGCCGTGCGCCACCAACGCCGCTGCCGCCTCCTCGCGGAGACCCATTCAGCAATACCCGGCCGAGATCTGGGAGACGCACAAGGCCCACCTTCACCACCTGTACATCCAGCAGGGCAAGTCGCTCAAGCAGATCCAGCAGATCATGGCCCAGAGGGGCTTCAACGCAAGGTTAGCAGAACAAAGCTTTATTTATTTATTCATGTTTCTACTGCCACACGCCTGGAACTAAGGGTCGGCTAACGCTGGCGCAAGCGACAAGATGTACAAGGACCGCTTCTCAAAATGGGGGTTTCGCAAGAACAGGCGTGCATTGACCAGGGAAAGAGCCGAAGGGACTAGCAGCAACAGCAACAGCAACGACAGTGTGATGCGACATACGAATCACCATGATCGGGGGAGCAGTAGTGGCAGTTCCGGCCGAACGACGGTTGGCGGGATAATGCATGCGCAGGATTGCTACGCACAATTCTTGGGGACGACGCCACCACGAGACTACAGACCGCACCAAAAACAACTGCTTCTAGGCCAGCCACCGGCCGCTGAGAGCAGTTTACCTCTGGTCTATTTTCAGGACGCTCTCTACGACAACCGGCCGCGCCTGCCGGACACCTACCTGGTGCAGGACCAGCTGCTGCGGTGCTTTGACGGGATGGCCGCGAAAGCCTGGGCGACGGGCGAGGTGCGGTCGGGTGACACCAACAAGATCATGTATGTGACGCCCGAGGTGCATCGGCGGCTGGTGCGCCTTTTCGACGTGCGCGACTACATCAGCACCGTCACCGACGAGACGCCGCCCTGTCGCGCCGCCGCGGTGATGCGGCCGGGTTATCAGTCGGTGAGCAATTTCCTGCGGAGCCCGTCGCTCTTTGGGTTCCTGCGACTGTTGCAGTTGACCATGTACGCCGGGCCCAACACCCAGCTGCCGACCGTTTGGCGTTACATCGCCAACTCGCCGCAGTTGCGGAACTGCTCGGTGCAGGGCCTGCACGAGCTGTGCCAGAACATGCACCGGTTGATCGGGTCGTACCCTCCCGGTAGCCGCACCGCTTCGCCGTTTGTGGATTTGGTGATCAACATGCTGCCGCAGCTCGAGGCCATGCTGCCGCCGCCAGCGCCGTCATCCCCCCAGAACGACAACGCTTTGCCGTACTGGACGCCAACGCGGAAACTGCGCGACATGCTGCGCCGGCTACTGCTGGCGACCTCGCACCGGCAGTCGCTTTCGGGCCCCCTGAGACGGTACACCTACAACAGCGAGCTTTTAGTGCGGGAACTGCTCGAAGTGCTGGAGCCCGAGATCGCCAGCCGCGGCGGACCCGGACAACGGTGGCACGTGTGCGAGGAGATCAGCGCCGCCCTGCCCAAGGAGGTGCGTGTGGACCTGGCCATCTTTGGTGCGTTCAAGAAGGCCGACGTGAACGGGAACTGGTGGCAAGAAGGGGAGCGGTTCCTGAACGGGGTGCGGGAGCTCGAGCGGGAGGAGGGGCGGGGTCGGGCGAGGGGGCAGAAGCCGATGGATGATCTGCAGAGGCGGTTGTTGCTGATTATCCAGGCGAATATACATCAGAGCTTTTGGGAGGTGGAGAGGGAGAGGCAGCGGTCGTTTCGCAGCACCAGCAACCACCCAACGCCGGAAGAGGAGGAGAATTACGGCAATGCGATATTACACAACAACGCGCGGCTGGGCCTCGCCATCGCGCTCCGCCGGCAGGCCATGGATTTCATCACCGGTACGGCGGAGCAGCGCGAGCACGGCGAACGGTACGAGGATCTAAAGGCGCTCGAGGCGTGGTACCGCGAGATGGGAGATAAAGCCGCGGCCGATGAGGCGGTCGGCCAGAGTGAGCTGGAGATCGAGAGGCATTTGGCCACGTTGACTCTCTGACGGAAGCCTTACTTGTTCTTACAATCGAGTTGTTATCTTACTAGCATCTTGAAACATGATACCACAAGAAAAGAACACATTTACACATCTACTTATCTTGAAATGCGGAATCGGCTACGCGGGAACAACGCTGCGTCGTGGTGTTGCAGTCGGTCGGCATGTGCTTTTTGAAACGTGCCTTATCGCAAGTATCGAGTTGCGACTTGCTTACATGATACTTGACCGACACTGGATTTTGGACGAGCCTAGTCAAGTCAGGACTTAGGAGACCCAAACGCTTGGGGCCCGATTCGAGGTTAGCCGGGCAGTAGTCATGCATGCGTGCAGCTTTTTCCGCTGCGTACCATCATCATATGTCAAGATGAGGAGGTCAAGATCTTGCTCCCGTCGTTGGACCATGATCTTAGTCGAGGGGGAAACGCAGCCTTCCGGTCTGGAGAAGAGGGATGCGCCCGTCAGCCCCGACGAGCCGTTTCTCCAGTTTCGTCCCCACTCGACATGCAGTCGTCTGCATATGCAGCAGCTTATGTAGTAGCTGCCTCCCCTCCTCCCCGTCTTGGCCGTTGACAGGCAACTCAAAAAGACTGATTCGATATCCCGGCTTTTCCTCCAAGCTCCTTATGTGCTGAAACGGGGTCGTACGTACATGTGCAGCCGGTTTGCGGACATTTATTTATTCGGTGGCCAAACGCGGTTATATAAATTTATGTTTCTGGCAGGTCGATGCGTACCTGGTATGCAACCCCTTCTACGTCATCTTACGAGAATTATCCCGGGGGTTAGGTCGATCTTCAATTGGAGGCCTGCTCAGAAGCGACAAGCGAGAGCAATAGCCTGACCGGTGGGCCAGCTTGCCAGGGAGATATGCGAGTTTGGATGCAAGATGCCCCCTCGCGGGAACTGCCGATGTACATATAGATTTGACCTACCGTCTCCAGGTCAGGTAATGATGTACTCTCATATCATGATTTTGATGGATGGGCATGATGGGATTAATTGAGGTGACATTTGCACAAGCACACAACCCGCCAACCACAAGATTCGGCGACTGTCAGAGCGGCCAGAGCGGGCACACGCGTTCGCCTAGTGGCACCAGTCTCCAAGTGTGAAGTGTGGGGGGTTGTGCAACAGGTCGCTGCAGAGTGCGCCTGAATCGCCAGATGCACAGCACACTTCTCTCATCAGGCCATACTCAAAACCCCCTACACTGCTACCCTCAGGGCACACTGTCCACCAAATCACAAGTCAGTCAGTTCTAGACTGCCTGTGCAGGAAAAATGTAAATACAAATCGCTAAACAACAAGAAAGTAGAGAAAACGAAACGACGAAAAAGAAGAAGGAGGATCTCCAGTCAATAGGTAGGGCTTACTGAGTTAGATGTCAAAAGTCTAGCCAAGCAGTCAGTCACGTTTGGCAGTGGTTGGATAAAATGGATTGGTGCATTGCTAAGGCTGGAGGTTCAAGCTTCCAGGCTGGCTAGGCCCCGGTGTGGAGATCAGCCAAGCTGTGGCCGGCCGTCGCCAATGCAAGCACAAGCAGCACCTGACGGTGGCACAAGCAACGCACAAGCTCTTGGACGCCCTCTGCCTCTACTTGCTGCAACACCGGAAGCTGCAGCTGGCGACATAATTCTCGTCTGACGGGGATGGAACCTAAGCTGCCTCATCCTCCACTCACTAACCAAGCAGGCCGATGGGGTGTCCCTTTTTTTTCATCATAGCCCAGATTCTACTATTGATTGCCATGACTGGGAGCTAGCTAGTCTCCGTCTCTCCCCGGGGGAAACTACTAACTACATACTGACTGAACTTGTGACCGACCCAAGGCCCTACTCCCCCAATCCAGTCTGCATACATCAAACCAAATCGATACATCCATGATTGACTTTTTTTTCTCGCCTGTCCATTTGATAAAAGCCACCATTCCGCCATCAAAGCCTACTCCGGACCCCTCCTCTTACCGCGACACTTATCCTGCGCACCGAGCTGAATCTGCGAACCCACTGACTCGGTCCATCAGCACATCCGTCCATAGAGGGGGAACGAAGCTACCACTACCACCACTACTACCTCTTCCACTACTGCATCCTCATCACGCGCCGCCGCCGACGACATCACCGACTCCTATGAGCTAGACACCATCGTCGTCACCGGCCAGGAGGAAAAGGACAGGGCAGACAGGGACGCCAGGAGACTAGCCAAGCGAGAAAAGAAACGCCGCTGGCTCGACGAACAAGACGAGATGAAGTTCTCCCATAGCATCCAGTTCAATGCTGTTCCTGATTGGAGCAGCCACTACGTTGCCTACAGCAACCTGAAGAAGCTGTAAGCCAAACCCCCAGCTGGGCCTACTCTCACCACTGCCATGCCGTGCCGTGCCACATCTGCTTACGTAGCTAACGTATTGCAACCCCCGTCTAGTATCTACACCTTAGAGAAGACCATACCGCAGCATGGCAACGATGTCGAGACACGACCACTCCTCCGCGAGGACGATCCCCAGGCCATCTTTTCGCGAGCGTTAGACGTAGAGCTAGAGAAGATCACATCTTTCTTCCAGATTAAGGAGAAGGAAATCTTTGAGGATGTCGAAGGCCTGCTGCGCGATCTGCGCGACGAGAACGGCGGCGGCGCCAACGCCATCAGGAACATGTCCCGATCCGATGCCGATAACATCCGCCAGTTGGCCCGCAACCGGAGATCCTCGCACGGCGCCCGCTCTACCCAGGGGGCGACAGCGACAGCGACGAAGATGACGAGACGGCCGCCCTCAACAAGAGGCCTACCTCGAGCCAACACGGCGGCCGCCGCAGGTCCGTCCCCAGGGCTATGGACGCGTCCACCGACCTGGGCGCCTCGACCGACATGGGCCGGTCCACGCGGAGGACGAGCATAGCTGGCGGCTTCACCGACTACGCCGAGATCGAGGAGATGTACACGTCATCCATCATGCTCAAGAAGCGCATCATCGGCCTCTACGTGCAGCTCTGCGAGCTCAAGTCGTATGTCCAGCTGAACCACACCGGCTTTCGCAAGATTCTCAAGAAGTTCGACAAGATTGTCGACCTCGACCTGCGCTCCAAGTACATGACCGGCACCGTCGAGCCCGCCTACCCCTTCCGGGGCGAGACCATGGCCCAGATCGACGACTACATCAGCCGGCTGGAGTCGGCGTTCGCCGATGCGGCCACCCAAGGCGATCTCGAGCTCGCCAAGAAGGACCTGCGGTCCCACCTCCGGGAGCACGTTGTCTGGGAGCGAAACACGGTCTGGCGCGAGCTGATCGGTCTCGAGCGGCGCACCGAGGCTGCCACCCTCGGCCATGGGCTTCTTGGTGGTGCGAACGAGAGCCAGTCAAGACTGCAAGGCGACGACCCGCCCATGTCTCCCACCAAGGAGTTCCACACCCCCATTGGCCGGATCAACGTGCCGACTTGGGTCTATGGCAAGCCCATGATAACCCTCCTGATTGTCATCGCCATTTTCATCGCCCTGCTCTATGTGCCCTTAATGGAGGCCCCCGAGGAGCAGAACTGCGCCGCCATGCTGGCTTTTGTCAGTTTACTTTGGGCAACTGAGGCTATCCCGCTGTTTGTGACGGCCCTCCTGATTCCCCTCCTCGCCGTCGTCCTCAACATCCCGCGCTCCGACGATGAGGGGCACAGGCGGCTGGACTCCAAGGAAGCCACCGCCTACATCTTTGCTGCCATGTGGACTCCTGTAATCATGCTCTTGCTGGGTGGCTTCACTGTCGCTGCAGCCGTGAGCAAAATGAACATCGACAAGCGCGTGGCGACGTTTGTTCTGGCCAAGGCCGGAACACGGCCCCGTACCGTTCTTGTGGTTAGCATGTTCACTGCCGGTTTCGCCAGTATGTGGGTTAGCAACGTCGCCGCACCGGTTCTCTGCTTCTCCATCCTCGAGCCCATTCTCCGCAACCTGCCGCAGGGTTCCAACATGGCCAAGGCCATCATCATTGGTATTGCCCTGGCCTCCAACATCGGTGGAATGCTGTCGCCGATCTCGTCGCCGCAGAACATCATCGCCCTCGACAACATGGATCCCCAACCTTCGTGGGGCACGTGGTTCTTCGTCGTCATCCCCGTCGGCACCGTCTCCATTCTCTGCATCTGGATGCTGCTCCTCGTGACCTTCAACCCGGGCAAGGGATGCACCATCATGCCGGTGCGAGTTGTGCGGGATAAGTTCACCGTCAAGCAATGGTTCACGGTTGCCATGTGCATGGCGACCATTTCCCTCTGGTGCGCAAGCCACTCCCTCGAGGAGACATTTGGCGACATGGGTGTGATTGCCATCCTGCCCATGGTGGTTTTCTTTGGTACCGGCATCCTGAGCAAGGACGACTTCAACGCCTTCCCCTGGACCATCATCATCCTGGCCGCTGGTGGCTTGTCGCTCGGCAAGTCGGTCAAGTCGTCTGGTCTGCTCCACACCGTGGCTGTGGATATTTCTTACCGTACCGACGGTCTTCAGATGTACTCGATCGTGCTGGTCTTTGCCTCGCTGACCATGGTGTTTGCCACCTTCATCAGCCATAGTGTCGCTGCCTTTATCATCCTGCCGCTCGTGGCCGAGATTGGTCGGGCCATGGATGAACCCCACCCTAACCTTCTAGTTATGACTTGTGCCCTCATGTGCTCTGGCGCCATGGCGCTGCCCACGACCAGTTTCCCTAACATCAGTAAGTCTGCTCATCTTTTTGGTTATAACATTCTACCGACTCTCACCGCTTACTCTCACAGCCGCCATTATGAAGGAAGACGCCACCGGCCAGCGGTACCTGACGGTGAATCACTTCATCAGCCGCGGTATCCCCGCCAGTATCATGACCCTGTGTGTTGTAGTCACATTGGGTTACGGAGCCATGCGTGTCATGGGCATGTAAGATATTTTAAAATTGCTCGTCTTTTTCTTTTTTCTTATGTTACACGCGACCTCCGGGCTTGCTTTTTTGACTTGTGTGTGCTGTTCTAATGATTTAAAAAGTTACTGAGTGGGTTCGTTGGCTTTGCTCCTCGGAGCTGCATAAGCATGATTTGCGTTGCATCCTGTGTCGAGGCGCCGATGTTGGTTGGTTGGTTGCGATTATGATTGCGGTACAGACAAGACAAGAAGACGAGGGGATGCGATGCGGGCAACAACAGATTTGCTGGTTTGCGTGGTCGATTTCGTTTTGGATCGCTTGGGTTGGGATGGGTTGTGGGAGTGTTGGGTGCTTGGGTGTGTGGGTGTGCGAGAGGTTTACATTACAAATGTGAGTGTGTATTTATATGTATTATCTGGTTGTGGGAATATAGACTGTCACCAATTCCTTGCAGAATAGGTTATACGTGATTTCGGTTGGTTTTCTGATATGCATGATGTCGTCTTTGCGCTGCTGAGGTAAGAATCTCGAAGGTCGGGGACTTGTCTCGTGAGCCAGTGAACTTGCGCTGGAAGCGGTCCCGAGGTGCAGTGGAGCCCTGGCATTGGCAGCCAGCAGTAGCTGAAGGCTGAGCTATCTGGGTGCTGCAGCATGCACCCCGTGCTTTCCTTGTTATCAGATCTGGCTGGCGTAGTTCCTCTGCCAACCTTGGGCCATCCATATGCACGGTAATGCGGTTTGATACCCAATGAATCCAATCAGTGACATCTATGTACCTGCTGATGTAATAATTTGGAAATCGGACTTCTTTGGGACGCCAATACTTTTTGCCCAGGAGCAGATTTCGAGGTGAAGCCCCGGCATCGGCAGGCCGCTTAGCTAGATGATGCAGCATGCATGTACCCCATACCTGGATTAGATAGTGGGCGGGTGTGTCGTCATTACTAAGTCCGCACTTGGCATCCGCATCATGTACTAGATGTTTCACTCTTCCTCATGCGCTGGAATCGGCGACGGGAAGCTTATCTTTGTGACACGGAGCGACGGATCTGTATTTTGTGTGTCGGTGATGGGGATTGACGGCAGCTTCCCCGAAAGCCTACTCTACGTATCTGAAACTGCCAACCTGTCAGTTGGCAATGCAGCACTTTGACGTTCGGGCTTATTCATCGACTTTCGCGGTTGTCTCCATCTCCCACCGGCATTGCTTGAGTGCGCTGTAAGCCATGGGCCGCCCTGTGCGACGCGACTTCGGCAACAGATCAGATCGCTTAGCGGCCCCTGTTTTCTTTTCTCCATCGGGGAAAAAAATACAGGCCGGTGGGTATATTAACGCGATAGGATACGCAACTTAAGTGTGCAAAAGCCTCATCTCTAATGCGAACTGGACAGATAGATAGCCAAGGATTTTGATACCTATGCTACGAAAGTAAGCCAACGCCGTCGGGGTCTTGCCTGCTAAGCCAGATCTGTGTCTATCACTCCAGTTCATCAGTCGGAGGACTGCGGGATTTATCCCGCCCGCTACCTAGTACTGACTTGTGGGGAGAAAATGATAAGTGGGCACCCCTGCTGCCTTGTTCGGCCACGACCGAACCCGATTATAAATTCGGCTTTACATAAGTAGACAACTGGGGCGGGTGGCTCTACCATTCCCCTGCCCTTCTGGGTCTGCTTCTAGGGAGGGTGGGAGGGCGGCCAACTTTGCTGGAGCTTGCTTGTGTAATCAAGAAGACTACCTAGGATTATACTGGATCGCAACGCAGCTTCTGGAAGACTTGGCTACTGGCTTGGCCACGATGCTATGCTGGTGGACCGCTGGGATCTGGATGTATAAGTAGGCAACCCAGTCCCGTTACTGGCTGCACGTCAGAAACTCAATTGTATACACATAAACCAACATCAACATCGTCATCGATCTTTTTCTCGTTTTTACTTTTAGCAGTTCTTGTGTGATCTTTTCCCCAACGGTACCCCCTTTCACCACCTCCACCATCATGGAATCCTCCAAGCTCTTCCAGCCCCTGAAGGTGGGCAACAACCAGCTGCAGCACCGTCTCGCCATGGCGCCCCTGACGCGGTTCCGCGCTGACGGCGACCACGTCCCCCTTCCCATGGTCAAGGAGTACTACGAGCAGCGCGCTTCGGTCCCCGGCACCCTGCTGGTGACGGAAGCCACCTTCATCTCGCCTCAGGCCGGCGGGTACCCCAACATCCCGGGCATCTACAGCCCGGAGCAGATTCGGTCCTGGAAGCAGGTGACCGACGCCGTCCACGCCAAGGGCAGCTTCATCTGGGTCCAGCTCTGGGCCCTGGGCCGCGTCGCCAGCCCCGACGCCCTGAAAGCCGAGAACCCCGACTTCAAGGTCAAGGGCGCCAGCCCCCTGCCCGAAGCCGAGGGCAAGACGGTCCCCGAGGAGATGACCACAAGCGAGATCCAGCAGTTCGTCCGGGACTACGCCCAAGCCGCCCGCAATGCCTGTGAATTGGCCGGCTTCGACGGCGTCGAGATCCACGGCGCCAACGGCTACCTGATCGACCAGTTCACCCAGGACGTCAGCAACAAGCGCACCGACAACTACGGCGGCTCCGTCGAGAACCGCGCCCGTTTCGCCCTCGAGGTCGCCAAGGCCTGCGTCGAGGCCCCCGGCGTCGGACCCGAACGCGTCGGCATCCGCCTCTCGCCCTGGTCGCCCTTCCAGGGCATGAAGATGGCCGATCCCGTCCCCCAGTTCACCTACCTGATCGAGAACCTCAAGACGCTGAAGCTGGCGTACCTCCACGTCGTCGAGTCGCGCGTGGGCGGCAACCTGGACGTGCCCGACGCCAAGTCGGCCGAGAAGGTCGAGTTCGCCGTCAAGGCCTGGGACCGCACCAGCCCCGTCTTCATCGCCGGCGGGTTCACGCCCGACAGCGCGCGCGCCGTCGTCGACGAGGAGTACAAGGACCACGAGGTCGTCGTCGTGTTCGGGCGCTACTTCATCTCGACCCCGGACCTGCCGTTCCGCGTGCAGAAGGGGATTGAGCTGGCGCCCTACGACCGCGATACGTTTTACAATGCCGGAGAGGAGAAGGGGTACTTGACCTACCCGTTCAGCAACGAGTTCTTGCAGAGCCAGAAGAAGGCGGCTGCTTAATTGGGTGTCCAAGAGCGCATTGCTACGGCATTGGGATAGAAACGAGACCTCATTGATTAGACAGACACATCATGGGGGAATCATGTTACGATTGAAATGCATATTACATATAGACAGCGAATTGAAGAATAGAACTTGTGTTTTCAAGACATACGCCTCATGGCTGTCGCCCATAAACTCCGATTGATTGATTGATGCCATCTTGACTCTGTTGCCGCTCACTTGCTCCGGTGGCGTTACGGGTGCTAAAAGGCCTAGCTTGGGGGGGCTAAAGTGACCGACTTTTCTTCCTGCCTCTGCTCAACCGACGGAATGTCCTCACAGTTCCAGTTAGCAGCATCTGTGGATACCATGGCCGAACAAAAGGTGGAGCAGGCAGTTTCTATCTTTGGCGATTTTCCAGAACCCATCAATTGACTTTGTTCCTAAAGGCTTGTTTACAGAGAGATGTAGATGTACCCATCAAAGAAGCTTTAGGCCACAGGCTGCACCCTGTATCCTGCATCACACGTAGCCAATGATATTTACTCTGCAGATGTATGTCACCAGTCGCTTAATTGCTTCAGCATTGCATGCCTGCCTCCAAGTAGCCGCCATGGCTCTCTCGCTTAGGAAAACTGCTGTCCGAGGTAGCCAGATGCAGGAATTAGCGGAGGTGCGTGCGGCATCATTTCGGTATCAAGGGTAATTGCAAAAAGAGCATTCTAGGCAGACAACTCTACCTGGGAAGAGCATATCGCAAGACAATATAAAGAATTTATTTCTGCAACTTATTGCTTTCTATCTCAATATAATCCGCCACACGGATCCCACGGGCCCTGCTTATGTGGACGTGCAGGCAATGGAGCACCCTGTAAATGGCAAGCGATCCCTCGAGAGGGGCGAGACGACCGCTCTGGCGGAAAGATGTTGGACGGCCGCCGAGGCCCGCCTGAGAAACCGCCCGGAAGCGGAGGATCAAGTGGAAGCCGCGAAAGCGCCCACGGATTACAGACGAACTACCGTCGTCACCGAAGAGTTGAAAGAGTCGCCGCCAATGCCTGACGACCAAGCGGAGAGCGATGCCATCTTCGGCCGGGAAAAGTTCGGGTTCGTGCTCTACAAGACGGCCGACTTGCCCTCAGTCCTGGAAGAGTACATGGTCGAGAAGGGCGACACCCTGGCCTCGGGACTCCCGCGGACAGAGGCGTTCCCGCACCTGCGGTCCTTCGAGTTACTTTGGAGGCGCTTTCTGGAGCAGGGCGTATTCGGCGACTACGGCCGCCACGGCAACCTCAACGGCGAGTTCGAGTTTGTGCACCGGGCGCTGACGGGGGCCAAGGGGCGGCACCCGGCCGAACGCCAGGTCATCTCCAGCCAGTCGAACTTCATGGCCCCGGAATCGGATGACGGCGCGGCGGCGGCCTACCGCGCCGAACACCGTCGCCGTCGGGTATTGCCCCCGGACGGGGCGCCCGACGGGTGGCATGAGGGGCTGCACCCGCGGTACTTTCTGGTCATGGACAGGGCCGGGTTCCCGCCCGTGGACGATGTCTTGTCCATCAACCGCGTTGCACTGCCGGAGGTCTGGGTCTACGACGCTGATTGGGCACCGCCTTTCGGTGACTTTGGGCAACTACGGGATTTCGATGGCTATGAAGGGCGTTTGAGGGTAAGTCTTCCAACATAGACATTGCACTATTACTTATATCTCACAATATTGACTTTTATTCATCGCAGGTCCGGTTTGCTTACAATGTGCACATCAACTTCTGGCCCCTCCCGCGTCAAGAAGGGTTTGACCTGAAGAAGCTCTGGGCGCAGCAAGAAGATCACAGCAAGCCGTATCCCTTCCCGGGGCACGACCTGACTCAAGAGGATATCAGAAAGCGCGTCCCTTGCAAAAGCGTTGCTGTTCCGTGGTACTGGTGGGTGCAAATGTTGTTTGTTGTTATCATCAAGCATCAACTGTTAAAGCTCTGGCGGGTGCTGAAAGCCCTGGTTGGGCTGTGGTAGTGCAATGTAATGAGATTTGCTAAATGAAGAAACGACAGCTTAGGTTGATCTGTATGTAAGAGCCATGTGCAGCTTTGGTGTTATCGTAGGATTGTGGCTGCTGCTCTGAGTCAAGTGGTATCTCAGTTTTGAAGTTTGGGGGGTAACTATGCTACATAATTGACAAACATGGGGACCATAAGTTGAAAGTAACCGTATGGCATAATCTACCGTGGATTATAACCACTCGATAGCGTGCCAGCCCCGATAGACAGGTCATAATGGTGTTAAGATTTATTAATATAAAATGTTAGTGGGATATCACCTCATAATAGCAGAGGGTGTAGCCCACGCGTGAAATGAAGGTGAGGATTCCTTTAACCTGGTATGAAATGCTGCTGGAATTATAAAAACAGGCCTGCAGAGCATTCAATAGACAAGCACTGCGTAACAGGGGCTAAGCCACCGAGTTCAGTGCCTAAGATGGTGCTCTGCACCAGAGATTTGCCCGGTTAGCAGTGCTTGTTGCTATGCAGGCAGAGCTTGCATTCAATGGCAATTGTATCGTGAATACAGCACTACGCGTCGAGTGAACAGAATAAATTCTAGGTCAACCCACTCTTGATCGTCTCTGTTCTTGGACTTTTCTCATGCAACCTGTAAAGAACTATTGCAGCCGGCATCTCAGAACCAGAACCTCGAACTGGGATCGTCAACATCAACAGTAGCAACCACCGCAAGAATGGACGTCGCCAACGCCATTAACAACGCCGCCAAGCAAATTGCTGGCCTGGACTTCGGCCGTCGTCGCCCTTTCAGCAACCCGAAGGTTGTCTTTGCCGCTCTCGTCGCCAACACGGTCGACGAGGTAACCCAGGGCATGACCCAGGGCGAGATCACAGGGGCCCTCGAAGCCCGCCTCACCACCCTGGCCTCTCATGCCACCCAAGGCCATGACGTCTTCACACGAGTCCGCGGCAATTCTGCCTTTTACGTCTACATTGCCTACCAGATGAACCCGCTTTGTCCCCTGTCCGGCGCCGACATTGAGTCGATCTTCTCGTCCCTGCTGTCGGCACGCGAGCGAGCCCTGTCGGTCAGCCAGGGTGCCGGAAATGCCCAGAAGTCGAAGCTGATGATCGCGCTGGACGTCATCTTGGGTCTCCGCCGAACCGCCAACGATCAAGCCCGGCACGACCACGCTCTCGTCACGGTGAAGCCCAAGGCCCTCGGCCGCCCTTCGATGTTGCGCGGGCCCAACAACAACAGCGGCATCGTGGTCGGCAATAACAGCCCCGTCTGGCCGCCCGCCCACTTCAGCCCTCTCAACGTGGCTCACCTGTGCCAGCAAGACGTCCACCTCGCCTTGTTCGGCATCACCCCCGAGAGCCCCGGTGCCGAGCCCATCTTCCCCACCGACCAGGACAACCCCATCGCCGTGCGCCGGTTCCTGTGCTACGAGAACCTCACCAAGAACAAGACCGTCCCCGCCACCACCTGGGCCCTCTACTGCGCCCCCGTCGCCTTCCTCGACGACGGCGCCCGGGAGGCCTGGTACGTCAACACCGGCCACCGCAGCCGATTTTACAGCACCCTGCCCGAGTTCATCGAGTACGCCAAGGGCGTCCTGAGCAGCAACACCATCGAGCGCGTCATGTGCCTCCTGACGCCCTGGTTCTACGACGTCAACGAGGTCATGGCGCTGGCCAACGGCGAGCTTGCCCTCCCGGTCGCCTGGGAGAAGACGTGTTATCGCTCCGGCATGGCCATGCTTGTGGAGAAGGACGGCAAGATGGAGGATGGCAAGACCCGGCAGTACAAGGTCGTTATCTTCCAACCCCAAGCCCCACGATACCCCCGCGCCACACCCCGAGGCGCCGACCGCGGCCAGAAGCAGCATGAGTTTGTCGGCACCGTCATCCGCACCATCGTGGGCAAGATGAACCACATCGCGAGTGCCTGGGTGGGCGGCACGCTCCAGAACGCCCCCGACACCAACGGACGCGAAGTGAGCCCGGACTCGGTGGAGCTGTCGGCCAACTTCGTTTCGGAGCTGACGGAGGACCCGTCGAGCCTGACTATCGACCCGGTTTCCTTGAGCGCTCGCCACTTCAGAAACGCCGACGTTCGCGAGTCTGCTTGGGAATGAACTGATGGGAAGATGACGGCGAAGGTTTAGCGTTGTTTTCGATTGCCTTGGGAGCCAGAGCGATGAGAATGAAAGGAAGGAACCGCACACTTGTGGTTTAAGACGATTTGATACCCATTCCGTAGATGCTGAGATATCCACGGAATATGAACAAGGCCCCGGCTATCTTACAGGCCTCAGCCACTGCATTTTGAAAACTGTAATCGCGTGAAAGTCCCATCATGAAATGCTGGCTGTAGCAAACAGTGAAGCTCTTGTTGTACGTCAGAGTCTGTTTTAATTACATTGTATGTTGCGAGAGGAGAGTAAGTCCCATTAGTCAGGATGAATATGACAAAAGTTTACAATACCATTAACAAAGTTTATCTACTGGCATTGATCTTGATTCTCAAAATAGCTACTATTAAATAAGAGTTGCGCAAACCACGTAGGAAAGACGACAGTGTAATAAGTCCTTTGTAGTACCCGAGATAGCAACTTCTAAGCTATCAAATAAGGATATTTCAAGTAAACATTGGTAACCAGCAAATAAAGGTAGACTGAGGTACAGTTAAAAAGAATAACGCTCAGGGCGGCGTTCGAACCTAAGGGTCGACATCCACCGTAAAAATTTCTTATCCAAAATCGCCTCAAAACAAATGTGAAAATAACAGCAGAGCTGGAAAAAGGTGGGCAGCAAATATAATGAAAAGGGAAAAAAGAAAAAAAATCGCTGGCCAGCGGAAGCAGCTCCCAGAGTTTTCTACGAACACCAAGCCGTCTGTTGAGGGGGGAGCGAATCCAACGCCTCAGATGCCCTTGCATAGGAATCACCTACGGGTGCACGCCTACTCTACTCTTAGGAGGCCTCGGGAGTCCGTCCTAACAAATTCAAGACTCGCACTCATCCAACTGGACCAGACGTGTCAAGCTTTTGCTCGGGACTTTGTTGAAATCGTTGTGTTCAATTAGGCATTATGAATAGGGCATTGGAACAATTTAGAGCTTGGGGGAGCTACGGCCACTGAGGTACCGCAGCAGGTACAAACACCGTTACTGGAACAATCACATATAATTCACCGCGGTCAAGGTGACACACTCTTTTTCCATGAGCCGTTTCTATTACTGTCACGTATTATAACCATCTGCACCTTGTTAAGTCAGCCCCACGTACTTAGATGTGTTGAATTGGCAATTAATTCGAAGTGAAGCTGCCATTTCCCCTAGCACATTTCTAGCAACAGGAGAGACACGTTCTGGTCAAGCAATGCTACCCCAGGACACTGTACTACCTCAGTGTAATGTGATCTTACTCATACCACGGACCTTGGCGCCGTACTTGTACAGCACAAACGGCACGGGGGCCAAGATGGTCGCTAGCACAGCAGGAATAGTGAGAGCCCTGTGAGGTGCGAGTCGCTCGTACATGGGGACCGAGGCGGGAATCAGCGCGCCCGCGACTACGTAGCGCACACAAGTCAAGAAGGCCAGGGCGGAGGCAGTGTGTCTCTGGTAGACGAAGACGGTGTAGAGGAAGGTGGCGGTGAAGATGGTGACCAGGCCGTACCCGAAGAAGACGGAGCCGATGATGGGGACCCATATGTTGACCGATGGCTAAGACGAGAAGAACAGGAAAAGTCGGTTAGAAAACAAGGAGATTTACGAGATAGTTCTGGAACTTACGTAAAATGTCCAGGCCATCCACCATAGTGACATGGGGAGGGGAGATAGAGCCGCCCAGCATGCCATACCACAAGCATATCTCGGGTGTCAATGTTCCGGCGGCCGCGGCCTTCTTGGACCAGCCGTATATCAGCGGGAAAAGTGGCAGGGCTAGGAAGTCTCCCACCAGGAGCGCGGTCCAGAGGATGAAAGTCAGAGACTGCGAGATGCTGTACGTCTGCTGGAAGATGAAGGGATACCCGTTGAGGAAGGTAAACAGGACAAAGTAGACGACGGTCAGGTAGAAGGTGAAATTCAAGATGAATGGCTCCGTGTAGACCATTAGAAAAGGTCGGTAGATGTTCACGAGCAGTCTTCCACCCAAGTTGTGAGTTATGGCGTGCTCCCCGACTTGATACCGGTTGTCACCTGTTGGCGGATGTGGCTAGCCCGCCACTCCAGCAAGACAGGCTGGTACGTTTCGGGCTGCAACAGAAAAACATAGACTAGAACAGCGCCCGCGAAGATCAAAGAGACCCAGTCGGCCCAGCGGAAGCCGATGGCGAGAAGGTAGGCACCCACGATGGGGCCAAGGAGGGGTCCGGCGTATGATGTTATGGCGCCGAAGGGGATGGCGTAGATCAGCTGCAGCTGACTCCACACGTCGGCGATAGTGCCGCCGACGGCCGTCAGCGGCGTGGAGCCGAAGAAGCCCGTGAGAAAGCGGAACACGATGGCGCCGCCGTATTCAGGAGCCAATGCCTTCGCCATGACGAAGAGCATAAAGACGACGAAGGCGGTCATGTAAACAACATTGCGACAAAAGGTCTCGGACACGGTGCCGGCGAGGAGGGCCCCGACGCCGCTGCCGATCAGGTACATGCCTGTGGTCATGGAGCCGGCCATCGCATCAACGTCGTAGTGCGAGTTGAACTCGAGCGCGACTGACGCGTCAATCGACGATACGAGGGTGATGGCCAAGTTCAGCAGGCACACGGCGAAGGTGACGGCCCATTCCCTAGAAAGGGTCCAGTTCTGCGGGTCGAGGGCGTCGCTTTCCCTTCATCCCACGATGTGAGCCACGGCACCATCGTCTTCGGTCGGTCGTGTTGCCGTCACGCCTGGAAGTTGAGGAGGCCCGAGGGGTGATTTGTTCTCGCTTTCGGGATCAGTGGCGTTTTCGTCCTTGGGCCACGCTGCGTTGACAGCTGTTGCGGAACTGTGCTTGCTCTGTGCGAGGTCCTCTTCGACCGCGGCGCAAATGCGACGGTACTGACGAAATGACTGCATTAGGGGTAATCAAGTATAACCGCTGGGGAATTATAACAGGAAGTGTACACACAGAGTGGGAAGAAGCATGATGGATGATGGATATGAAGTTTAGGATGGTGTTATTTATATTAGCCAATGTCTTGACGGACGACATCAATTACGAACAGGCAGCACCTGGGCAATTGTCCATTACCAATCGACCTGGAGTCAAACTAGATGACTTCGGTCTTGATTTTGATCTTGGTTTTGGTCTGGTTGCCGGATACTCTACACCCCTTTTGGACCGACCCAACGGAGTTAACTCCGAGCCCCTGTCGGCGTCTCGTGGACCCACCAGAGTCAACTCCTGGATCCCTGTCTCATCGTCTGACATGCATGCAGACGTTCGCAGGTTCTCTGCGTTTCTTGTTCCTCTTTGTTGGTCTTCCTCACTTCTACCCATTTGACTCTTGTTTGATCAAGCCCGTTTCATGCTGTAATAAGAATTGACTCTTAACACTCCTATGTCAACTCAGATGGGACAACCTACCACCTACTTGTTTTCCGGTCTCAATGAGGACGGGTCAAGCCCCGCGATAAGCTCCCACGTTTTCAACACCGGCGCCTGGTCGCCTACCGAAGACGAGCGATTGAGCGCAGCGGTAGTCAAGCACGGCACACGCTGGACAAGCGTCGCGGCTGATGTCAGTACCCACAATGGCGAGCAATGCGCGAAGCGGTGGAACGATCATGTCAATTCTGTGCTCGACCATGGACCATGGTCGGTTGAGGAGGACAAGACAATGCTGGACTTGGTTGCCATACACGGCCACAACTGGAAACTGATGGCCGAGACTTGCCACAAATCCAGATTCGCCCTTGTCCATCAAGAACAGACACGCACTCCTTGCGCGGCGTCAGAGACGGTATAACAACAAGAAGCGGATAGCGTCTGAGACGACGCCGCAGAGAGATTGCCCACCACAAGTCACCAGTTCTCAGTTTTCTCGCATGAGTTTGGCTGTCGATCGCGGTCGCGAAACTCCAATGTTGAGACCAGCCCAAATCACTAACCGGGACTCACCAGACCATACGGAAACTCTAAATCACTTCCCAGGCTCTGCATTCTCCTCTCGAAGTCATGGAAATACTCCACAACATGGACAAGAAGCAAGCCAGTTCATGTCATGCTTGGATTGGCTGGGACTTGACGCTACCGCAGCCATCAATTGGGAGGGCGCCAATGATTCTGCCTCGGGTGAGATGTCACTGCTGCCTGCCGTTGTAACTACAGGCGCGCGGGACCATGCGCATACATCTTTGGGCACTTCGGAAGGAGATAGCGGCAGTAGCCGGGGAGCCAACGTCGAAAACTCCGTCACGTGTACGAGGGCGAAGCTCAAGGCGATGGTTTGTCACGCCTTTGAGGGAGCCATGCTGGAGGCGTCGGAGCTCCCCGACGAATCGCAAATGACAGTAACCTTGCGTCTCAGGAGATGATGAACCGAATACCGCGAATGCGTGTACTTTAACTCTCTCCAATATATAGAATAATTAAATAACACATACATAATAAGCAACGTCTCTATCAATTGATTATACACTTCAATGTCGTATCTATTAGCTATTGAATCGCTCAGCCCAAGGCCGTAATTTCTAGCTGTGTACTTCTTATGTAATAATGAGGAGCTTAACTGGATTTACTGGCCCAGTGAAAGCTTTTAGTGGTCAGCCCTCAGGCGCCTCCTAGCAGTCCCCAAGAGAGACCGGCGTACCCCAACAACATCAGCCCTGGAACAGAGGAAGCGTACCATCAGCGTCTATCGAAGTCATGTAAAAGTCGGGATGCCAAGTTGCGAAGATTGCAGCTCACGTAAGACCTTTTAAGGCAGAAAATGTTCTAGAGCGGAGCAATGGTCAATGCCAAGGGGTGCCTATCATCTGTAAGAACTCAACTTGGCATTGCCTTGTGGCGTTGGGGAATTGGGGCACTGCAGTGCTAAATGACGTCTAGGTATGCAACGCTGACCTTCGAACCCCTCCCTCCCACATCAGCCAGGCGTTCTCTCATTCGTGCCATTAGTCGGGAGTCGCAGGACCTAGTCTATCAATTGTAGGTATTTACATCAGATCAGATCACGCTCACAATTGTCGGTAAATCCGACATGCAAGGCACGTATGAATTCAAGACTTGGGTTGTCTGGGGGCTCGCAATTGGCCATTAAACGGCCACCTAGCACGTGTTCAACCTGACAGTCAGCCTCATCAATCCTCCTACTTATATTTCACTGCACCTTCCCCTCACTACAAAGCCCGCTCTGTATATGTTACGTATATCTGCCTAGTTGCACCAGCCGTATCAATTCCAATACATGATTTAACCATAAAACATATGGCTCCTATAATTGAGACGGTGCTTCCACAGTTATACAACCTAAACAACGACACAGTGGTTATGAACGACGTTAGCGCAACAATAGGGGGGCAGTGGGTCAGCCCCAGCGACATCTTGTCCATACTCCTCCTCTTGGGCCCAGATACGGTTCAAAAGGCCGTCGCCCAGCTTTCTGGGCGCATGGTTACGCCTGCGGCATTCTCATTCGGATGGGTTGGCTACGCCATCAGTGCCCTAGTGGGGGTCTTCGGCAGTGAGTTCAAAACCCCCTTGCATCGTCTTAGTCGCTGCTTCAATTCGTATCGTGAATATCGCAACTGATCAAAGCGCCTCAAGCTGGCTTCCTGATGCCCGCGACAGATGTACCTGATATCCTCCTGGTAGGTGCCCAATCAGGCCATAGCCGCCCAACACGGAGCTGGGTACTGGGACGGCTATTCCGGGACGCCCATACGCGCGCGACGGCGGATACTAGAGTCCGGGGCCGCGCAGCGGACAAGAGTGATCCCACGTGGGATGCCTTGCGCGTAACCGTCTTCGAGTTTGAACAGGAACCACGAATCGCCCATGGCACCCCAGAGGTGGACATGGTGTGGTATACCGGATTTATTGTTATCGCGCTACAAACGATGATCGCCATAATACCGTGGGCGATTAATGAGAATTGGACGCCGTTCCTGATTACCTCTGTGGGAAACCTGCTCGCTCTTCTCGGCGCATCGATGCCGCAATGGCGCGCTGAGAAATGGGCCTGTTCCAAGAAAGGGGGTAGCACCGTGGTGCTTACGCAGGGGAACGGCAGCAGGTTCGCCATGGTGATCAAGGGGAACAAAGGTGCCGGGCTGGATCTAGAGGCTTTGGCTACTGCTGTTGATACCTCGCACCCAAGTCTCACGACGAGGATTACCTCCGGGATACTCGCGTTATGCTGGCTTGCCCTACTTGTGACGGTAGCAGGCGTCCAGGATCATACTTGGTGTAAGTATTTCTTTTACTATCCTGTACTCTATCACGGAGTTGCGTAGTGAGTATCTGACTGGAGTAATCATAAACGTGCAGATCTGCTAGCGATCGGTCTTATCGGCAGTATCCAAAATCTATACGCTGTGGGATCGACCCGGAGTTCTAGTGCATTGGGAATCCATCTGAAAGAGGTAGAAGTCTTTCAAGAAAAGAAGGTCGCTGCAGTACTCAAGAGCGTCGAAAAGTCGTATCCAATGGTGGGCACTTCGCTCGTCGATGTGTTTTTCCCCGGGTCATTGCGGGTGGCAGACGATAAAGACTTTAAATTTTGGCAAGAGGCTTTCCATCAGCGATATGCGCCGAGCAAACACGGAAGGTGTGTTGGTGTGGCACCGCCTGAGGTTGGGATTCGAAGCCATCCTGATTCAACGAAGGGCTGACATTTATTGTATTCTGATCGAAGCTGAGAGGCTTCGCGAATATAGGCTATGCCGATATACTAAGTATGAGCCCGGGCAGAGTAAGAAGCAAGAAGAGAAAGAGAGAGAACTAATATTAGTGCGGTACTGTAAGGTTTTCACATATTCTTATCTTAGTGTATTAACCCTCTTGCCGACACTTTTTAGTAATTATAGATGAATAAATATAGAATAGGATCTGAAAAGTGAATACTAATAACCCCGTATTATGAGTAAACGTCGCCACCAGGCCACATGAGTCCAAACGACGGGTAGCAGGCTGTCGATGAAAGATGTCTTAAAAGTCTTGTCAGAGGTATCCGGTTTCCTGTCCGAGGGCGGAAGCATGGGGTTCATCGAATTCTCAGGGATGGAACCATGACTATCGTCGTCGAAGGATATTCTCGCCCCGTGTTTTAAAAGCAGCTGTGCGACTGCGTTGTGTCCGAACATATGTGCCCTCCCCAGAGGTGTATAGCCAAGCCAGTCCCTAGGATTTATCTTTGCCCCATGCTCAAGAAGCAGCCGAACAACCGCTTTATGACCATTGTAACTTGCTCTATGTAAAGGGGTTGACTCCCATTCGTTCCTGGCGTCCACCAGTGCATGTCCTTCAATCAATAGCTTGGCGAATCCCTCATGACCATTAAGAGAAGCCTCGTGAAGAGGCGTGTCACCCACTTTATTCCTGGCGTCTACCAGAGCATGCTGTTCAATCAATAACCTGGCAACTCCCTCCTGGCCAAAACGAGAAGCCTCGTGAAGAGGTGTCTTGCCCTTTTCACTCCTGGCGTTTACCTGCGCATGTCTATTGATCAACAGACTGCCAAGCTTGGCATGGCCCATTCTACACGCAATATGTAGCGGTGTAAAGCCATGCTGGTCCTTGAGATTTACTTGTGCCCATCCACTCGGAAACAGCCGAGCTAATAAAGGGATCTTGGTATACCAGGTGCCCCAAGCCACAACACTGATGTCAACAAGGGCTCTGAAGGTCTCTTCGTCGTTGTTCCTTATTGCGATCCCTAATGGTGTATGTTCACATGGGCTCCATCGTTGTAAAGATGCCGTATGTTCACATGGGCTCCGTTGTCGTAAAAGTTCGGCCACTTTTGCCCAAGAAAGGCTCGTCAACAGAATGCGGACCATGTGGGCATACCTCAATTCGCAAGCCGCATCTAGCGCATTATATCGCCTGGTTCCCTGTCGCGCGAGAATGTCTGCCTCTCCTTTCTTGACTAAGAATTTGACCAGGTCAGGTAAGTCAAAAACCACAGCCACGACCAAGGCTGTTACACCGGCGGGGTACCTTTCGCGAGGGTGCTTGCTACCGTGGGTTTTATCCTCAGCAAGGACTACCAAAGGAGTGAGCCAGAAAAGCCTTTTCAGCTTTAGCTCTGGGCGTCCCTCTGCCCCGTATGCGTGACAAAGCTGCTGTGCTCGTAGGAATACCTGCTGTGATGAACCCATGCTACCTGCCTTGCGGAAGTGAACAAACCAGCGCGTCGCAGCGTATTCGGCAAATTGCTTAAAGCTCGGCTGTTCAAATAGCAGGGAAGAAATACAGATGCGTGCCAGTAAGAGATGACAGTCGTCTAGGCTTAGTGACTTCTCCCACTGACGGTGTACTTGTTGCGTAGCATGCTCACGGACGAGAAACTGCCTTGCTGTTTGGTGTATCAAATACACCTTCGATTCTGTGATCCTAACAAAAAGCCCGCAGTACTCTCGGATAGTTCTGGAGGATTCGGCTTCACATTGTACCTGGAGGTTGGCATGGGGCTCTGGGCACTCCTCGACTGCTAAAGCCTGAGTCAATTCAAGAGGTGTAAGAGGACGTTCCGCAGCGACGACCATTCTTAGGATATTTGTTGCCTTGTGCCTTGATCTTTCGGGGGATCTTAACAGAATATTTTCGTAGATTATGTTTAAATCTTGGGGAAGCTCGCGAAGAATGGCTTCTAGCTCAGTCGGCGTCGGCCCGGCGACCTGTTGCACAAGATCAAGGATTAAAGTGGCCCATAGATAGGTTCGATTCTCCGTACTCGTAATACCCTTTACTAAAAGATCGTATTGATCCTCAGTAAGGGGATTCCCCTTGAGCTCCTCTGCTCGCGCATGGATAACCGTGTCGATTTCCTTGTGGATCTGGTCCATTTCCGGACCGGCCTCCCCAGCGAGGCGGATAGAAGGCCATTTGGATTCCAGCGCATGAAATCTTCTCGTGATGCCATGGTAGGGGCGATTAGTTACGAGGAACTTCAAGGACGACTTCGTGTTTTGAATCATGTAAAACTTGGTAAAAAGCTCTTCCAGAATCTTCTGTTCCCTTTCTTCGCATTCATCAAAGGCATCCAAGACGCAGACAACCCCCCCGGCATCCTCACAGGTTACTGCTTCAATCAATATATCCCACAGGTCCCGTAACGAGGATATGATTTGACCGTCTTGTTGAAACCGTCTCAGGATTCCATCGGAGAAAAGTGTAAGTTTCTTAGTGAATAGCTGATGAATAACGGACCGCAAAGCATTGATAGCACTGCGCTGGTCGTCAAACTCATCCTTGAAGAAGAAGTAGCAGGTCGTGCGCGTCTCTGGTTTCGAGAGTACGACATCAACAAGGTACTTCGCCAGCACTGACTTTCCACAACCGGGATCAGCGGAAACCAAGAGGAAGCTTGATGCTGAGCTATTGTGCCAAGTCTGGAATTTCGGATGACGCGTGACCCATTCGCAAGTATTTTCCATTCGGTCTGGATTCCTGTCTTTTCGATCTCGACAGGACAAAGGAGATAATGAGCCCAGAAACTGGAGTTTCTGTTCTTCTCGTCGCTTCTTCTCTTCCGATTCTATCCGCTCATGTTGTTGCCCTACTGATTGGGCGACCCTGGTTGCAGCATCGAGATGTTCAAATAGTGCTGCAGACGTACGGTTGACGCGCGAAACGATGATATCTGTCGTACTACCCATGCCAGCTGATCTAGAAAGCTTCTTGAGGGCATCTTTGTAACAGTCCTCGAACTCCTTGATCGTCGGCTCGCTACGCGGGTATAACTGTTCCAGTAGCCTGAAATATAGCATGTGTTGTTCTGTCATATCTGCACTCCGCCCTTCCTTTTGCTTCAAGACGACGCGACATTTCTGAATGAACGGCAGATAGTCGCCTGGGAGACCCCCGCTCAGGGTCAATGGAATGATGCCTCCTACCCCATCTTCACTGGCCGAGCGTCGGATGTCCAGGAAGGCGAGCTCAGTCAGGACCCAGTGGAAGCCTTCCTCTCCCGCTTTGGCATTGACAAGATCGTGAAGTTGACTCCATGATTTATTTGATGTCCTGTAGATCTCCTTTATCTTTTCGATGTAGGGCTCTGTGAACTGGTGTTGCCAATAGCCTCGTAATACCTCTGACCCACAAACGACAATTTTGTCGACTACTTCGTGCGAGCGCGATCCAGGGTAACCGACAACGTCTGGGAGTATACGCAGTTGGCTTTCTAGAATGTCGTGCACAGTTTCTGGGTTGGCTTGTTGGTTAGGAAATCGCTCGATGGCTGATTTGTCGGACAGTACTCGGCAACGGCAGTGTTTCAACCATTTAATGATTCGTTCTACGACCTCGTCTTTCGCGTTGCCCACCTCCGGATTTCTATGGGCGTACACGATGAAAATTCTCGGAGAAGGTTGTCGGATGAATTCGTCTCGGCCAGCGAGTCGGTCCAGTATAGTCTCGAACAGCTTATTGACTTGCAGCCGGTCAGAATTCCGCAAAATCTCACATGTTGGAGCGGGTTCAACTTACCATCTTCTGTCGAGACCTCTTTCTGTGCTGCCTCCATTTCAATCCTAACAGACGGGCGAGCGGTATAAAAATCTAGATATGGTGCTGCGACTTATGCGATAGCAATGAGTAGATACCTAGGTGGTTTCGTCCGAATTAAACTGTGTTTGGTGTAGCAACACTCAAGAAATTTGGGAAATGAGATCGAACTAGACGCCAGGCGACTCCTAGTAATATCCGAAGTATGTACACCAAAGAAGAAATGCCTTGACGGCTAACTTGTCAGCCGTGGAAGTAGCCTGCGAAAGTGATCCATGTCAGCTGGGCGTTCCTACCCCTCATGTCAGATCCTGCGCCTCTTCTTCAACTGGTAATTGACGGGGCATCCCCCCAAATATTAGTCCATGGCAAAGAGGACCAATAATATTCGCAAGACACCTGATTTCCAATCGCCACATGCATTTCCGAGCTATCTCGGCTGTGCAGCGATCCTGCACAGCCCTGCACAGCCCTTCTTCCACCCATTGTGTTCTTGAACGTCGGTACGCCTTATCAGGTCGCAATCTTCATGACTACAACGAGCTTTTCGGTGTCGACCCAAGACCGTTGGATAAAGAACCATGGAACTAGTTCAACCCCGAACCCGTCCTGCGCCCCTAGCAAAACTGCGTTTGATGCATGGGTTGAATCATCACCCTCGCGCAGTTTACTATTGAGGCTATGCCCTGGGCTTTGCCTGGTGGCTGGGGTGTCACAATTATTGCACTTTTTTGAAGCACCCTTACCCCTCACCTGTACCTTTCAGATAGGTCTTGTCGGCTACTGATAGCGCCCCGTAACACGTGATTCGTAGCGTATTTGGTTTATTATTGACCTATGGCAGGTGATGTTCATACGTTTCAAAGCATGTACGTAGGGGTAAGAGCACCTAGACAGAAGCTTCGCAATTCGAGAGGAATCATTTCTATCGCGCACCTATAATAAATTAAAACCCCATCTAATGCCATATTGGTCCGGACAGCAATGATAACCTCGCCGATGCCCTCCAGGGTTCTGAAACATTCAAGACTGAATTGGTTTCATGTATTGAGATGAAAATATTTCATCAAAGTAAATTCCCATTCGTTCACTATGGAAGTCGTTGTAAACAGCCCGGAAGGCCAGATACCTGCAGTGTGAAACAAATGGAATAATAGTATTGTACATGAAAGTCAATTGTATTTGCCACCCTATCTAGCCATTTGGGTAGTTTTTGAAAGGACGAGGCGGCGCGAAAGGAAAATCTGATCTAGACATCGGACGACAAGTCGCGAACCTTGATATATGCCACAGCCAAGCCACATCCTTATTCCAACGACCTATCTTGTCCCTCTCTACTCGTTTCCAGACTATCTCTGCCCCTGTCATCAACCTATCCATTGTGAGACAAGCTCTACTCCTCCTACAAGCGGTCAATTAGTATCAGGATACTCTGAGCCGACGGCCAGAACCTGCGAGAAGTGTGTCATTCTTTGTATAAAATGGATAAGGGTCACTTCGTCGAGCCCTCTCCCTGGTTTCATATGTTCCAAAGAGCCTTTTCGCCCTGTATTTCAAGCAGCATTCATAACCAAAAGATGTTTGCCATGTAGCAGGATTGCACAACATGACGACCCCAAGGAAGATCGCCCAGCCCAGAAGTCGCAAGTCGCGCAACCGACCAGCACCCAAGCAACACCCACCCGGTCTCCAGCCCAATGGTCGACTGGAAGTCCAGAGCAAAGATGTAAAGACGCCCATCGACATCAGAACCCCCAACAGTACCAGGGTCGATCTCACCTCCCATGTCAATCGCATTGCCAACCGAGATAACCCCAACTACGTCACGGACAGCCGCGGTCAGCTCGGGGACGGTGGCGGCAAGAAGGACGCCTTTCCCATTGCTGAAATTCTTCTTAACAACGATGAAAATATCGACATCGACTTTGCGCACGACGCCCACGCGCACCATCTGGCGACTCTGCACAGCGACAGCATTGCGGCGGACCCAGGGCTCATGAAAATGATCCTGCAGGGCTGCGCGGAGGGTAACATGCGGGCACGACAGCAAACAAGTCAACAGCAGCAGCGTCTAGATGCGAGTGCCAAAGACGGCCAACAGAAGTAGAAGTTGAGAAGTATGAAGCAACTAAGCAAAATTTGCATGGGGGGGGTATTACCATCCATTCACCCCATCTCTAGTCATGTAGCTGTACCTCGCAAGTAAGACACACAAACGACGAGAAGTGCTAAGAAAACAATCATTATTTGATCCTCTCGTAGGCGACCACTGTCTGTCTCTGTCTCGCTGAACATACAATGAAAGAAACACTAGTCCAGTAAACGCTGTATAATCCCTTTGCCGAAAGGGCAACCTCCTACATCTCACTATTCCTCCCCAACTCAGACAACTTCCTCCCGTAGCTCCTCCGCCACCATGGCCATCCGCTCTTCCTCCTGCTTGTTCAACCGTTCATCATCCTTCCGAAGCTCCTCCTCGATCTTGGACAGCCTGGCCTTCAGAACCTCCTCCTCCTTCCGGAGGTCACCCTCGAGCTTGGAAAACAGGTCCTGCACCCCTCGAATATTCCCCTCCCGTCGAAACTTCTCCATCCTTCCCCAAATCCACCTCCAGCTTGGCCAGCCTGGTCAACATGTCCAGCGAGTCCTGAACCTTGCCCGGCGCGCCCTCCTCCTGTGGTTTCTCCCCCTTCCGTCGTTCCTTCTCCTCCTTCACAAGGCCCTCCTCCAGCTTGGCCAGCTTAGCCATCGCGTTCTCCTTCACGTTGCACAGCATGTTGTTCACCTGTCGATTCTCCTCCTCCCGTCGCTTCTCCTCCTCCCGTCGTTCCTTCTCCTCTTGTCGTTCCTTCTCCACGAAACCCTGGAGTACGTTTTCCACCCCTTCACTGTGCGAGTAGTTCCAACGAGCCTGGTACCGCAGCAAGCTCTCGGGCGTGAGGTACTTCAGGACCTCGATGCGAGCCTCGCGGGTCCCAATCTTCCGGGCGGCCTGCACGCGCGGCTGCACCTCGGCGAGCGCAAAGGAGCACATGGCCATGAGGTCGCAGGTGCCCCAAAAGTCGGGCGTCAAGCCGGCGTTGTGGACCACCGTCACATTGCCGACCTCGTTGTTGCTCCAAATCGCATCGACCGTTCCCCACTTCGGGTCGTCCACGGAACGGTCCAGCCTCATCATCAGGGCCCCGGCGTGGTAGTTGGCCGAGGTGCGTAGGTGCTGGTGCTGCGGTCCAGCCCAGTTGTGGATCACGCGGACGGGCATCCTGAGATACCAGGACAGGGGGAGAAGCCGCCAAACCACTCCCAGTGCTACAGGGGGCTGTAGGGGCTGACGCCGATAGGTGTCATTGCTTCGCAATTGTGTTTGATCATGTTATTGGCGCACTGCAGTTCCAGGCCGCCCATGTTCCAAGAGTCTTCCTCCGTGGCATCTGAACGGAGGTCTTTCTTCAGTTGAGCTTTGATGATTGCTGGGTCAAGGCTGTCGGGGAAAGTATCAGAGCGGGGGAGGGGGCGGGTGGGCACAAATACGTGGCCCCTGCTGAAGCGATGGACCCGTTCGTCGCCATGCAAATGCAGCCAAGCCGCGTGGTCCCGAAAGGCCCATTCTTCGGGCCTTGCCCGCCCATACCTGCCGAGGTAGTCGACCATATGCCGTACGTCCTCGAGCTTGGCGTCCCGTGGCACACCGTCCTCGGCGCCGAACGAGCAGAGGACAAAGGGCCCGAAGAGTTCGTAGTCGCGCTTTTCGTAGACGGCCTTGAGGATATTGTTTAGCGGCTCGCAGCGAAATCCCCGCAGTAACTGAAGGTAAAGGGGATCTTTCGTGTGGAGATTGCCGTCGGGCAATGGCATACCTCCGTCCTTCCGGGAGAACAGGACCAGGGTGCGGTCGAGCTTCTGGCCGGTGCGGTAGTTGGTAGTGATGATGTCGTATTCGAGCTTGGCGTTTTCATCATATGGGAGTCGCATATAGACGCTGGCGATACGGTGGGCGTAGCGCTTGAAGGCCAGCTTGGGGTCGGGCCCGTCAGGCTTGCCCGTTGGGAGCGGATGGTCGCAGGAGTGGTCGACAATGACGGCCCTCCCATCAGTCTTAATCGGAACCGAGTCAAACAGGAAGGCCCGGTGTTTCTTCGGTGGGGTGACATGATCGATAATGACACGGCAAAAGACCCTGTGGACCGGTAGGTCGGCTATTTGGCACTCCCGGGAGCAGTAATGGACCCTCCTGCAGCGTTGACACAGTTTTTCCGTGCGATTGAGGCATATGATGCATGGTTCGGTTGGGAAAGATGATAACATTGTGATGGTCGATACGAATTCAAGAATAATGGAATCAACGCCAAAAAAGCCAAGATGGTGGACAAGAAGTGATGGAGAAAGATGATGGAGAGCTGGATCAGAACGTGTTGGGAGTTTGAACCGTTGTAGTCAATTGGTTTGCATTCGAGGTTCTAGAACATTGCGTTTGGTGTTTCCATCGACCTTCGGTAGCCGCGTTGGATTGCCATCGACACTGGGCTGCTCCTGCCCTTTTGGCACCGCTTTGCCCACAGCAGCCATAGTTTTGGTAGCCGCACCTTGGACATTGGGTGTCAAGGCTCTGGTGCACCGCCAGGTCTGATGCCGTTGCAAGGTTTTGTCATGCTTGATCTTGATCTTCTTTTTTGGCTCGGCATCGTCGTGGCACACAGCGGATCATGTGAGGTCATATATTACATCACGTTTCTCCAACAAATATATGAAGCAACCCAATACCGTCAAATATACATGTATAACGACATTAGGCCTTCGATCACATAATGTGGCCGCTAGTAACTTGACAGGATCGGGAAGATCGATGTACGCGGGTCTCTTCTCCTTAGTAATAACGAATTGTGTTTATTAGGCTGTTGAATAGCGTCATCCCTTGCGGAAATCGATGTAGAGGCTGACTCCAGAAACGGCTACTACCAAAAGGACCAAGCCATCCAAATCGTGTATTGTTGAGGCCCACTAGTAAGTAGGTGGGATTAGTGGTTAGTGTCCCAAGGCTGAAGGGGCTGTGAGGCCCCGCTGACTCACCAGCAATTGCCCTGTCCACCCTGCCGCACCATTCCCAGTTTCCGAACGGGCCGTCACTCATCTCCAAAGACCGTCAAAATTGCTTGTGATTTAAGCGCTGCGATCTCGTCTCTATGAGCGCCCTGATATTATATCAAGGTTTTTGTTTTAATATCTGATCTCCCGAAACATTTTACTTGAAACGGGACAAGCTACTAACGCCCCAAACCCGACTCCACTCTTACAACTGCCTGACAGAGAGTCCACAATGCCGACCAATAACGACTTGGAGAAGAACATTGACGATGAGTCTCCAAAAGACCAGAAGATTAGGCAACAGCCCGAATATACTATCAATGACATAAGTTTCCTGCTCTTTGGCCTACCGTTCTCGTTTCTCGCCCGATACGGCCTGACGCCCTGGATTGACGTCCCCGACCACATCGACTTGTCGTCAGCCGACGCTGCCGCCGAACAGAGATGGGTGAGTGGATGCTACATGAACAATACTGATAACATAAGCGTCAACGAAAGACGATCCCCAGATGAAGTAGCTAACCAACGCCATATCTTGCAGAAACTGAACTTCGTGTTCCAGTACGGTGCCGTCATTGCCCTGACCCTGCGGATCCTGCGCTTCAGCTGGCGGCACAAGTGGGACCCGCCCGTCTGGCTCAGCTGGATGATGGGCGGCTTCGTGTCTGCCCACGCACTCCGGTTGCTGTTCGGGAGCAGGAACGTGGTGGATGCCCACACGCACTTCATGCCGTGGACCAGTCTAGGTTCGCTCATCGTGTATGTCGTCTGGCGCTTGCTGCAGTCCGAGAGAATGCTTGAGCAGTAATACCGCAGGAGAGAAGGCTGGATCTTTTTCATTCACGCAGTGTTGTCAATGAACAACCGATTTCAACCAACATTCAACCAACAATTAACCAACAATCAACCAACCAACACCCTCTGGTTGACCAACCAACCACGGCCTGCTGGAAAGTGAACCAAAACAACCAAAATACTTATTGGTTGCCAACCGGTAGATATCGGTTGATATGTCGGCTCGATATCAACCAAAATCACCAGATCACCTTCGATCACCAGATCACCTTCGATCACCACGTCACCATCGATCACCGTGAGAACGTTCACAATCTACAGACGAAGGTCAACGAGCATGTGGGCGATAGAACTTCGCCTCATATACCGCAGTACAAGCTACTGCCATCATGATTCAGATGCTAGCATCGCGCGATAAGCGCATCTGTTGAATGGGCTTTCTGTACTGCAGTACGATCGTGGTGATGCAAAATGTGGTATATTGATTCGGCATACTCTCTCTAACTAAGGAGGGGATCTCCAGATCCCTTTCGTACGAGGATCTGGTTGTCCGTGCGCTCCGCGCACGTGACTCCCCTCTTGAGTGTGGCCAGCCCCTGAGCTGGATATACCAACAGCATCCAAGACGAGCACGATCGTGTAGCTGTTGCCAGCAAGCGGATCAGCACCGCCAAGGAGGACATCGCCAAAGGTGATACGGACATTACCGACGTTAACAAGTGTATCAACACCTTCGAAAAGCGTGTATCGCAGAAGCACGAGCTCACTGTCACTGCCGCCTCCATTGAGCGCATCGAGGCCCCCATTAAGAAGCAGGGGGAGATACTTTCAAGCATGGAGGAGGCCCAGCAGGGCTAGACAGAGAGCATAGGAGTACCGAAGCAAGCAGGTCAAATAGAAAAGGCTGGATCTTTTCAACCTATGTACCAATTGTAGTTTAACTGTGTACTGGAATAAACGCTGCCCGAATTATTAAACGTTAGTTACCACTGTAATTAACAGTTATTCCAGCGTCGAAAGTCGGAAGTGTCAATAAAATATCCAAACGTTGATTCCGCTTTTACTGTGTTGGACATGGAGACCCGCGTATATCGATCTATCCCGATCCTATCAAGTTATTAGCGGCCATATTATGTGATCGAAGGAATAATATTAGTTGACACTAGAATGAACGGTTATTCCAGCGTTTATTCTGCTTCCACTATAAGTCGGACGTCCCTCAAGCGTTGACGTGACGTGGAAATATTTCCAGATATCGGTACTGCAGTTCAACACTTACTTGAGTTTCTCCAGCCGACTCTTCTACGGTAGCCATTGCGGCAAAAGGGCCCGGATTAAGTTTTCATCTCTCGTGAAACTGTGGCAGGGAGAAATGTAGTAGTAACGCGGCAGCACTTCAGGTCACTCCGGTTCGTAGAAATCAATATGCACAAGAAGACTTCACCAATGCTTGAGAAACGTTATTGTTGGATGAAGGGCCCTTCTATTCCAATAACTCAAGTAATTACTCGATGCTTGTTTCGCCGAATCCGTCTCCCCATACCTATTGTGATGTTCCAAAACTCCACACTCCCACTACCATTGCCGCGTCGTCCATCTTGTTGACCAGCAGAGTCGACTTAGTTCTTGGCCTTGATGCAGAAGGTGCAGACGTTGCCGCTGTAGGCACCGTGCTTGGGGCAGTTTCCGGCCATTGTGATGATTTGGTGTGTGTTGGGTTGGTAAAAGAGATGTGTTTTGGGTCTTTTGCTGTTGAATTGAAGATTGAGGCTTGAGGCTCGAGGTTTGCTGCTGAATGCTGTTGGTATGCTTGTTGTTGGTGTTGAGATTGCTTGGCATTCCGTTGAATTGGTTGAGCTTGATTGCCGGTAGCCGAGGTGGTATTTATACCCGTTCGGCGACCTGTGCTTGCATTCAATGCCCTTGATAGCCTCCACCAGCAAGTCGTCGCTTGCGTCAGTTAGATGTGCTGTCGACACTCTAAGTTACTGGCGGCGTGTGGTTACCTGACAATTGTCTGGAGTGGTAGACTCGAAAGAACCTTTGAAAGCAGCAGCAAACATCAAACATGCACCCAGGTGCGCCACTTGAATAGTTCATGTGTCGTTCATGCTGCAAGCGTGATAGCTTATGTCCACTGTGATTGGCTAGATCAACATGCTTCAGCGTAGATAGACACATACTGCAAACGGCGCAACCACTGACACGGGGTCAAATCATGCCCACGCTGAATACCTTTCATGTTGAAGCTGCGAGACTGACTTGGCAAGATGGCTACATACCTAGGCACGTGTACACATGCCTACATATTGCAATGACAGACAGTGCTATACGCTGTGTTGAGTTGTGTTGACATTGTAGTCCCCCATCCTGACTTGTATTCACAGTCGTCTACAGTACCGTGGTTTTGCCTACTCCCTACCCTGCAGCAACCCACCACCCGAGGCCACCGCGCCCTCATACTCTCTTGAATCATTCCCAGCCAGGCCCGTATCAGCATTCCTTCCGACACGACTCCAGCTGCCGGTCATCGTGTACCGGCTCATCCCCAATTTCCGCCATCTTCTCCTCGAGCTTCCGCGTTATCAGCTCGACCACCTTAGCATACTTGGGGTCATCATAACAATTGAACAGCTCCAGGGGATCCTTCTCGCAATCAAACAATTCCCACTCCTTATCTCTCCCTTCTTCGCCGCCAGGGCTCGGCCGCGCCCCCTCCAGCCCTAAGTCCTCGTAGTACTAATAAATTAACTTGTACCGCTGGTCCCGGACGCCGTAGTGCGCGTACGCGTTGTGAATTACATCGTTATGTATCCAGTAGCGATGATACGCTACCTGCTGCTAATCCTCCGGCGTCTTCCCCTGCAGCAGTGCCCGGAACGAGCACCCCTGCATGTACGTCGGCACCCGCACCCCCGCGAGGTCGAGGAAAGTGGGCGCGAAGTCGACATTGCTGATGATGTCGTCGCAGACGCTGCCCGCACGGATCTCGCGCGGGTACCGCACCAGGAACGGCATCTGGAAGCTCTCCTCGTACATGAACCGCTTGTCGAACCAGCCGTGCTCCCCCAAGAAAAAGCCCTGGTCCGACGTGTAGATGACGACGGTGTTGTCGGCCAACCCTTCCTCGTCCAAAAAGTCGAGTAAGCGGCCGACATTGTCGTCGATGCTCTGGATCGTGCGCAGGTACCGCTGCATGTACCGCTGGAACTTGAACTCGGCCAGCTCCGCGGGGGTCTCGAATCGGAAGGACTGTCCCGTCTCCTTGCAAATCAGGGGCCGCATCTCTCGCGGGTCCACCGGCGCGGGCACTTTACGGTCGACCCAGTTCCAGCGGTCAATCATCTTGACCCCGATCTCGGCCGCGGGGCCCTCGGGCTGCACGAGCCCCAAATCCGTGTACGTCAGATCCTCCGCGACGCGCATCTTGGCTACCTTGGCCGCATTCGCCCGGTTCTTGTAGTCGTCCGTAAACGTGTCGGGCAGCCGGACGGGTTCTTTATACAGGTCCTTATGTTTGGGGTCGTACTCCCACGACCGGTGGGGCGCCTTGTGGTGGCACATGGCAAAAAAAGGCCGCGACTTGTCCCTCCCGCGAATGAAGTCGAGGGTCTTGTCCGTGATGATGTCGGTCGCGTACCCGGGCACCCGCGTCGTCTTGCCGCCGGGCTCCAGGAACTGGGGGTCCCAGTACTCGCCCTGCCCGGGCACGACGCTCCAGTAGTCGAATCCCGTGGGCTCGTGGTCGCGGCCCTCGCCCAGGTGCCACTTGCCGATCATGGCCGTCTGGTATCCCCCTTTGCTTTGCCCTTCATGTGCGGGCAGTTTGGCCGACCGCAGCTGCTTGGCGACGTTGGGCAGCCGCTTGTTGATCTTGGAGTCGAGCGTCACGACGCCGTTGACGTGGTTGTGCGTCCCGCACAGGATGGCGGCCCGGGACGGCGTGCAGATGCTGTTGGTGACGTAGCAGTGGTTGAAGCCCATGCCCTCTTTCGCCAGCCGGTCCAGGTGCGGCGTCGAGTTGATGCCGGCGCCGTAGCACGAGATGGACTTGGCGGCGTGGTCGTCGGCCATGATGAATAAAATGTTCGGGGGCGGGTTGGATGATTTCATCTTGCCGTGTCTTGTTGTTCGTCTTGTCGGCGTTCTTTAGCAATTTGGAAGTACGGTTCACTCAGAACTGCGTTGGAAAAGGCCTCAACACGATGACTTGTATAGAAGCATGAGCTTGGTGCACGAACTGGGGATATCTCGGAGACTACTGGAGGATCCCCAGAAACGATGGAATGAGTATCCATGGTTAATAGCAGCAACGTCCCTCCGGCTCAGGAGCCTGGTATCATGTGATCCGGGGGAGGGAATCCCGCGGGGTTGTTGTCGAGAGTGGAGTGTACTGAACTGCCAAGAATGGATATCCAGGTACTGTACCCCTGTTGCTAGCCAGTGAGTGGGCCCCTAACTTTCCCACACCTTAGCCCCGGTAGTCGGGGAACGTCCCACAAACAGTACATACAGATTTTCGAACCCGGCGATCAAAGGTCATCATCGCCACCGGCTTAATCCTAGCACAAGAGCCGAATCACGCAAGTCTGGGTTCAGGAGTCGGCGAATAGAGAAGCGTTTAATCATTGTTACGTCAAATGCAGTCGTGCGACGACCCAGGCGAGAAGTCGTGTTGCCACCCCCTCGCGGACCAAATGTTCAGGTTCAATGAGCTTAAATCCATGGACTCGGGACTGATCCCGAACGAGGAGGCCATCTCCCCGGAACCATCCCCGGCCGCCGCAAACGCAGACTGATCCCTTGCAGTACGGAGATCGGTTTCGTCCCGATTATGCTCGAATGACAGTATTCCTTGTGATCCGGGATGGGCCGAAGGCACCACCTTGGGCTGTTCCGCCGTAGTAGTTGTAATAGCAGTCGCCGAGCTGTCGGATTCGGAGTGCGTATTGTTGGCCTGACCGGTACCGTTTCCCCGTGCGTCTTCGTCGTCCTCGTGAAACTGCGCCTGTCGGAAGGCGCTGTGAACCCCCAAGCTCGTATGCATTTGAATTGTCGTGGCGTATCGGGGACGACTGCCGCCTTGGGTGCGTTCCGAGTCTCGCTCGGATACCTCCCCGGGATAGACGGGTGCACCCGAGACGTGCGCCGAAATGATGCGGTCCAATTCCTGCACCGTCTTGCCCAACATGGCAGATGATCCAAACAGAGGTTGCAGTATTGCGAGTGTCTCTTTGGCTAGTTTCGTCGCCGTCTGGGGTGTCATGTTCTGGTCCGGGGGTATCAGCTCCGAGCGGCTCAGGAACAGGAGCAGACGGGATGCGTGATATCCGCCTATGCAGATATCCCGGGGAGGGAAGACAAGCGGCAGCCGGAGATCGCGGACGGCATGAATGATGTCGATCACCGCTCGTGCGTGCCGAGAGCAGGAGATCGCCGCCTGCGCCACGTAGTGGGATGGACAGGCTCGGATCACGTCATCCGGAGCGGCTTCTCTGTACCCGGAGAGGAAGATGCGGTAAATGTCGCAGTGGGACTGGTGCCAGCCGATCTGCACGGCCGTGTACCGCACAAACCACCGGGATTTGGCGTACCGTTGGAGCCCCTCGACGCTGTACAGCGGTGGCTCTGCGAGCTTCAGTGACTTCAGCATGCCTTCGACCAGCCCTGTTATCTGGGGCATTACGTTGGCTTGGAGCGACAAGTTCCGAGTGAGCCGCAGGATGTCTCGACGGATGATGCTCAAGCGTATGTAAAGTTGCAAGAGGCCGCCCTCGGAAACCCCATCGAGGGATGCCGGAGCTGGACCGGCTGTACCGTCTCCGTGGAAGTCCTCCTCGGGGCACGGCATCTTGAGGTAGATGAAGTCCGGGGGACACGTTCCGGACTCTGGTAAGCCAACCGAAAAGTAGTTGTCGATCAGCATGATGGACCACGTCAACCGCCGCCTGACTTCCTGACTGTGGTGATCCAGGTCGAGCCTCTCGTACTGCAGCCTCATTGCGCTGGCCGATCTCGACGCCATGGAAAGCAGCATGTAGCCCCTCCTAAAGGTGCCCGTCTCCACCCGACACAGGACCGCGAGCAGGAGCGCTTGCGTCCGGAACACCGTCGGGCTCTCCATGCTGCTCCACAGGAGATCCTCGGCCTTTTGGACCCAGGACGCGCTGTGCGAGGGGTAGTACCGCGGATACTTGAGTATGCTCGCCGTGTAGGCGCAGAGGGCCAGCAACAGTGCCTCGTCCATGGTTCCTTCGAGGCAGCGCTTTGTAACGGAAAACTCGGATAGGAAGGCCGAGCCAGGGTGAGAGTAGATGTGCCGGAAGTAGTCGTGGATAATCTGGAGCTGCTCGTGGACTTTGGGGAAGTCATTTTTAGTGGGTTGACCGGGGCTACCGACACCAAAGTTGGACGCCGAGCCCTGAAAGGACTCTGCCGCCGGCCCTTCACCCGCTGCTGATGCTGCATCGTAATCTCCCGGGAACGACCCAACAGAGGGCGATATAGCCTCCGTCGAACAGCTCTCGGCATACAACTCAGAAGACGTGACAACCGACTCCGGTATCCGATCCAGGGGTGTCTGTGGGGAATATTGAAGTGGTACCCTGTCAGACCAACCTGGTTTCGGAGGCGGTATCCGGGGAGCTTGCCGAGGGGCGTCGGATTCGCCCCCGGGTGCACCCATCTGTTCGGACCCGACGTAGGACTTTCGCCTCTTCGAACCGGGGTAGACACACTCCTTCGACCGGCTCCGACACGGCTCGCAAGACGGTCGCTCGCCCGTGCACTTAGACTTGGTGGAGCGGCACGCCACACAGGCCAGAGGCCTCCGCCTCTTCTCCAGCTTCAGTGAGGAAGAGATACCGCCATCGTCGTCCCCCCTTTGGCTCTGGGCCACCGCAAACGAGCAGGCGTATTCCAGGCGCTCGCAATTGGAACAGCAGGGGGCGCCTCCGCTGCAGCGAACCTTGATGCCCCGTGGTCAGCTCAAGAGACAGAGTCGCCATGCCCGTTCGGAATGCACTCACTTTGCGGGTGCGGCACTGGACGCAGGTGCCTGCCGATCTGGGAGGAGGCATGGTCGCCGATTGCAGCAGCAGAATCAGCAGCTCCCCGCGCGTTGTGCCTTGGTGAAAAATCAAAGAAACTATATAGAGTTTTCGGGGTCGACAGGGGTTTGGGAAGGGATATCGACGCTTACTAAGACGCGGTGCAGTATAACTCGTCGGAGGGTTTCATTCCTAGCCCCAGGAGGAAAACGCGGGGAAAGTGGAGATGCAGGTCCTGGAGGCCAAGACACTTCCGACTGGTTGCTGGGTTATGTGACTCTGGGATATCGAGAAGGCTTGGTCAACGCTATAAGGTTGTCAGGGTGTGTTTTAAACCCCATTTCAAGTCCGAACAGGAAATGCTAAGCCCTATGGGCTAAGGAGAATCTAATGGAGAAATCCGATCTTGAATTCCTCTTCTTCGGTGCTGAGCACGCCGCCAGTGAAAGCGGGTCAGGCCCGTTACATCTGATTGGCGAGATCGCCATCGCGTGCTAAGTACCAGATCAGCACGCAAGATGCGCCCCATCTGATTGGCCCAAATCTTTGGTCCTCATTATAGGACCATCCCGCGATAACAGACCGTAGTAACCCCAGTCGTTACTTGTCTAGCTATATTATTTGTTTCATGGCTCCATCGTAAATCTTCAATCTTTCTCGGCAGGAACCAGCGGCCCAGTCTCCTCATCCGTCAAAACGTGAATATCCGCCATCAGCTGCTCCATGGTCGCATGCCTTTGCTCCGGTCCCCCCGCGAGTTCCGCATTGGGCGGGACCCCGGGCTCGCCCTTGTCGGACGAGACCCAGTTGTCCGTCGGCTGCCGGTACGCCTTGCCCAGGTCGTTCTCGGCGCCCACCGGCCAAAACGGCTGCTCGTTGGCCTCGTCCTGGTACTGCATGCATTTACCGAAGTGCACTTTGGGAAACGCCTCGTAGAAGGCTGATGTCCAGGAAGGTCGGCGCGAAGTCTAGGTGCGCGCTGGCGACTTTCGATTTCACCCCGCCAGGGATGCCGGGCCCGCGGACGACGAGCGGGAGGTTGGTGTCCTGGATGTAGGGGGAGGGCTTTGCCGCCGGGCAGGCGGTGGGCGCCGATGTGGTAACCATTGTCGGTGGTGAAAATCACTAGTAGCCAAACATTAGCAAGCTGCACGGACCGCACCGCATCTAGCAGTAGAGGATTCGCATACCATAGGTGTTATCCAGCTGACCCTTCTCCTCCAACTTGGCCAGCACGTCCTCGATGATCTCGTCAACTCCCTGGATGGCCCGGATCCGTCCCCGGAAGAGCCGATCCGCCGAGGCTTCTGCCTCGCTGTCCATTAGCTTGAGGTCCTTCAAGAAGACGCTGTTAGTCTTCTGAATCTCGTCGGACGGGTTCCAATTGGCAAATCTTGGAGCCGTGGCGTCGGCGAACTTGTCGGCGTGGCGAGCCTGGGGTGTGGGTGGTTGGCGGCCGGCCACGTGGGGCGCATACGGCATGATGGCCAAGAAGAAGGGTTCTTCCGCGTCCAGGAGGCGCTGTAGCCGATAAATCCTGCTTCATGGTTAGCCAGCAGGTTAGGTTGGAGGAAGACCCTCATTGTAACAGCATCGAAACGTACGCCTTGATCCTCACAACATCGTTGCTGTGAAACCCCGGTACTGCACCGGGCGCTCCCCGTTCTGGGACATGACGACATTGCTGTAGTCGTTGATGTATGGCTCGATCTGCTTTCGCAATCAGTATGCGCTTGGGCTTCCGAGTGGCAAATAAGCTTTCTGGAGCAACATACCAACGCATCCACGTGATCCCAGCCCTTTGGCGGGATGTGGTAGTTCGCTTGGCTATACCCGTTGAGGAATTTCCCAACATCTGCAGGAGGATAAATCAGCTTCATGCTCCCACAGACTTGACAGGTGTGACCTACATTCTGCCTTGTAGCCGGCTTTCTTGATCCAATGGGGCAGATAATTCTTGTCCTCCCCGGCGAGCCGCCACTTGTCGTAGTTTCCCCTATGGCCGCAACTTTGTCAGCAAACTATAGCATGTTATCTGTTGCATGGCAGAGGAAAACGACCGTGACTTACCCAGGCGGGCGGACATGCGTGATATTCGTCGAATGAGCCGCCTGCCCCCGCAGAAACGTCGCCCTCGAGGGGCAGCAGTTGCTGATGGTGCCGTAGTGGTTCTCGAACTCGACGCCGTCGCCCATCATCTTCTGCACCACCGGCATGTAGTCCATGGACCCCAGCAGGCGGTCCTGGTCGTCGGACATGATGATGAGCACATTGGGCTTTTTCTCGCCGGCAGCATTGGCGGCCGGGGCCGAGCCGGTCAAGGCCAGCAGCGTGACGAGGGAAGGGATCGAGACGTGCATGGTTCGTCGCAGTATAGTCAAGCAATAATAACGATATCACCGCGAGATCAGCAGAAGCTTAGTCTATAAGAACTTACGGCCACCGGAGAACTTTGCATATCGACTATTACATAAACCGGAAAAAACGCCCAAGAGTCCAGTATGATATGGCACCGTGTCATCCCTGGCGGCCCGCATTGCCTCCACTACATAAGTGCCGTATCATAGCGCTTGCAGGAGTGGATCTGTCGACTCTGTTGCTTGTCATCGTTTGGAGGCTAGGTGGCAAGCGGCTTTCACCCGACTGGCGAACCGTTCACGGAGGGAAAAGAAGAGGGCTATGACGAGATCAACGCGGTTGATCTTCCCGTTGTCTAATTGAAGCCGGCCAGGCCATTGGGTTCGCTGCCGACATTTTGGCCGTTGTTTGGATAGAGGATGGAAAAGAGGGGCGGTAGTCGGCGATCCACTTGGGGCTTTGGGCGATCCCACAGTTGTGGGGTCCAAGGCAGGGGCCAGGGGGTGCATATGCATCGCTGCCAAGGCATTTCTCCAGAAGGGAGAGTAGTGTATTTCTGGCCGTTGTCCCTACTTGGAGTTGGGTGGTGTGCATGTTCCAGGGGGGTCAGATGATCGGCTCGTCGTGGCAAAAGTAATAACAGTCTCAACAAGATAGCACAGCCTCCCTCGTCCCTCGAGGTTTGTTCTCAAGGTGGTCACAGGAAAGCAGAAGACGACCGGTGTCAATGAGGTCTAGAGAGCACAGCAGGCTTGATGTCTTAGTAAAGAGCGTGTCGTGTACAGTTACCCAAGAGAAGATAGATTCCACGAGTAATGAGATTGTCGACGTAACTATGCCCAGTTTCAGGTGCCCATGACGCACATTTCGCCAGAATAGAATGGTGGAGAGAAACATGTCGCTTGCTTGAATCATGATGCTAAATCCGATGGGCGGATGACGGTGGCCCCTTGTTGATGACAGACCGCGAGTCGTCAATCCGCTCCGCAGACCCCAGCTTGCCATCGACAACCGAGTTGGTACCGTGTTGGTTCTCCAGATCAGCCACGGCCGCTGCGAGACCCGTGGCCCGGAAACCTAGTTAAAAACACATCGCCGCAGGTAAGTATGTGTGTGCGCTTGGTGGTTTGGGGTATCAATCTTCCGAGTGCATGCTCTCGGCTATCTTACCTCTACTTCTCCAAGCGGGGACTTGCTTCTCGAACATCTCGTCCACTTCTTCTAGTGACCTGTTGTTGGGCGCGAGAGTCAGCACACGTGTGTCCTCGGCTTGGTTTGGCACGGGATAGGGGTTATTCCTTACTTTCCGGTCATCTCAGGCACCAGGAAGAAGGTCAAGACCACAAAGGCCACGCAAATGCAGCCGAAGACAAACCCGACCTTGGATCCGAGGTTGGCATACGGCGCCTTGAGCAGATAGGGGAGAGTAAAGAAGACGAGGATGTTGCAGAGGTTGGAAACGGTCCAGAAGAGCATGTTGGACTTGTCACGCAGAGAGGTGTGAGGAATCTCCGCCTTGACGACAGTCATACTGCAAGACAGTAAGTGGTCAGCGTATCTCTAAAAGAAGATGTTGCATCATCAGGGATAAGAAGCGAAATAACTCACGTCGAACCAAACGCAATCATGTACACGCAGGGGAAAATGAGCGACATGGCCAAAATCCCGTACTGCACCGACGCGGTGGGTTTCGCAATGGTGCCGAGCCCGCCCATGACCATGAGGACGGCGGCCGTGATGGTGCCTACCGTCAGCGCGACCCGGCGGCGGCCAATCTTTTCGACAAAGGTAACGACGAAGATGCATCCGCCAAGTAGGCCGGCCCGCTTGATCAGGGTGCCCGTAAAGGGATCCATGACGTTGATTTGCTTTAGGAAGACGGTACCGTAGGTCGAGGCGAACGATTGGCCGGTTAACTGATTCGCGCCGGCGGCGACGAGGCCACCAAGTGTGCGGCGCTGATTGCAGAAACATGATAGTCAGCCACGTAATTCATTGAAACTCGGTTTTCGTCTTTAATCAAACGACCGTGGGATGGTTTGGCTGTTTGCTTACCTTGTTGATGCCCTTGAACAGCTCGCCCCAGCTCCCCTTGGTCGGCGCATTGTCCATCATGTCCTTGATGAGCAGGGCCTCCTGTTCGGCGGGGTAGTCCTTGTCGGCGCCGTTGATGTAGTAGAGACTTTCCACGGCCTGTTCGAATCGGCCTTGGCGCAGCAGCCAGCGCGGGGACTCGGGCAGCAGCCAGGCCAGGCTGAGCGCCAGGGCCGGGAAGGCGAATATGATGGCGATGGGGATCTTCCAGCTGTCGTCCCCGTGGATCTTGCTGGTGCGCTCGTTGATGACGGCGGCGATGAAGCCGGCCAAGACGTGGCTGAAGGCGTAGATGGCGACCACTATTACACCACGTTGGTTAGCTCTGGCTCCGGATGCGCATTGCAATGAATGCAACTCGGTTCTGTGTGGGACTCACTGGAGCCACGGACGGCGGCCGGCACAATCTCGGCCAGCCACATGGGCACCAGCCAGGCCTCGGCCCCGACGTGGAGGTTGATGATGATCCGGCCGGTCAGGGCCCAGGCATAGGACCTGCCCACATAGCATATGGCGACGCCGATGATGCAGATACAGTTCATACTATAGAAGACGGCCTTGCGGCCGAAGCGCTCGCCAATCTGCGAGAAGGCGATGACCCCGACTGCGTACGCGACCAGGGGGAACGCGTTGAGGTAGGCGAGGTGGTCGACGGTGAAGCCGGATTTCTTTGTCTTGGCGTTGTACTCGCCGAAGATGCGCTCGTATGCTGTGGTGCTCCCAGAGTCAGTCGGCTGCTGTTTCTTCGATCGCGGTGCAGTCTAGGGGCTTACCGTTCATAGCCTGGACCGTAGAGAGCACCAAGTTCTCGAAACCGTAGGCAAAGACGCTGGTCATCAAGACCATGGTGGCCAGGATCAGGTTGGTCGAGACATGCTTGGTCGCCTTGTAGTTGTGGTCGCGCAGAAAGTTGCCCATCCTAGCGCCAAGTTTGCCGTCGTCGAAGGGGCAAGCAGCTCAACCCGACGGCACGTCGACAAATGAGGCCAATGAATGTATCCGGGCCAAGGCGAGTAAACAATGTGTCAAACGGTCGCTCTGAACTCTATACGATACTGGGCTGAAGAGCAGCGAGTACCCCCGTGGACCTGGGATCCATTTAGTTTTTTTTTGATTCCAGGCAGCTCTGTCCAATCGATCTCAACTCACCTAACCCAGCACTTGCCCGTCAAGCACGCAATCGGTGGCCCAAAACACATGCTCGCCCTGGAAAACCTGGGGTAACAGTGAGGACGTCAGCAATGGGACCCCGGTGGCAGGAAACAGCCCAGCATCTGACCGGAATCCGCCCCGAGCTCCAAATCTTTTGGCGATGGTGCCATCTCTTGGCGCGGTACTCGGTGAACACTCCCTGTCTTTTTGGGAACCATCGGGGAACAATTCCGTACTAGCGGGGAATGACCCGGTAGTCGGCGATAAAACCCTCATCCGGTAATCGGTTGACCAGCCATCATCACCCTGTGCCAATTACACCATCTCGACTACGAAATGATTGGTAACGGCGAATCGGAACTCGGAAACCAGCATTGCGCCGGATTTCGCTAAAGCAATTGGCAAATCCCGTCTATATTACTACAACTAGCCAGAGACCAGGTGTTGGGCCTGAGCTTCAATTGACGGTAGTTCATCAGAAACACCCCTGCTAACATGGGAAAACGCCCCAACTTCCTGATCGTCGTGGCCGACGACCTAGGCTTCAGCGACATTGGCCCCTACGGCGGCAAGATCAAGACGCCATGCCTGGACAAGCTGGCCCAGGAAGGGCTCACCCTGACGGGTTTCCACACGGCCTCGGCCTGCTCCCCGACGAGGGCGATGCTGTTATCAGGCACAGAGTAAATAACCCAGAAGGACATCACCCATGCAATTTGAGTTCCCAGCTGACGTGACCATGTTTCTGGTGGCAGCAATCATATTGCGGGCCTAGGCCAGATGGCCGAGTTCCTGCGCAGCCGGCCCGAGTTCAGGGGTCGGCCGGGGTACGAGGGCTACCTCAACTTCCGCGTCGCGTCGGCGGCCGAGGTCCTGCGCGATGCTGGTTACTTCACAGCCATCTCGGGGAAATGGCACCTCGGATTGACCAAGGAGACGTGCCCGTCGGCGCGGGGCTTCGAAAGGGACTTCTCCTACCTGGCCGGCTGCGGGAACCACTTCAACAACGAGCCCCAGCTCGATGTGGGCGAGATCAAGCTGCCGCCTGTCAACAGCGACGGCCTCTGGATGGAGAACGGCGTCTTCCTCGACCGCAAGAAAGAAGTGCCCAAGGACTTCTACTCGACCCGAACCTTCACCGACAAGTTCATCGACATCCTGAAGGACCGCGACGAAGAGGCCGCCGCGAAACCGTTCTTCGGGTACCTGGCCTACACGGCTCCGCACTGGCCCCTGCAGGCGCCCCAGGAGACCATCGCCGAGTACCGCGGGGTGTACGACCAGGGCCCCGAGGCTTTACGCAAACAGAGGCTGGAGAGCATGGCGAAGCGCGGCATCATCGGCCCGGACGTGGTGCCGGCCCCCATGTTCGGCCGCGAGTACAAGGAGTGGTCCGCCAAGACCGCCGACGAGAAGCTCCTCTCGTCGCGGCGGATGGAGACCTACGCGGCTATGGTCCAGCTCATCGACGAGCAGCTTGCGCGCGTCATTGCCCATCTCGAGTCGACGGGCGAGATGGACAACACATTCGTGCTGTTCATGTCCGACAACGGCGCCGAGGGCAAGGCGCTCGAGGCCCTGCCCATCCTGAACGGGTCCCCCCTCGACGACGTGGTGAACCGGTACTACGACAACCGCCTCGACAACATCGGCAACGCCGACTCCTTCGTCTGGTACGGGTCCCGCTGGGCCGCGGCTGCCACGGCGCCCTCGCGCGCCTTCAAGACGTACACGTTCGAGGGCGGCATCCGCTGCCCGTGCGTGGTGCGGTACCCAAAACTATCCCGAGCTGGATTGGGGACCATCTCGCACGAGTTCACGACGTGCATGGACATCCTGCCGACCATGCTGGACCTGGCGGGGGCAACCCACCCGGCGCCCAACTTCAAGGGCCGCGAGGTCGTCCCCATGGGGGGGCGGTCGTGGGTTCCCTACTTGAACGATGGGGCTGAGAAGGTGCACCCAGAGGACCAGGTGGCGACGGGCTGGGAGCTGTTCGGGAGAAGGGCCATTCGGCGGGGGGACTACAAGGCCCTCTTTATTCCGGCGCCGCAGGGATCTGACGAGTGGGAGTTGTTTGACATCACCAAGGACCCGGGCGAGAACGACAACTTGGCGAAGCAGTTCCCGCAGGTGCTGCAAGGCTTGCTGGAGGATTGGGCCAAGTACGTGCAGGATACGGGTATGTATGATGTGCATGTGACGGTGGGGGATGTGTCGATGGTGCCGCTGAAGAAGAAGTCAGAAGCTTAGGTTTCAAATGAACCTGATCAAAACACGTTAAGGTCGTAGCAAATATGATTCAATGCCCAAGTGACTGCTTGCTAGGTTCACCGTTTGCCAGGTGTGAAGTCACGGGTTCCTTTGGACAGTTGCCTTGTGAGACCTCGTGCATTGGGAATGTTTGGTTTCCCTCTATATAAGAATGGTTTGCCGTCACGTGAGATATCCGCCCCTATTGTCAGTTTGGTTGAATGGTAGACGTGACATTCATGTCAACTAAAACATCACTGTTTGCTATTTGCTATCATAACCCCAACCACCAACTCGTCTTCTCCACCGTAAACGTCCCCGCCAACACGACGTCCACACTGCTCTGGCCGGCCAAGACCTCGTACGCCCCGGACTCCATGACCCATTTCTCCGCCTCCTCGTCCCAGTAGCTCGCGGCATACTTCAACGGTATGTCCACCCTCGTGTCTCCCATTTGTCCCGGCTCCAGGTGGATCTTCTCGAATCCCTTGAGCTCCTTGGGCAGTCGGTTGATGGATAGCTTTTTCTGGGAGACGTAGACCTGCACCACGGCCGCGCCCCCTGCCGCTGCACCGTCGCGTTGTCCACCACCAGCCCCCGTCAACATAGACTTTGGCCGTGCCCCGCACGGAGCAGCCGAATAGGTACTCGCCGCTTTCTGTCGGGGTGATGGTCCCGGACATCTCCATGTACCGGATATCGTGCAAAATGTCCGGGTGGGCGTAGTCGACGAACAACATGTCGGACAGGTCTGTCCGGACCAGGTCGTGGCAGATGCGACGGCTTTTCTCCTCGGGCGGCTCGTTGAAGAACCCGACAGGCACGACCCGAGTTTGCCGGATGCAGCAAGTTGCGGACTTTGTCGTCAATGGTATGCTGAGACCTTGCGGTTCCCCAGAGATACCAGCAGGTTCTGCCCGCGCATCCGCGGCGGGCCTGACATCTCCAAATCCAAGCCGGCATTGGTGGACTCGGCCGCCCAATACGTGCCGAGCCTAGCTTCCAGGTTGGCTCCGAATCACTCAATACCCAGAGCACTCGCTACAGGGTAGCCTTCACAGGGTAACCCCATCGACCACCCGGCCGTCCGTCCCAAAAGCGAAAGTGAGACGAATGGGAACATCAAGTGATGCGAAGAAACAAGAAGCAGCACGTACCAATCACTCATAATAAGTCCATCAAACCCCCATCCCTTCCGAAGCACATCCTTCATCATCCGCGGGTACTCATTCTCGTGCAGCCCATTGAGCCGGTTGTAGCTCGTCATGTAGCACAGCGGCTCCGCATCCCGCTGGGCCAGCATGAAGGGCATTAGGTAAATTTCGCGCAGCGCCCGCTCGCTCACCACGCGATTGACGGCCTGCCCCTCGTGCTCCTGGTCATTACAGACAAAGTGCTTGATACACGCCGCGACGCCGGCCTCTTGCACACCATTTAGGATGGCGGACGCGAGAATGCCTCAGAGGAAAGGGTCCTCACTGTAGCTCAGGGGGACCGCAGCAGGTTGACCGTGGGACCCAGCCAGATGTGCGCGCCCGGGGCTGTGCACTCGCGGCCCAGCATCTCGCCCGCACGCCGGATCAGGCGCCGGTCTCAGGACGCGGCGAGACCCGTGCCGCAAGGTAGGCAGCTCGGGGGCGTGCCATTGAAGAAGCGGCGGCCGCGGATGCCGTTGGGGCCATCGCTGGTGTGGAGGCTGGGGATCTGGAGGCGGGGGATGTCCCGGGTGTGCCAGAAGTCCTTTCTTGGCAATAGTTGGTTCCAATCCATCCATTGGTGGGTGGTTTTATGTACCGGAAAGCGAGCTGATCTTTTCATCAAACGTCAGCTTGGAGATGAGATCCTCGACATCGAAAGGGCCCGCCATTGTTTCGATAGTGTCCAATGTAGTGGTGCAGCCTCGGATCCGAATAAAGGGATCACACAGAAACCGGAGTATTATGGACAGCCATGGCTCGGTGTTGTCTGGGTCGGACGGACTTGCGTCGGAAATATGCGACCTCGGAATCTGGTCGCGCCCCATATTTCTGCCCCCCTTGGGGAGCATTCCGAAGCAAGTGCAGGGTGACCCCACGACAGTATTGGCACCTGGATCTTGGACGACTTAAGATTGATGATCTTCAATTCAATTGGCACCGAGATAAAGAACCGTGGTTCCGACAGAATCGAATCGCTAAATCTACATGAAGATTCTGTCCAATTGACTTTTTTCCTTTTTTTTTTTTTTTTTTCTTTACTGGTCTTGTTCTTGTCCCCGAGATCCAATTGCTGTTTGAAAGATGTCGTGGAGCAGATTGATCCGGTTCGTCAGTGACGACGGCCAAGTGCATTACGGCGAACCCAAGATCACCGCGACGTCGGACCTGGAATCTCTTCTCCAGAACGGCGAATTGGTCGCGACCGAGCTGTCGGGCTCGAGCCCATTCGGTGTCGGCAGCCCCAATGGTAAGGAGCTGAAGGTCAAGTCTCTCCTCGGACCCTTGACGCCGGCCGATGTTCCGATTGTTCGGTGCATCGGGCTGAACTACATTAAGCACAGTACGTCGTCCGGGTCTCCCTGAAAGAGCGCGCGCGGTGCTGATTACCATGCCCCTCCCCAGTTCGAGAGGGCGGCCGGAAGCCACCACCGTACCCGTCCGTCTTCATCAAACCGTCTGCGTCTGTCGCAGACCACGGCGAAGACATCCCCATCCCCAAGGTCGTGGTCCAGGAAGACGGCCAGGTCGACTATGAGGGAGAGCTCTGCATCGTGATTGGCAAGGCCGGGAAAGACATCCCCAAGGACCAGGCGCTGGAGCACATCGCGGGGTACGCGACTGGCAACGACGTCTCGTCGCGGAGGTGGCAGCGCGACCCCGCCTACGCCGGCGGCGTGCCGCAGTGGTGCTTCTCCAAGGGGTTCGACAAGTGGTGTCCCATGGGGCCGATGCTGGTTTCCCCCAAGGTATGCATTGCCGCCAATTGACATCCCTCAGTCTCAATACCTTAGAGACACACAAAGCTAATGCGTTTGAACGTCTAGGTTGTTGGCGCCGCTGAGAAGTTGGCTTTGAGGACGTGGGTCAACGGAGAGCTGAGGCAAGACTCGGACACGAGCGACTTGCTCTTCGGGGTCAAAGACATTGTCGCCTTTGTGAGCCAGGGCACTACGCTTGAGCAAGGTACCGTCATCATGACCGGAACGCCCGCTGGTGTGGCCATGGGGATGAAGGAGCCCAAGTACCTCAAGGACGGGGACGTGGTTGAGGTTGAGATCGAAGAGATCGGCAAGCTGCGCAACAAGATGGCTTTCCAGTCTTAATTAAATGGGAAATGTAGTATTCAATGTCACTTGAGCTACCATAGTTGCACGAGCAAATATGTACGAATATAAGGCTGATGATATTCGAGGCAACAAGCGTGCAGGCAGTGCATTTTGCTATCAGTAAACATGCTACCATCTTCCATCAATTCAGGTTCGGGCAGTGCCAGACCATCACAGCAATTTACCATTTTGGGGTGGTTCGTGGCACGGTCATAGCTTTATTGCATTAAATCCAACGGTTGGATAACTCTTCGCCCCCTTTCTCGGAGGCCGTCCGAGCTTTTGTCCCAGCATATAATGCAATCACTTCTGATCAATGTTACGTTCCCAGATGTCCTCATGTATTCAGTCATAGTCTCACCTTGAGACATTTACATAGGGCTTCCCGATCACCAATGGGATCCGAGGTAAACCAGGGCGCGTGCCTCTGTGGCAGCATCAAGTTCCAGGTGGTCGGGAGATCGGAGAAGGTACTTCGGTGTTTCTGTTCCGACTGCACAAAGAACGCCGGTGCCCCGTTCCAGATTGTAAGTTTATATTCCTCACGATTCGCCCCTCACCGTTGAGATTAGTCGGAAGCTAAGACGTCAGTTGGGGATACCCCGTCAAGATGGCCTTATTCCTATCGAGAAACATGGCTGTCTCCGACCCGGGGAACAATGTCAAGATATACACGATTACCGAGGGCACGCAGAGTGGGTTTCCCAAGGAGAAGCACTTTTGTGGCAATTGCGGCTGCACCCTCTGGACGGTGCCGAGGAAGTACGGCGGCATGATTCGCATGATTAGGACCAGTCTCCTCGATAATGGGTATGTCTTAGTTTCTCTTTCCATTCCTCGGACGTGGCAGCATGGTAGCTAATAGTTGAATCATAATCTGAAAGACTTGCCCGGTATAAATCGGAAAGAGACATCTTCATGAAATCGGTATTGGACTAGTGGGGCTGGGTCTCGACGGATATCAATCAGCTAGGAGCACATTGGTTGCTCATTGAATCTTCCATCGCAACGTTGCCCCTTTTGGAGAATTCAATCTTGATGCAACTCAAGTCTCGGAATGGTTCCTAGGCCGGGTCGGGACGGTTCCGAGGAATGGACGTGGGGCCTCGGGGAGCTTTCCGAGCTTTTTCCTTGGCCCCTTTCCCAGAATCCCCACTACCCCAGAAATGATCGTCAATATTGGTCCGGTCGAGCGGGGGCCCGTTTTACGGTTGGCTTCCTCGGTACTTCTTTCTTTCCCTCTGGGGCAATGGAAAGACGAATGAAGGGAGATCCCGTGAATCGCATTGGTTCAGTAAATGCCGCTCGCCGGCGAGTACCGCGAATTAAAGGAAAAGCAATTAGCCAAGAAGCGCTTCCTCAACACCATACCACTAGAACATAATTCTGAACAATACTTCACACGCTACCAAGCTACTGCCTAATTCGTTGTAACTTCTTATTTGAGATTTGCATTACAATCTGTCTTGCAGACACATTGGCGGACAAGTCCCAATAGTCCCGAGAAGCCTCAACAAGTCGCGAAAGTTTCACAGGACACCATCATGGCGTCCTCTCAAGCCGATCCCAAAGCGGCCCCGGGTAGCGGCGGTAACTCCCGCGAGGAAGTCCAGGCGGCCTACCTTCAATCTCTCCCCTCCAAGAACCTGGCCCCGCTCTGGACCGTCATGGGCGCCATGGTGCCGCCGCGCCCCGCCCCCAAAGCGGCCGTGACGGCGTGGAAGTACGAGGAGGCGCGCCCCCTGCTGCTCCAGGCGGGCGAGGTCGTCAACGCCCACGAGGCCGAGCGCCGCGTTCTGATGTTGGTCAACCCGGCCCTGCGCGCGCCCTACACAACCGACACCCTGTACGCGGGCCTGCAGCTGATCTTACCCGGCGAGACGGCGCCCGCGCACCGGCACACGGCGTTCGCGCTGAGGTTCATTGTAGAGGGGGAGAGGGGGTTTACGGCGGTGGGTGGGAGGAAGGTGTTTATGAGTCGCGGTGATGTGATTTTGACGCCGAGTTGGGATTGGCATGATCACGGGCACGAAGGTGACTGATGAATGATTTCTCTTTCCCGCCTACACACTCCGCATAATAGCGGTGAAGAAGCTTCAGATGCTAACATGAACGACAACAAGGCGACGGTCCCATGATCTGGCTCGACGGCCTGGATCTCCCCTTGTACCAGGCCTTCCCCACCAACTTTGCCGAGATGTATCCCGAGAGTCGGTACCCAAGCGAGTAAGTTTGTGTGATGACATGTCGTGGACAAAAGCAATTGGCTGATTTATTTTCCAGACCCTCCCAAGAGTCCGCCCACCTCAAGATCCCCTGGTCCCAAGCCCAAGCCGTCCTCGATGCGGAGCCCGACCCCCACGCCATCTTCCACTACACGCTCCCGACCAACCTCATCTCCTCGTCCACCACGCCCTCCAAGATCCCGCTGTCGCGCACCATCGGCGGGCAGGCGGAGCGCATCCGGGCCGGGACCGCGAGCCCGGCCGTCCGGGAAACCTGCTCGTTCGTCTACCACTGCTTCGAGGGCTCCGGGCGGACGCGGCTGACCCTGGCGGACGGGACCACGACCGAAACAGTCGAGTGGAAGCGCGGGGATACGTTTGCGGTGCCGGCTTGGACGGAGCGGGTGCATGAGGCGTCTGCAGGTGGGGAGGATAGTTATCTTTTTGCGGTGAATGATTTGCCGTTGCTGAGGAATTTGGGGATGTATAAGCGAGAAGGGGAGGAGAGCTCGGGTCGTTGAAGGTGGAATTATGTCTTGTTGATGCTGGCTCATGTATGTATGTACAAATGAGTGATGACACAGACATCACGATTAAGCAGGTCTACTAATTGATATATCAGAACTTATACAAAGTTACCATCCAAAGTACCGAGACCATAACTCGGACCTTCATCCGGAAGGCTAATCAACCAATCGTAACCCCCTACGGGTAGCCAGTCATCTACGAAACCGTCATCGTTTAGAAAGGTGGAGCGATTGTAGGCCGAGGCGGCGGCGACTTCATGTTGCTGATTATGGGCCAGCCCGTCATTGTGGGAGTTGTCATGGCCAGCATCTGCAAAAATCAAAAAAAGTTAGGCATGTCAGTCTTTACCGCCAAAAGAGTCGGGTCTAGTTTGGTGGATGGTGCTTACTCTGACAAACGTGGGTGTGCTCCTCCCCAGATCGCTCGGCATAGACCTTTTGCAGGACTTGGAGCCACCGCCGAGAGAAACCGCTCTCACAGCCGTCATACCGTGCCAGGCTCTGCATGCAACGAGCCCACGTTTCGTTGAGCTCATTCACGTTGGCAGTCGGGACTTGCTTCAGGGTGGGCGAGGTCACAACGGCGAGTGGGGCTGTTCCCGCCGTGTAGAAATCTGCCACTGTGGATTAGCAGTTCAGCTTTTTTCCGAAATATTGCCAAGCCGGCTTACAAAATATGGAATACCACCAGGGAGGCACCTGGTTAGCGTTTCCCCCGAAAAGCAGGTTGACGAGCTCCTGGGCAGCCCTCACGCAGGACATAATGCATCCCGTCAACACACTGTGCTGGAAGTTCGTGAGGTGCCGGAGGCCCTCTGGCTGCAGGAATGCGCCCTGAGCCAGGTCTATGGTGATAGGGCGAAATAGTAAGATCCGCTGATGCAAGTATCTGATATCGAACCGTTAGCTGGTTATCAACGAAATGACCGAACGAACTGTTCTCCCCAAGACACAAAGGAAATGTATAATCCGTACCTGCAGTGCAGCGACGAGGCTTGCCGTAGACGGATGAGGTCCATGCTTGCGGGACGGTCGTCTCGATAGATCAGATGCTCGGGCAGCTGACGCCGTCATCGAGCTAGGCTGCCATCAATCTTTAAAATGAAATTCAGTTCCCCGAACTCTTTCCCTTCGGAAACATCGCGAGCTATCTCGGCCGAAGACTCAGCCGTGGGCCGGTATAGACTCCTGAATTTCATCAAAGAGGGTTAGTGTACAGACTGTTGATGTTAAGGAAGTTCACCGCGTCTTACTTGAGAACCTCCATCAGACTGTCGCTGAGTTTGAGCGCCTGGACGAAGGATGCCACCTCGGAATCGGCACACTTCTTGGGTGGTTGCGAAGAACTGCCCGGTTCGCGCAGCAAAAGCCCATCGTCGATTGGTTCTGGCAGCGGTGCCGACGTCGGCCAAGTCACCATCGGCGGTCTGTCATGCTGAGGACTCTGCGCGTATGGCAGTCAGTCATTCAAGTCTCTTTCAAAAAGGAGGTGTGAAAGTAAATACCTGTCCATGAGAATGCAACCACACCACGGCCGCCTTCTCTCCTGGCGTTCGGCTTGGCTTTCAGAAGCCAGGTCTAGTTGGATGCCAATCCCCTGCGCCAGGCGAATGGCGGTGCCAGCAGCTAGCCAGCACTTGTTGACTTTGTCAGTGCTTTGGAGATAGTGTGCCGTCAGAAGGAAAGCCTGGGCCAGGGACAGGGAACCGTGGTTTAGATCGGCGTCCCTGAGCAGTTCTTGCGATCTGTCGAAAAAGACCACGGCGTTGTTCTTAAATGGGACAGGTCCGCCACTTGCGCAGTGATAGGTGCAGCCAAGAGCGAATATGAGATTCAGGGTAATGTGGAAAGCCCTTGCTTCGTGAATGGTATTGAAGCCGTATTGGTTATGAGTAATCCCATTGTGGCTACCACTTTTACCGAAAATGTGATCATATCTGTCGTCGACTTTCCGATCAGCAAGTTTCTTTGGTTTGTTGTCGAAATCTCTTGACATGCGGTGGATTAGGGCTTGTGGATTGTTTCTCACATCTCCATAAACGTCGGTCTGTGCAGAAACGGATGCAAGGGCTGGACATAAGTCCAGTACTTCTCCAAACGACTGTCTGCCGTCTTCGGTGCTGGGAGGACTTGGCTGTCCAAGAACTCGAGGAGTAGCCCCATAGCCTTCCTCTGCGCGACAAACGACGACGCCGATGCCGATGACGAGCTGGCGATGGCTGCTTCATGTCCCCGGTAGTTACTGTGGCGTCGCTCCTTGGCGGACGCGTCCTGCACCTCCCTCATGAACTGAGCTGCGTTGGAAGGGCCGAGGAATACAGTCGGCCCCGGCTCGTCGGGCGTGGTCTCGGATGCGCCCATGAAGCCCCTGGTCCTTGCGCATCTTGTTGGCGATTTCCCGCACTGTCGCGTACGCTACTGGAGAGAGGGGTTCCAATCTCCCGGGATTAAAGTGATCCCCCACTACCCGGTAGTGGCGTCGTACCGGGAGTCGCGTTCCAGCTGCCCGAGAGCGCTGGTGGCGGTAATACAGGCGATGGAGTGACTGGCATCGCTATAATGGAAGACTGGATTCTATTGGCAGTGGCAGCGCTGCTAGACCCGCCAGGCACGCCCCCGTTCGGGCGCACTGCCGGCACCTGCGGAGTTTGCCTCAAGATCTGCCGCAAGTCCTGCACCTCCGACCTCAACAGATGGAGTTCCGCCATCTCGACGCTGGACTGCCGCCGGGTGCCCGGGTAAACGCAGGTCGCCGAGGGTCGCCGCTTGCGCTTGCACGGGCCGCAGGTGGGACGTTGGCCGTCGCACTTGGTCTTCTTGTCCCGGCATTCTTGGCAGGCCACTTCGGTCTTGCGGCGTTTCGCCGGGCGGCTGGTGGTTTGCTCGACGGCCGCATTATCTCGCATTGGCATGACTGGGGAATTGACAACAAAAAAGTCCCGGTGCCGATTTGCTGCTTATAACAAGGTAGGGATGTCGCAATTCTGTTTGGTGTCACCGTGGACAATTAAAAGGGGCATTCAACCACCAAAAAGCCGCGAGGAGCTGGAAATCCGGGGAACGGCGGGGTCGCGGGTGATTGGACGCTTATGAGGTTGCTTGCGATTGAATTGGGGAACGGGGCTTATATATTTGTTGTTGCCCATTTGTGGAGAGTTTACAATAAACCCCACTCAGTAGGGGGTGACGGGGTGACTGATGCTGTAGAGTATTTATCAGGATTGGGGTCTTGGGTGAAGATTCCCATGCGAATACATTGGAGAACTCTGGGTTTCCTTGCTATGTTACCAATCATCGAGCTCTTAGAGATCATTGTCGATCTAAAGGGGCTTCGGCTTGCGAACTCTGGCTTGCATGGGCACTACGCTGCTCGCTGCATCTCACCAAACCAAGTCAACCAAGTCAACCAATCAGTAGACACTGCGCACTGGGCTTTGAAAGAGGCATCATCATAATGGACCTGCTTTGAGTTTCGTAGCATTGGATAATATCTATGCCAACTAAGTGCCAGCCCTTACACTGCAGCAACTCTACTTGTCATCACCACCCGCCGCCGCTTTCCGCCGCGCCTCCAGCTGCTCCCGCGGCGATACCAAGTCGACCTTGGGAAACCGGTCATTCTGCGCCCACGGCACGAAGTCGGAGCTATCCACCATCCAGCGTAGCGCCTCCCGCTGAAACTCCTTGATCACGTCCCGCACCTCGGGCTTCTCGGCCAGGTTGTGCATCTCGTGCGGATCGTCCTGGCGGTGGTAGAGCTCACACGGCTCGTACAGGCGGTAGATGTACGTCCAGGTGGGGTCGCGGATCGCCAGCGCCTTGCCGACCCAGACGGCGGCGTCCTGGTGCTGCAGCGCGGCCTTGAGGTCGTAGGGGTAAGGGGACTGCTCGAGCAGGGGCTCCTCGCTCTTGAGGAAGCCGCCCTCGGAGTAGGCGTACTTTTTATGGTCCGTCGCGCCGTCAACCAGGACGGGGACGAGGGACTGGCCGTTGTGGGGGAAGTCCTGCCCGATGCCGCACAGCTCGAACACGGTCGGGATTAGATCCACCATCTCCGCCATGGCGGCCGAGGTCTGGCCCGCGGGGGAGCCCTGCGCCCGCCACGATGAGGGGCTCGTGGACCAGGACGTCGGAGAGGCCCGACGGCCACTTCTCGATTAGGCCGTAGTCGCCCAGGTACTCGCCGTGGTCCGTGAAGAACATGGAGACGGTGTCCTTCCACCGATTGGATTTATCCAGCGCGGCGATGATGCGGCCGAACTGGGCGTCGAGGCGCGAGATCATGCCGTAGTAGGTCGCCTTCACCTCGTTCCAGACCTCGGGGGTGGCGCGATCGGTGCCGTACCGCTCGCGGATGTTTCCCATGTACCGGGGCTCGTAGCCGGTCTTTTCCTTGGGGTTGGCGATGGGCGGCATCGCATCGCGCGCGTACTGCGAGAAGTAGGGCTCCTCGACCTGGAAGGGGCAGTGCGGGAAGAGCAGCGGCATGAAGAGGACCCACGGCTTGTCGGCCGGTGGGCAATCGAGCCAGGTCAGGGCGGAGCGCACGACGGCGTCGTCGTAGTCCATGGCCTGGTGGACGTTGCGGAGGCCGCGGTAGAACAGGCGGCCCCAGATGCTCTCGTCTTTTTCCGGTGGGGGGTCCCCTGGGTTCCGCTTGCCGAACTTGGGCACGAACTCAGGCGTCTCGAGGAAGCCGTACTCGTCGAGGCTCAGCTCCGTCACCGTGGGCGCGAAGGTGTCGCCGCGTGGGGCTAAGCAGGCGACTTGATATCCGCTCTCCTTCAGGCTGCGAAACAGGTTCGGCTCCCACGGCTTGATCAGGTTGTGCAGGCTGCGGTGGCCGCTCACGTGGGGGTACACGCCCGTGAACATACTGCAGCGCGACTGGGAACAGACCGAGGCCTGGGTGAAGCAGTTGGTGAAGAGGGTGCCGCGCCGGGCGAAGGCGTCGATGTGGGGGTCTGCACCGGGTGGCCCGCCGGGCTCGTGCAGCCCAGCGAGTCGAACCGCAGCTGGTCCGGCATGAAGATGACCAGGTTCGGCCGTTTCCCGCCGTTGGGGGAGTCGACTGCCAGCGGCAGCGGCTTGGGGGCGAGCTTGTGTGGGGGCGGCGCCGACATCTTTTGGGAGACGTGGGGAGCTTGACTTTGAGAAAGAACAATGTTTCGGCGCCCCAATACGCAAGACAAGATGTTCAAAAAATCTGCTCAATGAGTTTATGTGGGCGGAAACCCCGTTCACGATGCTCTGTAAGTTGGCTCACTGATGCTTCCGGGGATGCTCCGATCGCGCGATTTCCCCCTACCCCACGACCGGAAGGTTCCCCGAGGGCTTTTTGCACCAAAACGGACATGCTCTTCCACTTCATCGTTCCCCGACTACCGGTTTGCCCGACTACCGGGTGGACCATGTTTGGCTATGTGAATAATACCAAGTGTCATTCGGACGGATATCCATTACAGCCTCTTGGGGATCATCGATCAAACCAAATGGTTTACTGGCTGTCCGACCCGAATTGGGATGGCATTTTGGCTGGTGGATGCGCGAAGGCCGAGTGAGATGGGATCTGGGGATGGTTACACAACTCATCCCAGTCGCCATCTTGGCACCGTGCCGCCTCTCTCGCTGCACTTGCGTAAGGTTAGTAAGCAACCTTTCATGTGTCTCATTGATATCTTGCAAGTTCGACAGCAAACAGTGACAGGACAGCTTTCTTCCGAAGACGGTTTCTCTTAATCTCTTAATGTTTCCAAATCCGCCTTCATGAGATACTACGCATTTTCACGCGCGAGATCTGTAGGGCTATGAGCCTGCCAGCATGATAGTTTTGCGAAGTTGCGCAGGTCGTTTCGCACAGTCGGGCATTGAGCGCAGCGCTGCTTGGGGGCATTTTAGTATCTGGACGGATCTAGTTCCGCCAACTAGCATTGATCTGACCCATTGTATTTTGGAGTTCATGAGAGTCGAGCGCGACCCGACCAGAATCCGGCTCGGCCGGGCATCAGATCAATCGATTGCCGAATCCCAAAATAGCGATTCGATAGCTGGTACTCATCTTGGCAATATAGATGGATTGTTGAAAAGGAGAACGAACGACCAGTCTCAAAAACCTGGTTGGTTCTTTTGCAGAACCCCACTGATGAGTTCGGCAAAAATGTTATCTGCTCTGCCAAGGGGGTTTCAGCAATACCCAGCTACGAGCCTATGACCTCATCATTGCGGCCCCACGAAGCGTAGCTCTGCCCGCGAGCTCGCAAGCTCCAGCCCGCCCTGGTCGTCCCGCGACAGAGAGCGAACGAGCGAGCGGTTACGTCGTTGTGCCTGGCTAGGCCTGCAATCTGAGAACTTGTTGGACGGCCGCATGCTATCAGTGTGACGGATGCTTCGGGCCCCAAACAAGATCGCAACTCCAGTAGATTTTCGTGTTTTCACATATAAGAATTGCCAGCTCCGTTCCCCAAGCCCGTCCCGACTTGGCCTGCCATACTTCTCGCCGTTCTCGTGTTGTACCATTGCATCTCTCCCCTCCATCTTCCAGCCCTTCCACCTTAATTGCCTGTCGCACGCTGCATTTCCGTTCTTGAAGAAATAATACGTAATTCGCCCACCAAAATGTCGAAAACCCAGCAAAAGCCGAAATCCACCATTGAGTTGTACTCGCCGACCTATTTCGCGGCGTGCACTCTGGGTGGAATCATTGGTACGTCGCATTGCTTGAATCTGCAGCAGGATAACGGAATGGCGTTTGCTAACTGGGGCGCGTGAACAACAGCCTGCGGTCCGACACATACCTCGGTCACGCCGCTCGATCTCGTCAAGTGCCGGCGACAAGTCGATTCGTCCATCTACAAGTCCAATGCGCAGGCCTGGCGCAAGATCTACGCGACCGAGGGGCTGCGGGGCATCTTCACGGGCTGGGCGCCCACCTACGTCGGCTACTCCTTCCAGGGCGCGGGCAAGTACGGCTTCTACGAGATCTTCAAGTACTACTACGGCGAGAAGCTGTTCCCCAACGCACCCAAGACGTTGGTGTATCTGGGCGCCAGCGCCTCGGCCGAGTTCTTGGCCGACATGGCCCTGTGTCCCTGGGAGTCGATCAAGGTCCGCATGCAGACCACCATCCCGCCCTACGCCAAGACGCTGCGCGAGGGCTGGGGCAAGGTCACGCAGAAGGAGGGCGTCGCGGGCCTGTACAAGGGCCTTTACCCGCTCTGGGGCCGCCAGATCCCCTACACGATGGTCAAGTTCGCCAGTTTCGAGAAGACGGTCGAGTTGATCTACAAGCAGCTCGGCAAGCCCAAGGAGGCCTTCACCACGCTGCAGCAGACCGGGGTTTCCTTCTTGGGTGGTTACATTGCCGGTATCGGGTGCGCCGTCGTGAGCCACCCGGCCGACGTCATGGTCTCGAAGCTGAACGCGGACCGCAAGCCCGGCGAGGGCGCCATGACCGCCGTCGGCAGGATCTACCAGAACATCGGCTTCAAGGGCCTCTGGAACGGCCTGCCTGTCCGTATCGTCATGATTGGAACCTTGACGGCCTTCCAGTGGTTGATCTACGACTCGTTCAAGGTCGGTCTCGGAGTAAGTTGTCCCCTACCTCAGAGTATTATTCCATGATGACCCGGCTAACACTTTGCAGCTCCCGACAACTGGAGGTCACTAGGCAGGAAAAGTTAGACTGCGAATACTAGACATCGGGGATGTGTAGAGCTTCTGGTGATTTGATTGGAATTAGAATGGCGTTCCAGGCGTAGTGGTAGTAGTGGTTTATAACCCGATTTCGGAGGGCGGTAGCGGAATGACTTTTGAGGATTGCTTGCCAGACCAAAATAAATCAATTGCCTTCAATGTTGCATCTTGAGTCAGTAGCTCTTAAGGCTGCAGGGACTTTTTGTCAGACACTATCTGTGATACGCCACCTGCACACTTCAAATGAGACAGGTGCACCACTAATACATCTGTCAAAACAATGATTGGGAGTAATTCATTTCGATACCATGTTGATATTGACATTTCCACTGGTAGGGCCAATCAGAAGCTGCGATGGAAGCTTGGAGGTTGGACGGCATTAATGCCATCATCATTCCTGTCCAAGCGAGCAGGGGTACGTTCCCCACGCAAGCTGGAGCGGCTCGGCTTCTGATTAGGTCAAATGACATCGAATCCATGCACCCAGCTCCCGCCCGATGACCCAAACGCCCAGGCCGCCGCACAGCAAAAGACGAACGAGAGGAACCACGACTTTCGCAACCACCACACCAACTGCCAATCTGATAATTTGCTGATGGGTATGATGTGGTAGAGATGCATTCACCCCCCCAGATCCTTCACCTAATGTGCATCCCCACCTAGCCTTCTGGAGGCAAAGTGTGCCGCCGTCATGCTTTCTGCCTTTACCGCTCGCCCCATTATCGAGCTCAAGTCGCGAGACAAGTCCAAGATCGAGACCATCCTCGCAAATGGTATGTATTTCTGCCCTCTGCTTCCTTTTCGTCGAAACCGCCCGCTGAAGCTTTGCTAATTGTCACAGGCGACCGCGTGCTCGTGGGCTTGAATACAGGCTCTCTGCGGGTCTACCGACTCAACAACATCTCCCTCTCCAATAGCAACAACACCGCCAACAACAACAACAACAATAATAACGGCCATGGGAACAACGGCACCTCCTCCCAGCCCGGCAGCCTCCCCGACACCTTGACGCCTCCGAGCTCCCAAGCTGGCCCACCGTCCTCGAGACCCACCGATCTCCTGAGTGAGTTCGAGAAGTTCTCCACGCGCGCCGTCGAGCAGCTGGCCATCATCAAAGAAGCCAACACTCTCATCTCCCTCTCCAACTACCACGTCTCCCTCTACGACCTCCAGACCTACGAGCTCATCGAGACCATCCAGCGCACCAAGAATGCCAGCTGTTTCGCCGTCACGAGCAACATTGTTAAAGATGGCGCCACTGGAATCCCCGAGATCATCTCCCGGCTCGCCGTGGCCGTCAAGAGGAGGCTGTTGCTGTGGAGCTGGCACGAGAGCGAGCTGGGCGACGACGTCACCGAGATAGTCCTGCCGGAAGCGATACGAAGCGTTACCTGGGCCACGGCCACCAAGATCGTCTGCGGCATGAACGCCGGCTTCGTCCTCGTCGATGTCGAGACCTCCACCACGACCGAGATCGCTGCTGCCGCCACCGCAGCTACGGGGCAGGCAAGTCGGTTCGGAGCGGCCAGCATGGGCTACATGGGTCTCGGCGGATACATGCCCAAGCCGCTGGCTGCGAAGCTAGCTGACGGCGGGATGCTGCTGGCCAAGGATATCAACACATTATTTATCGATGCCGACGGCAAGCCCATCGAGAAGCGCCAGATCCCCTGGCAGAATGCACCCGACAACATCGGCTACAGCTATCCCTACATACTGGCCTTGCAGCCGCCGAGCAAGGGCGCTCTCGAAGTTCGAAACCCCGATACCCTCAGCCTGCTGCAGAACATCAACCTGCCCGGTGCTGCCCAGCTGCACTTCCCGCCGCCGACCTACAGCTTGGCCCATGCTGGCAAAGGCTTCCACATCAGCAGTGACCGGTCTGTATGGAAAATGGACGCCACTGACTACGATGCCCAGGTCACGGACCTCATAGAGCAGGGCTTGCTCGACGAGGCCATCAGTGTCATGGGGATGCTGGAAGACGCGCTACTCAAGGACAAGACCGGGACAATGCGGGAAGTGAAGATGCGCAAAGCGGAGGTGTTGTTCAAGGCCAAGCGGTACCGCGAGAGTATGGATCTTTTCAACGAAGACGAAGTGCGCGCACCGCCCGAACGAGTGCTGAAGCTATTTCCGCGGATGATTGCCGGCGATTTGTCATGGGAGGCGCAGGCGGACGACGAGACTGTAGCGACGGCCTCGGCCTCGGAACCCGATCAGCATGAGGAAGACGGTCCATCGGATGAAAAGGTAAATGGAGATGACGGCAAGGATGAACCGATTGACGCCGCTTCCCCATCGAAAGCGGGTGCGGGCGCCTTTTCCAAATACTGGCCCCTTAGCAGCGGAGGACACAAGAAGACCGACTCTGATACTGCGTCCATCATGTCGTTTAAGAAGGGCCCAGCCGCAACCTTGAAAGATGACGACGCTGCCAGCATCAAAGGGTCAGATGTTGCTTCAGTCACTAATGCCAAAGATGACGGGCCTCTGTCTGGCGACGACCTGAAGTCGGCCGTGGGCGAGCTAAGATCTTATCTTGCCGGCACACGTGCTCGCCTCCAGCGATATATCGACCCTGTCACGGGCAAGCTGAAGCGCCAGACCTCTTCCTCGACAGAGCCCTCGATAAGCTCCACGGAGGACCCTTTTACCACATTACTGACAGGATCAGCGGATCCCGAATCCGACCAACAACTAGCAGAGACTTTGCGAAGTACCTTCAGCATTGTCGATACAGCGCTGTTCCGAGCCTATATGTACAGCACGCCAGCGTTGGCTTCGTCGCTTTTCCGCATTGCCAACTTTTGCGATCCGAAAGTCGTGAACGAGAAGCTTCTCGAAAGCCACCGCTATAATGACCTGGTGGAGTTTTTCAACGGCAAGAAGCTGCATCGTGAGGCTCTGACTTTGTTGCGACGTTTCGGGACAGCGTCGGACGAGGTCAATGACCAAGACGAGAAATCCGCGGCGAGGGCGAATGATATCCATGTCAACGTGGCTCAGCCAGACGACCCTCTGGCAATACCCATCAATCCGTCGGAGATTCCGCGCCAACTGCGCGGACCTCAACGGACCGTCATGTACCTCCAGGCTCTTCCTCCAGATCTGATTGATCTGATACTAGAGTTTGCCGATTGGGTACTCCGACGAGACCCCGTCCTGGGCATGGACGTGTTCCTGGCTGACTCGGAGAATGCCGAGACACTGCCTCGAGAAGCGGTCGTGAACTATTTGGCTAATATCGACGAGCTCCTCGAAATCCGCTATCTCGAACACATTATCGGCGAGCTGGGAGACGCGACACCGGACTTCCACAACCGGCTGGCCGAGCTCTTCATCAATGTCCTGCGAAAGGGTGGAGGCGACGAGCACGGTGGCAACGAGGGCGAGAAGGCGCCGATGATGGAACGGCTGGTCAAGTTCCTGCGGGAGAGTAGGCAGTACAGCCTTAGTCGGGCTTACGGCATCATCCCCAGAGATGGTAGGTTTCTCAGAAATGTGGAGTGTTGACTGTCTCGAGACTAAGTACTAACGCGAGCGACAGATTCGGCTTTCTACGAGGCGCAGGCTGTGATCTTGTCCAACATGGGCTCCCACAAGCAGGCCTTGGATATATACGTATTCAAGATGCAGGACTACGCTAAAGCTGAAGAGTGAGTTGGACCATTTCGAAGAGCGAACACCATCAGATAACTAACAAGTTTGTTTCTAGGTACTGCAACCGGCTACACAAACTTCAAAGTGAGCCCAGTCGACCATCGTCGCCCACTGCACGGAGGAACTCACGCCCATCTTCAGCCAACCCGGGATTTTCGAACCTGCCTCCTCCAACTCAAGATCCCTATCAGGACGACCCGGACGGCGCCCCATCTATCTATCATACTCTGCTCGGTCTCTACCTGACCCCGAACCCGCCTCACAAGCCGAACCTGGAGCCGGCGCTGGACCTGCTCTCAAAGCACGGCTCGCGACTTCCTGCCGCGTCGACGCTGTCGCTCATCCCGGATGACCTTGCCGCCAACCGGCTCGAGTCGTACTTCAGCGGGCGTATTCGGGCGGCCAACTCGCGGCTGGCCGAATCGCGCATCGTGGAGGGTCTGCGCAAGACGATGTTGGTCGACACGCAGGCGACGCTGCTGCTTGGCGAAGGCAACGTCCCAGGAGGTAGCGGCGGCAGTAGCATCAGCGGCGGGAGCGGCCGCAACCGCCGCGTCGTCGTGGGCGAGGAGAGGGTCTGCGGCGTCTGCCACAAGCGGCTCGGCAACAGCGTCGTGGCTGTGTTGCCTGACAACGGGGTCGTGCACTACGGCTGTCTGGGGCGGACTGGCGGAGGTGGGGTTGGCGTCGCTGGTGGGAGTTTCAAGGGGAAGGGGCAGGTCGCGGGGTCTTGGGGGAGGAGTTCTTAAAAGAAGTCCACGCCCGATGAAGGAATGAAGAATACAAGAGGTGTAACAACAGGATTGCATTTTGCATTTTGTTATCTACGTATAAGCATTTGCTGAGATTGGGAAACACGCTGCTTCGTCTTTCACGCATATGAGAGAGCTGGCTGGAGAGGGGAATGGAAAAGCGAGCAAGGCGTGTAGGTGTAGGTGGAAATTAGTTGGGGACTGTTATATGCATGAATGTGGGACGAGTTCACGAGTGAGTGTCTCTTGGTATATTCTCATCTTTCTCTGGGCTTGGAGAATGCTGCTTCTTTGTGTAGATACTGCAGCAACGACGGTTCAGACAAGGCTTGGGGAGGGAGCTGTGGGGATGTGATGAAGTTCGGATGATTGGTGGGGTGATGGAATTTGGAAATACCCGTATATAGAGAATGTGAGAATTATTGGTTTTCTTTTCGTAAATGCTGTATAGCTCAAGGCATTACTTAAACTAGCCCTTTCCTCTTCAACCCATCGGCATACATGGTTTCTGCGTTTCGTAGGATGAGCTGGGCACAGGGATATATAGCAAGAGAAGATGACGTCCATCTATTTGGATGCGGTAATAAGAGGTAGAGTGCATATACTGGTGTCTCCTCTTCCCCTATGAATCTTCCTCTTATTGCGTACAGGTAGAACCTGTGATGACAGAATCCCTACATGTATTTTCCGTATCGCTTGACGCCGGCCACCCCAGTCAAGTTAGAGTATTGCATTGGAGATCGTGTATTGCTCTCGCCCTCAATCAAGTGCCCTTGTTCGCATTCAGAGGCCGGCTGCTCGTAGTCCCATCAAGATGTACATTCACATAGACGCTGCCGACGCCCCTGTGGTGTTGGCACATCTCCCCGCGTGGCGGCCTCCCAGGCATCAATTGAACGAGTAGGGCGACCATGCTAGATCTAGTTGGTTTGATTGGACGGCATGGAATACCATGGGGCATGATCGTCTCCTTCGCATGTAGGAGTTGAGGCGAATGTTGCTTGCTTCAGGTGCCATTACTTCCCAGATTGGTGAAGTTGGAGCAATGAGGCTGGCGAAGGGGGTCAACGGGTGTCGACATCGACTGAAGCGCGTCAGTGGCTGGTGTGCCGTCGAACTTCGAGTCGCGGTGAGTTATGGCCGCTGTTTCTCTAGTTGCTAGGGGGCTGTCGGCCATGTTGTCAAATAGTGTCCCGATAAGATTTCCTTCTTCGGGGTCGCGAAATCCCATGGCCTGGGACAGTTGCTACTCGCGAGGCGCATCTTCAAATGTTCTGGCCCTTCTCGAGATCAAGGTGCCGTCGTTCTCCCTTTCTTCTTCTTGATTCCTTCCTGCATTACCAAATGGGGGACATGGTGAGCCACAGACTCTGGTCACTCTCTCTTCTCAAGTCGTGATGTGGATTGTGTTCACACCTCATCATCCTCTTCCACGACCTCCTCCCCGTAGTTCTGCTCCTCCGTATCCTCGTCGGCTACCACCTTCTTGGGAGTCTCGGTGCCGTTGTTCTTCTTGCGCTTCTTGTTCTTGGTGGAGGTGGGCTCGGTCGTGGCCGAGGGCGCGGAGCTGGGGTCCCGGATCTTGTCGGCCTCCATGCGCGCCGTCAGGGCCTCGTTGACGCGGGCCTGGTGATCGCTGATTGCGGCGCGGAGGCGGGCGAGGTAGGCGGACTTGTCGGCCGTTGTGAGGGTGGTCTCGTCGGTGATGTCGAGGGACAGCTCGGTGGTGAAGGTGAAGGGGTCGCTGTGCGGCGCCTCGGAGTGGGTCTGCAGGGTCGGCATTGCGACAGGAAGGTTCGGTTCGCGTGGGTGTTGGAATGCGATGCGGGTGACAAAAGGCTTCGGCTACGACGGTGTATTGAGAAGGAAGAGGGGCCCAACGAAGACTGGGTAGTGAAAGATGCTAGAGAGCAGGATTGGTTTGAATAAGGACTGCGACGTTGGTGGTGGTGATGTCTGGACGAAATTGTTGCTGGTGTTGAGGGTCATTGGATGGTGGGGTAGCGGGGTAGCTCTTCCAGTTGGGCTGCTGTGGCTGGAACTTCTTGGGGCGTTCAGCCAATTGACCAGCTCGGCTCAGCTCTGCGTCACGAAGTGTTGGTTCACCAGAGGAGAGGCTGACTTGTTACTTGAGTGATACGCTTCAAGATCGTAACACTATATATGTCCCTGTAGACAAGGCTGGCATTAAATTAATCTGGTAGATGCAAATGCAACGACAAGACTCATACTGTTTGGTTAGCAAGTTGTGGTTACTGCACTGCCTCGAGGGCAGTCCTTGTCAAGATTGGCCCCCATGCAAGACTTCGAACAGTGGCCGCTTGCAATCGCAATTCGGAGTAGGTACGGCGCCAAATTTCTGTACGTTGGCCCTGCGGCCGGCCATTTCGCCTCGTTTGGCCATTGCCGCTTGCCGCCTGCCGCCCCTGCACATCAAAGCAAAAATAAACATTTCCAATCTGAGCAGTGTAGAGTCTAGGTCACTTATTTGTTCATCTTGGTAAACATAGGTCTTAGATCTCGACTCGTTTCCCAGTTACCCTCCATGAGAAAGGAGACGCTGATACAAGATCTCGGAGAATCGCGACGTGGCTAAAGAACAGCGTCCATCTCATCAATTTTAAGTCCTTTTTAAAGCTGTTCACCAACATGTACATGAAAGGTAATGGCCAGCCTTTCTGCCTTTCTCACTTTGACAGGCAGACATCATGCAGGGAGAGAAACTGTGCCATGGTGCAGTTGGGGGCGGCCGTCTGGGCTTGGGCTGCGATCAACCAACTGCAGACACTGCCACAAACAGGGAGGGATTTCTGCCTGCATCCCGCCATTGAACCAACACGAGCAAGAGCAATGCAAGGGGCTATATAAGAAAGACTTTGCTTGAGCAGCTTTTGCTACATTCTCTACTTCAATTTGATCCATCATCGTAGGAGAGCCTTCTGTTTTCTTTCCCAGTTACCTCACAATTGATCCAATGCCGCGCTATACTGGCAGAAAGGATGCTTCGTTTCTGGGCCTTCCCATCGAGCTTCGTTTGATGGTGTATAAGGATGTCATCGCATCAGCCTACTGCGACATCAACGACCGCTGGTACGAAAACCAATACGACAGGTCGCCTGCCATACGTCTGCATCTCATAGGGACAGGCCCTCTCGGCGCCGACGAATATTGTGGAAATGGCGAAGGTGCCCCCCCGAACCCCCTGAGCGCGATGGGCATAGTCCCTGGGCCATGGCCCGGATTTGCCGGACGGTACATGCCGAAGTGGCGCCCTTGCTGAACTCCATCAACATGGCCGACATCTTGTTCGACTTTGATCATTTCACCGTGGACGAGATGCGGCACTGGATTTGTCTGCCGTCCGCCGATCGGAGCGGCGAGGAGAGAGTCCAGGGGATACGCCAGTGGTCACTTAACAGCTGGGCCCACTGCGAAAGGGCGACATACTACAACGCATGCACCCGCTTAGAGGATATAGAAGAATGCGGCTCTGAAGATGATATGAAGGAGTTCGACGATCAGCTGCTCCAATATGTCGCCTCCGATCCTGACCGGAAGGATTATCTTCTCATGGACTTAAGCCTGTTTGATGCGTAAGTAAAACGAGATATACTCACCAGACCCAAAGCCTAGCCAGTCAATTCCAGAGTGGACAGGGGGGACGAATACGTGAATAACTGCAATGTGTCTAACTCCATATATCTATACCTGTAGGAAAAGGATGAGGGTTGCTGCCTACTGCGGTCGTTATCTGAATGTGGACTTTGCATCAATCAAGCCACAGACCGAAGACGACATCTGCAATTTCGAAATGGATGAGAGTGTTTGCCATGGCGATTCTTGTGGCCATGGCAGTGATTCATGCCGGGAAGGAACCAATTGTGATATATTTGATGCATGGGATATCGATAGGGAAGCGTGGTTGCGGGATGGGCAGCCTACAGTCACCGGCGATCAACTTGTGCGCCTACTACACGCACTAGGCAAAGCATCGATGAAATAACCGAAGGGGAACCCTTCATCTTCGTCGCTATGACACGAATACACCATAGCATCATGTCTGATAGGGAGAAGAGGGCTCTAGTGGTTAATTAGCGTTAGCGTGGGACATGAAGCGTTACATGAAGCGTTACAACCCCTGACCCCTGCGTTTTCTCTGCTATAGTCGTATGTTATGAAACGTCTAATCTAACTTATATCATAAGGACTATCCACTGACCGGTCTCTTAGCATGACTATAAGTATCCCGCATTTTCCCTTTAACTTGACCATAAAATGCGCACCCCTTTTTCTCTTTAGGTCACATGACCCCCTATCTTTCTACACATAACATCGCGTATCGCAGGAAGCTTATACAAACACCACACGCACAGTCTTGAAAGTCTCCGCAACTGATCTCACATCTAGGAACAACATCTCGTCAACTTTAAAAAAGAAACACTTTATCCATTTATTACCTTTATATCTACAGTCATCATGACAGACATGGAGATGTCGATGGATGTCGCCCCTGGCTATAACGCACTAGCTGCCCAAGCCGAGTATGGCGAGTTACTTAAGCAGGACGAGTCTCGCAATAGATTTATTACAGTATGTCAACGGTCCTGTCATATCATGGCAATGCGTTCCGCCCCTCTCTTGCCAAGCACATGATGGGTTAATTATGTGTCATTGCAGACGTTATTCCAGCACCTGGATAACTGCACCGCCAGAATTCAAGACCTGGAAGACAACATCAAAACACTTAATGACAAGTCCGAGAAGGACAAATTTAAACTAAGCCAGTTTCAAATGGAGGTCAAATCCCAGCTGGAGAGACTGCACACTTTTGAAAACGAGGTGAACAAGCTTCAGGCAGAAAATAGAGAACTTGTACGTCCCGGGAAGGGTCTCACGGGCGCCGGGAGTGGGAACCTGCTCACCATACTGACTCACACTGTGGCAGGCTCGCTATCTTAATGACGATTATATCGAGGACCCCTTCGTTGCAGTCGTGGTGGACGGTGACGGCGCCATCTTCACCGACGAACTACTCAACGATCCTATACTAGCAGCAGACAGGCTCAAGGATGCGATCCGTGCCCAGCTCCTGGAGATGCCCTCGCTCCCTATTGGCATCCCCATCGTGGTCCGCATTTATGCCAACTTGCAAGGGTTGGCCAAGACAGTCACCGCCAACAGAATTATCGAGCATACCAAGATGCTGTCGTTTCCTTCGCAATTCAATTTCGAATGCGATTCTTTCGACTTTGTCGATGTGGGTTGGAATAAAGAAGCGGCCGATTCGAAAATTAGAAGTAAGTTGAAACAGATTCTCGTTGCCCTCAAGACACGCAGTCGGCAGTCGAGGGACACTAGAGAAAGGCGAACTAATACAAGTACCACACGAAGCTATTTTCAACCACTATTATAAAAATAAGCAATGTCGGCGGATCTTCTTGGCTGGGGTCAGCCACGACGACGGGTACCTCAACGACTTGAAAGATTTCAAGGGCGATCAAGGCGAGCGGATCACGCTGGTTGAGTCGTACCCAGCGCGCCCTGGGTTCATGCGCTTCGGGTTGCCCATCACATCGTTCCCGGGAATATTCCGGAACGAAATGCTCCCGAGTCACGGGGCGCCCCAGCCAACCAGAGAGTCCCAGGAACAGCGGCCGCTGCAGCCGTTTCAAGTCCACCAGTCCGATCACGGCAGTGTTGAACACGTGAGAAGCGACAGCTATCCCAGCCCGGTAGAAATGAAGTGCCCTACCCAAGAGAAAGAACTGGTCCGTGAAATTCTCCAAGGTAAACGAAAAGGGATTTTGTACAACCGCAACCGTGTCCGTCTCGACCGGGTTCTGAAGCACCCGGGAGGCCTCAATGAGCCTCATCAGGTCAGCTACGAGAGGAAGCGGCAGGGCAGAAAGTTCTGCAACCAGCACTACCTGGGCGGAGGGTGCCCCAAGCGCGAGCGCGGCTGCAAACTCGTACACAACGTGCTCCTGAAGCCCGAAGAGCTCGGAGTCCTGCGGTTCCTAGCGCGTACGTCCTTTCGGTGCTATACGGGTGTAAGGTGCGACGACAGTCTTTGCTTCATGTCCCATACCTGTCTCTATCCCAAGTATGAGTGCCAAGACGCCGGATGCAAGCACAAGGTTCACTTGGAAGGTGGGCCGGAGAGCGATGATAGAAAGCCCAAGTAAGTTATTACATCACTACATCAACTAGATATGTCAATGCACTCGTAGGGGGCGGAGGCTAACACTACTTTCCCGGGCAGGTTCATGCTTCTCGATGATTACGAGCCGGAGATTGAGCTTCAAGGTTGAGTACGGGATATTCATACTGTCATGTTTGGAATGAGGGTAGACTGGCACGACTTCTGCTTTCCGGAACAACGCGCCGAGCTGAATCAACTAGGAAAAGAAATATATATTTTCACCACTGGAGTAACCGTTCATTCCGAAATATACCAATGAGTAAGGGTTTTGGAAGCGTTTATCCCAGTGGACAGTTGAACAGCAGTTGAGTCATGCGTTGACCAGCATTCTTTCCCACATTCTTCCGCCCATCAATACAGTTTGCTTCCATCCCACAATTCACTTCCACTCGCGAGATAAATTAGCCAGTCAACCCATCTTCATTTTCCCCTGAACTTGCCACACATTCGTCTCTGGAATCTCGTCCCACCACCCACAATGAAGTACCTTGCCTTCATCGCCACCATCCTGACTAGTGCCTGGCTTGCTGCCGTTGGCGTCATCATATACGGCAACTTCACCCCCACCGATTCGCCTGTCAGCTTCTTTCCCCACGTCGAGCCCCACATTGACGCCCCCAGCGTCCTGTGGACGACCAGCAAGACCTGGGAGAGACGATGTGCCGCCCCCAAGATCGAGAAGGTGACCAAGAGCTTGTACATTTTCAAGGCCGACTGTGACGAGCTCGTCAAGCACTTCCTTGACCACAACGGCTACTGGACCATCAATGGATACAAGGGCTGTGGCGACGACTTGGATTCCGGCCGACTTGGATTCATCAAAACCTGCACCCTCGGTACGGCCCGCATTGATGGGAAAGAGACCACTGACTACTAGTACGTTCCCATCCCGCAACTCCGTCTGCCGCCATTGATATGTTTGCATTATGTTCCTCTTTCGTTCTTTCTTTTTTCTTCTTCGGTCTCCTACCAAGCTTTCTTTGTGGAAACAAAAGCTAACACGCAGTGTCCTTCCAGTGTCGGTGACAGAGACGCGGCTATCTGGCTCCAGAAGACCAAAGACATCTACACTGACAAGAACATGATGGGAACAACCATAGGTTCCGACACTTGCCAGAGCAAGGACAGCACCGACCCGAAGAAAGACTTTGCGAGCGCATGCTTCAGAGTCTTCCCCAAGGAGTGAACGCCAGCTACAATGGAGCGTGTCTGGGCCCAGCCTTCATCAGAGGACGGATGCTCTTTCACGGCAGTCAGATCATAGTATTGGTGTGACACAAGGAGGATACAGTGCAAGGCTTTGTTTGGGGGGTGTATATGTTTGCCTCAATGGGGGATACAGCTTATGATGGGTCTTGAAGAACATCTTCACCAGTGCGCAGAGTGGGCGATGGACTATCTATATCGTAGCTTCAATCAATGCAAGACTGATTGTTTGGTAAACTCTGGCCTCTTCAGACGCCGCTCCTTTGTCCCAATCCGCTTCTATGGATATGAGCGCATTCATATTCGTGAGTATTCTGCCGTGTTCCTTTACTATCAGGTTTGCTTGGAAGCAGGACATAACGCATGTCAACGCTTTGATACAGCCGCCCAAACAGCCATTGTTCCATTTCAGGCGGCACATAGTGTGTCCTCACTGATGGAACATGTATATGATGCCGTGGTCTCACCTGGGTTTGCGCATGGCAGCAATACCATTGCCAGATGCCCCGTTACCGCTATCGCCCTGTCACTGACATCTCCGACTGACTCAAAAGACCAAGAGACAGTCATTCGTTCCACTATTGCTCTAGAATCTAGTCGTGTAATCAATTTTCGGTGTTTACCTTTTGCTTTCCTGCTCCATTGTTTATTCCCCATATTCCAGTGGAGGGTAAACTGACGTATAAAGTTGTTTGGCAGTCGGTTCAAGGTGAAACTATGGAGCGCTCGATTGAAGCCAGCGATGAGTCCTCTCCCCTCAACCCCGAACAGTTCAACATAGAGCAGAGGATACTCTACCCCAACCGCTACCAGTGTCAACCGAGATCTGCTAGAGAACCATCAAAGGGGGCATTTCCAGGGGCAGCAGTCAAGACGGAAGATGTTGGCGCCGATCTTGATGACTCGTCGGAGCTATGGGACGCCGTGGCCGAGGTGATTGACTTGACCGGAGACGAGCCCGTGGCCAAATCATCCCGACGGGCAACCCCCAAGAGGACGGGGAAGGTGTTGAGTCGCCGGAATGAGCCCATCGACCCTCGGCTACGGGTGGATGACAGGGACTGCCTTGTGAAACGAGGCCATTTTGTCGAGCTTGAAGCGGCTTTACCCGACCTCTGGGATACGACGTTTCTGCTCGTACAGGAGGTGTTTCAACCGGCCACAGAAGACGGCATGGATGATGGATTGATGCTCCGAGGCCTGCCATTCACCCGCACTCGCTGCCTTCGCGGCAGGTTGCCCCGGCACCGCAACGAGGTCTGTCTCATTCTGCAGGTGGACGCGGATGACGACCGGCCAGACCACGTACAGGCTGCGATCGATATCCCACTCCGGCATGTGATGGGGACGCGACAGTTTCACTTCACTAATGCGATGTTTCCCCATCACCGGTTCGATGGCACGTACAGCACCGCGGCCGATGTGGAACGAAATGCCCCCTTGACTTGTCGCTGGAAGTACCGCCTTGTGTACAAGGATGCGGCGGCGCGGTTGAAGGCCAAAGCGGTTCCCATCGAGTTTGTGTTGGCTCATATCGATTCCGGCGACGACGTGAAGGCAAGGTTCAGGGTCAAGGATTCGGTTCTGATGAACCAGTGGCGGGGCGGCAAAGTCGAGGGCGGCTCGTACGACAAGATGAGAGGTATTGATCTTGCAGTCCGGGATACCATGGCATTAGATGATGACGACATTCCCGGAGCTCAGCAATCCCCAGAGATCCCGACGGTGAAGCCGGCTGGCCAACGCTACACCTTTGGCGACATGTTCTCGGGAGCCGGGGGTGCGTCCTACGGTGCCAGATGTGCCGGCTTCCACATCCGGACCGCGTGCGACCACTGGAAGGACGCGCTCGAGACCTACCGCCATAACTTCCCAGAGACGGAGCTCCACGGGAAAGACATATTTGATCTGCTGTCGGAGATCGCCGACGGGCCCGAGCTGCATGTCGATGTGCTGCACCTGTCGCCGCCCTGCCAGTTCTGGTCCCCGGCGCACACGGTTGCCGGCAAGCACGACGAGCAGAATATCGCCGCGCTCATGTCGTGCCACCGACTCATCCACAAATTCCGCCCTCGGCTTTTTACGCTGGAGCAGACGTTCGGTATCCTCGACCCGCGCTTCGAGTACTACTTCAACGCGCTGCTCCTCGGGTTTACCCAGCACGGCTACTCGGTTCGCTGGCGGATCCTGCGCCTCGAAAACTGGGGCCTGCCGTCGCCGCGCAAGCGCCTCATCATGCTCGGCGCGTGTTCCGGGGAGGCGTTGCCCGACTACCCGCCCCCCACACACGCCCAGGATCCGGTGCCCGGTGTCACGAAGCCGTACAGGACCGTGTATCAGTCGCTCCGGGGTTTGCCGCCGCCCAACCTCAGTATCGACATCATCGATCTCGACAGCGACGAAAACGCCATAAGCACCTCCACCATCTGGTCCGACCCCCTGCACCGCTTCCACAAAACGCGCGACGACGTCCCCTGGGACCCCGACGCCGGCCTGCTCCTGCGGGCCATCACCTGCAATGGCGGGTACGGCAACCACCACTGGAGCGGCGAGCGCGACTTCACCCGCCGCGAGTACGCCACGCTCAACGGCTTTCCACGGCGGTACCAGTTTAGGGGTCGCAACTACCAGCGCCAGATCGGCAACGCCTTTCCCGCGCGCTTTACGCGGTGTTTGTATCTGCACCTGCGCCGCTGGCTCGAGCGCGCGGATGCCGGGGTGATGACGGCGAACCCGGAGGATCCGCAGGGGGTGGTGTTTGGCAATGGGGATGAGATCTCGGACGAAGATGACGAAACCAATGAGAGAGGTGGTAGGACTTACTCAAGATTGGAGACGAAAGGTGGTGGATATGTCGATGATGATGAAGTCGTGTTCGCGGGACGCCAGTTTCGGAAGAGACAGCCTTCGACTCTCCCTGTTGTGGAGTGGGAAGAAGACGACGATGAAAATGACAATGACACGGGGTACGACGATATCATGGAGATTGATGAAATCGGCGGCGGTGGTGTTATCCTCGTCTCGGAAACGAGTCGTCCGGCGTTGCTGTGTGTGGATGCGAACCAGCGAGCGGAGTCGCTATTTAGGGAGGCTTGGAACTTCCCGGCGACGTCACGAGAGAATCCGATTGATCTGGACTACAACTGAGCTACATTGTACTCTCAAGTACCGAGCCATAATTGAATTATTCGAGTACTTCCTTTGCATGCGCACACAATTGAGACACTACAGTCATATAGGAGCGGACGAGTTGAGAGACACTTAGATACAATTAGAAATTTATGATACCAATTAATTTGAAACTCGCAGGTTATCAAGTATACTTCTATTCTCTTTGCATAGTCGCTGTTGCTGTAGTGGGCTGCGGCATCATAGCCCCTTGCGAATTAGTGGAACCCCTTGGACGGGTTCCGCGGGTTTCCGTGCGGCCGTCCCCGTAACCGGCCGAGTCGGGATACGGGCTAACCTTTGGATTACACAACCAGGCACGGGACGCAACCACCCACGCTTTGCGAGACAAAAAAGAGCACTTAACGTGTTAACTCCGCTTGCGAAATCTGACTCGAGGGATGGAGACGTTTCCCGCAAATTACTATACAAGACAGCGGCAAGCCAGTCAAGAAGCCGTGAAGTCACAACCACTCTCCGCCGTCTTACAAGCCGACAATCGCTGACTACCCGTTCCAATACCACCCAACTTCTCGCTTTACACTCCTCCAATGGCTTACAAAAGCACCATCCTCATTACCGGCGGCACCTCCGGCTTGGGCTACTACGCCGCGATTGACATGGCGCGCGCGTGCCCGGACAGCGAAGTCATCATCTCGTCGCGAACCGACAAGGAGCAGGCTGCGGCCGCCATCAACAAGACGCTAGGCCAGTCCAACGTCGTCTACGCGCCGCTCGACCTCGGGGACTTGGCCCAGGTCCGGACCTACGCGGAAAGGTTCGCGGCGGCGCAACGCCCGCCCATCAAGGCGCTCGTTCTCAACGCCGGCTTGCAGTTTCCCGGCGAGGTGAAGACGACGATTGACGGCCTCGAGGCGACGTTTGGGATCAACCATGTTGGGCATGCGTTGCTGTTCCATCTGCTGGTACCCCATTTGGCGGACCGGGCGCGGGTTGTGGTTACTTCGAGCGGGACCCGTAAGTGTCGCATCAGCAGTCATACCCTTCCTTCAATGAGACGAGACGGTGAACAAACCAACCATCCGGATCCACAGACGACCCGGAGCAGACAACCGGCATGCCCCTGCCCATCTATGAGAGCGCCGAAGCGCTCGCGCACCCGGCCCCGGACTTCTCGGCGTCGCACAGCGGCCGCCAGCGCTACACGACGAGCAAGCTGTGCAACGTGCTCTGGACCTACGCCCTGGCGCGGCGCCTGGCCGAGAAGGCGCCCGAGCGGGGCATCACGGTGACGGCCATGGACCCCGGGTTGATGCCGGGGACGGGGCTGGGACGCGAGGCCGGCGCGGTGGGGCGGTTCCTGTTTATCAAGGTCTTGCCGCACGCGATCCCGCTGCTGCGCGTCCTGGTGGGCACGCCCAACGTGCACCCGCCGCCGGTGTCGGGGGGCGGCGCTGGCGCGGTTGGCGGTCGGCGACGACGAGGGGGTGAGAGGGGTTACGGGCAAGTACTTTGAGGGGCGGCGGGAGATTCCCTCTAGCAAGGATAGCCATGACGTCGAGAAACAGGAGGATCTGTGGCGGTGGACGGTGGGGTTCTTGAGCGGTGGGGATGAGGAGGTACGGAGGCGGTTCGAGGAGTTCCGGTGAACTGGGTGGCTTTGCGTTCAGTCTGTGGGAGAGCTTGACACCTGGACGAGATGGTGAGAGGAGACACATGTAGATAATGGCAACGATTGGAACTAGCTAGCTAGAGTCTAGAGAACCTTTTGGGAATACGGAAAACTCGCTTCTATGAATCATTAGTACTGAAAACACACACTCCATGGGCCTTTCTCATGAGCCATTCTGGCTCGACTCATCATGACCCTCGTCCATGTGGCTTTTGTCTTCTCCCACAACGGTGTTCTCTTCCACGACCTCCTCCTGAAACGGCACCACCCACGGCGACCATACATCCTCCCTGGGTGGTGCGTTACGGTAGTTGTTGAGGGCATACCACTGGGCCTGCTCTTCTTGTTCGTAGCCATTGGTGACTTGACTGTTGGAGATTCCTGTGGTATCCGTCCACTGATTCGAGTTGGCATCGGATCCCGCTAGGGATTGCAGGCTTGAGGCGTCCTGAGCCCCGACAGGAGCGTATCGGGAGTCAGGGCCATTGTTTGTCGTGCCTGAATCGTCTATCCAGGGAGGTGGTGTCGAACAAGTGAGGGCAGACGTGGTCTGGGTCGCAGAGGCTTGCGCGATAGTTGTGTCGATGACCGGGGCGGCACGATTACCGTCGGCTGGGTTCGTCTGATGGATGCCTGATTCGGCTCTGGTGTTCACCTGGTTTCTTGGCCGGTGTCGACGATTCCGTCGAGAATGTCTCTCTCGCGAGTTCTTGGTCACGCTTATGGTCAGCAACGGATGAGTGAATGTGAAAATTCGTGTCAACATACGGCTCTTTCTGACATCTTGCATTAAACTCCTGAGTTGTGGGCATGGGTGGACCATCCGAAGAGTTTGTCGTGTGCCTTGCCACAAATCTGTTTCGAGTCACAGCAGTCTATCTTGCTGCTTATATAGACCTCGAGTCCTCTTGACATTCAGTCGCCATGGTGCGTAGTCATAGCCTGCAACCCAACACCAATGCAACTCCCCCATTCTACAGCGTGAGAGGACATGTCGACATCTGAGCTATCAACTCCCTCAGCTAGGTCAACCCGTACTGAAATCGCAAATTAGGCGTTCATGTCGTATCTGTTAGTTCTTCTTCATGCAGGCCTTCCCAGAGTGGGGGTTTGTCGCGCTTTGGAAGATGCAACTTGACTTTGTTCGTACATGCATTGCATACACTTGCATGCTTCACCGAACCGTCACTTTGAGCACGTTACTTTGACTTGCCATTGGATGGGACGTAATATGTGGTCTATATGTACGGGCGTAAATGTGACGAATTGCCATCCTTGTTGAGGTTGCAATTACCACCCAGCGGCCGGGCAATCACGCGCTGGTTATTCCCCGCAGGCAGATTTCCGCGTAGTGAAATAGAATGTGGGATAACCGCCTTGCTCGATTTATGACTATGCCACTTGGTGAAGCCAGTCAATCCAGACCTTGCCTTTTCGTGCGAAGCGATTTATGATATCTTTGCTCAGAATACATTGTTATTAACAAAATGACCAACCAACCCGTCATGTGTGACTTGGACCAATTTGTCGGAGTCCAAGGACTGGCAGGCAGTCGCCAGGAAATGGCCAATCAACGGGCAAGCGTCCCCAATCTCCCTCTAGCTCCAACAGGGCACCTGTCAGTACCCGTTCGACATGGGACATTTAACCCATAATCCGGGCTCTTGGGATTCAGGGCGTCTTGGTGCGAGAAACTTGCAGCATGTCTCTGCGACCGTATGCAGGAATGCCCTGCACGAACCCAGCGTCAGTGCTGGCGGCCCAACCGGTCGCCCTCGCCGGGACCGGGGCCGGGGGAGCCTGACCAGGTTTTGACCTCGTACATATCTCAGCTAGCCTCTGCACACCAAACAGACCCCGCCTTCCTCTTCTGGCGGGAAATCCTTCTGCAGAAGCGGGACGACTTGCAGGAGAGAGCCTTGTCTATCGCCCGAGTACCAAGTTTTGTCGAGAGAACTAATGACATGAGAAAGAAAAGAAAAAGGCAAGATGACAGAGTCTAACAATGACATCCAGCTCTTTCCCGAGACATTTGACAGATAATAGCTCATATTACCTGTCAGAAAACACGTTGGTCCAATAGACTCGGATCCCGCATCCGAACCTCGAGCCAATGACTGAAATCCATCGGAAGACGCCTGTTTTCGGTGAGTTGAGTTCTGTCGCAGACTTGATTGTCGACGCTCGATACATCGAAGCGGTTTGCAGCGCTTGTTATCGGCTTCGGGTAATTATCTCGCACAAATTGCCTTTTCTGGCACTTAGGTCGGGGAAACTTGAGGCGAAAGGGATCGGAATCGGGGGCAGCAGAATCAGGGGTAATATATCTTTGGTGCCCGGGTGGTGTTACGCGCCACGCTTACGGCCAACATGAGTCACCTGACTTGTGTACCCGATCCAGACGTCGACTTATCCACCAACATTCGTACTGTCATTGGAACCGTCACGTAGTGGGATTGGGCATGAGGTCGCAGACGTTCTGATACCAAAGAGAATCGCTTGCACTTGATCCAGCATCTGGCTATCTAATAGAAGCGGGATGATTAATACGTAGGAGAAATGCTAAGGTACAAAATTCCACGATAATTTGCTGTCTCTAACGAGATTCTACAAACTGCCTGGGGCTGTTTTCTTGCCATCAGTAATTCAACAAGTATCTCGTTATAGAATAGAACGCAACAAGCAATTTTGCTGCTCAAAGAGGCTGGTAGATTTGCAAGACCGTGATCTTCACTCTCCCATACTGGAAAAGGGGGCCACTCGGACGGGATGGACCGAGAATGTTCCGGCATGGCGGGCCCATCCCCACCCGAGCACCTTCCTGTATTGGTACTGACTGCGAGCCATGATCTCCACAGAAACAAGGCTGTTTTTTGAATTTCCAGTAACCGACTTCTTATACTTGACTAAACTTGTATCTCTCTCGAAGAATTGGATTGAAACGAATATCTTCACACTCGGCCCAACATGGAGTTGCAGCAGTTACCACACGAGCTTCTCGCCAAGATTGCCGATGAGGTAAGGCCCCCCCCCGGCTTCTTCCCCGCGCTTTCCAGTTGTCGCGGCCAAGGCTACTAACAACAGCGATTTCTAGTTGACGAGCTATAGGGACTTGACCAGCTTCAGTTTAGTCTCGAAAGGGTTCCAAGCCGCGGCGCTCCCCGCTTTATACCGTTCCGTCACCCTGACGGTCGACGAGAAAGACCTACAGGGCTACAATGCGAAAGAGATCAGCACAGCGCGTGCCAAGGGGCACTTGGGCCACGCCCGGTCCCTGACGCTGAGGGCGGCCCTGCGAGACAACCTCGAGCACCGCGGCCGCTGTTTCCATGCTGCCTTACCGTTAAACGAGAACCGAGGCAAATCTTCCGAGGATAGATTGGCTGGCAACCTGCTCTCGGTGATCGAGGCGTGCCGAGACGGGAGCTTACTCGATTTCAGGTGAGTAAAGTGGGGCCTGGAAGACCAAAGAAGACGCAATTAACTCTCGGCAGCTGGGACTTGATGACATGCATGCCAGCTACAATACTTGATAAAGGAGGCCATCTGAACACTCACCAGAGAAACCTCGAATCCATTCGGCTCTTCACGGACCCCCGTTGCGACGAAATGAGGCATGGGGTCACCTTGGACGGCCTCGGCCTGCAGGCCTTTTCTAAGCTGAAACGACTCTCGTGGACGGGCATGTTCGGGGATAACGTGGAATATTTGGAGAGTATGCTCGAAGGCATAGGTCACCAACTGGAGATGTTGGATCTCGACTTTTCCTACTGTAGGTCGCCGGAGCGTACGGTGGTTGATGGCGTTCTCGACGAGGATGTGCTTTTTGAAGATTATGTAAACATGGGTGTATACCGGTCCCTCCTGTCGCGAGTGTTCCAGCTGCATCAGCCGGCGCCGTTGTCGCTCCCCGCTCTCCGAGACCTCCGACTGTGCGCGGTCGACGTCGAGCCTTCCGACGTGGAGGGACTTCTGGGCTCCGTCGACTTTGCCTGCCTCGAAAGCCTCGAGGTCCGAGCGTGCGGCAACAGCTGGTTGATCCTCGACCGTCTGACCGCCTCCGCCTCCTCCTCCTCCTCTTCGCCTCGGCTGCTGCTGGAAAACCTACGGTCCTTCGCGCTCCAGGTGCCCGACAACATCGGCGTCGTGTTTTGGACGGGCGTCCTTCCTTTCCTGCAAAGCTTCAGGGGGTTGCGAGACCTGTTCCTGGACATGCCAACAAACCAAGACACGACGGCGGAGATCTGGCGCGCCGCGGCGGCGCACCACGGAAAGACACTGCGGCGTTTAGTCTACCATCAGAGGAAATACGATGCAGAGGCCGGCACGGAGCCTGGGAGTTGGCTGCGGTGGGATCAGCCGGACCTGTGTTTGATGTCTTCCGACTTGGGAAATGGTCCCGAGGGGAATCCGCTCGGTAGCTTGGATCTCGAGAGCCTGGGCCTCGGATGCTCGCCGAAATGGATGGTAAGTGTTACTTGACCCGTCCCTGAAAAGATCCACGATTAACTCGACTGACACACCAACTTGAACAGAAAAGGATCATTGCACCCTTTTGCCAGAACTCTTCGCTTAAGCTCCTGCACATGAGACGATCTGGATGCGAGTTTACGCGGATGGCGCGTATCTGGAAGGATGCACGTCCCGAAAAGAATGGACCACCACCCCAGCGCCGGCAGCGGAACCCTCTGGATCTGGGCGGCTCTGGGTCGAATGGGGAGTTGGACGAGGGCCATTCCGACGAATACGGTGATAGCAAGGAGGAGGAGCACACCGACTCCTCCCTTGGGGGGTCGGATGCTGGTGATTGGGAAAACGGGGGTCCAAGCAGTAGCTCTTTTGTTCCGGGACGCGCCATGGACCCGATTCCCACGTGGCCCGCCGGATTCGGAACGGGAAGACCGCCGCCGCTTGGCCAATTCTCCTCCCCTTGGAATATCGATTTGGCGCGAGCGGACGACGACGAGCAACCAGGGGACGGGCGTTCCGATGACGTTTGGGCCGACTTTTGCGAAACGGGGTTCATACCGGGACCTCACAACGATCCGGTGCTATGGGAGAACATCTGTTCGGTGCCGGAGTCGGAGATGTACGATCGCCCTGGGAAGCTAGGGCAGATCAGGGCCGACTACGTCCGGTTCGAAAGGGACTTGCACAAGTTCCTGCAGTGGGTGTTTGGGCCGCGGGGCGTCCGCTCCCTTCGTCTTTTTCTCTACGGCGACTTCTCCTTCAACCGACGTTTCAAGGACGACTGCAGGATTATTTGCCGGAACGAAGTCCCGGGAGAAGAAGGAGGGAAACAAGGTGCAGAGACTGGGCTAGAAACCGAACACCGGGTGTATTATCGGGAAGTGACCAAGGAAGACCGGGATCTTCTGAATTTGCTGGAGGAGGAAGATGACTTTGTCACGGCGTGCCGCCCTGCTGATAATATGTTTGACGATTAATGAACAAGAATTCCTCTGGAAAAGACAAAACGGCTTGGAAGCAACGTTGATAAACGAGTATAAAAACATATTACGGAATCTAGTTCACCATCTATCGGCCCCCTTTGCCTTTCTCATCGCGAACACAACCCAACTCAACCCTTAATTACACAATTTCCTCTTTCTACCAATCCCCATTAAATGAAGATGTAGGACATAGCGAGCACTTAGATCCTCCGTCAATCTCCTTTTGGATCTGGTCGTAGGTGACATCTGTTGCCTCTCGAAGCACCATGAGTGACAATAGCTATTAATACATGTCCTTTATTTCAACCCGTAAGCCCTAGTATGTACAAAAGCACGTCCTGATATTTATAATGGCCTTGTTGAGATAGAATGAGCTACGAGTCAAAGCCATTGTCTTCCGGGTCAATGACGAAGACTGGTCAAGGTAATAGTTAGCGATACAGCAGCGATCAGGGACTGATTATAAGAAGACCACCCTGCCGTTTGTATTCTTCAAGGCAGGCATCGGTTTGAATAGCTTGAATGCAGAAAAGGGGAAAGAAGTAAGCAAACGAGCGCGAACCCTTTTTACGCAACTACGACATAAACATTTTAGCTTGGTTCTAGGTATTATCTTACTGCCTAGTTGCAAACGGAGACAGGTTAAGTGCGTATACAAGAAACTATCCAAACAATGGCGGAAAGTACCCCCAACAGCCCCAAGGGATCCCCCAATAGCCCGACGAAAACCCCCAGAAGCCCGAAGGAAACCCCTAACAGCCCAAAGAAAACCTCTAACAGTCCAAACGAACCCCCCAACAGCCCAAACGAAGGCGCCTTGCCCCAAGAAACAGAGCCGCCCATCAGTGAAAAGAACGGGGAAGAGAGCAGAGAGGAGGAAGGTGACGAGGAAGGTAGGGAGGACGTTGAGGATGGCAGCGAATTGCTGCAGGTCCTTGAGGACGAGAGCAGTGAGGAGGACGATACTCCAGAGCCCGACCCAGATACCTATTTCTGGTACAAGGACGCGCAGCGCCGAAAGATCAAGGTGGGCGGCGGCACCAAGGAACCGCCGAGGTTCGTCACGGAGCACACCATCAACCGGAGGCGATGGCCGGCCCGAAAGCTGTACAGGCCCCCATCTCCTCCTCCGCTGCCGGCGGCCCAGCCTACGCGGCGGTCGGCCCGTCTCAAGGAACAGGATGCGAAGAAAGCGCGCGAGAAGGCCAAGGAGGCGAAGAAGGCGGCCGCGGTGGCGCTGCCGCCACCAGAGGTAGACGAAGCCCCGGGGCCGGCGCCTACCCAGGACGAGCTGGACGTCTGGGCCGTGCTGGGCGGCGGCCTCCGAGAGACCCAAACCGACTCGTGCGAAGTCTGCGGCGGGTGGCCCGGAGAATGCCCAGGGGAGCCGTGCTACTACAAGGGGTGGCTACCTGACGCGCGCGAGGCCGTGGAGAGCATCGAGGTCCGCCAGACCGGCGGCGACATGGGCCTGGGCCTCTACGCGCGGCCCAACAAGCTGCTGCCCAAGGGGTTTGTCCTGGGCGAGTACCTCGGCGAGCTGGTGCCCGACGACGGCACCCGGCGGAGCAGGATCAAGGACACCTCGTACGTCTTCGGCTGGGACGGCGTCATGCAGGTCGACGCGCGCCTCGTCGGCAACCACACCCGGTTCGCCAACCATCACTGCAAGCCCAACGCCGAGTGCCAACGCATCGTCGTTGGGGGCCGGCGCATCTTCCAGTTCCAGACGACCCGGCAGATCGGCCCCGGGGAACAGATCTTCGTCTCGTACGGCGCCGACTATTTCCGGGACATGGACTGCGTGTGCGACGCCCAGCCGGGGCCTCACAAGCCTCCTAGGTGAGCAATTCCTTCCTCTTCTTCGTATATTACAGTTAGGGTAAGTGTTTGGTCTTGTTTTGCAATGTTTGCGTAAAAGATTATATAGAACACTGGATCGCAGTAGTACCAGTAACGAAAAGTAAATGAATATCAAGTGTTTTAGTTGCAAAGGTTCTTGGCTTGACCATTGTATCTTGATTGACACCCATGAAGCGTAAAGTCCATGATCGTCTTAGCTTGTTAGAGGCAAGTCTGTCTTTGGAAAATCCAGCTCTCGACTAATCATACATGAGCTGCGCCGTAGAACGCGAATCTATAAGAAAGGAAGCAGATCAATGTACACACCCGGCCACCATGAGACACCGTTCATGGACTTGGTGCAAATTCATTGGGCGCCATGACCCACTGGGGGCATTGTGCAGAACAGAGCGTCATTTGCCAATGCAGAGACAAGGCCCTCATGTTCTTCCAGTAAGCTTAGCAAACCTTGGTCCTCCTCCGTCACCTCCCGATAGAACATAGGTTCGGCATTTCCGGCGCCGGCCTTGGGTCTCTCATTGCGACACATCATCTTCCAGTGTTGTCTGTAGCGGTCTCCGTGGGAGAAATCCCCGTAGACAAATAACTGGAGGGAACCAATGCCGCAAGGTCCAAAGACCCACTGCAGAAAGCGATGCAAATCCAACCGGAATGTGTCCCGGGCGTCTTGGATTATCTGCTCGGCAGGAATGTCGGGCCGCCTTAGAGTTCCCAGCAGGCTTTCATCAACCATGAAGTCGAGACCTGATCGTCTCATGTGAAGCAATTGCAGCGAGCTCTTATGGCTGAAGGGAGAGACTAGCGGCATCTGTTGAGGCATGTTAGTCTTTAGACAAGTGGGCGTCAGGGGACATGCTTGAAACGCTTACCATGCACTTTGGCGAGCACCCCAGGCCCAAACCGCGAAGGTCTAAATGGCGAAGTGGGTTGTCTGGCACCTTGCCATCAAGATCGGCGGCCTCCGACAATTCCACGTTCAGCGCGTCGTAGACAGTGATCCCTGCCCCGATGAATGATCCTCGTGCCGCCCCAAATACGTCCTCCGCGGCTTGTCGTTGATGGTAAGCGAACCGCCAAAGCGTCTTGCTATGGCGACCTACGGCACGCCAGACCCCTGTCGTCAGTCCGGTGGGCCAATATAACATGTTAATGTACAGCGCCTGCAAGCCCTGGAAGCTCTCCAGGAAGGCAATCAAAATACCCTGTTGGTCCGTTGCAGAGAGGGCTGAAAACCCCATATTGATTTCCACAACTCGTAGTTTACTGGAGCCAGACTCGGCCAGATGCTGGAGGACGCGCTCAGTGCCGGGGCAGAAGCGCAACTTGAGATGCTCGAGGTTGGAAAAGTCGATGGAGCCGGCGATGGCGAAATCGTGTGAATCCAGGACAACATTGGATAAAGAAAGACTCTTGAGAGCAGAAAACACGATGCTCCCCGGACGGTGCAGTTGAAGCACTTTCTTGGAGAAGAATGGTAGAGCTCTGAACCCAGCCCGAAACACATGATACTCCAGGTCGAGCTCCAGTTTCGTAAGTTGGGTCGCCCTGTGCTGAAGCAATGGCGCCAAAGCATCATACTCATGAATAGATAGGCCAGCCCAGGAAAACTCCCTCAGGCTCGGAAAGCTCAGTAGCGCAAGGGAGGGGACATCACGATGAGAGAACGGACGATCATACCACCCATATGTGCAGTTCCCGTACGTCATGAGTCGGATGGATGTGAGGTTCTTCAGCTTTGTAGCCAGGTAGCCCGAGGGCCCGAGTAGTGCCTGAGGAGGGCAAATGCCCGCTTCCCAACTGCGAATAGTAAGTGAGCCAAAGAACAAGCAGGCAAGTGAAGTAAATGATTATGGGGTAGCCCACCTGAAACTTCGTAACACGTTCTCGTCGCATGCCTGCAGCACAGGGAGAAGTTTGCTTGCGATTTGTTTCTCGAAACGTTGCTCCTGCTCTAGCCCACTCTGGCAGTGGTAGCAGCGTGCCCAAGCAGCCTCGAACCAGAGGTCCGCATAGAACGGAGCTCTTATGGTCAAAGACTGGGTATGACGGAGGTGATTCCTCTCACAAGCTGGAATGAGCTTCCCTGCGTCGAAATATCCTAGAACTTGGTAAAACTCTTTTTCGTCGTCGCTGGGGAGCATACCCCCCTTTGGGCCGAGGCTAACAAATTGATAAAGAATGCGCAACACCGCAGCTCTGATAGCTTTCGACACCAGGCAGAGGGTCGCTAGGTCTCTCTTGCTCTTCAGCTAGATCGCGTACCGTGTTAGCCGGGACGACGTGTCTCATTGGGTGGATTAGGACGAGCCATTACCTGACCGAAGATCATCCCGCGAATTTCCACTGGCATATGTTGGAGATCCATCGTTGCCTTGATATGATGTAAAGCTCAGTAGCGAAACGTTACCGGTCTCCGATGCTAATCACCCTATCACCTGTGCTTAGCAAAAGGGTTCGCGTCTGTTGTTAAAGTAGATGGTTTGAACGTTGATAATACCAGGTAGAATGTTAATGTCCAGAAAGGAAAAAGAGAGGGACAGCAATAGGCAATGGCGCAATGGTGATAATTAGGTTACCCAGAAACGCATGAAGTCGTATGGAAAGCAAATGTAACCCCCAAGAATTGTCGCTCAACGCGTGTCGCGGGTCAGGGGGTGTTGATTTTTATTGCAACCCGGCCCCTCTCTTTAACCCTGTTAACAGGGGCTACGATTAACGACCGGCTCCCCCCCTCCCTCCCCCTCTGCCTTTCACGTCGGACCCTGAATTTAGTAATATAAAGATTTAGATTAGAAAACGAGTTGAGTACTCTTATAGTAAGAACGAATTCTTCGACCTCGACCGGTAAGAATTCGATCCTACGGCAGGTAACAGGACCATCCAAGCTTTATAGTAAAAAGACGCACGGACTATCCCCTTAAGCGCGAGATACTGTAATAGAAATGGGGAATAATTTTTTTACTAATTATAAAGCATGCATTATTAAAAAGAATAAGTAATATATATTATATTAACGTAGTCCACAAGCGAAATAATTATATAAGCGAAATAACCACATAAGCGAATTAACCACTTTCCAGCACTTTATATAAAAAAGTATAAATTAATTCCGTTATAACGCATTTAATATATTAAAATTAATCGGAATCCTTATCTCTAAATATATCTATATTATTTTAATAGGTACGTATATTATACCCGGGCTCCCCGTAGATTCTATAACGCCGCGGGCGTGTCTTAGGCCTTCTTATATAATTATTACTCCGGCGCGATTTATCCTATAACTATTTATTAACGTCTCTTTAAAACTATAAATCTTCTCTAATTTATATACGAAATAATCCTCTATCCTATAACCGTTTCTTTTTTATACGGCGGCGCCGGTTAAATATTTTATTTACCTTTCGTAATATAATTACCTTACCCTTTAATAAAGCGAGCCGGTATATTACCTACGTTATACCTTTCGCGATTTAATTAAGTTTAATAAAAATTAATATCGGAGAGCTATTTTAATATCGCGTAATTCAATTCCTAACGTACTCGGTTTAGGATTAGGCTTTAATTACGTTATTTAAGGTCTTTAATTCCTAAAGTATAAATAAACCGGAAAAAATCGCCGGCGGCGTCGATATATATAGCTTTATATCTAATTATAAAATAATAAATTCCGGATTATACGATATAAATCCTATCCCTCGGAAACCTCCTTAAATATTTAAAATAATAAAAGTCGCCTAAAACGTTTTTAAAAACGTTAATAAAAAGTCCTCCTTTAAAATATAGGTAATATACACTTATATAAAACCCTCGATTTCTTTCCCGTACAACTTTTTTAATATATGAAAATAGCCGATATTAAAAGGTTAAAGCTTATACGACGAATAAAAAAATATATAAAATATAATAATTAAGTTCTTTTTATAATAAAGCTCGAAAATTATTAAATAATAGCTTTCGTAACTATTTAAGATTAATAAGCGATAAATACCTTTTTTATAAAATTTCGTATATTTATCGAAATACCGAATTTAATCTTTACCTCTCTTATTTATAATCCAGCCGTTTTTAATAATTATAATTACCTAATCTTTTAATAATAAACTATTTTCGTATTAAGAAGAGAAGTACGTTTTTCTAATAAATATAATATATAGAGAGATAATATAACCGGACGATTTAATACCTTAAATAATTATAACCTATTCCCGGTTCTCTTATTATATTATCCTAAACCTTCCACATTAATCGGAGGTAATAATAATTATTTCAGACGAGATTTAATTTATAAAAAAACTAATCTTGTTAAAATTATAAATATCCTCCTTTTAAATCCTATATTTATAAATTATATTCTATATAAAAGTAAACTATATATAATATATATTAAAATCTTTATAAAGGACTCTTTAATAATCGATTCTTCGATTAAAATATATCCGGAGGTTTAATTACCGTCGTATAAAATTAAAGGTTTAATTAACACTAACGCGTCCCGCGTCGCGTTAATAAAGTAATTAATTCGCTATATCTTTAACGTTATTTATTTAAGGAAGAAATAACCACGAATTTAATTCAATTATATATTATATAATTATATTTTCTTTAAAATTCGTTAATTTCCGAGAATTAACGGATATTTCGCGTTTTATAAGAATACCGAGCTATCGGTTACGAAAGGTCGTATAAGGGACTTCGTATATTCGAGTTACGTATTAGAGATTTAATTTTAGGTTATTCTTAAGCGCTTAAAGCGTTAGAATTATTTACCTTTCTTCCTAAATATTAACTATAATAAGTAATAAAGGAATTAAGTTATAAAAGTTATTTATACGAAATTTAATAAAAGTAGTTAATTCGCTTATATAGTTATTTCGCTTATAGGCTACGTTATACTTTATATAATTATATATACTTAATTAAATTATATTAAATATTACCTTACTCTTATTATAATATTTCGCATTTAAAGGGATAGACCCTTAGTTAATAAGCATTAACCACTTATACTTTTATAAAATGTATTTCTTTAAGATAACCTATTTTAAAATTACGGCTACCCCTTTATTTTCGATATAACTCTTTTAATCTAATCCGAGAAATAATAGATGAAAGATCTTATTTAAAAAGAAAAAGAATTTTAAAAACGATATAAAAAATACTTTAATCTAAAGGCTAAAGTACTCTATGTGTAGTTCCACCTACTCCGTGACATCCAGCTCGTCGTAGTGTCTGTAGATACCCTCCGAGTACGGCTGCCTTCGGTCGCTGGCGAGATACTCCTTGATCTTGGGCCGCGCCTTGACCGCGTCGTACAGCTCAAACACGCCCTTGTGCTCCTTCTCCATGAGCTTCATGGCCTTGGGGAACATGAACTTCAGGCCGTCGACGCACTGGACACGTTTTCGTTAGCTCAACACGGGTTCTCGCCTCATTCCAAACCGGGGAGAGGGAAGTGGGGGCTCTTCTCACATGGAACAGAACCAAATCCGCGTACGTAAACCTGCCTCCGTACAGCCAGGGCCCCTCGCCGCTGGCCTTGCCCTTGAGGACCTTCTCGAAGTACCCCAGATACTTGGGCAGGCGGTTTGCGACGTAGTCCCGGGTCCGGCGCAGGCTCTCGTCCTTCTGGTCCTCGTAGTAGAGACCCACGGCGATGGGGTGGTGGCAGTCGTGGACCTCGTTCGAGAGGCCGTCGAGCGCGGTCAACACCAGGGCGTTGAGGCGGTAGATGGCGTCCTCGTCCTCGTCGGCGGTGGGGGCCAGGCCCAGGCGCGGCGCCAGGTACATGAGGATGTTGGGCGTCTGGCTGATGACCAGGTCGCCGTGGCGCAGCATGGGCGGGGCCAGGCACGGCGGGTTCGCGTCGTCGCCCAGGTTCGACGCGCCAATCATGGAAAGTACTGGCTCGGCGCCCCCTGGCCGGGCTGGGCGGTGTCGGTGTAGGTGGCGCCGCCCTCCTCGAGCGCGAGACGGATGTGCTCGCCGCGGCCGGGGATGCCGGGCCAGTAGATGAGCTCATAAGGAACGCCGTCCTTGGAGGTCTTCTGACGCTTCGCGGCCGACATGATGATGTCGTTGATGGTGGTTCTGGTTGTTTTGGTGGCAAAGAATGAAGTCAAGATGCGGGGTGTAACAGCTGGGGTTGGGCGGAAACTCCGGTAACAATCGCTGCTGTAAGTGGAGGCTGGCCTGGAAAATGCACTGAAGGCTGCAATTGCTTTAGTTGGGGCTGGAGACAGGTATCTGCATGCAAACATGGATATGTCTCCGGGAAACTTGGAAGAAAAGAACGGGAAGTTCGGGCAAAGTGTCGAAGGAGCTCCTGAATGTTGCAGCCTGTCTTACCATTTGCATCATAATTGGCCCGGTAATAGCAGTACCTGCAAGGCACTTATGGCGGGATGAGGGGCAATCGGCTGATGGTGGGGTTGTGGTCTCGACACACGGGCGGCCTGCCGAAAGCCCGAAGCTCCCCCGAGAAGCACCAACACTCACTCTGCAAGCAGTTTGGACACCATTATGAATGAACAGCAGCATTTATCGCCTGTCTATGTGATGTCTGATCGCTTCTAGTTTCTATAGAGCTCGCGGTGCAAATGATGTAATTGGATTGACTCAAAAATCGGCAACCCAGTCGTCGGGCACATCGGGGTAAAGCACAGAAGACCCTCCCTTCACTGGCTTCTCCAAAGTGGGCGGTGGCATGTCTCGGATCTCCTGGGGTATGCAGTCAATCCTCTGCGTCCCCTTCTCTTCCTTGAGGACGATGGACAAGCACCCATCCGTATTCACATCCCAAAAGACCCCGCCGTGGTAGGAATGCGTATTCAAGCCGCGCTGCCAATCCTTCGTCTCCAGGATGTGGGTCATGCCGTTGTAAGAGGGGATGTACCCCAGCAGATGGTCGGTCGCCGCCGCGATGTTGCTGTAGGCGCCCAGGACCTTGTGCTCAAAGTCGACGTACTGGCCGTGTTGGATATAAGTGACCAAGTAGACGGGCCGCGACCCGGGGGATGACGGGCTGTTGCCGTTACTACTGGAGCCTGTCGCTAGGGCCATGGCCTTGTGCACAGCATTGGGAATGGGGATTTTCTCCAGGCCGGCGATAGCGCCGACAGAGCTCGACGCGGGGTTGTTGCGGAATTGGCTGACCTGCTGGAGCAGCGCCTTGGGATACCCCGCGTCTTGCCAATTCTTTATCCATGCACTGGAAGCTCTCGCAGCAGAGGCTGAGATGCGCGGTGACTCTTTGGGAGGCTGCTATAGTCAATTGCGAGATGGTTAGCCAAAACTCCTAGAACAGCGAGCTGGGTATTGCTGACAGTGACATTGCCCCACGACGATGACGTCGCATCAGCGCTCTGTACTGTCGCTTGCTTCTTGACAGGCGCCGAACGGACGGGCTCGGCGTCCTCGGAGTCGGAGCCGCTAACCGAGAGCTCGGAGAAGGGATCGTGTCTGTATCTTGCCATTGTGGAAGTGTTTGATAGTCAAGTTAGTCACAAGTCGAGAGGCGACGCTGAAGTGGTGTTGATGCCCGAAGACTGGGAGCTCGGTGACTGGCGCTTTTAGTGGGGTTGCACCAATTGCCACCGAGCTACACCGTAGATCAAATCAGAGTTGGCCTTCAGCAATCGTGTGTTCTGCATCTTGCTCGCAATTGCAGCAGCCAAAAATGAGAACAAAAAGATGCCTTGGATGATAATCCAATTGAGAGAAACTATTTCGAGTCACTGACAAAAATGCAAAAAGTGAGCTCGTGCCCTGGATCGAACAGGGGTCGCCAGAATATTGATTGTTAATCAGAATCTGGAGTGATAGCCACTACACTACACAAGCTAATCGCTGGCCACACTGATAGATGGAGAATATTTTCTTAAAGGCTTCTATATAGCTTACGTACCTCACCGAAATACATAGCAAATAACGTGACTGCTCACTTCATCGCTTATTGGGTAATATTGCACTACCGATCTCGATAATTTTATAAGATCTACTTGTGTACCTTACATTAAATCAAGACACCTTAACTAGATTTCGACTTTCGACGGTTGGAAATATCTCATTCGTGACCCCATCTTCCCATCCTCAATTACAGATGATTTCCCGTTAGTGCCCATCCATTGGTTACAGCTGCCGCCGAATGTGACTTCGAGACCTGGTTTCCCCTTCGGCCGGTGCCTCGAGCTTCCACGGGTTCTGCACGGCCTGCTATCCGGGTGGTTTGGACGGTCCACATCCTTCCAGAGCTCCCGGGCTTATGCGAATGGCGCCTTTGGGGATCGCCAGACGCTTTTTCGCTTCTTTCCCGTCTTAATCCCCTTCTCTTTAGCCTGGTCCACCGCCTTATCGACTCGTTTGGTGAGACGGATGACGATGCAATCGGCCTCTTCGTAGAGAAGGCGGTTCGTGGGGTCTTCTTTTTGTGAGGTGATACACCGACTGTGTCTGGTTTTAGCTACTAAACCGAGAGTGTGAATTACAGCTGCAAGGCACGGGCTTCACCGCCAAACCTATTTTAGGTGTGAACTTGAAGATTTTCGGTACTTCAGGCTTGCCAGCGCCGACAACCGCCTCACAACACCAAAAAGCATCGTGAGGTCCCCTCGCACCCACATCGGCCGGCGTTGATGCATCTTATCGGCCGGTGTTAGTGTGGTGCGCCGGGTCAAGCCGCGACATTTTTGGTGTTGATGCATCACATCGGCGCTGGTGCTGATGTAATACATCAATGCAGGCCGATTTGATGCATCGACGCTGACCGGTGATGTGGTGCATCAACGCCGGCCGATGTGGTATGCAATTACCGACGGCGAAGGTGGTGATGTTTTGTGGTGTTGCAGCATCGCCGGTAATTGACGCCCGAGCACCAAACGGCTAGCAAAGCCGAAGTATCAAAATTCTTCAAGTACGCATCTAAACTTAGGTGTGGCTTGAAGTCCGTGCCTTGCAGTGGCATGCGATACAGTCGGTTTAGTTGCCAGCTGGCGACCAAACCTCGACACAATCGTTGTATCACCTCACTTCTTTCTCAATGCGGAACTGGGACTTCGGCTACTGGACTGGCGGGACCTCGATGATGCTCTCGGGAGAGAATGCGTGGGCGTGGTTGTCGTTGCTGGCCGTAAATATGGAGGACTACAACCGCACATCGCCGCTGATCAAGGCGCTGGATAACGGCGACGAGGCCACGGCGAGGATCCTGCTTGAAGACGCGGGCGTTGACCCCGAGTGGCCCGCATCGCGCGATGAGGTCCCAAACCAGGCGCCGGTGGCACTGGCCGTGTGGAAAGGCAGTGCCGCCCTGACGCACTGGCTTCTAGACCATGGCGCGGACACGGATGCGGGAAACCCGCCAGCCTTCGTGATCGCCGTCCATACCCTTCTAGCAATCGGGCAGCCGCACCCACTGCCACGGGGGTAGCCGGGGGCGGTTGCGAGGCGGGAGAGGAGGCGGCGGCGGCGTGGTCTGGGCAACAGCCCTCCTTTACGGGCCAAGGCATCTCGGCCCTGCTGAACTTCGCCATCGTGTGAGATCCAAGGTGTCTGAATGAGCCGAGAGTAGAGAACTTCCCGGGGGCTCGGAATGAGAAGCGACAGGACTTCACCGCCGCACCAAGATGACGTGTGTACCTGAAGATTTGGAGTGATGTTGCCTTGCCGGCCAATGCGGTGCATCAACACCGGCCGATGTGATGCATCACCGGCAATGCATCACCGGCCGATGAGATGTATCACCGGCCGATGTGGTACTCACATCAACACCAAAAGACATCACGACCTGCGCCGGCGCACTACATCAACACCGGCCGATACGGTGCACCGCCGATGCGGTGCAATACCGGCCGATGTGATGCGTGAACGCCGGTTGAATTGGTGCGCCATGAAGACTGTTGATGTGTTTTGGTGTTGAGCAACGTTTGTCGGCGCCGGCGAGCTGAAAGTGCTGGAAATCTTCGGGTACATACCCAAAAATGACCATGGCGGTGAAGGCTGTGGATTGCAGCTGGTGACAGGCCTTAGACCTACTGTGTCAGAAGAGACATAGTAGGTCTGTCACTTCTCCTCGAAATGACCGCCTTCAGTCGACGACTGTGTGGCTGCAGCAAGTCGTGGCCATGGCCGTCCAGGATCAGAATGGAGCGGCTCGCGTCGAGCCACTCGTCTGATACAACTGGTGTCTGGCCCTTCTGGTGGTCTGCGCTGCTCATCCTCACGGTCGGATGGAGTCGCTGACGGACCAGGCATCTCCTTAAATAAAAGAGATAGGCGAGGGAGAAATTGGCCACACAAAGGCGAGAAGCGCTGTTGACCTCGAGCATCTACGATACCATGCCACTACGGGCATTGCATCGCAGAGACCAAAGGCCAACAGTTCTTAACACCTCAGTGAAGCCAATTCCTCCCCCAAAGAAGAAAAGAAAGAAAAGAAAAATTGAAAAGAGCGGACGAAGAGAGATTTATATATTGCCAGCAACCTGAACTCTATTTCTTATCCTGCTTATCATGTCGACGCCGCGGTTGGGCTATGAGGGTGAACAGGCAGGCACTAAGGTGTGTATTTGCTCATATCCAAGTTTTCTAAGTAATTCTCACTAACCTAACTGACCCATTCCAGGGACCCCTGAAACCTACAGTCAAATGAATCACTTGATCCCCGCAGCCATCAGGCAAACACGGGAGGGAGGATGATAGGGCGGGCAAAGCTTCCACGGTAGACCTGCAATGGACTCATTCCCAGCCCCCCGGTGTGGTGACCATTTACATCCATCAGTTTACTGCGTACGTCATCTTTGACGAAGTGAAAGGAGGCCCCCCATAATCCGCTCCTTGAGTCACTTGATTAGTAATGGCTTTATTCAGCAAGCCTTGGGTGACACGGTTGAACATCTCAGCCCGTTTACATTTTAGTGAGAGGCTTGAATATCAGGATGGAAGTATTGCTTTGCTCAACTTATATGACCCTACCATAATTGATCGGTCGTTCGATACCTGCGTCTCAGCGTGCTCGTGGGCACGTTTCTTTCAACGAACTGATGAGTCTGTAGTGCCTTGGCGAAAGATTGCTGGAAGAACTCACGGTCTTGCGATGGCAAGAGCGACCACTCTGTCAGACGCCACTTCAGCATCTGTCACGACTCGAAAAAGGACCACCGTACCTGCTTACAAAACTACTCAAATAATGACTTCATGTTGGAATTGTCAAAAACCAACTATGGGCTAGCCAAACTACCAAAAGCCAGACCGTGTGACACAGCACACTAGATTTCCAGACCCAGATTAACGTGGATAACCTTCTCCTCCAGGTAAGCATCTAGACCACTCTCGCCCAGCTCCGAACCCAACCCGCTCTGCTTGGACCCACGGAACGCCAGCTTGTAGTCCACATTGTTGCTCTCGTTGATGTACACCATGCCAGACTGGAGGCGGGCTGCCGTGCGGTGTGCCACCTTGATGTTCTCGGTGAAGACCATGGCGGCCAGCCCATACGTCGAATCGTTGGCCAATGCCACGGCCTCATCCTCAGTCTCAAATGCCGTCACGGCCAACACGGGCCCGAAGATTTCCTCGTTGAAGATCTTCATGTCGCGGGTGACGCCCTTGAAGATGGTGGGCTGGATGAAGTAGCCCTTGTCGCCGACGTCCTCGCACCGGCCCCCGCCCATGACGAGCTCGGCGCCATCGGTTTTGGCGCTCTAGATGTACCCCATGATCTTGTCGTACTGCATCTTGGAGGCCTGCGGGCCCTGAGTGGTGGCCGCGTCAAAAGGCATACCGACCTTGGACGCCTTGGCCATGCGGGAGAAGATGTCGAGGAACTGCTGCTGCACGCCCTTTTGGACCAGAATGCGCGAGTTGGCGCTGCAGACCTGGCCCGCGTTGCTGAAGCCGCCGACGATGGCCCACTTGGCCGCCTGCTCGAGGTTGGCGTCGTCAAAGACGAGGAAGGCTGACTTGCCGCCGGCCTCGATGCTCGTCTTCTTCATCTGCCCGGCCGCCTGCTTGAGGATGCGCTGTCCCGTCGCGGTGGACCCCGTGAAAGCGACCTTGTCCACGCCCGGGTGCGCCACGAGGGCTTCTCCCGTAGACTTGCCATGCCCGTTGAGCACCTGTACGACACCCGGCGGGTAGCCCGCCTCTCGGAATAGCTTGGCGAGGTAGAGCGCCGACAGGGGCGTGTACTCGGACGGCTTCATGATGACGCAGTTGCCGGTCGCAAGGGCTGGGCCCAGCTTCCAGGCCGCGTTGGTCAACGGATAGTTCCAGGGGGTGATGGCGGCGCAGACCCCCAGGGGCTGGCGCAGCGTGTAGCCGAACTTGTCCTTGCTGATGGGGATGGTCTGGCCGTGCAGCTTGTCGGCCCAGCCGGCGTAGTAGCGGAGGCACCCGACCTTGTGGGGGCCCTCGGACGCCATCGAACTGGGGAACGGCTTGCCGACGTCCAGGGCTTGGAGAGCGAAGAGGTCCTCCTTGTGGGCCTCGACTAGGTCCGCGGCTTTGTGGAGAAGCTGGGCCCGCTGCTCGGGGGTCAGGTCGCGCCAGGCTGGGTTGGCGAAGGCGGCGCGCGCGGCTGCGACGGCGGTGTCAACGTCGGCGGCTGTGGCGACCTCTACGGAGCAGATTGCTTCTTCGGTACTTCTACCAGTCAGGCAAACCTATTGCAGATGTTACCTAGATGAATGCAACTTACGCAGGGTCGATGCTGGTCAATGTTTCAGAGGAACTGCCCTTGACGAACTCGTTGTTGATGAACAGCCCGGTGTCAAAGGAGATCTCCTTCCCGTTCGGGGCTTTCACGGTGATCCCCGTGCTAGACATTGTGGCGAGGAGTCAAGAATGGCTGCGTTGAGAATTTTAGAATTACGATGTCGAACAGGCACTTCGGCGGGTACGTGCCACGGAGTGTGTTCTTCAGTTGCAAGTGTGTAAGAACAGAACCACGGGAAGGAGTGACATTCCCGAGGAAGAGCTGTTGATATTGAGAAGGTAATGAGGGGTTCATGCCGACTGTATGCCGGTTTACAATACTGCTGGCTGGGCGTAAGATCCAGATGCGCATTCGGGGGAGAATGTCGCCGATCGACGAACCATTCCGGCGAATCACTCCCTCTCACCAGTCGTGCGGTGTAACATGGTGAAAGTAACCAACATGCGGGGTCGAAGGGCTATGGTATCACTATTAATAACCACTGTCTTCCAGATATCCCTTGCCGGCGTGTATTATGATCCTGGTGCGATTCTAGAATGGATCTCTGTATTTTCCAATCTGAAGGTCGGCGACGCAGTCTTATTCTACTTGTACAAAAGCATAAGCATAATCTCAGAATATCTTCCACCAAAATCCATCTCAGGCTTGGTAGCTACATATTTCATTCGTTTAAGAGATCACCGACATCATCGGAGTCAGAGTAACACGCAGGCTGCCAGATTTGTCGAGAATGGTTCTCGCGCGGCAGGTGAGCAAGTTGAAGCTAAATTTCCAAGGAAATGGCCAATTACAGAGGCTGAGGCGAAAAGAAACATAGATCTCGATCACTCGATATGATTCATACCTACGACGTATGGTGAATGATATTGTCGCTGCTATGGACGAGGTAGGAGGTCCAGAAGAACAGGAGACAAAGCCACAGCGCCACAGGGACTTGCGCCCATGGATGTTGGTGGGTCCCGCAATGCAGTGGCAGGTTTAGGCGGTTAAGCCCCCTGTGGAGATCCAAGCTCGCTAGAAAGCGCACCATCTCTGTTTCATCATCATCAATCGCGGCATATGGCATTTGATTGATTCCCACCCCCCAAACACTCCAACGAGTCCCAAGTTCCTGCAGCGCGGCCAGGCTACCCTATATCAGGCTGGCTTCATGCCGGATGACATAATTATCACCACCACCACCGACACTACCAAGCCCTTGGCGATGGAGTCATTCCTGCTTGCTTGCCCGGTCGGGTGGCCTCCAGGCACTGCCACTACTTGCTGATTGCTGATCGCGGAGCTGAAAGCTGCTAAAAATGGATGGAGCTTGCCATTCAACGTGGAGCGTCGCGACTGTTGCCCGCGCTGGCTGACAGGCGTGGTGATGTAACAACCTGGACCTGCTGCCAACAGGGCCAGGGCTGAATGGAGTCGTTCCCCTCTTGTTTCAGTTGGCTACGCTACATAGCATACCGCTATAACCAAGACCCTTTCCACTCACTTGTTTGCTTATTGTTGTGCGTTCCGTCATTGTCCTGTGATCTTGCCTGCCTACTTGTTTGCGACTCTTGACCTGGTCACGCCCCCTCGAGACATCACTTCCTGACCTCGCCTTCCAGCTACAAATTAGCTTGGCGCATCTATATAACATTTACAGAACAAGCACGGTCCGATTTCAGTCGCGATGTTATCCGAATTCTCCATCACAGACGATATGCAGAAACGCACAAGAAAAGAGTGCCGCTTCCACGAAGTGGAGGCCGACCTGCCCAGCTACGGGAAAGATGGCAAGAAGCGGTCACCCAGCGTTTCTACCGACGGCGTCAGAGATGCGGCATTGGGTTTCACCTCCTATCTCGGCTCCAAAAGTCCTGTTTATCGGAACGTAACGGCCGAAGACACCGTATGGCTGCTGGACAACACGGCCTACAAGAACGCAGAGACGGGCAAATGGGAGGCCGAGTTCGTCTCGGCCGTCTTTGCGCAGAAGCCGTCCTGCACCGTCCTCGAAGCTGTCACGGCCGTCGCCCACAAGATCGGACTCCAAGACAACGACCCAAACTACCCCACGATCGAGGAGCGCGTCCTGCCCTTCATTCAAGACATCCGCCCCGGCACCAAGGTCAAAGCCATCCAGGCCGACAAGACTCTGCTGGAGCTGGGCCCCGGTGGCCGCAACGGCATCAGCAGCGATGTGAAGACCGTGCTAGAGGGCCAGGGACACCCACAGATCTCCACGACAACGGCGGATGTTCCATCCGGTGTCAACGGCGTCCGCGAGATGAAGACGTTCTTTGCCGAGCCCGAGGGCTGGAGCGTGATATCTGGTGAGTTGGGCGGACTCGAAACCTAGTCGTTCCAAGTTTCGTCAGGACTAATCGCATACATTCGCTAGACATCGATGACACGATCAAGATTACGATGACGAGCGACCCGATCGGCATTCTCAGATCCACCTTCACCGACACCCCTCAGCCGTGCCCCGGCATGCCTGGGCTCTACCAGAACATCTCGTCGATGATTGGGCCGGCGGCGCCCCTTTTTCTACCTGTCTGCGTCGCCGTACAACCTGTACCCGTTCCTGCGCGAGTTCCGCGACAAGTTCTACCCCCACGGCACCATCGTGCTGCGAGACTCGAGCTGGATGTCCATCCCCGGGCTGTTGTCGAGCATCACCCTGGGTACCGAACAGTACAAGACGGACCGGATGAAGAAGATCCACGAGTGGGTTCCCAAGAGGAAGATGATCTGCATTGGCGGTAAGAGGAATCCTGCTTCTTTCAATAAGGGGTACAGCAGAATCTTGGCAGCTGCTAACACTATGCGACAGATTCGACACAAGCGGATCCCGAGTCCTACGGCAACATGTACGTTTCCATTTCAACTTTTCCCCTCGAATGCTATGGCGATGCAGATAAACTAACAGAAATGATGTGAAGTTATCGAAAGTTTCCGGGCTGGGTCAAGCTCATCCTCATCCGCGAGGTGGAGGACATTGCCGCCCTCGGAATCAAGGCCAAGAACGAGCCGAAACGATTCGAGAAGGCGTTCAAGCACGTCCCGAAAGATCGGTGGAAGGTGTTCAAGACGGCGGAGGAGTGCAATGGCATTATTGCAAAGATGATTGCTGAGGAATCCTAAGAGATTTCGCACCGCTTTTATTGCCAGGGGTTGGTGGCTTGCGGAGTCCAAGCAGGGTGTTTGGCGTCCAGCGTTCGCAGAGGGAGAACATGACTCGCGCTTCGTCTTGGTGTGCTTGTCGGCTTACATTCTAGAGTACAAAAATTGGAATGTTCATCAGGGGCTCTCATATTGCTATGGAATTATGTATACAGTGACACGAACGAATCCCATTACAGACATGTGATATTGCCCGATTACCATGCATCCATGTAACACGATGACGTGTGGCTGTGGGCACCCGGTATGCAATCTAGAGATATTCGAACCATCTGCGCAACCCTGCGTAAGATAAGGAGATAACAGAACAAAACCGCAATGGCATCCAAACCACAACATCTGCATTTGCAAGGAGCGCATACTCGGTTAGTGGAGAGTCGGCCGGCTCAGCCCGTCCAGGTCCCCCGCCAAAGCGCCCACAAGGCTGCATGCCCCTAAAAATAGGGCGATAAGCAACTGAACAGCTGGGCCCCACAGGCTCAAATGACATGGGACATTCATTACGCACATGCATCACCGGAGCTGAAGCGTCGCGTGGTTCCGACATCATTCCGACCTCCTGATAAGCACCACATGCACCCCCCAACGCTACTAATCCTCGGTCGCGTGGCTATCTAGGCGACACCATACTCTCGGAATCACAGACTGGCGAACATATACGCATTTCTCACGGCAGAAGAACTGGGAATTGAACGAGGTGGACTGCGCACGACAACACCGACATCCAGAATGAGTCGGTCTCCGGCATCTTCTGGACTCCTACCAATGCCTGGCTCCCCATCCTCTTCCTGGGCCTTGTACCGGGCCCGGCTTAGTGCGATCTTTCGCAAGTCCGACACATCGGTTCTGATTGCCTTCTGGCTGTTTGGTACGAAGAGACATTCCCGCCAGTTTGATTCAATTGGGAAGACTTGTTTGCTAACGAGCGTTTCGGTTACCTACAGGCCTGATCAACAATGTCCTCTATGTCATCATCCTCTCCGCCGCCCAAGACCTCGTCGGGTCCGACGTACCGAAGGGAGTTGTCCTCCTCGCCGACGTGCTGCCGTCCTTCTTCACGAAGCTGATCGCGCCCTACTTCATCCACCGCGTCCCCTACGCCGTTCGCATCCTCTGCTTCGTCGCCGGCTCCTCGGCGGGCATGCTGCTCATCGCCCTCACGCCGCCCGACCGGTCCGTCGGCATCAAGATGGCGGGCGTCGTGGTCGCGAGCCTGACGAGCGGCGGCGGCGAGCTCAGCTTCCTGGGGCTGACGCACTACTATGGACACATGAGCCTTGCCGCCTGGGGCAGCGGCACGGGCGCGGCGGGCCTCGTGGGCGCGGGGCTCTACGTTGCCCTTACCGACTGGTTCTCGTTCAGCGTTCGCAGCAGCTTGTTGGCGTCGGCGTTCCTGCCCGTCATTATGCTGGTCAGCTTCTTCGTCATCCTGCCGCGGGGCCCGCTGCGCGAGGGCCAGATAAAGAAGGATTACCAGACCTTGCCCGAGCAGGACTTGGAACAAGACGACGTGGAGGAATTGCCCGCCGACAACGCGGCGGCTGGCTTGCTAGCCCCCGGGCCGGCGGTGGCGGCCACGGCGTTCTCGGGAACCCAGGACAATGCGGCGGCGAGGTTCAACGCCAACTTGCGACGCGCAAAGTCCTTGTTCTTCCCATACATGCTGCCCTTGCTGCTAGTCTACGTGGCCGAGTACAGCATCAACCAGGGTGTTGCGCCGACCTTACTCTTCCCACTCCAAGGGACGCCGTTCAGCGAGTTCCGCGCGTTCTATCCCTTCTACGGATTCCTCTACCAGCTGGGCGTCTTCATCTCGCGGTCTTCCATTGCGTTCATCCGCATCCCTCATCTCTATGTGCCATCCGTGCTGCAGATCGCCAATCTCGTGCTCTTGACTCTGCATGCCCTCTTCTTCTTCATCCCCAGTGTCTACCTCGTGTTTATCGTGATCTTCTGGGAGGGCCTGCTGGGCGGGGCGGTCTACGTCAATACCTTTGCCGAGATCATGGAGAACGTACCGACGTCGGAGCGCGAGTTCAGCCTCGGCGCGACCAGCGTAAGTGATAGCGCGGGTATCTGCCTCGCGGGCTTCGTAGGCATGAGCATCGAACCCTGGCTGTGTAACTACCAGGTCAACCAGGGGAGAGACTGGTGCAAGAAGATCAAGGTTGGATAGAAGAAAGTACTATATATGCCTGCATGCAAGAACAACAAATGATATATATCTATAGACAAAGAGATAAAGACGCTTCCAAAAAGCTACGACATTTGCCATGATCCCCTTGGTTCGAATGGAAGCGGGCCCAGCGGCCAGTTTTCCGCGTGCCTCTCCACCTGTGGACTCTGTGGACTCTGCGGGCTCTGCGGGCTCTGCGGGCTCTGCGGGCTCTGCGGGCTCTGCGGGCTCTGCGGGCTCTGCGGGCTCTGCGGGCTCCGGGGACTTGCAGGTTCTTGGTCCAGTGCGACGTGCTGCCATGACTCGGAGGACCTCTCCAGCTCGGAGTACTCTGTGCCGGCATACGGTGCATCGGGCTTCTGTCGCGGCAGATTGAGCGACTCTTGGCTAGTGTCTTCTTCTTGTTGCTGGTACATGTACCGAATGGGCTCCAGGCGCACGTCGCTGGGCGCCTCCGAGCTCCGCGCCGGCGTGCCGGCCTCCATCTGGACCATCTCGAAGTAGGGCCGGCCGACGACCATGCCCGACGTCGCGGACCCCAGCGTCGTGCTTTTCGGGCCATGACGTCTTCGCTGATTAGTAGAAGGAGCGTGACCGGTAAACAACCAGCTTCCTCGACCATTGTTCCCTTGGATACGGCCGGACCAGCCCCCCGCCGAGTCCTTGTTGGCCTGGGTGCGCAGGTACCTCTCCCCGCCGTCGGAGACGAGGGAGCGCAGGATCGGGGCGCAGCCGCAGATGACGCCCAGGTTGGCCTCGACGGCGGCCCAGATCCAGAGCTCGTAGCCCTCCCAGGTGACGTCGTAGGTCTCGAGCTCGACGTGGTAGACCCAGTAGGTGCGCATGCAGCCCGCCACGACGACGACGCCGCCCAAACCGAAGAGGACCATGAGCCCGATGCGCTGGTGCAGGGGGAGGGAGAGGCGGTACAAGGTCGGCATGGGGAGGACGTAGACGAGCAGGTCGATGAGGACGGTGACTACGGTTTGGGTCATGAGGCCGGGGACTTCGGAGATGCAGTCTTGGGCGGTGCGGTTGAGGTTCCAGTAGCTGGATGGGGGGCTGCGGGAGGAAGTCTGATTAGCATAATGAAGTATATTCAGCACTCAGCATTGACTGGAAATTCATTCAATGGAGAGGATTGCCTAGAAACGGTGAGGAACAGAGACTTGGCGAATCGGTGATACGCCACTTCGGGTACTCACCTGCACTGCGCCCACAGCAGGACGAAGAAGCAGACCATGGCGATGCTGTTGATCACGATGACGGTCCAGGTGAGGCGACGGAAGAGGGTGCCCTCGAGGGCGATGCGCAGGTAGCTGATGAGGATGGACAGCTTGCCGAGCCCCGAGGCGAAGACGAAGAAGGCCTGGCCCGCCGCCGACACCTTGCGGCCCTGCACGAGCATCCAGTAGGGGACGTCCCAGACGTGGCGGTCCCAGCCGTAGAGCTTGGTGGCTGTAGTCGGGACAGAACCGGGATCAGCCGCAGATCATATTGTAGAGTCTTTGTACTTATTCGTCCTCGTTTTCTTCTTCTTCTTCTTCTGGTGCCACTTCACGGTTCCCGGTTCCCGCTGCCCCTTCTTCGGGGGGATAATAGTACGAATGAGAGAGCTAAAACTCACCCAAGATCACGTCGACGGTCGTGCCGGCGCAGCAGATGCCCGCGACTACCATGACCCAGTCGTCCCACCAGGCCTTGTGGAGTTGGTGCACCCGGACCCATAGGCGCAGCGCCAGGCATACGAGCGCGATCGACAGCGTCGTCACCTCCGTGATGAAGAGCTCGGGGCCCCGCGTCGGCGGGTCGACATAGTTGGGCCGCGGCCAGGTCGCGATGACCGAGGGCGGCGGGAATCGCATCGTTCTTTTGCTTCTCTTCTTCTTCTTCTTCTTCGTTGCTTCTGCTTCGCCTTCGTTCGTCTTTACTTTGCTTCGGTCTGGGTATGTTGGGTCGTGTTAGGGGCTGTGATACCGCTACGGCTCATGACGAAACCACCAGCTTCTGGGCCTTCGTTCGTTGGGCGGTGGCGCACAAGAATTTGGAAAAAGAAGGAAAAGTCAAGTTGAAGAAAATGGAAGACATGCGAAGGGGGCGTTTGGGCTGAAGATACAGGAGACGAAAGCTGGGCAGTTCTTGACAATCAGACAGGTCATCGGCGATGCAGGGAGAAGTAATCGCCAGCAGACCTCGACTACGAGCTCATGTGATCGAACTCCTCCAGCCTTGCCGTCGCCTTGACTGTCTGTCCTGGTGATGCTGGGGCTACTATTCCGTCACAATCGGGTCCATGGAAACGGAGAGCGGTATCAGAAAAAGTTCAGTCCCGGTGTCAACGGTCTCATGGGAATACCTATGGGATGGAGATATACTTATGACGCAACATGAAGCTCTCAGCTGTGGACAACGGGTGCCGGGTCCTACGGAGTACTTAAGGGGATGAAGAAGGAACGCGGTCATTTCCGTCGGGATTTGAATGTTGGACTGGTCTGGCCACTCAGATGCGGCCGAGGATGGCGTCTGTGTCCGTGGCAGTATGCAGCTGAAAAGCATCACGGCCGTGATAGTCATCGTACGCAGCTTCGTCACGTTCGCTGTTGAGTGCTCAAATACGTGCTTCATTTCTGTCAAAGGGGGTTTGCGAACTCTGCTGGCCACCGACATACGCGTCTACACAGCTTGCGCAAGCCACGGCCCCAGACGCCGTACGTATGCCATTGTTGCTTGATTTCACGTTTCCCTTCCCGTGGCTGTACGGGCAGAAATCCGAATTCTGGCAAATGTAGCAGAAATATCTCTGTGCGACTTCATGGTTTGTTCCGTTTCGAACTCTCGTTATCCCAATTCTTGATGTCTCGGACCCCCAACTCTATTTTGCCCCCTGGACCAATGGCGACCCAAGGAGAACGTGCGCCATATTCAGGTGGTGCTTCCTCGCTTCTTCATTGGCCCGCTTTGGCAAATGAAGGAAGGTGAACTTCGGATATCAGTACGGGGACAAGAAGTCGTGATTACTCACCAGGCTGGCGATGTCGAGAACCTGCGGCTGGGCATCTAATCAACTGTGTTTGCCAGGAAATATGTCATTCGGGAACGTGACGAAAGAAGGCAATTGGCGGGACAACCCCGGCAGTTGTCCCTCGTCATAACTTCTTTTTTGATATGTACTTTTGCTTTTTCTCGAAGTTTTGGGCGTCGAATTAAGCTACTGGGTCTTGCAACCCCTTTTCCCACATGGCAGCATCCCGTTTGCCTTGGCGGGTGGCCCGTGGCCGGCCCAATTGGCGCGGCTGTGACTCCGCCACCCAAGATAAATTCGGCATCTCTTCAGCTGAACTAGCGTAATATTAATGGGGAAATGTCTCCTGATTCTGACCCATTGGCGCCACCCGCAGCCTCTTGATCGTGAAGTCTACTTCTTTGACTGACCGTGGCGATGCTGGTGGTGGTTTGCGTAAGCTCGTACGGCAACCCGCGAGCTCGTTTTCGTCCCGCTAGGCTGCTTCTTCCCGCAGCCGGGTCTTTTCACAGGTGGAAAAACAAGGGGGGGTCCACGGGAGATCGCGGGCGACCGGCGACCGGCGACCGGCGACCGGTGCTACTGCTACATGGCTAGCTGCATCCGAAATTCCCATACGTTTAAGTACGAACTCGGTAGTTCGGGTACCGGGTAGTGGTTGCGCGACGGACCGTTACGCAGCTACATACGGTATGCAGCAAGGCAGTTAGTAGCGGATTTAGAGGGTCGCAGTGCCGGGACTTACAATAGCACTGAGACGCCGGAGCGTTGAAACCGGCGCCAGCGTTTTAGTGGCGGGTGCCAATAACTAGGCGTCATGGGTAATCCGCCGAGTGCTACAAGTAGCAGTCAGGTGGGAAGCTGCCTGGCTGCTGTGTGTTGCGCATGGCAGGTTGCACCACTAGGGGGGCTGCGGGGCAGTCACCCGTCCACTACGACATTGTTCTAGAAAAGCGTTTCGGGTCCTGTCATCAACGGCCAACGGTTTGGCTTGTCAGACAAGCCTTTTGGCACTTGCGCTGCTGGCTTCGTGACATTGCATCCTGCATCTGCGATTGGCACTTCAACATTGGATATTTGAATACCACTGCCACCACAGCCTCGATCGCATTCGTTTCCCCGTCATCTTCCATTATTACCCTTACCTTAGTAATAAATAATCTTATTCTGTTTCACACAGCCTCAGGTTTCAGCACCCGAACGGTGTCATGCTCCGTCCCAACTTCCACGGCCATTTCATCTAGGTGGCGCCCTGTTGACACCGGCACTTGCGGCAGGCCCACCATGGCCATTCCGCGAATACGGTGAAACGAAACAACAGCGCAATACGATTTCGCCATGGGCTCTTGTTCCGGTATATAATGAGAGCTACGGGCACATCAACGTCTTAGCTAAGGATCTGGCGCACGAGAGATCCCATCGCGCATCGACGTTCATGTTGAAACACTGAGATCTGGAATCTTACTGATACCTCCGTCACCATCTCGCTTGCCATCAAATCATGTCGGACTCTCACTGTCATCAGCTCACCGGCCCCCAGCTCCAGGCCCTGTTTGACATCTTGACCCACCACGAGACGTACCGGGAGGTCGAGAGCTTCAAGACCCCCACCGCCATTGCCCGGTATGGCTACCCCTTCTCCGCCAGCACCGAGGGCGGCGGCCCGGAGTCCGTCACCCCCTGCTGCAGCTGGTCTTGACCCGGATCGTCCTGCCCATGCCGGGCCTGGTCGGCCTCCCGCTCGACTTCTACAAGACCAAGTGCCGCACCGTGATGCAGCGGCTGGGCGAGGCCGACCTGTCCGAGAGCTACGACAAGGCCTCGATGGGCACCCGCAAGACGCTGGCCACTGCCGCGTCGGCGTTACATGAGGCCGTCAGCCGCGGCATGCTCGGCGGCGTGCCCCCGCCCAACGGCCCCGATGCGCCGACCCCTGCGCAGCGGTGGGATCCCGACGTCACGTCGGCCGCCGAGCTGGAGGCATCGTTCGACTTTTGCTTACGAGACCTCGTCTACGGCGACCTCCTGGAGCGCCTCTTCCACTTTTCCCGGCAGTCGCAGGACTTTGACCGCTTCTCGCAGCAGATTGGCGACTCGATCGAGTACATTGTGATTCATCTGGCTACTTTCATTCACTACATTCTCGTGGTCTCGCCCGAAGGCCCATACCTGTTGAAGCTGATTGAGAGTTTCAGTAAACTGTGAGTGGTCTTGACAACCCCCTTTTCGTGAACATCATGATGTCAGCTATGGTTCCGAGCTACGGTTGATATTATGTGCTGTCTTCTATCCGGTGCACCTGGTTGCCGTCACGCACGGTCGTCGCTTACTACGTTATCTCTAGATATCCTTACACCATGGCCGCCCAGACTTTACGGCTCGGCAATGCTGCGACTATGATCAACGCCATGAACAAGCTCTTCCTCTCCAAGATGACGGTGGGAGGCATCACCAACTGGATGGGCATCACGCAGGGCGCCAATGACGGAATGAACTTGATGCAAAGGTAGGCGGTGCACCTTCAGAAGCCCCTAGGACCTCCTGACTAACGCCTAAAAAGGATGCTTTCCATCATTGTGGACTACGATGCCAGCGACTTCCGCAAGGCGGCCGAGGCCATCAAGAAGACTAAGAGTCGCCCCAGTGATAAGCACTTTGCCGCCATTGACGAGCACGTGAAACGCTCGAGGGACTGGCACGAGAACATCCGTGAGACCAGTATGATTGACCACGAGTCCATCGTCACGGCCATTCTCATGGCCAAGGATCCCGTCCTCGTCGCGGGCCTGACCCATGCCCACCATTCGCTACTCCAGGAGTACTACTCAGCCAGGTTATCGGCCCGAGATCGAGAACAGATCATCAAAGTCTTTTGCCGATCCAATCCTGACCACTTCACCTCGATCATGAAGGACTCGTCAGATTCAAGTAAGTCGCTTACCATTACCGTCAAGTATTGCTTTCCATAGAGAAATGCTAACCTGCCCCTTACCAGTGGAACCCATCATCCGGGCAGTCCACGCACGCGTAGCCCTCCACAAATATGTTCCCCTCATCCAAAAGTTCGTAAACGATCTACTCCAGACGAGCAAGGGAGAGAAGAACCCCAAAACCAAGACCCGCACCCCGCCCTCGGTAGAGGACTACGTCCTGCTGCTCCGCAAGCACAAGCCTTCCCTCTTCAAGTTCTTGCACGAGGTCTCGAGCTGCTGCCCCGAGATCCAGAAGCTCTTCCTGGACTGGGTCAAGGAGGCCTCGACGAGCTTCCGGCGTCCGCCGTCGGCCGAGTACGACCTTTCTCCTTCTTCTCCTTCCTCCTCCCGTCCTTATAAGTCCGAGAAACCACCACGGTCCCGAAGCGTACACAGCAACGGCAGCAATGGCCATGTCGACAGCTTCGTCGGGTTCGGCGGCGGCGGCGGCGGCGGCGCGGGCGCCCTCAGCGGCAACTTGCAGGCCCTGTACGAGGCGCTACCGCGCGAGACGCAGCATCAGGTCGTGATCGTCTTGGACTTACACGCCGACTACTTGGCGTCGCTGAACCGGGCCTCGCACCAGAACCTGCAGCAGATTGTGGACCGCCTGGCGGGTGTGCGCGAGTCGGCCGTGCGGCGCAGCATGCAGGGGCCCGGCGTCTACCTGGCGCGCTGGCACGCCTTGCTGGATTCTACGGTCATCACCCCCGCGGCGCCCGGGAGAGGGGTGCCGCTGCGGGAGCCAGATGCTTGGGTCGTGGTTGAGGCGCTCGGGAGGCCGTTCCGGGAGCTGGTGGCCAGGATTAGTGGGGGGGTCGGCGCGGGAGGTGTCGAATGGGGTGTGAGTATTGCTTGGAACTAATTACCTGGAGGAAAGCCTTGGTGTGGCTGGTTGACCAAGGGCACATTGGAAAGTATGGCAAGTCTGTATTAGCCTTAGTCTACTATTCTGTATGGTGTATATAATAGCTCTTACATATACGTATGAGAATCCATGACGCTATGCCATCGCATTTATTTTAACGACTCATCTTAATCCAGTAATTTTCGAGTGAACCTAGTGCTGACGCTTTGTTACTTGGCTGTACCCATGCAACCCATCCCTTGCGTCTACATGCAGCGTCCGTGAAAAGGCGGGGCTCGTTCAGGCAGCTGTGCCGTATGCCTTCCCATAGGCCTTCCCATAGGCCACAGTCTCCCCCGGGAGTTGGTTCCTCGGTGACGGGGAAATGGGCGCATCCAACGTGAACCAGCATATGATCAATCGCTGAGGGGTAGGCACCGATCCTGCACCGCTTACAAATCAAATGTCGCCAGTCTTACTTAACTACCTCAATGATCACAATCGCCGTAACCCATCCTACTTGTCTCCCTCTTAGTTAACACCCCCCTTTATATTTATACTGACAATATGAGCGGCGAATACCCAGAATCACATCCTAGTTATGAACACGGTCATGAGCACGACCCCAGGCGGGACCCGAAGGCGCCCGGCTACGTAAAGAGCGGCGACAAGAAGACGGTCCTCATCACGGGCTGCAGCGACGGCGGCCTCGGCTCCGCCCTGGCCCGGGCCTTCTGGGACCGCAACTACTACGTCTTCGCGACGGCGCGCAACGCCGGCAAGATGCAGGCCGTGGGCGGCCTCGCCGACGTCTGCATGCTGACGCTCGACGTCACCAAGTCCGAGGATATCCGCGACGCCGTCCGGGTCCTGGGCGACCGGGGGCTCGACGTGCTGGTCAACAATGCCGGGCAGGCCCATTTCAGTCCCGTGCTCGACGAGGACCTCGATCATGTCCGGCGGACGTTCGAGGTCAATTACTTGGCGCCCCTCGCTATTACGAAGGCGTTTGCGCCGGCGCTGATCAAGGCGAAGGGGGTGTCGGTGTATATTACCTCGCTTGCTGGGCATCTCAGTATTCCGTGGATGAGTCAGTAGCTGTTCCGACTTTGCTAACCTTTCCCTCCTCTGCACCCAATTGCTTGCCTGGCTTATAGCAAATGACTAACGGGCCTCACATTCAGGCACCTACGCCGCCTTCAAGAGCGGCACCGAGATCATGGCCGAGACGCTGCGCCAGGAGCTGCGCCCCTTCGGCGTCGACGTCATGGAGATCGTGACGGGCGCGGTGAGGTCCAACGGCCAGGTCGGCTTCGACGACTACGCCCTTCCGGAGGGGTCGCTCTACAAGCCCATCGAGCCGGCCATCAAGAACTTCGTGCGGGGCGGCGACGGGATCCCCCGCATGGACACCGAGGAGTACGCCACGCGCGTCGCCGACGAGATCATTTCCGGGAGGACTAAGGGCAGGTTCTGGTGCGGGACCAATGCGGAGATGGTCAGGGGGGCGACGGTACCGGCGGGGTGGAATCAGGCGGCCATGGTGAGTACATGTAATCCATTTACTTTTCACTTCTTGCTGTTTGGGATATCTTTCTGACTATAGCTATTTTCTTACAGGACGCCGGTGCAGTGATGGGAAGTGGTCTGGACACACTGGGCAAATACACTTGATTGGACATTACTTCGGAGCGTTTCATAACTGTCGTCAACCGGAGTGTATCATCTTAGCTTCTCAGCTATCTACAGTACCAGTGGAATATTACCGCATAACCAAGTTTATTACGATTGCATAATGTCACTGTCAAGACTAGCGCATGTGAACGGTAGCTGGTGATTAAATCCCAGACGGGCAGAAGGACCCATTACTGGCGAACCGCACGATACCCCTTGGCGCTGCGGTCCCAGCGGGCCCACTTCAACGCAACACCCCACCAGCCTTTGACGACCGGCACCGACGCCCCATCATCGTCGCCCGTCTCGATGCCGCCTTCTGAGTAATGAAAGTCCTTGGTATCATTAGTGTGGTTCTTGCTGCGAGTAATGCCGGTACCGCCGCTGTCTTGCGCCATTGACGAAGATGGCGGCAGATGCTGCTCGCTCGGCAGCAAACTGTTGATCTCGTCATACTCGAAGCTCGTCGTCGCAAGAGCCTCGAACATGGCGCTTTGCTGCGGCTGCCCTACTTCATTTTGGGGTATTTGAGCCATGGTGTGCTCGTCAGATATCTAGCCTCAGGGCTGATCTGAATTTGAGTATAATGAAAAGGGGCTCATTACTCACAACTACTTGGTTCACCACTGCAAGGACTCCCGAGATGGTGCGGGTAGGACCTTTAGACTACTTATACAATAAGGCCCAGTAAGGCAGATATAGCGCTGAGCAATTGAGCTCATAGAAGCGAACAATGATGTACGGAAGACAATGGGGCATACACAAATAGAGTTATATAACACAATGGTCCCTGCTCTCTTTTTCCTTAAGGCTGCAAATCAACCAATCAATCCAACCACCTAACGGTAGTTAATTGATTGGCTGATTTTAACCACTCGGCGCTGGTTAATTAATTAATTAGAGGGTATTAATTGATTAATTGATTAATTAATTAATATTAATTAACGATCTCGTAATAATTTTTAATATTTCGTGTAACTTATATATCGTCCTATTTTAGATCGCTCGATAATAACTACCTAATTGCCCTTAATCCTACCTAATCTATCGTAAGATTCTCGACCTCCCTTTACTCCAGCTCTTTTATTATCGATAGGAATATAGTATTAATATTCTAGATTATTCCAGCTTGATATTAAAACCTTAATATTATTAATATATCTACGATATTTATATTAAGATTAGACCGAGCGTAAGTAAATAAGCGACCGGTCGAGGAAAATAATCTCTCGTATTCGGTAAATATTAACTGGATTATAAGGAAATCGAGGGCTATTCGCAAAAGCCTAGGGTATCGGTTACGATAGGTATGCTAGTATTAAATCGGATCGGCGTCGATATTTATTAAATTAATATTCTATTAATATTAATATAAGTATTTGTTATTATAATCGTCGTTATTAAGGCGCCGTTTAATTACTTATTTGTATTATTATTATAAGAAGGAGGTAAAGCTATTTATATATAAGATCGGCTGGTATATCGTTAATATATTAAGCCGAAGGTTCGTAATATTTAAGTCCCTATATTCCTTATTCTATATACTTTAAATTTAATCCTTCGTATTATATATCTATTTAAAGTACGCTAATTAAAAATACTTAAGGGTTCTTTATTGTTAATTTAAATAGAATATGTATATAACGTAATATATCGGTATATAGTATAAGAGGGTATAATAATTATTAATCTTTAACCAAGCGGCGTTAATCCCGATAACGTATTCTCTCGGATTAAGGTATAATCTCGACTCTTCCTTATATTTCTTTAATTTCTAAAGGATAAATTTAAAGCTTAATAAATAGTAATAAATATAGCCGTATAAGCTTTTAAAGTTATTTAATCGATACCGTATTTAACTATCGCTTTTTAATTGGATAAGGCAATCCTTAAAGTCCTTTAATATTATGGCGATCTGAGAAAAAGCAGATTAATCGGTAGAGTTTAATTCGTTATATTCTTAAAGGAAAATAGGTATATTACTCGAGGCGTATTACCGAATCTTATTAGTTATAGGCGACCGGTTTTTATCGGCTTATTATTAATAAAATCGAATACGCGTTATCTTAATATATTAATGTAATTTAATCCCTCGCTTAATTATATAATAGGTTCTTAATTAACGCGTCTAATTATCTTTAATAAGCTATATTAACTTCTTTTGATAGTCGGTAAGGTTATTAAAATCGGTGTAATCGTTCTTTTAAATAATTAGGAATATATCGTTAAGACGGTCGTTTTAACCGATCGCGATTATAAAGATATGGAGCTTATTAATAGGTCTTTATTAGCGCTACTCCTTGTATTTAACGTTAATTAAGATATTAATATTATTAAAGTTATTAAAGGTATGAATATTATCTATTATTAATCCTTTAGGATTAAGTAAAGCCTTAATAACGAGGTTCAGAATATGGCTAAAATAGCGACCTCGGTAACGGCGTTTATTAAATCTATACGCGTTACCGATAAAATCTATTGCTGTATTTATATTAAAGGCGTTATTGAGAGTAAAATATCTTATTTTATTATTAATATTATATAAATCGATAAGTTTTATTATTACGGCGTTAATAAGGTCGTTTATATAACTATTTAAGACTTCCGGTATATTAAATATAATCTTTCGCGGTTAATTTATAAACTTATTATAAAAGAAATAAGTTAATTTATATACGTTATATTTATTCCCTAACCTTTAATTATCGAACGCGAAGTATATTTAATTAAGGGCGTTTTATAATACGGTAATAACAATTTAATAATAATGCTTAAACTCCTGGATAACTCGCGATCGAAATATAGTACGTAATATAATTACTTATTAAGCTTAAACTTAAAGGTTAAAGTAATTATAGATAGCGTGAAATCTAGGCGAATTAATATTACGGAAGGGTAAGGATTCGTTAACGATCTATTTAATAATAAGGCGTTAAAAATATACTTTATTAAAGGAATTATATATCTTATATATAATCCTTATATCGTCGGCGTTATTAACGTTTAGGTTAGTTAAAAAGGATATTAAGTCCCGGTATTAGGAGGATTTAATGTAATCTAAAAGCTCGTTCCTTAACTTCGTAATATTATTAAAAGGTACCTTAATATTATATTTCGTATATAAATGGTTTATTGGGTTTAAAGTGTTTTAATAAATAAAAGAGACGCTAGTCGGTAATTATTTTATTATATAAATCTTATAGATTTAATACCTCTTTTTATCTTTAATAAAATCGAGGCTAAACCTTTAAACTTAGGCAGTTCGGTACCTAGGCGTATTTAGAGGTAATTATAAGCCGTAACGCTTAATAAACGTATATAATTATTATTTGGTCTATATAGGAGGCTCGATAATATCGGTAAATCGGTAATTGGGTATCGCGACGGCGGCGTAGGTAATGAATTTAATAAAATAATTAATTGATAGAGTTACCGAAGATCGCGTAAGTTTAACGTATTATTTATTACTTAAAACGCGTTAGAAAGTTACTTATTTTATTAATACGGTCTTTTAATTTACTAGCTTTAATTACGGTACTCGATCCGGCTTCCCCGACCCCTACTAGCTCTAAGTAAAATATTAAAAAGGATCGTGAGATATATAAATAGAAGGCCTTATTTCGAGCTTAAAATCGTGGAAATATCGAGAGAAACGTTAATTAGAATTAATTAATCTAATTAAACCAGCACTCTTTAATTAATTAATTAAGTTATTTCTAGGGACGTGATTAATTGATTGATTAGAGGGTGTTAGTTAATTGATTGACTGATTGATTGATACTGGTTGATTGATTTGCAGCCTTGTTTTTCCTTCGGGATGAACATGAGCTCATCTGGACATTCGCCCTTGAATTAGGCAACTACCTCAAGCAAAATTAGCCGGCTCTATCTTAGCCAAAACGATCTCTCATTCCCTCGCTAGTAGGTCACCATGGGTGTTATCTGGGGAGAAATTTACTGCCTTTGGTATATTGGTCAGATTTTCAGACCCGGACCTTCATCGACGTTCGAAATGAAGACGGTGAGGATGGTAGCAAAGCTTGCGGCGGTATGTTAGCCCCTCCATTGATTCGATGTGGTGAGAGTTTAATACAAATGAAGGGATACATACGTTGCCCCAGCTAAGATCAACTCTATCATCTTAGACTTGGTGAGATGGGATAGTATTGAGAGATATATAACGGTGGATGTTATAATGACGCAGATACGGGCCCAAACGCTGTCGATAAGAATGCAGACAACAACTGGAACAAGGAGAAGGGACGTGATCAGGGCCAACATCAAGAATCTGGCTGTGCGTTTTATCAACGGCCCTGAATAAAGATATACGTTCGGATCAGTGGATACATCATGTTGGGGAATCTGGCGAAGTAGTTAGCCCGGGACCAGTAATGACATTTCCAGCCTCTTGGAAAGCTTGATACGGAAAGGGAACTCAACAGCTCGGAAGCCCTTATAGCGATCAACAAGCAGGTCTTCTACCCAATCCTCAAGTTTCTTGATGGCACTATCGTCAGAGGCAGACAGGGTAAGAAGTTCTCTCTCATGGTGGAGAAACTCCCTTTCGTCCCTGCTTATGCAGCTGGTTGCATCCACCCAGTTCTCCAGACTTGATACGTCTCTGGAGAGCGCTTTCTTCAAGTTGAGAGTTTTATGGGAGCGGTTTAGGAAATCATCTTCGAGCCCGGTCAGTAATTACTCGAGGCCCGGGGCCCGGGTGGAACCAACCGTATTCCGCTAGATGCGAGTCTATCTCAGCAAGTAGCGACTTGCGGGCGGGGTTATTGTCAGCCCGACTCATTCCCAGAAACAACGGGCGGTCTTCGTTGCGGTCCAACTCGTCCAGTTGGGTCTCCAGCATGGCGAGCTTGTCTTGTTTTAACAAGAGAAGTCTGGCGCGCAGTCTCGGAAAACGTCTACAAACGAAGAAGTCTGTGTTGGCGGCGACGAGGGCGGAGAATCTTGGGTACCCGGCCCTGTAGTCTTCAACTAGAGATGTCTCATCTAGTCAGCTGGTTGCAAAAGGTTCAGAGGAGAATAATGTAAATGCGAATTACTTTTTGATGGTTCAATGTTAGTTTCGTTGTTATTTGAGGTCATCTCCAAGTCCGGTGTTGTGGGCGGCTGCCCGACTGTGGGAAGACAGCCCCGGGCTCTGGATAACATAGAGAATAGGGAAATCATCTCATCTGAAAGTCTATCTCATGTTGACTCCGAAGTAGATTGATGGAGGCTGAACATTACTTAAGTAACTACATTAATCTCGGTAGAGCGATTTCACCTATCGATAAACTAAGGGGGGTCGCACAAGACGTAAGCCCTCATCCCCACAGCCACACCTATATTGCCGCCTGCATATCTTATCAAGCATAAACTGCAGAGAATGCCTTACCCCGCCGTCGTCTGAATAAATGCTTCAGTACTTGGGCACTTTCTCGCCCGCTCCTCCTCAATCGTGGCCATTCGAAGTTGCGAGACACTCACCATAACCCAGTTCAAGACGCACAGAGACCCAACCTGCTGACGACAGCGCCATGGATTCTTCAAGCGGGTAAGTCCTGGGTTGGCGAGTCCTCCATTCCTCTCGTAACTAACGTTCACCCCTCTGCTCAAGACGCCGAAGCCCTGACTTCACCATTGACGACGATTCTGGGAAGGGAAAAATCAGAAGGGGGGCATCTGTTAGTTCACCAAGCCACTCCCAGCCAACATGGCCTTGCTAAGATACTTGAACAGGCACGAAAGTTCGCAATAGGCGACTCTGTGTACTTGAAAGTCGCTGGAGGACGCGAGGGGCCATACATGATTGAGACATGTGATGGAAGCCAATACACTCTCTGTCTTACGGATGGCACGTCTGCTAAGGGGGGCCAGAAGGTCGCGGAAGATGACCTCGAGCGTGCCTGAGCCGTGCGAGAAAGCTTTTGCACGAATGAATGTTAGCCAGTGAGTGTGGGTGTGAGATTGTTAAGTACATGGGTTGGTTCTGTGTCACAGTGGGGTAGCAATGTTGGAGCTGTATGCTAGATAAGTGAGGCTCGACATTGATGTATTGGACAACAACCTGCAGGACATGTGCCCGAGGCAATAGCAAGGTATCCAAATCTTGGTAAGCCGGAGAGTCCCGACGAGAGAAACAGGGACGGGGTGAAATGTCCGCCAAATTGTATCCCTCTCTTTGGCCCGCAGTCTTCGACAATTATCACGAATGTTTTTTTTCTCGCAGTCTAACTGAATGAAATCATGGCGACACATTTTGCGCTCCTGATTGGTAATTGCTTCTGCCCTGTCACTGACCAAGCAACATGGGGAAAACCGCTGAAAGGATGCGTGCGAGATGTGATTGAGATTAAGGAGCAGCTGGCCAAGTCTCCAGTGGGGATCGACATCAAAGTGCTTGCGGCTGGCCCTACGGACCCGGATGACCCCAATCGTCCGAATGAAGTCGAGGGAGCAGATTTGCCGACTCATATCAACGCACTACGCAGCCTGGAACGCATTACCTCATGTGCCGCAGATGGAAACTTCGTGTACATCCACTTTAGCGGACACAGCACTGCCATCTCGCCCGACAGCGGTAGCCCGTTCTCTAATGGCTCGACGGGGGATCTAGCGCTGGTCCTGCTCGCTAGTGACAACCCAGCCAAATATCAGTACCTCCGCGGCTTGGAGTTGGCGTATCAACTCAAGGCAATGGTCGACAAGGGGTTGAAGGTGACGCTGGTCTTGGACTGCTGCGTCTCCGGCAGCGCGATACGGGACAAGCGAGATCCCTCCGTTCGATATCTACCCTACGACCGAGACATAGACCTGGCCCATCCTCCTATCTTAGGGAAGTGTCTCGACTCCAAGGATGGGAGCGCGCAGCCGTCTTATCGCGATGCGTCCCTGCGCCCAAACTGGCTGGTAGACCCGGACGGCTACACCATCCTCACGGCGTGCGGTCCTCGGGAGAAAGCGATGGAACTCAAAGTCGGCAGCGACGAATGGCACGGAGTCTTGTCGCATTTTCTGACCCGAGCCTTCATCAAGTACGGGCGTGTGGGAGGGTGGCAACACCATATCTACGCACACCTATGCGCCCGGTTTCGAGAGAAATGCCAGGCGCAGCATCCAATGTTGTACGGTAACATGGGACTGTGGTTCTTTGGCGATGCTTGCGCGACGGACGAGGCCAGATCCATCGCCGTCGTCTGGAAGAAAGACCAGAGGGAGCCGGGGCGCGCGATTTTCCAGTTGGAAGCAGGGGAAGCCCACGGCATTTCCAAAGGCGATCGGTTTGCCTTGCACGGTGTTATTGCCGATGAAGAAGCCGAATCCAGTATTTTCGCCTCGTCGGCGGACCATCAGGTGGTGGCAGAAGTTACTGAAATCAGACCACTCACGTCAGAGCTGACTACTGCGTCGCCAACGGCGAACGTTTTGGGCTCGGGTCCGACCGCAACGGCGATCAGTCAACTGCAGCTTCTTCGCCTCCCAGTCAGACTCGATCTGCACATCTCTCAGCCAGATATCTGGCTCGATGCACTCAAACTACGGAAGTCCCTGAGCATTGTGTGCGCCATTGATGGCCAGATGAGGGAGGAAAAGTCTTTCGCCTTTCATGTGAAGATTACCAAAGACAGGTTTGATGTTCTCGACCACCGACATCAACCAATTTCCGGTTTACCGGAATCCCCTATGGACTGGAGGAGAACGCTGAATACGTCTTGGACATAATGGAACATCTGGCCAAATTCAGAGCTACGGAGGTATTAACCAACAAGGCCCTAGCTGAAACCACCTGTCCATTTAGAACGTCATTCAACATCCAAGTCGTCGACTCTGCTGGTACAGCCTACGAGCCCGGGTGCCGGTACGAGGGACCGTTCGCTTCAGGCTGTTCTCATCAAGACTGTGTCGTGACTGTGAACCATGGCGAAACGATCCGGTTGGAGGTGCAAAACAACGAGGCCGAGGAGGGTCGAGATCTGTACGTCCACTTATACGACATGGCGCGTTACAGCTGGGGCGTCAGCAGCCTCTCCGGCGGGGACTATCTGGCTCTCCCGCCACGCTATAGCCGCCGAGACCAGGAGGACTTTCCATCGGGAACGACGGGTGAGTGGAAGCCGGAGCTACGCATGGAAATCCCCAACAATCTTTTGTCGGCAGGGCACGAGCAGTGTGAAGAGACTATCAAAGTTATTCTCACGTCCGCACCGACTTCCTTCATGTGCTTAGAGCTGCCGGAGATTACGAAGCTTTCTACGCGAGGCGGGAAGAAAAGTAAGTTCAGGGGGGCGATGGTGAGGTGTCGGAGGACTGGGCGGCGATGAATTTCCGTATCCGCACACGAAAGTAGATGGTGTTAACGAGAGTACATATTCAATTATTCTTTCTAGCTCGAGGAAAAAAAAGACACGAAGTTCTCCAACTTCTCATGGCCCAAAATGAACGTAGGGTACCCAATGCAGTGGCACCGTGGGCTTGTTATCCCCACCAGCCGGACCCAACAACGTCGCTGCCCTTGACAGTCGCTCCCCCCTATGGTGACCTTGCCTGTCCCTGCACAGCGACTTTCTGACTGAAAGTTCCCACTGTCTGTCGTTTTCGATCAAGCCGCCCTCCGTAAAATCAATGTCACTGGTCGGTTGACGGTTGTGGCCAGTGGTACTTCTCTGTGCCCCCTTAGCTGTGGTTTCCTGGTACCAAGCATCCCGCTTTCTTCGAACTGAAAAGTGCAATCCGCGAGCCACAGTTTCGTCTTCCAAATCTCCACTCTTGCCAATCTCTGCATACGTTGTCCGCGCTATGTCCACACAAATATCGTCCTCCACGTTCCACAAAGTACCGATGACGTGGCGATACCCTGCTAGCTGGAACGCGCTGATCAGGTGTATACTCTCGTCCATGAACTTCATCACATTGAGTCGGCCCGTTCCGCAAGCCGAGAGGTATGCCAGAAATGGGGAGTGATCTCTAAGATTCATGTCTAACAAGGTCTCCACCATAAGCGGGTCGTTCTTTCCATCCTTCAGACACAAGTAGCTTTTTGATGGATCGAGGGAATCAGTGGATCCATGGCCGGCAAAGTGAAATATTGCACACTGAGGAAGGAGCGACATGATCTCGTCCTTTCGGCATCGTTGAGGCTCGACGGTTTGTATGTTCATGGATCCGCACAGACTGCGCAACGCGGCGACTTCTTTGGCGGCGGAAGGTAAGGGGTCCCACCCAGGAGTATGATCCATCGCTACTAGCAAGGCTTTGATTGACTTGGAGTCTGCGAGGGGTTGCCGCCGGGTTTCAATGATAGCTCGGATGGAGGAACTGTAAGACGAGACGACCCTGTCAAGAACTGTCTCGGAAGAACGCTTCATGTGATAGCCTGCTGCATGAATGGGAAACTTGCTCAAAGTGCCTGTCGTAACCCACCATACATGCGGCCAGTTATCATCAGAGGGCGAATCTCTGAATCCGAGAACCTCTAGGACCGGGAAAGCAATGGCGTCCCACAGCCATTCAAGAACCGGAAGGTGTCCGAGATTTTCCTTCTGTGCGTACTCCTCAATTCTATAGAGTGTAAGCTTCTCAAGCTCCAGAGTCTTCAATCCGTCTTTAGTCAGCAATAGAGCGTCACAGCGGAACTCGCTAACATTGATGACAACGATAGGGCCGCGAGTCGCGGCCTCCCTCATCTCGGACTCATTCGGCGGGCCGAGGAAGTTCTCAAAGCCAGCCAACTGTCGGATCTCTCGTAAGAGTGAATCCAGGTCTTTGCCTGCGTTATAACGCTGGTCTGTAGGAGCTTGATCGGGAAGGGTGACCTCTTTTCTCGGGAAGGGGCCGTCAGGGGCGACGATGGGCTGTGCTAGCAAGCCGCGGAGGTACTCGAACCGTTCCGAGAGGCCAGGGTGTTTTTTTCGAAGGTCCAAGGCATCCGCCCTCATCTCATTAAGCGACGCCGCCAAGACACCGCGACCCTGTTCGAGAAGCTCGATGGCTGCATGTGGCCCCTCTTCGTATAAGGCCATTGCCGCTGCATCGGACGCAAACCCGGCTAACTGACCGAGAAGCCGTTGTTTGTCTGCGTTTCCGAGTGACTTTGATGTAAGCGTGGGCATAAGCTGCACCGCAATCCTCGATGCCTGAAGAGCCTCGTTCCATTCCATTGATTCCTCCAGGATGGATTTGCCAGCAAGTATGCGCATGAGGGTGGGCGGCTTTTGGTCCACAAGGACATCGTGTAATCGAGAAATGGCTTCTGCGCGGCAGTCGCTGTCCCCGTTGCCCGCACGCAATTTGCGTACAAGTCGACGTGCAAGGGAATAGATGAAGGTCGCTCTCGTAGGATGAGATTCCGGTGTCGCCTCGATGGCTTGTTTGGATACATTGATAGCCTCCTCTGGATCGGTCAACCCGTCAACGCTGGCCCCATTCGCCCAGGAAAAGATGTACGAGGGGTCTAGCAAAGTCCCGAGGTTACTCAGCCATATGCCTCTGTCTGCATGATCGTCAGGTGCCAGGTTGATGGCTTGCTTCATGAATCTGATTGCATCTCGAAGATCCGACGTCTCGCCCCTGTCTGCATATCTATCGCCGAGGCAATTACCAAGACTGTTCAGCAACAAGGGCTGGCTTGTTTGCCCGTCGTTAGTGTCGACTGCATCTTTGATCAACCGAATCGCTTCGTCGAGGTCATTGGCTGATTCCGTCCTTGCGTATCTTCGATGAAGTGCCATGCCAAGGTTATGAAGAATCTTGGGACGATCCATGTGATTAGTGGGGATCAGCGCAACGGACCTTTGGCCCGCTTCAATGGCTTCGGTGAGGTCCGCCAGCGCTCCTACACGCGAATGCCTTTCGCGGAGTGAGCCACAGAGCAGGTTGGAATATAGACCTTGATCCACAGTTTCGCTGCCTGGGGTAATCTTGAGAGCCTCCCTTGCACACTGAACTGCGTTGTCCAGATCTTCTATATCTCCAGTCCTGAAGTATTTCTCTCTGAGCTGATGCCCTACGTTATTTAGGCATGTGGCTCGTGTTGGGTCGTCTGGAGCTGCAAGGACCGCACGTCGTCCCTCTCGAATTGCTTCATCGATATCCTCGAGAACTCCCGTCCACGCATACTTCTGCGCAAGCAGTATCCCAAGATTGCAGAGGAACGTGCACCGCTCGGAATGTCCATCGGCACTGGTCTGAGCTGCCTCCTTGGTTCTCTGAATTGCCTCTTCGAGGTGGCACCTCCCGCCTGACTTGTTGTACTTGTCGCGCAGTGACTGTCCCAGGGACCCCAAGTATGATGGGCGTGTTTGAGGGTCTGTATCGATATCGATCACCACTCGGAGTACGTCGATAGCGGCATCGATATCAGAAACCTCCCCGGTCCGAGTAGATCTGTGGAGTAGTTGGCCAAGGATGCCCAAGCTGGATGCGCGATTTGTTTCGTCCTTGCTGATCTCGTCCGCTTCTTGGAAGGCCTCGATAGCATTATTGAGATCTGTGTCGTCTTCCCCCAGGGCAAAACGTTGATAATAGAATTTTGCAAGGGAAGACAACAGCGTCGCTCTAGTTTCCGAGTCTTCCGGGTGCTCATCCACCATCCTCTCAAAACTGTCAATTAAACTGTCCAGGTCAGATCCCGGACTTACGGCATCAAAGGCGGAGGCTTCCGTGTCATCCGAGTCGGACATGGTTGTGAGTATGAGATAGGCTTCAGTAAAGGAATTCCGTCTGGTTAATCAAGTATTTCAAGGGTTGCAAGCTATGGGGGGTTCAGACACTAACATCCCCATTGACGTACAGAAGGAGATCTGAAACAGGAGACCGGTTTTCGATTACGGGACTCACTGACGCCCGATGGTCAGGTCTGCCTGCTGTGTAACGCGAAAACCGTGGCACGTGAGAGCTGCTTATGGGTACTTAGGTACATATATATGTACTGACCCACATAAGCGGCCTCGCCCCTGATAGATAACGGCGTGTTCGCATATTTAGAAACTATAGCTCATCCCGCAGAACATCTACAGTAGTCCTCGACGAGCTCCCTATTCTGTGGATCTGGTCGTATTGGAAGTACGACAAGTCGTGAACCAACAGATTATTCACGCTGCAGGAGATTTTTAAGTCAATATGTCCGGGGGTTCGGGAGACTGGTTTGTGAAAGTACAGGCGAACTCACATTCTCTCCACGTTGAATTTGGCGTCTTCGATCTGATCAATCGGCGACACGATAGACTCTTCGTCTAGTCGCCAGGCCAAGGCCGACTCCGCCGCCTTCAAGACTTTCCTACATCCAATAACATGTAGTGTCAGTGGGCATCCGTCTGGGACTGCATATTGATTAGGGATAGTCGGGTATGGAACCAACATACCTCATTGAGTCGTCCAGTCCCCTGACGGCTTCGGGTAAGACCATCTTCGTCAGGGCCTCATTCTTTGCAGCCAACGCGAAGCTCTGGAGATCGACAATCTTCGTGTACTGTTGCATGAGGGGATATTCGACGTCCCAATGCTTGCTATGAGCCATAGGAGCAACTTGGTTAGTAAACCTCGTATGGAGTGATTATCATGTAACGGATGTACATACTCGCCGTCTGAGGCCAGGGAGTCGACCAGTCGGTTGTCGCGCGCATCCTCGCCAACTTTGCTCTGAGACGGACACGTTCATATCAGCAAGACACCTGGTAGATTTGGGGGACCTGAAACCGCAAGGCGTTACCTACACTTACAATGCGCGTCCCCTTCTCAGTTGCTGCGGCAAGGTCAACGAACGTGAACATGGGTGGTTTTGTTTACCCTTCGTGGGAGCACGTACCTGGGTTGAAGACGATGACCACCAGTATTCCGTTGGCCTGTTCTTGGCGCCTCCAATTAGATCACCGACCTCCCTTGTCTCAGTCGTATCTCTGAATGTTGATCACTCACGTCTAATTCCATGGTGAGATCCAAGACCTCGGCTTGATCGACAGAGCTGGGCGCCGATAGGATGCTGGTGATGTCCAGTTCTCCCACAATGCGGTTGTCCTTGGCATGCAATCTCTCGCCCTCGATCACTTTGATGACCACTTTGGATCCCGCACCTTGATCTCCGGGGACCATGACCTTGACGCTCTTTCGGGTCGGAACTATGGTGAACTTGGGTATGACGCGCAGAGTTAATCCGTCGGCCGCCTCCTAAAGCAGAACGAACTTCGGTTAGCTTTTTCTCTGCCGTTCGTACGAACGCAGAAGATGGGCTCATGTAGACGGGGGGCGGTAATACTATTCCCAAGCTCAGGGGATGGACCTCCACCGGGGAGTACCATTCGTTGTCTAAAATGCCAGACATCAGAGCGGCTTGCATCGCAGCACCGGCGACGACAGCTTCGGCGGCCATCTTCAATGCGTGCTTCTTGTTGAAAATTGTCTCGAGTTGGGATCTCAGCTGTGAAGAAAGATCAGCCGTGTTTTGATCATAACTACATAGGTAGAGCTGCAAGATTAATGCCTACCAGGGGTATGTAACTGGAGCCTCCAGTAAAAACAACATCATTGATATCGGTTGGCTTCAGGCTGTTCTCGTCTAACAAACGCAGCGTCAGCGGACTCTCTCACACCCAATCTCCATCACGGTAGCGGGATATACCTAGCAGGTTCTGCAGAGCGTCCAGTGCCGACTGGAATAAGTCTTTGTTGAGCTCCTCGAACATGTGTCGCGTGAGCGTCTCGTTGAGGGGAAGGGACTTGTGGAAACTCGGGATCTCGACCCGGGTGACCATGTTGGTACTCAATTGCCGTTTTGCCATCTCCACTCCATCATGGAGTCTACTCAACGAATCGGCCGTCATGTCAGCGGCCAATATGCCGTTATTCCGGCTGAACCTTTTCAATAGGCTAGGTGGACAAAAACGTGGTCAGAAAGGTTCAGTCCTGTATGGATGTTCGACTGCTTACTGCTCCGCCACGCGACCATTGAAATGCCTCCCGCCGACGGGGAGCTTCACTGCACCCAGCATCTCGAAGATACCGTCGTCGATCTCCACGATGCTGATCTGCAGCTTTTCGCCCCCATGTCGTAGACCAAGACCTTCTTATCGCCGGACCCATGGTCCAGGCCGTAGGACAGCGCGGCCGCGATGGGCTCCCGGACGACCCGCTGGACCGAGAGCCCCGCCAGCGCCGCCGCGGCTTTCAAGTCAGTCACTTCGGGGTGCCAATCCACCGTCGCCGGATCCCTTCCCTCGGGCTCTCTATCGAAATCCGCGGGCACCCCGATGACGGCGTCTGTGACGTTTTTGCCCAGGAACGCCTCGGCGGTGCTTTTGAGCTGCCCGATCAGGAGGCCGACCAGCTGCGTGGGCGTGTACGTCTGTAGCTTACCGGCGATGGCCATCTGCACCGCCACGCTGTCGTTGTCGCCCTCGACGATTTGATATGGCAGGTTGGGGACGAGGGACTGCACTTTGGGGCTGGACCAGCGGGCGGCCAAAAATCTCCCGACGTTGCATACCGTTCGCGTTGGATTGACATGCGCTTGCTGCAGGGCGTCTTGGAAGCAAACTTGTGTCAGTAGTCTCGCACAGTTTTATACTTGGCGTAATTACTTGGTAGATCAGGAGTAATACGTACCGTGTCCTGCTAGTACTTCGGTGTCGGTAAAGGCGACACAGGTAGGGATGGACGTGTTCCCATGGCTGTCTCTGAAAACCGTGGTGTTCGAAAGGTCTCCTTCTGTGTAAGCGACCCGGGCATATGTCTTTCAGACACTGGTGTTAGCTCCTGTGATTCAAACCTCCCATTTCAGGCGGCCGAGCGTTGAAAGATGCTCAAGAGGCTTCTCAGGGTGCGCTGAGGCTTACATTTCCGATATCCTTTGTGATGTCAGTTTGTTATTTTTCAACTCAAAGCGTAGCCAGCCAATTGATATGATGCCGAGGGGGAATGAACAAACGTACTATGCCGATGCTGGAACGAGGTCCATCAATACTGATCCAGTTTTGTTGTCGCGAGCGGACCCAAAAGGTGACCGTTGCGAGACTTGCGATGATGATCAAGAGATTGCCCCAGAACTTCACCCTCTGCATAGTGTTCATTCTGGGCTGATGCACCGGGGTCCCATCTTTGGTAAGCGGGTTTTTCTTATCGACTAGAGGTCGTAACATGTTTGATTCTTTTGTCGGAAACTCCTGGTCCGGCAGGGAAGCAAAAATGCAATGTTAATTTTTGGAAAGGGGGTAGAAGATCTCTTCAGTCCAATGCCATAAGTATAATTTACTTATATCATAGTCAAAAAGCCAGATCTTGTGGGATTGCCAGTCTGGACACATATGGCCTGGTGTTTACAATTGATGCTGCCTGGCAGGGGATAACGTGCCGCACCATCGAGAATAGCTTTGTTGGTGGGGCCATCCGCCGCCAAGCATGAGTAACAGCTGGCCCACCGTTCAGGTGAGTCAGCCGAGATCCGGCCAGAACTTCAACACTAGTAAGCAGCCCAAAGATAATAATGCCGACGTTCAATTAACCAAGCTATTTTGAAGCCCTGTAACCTACACCAAGCCTAATAGTCTTACATTCTGTAGAATAACCCAAGAGTCATCTCTCCAAGCTGATAAACAGTCGTCTTGTCCCTCTCGACCAGCTGTAGCCCATAAGCAGATAGGTTCGCTCTTTTATAGAGTCCACATGCCAGCAAACACGGCCGCGCAGGCCAGCGCCCAGACTGCGGCGACCTTGGCGCTCAGCCCGGATGCGCTACTCCCCGGCGGTGGCGGAAGCGTAGGCGGAACCTGGGCCGCTGCCGTGAGCAGTGGCGTACTGCTCGAAATAGACAGGCTCGATAAGGTCGACGTCGGCGCCAACGGCGCGGTGATGGTATTGGTAGGCGGCGCGTCTGGCGACGGAATATTGGCCGTGGGGCCGGTGATGGTAGGGATATCTGGTGAGGGGATGCCGGGAGGAGGAACACCCGGCGGGGGAATGGGAGCACCGGGTGGGGGGATCTCTGGCATTGGTACCGGCGGGATTGGTGGGACACCTTGAGGGTTCCGTGGGACGATAATGTCCGCCTCGCCTGCTGCTGAGGACGCCGTTGGTGTCGTCAGTGTAGACAGTGTGGTGCTGTGCACGACCCTGTGGCCCGGGGTGGTTAGTGACGGGTGGGGCCGAAGCTCGGAGAAAGTTTCCAACGTACGGGCTACCGTGGTAGGGGTGGCACAACCCCGGAAAGGGGAGGCGCGGAACCGCCGCCGCTATGAAAGGCCCTCTGAAGAGGACAATGGCAGCCATGTGGAGTAAGTATTGCTATGATCTTTGAACTGAGATGTCCAACTTTTCGTCTTCATGGAATTATTGGAACGGACGGGAGGCAGACATGGAGTCTAATATAGGAAATTCCTCAGCACCTCAGGGCTCAGGCAGCCGGGCCCATGTTCCAATTCTCAGCTTGATAATGGCATTCATTCCTTTGACATAAAGAGAGTTTGCTGCCCCCGCAGTTGTTTGGCTGATGGTTCATGGTTGACAGTTGTGATCGGCCAAAGTGTTTCTCTTTAATTGGAGTTACCCCGAATTCTTCAGGCGGGTAGCCCTCATGGGACTAGTATCACCTGTCATCGTCTGTCTTTTGGGACGGCCTTGATCCGTGCCCCTGGCGGGATTGGTCAATTGTCCCGTGCCGTAACCTTCGGCATGTCCGCCTTATGCCCAAGATTGCCGGAGATAGTCGCGGCGCAGGCCCAAAGGCAATACTAAATGCAAAAGGGTCACGCGCAGGGCCGGGAATATCGGAATTATAGTGCTAAATAAGATACAATGCCGAGTTCTACCGAGCTATGGCCGTACAAGAGATTCCCGGTTAGGGCCGGGGATAGAGGAGCAGCAGTGCGAACCCCTTTGCCATTTCATTTCTACTGAGCTATGGCCTCTCATATCTGAAGCCAGAAAGGGGCAGCGATACGTTGCCTAGTAGCCAGATCGGCCACCCGTCAAGTGCGGCATAAGAATGCCTTGCGGGTGGGGTGGTTGCCAAGGGTACTCATCGGGCTTCTGGGGCGTTGAGTACATTTATGCGTGTGTAATGCAGAACCAAGCAGGAGTCTGTCCAACGCAAGCTGGTGATTGGCGGGGGCATTTTAAAGGTGGGAAAAGCGAGGCAGTGTCTTTTTAATTGACGGGCCGAAGCGTTGCTGTAAACGCATCCTACCACAGCCATTCTCTCCGTACTACATTGCCCGTAAGCGAGCCAATGGATAGTTGAGGGTGATGCATGGAGATGGTGATCCCGATGGTCCCTTGCTGACCCCGCCCTCCTCCTGGGAGGCCTGACCCAACATAATATCTCCTCAAATGGACGGGCCGGTCGGAATTCACCCTCTGCTTATCCCCATGTGCTGAGACCAATCTTAAATCGCCCACTATATTGTCGAGGCTCGGTTGCTACGCCGTATTGCGTGCAACCTACGCCGAGAAGGCAACCAAAATGGCGGAAGTTCTTGGCGCAGTTGCCAGCAGCATTGCTCTTGTTGAGGTTGCGGGGAAAGATGGAGGGGCCGTCTTCAAGCTCAAAAGGCTTTGGGACGAGATCAACAATGTCCCAGAGACCATCGCCGACCTTATGATACAGATCGAGTGTCTCGATCCTGCCATATGGGAAGCCGAGACTCACTTTGCACAGCCTGCAATATCCCCTCTCCTTTGGAACGATGCAGCCGCGAGGCGAAGTGCTCAGTGCTGTCGCACTGCACTTCAAAGGCTGACTGACCTCGTCGACGATTTATCCGCCCAGATCAATACGGCCAAGCGGGGGAGAAGGAAGATAGCCTGCCTCAAGGTTATGCTGAAGAAGGAAGAGCTTCGGTCGCTGGAGAAACGTCTGGAAACCGCCGTGAGGATGCTCCAGTCGGCTCAAAACGGCTACATGATGTAAGCAAGCAGCGATACATTTTCCAGACCCTCGAACTGATGCAAATTTAGAACCCTGTTGAAACTGCAACCGGATATTATTGTCGCAAAGGCCTTTGTCCAATCCCAATCATCTCCACAGGTGATTCCGGCCGCATCAATACCGCAGGACGGCCAAATGGAGGTCGAAACAGATGACATGACCGAGCACGCAGCCGAGAATAGCACCACACGCTACCCACGCAAATCGCATGATCCCTATCGCTCGTCGCAAGGCTGGGCTACAAGCTTCCATGTGCCGCGTTGGTTTTCCAGCGCGAGAAAGGCTTGGGAGATTTGTGCCGAAAGGTCATACGCCGGCTGGAAGTTCAACTTGCGTGTCTACTGCGTGCGGTCAAATTGCCCCACTGTTTTCCGCGCGGCCCAAAACGGGGATGTCAAAACACTTCAGAGATTGTTTGACAGTGGCCAGGCCTCACCATATGACCGAGACCCCTGGGGACGTACTTTAGTCCACGTAAGTGCTCACAGTATACGCAATTTCTGCCCATAACGCCGTACTTAGGAATCACCACGTAACTGACTCTCTTTGATATCAGTACGGTGCCATGGGCAGTTCCGTGACAACGCTGAAGCTTGCGATAGACATGGGGCTCTCCATTGACGAACCAGATGACGGAGGATAGTACGAAATTCAGATTCCGTTTACCTATCCTAAACTAATGCCTATCTAAATCTGTTTATATTTAGTGCTAACTATTCTTGAATTAGTTCTACGATCTTTTACGTAGGCTCTTGTCCAGAAGATGACGAAAAGCCACAAGGAACACATTCGCACCTGATGGAGTTACTTGACCGCGGAGGGTTCCTCCCAGAAGCCGACTTGACAAATCCGACCAGTGGCTGCAACTGCCCTCTTACATCATCCTGGCAATTATTTCGACTATTGCAGCCCATATCCTGCCCGGGACATCAAAGAACATCGGCAATATCAAGACTCATCAGGTTTAGCCTTTTCTTATACCCTGACGTCCGTGTGATCAAGAGCATTCTGGGTACCAACTGGCAAGAAGAGCTCGATAGTCTATGCAACCAAGTTGGCGACATTGCGGATGCACAGTACCACTTGATGCATTCGATGGCCCAAATCATCGCCCACCGTTCATATCTTCTCTGCTCTCGGCATAACGGGAAGAAAACGTTCTCTCGGCTCCACAGCTGCGCTTCCTTTGCGACCGAGGTTGTTAGGAGGACTAGAGATGTTCACATCCAGTCCGTGATGTCCCGTGGAAACGCGGCATTCCCAAAGGCATACATTCCTAAAGGCTGGGCGTCACCATTGGTCCACCTGATCTTCGACTTGCAAGACTGGAGGTGGTACGCCAAGAGATCGAAAAGTGAGACAATGACTAGATCTGGTTTGCGTCAGTGGCTCCAGATAGTCAAAGATGCAGGCGTCGACCTTTACGAGTACGGACAAAAGGAAAATGACTTGCTGAAGAGTCAGTTCTGGAGTGCTCGAACCATTTTCCTCTGGCACGGATCCGGTGTTTTGCAGAGCGAGAGTAACAACAAATCTACGAGGTGGAATTCAATGCATTATCGGCTTAAGTGGTATCTTTATGGGTTCAAGATTGGGTCTGATCCAGAAGAGGTAAGTAAGATCTAGACCGTACCTTCCAGGTGTTCACCACTGCTCGAATCACACAATACTCCGCGAGATAGCACTTGGTTATGGGGCAAGTTGTGTTGGACTTGTGCCAAGCCGACTTGACCCACTCATAGGGTTGTTAACTAATCATTTCTATTGCAGTGGAATATCCTTTGGAACGAACCGACGGATGACTTTGCGGGCGACTTTTGGGCTTTGGTCGAGAACCGGTCTTTAGATATTCCAGGGGCTTGGTACGAAGAGGAAGGCAATGCTTGAGGATGAAAGACTTAATAAGCCTGCTGGGCTGATTTTCCCAAGCTATGGAGTCTTCATGTCTCGACACCATCAAATTTAAGCATGCGCGCAAATGATGCAGTCCACTATTGGAAACCCAAGATAGGTGAAATGCCCACCAGATTGTACCTACCAGGGGAAAGTCGGTGCCACTAGGATAATGCTTGATATTCCGTTACTTTCATGTCCGGTTGAATAAGCAGCACTGTCGCTATCATGGAGATATCCAACCATAATATCATTTCCAAACCCGATGTAAACATGAAGTTCGTGGGGAACGCCTGTTCATCCCGGCACGACCATTCTAGGAAAAAATGCCTACTCCAATAAGTTCGTTCTGACAACTCGTCGCCCTCCGCTTCACTTCCAGCTTCACCTTTTTGGCCGCTGTTATAATGTCTCGTAACAGACCATAAACATATCCCCAGTAATACGGTCAGATGGCCGAGTTGGTTATGGCGCAAGGTTAAGGTCACCTTAATACTTTCATCCTTGTGGAGCAATCCGCGTGGGTTCGAATCCCACTCTGATCACTACTTTCTTTTTAGGGGGTTTGCCACCTTTTTTGTTTCCGGGCCACCCGGGAGGAAGGAGCAACTCATAAGTCACACACTGTACTGCATAAAACCAGTCACCATTTCTGGTTCCTAGACCAGCCAGACAACCGTCAGATCAACATATTTTATTAATTGGAGCCATCCTTTCCTCTCTTTTCTCCGGGCTACCAGGGCTACCACAATCATGGAGCCCACCTTTTTGAAAGTCTGTGATCAGGCATGGATTAAAATTCGCAGTGTTTGAAATGCGCTAATGTAATTATGCGATGGCAGTTCGTGACGTATTGGAGATCCGTGCGTTACACGCACGTGACGCCCCTTTTGGGCAGTGCCGGTAGCCCCTGAGCTGGCTGTGCCAACAGGTCTGAGACTTTACAGATAGAAGGGAGCGACCGTGGAAGTAGAGCGAAGCCTTGAGAAAATATAGCAGACTTGGAAGGAACAAGAGAACGAATTGCACGTCTGGGAATAGAAAACGCCGAACAAGGCGACACGGTGGTTGTGAGACTGGCCGAACCAATCATGCCGGCAGAGGATGAGAGGGGAACGATATCTAAGTTGTGCAGAAACAAGAGTCGAACGCGACACTCCTACAAGGAAGAAGAGGAAGTCGGTTCATCTTGAACTGAGCACAAAACGAGACAAGCCTTTACCAGCGTATGCACCTGGGACTTGGGACGAGGTTGTTGAGATATCTGGAGATTTCAATTCCGAAGTTTCAAATGAGTCAAGGTGAACAAAAAGCTAAATCTCGAATTCAGTGGTGGGATGGAGACATTGCAGCATTCTGGGGGCGCGAAGCAAATGCAGGGAGCGTTGTCGCCACGAGCCTCGCCCTTGTTTTGATGCAATAACTGGTATGCACGGCGTTCCTGCATTCAGCTCAGACGGTATAAGATAGCATTGGAGTAAACACGAGCTAAGTGTGATATTTCAGCTGAGGCCAGGTTGCCAAGTAAAATCTCGAGGAAACGCCAAGCCTCGTGGACCCTTGCGCCTCAACCGGCCGGTGTTGTTCTCCACCATCGGCTACTGAACACTAACATGTTAGCATTTGTTCCATTTCAGCCACCATGGAGTCCGTCCTCGAGGCGCAGCCACTTCTTGTATCTAGAGGGTCATGGCCTCACCAATTAGGGTGGCACGTCCTGGCCAGACTGTTCTCACAAAAGGTACCGTTTTCAGCTGGGTAGCCACATTCGCGCCACACCATATACACACAAACCCCCTACTAAGACCATCGTGCATATGCGAGAGTCCTCAAACTGCTTTATTGACTTTACGGGAACTCATTATGGGAACTAAGACGAGGTATAGGTTGTGGCTTATTCAATCAAATGGCAACAAAATGTGTTGTTCTAGGCCTACCATGACAAGAATCATCGTGAGAACAGTCCAACAGAAGAATGTATATAACTATCTCCAAGTCTTCCTGGTAAATCGATCAATCCAATCTTCATCCCATCAACATTCATCCCTCCCTTCTTCAATATCTTGATCGCAACCATCATCCCTAAATACTCACACGCTTCCCAACCATGAAGCGCTGTCTCCTAGTCTCGAGCTGCGTGGCCCTCGCCCAGGCCCAATCATCCTTTCCATGGGATGTGATTGATGCTGCACCGCCTGCTGAGAAAGACACTGTCCCCATCGGAGGCCAGCCAGTTTCCGTTCCTTACGATAGTGACGCCGTCGAAGCCTCCATCGTAGCTTCCATTACTTCATCGAGTCCTGTAGCCACCGTCACTCACAGCTCGGTTCCGGCCGCTGCAACCACGTTGCAGGTTGTCCGTCGAGACGGCGCGTGTGCCACTCAGCCTGCCGGTTCCGGGCCGGTACCGACCCCGGACACAGCCGCTAGCTTCTTAGCTTTCCCGGACTTCGCCAACGCGGCCAACAATGCCCAGGTTCCCAGAAACTACATCCAAACCTTTGCCAACCTCAACTCCGCCAACAACGACTACGGGTTCTTGGGGCTTATCAACTTGGCATCGTAAGTATTCCCCAGGCGACATGCGACTTTGGTAGTTGTCCTACCTACTAACTGGATTCCGATACGTAGTTACGATACACAGGCTTGTGCTACCGCTTGCGATAATACCAATGGATGCTCCGCCATCAACATCTACTTCGAAAGAGACCCAAGTCTGTCTCCCGACGACAAGGATTGCCCCAACCCCGCCAGCACCACGACCATCAAGTGTGTCTTCTGGGGAGGTCCCGTCAACCCGAACAATGCCGGCGACAAGGGCAAACCCATCAGCCAGTTCCAAGTGGTCATGGCGGGGTCCAACGGCTACGTCAAAAAGAACTTTGGCAGTCTCTCGGGCTACACCAGCCCCCTGAACGGCGTTGCCGTCAATGCTGCCATCAATGCCCCGAACGACTGCACCGGCAAGGACACCTTCATGGGGGCCAAGACCTTCACCAGCGGCCCCTTTGATGCCAGTCTCTGCGCCGCCGCCTGCGCAGCCCAGACAAAGTACAACGTCGCCCACCCGCCGGCCGCAGGGGCGCCCAAGATCTGCCAGTTCTTCAACACTTACATGCTGATGAAGAACAATATCACCCAAGGCCAAATCTGCGCCATGGTAAGTTGTCATCTTCCTCTCGTCCTCATCCGTTCTGCTGACAAACACCACCCTCTAGTACACCGACTCCTGGGACCAATCGTACTTCGCCAACAACGGCCAATGGCGAGGTCAGGACCACTACACCAGCACCTTCAGCCTGAGCTACTCCAACACGACGAACCCGGGCAAGCCGCCGGGCTTGGATACGGACCCCAAGAACTGCGGCGCCTGCGGAAACGTCTGCGGTGCCAACACCCAATGCATCGCGGGGATGTGCAAGTCGACCGACCCGTGCCAAAAGGTAATTAAGCCCTGGTCTCCTCATCATCAAGGGAAACGCCGCCAGCTAACAGCCGCATGTCAGGCCATCGCCACATTCACCATCCAGGTGCAAGGGGGCCAATACGACAAGTACTACCTCAAGTCCAGCGACCCCAGCGCCTCGGAGATCACCGCGCAGTTCGTGAAGGACCCGTCCCAAGCCAGCCAGTTCCAGCTGGACCGCAGCTCGCAGCACCTGGCCATCCTGCAGCCCAACAGCAACTACATGGTCCTCTACTCCAACGTCAACGCCGGCCAGACCACGGCCGGCGTCTGGTACTTCGACACCGTGGACGCCGTCAACGCCAACGTCATCGCCAACAGCTGGGCGTGGGTCGATTGCCAGATCACGGCCGGCGGCCTGCTCGCTTGCAACGACGGCGGGCTTTTGCACACCAACGCGTACCCCTCCGGTGGGAGCAATACTTTGTTTCTGACCAACGGGAACCAGGCAGGGTACACCAGCATTGGTCTCGCGCCCTTGTGTACTTGAAACTGAAGCACTCGTTGCAGTGTCGTCAATTGGACGGCTTTCTCCCACGGGAGCTCTACCCTGGCTTTTCTTGTAGTTTCTCGGTCGGGTTTGGGACTTGGGGGTTAAAATTGCTTGGTGTTTCTTATTGGGTTGACACGTGATTCTTACTCTGTTCTTTGGGGTCGTTGTTGGGTTTCTTATAGGGTTAATACTTGGTTCTTATTCTGTTCTTTTGGGGATGTACTAATGCAATGGTATGCAATTCATCTATTACACGCTAAACCGTCCTATTGTTACACACCTTGCTGCCTCTGGCCCTAGCAAGGAGCCGTTGCCCTCTCGGGTCAAGCCGCCTAGATCTTCTTTGCCCCCGTGACGGCGCCCCAGATGTAAGCCGACCAGCCACCCAATAGCAGACAGATCAGCAAGCCAAAGCAGGCCCGGGAGATTAGGCGGTTCCGCGGGGCGTTGGCCCCGTAGAAGACGCGCTTCATCTCGAGCAACCTCTCGGTCCGGGCGTTGCGCAGCTTTCGGCTCCACTGCAGGGAGCCCACGTCGACGGAAAAGTAGGCCAGGATCGCCAGCATGATGGAGAAGAACAGGGAGCAGCCGGCCATGGCGAGATATAGGACGACGACCTTGTTGTAGGAGTTGTGGTCCGCGTCTTGGATGCGGCCGGCCAGGATGCGCACGATGATGTTGATGCTGTTGTTCATCATGATCTTCAGCGAGTACGCGCTGCCGAAGTCGGTCTGGTGGAACAGCGAGGTCCTCATGCTGTCGATGATGACGGTGGGGCTGTACGAGGAGACGATGGCGTAGATGCCGAAGCCCGCCGCCGTGCCTTGGACCGCGCCGGCCCACTGGACGAGAGCCATGGCTATGAAGGATCCCACACCGCCGATTACCACTATGAAGAGTATATGTAAGCATACGATGCGGCATCTTCAAGGGGGGTGTTCACTTACTCAGCGTGACCCGCTGGCCGAAAAAGTCAATGCAGACACCGACGACCGGCACGATGAAGAATCCGGCGTACTGCAGCAGAGCCGAATACCAACCCGCGGTGACGGCGCTGACCTTGAAGCGCTGCTCGGCCATCTCGGTGGCGTTCTGCTTGAAGACCACCGCGGTGCTGGTGGTGAAGAGCGAGTAGGCCATGAGGGACCAGAAGGACCACGGTAAACGGAAAATCTTGCCGACCTCGAGCTTCTTGGCCTTTTGCTTGAGCTTCTCGCCCGTGGCCGGGTCGACCACGTTGCCGAACTTGCCGGCCGACCGGCGCACGAACCACAGGTAGGCGGCGCAGACGACGTTGGTGAAGATGTTGATGAAGACGGCGATCCAGTACACCCAGGCGAAGTTGCCCGTGCGTACGGCAATCACGTTGGCGGAACCCGTCCCGGCGAGCGCGCCTAGCTTCTGGATCATCAGCTCGAGCCCCAGGGTCGAGGCGAAGCCGCTGCTGGGCGCGAACCAGGACGAGAAGACTTGGTACTGCGCGATCTGGGTCGAGATGTCGCCGATGGACAGCACGATGCGCCCGCCGATCATGAAGGGGAAGGAACGGGCCTGGGCGGCGCCCGCGACGAGGATGGACCCCAGCGAGTAGACGAGGTTGCCCCAGAAGAGGGCCCCCGCGCCGCCGGTACGGTCGGTCAGCAGGCCGGTGCCCAGGATCAGTAGGGTGGTCATGAAGTCCTCGCTGGCCTCGAGCAGGGCGTAGCGCTGGTTGTTGATGTGCAGCTCCCGCTTCAGGGTCGACTTCATGGCGCCCGTGATGCCGTTGCTCCAGGAGCCGCCGAAGCGGATCAGGCTCACCAGCACGATGGCCGTGACCTTCCACTTCCAGGGCGGCGGCGGTTTCGAATCATCCGTCGCGCCCGCGTCGGTCTTGTCGGAGATCCCGGAAGAGGTGGCGGCTGCGGCATTATCCCCGGTTGGGTCGTCCCGACTGGCTTCCGAACCCGAGTCTATGGCGACGGCCACGTCTTCCGATTTGCCATGTTTCTCGATATCGGTACCGGGGCCAATCATGATGATTCTGGATAGGCGAAATGTGGTTCGGATAGATCAGTCGAGGGGTCCCTGGAAGAGAATTGGGAGGGGACCTTGTTGCATATATAACAGCGGTTCTCGGGAAACCGCGCAGCCGCGGAGCCTCGCAAAGGGGGCACTCGGGCCATTAGCGTCGAAGTTTTTGATCTGATAAGATTGTCAACAACTTACGATTGATTAGATTCCCTGCCCGTACTCCACCTTTAGCGGTGTCAAAAACCTGAATGAGACTTAGGAGTCTCCACTTGCGGTGGCCTTCACGATGATTTCATTGTGGAGTGCCGGGCCCCAAGCTGAAAAAGACGGAACTGACCGGGCTTGGGATGCAAGGGCCCCCTGAGGATCGTTCCGCTCTCGGACAACTGTCCTCTTGGATAATAATACTGGCGCTTTTTGTAATTGATCCTAATGCTATGTTGGTTGGGCTACGGCAAGCCCCTGTGAGAATAAACCGGACAGTATTTGGTGTCTCGAGAAGATACCTAACAATTCCAATTGAACGACTATTATAACAAAGATTTTATTATATATAACTATACCGGGTTAGACGGAGGCTTAATAAGGTACCCGGACAGTATTAATCCTTTGGCATAAACGAGCATAAATAAAATAATTAAAGGTGCTGTACATATATACCTGGCAAAGTACGGTTTATTCCAGCGGTCACTTAACGGGTACTCTGCTCAGCCATATGTCCAAACGCAGCAATGGTGGAGACCTGGTAGCAACTCGATCATGTTATCTTGAACCACTCGTAATGAATGTCGCTCTCGCTTCCGCGTATAGCTTCGTCCAGCCTCCCCGGCATGTGCCCATCGATGTAGCATGCACCCACCAGCTTAAACGAGTCGTCGCTCTCATTGTAGTGCAGAGCGTAGGGCACACCACCATGATCCACCGAAAGCCCAGCGATCGTGTCTCCAACTCGGCTGAGCCTGGGAGCCAGGCCCAGGTCACCACGGTCTGTGAGGATAAAACGCCGGCTCCGACAAGCTTGAACAAGCGCCTTGAAGTAGCGCACGCCTGATATCTCCGAGTCTGCACCTTCAGTCGCCGCTGTAATGTCGGAACGACCGGAAGTGAGACGGCCGGGCATACTCACCATGCAATCCAGCATATGCCCGAGCCCGGCCCTGTCCTCCTTAGTGCTACGTTTCTCTTTATAGTTCGTATCCCCGATCAGAATCCGGCCCAGTTGGTAATAGGCCCTGCCTTGTTTCGCCATAGCCTGGATTGTCGTGAGTTGGCCTCTCAACCTCGCAAGGTTGTCGGTGAACATAGTGGGCTCAAACAACGGGGAAACCTGCGCGACCTTACCAACCACATTGCCACGAAGCTCGAGAGTGTTTGGGTCTTTCAGCTCTCCCACCATTGTTTGGTATGTTGCGACTTCGTTGACGCCCCAGACGGCTAATGCGTGGCCATCCACGTCGAAGTCCACCTTTCGAAGGGTTCGCGGGACCCAGGAGGGTAAGTCTGAGTTGTGCAGATTAGATAGGCTATGATGAAATATGCAGCGGATAATACATGGTAGCCGCAAAAATGCATCTGCCCCAAAGTGAGTAGTCATAACGGCGTGGCGGGTGGCGTCTCGGGCCACGTGGTTGTAGGGCTTAGTGTAATCCACGGCGAGCAAATCAGATGCGCCGAATCGTGCAATGCTTCCACTGCAAAGGCCCAGAACCCCAAAGACTTTGTCTCGCCAGTCGCTGCACTTAGACAGCAGCGTAGTCAGCAGTGCGTGATTGAGGTCGATCGGGATTCCCTGAGCGATCCAGTCGCGAAGGCGCCGTATCATGAAAACAACATAGGCCTTAATCAAGCCGTCGAACTTGGTCACTTGGTTGATGATTGACAAATCGAAAAGGCAGTCAGTGGCTCTGGTAACGTCGTCAAAATCAATTTGTGTTTGGCCCAATGTGCAAACGCTACGCCGAGCCAGCACGGCTTCTTGCACGACCCAAACCCGGCTAAACCATGGGAGCGAAAAGAAGGCCGACACGGCACTCTCATCAATAGGAGTTTGGAGGTCGCTGGCGTGCGCCGGGTATCTCCGGTGGATCTCGACGCTGAGAGCCCGTATGGTCTCCAGCCCCTTCAAAGACGCAGTGTCGCCCTCGCCGAGATATATGTTGTTTTGGCAGGCTTCGGAATAGATGCGCGTCATCAACGCCACTTGATGTCCACGCTCTTTAGTATCAGCCTGGTTCACACAGACCGCATCTATCCATATCACACGAGCTTGGTCTGATGTTGCTGAGATATGTTCGATAATGCCAGCCGAGCTGCGCGGAAGCTGCAATTCCTTCCCGTCAATCAGCACGGTACGGCACGGTGTTGGATCTCCCCAGCAGTACGAGATGGTCTCGTATTGTGATTTGGTGTCCAGCAAAGCATGCTGTAGCCGGAACTCGGGCGAATTCCCAGTGGCTAATGCTTGAGGTGTAATACATAGTAGCCTGGTCACCTGTTTTGACAGGTCAAGTGGGGCGTACAAAGTATGCCATGTTGTTGTTGTCATCATGGTTTCGTATGAGATTTCTATACAGAGGATGATGAGCCGGGTGGAAGAGAAGAAAACCAAACGCTCGACTTGCTGAAGTCGGAGTGCGGGGAACGTGTTCAGCTTTCCACGGTTTCGGCATCATCTTTTATGCCGTTGTCTGCAGCGCATGTATGTGAGGATGCTCTGATTGGATACCCGATAGGGGGGACGGGGAGCTGTCTCTAAAACTACTACCGCGCTTCGAACAGAGTAAGCACATAAGTGCAATTGTGCTAGTCATAAAGTTATGCAGGGCCGCGGGCTGAGTGCGCCGTGTAACATTGGTTAATATGGTTAGCTTCGACACCGAAAGCTACCATGGCTTGGATAAACGCAAATCAACTATGACTCTATCTCCGGTACCAAATGGAACGTTCTCAGGTGGATATTAAGTGCCAACTTCGATATCATGCCAACACACTGAGCATTCATTCTTTTACCACAACATTACCAACAAACAGCAAATCAACCATGATTGATCAAAAGACCGAGAACCAAGTATTTAACCACGAGAGTCTCTCCACACAGCCTTACCGCCGGATCGGGCAGGGCTTTTGCGGCAGCGTCTGGAGCTGTCCGCAGGCTCCATCCGCGACAGGCGACTCCAGTGCAACGACTGCGATCAAGCGCGAAGATGGCGGCCCGGGACGATCCCTCCGGAACGACTATGACATGCACCAACTGGTCCTGCGCTCCCTGGATCAATGCCCGGAAGAGCTTCGTATGTTCACGGTGCCTCAATGCCACGCCTTCATCCCACCAAGCCACTCCGGATGGGATGACGGCCGCGTCCTCGGCAGGTTCCCCGCCGGATACACATCCTGCAACGTCCTCATCTCGGAACGCATCCCGCCCATGCCGGAACCGATCCGAAACCTCCTCGTCGACAAGTTCTGTCCCAAGAACCCCGAGTCGCTGCCCGCACAGATCCGCGCCGACGAGCAAAATCAAGACTGTCTGGTCCGACCCTACCTCGGACGCACCAAACACGGCCGCGGACGATCCCGAATCTCCTTCTTCAGCCTACGCAACTTCCCGCTCCATCTTGACCAGATGCTCGAGCTGGGCCTGTCTTCTCCTCTTGTCCGGGACTACGCCGCGGACATGGCAAAGGCCCTGGCATTTTTGCACTGGGGCGCCGGCATCGACGCGAACGACGTCGAGTTCGTCCTGGCGCCGCCGCTGCTCCCTTCTTCTTATTCTTCATCGAACCACGGCGACCAACCCACGCATCACGAAACGGGCGGTGTCTTCACCTTCTCCTCGCCTGTCTTGGTGACCCACTGCCTCTGGATCTTGGACTTTGACTGCTGCCGCGCGATGGGCCGGGACGAGGTTGGGATCGAGCAGGCGGCGCGGGCCTTTCTCCGGAACGACCCGTTTTATCCTCGTCCGGGACGGCTTGACGACGAGGAAAAGGAACTGTGGCAGCATTTCCGCTCGACCTTCTTGGAGGCGAGCGACCGCATCATTTCCAAGGATACCGAGGGTAATGGCATTCTTCGAGACTTGCCGAGAAAGCTGATGGACATAATTGAGGAGCTCGTCGCGGCCAAGAATGCCTAGGTTAGCAGCATTTCCTGCAGATCGGTTGGTGTAATAGGTTAAGCAGATATCTCCTCGACTGTTGCGAGTTTGGCAGCTAAGAGGAAAGCATGTATCACCTTATACATTGCTTTCGACCCCAACAACGATGATGTCAGCCTGAGGGTATTCTGCCTTGTCTGTGCCTCTGTTTAGTCAGTTAAGTAGCTACGTATCCTGGGGCCCCCAACGTTTTAGCGAATAACGAGCCCTGTTACTAAGAAATCAGACATAGCAGTCCAAGTTTCGCTGAGTGCCGCTTAAAGTAATACGTGCATGTCTACTCGTTTTGAAGTCAAATGTTTCTATGCCTGCAGCTGACGCCTCGTCATATTCGGATAACAGACGAGATATGGTTTGCAAAGCTGCTAAGTCTCAGTTTCCTAGTCCTACGCAACGGGCAATGGTGATAGTACCCGATTTCACGATGCAGCAGGCTGAGCTGGTGTACGCAAGGCAGACAGTATATGTTCGCCAATGTGGGTTTTGCCTATCAATCTCGGAGTTGAACCTCTTATTGGGGGCGACTAAGGGCCGATTTTTGTCCATTCGAAGGCAATGATGCTGGGCTGGCCTCAGCTGTCGCCTGAGTGGCCAGCCTGGAGGCGTTGATCGATTTTCACGTTACGCCACATATGTGAAATTGGAGCGATGCAGTATTCGTGCCTATTTTTAGACTACTCTTTTGTTTGATTACGGTGTGACTGTATGTTTAGCTTACCACCCTTTACGTAGCATCTTGACACCACCATACTTGATTACCAACTGACACTACCTAGCAATGCACGAAGCAAGGCTGTTGCCTGAGGTATTTTCATGATCATCGCATTGTCTGAGGACCCTTTCTCTATCTTTGCGATCTGATGTACCGCGAATACCCCAATGTTCACTGTCTGGTTAGGCTAACGCTTCCCCCCCTACACAGGTCCGGCGCAGGCTTGAAATCTCCAACAGTATGAATTATCACCGACTTATTCTTGTCACCAGCATCCTTACTTCTGTACTATCCCTTCTTCTTACGGGGGCTCGGATATGGGCGCGTCAGATCACCCGGTGCCGCCTGGGGCTCAATGACTATATCATTATAGCGTGTTCGGTAAGCATATCCCAGGCGCGGGGGTAATGATGACTATCTTGCTGAAGCATTTCATTTCTCTTCTCATTCTTGGTAGATTAGTACGTCCATACTCTGCGTCGCGGCTAAGTGGGCGGCTGTTCATGGAGGGTTTGGCGACCCGCGAAGCCAGCCGACGAGCGCCCAAGACGTGTGTTTCCGCAAGTTTCTGTGGTGGTCCCAGATCATCGTGACGTTCGTCATCGGTACCGTTCGAATCGGCGTCCTGCTCTTCTACAAGCAGGTCTTTGCGGCCAAGCCACGCTTCAACCTGGCAGCCAACGTGCTGGTGGCACTCTGCGGCGCCTGGATCCTCATCTTCGTGCTGCTGGTTGTCGTCAAACACTTTCCCGTCGGTGACGCCTCTGGCAGCCTTGACCCGGACGGCATGCAATACCACGGCGGGAACTTCGGTGCAGTGTGGATTAGCATGTGTGCCAGCGACATCTTGCTGGGCCTCATGATCCTTGCGTTGCCATTACCCGCGCTCTCGTCGCTCCAAATGGCGCGGAACCGGAAAATACGGGCCGGGGTCTCCTTCTGTCGTGGTGCCTTGTCAGTCCGACCTCGGTCTTTCGAACCAACCGCACCCGATATTGCTGTATTGCTAATCTCAGCTCTTCTCTGTAGCGGATATATCGGCGCCACAGTACGTCTGGTGCACTTTATCCAGGTGGAACCCATTTACGACATGATCTACGGCGACACCTACTCCAACTTCTCAGACTCCATCACCAACCTGATTATATGGTCCATCGTCGAGGCGTGCTTCTCCATCATAGCCGCCAACCTTCCGTAAGTTATCCCTCCCAACGCACCGCCAGGGCTCTTGCTTCGGGGTGCATCCGGCTGATCATCCGAAACCCCAGTCTTCTCGGGCCTCTTTTCAAGAAAGGTCAAGGGTTCGGCCGTCTACTATGTCCTGGCCCGAAGCATCCGTATAGCAGTGGATCAAGTGCGGAAGAATTCCCGGGTCTGGAGCTGGGTCGTTTACGGGCAAACTCCGCGACACATCATGTGCCCGACAACAGCCTTCGCCGTTCCGAGAGTGTTTGAAATAACTGTCATGGATGTGAGGGAAAATATCTCGATACTTTTACTCCAACATTGCCATGTTCTAGATAGCTATAAACATGTAGCATCATGCGTTTGGAATTGTAGGAGTAATTTATTTTGTTATTGGGGTTTTGCCGAGCCGCCGGGGATCCATCCGCGGTCCATTGTCAACCTTCTCCGCAATCCCAGGAACGCAACTCATCCACTACTGTCACAGTCTCCAAGGTAGGTATCACCGGTCAGGTATCTCTTCCACAATTCGCGTTATCTGCATTGATCCTGATGCCAGTCAACGTCAATGAGCCCTGCACCATATACCCACTTCCTCGCTTACGCTGCGGGCGTCGCGTAGGACCCCACGCTACGCCACAAGAGGCAGGTTGATTCGGAATTCGAGGTTCGGAGTAATGCGACACCCAGCCCTTGACGCGCGCCACTCTGGATTGATAAGAGACGACATGTTACCTTGCTACAACTTCTTGGGATTGATAAATACCTCCAATACACAATAAAATGAGGGTGCAGCAACTCGTTCTTGGTGGTCTTTTGGGCCTCGCCTGCGCCCAGTTTCCGCCCAAGCGAGAGGGCATCAAATGGCTGAAGTCTAAATTCCACGAGAACGTGACGATTTCATATAAAGAGGTATGCGCAATACGACTTGCCTCTTCAGAGATCTCTTTACTGACTGAGACTCCACACAGCCTGGAATTTGCGAAACGACACCGGGTGTTAAGTCGTACTCCGGCTATGTTCATCTACCTCCCGGTCTACTTGACGATGGGAGCGGGGAGGTCCAAAACTACCCCATCAACACGTAAGCCATCCGCAACAACTGCGACGCCTTCTGATGTTCCGTACTGACGATGGCAGGTTCTTCTGGTTCTTTGAGGCTCGCAATGACCCTGCCAACTCGCCATTGGCGATCTGGCTGAACGGAGGTCCAGGAGGCTCTTCCATGATGGGACTCCTCGAAGGTAACGAACTCGAATTAATTGAGGAGGAAAAGTTCCCGCAATTGATCTCCTTTGATACACAGAGAACGGACCTTGTCGAGTCGCCAACGACTCTAAGACGACTTACCCGAACCCTTGGAGCTGGAATAACGAGGTCAACATGCTCTACCTGGACCAGCCGAACCAAGTGGGCTTCTCGTACGACGTTCTGACCAACGGCACATGGCAGCTGGACGAGTACGATGGGGGTTTCTCCGTAGTGCCGGCCAACTTCACCAAGGACGGTCTGCCCGAGGCAAACTTGACCAGCCACTATGGCACTTTTGCCAGCCAGAATCTCTGCCAGACGGCCAACAGCACAACCCATGCTGCACATGCGCTGTGGCACTTTGCCCAGACATGGTTCTTTGAATTCCCGCACTACAAGCCTGCCGACGACCGCATCAGTCTGTGGACAGAGAGCTATGGCGGGCACTATGGACCGGGAATCATGAAGTAGGCACTTTACCCAGCATCGATAACCCCCACAAGGCTGACAATGATTTTGCGGACAGTTTCTTCCAGCAGCAGAATGAGAAGATTGCCAATGGAAGCTTGGATGAGCAAGGGGCCCAGTACATGCACTTGGATACGCTGGGGATCATCAATGGCTTGTTGGACATGGCTGTGCAAGGAGAATCATACATCCAGTTTGCGTACAATAACGTAAGATCATGATAGCGCGACTAAACCTTATGGCATGTCTGCTTGCTAACGGTGTGCGCTTTCCAGACGTACGGGATTGATGTATTCAATCAAAGCATCTACGACGAGCTCATGCACAATTGGACCAAGCCCGACGGCTGCAAGCAACGAGTGTCCGCATGCCAGGCGGCCCTGAAGGACCACGACGCCACGTTCTTGATCTTGAGCAAGACCGCTGCCGTGATGAAGCCAAACCTCACGGAGATCTGCGGCAACGTCGAGGACGACTGCTGGGTCAACATCATCAAGCAATACTACGCCGAGGACCGGGGCTTCTACGACATCGCGCATCCGATGCGCGACCCCTTCCCGCCGCCGCATATGTACGGCTATTTGGCGTCGGAGCCCGTGCTGGCGGCCTTGGGCGTGCCCGTCAATTACTCGGAGCACTCGGCCGCCGTGTCCAGCGACTTCCAGCGTACTTACGACATGCTACGCGGTGGGTTTCTCGACGCGGCCGGGGAGCTCCTCGACGCGGGCGTGAAAGTCCACTTGGTCTACGGCGACCGCGACTACGCGTGCAATTGGGCGGGCGGGGAGAAGGCCAGTCTTGCAGTGCCTCACAAGCGGGCAGACGAGTTCGCCGCGGCCGGGTACGAGGCGTTTCTGGCGGTTGCGCCTGACTATGTCCCTTCCTCGCATCTGTCGCTGGGCAAGGATACCGACGAAAAGGAGGTGGTCGCGGGGATGACGCGCCAGGTGGGCAACTTCAGCTTCACCCGCGTCTTCCAGGCGGGCCACGAGGTGCCGAGCTACCAGCCGGCGGCTGCATACGCTGCCTTCATGCGCGCCATGTTCGACCGCGACATTGCGACGGGGCTGCGGCGCGTGACGAGCGATCTGGCCACCGTGGGACCTGCCGACACTTGGTTCATCAAGAACGTGCCGCCGCCGCGGCCGGAGCCCCGGTGCTACATCCTCAAGCCGGGGACGTGCACGCCCGAGGTCTGGGCCAAGGTCAAGAAGGGAAAGGTCGCGGTGAAGGACTACTATGTAATTGGAATCATTGATGATGACGACAAGGATAAAGACGAAGACGAGGGTGTATCAGGGGTCCCATTGGAGGAAGATGTGGAGGGTCGGGAAATTTTCGGTGAGCTCTGAGCTGAGATCTGGGGATGATGAGTGAGATGATCTACTGTCGCAATCACCAGCCGCCAATGACATTTGTGGCGTACGGGAGTCGAGTAAATCCAAGTCCTGCAGCTTACGTCCAGCCGGCTTTTGACAGTCAAACACGTTGGACCTGGAAAAGCTCTTAGCCGTGATATAGGAGCAGTAAAGCGACCTTGAACAAACTCACAGCTTCTATTGAAGTAAAAGCTTCGGGTCCAATGAGGACAAGAGCGACATGACTTCACCGCAATTATCCCTGGCCAAGCAAGCCAAGGGAACCTTAATTACGGGATTTGGGCCCTTGCAGAGACCCTGGCTCAAGCTTAGCCGAGGGATGTGTAAGCAAAGAGGTACCTGATAAAGCGTTGTGGTACCGACATCGCCCAATTATCATCCGCGTCATACTGGGAGATGACTGCAGAGTCATCAGGTGGGCACCGGACTTGGACGACGTGCAATCGCCATGTACCTTACTTATCAAGCCATTGATGCAATATTTTCCAACGACAGTGAACTCAATTGAGCCACCTGGGAATGTGTACCCGTGGTTTACTGCTAGGGGGCGGCTAAAAGCTGCCAGGGATCCCGATGCAATGCTGATGGTGCCCGTTTGGATGCTGATCGCCTCGTTCCGAATCGCGGGGCACAATGACTACGTCGAGCATTCTCAAAAAATCAATCGGCCATCCCACTTTAATTTATCGCCGCCCAGGGCCCCGCTCTCGCATACTCCTACCCATAAAGAAAGCAAAGGGGACATCTTCTTACCTGCCGCCAGATTTCGTGACTCAACAAACACTTGGACATTCATTTCAACAGCTGGGTATAAAGTAACTCGAGCTTACACTTTAATAAAGAGACGCAACACACCTCTTTACACATAACACACGCCAATTGCTGCTTTCCCAAGCAAGCCTCCATCCCACTTTCCATAACAGCCATCGCGGGGCAGTTAAACCAAAAGAGTCACCACCGTCATCATGGCCGATCACCTCAAGCAGACGTTCCAGCGCTGCAAGGACCAGAAGCGGGTATGTTTTTGGCCTTCTTCCTACGCCATTCCCAACACCAATGGCCTTAATGTCGATTTTTCCAATTGGCTCGAAACACGCAGCTAACTGTTCGACTCGATAGGCCGCTCTGGTAACCTATGTCACTGCCGGATATCCCACTCCCGAGGTCATGCCCGACGTCATGTTGGGCATGCAAAAGGGTGGTGCTGGTATGTATTCTTGTAGTATTACTTTGCCTAGCCATGCCTCGTACTGACCAGCCTCCTCTTCTCCAGACATCATCGAACTCGGTATCCCCTTCACAGACCCCATCGCCGACGGCCCCACCATCCAAACCTCCAACACAGTCGCCCTCAAGCATGGCGTCACGATCAAGTCCACCCTCCAGATGGTCCGCGATGCCCGGAAACAAGGCCTGACGACGCCCGTCCTGCTGATGGGCTACTACAACCCCCTACTGGCCTACGGCGAGGAGAGCCTGTTGAGCGACTGCAAGTCGGCCGGCGTCAACGGCTTCATCATCTGCGATCTGCCCCCGGAGGAGGCCGTCTCCTTCCGCAAGTTCTGCAGCAGTGGTGGCCTGTCCTACGTGCCCCTCATCGCTCCCTCCACCACCGAGGCCCGCATGCGCATCCTCTGCTCCCTGGCCGACAGCTTCATCTACGTCGTCTCGCGCATGGGCGTGACGGGCGCCCTCGGCACCCTGAACGCTGGCTTGCCCCAACTACTGGAGCGCGTCAAGAAGTACAGCGGCAACAAGCCCGCCGCCGTCGGTTTCGGTGTCTCCACGCGGGAGCACTTCCAGAGCGTCGCCGCCATCGCCGACGGTGTCGTCATCGGCTCTCAGATTGTCACCACCCTGATGAAGGCCGAGGAGGGCCAGGGCCCCAAGGCCGTCCAGGAGTACTGCTCCTATGTGAGCGGTCGCACCGGCGACCCGCAGACCGAGCTTACACGTGAGGTGGGCATGGTCGAGGCCATTTCCGGCGCCACGGAACCCAGCGGCGACAACGTGACGGTCAGCGGCGTCATCACCGAGCACGCTGACAACACGGACCTGGTGGCCCAGCTGGAAGCCATGCACGGCAAGATCCCCGACCGCTTCGGCGAGTTCGGCGGCCAATTCGTGCCCGAGTCCCTGATGACCTGCCTGGCCGAGCTCGAGGAGGGCTTCAACGAGATCGTCAACAACCCCGAGTTCTGGGAGGAGTTCCGCTCTTACTACCCTTGGATTGGTCGGCCGGGCCACCTGCAGCTCGCCGAGCGGTTGACGGAGCATGCAGGCGGTGCCAACATCTGGTTGAAGCGCGAGGATCTGAACCACACCGGATCCCACAAGATCAACAACGCCCTGGGCCAGATCCTGCTGGCGAGACGGTTAGGCAAGAACAAGATCATTGCCGAGACGGGTGCTGGACAGCACGGTGTCGCGACCGCCACCGTCTGCGCCAAGTTCGGCATGGAGTGCACCGTCTACATGGGTGCTGAGGATGTCCGCCGCCAAGCCCTGAACGTCTTCCGCATGCGCCTTCTCGGCGCCAAGGTTATTGCCGTCGAAGCCGGCTGCAAGACCCTCCGCGACGCCGTCAACGAGGCTCTGCGATCCTGGGTCGTGAACCTCGATGACACGCATTACATCATCGGATCCGCCATTGGTCCTCACCCGTTCCCCACCATTGTGCGTACTTTCCAGTCCGTCATCGGCGACGAGACCAAGAAGCAGATGCGGGAGAAGCGCGGCAAGCTGCCCGACGCCGTCGTCGCCTGTGTCGGTGGCGGCTCCAACGCTGCCGGTATGTTCTACCCCTTCAGCAAGGACCCGAGCGTCAAGCTGCTCGGTGTCGAGGCTGGCGGTGACGGTATCGACACGCCGCGCCACTCGGCGACGCTGTCGGCCGGCAGCAAGGGTGTTCTGCACGGCGTGCGCACCTACGTGCTGCAGAACAGCGACGGCCAGATCCAGGACACGCACTCCGTATCGGCGGGTCTGGACTACCCCGGTGTCGGTCCCGAGCTGTCGTCTTGGAAGGATTCGGACCGGGCCCAGTTCGTCGTGGCGACGGACTCGCAGGCCTTTGAGGGATTCCGCCTCATCAGCCAGCTCGAGGGCATCATCCCCGCCCTGGAAAGCGCGCACGGTGTCTGGGGCGCCCTGGAGCTGGCCAAGACCATGCCCAAGGACTCCGACCTAGTTATTTGCTTGAGTGGTCGTGGTGACAAGGATGTGCAGAGCGTGGCGGACGAGTTGCCGACGATTGGACCCAAGATTGGCTGGGATCTGCGTTTTTAGATGCTTCCCAATTTTGTGAGGTGACTTCCGTGGGTTTGAAGATTAAGATGTACGGAGACGAAAGGGAATAGAGAAGCGAAATACGTAAAAGCGTAGACGGAAGCATTGACTTCACGCATTTGAACAGTATCTGGGGTTTTCAGACTTGCATGGTGGTTCTCGGGAGTATCATGTCAGATACCGATTTGTACAAGAGTAAAAAATATAGTAGTACAATGCTGCCTTTTTGACATACGTCTTTTATCTGTCTAGTGTTTACGTTTTATACATGCCCCAGGATTTCAAGGTAGGACTTAAAGTTGGTCGGTTTATCGTAATGGGTGCCAAATGAACCACCTTATGCCGTCTTCGTCGTCTCGGAGGTTTCCTTGACATTGAGCAGAACCTCGTCACCATCGGTCTCCTCGCCAATCACGAACTCCTCCTCCTGCGCCAGCATGCGGTCCATCTCGCCCATCAGCTCCGCACTCGGGGCCGCGCCGCTCAACTCGGCCACCAGCAGATCGTGCGCCTTGGGCGGCAGGCCCATGGCCTCGCGCTCGCGCGCCCAGCGCTCCTGCACGGGGCCGGACTGCATGACCTTCCAGCGCAGGCGCCATCCCGCGGGTCCCAGCTCCTTGAGGCGGCGGGCCTTGGCGCCCAGCAAATAATTATCAATGCCTCCCAGCTTGTCGATGGTCCGCAGCACACCGGTGGTCAGTCGGGTCCGGACGAACATGTTGAGCGAGGGGCTCCAGAGCCGCTTGGTGTGCCGGTTGGGCTTCCAGTGCGTGGCGGCCTTGATCTGCCATTTGGCGCTGATGGTGTTGCCGAACCGGATCTTGGACGTGCCGTAGAGACCACTGTTGCGCTGCTTGTAGGTCCGGAAGGGGCCGTAGGGGTAGTCGGGGATCTGCTCCTTGGGGACGGTCAGGTGCGTCGGGGTTTGGCGCTGGGTTGGGGCCGTGGTGGTGAAGGTGCGTCGGGAGGAGGATGCGACGGTGGCGGCGACTGTGGTGGAGGTTTTGGATGCGGCTGCGAACAGGCATCGCGACGTCACGGGGCGTAGGGACGCCATGATTGCGGCGGTTTGTTGAAGTGTGTCAATTGACACGATGTCGCTTTCGTAGTGTCGCGGGGGATCGAAGTGGTGGTCGGTCGGGGGATCTGAATTGTGGCGACGACACACAATCAACGACTCGATTCGAATCAATTGATGCTCCCAAAATCTTCAGCTGAGGGATCAATTGGGATTGGAATGGTGGACGGCCCGTAAAGCTTTAGGTGGGTCCTGGCAATCAACTCCCACAGCAGGTACCTAGGTCCCCCGCCAGCCCGCTAAAGCTGGTGGTTCTGGGGCCAATCACAAATCACCTGACCTGGCGACTCGTTCGTGCCTGGGCGCTCTAACAACTTCAAGCTGGGGGAGCAATTGGCCTACCTCACCGACAACGAAGGGGAGGGGATCAAGTAAAAACAGCACATTGAACTTTTCTGCTTGTTGGACTGGGGCTTGGACTTTGAATTGATCGCAATCAGTGGTTTGCATCATGTTGCCCCCGGTGGACGAGTCGGTCCTGACTGACAACCCGGACTTTGAGAAGTTGTACAAGTCGCTCTCTACCGACATCCTCCATCCCGACGGGTCCACCAAGAAGGATGCCGCCGCCGAGGAGCGAGATGCCGTTCGGCAGGTGAGTAAATGGCAACAACAACATTCATTCCAATTCTGTTTTGATTTTTGCATAAGCTGACAAAAACTGCAGGAGCTAAAGGAGTACCGCCTGAGGGCAACGCGGCAGCATCTGCTCAAGCAGGCCATCGCCACCGCAACTCATCAGTCTGCAACTTCACAACCAGCCGCACCAAAGCAGATCCCGCAGCACCAGCGGACCAGATCACATCTCACCCGTGCCACCTCCAATCCCGCTACCACGGGTGAAGGAGAAGCAGGGTCGTCGTCTCAGAAGCAACTCCCGCCTGAGCTAGTGGACCTCTTGCTGCTGCTACCCGACTTCCTCGAGAAAGCCCCGCGACAACTACTCCCACAGCAAACCCTACGTCTCCTTCTCAGCACACCCCCGTTCTCAGACTTCCCCAAACACCTCGGCCCCCTAAGCGCCCTCCTCTCAACCCACCTCACCACCCAGTCCGTCGCCCTGACCCGGGTCCTACACCCCACCACCAACGCCTCCTTCCTGCATCGGCACACCGTCAACCTCCCCGTCAGCACCTCACACCTCACCCTCCAACTCGCCACCGCGCGCCGCGAGCTCACAGACGCGCGCCTCCGAACCACCACCACCCTCCTCGCCCACCTAGACCAGCACGCCCGCGCCCTGGCGATCCTCGTCCGCGCCCTTGAAGCCAAGCACGGCCCCGCCGCGCACTCCACCGCCCTCCGCAGCCAGCACGCCTGCCTCGAAGCCTCCCTCTGGGCCGCCTCCCTCCATCTCCTGCTCGTCGAGACCAAAGGACGGGTCTACCCCCGCGGTGCGGGCGGCGCCCTCCGCAACTACCGCCGCCACCTCCGCGACGCGCAGATGCGGCTCGAGGACGCCTCGCGGGTGCGGGACCGGGAGCTGCAAGACTATGGCGTTCGGCTTGGCGACGAGGAAGGGGATAGCGACGACGACGAGAATCAGATGTCGGTGAAGGAGCGGCGGATGCGGGAGATGGCAAGGATCTGGCGCGAGATGGAGGGGAGGCTCGTGGAGATCCAAGCAGACTTGGACAGATTGGGTCACAGCTGATGCGTCCTCGGCTTCATTCGGCATTTCCGTATCACAGAAGACCACTGTTTACTAGCGAGGAGTTTCTATGTTGTTTGGTAACGACGATTGAGCGTTGATACCTTGTACCTAGTAAAACTGATTTCGGCATCTTGCCCATATGCATTAGCGTGAGGCAAGACTCGTAATATGAATCACGTAATGATAAAATCGCAGAGTCACAATCCCAATACCAGAAAGAAAGCGCAATGTTTCGAGGGAAAGAGATCTTGATTGTTGGTACATCGAAGACGTATCGCAAGGACACCGATTTCTATCTAACCGTCACGCATGATGAAAATGGGGCCTGATTCAAGTGCACAGGCAGGCTCTGAACCAGATCCGAATCTAGTAGCATTCCAAGTCTCGTCTCTTTTCCTAGTCTCTTCCCAAAACCCGAGTTCGAGTGTACAGGTACAAAGATCGCCGTTTTTTGTGATGTCGGGGGGTATCGTCACACATTCATCGGTCGATCGAAAAAGAAAACGCCGCCCCTTTTACATAAAAGTGACTTTTTCATATAGGACATCTCTCATTGGCAGAAGTTCGTTCTGGTTTTCCTTCGCAGGTTTCAGCTTAGCCCTTGACCTTGTAGATGGCCTCGGCCAGGCGGCCGACGTTGCCCGTGGTGATACCGGCGACGCTGATTCTGCCGTCCTTGGTGGCGTAGACGCTGTGCTCCTTGGCGAGCGAGTCCATCTGGGCGGGGGTCAGGCCGGTGTAGGCGAACATGCCGATCTGGCTGGTGATGTGGCTCCAGTCGTGCTTGCTGCCGAGCTTCTCAAGGTTGTCCTTGAGGAGGGCGCGCATGGTGATGATGCGGTCGGCCATCTCCTTGACCTCGGCCAGCCACTGCTTGTACAGGGTGGCGTCGTTCAGGATCTCGGCGGCGATGCGGGCGCCGTGGATCGGGGGTTGGAGTACAGGGGGCGGACCAGGATCTTGACCTGCGAGTCGATGCGCTTCTTCTCCTCGGCGTTCTCAGCAACAATGGAGAAAGCACCGACACGCTCACCGTAGAGACCCATGTTCTTGGCGAAGGACTGGGCCAGGCAGATGTTGTGGCCCTCGGCGACGAAGTGGCGGACGGCGAAGGCGTCCTTGTTGGTGTCGCCCGAGGCGAAGCCCTGGTAGGCCATGTCGAAGAAGGCGTAGTGGCCGGACGACTTGACGACGGAGCTGATCTCCTTCCACTGCTCGGCGGTGGGGTCGACACCGGTGGGGTTGTGGGCGCAGGCGTGGAAGAGGAAGATGCTGCCCTTGGGGGCGTTCTTGATGTCGCTCACCATGCCCTCAAAGTCGAGGCCGATGGTGTCCTTGTTGTAGTAGCGGTACTTCTCGACCTCGAGGCCGGCATCCTTGAAGACGGCGCCGTGGTTGGCCCACGACGGGTTGGGGATGTAGATCTTCTTGGCGCCCGGGTAGAAGCGCTCGAGGAAGGCGGCGCCGATGCGCAGGGCGCCGGTGCCGGAGATGGTCTGGGTGATGACGAGGCGGTCGAGGGCGGACGAGTCCTTGCCGTAGGCCAGCACGGCGGCCGACTTGGTGAACTCAGGCACACCGGTGATGCCGGCGTACTCCTTGTTCAGGTTGTTGGACACGATCTTCTGCTCGGCGGCGCGGACGGAGGGGAGGACGTAGGGCTTGCCCTTGTCATCGCGGTAAGCACCGACACCTGGAAAACAAGCAATTGTCAGTCCCGAGATCGTGGGGCAAGAGGGAGGGGCCTCGAGGATAGTGCACTTACCCAGGTTGATCTTCTCCTTGAAGGAGTCGGCCTTGAAAGCCTCGGTGATACCTGTTACAGCTTCGGTTAGCTTGTGTGGGGGAGGCGAGCTTGCACAAGCAGATTTGCTGTCTTACCCAAGATCGCCTTTCGGGCGCAAGAAAGTTCAGGTTAGCCATTGACGTCGGGAAGTGTTTGACGGGTTGCAATTGAGTTAAAAGCTTACATCCTAGAAGAAAAAGCATGTCAGTAAGTCATATATCAACGAATTCAGCGAATGACAACTCACGGGAGGGCCCTGGGGCACATTGGCCCAAGTCGAAGCAGCTCGGGCAGCTTGGAAGCGGAAGGCAGAGGCAGAGGCGGCCCGGCGGGCAACGACTGCACCGCGGCTTGCGACGCGCAGAGTGGAGAGCATCGTGACGGGAGAGGGATCAATGTCAATATGGGATGATGGATGAACAGACGCAGGAAAAGGATGCAGGTGAATTTTTTATAATTATCGTGTAATCGTATGACTTGACCGACTAACGAGGGCGAAAGCGGGCTGGGTCAATGGGCCAGATCGGAAGCTCCAGAATAATTAATTCCTCACTTGCAACGCCCATCGAACGATGACAGCACAATTGCACGCAGGGATTAGCCTTGTAAGGGAGCAGAGCTTCCTCTAGTCCGGGCGGAATATCATTGATCAGCGCCGTCTCCAGACTTGCGCACATGTTTCCATTGGTGCGGGTGTTCTCGGGCCCATATCTTAACCGATCTGCCCCAAGAAAAAAAGGAGGCCAAGAGGCTTGTACCCCGCGGCATTTCGTCAATGGCGCCTTATCGATTATCAGTGATGCATGCAACTTATCTCCCGTCCTTAAGTCCTTCACTGTTGAAATGCACCAACGTTCAAGAATAAGAGCAACACACTACAGCGTCACTTAATATTACCACGAGACTAAATGTTGGATCTGATGAGAACGGCAGTAGTTTTTATCACTATCGCTTTAATTGACTCTTTCACTCACATTTGCCTATAAAGCTTTAGCGCTCAAGTGTATTCGAATTGTCGCTATTAGTTCTTTGAAAGCTGATCCTGTTGGGTGGGTGGATATTTTTGGATATACTCACCTTACTCCTTGTCTATATGTACCCAAAAATGCATGATTCTACAACAGCTCACCTGTGGCATCCAATTCGCATGGTCTCGCCTTACTCCTGATCTTCTCTCCCAAAAGGTAAGTGCTTGAACTTTAGGCGAGGCGTAGGGTAAGGCGAGTCCTCAGCCTCCTCGACCAAATCGAGGAGGTCGCCCAACTCTTGCACCATCGATACTACGGAGGCATCCAGATTCCGGATGAATACGATTCTGGGGTCATCGAGACTGGGCATGGCCACGGGATCCACCAGGTCGCGAATCGGCAGGCTACGTCTCAGCCGTCCGACGTCCCCTAGTATATCATGCGCGCGCCGGTCGTAGGCCAGATACTGGTCTCCGAGACGCCTGTGTGCATCCGCAAACTGCTCGGGCGCCAGGTAGGGCTGGCCGTACGGGTAGAGGTTCCCGTGGGCGCGGCCGACGAGGATGGCGATCTGGCCGATGGAGTCGTACACGTCCGCCAGGGTGGAGTAGAGCCGGTTCACCTCGTGAAGGGAGATGCGGAACGTGGGGTCCTCCTCGCCCAGCGCGAGCAGCCGGTCTTGTTCTTCAATCAGCCGCACGAGGTTGCCGCTCTCCAGATCGAGCACCGCGAGGGACTCCTCCCGCGCGGGCGTGAGCGCGGCGCGGTAGGCCCAGTACTTCAGCCCGCGGTACAGAGCGACGTGCGACATGGACGTGATTCCGTAGACGGCTCCGGCGGCCGTGTTCAGGTGCACTCTCAAGGAACCCAAGAGGTGGCATTCGGCGCCTAAGTGGGCCAGGTTCGTCTCCGTCTCGGGCAGCTCCGGGTGCTGCTCCGAGTAGGCCACGATCCAGGCCATAGCTGCCAATGTGCCCCTTATGTCGACAATATATCCTCTTTGTCTGCCGAGAAGATCAATCCACGCTTTGATGGTGCGGTCGGCCCGGTCCCCGGCGCAACGCGAGCATGGCAGCATGGACATGACGCTCATCACCGGTGGCAAGGCCCGTTGCTTCTGCAGCCGCTTCCACATAGCGTGAGCCTCGTCGCTCTCCTCGTCATGGCCGCAGTGGTCGGAGCGAAACTGCATAAATAGTTCCTCTTCGGCAGTATAGGGAGGTGGAGGCGGCGTCCCCGCTGGCGTCGCGTTTGCGGAATGGTCCGAAGCGTCACTCGTGTCCTGATCACTGTTGTGATAGGCCCCTGGGATACGGCGGTGCATAGTATGTAACGGTGTCTCTGGACTGTTGTAAGGCTACGTATGGCGAAACCAGTCCAAGACAACGAAGAGATTGTACCTTGCAGGTGGAGATAGATGCATGATGGAGACGTCTACATGGGTGATGTTTACTTTGTATTAATGCCACCCGGGAGGGGACCCAAGTTCAGTCGACACAATCTCTTGTAGTGTAATAACATGGCTTTGTCTATATTCGAAAAGTCAAATGTGTGATACAAAGGACCCCTTTATACCACTATCTTGGGAACTGAACAATAGTCTTGTAATCCCTAGAAAGACTCTGGAGCAGCTTTGCTCTAGAATATCTATAGAAATTCCAAGTTATCAACGCCGGGCAAATAAAGTCGACGCAAGCGACTGCTAGAATGAACGGTAGGGACTCTCTCCACGGGTATAACAACCGATGTACCTTGATTCTTCCGGAAAAGACATATGCTTCGGTAAGCCCAAATCGAGGTCATTCACCCCGTTACTCGGCGAGACAGACAGAGATGAACAAAAATGATGCTTCCCGGAACGAGAGCCCAACATCTCATTCCTCTATGGGCTATCCTGCACGTTCCGCAAGGTCCTGATCCCCAGCGCCGTCGTCAACCCGCGGTTCCCGATGCGTACGCGCGTGCGCCCATAACAACAAAAGTGCCCAGCCGGCCACCCGCCATCCGCCTGCTGCAGAGCCTTGAACTTCTCTAGGTCTTTCTGATACAGACTGGTCTCCATCCCCGCGAACTGGCACGCCGCGATGCGCAGCGCCAGAGCCAGAGGGTTGACGCTGACGCCCACCCGCGCCAGCAGATCCCCCTTGACAACGCTCAGCCTCTCTCGTAGCCCGCGGTTCCCATCGGGACCGCCGCACTCGTCGTACAACCGCGCGACAAAGTACAGAAAGCTCTCCGGGGTCGTGTAGTGCCGGCTTCCGTAGCGGCAGGCCCGGTTCTCGAGACAGCTGACGATGTAGTCCTCCGTCTTGCGAGTACGGGGCTCAGACTCCAAGCGGCCGAGGCGGTGGAACAGGCGAAGGATGTTGCAGCAGACGTTGGGGACGGTGCGCGGCCGGTCGGCGGCGAAGTAGGTCTGCATGATGCCGTCGGGGTCGAGGTTCGTGGCCATGACGTCGAGGACTCGTTCGGCGGTGGCGCGGTGCTGGTCCAGGCGCGCGGCGGGCAGGCTGAGGTAGGCAGTGGCTGTGGTGTCGGCGTCGGGTGGGAAGGACTTGGTGGTGAAGGACGGGGCTTCGCAAAAGTAGTTCAAGAGGCCGTTGCCCACGATGTCGTCACCGTTGTGTCCGTTGTCGTTCTGAGCATGGACCTTGCCGTTGGCTCCATTTCCGTTGGTTCCCGATGGGTATCTAAGGTACACAATGTCCTCGTCTCCCGTGAGTTCCCAGATCATCAACTGCGCGAAGTTGTCCCGGATCCGCAGGCCTTGGCCCTCAATCACGCTGTCATGGTGTCCAGCATCCGACTTCATGAATTGAACGGCGCGTACGAGGGAGTCTGGCTGGACGAGACCCCAGAGCTCGCAGTCAGGGATCCCTTGTTTTTCGTCCATCAGGACCCCATGAATTCCAAGAGACCGGGCGGCACATATGTTCTCGACCGAGTCGTCGACAAAGATCATCTCTCTGGGGTCGCCCCCAATCTCGTTGACAACATGCTGGAAGAAGGCGAGGTCCGGCTTTCGCATCCCCTCGTACCCAGACGCAAAGCATTTGGTGAAGAGATCCCAAGACAGATCAACCTTGTCTCGCGCAACCTCAAAGTGCTCCTGCGAATATGGTTAGACCGTGTTCAAAGGTTATGATCGTTGCATCGTACCTTGGAGATATTCGACATGACATAGAATTTGAGATCAGGGTTTTCGCCTTCAGGTCGTGCATGAGCTGAACCATTCGATGGCTGGCTACCAGGGTTAGCTGTGCATCGACCAAGGCATTCTCGATGAGGGACGGGGTAAGATCCAGCATCTGCCCAAATTTCTGATGTTCGGGTCAGTATGTTCCCGTCTTCGCCTGGTCACTTGGTCCAATTGGCAATGACTTACGACACAAGCATCTTTGACTGAGAGCTCTCCCCGGTCGAGATCATGCCAGACAGTTGAGTTCAACAAGGCCGTGAACTGAGCAGCAGATAGATCGTTGGCGCTGGACTTGTCCCACTTCAGTAAGACGCCCCCGAGGTCGAAAATGATGGACTTGTATTTGCGAGGCATGGTGGAAATTGTGGCAGAACTGAGCATATCGAGTGATTGCGCGCGGATGACTATGGCGACAAGAGAGCTTTAATGCGACCTGCCGTGGCAAACATTGTGAAACTAATCTATTGCTGACAGTATACGATAGGTGCAGATGTATGACGAGGCTACCCCTGACGGTAATCAACCTGAATGTAACCCTCTTGATAGATAAGTTCGTATGTAAGGCAAGAGGCTGCCTGGCTTGGTAAACCCGTTCGGGCAAATTGTATCCGACCGTTGTAGGGTCTCGGCCGCAGCTCCCAGCCTGCTGTAAGCTATACCATAAGAACAACATCTTCTATTGTGATTGAACTGATATATGATCTCATTGGGCGATGGCATGATATGATCTTAGATAAGCGCCGATTTGCGGCGGTCTAGCTCACACAAGTTAGGGTTCGTCAGCACTAATAAAGCCTGGACTAGGAAGGCGAGGAAACGGAATTGTAGGCCTTCGTCTAGGTACTGGCCCATTGCACACACTGACTGAGCGGACATGCGAGGGATTAGAGTTCTTTGGGATGGTCTATCTCAACTGAGCCAAGAACTCGGGCCCGAACCCTTGGCAGAAGCTGTCAAGCATGGTCGTGGCTGATATACGACGGGCTTGGTCGGACTAGGTGGATCCCAATCATGTGGAACTTACGTCAGAGCTGAAAGCTAGAAACCCGTGTGTATCAATCAACATGGCGCCTCGGTTGCGAATCACGGCATTATGATGGGTGTTTCTGTCACGGAGAAGAACGAGAGCTATTTTGGAAATCCCCTTTACTGGGCTTATTGAAAATTGTCCCAAGTAAAATCCATTCCAGCCATTTCTTAGCGTCCGGCCCTCCGACTGCCAATGGCCATGTCCTATTTGGGCTGAACATCAGCAGTGAAGCTGACACTCGAGCTCTTCTTCCCCTTGTTGGCCTGATCGAGCTTGACCTGAATCACGATTCATATTAGCACACGTACACTGGTCACAACGGAATCAATGCAAACTTACGTTGGCTGCCAGCTTCTTCTGAATATCCGCCAACTCCGCGTCCTTGTCCTTGGACCCCTGCGCCTGCTGGACCTGGACGAGCATCTCGAAGGTGCGGAGCTTGAGGACCTTGTTCTTGGTCTTGCCCGCATCCAAAGCCTGCTTGGCGGTGCCCGACGCGGCGGCGACGGCGCTGTTGAAGGCGGTCTCGGCGTTCTCGGCCGTCTGGCGGGCGGCCACCAGGATGGCCAGGTCCCCCTTGGACACGGCGGCCGGGTTGGCCATGTTGACGGGGAAGGCGCTGTTGGTCTCGGCCAGCGCGTTGCCGCCGACGCCGCCCGAGATCTGGAACGTGTTGTACTTGCGGAAAGTGAGTGCGCGCTTGTCCAGAGGGGCGGACTCGGTGGCCATGGGAGCGGCGAAGGCCGAAGCCGCCAGGGAGAGGAAGACGGTGATGCTGGAGAACTGCATTGTTGCGGATGAATGAAGAGTGGTCGGAAAAGTTGGTGATCTTGGGCGAAAAAGTTGAATACTAGGATGTCGGTACGAGCGAATGGAATCACAGCACAGCTGTTTGAAGAATAAAAGTTCAAGATTAAACGAAGAAGAAGATACCGGTATCACTAGCAAACAAGACGAACGAACATCAGACGAACGCTGAAGATCATTGGAGATCTTATATGCTGTCAAAATCCCAACTGCAGCGTTGCGGCGCTAACCATTCTGACAGTGCGGTTCTAGGGGTTGTGGGGCCGTGGATGCGACGTTCCAGCAGGGGGCTGAGACGAGCCCCCTTCCCACCTCTCACAGGCCTTGGCGTGTCTTTCAACGCGATTAATACGACATGACAACATCGGTACCGGGTTCTGCCCATCTCTTTACTGGATCCCGAGAAAGAAGCTTGAAGACAAGGTTCTTTTTAAAGGAGGAGCTAAGCTCAAGACGGGTATTCTTCCTTCCCCTGCGGTGTGGAGACGCATCGACCCCGGTTTGCCCCCCGCCGGCCGAGTCCCCACCCCTCTCTCCGGCCAGCTTCTACATCACGGTTTGCTCCGAAGCACAGGCTGCTTCCATCCTGGGATCGGGAATGGGTTTGGAGGCAGACCCGATTGGTTGTAGAGCCAGGACAGTGAGCGGGGCGATGCAGACCTAGGCAGCGAGATCACAGGAGGCGTATTGTCGATCCGCCACTGAACGTATCGGTTGAATGCCTCGGGCGACTCGGCCAACCGCTGCCCGATTACGACACCGCGGATGCAATAAGGTTCTAGCCATTTGGGCCTAGAGGGTCGTTTGTACAGCAGACACAGAACAACCAAATTGATCACAAACCCCCCAATCATCATGCCTCTCGCAGCCAGATCCAACTATATTGCGACCAAAGCTCTGAAACTGACCCGTCTCACTCTTGGCCATTTCTCATACGGAGAGATTACTACGGCGCAAGCCGCAATGATCAAACCGGAACCCAAGCCCAAAGAGCAGGTTCCGGACTGAATGCCTTGGCGGATCAGTAATGGGAAGTAAGGACATCGAATAAGTTGTGCGTGCACGCGGGCGGTTACAACGACAAGCGCTACGGAAAGGTCCACGGGGCGGCCTGTCTCTGTGCAGGGCTATGAGTGCCTGCATCATAGCCTTGTACTGCGCGGTGTGGAGCCAACACGGTGGTCGCCAGTACTTCTTTGTCTACCAGGGTCTGATGGCCTTTTGGAATGAGTACTGGGTTGAGTGGTGGACTACTATCTTGGGCAACGAACTGGCTGCATACGGCTGCTGAGTCTGTCGAAAACGGTCCTACAATCACAAGCAGGATCAAGAGGGACAGCAGCTTTTCTTGCGGGGGGAAACCGAGTCAAGTCACAAGGACGAGTGACGTGGAGCATGGACAGTAAATGAATGACTTGATCGATAGCCATATATTAGTGGGATATATTTAGACTACAAACGAAACCGAACATACGTTTCGCCACAACTTCTCAACCAGCGTTGGACGTCGTTAGAGTCGCGAGACATCCCCAGTTAAGGCCATGGAGCCCCTCATACCAGACGCCCACCACACTAGCAGGTATCCAGCTCCCCACTCAAAGAAGCGAAGGCAGAATCCGCTGCTCCGTGAAAGCCCACAGCAGGGACGAGTAGTCCGTCGCCCACGCGTTGCCCGTGTACCAAGTGCTCCGCTTACCCTGGCACGAGTAGAGCTGGCTGTAGAAGCCCTGGCTCAGCGCGGCAGGCGAGACGTGCAGCTGCAGGTTAACGTGCTCCTCCCAGCGGACGAACTCGGTCTTGGTGCCGTCAGTCTGGAGAGAGCGGTCGATGCGGGTGACGGCGTCGGTCACGAGGCGCTGCGCGGCTGGGGAGGAGGCCTCGCCGATGACCTTGACGATCTGGTACCCGGGGACCCCCACGGTCTCAAGGCGCCAGACCAAGGGGGCGCGCGGCAGGGTGTCGGGCGAGCTGAGGTTCGCGTTGAGGAAGCTGGTCTGGTCCGTCAGGCCCGTCTTGGCCAGGACGCCAATGTAGTAGGGCACGTTTTGCCATTGCCCGAAGAGGGAACTCTCGGTGGTGTCGAGGTCGAACTTGCCCAGGTTTCCCAGGGTGGGCGGGATTGTGATAAGCAGCTTCTTGGCCTGAACCAGCTTGGGACCATCGGCGGTCTTGATGACAGCCGTGACGCCGTCGTCGCCGCGCGCCAGCTTGAGCACGGTGCTGTTGTAGAGCACGGCGTCGGCGCCCAGGAAGGCGGCGGCCTTGTCGTAGACGACCTGGTTGCCCTGCTGGGCGACGAGGAAGCCGGACTGCAGGGCCAGGACGTGCGACAGGCCGAAGTTCTGGAGCACGTGGAGGGTGTTGGCCTCGAGCAGGTTGCCGACGCCCATGGCGAAGTTCCACACCAGGGGGATGGTGTCGAGGAGGTCGTACTTGGCGGCGAAGGCGCCAAAGGGGGAGCAGCAGGTCCGCGGGGACGGGGGACGGCAAGTCGTAGGCGCCCTGGGCCAGGTAGGGGAACTGCTGGGCCAGGACGCCGGCATACTTGGCCAGCAGGGGCGCCATGCTGGCCAGGTCCGGGGCGGTGGCGTTGGGGACGATGAAGCCGTTGCTGAAGTCGGCGATCTTCTGGGGGAAGGGCGACGAGGTGGCGCTGGTGAGCGGGACGCCGAACTTGGCGAAGAAGTCCCGGGTCTGGTTGTTGTTGAAGTAGCCCTGCACGCCGTAGTCGACCGGGTAGCCCGAGGCCGGGTCGTAGTAGGTGTCGACGTGGCCCCCGAGCTGGACGTCACGCTCGACCACGGCGACCGTCTTGCCGGCGTCTTTGAGCTTGACCGCCGCGAAGGTGCCCGTGGCGCCGCCGCCCACCACCAGCACATCTCGCTGCAGGATGTCGGCCTCGGCGAACTTGTGCTTGGACCAGCACCCGGGCGCCGAAGGGTAGGCGTAGGCCAGGGAGGTGCTGAGCACCAGCGTCTTCAGGGAGCGCATTATGATATTATGTGGTGAGTACTTGGGTTAAACGAGTGACGAGTAGATTATGAAAAAGAGTGACAGAAGTGGGAAGAGTAGGTATTAGTGGGAGCTATGGAAGTATGTAGGAGTGCAGTACGCCATGTCTTATGTAGGACAACGTTGTCAGCAAAGGACGCAGTCCCCATCGGTCCAAGGAGAGGGAGGGATAGCGAGCACTAGTTCACTACAGCCTTGGCCTGAATTCTAGAATATAGGTGGGGGCTGACGGATTTCCGATGGATTGGTTCTGCACGCTATCATTTGATTCTTGGCGCTTGGCTCGTCGCTGAAGGTTTGGCGCAATTTCGATTTCCGGGATGCGCCGCTACTTAGTAGTACACCAACCGTCGCGTTCGTCGCTAGGATTTGCCAAGCAGCAGAGCTGGGTATGTTGATGGACACGTCGAATTGCAGGGAAGTTCCGCGCGGTGTTGGCAAACCTTAAAACACAAGTCTTGGTCTGCGGGCAATTCGCATGCCAAGAGCTGCATGCAATTCAACATATTTGGACCATCGTAGGTAATCTGCACGCAATGCAAGGGAATGCAAGTTACCAGCCGAGGTTGAGGAGGCTAGTAGTGAATTGTCTCTAGCAAACACCGGAGCGGTGGAAAGGCTGAGCCGGCGCCCCGACTAGTCTGCGTCGAGACCCCTGAAGGCCCTCAGCGCCGGGTGTTAGCGTGATTTGGCCATGACTCGGTATCCGGGGTGAGCTGGGTAGCGGGCTGGCATTGCCAGTTCAAATTGCAACCTAACAGTCTCAAGGTTTGACTGCAGTCTCCTATATCCATTCTGTATTCCCGCCTGATTGGGCCAAATCTCATCCCATGTTGATATGCTTTCCAAGAGAGTAGCGTTGAACTTAGTCAAGATGATATACACCACTCTATGATCAGCCATTCTGCCAGAGAGGCTTGGTATGAATTGAAATAAGAAGAACAAAAAAGGAAATCATCTGTGTATTAATAAAGGAAAAAGAACTTGCCCCCTCGGCCGTCAAGGCACTTATTCTAACCCAGCGTAACCCAAACCTCACAGTACGCGATAGACACCAAACCTGACGTGGTTCCACTCATGGGTGCCCTCAACTTCCATTTCAGTCCTCCATCTCGTCCCCGTCGCCCGGCCCACCTCCTTCCACAAAGTTCGCCCACGTCCCCGGGTCCAAGACGTACTTCTCCCAGCCCTCAATCTTGGGCCCCTGGTTCTGCCCAAAGATCATCACATCCGGATTGTCCGGCCGGAGAAAGCCGACCATGCGCTTCGCCGCCCTGAGCTGGCTCTCGCGCTCGAACAAGTGGGAGAAGGCCGAAGAATAAATAATGTCGATCTTGCCCCGAAGCACATCAAGTCTCCCATCGGTTTCGTTCAGCATGTCACCCTCCACGTAATTAGGTGGCCCGGCTCCAACCGCGGTCCCCGAAGAGCTCGTACCCCAAGTCTAGGAATCCGACCTGCAGGTCGGTCCCGTAGAGCCGGTCGCCCGGCACACCTGAGCTGGCGAGCCGGCGCACCGCGGGGCCGAGGCAGCACCCCACGTCCAGGAACGTGTCCGCAGATCCCGGGAACCGCAGTCGCTTGAGGGCGGCTTGGTAGCGGGGGTCTTCGAGGGTGGGGACCAAGTTCAGAAACCAACAGGATTTGAAGCAGCCGTAAGGAGAGACGGCCAAAGCTTTAGCCTGCTGCTCGCTCGGTCGCGCACTCATCGTCAGTATGTTCTTGGGAGCGCACGCGCAATGAACGTCTTCTGGGAACTCACGATTCTACTGATATGTTCGGGGATCTGCTCGGGCCTGAAGCCGCTGTACTGTTCAAGAAGGCGAAGCGCTGGCTCCGTTTCGGGTGGAAAGCCGATTGCATGAAACGTGCCATCCTGGGCTGCACCTGCTCTACGATTGGTTTCTTCCTCGGAGATCTGCATACTGAGCGACTCCGCAGCTCTGGCACAAATCGGCGTTGAGTTTGTACCAGGAATGCCAGCATTTCCCAGTAGAGAATGCGGGGCTTCTGAGGTATGAGGGGATGCTACTCTGTTGCTTACGCGATAAATCCCCATGTTAAGGTACGTACAGTAATCTCTCATTGCCAAATGGCTTCGTGGTCATTTCATTCATCCGTCGGAAAACAATCTTGTACTTCATCCTGCCCGTCTGAAACATTTGCTACGAGTATCCGATCCCGCGCCGACGGGGTGCCAGCTTTCAAGCCTCCACCAATCCCCCAAAAACCTCGACTCTGGGATTCTGAACTTGATTACCCACTGTGCTAGCTGCCCACGTACACCGGACGACCCGAATTGGCGGCTCTTCTCGTTCTCCTGCTGCCCGGCCGCGTCTGCGGCGGGGGACCAATGGGCGGCGGCCCCATCGGCCCAGTAGGCCGGGATGAAGGCAGTCCATCTGGGGGCCACATCCGCATAGTGAGAAGGGCGCCCGGCATGATGAGTTTGTCGTAGGTCTGCGGCATCATGATGATGCCGCCCTTGCCCAGCACGTCGTAACGCCCGTTCATAACGCCGTGCCAGAACCCCGGCACGCGCGCAAACATGTGAGAAATGAGCCCTTCCATGCCCTGCACATATCAGATGACAAAACCAATTAGTATATAGATGTTTCTGGATTTCAATGGCACAAGGCGATTGACAGTGCTTACCACCCATGTCTTTGCTATGTCCCAGGGTATCCGATATCTGCGGCCACGGGCATCTGTGAAGAGGACATCAACTGGACACGTCAAGTCACCAGCCAAAGACATCGATCCTGGATATGAAGACGTTACGGTTCCTGGCACAGCTTCCTTGTGTTCGGGATGTGTTTCGGGGTCCATCAAGTATATATGGTGTTTCGGCAGGGTGGTCCACTGGGAGATGAGCTTGTTGACCACGGCCGGGGTGTTGGGCGGGTTCCGAGTTAACAGCCGAAGCGTACTGATATATCCTGATTCCTGCAAGCCATGGCCAGACGGTGAGATAGGGGGTTTGCATCTTCCAATGCTGTATGATCCTCTTTCTCTGCGTCCTCACTTGGTCGATGACACCGACAGCTTCCACCTACCATTGAGAAGCAATCTCGTCCATAAAGCCAACAGGCAATATCCTCGATGAAGTGGGTCCTGGTAAAGTGCACAACACTGGCAGCCGTCCTGGCGTCACCAGGAAGAGTTTGCGAATCCACCTCCTCACTTTCTACGTCGTTCAGCCGTTGCCGCTCGTCGTAAGCCGTCACTTGAAGTCGAAAGGCATGATGGCATGTGTGCACCCAATTCTCCAACTGCTGCCTTGTTATTGCGAAGCGTCTGTCGGATTCATCATCACAGTCCCTTCATGCAAGTTGTATAAGCCGGAATGGTCGCTATAAGGAATGGAGAAGAAGAAGAAGGACGTACTCTGCCGCACAGCTCAGACGGAACGCCAAGGCCACGGTCGTCATGATCAAGCGTATGCCAGCTTTGTAGTAATCGGCCTGCCAAAGCAGCGCGCACCATCGGGTCCGCCGAAACGCCCACAGCAGGCGCGCCGCCGCGTTGCCGGGATCGATCAGCGCCCGGATGTCCCCGTGGAGCGTGGCGATGCACTCCAGAGCCGAGGTGGCTTGCCGCTCGAGCTCGCGTTTCATCTTGGCCTCCGGGCCTCCTATTCCTCGCCACTCGCCGCCGAGGTCTTCGAGGGCCACCGAGAGGTCAGCCACGGCCTTGGCAACTTCATAGACCTCCTTTGGACTGTGCTGTGAGGCTGACAGCAGTTCGAATATGGATCCGGATATAGCTGCACCCGTACGGGCGGCGTCCTTCGTGAAAGTGATCAGTGCCGCCGATGGCTCCATCCCGGCGGAATCCGATGAGACACTCGCCATTAGTTTCGGGGCACTGCCATCAGTAGAACACACTTTGGGAGGGGTTCGTATGAGGCCTTTTTCGGCTGGTCAGCTCACGTGACTGGCAGAGGGAAAACTCCAGGTGATTGGGCCCTATATGCAGCCAAGCATCGTCACATCTCATGTACCACAGCATCGACCACCTATTGGCTGTTCTCTCAGTCACATGAAAGCCCTTTTCTTAAAAGCATTAATGGTGCCCAACTGACGAAATACTACGGTGGCCGTCCGGCCCGATCACGTGAAGAATCCAAGCTCGCTGTTCTTACGTGGCCAGTTAGTGGTTGAAATTCGTCTTCTGTTTCAATCAGCACTCGGATGAATCACTTGGGTAAATCATAGACAGGGTAGAAGCTTGGCTGTGGCGACACGCGGGGTTTGCGGCTGATGTTGCCTGAGATACCCGACACAGCTTTGGCCACACCATGCCATGCACCTCCCTCGTAGCTTGGCGCGGGGCAGATGGAAGCTTGAAGACGGCGCTGGCTGTCTCCGCACCAGCACCAGCAGTGTCCCTGACCGAGGGAGTGATCAGAGGCGTAGCATCCATAATTGGTGGTAAGTACCCAGTGGCATACTCTTTACAGGATCCCGGATTCTGCCTGGAACGGCACCCATCTGGAGACGGGTTGCGCGCCTTTGGGGTTTTCTTGTCTACTCGTGACTGGTGCATGGTAAACTTCTCGTCATTAGTCCTTGTGAACAGACATATAATTTTTAGCGTATAGAGCAGTACTTGGAAAATGGCTATTGGAGTAGCATGCTCTTTGTAATATCTGTTGGTATATCCAGCTTAGGGGCTGGCCACACTCAAAAGGAGGGCACGTGCGTGAAGCGCACGGACCACTAGATCCCCGTACAAAAGGGATCTAGAGATCCCCTATTATATAATATACATAGAATCGTACGAAGATTCTATAAAATATGTCCGTACGGCGTAGGGCAACCAGATTTATAGGGGTACGATTCTATATAGGAATCGTTATCGGATTCTATAAAATATATAAAGGTTTAATAAGGTTTTATAAGATTTATCGTACGACGTTAGAAATATAGATTATAGGGGTACGATTTTATATAGGAATCGTTATACGATTCTATATAGGAATCGTTATACGATTCTATGTAGGAATCGTTATCGGATTTTATAAAATATATAGAGGTTTAGTAAGGTTCTATAAGATTTACCGTACGACGTTAGAAATATAGATCTCAAGGGTACGATTCTATATAGGAATCGTTATACGATTCCATGTATGGATGGATGGATGGATGGATGGATAGAGTTAATTTATTGTCCGACCGAAAGCCAGGGCTTTATATAAACGTTAATGCTATACTAACTACTATAATATATTAATACGGCGCCGTAATCGCCCCTTCCCACACCTACCGCGCTATCCGCCCTTTAAGCTCCAGCACGTCCCCCCTATATTTCTAAGCCTTCTACTACCGTCCACCGCTTTAAATCTATTACTATACGAACTTTATATACGTTACCGCGTCTTTCGTTATACCTTTTAAACCTGCTATTTATTATTATATAGCTATCTACATTATAGACTACCGTTTAAATTTAATATAATTTAAAAAGAAAAAGGAAAAGGGGAGAGGGAAGGTAAATCGAATAGGAGAGTTATTATCGCGATATATAATCGTTTAATATAAGATCCGGGACGATATAAATAATAAAGGAGAAGCTAATAAAGAAGAGCGCCGTTACTTAAGGGTAAGTAGTAATAAGTAATTGTTTTAAAGCTTTACGATTTAATACTAACGATTAAAGTTAGCTATATATAAATTATTTCCGAGCCTACCGCTTATTAGGTAGTAGGTTTAAAAGCTAATATAATAATATTAAGGGAGGATCTTTTATAATATTATAAACGAAAATCTACCGGTATTTAGCTAATAGTAGCTAGGTGTCGCTCCTTACGACGCGAGAACGCCGCCCTTTCGTTAAAGTATTCTTACCGGAGCTCGCTATTTAAAAAACGCCCGTCGTTACTAACGAACGCCTCCGATACCTCCAATATCGAAAGAGTCCCCCGAACGATCGAACCGATATACCTTATATTATAAAGTAGCTACCCGGTAATATAAAGTATATCGTAGGGTAGTTACTAATAATTAAATAAAAGTAATAGTTATAAAATAATATTTACGCGTTTATAAGGTAATTTCCTAATTAATATATATATTTATATCGTAATTATAACTATTTAAATTTAAGGGGTTTATTATTTATTAAGGGAAATAGGAGGGCCATCTCTTAAGGGCCCTTTCGGGGGCTCTTTAAGGGGGCTCTTTCGGGGGCTCCTTAAAGGGTGGCTCGTCCTTTACTGTTACTTTAATAAAGCGTTTTAAAAAGCCCGTCCGGAATATAAATATAGCGACGATTTTAATTCGTCCCGACTTTTATATCGTTTTTATATTAGTAAACGGCTTAAACCTTTTTTAGCCGGAGCCGGTGGCGGTTTAGGTCTTTTTTCGAAATATTTTATAGATCGGATAATAAAGTAATATATAACGGATCGTTTAACGATCGCCGTAATCGTAAAGTAGCGAGTCGGTTCGTTAAATTTATTATAAGTAGTCTTTAAAGCTTATTTTTCTTGTATGGAGTTTAAAGATAATAGTCGTTATAATACGTTTTAAGCTTTAATACCGGAATATAATAATTTTCTTAAGTTTAAGGAATTAATAATATAATACCCTTCTATAAAGGGTATATTCCTATTCGTTAGCTTAGCGTTAATTAATTATTTTTTTAATTAATATACGTTATACGGCTATTATAATAAAGGGATATTAATTAATAATAGGCCTTATCGGCCCTTTAGGGACGGCCCGCCTCGGGTGCTTTAATAGCTTCTTTAATAGCGGTATAATTCTGTTTACGATAGCTCCCGTAGCGGTTAATACCGTTTAAACCTCCTCCTCGGTAGTCGGTAAGGTAAGTTATCGGGTAAGTTCTAAAGTAAGATTTAGGGTAAGTTTTAAAGTAGCTACCGCCGGCGCCGGTAAATATATTATATTATAGGTAGTAATAGTTATAATAAGGGTAGTTTTTAAGGTAGTAGGTATTAATAGGTATGTTATAATATGCCTTATAATATTTATTTCGGGAACGGCCGGTGGTAATAATGTTAAAGGGGAATTATATAATATAAATATAGCGGCGGTATATAAGGCCTTTTCTTTCGCGGTAATAATAATAATTATTAATATTTTAACGGTTGTTTTAATTAATTTGTCGGCCTTTTCGTTTCTTAAGACGCTTATATATATTAGAATCTAATAGATATTTATTTAAACGTCGAGTTATTAAAGTTTATTTAATAATTCTATAATTTATTATAAGAGCTATTACCTTAATTATTATTAGGGTTATATTAAAGATACGATTACGGCTTAATTTTTAATAAAAATATCGATTTATTAAAACTGTTAGCGGGGTATTTTAAGGGAGATTTAAAACGATATATAAATTCCTTTTAGCTCCGTTAAATATATCGTAACCTATTTTAAGGTATTTAGGTAGGTAGTCTTAAAACGTTCCTACCGAGAAGTTTATTAAACCGGTTAATAGATCGCCGCTCCGACCCCTCCGTTATATCCACTGCCGTCCGTATAAAATATTAATAACTTCGAGTTAAACTTTTTTAAGATAAACTCGTGATATACCTTACCCGCTTTCTCCCCTTTTTTTATAATTATAATAATTCGATATTTTTAAGGCGGGATAATAAATGGACGGATCATTTCGAAAGAAGGTTGGTTTTTATAATATATTTCGTGATATTTAATAAGACAAGTAAGGGGAGATCGTTAATAGGCTTTTCGTATTATATCGGTAATTAATATATTATAACCGGCCGTTAAGGGGTTTATGCGGAGGCGTAAGTATACTATATAATTCGCGAGGAGTAACTATTATTCGATTAGTAAAACGTATATCTTAATAGCTATCGCTAATAGCGAGGTACCCCGAAAGCCCCCTATAATTATTAATAATGCGTCGAGTTACAGCCGCCGTAACGCCGTAAGGTATTATTTCGTAATACCTTCCCGGAAAGCTCTTACGTGCGGCTGATACTATACCGTACTATAGTACGTGATCTACGGTATTATTATAGCCTTATATATATATTATAATTAACTCTAATAAAGTTAATTTAAATTTATATAGGAGTCGACACGGGCTATTAAGAAAATAAGGGGGTAAAGTTAATTTAGAATAGGGGGTAGAGTTAATTAATTTAATAAGCTTTAATTTAATTATAATTATAATAAATAATAAATTAATACTCCCGGATATAAATTTATTAATTTTAAGTTAATCGGAATATTACATAGTAGTTATATTTAAATTAATATTCGTATTATTCTATTTTAATATAATAAAGTTAATAGGGATGGAATACGGCTCTACGCCGTTTCCGGTCTAACGCGGCGTAGGAATAATTAATATTTATAAAGTCTATATATATAGTTATATATCGTATACTATTATTAAGTTTTAAAGGCTTATAAAAATAAATTATATTATACGTATTAATATATCTTATTATTATAAGAACCTTTAATATCTAGTTATTTATATAATTTCTAATATACCGTATTATAATTTACCGAGAATACCGCTATACCGTTATCGTTAATAAAATAATTATATATTTAAAAAATAAATATAATATATTACCGGCTGATTAACGACGGATTACGTAAGTTATTGAAGAACTACCCGCGATTATTATTAATTAAGCCGGATTTAATAAATTTAAATTTTTAATACCGGAGAATATAACGAATCCGCTATTAATAAAACCAGTTTATAACGGGTTTATATATATATAATATCTATATATTAACCGGTATATTTAAAAGATTTAAAGTTATTACTGTACCGTCTATAATTAAATTAACTTATAGAAATAAAGGAGGGTCCGGGCCGTTAAGAAATAAAAGAATTAAATCGAAGTCCCGTAACGTAATAACGTAATATATTAATAATTCTTTTTTAATTGGAAAGCGAGTAATTAATTTAAAGTAAAGAGTATAGCGTTACGGATTACCGCCGTAATAAAACCGGTTTAAATTAGCGATACCGGGTTACTCGTTTTAAATCTTATAAAATAATAATAGGAGCTATTCCGTACGATATAACGAGAGATTATTAAATTTATAAATAATAAGTTCGAAAGTAATTAATAATTAAAACGTACCGGCTAACTCGAATATTTATAAAGCTTATTATAACCGAAGCTATTTATATTTATTAAACTTATCGGCGAGGACGAGCTCGTATTATAACGGATATATAATAATATTCGGCGGGCCGTTATTAATACCCGGGATTAGGTTAGTTATAGCCGGTCGGGGTTAATAATATTTATAAAGATTCGCCGGAAAAAGATTATAAAGCGATAAAAAAAGCTATTTATAAACCGGATAAAGCCGGATTTATAAATTTAATATATAAATATTATTATTTATATTATATATTTTATAATATATATATAATAATAAAAGGATTATAAATAACCGTTATACCAGTTTATTAAGGTATAAAGGTTATAATATAATAAGATAAAGGAGACGGTAATGTCGTAATATTAAGAGGGACGCGATAATAAAGTTAACCGGGTATTATTAAATTAAATATATATAAACTTTTTAATAGAAATAATTAATTAATATATTTATAAATTAAAATATAATAACGTTTTATTTAATAGACTCGTGGTATTTAGGATCGATTTCGAAAGCGGGTAATTCTCGATATAACTATATATACTTAAGTTCTCGGCAATTATAAAAATATTTCGGTTTCTCGTTATATAATAAATAATTTAGGAAAACGAGGCTAAAGAAAAAGCGTTACGTTAATAAAACGTTAACGAGGACGATATTTAAAAAAAGATATAAGGGTTGATTTAACGTGTACGGGATAAAGTTATATAATTTATAATAATATTATTTAATAAAACGCCTAATACCTTTATAAAATAGATTTACTCGATTAAAGTATATAGTATAACTATTTAAACGAATTATATAACCGAGGGTCCAGGTTATATAAGAAGGGAATAAAATTAAGTTTAATAATATATAATTTATAATAAACTAGCTTTATAATATACTTTATATAATAATAAGCGAGGCGCGGCAGATAATAGCGATATTATTATTTATACCTAATAAGGAATATACGAAATTCCCTTTTATCAATTAAGATCGGGTTAGGGTTAGGGTTAGGGTTAGGGTTAGGGGTTA